>CM076450.1:29200453-32075453 GCA_038419695.1 Scomberomorus guttatus | reverse complement strand
ATAACTGTCTTTATTATCACAGTGTGTATGTGTGCAGACACAAACTCCATCAAAAGTCTCTACAGCTGTTAAAGCCGATCCAGCTGTGATCAGCTGCCGCCGTCAACAGGAACGGACTTCATTTCACATGACGCTGCAGAGGAAAGGACGTCTCATTTCTGTAAAAACATATTTCCTCATTTCCTCTCTCCTCGCATGGTTTCCTTGTGAGTGAGGGATGCAAGTGAGGGAAACGTGGATGCAATTTAAGGGACTTGGGATGCACCCAATGACACATGAGGGAACATATATGTATATTGGCTTGGCCAAACCAAATAACACACAAGGGGACAGATAAGATGGACACCAACTACAACTAAATACAAAGCAAAACTAACTAAATCCAAATCCTCCTATGACATTGCAGCACATGGTTCGGCCTGTGAGTTGGCTCCAGCTTTAACGAGTCCTTCAGCCACACCTCCACCAGGAAAGGATGTCCACCAACAACCACAGTAACTCAAGACAAAGAAACAACTGATTAATATAACAGATAATTGCCCGTGTAATCCTACAGTGTTAAAATGTGTGTACTCCATACAAAACAGTGTAAGAATAAAAGTGAATAAACAGATTCCAAATCAAACCCACTGTGTAGTGTTCATTTTATGGGTGTGGTTGACTGAAAATAAGATGAACCTGTGTAGGATAGTAAACTAATGAGGTGGAAGAGTGAATTGGGTGAATATTACCATGTGTAGCTGTGGCCATCACAGCCATTAATTGCCCTTTTTGTGTTGGTCAAAACATTAAAATCAACTTTAAACCAAGAAAAAACAGTGTACAGTGTATTTTTCTGCATTTTTAAACTTTTCTCCGAAGCCATGTGACTGCGAACTCTCCCCTTGATAGATAAAGAGAGAACCAGTCAAGGCTACAACGCACAGAGTCAGTCCTTTACTCTGTCCTCAAAAAAGTTGTTATCTGTAGAGATCTCTTCATACTGTTTGACCTATACTGTCTGCGATGGGGTGAAACATTAACACACAAGTACACAAACAAATCTTACATCTTATTGATTTCTACTTTCACCTCACTGAACTTGGTCAGAGCAGTGCTGTAGGCAGAACCAACAGAGCATCAGACTATAACGGCTGCACACAACAGTGCAGACAAAAAGCAGCTGTCCAGTCTAAAATACAATATATTTGCACCGGCAAGACCGGCTGTGCATCTGCTCAACAACACCAGACACTGTTAACTACTTTACAAATCAGCACACTGTACGCACGAGGCACAGCAGTATAACTTCATTGATTATTTAAATCTCCTGACACCCCCATAGGATTGGTCAGGATCTTTTGTTAATTAATGTTCTGTGTTCTTCTACACATCCAAAAGGTCACACATCAGGTTCATACAGTGAAACAGGAGTAAAGCAGCTGTCCTGATAAATCCTGAGTTCCATCAGAGCAGAGCTAAAAAAAATTATTTCAGAAGCTAAAAGTTTAATTCTGTCTCCTCTGGAGAGTTTCCTCTGTCTTGTCAAATTGATAAGTACAGTTTTTAGTAGCTTTGGCATGTGCCAATGAGACAGCATCTTTTCCCCATCATTCTTTTCCCCACTCCACTATCTTTACACGCAAGGTCTATTTTTGCCAGACCGGCTCGCACACGACAGAAAAAAATAAACAAATAAATTGCAACAAAACAAATGGGCCTATAAGCTGACAGCCACCCTACTTGGGTAAACCCACATCCCACCCACTGTGGGCTGCTGAGTCTGGTGGACTCAGTCGATGGAGGCGGTGGAGTTTACTTTCCTCAACTTTTTTCAAATAACATGAAGAATCCTCATTTAGTGTTTTTTACTTTATTGTTACAAAATGTAATTTGATAAAACTTGGCTGGGTGGGCCAGTGAGTAATGTGGGTGGGCCAGTGCTGCCCAGGCCCATTACAGGCTATGTACTCGGGTCAGAGTCCAGGTGAATCTGCCACAGCCATACAGTACCTTCATGAGCCTAACTTAGGTGGACTTGTGCCTGTGATTGTGAATGCCTTTTGTTGTATTTTTACCTCACAGTAAGTATTCAAATTGATTTTTTTGTTAAACTACTCACAATATGGACCTGTAAAACACAAATATTTCAGAATATGAATGCTACTACATTAGATAAGCTAATGTTTGACTTTGAACTTCTCTGATTAGTTGCTAATGGCCACGTTTGAAAACACATCTCCACACTGAGATACTGTATACTGCAAATTTCAAACAAACAAATGAAAAAAACATAAATAGTGTTGCTTTAAATAACAGTTTCAAAACTATTTGAGTGATTTTAATCTCTCATATCAGATTCAGATTTTCCCTCAACATTTAATTATTACGCCTTGTGTCGCTGTCTGTCAACACAAACTGTCTTTTAGTGGTTTCGATGGCTCGGCTGGTTTGTTGGTTTATTGATACTTTATATGATTTTATTCTGTGTTACATCTCCAGATGAAGCTGCCGTTGTTGTTGCTGCCGGCCCTGCTGGCTCTGTCCTCAGCCAGTCTTCAGGACATTGTGAAGCAAAGCTCACAGCACAGAAATGGTAAAAAGTCATTGACCTCAAACACTGTCTTCATTTATCACAGTGGAGCAAATACAGAGAATTTCATTAATGATTTTAAAAACAAAGCAAAAACTGCATCGTTTTAAGCTGAACTTTTTCTGTTTTTTGCTCTTTTTTCCCCTGTAAAGCAGTTAATGAAAAGCGTCTAGTATTGAATAAATAAATATTTGATTTGGTTTACACATACAAACATTGTTTCTGTCTCCGGCTATGGCTACGGAACTGGTGCAATAATTGTTACGTCTTGTAGGCCGCTAACCAGATGTTTTTTACGTCACGGTGGGCATTTTAGTGCTGTTAAACAGCACATTTTTACCACATTTTAACCCAAACCATGACCAAGAGCAAGCAAAATTTTTTCTCCATTTTGAAACAATTTGAATTTGTTCACGTGATCTTGGCCAATCAATACCAATGCACATGCATAATAATTTCGTACCAACAATAAACAGACTATTGACACACTTCCTTCTTTTATACAGTCTCCTTGCTGAAGCAAGATCTACAAAACAGAGTTCCTGAAATCGCTGTTAACATGTCGGGGCTAACACATCGATCTCCTCTGTCTCCTGCTAAGTTAAAACAAAAGAGGCATGCTCACCCTTTCTCCTCTATGTTTGCTAATAATGCCAAACTGAAATGGCAGACCTGGAATGGCTCTCTCCCTGACAGATCAATTTCAATTTACAACAAATATGAGGACCGCTTTGACTACATCTGCAAATACAAGTGCCAAGCCGGCTTCTACAACCCTGACATAGGTTCTTACTGCCACTACCCCTATGGAGACAAAGAGCATCGTGTCTCCCGGTTTGAGATGCTTGTGAATGAAGACAACTTTGAGATCCTGGAGTGGAAGGCGGGTTCCTATGGTTCTGTACCCCAAAATTCAATCAAAACCTGTTCTAGTGATGAAATC
Source organism: Scomberomorus guttatus (assembly GCA_038419695.1). Taxonomy (NCBI): domain Eukaryota; kingdom Metazoa; phylum Chordata; class Actinopteri; order Scombriformes; family Scombridae; genus Scomberomorus; species Scomberomorus guttatus. The sequence goes on along the minus strand of CM076450.1, from coordinate 32,071,938 downwards.
TATGTAGGAAAAAACAAGTACGGTCTTGGGAAGGTGCATCCTAAGCATCAGGCCTTCTTCCTTCCCTGGAAAGGTAAAGAATATTGGTACAAAAGCTATGAGGTCCTGACCATCAATAAGGATGTTGAGAGTGAGCAAATCTCCAATGTCAAGTACAACACTAATGCAGCTGAAATCTTCAAGTATCCTCCAGAGACCATGCGCATCTCTGCTATCACCAACAACGAGTGTAATCCAGTGTTGAAAACAACTACTCTCTCAAAGACAAGTCGGGTGGAGAAAAGGTGGGACGTCGGCTCCTCCCTCATGTTTGGTCTCAAGAAGACCTTCACTGCAGGAATCCCCGGCACCGTATCTGGAGCTATAGAGATCAGCGCTGAGGTGTCGTTCCAGTTCTCAGGAGGACATACGTACATTGAAGAGTCCTCCCACTCTGTTTCTGTGGAGATCAATGTCCCACCAAACCACTACTGCAAAGCCCGTATGGTGGGATATAAGTACAAGACAAACATCCCTTTCACTGCACTGCTCAGCCGCACTTACAGCAGCGGAGAAAACACAAGGACACTGATTACTGGGACGTATGACAGCACTGAGATTGGAGAAGTCCAGGCCGTGATTGAGCGATGTGCACCTGTAACTGACGCTGAGCCATGTCCCCAAAAGACAACATAAGATATTTTCAGGATTCTTTGAAATTCTGAAAGCCTAATCTTAATCTTAATCATAATCTTAATCTTAATCTTTGTACAGAATGATGTATGTGCAGAGTTTGACACTGGAAGACCGTTTCTCTGTGCTCATAAAAAATCCAATTTTAGGGGGGGGGGGGCAATCACAACTAGTTTGGAGTCAGTTGTGGTCCAATATTCGACTTACAGAACTGTGATGTGGAAACTTGAAGCCTCCAGTGTACAAACAGAGAATTTATTTTACAGTGAAGTAGGAGACATCTGGTGTCCAGCAGCTAAACTTCTGAAATTAAATGTATTTACATATTTTAAATGAGGGAGAAGGAGGAGATGTAATTTTAAAGATTTTAATGAGATAATTGAAGTTTTTTATTGTGGTAAAACCATATCAGACAAACATTATTATTCAAAGTTAAGTATATTATATATTATATACATCTTAAAACATTTCTGGAGGGGATCTTTAAGTAAATCTAATGTGTAACACAAAAATGTATTTTAAAAAATAATTGCTTGTACGCATCAAAATATGTCCTGTTTTGCATATTGGAAATAAACTAAAACTGTGCTTTCATGTATGTATTATGTAAATAAAGACGAATAATGTGGCACTCTTTATTTTTGATTTTTTATAATTATTTTGTAATTAATGCACAGACTTGTGAAAAATTAGTATCTATCATTTTCCTGACCATATAAATTAACTAACATGAGGTTGCATGAAAACCATTTGCATCTGTTTGTACAATCAGCAGAGCAATATGGATATTCACTTATAGTGCAGGACAGTAGTAGATACAACATTTTCTTTTAATGTGATCCAGAAGTTATCAAAAAGCTTGTTTTTGACAGGAATTTCAAAGAATTTGTTTTAAACTTTTATGATTTTTATACAGTTTAATTAAGGTGGTGCACAAAATTGAATTGAAGTGTGGGTTGATGATGAGGACACATAAATCATATTGGTACTTCCAATGAAGTAGTAAAATATATAACATAAGATACAAATAATACAACACATATATAAAAGAATTAAGAAAGACATGTTGTCCTTTTCATTAATCTTTGTCACTACCTTACTTATTAACAATTATTATCATTTAATGCTGTTAAATTGATACTTAACTTGTATGTGTGTGTGCTTTTGCATCTGTACTTTAAGCGTACTGTAACTAACTAACAAATGTATGTACTTAAGCTGATGCAGACAGTTTCATTGTGACAGGTCAGCTGCCAACTCTCAGAAGAAAACAGGTCGTCTCTTTATTGGTCCAATAAATAAAAATGTTTTCTATTATAGGTTAATAATCTCTGAACTTTACCTGGCCTCATTTTATCAAAGAAAGGGGTCAATTTAATTTCTTTATTGGTCCAGTAAAAGGACATGATTGTCCTTTCTTTCACTGCCCTACTTTTTAATTTTCTTTAACAGATTAATAATCTCTGATCTTTATTTTACCTGGTCTCATTTTATCAAAGGAAAAGATCAACTTAATTTCTGTTTTGCTTGGAATCAAACAAGCTTGTTTATCGTGTGTATTTTTCAGCCCTTGCCCATTTGGATCAGAGCCTGAAAAAACATTCCATAAACTAAATAAACACTTCAGATTTAATTAATCCATCAGTTTTCTCTGCCTGTTTATCGTAGCCAAATTAGCACAAAGACTGGAGGCAGGTGCAAACCTCTAGCCTCGCAACTCAAAACTATTATTTATATCATGCACCTTCCATGAAGCTGGAGTGTCAACTGTCATAACCTACCGTCACAAGAGCAGTAGTGAGGACCAATACTGATGTTGGGCAATAAGACCTGGATCAAAAGTTGGCGTTCCAGTTCATCCCAAAGGTATTGGATGGGGACTAGGAAAACCATTTGTTTAAGGAGCTGGCTTTGTGGGGGCATTGTCATGTTGAAACAGGAAAGGAAACATTGGAACAAAAGAGCCTAGGCCAAACCATGAAAAACAACCCCAGAGCAAAAGTACAACATGATGTGGAGAGATGTGTCCACACTATTACTGCCTCATCTTTCTGTTTTCTTTAATAGGTTACTACTCCCTACACTTGATTTTACTTGGCCTTGTTTCAAAGGAAAGAGGTCAACCTAATTTCATTTCATTGGAATCACAAAAGCTTGTTTACATTTGGATTTCATAATTTGTGAAGCTGTTTTTACAACCGTTCCCTGCTTCACACTCAAGTGACACTTTTTCACTGGGAGGTTCCTGGTACAAGCACCACTTAAACTGGTGGACTCTGAGCAGCTCACAGGGAGCAGTTGTGGGTCAAATGCCAATGCTCATTGGCAACTTTATTTAATGTCCTCAATCCCTTTCCCTGCCACAATCATCAAAATCTTTAAGGGACTTAACCCAGTTACCTTCCTGCCACAAGTTCTACAAGCAACACTATTGGGCCTCATACGCCATGTGCATGAGACAAAGGCAGGCCTGCAAGCAGTCACAAAGCCTGATAACAAGGAAAGGTGTCAAGTCAAACAAAAGGAGTCCAAAACAGACAACTCCCATCATGCTTTGCTCAACTCACACCTAGGTGTGAAATCCAGGAGAGTCAAACTCTCGGCTCCCATTGGAAAAGACCCGCGCGAAACGCACGTGGGATTTCTCTTTCTGGCCGTGGCGTCACCAAGACTATAAACACTCCACTCACTCCATACGATCTCAACCTCACTGGACGAGTAGAGATTTCTCCATGTTCAACCGAGCACGTTACCGGATCTGAAGTAGGCCGCTGTGTAACCCAGCACTCTCCCCTTTCCTGCAGAGAAAGGCAAAGGATAGCCTCTGTGCCCTGCTCGCCTTTAAGAGAGTCGACTTCATTGTTTTCTCCACAACACCGGCGAGAATCAGCTGCCATGAAATCTACCGACAGAGCAAGAGGACGGCCCTGTCAGCGCCTGAGCCGAGGAAACAAAGCCGGACCCGAAAGAAGGACTGAAACACACCCTACTCACTTCCTTAAGAGACACATGTAAGAGGCTTAAGTCTGGACAGAGATAGGATATTAAAGTGTGTTATTTTTGTTTGTTGTTGTTTTGTTTGCTGATGCTGAGGATATTGTGAAGTATTTTTGTTGTTTTCTGCTTGTTTGGTTGTGTTTACTACGCTAAACTGATTTGTGTTTGTGTGTTGCTTGGACTGCTTTGTGTTAGCTTGTGTGTGAGACTGTGGGTTGCATTTTATTTTAAAAGTGAACACTCCTTTTTGAGACTGTTTTCACTGTTTGGGTATTGGTCCCTGACCTCAGGTTGGTGCTCCATTATTATTTATTCACATTAATAATTGTATTGATTTTAATAATTAATAATTATTTTTGATAATGATTAATTATTGCTAATAACTAAACGTCCTCCTAATTGAGTACAGACACTTAAGGGAACATTTTGAGATTTATACAGCACTTGCTCTCTAATTCAGAAGGAGAATATCAACATCGATTTCCTCTGTGTTTCAGGTTCATCTCCTCACCAGAAAAACAGCAGGGGCGTTAATCAAATCTGATATTTATGATGATCAGTTGTGGTCCAATATTCGACTTACAGAACTGTGATGTGGAAACTTGAAGCCTCCAGTGTACAAACAGAGAATTTATTTTACAGTGAAGTAGGAGACATCTGGTGTCCAGCAGCTAAACTTCTGAAATTAAATGTATTTACATATTTTAAATGAGGGAGAAGGAGGAGATGTAATTTTAAAGATTTTAACGAGATAATTGAAGTTTTTTATTGTGGTAAAACCATATCAGACAAACATTATTATTCAAAGTTAAGTATATTATATACATCTTAAAACATGTCTGGAGGGGATCTTTAAGTAAATCTAATGTGTAACACAAAAAAATAATTGCTTGTACGCATCAAAATATGTCCTGTTTTGCATATTGGGAATAAACTAAAACTGTGCTTTCATGTATGTATTATGTAAATAAAGATGAATAATGTGGCACTCTTTATTTTAGATTTTTTATAATTATTTTGTAATTAATGCACAGACTTGTGAAAAATTAGTATCTATCATTTTCCTGACCATATAAATTAACTAACATGAGGTTGCATGAAAACCATTTGCATCTGTTTGTACAATCAGCAGAGCAATATGGATATTCACTTATAGTGCAGGACAGTAGTAGATACAACATTTTCTTTTAATGTGATCCAGAAGTTATCAAAAAGCTTGTTTTTGACAGGAATTTCAAAGAATTTGTTTTAAACTTTTATGATTTTTATACAGTTTAATTAAGGTGGTGCACAAAATTGAATTGAAGTGTGGGTTGATGATGAGGACACATAAATCATATTGGTACTTCCAATGAAATAATAAAATATATAACATAAGATACAAATAATACAACACATATATAAAAATATTAAGAAAGACATGTTGTCCTTTTCATTAATCTTTGTCACTACCTTACTTATTAACAATTATTATCATTTAATGCTGTTAAATTGATACTTAACTTGTATGTGTGTGTGCTTTTGCATCTGTACTTTAAGTGTACTGTAACTAACAAATGTATGTACTTAAACTGATGCAGACAGTTTCATTGTGACAGGTCAGCTGCCAACTCTCAGAAGAAAACAGGTCGTCTCTTTATTGGTCCAATAAATAAAAATGTTTTCTATTATAGGTTAATAATCTCTGAACTTTACCTGGCCTCATTTTATCAAAGAAAGGGGTCAATTTAATTTCTTTATTGGTCCAGTAAAAGGACATGATTGTCCTTTCTTTCACTGCCCTACTTTTCAATTTTCTTTAACAGATTAATAACCTCTGATCTTTATTTTACCTGGCCTCATTTTATCAAAGGAAAAGATCAACTTAATTTCTGTTTTGCTTGGAATCAAACAAGCTTGTTTATCGTGTGTATTTTTCAGCCCTTGCCCATTTGGATCAGAGCCTGAAAAAACATTCCATAAACTAAATAAACTCTTCAGATTTAATTAATCCATCAGTTTTCTCTGCCTGTTTATCGTAGCCAAATTAGCACAAAGACTGGAGGCAGGTGCAAACCTCTAGCCTCGCAACTCAAAACTATTATTTATATCATGCACCTTCCATGAAGCTGGAGTGTCAACTATCATAACCTACCGTCACAAGAGAAGTAGTGAGGACCAATACTGATGTTGGGCAAGACCTGGATCAAAAGTTGGCGTTCCAGTTCATCCCAAAGGTATTGGATGGGGACTAGGAAAACCATTTGTTTAAGGAGCTGGCTTTGTGGGGGCATTGTCATGTTGAAACAGGAAAGGAAACATTGGAACAAAAGAGCCTAGGCCAAACCATGAAAAACAGCCCCAGAGCAAAAGTACAACATGATGTGGAGAGATGTGTCCACACTATTACTGCCTCATCTTTCTGTTTTCTTTAATAGGTTACTACTCCCTACACTTGATTTTACTTGGCCTTGTTTCAAAGGAAAGAGGTCAACCTAATTTCATTTCATTGGAATCACAAAATGCTTGTTTACATTTGGATTTCATAATTTGTGAAGCTGTTTTTACACCCGTTCCCTGCTTCACACTCAAGTGACACTTTTTCACTGGGAGGTTCCTGGTACAAGCACCACTTAAACTGGTGGACTCTGAGCAGCTCACAGGGAGCAGTTGTGGGTCAAATGCCAATGCTCATTGGCAACTTTATTTAATGTCCTCAATCCCTTTCCCTGCCACAATCATCAAAATCTTTAAGGGACTTAACCCAGTTACCTTCCTGCCACAAGTTCTACAAGCAACACTATTGGGCCTCATACGCCATGTGCATGAGACAAAGGCAGGCCTGCAAGCAGTCACAAAGCCTGATAACAAGGAAAGGTGTCAAGTCAAACAAAAGGAGTCCAAAACAGACAACTCCCATCATGCTTTGCTCAACTCACACCTAGGTGTGAAATCCAGGAGAGTCAAACTCTCGGCTCCCATTGGAAAAGACCCGCGCGAAACACACGTGGGATTTCTCTTTCTGGCCGTGGCGTCACCAAGACTATAAACACTCCACTCACTCCATACGATCTCAACCTCACTGGACGAGTAGAGATTTCTCCATGTTCAACCGAGCACGTTACCGGATCTGAAGTAGGCCGCTGTGTAACCCAGCACTCTCCCCTTTCCTGCAGAGAAAGGCAAAGGATAGCCTCTGTGCCCTGCTCGCCTTTAAGAGAGTCGACTTCATTGTTTTCTCCACAACACCGGCGAGAATCAGCTGCCATGAAATCTACCGACAGAGCAAGAGGACGGCCCTGTCAGCGCCTGAGCCGAGGAAACAAAGCCGGACCCGAAAGAAGGACTGAAACACACCCTACTCACTTCCTTAAGAGACACATGTAAGAGGCTTAAGTCTGGGCAGAGATAGGATATTAAAGTGTGTTATTTTTGTTTGTTGTTGTTTTGTTTGCTGATGCTGAGGATACTGTGAAGTATTTTTGTTGTTTTCTGCTTGTTTGGTTGTGTTTACTACGCTAAACTGATTTGTGTTTGTGTGTTGCTTGGACTGCTTTGTGTTAGCTTGTGTGTGAGACTGTGGGTTGCATTTAATTTTAAAAGTGAACACTCCTTTTTGAGACTGTTTTCACTGTTTGGGTATTGGTCCCTGACCTCAGGTTGGTGCTCCATTATTATTAATTCACATTAATAATTGTATTGATTTTAATAATGAATAATTATTTTTGATAATGATTAATTATTGCTAATAACTAAACGTCCTCCTAATTGAGTACAGACACTTAAGGGAACATTTTGAGATTTATACAGCACTTGCTCTCTAATTCAGAAGGAGAATATCAACATCGATTTCCTCTGTGTTTCAGGTTCATCTCCTCACCACAAAAACAGCAGGGGCGTTAATCAAATCTGATAAAGACATTGATACAAACAAAAACAAGTCTTACATCCTGTCTTCTTTCACTCCACTTGACCTAATTGTTTCAGTTGGTCAAGGTCAGAGCGAAGGGACTATGTGTGTTTTATGATTCAGCTGTAAAGCAGCTACAGTATATAAACTTGGAGGTGACTTCAGGTGGACTAAGTGATGTCTGACTATCATGGTGAGTACATTCCACTTTGCATTTTCACCTCAATTTTCAAGTGTTAAATTAGGTTTTAATGGTAAAAATGTGAACTATGCAGATGTTGGACTATAAAAGCTACTGTGAACATTTCAGTGAATAGATTAGTTTATGAATTATATAATAATAAATGAAAAGTGACTGAATAATGTTAATAAACAATTTCTTTCTCTCACTCTGGAATCAATTAGAAAATATTTATATTTTAATGTTTAATATTTTCTTAAGTCTACATTTTTACTTTGCCTCTTCTACACAAATCTTAATGCAAAAACTCATTTTGCATGGAAATATAGTCCAGACTCCAGTGTCAGCAATGCACAGGGCTGTATCGCACAAACTCATTGTTTTTCGTAATGGCAATCAAAGCATGCAACAACTTTTACCTGTTTTTATTTTTATATTTTTGGCAATTTGCCGTTATTAGATTACAGGTTACAGTTGAGATGAGGAGAGAGAGAGGTACAGTCAAGCTCAAACCAGGGATGTTGAAGTTACATTGTATTCCTCTAAAACACAAGACCACCAAGATGCCATGAATGATAATTTTGTTCTGTGTTTTATCTCCAGATGAAGCTGTCAGTGTTGTTGCTGCTGGCCCTGCTGGCTCTGTCCTCAGCCAGTCTTCAGGATATTGTAAAGAAGAGTTCAGAGCTCAAAAAAAGTAAATAGAAACTGGTATTATGTCCCTTGTTTATGTTTAACATCCTCATTTGTGCTTCTCTTAGGTTTCATTAAGACAGGGAAGGAAAAAGTTTGTAATGGAAATGTTTGCTAAAAAGTAACAATACAAACAAACAGCATCAAGATGAATAATAATAATATATATAAACAATATTTAGAGTTTGCTACAAATGTCTTAATGGTTAAGGTTGTTAGTATTGGATCTGTGCTCCTTGGTTTTTAAAAGTTCAGGGGTCTCATTTATAACCATTGCATACACACAAAACGCGGCCTGAAAGAGGCGTTACGCCACTTCCCATGCAAAAGTTGTGATCTATAAAAACAAACTTAATGGGAGAATGTGCGCACCTGTACGTTAATTCTGACCCTAAATACCAACATTTTGGAGACAGGAGAAATTGGCGATGCAGATGGTGAGGTGGTGAATTGAAGGCAGGTTGTACAATAATCCTCTTGTGCCATAACTATTCCATAAGCACCTTTCGAATTTAAAATATATAATCCAACTCAAATCTCAAATCCAAGCCTGCTCAACATGCTGTCTCACCCAGAGTGCAGAGGTCAGGCTGTATGGTGTTCACACTCGTGGTCAGTTGTGGAGCCACACAGCAGCTGCTGAAGTGCCGGTATGTTGATTGTAGAAGATTACATCAAATAACTTTAAAGAATTGCAGAACAGAACACTAACTGATTTTTAATAATATCTTCTGATACTGTGCATATATCACCAAGTACAATTTTATTTAGTTTTCATATAGCTTTTGTATGTAAAATTGCTGCAGTGAACTGTGGACTGAGGACTGTGCTGTCAGGCACAGGGCGCACTGGAGACACCGCGGTGGCTGTCACACACACTCTGCCTTCTTCAGTCACCTCACCGGCACATCTTCACCACCTGCACTCATATTTACTCATTTTGGAGTAAATATAAATGAATACAGTGTTTATTGTATTTTAGATATTGAGTGTGTTGTGTAAAAACTACTTAAAACTGGTTAACTACTGGCCCGCTGAAGGCTGTCCACTGAGAACTTGGCTGACTTTACGATCCACAGGAATGTTTATTGAGGTTGTATATGGTTGTCTTGGGTTACACACATAACTTCAAAAAGTCCAAAAATGGGGAAATAAAACAGTAAAAGTCAGTTCACGGCTGTGGCAGTCTTTCCTCTTCAGCTGCCCGAGTGGCAGTGACGAGCGAGAGGGCCCAATGTGCTGACTCTCGACACTGATTGGTCAGGCGTCTTAAGACAGAGAGACTGGTGAAAGAAACACATGCATAGCAATATTCATGAAGGCTTTTGCATTGACCATTTATGGTTGAATGTGCATGTAGAGGGCAGACACATTTCCAGGTGGACTGTGGTTTATAAAGGGAAACATACCTGCATTCGTTCGTACGCATGGTTTTATAAAAAATAAAACAAATTCGGTGCACGCCATTTTGTGCGCATGTCTTTTAGCATGGATCCTACGCACTGTTTTATAAATGAGACCATCATGAAAAATCTCTCACTTAGCTAAACATTTAACATCCACTTTGTGATTTGTTTCTTTCTTGTTTCGGCCCACAAAGCATTTCATGATTTAAAATCTTCCTTTTTTGAAAATTTGTACTGTGAATAAATTTGATGTGATTGTCTGTCTGTCTTTTTTCCTTCTTTTAAAAATAGTTCCTGCACTGAACCCAGATCTACAGGACAGGATTCCTAAAATCACTGCTAAGGGATCAACGTTGGCTCATTTGACCCCTCCTGAGTTTGAGAAAAGCCAGGATCAGTCTTCCTCCTTGATTTTTGAAAGCACCAACCTTGAATGGCAGCCCTGGAGTGGCTCTTTCCCTAATGGAGTTGTTTCAATTTACAACGGATATGTTAGTCGCTATGACTACGTTTGCAAATATCGGTATGGGTGTTCGGCCGGCTTCTACAACCCCAGCCTAGGGCCTTACTGTCGCTACGGCCTCTCAGGAAAAGAGGAACTTGGCTCTCCATTTGATATCCTGGTGAACAAAGACAACTTTGAGATCCTAGAGTGGAAAGAGGACTCCTGGGGTTCAGTGCCCGAGAATTCAGTTAGGACCTGCTCTGGGGTAAATGTGTATGTGGGGAAGAACAAGTATGGACTTGGGAAGGTGGTTCCTGAGCATGAGGCCTTCTTCCTTCCCTGGGAAGGAGATGAGTATTGGTACAAGTACTACCAGGTCTTGACCACCAACAAGGATATTTCGAGACAGGACATCACTGAGGTTACGTATGAAACAAATGGGGGTGAAGTCATCCAGTATCCTCTAGAGACCATTCGCACGTCTGTCATTACCAACTATCAGTGTGAGTCAGTTGTGAAAGAAGTTACTCTCTCAAAGACAAACCAGGTAGAGCAAAGGTGGGACATTGGCTCTGCCACCACGTTGGGTACTATAGTTGGCATCACCGCTGAAATTCCATTCATCGGCGTTGGAGGTAGTATTGAGTTTAGCACTGAGACAACAAAGCACTTCTCCAAAGGAACCACTTTGTTGGAGTCAATAACCCACTCAGTTTCTGTGCAGCAAAATGTCCCACCAAACCACTCCTGCAGTGTCAGTATGATGGGACTTAAGTATAAGATAGACATCCCTTTCACAGCACGCCTCCGCCGCACCTATCGCAATGGAGAGACCCGTTGGGCATCCATCTCAGGGACGTACGACAGCACCGAGATTGGAGAAGTCCGGGCCGTTGTGGACCGCTGTGAACCTGTACCTGATGCCAGGCCTTGTCCACCATAGAAAGAATAATAGAAAAGGCAATCTGACACAATGTATGTTAAATACCAGTGAAATTCTACTTAAAATCTGATTATATAAACTTGTGCTGTCATGTTTTTGTGCCTTAACAGATTTTGTTAGACTTTTCACTTTTACTTTTTCTTCATTCTTGTTCCTTTCTACAATTTGATTCTGGGCAATAAATAAAATGCAGGAAAAATGAGCATTTATAATAAATGGGACATGGTGATGCCTTATTAAGTATTCACTGCTTTAAAACATAGATGTTTAACAAACATGTTTAATAAAGTGTCACTTACCTACCTGCTGTGTCTGAGTTGACTATTACAAATCACACAATTACACCTCAACAAACTCAGTGGAATTTTTATATACTTTACACATTTTTCTTTATACTTTTTCACCTGATAGTGAGTTCAGTATTAGCATTGGACCATCCACATAAAGTGTAGATGCATTTGTTGGGTATTCTGAAGAACTGACACTGAATGATCACCAATTGCGCCACACTTAGTAGCAAATGAGATGTCATTATGACTACTGTAGTCCCCAGCCCACATTTAGTAGTGTAATAATAATATATTGAACATAATACAGCACTCTGATCTTTTAAGGCACAGTAAGTAATTTTTAGATCATATATATTAAAACACATAACTAATGAGTCTCTTTAGAGTCAGTTGCTGTTGCTAGTATTTGAAAGTATGTGTAATCTGATCATTTCAATGTCAAACATTATACCATAGCACAAATTATACTATGTTTAATAAACTGTAAACAATGTAGATGCTAGTCAAGGAGTGATGAAAAAGTTTACTGAGCTGAAATATCCAATAAATCCAGTAGATGGCACTGAATTGCTCACCACACATTGTAGCAAAATGAGATGGCTTTATGAATAGTCCCCAGCTCATTATGCACTATTGCAGTAACAATACTTAATTGAACACGACACTCTGCTTTTTAAAATTATTTTGATTACATTTTATTTATTTTATTCAATAGAAATATATCAATACTATCAATTAAAATACAGTATTAACATAAACAATATGTATGCTTATAAATAATCATTTGTGTTTCTTTTTTAATATCTGATTTATTTATGAAATTTTCAATGAAGATTTTCACACACATGCATAAAAATAAACCCTCGTATATATGACCAAGTTAAAAAAAACAACAACATTCTGTAAGTTGGGGTAAACATTAACAGCGGAAGCAATGATACTGAGACATGAGGGTAATATCAACAATAATAATAGACAATAAAACTACAAACTACAAATTTTACATTACAGCCACAAAGGGAGTGTTTAATTTTCTCTAATTTCACAAAGGATAGGGCATCCTTTATCCAATGGGTGTGAGAGGGAGGACGAGGACTCTTCTAGTGCATCAGAATAACACACCTTGCTAGTAATATGATAAAAGCTACAAGTTCAGTGAAGTATGACAGCAGTGGATGGTCAGTGGGTCGAACACCAAACAGGCCAACTAAGAGTGAGGGGTGGATATTAGCAGATGTGACTGCTGAGACTGAGTCAAAGACAGATTTCCAGAATAGAGAAAGGTCCAACTCATGAGGGTCAGATTAATCTGTCCTAGCTGACATGTATCACAATTTGGGTCAGTGCCAGGATAAATGTGAGCCAGTTTGCTCCAGTGGATGAATTACCTTACATTGTAAGACTCCATGACGGGCACAAATAGATGACATGTGGACACGTTTCAAAACTGACTGCCGAACCTCATTCTCTATCTCTATATTAAGATCCGCGGACCAAGTAATGCGTAACTTATCAGAGGCTGAAGATCGGTGCATTAAGAGAGTTTTATACAGCTTTGAAATGGTACCTTTAAGGTGAGGATTAATGTTAAAAATGGTGTCAAGATCTGTAAGTATCCGAAGAAATGGGTCCTTGGTAAATTGAATACACAAATGTTCCATCAATGTAAAGATGCTTTACAGAGACAGTCCCATGTTCTTCTCAGGCATCATTTGTGTTTCTTTGCTGATTATAATAAAAATGCATACTTGTTTTACTGTGTATACAAACATTACTGATGTAAACAAACCTTGCCTCAGCATCAGAAAATAATAATAGCTTTATTTTTATTGTCTTTATTTTTACTCTACTGAGAGTACTGTCAATCAGTTTGGAATTTATAGCAGGTTTCAATCTTCCCTGGATGATGGATTGTTAATTAGTTATGAACTATTGTCCATGTTGTGAAAAATTATCTTTGGCTTCACTACATAGCATTAAAAACAGTACAAGATAACTGACAATACAGGACAATGATGAAGACGAGCCGCAGGGACGCAGTAAAAATTACATTTTTCTGTCTCTTTATTAAGTTCACATTCTTAATTGGCAGTTTGATTCATGGTTGAAATTACAGAAGTATGCAGATTTTTTTTGTATAATATATAATATAATAACTGCAAAACAATTTATCATAAAGATTATACTGTAGACAATTAATGTGTAGTATTGAATTGAGACACAACTTATGCAAATATTTTTCAAATCAAAAGTTTAACTGCTGGACACAAGATGTAAAGACTGTAAAGTCCATTCTCAGTCTATGTGCACTGTAGACTGCAAGTTTCCACATCACACTTATGTAAGTTCAGACATACAGTGCACATGTTAAACTTACATATATTTATATTCATATTCATTACATTAATTTTACTTGAGTCAAAGTGGTTTACAATAAGTGTATTCAAACTCAATAGGAACAAGAGCTAGATGTGAAAAACTGCATGTGCCACTGTCCCAAATAAGCTGCTAAAAACAGTGCAAGAATCAAGAATCGAGTTGCATAGAATCTAATAAGCGTAAGACTGTCCTTCCAGGGGATTGTAATAATTAATGCAAATTCAAGGAACATTCACAACAAAAACTGTGAAATTCCAAAGGGACTGATGAGACATACAGTATGTCAAACATCATACAGTACTTCTTGAATTTCATGAACAAGGGTTGGAGTTCTCTAGAGGTTCACATCGGTCCATCACGGCCCGGACTTCTCTAATCTGAACGCTCTTGTACGTCCCTGAGATGGACATAGTGTGGATCTCTCCGTTACCGTACATGCGTCTGAGGCGTGCTGTGAATGGGATGTCGGCTTTGTACTTATACTGCACCATTTTAACCATGCAGGTGTAGTTTGGCGGGGCGATGACCTCCACAGAGACAGAGTCAGTGAGTGCCTCTGCCACCGTGTTTCCCCAGGAGAACTGGAACGTCATCTCGGTGCTGAGCTGCATACCTACAGAAAAGATTAAGGGAATGCCGGCTGTGATGCTAGTTTTAGCACCAAATGTGATGGAAGAGGAGATGTCCCAACTGTGCACCACCTGATACGTCTTTGAGATGGTATCTGTTTTCACCACTGGGCGGCACTCATAGTTGCTGATGGCTGTTTCGCGCATGATCTCTGGAGGATATTTTAAGATCTTTGACTCGTTAGTGTTGTACCTGACATCGTAGATCTGCTGGCTGATTATATTCTGATTGATGGTCAGGACCTGGTAGTAGTTGTACCAATACTCAGTCTCCTTCCAAGGCAGGTAGAAGGCTTTACCCTGAGTAACCACCTCACCAAGTCCATATTTATTCTTCCCTACATATGTGTCCTGCCTGGGACAGATTCTGACTGAATTCTGGGGCACTGAACCGTACGAATCGGCCTTCCACTCCAGGATCTCAAAGTTATCTTTATTCACCAGGATCTCAAATGGGGAACCAAAATATACTTTTTTTGCACTGGTATAGTGGCAATAAGGGCCCATGCTGGGGTTATAAAAGCCAGCATTACATTTGTATTTGCAGACAAAGTCAATGCGATCAGTGTATCCATTGTATATTGAGACGGCATCGTTGGGGAGAGAGTTGTGCCATGTCACCCATTCCAGGACGGTGCCGACGTCAGCAGCGACGGACGAGGACTGAACCTGCCTCCTCTGCATTAACTCAGCAACACTCAGCAGGGGCAGATCTGTTGGCATCGATCTGTTAGCGGTGATTTCAGGCCTGCCATCTAGATGTGGGTTCATTAAGGAGACTGGATAAAAGGGAGAAAAAAGGAACAAGAACAATGTTTTGCTTTAATACAGAATCAGGATGTTTACCTATAAAATGAGGATTCTTCATGCACATCCCAAGAGGAGACCACTAAAATGCATCAATTTGTTAGAATCAGAAGTAAAATATTCTCCTAGTTACTACTTAATGTCTCCATTCATCTGGAAAAGCTTACATATCCAGGTCAGTTCTTTTTAACAAATATGTAAACTAAATTTGGTGGGAAGCTAGGCCATGAGCCAAGGTTTAAATGGTTGGTGTGGTTACAGATCCAGGATTTTGTAAAGAATTTCTTAGCATGGTAAGATATTTTATAGAATATTTTAAACACATATAAATATATTTTGTATCTTATTCCTCTGTGCTGTAGACCTCTGTTGTTAAAAACACGTCAGTGAGCCACACCACTGCACTGGGTCACATGTTCCTTCATTATGAAGAGTTTGTTCACGTTAGTTTGTTTAGCAACGGCTCCAAAGACTAATAACAGCGATCACGTTTTCAGTGTCCGTTTGTCTGGAGATTAGTTCTGTTTACAGCTTTGCAGCGTGTTCTTTTACAGTGTAGTGAAGACCTTTGCTAGTAATTTTTTGAGAAAAAAACGATACAAAATCAAGCATTTTTGGCCACAATAATCACAAAAAACTCTTAAGCTTTACGATAAACAGATCTGTTTAAGTCTTTTTTCCCCATTTCCTTAATTCATCTCAGTTCGTGTTTACCATTTCTGTCCTCTGCGTTGTTCCTGATGTCCAGAAGGTTGGCTGAGGACAGAGTCTGCAGAGCCAGCAGCAATAACACTGACAGCTTCATCTGGAGATTAAACACAGAACTTAATCACTGGTAGGTTGTAATAAAGTGTTAAAACAACCTTTAAATACAAGCTTGGTGAAGAATTCGGAATCTCAAATGTTAAGTCATCGACAGATTAAACCTGGACTGTCTGAACATGGTAAATTGATTTTTGGAAGATAAAGAAGAACTAAAATAATGATTACAATTTAAGAAAATTATAAGTTTATATTAGAAAGAACATTTAGAGTAGTTCATAATTTTCCGTGATATAGATTCACAATTTGACTAATTACAACACAAAATACAGTAAAAAGTACTGACCATCATAGTGTTCATCACCTGATCCACATCCAGTCACCAGGTTTATATACTGTAGCTGCTTTATGTTTGAGTCATTGAACAAACACTGTTTTACTTTGTCTTGGCTCTGAAACCAGGAAACATTAACTGGTCCACTGGCGTGAGAGTAGATATCATAAGATGGATGGATTTCTTTGTGTTTCTAAATGTGCTGACAGATACGATTGATATTGTTTGTATTTTTATGTCTGTGAAGCACTTTGTAAACTTGTTTTTTTTTTAAGTGCTAAATAAATAAAGTTTATTATTTATCTCTCTTTTCTACCAGGTAAAAGGGGAAATTTCAGTTTGGCCTGGCGAGTAAAAGGAAATAATTATTTCTATATATAAAATTATTCTCAGCTTTTGACAGTAGACTGGTTTCTGAATGCATGTAAATAAGAAATATGGTTTTCTTTTATTAAGTTAAAAAACTCTGCAGATCTCTGCAGGAAAACCAAATGTTCTGGGGTTTTGGAGACGTTTACAGGTCATTATTTTACATGCATTTAAAGGTGCAGTGTGTAGAATTTAGTGGGTATGTTTTAATTGGTGTATATTCACCTGAAAATAAGAATCATTGTGTTTTTGTTACCTTAGAATGAGCCCTTTATATCTACATAGGGAGTGGGTCCTCTTCACGGACTCCGCCATGTTGCACCGCCATGTTTCTACAGTAGCCCAGGACGGACAAACCAAACACTGGCTCTAGAGAGGGTCTTTTGCGTTTTTCGTGAGTTTCATGGCCACCGTAGGTTCTCCTACACACTTGGAAGAGTAGGAGGTATTCAGTTTGTTGCAATCTGCAATCTTACCACTAGATGCCACTACATCCTACACACTGGACCTTTAACAAAACAGATTACTGATAAATACAATTAAATCCAGAAATCCGATTTCTTATAACAAGGAAGCCACCCTTGGCAAACTTCCTGTTCACCTTTACCGAAAAGCTTTCTCCCATTTCTAACAGCTATCAGACCAGATCATCTAAATGTGTAATCTTCAGTGTCCCTACAGTCTCCTCTGAACTTAGTAAAACTGCATTTTCTTTCTATGAAGCCTGGACTTGGAAGAATTTTCAAGATAAATTTCATCTCGAAACACTGCCCTCATATGAGGCGTTCAAGCACGTTAAAAAATGTTTCATAAGGAACGTAAATAGTCAAATTTGATCTTTTTCATGTCTCTCCGGTTCTGCTTTGTTGTGTTCGATGTGATTGTTGGAATTAAAATGAAAAGTGTGTGTTTTTATGTAACTGCGTGACAGGTCTCCCTTGAGAAAAGGATTATATATCCCAAGAGACTTCCTGGTTAAATAACAGATAAATAAATAACGAGATGAAGATAATCAGAGGCAGGATACATGTGAGGCAGAGAATGGTTCAACATTATCAAAGATTAAATCCAAATGTAAACAGTTCTGTACATTCCAGACACCATTACTTTTAAATGCTAATGAATAAACATGTTCCCCCTTTTCTTTTGATGATATCAGGCCAGGTAGGTAAAATAAACATCAGGGATTGTTAATTTATCAAGGAAATCAAAGGAAGTAACTATAGTTGGCCATTCAATTTTGAAGCCAATTCCCTGTCTTTATCAACAGGTGTGTCTAATCTTTGAGCTTTTGAATCTGAGTTTAAAAGAAATCTTATGATATGATATGATATGTGACTATAATATGATGTAAACTAATGAGATATGGAACCGTTTTGGTTTCAGTTTGTCAGTCTAAATCATAAAAACAGTCCCGCAGTGAAAACCTGCATCAATTTTATTCCAAACCAAAGTATTCAACAAAATCAAAATTTTTACCTGATGGTGGCGTTAGATTAAATTCAGGGGATTAACGACGTAATTAGAATTTTGAGCTTCGGGGAACATGCATGTGTGCACCAAATCTGATGGCAATCCAACCAATAGTTGCTGAGCCACTTCAGTCTAGTCTTGTTAGACTATAAGTTAGAGGAACATCAAAGTCATGAGGATAAATTGTCAGGGAAGCATGAATGTATGCTCGCACCCTCTCCGAAAACTAACTAACAACCTATTCACCTAATGTTGTATTGGAAATATACTTGATAGACTGGGTGTGAACACCTTTTGTTGCAGCTGGATATCCATCCACAGTGGGTGTCTGATCAAGGAGTTGACACGGAAGCTGATAACAGTTTTGATAAAGTGCCTAGATAAAGGCACTAGATAATAGTGCCTTTATCTAGGTACTTGGAGTGAGGTACAAATTATATATGGGTGTGGTGTCTGAAAATATAAACAAATAAATAACTGTGTGTGTTTGACAGACATATAATTTATAACTAAATAATTCCTAAATAATGTGCACCACTACCACATTAATAGATCTGACAACATTACACATTATGGAAACAAGGCATGAAGATGACCACAAATTTCTTTCTTTTAAACACAGCACTGCCAATACACATGAAACATCAGTAACATTAACCAAGAAAGTCAGCTGCACTGGACAGGAGTGTTCACCAGTGGGAGAATTTTTTTTAAAAAGCTTTCTATTTTTGTTAGTTTGGCTCCTTCCTCCTCCAGCTCATTTCTCTCCTTTCTGCTCTGAAATCCACTTTTGTGTCGAAAAGGCATTTACGGTTCTGTGCTGCCTGAAAAATATAAGTATTGAGCTTGATGTAGTTAAAGTATTGCAGTAAAAGTACATAAGTATTATGAGCTTGATGTAGTTAAAGTATTGCAGTAAAAGTACATAAGTATTATGAGCTCGATGTAGTTAAAGTATTGCAGTAAAAGTAGTGGTTTGGTCCCTCTGACTGATATATTATTATATATGACATCATTAGATTATTAATACTGAAGCATCAGTGTGTAAGCAGCATGTTACTGTTGTAGCTGCTGGAGGTGGAGCTAGTTTCAACTACTTTATATACAGTTAGCTAGTTTAGTCCAGTGGTTCCCAACCTAGGGGTGGGGCCCCTCCAAAGGGTCAGCAGATAAATCTGAGGGGTCGTGAGATGATTAATGGGAGAGGAAAGAAGAAAAAACAAAGTTCTGATACACAAATCTGTTTTCAGTTTTTGGACTTTTTCTCTAATCTTTGATTTTTGCTGAAATATTGGATCATTTGAACATTTATTGAAATGAAACCATGTGAGAAGTTTAGAGGGAAAAATCACTATTTGGTGGAGCTGTTAACAACTCATAGACATCTGAAATGTGACCCCGACTACACACTGCTTTTTGTAAGACGTCAAAAGCCAAAAGGTTGGAAACCACTGGTTTCATCTTTAACAATGTGTTAAATCTTCATCTGAAAAGTATCAGGTGGACTAAGTGATGTCAGTACATTCCATTGTTGCAGATGCTGGACTATAAAAGCTACTGTGAACATTTGCATAAATAGATTAATTCATGAGTTATATGATAATAGAAAAATGACTGAATAAGGTTAATAAACTATTTCTTTCACTCACCCTGGAGTAATTTCGAAAATATTTATATTTTACTCTTTGATATTTAAATTATTTTAAGTCTACATAAGTCTACACTGGGGCCAGGGGCTGTTATAGCCATGTCACAAATCTGCGTAACTCCATTTAAAGTCCATGTAAAGGAAAATCTGAGTTTTCTTTTGAAACACATTATACATGTTAGAAAATAATTACTGAAAATGTGAAAAGACTGTGAACTATGTAGTACTGAGTTGTGGAGTTAGGCCGTTAAACTGTTTTTCACCATTTCTGTGTTCCTGATTTGTTGGACGTGCGTAAAATTGCAGCACCATGACGTAGAGGTGTTGACTTTTACAACCAGTTAATCAGCGTTTTTACTACAATCATCTAACGAAACTGCACGGGAGCGAAGCAACTCTGAAAGCTGAAACTATATTAAATTAATTGCAAATTATATCATTAATATGATTAATAACATATTTTAAACTTAAACACAGAAAGTGTGGAGGCGTCGTTAAAGTGACTTTAACCAGTAACGCACACTATGAACTGGTTTCCTGGGCAGTGATTAAGTCAGGCCCTACACTACAGATTGTTAGTTGTGGTAATATTCAATGTATGATTCAAACAGTTTGTAATTGACAGTACGGTATCCATTCCTTTTAAACTCAGGATTCATTTACACAGGTTTTTTTCAAAAAAGCGCTTACATGACAATAATTGCCAACGTTAAATGCTTGGAGCCACTTTGCATTTTCAAATGTATTTTCTCCATATTGGTAAACCTACACTCACTGGACTCTTTGATATATTAAAGTTTGATAGACAACATTGAATAAAACCATAGAAAGCAAACTTTTTAAAAGATTCTTAATAGACTCTGTATCTTATGTGTTCCTAATGTTTTGCCCCCCGCATGTATGTTAATGGAGTGGACAAAATATTAGAAACACCATTCCATATAATGCACTCTAGTACACCACCACCACCCACTATGGCCTCAATAATAAACATAAAGTAGAATTGTCAATGTATAAGCTTTGTAAATGTAGAATTTATGGCAGAGCTGTTGTATTGGATTGCATTAGATCACACAGGTGTACCTAATGAAGTGCCCGGTGAGTGTACATATACAGTGGGGGACATAAGTATTCAACACATCAACATTTTTTTCAGTAAACATATTTGCAGTGCAGCTATTCATATGCAATTAAGACCAGACATTGGTATTAACTCAATAAGGCAACGCATCTAAAAAAATCAGAACATTTCAATTAATAAAAAAGTTATGTGCATTAAATTGGAATGACACAGGAAAAACATGAATAGCTGGAAGTGGAAATACTTCCAGCTATTCATGTACATATATTATATACATACACAACACACAATATTTGTATCATTACTGTATGTCAAAATTTTGTGAAATGCCAGCAATTAGGAAGCACTTCCTCAGACACTCCTTGACCAGTTGCCTAGGATATGGTGCTGTTCTGCTGCTCACTTTGCATTTGAGAGCCTGCAAACAATGCTGTGGCTAGGCTTGTTAGGTTCCAACCTGGGTGGGCGGTGGGTTGTGGTGGGAGTGCTTAAATCAATACATTATTAAAATATAATGGTGGAGTGTAAATTCGGAAAATAATTCTCCAAAGGCAAGCATGAGTTTCCCAAGTAATGTTGTCATTTTGTGTGTGTGCACGCGTGGGAGAGAGAGCTAGCAATTACACTTTTTTGTTAAATAGTAGGAAATGTGGAGAGGGTACAGGAGGGAGAGATAAGTAAATAAATAACTAAGTACAATATATATACCCGTATATATATACACATATACATGCACACATACACACATACATACACACATACATACATACATACATACAATAGCACAGCTAATGACAAACAAACGCTTGGTGCAATTCCAGCCGAGGACCTTTAATTGCATGTCATGCCTGTCATTCTTTCCCCTGTTTCCTGTCTGTCACTATCAATGAAGGCTAATACGCTCAAAACTCATCTTAAAAAAAGACTATAACATATATTAATTGACATGTTAGATTCCTATATGAAAAGTCAATCCTGATTTCCTGTGGCTGTTACAACAAACCAATCCTGTGTGACAAAAATAATTCCTTGTACATATTTAATAATTGTTACATAAAATATCTACACACACACACACACACACACACACACACACATACATAAAGAAATGACAGTAAATGCCCATCCACTCTACTAACCCACATGCATCACACATCAGCCCCACCTTCTGTTTGTCTGAGTCTCAGAAATGTTGTATGTTGTTGTCGTTGTTTTATTTTATTATATCATATCTTTTCTATTTCTATGTTCCTGTTTTATCACCTGTAGTTTGTGCTTCACCAATAAGGACATTTTAAAAACATTCCTGCATGGTCTGCTGTCTCCTTTATTGCAGGAATAATAATATAAATAACTGAGACAGGGTGCAGGAGTTGTTTAATTTGTATACAACTGATAGAAAATTGCAATTTATATATTTTTGCTGACCAGATGAGATACTTGTCATGGACTCATTTGGTTTTGAGACTCTGTGTTTGTTCTTTTGGTTTCCTGTGTTGCGCTTCTGTTCAGTCATTTTGGCCATTTGGTTTTGCTCTTTCATGTTATTTGTTTCTTGGACAGATATTTAGATTATTGGTTAGCTTGTAGTTCTGGGTTCCTATGTTCATTTATTCAGAGACAGTTTGGTTCATGCTGGGTTGTTTAGTGGTGTTTTCTGGGTTTCGGTTTGCTATGCGATTCCTTTTTGTGTTCTTCACTCCTCCCGTGTTCATGTGCTCCTCCTCTCACCTGCCCTGCATTACCCTCGTTAGCCCTGCTCTGGGTTTTCCTCACACCTGTACCAGCCTCGTCAGTCGTGCCCTGCTCCCAGTGTGTTTCCCAGCCAATCACACCCAGCCTGCCCTGTCCCGTCATGTTTGCTGCCTGCTGTGTTCGGTTCTGCTAAGCCCAGCCTGCTTTTGTTTTTGCCTGTAAGTCTCAGCAATAAAGAAGGTTTTCTTCAGCTCAGTCTATTTTGGTCTCTGCATTTGGGTCCACCTGCTCCACATACTGTGACAGTACTCAAGTTTGTATTTTACCGAAGTAACTGTCTTGTGTTCGTGTTACTATCCCTTCACTGCAGGTCTGCAAGGAAACATAGTCTGGTAAAACAGAAACAGGGACATTTGCAATAAAAGCACTTTAACTCTGAAAGATACCCACTTGATTTGTCTAACTCAGATTGCTGAAGTCTCATATAAGCTTCAACTGAATTTAAGAATGCATTTCTGCACAGGAGGACAACTGTGGATTTTGTTTAACATTTGATTCACGTTAGGAAGAGATCTCCTCTCAGCCAGTATGGACAGGAAGAATGATTACAGTGACCAAAAACTGTTGCAGTGTGGGCACGTGAGTATTGCTTAGAGATAGACTTGAAAAAATTAAGACACCTCCAATAAGCCTTAATGAATGTCCAATAAAATAATCCTGAACAGAAATATCAAATGAATCCAGCAGGTGGCACTGAAAGCACTACATACATTATGAACAGACCCCAAGTCATTACTCAGCAGCACAGTACTGAGCATAATACATTAAGCTTTTAATGCAAAGTGTGTCATTTTGTGATGATATAAATTAAATGAATATTCAAATATATAAGTGGAGGAGTATTTCTTCGTTAATAATGTAATCTTAATTGTAAATATAGGCCTTTTTACTGCTGTTTGCAATCATCACTGCTGTAAAGAAACCTTTAACAGTGTCAAAGTATTAATAACTTTTTCATTTTCAACTTCAACTCCAACTTTAATGTTTGTCCCCAAGAGGAAATTTGTCTTGCAGCCAGATGAATTATATAATACACAGAGCTAAGTGCATAAAACAGAGTATGTTTAGCCACCAACATTCACTCCAACTATCAAAGTTTAAAAAACATCATCTCCTAATAGTTAGATGACTCTGCAACATGACTTGAGCCTTTGAAAAACTGCTCTCTTATGGAAAATGTGGGACAGATCAGGCAGTTTAATAATCTTGTTGTCCACTTTGAGTATTGCAACCTGTTCTTGGCACCTGTTTAGAGATTAAACGAAGTAACAATAGAGAATGTGATGACTGACTCTATCATGGAGTTGTAAAAGAGCATCATGAGTTTACTGCCCATTCCTCTCCACTTCTGGGGGGCTTTTTTTTATTATTATTTTTTTACAAATTGCCATTGTGTTGTCACTAAATGTCAGCTTATTATTTTGTAGCAGACACTAGCCGTGATGCTGAAAGACTACAGGCTACCATAAAATATCTGGCATTACTGTATGTTAAATGCCTATGAAACGTGGGTGACTTGATCCTGTTTCAGTGAGGTTGCTACAAGTTAATCCTCTTACATTTGCAATTAATATGTGTGCAAATATGAGTTTAATCACACCGAACATGGATCATTACTGCTGCTACTCCTCAGCAAGAAAAGAGTATCGTTTCTCTCTGTTGAACAGAGACAACTTTACCGTTTTTTTTAAGTCTTTACCAGGTGGCTGAGAGGATCATTGTTGTTCATCATAAGCTACTTACTAGCTTGCCATCTTCCATGAAGAGTTCATCTTTCAAGCCTTCAGATGGGGAGGATTTGATACTCAAAAGGTTGTTGGTGGAGTACTCCTTCAAGGTTAGACTTTCATTCATTTGGCTGACGCTTTTGTCCAAAGCAACATACAAATGAGATATGCAGATGAAGGAGAAGCCTTTGAGAATAAGTGCCTCTATTAAGGTACAAGCTTGTACTACTAAAGGTGAGGCATGATGACAAGGAAAACAAAAATTTGCAGCATGAACTAAATAGTTTGTTCTGCAAAGTCAGTTTTTGTGGTGTTACAGTAGCTGTTTGGTAGGACAGATGATATTTGACAAGCACAACAATAAGAGCTGGAAACACTGCAGGTCTTTGACATGAAGGTGCACTTTGCCTCAGTCGCTGCCTTATCAGTCCGTTTTCTTTACATGTTAATAATCCAGAATCTTATCCTGGATTCATCTGGACTTGTTTCATAATGGGCTGTGAGATCAGCATGAACACAACAGCAAGGTTGTTGTAAATTATGATGGAGCTTCTTCAACTCTCTCTTTTTCTTCACCTGTATTTTGTTAGAGCCTGTTCAAGCTCCATGTTCATAAAACTGACAGACATCTGCACATTGTTGTTGATCAATAAAACCAAATTCCTTTGCTGCAATCCACAGCTTTAAACTGCTGGAAGCTCAACAGGAGCAGTTGGCTTGAAGAGAGCAGTGCAGCATCAGTTTTGCACCTTATGTGATTCAATACACAACAGAAAAAATGGAAATAAGCCGGGGAATTTTACGTTATGTTGTATTTTTATAAATGTATTCAGTGGATTGTTATGATACAATCATATTGTGTCTTTGCAATTAAAATCAACTTAAACATTTGACACGTGATTTTTTCTATATTTGTTGTATGATAACATGTATAGATAAAAATATCTAAAATCTTAAAAATAAAAATAATAATAAAATCTAAATAATAAAAATCTTAATAATATCGCGATACTTGACATGATATCTTTTAAAAACTCAGCTGAAGATAGTAAAGCCCAATTCATGGTTTCTGTGTTCTGTGGACAGCTGTGGACTTAAATGCACACACGGTTCCATTCATACTACAATTGGGGGTCCACGGACACAGACACGTTCCACATGTGCATGCTAGTAAACAGGGCTGCTGTGTGATAACTTTCCAGAGTTGTAAAATCCAGTCTGTGAATATTACAATCTGCTGTGTTGTGTTATTCTGATGAGCCTTTAAAAGTAATAATCTGTTACTCCAACTGGATTTACTGGATTGTATTTCATTGTCTCACCGGCAACATACTCACTCCAATACAGCCCCTTGTATTGTTTTACACAGTCTGACTGCAGCTGAGGAGTTCCTGTATGTTGCCGAACAACAGGAAAAAGTCGACAGAAAGGTGACAGCTTAATGACAACAGGAATACAGTACATTCATACAGTGGACGAGACAGGCATTCCTGTTTGCTTTACTAGCACATGCACAGTTGCTTGCAATGCGTACAGTCACAAATTTTGGGCTGTGCATGGACATCCGCAGAGGGTCTGCATGGACCCTTGAGAACATGGGACGATGAAGACACTTACATCATGTGGACCAACACGTACGCTCACAGCCACACGGATGCGGAGAGTATGAATTGGCCTTAATAGTGAACTGCATTGTACAGTAGAGCAGTCTGGCCTTTAAAGTTCTTAAAAACATCATGCATGAGCACAAACATCCCCAAATGTATAACAATCTCTAACTTACTATTACAGTTAAACACATAGTTCCTTGCTTCTAAAATTATATATAAAAAGATTTCTTGCACACATAAACATTTCTTTATAAATAATATATACACTTGCATGGTTTCCTTTACCAGTGCTATGCTGACGATACCCAACTATTCATGTAATTCCTACCATCTGATATTCAGGTCAATACTTACATAGCAGCATCTTATGAAGTTGACATGGCAAACTGTGACTTATTTCCACATCCAGCAGTTACAAAGCAACATTATCATTCATTTAGATTCATGTTTGTGATCACCTGATGAATGTAAGTCCATTATTCACACTTTTTTTTAGCTCTTCTGGGCTCTACTAACTCCTGAGAAAAATATTTTACTCTTTAGCTGAGATGCTCCACTGCATTCACCAGACCTTCTCTAACTTTGTGTTTCTGACGTTTGGTGCCGAGCAGGTAGTGTGCAGTCGGTTTTTAGAGCTTTTTACTGAAAACAGCTGCCTGCTGCAGCCAACAATTATGCAATTAGAGTGGTGAGAGTGAACCATAACAAATCAACAATGAGTTGAAAAACACTATATTGTTCTGTAGAGGTGAAGGGTTAGAGTCAGGTGATCATTCTCTCTGGGTTCATCACCACCAGCAACACCTTTCACATTCAAGTAATCATGTGATCCATTGTTAATATAACAATATTGATTATAGTGGTCACTCTTAGCTGTTTGTTTGGAAGGGATGCACCTACTTAAGGTTGAATGCACTTATTGTAAGTCTATTTGGACAAAAGTGTCTGCTAAATTACTATAATGGAATAGAATCATGTCTTTAAGTTTAATAGTTTTTGCAAAAAAAGACTCAGACAGTAATTGTGTATTGATAGAAATCATAAATCCAGATCCAGATCTGCCTTAGTCTCATTTTCAAATGTTGGCCAAAGATCAATCCATGCAGTAAATTTAATTAAATTCAATTCAGTTTTATTTATATAGCACCAAATCACAACAGAAGTTATCTCAGGGCACTTTTCACATAGAGCAGGTCTAATGGAAATCCATTAATACATCTTTGGAAGTGTCTTGGTGACGGAGAGAAATAGACAACCTGACTAAACTAAAAAGTATGTTTTTTAAGGGAAAATTTTCTTCCTTAATTGAAAAGTCTGTAGTCTGAGAAAACCTCCAGTCCTCCTCAGCTGTTAACAAACCCGCTGCACCGGTTTCTGTTTATTGGTCAATGTCAGATCAGAGTGAAAGTGCACAGTCTGCTTTATGATTCAGTCATAAACCAGTATATATAAACCTGGAGGTGACTGGACGTGGACTCAGTGAGGAGCGGCCGTAACGGTGAGTGCTGTTCAGTCTGTTTTCACCTCAGTGAAAGAAAATCACTGATAAACTTGATAAACAGACAACAATCTAAATAATTAAATTGTACAGTTCTTTTCCTATATAATTTAATAATATATATTGTTTTATGTGTAAAGTAAAGATCTGTCTATATCAGATGTCTTCTGAGGAAAATGTAGTATTTAATTGTCTCTATTGATGTAGTTATTTAAAAAAATTATACCATCTAATAATTTAAAAAATTAATTCAAATGAATAATAATCAATGATAAACTACATGATCCCAAATCAATACAAACAACTAAACAAAAAATATGTAATGTTGAATAACGATGTAAAAAACTATGTAAAAACTATCTATTCAGTATGTTGGAACCTCACCGTGAGATGCCACTAAATCCTACATACTGGTTCTTTTTATTCCAAATGGGCACAGACATGATTTTCACTTTCACAGAGTGATGTGCACTAATGTATATTGTAACATGTATAAATATAGAAAGACAGAGATAATAATAGTAATTGCAAAATATGAACAACAAAAGATTCGGGCCCCTTAATGTTAATTTAGTTTGAATAATATTGTATTATTAGAGTTTTGGCTCAAAGGAAATTATGGACAAATCCACTTTAACGTCTAAAATTCAGATACTTTTTTTGGCAAAAATCAATGAGAAGTGTGGACGCTGTCAGTTGTCTTTAAGAGGGTGAAATGTTGTCAGCTGAAATTATTTGGGTTTTTTTTTTTTTGAAGATAATTTTTTTGGCGGTGATTAGTGAAGAGGCAGACAGGAAGTAAGGACATAGAGAAGGGTATAACATGCAACAGGGTCCCTGGCTGTAATTGAACCAGGGACATTAGTTATGTGGCATACACAGTAACCATTCCACCACCAGGCCGCTCCAGCTGAAATGATATCTGACTACATGATTTCACAGTAATGTGTAAATGAGTTTAAAAATGTGTTGAATTTCCAGATGAAGCTGTCAGTGTTGTTGCTGCTGGCCCTGCTGGCTCTGTCCTCAGCCAGTCTGCAGGACATCATTAAGAAGAGCTCACAGCACAGAAAAGGTAAACCTTTTAACATTTTTTATGTTTTTTTTATATTTTATATTTTTCATCAGAACAAAGATAAGTCAAAACTATTCTTTCTCTCCACTCTACTGTCACAAAGCCAGCACAGTTTATTTTCACTCTTGAGAAAAAGACTTAATTTTAACGAGACTGTACAACGCATGACTGACAGCTCTCTACTTTATGGATGATACTTCCCAAATCATGGATCATGCTTCCCAAAGTTCACTGTACCAATGTTTAATACATACATAACCATGCAGGTTAAGTCAACTCTGAAAAAGATGTTTTCCAGACAGTCTTGTACACTTATTATTCTATTAGGGAAATTAAAGTTTGATATTTGATTTTAAAAATTTTCAATAAACTTTTTCACGTTGAAGTTTTGCTCTGTTTTCCTTTGCTATCTTTTGCCCTGTAAAGTGTTTTGTTTATTTGTTTTTTTTTTCTTATGCTAGCACAAAATGAAAATGCAATTTGATTTAGTTTTTAAACTGTCTGTCCATCTCTTTCATCCAGCTTCCTTACTAAACCCAGAGCTGGAGGGCCGGGTCCCTGACTCGACTGGTAAAAACATGGTGTCGGTTCCTTTGACTCCTGCTGAGCTGGTGCAGCAGGAGGATCTGCCTTCCTCCTTCATGTTCGGTGATAACGTCAATCTGAAGTGGGTGACCTGGGCCGGCTCTCTGCCCAATGGAGCTGTTGCAATCTACAATGGCTACACCGAGCGCACCGACTACGTCTGCAAGTACAAGTGCGAAGCTGGCTTCTACAACCCAAGCCTGGGCCCATACTGCCGCTACCCCTATGGAGACCGCGAGTACTACGCTCCTGAATTCGAGATCCTGGCCAACAAAGACAACTTTGAGTTCCTGGAGTGGAAGGAAGGTTCCTACGGTTCAGTCCCCCAGTATTCAGTTAGGACCTGCCCGGGCGTTGGCATCTACGTCGGGAAGAACAAATACGGTCTCGGGAAGGTTGTTCCTCAGTTTGAAGCCTTCTTCCTGCCCTGGGAAGGTGATGAGTATTGGTACAAGAAATATGAGGTCCTGACCATCAACAAAGACGCCTACACACAGCACATCTCTGACGTCAAGTATGCCATTGATGAGGTCGCCATTTTCCAGTATCCTCCTGAGACCATGCAGATCTCTGGGGTCACCAACAACGAGTGCCAGTCGGTGGTGAAGACTGTCACCATCTCAAAGACAACAGAGGTGGAGACCACCTGGAACATCGGCAGAGCCACCATGCTGGGTATCACAGGCAGCATCACTGCCAAAATCCCACTCATCGGCTCTGGGGGCATTGAGCTGAGTGGCGATAAGACGCTGCAGTTCTCCAGGGGAACCACCATGGTGGAGGTGCTCAGCCACTCCGTGTCCGTGGAGCTCACTGTCCCACCAAACCACTCCTGCAGAGTCCGCATGGAGGGACGCAAGATCAAAGCTGACATCCCCTACACGGCACGCCTCAGCCGCACCTACCGCAACGGCGAGACACAGTGGACATCCATCTCGGGGATGTATGACGGCGTCCAGATCGGAGAAGTCCGGGCCGTGGTGGACCGCTGTGAACCTGTACCTGATGCCAAGCCATGCCCCTGAAAGACTGACGGGACACCTACAAAAACATATTTTTTAAACTATCTTGTGTTTGTGATCTTGAAACATCACAATTAAAATAATGCCATGAATGTGTTGTGTGCCTGAAAGAAAACTTGTAATAATAAAAACATATGGCACTTTTTCTTTACTTCACCTTTCTTCAAAAAATCTTCTCCTCTTTTCTAGCACATAAAATTTATGAAAGGTTACCATTTATGATTTTGTAATATATCCAGTTTACATACACAAACACCAGAATAGTTAAGTTCATTTACGCAGCAATGCATTTAAGTACAGTTTTTCCATTTTGAGAGACTTTCTACTTTTCCTCCACTGCACAGAGATAATATTGTACCTTCTTCCTCCACGTCATTTATCTGACAGCTGGTATCACTGGTTACTGTGCAGATAAACATTTTACATACAAAATAAACAATGCATGTTAAATTATCAGTAATTTGATGTCCTGACTTTTTGAAACATAAGTATATTTGATTTAATTACTTATATATAATATATAATATTTATTACTTCAACCACTGACAAACCAAACATATATAACACTCTGTGTTTTAATAACCCACTGGAGTTTGCCAAAAACCTTAGTGTACTTACAAATATATGTGTGCGAATATAACAAAAATAAGAAGGGTAAAAAGGAACTAAACAGGTGAGTAAATAATAAAACAAGGATTGACTTGCAGCAGATTAAACTTGTAATGACTTACTGTAACAAAAACATTCATTATTTATTTTAACTTCATTTAATAGGCCTCAGAAATATTTGTAATAAGTGGTAGCCATTTTTTTTCAAATATTGTATAATTTCAGTCTCACCAGTATCGTCCTCACTAAAACATATCCATTTATGCATTTCCTTCCTTCAGCATGCTCCTCCATGTTAATTCCAGTCTTATTTATATGTTTGGGGCTGTAAAATACAGTATTGATAGCTTCCCATTCAAATGAGTAATGCTATGAACATTGTTATATTTCATGTTTCATTCACAACAAGTTCTCCAAGCGGAAATTCCCATTTATTTAGGTGCATTCTTCACTTTGTGGTGTTTCACTTCAGGACAGCAGAATTAATAAATAAAGAAATATTTACTTTACCACAAAGTTGGAAGCACACTGTTGTTTAAAATGTCATCGCATGCTGCAGGCCGGCTGTGGCTCAGCAGGTACAGCTGCTCTACTAATCGCAGGGTGGGCAGTTCGATCCCTGACCCCTCCTGTCCATATGTTGAAGTGTCCTTGAGCAAGACACTAATGGTTAGGTGAGTGTATGATAGCTTGCTGCCATCTGTGTGTTAAATGTGTTTGAGGGTGACTGAGAGGCACATTGTAAAGCACTTTGGATAAAAGCGCTGTATAAATCAAGTCTGTCCATTTACAAAACAAACTTCAATTTCAAGATTTAGTTTTGACATTGAATACACTAATTATTTCCCCTGACACAGCAAATCATATATAAGACAGTTTGCTGTTAATTCAGACTTCACCTCTATGAGAAAATAACAGTATGTCTGAAAGCTCAATGCACTGCAAATTAAGAAAACACATGCAAAAACACAAACAGATGAAGAAGAGGCACAGCATTTTTTTAAAAATTGAGAAAACACCCAACAAATACTGAAACATGCTGAAAACACAGAAAACACAGCACCTTTCTGTGTGTGGTTGTGTTTTCTATTGTGTGAAAATAAGATGGTCAGAGAGAATAAACCACATCAACTGTGAATCAGAATGAATCACTGCTTGTTTACATGGAGACATTGTGTAAAACACTGACTATATATATCTGAAGAATATACTGAATCTGAATAACAAAGTTCTCACACTGCTTAAACGACAAGTTCATTACAAGCATTCACACTCTGCTAAATGCAGAAGCAGCTGAAGGCAGTGACAGTGCAGTTCTGCAGGCGTCTATCAATGTAAATGACCTTTACAGAGCTTTGCTTCAATACAGAGACCTCATTCAGACTCAAATAAATAAATTGATAATAACTTTCTGTCTCAAGGACAAACACAGATGGCCATGACATCAGCGATTTTCAATGATAGGGCTGTGCGTGCAGAACAATGTCTGTGTTGAACACCCTCTCCCCTGGTTTAATCTTGGCAGCCAGCAACATTACGCAATAAGGACCGTCTTAATCAATGACCCACTATTACAGGAGATCTAATCACTTTGTTCCCAGCCTGAGCTTATCTAAACATAGCCTACAGTATCTTGTCATCGATGGAGAAAGAGCAGCGTAGCACTTTGGACATCATGCAATCCTATCGGCTGATAGATATGGGACGTTAAATCCAGGCAAATTTATTTTTGAAGCCCTTGTAACAGTCTCATCAAAGAGTAATTTCACAGAAAGAGGCAGAGGGGGGGTGTTTTTTTCCTGAACAAAGATCAATAAGGATCCTGTTATCATTATCAGCATGAATACTCTTTTTACATCCTCGAGAGCTGCTGGTAGAGGTTTTCTGGTCAAGGACAAAGTATATCTCATGTCGAAACAGCAGGATGATCATAATGCTTAGCAGCCACTTGCCAGCAAAACTAAACAAAACTGTAGCAGCTTCTGGTTTGGCATGAAAAAAACAAAAGGTTATCACAACAAAATGAAGACAAGACCTGAGACATGAACATCTAAACACATATTGTCTTATTCCTTAATAGTCTTTAGTTATAGTTTTTCATATATTACAATAGAACAAGTTCTCAGGATACTTAAAGGGGACATAATGTGCTTTTTGTAATTTTCTTTTAGTATACTGGTATGATGCTGAATGTTAAATATGGTCAAAGTTTCAAAACTTGAGGTGAACGTATATGTAAAAATGCTGCCTGCAAGTCAAAAGCCAGGGCTTCAACCTGCTCTGAATGCTTAATTTGCAAAGTTACCTCTACTTCCTCCTCGTGATGACATCAGACTGTTCACACATGCCCACGAACGGTCGTCCGTTCTGTAGTCTTTGTTGCTAAGGTTGTTGCTAAGGTTGTTCCATGTGTTGTTCACGTTGTCCACTTGCATATTTCGGATCAGATTCGGGCTCAAACATGTATAGATGTATTTGAGAAGTTTCCATTTCAAGTAAAGAATGAGAAAAAACTGTGAAATCCTGCTACACCGTTTGTTTACGTAGCTTCCGGAGCCGCCGGAAATCTGCAGAGAGGAAGCTTCTTATCGGGAGGGGGGCCTTAAAGAGACAGGAGCTAAAACGGCCTGTTTCAGACAGAGGCTGAACTGAGGGGCTGCATAAAGGGCCAAGAGATAAATAAAGAGTTTTTAACTGTAAATCATGCAAAGATATTCCAGGAGAGCCCCAGAATATAAATATAGAGCTGGAGATGTGCATGATACATCCCCTTTAACTAAAGTTCGCACGCTGGTCCGGATCTCTGGCTGCAATATTGGTGCATTTCAGGCAACTTAGCTCTCTATTATTACCTAACAGAGGCTAATCGAAACACAAACTCGTGTTCATAATGATATGATATGAGTTTATCTTTCTGTTGCTTCTTTTCATCCTCCTGCCGTCTCACATTTCACCTTAGCTTCCCCTTTCCTTCATGTGTCACGCTTGCATGCATGATTGACCAATGGTCATCCATCCTCAGCCACGTCAATGAGGTCACATTTGAGACTAAACCAACTCTTTGCAGGCAGCTGGTGGATTATATTACCATTTTAATTATTCTTCAACTTAATTGGGAAAAATTACGGCTTGTTTATTTGCTGCTGTCGTCTGTTTGAGGTTGTACTGGTCAGCTCCTGCTGTGAATATATGTAACCGTAGTGAAGCAGAGTGTTTCTGAAGAAGACCAACCATGATCAGTCAACCTTCATCATATGATTAAAACAAACAAGAACTAACAGGGTCCATGGGTGTCAAACTCGTTATCCAGGGATATTTCATTTTCAAGCTCCTCGTGTTGTTATTTCCAACATTTATTTGATTCTCCTCTGATCACGTCCAACTTCAAAAACATCAGATTCAAACTGAGCAGCAGGAGAGTCCTGACACTGGGTCAACGGGCGAGAAGCACTGCAGCTCTCCCACTTGTTTATTGGGGGCAATTAGTGTACAGGGAGGTTTTAAAACTCAGCACATGCTGCAGGCAGCGTCACTGCAGCAGGAACCTGAGGTAAAAACTGCTTCTCTACATCTGAATGAAGTTGTGTGGCTTATTTGCTGATTAACAACATTATGCAGCTGATTTTTCTCCTACATGAAATTAGTCAGAATCTGCAATAAATGTGTCTAAAATTTGTGAAGAATATGAAATAATTTTAGGAAATCCTGCTTGCTTTTTGAGTAATTTCTTAAAATAATAATCTGACAAACATGAGAGGGCATCCAATTAATAAAACTGCTTAATTATTGAATATATACAAAAGAATCCGGGTTGTAATAAGTCTAGTAACGCTGATTTACTGTGCCCATTATTTTCTTTCTTCTTATTTACTTACATGAAGTAATACAACTTTTTTCACACTGTATTTGAGCGCATTTTGTCCTTGCACCATATCTATTATAGTATCACAATGTTGTATGTTATTTAAAATGTGTTTCCTTCCACTAATCCCCAGAATTTCCTTTAATTATTTGCAATTTGGTAATTGAGGTGCTCCTAATTTATATTTATTTCTGAAGAACATGGGACCACAAATGCATAGTTAAACTCATGTTTTACCATTTAAAAAGAATGTTTTTACTCGCTGTTAAAAACAGAAATTAAAATGTTTTATTCAGAAAATGTTTTGGCCTCTTCTTAAAGGAGCATTACACAGTGTCTAATCTTTATTGATTGCTATAGACAACCATTAACAGAATTTATCTTTCTGCTATATATAAAGAATATGGCACAATCCCAATTACTTGCAGTCACATTTTCACAAGATAGTAGTTCACTCCAGGTTAGGGATAGGGCAGTGTTTGCCCCCTAGGGGTCACATGACCAAGGCAAGAAAGAAAATGTTGAGTGAAAC
Organism: Scomberomorus guttatus; assembly: GCA_038419695.1. Taxonomy (NCBI): domain Eukaryota; kingdom Metazoa; phylum Chordata; class Actinopteri; order Scombriformes; family Scombridae; genus Scomberomorus; species Scomberomorus guttatus. Next base: position 32,036,665 of record CM076450.1, on the reverse strand, counting down.
TACTTTTTGACTTGTCAAAGGAAGTTGTAACTAATAAGATGTTTAAATACTGCATCATTTATTCAGAAAGCAAAGATGAAATGCAGAATGGGCTGAAGAAAGATTTGTGTTTTGCTGTTTGTGTTTTTCCAGATGAGGTGTTGTGTCGCTGTCGTCCTAGCAGTGCTGCAGCTCTGCAGCCCAGCGCTGCAGTCTGACCTGCAGCTCTTCGTCTCACAGCTGCAGGACGGGCAAGAAAAACTCAGCAGTGAGTCACATCGTTATAATACTGCAGGTTTAATCTGCTCAGACACTCAAATGAAGAGTTGAATTCCCAAATAAGCAACCTGAAGTGATGCCTGTTCTTGAATTTAAAACATGATATATTTAAAGTAATAATCTCAAAGATTTTCATTTAAATAAATGTCTTTTAAGTCACTATCTATCTCCGAATGAGATAACACAGTGGTGATTGAGCCTATGGCCCACTGATGAAAGACGCTGCATTTGCAGTATTATGAGCTTTACGAATTGGATGTCAGTGGTACAGTTAGTGACACGTTTCCCTAACCCTAACCCTAACCCATCATCCAGCACTGTTTGGTCCACCAGAGAGAGTGGGCGGGGTTAATGCAATAGACTCGCTCTTCAACTCATTTGTATGTGAAGTGGCAAACTGCTTTTTGTGGCCTGACGTCACACAGGCAACACTGTTTGGATCTCTGGGACATCCATGGAAGTGAGGCCATCTGATCTGTGTGGAGCGATGAGGAGACTGTAACGTTCCTCAAATGAATACATGAAACAAACAGAAATGCCATATTTCCATCATGTTTTCCACATGGTTTTCCATCATTTGAGCTTTGACTGCCGCTCTTTTAATGACATCATCTTGTTCCATACTCTTCTTCTGCAATGGTTAAATAGCACTGACTGAAGAATTAGCACCATCAACTGTTTATCTTCTTATATTCACACCACAGACTAGACTCTGTTTACTGCAGCGAAATCAGGGTAATTTCAAAATATATATATATATATATATTTAGATTGTTTTTATTACTAACTTTTTTAACTTTCTCTCTTTTTTAGAGCCATTTCTTAACCCCACACTGGAGGATGTTGTCCCTTCTCGGGAAATCATCAACCCTCCCAAAATTAGAGAGATGCCAGAAAACGAGATGACCTCACAGTCCTTCCCCATGTTTGGTGAACACATGAACCTGAAGTGGGTCACATGGAACGGCTCACTTCCTAACGGTGCTGTCGCCATCTTCAACGGCTACACCGAACGCACCGACTATGTGTGCAAAGTCAACTGCGAGGCCGGCTTCTACACTCCCAGCAAAGGGAACTTCTGCCAGTATCCGTACGCCGACCACGAGTACACATCCTCCAAGTTCGAAATGCTGGTCAACGTGGACCACTTTGAATTTCTGGAGTGGGTTGAAGATTCGTACGGGTCCGTTCCCCCGTATGCAGTCAGAACCTGCCCCAACGTGGACATCTACGTGGGCAAAAACAAGTATGGTCTTGGCAAGGTGGTGACCCAACACGAGGCCTTCTTCCTCCCCTGGGAGGGCGATGAGTACTGGTACAAGAACTACCAGGTGCTCGCTATCAACAGAGACAGCTACAGTCAGCACATTTCACACGTGGAGTACGGCATCGACCAGATGGAGCTGTTCCACTATCCTCCGGAGACCCTGCAGCTCGCCAAGGTCACCAACCTGGAGTGCAGCAGCGTGGCGAAGACGGTGAGTCTGGAGAAGACCAGCACAGTGGAGAAGAGCTGGGACATCGGCCGACAGACTCGCAACGGCTCTGTGTCCACCATGAAGGCCAAGGTGCCCATCCTCGGTCCAGGAACTGTGGATTTCACCAAAGAGCAGACAGTGACCTTCTCAGAGGGGACCACCATGGTGGAGTCCATCAGTCATTCTGTCTCCGTGGAGCTGCTGGTCCCTCCCAACCACTCCTGCAGCGTGAGGATGGACGGCAGGAAGATGACGGCAGACATCCCCTTCACCGGCAGGCTGAGCAGGACCAACCACAATGGAGACACCCACTGGACGTCCATCACAGGCACCTACGATGGTGTGAGAGTCGGTGAGATCAACGCCGTGGTGGAGAGGTGTCAGCCGGTGACTGATGCTGTTCCTTGCTCCCCAGCTGAAGACTAAATTTACAACTCAAAGACCAAATGTTAAAAAGTTTTTGCAAATAAAAATTCACTGAATTTCAAGGAGGTTTGAATTGTTTCTTTTTTTAATTCCTCTCTTCTTTTGTTTTAGAGATTTAGGCCAGTTACTTTCACAAATACAACCCTTCAGTGTAATTTTTAAATGAGTAATTTCACTACTAGTCAAGGACAAAACTTCTGTATTAAATTAATCAAAGTACATTTTGTATGGCATCAGTAATTGAAAATTACATCCAGTGTGGAAGTAAAAAGCTGGGTTATATTGATATACTGAAGACGTATCATTTAGGTATCAAGATGACTGATAGAAGCAGTGTCTGTAGTTCTGACACTGCTGAGGTTGAAAATATATATTCATATTAATATGACAGACTACAAACACATCATTTTGATCCTGCTATGTGTCCAAAGGATCAGAAACAAACAAGAATTGAGAGAAATAATGGTCATCGGCCAGAAACTCAGTTATAGTGTGAGAACCTGTGGAGAACTAGGCAGATGTGTTGCTAGCGACAGGTAACTGCTGTCACGTTTGCTATTGCATATCAGGCAGTACCTGCACAAAACGCACCCAGACACGAAAAACAGCATGCTCCTTTTCTTGTTAGGAAAGTGGACTCCATGCCCCGACAGGCTGGCACAATCACAATTATTCACAATGATGAAAAATGATAAAACTGCCGAGACTCACTAGTACCAACTACTGCACAGTGTACTGCAGCAGGGACAGGGAGAGCGACTCTCTTATGTGATGTAATATGATGCGTTGTTTTAAGGGCGCTCCTCAAATTGTTTACTTTTCTGTCGGAATTTCTGCCTTTATGTCTCGTTAAACTAATAAAATCATACATTAACCTTCCACAGGATAATTTTCATGACACATAATCTGTAAATCCAGTAAGAAATTCAACCTGCAAGTTGTTATTTAAGTGGACAATATCTTTTTTAAAACAATACATATGCAGACTATAATTGCTCTTTTTTCAATTTACAGCAGAATGTTTGCATTGGATGCTGTGGATTTTTTTTTTTTTTTTTACTTTTACCACTCAAAGGTCACAAACACTGGTGACTGATTGCACTGATGGCTCCTGATTAGCTGAAGGTGTGTTAATCAGGTGAGGTGACTGGTAGGACTCTTGAACCTTCCATGGCACACTGTTCAAGGACACACTTACTGTACATTGCCATGTTTGGCAATGTACAGTAAGTGTGTCAACAAACAGGCAACTGCCCGGGGGCCCCGAAAGCCTCAGGTTTACTCCATTTAATTTGAGTCTACATAATTTGATTAATGTCAAATTTGTTGTCCATCCTCCACCTTATCATCCAGGTCTGTTTTAGTTTATATTGAGTTTATATGTTTTATCAAAACTATTACAGACATGTTTTATTAAACTGCACACAGAAAACTGAGGGCAAGGTGGTATTATTCCATCATATGAGTACTGTAACACACTATCATTTTAATTTTCAATAAGTCTGACAATTACTTTCTTTAATAGGCTAATCAATTGATTGTTCATGTCAGGAAATAGTGGAAAATGCAGATAATTATTCCCTTAAAACCAAGTTAACATATTCAGATTACTTTTTTTGTCTGACTGAGTCAAAAAACCCAAAGATGTTGAGGGGAACTGGGAAAACTAGCAAGTATTAACACTTGAGAACTTTCTCAAAAGCCTGCTCATCATGTTGTCTTTGTAAAACTCACTGACTTGTATGTGAGAGGCATGACAGGACAGCAGTAGTCCAGTAGGTGGCGGTAATGTACCTGTGAGCTGGTTTGCCAACCGCCATTAACACTCAAAGAAGAAGAAGAAGCACTGACAGGATTACTAGCTAATACCATCTCTCATGAGCCTTTAAAAATGTCATAAGTTTTTAGTTTAAGCTGTATTTTATGTTAGCCTCACTGCTGCCAGTGTGCTAAACGTGTCTTGTGGTTATTTTAAGCTTGTACGTTGGTGTTATGCTGCCTTGAGGTAGCTTTTAGCCGGCAAGGTACAGTAAGCTAGCAAAATCAGTGAAAGTTACCTTCACACTGTTATGGCATAAATACGATGAAAAAATTCAACTCTTGATTTTTCCGAAGTTCTTGTATAAGTGGAGTTTCTAATATAGCTAATAAATTAAAGGTGAATACGGATAAATATAGCTGAAGAGTCACACAGAGAATCCCGTTGAGAAATCAGTCAAATGACAGTTATCATGCAGCTCTTATGGGGAATGTCGTTTATCAAGATGAGTTATTGTGTAAACGTCTGAAATTTAACTTCAGTGATAAGAGCAAACAGTCTGTTTTATCGGCCGAATGAAAAAAGACACAGTTTTAAGTAAATTCTGTCGTTTTTTGTTACATTTTTTCAAGAAGCTGTTGAACTTTTTCACAATGCGACGACTTTTAACGAGAGTCATAAACCGAGTTCTGCTGAGTGAGCCGTTTACACCAGCGATGGGCATTGAAGCTGAAATACACACACAAGGCCGCCGAAAGCTGGTAAGTGTAAATCCTCAAATATACTGTTCATTGTAAAGCGACGAACTAAACTGTAACTACACTGATTGTTTTGCCACTTTATGTTTATTAATCCCCAGTAATCAAAAGATCTTAGAGGATTGACACATCCCACCAAACACTATTCAAAAATCTCACAATAATATTTCATGCTTCATGTCATAAAATAAATGTGAAGACATTTTCTGAATCAGTGTAAGATACTTTTCAATTCGGCATATATTTTATTTAGGTATATTCCGAATTTACTAGTGACCAGTGCTGCTTCAGAAAAAGTGTCATATCTAATTTGCCATGTTTTTTCTAAGCAAGCCTATATTAAATTGATAGATTTTACAATGGAGTTCTCTCTTTATTGGACCCCTGCTGTAATGTGCCTTAATGGCATCATTTGGACAATCCAGTGGCATTTATGTCTTCTTTTAATACATTTGTCATAATTTTAATATATTATCTTTAATATAATTTGTCATTTGTCCCCCACAGTGTCAACTTGTCATTGCGCTGTTCACTGTGTGCTGCTCAAGTAAAAAAGAAATAAATGCTCAGTGTGTAGAGGCAGAACACAATGTTTGCAATGTGTCAGCAGCCATAGAGCCTAAGAGTCTAATACAATGTAGTCTATAGTATTTCTGTTAACAGAGCTGTTGCTGCTGCCAGTAAATCAGTACCATCAGTACAAGGCAGCGGCTGTATATGTGGTCTGTTTATATCAGTGTCCTCAGCTGACATTAAATTCTCTCTGACTAAAGAATAAGCCTTTTAGCAGCAAAAATCCATCCATCATTCCTCCTTTGAGTGTTTTTAAATAATTTAATTGGACGTCACTCAGCTAGGGACCATGTGCAAAAACATTGTCAGTCAATGATAAGATACTTTGGACCAGATTGAACTACTTGGCCCTAATCAGTCCCTGGTCAGGTAGACACTACCAGTACAAATGACAAGAAATCTCATACTCAGACTCCAATAATCTCTAAACCTGCGTACAAAAGAAAAGTTTAAAAATCCCTAATCATAAAACAACTTATTGTTTCGAGAAAAAAACAACTGAAACTTCTCCAGCCCCAATTAAAAAGCCAGTTTTTCTCTCTTTGTAGTTGTTACACCAGCCTCCATGTTGATTTCTGTTATTTTAATCTTCCTTACAAATTCACAGACCTCATTGTGTATATGTAATGAAAGGTTTATTAAAGCAGGCGTCCATTATTCATTTCACCTTAATATCCAGTCAGCCAAGCAGAATTTTAATTTGTCAAATTCAGGATTGCAGCAGACTTGCATTTTTTAAACTGATATTCTTGATTATTGATTATTTATGTTTGTCTATAAGCATCACAGTGTCAGTCTGTCAGGATTAGGGCTGCAACTAACAATTATTTTTACTATTGATTAATCTGCCAATTTGTGTGTGTGTGCGTGCGTGTGTGTACACCAGGTGGTGGGGCTGGGTAACACGGGGATGGAGAGTACCAGACACAGCGTCGGCATGGCGGTGCTCGGCGCGCTCGCCGCCCGGCTCGGAGTGGCCGAGCGTTGGCGCGGCGACAAGCAAGTGTCCGGTGAGGTCATCGTGTCAGAGGTACAACACACACATGTGGTGCTGCTCCGTCCCAAGCTGCTCATGAACATCAACGGAGTGTCAGTGGCCAAAGCAGGTGAGGTCACCATCTCTCTGTGTGTTTTATTTTACTGTTATACAATATGTCAGGATGTTTGTGTGTTTATTTATTATTTATGAATAAAGTTAAATAAGAAAAAACAACTGCTTCATTCGGTTTGGTGTTTTTTTTGTTTTGTTTTTTCTTTATGTCCTTTTCAACTCTGCACTCTGTCACTAATTGGTTTTGTTGTTAAAAACAATTATAAATCAACAGCAGCAGAGTCACACTGACGTCACACAGCTTCAGTGTGTCTGTGTTGGTGTTTACAATCAGAGCTTTTCTGATGATGATGACAGTTTTCTCATATTTAATGAACACAGTGTTTTATATTCTGCCTTATAAAAGCTGTAATAACATTTAAATTGAAGTGTTCACACCATCATACAGTCACTGCTAATCAGAGCTGAATCTTTTGATTGCTACAGTCGATCAACAGGAAATTAATCGATTAATAGTTTTATTTGTTTAATCAAGCAAAAATTCCAAATATTGTCTGATTCCAGCCTCTCTACTTTTCTCTGTGTTTATATAATTATAAACAGGGCTGCAACTAGCGATTACTTTCATTATCTGTTAATCTGTTGATTATTTTCTCAATTAATCATTTAGTCTATAAATGTTTAAAAACAGTATGTCTGACTAACAGTTTAAGGTTTAAGATATTCAGTTTACACTCATGACAAAGAGAAACAGCAAATTGTCACATTTAAGTAGCTGGAACTAGAAAATGTTCGGCGTTTCTACTTGAAAAATGACTCATGATTTATGAATTATTGGAATATTTGCAGATGAATTTTCTGTTGATCGACTAATCGATGCAGCTCTGATAGTAAACTGAATATCTTTTGTTTTTGGACTGTTGGTCGGACAAAACAAGACATTTGAAGGCTCGCAGAACTTGAATGATGAGCAATTTTTACATTTTCTGACAATTTAAAGACTTAATGATCAATCAATTAATCAAAAAAAACTCATACATTTTGAAAATAATCTTGAGTTGCAGCCCTACTGTTAATATTCCTCTGCTAATCAGATAACTAAATGTTTTTAGACTGTATAGTCTGTTTGAGGAACTCTTTATCTTTATATACATATATATATATATATATATATATATATATATTTAAGTTTAACTGTAAGATAAAACTGTAGTTGTTTGTCATCAGTGAACAAAGTGAGTAGGTGATGATGCTTCATTGAAGTTTTGATCTAAAGCAAAGGTCCAACCTTTTGAGCTTGTGACTGTTTAGCACTTTAACACCTTCGTCACAGGTTGATTTTGTCAGCAGTTCAACCAGACTGATTGTTTTTCATTTCTCAGATTGTTTCATTTTAATTGTTTTTTAAGTCCTGAAGAAGTAAAACTATCCAGTAGAAGTTAGATAAACATCAGCAGGAATGTTTTTTCTTCTTCTTTCCTAACGTCTCACAATCTTTCAGATTCATCTTGCAACTCTATTAAATGTCTTCCTGACCTTTTAACTATGCAGCCACTGATCCAAAGTATCTGTTTTTCCTTCCTCTCCAGCCAGTAAATACGGCATCAAGCCTGAAGACGTCCTGCTGGTCCACGATGAACTGGACAAACCTCTGGGGAAGATCGCCATCAAACACGGAGGAAGTGCCAGGTCGGTTTCACTCTGACTCATCATGTTCCCGCCAGTTGCTTCTGATTTTTTTTGTTCCACAAGATACTAAAATTGTCACAGAATTTGAAAAACATGTTTATCTGTAAAGCTTTTAAGACTTTAGACTTGTTTAAGCCTGTGTAAGCATCAGTTCTAAGAAATGAAGAATCTTCTTTTTCTGAGTATGTGAAGCAATTGACAAGATTCGGTGATGCAAAAATGAATTTTAAGATGACAAATTTATGAAAAGAAGTTCGACGTGCAACATCAAACGGTGCTTAAAATTAAACAAAGGACCCAAAATTTACTTTGACCCTGAATGATTCTTCCTCACAGAGGTCATAACGGGGTCCGCTCCTGTGTAGACTGTCTTCAGACTGATGTAAGTAACCTGTAACAACACTGATAGTTTGAAGTATTCATGTTTTGTTTTTTCCAAGTGTAGCACTTTCATAGTCTGATTTTAGTTTTATTCTTAATTTGTAATTTATTTCCTTGATTTTGTCTCTTTTTGTTTTTGAATGTTTGACTTTGTGTGTAAACCAGCGATCATCACGTGTCAGCTCACGTCGTCTTGTCTCCCCTGCAGGTGATGCTCAGGCTCCGGGTCGGGATCGGCCGGCCGATGGGGAAAACATCCGTGGAGCGTCACGCCCTGAGCCGGTTCTCCTCGGAGGAGCAGAAAGTTTTGGATTCTGTTCTGGTTCAGAGCGTGGACCTCCTCCTCTCCCAGCTCTCCCAGGTAGACTCCCAACAGGACTCCCAGTCCCCTTCCTCACCAGCAGGGGGCAGACAAGCAGCACAGAAGAGGAAAGAGAGGGAGCGCTCAGCCTCTCCAGCTGAGGACTCTGCTGCTGGTCAGAGCTGAAGAGCAATGTTTCTGAACTCTGGTATCAAAAACACAACTGCCTCAAGTTAGAAACCACAGAGAGAAGGTTTTTACTCAGATTTACTTCTTCTGTGGTGTGAGATAAATTTATTAGAAGTGAGACACCTCTAAGATAGAGCATTTAGTTATCTAATTGAACCTTTCATTTTCTTCATAAAATGTCAAAAATTATGGAAGTCAATCACAAGTTGCCGGTCTGACCAACAGCCAAAAAACCAAAGTATGAACTGTGTATTTATTCATGTTTGTGTGATTATTGATTGAGATTAATACCTTAAAAACCTGTCAACAGATTTTAGTGAAATTCGGTGGACAGTTTGTTCTGTTGCAGAGTTACAACGTTTTTGGTGTGGATCCAGAAATTAATTAAAACATTTCTTAATGTTGCACGATATGACTGTTTGCAGTTTTCTCATTAAATACTGTACATGAATGGAAGAAAAAATTACATTTACCCTGCGATCATCTGTCACTGTCAGTATTTTGAAGCAGATCCTGATACAATTTAAAGATATCTTAACATTTATTTGGATTAAAATAAATTGAGAGGATTGTGCAGCCTTGGTGGAGGTAATGAAAAGTTTGATAACAATAAATCAGCTGATAGTCTTTTATTTCCACACAAACAGGTAGCATAAAGAAACACTTTTGACAAGGATTCCTTAAATTTGGATTTTAAAGAATTGTGACAAAGAAATGTACTAAGCTGGACATTTTACAGTTGGAAAAAGTTCTCTCTTTGGTCAACAAACTTATCCTAAATGTCTCTCACCTTTTTTCTGTGAGGTTTTCCTCTTAACTACAAAACCTGATGAATGTCACCTGTTCATGAGCAGATTATTCACACCCCCAAACTGCTATATGAGGCGAGAATTTCACACTGTAGAGCCTCAAGTCCTGCTGTCAGAAATTATAAGATGAAAACGTAACAAATTTAGCAGAGTAGTGGTGTTATAGGGACCCAAAACAATTAACTAGAAAATATAGATTAATACAGCTGCTAAAAACGTGTAATCACAGCAGCACTGTACTGCGACACAATGGGAATGTTTTTACATGAAGTATGATGCTAAAAAACCTCTTTCTAAAGCAAAGCACTGCATGACTATAATAGATGAGAGGAGGTCAAGAGATGTGATCAGTCAGGGAAATAGATAAGAAAATATTATAGGTGATGGTAAACTGTCGGGTGTAACAGGATTATCACCCGCAAAGGTTTTTATACATTTGTAAGTCTCTTTGACAAAAAAAGCATCTGCCAAATTAATAAATGTAGATATAAAAGGCCCCTGAGACAGCTGAACATTTCTAACAGCTAACAAGCGAATGATCTGATGTCATCACAAGGAGGAAGTAGAGGTAACTCCGCAAACGTGATATGTCCCCTTTAAGACACAAGAAACACTGTCAAACCCTTCAGTAAATGGGCTTTTTTTTTTCTTATTACATCAGTAACATATTCAAGGAAATATAAATCTGTTGCCTTAATCTGAACGACTCTGTACATGAGTCGTGTGACGGGTCTGGACCACATACATTTCACTTGTACCAAAGAGAGAAGTACAAGAAAATTGGTGAATTTCAACAAGTTTTCTTAAATCACTCGTAAGTGCTACTTAAGAAAGAATCAGTCTTTATCTTTGGCATTTCTGTACTGAAATTTCTTGTTACTTATTGATCGATAAATACGCAGATACCAATGTATCTGTGATAAGCTTTCATCAGCAGATATATCAGCAGCAGCGAACTACAATCACAGCACTGGATTGCTAACACAGCATCATCAGGGGACATTAATAAACTCACAGAGTGTGAGCTGCATTTCAATCAGTTTTTGATCCAATATGTGTTTTCATCAGGTGGATCCTCTGCTTGAGGATATGTGTGTCTAACAGTAGCTGGACCACATATTTTGCCACGATGCTTTTTATTGTTTACTCTTGCAGGGAGCACAACTGTAGAAGTGAGCTTAAACTCCTTTATCATCAACATTAGTTAAGAGGTCAAAAGTCAGAGCCACAGAGCTTCTTCTCTGTGGTTTGAGCACGGTAAACTTCTTATTTGGTACCGATCAATATAAAAGTAAATTATCAGCATCAGGTCTCATTTGTGTGTATATGTGTCTGTGTGTTAAGTCAATAGACTAACAAGAAGTTTCTCCTAAGTGGTGCAGCTCTAACAAGCTGCCTGAGTCGAGAATTGAACCGGGCAAAAACAAAAAAAACTCTTTTTCCTGCAGCTCATTTTCTCTTCCTTTGTATCTAAAAGTGAAAGTGAGGCTCCTCATGCTGCCGTCACCCGAACATACGGTTCTCCTCAGACGCCGGTGTCTTCCATCTTGTCCTCCCTGATGTGGCTCTTTTGGCTAAAAACATATTGATTTCCTCTGCCGATTGTCACACTAATTACACTCTTTATCAATTAGGTGTCTTTAATGAGTTGCATCCAGTCAAGAGGCACTCTGCGTTCTCACACTGCAGAGAATGCCAGAGGAGGGAGGGAGGGTTCAGCGGGGGAGGTGGTGGACAAAAAAATCCAGAAAAGAGCATATAAAACAGCGGAAAGAGGCCGACGAGCCGCTGAATGAGGGAAATCAATACAAAAGAGGCCAGTAGATTGCAATGGAGGGCTGAAGAAGAAAGGCAGGCGAGAAACAAAAGGGGCCAAACATTGTTTAGACCCGGTTTGTTTGAGGCCTTCTGTCCTGCTGTAGCTCAGAGTCACAATAGCTGCAGGGACACACTTGTGGACATGAGGAGGGGGGGGGTCTCAAAGGATACACACACATACACACACACACCATGAACACCCCTCACCCTCCTAAAACCCCCCGTCTTTCTCTGCTGTGACCCCCTTGAGCCACCCTTCGCCTCCATCAGGCCACTTTCCCAGCCCCTCCTGGATGGTCAGCTTTAGGAGGCTTCACCAGTGGCTTCAATAACTTTTCTTCTGTAGGGATCAGAGGTCAGCAGCAGGGCTGGACACCCGGGCCTTAAGAGGAGGCCCTAAATTTATTCAAGAATGGTGGGGGGTCTTCCCACAGATGTGCTAACTCTGCAGAATCAAACAACAAACCTACTGACTCTAATGCAACTGGGAATGCCAGTTTGAAGACCATCAATGGAAATATTAATACACTCTTTAAAGCCCCACTAATCAATACTTTTTTATCTTGATGCTCATTTAAAATGACTAATCTGAAAGACGTCACTCATGGTGAAGAACAAAGAGAATTATTACCAACTCTGCAGCCCTACGGAGCTTTTTTAGCCTCTTTTAGCTCGTAGTTTTGGTTTTGAGGCACATTTCCTTCCTGGTTCAGTCTCAGCTGTTTTCTGATAAACCCACTGTACGCTACCCGCCCAGCAGCAAACAGCAGGCACGCAAAGTTAGAGACTAGCTGGTAAAAGGCAGGTTTGAAAATGCCCTGAGATCGGTCTTTGACCACCAACCTGCTGCAGCAACATGTGGTGTTAGAGGGTCAACACACAGGATGGTAAGAGCTACTTACTGCAGACATCTGTGGTTCCCAGACTGGGGTCTGAGGGCCAGCAGGGACCACTTTCAATGAGGTGTGGAGTCATTTCAGCAGTATGCCACACCCAGAATGTTTTCACATTGGCAGCATTACAGGTTTGACTTCTGTCAGCTGATGATTTTTTGTAATCTGTGACTAATAACTGACATCTTTTGTCAATATATTTCTATTTGCAGTTAAAAACTGGCAGTTGCTCTGCGTCTTTCTTGAAAAAAAAATGACACAAAGGTGCTTTTACTCTTGGATGCATAGTTCTGGCATAGCCTGTACAGTGGGTGCCGATGGCTGTGTCTGGAATCACTCCCTATATAATAAACACTCAATAGTTTTGTCAGTAGTGAGCAGTAAGTTGAAATTTTGGACACTCAGTAATCAGCTGTAGAGTTTTGTAGAGTAGAGTACAGAGTAAATATAATATCTACAAAATGCAGTGCATTGCATTGTGGGATTGTGAGCTGAAAGTAGAATACATTTCATGGACTTTTTTGTTCCATTGTGGAATTGTTGACTGCAGTGGATACATTCACACACTCTGAATTCAGACACTCAAATAAAATGGCGGTTTGGGTTAAAATTAGCACTTTATTACTTCCTTAAAGTTAGGCCACCTTCGTTGTCATGGCTACAATAATAACCATGGGGTTAACGTTAGGGGACGATCGTTGTTACAGTTTTAAAAAAAACTGTTCTGACATGTACAACAGATTGCGTAAGTAACCCAAGCTACTGAAGGGCTGTAAACAGAACCGTGTTCCTGCACATGCTCAGTGGCGTCTGCCGTACACAGAACTACTCTCCTGAGAATAAAAACGTGATCACTGTTATTAGTCTTTGGAGCCGTTTCTAAACAAACTAAACTCTTCATAATGAAGGCACATGTGACCCAGTGCAGCGGTGTGGCTCACTGACGTGTTTTTAATAGTTTTTGGACACAACGGAGGAATAAGATATATCAGGCTTTGGATACACACAAGATACTTGTTAGTAGATCAGTTCATTGTTGGTTTGGATCCAAACATGAGATTTGTTAACAATAAGAAAAATATAGAACATACAATAGAAATAAGGTTGAAAATTTGTGGTTCAATTGTATTTATGGTCACATTATATTTAAATTTTATTTCCTTATATTTATTTTTTTGTCTGGTTAAGAATAGTGACATTATTGTGCTTTGTGATATTTTTATCTGTTTTGTTCTAGAGGTATCCTCATAATATTCCAATAATATTTCTACAGGGACTCATCGTGGTACTGAATAGAAAGTTTATAGTGACCGTAATGTATTTTATCCCTTGGTGTATTACTGTAATGATCCAGTAGGGACCTGTAGTGTGTCTGACTGTCCTTCAGAATCACTACAGTTTGTTTTTTTCACAAGGCTTCTGTTTTTTTCTTCAGCGTCACAGAGCAGACTGAAGCCGTTCTGGTTTCCCATGGCAGAGCGCTGTGTTACAGTGAATCTAGGCCCGTTGGGGATCCTTTTCTCATTCGCCTCTTTCCGATGAGCAAGCATTAATAACGCGTCCTTTTCCCCTTTCATAGCCATAATCTCCAGTGATCTCGGGCCTCCCGCACTAAATTATTCTTACAGGGCCATGAAAAGGCAGCAGCGGGGCCCTTTAAGAGGCAAATGAGCATCCAACGTGCAAAGATGTTCCCAGCAACGGAAATGTTAACTCACCGTACAGAGCCGAGCAGGGCAGAGGGAATCCACTGACATGTCTTACGAGAGGGGAAGGAAGGGTCCACCATCGCCCTGAAGGCAAAGCCTGCTGGGTATTTTATCCTTTAACCCCTTGTCTAGCTGTTTACATTTGGCTTTAAGCTGATAGTGTTGTCCAGAGCTTCTCACAATGAGTGCAACAGTATAAAAAGATGCACATGCTGGATTATCACCCAGGGAGCGATACACATACAACAGAAACCAAATCCATCATATCAAATCCAGACCATCCTCCCCTCTGATCAGACATACAGGTTTCCAAAAATGAGATGCAACATGTTCAACATATTCATTTATCCCATGTGCAAGTGTTCTTAATTCTTCTTGTTCATGTTTTCCTGGTTTTTAAAATATAGTACATCCTTTATTCTGAATTGTAGTAGTAGTAGTAGTAGTACCAGCACCTTCAATTATTGTGTATTTATTGTGTTTATGTTTCATGTTTTAGTGTTTTTATACTGCCTTGGTGCAAAAAGAATTTCCTCTTGTGGGATGATAAAGATCTTATTTCCAAGATTTCAACTTTTCCTGCAGTATTCAGATGTACTTATAAAGGTTTAAAGGCTCTGAATCAGAGTTTAGTCCATTATAGCTCTTTGTTCGCCTTAGTTATGTTGTTTCTGTACAGTACACTGAACTTATAAATGTGTCTTGCTCCCATGTCTCTCTTGAAAATGAGATTTCAATCTCAATGAAATATGATTGAATAAAGTTCAAATAAATAAATAATAATAATAATAATAATAACACCTGCTGAAACCCAGAGTAAGGAAATCATTTTATGGTCAGCAGTTCTTGCTGAATTACCTCACATGAGCACCAAAATGGACTTATTATACTGAATCCAATATTTTATTTAAAATTGCAGCTGAAAATGAACAGTTTTAGACCCAAAACACAAACATTCAATATTTCCATGACAATAAAGTATTTGCCATGCTGGAAAAAACTGAAAAAGCACTTGAACTTTTGAGGTGTCCCAGTAGCCTCGTAGTTACGATGTATACCACATAACTGCAACATGCTGCCTCAACATGCCTCTCTCTGTCCTTGTCTCACGTCTGTCTCTGCTGCCTCTATCCAATTAAAAAGGAAAAATGCCTTTAAGAAAAATGATGTTGACCTTCATGTGACCTAAAAGCTCTCCTCTGCAACCAGACTAATCAAATTATTTTTAGGGCTAGTGGCTCTTTTAGGCAAAACTTTCCAAAAAGTCAATCAGGACTCTTATATTCTGCAATATTCTTGCAACTCACACCATCATTTTTGCACAAAATCCAGTTCAGTCAGATTAAATCGTTACAATCTGTGTATTTTCTTCTGAACAGTGGCGCGATTTGGTGTCAGAATCAACCTGGACATGAGAATTTGAACCATCGAATGTAGCAAGTTCACAATGGAGGAAGTGATGGTTCAGTTTCGTACCAATCTTCTCCCACTGCCATGAAAACCACCTGAGGAAATGGTTTGATGTCAGTCAGGTTTAGGACACTTTCTTGCATACAGCTTCTGTCTCAGGTCGGGTTAAGGTTGTGTTATTTCCAAATAATTTGAGAACAGATGCAGGTGTGGGTCAGGTCTCAGCTTCATGGCCGTGCAGACCTCCTTCATGATGCAGGACAGAACAGATGGTATGTTCTCAACAGAGCGTGACAGTTTGTAGCCCTAAAAGCAGGAAGTATTTGAACTGTGGGTTAATATTCTCAATTTTGTTTCAGTTTATGCAGAAAATAAGATTTGTAGTCATGCTTTACAGGTCCTTCATTTCC
Organism: Scomberomorus guttatus; assembly: GCA_038419695.1. Lineage (NCBI taxonomy): Eukaryota > Metazoa > Chordata > Actinopteri > Scombriformes > Scombridae > Scomberomorus > Scomberomorus guttatus. Next base: position 32,020,753 of record CM076450.1, on the reverse strand, counting down.
AAACAGTACAAGACACTTCCTGGATACAACTTGTAACCTGGGACTTAATAAAAATAGTAACAATAATAATCATCATCATAATATTCATAATAATCATAACAATACATTTAATTTTAAGTGCCTTTTGTGTAACTCAATGACACTTTACATACAGAAAAGAAGCAACATCTACACACTAACAATCACTTTTACCCATTTTGGATCAACATGGGAAACATGGGTTGGTATCTTCTGGATTGCCCTCCAGTAGTTCTCCTCATACTTTTCTAACAGAAAATTTGTTGTCTGCTGATGGCTTTACCTCCTCTCAAGCATTGTCTATGTATGGGGTACCACAGGGCTCCATTCTAGGACCAATTTTATTTTCCCTTTATTTACTCCCTTTGGGCCACATCATCAAACAGCATGATATTTCATTTCATTGCTATGCTGATGATACTCAGTTGTACTTGTCCTGCAAACTATCTGAATTAGCTAAGTTATCTTCCCTGCATAATTGCCTAGCTGCGGATTGGATGGCAATAAATATTCTTCAGCTTAACTCCTCCAAAAGGGAAATCCTTATTATAGACCCTGAGCACACTGCTCTTGGCTCTGTAGCTCAGCATGTGGTACCCACTGTTAAAAACCTCAGAGTTATTTCAGATCAGAACCTCACTCTCGAGTCCCATGTTAAGAGGATATCTCAGTCGTGTTTTTACCACTTGAGAAACGTCTCTAGAATTAGATCTTTTATTTCTTTTAATGATCTTCAAAGAGTGATTCATGCTTTTATCACTTCTCGTCTGGATTATTGTAATGATGTGTTCACATGCCTTGGCCAAAACATGATTGCACAGCTTCAGGGTGTCTTTTAACCAAATCACATCACATGATCATATCTCCCCTATTTTAGCTTCCCTTCACAGGATGCCTGTTTGTTTCAGAATTGATTTTAAAATGTTACTATTGACTTTTAAGGCCCTACATGGTATGACGCTGAGCTACCTGGCTGAGCTTCTAAATCATTACTCACCAGGCTGCAGCTTCAGAGCTTCTGATAAGGCTGTTAGCTATTCTCCGGTCATGGCTGAAGATAAAGGGTGACGGAGTTTTTGCTGTCAGGGCTCCAACTCTTTGGAACAGCTTACCTGAGGAACTTAGAGTAGAAAACTCTGTGCCTTCTTTTAAATCGTCTCTCAAAACTTACTTCTACCCTGTGGCTTTTTCTTATTTTATCTGTTGCTTTTATGTGTTACTTTTATACATTATTTTATCGTTACTTTTAACTGTTTTATGTGTTATGTATTTGTTGACTGTGATTTTCTATTTGATTGTTTTCCTGCTTTCTTTTATTTGTCCTTGTTTGTGAAGTGCTATATAAATAAAGTTATTATTAAAAGTTATTAGATTTAAAAACAGAAATGGACTCAGCATTATAAGGGAAATAAAGTGTTTAACTACAGTCTATTAATTGCATTACCTGGAGAGATTTAGTGTTGTAAAGTTGTAAAAATGTAAAAAATTGTCCACAGGCAAGCACACAATTCAACATACATGAACAACAACGTCTCAGTAATAAATGCATAGTGAATCATTATTTACCAGTTTAAATGAAGCTTTTCTTTTTAAGAAATTCCTATTTTCTCTAATAATTAGCACCAAATCACATCATTCTTTCCAGGAAGCCTCCTAAGAAATTACCAGGGAATTAAAGCTGATTAGAGCTGTGAAATTAACTGTCACCAGGTTTTGAGTCCACAGAAACTTTTCTAAAAGCAAAAGAGTGACATATGAGACAAAGCTGACTGAATAATAATATAATAAACTGAATAAAGATCATATTGATGACATCTTTCTTGGTCACACTGAACTTACAAACACCTTTCTGTCTCGTCTGCTTGGTCTGCATCGACTTCTCTGTGATCAGTATTGATTTAATGAGGGTAAATCAATCAAGGATATTGGTGCCGACCTGCATTCACCTCATCATGAAGACTACAAGCACATAGAGATGATAATGATGATGATGTGTTTTTCTTCATCAGATTTTGTTGTGTCTTGTCAGAAAAGTCTAGAAAGTCCTTCAGATTTGTTTTGTTTTGGATCTGATAGATGTGTTTCAGGTTTGTCATCATCCACTTTTGTTTTTCAGCTATATTTTGTCACCATCCATGTTGTGTCATTATGAAGAGGAGACATACTGAACATGATGTCAAAGGAATTCAAAGGGACAAAAGTCTTCTCGTTTGCTGTCAGTCAGATGAGACAAGTTTAATCTCTGTACATCCAGGACGTGGTTAGCCTAGCTTAGCACAAAGACTGGAAGCAAGTGGAAACTGCTAGCTTCAATCCATCAAAAGAGATAATAAAAAACACCTCCAAACAGTCGGATTAACATGTTCATTTACAAGTAATTTTTCCTTTTCTGAACTGAACGACAGCTTTTCATGCTGATGTGATTATGATACATCATCATAGTAATTGATAATTATATAAATGTAATATTTTAATGACAAAACATATTACATAAAAACACTTTATTTAAAGTCCTCGTCCACATAAAAACACGTTTCTCTTCTTTCTTCTTCTTCTTTCAGCTGGATGTTGTTTCTTCTCTGTGCAGAATGATGTATGTGCAGAGTTTGTTTTCACATTCATCTGCTGAAGGAGGAAAGTTTCTCTGAGCTCAGCTTAAATCTCAGTTTAACACGTGAACCTACGAGCAGGATTTGTGACATCACAACTAGTTTGGAGCCAATCATGGTCCAGTATTTAACTTACACAAGTGTGATGTGGAAACTTGAAGCCTCCAGTGCACAAACACTGAGAATGGACTTTACAGAGAAGGAGGAGACATCTGGTGTCCAGCAGGGAAACTTTAGAAATGAAATATATTTACATATTTAGAGATTCTGGAATTTTTAATGAGGGAGAAGGAGGAGATGTTTAAAGGATTTTAATGAGATAATTGTGGAAAAACCATCAGACACAAATTATTATCTCATGTAGTTATATGTATGTAGTATATACATCTTAAAACATGTCTGAAGGGGATCTTTAATGAGTTATGGTTTCTTTTTTTATTCGTGAAAATATATTAAATAAAATAAACTGCAGAAGATTATCATTTTTAACAGAAATAATTTGTTCAATTGATTTAATTTGCTTGCATCATGATGATCAGTTGCTACTTCAGTTATTTCTCAGTTTAATTTAAAAGATTCATCAGTTTTTTAGGTCATGAATATTTAAGAGGTGTGGATATATACCATTTTATTAGAGGTATTATAATAAAATAAGGTCTTTTAAGGATATTCATTACTTTAACATGATCTTTTGAAAGATCCTTCACTGTTTTTGTAATTAACACATTTTATTTGGGTTTTTAGTAGTTTTTTTTTTGTTAAATGTTGTTATTGGTCTTTAACTTTAGATGGATAAACATGTGCTATACACGAACACATGTAAGAGCAAATTATTCTTCACAGAACAATCTGAACAAGAACCTCCACACGGTATCTAGTTCACAAAAATCTTGCAAGGTCCTCGAGGTCCATTTAGTAGCAGTTCTGGAGCTTTCAGTCACATCAGCACTCGTCATGAAAGTAAATGTTCACATTTACACTTTTTGTCTGAGCACTTGGATTTTGATATTAAAATTTGTCATTTTAAGATGTGTAAATATTTGGTTAACAGTAATGAAATATTCAATATATTTGTCATTCAAACAATATATAAACAAACAATAAATAAACTACAATCTTGGATTTTTTTTATTATTATTATTTTGCAAGAAATACAGTATTTTGGTAACAGTTTACTTAAAGTCCCCCAATCTGTAATTTATAGGCTGTACATAAACATTTAATATGGTTTATAACACATTATAATGTAGTTATAAGCAGATTTAAGGACATTCTTAAGTGTGAAGCTGCAACGATTAGTCGAATAATCAATTAAGTCAATTGATAGAAAACTATTTTGATAATCGAATAATCACTTTAGTCGTTTGCTGGAACCAAAAATTCTGGTTCCAGTTTCTTCAATAAGAAAATGTAATGTTTTTATTTGTTTTACATGACAATCTGAATATCTTTGAGTTTTGGACTGTTGGTCAGAACAAAACAAGACATTTTAAGCAGATTAATCGATAATGAAAATAACTGTTAGTTTCAGCTTTTATATAAGTGTTTATTACTGTACAGTATTTGTTAACATTACAGTCTTTTTAGTGCCAAAGTCCCTCTTTTTGTTACTATACTTCCACCACAGCTCAACAGGGAAACACTGTCCGAGGAAACACAAAGAGGGAATTTGATGCTAAAAAGACTGTAAATGTGGCAGATATCCACTTGATATGACTGATGAAGCCTCATATAAGCTTCACATCTACTTTTAAATGACTGTGTGGACACACTGTGGATTTTGGCCTCCATCACTTCCATTAAAGCACATTTGAAGGGGATCTTTTAATATCCAGTATGAACAGGAGGAATGATTACAGCGAGGAAAACCTCTTTCACTGTTCATATGGACACCTGACTGCTGTCACACACTTGAAAAAATGTGAACCTGTCCTTTAAATTGAATAAATAATTATGTTTTTTAATTACTTCATTCACCTTTTTGTTTATTGTGTTTTCCCACCATCACATCATCAGTGAGGGAAGCCTCTGAGCTCCAACTGTCTCTTACAGCAGCAGCAAAAAGGGGAAACGTCATCTATAGTACTCAATGTGTGCATGTGTGTGTGTGTGTGTGTGTGTGTTTGTGTGTTTGTGTGTTTATGCAGGAGGGTTAACAGTGTTTTGATTGTAATTGGAAATGTAGAAAAAGCAGAAAGACGAGAGAAAGAAAGAGAGAAAAAGGGGGAAAATAAAAAAGACTGTTGTGTCTTTAAGAGGTTTGCTGGTTGTTCATTCGCAGCTGCTCTCTCTCTCTCTCTCTCTCTCTCTCTCTCAGTGCAGATTCATTACTTCTTCTTCTTCTCCTCCTCCTCCTCCTCCGGGCACAATGGGCATTTATCATCACCCCCGCGGTGTGTGTGTGCGCGTGTGTTTATTCAAATCCCAGTACCAAGAGCGGACCGGCCCCACTCCCGAGCTCTCCCTCGGTGACACCGGGGCTTATTGTTGGAGGAGCCCCAGAAAAAGCCCCCCAAATCGGCCAGTAGGAGAGGAGAAGGAGAAGGAGGAGCCCAGGACCGCTGGCGGTGATAGTGGTGGCGGATTTGCCGTCCTCCTTGCAACCATCCGGGGGAGCATCCAGCCTCCCTGCCCGCCTCCCTGCTTCCATCATCAGCCTCTTTTCCCCCTTTTTCCTGGAGGAGTAACTGAACGCAATTTGTCTCCTGGAACTACACGCGGAGGAGCAGGTGCATCATGCAACCTGTCATTTCCTTCTTTTTTTTTAAATCTTTCTTTGCAGGTTTGTGTGAGGAAAAGGTGAAAGGCTGTGCAGTAGATGCTAGTTGCTTCTCCTTTTTTTTTAAAGCTTTTTTGGGGGGGTGGGGGGGTGGGGATGAAGAGAGGAAGGAAGGAGGAGAGAGATGCGTCTTAACAGGTGCAGATATGGCGGAGAGGAGTTTGGGGTAAAAACTGTTTCCCCCGCTTTGATTCCCGGAATTCCTCTTTCTCCTCCAAAGTTATTGTCTGTGTGAGATGTTAATGAATGGATGTTGATTTTAATCTCGGCTGCTGTATTTTTTGAGGATTATTTCTGATAAATTGGAGAGAGGCCAATTAGCGGCTGTAATTGGATAATATGGCTGATGTGGCCTCTGATGTGTTTGAGTGTGAACACGCTGCTTCTGACTTCAGTTTGTGCTCACATTGAATGTGGATCGTGGTGGAGGAGCAGGTTCACTTGTAAACAGGCCTTTAAAAAAAATCTTTAAATCTTATCAATCTCTCCGTGTTGCATTTTCCTGCTTTTCTTCTTCTTTTCTTGGTTTAAATGTTATATTTGTATTTGTTTGAGCTCTAGCTGCTGATTGTCCAAACGCAATTCTTGTGAAATTTCAAATCCAACCCGAGAATTGTGCCTGGACATCTGTTGCTGGACGCTCCTGCACTTCTGATCCTCTTTCACCGGATAAAATCTGTTTTTCTTTTTGTGCATAATGCTCTCCCTATTAATTATTTTCAACTCACCTTCATGTTTTTGCATGTTTTTTGAGTTTTTAGTCCATATGTGTTGTGGGGTTTCTGTTTCAGGGCCTTTTGAGGGCCACGGTCCTTTCCTGCCACCTTAATTTGACTCTAATTAGCTTTTTAATTAACTTTAATACTCCAAAAAGCGGTTATTTTGCCTCCTTTAACCGATTAACCGGAGCAGGAAAGGCCTCTCTTTCTGCAGATTTTGTTTAATTATGGGGCCTGCAGAAGAAGGAGGCCAAAGCATGAAGAATAAAGAGTGATAATTAAGTATTTTACAAGCTGGGACATTTTTTCTAAGTTGTTGGAGTGAAACTAATATTTCCCAGGCAGGCCCATCTCCACAGTTTCTCTCTTTATTCGCACTTTTCCTCCTGAAAACCTCGCAGGGAAGGTTTATTGTCGCTCCACTGGTGAGCTTTTGTTGCCGCCTTTTGTTGGCGTTTTGGGGATTATAATTTGCATAATTCTTCAGGAATGTATCATTTTAATTTTGTTTAACAAACCGTGACCTTTTCCAAGCCCTTTATCCCTTTGATAAAAGATGCCATTACAAGCCAATAAAGACGGAATTCGTTTGTACTGATTCTACTGTTGGTGAATAATAAAGAATTAATGATCATTGGAAGCATCAGATTTTTTTTGTTTGTTTGTTTCATTTTTATTTTTATTCTTCTGTTCATGTTTCCTGATTGTTTTTAATCTCATGCATGATCCAGATTTCTTAAAACTAATTTATTGTTCAGATTTAATTTATCAGTGTAAAAGTTAAAGTTTGGCAGGTTAAAGGTTAGAAAAGAAACTAAAGTCTGTAGAGTTTTTGTCTAAAATGTTATTTGAAATTTTCCAACAGGCCCAGAGTTTCTCTGGATGCTTCATTTTGTTGAGTCAGTCATGTGACTTCCATCTTCCTGACATTATTCATCAGGAATCAAAAGATGCATGAAAGATGATATTTTTAGTTTATTTTCTTTGTGTGTTTTTGTTTGAGAGGTTTGTCTAATTTGAGAAAAATGAAGTTTCAGTCCAAAAAATATGTAAAATTTGGGGGAAAGTGAATGGATGGATATAAAAAAATGTTTTGCAAGGAAACATCTTCAGAAAGCTAAAAAACAAAAGTTGCACCTTTCCAGTAATATGTATTATCAGAATGAGATTTCATTTTGAATTCCTTTTGTTTGGAGTGAAACTATTTGCTGAAGATATTAGACGTCTTTTGGGTTTTTGTTTTTTTGTCACAGGACAGAAAAATCTCAGAACATGTGACAGCTGTGACAGGAGGCTGAAAAGGTGTCAGCAGCAGGGTAAATCAAACCCTCAGTTTGACTTTGGCCTCCTTGGGTTTGGGATGGGGGTCTGTTTGATTTTCACACCACAGCGTCACCCCGGCTCGGATGCGTCGGGTCTCCTCAGACTAATTTGCTCCTGTAATCCGCTCTCAGCGTGTTGCCCGAGGAGCCGAGCAGCTCTGGGATGGAGCTCAGCCTCAGATCAGTGGATTAAAAACTCGGGGAGGTGTGTGTGCTGAGTCAACGCACCACCCAAGTTGGGGGGCAAAACACACCGGTCGTCTGTTGACTGAGTGTCATTGAACGCCCCATAATGACAGGATCAGGGGGTTCAAACAGAGGAGACCTTTCTCATGTCAAAATCAGAACATTTTGAGATCATGAGCAGAGCTGGAAATCCTTCATTTTCTTAAAATAGCAGATATTTGAGTTCCAGCACCAAAACAATACTTTTTTTCAATGTCTTACTTTGCTTTGAGATATAGAAACATGTTTTCTACAAAACTGTTTTTCATTTAGCAAAAGAAGCCAAAGTTCAAATGTTAAATGTTGCCAAAACACAAGCAGCCGCACAAGAACTTTGCCTGAATACAATACAGTCGAAAATTCGCCAAATTTTGATTGAAGTCTGGAACTATCTGATCAAAGAGTCAGTCGACAAGGTCACAAATTCAGTGTCAGCTTTTGATTCTTGTTAGTTTTCGACAGAAACATTTCATTCAGTATAAAAAGTATTAAATTTGATACACAGTCCTATTTATGAGTCCAAAATTTCCAAAAATGAGTCACTTGGTGGCTTTGGTGTGAAACCGTAATGACATCTGTAGAATTGTAATGTTTTCTGAAACAAAATACAATTGCAAAGTGTTAGTTTAATGCCTTTTAATGGGCAAATATTGATCTGTAAAAATGTACCTTTGAGTGGAGCTCTGTAACATTTTATCAATCCTTTATTGAATCTTTGATCTCTTGCTGTGTTTTCCAACTTTACTTGCAAAACCTTGCGAAAAGTGATAATTTTCATTTTATTTTTAAGAGGCCAGAAGATGTCAAATAATCCAGAAATTCACAAGAAAAATGTAAAAAATTAGAGGAAAGTCTGAAAAAAAAATACTAAATTTTATGAAGCAGAAGTATATTTTTCAGTTTCTTCTCCTGTTAATCATCTCACAACCCCTCAAGTTTTGTCTTTTGACGCCTTTAAGGTTGGGAACCACTGTCCTGTTGCATTTTTAAATAATTTAAGTGATTAAAGTTTTAAAAAACTTCAAATTTAAAAACTCAAACTCAGAAAGTGACATTAAAAAGAGTTAAAGTTTTAGCAATGAGCCAGTGATGACCTGAATGTTTTGTTTATAATTGATCTTTGCTATAAAAAAATAGATGATAAAAGATTATTAATTTATTATAAAGACAATTAAAGAACAAATTTCAGCAGCTTGAAAACCAGAATCAATAATAGAAACTAACCCTGTTTGTTTCTCATCACTTTTTGTAAAAATTTTGTTACTTTTTGACAAATAAAATCATAAAACAAATAAAATCATAAAATGTGCTGATGTAGCAGATTCTTCTCTCATTCTGCCAGTCAGGGTTACTTCAGGTGCACTCAGCTGACTGCGCCTCAATGAGGAATTGATCAGTATCGACAATGATATTGATGACAAAGATATCTTGAGGAAACAATTAGGAGAGCAGTGTAATGATTAGAGAGATCATTACAGCCATTTAACCTCGCTGGCATCTGCTGATGAGGTATAGACTGATCGCTGTGGTGTTTCCACTCGTTTTTGAGTCTTAAAGGGGAAAATCTGTGACTCTGAGTCATTTTAAAATATGATATGAACATCATCTGTCTGTTCTGTATGTCTGTAATGTCACTTTCTTTTTAAATCTATATTTTCTCTTGAAATCATCTCCTGTGATGCAAATTTTCTGTCTGATTCAAGACTTTACAAAACCTCTGCTGCATCAAAAATGGTCAAAATGAACCTGTTAGCTAATTCAGGGTTACATTTGGTTAAAAATGCAACTTTATGAGCACTTTAGCTCCTGTTTCAAGAAAAAAATCTTTCATCAGAGGTTTGTGTGTCTGTTAAGGGGGGGGGGGGGTGACTGAGGATTAATGTAATTACAGACGTTGACGCAGCGTTAAAACATTTCAAAACGCTTCCCCTTCCTGTTTTCGGCCTCCATGTTGGACGCCGTCGAGCAGCAGGTTCAGTCGTCTGCTCTCATCCGCCCCGCTGCGTTCTGCTCCGGGTCACTCACTTCCTCCTTCATGCCCCCCCCCCAACCCCTCCCTCCTCCTCCCAACAACACCACCACCACCTCCACAGTCACATGACCTGGGCTGTGTCATCGCTGTGTGACACACACACAAACACACCGCCGCAGAGTAAAAGGCAGGGAGGATGGAGATGGAGATGAAGGGAGGGGACTGGATGTGGGAGGAGGAGGAGGAGGAGGAGGTGTGGGAGCATCACAGGGGTGACGTCACATCACGACCTCCTTCCCAGCATCCTTTCCTCCCTCCCTCCCATCACACACACACACACACGCACACACACACACACTCCTTCTTCCCTCCCTCCAGCAGCAGAAGCAGCATCTCCTGGGCGTCTGAGAAATGTGCAAGAATGTTGAAGGTCCGCCGCTGGAAATGACCTCCAGTGACTCTGCGAAGACACATGACGTCTATTTTAGAAAAGATCTAACACAGGACATGTGTGTGTGTGTGTGTTTGTGTGTGTTGTGTACGTGCACCGTTTGCAATGTCAGGTACGATTGGAGGCAAATCGGCAGCGAAACTGCTAGCGAGGCTGAAATGGGTTCTTTCTTTCGGGGTCGGGGATGAGAGAGGGACTGCAGATGTCCATATGACGTAGCACCTCCCCTCTCTCTCGTTATTCCCCCACTTGCTTGCCCACCTCCACACACACGCGTATAAACACACGCCCCCAAATAGCATCATCATCAGCGACCCATCACCTCCTGCAAAATGTCAGCGCCGCTCTGATTGCCTGTGCTGGATTCAACCAGTTTGTTCTGCTGTGTGTTGCAGCGGAGACGAAGGCAGGCGGCCATGTTTGGCCCTCAGAGCAGCAGACTGATGTTGCCTTCACGACGCCCACATACATGATGCTCAACTGCAAACGTGACTTAAATGTGTGTGAGTGTTTTGGCCGCCATTTGTTCCTTCCTGTCGTCACCGGCTGGAGATGCCCCGGGACGTCTGCACCCGTCTCTGACTGAGCCGCCATCACCGCCTGCACCCCCCACCTTCACCCCTCTATTGGTACCAAACAGCAGCCTGTCCCCCCCCACACACACACACTGCACCACTGTTCAGCCACAGCTGCAGAGTCACAGCTGCAGTTCACCAGGGGCGCTCTGACATCACCGCCTCCTCCCGGCCAATGATCTGCTTTTGTTTATTTTAAGCAACACTTGCTGCCTGGCCAGAGGAGGACGTGTTGGTGTTTTAGCTGGAACTTGTCTCCGTTGTCGTCCTCCGTTCCTGTAACGAGGAGCAGAGACACTTTAACAGCCAAGAGGAAAGAGGTGTTTTTTTCACAGTGAACTACCTGGCTGCAAATGTAGAAATCACTTCCCCACAAGCAACAATGTGCAGCTGAACGTGTTGATAACTCATTTGCACATATAGTCACACACATACTAAAGCGCTAACACATTCGGTCCAAGTGCAACAGCTCAGACCTGCTTTAAAAAGAAAAATCCCACACTGAGGTCAGTTGAGTGCACTTCTCTAAGGCCCTTTCACACCTACCTTATTTGGTTTGGACTTTCAGACTTTTCAGTTTGATCTGAACTAAAATTACAGGTGTGAAACCTCCCCCAGACCACAGTCTGGACCAAACAGCTGAACCGTGATCCGATGAAAAGAGATGGTCTCGGTCCGGATCAAACTGAACCATTCGGTTCATTTCTAGTGTGAAAACATTTACAGCAATTTACACCAATTACAGGAAGTTCTGGCAGGGTATCATCAGAACCGGAAAAAGGAAAAATGCACATGGGGAGAGGAGAAGACCAAGTTTCTAATTGAAATATGGTCCGATGACATTATAAAAAGCCAACTGGAAAAAACTACGACACTTTCCAGGTATTTTCAGAGCGGATGAGAGAGAGAGGACAGGAGAGCAATGCCACCTGAAGATAAAAGTAATGCCATAATAATATTATTATATTGGCAACGAAATTAATCTGTTCTTTCATTTTTCTCCATTAATTTAAATGTAATCTTGGAACACATCGACTATCTGTCTGATGACGATTTAGCCTCTGGGGGCATAACGGATATCCGAGCCAAGACTTCCTCTTCCTGTGTGTCAGTCATTGTTTACAGTCTCATTAGCAACTTGAGACAGTCCAGACGACATTTCAGCTAATCTCTATAAACAGATGCATAGGTGCTGATGACAGGATGTAGGTATGTCTTCAGTGTAAGTAAGTTCTTCAGTGCACTCGCATAATTGCAATGTGAAACCAAAACTAACCAGATCAAATGGCTGTTTGAGTCTAAGGGTAGAGCATCGGGATGAGTTCTTTAAAACACCAAAGACCCAGACTGTAAAAGATTCTAAATATCTTGTACTTTAACACTGTTTGGTGATGTGTTGGTATTTAAACTGTTTTCACATTTTCAAACCTGCGTGGTTTAGTCTGGTTTTCCTCCTTGGTGCGATTTGTTTGGGCAGATCTGAACTCAGCAATCATACTGAGGAAGTGGTCTCAGTCCGCTCACAATCCAATTCTGGATCCGACCTCCATCTGACCGACTACAAGGCTGCAAGTTGGAGCTCCTGTAGCCAGGAGCGCTTTGCATGCTGGGATGCAGATGAGTGACATCATCAGTTGCTAGCAGCTTGCAGCTAGCCGGAGAATGAATCGAGGTTCGACCTGGAACAACAACCAAGTACGCTGTCTTCTCGATATTTAGGCAGATAGGAGTTTCTTCAGGAGCTTCTTCCTGTGTTTATGTTCTTGCTCCCACCCCAAACACATCTTCAAACACACCTCAACCAACTCATCCACTGATTCAAACCAGAGCAAACCAACTATAGGTTTGAAAATGTCCTACGTTATTGCATTTTGGGAACCAGTCACTTTAATTTAATAGAACAGCATCATAAACACACAGGATCACTGTGGTGTTTGGAGTGGAGAAAAATGCAAAGACAAATGACTTCAGGGTGGATTTCCGACTATTTTGCACTTGTCATTTAGTCCATTATTGAGCAGCAATCTCATTTTTAACTCACAAAATCCAACAATGAGGTGAGCCTATTTCACCTGTTTCCAAATCAACCTGATTCAACAAGAATAATATCAGTGAAGTCAGTTTTATTTATACAACTCAAAGTCACAAATCAGATATTTACTATCATATAGCTTCTGCATGCTGTCAGCTCTTATCAGGCTGTTAAAAGGGAAGTTTATTGAACAATATATAGACTGAATTATACAAATAAAAGCCTTAGTTTCTTTTTTTTCTAACTTCATTATAAAATATCTCTACCAAAATGTTGGTGGAGATATTTTAGTTTTCCTTGAATGTCAGTAGATCCAAATCCACATCACCCCTATTTAAATCTACGCTTTAGACCCTCAATTCAGAAAGGAAAGAAACTCCATAAACGTACCCTGAAACAGGAAAAAAGAGCCAGAATAAAAATATAAAGTACACATATATAATATCAAGTTAATGTTAAGAGTTAAAGAGTGTAAAAGTGGTTAGAGTGAAGACGTCAAGCAACTTCCTGTCCTTCCTGGCAACAAGTGTCATTATTGATTCAAGTGCTGCAGGTTGTATTTATCTGATATGGTGACACAAGCAGCACTGAGAACAAGTGGAATTAAGTCCTTGTTGAGAGCTTTTTTATTTTCAGAAAGAAGTCTTAATTCTGAATTTTAAACCTGATAACTAATTGTCTTGCAGTGCAGACCTGGTATAAACAGAGCCGTCCTTTGTAGTGTTGTGGTAATATTTCGGGGAATTTGGGGGGTTTCATGACCTGAGGAAGAGTTTACATTCTATATTGGGTTTGTAAGGTTGATTCTGGCATCTTTTTAGACTAAATATCTTAAAATGTTATTTGTTAATAACAGGATTTAGTATTCTCCACCACAATTGCATGTGTGGCAGTGTGGAGAAGGCTTTAAAACAGCATTTGGACCATAATGTACAGAAAATATAATAAAAGAGTTAAATGAATAAATAATTGTTAAAAGTTTCATTTTTTTTAAAAAAAGTGTCAAAGTGTCATTTTAAAAAAAATAATTCTCTGATTATTTTGGTGTGTTCAGTATTTCTAAAATCTTTGCTACAACCCTGATGATAAATGGAGATATATGACTTTTAAAACATCTAAGAAATCATTCCTGCATGTTGAAGCAACGCAAAAACCATCTTTAACTCTATTTACTTTTAAAAAAGTGAAAGCTGAGGCGTAATTCTGCTGGTTCGGTGGGATCAGAGGGTTGTGCAGAGCAGCTGCAGCGTTGCGGCTCCTCGACTCTTTCAGCGTTATTACCATAATTTGTGGTGGGAAAGGAATCGCTCATCAATCAGAAGTGTTGGGAAAGTGACCACACCAAAGACCCGGGGCCCACTGTTTGAGCAGCAGGCTCACAGGGGTCAGCCGGGGTGTGTGTGTGTGTGTGTGTGTGTGTGTGTGTGTGTTTTGTCATTAATCACTGCAGGTTTGAAGAGAGTGAGAAGCGTCACAGCTTTTATCCCTCTCTGCTCTTCATCCTCCTCCCTCTGCTTCACGGCCGGTGGCCTTCGCACCCCATCTGACCACTGCACAGAGGCCAAGGTCAACCTGACCCCCCCCCCACCATCATCTCCTCTCCCATCAGCCCTCTCCGGGAGTCACCCTACACCCCCCAGCCCCACTCAACCTCCCTCCTCGCCCCACATTCCCCCCGCCGCGTCCCCTTTGTTCACCTGTTGTCCTGGAGACTCGATTGCCACAGAGACCACCTCTCTGCTGTGTGTGTGTGTGTGTGTGTGTGTGTGTGTGTGTGTGTGTGTATGTGTGTGTGTGTGTGTGTGTGTGTGTGTGTGTGTGTGTGTGTGGCAGAGGTCACAACAGAAGCTAAAATAACAGATTATCCCTTATAACACTGGTCAGGCCATGACACCGTAGAGGCCGCTCAGAAAAACCATAAACAACAAACGCAACGTCACAGAACTGAACATTACACACTCACAACAACATATAACACTAATGTAATTGATGTATCCTAATGACTTTAGTGATCCTCTGACTTTTCCTCTAGCGCCACCATGAGGTCGACTTTTTAGTTCTTAAAACTAAAATATCTCAACTATTGGATGGATTGCTGTGAAATTGTGTTCACACATTCATGTTCCCCAGAGGATGAATTATAATGTTAATTTGAACTCTGACTTTTCACCTATCATCATTGTCTAGTCAAAAAATATTTTAGTTTATGACCAAATACCTGCAAAACTCATTACATTCCCATCAGCCTCAGCTGCATTTTTATTTATAGCTAATTAGCACATTTTAGCAAGCTAACAGGCTGCTAAACATCAGCGTGTAAACGTCATTGTGAGCATTTTAGCAGGCTGATGTTAGCAGTTAGCTCAAAGAAGCCTCACAGAGCCGCCGGTGTGGCTATAGAGTCTCGGATAGGAGCTTCTTCAGGACCGTCTTCCTGTGTTTACGATCTCACTCCCACCCAGACACATCTGACCAATGAGAGGAGAGTTCTCATCTGGCTTTTAGTGATGCATTTAAGTTCACTTGGATTTTTTTCTTTGTGAAAAGAAGCCAAATCAAATTTACCTACTCATTCACTGTTTCAGACCAGAGTTGCGTTCACAACATCACATATGCAGAACACTCAAATTATCATAAAACATACAAAAAACAACATGTTGCTGTTGTAACAGGGCTTCCTATACATGATATACATTGCACTGTTATGACCTGTTATGCTACTGTATGCTAGGGGCCTCTGCACACAGTAGTTTGTTTAAAAAAAACATAATTCTCCTTCCAGGGTACATTCACAGCTCCTGACTGTTGAGCTTTCACTCCGGTCGTCCCTCTGCTTCAGGCCCATCTCATCCCGTCCCTCTCCGTCCTGCCGGGGGACGGCCGGCTGCAGGAATGCGAGGTGAGAGGCGAGAGCTGGGCCCGTCCCAACCGTCCCAAATGACTGCACACACAAAAAAGGATTTAACTCTTTGTCACAATTGTCCCCTCACACTCTGGCCGGCAAGAAAAAAAACAGCACAAGACTCCTTAAACCAACCTCCCCCCCCACCCCCACCCTCCTCGCCACCCTCAACCCTGACCCACCCCCTCATTGTATCCACCCCCCTCCCCTACCTTTCTCCTGACCCCGGCCGCGTGCATAAAAGACCCATCAGAAGTATTGCTGGCCACATTTACAAGTGAAAGAGGCCCAATAATGGAGCGGTTAGGGAGAAGAATGAGGAGACAGAGGGGCACTCACAGATGTGGAGGTGGGTGGGGAGGAGGGGGGAGGAAGGAGCAGCGTCCCATTGTTGCCCCCTCCCGCCCTGATGTAAGGGAGGAAGAAGGGAGGGCTGGGAAGGGGTGAGGAGGTAAATTAGGAGGAAGAGGAGGAGGAAGAGGCGAAAGTGGCTTTTTACACCCGGTCTGTGACAGAGGAGAAGAAGGGAGGAAAGAGAGGAAGAAGGTGGGAGAAAGTGAAAGTAGAAGTAGGCAAGTATTACTTTTCTACTTTCCCTCTCTCTCATGGTCCTATAGTGGAAAAGTAAGGCTGGTCCAGCTGTTGTGTAAGGAGCGTGTGAACAGGCTCAGAGGTCAGGAGAGGTGAACATACACACACACACACACACACATATATATATATATATACATATATGTGTGTGTGTGTGGTGGTCATCCTGGCATTATTATATATGTGTGTGTGTGTGTCTCATTGTCCAGAAGGATGGAGATGGCGACACAGCGACAGCAGCTGGTTGTGAAGAGGCCCCTCAGCTGACCTTCAAACCCCTCCTCTTCCTCACACCGCCTGTGTGGTGGGTGGGTGGGGGGGTTAATGAAGTCATCACGGCAGGATCGAGGCGAGATGTGGCATATATACGAGGCGACGGGGTGAAAGGTCTCTGAGCATCGTCAGAGGACGAGGACATGTTTCCAAAATGTTGTCAGCAGAGCAGGAAATCAACACAAGCAGGCTTGTTGCTGGCAGGTCGATCGGTAACCTCCAGCAGGTAACACGGCGCAGTTTGGACGTCTATATAAAAACTGAGCTGGTTGATAAAATTGAGGAGCTGGTGAAGTTTGGCAGCAACCTAAAAAAGTGTTTCCTGTCCCAGATCTAAAGGCTTTCTTGATATTGAGGGACAAACTTAAGTTTAAAGGTCTGTCTTAAACCAACAGTCAGGAGCCCAAATGAAGAGTGAAACCTGTTTTTCTTGCTGTAATCATTCCTCCTGTTCATACTGACCATTAGAAGATCCCTTCATAATGCACTTACAATGGAAGTGATGGGGGACAAAATCCACAGTCCTCCTTCTGTGCAAACATGGATTTCAAAGTTTATCTGAAGCTAATATGAAGCTTCAGCGTCCAAATGAGTCAAATCAAGTAGATATCTTTCAACGTTACAGTCTTTTTAGTGCCAAAGTCCCTCTTTTTGTTACTATACTTCCACCGCAGCTCAACAGGGAAACACTGTCCGAGGAAACACAAAGAGGGAATTTGATGCTAAAAAGACTGTAAATGTGGCAGATATCCACTTGATATGACTAACTCAGACTGCTGAAGCCTCATATAAGCTTCACATCTACTTTTAAATGACTGTGTGGACACACTGTGGATTTTGGCCTCCATCACTTCCATTAAAGCACATTTGAAGGGGATCTTTTAATATCCAGTATGAACAGGAGGAATGACTCAGAATGATTCGATTCCCTCAGGCAGAAGGTACAGGTTACCAAACTGTAAGTTGAACAGGTATAAACTGGGGGGGAGGTGGGGGTGCAGGACATCGTGCAGTATTCTTGGTGTATATAGATCTGCATGTTAACTGATTATACATGTATATAGATATATTGTGTGTATATGGAGAGGCTGTGTGCTGTTACATCACCTGTGTTCTCTCAAATGCCAAATGACAATAAAGGTTAATCTTATCTTATCTACAGAAAAACCTCTTTCAGTGTCGACATGGACACCTGACTGTTGTTTCACACTTGTGAACTTGTCCTTTAAACATCCAAACTACTCTTTGGACTTTTCCTCTCTACACCATCAGGTTGACATTTGGTGGTTCAGAGTTTAATATCTCAACAATTATTTGATGGATCACCATGAGATTTACAAAAAATATTCACGGTCCCAAGACGATACTTTCTACTGATCTTAGTGATCCTCTGACTTTTCCATCTCAGACGTTCATGTCTCCCAGATGAAGTATTCTACTGACTTTGTAAATGAGTAAGTTTTGAAGTCTCAGTACACTTTACAAGAAGGTGGTACACATTACAGATAAATAGATTGTAACACATGAAAACAAAGTATAATAAAAGAAATAAAATAAAAATTCAAGACAGAACAGAAAGCAGTACTAAGGAAAGTACAGGTTTAGTAATCAGGGTTTCTTTTCTTGTTTAGGGCTGTATCTGACAGATGTCATGTTTCTCATTAAGGGCTGACAGACTTACAGCTTATTACAAGACTCATTTGGCTAAAAATGACTGTTGCTTCGTGTTATGTGGCTCAGCTATATAAACCTGAGCTCCCACACTCTTTGTTTTCAGTTTACATCCACAGGTGACATCACAGAAACTAACCTAACCTCTTCCTGTTTGCTCGGTCTGAGCAGTTTTGGGGCCACTGGGCAGAATTTGATGCAGTAGGTGGTCGGTTTGAATCCTGTTTTCTGAAATACAACATTGACTCTTGTACAGAAAAAAACTATTTCTGCATTCAGGTCCAACCAAGGAGCCAGAAACTTTTATGTTCTTGTGTGACTTTGAAGGCACTTTTTTAATTTGTTAGACTGCGTTTAGCTCTACATTTATATCAAGACTAATTAACAGCATTTATTTACTGTATATATTCATTAATACATAAATGAATATATAAATAGGCAACAAAAATATGCAAATTTCTTCCGTTACCTTGCCTTCATCTTTTTTCAGATGAGCATAACACGCGAAATGTCGTCACAACAAAGACTTTTCTTACACACACACACAGAATACTGACGACCTCTGACACCTGTTCATTTCCGATGGAGAAACTATTAATTTCCTGCTAAAGGAAGGTGGCGGAGCTCCATCTCCGTCAGAGAGAGATCACATCTCCTCTGCTTCCTGTTCGGAGCTCAGAGGAGATGACAGCAGCTCCACTCATCCTCCGTCAGGGAACAACACGAATCAAAGCTACACCCCTTTTTCAGGCATCAGAACCACTTTTAATGCCTGATAAAACACCAAAAGACTGTAGAAAAGCTTTGTAATGATGGATACTGAGGACATGCACGATGTTAAAGAAAGAAGGGAAAGCTGCACACTCATAACTTTGATGAAATATTTTATTTGGTACACTCCTTTCTTCAGGACAAAATGAAGCAATAAATGCAGAAAATAGCTAAAATCAGAGTCAGTTTCACTTTATTCAACCTTTGTGAGGGTTTTTTAATGCAGAAGAAGGCAGCGATGTCATTTTAAGACATTTTTTTACGAACTGTTGTGTAAAAACCATATTACACACAAATTATCATTTAAAGCAGAGTAGATTTTACGTCTTTAAGCACTTATCTACATGGAGTAACCGATGGTGTGTTAATCACTTCAGAGTATTGGCTCATACGCTGTCACATCAGCAGGCAATCATAGAAATATATCATAAATTAATGTTCAAATACTCTTTTTGATAGGACAGATTCTGTGGCACCTGCTTCCTGATTAAAAACAGTGAAATAGGGGTAAAATAGTTATTGGTAATAATATGTAAACAGTCAGTAAAGCAGGTCTGTATATAGTACTTAAAAATGTGCAGCATGTATGTTTTATGATTTCATTTGTAAACAACACATATAGTAAAAACCATAACTTACATAGTCAGAGGACCATAGTTGTGGTTTTGAATGTTTTAGCAAATTAACAACCAATCACCTCATTTTTACACGACTGTTGACTATTGTTAAAATGAAACCATCAGTTTTTACAGATTTCTTTCATTTGAGGCAGCTGTTGGTTTTAGTTCAAGTCTATGAAAAACAGCCTGCAGAGACGTGAAATCTGAGACTTTATTAAGTTCATCACAGTCAACATTTAATCAACTTTAGTTTGAAGTTTTGTTAATGATGAATGTCGTTTCAGTTTGCCAGCAGAGGGCATTCTCAAGACTAGACAGGGTCTCAAACTGTATTCCAGTGACTCTCGTTAATATCATTAAAGCTTAATTTCAATGTACTCAAGTGAGTGGACAAATCCCAAGACCAAGATGTATTGAAGGAATTCATATCTGTGAGGTCAAGAGAATGCTGATTTTGTTCATCTGAAATAGAATCAATATTACTTATAAAAATATGATTATGAAAATGTGAACGTATATATTTTACTACTGATGTTGGAAACGTTTCTGTATCCCTTTTTAATCTCCGAAATCAAAAACTACAAAAACTTCTGGAAAACACAGTGAAGCACATTCGGTTTGATTCGTTAAATTGTATTTATTGGTATAATTAGTTATGTGATCTATCTTGTTTTATCGTCCCCAGACTTATAATTTGACTGATTTGCTATGTATGTGTACTAAAATGTGTCTGTCATGTCCCTGCTCTGGTTTATAAATAAAGTAAATTTAAAAAAAGATCTGAGAAACATTCATGACACATCCAGATAATCGTGCATCAGGTGGTTGTTGACACGTCTCTGTCAAAGCTTTTTCATACAAATTAACTGAAACAATCGCTGCCTGGAAGGAAATCAGTCTAAAACCTAATGAAAATTATTATTGGTCATTAAATTAAAAAAAACCTTCTGAGTACTTAATGTGTCTCTGCATCACATCACTGTTACTGTGTTAATGTATCTCTGCACTGATTACAGTCATGTATTGCAATTGTAAATTCAATTAAGCTTAATTCTCGTAGCATTTTAATTGTCTGACTTGATTCCTGAGATCCTCACAAAACCATAATTTACTACAACAAATACTTAATGGTTTACAATTATTAATTTGTTGTAAAAAATTTAAACTCATGGCAATAATTGAGAATTTGAAGTATTCACTTTGGCAGAGGAATACTGACTTTTTAATCACACTCACTTGAAACAACCTGCTCTTCTTTATCTCAATAGATCAGGTCCATTGTATCCTCCATAAAGGTAAAGTGCACTTTGAGTGTGTTTAAACACACAACTGTAACCTTTACAATAAGTTTTACAGCAAATAAACAAAATATAATACACATTTTTTACAGAACTCCCTCATCTGGGATTAATTTCAATAAAACACACTGAGCTGCAGGTGAACTCTGCTTCACCTCCTCAACTGGCAAAACGAGGTCTTTACTGCCACCTGATGGCAGAAGTGGAGATGTGCTCCATCTCCTACTTCCATCTCTTTAATGGACCTTGTACTCTTTAAAACAGTACCACAGTTTGGCTCGAGACATTTTTCAGTCCTCAGAGGAAAAGTCCTTGAAGACACTGTGCATTTTCAATACATATCTAATTTCATCTAACACATAATAATATCACCTGTTGGATGTCCTGATAAAGTGAAACTTGTGGCGATAAAAGTTGAATTAAAATTGAGGGAACTGAAATTTGATAATTGGGGTTTTATTTATTGAAACTGATATCTAACATGTTATTGAATTATGTTATTGTTATATTATATTCAGGGTTTCTGCAGGATTCTCCACGTTAAATTGAATAAAGACCTCTTTAATGACATCATACTGGCCAAAGTATGACGTGTGATGGAAAACCATCATATGGATGATATGACCCACAATTATTTATTATGAAATCCTATTTTTTAAGTACTTCCCAGCAGTATATAGCAATAATTCCTAATGATATAATTAGTTAAAATAATGCAACCAGGACTCAGACAAGTGTCAGAAAATGGATGGATGGATTAATTAATTAAAAATTCAAGTTTTTGCTAAACTCCTGACTTGTCCACAGTGAGTGGATTAAACATCTTCCTGCAGCACAATTCACTGTCACACCAGTCGCACCTGTAGTTTATAGATGTAGAACAACCTGCAAAACACATATTATAACTAACAGTACTGCATGTGGCAGGCAAGAGAAAATATGCAAGACTTGTTCATGAAATTTAAGATATTTTAATACCTTCTAAAGCCTTTTTCTGTAGGAAACTAGGAGACTTTAAGATTATTCTATACTTTAAGCCCTGCACATACCCTGTATATTAGTTAGATTTGGTTCAGCACAGATAACAGCACATCACCCAAAAGCCAATAAAAATCTGCCCTAAATTTCTCACTAAGAGTTCTGGACGATTTCTTTTCCAGAACACATCTTTACACTTTCACACAAGTTGAATGATTACACGCTTCTCCATGTGTTCACTTTCTAAGATTTCTAAATTGACATTTTGAAGATACAAGTTTGATATCACTTCCCACAAAGTCTGTTACTGCTGCATGTAGGAGCTTTATATCGAACATAAAGATTTTTTTCCCAAATTAAAAAATTCAGACACATTAAAAACAACAAATGTGTTATGAAAATTTTGATCCCTTTTAGAGAACCACTGCTACCTTTTAGTAAAACTCTGAAACTGTAAAGACAAAGCAGAAAATCTGCATCAGTCAGTAAAGAGACCGAGCTCTTTTCTCCTGCTGTTAGCCGGCTAACAGATGAGCAAGGCACCGAACCTCCAGCTGTTCCAGCTGGATCCTCTGTGGACACCTGTGGACACCAACTTTCCAGCTGTGACTGTATGAATGTGAAAGATGGGTAGTGTTGACAAAAAGATGCATAAATACTGGATAAAATCAAAATTACAACAATCATTTCACTTTAGCTGCAAAACCATCAGCAGGCTTTGGAATCTGACACCACACTGTACCCACTTAGAGTTCATAAATTAGAGGAAGTGTTGGGTTTGAGGTAGAGTGTGGGAGGAGTCCTGGTTCGGTTACTGAATAATGCTCAAGGAATAAACTCTTCCATGCACACAGCTGGATATATACCAACTGCTACAACAATGAGGCCTTCAGCACTGATGGCACAAAACTGCTTCAAAGGGTTACAGGTTTGATGCAAAGTGCAGGAGGCGTCCTGGACTCTGAATCCCTGCCTGCTGCAGAGATGCTGCTCTTACCTTCATGTAGAAGAAACTGAATTTCCCCTCAGAGTTCCAGACAGACTCTTTTCTCACCGACTAACCTCAGGTCAAGTTTCCCTTTCAGTCCATTAAATCAAAAAACTAATTTCCTCTCAGCTCACAGGAAGAAGTTGATTTTGGCAGGGACGGCCTTGCAGCCGGTAGTAGAGAAGTACTGTCCCTGGACGGGAGTGTAGATCATGTTGCCCCCTACTGCCTCCACCACGTCACTGCGGCCGCAGCAGCCCTGCTGGCAGAGCTGCGACTGGACGCAGCGCTCCACGTGTCGTCGGGTCAGCGGCAGGAAGGGAACGAAGCGGGTGATGAGCTTCTGCTGGATGATGCTGGAGTGGAAGAACCCACCTGGAGAGAGAAAGTGACTTCAGTTCTAACTGTAACTGTGCTGCAAATACCAGCTAATCAGTTTATTAATCATCTGAACAAAGACGTGTCGCTCTTTCATCTGTGTGTCCAAAGTTTAGCTCATTTTCCTGCACCGCTGCAGTGCACAGTGTAGGGTTATCATCTCCAAAACATTATGGTACGCTAGTTGTTATTACATGTAAATAACAATAATAACAATAATAGTACAGTAATTTTCAACCAAGGAGCTGTCTTTCTAGGGTAGCAACAAGATATAAGATACTTTATAACAGCATAAAAAATTAAAAAACAACAATTTCAATATAAGTAATTATTTACTGAAATAACTATTAATAACTACCTTAAATAACTATTTTCTTGGGCTGAACATGATACAGAAATCTGTAACAAACCAAATGTTAATGGCCCATATTTGTTTGTTTGTATATGCACTGTAAATCTACATAAATACAAACATGTTAAAAAGCTTTTTCAAATTTATGAAAGAAGAAGGGACGTAGTGCACAGAGTGTACCACATAGCAGTAAGTATTGGTTACTGAAAAAAAAGGTTTTTACCTTACTACTGAAGCACTGAACACGCCCTTAAACGTTCAATAACAAAGGAGTCTTACTTGTGCTGCTGTTGTAAACCGTCTGTGCGATGGCTTCCTGCAGGTCGGCCAACTGGATCTCCTCTCTGTCCCGTCCAGCCTGCCGGTGCTCCAGAACCAGTTTGTTGATCACCTCCTCCCCCGTGGTGCTGCAGGGAAAACACACAAAACACATTCAGAGTCTGCAGAGAACTGCCAAAGTCAATGCTGTCCACCAGGAAATGATATTTCTGACTGTTTTCATGAAAAGAGAAATTTAACAACTACCTGCACAGAATTTTTTTTGAGTTTTTGAAGAGAAGGAGCTGAAAGTATCACAACTTAATTCTAAATTAGACTGAACTCTGTCTTTAGGTTTCTAAACTTGACATCATTAATAATAATTTAGAATTTCTAGCCAGATGGTGAATTTTGGGCTTCACCGGCAGCTGCAGAGGACATTTTTCAGTTGACATGCCTCCCTGTGTGTGTGTGTGTGTGTGTGTGTGTGTGTGTGTGTGTGTGTGTGTGTGTGTGTGTGTGTGTGTGTGTGTGTGTGTGTGTGTGTGTACCTGATGAAGACATAGATAGCTTTGCGGTAGTTAGTGCGAAACACGACGTGGGAGGGACCCAGGAAGGGCTCCAGGATATCGATGAGGCCTGGAGGCATCTTCTCCATCTCGTCAAAGATGAAGACAGAGCGAGCGCACTCCGTCAGGTTCCCCTGCACCCAGCTCTTCAACTCCTCCTGCAACACCAGAGCAGAGAAGGGAATTCAGGCTGGTGTTTAAAGGCACAGAATCGTCCTGAAAGCAGCTCCTAAGGCTGTAACAACTGCAGGTTTTTGTAATGAACAGACAGTAAAACTGAGCAAATGCTGCTTCTTAACCTCTCATTTTATCTTCCGACACATTTTGTCTGTTCTTAATCTCTTATTCTAGATAAAACATTTTGTCACAAAGCTGTGAGTCATGAGCTGTGTAGTCATGACAACTGCAAGAAGTGATTAAATCAAGATTGAAGCACACTGTGACACAGTGGTTCCTAACTTACCCTGTACTCATCCACCCGGTTAGGTAAAGGGAAGTGTAGCGTGGGGATGAACTGGTGGACGTAGGGGCTGCTCATCGCTGAGCCATACAGATGATTTCCCAGCATGGAGCTGACCAGCGTCTTCCCCGTCCCAGAGGAGCCATGGAAGGACAGCACCAGGGGCCGGTCTGGGCTTTTATTCAGAAGGAACTTCGCCACCTCCTCCGACACGATGTCCTGGGCCAGATGTTGTCCATAGACATTCTTGTAGAGGTCCCACTCCAGGTCTGGTCGTCAGGAAACAAAAACAGTGACACGTGATGTTAATGTTAGCACCCAGCCTCAATAGCTAATTGGCTAAAAGTAATACATCACATGAGCTGGCAGAGTATGAGCAGTGTGTGAAGGCCGAGGTTGGGCAGAGCAAATTCTGTGATTCTTAAACAAAAAAGAAAAAACAGGCAGCAGACTGCCATAAATTGAACAGCAAAATTGAAAAACAGGAAAAAGGAACCAAGTCTGCACAGAAGTGACAACTTATTGATAATTAAAGAGTAATTACAATCAGACTGCCGAGAGATGGGTACCAAAAATAGCAAATGAGAAAAAACAACCGAGTGATGTGATTAAACCAGTCTCACCCATAGTTCAATATATGCTGAAGACATATGGTGAACAAAGCTGTAGTCAATTTGAAGGAGCAAAACAAAAAGCAACAGCAGTAGTGGCAGCAGTAGGTCAGGGAGGGACGCGGCCCCGCCATAACATCTTCGACCACAAAACAACCTTCACGGAGAAGAAGGCCACAATTCTCTACCGTACCACGGTCCTGGCATCTATCCTGACCTCACCGCCTTCGCTGAATACCCCGAGCTTCTTGAGCCACCGCCACCAACAAGAATAAAAGGTCCAAAGGAAGGCACCAGAAGGCCACTCCTACCCCCTACAGCACCTCCAGTGCAGGTCAGCTCGGGGCAAAGGACCGCCATATATGCACACTAGAGGCAAGACATGAGCTGTTCCTTATCCTGCAGATCCAGAGAGATGAGGAACAGGAGACGGGTGGTATCTTCCCCACGGTGGAGGGTGTTCTCCTCCCGATGACAAAGACACCAACAATGTGATCTTTCGAGCACAGATTGCGTTCAGACCATGGACACACAGAGACATGGTACGAGTGGGTGATTTCCAGTACCCGGTTTTGCCTTCTCCTTTAAAGGAAAGATGTACACCTGGACTAGATTAGCACAGGGGTATGAAAGTCCTGCAATATTCTCTGCAGCAATGGAAGAAAACCTGGCAAGGTTTAGTCCACTAGGGGGGAGTGCTCTCTTACAGTATGACTGATGACTTAATGATCTGCTCACCAACAGAAGAGGTCTGTGAAAATAACACAAGGAAATTGTTGCTACATATAATAATATGATAATGGTCACCAAGCTAGTCTGAGCAAATTACAGTTGGTGCAGCGACAGGTGACCTTTCTGGGGCGTGATCACGGAACAAAACAAAACACACACCAAGTCAAAACACAGGTGTATAAAGAGCAGGTTATGCAGCAGTAACATCACATGAGACACTGAAAGCAGAACCACTTCCAACACACTTTTTGCAAATGAAGTGCGCAAGGTGCACACAAATAACAAAGACTCTGTATCAACAAGAAGATCTGAGAGCAGATGGAGCAGCAAATTGTGCAGCGTCACTAACCACTTCCTCCTTACAGATGCTGAGCATGCACGCAACTACACCTGGAACACCAACAGCAGACCAATGATCACAGGTACTGGACCAGCTAAAAGACAGCTCTCTGGCACAGAGGTCAGACAGATGTGAATTGTGACGTGGCTGAAAATCTATGACATGAAAGATATAACATTTTGTTAAAATATGCATATATCAATCATTTATTTTTGTTTATGTCCAATGGCTGAATGACTGAATGTGTGGGTTTATTATGTGATGCACTGATCTTATAAAGAGAGTTGTTTTTATTGTCTTGAGTGAGAACACAACACAACAGGAGCATGTATTTGTTGTTCTTCAAATAGAAACACAGGTTGGATGTTTGTGCCACATTCACAAGGCCTTTTCTGTCCAACATGGCATCAAAACAACGGAGGAAAACTGTAAAAGCGAAGATGACGTCCTGTGTTTTTCTGGCTAGCATAACAGTAACCTGACGGTGTAGCTAGCAGAGCACAGACTAAACTAAAATACCAGTTAACTAACACTTTCTACACACGAACAAAACATATCCCTTGTGTTTAAGCTACCGGGAAAACTATATATTACGTTGGTTTTACATCTTCATCCCGGCTAGCTGGCTAACAAGAAGCAGCAACCGTTAGTAAAGTTAGCTAACTTGTTAGCCTGGACAAAAATATAACGTCTTACCTCTGATATTCGGCTTAAAGTCGCAGTCGCAGTTGTCTGATATGGTGCAGTAAAGTTTCTGAAAAACACAGATGACCGGGTTAAACAGAAATAAAAGCAGCACAGACAGGATGGCCAACATTTTGGCTGCCTGCTGGCAGACAGAAACCCCAACTGGTCCGTCTAACGATGACCAGCCAGTTTGTAGTTTTTCTACTTCCAGGATATCGTCGCGTAAAACGCAATGAAGTGACGGAGAGGACTACATTTCCCAGAAAGCATCTGGTACGTGACGTCATTTGTAGGACACGTTGGAGGATCACAGTCCAGAAAGCACAGCGGTAATTAAAGCATCTGGAAAAAATGATATATGAAAATCTATATAATGATATATACATACATATAAATATATATACACACACATATATACATATATATTGTAGAATAGAATAGAAACATTGTTGTATTAATAGGCTATTGCTTGGAAACAGCTTTTATATTATTTAATGATCCAACAGAAAATAGACGTGCAGACACTATAAACATGTATATTTGCAATGGACTGAACTGAAATAGTGTATATAAGTAAAATATAGTAGAATAGACCAATATAGAACATGTAAATTATACAGCAGAGGGTGCTATTAATGTGAAAATGGAATATTAAGGAGCTGTGGTGCAATTAAGTTTGATTTTTTAGTTTTTCTTTTAACTGTCCAGACTGGGAAAAAACATAGTATACAAATTCTGAGCATGAAACATTCTTCAGAGAGATTTAGACTTGATTTCCAGAGAAGTTGGTAGTGATGTGTGTTTGTAACGTCACAACATCCTCCGCGTCAGTTTATGACCTCACATTTCATCACACCTTGAAAGAAATTGGAAAATCCAAAATTTCCTCAGACAAGTGTAAGATCAGTGTACAGGTTTTCTATTTGACGGTGTGCAGCATGAGTCAGGTTTCATTTCAAATGTTTTCCTCAGTGGAGGCTGAGAAATAAGGATCAGACATGTAAACTGGCTCGAGAGTGAGGTAAACATGTTTTATTTACATGTCACAAAAATATTACATTATGTTAATACTACGTAAGGTGTAAGAAATGCTTTGTACCTGTGTGTATTGGAGGGTCAGTTTGCTTTCAGTTCACTGACTTCATTCCATTTCACACTCCAATGATAATGAGAATTATGTGTAATAAATTTTTATTATGAAGGAGACAATAAGAGGGCACAAGGGGAACAAGGACATTTTAAAAAAACAAACAAAAGTTCTGACTGATCACAGCAACACTAATCTCATCCCAGGTTACATTAAATATTCACTTCAAATTAGAAAATCCTAATGATTAACACATAATGACAACCATAATACAAATATGGAAATGTAGATACAATGTTATTCTGCTCAGCTGTTATTGTGTTGTACAATAGGACATACAGTTCATAAAGTTGTACTTTTCAGGAAGGTCCAGCCTTCAGGTAGACATAAAAACATATTTCTATATATTACATTAAACCAACAATGAGTTACTGTGCTGAGGCACAGCCTCTCTTATCATGAAAATACATTTCATTCTTCCTGCAACAGAAAATGTGACTGTACCATGACAGCACTGAACTGACAGCTACTGTCCATTTCACTGATATCTTTTGTTCACATTTTGGTCCTCTGTGGGACAAATGCCCACTTGTAAGACACTTATAAACATATTCTGTAAAAGATGCTGACAGGATAACATGCTGACTTCTGACTCTGGCAATGGTGCTTTGAAACATCAAGTCCTCAGTTAAACTTACAGAGAGTGGTCAATGAGAACAAATTGACAATTTTGACTTGCGATAAAACAATCCAGATGTACACCAAAGCAGCAGCTGTGAATTTATAACGTTGTATATTTTGCAGCTTCTTAGTCCGTCCACAGTGCTGTAGTACCTCATACTCCGCATGCCGTCACCATCCCGATTCTACTGACTTCTTCCAGAAACTATCCTCAGCTTCAAAAGATGCTGCCGTTAGAAGTTAACCATTACATTAGGATAAGACGGACAAATCAGGAGCAAACATCCATCCTGCTGAAGTGCTTTTGAGAATGACTGGCTGAATCCAAATGTGCCCTCCAGACTTGCAGACTGAGCCCTCGTACATAATGTGATGTGTTCATTGTCATCACATCAAGTCTGTGAGGGCGAGGGCATAAAAGACGCTATTAGACAAGACTTAAGACCTCACTTTTCCATTTTGATGAATCAAAACTCCTGACCCTGTAACCCCTCCAGACATGTTTAACATATAAAAATCCTCTGCTTTGAATAATAATTTGTGTCTGAAATGGTTTCTACACAAATAAGTTTAATTGCCTCTGAAAATGACATCTCCTCCTTCTCCCTCATTAAAAATCCAGAATCTATGAATATATAAATATATTTTATTTCAAAGGTTTTCCTGCTGGACACCAGATGTCTCCCCCTTCACTGTAAAGTCCATTCTCAGTGTTTGTGCACTGGAAGTTTCCACATCACACTTGTGTAATTTGCATACTGGACCACCAAACTAGTTGTGATGTCACAAATCCTGCTCGTAGGTTCACGTGTTAAACTGAGATTTAAGGTGAACTCAGAAACTTTCCTCCATCAGCAGATGAAGGTGAAAACAAACTCTGCACATACATCATTCTGCACAGAGAAGAAACAACATCCAGCTGAAGGAAGAAGAAGAAACATGTTTTTGAGTGGAGGGAGACTTTAACAGTTTATGCAATATAAAGGTCACAACATCAATAAACCTATAGCTTTACATTGAAAATGAAAAAGTATTTCTTCAAAAATAAATATTGCAGTTTATAAATTGTGTGCAGTGAGTAGATTTCTTGTTCTGCTTTTACTATTGTTATTATTATTAAATTATTTATATATATATACATTATATATCCTTTTCATTCAGGCACTTTTTGCTCGTTTTCTGTATTTAAAGTTTCCTTGGGTTACATGAAAGGCGCTTCAAATCGAATGTATTATTATTATTATTATTATGACTCCAACGTTTACATCCTTGCTATGAACTGTGGGTAATCTGGTGAAGTCTGCAGCCCAACAGAAAGTCCACTTGAGGCCCGCTTCACGGGAATGCACCCGTTAACTCTGCTAGTCTGGAGAAGTCTGGACATTTGGATTCAGCCTCAGCCCTAACTCTAACCCTAGAGACAAAAGTGATCCTGACCTCTGACCTCTGACCTCTTACTCTTAAGACTCTGGTTTAGATTTCTAGAGTGCTGCTTGTTACTGGAGCATCTCTGTTTTGAAACATCGTCATGCTCTCCCTTATATTGACTTTCCAGTTTGCCATTGAGCAAAGCCCTTAACCCCCAACTGCCAGGAAGAGCTGCTCAGTGTCCAACAGAAGAATATCTGAAACTCAGTGAGCACGTGGGAGGGAGCTCCGCCAACCTGGACTCTGGATAAACAATGGAAACAGGTCTGGGGTCAGCGCGGTCTGACAGCTGGCTCCAGCTTGTTGGACAAGGCGGTCAGCACCTGGTCAAACTTGGCGTATCTCAGGCCCTGGATCTCCTCGGCTCCCCTGCTCCCCCACAGCAGCCTCATCTGGAAGTCGGTGTGGAACAGCTCGTAGACCTCGGCCTGCTCCTGGAAACCTGTAACACAAACATCACATCACCTGCTTATTCAGTCTTTGTAATTTATTCAAAAGTGGGAGCAGAGAGGAGTTTTTGCTCCAAAACAGAACACAAATGTTTTTGAAAGCCAATATTGAGTCATTTACTGAATTTAATTGTTTTATCCAGTTTAAGAAAGTTGTCTGATAATTGCCTCTCTTATGTAAAGGATAAGACTTTTGTTAAATATGTATTTTTCTTATAAAACTATATGCATAAAAACATGTTAAACTACACAACGTATCATAAATATAAAAGATAAGTTAAAAATGATACACTTAGATTGGTTCATTCACACAAAACAATAATCACACACACTCATGGACACACTAACTAAAACAATCACAAACATTATGAAATATTATGTTGACTCCAGTAGTGAGGTGCATAGTGACTGCACTCTGGACCAAAGTGGTGGACCAAGCAAGATTTCCATGTCAAAGCTCTGGCCACTGTAGTTTTTAATGAATGTTACTCAAACAGGAGGAAATGCATTGGTTGGGGACTATTTTCAGCAGCGGATGAATCCACATTTGGTGTTCGTGGTTCACTCGGTGTTTCCCCCTCTCTCCTCTCACTCTTACCTTGCAGTTTGCTCTCAGTGTTGGAACGGTAGATGCCCCCCAGTTGTGCGATGGTCCTCGCCGCCCCCAAGTGAAACATGACCACATCCACCCCGGTTTCCACCGTCTCCCACGGCTCCGCCCCCTCGCCGACCGCCATGCTCTTCTCCAGCAGAGATAGGAGGGGGAGGACGTGGGGGAAAGTGGTGCTAGACAGTGGGCAGCTCTCTGCAAGACAGACAGGATGGACAGTTACACTCAACTTTCTGTCTGTTAAGCAACTGATCAGTGTGACCACACCTTTAGTGTCACAATGGCTGTTTCTTCACTTTGCACATTTTTGCTCTTTTTCCTGTTTTTCAGTCACTAACATCTCCTGTCATTTCAGAAACCAGCTGTTCACCACCTGGCCTGCAGATGTCCTCAGTGTGTTCCCGCCAATTCCAGCCACCTGGAGCTGGTTGCAGCAGCTGTTCATAAGTTCAAATTTACTAGTTATAACTTAAATGTTTTCTTCGTGCAGATTTACACATCACTAAATTAAAACCACATTAACTGGCTGTTTTTATGTAGAGATCTACTACCTGCCAGGAACTGTTGTGTAAGCTAGCAGACTGAACCAACTGACAAAGCTAACGTTATAGCAAAACAGGATAACATCAAAACAGCGAAACAAAAAAAAAACTCAGTTTGTCCTTATAATGAGAAAATATTTCATTTTAACAAGGAAACTTTCTTGTTATGATGAAAAACATTTTCTTGTTACACACATTTGTTAACATGTAAAAACATTCTTACTGGTTAGATTTACTGGACTCTGCATCATTAGCTTTACTGTTTAATTTAGATGCTATCAGACTGTACATGGGTATCATGTGAGAATAATTGTTTAGTATGCTAGATATTGTCTTAAACTTTACTTTGATAACTTTTTACTTCATTTTGTTGGTCTTAGGACCATGTGTATGATTGGCACCTTTGTAAAAGTGTTGTGGAAAGGCTGGTGCACCCCACAAATAGTTTAGTATACAGTATAAGAATACTTTGTTTTGTATTTTTTTTTTTTTTTTTTTTTGAGACGAAGTATTTGAGGTGCAAACTGTAGGAGGACCTCTACCTTTCCCGTCGTTCAGGCTCTTCATAAATGGCCTCAGAGTTTTCTCGTAGAGAATGGCGCCCTCTGTGTGTCGCTGGCGTAACGTCATCCAGGTCTGTTCCAGACGGGACACCTGAGAGACAGAAAAACATCACCAATAAAACCTGGTAGTAATGGTTTCCAGATGTGACCATTTTACATTTCCAGTTGCTCTTGGATTGAGAAGTGATAAATATCTTTAGAAGTATGACAATTTTATTTAGCTCACACTGGTTTTTGAACAAAAAATCTAAATTAAACAGAATATCTAATGATATCTAATGATGGGACTCAACTATTTATGTTTATATTTACCTACCTGTTCAGCATGAGGTGACCAATAATATTTTATACTGCACACTATGAAATATTCCTTACAAAAATAAGCTTTTCTTGGCTTTTTTTTTTTTTTTTAAAGGTGCAGATTCTGACACTGAAAATGCCCTGAATTGTCATGTTTTCTGCTTATATGTAGTAAATGGATAAAGCAAACTGAGAAAGGAGAGTAAAGCTGACACACTGTATATTTAGATCAGTACAATCAGGTGATGCAGAGATGTGATGTTTATAAAAGGCAATCGTTTGAATACAAACTTAAAAATCCACATAGAGTTTACTCCTCTATGGTTATAAGGATAAGACATTTATGATATCTGATTTGCCGTGTCATGCTACAAACTTGAACATAGAGACCAAAGGTACAGATGCCATAATTACAGCAGCAGTCAGAGACAATGTGGTAATAGTAAAATTTCAGAGTGTTTATCGTTGATATACAGTGGGTAGGCGGTTTTTCTTCAGGTTTTACTGCAGATAAGTGACTTATGAGTATCATTACCTCTGTGACACATAACTTGTTACTACAACTAAAACCACAGCCTGATTCAGATCCAGCCAGGGACCTTTTGTGCATGTCATTAAGCTCTCCCTCCACTGTTTCCTGTCTGTTTCCACTATCTCTATCAATGTAAGAAAATCACCTTAAAAAGAAATATCTGGGTAACTGAAGTCTGGATAATGTATGTTTACCTGCGGCAGCTCTAAGGCTCTCATGACGGCAGCGAAGCCAAACATGTTGCCCATGTTGCTCTTGAGCTCAGCAGCGATCTGGATGATTTTATGCAGCAGGCCGGCCCGCTCCTCAGTCGTCCCCGTGCAGCCCAACACATCCACAGCTAACATGATCGCCATGGTTTGAAACCTGAATGTGGAGAGAGAGGGGGGGGAGACACCAACTTTATAGTTTAGCTCATATATAACCTTTTGACCTTTTGTCTCATGTGAAACACATTCTGATTACACTCGCTCCTCAACAAATTCAACTTCCAATTCAAGATCCCTGCATAGTGAGGCACCTGCTCACATTAGAGAACTACAGCAGCTCTACAGTATATCACCAGTTAGACAAATGATTGAGAAAACAGATATTATGTATTTTGTTGGGAGGTAAGTCTATAGCCAGGCTAGCAGCTCTGTGAGGCTATACTAAGGCCAAGCGGCAAATAACCAGGACTCGAGGCTAATACTACCAACGGCCACTAGAGGCTGGCTCCAAAAAATCCTTCGCTCTAATTGACTCCCATTCTAAAAGCCTCAACTTCTCTCTAGAATCCAATTCCATGTAAAAGTGATTAACAACACATTCGAGCGGCAGGCTTCTCGCCTTAAGCTGTCGCTGACCGACACTTTTGGAGGTTAAAATGACAAACTTTGCAGATTATATTAGTCTAATGTAGTATATGTAACGAGTTAACATTTATTCTGAGCATAACCATAATCTGTAAGATTGTTTGTCTGATAAAAGAAAAACCGCTGAACAATTGTGAGGGGACCAAACTTCTGGTTAGTTGAAGTGTTCGCACAATTAGGTAGTGGAACATCTGGGAATTTCTGGATCCTGACTCACCTCTCCAGCAGGTCCAGTCTCAGCTGTTGGCCATGTGGGAGGGTGAGCAGCTCCATCCCAGAGCTGACTCCCATCGTCCTTTGAACCTCTGGAGTTACCTCCAGAATCCTGGCCACCTGGGAAACACAGACACATGGCACTCAGTCTACTTTTGTAGGTATTCGAGTGGTATTATACTCATTGTATGAATAAGAAAATGCAGATTTATTTTTTTCTCATATCAGGACACTTGGTTTTGCATTAGCACTTGCTTTTCAACTCTTGTGTGTACACAGTTTGAAACTTGTAACAGTACCATGCAGTCAGCCTTGGTGATGTGTTTGGCCGCCGTCCTGGGATCGACCTCGGCCAGAAGTTCCTTCACCCTCCTCAGGATGCCCACATCCAGAGGTTTATTCTCCTTGGGCATCAGCGGCGACTGGTACCTGCTGGGCCTGAAGGAGGACACCGTCTCCACCACTGGAGAGAAGTACACGTTCCCATCCTCCACCCTAAGCTGGTCGACGCCCGCTGACCCTTCCTCCGCCCGCAGCCTCTCCACGTAGCTCTGAGGGCTGGGGTAGAGCTCCGTGTAGCAGCTTCCGTCTGTATTAGATGAGGGAGATTCTTGGTCTAGATGAGGCTGGGGTCTGTCGTTAGACTGTCGGTGGTGGGTACTGTTGGGGGAGGGCAGGGGTCGTGCTGCATCCGAGTGCCTGGAGAGGGACGGGGATGGAGCCATGCTGGCTGCCCGGCTACTGCAAGGGCTTCTGGACTGTGGGGCTGGAGATGGAAGAAGATATTTATAAACTCTATTACTGTAGTCAGGTTTTTCAAAGAAGATCAGTCTGTGGGCTCAACTCATGATTCGTCTTTTAATCTGCTTTGAAGAAAGGTTGACAAATGGCTGAAAGTTAAAGGATTCAAATCTGTCTGAAAACAATAGCCAGGTGCCCACATGCAGTCTTTTTTCAAAGGGCTGATTGTCTTATCTTATTTCATGACAAAATCCTTTATATTAGTGTAAATTAGGTGAATTACACATTCAAGCAAATATGTTTCATTTATCTCATAAAACCAGCATATTGACTGTTTCAGTCAGTGAGGTTATAGTTCATGTACGTGTTGCCTGACCACACTGATTGGTTACAAACCGAGACGACCTTCAATTTACACCACACTGAACAATCATGATGGACAATACTTTATCTGTCTAGGTGTAATGTTTAAGACTGAACTTCAGTAACCTTATTATGACATTTTATTTTTAAGGGACGTTTATTGCCTTTTTTTGTCAGTTTGCTTTGTTATTTTCTTCTTTTTCTTTTGTTTTTGTCATGATTTTGCTGTAATCTGGTTTAAAAATCCAATTTATGTTTTGTTTCTTTCCTGTATTTTTCATTACACTTTATTATCCCAGAAGAAGTTAATAGTGTTTGTGGCTTCTTTTCCGTTCTATTTGTATTTTTTTAATCATGTTGTATTTTTTTAAAGGCATATAAAGATTATAACTCCCTGAAACAGGCTTGTAGGAGGTGCTGAAGCTAAGATTCAATGAAAAAAAAAGGAACAGCATTCGCACACTCTGATCAGTGTAATATAGTGTAATAAAAACTAAAAATGTTAAGTGTACAGAAAGGACAAAAAGACAGAAATGTGATTTTAAAAAGGAAGAAAACTAGTGGTGGGAATTCTTAATGAGCCAGATCATTTGGCTCAGCTCAGCATTAAGCGCCGGCTCTTTCAGCTCCCTAACGGCTCTTCATTTAGTACCACTTACGACCTTTGATCAATATGTGTTGTTCGCGTCCTCTCTGCTG
Organism: Scomberomorus guttatus; assembly: GCA_038419695.1. Classification (NCBI taxonomy): domain Eukaryota; kingdom Metazoa; phylum Chordata; class Actinopteri; order Scombriformes; family Scombridae; genus Scomberomorus; species Scomberomorus guttatus. The sequence continues at coordinate 31,984,510 of CM076450.1, read as the reverse complement.
ATTGGTAAGTGCCTCGTGGCTAGACATGCACAACTGCGCACTTGAAGGTTATCGGCGCAAACATACAAAAGTCTCACCATGTTTGGCTCTTAATGTCAGGCCAGTATTAAAAATACTAAATGAAATGGGTCAATCAAAGAGAAAACAACACGGGGCAGCTACACTTCCTCAGAACTGTAGACCGTCCGCCCCCCCCCCCCCCGGCTGGCTTTTAACCTGGTGAAATGGTCTGTCTGTCATCACACGTCGCACGCACAAACACATCAACACAACATTCAGTCAGAGCTGACTCATTCACCAATAAAACAAACAAATTAAAATCCATCTCTGCCCTTCAGGTTATTTTGCCTTTGGCACATAATCTGCAGCCACAGGTCAAACTTATCTCTACTAAATATAAAGTTCAAGTTCTGAGGTCAACACGTGAATCTGTCTCTGATTCAGCTCTACTTTGTGTAACCAACCTGCTGCTGCTGCTGCTGCTGCATGCCACAGTCTGAACTTTAGTCTTGCTATCTCAGTGGCAACGCCCCCTGAACTGCTTTAACCATCACAGCTGGATCGCAGTCAGTCAGGTGTCTGCTGTGAAGGAGGCTGGTCGCACAAACGGCAGGATCGTGTTGACACGAGAAGTCTTTTGCCTGGGAAGCTCTTTGTAAGTGTTTATATTAACTTCAAGGTTTTAGAAGCTAAAATGATGATATAGTACAGTATTATAAAAACTATGTTGTGATGTTTCAGTGCTGTTGTTTTTGTGTTATAGTTGGATGATGTCAGAATTACTGTGATGTTTACGTTATGATATGAATGGTGTTCAGCTAAACCCTAAGTATTTACAGATCGATGCTCCGGTCACAGAGCCAGATAATAAGTTCCAAATGTTTCACAACACAGAAGCAACACAACAGAACTGTGCTTTATGAATGCATTGGGCAACCTGCATACATTCACATTAATACGGTTCCTTCAAAGTTTATATTACAAACTGTAAGAAGACGTAAAAGAATTCATCAAAGTTTGTAGGTTTGTGGATGGGTAGTAGCAGAAAAAACATAATGATACACAGATTTTTAAAGTAGATGTTCTATGTAATTAAAAAAAGGATGAAATAGATGGCTATCGGCTCACAAAATAGCGTCATGTTTCCTGTTTCTACAAATGTAAGAATACCACAAGAGTCAGACTTTTGCTTTACTTATATGGACAAAACATGTGCATGTTTAAGCTACAGGTGGTCTTGGCTATTTAAAGCACTGTTCTCACCTCCCAGGTCTCTGTCAAAGTCAATTATAATGCTTACAAATAACCTGCTGATAGATATAACTGTAGCTAAGGCTGAACTCACTACTGTTCAACAGTGCGTGCACTACGGATGCAAAACCGTACCGTGAAAAACTGAACCGTTCACTACACAAACTACGGCCCAGTTTGCACATGTGAGCTGCAGTTTTTCAGTTCAACAAGGAAACGAACTGTCAGTATACCAATGACAAGTCACGTAGGTGGAACTGGAGAGAGGGAAACAGAACGGAAGAGGCAAGAATACAGTGTGGAGATGGTATGTGGAGGAGAAAATGTAACATTAGAGAATGCAACATTATCTTTTAAGTCAGCTGTGTGGGAACATTTCAATTAATCGTCAATAAAAAAAGAGACCGTCTGTAGGCATTGCTTGACAAATGTCAGGTATTAGGGCTGGATTTAAAAAAACAATTTGTTTGAATGATCTGATATCTATTCATAAAATCCCACAATCAATCTTTTAATAATATGCCTCAATATGTGTCTTCTCCCGTGGATGCGTGCAGCGTGAAGCTTTAACCCCCTTTAGTCTCGTGTGACCAGCCTATGGCACAAGATCTGGCCACAAGATCTCATTGCGTGCCAGGAGCTGATCCACCAAAGGCATCACCAACAAGCCTGAAAACAGATGTCTGGATTCATTTTGGATTTTAAAATCATGAAGACAGAGAAGAGCTGGACAAAAGCAAAGTCAGATGTGCAAAATGGAGGTGAAATATTGAATGTAGAGTCTGTAGTTGTACTGTATTGTGTTGACTGCTGTAGTGTTTTGGTCATGTTAAATAGTTAAAAGTACATTAATGTAACTGTTTTGGGGTCATTAAAAATACTAATGTAAACATTAATATTTTATTAATAATAATAATATATTATTTAATAACCAAGTTAGTAGGAAATATCCCTAACCGAATCAATATTGAATTGAATCAAACTGGAAATCGAATCGAACTGAGACCTTGTGAATCGGAATCAAATCGATATCAGTATCAATACCCAGCCCTATCAGGTATGAATTGAAAATGTTACTTTCGCAAATAAGGCAAACCACAAACAATTGCAGCAGCAAATAAGACAAAATACAGAGAGAACATTAGAAATGGTGTTTTTCTTCCCCCAAACCTGCAAACCGAGCGTGTACTGGCATCAGGTATTATAGTTCTGAAAATTTTTTTACATAGTTTTTCTTTTGTATAAATAATTAAAGTTTTGTATTTTCTTCTTAATGTAAACGTACAATAACTTTTCATTTGTGTTCAGTTTTACTTTTTGTAAAGCACTTTGAGCACTTAAGTGTGAGAAATAAAGTGTATTATTACAACTATTATTAGTAGTAGCAGTAATAAAAGTGTAAGCAAGTGGCGAACCACAGAAAAAGTAAATAATGTTTGAAAGTTTGAAGCACTTTGTAAAACTAAATATGACCATTTTGAATAACAATCATTGTTCTAGTTCATGTTGGCAGCTTATGTAAAAGCTCATTACCAGTGTAACCTGAGAAACTGAACATCTACCAAAGGCAAACAGCTTTTGTAAACCTCCCAGGATTTAGGAGCAGTAATTCCCACACAGTATAATTATGTAATCAGGAAACCGTCACTGAGCTGTGTGGAATCTGAGAGTTATGCAAGTCTTGGAGCAGTGTGCCAGAGTGTAAGGACAAATAATGAAAATCCTTTTTGGAAGCACTGAAGTGGAGTGTGTCAGGTTTGGTTTGGTTATATTTTACAGAAATTCTTCACAGACACTTCACTCTAAACTGTGAGCAAATGCTATTGTGTAGAATATGTCTTTGCCTAAAGTACACCTATAGTTTAGGATATTTTATAAGATATTATAATACGAATATATAGAGATTATAATACAATTACTTCATCAGTAATCGTGCACCAGTGCTATTTAGCATCATCCAGCACATTGAAGTTGTCCTCCTTATGTCAGCTAGCAAGGCTAACCTTAAATATATAAAACAGATAAGTGCTAAATGTATGGAAATGCATATAAAGATACTAAAATGACTAAAATGACAATTAAAATTGTAATGTAAATAAAATTAAATGAAATAGATCCTCTTAGTGGACATCTGAATGCAAATAGAAGGAGAGTAACTACACGCATTTCATGTAGGTGCGAGGCTATTAGAAAACAGCATCAATAAAAAAAAAAAAGTAATGCCATCACACTTACTTCGAGCCACAAACTTTAATCAGGACGTTTCTAACTCAGATCTTCGTTAGGTCAGAATGTTTGGACATCTGAATTTTAAGACCGCACACATTCTCCAGAACTCAAGAACTGTAAAGCCTGTTTAAAAAATCCTTACATCTCTCGTCAGAATCTCTTTTAGAGATGTACCAACAGACCTTGGTGGCACTTTCTATGCTGCTCTGCTCTTCACTTTTGGTAAATGGAGAGAAAGTATTAGTGTTCCCGATAGATGGAAGCCACTGGGCCAACATGAAAGTCATCATTGAAGAGCTTCACTCCAGAGGCCAAGAAATCACGGTGTTGCGGCCATCGGACAGCTGGTACATAAAGGCAGGGTCCCATCAATACAAGACCATCACCATAAATTCTCCAAGTGGTTTTGATGAGGAACGCTTTGGGTCATTTATAAACAAATTAATGAACATGCGGCAGGAAGGCGCCCTTAATTTGGACTCGTATATCTCTGGAGTATGAGTATCTGACACAGTATCTGCAGAGCCTCGATGGCAAATATGATGTGTTTCTGTGTTTCATTTATTTATGATGTGATGGACAAATGGTTGGTAGTTCGGTACCAACCATTTGTCCATCATTACTTTGACCATAAAACCACACAAGTAGACATTAAACATCAGCATGTCTAATTCTTTTCATGCCAACTACAACCAGTCTTATCAGATTTGGTAGCAATCCTGCAAAACCAAGATTTGGACTGAAAAACATCTGTTGATGATTTGTAAACTCTGGTTGGTGGTTAAGATGATGACAGGACTTTCCGTCTTGAAAAGGTCCTCAACCATGTGAATAACTAAACACTAATTTAGTTTAAACTATCTTCACAAGGTATAGGACCTCTGCAAGATGGTAGGTCATGTCATTATCTAAACTAACAACCAGAGTTTGTGAATTAGTCCAACTTCCCCATGTCAATCAATCCTCAGCAGATGCTTTAACACATGAAGAATTAAAGCTATAGTTATTGCAGATGTGAAATGAAACATGGTTCTGCAACTGCATGGTAGCTTGTCACCTAGACCTACAGACTGTGTAGACAATATTATCTAAAATACTTTTTCTACAGCTCTAGATTAGATAATCTACAATTTTAGATCTTCATAAGGTTCAGGACCTTTGTAAGACAGGGGTTTGCCAATTAGTCAGGCTTCCATGACAGATTCAATTGACCTTTTCAGTAGACCTGTGGATGAAGGTACATGATGGTATCTTCATATGGTTCTGGACCTTTGCAAGACAGCAAGTCACATCATTATCTCCACCACTAACCAAATTGGCCCAGTTTTCAGATTCCAGGCTCAATTGATCCTCAGTGAATGTTTTTCAGACTAAAGACTCATACTAGTTTAGCAGGACTACAGTCAAATCTGAGATAACTGTTCAAAGTCAGCACAGTTTTTTTTAATTATTATTTATCTATTTTCTATATCTTTATGTTCAACTGTTTGAAAAGTAAATTGATCCATTCTCTAGAACTCAAGGACTGTAAAGCCTTGTTAGGAATGACAGATCTAACATCCTTACATCTCTTGTCAGAATCTCTTTCAGAGATGTACCAATCGACCCTGCTGGTGCTGGCTTTGCTGCTCTGCTCTTCAACCTTGGTAAATGGAGGGAAAGTATTGGTGTTCCCTGTAGATGGAAGCCACTGGGTCAACATGAAAGTCCTCGTTGAGGAGCTTCACTCCAGAGGCCATGAAATCACGGTGTTGCGGCCATCGGACAGCTGGTACATCAAGGCAGAATCCCATCAATACAAGACCATTACTATAAATTCCTCTAATGGGTTTGATGAGGAAAGCTTTGGGTCATTCGTAACCAGAATGCTGAACATGCGGCGGGAAGGTGCCTCAATTTGGACTCGTATATCTTTGGAGTATGAAGTGGTGACAAAGTTCTATCAGATGCATAAGCAGGTGGTGGACACAATGGTTGAAGTGTTTGAGAACAAGCAATTGATGCAGAGCCTCCACGATGCCAAATATGATTTGGTTCTGACAGACCCTGCAATAGGTGGAGGGGTACTTCTGGCTCACCGTTTGGGTCTTCCACTTGTCTTAAATGTGAGGTGGACTGTTCAGGGTGAGGGGCATCATTCAATTGCTCCTTCCCCATTGTCTTATGTCCCAATCCCAGCGACAGAGCTGACTGATGAGATGACGTTTCCTCAGCGGATCAAGAACTTCCTTTTCTATTTCTTCACACGTATTCAAATTTGGTACGTCACAGACCCGAACTACCAACCATTTGTCCATCGTTACTTCGGCCCTGATGTTCACTACATGGAGCTGTTCCAAGCAGCAGACATCTGGTTGATGAGGAATGATTTTACTTTTGAGTTCCCCCGCCCCACAATGCCCAACATTGTCTACATGTCAGGATTTCAGTGCAAACCCTCTAAGCCCCTCTCTAAAGAACTAGAGGATTTCGTCCAGAGCTCTGGTGAACATGGCATCATCGTTATGACATTGGGCACCTTGGTGGCAAATCTTCCTGAAGACATGACTGAGGACATTGCTGCTGCTTTCGCCCAACTTCCTCAGAAGGTTATCTGGAGGCACAAGGGCAAAAGACCATCCACCCTCGGCAACAACACCTTGCTTGTGGACTGGCTGCCTCAAAACGACCTTCTGGGTCACCCTAAGACCAGAGTATTTGTGGCCCACGGAGGCACCAATGGTGTTCAGGAGGCCGTTTACCACGGTGTTCCCCTGGTCGGCCTGCCCCTCATGTTCGACCAGCATGACAACTTCTTCAGGATGAAAGTAAGAGGTGTGGCCAAAGTGCTGGACATTTCAACTGTGAACAAAGACAACTTCCTGGAGGCACTGGAGGAGGTTCTCTACAAGCCGCCCTACAGGGAGAAGATGAAGGCGCTGTCCAACCTGCACAGAGATCAGCCCATGAAACCCATGGATCGTGCCATATTCTGGATCGAGTTTGTCATGAGACACAAAGGAGCTCCACATCTAAGGACAGAGTCTTACAAGATGTCCAGGATCCAGTACCACTCCATTGATGTGGTGGCGTTTCTGTTGGCAGTTCTTCTGCTAGTTGTAACTGTTTTCATTGCAGTAGTAAAGTTTTTATGGCGGAGGGTGTTTTCTAGAAGCAAAGTCAAAAAGGAATGATGAACGTGCTGCAAAATAGTCGTGATACTGTCACTTTCTGCAAACTAATCTCTTGTAAAGAAAATAACATTTGTAATCTGTTCTGTTAGGGTTAGGGTGTATTTAGAGTCATGAACAGGATAAAACCGTATTGGTCTCTGAACATGCCTAAGAGTATGTAGTTGCACACAGTGTGTAATGACCTCCATCAAGGAGGTGATATTTTCTTTCCTGTTTTTTTGTTTTGTTTTTGTGGTTGTTGTCTGTTTGTTAGTTAGCAGGGTATCTCAAATCTTTGGTGGATGTTATAACTTTAGTCAAGTGAGTCAAGTGATCAGTTCTTAGTTCATATCCAGGAAAGTTTTGAGAGAGTTCTTAACAATGCAGGATCTTTATTATTCTCATAAACGACTATGTTTACTTGAATAAAATAAAATGCATTTTATTAAAATTGGTATATGTCTATCAGTTGGGCTGGGTGATAGTTCATTATTGTTTACTGACTTTACATGATATAACATTTTAATGATATGCTATTATAATGTTATTGTTCCACAAATGTCTGTTGTCCAAATTAATTATTCTGAGCAATCTGTAATTAGAAAAATCACCTGTTTAAATTTTTGACGTTTATATATGAAGAGCTTGGTCTCATGTAATGCATAATACTTCATTGCTTGGAACATTTTAATTATTTTATATGAGATTTTTTTAAACATTTCAAGGATTAAAGGAATTTATTATCATGTACATTAAAATATCACATGTGCAACTTCATATAAAGGAAAAACCTGTGTCCTTGTTGCTCCCTGTACAAGTTTGCCCAAAACATCTGACCATAAAACCACACAAGTAGACATTAAACACCAGCATATCTAATTCTTTTCATGCCAACTACAACCAATCTTATCAGATTTGGTAGTAATCCTGCAAAACCAGTGCAAGTTTTTGGACTGAAAAACATCTGCTGAGGATTTGTAAACTCTGGTTGGTGGTTAAGATAATGACAGGACTTTCCGTCTTGAAAAGGTCCTCAACCATGTGAATAACTAAACACTAATTTAGTTTAAACTATCTTCACAAGGTATAGGACCTCTGCAAGATGGTAGGTCATGTCATTATCTAAACTAACAACCAGAGTTTTTGAATTAGTCCAACTTTCCCATGTCAATCAATCCTCAGCAGATGCTTTAACACATGAAGAATTAGAGCTATAGGTATTGCAGATGTGAAATGAAACATGGTCACATCATTATCTCCACCACTAACCAGAATTGGCAAATTGGCCCAGTTTTCAGATTCCAGGCTCAATTGATCCTCAGTTAATGTTTTTCAGACTAAAGACTCATACTAGTTTAGCAGGACTACAGTCAAATCTGAGATAACTGTTCAAAGTCAGCACAGTTTTTTTTAATTATTATTTATCTATTTTCTATATCTTTATGTTCAACTGTTTGAAAAGTAAATTGATCCATTCTCTAGAACTCAAGGACTGTAAAGCCTTGTTAGGAATGACAGATCTAACATCCTTACATCTCTTGTCAGAATCTCTTTCAGAGATGTACCAATCGACCCTGCTGGTGCTGGCTTTGCTGCTCTGCTCTTCAATCTTGGTAAATGGAGGGAAAGTATTGGTGTTCCCTATAGATGGAAGCCACTGGGTCAACATGAAAGTCCTCGCTGAGGAGCTTCACTCCAGAGGCCATGAAATCACGGTGTTGCGGCCATCGAACAGCTGGTACATCAAGGCAGAATCCCATCAATACAAGACCATTACTATAAATGCTTCTGACGGTTTTGATGCGAAAAGCTTTGGGTCATTTGTAACCAGAATGCTGAACATGCTGCGGGAAGACGCCTCAATTTGGGCTCGTATATCTCTGGAGTATGAACTGGTGGCAAAGTTCTATCAGATGCATAAGCAGGTGGTGGACACAATGGTTGATCTGTTTGAGAACAAGCAATTGATGCAGAGCCTCCACGATGCCAAATATGATGTGTTTCTGACAGACCCTGCATTAGCTGGAGGGGTACTTCTGGCTCACCGTTTGGGTCTTCCACTTGTCTTAAATGTGAGGTGGACTGTTCAGGGTGAGGGGCATCATTCAATTGCTCCTTCCCCATTGTCTTATGTCCCAATCCCAGTGACAGAGCTGACTGATGAGATGACGTTTCCTCAGCGGATCAAGAACTTCCTTTTCTATTTCTACACACGTATTCAAATTTGGTACATCACAGACCCAATCTACCAACCATTTGTCCATCGTTACTTCGGCCCTGATGTTCACTACATGGAGCTGTTCCAAGCAGCAGACATCTGGTTGATGAGGAATGATTTTACTTTTGAGTTCCCCCGCCCCACAATGCCCAACATTGTCTACATGTCAGGATTTCAGTGCAAACCCTCTAAGCCCCTCTCTAAAGAACTAGAGGATTTCGTCCAGAGCTCTGGTGAACATGGCATCATCGTTATGACATTGGGCACCTTGGTGGCAAATCTTCCTGAAGACATGACTGAGGACATTGCTGCTGCTTTTGCCCAACTTCCTCAGAAGGTTATCTGGAGGCACAAGGGCAAAAGACCATCCACCCTCGGCAACAACACCTTGCTTGTGGACTGGCTGCCTCAAAAAGACCTGCTGGGTCACCCTAAGACCAGAGTATTTGTGGCCCACGGAGGCACCAATGGTGTTCAGGAGGCCGTTTACCACGGCGTTCCCCTGGTCGGCCTGCCCCTCATGTTCGACCAGCATGACAACTTCTTCAGGATGAAAGTAAGAGGTGTGGCCAAAGTGCTGGACATTTCAACTGTGAACAAAGACAACTTCCTGGAGGCACTGAAGGAGGTTCTCTACGAGCCGTCCTACAGGGAGAAGATGAAGGCGCTGTCCAACCTGCACAGAGATCAGCCCATGAAACCCATGGATCGTGCCATATTCTGGATCGAGTTTGTCATGAGACACAAAGGCGCTCCACATCTAAGGACAGAGTCTTACAAGATGTCCAGGATCCAGTACCACTCCATTGATGTGGTGGCATTTCTGTTGGCAATTCTTCTGCTAGTTGTAACTGCTTTCATTGCAGTAGTAAAGTTTTTATGGCGGAGGGTGTTTTCTAGAAGCAAAGTCAAAAAGGAATGATGAACGTGCATAGTTGTGATACTGTCGCTTTTTTCTGGAAGCCAATTTGTTGAAATACAAAAAAACAGCAGCTTGTTGGTATCTTCTTTCACTGCATTTATACCTGCAATAGCATTTCTAGGACAATGCCATTGTGTTTGAAGTTTCTGTTCACTTCTCACATTCCCTTACATTTCACATAAGAGCAGGCTGTTTTAAAGCTTGTTTTATTAGTTTCCTTCCAGCAAAAAGAAAGCCACAATTTAAACCAAAACTGAATAAATTTGTTCTATAGTTCCTGTTTCGTTCTTCAGACTACAGCCACTAGCAGAAAGCAGAATATGCCAACAGCTATTGTAAAATGTACATGTTCATACGAAGTCAAAAAGAAAACTGAAATGTTTTAAGTCTGATATTGGCATTCAAATGAAATTTAAAATAAAAACAATTATATGTCTAAATGGGAGCGAAGGAATCTGAGAAGGGTTTGTAAATAGGGGTGGGACAAATATGAAAAAAATAAGAATTTAATTATGATCTGTGTTCTATAGTTATTTTTATGATCGTCATGACTTTTTTTTTGCTTATAAATGAGAAAGACTTCAGCACACTGTTTTGCTTACTGCTGGAATATTAATTAGTTTACAATGTTTCTGTCTGTCCGACCTTCATCAGGTATGGCTATACCATCACAACACTTCCATATTCTACGTACACATAGAAGCTGCTTCAATCATCCAATCAGAGCAGAACTGATGAGCAAAACACTTTTTTCTTTTTTCACTTTTTCTTATTTTCATTCAAGTTGTGCTTTCCACCAACGCACCTGTCACATATTCAGATGGGCAGACTTTTTTCAGTTCCATGATTTTTGCTTATAAAAGTGTTGAAGATGGAGTTTATCTAAGAAATGTACTTTTGAAACAAAACAGGATCAAAAGAAGAACTCTTTCAATGACAAAGAGTCCAGAAAATACAGCCTGACATAGGTACACAGGGAAGTAAAAATACTGTACATGTAGCTCAAAAAAGAACACACAGGTCTCAACTTGGAGAATAAAAAAAATAAATGTCTTTGATTATGAAAGAGAAAGAAAGTGTGAAGACAGAAGATGTTTAGATCTATTATATGTGGGCTCTCCTTACTCTAAATTGTGTATTACTGAACTACTGACAAGAGTTTGTTTGTTAACCTGCTGTGGTTTTAAATGTGTCTTTTATGTGACATGACCTAAATTAATGCCAAACGGGTTACACCTGACAACCCAGCTATCACATTAGAATTTATTAATGGCCTACTTTTGTGGGTTAATATTTCTAAGAGATTGAAATGGAGGCTCCAAATACTGCTGAGTTGATTAGTTGATGAATCAATTAGTCGACTAACTGTTTGGATAAGTGAATGATCCTTACAGTAACAATCACACATTAATTACATCTTTATATATTTAAAAATCTAAATATCCTGACAGACTGGCCACCAAAACATCAAAGGGGTTAAGTCTATTTAACTCAATGAGAATTAAGGTTGAATTTGTATTTGTTGATTACTCAACATGTCCAGTACTTTTGTGAATATTTAGCTTTTTTATTGACTCACAGATAGAAAAGAGGCTCAGCGCAAACAGGAGAAAGAGTTTAGTTTGGTATCAAACTCACTGTTGTTGTACGGAGTAGAGAGAGAGGATTCTCCGGCAGTCAACAGAAGCTGGTCGTCCTTTTCTCTGTTAACATCTGCCTCCCTGTGGTGGAGAGAGGAAGGACTGCATGAAGAGAGAGAGAGGGAGACTTCATCAGATCCTTTACTTAAGTAAAGTAAAGTATTAAAAGTACTCACTCTGCAGTAAAATCCCCAATAACTAATATATTAAATACATTAAATAAAGTACATTATTAATACTGAACTATACATTATTGCTGTAGCTGCTTGAGGTGGAGCTAGTTTGAACTTATTTATTTTTATATTAAATCTGAGTGAAAGGAAAGACGATTCATTTTCAGACTTTTCTCTAATGTTTGATTTTTTTTGTGAAATCGGTTTATACTTTTACCTCTTTGGGCCTCAAACAGACATTTAAATGAAACCATGTGAGACGCTTAGAGGGAAACTAAAGTTCTCCACAGTGGAACTAATTACTAATAGACATCTGAAACCACAACCAGGGGTGTCATGCATTACATTTTTTTGAGGAAGCACAGTTTCACACTTTCATCTTAATGTTCATGCCAAACCAAGTTGTTGCCTGTAATCATCTAATTTGGCTGCTATTCATCATCAAACTGCCCCTATCAGTAACTATCTACAACTAAATGAAACAAATTATTAACACTTTAATTATTTACTGTTCAATATTGCATTTAATAGCAATATTAAACAAGAAATGTTGGTGAAAAGGCTTTAGACTGAGGGTTAGCTAGCAGCACTGTTGATTATTTAATGTCAAGTAAAGAAAGAAAGTACGATACTTGAGTACTTTAACTTTTTAACACCACCCACAATTACCAACACTGAGGAGCATCAGGGCATCAAATTGGCACAAATTGGCACAGAAAGTGGAATTATACATAGTATGTAATTAACTTTGGTGATTATGTACAGTAACTTTAACATTCATGCTAATAAGCTTACTTGAATTTGTGGGAGGGATGGCAGATGGTTATCAGACTACAGGAAACAGTTTCTCATTTTGAAATTGCGTCTTATGTTTACTTTCTCAGACTAATAAAAATGATATAAAGAGGAGGTTAAGTCTGTGTATCATGCTGCAAATACAACTTATCGGCCTAAATCACAAAACAGGACTGCAGCTGAGAGAGAGAAGCGTCACGTCTAAACAAAGTAAACTTAGACAAAGTTACACAAACTCACTTCAGTTGGGGAGTGCATTCACATGGAGGAAAATACATGTTTTAAACTTCATCCTTAATCATGTCTGTATATCACTTTATTGTGCATCTCCCTTTTCTTTTTCATCTTTTACTGTCTACAAATGCACAAACAAAAAGACAGTCCATCTCCTACTACCACTACCACTAATACTACCATAGTTTGGATTTTTTGCAGGTGATTCCACCCACTGTGGAAGTGGAAACGCTAGAGATGAGGGAATAAAAGAAATATCTCGTCTGAGGTGTAAAAGTTGGCATATCCAAAAAGAGAAGAGACAATGAAAGGAAGGAAACTGATATTTCTAAAACACCCTGATCCTGCTGTACCTGTTTCTTCATCTACTGCAAACGAAGCATTCAGGTCCTGCTGCCACTCATGTTTACAAAGAAAGACCAAAATATAAAGAATAAAAAGATAAAAAGAGTGTGGCTCACATGCTGTGACAAGATTACATGATAATTATGTAATCTAGTGACATCATCTTGAATAAATGAAGAATAAATATCAATTATAATATCCAATTATCATCTTGAATAATTGGATTCTCCAATGAAATGATTGACGAAAACTAATTAAATATAAAGCCTTTTTGCTTTTTGCCTCTAAACTACAGTGTTACTAAACTAAAGTAAAACTGAACTACTGACAACAGTTTGTTTGTTAACCTGCTGTGGTTTAAAATTTGTCTTTTATGTGACATGACCTAAATTACTGCCAAACCGGTTACACCTGGAAAACAGGATGTCACAGTAGAGATTAAAGAGGAGACCCCAAACAGACTATTTAAACTTACTGCTGAGTTAATTAATCGATCAGTCAATCAACAGAAAATTATTCACAAACTTTCTTGATAATCAAATGACGTCATTATGAATCAAAATTCTCTGGTTCCAGCTTCTCCAATGTGAGAATATGTTTCTTTTATATCATTGTAAAAGAAACATCTTTGGGTTTTGGGCTGCTGATCGCACAAAGTAAGACATCTGAAGACGTCACCTTGGGCTCTGAGAAGTTGTAGCGAGCATATCTTAATATTTTCTGGCATTTTATAGATATAGTTCCTTAATTTATAAAAAAATATCCAACATTTTAATCAATAAGGTACATAATCATTAGTTGCTGTAGAAATTATGTCTAATAAAGCCAAATGTCTGCTCTCTAAATATAAAATATGAAGCAAATATCAATATATCAGTCATCAGAAATCTCCTGTGATCCTGTCAGCTGTCACTGAGAAACTTTTCTGCTTTTTCTGCTTCTGTCTTTTATATTGTGTTCGATATTTTAAATGAAGCCTCACCTTCTGGGACAGACCCTCTCCTCTCCACTCAGGCTGACAGCGGTGCAGAAAGCCGTCTCCAGGTAGCTCAGCGGCAACGTCCTGTTTACCGGCCGGTGAATCTGAGCCCCGCTCCACCGGGTCAGAACCGCTCTGCTGCCCACGTAGAAGTGAACGAGGGCCGGTAAGGAGTCGAAGGCCTCCTCCTCCAGGCTGTACTGGACCCGAGTGTACGTCTCGCCGGACTGCACCATCTTCTTCCTGATGAGGAAGTGGAGTGTTTTCTGGTCCCAGTGGTTGGTGAGGACAAAGTCGCCCTGATTGGACTGAGAGTCCCTGATGAGGAAGTCACCATGGTTCACCACCAGGCTCTCCGACACCTGAGGAGACAGTTTAATCAATATTCACCTTCTCAGCAGATTTTGCTTTCACATTCATGTGCTGAAGGTTGAAAGTTTCTCTCTAAACAGTACGTACACGGTGATTTTGTGACATCACCACTAGTTTGGAGCCAATCGTGGTCCAAAACGTTTTTCCGGCTGGACACAAAATATTTTTTAAATTCATAGATTCTGGATTTTTTTAAAAAAATTTTAACAAGCTAAACTTTTTTTGTGGAAAAAACATTTTAGACACAAGATCTGGCTAAAGACCTACCTTTACTTTGTCTGTCACTTATTTACATATACTGTATATTTTGTTTTAATTATTCAATAGTTTTTATGTGCTCCATAAATAAATTAACTTGACTAAAACTCCAATCTACTCACACAACAAAAACATTTATTTGCACACAAAAGGTTACAAACTGAGAACAAACTGCCATAAATGTCAGTTTATCTCCTCTTTACTGCTGACTGAAGTCATACAGAAGTAATTCAAACTATTAGCTTTCCAGATCATGAAAGGTTTTACATCTGTTGTTCTAACCGCTCTTTTCTGACACACCATGTTTTTCAAAATTAAGAAAGAGCTCAAACTCAGTAACAACTCTCCGCTCTGAGCGCTGAACCCTCACAGACTGTTGGATCATTCCAGAAAGTCTTGGCAGCTAAGATGAGGATTTGAACTCAAAACTTTTACGTCTCTCTAACCTCTAAACAACAGCTGCCCAGAGAAGAATCTGTACTGTATATGTTCATCTTAATACTGCTCTATTTTTATTTTTTACAGGGTTTCTGCAGGTTCACCAAGTTAAATTTAATACCTGTTTCATGAGCATACCAACCAGACAATATGGAACAGAATTATTTATTATTATATCACCTTTTTCACTACTGCCCAGCTGTATATAACAATAATCCCTACAGATATAATTAACTAAATTTCTGTGCTCTACATTAGGGAAAATGGTTTTGTCTCTAAAGTGAGAATCAGTTCAGCTGGCTGTAGGTTGAACCGCTGCATGATGCAGATGAGTCTAAAGGGAAAATCCACAGATAGTTATTTTAATGCATGTCATTTTGAAATAGAACCATTAATTCCTTAACAGGTTTAGATGCTGATAGCCAGTTCTCTTCTAATTTGTAAAAAAACAATGTGCAAAATATTCAGGTAGTATTTTATCTAAATAATAAATATGAATTTAACTGGAAAAATCCTGTCAGTTGCTGCTTTGTACATTTTCCTACTTCTGAACAAAACGTGAGTGATTCTTAGATTATTGGTGACTAGCTTGTTAGCTACAGTAACAGTTACAGGAAAGCAAGACGAGCATTTAAAAATGTGTGTGTGTATTAATTATATTATGGGGACAAAAAGCAGGTCCTCAGATGGTAAAACACTAAAGTTTAAAATTAAAAGAGTACTCGGCTGATTTATAATTGCACTCCTACAACATTGTCCGACTAATGATGGAAAGTTTTTAAAAAAGTATTAAAATCGATGCAGCAGCTTTTTTATTCCACGCACTTCATTGTCAAAACCTGGCTCCTACATTACCCACAATGCAACTCAACCACTGACAGTCCAGTATGTGTGTGTGTGTGTGTGTGTGTGTGTGTGGCAGGCGGACCTCCCAGGGGATGCGTCCGTGGTACCAGGCGTGGCTCCTCAGGTTTGTGCCGCTCAGCTTCAGCTCCTCCTCCAGCTGCTTCCTCAGTTTGTCCGACGGCGGCTCCAACCAGAACTTTTCCTTGGAGAACTTAAAGGGCATCATAATCAGACAGGAAGAAACACGAAAAACAACAACACAAGTTCAGACGATCAGGTAGCCTCCACATTTAGATCAAGTCCCAGCTGAGCTTTTCTATTGTGCTGCATTTCTTTCCACTTTTATCACATTAAGCGAACCAGCCTGCTCTCTTTCTTACAAAAAGCTGCATGAAATGTGCGTCTTTCTCTTCTCTGTTTTTGTGAGAATGTTTGTGTGTTATTGGATGAGAGGGCGGGGGTGGGGCAGGGTGGGGGGGGGCTGAGGAGGAAGGACGGACAGCTCTGGCATTCTCACACTGGCATCCACACTGGCGGCACCAGGGCCCTGAGACCCAGACCCATGGCGGAGTCTTGGCCTCGTCGCCGTGGCAACGTCATTGTGCGATGGGGGTCATCACTCAGTGGCGCTTTGTCTGTCGCGTCTTTACACAAACACACACACACACACAAAAGAAAGAAACGGCGCTACTGTATATCAAGAGTTTACACCACCGACGGGCTGGGAATGCTTTTGTTTTTAGGACACACACACACACACACACACACAGAGTTACTGTTATCATACTGTTATATAGGTGACATGTTGCTTTCTTTACCCTGTCACCTCCCACCCCTCCTGCTTTGACAGAATGGTTTGTCCCACTGGACTGGGAATCAAGGGCTGGGCACTGGGCCAGGACCACTTCAAAACAAAACAGTGTGTGTGTGTGTGTGTGTGTGTGTGTGTGTGTTGCGAGGGTAAGGACCTGGACGTCCCTAATGAATAGCTTTAATTTCATTAGCATTATCATTCATTGCCAGCTTGTCCCACTCAAACAAGTGTGTTTGTCAAGTACGCAAGTATCCAATTATAAGTCAATGAACTGGAAATTCTCTTGCTTTCTGTGTCTCTTCTCGTCTTTTCCAGGCAGAGCTGCCGGCCGAATCGAGGCCGCCGCCGTTGCCAGCGGTAACCCAGGCAGCTTCAAAGTATTCCCCCGCATTCCCCGAGTCTTTTCTGTCACCATCCTGATTGAATTAGAGCCTGAGTGCCGTGTGGAGAGGATCACAGCAGACAGACGAGGTTTAATTTAACCTTTGCTGAACCTGGTGCCACCGCTGGGAACAGAAAGTCTATTGTCTGACAAGAGGAAGAAACTAACGGAAGCTGCACATAAACTAGATAAGAGAGTAAGATGAAAATATAATTGATGTTGTGTAAAAAGAGAAGCTTACCTTCACATATTCTCCGCTGCTGTCTGTCAAGTCCGGCTGTCTGAAAAACAAAAATAACAGACGTATGAGAAATTTGTATCTGTTACACTTTATTCTACAGGTCCGTAACTTCCTTCTCCAGGTTTAACCACTTTTTTGCCTTTGCCTGACTTTGGGGATTTACTGTACATGCATCTTGTCAATGCTTATACGCTTCAGATACAAACACAAACCTCTCGAACTTCAGCTGCTCCTCCCTAACAGTAAGTCTAGGGCTGCAACTATTGGTGATTATTCCAACAATTACTTTCATGATTAATCTATTAATCTTTTTGTCTATAAAATGAAAGTGAAGAATGTCTGCTGTAATTTCCCAGGGGACTTCTTCATATGTCTTGATTTCTCCAACCATTATCACGTGTATGACAAAGAAAATCATTAAATCATCACATTTAAGAGGCTGAAACCAGCTAATGTTTAGCATTTTGCTCAAAAATGAAAATCAAAATAGCTGCAGATTCAATCAATCAATCAAAAGATCAATTAACCAACTAATTTTTGCAGCTCTCATTAAGGCATACACCTGTCTTTGAAACATGTGACCAAATGTATGTATGTATGTACTGAGCAGGATATTTTACAATTGAAAAATGAACTTGAGGTGTCCCGGTGGCCTCGCAGTCTTAAGGTCATCTGGTTTGGTGAATGTTGACCCACAAATTAGCGCCGCTAACCAACAGCAATCCAAATGTATCCAAATGTAGTGCAAATTTTAACTGAAATTTCTTAAAATCCATAAAAGAAAATACGAATTAATGTGTTTTGCAAACACTAACAGTTGAGCGCATCGAAGTAAAAAGTTAGTGGCGCTGATTCTCCTATTGAGTGCAGTAAAGCACAAAAAATTGACGTAATTAACAGATCGACAGTCAAAGCTGAAGCGACGAAAAACATGATACAACTCCTGGTGATGGAGACTATGATGCCTGCTGTGACAAGTGTTTGATAACAGCCCTGCGTCGGTTATACAGACACGTTACATACATTGAATGCTGCCCAGAGGCAAAGAGTGTATACAATGGAAATAGTAGCAATAGTTCTCTTGCACAACTCTCTGACAGCAGCAGTGAGTTAATACGACACCACCCAGCAACAGCTTGCAACACAACAAACTGCTTCAGGGAGGATGAGGAATATTTCTCCTTCTGCTGTTACTGCTGAGTAAAACCTCTTTTCTCCCTTCTGTACATCCAGTAATCACACCAGCTGGCATGTCACCAGTTTATGAAGGCTCCAAACTCTGCTCAGCACAAAGAGGACCACAGAGACTTTCAGCTGAAGTTAGAATATGTAAAACTGCACACTGGCAGTGTCAAACCTCTTTTTTTTTTTTTTTTTTCCGGTCACTCTGCTCTTCCTCAACATTCTGCATATTTCCACGAGTAACGTCAAGGGAGGTGACCTTTTGTTCCCAAACACAAACTCCAAGAACAGACAGCAAGCAAACACACACAAACAGATGTGAGCGCACAAGTAAAACATACGGCATGAGAAGCTCCCTCAAAGTCAAAAGTTAAGTTCACAAACCTCACATATTTTATGTTCTGAATTGCATAATCGGGTGATATTAGAGAACAATTTTTTTGTTTCTGGTAAACTGTGGGTTCATGTTCTGTTTTCTCATAACATGTTTTGTTTTATTGTGATTGTGAAATAATTATTTCATCAGCATAAGGAAACATAATGAAAAAGATGAAGACAAGTTTGATTTATTGAGGTTATGAAATAACTTCTTCATAATCGTGAGAAAATAAATAAAAATATTTTATCATCTGGCTCTCAGTACCAGTAAAGCACAGGGTCAACAGGAAATACTCCTTCTCTGATTATGTGACGTATTGCTCACATAAAGTATGTATGTTCAGTTTAATGTAGACCTACAACTACAGACAGTAACTACAGACTTTGAATTCGATATTTACATTAGCAGTTAGCAGTTAGCAGTGTTACTTAAAAAACAGGTCTTTGCTCTTTACTAAACTGTCCACTAAGTGCGAGAGCATCATCATCACTTATATTCACTATTCATCTGCTTATAGAGGTGGCTGTTTTCCAAAGGCCAAAACTACTGAGACATCTAACCAGAATTCACTCAGAGGTAAGCTATCTCTATCAGCTACTCACTGTGAGAATCTTTCTTTCGTTTTACCAGATATTTAGTTCATGATAAATAATACAGTAATAATAAACTGTGGCAGGTTAGCACACACCACAACTTTATTAATAGAAAAGAGGTCACAGCTGGGTAACAGTCAGAAAGCACCTTCACATGTCGATGCAGGCGGTGCCCTCAGTACTGGGACAGATTCAGAAGTCTGAAAATAACCAAGATCAGGTCAATCTGTCGTCATGAACCTTTAAAGGTCCTGCACACACACACACACACACACAGTTGTTTTCATCTATTCTGGCTGATTTTACCTCTGCTCAGGTTGAAGTTGAGCAGGTCACCAAACCCTACGTACCAATAAGAGAATCAGAGATGTCAGTAACCTCCGCAGGAGGAACATGTCAGTCATGACTGACTCTGACTGACATGTGCTGAGTTAAGCAGCTGTCACACCACGAAGTGAAATTTGCTCATCCACACAAAATAGTGAGGACTGGAAGCTTGATGACATAGTGACTATTCACCAGTGCACACCCTTTTGTTCAATAAAAAGTTGTTGACGAGGGAGAAGTTGGAAATTTTCTTCTTAAAAAATGACTCAAACTGATTAATCGATTATCAAAATAGTTGGTGATTAATTTAATAGTTGGCAACTGATCGATTAATCGTTGCAGCTCTACAAGAAAGAGAAAATTTCAACTTCTTTGGTGGATAAGCTCTCAGGCAGCTTTCTTCTTAGTTTTGACAGTTAACTACAGTGAAAGTGCGCGTGTCAACTGTTAGATAGCGTGTGTCTCTGAAGCGTCGTCGAGGTCCTGAGAGACTCAGAGCTGCTGTGAACCCAGCGAGCGGGAAACTCCCTCAGCCTGGAGGCTGCGCTCCCCAACCAGCATCAAGTTTTACAGCACTTCCTGCTCCTTAACATCCACACACACACACACACACACACACACACACAGAGAGACACCTACCTGTGGTTCAAAGCTCCCATCATAACCCAAAACAAATGTGACACCACCTACAGAGAGCAGGTTTACTACAGAGATACAAACAAGTGGAAAAAGAAACAAAGCCACTGAGCCTGTTTGACTTTTTCGGATGGAGGTTGAGGTTAACACGTCTGCTCTGACTGATTCAATAACTGGAAAACAGAAGTGACTCTTATCACACCAGATCCTTTCAGCTCAGGAAATCACCAGCTGTTAAACAGAACCTGGTCAGTTTCTTTAGTAATTCATGACTTTTCAGAAGGCCACAGCAGCAGATTAAAATGTTTGGTTCTCTTTACACACTCATCATCTCATTCTGAATTATCTTTGATCTTAAGTTTACACTCAGTAACAATTTTCATAATTAAATAGACAAAACAGAATTTGATTTTGCACAAGTGTATTCATGTTTCTGACATACATCATTTCTAGATGAAGTGCACACATTTGGTTAATCTCGTATTGTACTGATACTTAAATTCTGTTACTTTAAGTTGTACTAATATCGTTTTCTATCTTTTGTGTTACCGTGGTTGATCTGGGGGACGTCTGGCCTCCATCATGTAAAAGACTGACTGATGCATTAAGCACTGTTAAATACCTGCACCTGGGTCCTGGACTGTACCAGTCTCCTGTAACAGCAGCAGGGGTTTGGAGACAGAGTCTGTTGAGTTAGAAGCAAACTGTCTATGGAGTGTTTATCTGGTTATTGGGATTTTTCCACCCCTCGTGTTTGTAAAATGGTTTGGTCAGCCGGTGTATATCTTCCCCTCGTGTGTCATTACCGAGGTTTAGTTTTGTCTCTGTTGAGGTCAGTGAAGTGATGCAGTCAGTTTTTTTCTTTAGGGTCCAATTTAGTCATTAATTATGATCGCTTTGTTCTTTTTGCATTTTTTAGGTAATAGAAACCCACCTGTGTCCTGTGCCTTGGTGTTCGGTCCCTTGAGGACACTTTGACATGTGAACAGGAGGAGCTCCTTATAAGTAATGCTGATCCGCTCTACTAATTGAGCTACAGACACCCTATATAAAGTCCTATAAACTAGTAGGACTGGCAAATTTTCTCCTGTTTGGTTCCTTCATGAACGCCCCTCGATTTGACTCTTTTTTTCAGACATGAAATACGTAACATTGCTTTCCTTATCAAGCGTTTTGTTATTTATACGTGGTGAGTTTTACGTAAATGTTCCTCACAGTTTTATTCAGACATGGACAGACGGGACTTTTACTGAAAGAGCCCCATATTTGTGTGATATTTGTCACCTGTTGCGCGACAGGAAGCGTGTCACTGCTGGAAAAACAGCTGGAAACTGAAAACTATGATGATGTGATAGAAGAAGAGAGTTTTCTGCTCTCTTACAGGCATCAGTGATGGATTTTAAAACTTATTTTTGCTGTTGAAGCTTTAATTAATGACCATCGTGACACTTTCTTTTCTGCTGCGGACTTTACAAAGTGTGACAAGACGTTCAGTTGGGACTCTGACAGGAAGTTATGGGAATATCTCGCATTTTCTTAGATACTGAGTGAAAAATTGAATGCAAGAGGACGTTTTTTAGCAGCTGCTCCACATTATCAAATGGAAATATTCTAGATCAGCACTTCTCAACCTGGGGTCCGGGGACCCCCAGGGGACCTTGAGAGGGTTCCAGGGGGTCCCCAGAAAAATGGGGACTATTTTAATTTCACTATTATTTAATTGACTAGACGTTAGCCCAGAATGACTATTCTGTTCATAGGTGTCACTGTTAATCTGCCGATCTACAGTATAGATAGTTATGGAATAACTCATTCTTATCAAATACGGGTCTGCGGCCTGATGTGTATTCATTTGGGATTCCTTGACTTCGTGCACCATTTTACACACATCCCTAAAATTCAGCCTGTATTTACTGTATTTAATATCTCTCCACTGGAGTTTAAAGTAAAGTTCTTGAACAGTGTTTGAATGTGATGCGAGTTTGTAAAGATCTACGTCTGTGGAAGCATCAGAAAATGATCAATTATGAAGCTGTTTATAGTAAACAGAGTTTATTACAGGTGTTATTTTACAGGTTTCCAATGATGAGATCTCAGCTACAGCTGCTAGTCAATGATTTAATATCTTCATTTATTGACCTTTAGGTGAATCATATTGCACTGATATGATGTTATGCAGCCGTTTTTCTATCTAAATTATTGATTCAAGGCCAGCTCTAATTATAAAGGAAACCAAACTGGTTATTGAATTTTTTTGCACATAGTATGAAGAGTTTGAGCTCATTTGATGCATATCAGTGGAGCATAATTGTTTTGAACATAGGTTTGATTATATTATATGTGGTTTTGCAAACATTTGCCATATTGTGATTATATATATATATATATATATATATATATATATATATATATCAGAAAGTTAGTTTGAATATTTCAACCATATCACCCAGCAAGAAAATGATATTACAACTATCAAATTAATTATTACTGCAAAAAATCTGACTGTGAAGCAAATGTATGATGTGATCGATAAATCAATTCCCTGCTGAGCTGAGTCTGAATGAATGTTTTTATGACTCACATTATGTTTGTGGCCTTTGCTGTCTGAGGTGGCACCACTGAAGCTTAAAGTCCTCAGAGGTAACTGAACATTTTCTGTGGAAAAACCCTATCAGTTATTAGTCAAAGCAGAGTATTTTATAAATGTCTGGAGGGGATCTTTAATAAGCCTAATATTATAATTCATTCAAATGTAATCATTTCTTCTGACATCAGCGGAGGTGCTCTTTATTTCAGGTGAGGCGGTGCACCTCCTCTATAAAAACACTGGTGTCTTTTTGACAAATGTTACTTCATAACAAGGATGTCTGATACAGTTAGTTCAGAAAATCTTATTATAGGGCTGCAACTAATGATTATTTATTATTACTGATTAATCTGCTGTACAGCTGCAATGATTAGTTGCCAACTATTAAATTAATTGCCAACTATTTTGATAATAGATTCATTGGTGAAAATCTTCTGGTTTCTTTAGTCCTCTGTGACAGTAAACTGAATATCTTTGTGTTGTGGACAAAACAACTGAAGACGTCAGCTTGGACTTTGGGAAACACTGATCAATATTTTTCACCATTTTCTGTCATTACAACATTACAACAACTAATCAATTAAGTGAGAAGAAAACTGACATGAATCGATAATGAAAATAACTGTTAGTTGCAGCACTAAATAATTAATAAAAATGTCATAACCTCCATAATGTGGAGGTGCTTTTTAGTGCAGGTGAGGCGGAGGCACCTCCACTATGAGACATCGCAGGAATATCTGGACTTTTTTGACAAATGTTCCTTCATATGTGGACGTGACGATCAAACACGTAAAAGGATCAAACAGCTTCCTTCTACCTGACTGTAACAACTAATCTCTCACCTTGTTTATAACCAGACTATCAGTCAGTATCTCCACTAATCCATTCTGCAGTCTTTCTGCTTATTCATCACAGCTGCTGTGTTTATTTACCTGTTGTCATCTGAAATTTAATGTATTTGGCTGCTATGACGATTTAATTTCCCTCCTGGGATTAATAAAGTCAACATCTATCTATATATCTATTTATAGGTGACAGTCAGGTGTAAATGAAGTCAGACTGAAGCAGGCAGGACAGAGAGGATAAACGTGAAACACTTTGCTGCATCTCTGACAAACAGCCTGAACACTATTCTGACTGAAACCAGAGCAGATCAAATTCCTCCTGTTATGTAACACACAGTCCGGTCCAGACTGAGCTGCACCCTCCTCATCTCTGACACACAGCCTGAACCAGCCTGCTAACAACACTCACTTCAAAGCTGCTGTAAATGTTTTACTAGTTTAAGAGCTTTTCATGTTTTACGGCTTCTAACTAACTCCAAAACATGAGCCTGCTTCCGCTCTGCGTGCTTCAAACGCGCACTGGACGCGGAAAAACCCCATTAAAGTTGAACTATTAGGACAGTCCCTTCAGATGTCAGAGTCCTGCTGCAGTTAAACAGATGATATACCGCACATTTTTCCTCTGAATGTCTCAGTTTGTTCAGATAAACAGATTCAGAGTTTTCAAACACGCTGACAGAATGAGAAAAAGTTTGAAATGACGCAGAAAGCAGTTTTTTTCTAACCTTCCCGTCGCCTGTGTCTCCCCCGGAGCGACAGTTAACTTCACACATCTTCTCCCGCACAGTCCGACGCTCCGCTGCGGAGAGAAGCGACCAGCTGACTGACCGCCGCGCGCCACTGCGCATGTTTGCTGCTACCCCCCCCCCCCCCCCCCCCCCCCCCCTCCCCCCAATGGACTTTAATCACGATATAAATCAGAGGAATGCTAAATATTATCTACGAAGGATTAGAATCACTGTCAGGAAAAAAAATATTCGACTCTTTTGTTGTTACTACTAAGCAAACAAAAATTATAGTATCAAATGATATTAATGACATTATGTTGTTATATGAAACCAACGTGATATCAAAAATCCAAAATCCAAAATTAATTGAATGATTATATTGATGATGATGATGATGATTGTTATTCATTAAAATAATACAAAATAAAAATAAAATTTGAAGCTCTACAGGCTTTGTAGATGGTGTGCCACCTTTTTTTCACTCTTTAACTTATTATATGGTCACTGCGTTTTTTAAATGATGTTTAATATCATCAAATATTTTGTTCAGTAATTTCATTTTATCAATTAATGGCAAAGTTATTTCCAGGTCACCTGCCAGGAGCTTAATAGTTCCCTTTTGTTTATTTATTTGTTGGCAATTTCACTAAGGAGCAGTCTTGAGTTGATGTTGGTTAACCAACATTTTCAGGCTGACATGAACTATTGTATCATTTTTAACACTAAGCTAAACATAGAAGTGGATTAAAGGGGAATAATTTGAGTTGTGTTATGTTGTTGATGCTTTTTATTTTCCACTCCATCATCCCCCAGACAAATCTCCATCTTACTAAGTAATTTTTGTGTATAATTTAACTGTAAAAGTCTAATTTTCTTGAAACAAGTATAAAGATTTGCCAGTGTGAGAATGGGGCCGATTGCTGAACCACAATACTACAAACTAAATGATATTGGAGTCTAAAAATACATCATCAAACCAGCTCCTTTCCAGTGGAAACAGGCTCACAAGTCACCTCCTCCTCCTTTGAACCTGAAGTTTGCACGACAGCCTGAGAAACAAAACAACAGACTATTTTTTGCATCTTTTAATGCACTTTTAAATCATCATTCTCACCTGTCAACACTCTCCACTTCCTGTGAGCTGTTCACAGGCTTTTTGGTTTCCTGTGTAAATGTGACACCTTGCTGCTTCTCTGTTTGGTTGTCCACGTGTCTGCGAGCTGTTTCAGCTATCGGGTCCATCGGCACATACAGATCCTGTTTGGAAATCACTTTTGGTCTGTTGGTTGCCATGATGGACGACTCTCCTGCTGGTCTGCCCGTTTCTAAAGCATCCTTGCTTCCCAGCGGTGCCTCTTGGCTCTTCATGAGGCCTCCTGAAGGGTCATTGAAGCGGCTGTCAGGTGCTGAGGTCAAAGGTGAAGCTCGGCTGGGTGTCGGGGTGGCTGGCAGGGGCCGGGCCAGAGCAGAAACAGGCAGCGGCTGGTCCAGACTGCTCAGGCTGAGGCTGGACAGAGCACTGAGCAGAGGGGAGTCTCTGACATGTTCCCCTGCCCAACCCTTGCTCTCCACTTCCCCCTCTCCCTCCTCCTCCTTCTTTTTCTTCGTCTCCTTCAGCCCTCTGCAGCTCTTCTTCTCCTTCTCGCTGCGGGGCACAGTGCCCACGTGTGTGTACAAGTTGCTGGAGCGGGCGTAGCTGGGGCTGTGGAGGCCCGACTCCATGTCATCCACTGGCTGGTCCTCCACTGCTGGTTTGGCAGCTCTGTGGCTCCCATCATGCTCTGGGTCTGCCTTGTTTTTGGCTTTCTCTGGCGGGCGGCGGGTTGAGAGATTGGTGAGGCTCCCAAACCACTTGAAACCTGGAGAGGAGGAGGTGGTTAATTAGTGGAACCATTAAAAAAACCCTGTAGATTAACTTTATCATTATTATCCCAGCACACATCCTTAGTAAACAGTACACAAAACTGTCCTGCAGGGCTTATGATGTACAAAGATTCAATATAAGAAAGAATCTAGTGTTAGTAGTTCAAAGATGCAATACTTTTATACTTTATGCAGGTGTGAATGTGAGCTGGCTGATGGGATAAAGGAATTAGCCTCTCTGTCACTTTAACTAGGCCTGAAGCTCACTGAACAGAGGGTGTTGTAGGTGAAGAAACAAGTTTTCAACTTCTGAGAAAGCACGGGGTTTTGTAGATATCGCTGAGACTGTTTCGATTAGTACCGTTTATTTTGCTGACAATATTCACAATTTTGCTGAGAAAATTTTCCCCAGGATGCTGAGTGTCATGACACTCTCCATAAAAGAACTCAAAATACAACCGCTGTTGGATTTTCTTAATAATAAAGTCAGTGTGACAGTTCCGCTTCAGTTTGTCATCGATGAAGGTATTTGTGCTCCTCAGCAGCCTGAATTTGATGACCATTTATGACTGAAGCTTTATGGCAAGTTCCAGCTCATTGTTTAGCTGTCCGACTGCAACTTCACTCTCAGCGCTCTCATAGCGGCAGCAGGCAGCTGTTTTCAGAGAAAAAGCTCTAAAAAGCCGCTGTACACTACCTGCTCAGCACCAAACAGTTAGCCGTAGACCAGCTGGTGAACATATAAAGAGCCAGATATTTTCCTCAGGAGTTGGTAGAGAGAAAAAAGAGAGCTAAAAGAAAGTGAATATTGGACTTAGATTCAGCAGAAACATGACTCAGCATGACAGTGTCATGTTCACTTCTTGTTTCTGCTGAAAAGTAGCGGCCAAAACATCAGTTTCTCTGATTTTCTAATTAGTCTTAAACTTGAGTTCAGCATTCTTCTGTGTTCTTTTTTTTTAAGAGTAAGCAGTCCTCTTCAAATGATGTATAAATCAATTATGCTTAAATATTTTGGATTATTTTTAATTATAAATCATAAATGCCTAACCAGTATATTAATACAGCGTATCTGTGTCACAAATCTCCTGTCATGTCTGTACATCAGCTCACCCCGCAGGCCTTGACTTTAATGCTAAGACACTCTGATCTGATGATTAACTGCAGGAAATGACTTATTGTTTTTTCAAATGGTGATACTTTGCACTCAGTAAAACATGGAAATATACGCTTCAACTCTTAACCTTGTGAACGCGGCTGTTTAAAGAGGAAAAAGCCAAAATATTCCAAATAAATCTGTTAAAATGCTCAGGTTTTCCCTGCTTGTTCCTGTTTCGGGTCATGAGCTGAAGCGGGTCTTAAACTACTCCCTCAGTGAGATGTAGTTGTATATTTTAGAGAGAATTACAGAATAATGTACAACCTGCAGCTGCAAACATTTAATTTTCACTTTGTCTTGTGAAAAAACATAAATGTTTTCTTTACGTTTGAGTCACCCGAGGAATGTTGTTGTACCCTCGTCTACTGAAACTCTCATCGCTTCTATTCTGAACCGCAGCCCTCCAGCTCTCAGCGATGTTTGATTATGTTTCTGCCCCAGGGACCTATTACACACTGAAAACACTGATGGATATTTATTTCCTCAGCTAAATATAGACTAATGATTTTGAGAGAGAGAGAAGGGAGACAGCGAAGGTGCAGATGCAAAGAAGCTGATTTTTTTATTTTCATTTTGAAACCAGCAGATATCACAAGGACTGAAAGTTTTTATGGATCTTTAGACTGTATGAGAAGGACAGTCATATATATATATATATATATATATATATATATATATATATATATATATATATATATATATATATATATATATATATATATATAGACCTGTATATTCCTATTTTCTTCAGCCCAAAGGATAACTTCTTTTAATTTTCAATTTTCTTTCCATTGAGTTATGTATCATTATCCCAACATGCATCACTATTTTGATACATAAGGTACAAGACAGAGCCAAACGTCAACAAAGTCCCTGTAATCCAACAAGTCCTCAAATCGTAACAACAAAATGTGTTGTTTTTCATTCCAAAATGACTAATGTGTGTGTTTTCTGATCTAATGCCCTTGTTGTCAGGGAAACTTTGTTTGTCAGTGATGTCAAAAATGGTTAAAAATGATTCATTCATTCATGGTTGCAGCCACATATAGGAGGGACTAAGACTTATTCAATGACACACACCTGAGTCACTTTATCGCCTCTGTACGTGATGAAAAGCCAATTTCTTTGAAAGGGTTGTGTAATTTGGTCTCAGGAAATGTGCTCAAACTTACCAACTAAACCAACTTGACACCTTTTTCTTTTCTTTTTTTTCTTTTTTGTTTTTGTATAATTTATAGCAAATTGTACCACCTTCTCTGTTAGAGGTGTCCATATGAACAGTGAAAGAGGTTTTCCTCGCTGTAATCATTCCTCCTGTTCATACTGGATATTAAAAGATCCCCTTCAAATGTGCTTTCAATGCAAGTGATGGAGGCCAAAATCCACAGTGTGTCCACACAGTCATTTAAAAGTTGATGTGAAGCTTATATGAGGCTTCAGCAGTCTGAGTTAGTCATATCAAGTGGATATCTGCCACATTTACAGTCTTTTTAGCATCAAATTCCCTCTTTGTGTTTCCTCGGACAGTGTTTCCCTGTTGAGCTGCGGTGGAAGTATAGTAACAAAAAGAGGGACTTTGGCACTAAAAAGACTGTAACGTTGAAAGATATCTACTTGATTTGACTCATTTGGACGCTGAAGCTTCATATTAGCTTCAGATAAACTTTGAAATCCATGTTTGCACAGAAGGAGGACTGTGGATTTTGTCCCCCATCACTTCCATTGTAAGTGCATTATGAAGGGATCTTCTAATGGTCAGTATGAACAGGAGGAATGATTACAGCAAGAAAAACAGGTTTCACTCTTCATTTGGGCTCCTGACTGTTGTTTTAAGACATACTTGAGAAATTGTGAACCTGTGAACCCGTCATTTAAATGTCCTGGAAATTAACCGTTAAATACCTGCAAATTACTCCAGGAAATTAGTATAAAATGAAAGGAGCTGTAAAATAAAGTGTTACCAAGGAGTTGCCTTTGATGGAGCTAGGCTAGCAGTTTCCAGTCTTTGCACTGAGCTAGGCTAGCAGTTTCCAGTCTTTGCACTGAGCTAGGCTAAACACGTCATCTTTGTACTGGACAGTGGATTTCCATCTTCTCATCTGATTCTGAGTAATGCAGAAAGAGAACAAGAGGATTTCACATAATGTCCAACTGTTCCTTATCTGATACATTTATCCAAGAATAGTACCATACAGGGCCAAGTAAGCACCTTTTTCAGGAGGCACAAGTTAAAACCGAGCTCCACCCGGAGTCACATTGACAGCTATGAGTCACAGATATTTTTGTAGGAAAGTGTAAAATTAACAATAGATATCACCTTGGCTCTAAAATTAAAACTTTTCTGTGGGTTCAACTTCCCATTTACTTGAATGAGAAAGTGCATCCAAACTTTATACTGGTACTGTAACTTTTAAAAACTTAATAGACATGTACCGTTTAGCGTCCTGTCATGCTTTGGTAACGCCAGCAAAGTGTTTACTGTTCTTAAGTTTCAGATCTGGACTGACTGAACGGCCCTCAGATGCATCATGGGTGAAATTCAGCTTTAAACAGTGAAGGACTATCGAGTCAAACAGCAGAAGAAGAGACCCACAGTGAGCTGTTGTCGCTTCAGCAGACATTCGCTGTCTTTTCTTAGCTCAGCTCTGTGCCAAACTCTGCTCTTAACTGGGCCGCTGTCCATTCAGTCTGCACAAAGACACGTCTATGCTTCGTTTACAATGGACCAAAAAACTGTTTGTAAGTGGAACAGTGAACAAAGAGCCAACACACACACGCAAACACACTCTCACAATGAAACAAGTGTCAATAGATCACATTCTTTTATAGGATTACACAAATTGTCCCTGACTCATCATATAACACTATCTCTGTTTCTGCCAGAACTCCTTTTCCAAAACGATGTGTTAAATATTTAAAAAACAATCAAATAAAATTAAAGGACAGGTTCATAATTTTAAGTCTTAAACCAACAGTCAGGAGCCCAAATGAAGAGTGAAACCTGTTTTTCTTGCTGTAATCATTCCTCCTGTTCATACTGACCATTAGAAGATGCCTTCATAATGCACTTACAATGGAAGTGATGGGGGGAGACAGTCCTCCCAAGAAAAATAAAAATCAGTCGTTATTGCGAGTGCAGCAAAACGTCAAAATAATTATGTGACAGCGCCTTCTCGTAGTAATTATGACCACAGCAAAGGAGAAAATCAGGTAAATATATAGAGAGCCAAACTGTGAAGTGATAAAGCATCATTCAATTTACGTTTGTAACTAGACTAATAAGTAAAAATCCAGCCTTGGAACAAAAACTTTCTCAACAGAATGTCGTGTGGCTCACTTCACATGATCAGATAAGGACCATCTTTGTTCTAATATCATTGTTTACTCAATATTTATGTTTTTAGCAGCCTTTAACGAACATGGTTTCCCATAAGTCCTCGATGTTTACGGGCTAAACGTCACGGCTCGACAGAGGAGACGAGTCCATGAGTGAGTGGAAGGTTTATGGCAAGTTCAGTTCACAGAGAGGAGTGAACGCTGTACAAGTCTTTACACAGCGCAGATTACAACTAGAAAGATGAAAAAGTTAATTTAGAAGAAAGTGTTGGGTGTTTTATGGACAAAACCAAGTTAGGATGACGAAAGTACCCTGTGCTCAAAAAGTAAACGTAGTTTAACTTAAAATCACAAAGGTTTCAACTTCTGACAGCAGCTGCTGTAGTGGAGCCGAGTTGTTTGAGAATATGGAAAGTAAACTCCAGGAACACGCTTCATCCCTTCAGAAAGACCGATGAAAGAAACACACAGATCGCGTTGAGTTACAGAAGCTAGTGAACGGAGGTTAACTTGGACGTGACATCATGACTTCGGCTCTCTATAGAGACAAAATCTGTGTGGGGAAGCAGGACAGCGTGGATGGACGGGTCAGCAAATCTTTTTTGTCATTTAACAGAAGAGATGGAAGAGTGTATCTGACCTTGATGACAGAATCACACAGTTGGAAAACAAAATGCTGAAAAAAAAGTTGACAACTTGGAAAATCTGTCACACACATCCAATCTGCACCGTTGGTATTTTGGAGAATATGGAGGGTCCTGATCCTAAAATCCACAGTTCTTGTTTTGTGCAACAAGATTCTCAGAAGTTTATCTGAAGTTATTACAGTTTGAGGCTTAAGCGGTTTAAATTAGTCAAATCAAGTGGATATCTTCTACAGTTATAGCCTTTTTGGCACAAAATACCCTCTTTGTGTCACTATCATTCCACTGCAGCTCAACAAGGAAACACAAGGAGGGACTTTTATACTAAAAAGATTGTAACTTTGGAATTTATTAATCTTATCCTTTAAACTCCCCAAATATCCCAAATATTGTACAACAGCATCATAAAGTAAAATATGACTTACTCAGTTTCCGTTTGTTCATGGTTCACAGGTAGAAAATATATATAAAACTGACATAAATAATAGTATCTTCCGCTTGTTACTGCAGTGTGAAAATGAGCTACATGCTCTGTTGCAAAAGAGTTAATCTGCTTCCTGTTTTACAGCGGAAGCGTTGGGGTGCATTTCATTCTGTGTTGATGCAATCAGGTGACAAGTCATTTTCTGACTTCACACTGGAAGTGTGGAAAGCCGCTGTGTCACAAAACTTATTTTATTTCCCTTGTGAAGCCAGAAAAAGTAATTTTCCTGCCCTGTCCTGATCAAACGTTCTCTTCCCAGAGAGAATCAGAACAATGTATACCGTCTTAAATTTGACACACATACACTGTAATACTTGGTCATTACAGAAGGGAAAATATGTGTATTGAGCCACTTTTAACACTGGCAGGAAGTAGCTGAGTACTTTTGTAATCTTTCTCCACCACATTTAAGAGGAAATTATTGTACTTTTGACTCTGCTGCATTTATTTGACACCTTTAATCAATCTAAGTATATTTGTATGGCACGTTTCATGCAATTCAAAGGCTTACAGCGTCACTGACTTCTTAAAACTTATCTTTTCAAAAAAGCTTTTTATTAATGTTAGCCCAAAGTTTTATGTGTCCAGTTACACTATGTTTGATGTGTTTGACTTGTTTATTTTACTGTTTTTATTTCATTTTATTGTATTTTTGGGATTTCATTCCATCTCTCTTAATTTCTTGGATTTTATTCAACTAAGTAAAGCACTTCGTACCGCTGTTTAAACGGTGCTATATAAATAAAGTTGATTTAAAGTGGCTTATAGGTGACTGTAGTCAATATCAGGTCAATTTATTTATTTATTCATATGGCAAAATATCACAAATTTGCCTCAAGCAGTCGTGAACTATAACTCAAGTACTGTACTTACCTTTAAAGCACTCGTGCTTTACTTGGGTATTTCCATTTTGTAATACTTTACTACAAAACCTTCTTCTGCACTTGATTTATAGCTATAGTTACTTTTCAGATTAGATATGTTTCCCTCTCTGTTTTCTTGCTGTCATAAAGAAAAAAGCATGCAAAATGTGGGTGAGATGTAGATATAGAGATAAACACAGATAAAGCATTAAACCACAGCAGGAGGACAGTTATCACTCTCTCTGCTCTGTGGGTGGCTGCAGGCAGGCAGATGTCAACATTGAGCAACATTTCCTGCCAACATTTCTTGGTGAACACACAAATCCTAAAAACTGATTTGTATTCTCATGTAACCTTTGACTTTGCAAGTTTCACTGAAATTTGAAATATCATTCTTTGAAGACAGATATGAAAGACGCAGGCGAACATGTGCTGGATACGTGCTCTAAAGAAAGTTTACAGCAGCGAGACTCAAGCTGAAACAAGCACATAAATAAACATTTCATCTTTAACACACGAGACATCGTCCTACCAAGTATCCAAGCTCCATCAGCAGTAGACAAATGCTGTTTACTGTGTATCTAAAAATATTTGTACAAATACACGATACTGTAAGCGTGGCAGCTACAGTTGTGTATAACATGTATTATGTATTATTAGTTTTTCTCTCTCTCTCTCTGCAGCCAGGGGTATAAGGTATACGGGGTAGAGTGCATTCAATTCCTTTTGTGTTATGTGGCCTGTACTCTTAATAAACTATATGGTAAAAAGCAATTTAAAAAAAAAGACCTGAATCGTGTGTATTTTTAAAAAAATAACAAGATAACAAATAACAAAATACCAAAATAAACTAAGAAGCTTCAGTTCCTCTCATAACCACAAGCCACATTAGCTGACAAAACAATCTTACCACACAAAGGCTGTTTGTAGCTCCATTTCTGAATCTTTTGATTATATCACATGATCCTCAGCGGAAATAAGTTGCCCGGTCGTCATGGAAGGTGTTCAAATCTTCATTTTTACACATTTCTTGTCCATGTTGGGATAAAACTTGAGATTAAAAGTTTATTCTTGACCTTGTAGACTTTTGATGACAAAATAACCTCAAGACCAGGTCCATTTAGTAGCTGTTCTGTTCTGTGTTCATTAGCTTTCTATACTGAAGTGAATGGGCAGTGGTGGAAGAAGTATTCAGATCCTTTACTTAAGTAAAAGTACCAATACATTAATGTAAAAATACTCCATTACAAGTAAAAGTCCTGCATGAAAAATCCTACTACAGTAAAAGTACATAAGTATTATGAGCTTGATGTAGTTAAAGTATTGCAGTAAAAGTACATAAGTATTATGAGCTTGATGTAGTTAAAGTATTGCAGTAAAAGTACATAAGTATTATGAGCTTGATGTAGTTAAAGTATTGCAGTAAAAGTACATAAGTATTATGAGCTTGATGTAGTTAAAGTATTGCAGTAAAAGTACATAAGTATTATGAGCTTGATGTAGTTAAAGTATTGCAGTAAAAGTACATAAGTATTATGAGCTTGATGTAGTTAAAGTATTGCAGTAAAACTACATAAGTATTATGAGCTTGATGTAGTTAAAGTATTGCAGTAAAACTACATAAGTATTATGAGCTTGATGTAGTTAAAGTATTGCAGTAAAAGTACATAAGTATTATGAGCTTGATGTAGTTAAAGTATTGCAGTAAAAGTACATAAGTATTATGAGCTTGATGTAGTTAAAGTATTGCAGTAAAACTACATAAGTATTATGAGCTTGATGTAGTTAAAGTATTGCAGTAAAACTACATAAGTATTATGAGCTTGATGTAGTTAAAGTATTGCAGTAAAAGTACATAAGTATTATGAGCTTGATGTAGTTAAAGTATTGCAGTAAAAGTACATAAGTATTATGAGCTTGATGTAGTTAAAGTATTGCAGTAAAACTACATAAGTATTATGAGCTTGATGTAGTTAAAGTATTGCAGTAAAACTACATAAGTATTATGAGCTTGATGCAGTTAAAGTATTGCAGTAAAACTACATAAGTATTATGAGCTTGATGTAGTTAAAGTATTGCAGTAAAAGTACATAAGTATTATGAGCTTGATGTAGTTAAAGTATTGCAGTAAAAGTACATAAGTATTATGAGCTTGATGTAGTTAAAGTATTGCAGTAAAAGTACATAAGTATTATGAGCTTGATGTAGTTAAAGTATTGCAGTAAAACTACATAAGTATTATGAGCTTGATGTAGTTAAAGTATTGCAGTAAAAGTACATAAGTATTATGAGTTTGATGTAGTTAAAGTATTGCAGTAAAAGTACATAAGTATTATGAGCTTGATGTAGTTAAAGTATTGCAGTAAAAGTAGTGGTTTGGTCCCTCTGACTGATATATTATTATATATGACATCATTAGATTATTAATACTGAAGCATCAGTGTGTAAGCAGCATGTTACTGTTGTAGCTGCTGGAGGTGGAGCTAGTTTCAACTACTTTATATACAGTTAGCTAGTTGAAGCTAGCTGAACTGTGACCCCGACTACACACTGCTTTTTGTAAGACGTCAAAAGCCAAAAAGGTTGGAAACCACTGGTTTCATCTTTAACAATGTGTTGTATTTTAAAAGCTTGTTATATTATCCATTGTGTCAAATCTTCATCTGAAAAGTAACTAAAGCTGTCAAATAAATGTAGTGGAGTAGAAAGTACAATATTTCCCTCTGAAATGTGGTGGAGTGGAAGTATAAAGTAGCATCACATGGAAATACTCAAGTACAAGTACCTCAAAGTTGTTACGAAATTAGTGTGAATGGGAAAACCCACAATTTCTCACTTGAAATAAAAAAACAAAAATGTTTTTTTCCACTAGTTTTTGGTACAGTTGAGGTAATGTTTTCTTAATTGACAGGTGTCTCAGTCAGACCGTATCACCATATCCAACTCTGTAACTTCTGTGCAGATTATGTTTTTTTTCAGTCCACTATGTTCTTGTTCCACACAGAAGTTGCTCAGCATTGTTTCATAACCTTCCACACTGGCCTGATTGGATGTTGAACTGTGTCTGGGTCCAGCTGGCAGTTATGACTGTCTGTCTGTCTCAAACATATAACTGTTGTTTTGTTGTCTAAACAAGGACGGCTCAGAGTCGACCCAGATGAATGAAGACTGTACCAAGCAAGTCATGTTACTGTATTAAAAGAAAAAGTCTGAGCAGCTGAACAGCTCCATGTCACAGTGTAGTGTATGTGTACTTATTTGTGCCAACATAAAGGTCTATCCAGAAGTGCTGAGCCAGGACTCAACTGGATTTTGATTCTTGAAGACTGTGGAGTCCCAGGTTTTTAACCAAAAAACATGTAAGCTGCCATTTGCAACAAGAGATTGTGTCCTCTCACATTTAGCATGCCATGCTTAGACATATGAGGCCTGTGGGACTTGCAAATTTATCTGCAATTTGAGAGCAAAGTTTTTTTTTTTGTTTTTTTTTGTGAAACGTGATTCTGCCATCATTTGCCATCTGTATGTAAGCGGTGTTTACAAATCACCTTTCTGAAATGGGCCTGTTTCACAAAAGCATTAAATTTACACCTATAAGACTCTCAGATGTTCATACGTGGGAATCAATTTGTTTTGATTTGTGAAACTTGTCAAAAAGAAAGAGGAATCTGCGGCTTGCATGTTGCATGTTCTTGCAAATTTGGTGGAACTGGTCTCTGGCTGTCACGTGAGAGTTACAAGAGTCGAGCTGTGTCCCAAATCCAGATTACTAATTCTAAGCAGGTTTTTAGTATGTAGCATGTTCACAATGGAAAAGTGACTTAAATTAAGCGTACGCAACACAGTTGGTATGCAGAGACTGAAAAGTTGGATGTTGTTTCTTCTCTGTGCAGAATGATGTATGTGCAGAGTTTGTTTTCACATTCATCTGCTGAAGGAGGAAAGTCTCTCTGAGCTCACCTTAAATCTCAGTCTAACACCTACGAGCAGGATTTGTGACATCACATGATGTGGAAACTTGAAGCCTCCAGTGCACAAACACTGAGAATGGACTTTACAGAGAAGGAGGAGACATCTGGTGTCCAGCAGGAAAACTTTTGAAATTAAGAATAT
The DNA here is from genome assembly GCA_038419695.1 of Scomberomorus guttatus. Classification (NCBI taxonomy): domain Eukaryota; kingdom Metazoa; phylum Chordata; class Actinopteri; order Scombriformes; family Scombridae; genus Scomberomorus; species Scomberomorus guttatus. The sequence continues at coordinate 31,947,482 of CM076450.1, read as the reverse complement.
TTACATATTCATAGATTCTGGAGGAGACTGAACTTTTGTGTGGAAAAACTGTCTCAGACACAAATTATTATTTCAGGATGAATATTTTTATATATCTTATATATATTATACCTATCTTTGAAGTCACAGTTTGATTGCCTCTGCACAGCACATGTATACATCATTTCCTGAAGATAAGCCTATAGAATATACTGTATACAGTGGAACTGGAGGTAGAGCAAAGGTATGAATGGGTGTTAAACTTCCCGGGAAGGTATTGTACTGTATTTATCTTTTAATCTGTACTGTCTGTCAGTGGCTGCAGCTTTAGTTTTGTCCACTAGGTGGTAGCAGAAGTCCTCCTGCAGCAGAGTGAGGTGAAACAGAGAATATCACAGATGAGTTACTCAAAGTAAGTATGAGCAGGAACATGTACTATAGTAAACGCTCTTAATGTAAAAACAAAACTTAATTCAGAGAAATAAATAATGTTTTAAAGTAGTATTTTGATGTTGCAGTTGACCCGGGTGGAGATGGACTAACTAACATGTTTTGGGGAGTTTAAACTCCATCATTTCGAAACCTTTTACCCTTTTATTAAAAATGTCACTTTTCCTGAGCAATGACCGTTCATGAAAGATTTGTACCTGAGAGCAGTGATAGCATGTGTGAGCTTATCTCATTAGATAAGAAAGGATAGGTTCGTATTTTTTTGACTTGATCTATTTTAAAACAATACTGATGTGTTCTTTTTTATGTCATGTCTGTTTTAGTGTGACATTTCCTCTTTGTGTTTCCACAGACTGCTTTTTTCTAGCTGAGCCACGGCCAAAGGAGCAGTAACACAAAGCATAAAAAGGCTGTAACTTTGGAAAATACCCACTTGATTTATGTTACTCAGACTGCTGAAGCCTCCAATTGTTTAACTTTAGGATGCATTTTTCCACAGAACTGCAGATTTTGTTCTCCATCTCTTCCTTTAACTACTTTAGGGAGGAATCTCAGCGTGGACAAGAGGAGCAACTACAGCAAACAAATACACTAATTGTACATTTTCTACAAGATCTAATCTATTCATTAAATGTAAAATTACAACTCAGATCTAAAACTGTCTTAAATTGTTTTAAACCGCACTTGTATGTTCTCTACTTTGTGTTTGTCATTTGTCCGGTTATGTGTTGTGTATGCACTGATGCTTTTACACAAATAAAGTTCCTAAAGAATAAATAAAGTTATTTTGAATTGAATTTGAATAAATTCAGATAAAGGTGGTGAAGTAAAAAGTACAGTACTTTCTTTCTGAAATTTGATGGAGGAAAAGAATACATACATAAGTTTCCAAAATTGGTAAAGTTTTGAGTTTTGAGGTTTTTGTACTGTATCAACCTCAAAATAGTAGTAGTAGTAGGAGTAGTAGTAGTAGTAGTAGTAGTAGTAGTAGTAGTAGTAGTAGTACACTATTTACACCTTCCCAATAGTCCCAGGGTAAGGAAGCAACATACAACTGCAAATAACTAAATTTGCACTTATCATCCAACTAAACAAGAGTATATTTCAAAAGTTAGGAAAGATTTTTTTCAATTTTAGCATATATTACTTACTGTAAATATATAATATTTTGTTCAAGCAGTCAGAATATTGATTTAAGTGCAGAAAATAAATGTAAGAAAAAACTGATGTAAGCTTAATACAGATCAGGAACTTTGCATTGATCAATAAACCTTAAATACATTAAAAAAAAATCAAAACATTACTAAATGTAGTTTGTAGTGTTTTTATTTTCATGATTCTGTTGATGCAATAATGAAATAAAGTCTTTCAAATGTTGCCTTTACCCTGACTTCTCCACCTGAATTAGACACATACTGTTTAAGGTTTATGGAAATGAACACATACAGATACGTACATGCACTGATTCATGCATTCATTTTATTCTCGGGGGGAATCTGCAGCCTGAGTATAAGGAACATAAAATGCAGCTTGTAGTAAAATAAAGAAAAGGGATAAAAGAGCAATAAAAAGAAACAGATAAATTTACAGATTTAGGATTTACAGAGTGGTTGATGACACAGTCCCTAAATTCTGTCTTTGGTAAAATCAGAGTGAAACTGCTGTGTGGCCCAGGCCTCCGTTTACATGTGAAAGCAGATGTATTGAACCAGGATCAGTGTGGTCTCTTGTAAATTAGTCTCTGCAGAAAATATCAGTCTTAACATGTCATTTAATCTGGTGTTGATTCATCAAGTCTCATTTATCTCACAAATCAGCCTGCGTGGTGAGATGATTCTGTTTTTAATTCATTGTTTAAATTTTTTAATAAAGAATCATGGTATCAAAATATTTATTGTATATATATATATATATATATATATATACACACATATATATACACATATACACATATATATACATAGCTTACAGTGTATATATAATATGTCTAATATATATTAGATGTTTATATTTATATATACTGACGATTTGGGCATATAGATTTCATTTTGGATGAATAAAGTTCTGTCTTACTTTATCGTATCATATCTAAGGGAATCTTTAAGAAAAACTATCAGGATGCTAATCAGCTAATTCTTAACTTAACGTGAGCATGAAAACATAGTACATTCTTACTATATTTTACATTTTAACCAAAGGAATAACAAAATACCTTGTGATTTATGACACTGCTCGGGGTAGATGAAATCTGCTAAAAAAGGTGTTTTTTGCTTTATTTGTTTGGTTTTGTTACTCAAATATTATGACATGAATCAGAACCAGGACTTTACAAGAACCAAAATCAATAAGCAGAACCAAAATTCAAATTTATAAAATGTCAGTGATGCCCAACTCTAGCTGGAAATGTAGTGTGTCAGCCCATCATAATGTCAGGGATGGTTACACCGAATAAAATTCATTTCAAGAGCTGAAAAAATTACAGTGAACATTACGCTCCAGGTTGAAAAGATGTCGAGAAAAAGTCTTCTGATCGTGGAATAAATCACCTGAGAATCTCCTTATAAAACTTGGAACCATCCCTGGAAGTGTTTTGTGATTGCTGGAGGACTTTCCTGTCTGTACCATCTGCTAGTAAAGAAACATGACATCTGACATGATGTTGTCAAGGTCTCTTTACCGTAAAAAAAAAACATGAAGAATATGAGGACATCTGGTTGATCAAATTAAAATGTGTCCCTCAACTAACGGCACCATCTGGCCCACTGTGCTGTAAACTTGCTAATTTATGATGGTTTTTTTCACTCCGCTGGTGAATAAATGCTAAATCACTGCACATTAATTAAACACAAGTTGTCACTTTCCTGAGGCAGTTGGCTGAAGTGATTCTGAATGAAATACAGGATCAGATCCTGATCAATCACAGAGGATTATGAAGTGAAAAGAGCATTATTCATGGCCTGATTCCATCCTGATCCACTCTCTTATTATTATATAATGTCAAACACACACACAGCCTTCAAAAACACATTTGCATTTGGATTCTTCTGTTTTTTTACCTTTTGTCTGCTCTGCACAGGAAAGCTGAATAAAACACAGCTGCTAGAATATGAACTCGATCCAGGAGGAGACACCAGACTACACTAGTTCATAAAGAATAATTCAGTATCTCAGGAAATGTGCTTATTTGCTTTCTTTCTTGGAGAAGATCATTATTAATGACATTTTGGGAGTTGTTTCGAGAAGTCAGGATGTGGTTAGCCTAGCTTAGCATAAGGACTGAAAACAGGGGGAAACTGTTAGCCTGACTCACTAATGAACACGTTGTATCCTGTTTGTTTATACGTACACAAACAGGTGGAGTTATATGCTGTACTTTAGACAGAGCCACGCTAGCTGTTTACCCTGCTGCCCGTCTTTATGCTAGGCTAGGCTAACAGCTATTTCTAGCTCCATACCACAGTGGAGTGATTTCAATCCTCTCATCTTAGTCTCAGCAAGCGAAGTGTATTTCCCATATTTCGATATCAGTCTCACATCTGTGCGTTAAGTGCAGAGCTGGAGCCAGGACATGGTTAGCCTAGCTTCCTAGCTTAGCATAAAGACTGGAAACAGGGAAACAGTTAGCCTGGCTCTGTCCAAAGTTCAAAAATACACAACTTTTAAAGAATAGTTAGACATTTTGGAGTTAAATGAGACCACCCGTACCACTGTTATGTCTCTAAGCATGTAGGCCTGCCTGGAGCCAGCAGCATAAACTTGAATTGTTCACATTATTCTTGTTTTTATTAAAAATGTCTGATAATGTCCTGTTAATATGCAATTGCAAACATATTATGTCATTCATCTTAATAAAAAAATATTAAATTTTATTTTCAATTTTCAATTTCATCAAACATTTTACAACAACAGTATGAAGAGTGTAACTTTTAGAGAAAATTTAAGAGTAAGAGTATTTAATTTGCTGTATTACTTACATAAATTCTCTTTTTTTAATCATTGTCACAGCTGTGACAGATATAGTGCTCTGCACCCTCAGTATATGCCTCATGGGACCAGTGCAGACAAAAGAGACACTGCACCCACACTTCTCCAGGCAAGGATGAGCTGAATGTCTCCCCACACACAACACATTCCTCATCCCTGCCCTGGGAAACTGTAGGTGCAGTGGTTTGATCAGAGTAGAGCCTGCTGTAACACACACAGTGTGACCGCATTAGCGGCGGGACACAGCTGTTACTATCATCCCAACAATGTCTCCTGACAGTTAAACCTGACTTGCTTCTATACTGAAAAACTCTGACATGGCAAACTTCGGGTTAAAGTGCTAAATAATCTGTCAAATGGTCATGCCTATGACACATGAAACAATAAACACAACTGGTCATTCAAAAAAATGTCTAACTCAGTTAGACATATCAAACTTGTATGGGCCTTGTTACTTTCATCCCGTGTTACTTTCATCCCGTGTTACTTTCATACCGGCTTTCCCCTGTGTTAAAACTGAGATCAGCTATTAAAGGCCACTACAGGTGGATGGGAGGTTGGAGGTGATGGTTCATGTTGTGCTTGAATTATATATTGTCTTGAGTTCAAAAATTTACGAACAACTTTAGAAGTATTGGTATATTTTTAAACTTTGGACTCTGTTAGGTTAGCTGTTTCCCCCTGCTTCCAGTCTTTATGCTAAGCTAGGCTAACCACATCCTGACTCCAGCTCCAGACATGTTTCAAGATGTATATAAAATACTCTACTTTGAATAATAATTTGTGTCTTATGGTTTTTACACAAAAAAGACCAATTATCTTGTAAAAATCCATAACATTACATCTTCTCCTTCTCCCTCATTAAAAATTACTGAATGTATGAATATGTAAATTAATTTTATTTCAGAAGTTTAACTGCTGGACACAAGATGTTTCCTTCATTGAAAGGTCAATTCTCAGTGTCTGAACACAGGAGGCTTCAAGTTCCCACATCACACCTGTGTAGGTTGAATATTGAACCAGAATTGGCTTCCAAACTATTTGTGATGTCACAAATCCTGCTTGTAGACCCCCCCCTTAAAATTAGATTTTCATTGAGCGCAGAGAAACTTTCCACTTTCAGCAGATGAATGTGAAAACAGCCTTCTAGTGTAAAACTATGGCGCACCTTTAGGGGTCTATTTTCAGCGGCGGATTATTATCTCCTTTTTTGTTTTTGTATTGACTTTGTCATTATTTTGTATATTGATTTATACAAAATAATGATAAAATATATATCTTATTTCTTATTTTAGTCTTGTTGAGTTTTCTTATTTGAATCCAGTGAATCTCAAAGAAAAAAAATCTCAAGCTTCTCCGAGTTAGGATTACTTCAGTGTTCATCGTTCAGGATATTTTTACCAGGAGCTGAATTATCCGTAGAGGTCTCCTTCTCTCCAGAACAAACAGACCCGGTGATTAAAACGTTTAAAAACACTGAATAAAGCAGTTTCATGTAAAAAAAATAATAAAAAATCAGCAGACAGAGGACGTCCCTGCGGGGTTCTGTGTGAGCTGAGCTGCTGCTAATGTTTTCTCAGCTTGTTTCTCTGATAATGCAAGATCTAGATGTCCGATGACTAAAATCTTTCATCCGGCTAAAATATAGTTAAAAACGACCAAGATCTAAAAAGTTTATTGTAAAAATGTGGCGGACAACCACCACAGTTTCTGGCGGACAACCACAACACCGACACATGCATCTTGTGTGCTTATACTCTTGGTAGAGGAAGTATGACGCCATTGACAAGCGACCAAAGGAAACAGACCATTACCTTGATTAAAATTATGTATTTCTCAGGGTTTGAAAATTGCTGGAAACATCTGGGATAATGTAAGGACACAACTCAACAAAATATATAACACAGGTCTAGTTGTTTTTTGGCATTTTAATGCGGAATAGTTACATATTATAGCTTTAAAAGTGCTGTGTACTGTTTATTTATTTCTGTGTGAATAAATTGGCGTCCAGTGGATCCAAACTGCGAGCCAAACACTCCTCGGTGGACCTTTCTGCGGTCTGCTGGCCCTGTTACACAGATGCCCTGAAGCATTAATGAACAGCAGAGATCTCATTATGAATAATGACACAGAAATGTCAGCATAAAGCCACTGGCCTCGTTTTTGTTATTGCATGTACTGATATATTGATGAGTCTCCCTTTTCGCTATCGAGATTTTTTTCTTTCTGACTGATGAACACTGGGGTATTTTTCTGAAGCAATCCTGCCAAACAACCAGGACTGTTTACTGTTAACAAAAGCCGCAGTGCAGGCCATGTTTCTAAAAAACCACAGCGGGAGAGGATGGGTAACCATCCTGCGACATGAACAGTTTGTCACTATTTTCATCTCACTATCATCTGTGCCCAGTTTGCTGCTTTTCTTCGAGAGCTGTTTTATACATGCTGTCTTTGTTTTTACCTTCTGGAGTCTGCAAGAAACACGTTCTGCTGCTAATTTCATCCTCTCTCCCTCTGTGCTTTGTTTGCTGAACACATCTCTTCGGCTGTGATTTATCGCTGCTCTGTGTCTTTCTGGTTATTCCCAGGTGATGCTACCTGTCTTAACAATCGCCCAAAATAGAAGACTTATCACCCAGAAGTAGGCTACAGAGGATATGTGAATCTGCCCTCCCCTGTTCCCTGAAACGGTGAGTATATCTGCAGTTTAGAAACATTGCTGAGCTGATCCACACACCACTAAAACACTTGTTTTCATGAGCTAGTGCTTGATTAAAAAGATTTTACACAGCATACAATCTCTGTCTTTGTAATATGAAAAACCAAATCAATACCTAATCAGTCGTTCACTGTGAGGCACACACATAATCACCACACCATCACACACAAGGTTTTGTTTCATAAGTCAGCAAAGGTTTTATCTCAGGAAGGAGCTGCCTCAAAATACCTCTGTAAATCTGTAATAATTACAGTGAAATGCAAGTACAGTTCTAAACAACACCGAACACTGAGAGGTGGGGACATGATATGCTGTGTTTAAACTGAAAAATGACAGGGTCAGTCATTTATTTATATTTCTTCTTATTCTTTGATTTCATGATGGTGTCCCCTAGTGTTAAATTATTTTAGTTAAATACCGTTCAATCATCCGCTTATGTTACTGATGTCTTTATTTCCATTCAGAAAATCAAATCTGCATAAAATGATAAACAGACGGTCACACTGAGCCTGATAGCATCCTGCTACACAACACAAGAGCCACAGACTCTGAACAAAAAAATCGACATTAGCTTTCCTGCTAAAGTCTCCTTCTTCTCCTTCGTAAACACATGAACACACGTCTTGTCCTGCGGCTTAGCCTGTTGAACAAGTCACCAAACATTTAGCAGGGAAAAGTGCACTGCTAACGTCAGTTAGCAGGCTAGATAGCTAATTAGCTGCTCAGCTGCAGCACATTAAACAGCATGCTTGAAAATGTCACTTCGGATGCGTTAGACACTGGTTTGGTTCTTACTCTTCAACACCACTAACAACATGACTTGTAACTACAGCAGTTTGTTTACTTTGTCTCCGTTCCATATGGTGTAACACCAGTAGCCTGCCAGCTGCTGTCAATCAAACACAGACACCACCATAACCAACAGCTGTCAATCAAACACAGACACTGACACCCCCCCCCAGCCGACTAAGACAGAAAGGAGCATTCCTACTATTTCCCCAAACACCTATTTTCTTAATTCTAATAATACAAAACTATGAAAAAATATATTCGAAAAACATGTTGACATCATTTTTGACTGCAGAGGGACGAGTAAATGTGATTTCAGTTGGACTTTAAGGTTAAACTCTCTGCTCTCACTGCTTCGCTCTCTCTTCCATCGATCAGCTAGCTCTCGCCTCAGCGAACACGCTGCCTCAGTTTCCTCAGCAGATGGATGTGAGTGGCAGCAACATGTATATCAGCACAGATGGACTAATGCCAGCAGCAGCACAGAGACGGAGGCGAGGATGTTTAGTGTGCAGCTATTTTCTCTGATCCTTCAGAGCTGTCTGGACACATTTCAATTATAAATGAGTAGTTAAGTATTGATGAAGCTTTAATGATGTATGAGAGCACAATGTGTATTGATAAATTGATCAAGTATTTTTCATACAGTTGATGCACTGAGAAGCAGCAGCTTGTGTGTGTGTGTTTGCATGTAAGTATGTAGATGTAACTAGTGAATGTGTGTGTTGTTGTACTTCTATCTTGGTGAGGACCAGTGGTGGACCTTCATAGTGAGGACATTTTTAGAAAGTAAGGACATTTTTGGGAAGTGAGGACATTTTTTAAACAGGTGGACCCAAATGCAGAAGACTGTAGGCAGAGCAAAGCTGAAGAATAATGTCTTTATTCTAGGTTTAGGAACAGGCAAAGTAACACTGAACTGAACAAACAGCGCAGAAGAAAGCAGCACAAACTGAACAGAGGAGCCAACAAGACTGAACTGAAAACCAGGACTTAAATACAAACTGAACTAATGAGACAACAAGGAACAGGTGGCAAGACACAAGGGCAGGCTAGGAGCTGATTGGCTGGGGAAGACACAGGGAGCAGGGCAGGGCTAATGAGACTGAATGTAGGGCAGGTGTGGAGGGGAAAACAGGCTGGGAAAACAAGAAAAAACACAAAAGGCAATAGCTGCTCTGGGCCGAGGGCGAACCAAAAACAGAACCCCATCCATAAGCCAAAGTTCACAATATAACCATGCACAATCCTCTTCATATATAAACCGTCATTAATCAAGCTGTCAGAAAGAAAGACAACTGTTGCTCAGATTTTCAGTTCACTTTTACATTTAGTTTCTATGAGAGTCAATGTAGCAAGCAACAGTATCTCAAGTGGCCATTAAATATAATCTTCAACCTCTTATCTGTCCTTCCCACGCAGTTCAGTCTTAAACAGGCAGAAAAGCCTGAGGGCATCTGGTGGACTAGTGGGACATAGAGCCACACTGGGACAGAACCATAACAGGAAAGTGTAAAGTGAGGACATTTTTGAATATATATATATATATATATATATATATATATATATATATATATATATATATATTGGTAAGTCAGGCTATTTTGTAAGTCAGGACATGTTTGGAGAGTGAACACATTTTTAAAACATTTGGACATTTTTTGAAAGTGGACGCCATCTAGTGGCCGTAGTAATTATGACCCAGGGAAATGACAGTTCACATGACAACTATATGAGGTGACAAATTTCCATATTCAGAGGTGGCAGGTTGGTTAGATGTCTTTCTCGTGGTCTTTCCAGCCACGAGTCGCCATGACGACAGAGGTTGCCTAATTTTAAGGAAGTAGTAACTTTAACCCACACCACGTTTCAAGTGATCATTTTAACCCAAACCATGATCTTTCCCTAAACCCAACCAAGTGGTTTTTGTGCCTAAACCTAAGCAGACCTCAGCCACAGCGTTGTCACATCATAAATCATCCCTATTTTTTAGCAGTGATGTGTAACAGTTTTGAAAAGCACAGACAGATGATGTTGTCCTGCCCGATTACTGCCGACAGAGGCGCCAGATTAGAAAACGCTCCTATGTGTCGTTCAGGAGTGCATGTTACAATCGACCTACGTGGTCATTTAATTATGAGGACGTGTTGATAATGTGTTATGTATCAGTGAATCCTCATAAATATAGTACATCACAAGTATAAACGTGTTTGTTTGCACATTTTTGTGTCCACGTTTATGTGCATGCAAATGCGTATGTATCTGCCTGTGTACATGCTTGTCCATGTGTTTGCTCCTGTCTATGTGTGTGTGTATGTGTATGTGTGTGTGTGTGTGTGTGTGTATTAGACTGCAGATTCTTCTGACCTTGGATGCCCGTGAAGCTGCTGGAAACATGCAGCAGCTCATCAAATATTTACGGCTCCATCTAATTCAGGACTTCATGTGTTCTTTCTTCCTCTGGCCTCGGGCTGTTGGCTGCAGGCTGCAGGCTGCCAGAGAAGAGAGGGAAACACATCTGCACTCCAGTCCAGATTCACTGTAAACACATGAAAAGCACCATTCACACTTCATCCCATAATGAGCACTTAAACAAGCTTTTCTAGGCTTTTTTCCTCTCCCTGCACGTAGATTTTTTAGTTTGATTTTAACCTGTGTAAATAAATAATTTCAAATGTCTTGTTTTTTTCCCCGACAAACAATTAAAAATCAAAATTGTTGTTGATTATTTTCATGTGCATCAAATAATCAATTAATCAACTGCTCGTTTCAGCACAAATCTGAGGTTACATACTAGAAGCAGCTCGATTGTTGGCTGGTAAATTAGATTTTTCTCCTTCAACTCTGATGATGTGCATCCAAATTCCCCCTGTGAACCCCATGTCCAGAAAAAAAATATTCATTTAACTGTCAACATACATTTCTGTAAATGTTATCTTCCTACACAAGAGTCCTGGGAAATAAATACAAAATCCCTTTTTCTGATTTATCTTTTGGCCTAATAACAGTCAAATTTAAGAATATTGATGCTATAAAATATCAGAATCAGACCTAAAAAACTCACCCAGTGTAATTTGTGTATAACTGTAGAATGTAAACTCCTCCTCAGGTTAAAACCTCCAAATTGTCAGAAAACACTAATGAGGACACGTTCCTCAATCACTGAACTTGAACCTTTTAATGTATGCGACTTATGTGTGGAAATGATGTCTAACTCTAGTATAAGAACATACAGTAATCTCTACATTGAGTTTGTCCTAATTTACTGACGTTTTATGAGACTGTTGCAACAAGCTAACTGCTTACACAGGTCTGATATTTAGTTTAAACCTCATCTAATTAATGAAATCTGGCTCCAGACTGTTTGTTTCTGTCAGAAGCAGAGTTTCAGGAATAATTTAGTATGCAAGGTTATTTATCACTTTCCGATTTAGCGAGGCCGAATTCCTACTTTACACTGAAAATGCACCTGAAAATAAAATAAAAAAATCATGTAACTATAACAAATTATAGAAGAAATGAATACAATGATGGCTATTTTTATGAGGGCTCTGTCTTATAATATGACTTTTTGTAAAAATATAATATGTAATTTTGTGCTGCAATTCTTACCTTACAAATGACAAATGTGGCAGATTTAAATAGTATGTACACATTAAACACAAATATTAATCTGGGTCAGCAGGATTGTCTGGTTGTTGTTGGCAGGTCGATACCTGAAGAAGCTTTGAAAATCTTTTACTGGCTGAGAAAATGTAGGCAAAGAAACTTCCTTCTTCCTGAAAAAACACTGCTGTGGCTGAACTGGGTAGCTCCCAGTGTAACTGTATGTGTGAAGCAGTGTATCTCTACTGTAGGCTGATAAAGCAGCGTTCGTGCTCCTCCTTCACTGGATAATTAAAGTGTGAAAACAACATGTGGGTCCATGAAGCGTGTTCTTCTTCACCAGGCAGAACTCCCATACACCCACTCTGCTCCGAGTCAGAGTGTAAATATGTTCTGACACTCTTTCCATCCAAATTTAAAGGTGTTATCATCATTTCTAGTTTTAATTGATTATACAGTTCAACCCGAGTTTGGACGACAGTGAGATAAAAACTGCTTCACATGTTGGCAGCTCCAACAGACAGAAATACCGCGAGCTGACGCAAGTCTGAGATGTTTCATAGCCAAAGTAACTGAAATGATGAAAGAGAAAATGATTTATCATGATGATGAGCTCTGTGGATGATGTGGAGGAGACAGTTTGTATTTCACTTTTAATTTTTAGTCACACTGGTTAATTCCAGCGCGGCTCCGGGGATGTCTGTCGCTTCAGCACTTTGGTTCAGAGTGAAACGTCTCAACAGCTATTGGATGGATCATCATCTAACTTTGTCCCCAGAGGATGAATCCTAATTACTTTGGTGATCTCCCGACTTTTCATCAAGTACCTTCTTCAGACCTTCTGTACCCCCAGAAATGACTCAGTTATTGCAAATCTGTTATGATCTACTGTTTTATGCTTTGTTTGATGTATTTTGCCTTTTTTATTTTCTTCGTAATGTACTTTATACTTAATGTTTAATTAATTAATAAAACACTTAATTTGAATCTTATCAGGTTAACCCTACTGTTGATGTGCACAGAGTGTGTCTTCTCTGATAACGTCATTGTCCATATTGGACAATTTGAACCAAAATTTAAAAGTGAATTGATTCAAACTGCAGATTGTGTTTTCAGTTTTCTCAACAGTGTAATCTTTAGCTTCCACCCACCATTAGTTACACTTGTAACAGAATTTTAAGTTCAGTGATTGTGATTTTAAGTTCAGTGATCTAATAGCTATATTAAAGTTCTCCTTTTTATTAACTGTGCCTGATCTGTCTCTAACCATAACCATACCATAGTTGCCATCAGCAGATATTGTTGAAAGCAAGAATTTTAAAAATGTTAAAAAAAACATTAAAGCTAGACGTTAAAAAAAATCCCTGTCATGAAATGTAGTCTAATATTTTGCAGAAGTGTCCAATATTGGATTTCTTGTGTGGGAATAACGTTTCATCAGGTGCTTCTCTGCACCTCCTAGTGTCAAGCTTCCCCAGGAGGGAATTACTGTATGTGTGGAAGCCCCACACTGTCTCCTACAGATCCATCCCCGTCTGTGCCCGATCCCCAACCAACCAGAGGGATGTGATCCCTCACTGGCTTCCCACCTGCTAACGGTGACACTTGTGTTTGTGGGAGTGCACAACCGAGCTGTAAGTACCTCTTCCAGGAAGTGAGAACTTTACCCGCAGACAAACCAAAGAAAGAAGATGCTTCCACCCACCAGCTGTAGTACAGAAGGTCATATTTATTGTCTCCTAGAAATTATTATATTTGTTTATATACGACTGACTTGTTTTCTCCTATTATGTTGCATTGGCAAACATAATCACTGGATGAATTATTTTCACAGGCACATTTTTTCGAATGAATGAAGCTCTACATTTATATATCACACTTAAGTTGGATGGGAGGATGGGGGGGGGGAGTCTGACACCAGAGACCGGGGACAAACAAGCACTTTGGTTAAAGTTAGTGAAAGATGCTGAGCTTCAAGTCACTGCAGACGTTTTCTGTATTAAACCAAGACCATGATCTTTTCTTCTACCTGGTCCAGGTTTCCCCTGACCAGCATATCTCCGTACACACAAGAACGCAAAAACAAAAACAACTGATCAAACAAGCATCACCAGTAGGTGGTGATAAAGTCTACATCAAGGATACGTCAAATACCAAAGAAGAACATTCATGAACATGTGTAATGAGCTTATTTTCCTTTGGTGGTAGTTGTTGTTTCAGGTGCATGCTCGTTACACAAAGCAACAATGAGCATGCTCAAATTGAGGTGTGACGTTTCCCAAACGTTTCATTATACAACATTATACAACATTATACAACACGGACACACAGAAACAAGAGTTTTGAAAAATCTGCACTTTAGAAGGCGTTTAAAAAAATCTCTGTTTTAGTGACAAAACAGAACGTAGAGGAAACTAATGACTGCTGAGGTGTGTATTTTTGCCTATGTGTATTATAAACGTTGTTCAAATACAAAAATGGTTAGCAGCATCAGTAGATGAGAGGATAATTAAGCTAGCAGACTAAGGTTGATGAATGATGTTTTGGTATTCTTCTTGATTTTTGTAGATTGGTAAAATGTGTTAGGTGTGTGATATCTTCACCATGCTGAGGGCAAAACAGCACAGCGGGGCAGTGTGAGTGGTGATAAAGTACACTGATGCATTGAATCATAGCATCATACAGGTGTATGCTGACTATTTCACTAAACTGTGTCTGGTTTGTATGCTTCTGCCTAATGTAGAGGAGCTCCAGGTGTGTGTGTCTTAGTGTGCAGGCTGCACACCGGAGTGTGAGTGAGTTAATGATTTTCTCCTAAAAATGTATTTTGAGCTCATGTAGTGTTTGTAAAAATGTATTTTGTTTATGAATGTATATTTCCCAGTGAACTTATGTACTTTACTGTAAGGTAACTAAACAAGTTGTGTGTTTCAACAAATCTATTTTTTGTGTTGTATTTCTATTTCAGTTCATTAGAGTTTTCTGAAGGAGATATTGAGCTAGAGTCTGTCTACTGTAATCGTACCTGCATCGTTGTTTCTTAGCACTATAGTCGACAGTTTGGAGCTAAAAGTCAATATTAAGTTTCTATTAGGGAAGGTGTTTCAGGAAAGGTTGTTCATAGGAGACATATCTGCTTCCATATTGGTTTCACTGATGTTAACTGAGTCCAGAACAGGGTGGAAATAACTATTGTTTTGTTATCACTGCGATTATCTTAAACCCTCAAAGTTACAGAATTAATGCTGTTCTTCATTGAGTGCAGTCACAAAAAGAGTTTTGCTCTGTATGCAGTCCCATCATTTACGACCAGACTACACAAAAGCAGGTCAAATTTGACCTGGACGGTACGTGAGGGTCGAGTCTCCGTGCCTTCATTCTGTGCAGCTTTCAGCACATCGCAGATATTGTCACAGCTAGTGTTGCCTACAATCATAGAAATGAAGTATTAGGAGCCCAGCCAGAGGCCTGAAATCCAGCATGTGTCCATCTACTCTTACCCTGATCTCTTCAACACACACACACACACACACCATCACCTTGTAGATTTATTTCACTGCTGTGCTTGGCTGCCTTTTTTTTATTTTTTCTGCCCTGATCCCTTGATTGTAATTCAGCCGTGGAGGTGAAGGGCAGATGGAGGCGATGAAAAGATCTGCGGCGAGAAGAGACGGAGGAAGAGGTTCCCTCAAGTGAAAGGAGTGATTAACAGCGAAGATGAAGGTGACTCCGACAAAGAAGGAACTGAGGGAGTGTAAACATTTGTGCGTCAGTGGAAGTGAAGGTGTGAAAGAGAAAGGCAGAGGAGGGAGGTGATGTGTCGACGAGACGCTCGCTGCTGTTAACATCATTTTTTTTTATGTGAGCAGGACGAGGATATAAAAGGTACAGCAGTGTTCACAGTGTCGTGCTGAACTGTGCTGATACTTCTCAGGAAAAATAATTACACACATGCTGTATACAGGTGCTAAACTTCTATATTCTTTTACCTGCCAGGTACACATGTGAAAACATCTTCATGTAAACACCCCTGAAACCATTTAACCAATAGTTGACAGATTTGGCATGAAATTTGATTTAATGAGCCATAAGACAAATGCAAAGCATAAAACTCACTAAACCGTACATATATGAGCAGATAGTGACTCTGAAGTAGCTGAATTGTGGCTAAATGAGGATCAATAATATCTTATCTTATCTCATCTCATCTTATCTTTCTGCTTAGAACAGAATAAATAAATCTTTTGTTCTACATCCCAAAACCATCCAATCACAGGTTTTATAAACTGTGCACAGGGTGAAAGATGCACCACAGAATCTGTAGCATCAGATTGTCATTTTTATATTATTTCATTTCATTTTGCTTTTGTGTACATACCATGTTAAACTGTTACTGGTGACATTTAGAATTTACATTTTGGCTCATTGTTGCTGAACTAATGAGTGTAGAAAAAAAAGATTTTTCATTTCCTTATAATCGAAACATTTTGTCAAATTCTGTTTGCTTTTGTCTGACTGCGATTTTCATTTTTCTGTAAAAGGTTTTCTAAACTTTGCTGATGCAGTTCTCTGTGTAAATTATGACGTGTACACTGTAAATCTTTGATGTAAATTTACATTGAAATCTGAACATTATTCTGCTGTGTTAATGTCATACAGTGTCTACTGTAAACTGCAGTGCAATCTGGGAGAGAAAACATGATTACAGCACTTTAAAAGAATGCCATTATTTACAGGAATTTACCATGTTTAACATATATCATTTATAACAGTATATAAATGACACAAAGCATGATATGTCCCCTTTAAATATTTTACCGTTGTGCGTGATGTTCAGTCAGAATCACTATTTAATGGAAGGGTTCCATTGTTGTTGTGCCTAAAATAAAAAGCAACAAACACAAAAATGACTTTGTACCTCACAAAGGTTTGAACAAATGAATGAAGTTAATGTGCACCTTACAGAGACTCGACATATGTTCACACTATATGTGAATGTAACCATGAACTGCAGTTTCCTCGTTACCAGTTCATTCACCAGAATTATCTTGTATGGAAGTTCAAATTAGCAGATTATTATCACTGTTGGGTATTTTTAATCAACAGTGTGATTTGACGGGAAATGATAGAAACAGCAGAGTGCTGCAAATCAGGAGGTGTGAACACGTCTCAAGTGATGTTAACAGCGAGTCATAATAAGAGTCAGCTGCAAAGACTGTGGGAGAAACCTGCAATCACATGTTAGTCTGATCATCTCTGGTAAGGTCAGAGGTGGAAAACAATGAATTACAAGCGATGCAAATGAGTAAACAATTAGTGTCCAGGCACAAAGAAAACTTTAAGTCTTCACTGTCGTGTGGTTTCATCAGTAGAGTGGTAGAAGGGGGCAGCAGAGACATTTTTCCACTCAGCAGTTGAATTTAAATTTGGTCGTGATCTTTGTGCTCATCAAATGAAGACACAATTTGCATTGCATTTGCATTCGAGGATTATAATTCCATTAACTAGACCTCTTGTTTGTTTCCTTTCAGAAATCCAGTTGCTCTTTTCCTAACAAAGTGTGTGTAGACTTTGTTAGAAACACACTCGTGCGTTCAGTAAAGACACAGGCCGTTCAAGCTCTTCAACAAAAGCCGTTTTCACATGATCAGCCTCAAACTGCTTAACGACATTCAACATTTTGTTCTTACTGAGGGAGTGTTGATGCCTCATTCACACTGTTTGACATTCAACACCGAGCTCTGTTCATGTTGCTGTACGGCTTTATGTGTCACATTGGCGTGTTGGCACTCACATAGAAGTACATAGTACTAGTCTGCAACAGGAAATACATTTTGAAGGAAACATAATGCCTCCCTTTTTTTAGGGCATTTTTGTGCCTTTATTATAGCGACAGTGGAGAGAGTTGACAGGAAATGAAGGGGAGAGAGTGATGGGAGTGACATGCAGCAAAGGTTATGTGGCATGTGTAGGCTAACGGGGCGCACCAGCTGAAGCATTATTAAACCTTTTTATGATTATGTTTAGGCACTTGGTTAGGGTTAAAGAAAGATCATGGTCTTTGATTTAATCCAGAATAAATCTGCAGTCACTTGAAGCACAAAACACATTTACTTTAATGACATTTAACCAAAACCACAGTCTTTCCCTAATGTTAAAGTCGCCCTCTGGTCTCTCTTCTCTGTGCAGAATGATGTATGTGCAGAGTTTGTTTTCACATTCATCTACGAGCAGGATTTGTGACATCACAACTAGTTTGGAGCCGATCGCGGTCCAGTATGCAACTTACACAAGTGTGATGTGGAAACACGAAGTCTGATCTTGTTTTTATCATAGCACGTAGCCCCTGAGGTATCAGTTAATCTTATACTTCTAATCTCATTATAGCACCTTAAACAAGGTGCCACAAATACAGTATAATGTGTGTAAATTATTTTACAAAGGTGGGTAAAGCTCCTCGTTATAACACCAGGCAGAGCCAGTGTAGCAAATTTAAATTTTTATAGATTCAAGTCGAAGATGTGTGAGGATTATTTTCTGTATTCTGGAGCCATGGAGGGAGTAAGCTGCCTACTTTAATTAAACACAAGTCAAATCCTTCTAGCTTGAAGTAAAAAACAAAACAACAACTACTAGACACAGGTTTGAATAGAATAATGGTACATATAAAATCTATTTATTGATATTTGCATCTTAAAATAGTCTGTGCTTAGGATTCAGTACACGTATTCAAATAAGTCCAGAACTTTATCGTTTCTATCCCTGACAAAGTCTGATATGTTGTATTTTTAAATATATTGTTGTCAGTAAACCTAACAGATATGTCAGTGACGATATCAAACAGAATAAACAAACAAGTTCAGATCTCTACCAGAGATGATAATTAAGTGCACACACCTAATGGCCCCATGAAGCATTTTAACATCAATTAATCATAACTGAATTAATTTGCAGTAAACTAAAGAGACCTTCACACACAGCTTCTTCACTATGTTTCACTTTGTTTGCCACCGGCACAGATTTGGAGGTAAATCTGATTTTCAACATTAAAACACAAACAAGAATGAAACGCTTTGAAAACTAATCTACTTTGCAAATATGACAGATCTATTCCAGTGGATGAGAGACTTCTGGAAGGTCTGTGATCAACATTCATAAATAAGACAGAAGTTAAACCAAAGAAGTTATTAGTCCTGCTACACACATTTTAAAACCATTTGATACCCAGACTCACACTCCAAATTGATTCAATTCTGCAATTAAAGTAGTCTGGATCTGAACATGTGAAGACTTCTGTGTTTCACTCCTTCAGCCACACAAAGTGCTGACAGAGTCCTCAGTACTGACTCGTCATCTGATCATCTCACACGTCAAACAACAGATAAGCTCAGCGTCTCTGCAGATATCAGCGCTGTTTCTATCAGAATGAGTTATTGATGGCTGACTGACATGTTAACCTGTTTATCTGTGTGTGTGTGTGTGTGTGTGTGTGTGTGTGTGTGTGTGTGTGTGTGTGTGTGTGTGGTGCAGTCCTTCACTTGTTTATCTGCAGAGAATTATTGCAGTCAGACTGTTTGAGTGGAAATAAAGATAATACAGAAACACAGTATAATAACAGAAACATTTCTATGAGTTTATTTCTATGGCTGTCACTGTTTTCCATGCTGTAAGACTCATTTTAAGTGAATCTAATTAAATGAGAGTTTATCCATCCTGGGTGGCTCGTTATGCTGAAAGAACTGCAGGAGCCTCCTTTGACTGATGTAACAAATAAAACATGCCGATGTCCTCGTTCTTTTCTAGAGGTGAGAGGTGAGTTTATCATGCAGAATTAGCAAACACAGTTTAAAGGATAAGGCTGGTCATTTTTTTATATTTTTCTTATTGCCAACAAATGTCATGTGCAGAGCCAAACCATTTGTGTGTGTATTCAAAGCCTGACATATCTTATTCCTCTGTTGTTGTTCAAAAATTATTAAAAACACGTCAGTGAGCCACACCGCTGCACTGGGTGACATGTTCCTTCATCATGAAGAGTCTGAACACGTTAGTTTGTTTAGAAACGGCTCCAAAGACTAATAACAGTGATCACATTTTCGGTCTCTGGAGAGTAGTTCTGTGTAAGGCAGACGCCACTGAGCATGTGCAGGAACACAGTTCTGTTTACAGCTTCACTAGCTTGTTGTGTTACATATCACAACCTCTTGATTTTGTAGATTCTTTAAGATGAAGATTGAGATAATAAATTTATTACAGTGATCATGTTTGACTTTGTGCTGCTGTGGTCTTTATGTTAATCTGACTGCATCCAGTTCAGACTTGTGCCGTGTTGAAAGTGAAAGAAATGTTGCAGGTTAGATTCTCATCTGAAAGAGATATCACAGAAAATCTTTCATGAAGAGCTGTTCCTTGTAAAAAAAACAAAACAAAACACTAGAAACGTGAGAAATAGCTTATGTTAATAAGCTAGCTGACACTTCTAACTAGCCTGCGACACAGTAGCTGGTTAAGCAGGCAGTCCTCAATAATCTTCTAGATTCTCAATTAATTGACTTGAGTTAAGTAAACGCAGCCTCCTCTTCACATGTTCATTTTGGATTTTGTTAGTTTGTTTTTGTTTTTGCTAAATGTCCATGTTTAACTATAGATTGTATATAATTATGGACGATGCGTCTCCACTTCCTGCCGCTATGTGAAGCTATGTGTAAAAGTGAAGCCAAAATATCTCGTCTGCTGTCTTGCTCATGTGACGTCATTTGCAACCAGCCCGCATAGCAAAATTGCTGTGACCCAGATCCGGCCCACAGCTGACACTGAATGATGGCACCTGGGCGGTCCACTCCTGTTTCCCAGATCTGGGCCACAAGCAAGCTGTATGTCAACCAAGAACAAACCAGATCAACCAGACCTGGCCCACATCCAGAATACACATACCTGAGAGCATCTTTACCAAAAAAAGACCCACATTTGATTTGGGATTTTCGTGATTTTGCTATTTTACCTGTGTGCCATTTCAGGCTCACTTCCATTTTGTCTGGGCCAGAAGAAGGCCAGCAGTGCCGCATCGTTGCCTGAAGTGGTCCACTTCCGTATGCTATCTGGGAGAGTCTGCGGCTGGATGATGGCCGCGGGACACGCCCCCTCAACTTGACGTATGTTTCTCCACGGTTCGGTCACAAAGGGTTCACAACGCAAATCTCAGGGGAAAAAAATCTAAACCTTAATCTTTTTTTCCCTGTAATCCCGCAGAGTGCTGCATTTTCAAATATATTTTTGTGAGTTTACAGATGGTCTGCCTGGAATGCTAAAAATTTGGTCGGGGCAAAGCCAATGTTTTAATCAAATATTTACACTGACTGTGCCAGCCACTGCTCCAGCCTGCCATAGGCCAGGGCAGCATGTGTCAAGCTATGAAGAATAATAAGAGGGTAGCAGTACACACATCACTGGCTAACAGGAAAAAGAATAATGTTATGATTAGCTCAACCTTATGGTTTGCATATATACGGAATTAGCACTATGTAACCGAATCATAACTGTAATTGCCGAGGTCACAAATGAGATGCAGCTACTGGTGACTCGTGAGGACAAAATCAAATCCTCCTTCCACAAGAAGCAATATGAAGCCCCACTCAGACAGGATGAACATCAAAGGGGGAGGTGGGGAATTAAATATTCTCTCTGCTGCTCTGTAATGTAACTAATTGATCCATTTTAACCATAGGGAAATTACAGGATATGGTCTGTAATGGACATAAACATTCAACACGACAAAGCCAAAAGCCTCCAAGGAGGAGAAGAGTTAAATGTGCGTGAGGTGAAGTCTCAAATGTCCACAGTCAGCAAACCTCCATATATACACTTAGAAATCAGAAAAAAGAGGCTTCAGAAGTTACCTGAGAATCATCACATTTTTACATTTTCTTCAGTATCAGGTAATCCAGTGATAGTTGTCTGTACATCCATGGCTACACTGCAAACAGGAGCTGCTAGCAGCTAATTCAGCAGACTTTTAATGACTTAAATTTCCCAAAATGTAAACAAATATGGTGTAAAAACGGGGCTCATAAGAGAATAGCAGTACCTACCTGTAGCTGCCATTACAACAGCCCATTTGATGAGCTTTTATGGGGTCTTACTCTCCTATATAGGACTATATGTGTTTAGCATATTTTGCATTTGTCATTTGTATTATTGATTTGTTTGTCTGTATGTTATTGTGTTGCGTGTTCAACAAGCTGCTCCACACGAATTTCCCATAGTAATTAAAAAAGTTTTTTGTATTGTATTATATTGGAAACACTGAGCTGAAAAAACAAGTAAAAGGACAAGTATTCACTCAGAGATCCACTTTAAAATACAAGGACGTCGCTCCGGGTGGCATTTAAATGACAGGAGGAGCAGCGAGTTCATTGAAAAACCATTGATCATGCAGCTGTAATTATTACTGGGTTGGGGGTGAAAAATGATCCACATACGCATTTCGGACTGGATTAAAATCACTGACCAATGCAAGTGGATATCTGCCACATTTACAGTCTTTTTAGCATCAAATTCCCTCTTTGTGTTTCCTCGGACAGTGTTTCCCTGTTGAGCTGCGGTGGAAGTATAGTAACAAAAAGAGGGACTTTGGCACTAAAAAGACTGTAACGTTGAAAGATATCTACTTGATTTGACTCATTTGGACGCTGAAGCTTCATATTAGCTTCAGATAAACTTTTAAATCCATGTTTGCACAGAAGGAGGACTGTGGATTCTGTCCCCCATCACTTCCATTGTAAGTGCATTATGAAGGGATCTTCTAATGGTCAGTATGAACAGGAGGAATGATTACAGCAAGAAAAACAGGTTTCACTCTTCATTTGAGCTCCTGACTGTTGTTTTAATACAGACTTGAATAATTGTGTCTCATCCTTGGCTGTGGCTCAGGAGGTAGCACTAATCAGAAGATCGGCGGTTTGATCCCCTGCTCCTCCAGTCCGCATGTCAAAGTGTCCTTTGATTAGATCCTGATGAGCAGGTTGGCACCTTGCATGGCAGCCTCTGCCATCAGTGTGTGAATGTGTGTGTGAATGGGTGAATGTTGACATAAATGCAGTCCATTTACCATCGTTTACAAGAACTCGTCCTTTAAGAGAAGTACTTATGTGTCTTCTCTGGATGTTTTCATGTCAGAAACTACCACTGCCATATGTGTTGTTACGTATACCGTGCAGCAAACAATCCTCTGGAATAATGTTCCTGAATATTTCTACTGAGTAAAGAAGCTGATCTCAATCTGTTGACTCTGCTCTCTGATAGGAGCTCTGTAGTGGTCAATACATATTATCCAGCTAGTCCTAGGGTAAATAACCCACCAATCCCACCTCTCCTAGAGAAATAAATCCAGTCCGAATGGGTCTTTAGACTGAATAATGGAGTGGGAACAAAATTATATCTGGCTAATTACTCAACCATTTTGTAATAATTGAACTTCCATAAATTCCCACAGGATTGTAATTAGTGTGAAAAAAGACCAGTGATGCCAAATGTGAAAGTTGTGTGTGTTTGTATGAAAACAGGCCGGAGGGCTGCTGCAGAGAGGGAGGCTCTCTCACTCTCCAGTCCACCTGCTGCTAAGTGACGCAGACAGAGCTGACACACATACACACACACACGCGCACGCACGCACGCACACACTCACCCCTGTAACCCAGCACTTTGCTGATGCAGCAGAACAACAGCCAGTGTGTCTCTCCATCTAAACAGGGTTACTTGAGCATGCAGAGCCACAGAGTGGTGCAAAATGACAGATAAGCTTCGTCCTCCTCGCCGCTCGAAGGGCTGAGACGGCTGGTGATGCACACCGTTATAGATAGACGTGGGGAACCTGATGTCTGTGGCGTTAAGCACATACCAGATGGAGGGCGTCAGTGATGTGTTTGTGTGTGTGTGTGTGTGTGTGTGTGTGTGTGTGTGTGTGTGTGAAAGAGTGAGATTGTGTGTGTGAAGTAGAGGGAGCCAGAGTTTGCATGTGACAAAAACACAAAGACAGTAGAAGATGGAGAGCAGAAAAAATGGAAAGTATGGGATAGTATGTGAAAGATGATGAAGATGATAACGCCTAAATGATCAGCTGCCACGTGTCATCTTCATCAGTGCAGGCCACGACTCGAGCTCAACTCTCAGCTAAGACTGTGTGTGATTATTCACCGGGGTGTTTAATTAACAAGAAAAACCAACTAAGTGTGGAAATTGCTGCAATTACTGTAATTTTTGACATGACTTGGCATGCTCTAATCTGAACTGCTGTTCTGCTCTTTTGGCTAATATAAGATGTGGAATATGGTGCACTTCTCAGTGCATTAATCTGCATGGTGGCGGTGACTCACCAGCAGGCTTACTTAGTGTTACCTGAATCGTTGCCTTCTGCTGGGGGAAAGCTTGTGTTTTTGCACCTGAGAGGAGTTAAAAAAAGTAAGAGTTCTCACTCTGCTGCTGCTTCTGGAACCAAAAATAGACACTTATTTATATGCCACTTTCTCTACTACATGTTACAAAAATCTGAGGTTTAATTTTCAGATTTAAAGTTTATTGTTGACCTTGGAAACAGTAGCTGACAGAACGATCCAGCATTTAGTAGGTGTTCTGTAGTAGTTGTTTCCATTTTTTTGTACACTTTAAGAGCTGAAAAGTTGAGATCATAAATTAATTAGTAGTTTACATCCAAATGAACTACTGCTGAATGACTACTAATTGGACCTTGTTGAGAGATTGTGTTGTCAACAAGTCCTTAAACCTGCATTTACTAATTTTTTGTCCATTTGTTTTCAGCAGAAAAAAGTAGTGAACACAACACTGACATATCATCACCTTTTAAATTGATATGTTGAATTTGTTAGCAAACAGTTGCCTTTTTCCACATCCAGCAGTTATGGAGCAACATTATCATTCATTAGGAGTCGTGTTTCTGTCCACCTGGTGAATGTAAGTCCAATATTCACTCTCTTTTAGCTGTTTTTACTCTCTACCAACTCCTGAGGGAAATATCTGGCTCTTTAGATGCTAAACGCTCCACTATGTTCACCAGCTAGTCTACAGCTAACTGTGTCTGTTTGCTGTTTGGTGCTTTTTAGAGCTCTGAAAACAGCTCAAAACGACGCTATGGGAGCGCTGAGATTGAACCAAAACAGTAAAGTTGCAGCCGGACAGATAAACAATGAGCTGAAACTCACTATAAAGCTGCGTAAAGCCGAGGGGAGCTGCAGAGTCACTGATAATTCTCTGTAGGTTCATCACTATGAGCCACGACCAACACATTACACACTGACATTATAAAATAGTGATTATAGCTGCTTTAAAGTGCTCAGAAAAATGGAAATTTGAGCATCTACAATTCCATCTGCTGAGGGAGATCATGTGATACGATCAACAATCTGAAGTTTAATTTTGGAGCCAAAAAACATTTTTCGTAATATTGTTTTTATAGATGTAATGAGCATGAGATGAGCATAACAGTTCCTTTTTTTACCTTAAAAAAACCTATTTTTACCGAAAAAAGCTCAACTCAAGTTCCACTTTTTAGCTTTTTTTCTGAGCTTTCCACCACATACCACAATCCTCTTCAGCAGATGATGTCATTTCATAAAGGAACTTCAGATCAACTTATCATCAGTTATTAACTCTGTGACACTGTGAGGTGCAGCTGAAAGCTCAAAAACAAGCTACTAAGTGGACCTTGAGTAAATAATTTCATTTATTAAAAGATGATTTAAAGCTTAATGATCCACAGTGCTGTTTGCTTCATTATACACGTTCATGTCATTGTGTTCAGAGCTTGCTTCTTTCCCATGAAACACATGTTTTTCATGTAGCAGCATCTAATAGTTGCAGGTATGTAATAGTTGTATTACTGTGAAAATCAAAATTTAACAATCTTCACACCTTGGCTGTGAATTTTCACACAAATCCCACTGTGCTTTGTATTCAAATCAGCTTCACGTTACAGGGCACAACAAGAGAAGTGAGTGTTCTTCATCCATTCGTTTTTAAAGATTACTGCAGTAATTATCCCAGTTAGGAGGTGGTTACATTTAAAATATTACTGATATGATCCAGAATATATACTGTTAGGTGTTGGATTTTTACAATAATCAAATTATTGTTCAATATAAGTGGTAGAATATTTAATTAGTGGTTCAATATATTCTAAATTGATGGTTTACTTTTTATTTAACGCAACAGGTTTAATAGGTACAAAGCTAATGTATGCTTCTCTGAAAGCACTCCTGAGTAACAGGACAGTATAATTGAAGCCACACATTTTCTGGCATGTGTGCCTATTTATAATATTGCACAGTGTCTATAAGGTCAGTGAGGGAGCATCCAAGCCCACATGCTAGTATTGTTCATACACATGCGGGGCGGGGACGATTGAGGTGGAAAATAAACCAGAAACGGTCCTGTCAGTGATATTTTTTATAAAAACAGTCTGAGCTGACAGTGTGTAATGTGCTGTGTGTGGCTCATAGTAACGAACCTACAGAGAATTGTCAGCAACTCTGCAGCTCCCCTCGGCTTTACGGAGCTTTATAGTGAGTTTCAGCTCATTGTTCAGAAGAAGAAGAAGAAGAAGAAGAAGAAGAACTTTGTTGATCCCCGTGGGGAAACTGATCCTCTGCATTTGACCCATCCTATACACACACACTAGGAGCAGTGGGCAGCTGCAGTGCAGCGCCCGGGGATCAACTCCAGTTGTTTTACCAGTACCTTGGTCAGGGGCACTGACAGGAGTATTAACCCTAACATACATGTCTTTGATGTTTAGCTGTCTGGCTGCAACTTTACTGTTTTGGTTCACTCTCAGCGCTCTCATCGCATTGTTTTCAGCCGCAGCAGGCAGCTGTTTACAGAGAAAAAGCTGTAAAAAGCCACTGTACACTACCTGCTCAGCACCAAACAGCAAACAGACACAGTTAGCTGTTTCTGCTGCCCCACGTTGGCCAAAAAATCTGTTATTGCAGGTTTAAGTAAAGGGGACACATACTTTTTAATGTTTTTTTCTGTAACTTCTATAGTTATAATGTCAAATTTTAAACATGTCAAAGTTCCAAAAGTTTAGGTTAACATATTTAAAAATGCTCCCTGTAAGCCAGGGCTTCAACCTGCTCTCAGTGCTCCGTTTCAAAAGTTTCCTCCTCATGATGACATCAGATAGTTTGCACATGCCCACAAACAGCCGTCCATTCTGTAATCTTTGTTGCTGAGGTTTTTCCATGTGTTGTTCACATTATCCACTCGTATATTTCGGATCTGATTTTGGTTCCAACATGTACGGAGGTTATTTGAGAAGTTGACATTTCAAGTAAAGAATGAGGAATAGAAGTGAAATCCTGCTACTATAGTTTGTTTACGTAGCCTCCGGAGCCGGAGGAAGCTTCCTGAAGCTGACCAATCAGAACAGAGTGGCCTCATCAGGAGGGGGGCCTTAAAGAGACAGGAGCTAAAACGGCCTGTTTCAGACAGAGGCTGAACTGAGGGGCTGCATAAAGGGCCAGTATAAGATAAATAAGGAGTTTTTTAAAACTCTAAATCATGCAAAGATATTCCAGTAGAGCCCCAGAATAAAAATATAGAAAGTTAAAAGTCAACTGTGACACTTTTTTTTTAATTCAAAGACACCGCACACAGGACACAAAGTCTGCATTTAGTATTATATAAACATATTGTTTTGGTAAACAGGGTTGGCCGGTCACACTTTCTAATCTAAGTGGAAGTAGGAGAAGTAGGAAAATAATATTGTTGTCTGGGAGGTTCAGAGTGAATATACAGCACTGCAAATATGCTCCCCAAGACACAATAGTTTTCATAGTTGAATTTCTTTTTTGTCATGTCATATTTTCATGCATAATTTTGCATATTGTAATTTTGCAATACAGTGATTTACACAATAATTACAGGCTATAATAAAAGTCTCAAAGTTCTCTGCTGTGAACTGTGTAGAGGATATTGCACCTTGGAAATAAATCAGTTTGGTGTGCTCACAGCTGCAGACGTCTGTGCGGTTATTGTTGTTGTGCAGCAGCTGGGTATTAGTTTCACCATGATTTAAAAGTAAGGACAAAAGCTCAGTGTACCGGCTCTGCACTTTGGCACAGCACTTTTCAAATTAGAGCCTTCAGATGGAACATACATATCTGTCAGATGGCTGCAGGCATTCAATCAGCTGAAAGGGAAGGCGTGTATACAGAATAAAAATGGTTGCCGATCCATTTATCACGGAGCTCAGAGACTGCTTTACTGGCATTCTTGATGTAGACACATTAAAGTTATAATTTTGTCACAAGAGGTCTATTTTTAGAAAAACATTGAAAGGTTTGCCAAAAGAAACCTTACCTTGCACTGACTCATCAGCAGGAAACCGCCTCTGCATGTTAAAAACCCCACATGGACAGTAGATGTTGAAATCAGGAAAGTATTTGTACTTGCTATAATGTACAGAACGCCTTGTGGAAACCTCAATGGATGAGTGATGTCTCAGAATACAAGTACACTAATGTTTGTGTAGTGTGGTTTGCTAAAAGTGAGCAGAATATGCAGTTTATTCTGTAGACTGCTATATTTGAAATAAGGTCATCATCTGTAGAGCTGAAGCATTTAGCTAATTAATCAATTAGTAGATCAACTGAAAACAGGTTTTTGCTTCTGAAATGTGCGCAAACTTCTGTTTTTCTGAGTCTTTTATGATAGTAAACCTTCACACTGTTAGTCTGACAAAACAAGACATTTAAATATGTCTTCTTGGCCCCGGGGGATTGTGATTAACATTTTTCACTATCTTCTAACATATAGAATTGAGAAAATAATCAGCAGACTAACAAATATGATAATAATTGTTAGTCTCAGCCTTAATCATTTGTGCTGTACTGTTTGCAGATTTAATTGCTTTGTTTGGTTAGCAGATGGGCTGTTTTTGTGTGTGTGTGTCATTGTGTTTGATGCAACGATGCATGGGCTTTTCTATTGAATTGAATGCACTAAAAAGACTGTAACGGTGAAAGATATCTACTTGATTTGACTCATTTGGACGCTGAAGCTTCATATTAGCTTCAGATAAACTTTGAAATCCATGTTTGCACAGAAGGAGGACTGTGGATTTTGTCCCCCATCACTTCCATTGTAAGTGCATTATGAAGGGATCTTCTAATGGTCAGTATGAACAGGAGGAATGATTACAGCAAGAAAAACAGGTTTCACTCTTCATTTGGGCTCCTGACTGTTGGTTTAAGTTTCACTTAGAATATATTTTCACTATATTTATAATATTTCACACTTTGATTGTATTTTTTTTGTATAGTTATATCACCTATTCTTTCGTGTTAGTGGTATTTTTCTCCTACTATGTATAGGTACCTGTGTTTTCTCTTACCTTCTATTTTTTGACTGTTGTGCAGTGCAATAAACCTGTTTTTGATTCTGATATTGCCTTGTATTTTATCCTGAAGGTTCATTGTTGTCTTTTATTCATACTGATATCATTTCATTCTCTACTGTTGTGCCTTTCACTGTTTGTACGGCGCTTTGGCCAACTCCGGTTGTTTTTAAATGTGCTCCATAAATAAACTTGACTTTTTTTTTTAAATGAAGAGGTAACTGACCACATAAAATAGGAGAAATCCAAATAATTATAAACAAGTTTGTGTAAAAAAACCCCACCAGAATCCGCCTTACAGTCCCCCTCCACTCAAACATTTGTTTTTTCTTGTCCCTTCAGTTGGATGTTTGAGCTTCACTGTGCAGAATGATGGATGTGCAGAGTTTGACACTTGAAGGCTGTTTTCTCTGAAGGGGAAAAGTTTCTCTGTGCTCACTGAAAATCTTTAGCTATAAAGCTATCATTATATATTTAGCTATAAAGTTATAGGGGCGGGCCTACGAGCACGATGTGTGACATCACAACTATTTTGGAAGCTGGTCCTGGTCCAATATTCAACTTACACAAGTGTAATGTGGAAACTTGAAGCCTCCAGTGCACAAACACTGAGAATGGACTACCTTTCAGTGAAGTAGGAGACATCTTGTGTTCAACAGTTAAACCTTTTAAATGAAAAATGTTTACATATTCATAGATTGTGGATATTTAATGAGGGGGAAGGAGTAGATGTAATTTTAAGAATTTCTAACTAGGTAAACAGCAGAGTATTTTATATGTCTTAAAACATGTCTGCAAGGGATCTTTAAAAAGCTGAAGATCAGAAAAATGTCACATATTTCCCATTAAATGGGAGGGAGCCATCTTGGCATTAGACGATCTTTGTTTCGCAGTAGCAGTTGTTGGGCGCATGCGCGGACGCAACCTCCGCTCCCCCCCGCGCTCGGCGCTGACAGCAGGCTGGCCGGAGACCGTTGCTGCTGCTGCCGCCGCTGCCGTGTTGTTGTTGCCGCTTCCGTCGCCGCCAGCTTCCACTCCACGTTGTGACCTGCTGTCCGGATATAAACTGACACCAGAACGGGACTTAATTTCTTTCACGGGAACAGAAAAAGCGACAAAGTGTTTTCGGGAGGCTTCGGACACCGAAGAGCTTTCTCCTCTCCTTCTCCCGTCCTCCTCCCGGTGGTGAGCGGACAGTCGGTGAAGGTAAGTGTCCGCTTTTTGTGACAGTTTTCGGTGCGGAGGAAGAGAGGGATGGACGGGCGGCTGCTGCCGTGCTACTGTCCCGGCTCGGCTCGATTAACTTCAGCCTGCCTTCAGCTCAGCTTCAGGACTGTCTGTGTGTTAAATGTGTGCATTAACTGAAGTCCGTTTGTTAACGAGATGACCACAATAACGGCAAGTTTTCCTCCGGCCGCCCGCTAACCGTCCGCACCGCGTGGAGCACACTGCCCGTCCTAAACGTGGCTTAATGAACATTTAAAGGGAAACTTTTTAATCGTTTTTTCCCGCTAAAAGACAACATATCATTTTTCTTGAGGCAAAAGCTGCTGTTACAGGTAACCCGAGTATTTACCTGTAACTAACTGCTGTGTTAAGTTGTTTTTGTCTTGATTTTAAGGTGTGACCTATTAAAACAGCACCTGTTTGTTTCTAGGAGAAGCACAGGTAAGCACATGCAGTGCTGGTGCACCTGTACACTGAATATTTTATCACATATTGCCTTTCCACCTCACATAATCAATACTTAACAGCCTTAACCTTTCCAGGTTTGCCTCAAGTTTTACTTTATGAGGTGCACAGTCTTGTTTTACTTCTGTAAATATGGAGCAGTTTGCTTTATAAAGCCAATGAGACAAACTCAAATATGGTATTTTTTGCACAACATTGATAGACACTGATTAGTTTGGGATGGTTATTGGTGTTTTCAGACATGCATGGCACATTTACACACCAGAAATATGTGAGAATAACATTATAGATTGTAATGTTAATATCAGTTACAAGATAAGATCAAATTTCTGTCATTGAACTGTCAGTAAAGGGTCAGATTTATTCAAGAGGATCTTAAAGTATAGGTTTACATTTTCAAGTCTGTCTCAAAACAAAACTGGCATGCCCATATGTACCTCGATTAGTTGAATAATCGATTAGTTGACCGAGTTGACAATTGATTAGCAGCTATTTTGATAATCAACGGCTTGTTTTGAGTCATTTTTAAGAAAAAATGCCCAAATTCTCTGTTTCCAGCTTCTTAAATATGAATATTTTCTGGTTTATTTAGTCCTCTGTGACAGTAAACTGAACATCTTTGGGTTGTGAACTGTTGATTGAGACATTTGAGAACGTTACCTTTTTCTGATATTTTATAGACCAACAGACAAATCCATGAATCAAGAAAAATAATAGACAAATTAATTGATAATGACAATAATCATTAGCTGCAGCCCTACTTGAAAGCGTTCCTGGTTGCTGTAATCATTTCTTCTCCAACGTGGCTACGCTGTAAGACGCTGTAGAGCTGCAACAGTTAGTCGATTAATCGATTAGTCGATCAAAAGCAACTATTTTGTTAATCGTTTTGAGCCAAAATTCTCCAGTTCCAGCTTCTTAAATGTGAATATTTTCTGGTTTCTTTAGTCCTCTGTGACAGTAAACTGAATATTTTGGGGTTGTGGACAAAACAAGACATTTGAAGTCATCTTGTGCTTTGGGAAACAGTGGTCGACATGTTTTCACCATTTTATTAGACCAACAGATTGAAATCCACAGTCATGGTTTTGTGCAAAAATCTCTGAAGTTCAGCTAAAGATATTATGAGGTTTCAGCAGTCTCAGTTTGACAAATCCAGGGTATCTTACATTAGTTAAGTCAGTAATTTATAGTCTTTTTAGTGCATCTTTGCACAGAGAAGACTGGATCTCCTCCATTGTTGTCTCACTATGAAGGGATCTCTTCACAGCCAGTATGGACCGGAGGAATGACTACAGCCACTAATTACTCCTCAGTGTACTTATGAGCATGTGAAGATTGCATTGTGTTAATGTAGCCTTGAAAAAATGTGAAGCCATCCTTTAAGCCTGGGAATATTATCACTGTATCACCAGATCAGTCAAAATGAAACTAAACCAGCTGATAATCAGTTAACTGTCCCAGTTCTGATGTTTCTGGCCAACAGTTTGAATTAAATGAGGATAAAATGAGTGTGAAGCAGTGAAAGATGCTTTCTTCTACAGGCAGAGCTGCAACAATTAATAGTAGACTACTGAATTAATCGCCAACTATTTTGACAATCAATTCATCGTTTGGGGTCATTTTTTAAGAAACAAATGTCCAAATACTCTGATTCCAGCTTCTTAAATGTGAATATTTTCTGCTTTCTTTAGTCCTCTGTGACAGTAAACTGAATATTTTTTGGGTTGTGGACGGTTGGTCAGGACAAAACAAGACATCTGAAGACGTCATCTTGTGCTTTGGGAAACAGTGATCGACATGTTTCACCATTTTCTGACATTTTATTGACCAAACAACTAATTGATTGATCAAGAAAATAATCAACATATGATCGATTATGAAAATAA
Organism: Scomberomorus guttatus; assembly: GCA_038419695.1. Lineage (NCBI taxonomy): Eukaryota > Metazoa > Chordata > Actinopteri > Scombriformes > Scombridae > Scomberomorus > Scomberomorus guttatus. Next base: position 31,914,964 of record CM076450.1, on the reverse strand, counting down.
TTGTTATTTGCAGCCTTATATGCAGGTGACACAGGTTGATAGTGGTGGTTGGTGGTTCATGTGCTCTGCTGAAGTGTCCTTGAGCAACGCACTGACCCTCCCATCACACCCTGCGTCTGTAACTTCTCTGTCTGAGCTCATGAGCTAAAAGACTGAAAGTATTCTCTGTGGGAACAAAAGACAGCTCAGTGCTCGCTGTCTGTTAAAGCTGCTTCTGCATTTGCATTTCCCACATTTGCCTGAACCTGATAAACACGCCGCTGTACGTCAGCGGTTCAGGTTTCAGCCGGGCCCGGCGTGCTCGCTGAGCAGACAGAGCACCGGCCGGAGCAGGTGGCTCCTCCGAGCCCGAGGAATGTAAATAGAAACGGTAACTCGAGCTTAATGTTCGGCTGCGGCTCCTCTGAGACCGGCTGCAGCTAAAAGTGTTGACGAGGACTCAGCGCTGCACTTGTAAATGGGGATCAAGTGTGTGTGTGACATTTTGTTTTCAATTAGAGTTGTCCTGTGTGTAAGGAATACACAAATGTTTTCTTAACAGTAAATTTACTGCCCAAATGTGTTCAGGCTAACGTCAGCTCAAGCAGCAACTCAGCCCAGAGGACCCAGGAGCATCTCAGCCCAGAAAAACTCCCAAAATCTGAACCTTTGGTGCTCTGATAATCAATAGGTTTTGGTACCATCTGTGTCTTCCTACTCAAACAACACATTTATGTAAATAAAATCTCAGAGGATGACAAGTTGATCAATATGACCAAAGAATTTCTTGTTGTATAATTTTTGCTCCAGTGTTTTTAAATTGTTCCTGTTTTCCCTTCTGTCTCTGCTGAAGTAGCTTCCAATTTAGAGAATAAAATAGCTGCAACAATTAGTTGATTAATCAATAAGTTAAACGACGGAAAATTAATCGGCAACTATTTTGATAATCGATTAATTGTTTTAGTCATTTTTTTACGCTGAAACTGCTGTTTTCAACTTCTGAAATGTGATGATTAAATGTTTTAAAGGAAAGCAAGAAATGCTAACATTAGTGAAGCTAAACCCAACATTTAGCTAGGAAGCGATTAATCGATCAGATTTGTTGATCAGAACTGTCCAAAACCCAAAAATATTCAGTTTATCACAGAAGACAAAAAAGCTATAAAATCCTCACATTTGACAAGTTGGAACCAGGAAATTTGGGGCATTTTTGCTTAAAAAATGACAAAAGCAATTATTCAATTATCAAAATAGTTGATTATTTTTCTGTCAATCAACTATCACTGTCAATCATTATAGCTTTAGAATAGATATATATGTATTTACCACATAGTGATAAAGTGTATTGAATTTAACAGAAGTACATAAAATATTAGAGGTGCAACAATTAATTGATTAGTTGATCAACAGAAAATTAATCGGCAACTATTTTGGTAATCAAATAATCGTTTTTGTCTTTTTTTTTTTTTTTAAGCAAAAATGCCCAAAATTAGCTCGTTCCAGCTTGTTAAATGTGAGGATTTTATGGTTTTCTTTGTCTTCTGTGATGTTGAACTGAATCTGTTTTGGTTTTGGACAGAACGCGACAGATGAAGACGCCACATTAGGCTGTGGGACAAAACGGACATTTTATAGACTAAACAACTAATTGATTAATCGAAAAAAAATAATCAGCCAGTTAATCGATCATGAAAATAACCTTTAGTTGTAGCCCTATAAAATATAACATTTTACTTTGGCATCGACACGTGTGGTAAAATGTAAAATTCAGATGACAATAGTCAAAAGAAGTAGTTGGTTAATCTACATGTTAAGTGATAATCAATAAATCATGTTAACCAGCTGTGAATGACAGGTGGACAATCAAAACTTAATTTAATCACCATAATATGATGTGTGTAGTGAATGATACACAACGAGGCATTCCTCTCTCCAGTATTGATTAGACTATTAGATGGAGATTTAAGGCCATTTTTCAAAGTGAGTTACATCAGCTTTATTGATAAGAGTAGATTCATGAAACACTGAGCGTTGAGTTTTTTGGAGGAGGGCCACATTGTCCCCCATAGACTCATTTACCAACCCCATAGTTTATCAATCAAAACAAAATAAATAAATTAAATACAGAAATGAATAAATATGTTGGAATTCTGGACTTTTTCTCAGCCCACATTTAATGGCGTTAGTGGGCTGACGTAACTTGTAACAACAGTGTAAAAGGATATTTTTGTCATTATTTTTGACACTTAGATGTTATTTAATTAGATTAGGTTGCTAAGTTTATAATAAATATTACAGTATATAATCTATAATATATGTTGCAGTCTGGATAGATTTTTAACAAAACAAAATATTTTTCTACAAAATTGACGATTTACTAGGGCTGCAACTAACGATTATTTTCATTGTCGATTAACCTGTTCGATTATTTTATTGATTAATTGATTAACCATTTGATCTATAAAAATGTCAGAAAATGGTGAAAAATGTTGATCGTTGTTTCCTAAAAGCCAAGGTGACATCCTCAAATGTCTTGTTTTGTACAGTCAACAATCCAAAGATATTCAGTTTATTATCAAAGAAGACTAAAGAAACCAGAAAGTATTCATGGGTACTATATTATATTCATTTGAGAAGCTGGAACAGGAGAATTCTGGTATTTTTTTCTTGAAAAAATTACTAAAAATGATGAACTTTACAGTAAAGCTGCAACGATTAGTTGATAAATCGGTTAGTTGGTTGACAGAAAATTAATTGGCAACTATACTGATAATTAATTAATCATTTTTAGTCATTTTTAAAGCACAAATACCAAACATTTGATGGCTCCAGGTTTTCAGATGTTAGAATTTGTTGCTTTTCAGTATCTTACATCATAGTAAATTGATCTTTTGGGGGTTTTGTTCTCTCCAAACGATTAATTATTGTCTGTAGCAGCCTTAATGTACAGAAACCCTTTATCCTGTCTGTGATGTATCACCAGTGTTCATCCAATCAGGAGTCAAAACAGTGAAAATCCCTGTTTTTGTGGCTCTGCTTCCCGTGTTGTTTGGCTGTTTGTGGAGCATCTTGGTGAAGCTGTAAAGTGACAGGCTGTTCTGGAGCACCAACACATAGTTTTTTAAATGAACCCCCAGCTGCTGTGGATTACTTCTGGCTCTGCAGTCCGTGCAGTGAAGACTGTTCTTCTGTCCTTTTGTTTCGCCCTCTCAGCAGCCTCACACAGCGTATTCATGGCAGAGCTATCTCTATCTCAGGGTGTTTGATATTCCCTGTTGATTCATGGTGAAAAACGTGTATTTTGAATTTCTCCATACTTTAAATTTTTTTCTTTTCAGCACAGAGAGTCTCTGAAAACACATTTCAAGGATAATGGGGAAACAAAAGCTCTCCATGGTAACCAGATGTTTAATGCAGAGTGACCCACCACACCTATTCAAAGACAAATATATATTTTAAATGAAGAATTGATTTGCAAAGATATATATATATAAAAGATGATGTGAATAAATAAAACAGCAGAAGAAAAGTTAATTGCAGATTTCCAGTCTTATTTTGTGTAGCTGTGTTCAGGGAGATACTTCTTAAAACTAATTTAATAAAATGTTTACATGTGTATTAATGTTAGGAGACTGAAAATGCACAAAGTGTGTGAACAAGAACAAGATTTTAACGTGTGATGTTCGTCAGTAGGTAAATAAGCACCTCAGCAGGGCTGATCAAAGAATAACTAAAAAAGCCTTAAAATCTGCCCAACTTTAAATATTTCACATTTTTTATTCTCAGTGCTACAGACAACATTTCAATACTCAGCCCTAAACCCAGCACACCTTTTCAGTGAGTGACACACTCTGACATGTTGCTGCCTTTAAATTAAAACTTGCTTTATGTAAAGACATACAATGTAATTAATGAATAAAAATATACAAAGAAAATAAAACTGACATAGTTTCATGTGTACAGACAGTTTTGCTGTAGCTGTAGTCATCAAAGAATTTCCACCATCAGCATTTGACCACATAACTGCACAATATCGACCCCACAGGACATTGTAACCACATTAATTATGACTTGATATTAATATTTAGTGAAGACTACATCAGCATAATGTTTTCTCATCCTGTTGCCAAGACTGGCTCGGCTGCAGTAGCTGCATCTCCTCAGTGTGACTGAACATGTCTGTTGAGGTAAAACAGTGAAATCTGAGCAGAGAGTCTTCTGCTGCCATCAGCTCCCTCTTCTCTTATTTCAGCTCATCCTTCATCCTTATTTCACCAACCCAAAGAGCCTGGAGAGCTCGGCTAACCCTGCACTATAAACTTCCAAAAAAAGCTTCATTCTAGAGGCCCTGCTTATGAAACAAGAACAAGATCTGAACCAGACTGAAATAAACACCTCATCATCCGGGACACAGTGTTTTATTTTTTATTTTTTATGAGAGTCCCTGAGGACGTCTCTTCTCCTGAGCCGTTTGATGTGCTCTGAAAACAGAAAGCCTGCAGCACTCTTGATGTTTGAATTGTGGTAGCTGCCAGTCGGCTGCTTCTGCCAGCACCGGGACTCGTTTACCAAACCCCACATGGACTTCCATCACAGGGCCATCAGCTTACATTACATTTACTGTTTTAGAAAAATATTTAGGGGACTCTCAGATCCAGGCTGTGACCACAGAACACAATTAAATTTCTATAAAAGCTTTCTGTTAACTGTTAAGTTACTGCAGTTGTCATTTACTAGCAAGACTTAGAGTCTTCAGCCATGCCAGCAGCTCTGGGAGGCTGTACTTGAGCTAAATGCTCACATCAGCATGCGAGGGCTGCAACTAATGCTTATTTTCATTATTGATTATTCTGTTAGTAGTTTAAGTTTATAAAATGCCAAAAAATAGTGAAAAATGTCAATCACTGTCTCCCAAAGCCCAAGATGCAAAATGTTTAAAGATTTTAAGATCTAAAATGTCTTTTTTTTTTTTTTTCCCAAGCAACAGTCCACAACCCAGATATTCAGTTTACTGCCATAGAGAACTAAAGAAACCAGAAAATATTCACATTTAATTACGTGAAACCAGAGAATTTTGACATTTTCTTCATTAAAAATGAGGCAGTAGCTTACTGGTTAAGATGGAAGCCACATAACTGCAACATCCGTGGTTTGATTCTGGCAGCAGACCTTTGTTGCATGTCCTTCCCCTTCTCTCTCTCTCTCCCTTTGATTTCTGTCATCTCTCAACTGTCACTGTATAATAAAGGCATACAAAATGCCCCCCCCAAGAATATAGAAAAAAAAGATTCAATAGACGATCAATTGATTATCAAAATAGTTGGCAATTAATTTCCCATCAATAGACTAATCATTGCAGCTCTGAAAGTCAAACAGAAGACTTTGCATTCTGGCAAAAGTTGAGTCCTGATTCGACTTTATTGCTGGACGTTGCTGCACTTTTCTTAGTTAGCAGCCCTGCTCTGTTCTCATTGAAATGAATGAGGAAACTACTGATTGCAGTCTGAACTCCATTTGACTCCACTGACTAATGTGTCCTGATTCATTCTTAAAATGCAGCAGTAGCAACAGCAGAGTTTTTCATTCCTAATGCTCCGTTTAATAATGAATGAAGATGTTTCAGTCTGTACACTCAAGTCAAGTCATTGTTTTAACTGAGTATGTGCTGACCTTGCATCTGCATTATGATATCAGCATAAAGTTTACTGTGTTACTTTCAGATCAGTTTAGTAAGTTGAGCCAATCAGGATCATCAGTCCAGTTGTGATGTGTTTACTGATCTTTGAAGCTGGCTGGTGGAAAAAGAAAATATTTTCAGTCCAATGAAACATTCAAGCAAAATGAAATTTTCAGAAAAAATAGCAACTATAAGCACAAAAAACAGAATTTATTTTCTGGTGTTTTCTGGTTTTCTTACCTGAAGTTACAGCTAAACACCTGCTGAGTATCTGCAGGCAGGAGGACAACACACACTGTAACTTTAAATATACCTGATTGTGATATAAATAGAGGAATATTTAATTTATTTAACCTTATTGTGGTTTTGAATTTACGGTTTCAGTCTCGCTGTGGGTCGGTACATCTCGTGTCTGTGAGCTCAGTTGAGTGCGTTTCTCCTCCAGGCTGTTTTTCCTTCAGCCCGCTAGGGATGATCATTGTCAGTCCACAAACGAAGCACCAGGCTGCACCAGGCGCCGTCCCTCCCCTTTAAGTGTCCCTCACATCTTTAAGTGCTGCTCGGCTTGTGAAGAAAGACCACAGCTTGTTTGAAGCTCGCTGAAAAAGACCCACAGCAGGGCCCAAAATTAACACCCGCCAAGCACCAAATGCAGGTAGATTTTCCGTTTGGCGAGTAAATCTCGGAAGGCTATCCGCCACATGGCAGGTAATAAAAAACTATGCTGAGAGTCTCTACCGTGTTGTGGTGTTATGGGCGTGCTGCTGCAGCTCCTGTCCTCTGTCTTTGTCAGAGTGTCATGGCTGAGATCCTACACACACACACACACACACACACACACACACACTGACACAGACAATGTGCATCTTTAGAGTGTTGTGCACTTAAGTGAAAAAAATCACAATTTGACACACAAATGTGTCCATAGGGATTTAAGTTTTATACCAAGATGGAACAAAGATGAAAAATAAAGGTTGTGAAAAATGACGATGTTTATTTTGTGGTCGATATAGACGATATACTTATCTCCTGATTTGATACTATCAAGATACTTGGGTGCCAAATCGATTCAGAATCGATTTTGATTCAAAACCGATTCTCGATTGAATGAATTGAAGAGGGGCTCTATTTTCAGCCTCTTGCTCCAGTTTACTGTGTGCCAAACCATTCACTGACTTATTCCACTGAAATACAATATGAAACATAACTGGTAGATAAGATAAATGGTCTGCAGCCTTTTTATTTTAAAACATTACCTGCATTAATTAATTAATTAATTAATTTGAAAGCATCTTACAGTCTGACAATAACAAATTGAGTGGAGGCGGAGTGCTCTGCTGTGTTGTTATTAACGTCATGTCTCCAGCAGTGTAGAGCAGCCTCTCTGCTGCACCATTAGCTCCGGGGAAAGACATCGCTGTACAAGGCGCTGAGCGGGTGCAGGGTTTTTGAGATGAAACAGACTGATCAGAGTTATTTTCTTCACTTTAGAGTTGGTTTAAGTTGTTCATTGCTGCAGTGTGTGTTGGTCAGCTGGTCTCGTTTGTTACTGCTGATTGCTGCTCCGCTCTGCTAACGTTACTCTCTGAGTGACGGCGTAGAAAGTATTCACAATATACTTCACATTGGTCTCGCAAAGGTAATTATTTAGACATTAAATCAAGTCATGCTTGCAACCACTGCCTGTTTTGAAGACAAGATAACTCTAGTGTGTGCGTGCTGTAGACTGTCCGGGTGCTGCACTGCCCTCGCAGTTGAGTTCCGCCTTTTGCGTTCCATCAATATCACATGCTGAAACTTTTAACAAAGGCAGCAGTCAATAAAACAAAGGCAGCCCACCGTTGAGTTAGATAGGCAGGGGAAACCTTGGACACACACTGTCACTTGCCACCGGCCTGCTGCTAGCCACCATTAGACCAATTAAATAGCGTTATGTGGCCATATTTACAAGGAGTAAGACAACCTTTAAAGCAAAAACCCACCGACGAAAAAGAGGACGAAGCAGCTGAAGCACACACAAAAAGCTTTTGTGAGAAATGGAGGTCTGGAGATAAGAGTTTCAGGAGGCTACAGTGTGATGCTGAGGCTGTGGTGATGAGTTCTTCTGTGTGTCGCCAGAATGCTAAAGACAAAAACAGAAACGACTCGTTTGTCATTGGAAATAAAACGATGAAGCCGGAGAACATTCGAGACCATGAACACAGCAAGTGTCACATTGCCTGCATGTCTGTGTCCCGGGCTCAGTCGGAGCCTCTCCTCACGACACCGTCTGTGATGACGCTAATGGCAGCGTCAGAGCAGACCAGCACGAAGATGAAGATACTGTTCAGGACTGTACATGCCATTTGAAGAAGGCGAGACTTTCTGACTTCAGGTGGATGTGCGAGTAAGTGAAAATTTTGCTCCTCTGAAATTAGTGTCACTGTCATCATATGTAACCTGTTAGGAAGTATATATTTAACTTAATTCAAATGAAAATACAATCCCACAATAGCATTTTGATTTTCCACTTATGTACGCATAATTTGGATCATAATGAAAATTAAAATTCAATAATCAATGACCACCTTTTACAGTTATTTTATTGAGAACATTAAGTGACTATGGGCTGTGTTTGTGTATATACATTACATTATACAGTAATGTTATGTGCTGAACATTAGAGAAGTGTCAGTTCTGTTGGATAACATGGTTATATATTGAATTATTATTGAATTAATTTGATGTTTGATTTTTGCAGTTTGGATGAAAAAAAAGGAATCGCTGTGGGCTCAACATATAGAAATGAGAAGCAGGTCAAAGAGTTTATGCAACATATTTCAGAGGTGGAGAGAAACATCGGAGAGAATCTGAAAAACAACAAATCTGTCTCCATCTTGTCACATGGCTCCACAGACAGCTCTGCGAAAGAGGAGGAGTTAGTTTATGTCAGATTCTGTCACAAGAGCAAGATCGAGTCGAAGGTTGTTGGCATCAAGTCGGTGGATGCGGCACACATAAGTAACGCCGTCAGTGCCATCATGGAGGGAGTGTGTGATGAGTGGGGGAGCAAGTTGTTCGCTCTGGGAACAGGGAGAGCTGCTGTGAAGACCGGAGCCAAGAATGGTGTGGTCAGCTGGCTGAAGGGGGACAAGGCCTACATCATCGGCATCCACTGTATGGCAAACCGCCTTGAACTGACCTTGTCTGATGCCATCCGGTCCAACATGATGTTCCAGAAAGTAGAAGACCTTCTCAGTGGGCTCTTCACCTTCTATCACTCCAGTCCAGGCTCTTGGGCACACATCACTGGTGCCCACCTTAATCGGCGGGACCCAGTGGGTAGGACACCTATTGCGTGCCCTGGACTACTTTCTGCGAGGTTACCAGCGGCTTGTTCAGTACCTGGAACAGGTAGTGACTCTAGATTGCTATGCTAAGTACTCCAAAAGTCATCATCAATATGTAATGTCCAGTAAATAACAAGAAACACAGTTATAATTACAACATCATGTGTCAGTGTTTTATGCACTAATACAATTTGGACAGCAATTAAATGTCTCTTTGTATGTCTTTGTTCTTCATGTTTTTCAGATTTAATCTCCTGATGCCCAAAATGTCCGAGGTTTCCAGCAGGCCAAGGCCAAGAAATACTACAGTACTGCCAGGGAGGATGTTGTTGTCTGCTTCTGTGGCTTCCTGCATGACACACTCACATACCTGAGCAGCCTGTCAGCAGAGGTCCACCATCACCATAGCAGAGGCCCACAGAGCCTTGTGCTCAACACAGGCAGTACCTAAGAAGTACAAAACAAGTACAAAACCAGGTATGTTTATTTAAGCTGCAATAAGAAATACTTTCCGTATTCAGAGAAATGATTATGTCACAAGAGAGGGAGAGAGTGTGAGTGAGAGTGTGTGTTGTAAAGGTAAATTCTGAAAGGATGGTAAAATGAGAAGCTATGAGGGAATTTCACTGACCAGAGGTGACGGCAAGACCCTCGTTACCTCACAGGGCAAAATGCTTGATAGGTTAGTTGAGAGTATGACTGACAGGTTCCAGGACGCCAGTGTAGGGGTCCTGTGTGCAACCAAGCTGGTCAGCTTCACCAACCGGTCAGAGTCAGGAGGTGCAGCAGCAGGTTGGTTTCTATATGCTTTGGGTGGTCAGGATAGGTTCAGGTTAATGATCATATTTTTATAGTTTGAGAATTAAAACTGCATGCTTGTTGTAATGAAATGTGTATATATACAATTATTTTAGGTTTTGGTGACACTGAACTGGAAACCCTGGTGGACCACTTCAAACCTGTCCCGGAGACCTCTGGCATCCATGTTGAAAGGATCCCTGACCAGTGGACTATCCTGAAGGCGCTGATGTACCAGTCCCTGCAGAAGATGTCCTGGTTTAGTGTCAACAGGAGCCATCAGCATTCCTGCCCTGATTTGCTGGCATTGGTTGACCTGGTCCTGTCCTTCCCTGCCTCCACAGCTGAATGTGAAAGAGGATTTAATACCATGAAACAGGTGAAACCGATTGGTGGTCCAACCTGACACACTGTCAGATCTCCTTATGGTCCAGCTGTCGTCTCCAGAGATCAGAGAGTATGATCCCACAAAAGCTGTGATGCTGTGGCACCAGGACTCTGTCAGGAGCAGGAGGCCAGACGTCCTGGACCGTGTAAAGAGGTAGAGAGTGAGGAGTCTGATGAAGAGGTTATTAAAGCATCCAATAGGTTTACAAAAGTTCAATTTATGTTTGATCCTTTAGTACATTTAAAGCCAAATTCTTTAGTAGAATTTTGAGATCAAGACTTCTTGAGTTGTATTCAGGCTTGAATTGAGTAACCGTTGATCAATATATTAAAATAATTTTGCTTCAGATTTTGCACTGGCCTCTTCTTTAAGTTTGCATTCAACATAATACCTTTTATTATCTCAATGAAATGTACTGAAACTAATGTATATGTGACACAAAAGGGCAATTTATTATTTTGGCCGGTTAAAAATATACTTGGCCGGTGGATTTTCTCATCTACTTTCTCATCTCAAAAAGTTAATTTCGGACACTGCCCACAGAGAACCACAGCGCTTTGCCAGTAATCTCACAGAGACTGAAATATTCACGCAGGCGTTTCTGCTCCGACAGCATGAAAGGACGGTCTTCACATCCTCCTCTGTGCTGCCACAGTCAGCCAGCTCCCCCAGGTGAAGGACATGACTACATGACAGAAGATTTTTTATTTTCTTTTGATAATTTTATTGTTCTGCAATATGCAAAATCAGTTCATATTTATTTATAGAGTCAAATGTAAAATATATATATAAAATATAATGTTAATTTGCTGAGTAAAAAAGTCTGTGTGATCGGCATTTCCCCACAACACCCATAAGGAATTAGACTTAATTAACAGACAAACACATTAAGAACAGTTACAAAGTAACATCTGCTACAAGGTGAATGTCAACAGCTTGCCTTTAAATTGTTTGCAAAGTAACATCTTGCAAATGAAGATGTTACTTGAATGCTGCAGTGAGAAGCCTGTTTAAGAAACTGAATGCTATAGAACAGTCCCTCTTCACTCTTAGTTCAATAAGATTAGTCAACTTTTCTTTTAAGCAGTTGTGTGTGTGTGTGTGTGTGTGTGTGTGTGTGTATGTATGTATATATATATATATATGTATGTATGTATATATATATATATATGTATGTATATATATATATATATATATATATATATATATATTATAGCTGTATATGTTGCAATGCAGTACATTTTCTGGAGATGTAAGGGAGGTTTATATATAACCATGCAGAAATGTCTGTTTTCATCTAATTACCAGCAGTTATTTGATTTATTTTCTGTTGTCTAATAGTTGCAGCTATAGCAGAACTCTACTCTGTTTGTGCTGTACATCATCAAAGCGACACACTGCCCTCACAGGTGACTTCCACCTTTTTCACTTTGTTGACATAAAGTGATTATTGTTATTACAAAAAATGATTTTTGGCATTTATGAATCAATTCAGAATTGTAGAAGATATGAACCGCGATTCTTATTCGAATAGTTTTTTTTTTTTTCACTCTTATTGATAAGCCTAGTTAAGCAACACATGATTTTTTGCCCCCTTGTTTTCCACTTGGCAGAAGGAGAGCTATGAAGCTGTACGTGAGCTGTGAGAGCGATGAGGTGGAGTCCAGGAAGAGTGCTGTGCATCCAGAGCTGCACTAATGAAAGCCATTAGTTGTCTGTGCTGCTTCAGACAAGCTGCTCTTGCAGCTTCACCTGAGCTCAGTGGAGTTGAGGAATTACGTCATGACCTGCAAAGACTGCCAGGGGTTTGAGCTTTTATATCTCCAGCTGAGGAGAGAAAAGATCAACTTTCTTTGTGTTTTTCGTGGTGTATTTAGGTTAGGGGTGGGCGATATGGCAAAAATATCATATCATGTTTGTTTTTTTTTCATGCAGGATCATGATCGATGATCTTATCACGATTCTTTTCATGTTGGTTTTTAAGACTGTGTTGCGTTACTGAACAGTACTCTAGATTCAAAAAACTTAATCATCTATCACATAATGATCACAAACAACATAAAAAACATACACCCATGAAAGACTCACATAAAATTACATTAAAACACAAACAATTTCATAAATAGATAAGAGCAGGTGTGCAAAGCTGCATTAAAAAGTAGTGACAGTCTATTTGAACTGAATATCTTTGGATTTTGGACAAAGCAAGATCTCTGAAGACGTCCTCTTTGACTTTGGAAAATTGTAATAGTCATTTTTCACTATTTTCTGACATTTTATTGGCCAAACAATTAATCAATAACTCAAGGATTTTGTTACCTTTGGACAGAGCCAGACTAGCTGTTTCCAGGCTTTGGGCTAATCTAAGCTAACCGGCTGCTGGCTGTACCTTCATATTTACTGTACAGACACAACAAGAGTGGTATCAGTGTTTTCATCCAACTCTTATCTAGTACATCCTAAAAACATTTTATTGATTGTTTGTTCTTGGGATTCAGTTATCTATGTTTGGTGCTTATGTTGTGATATTTCTTCATTTCAGACAATCATCTCCATCTTGTTGAGTGGTTGATGGTCTGTGAAAACACCAGAGACAAAGATGGAAATAAGACTTTATCGTTCTATTCCTGACAACATCTGATACGTTGTATTTTAAAATCTATTAGTGTTGTCAATAAACCTAAATCTAAAAATAAGCAAATTTCCCAAAATGGTTGACGAAATGAATGATCAATTATTCCTTTAAAATAAGTGATCCCTGGGAGCGTTGGAGGCGACTCGGCTCGGTTTTCTAAAAGTTTAGTTTTTCTTGTCCACATTAAAACGTGTGGTCAGTGTTTTTAGGTTTATTCATGCTGGAGAGCCTCTTTGGGTGGGAAAAACAGCAAAATCTGTGATGGTTGTATAGGTTAGATTCATTGTACTGGTGCACGAAGAGGTCACCATTTTAAAAAAAAAAAAAAAAAAAAAAAAAAATCAGTTTTCCAGCAAATTTGAATTGTATTTAATTTGGTTTTTAAAGTTAATGTCCAGTGTTTCAGTCTGATTATTCTCATGTCATCTTCATCTTCTTTCTCTTCTGTTTTCAGTCTGTGCTTTCAGCTGCTGAGAAAGGCAGAAACTCCCAGAGATAATCTTTTGAAAGTAAATGAGCAGGTTTAATGTGTAGTGGCAGTTGTGATTCATAAACTATGAAGCTGACTGGGTTTGTGGCTGTTTCCAATGATGACATCAAAACGTGTGTTTATGTGTGTTCAGTGATATCACCTTTTGTTTGTGAAGATTTTGGGAGCAACATGATGCATGAAAGCCACTGAGGTTATTGGACTGTAGCTTTACTGGCAATATAAAGATTCACAATCATGTTTTTGGATGTTTGCTTTTGGCATCGAACACCGTATTTCCAGTCATAATGGGGAGTAGCATTATTGTCAAATGAGTCAACTTTGTGTTTCCAGAGAAAAACTGCTTTCGTTTTATCTTGACAACCGTACATTTGTGTTTATGAAGAGGAGCTGTGTAATGGTTTCATAAGCACAGAGATTGGTGGTGTAAAATCCTTCTCCATCACTTTACATTTAGAAAATCACCAAAAATAAAAAGGTTTTTGTGATTGAAGGGTGAAAAGGCTTTTTGTGCCACAGCAACAACACATAAATTCAAAATTATCAAAATTTACATTGCAAACAGGAGAGCACCTTGTTGGGAGAATTAATATTTAAAATACAGATGACTGGACGCTGACTCTTTGTTAGAGTATAACCACAGAAGCAGCCTGTAAAGCTCGAGAGCTGGTTGCTGGTTCATCCTTCTGCCTGCTCCACACTTAGAAGTGGATTTAGAAGTGCAGTTCACAGCTTTATTTGATACCTCAGGTTTTGTGGCAGCAGGTCTGCTGGAGTACTGTGAGGTGAAAAGTCTGGCACTGTGTTAACTCTTCTCCCCAGCTGTGGGTTGTATGAGGTGAATGGATGCAGAGAATTGGCCTCGGCCCATGAAGGCTGCCTGGACTGATGCCCAATACTACACTGCTGGATATTATAATTAGCTTCTTACGCTGGGACTTTATTCAGAGTTCATGCGGGGCTCCGAGGCAAGTCTGGGAAAGGAATTTCATTCTGTTCACAAAAATACATTCAGCTCCGCTAAAAAAGAATGTGAATCCTATGTTAGAAAGAGGAATGAAGGTTAAGCCAATGACAAACTTTATGTATATTTATTTTAAAAAATCTTAGTTTAAGATGATTATCAGAGTTTGCTCAGTTGTCATGCTCCATCCGCTGTAATATGTGGTACAAAGCCCTGGAAAAGCTATAAACCTTGAAGAAGGTTTATTTTTGTTTTTTGGTCAAACTACTATTTCCATGGTCAAGATTTGTATGTCCAACTTTATGGATCTTGTTGGAAACTGGGGTTGTTGCAGCAAACATTGCAGAATTCTGAAAAAGAGAAATTTAAAACGATTTAATGTATTTTTACCCTTTTTATGAACTAAATACCCCAAAATTTCATATCAATAGTAATAAAAACAAAAAAAAACAAAAAAAAAAACACGTGAGCTACTTTTTTGGTTGGTCTCTAAGAATGTATGTTTCCAATCATTGGAGACTGCTGAGCTTCGTTTATTGATCATTGATTCATCTTTACACCTTCTTTAATGGTACAAAGTTTCTATCAGGCACAAACTTTCTCAAACAATGAATTTTTACAGAAAGAGTCTCAGTGACACTGGCTCAACATTAAACTGGACTGAAACATAAAAGATTTGTGTCTGATAGAGTCTGATATGAACATTTAAACTGAATTTAAACTGAAAGCATAAAAAGGAAGCTGTCATCAAATCAAAAACAGATAACAAAATTAAGTCTTAATTTCGTTATGTTTTTGATGTTTAGATATTTGTTCATAATTAGAGCTGCAACAATTAGTTGATTCATCAATTAGTCAATGAACAGATTATTAAAGGGCAACTATTTTGATAATCAATTGTTTTAGTCAGTTTTTAAGCAGTTTTCTTAAGCTTCTTAGATGTGATAATTGAATGCTTGTGTTTGTCATAGATTAAGTTTAAAGGGAATCACATAGCCTTCTGTTGATCAGTGACACGATGTTTGAAATATATTTTAAAATGTTGTGTATTTGTGTATTCTGTGCACTTTGCACACTTGCAGCTCACCTTTGGAGTTTGATTTGTCACAATCCATTAGTATGAATTCATATTGTTAAGATGTTAATGCTGCATTCAGCAGTCTGACTAAAGGCTTCTCATTTACATCAGGCTGCTGTACAGCTTTAAAAAAACAAACTGGAAAAACCTAAAAGCCATTTTCCAGATGTCAGATTGTTAGTGTAGAAGAAGAAAACACTATATACAGGCGTCATTTCTCCAATCACAACATCTTCACAGATGTAAAGTGTGATGGGAGGAAGCAGGATGTACTGAACGCTCTCTGTCCAGGTTTACTCTCCTCTGAGTGGTCAGCCGTGCACGGCCACATGATGTCTCCATTACCTGGCTGAGAGACTTTCATACCACCTGCCTGCACATCCACACACACGAATACATACATATATACCACCTGCTGCTTGTACACACCGCAGGCGAGCTGCTTCATGTGTCACTCTGCTCTGATTGGTTGTGGGTAGCGCAAGGAGCTGAAATTACATACAAGAGGTGATCTTCAGCTAAACAGGTCTTTAAGTCCTGACTGTGATTTGTTACTGTATAATGAGTCAGCAGGGGGGATGTTGTGACTATTATTATTGGAGGAATATTGTAATCAGCTTTAACTGTACTGTAACCAGTTTCATCTTGAAGCTGAGTTACGAGCAGCTGACACGTCAGACATAGATGAGCTAACGGCTCATTGAAAATTCAGGCGGACGTCTCTGGTTTCTGAGCTCTGTCGGAAATTAATGGACTTCTGGTGATGTTGTTGACCGAGATGTCCCGAGCCAATCTGGGCCTGCTCGTGTTGCAACGCTGCTCTCCTGTACGACAACCTACCGAGCAGCATTCAGCTGCATATGCGAATGAAAATTAAGGGTGAGAGTGACTCTTGATTTCTGACACACAGACTGGCAAAATACACAGATTTTCTAAACCCATCAATAACTAATCTGTTAGTAGGGCTGCAACTACAAGTGATTTTAATTATCGGTTAAACCGAGATTAATCTTCTCGGTTAATCAATTAATACTTAATTAATACTGTAAAATAGTGACAGTTATAATTTCTTAGAGCTCATGGTGACATTCTTCAAATGTCTTGTTTTACCTGATCAACAGT
Source organism: Scomberomorus guttatus (assembly GCA_038419695.1). Lineage (NCBI taxonomy): Eukaryota > Metazoa > Chordata > Actinopteri > Scombriformes > Scombridae > Scomberomorus > Scomberomorus guttatus. Next base: position 31,898,504 of record CM076450.1, on the reverse strand, counting down.
CCAAAATCCTAAGATGATCAGTTTACTATCATGTATGATGCACAAAAGCTTCAAATCCTCACATTCGAGAAGCTGAAACCAGCAAATTTTTAGTGGTTTTGCTTAAAAAAACGACTAAAACGATTATTCGATTATCAGAATAGTTTATCTTCTGTTGATCAATTAATCCAGTGGATTAATCTACCTTTTTTCCTTGGACCCCCCCCCCCCCCTACTTGTATCTAAGAAAAGCTGAGCCGCCCCCCCCCAGTGTCAGTCTGGGTGCAACAGTGTGTCCTCTGAGTATCCAACATTTTGTATCCGTATTTTTTCTTTGACACTGAATCTGCTTGAAGGTCAGCAGGCTCATCCTCACATCTGAGGTATTTCACATCCTCGAGGCTGGAAATGTACAGATCCATCACCCCACGTTTCCTTTAATAAGTACTCGTCAGCATCGGCAAAACAGGACTTAATTTCCTCCCGAAATAAGTTCATGTGCCGGGTAAAGTCAGTCCGTAAAGACGCATGCACAGTGCCACCAGACTGTTTCATCAGCAGTGGAAATTGTTGCAGCTCCCCTTTTGTCATTTTCGCAGCTCTTTACTCCACTTTTTTCACAAAAGTGCCGAGAGCGTCTGAATGATGTTCGATTCAGGGCCCTGCATCCGCTTGTTTGTCACATTGAATTTATGATAATAACATTTCAGCGAGTATGGATGACCTTGATAATAAACTCTGGTGTCAAGAACTGAGACAATGCTGAGAGATCTGCAGGAATGTACTCATTAGAACATAATGGCATTTGTTTGTGTGCACGTGTTCACTCCAAGTTCCTTCTGGCTGTCCACTACAGACATGGAGTTGAACTGCTCCATGTCCCATGAGGAGCATCCTTGTCAGTGTGTTTACACCTCCAGTCCATCTTGATACGTTTCATGGCACTGAAGCCCCTCTCGACAGATCCTGTGGACAGAGACAGGGCTTGGATGTGCTCCACGATGAGGAGGAGGTCGCTGAAGTTTTTTCTTTGATCATCATCCACAAAAAAGTCCTGCCAGGCATTCTGTTGCAGGCCCAGTGGTAGTGACTTAATGATGACCTTGGCACTGGGCCACTCTATGTGCCATGCCTTCTCCCAGTCAAAGCCCACGCAGACAAGAACGTCAGCAAAGTGCTCGGTGACTGTGATGACGTGGTCGCTCCTGATGGTCAGCAGGCCACTGCTCGAGCATCCACGAGTCTCTATGCAGCTGCCAACACTTGATGGGATTCAACAGCCTGGAAACGTATTGCAGGCTGGCGATCACAGAGGACAGGAGCTCCCTCTTCACACTGGGGAAATAATGTAGGTAAGTATAATCTCTTTGCGATGGGCTGAAAATGAAACCAGAATTGTCCACCTTAAGAAAAGTTCCTTCATCATGTTTACGAATCTAGCTGTTGAACTCATTTCCGCTTTCCCTGAACCTCAGCAGCTACACATTGTGAAAACTTCCCTCTTGAGTTTGTACTAGAAAGCCCTCAACATGCTCTCCTGCCTGTCTCCATGCCCGTCAGCATCAGCACTGTAGTTTCAAAGGCATTCAATGCCTCTGGCAGGGTAAGCCTTCCTCCTGCAGCTTGAGACTCAGACTGCAACAACTAAAAACACTATTCCCCTCGGCTCTACACTTCAACTGACATTCATAATAAACACATCTGACACATACATTTGAAAGAAGCCAACTCAAGACTTGGAAGATGTCTTGCGCAACAACAAAAAAGAGCAGATGTTAGAAGTCCTTCAACAGCTGCAGGCACTGCTCTGCTCTTCCAACCATTTCAGCACTTGCAGATATGTTTGATTTACAGAAGCACAGAAAAATAAAGATGATGTAGGGGATCGATTACTGCAATGAACACGTTTTTGGGTCTTCCACTGCTCAGGATCCTGACGTGGACCCCCTCAAGATCTCTGCCACTTACATCTGTCACAGTGTCTGCCCCCCCCCCCCCCCCCCCCCCCCGAAGTGTGTTGTTATGATTTTATTTAACATGTGCAAATCTAATTTTGACAACCTCAGAGCAGACAAGTTGGGAACCAGTGTACTAAATCACATCCTCCTGTCACATGTTCTGAATTTTAGCCGCTCTAAAAAACTTCCCTGACACTCCATTAGGATTATTTTTGCTCTCTGTTATCTGCTTGATTTGGCTCTGACCTTTGACCCTTCTTTTGAATCCTGCTTTGCATGCTAATAATGTAAGAATTCAACCTTTTGCACTCTTTTTTAGGTAGTCAGTGAAATATATAAAATGTAATGCGTGTTTCTTTTATTGTAGTCTAAGAAAGGTACATTTTTTAACTCGTCCTCATCTCCTGCTCAGGATCAGAGCATGCTGGGATATTACTATGGTATTTTTAAAGGTAAAAACAACTATGTCCTTATAAGCAGTGGTCTTCCTGCCTGTGTGTGTGTGTGTGTGTGTGTGTGTGTGTGTGTGTGTTTTCATGTTGCCAAGTGTTATTTCCTCTGCAGCCCCCCCACACCCCCCCGCCAGCTGTGGCTTGCTTATATAACGTTTGTAGTCGGTTTTATTGGCTCTGCAGCAGTTGGACATTTCCAGCTCTGCAACGAGATCACATCGAATTTGTGCAGGGGTGAAATATGTCCTGTGCTGTGCGCAGTGCTACTGTTCCGGGTTATAGTACCTGCACTGAAATACATTATAGTATGATCTGCTCACTGCTCTGTGGGCACCCAGATAAACGGCCTGTGTGTTTAAAGAAAGCTGGAGAGAATGACGGGTCTGTCATTGAGATTATCGGGTCAGGACTGACATTGTTCTTGAAATTAAGTACACAAGATCTTATGTTCCTGACCTACTTTAACATCCTCCACCATACCTGTGTTCAACTCTTAAAACTCTTAACTAAACTGCACTCCAAAGAGAACTGTTGGGTTTGTGGTTTAAAAAAAAAAAAAAAGAAGGTCACATGTGGCCACGTGTGAACGCAGGAGTTTGTCTGTGCAGACTCCAGCACAGCTTAATTTATCATCCTAGTTTACTGTGCTGTATGAGGTGTTGCAGGGCCCTTTTCTCAAGTTTACATCCGCAGAGGTGTGGTGTGTTTTTGTCTCCAGGGATAGAAAGTGTCTCAACATGTAAGTATTTTAAAACCCTCTGATTTTGGGCTATATCAATAGACCTTTGATATACACTGAGTTTACAGAATATTAGGTATAATGCTAAAAATATAAAAATATAAATCGATGAGTCAATTGAAGTATATATTTCATACATTGAACAATCAGAGTCTTGCCTATTACAGGTTAGGTCAGTAATAGGGAAGGAATATTTAATAATTATATCATTATTTAATAATGATATAAAAGCTGCGTCACCGTGGGCTCTGGGAAATTATGATGGGCATTTTCCACTATTTTCTGACATTTACTAAACTACTGTATTATGACTAAGTGTTTAATCAATAATCGAGAGATTAAGTGATAATGAAAATGATCATTTGTTTTGGTTCATCCTTCACCTTTCCACTACTTGTAAATTCCAGCAATTTATCACATGACTGCAGTGTGTGGTGTAAAACATTTCTATCATCAGTGATCAGAGACAGAGCGAGCGACCTTAAACCTGACGTGATAGTTGGTACTCGACCTTATCTGTTCTGGCATCTACCAAGCGTCTGTCATCTTGGGCTTTTACCACACAAATAATGCTGCAAAAAGAAAAACAAACCTACTAGTGATTGGTGATCCATTGGATGAAAATAGTTTGGATCAAAGGGAAAATGATGAGACTTGTGCAGAATGTTCTCTCAGAATGCAGGTAGCTTTGTATGAAAGGACGACAACAGCTGAAGAGCGTGTTAGGTGCCGATTTTGTCAGTGAAGTACAAGAAATTGCTACTCCGCTCCAGTCAGTCGACAGACATGTCGACCATAAATTGTAGGGTTGGTTGTTCAATCCGTGACTCTGACTGTTCACAAGTCAAAGTGTACTTGAGGAAGACACTGAACTCTGAATTGCTGCCTAAATATAAGTTACTTTGATAAGCGTCTGACAGATCAATTTAATGAAAACAAAAGATTACAGAAGTGAAATGTTGCAAAGTAAACTCGCTTCACTTTGTAGCTCACCTACACTAAACACTGTACATAATATCCCGGCTCTGCAGCAGTGTGACACACATCCTGCTCTAAACAGCATCAAAATCTAATTTACCAGATCTGCACACACAATGGAATATGTTCTCTGCTGTTAACATTCATAAAGGCCAGCATTCATGTTTCTACACATCATAATGTAGAGTCTTAATGTGTGAGGCGAGGCACCAGACTGCAAATAAATTAGGTAATTTACAAAAATGTGTGTCCATTTTGGGAAAGAAGATCTCATTACCTGAAGGTCATTCTGTCTTATGTGTCAAACTGGGAGGATCTCCTCTTACATGCTGTCCTATTTACAACTTTTGATTTCATATGCTCCTACCAATACATTATTATTTTGTTTTTCATTAGTTTGGGGGATTTTGTGCAGTTGTAATTTAGTTTGGATGGATCATTTTGGAACAAAACTCTCCCAAGTGTTGGAAAATGTGTGATCCCAGCACTTGGATTATTATGAGAGAGTCTGTCTTGCCTTTTGTTGTCAGATCAAATGTTAGTCACAAAAGCTTTGTATGAGAGAACAAGGCTTCTTTTTTTTAACTTCCCATCCCGCCTGCTGCAAACTCACAGGATTGCACAGGATATTATTTGAAGTCTTGTGTGAACATAAAAGCCTGCTCATAAAAGTTCCCCACAGTGAAAACGACCTAAATAAACACAGCCCTAAAATAATCCCCTCTCCGGGCTCATCTAACCTCCCTCAAAATGGAGGACAGGGACAGGAGAGGCTGGAGGAGGCATTAGGGAGAGAATACCTGAGGATGTGATGGTTTGGAGTACCAGAGCGCTGCCATTTGGTGGATGTTTTTGTCCATAGTGCATTACAGCAGCATGAGTGGTTGCATTTTTAGCAAAGGTGCAGTCTGACCTTTGACTCTGTCCTTTTAAAGCCTTACTCTACACACTGAGTCTCACTGGGAATTGAAATGATAATGAAAATGATAGTGTCCTGCTGCAAACGAAAACTACCACCAGAAATATTTGCTTTTTCCCTCCAATGAAAATGAGACTAAAACTAAATAAAAAGTCACCTTTGACAATGAGAACTATGATGAAATGTTTTACATGTTTCATCAACAAATAAAAACTAAATGATCAAGTGAAAGACGGATGAGTGGACAAATGAACTAATGAGAACTACTGAGAATGTGATCACTGTTATTAGTCTTTGAAGCCGTTTCTAAACAAACTAATGTGACCAAACTCTTCATAATGCAGGAACATGTCACCCAGTGCAGCGGTGTGACTCACTGACGTGTTGTTAATAGTTTTTGGACAACAACAGAGGTCTACAGCACAGAGGAATAAGATATGTCAGGCTGTGGATACACACACAATACTTGTTAGTAGATCAATTCATTGTTGGTTTGGCTCTGCACATGAGATTTGTCGACAATAAAACAAAATATATAGAAAAGCTCCATCCTTATCCTTTTGATGAATCCGGCTATTTATCCAACTTGGAACTGGATCGGAAATCAGAACACATCCGTACCAGAAAGCCCTGCATGAAATTGGCTTTCTCTCTCTTGAAATTGAACCTTTAATCGTGCAGAGTTGGTGCCCGGCTCAGCCCTCTTCAGTTCTTCGTAACAAGCACTACATTTGTAACGTGTCACTGCACCATGAACCTAATTTAGCTCTCATCGCGTAATTGTTGCAAACATTTGTCTGTAACTGGAGTTTAGTGATGTCAATTGCAGTTTGGTAAAATAAAATGAAAATATCTTGCAGGGTTTTTGTTCTCACTGAAGATCTGAGGTTGGAGTGTGTCGTTTTCATTTATTGTCTCATAGTGTGGGCGTTGTGAAGCCCTTTGAGACTGTAACTGTGATTAAGGGTTATGCAAATAAACTTGACTCATAGGGAGTAGAAGCACCCAGTATTTTAATGGTACACTATACTGGATTTTATTTATGTAAACCATGTCAGTATTACTCTGAGAGTTGTGCAGAAAAGTCTATTTTTATTTAAAGAGAAGAAAAACTCATCCTTTTGCTTACATGTTCTCTCTCTCTGGCCTGCTTTTTTTTAATCAGCATTGTCTTTTTGTCACATGCTGAGCTCACCATCTGCTGCTACTGCAGCACCGTCAACGTCCTTAAAAAGTCATTGCTGTATTCTTAATTATCTTCGTTTAATCACATCCCCTCTTCAGGGAGATGAAAGGTTATTAGAAAATGAGCCTGCATGGGGAATGTATTAAAACTGCAGCAGAATAATGTATGCTAGTATATAGAGGCGTGGATGGTACTGTAGGTCCTGTTGTACTTGCGCCATATGTGTCAGTACTTACTGTTTTTTTTACGGCATTTTGGCTGAAATCTGAGATCAAGTGCCTTCGCTGTGTCCACACTCAGCTGTCTGGCAGTATTATGTCTGAATTACTTTTTCCTGTTGTCCCATCATGTCCTGATTGTTTGCACTTTCCACCTAAATAACGTCTGGACTGTGATAGATTTTGGATCACGGTGCAAACCTGACAACCTCCATATCTTATAAAGATTTGAAAGAAGATACAACATTGTTCTTAACCAAGAACAAAAACAAGGAGCATTTAACTATCGTTGAAGAGCCAGGGTTTGCATTTCATTCCCTTCTCTTTCTCCCCATGTTTCCTGACTGTATCTACACTGTAAGCTGTCCAATAAAGGCTCAAAATGCTAAAAATAATCTGTAAAAAAAGTCTCAATCTCTAGTGTGAAATGGTTATGACACAGGCTTTGGAAAAAAACAGTCTGGTTGTGGAAGTGTTTTGTGACCCATCGGCGCTACATGCTAGCCTCTGACTGTGAATCAAAAAACATGGTTTCTTGCACTGTAATCAGATTAAATACATCATTTGAGAAAAATTTGAAACACGTGAATTTGGAATTTTGACCATGAAACGTATCCGGTAACCATCGGACCTGTGCAGGCAGACCGAATCTCTGGTCGGTCCTTTGTCAGCATGCCGCTCAGAATATTTTATGTTGTTGCATTTTAGACAGAACATGAGGAATTAATGGAGATTAATTAAAGTAAATTGAATTCATTGAACAGAGGATTGTGGATTTTGCTTATTTTAAGTTTTTGGAGCAGCTGACAGCAGCACAGTCAGTGTCCAACCGTTTGTTAAAACTCTCCTAAATCTTGTTGAAATTCTCAGTATAACCTTGATTTCAATAGCAATATTTTCAACAGTTAACAGGTTCTACAGGATTAAAAAGTAAAAAATTAAACTCGTTTACATACACAACATATTGCGTTGGTGTACAAGTGAGATTTCAGACATGATGGCAGTTTGTTTACCTACAACTCAGTTCACAATTAAGAATTTCTGAATTGTTTTGCATCTAAACTGATCACTTGAATTGGTATAAACTGATCCATAACATGTCTACTACCAGAAGTAGTTCTTCTTCTCTCCTCTGTCCTCCTCCCCATCAGTGACCTGTCAGCAACAGTCAATTAAGTCACATTTTCTCATCAGAGACGTGTGAACCAGCTTAGAGTGGAGATGCAGCAGAAATGAGGAGTAAAGAGGAGATTTATTATCAAACTGATCTGTGTGGAAGAAACACGACTCTGTGAGAATAAGACTTGTTTGCATTCATGTGTTGCATTCCTGCTCTCACACCAGCGTCCTCCATTATTGAGCAGTTGTAAATGCTTTGAAGTTTTGGTGTTTGGGGAGTTTTTGTTCCAAAATGAACTTGAACGTGGAGCTTTTGAAAGGCAGAAAATCTCAGCAGCTTGAAGAGTAATTGTGTGGTATCGATCAGCATCCCCTTTTCCTGATATTTCTCTTCAGACAATTGTCTGTGTGTTTATTTTGCTCGATGATTAAAACCATTCTGCTCAAAGATAAGACGGTGAGTGAAGGCAGAGCTGTAGCAGTGAACATCGTCAGCCTGCTCTGCTCTGTCATTGAAAACAAGGTCAAGGTGACGGAGAATCTAATTGACGCTCAGCTCGACCCCGCTGATTCCCCCGGGAGGTTATACAGCAGCACCGCTCACTCACTCTCTCCACCACATGGTTACACCACAGGCTTCGGCTCACATCTCATTAGTGTTTGACCGCGTGGGCAAAGCTGCAGCTTCATCTAATACGTTTAGTGGTGAGAAAATATTCTGCGTAATTTAATTAATGTGTTAGTGTGAGTCTGTGGCCAGATGAAATTAAACAATTGCACAGCAGCATCAGAATCAAAGTGGTTGATTTATAAAATTTAAAAAAACTGTATTGTAAAAGGCTAGTTTATTTTTAATCATGATAATGAGCAAGTTTTTGGAGTTTACCATATTAAACATGAAGCATCTGTTCTATAAAACCATAAACTCCTATCTCCCATCCTAGTGGATACAGATCCACTTTAAATGACAAAAAGAAAAACTACAGGAACATTTAAACATAACTGAGGAAATGTTTTGGACAGAATAGTTTTATTAGGTAAAAATGCACTGTATTAAAATATGAGAATGCAGTGATGTTAGTAGCTGTTCTCCACTCAAACTTTCTCTTCTTCCTTCAGCTGGATGTTGTTTCTTCTCTGTGCAGAATGATGTATGTGCAGTGAGTTTGTTTGTTTCACCTTCATCTGCTGAAGGAGGAAAGTTTCTCTGAGCTCAGCTTAAATCTCAGTTTAACACGTGAACCTACGAGCAGGATTTGTGACATCACAACTAGTTTGCAGCCAATCGTGGTCCAGTATGCAAATTAGTGTGATGTGAAAACTTGAAGCCTCCAGTGCACAAACACTGAGAATGGACTTTACAGAGAAGGAGGAGACATCTGGTGTCCAGCAGGAAAAAATCTAATTAAATCTAATTACATATTCATAGATTATAGATTTTTCTCTCTTAATGAGAGAATTTTCCAAACATAGGTGGAACAAACATATCAGACATGAACTAGTATTCAATACCCTGATTTCTGCCCTGATATTTATTCTCTATCATTATTTTTATATACAGCTGCACACTTATCAGTATAGTACTGCAGTAAAACTATTAAAGTTATGTAAATGTTTTCTGCTGCGTGAAGAAGATACAGCCTGCTCACTGCTGTCCTTTGATGGTTTTTTTTTTAAATATTCTGTAATAAAACGTCATATCGTGGACACATCTGTCTGCATACTCCTGTGTGGCCTACTTTTGGTTTGGACTGGTTTCACTGGTTTGATCCACTAAGGTTTCAAGAGAAACCTTAATGGTAAAGTATACAAAGATACGTTAGAAGTTTTACTTCCATCTTTGTGTCAACAGCTGGTGTTTGTCCCCGTGTACAAAGGCAGCTACATAAAGAGGTTTTCCCAGTTTTCTGTGGAAGAACTTTTACAACTCGTGACCTTTGACACAGTCAATATTATATTAAAGCAACCTGGTTTCAAATCAAGTGTTCCTCTATAATATCAAACATTTTTGGAAAAAAAGAAAGTTAGTTATTAAAAAAAATAATTCTTAAATTATAAATAAACAAGAGTTTACCACCTAAAACTCAACTTATCTGCTTCAGCAGGACTTTGTCAGTGTAGTCTGATCAGAGTTGATTGAAAGTGGCATTTCTCTTCCATCATCACATTTTTTGATTCTTTGGCCGTATTCATGAAACATTTTAAGGCTGAAAGGAAAGTGGCACCAAACTGGGTGAGCCAGGACACATTTCTAAAAATAGGGTGCATCTCAGTCACAACTTTAAGACTCCAAAGATTTTGATCTTGAATAATTTAATAATTTACGAAGCATTTTAGCACTAAAAGTAGCTTCTATGTGTGAGAGAAGTTAGATGTAGTCCAGAGGACTCCAACGTCTGTAAAACCTGCTCACAGTCATGTGCTGCAGGTAATAATCAGCATATAATTAGATTTTAGACTTGTGTTTTTCTAACTTTGTGTCAACAGTTTGTGTTTGTCCCTTTCTGTTTCAACATGAATAAGCCCCCGTACACAAATCCAGCTCCATAAAACAATGATTTGCCCAGTTTGGTGTGGAAGAACTTGACTGGTCTGCACAGAGCTCTGACCTCAAACCCATCCAGCACCTTTGGGATGAACTGTGAGCCAAACCTTATCTCCCAACATCAGTGTTGGACCTCGCTAATGCTCTTGTGGCTAAATGAGCCACAAGAAATATTCAGTTTGATATCATGTACGACCAAGAAAAGCCTGTAATCATCACATGAGAAGCTGAGACCTGCGTTTAAAATATGACTAAAATGATTTATTCGATTATGAAAATAGTTGCAGGTTAATTTTCTGTCAATCGACTAATGAATTAATCGACTAATCGTTGCAGCTCTACCTGACACCAGAAGAGTGGAGGCTGTCGCAGCAGCAGATCAATGCTCACGTTCTTTCATCCATATGTTTTTGTAGGATAAAGACAGTCAGTGTGGATCTGATGTAGCAGTAAAATCTGAACAGCGTCTCTTCACCTCCAACAGAAACAGAATACTTAAGTTCAAATGCAGTTTAAACAAGGAAAGATAAAAGCTGTTTGAGCCCAAATATAATATTTCTGAATGTTTTCTCAGTTGTGGTTTCTTGTGTTTTAAATGTACTGTTTGTGTTTGTGAATAATGTTTGTGATTTATAGTTGTCAGATATGGAGCATAATGGTTAGAAATATGACATTTGGGATTATCATTTTAGCTTTGATAATGCAGCCCTTCATTTGAAGCATTTAGCTGATGCCTTTTCAGAGCAGCTTAGAATAAGCTGTAAATCCTGGATCACCCACATCATAAGTAACAAATAGTACAATACAAGGGTTAAAGCTGTATCTCTGAGCCATCAAATGTATAAGCTTGTGACCTCTGTGTGTGTTTGTTTGTATAATAGAGGAATGTCAGTTAAAGAAAAATGTACTGTAGGTTGGAATTTATGTATTATAAATGTATTTATATATTATATATATATTTTCTTCCTGCAGTAAGACTGTGAACAGTTACAACACTGGACCGAGAGGCCAACAGCCGAGAGACGTTGGACTGCATGAAGAGGTTGAGTGACGGGACCCTGGTCCTCTCCTAGACCCCTCCCACGACCTCCCCACTGCCTGGACATGGTGAGCCTCCTGTGCATCTCTGCAGTCTGTTGATGTTGTTGCTCTGAGTAACTTTTCTTTTTTCAATCCTCAAACTAAAGTCCTTTCAGACATGGAATATGTAACACTGCTGGCTTCTTTTATCTGTTAAAGTGATGGTTTTCTGCACAGAGGACACTTTTACGTTAATGTTCCTGTGAGTGAGTGAGTGAGTGAGAAGTCTTAATTATCGATCATTGTGAACATGAGGGATTGAGGGATGCTTCCTCCTCTTCTCAGTGAATCCACTGATACTTTTCGCATCATATTCATCATTTAACGCTATGAGAGGAAATTCTGCTGACTGTTTTATAGAGTAAAGCCACTTGAGGGCAGTGAAGATAAATTGTAAACACAACACTAAAGTATATTCACCTTTTATGATATGTTGAACTTGTTAGTAGAGCTGCAACAATTAGTCAATTGATTAGTCGATCAACAGAAAAATAATCAGCAACTATTTTGATTATTGGTTAATTTTTAAAGTAGAAAATGCCAAATATTTCCCAGCTTGTCATTTGTGAGGATTTGCTGCTGTTTTTGGTCTTTTGTGATAGTGAACTCAACATGTCTGGAATTGGGACAGTTGGTTGAACAAAACAGGCAATTTGATGACATCATATTGGGCTTTTAGAAGCTGTTACAACCATTTTTCACTGTTTTCAGGCATTTTATAGACTGAACTAAATTAGTTATTATTAGACTAGACTAAATTGATTAGTAGCAGCCCTATTTGTTAGCAAACAGCTGCTTATTTCCACATCCAGCAGTTATCCAGTCCAATATTCACTCTCTTTTAGCTGTTTCTGCTCTCTACCAACTCCTGAGGGAAATATCGGGCTCTTTAGCTGCTAAATGCTCCACTATGATCACCAGTTAGTCTACAGCTAACTGTGTCTGTTAATTATCAATATATATGACATGTATAACATATATAAATGACAGTGTTTAATGTGTTGCTGTTTTCAGAGAAAAAGCTGTAAAAAGCCACTGTACACTACCTGCTCAGCACCAAACAGCAAACACACACAGTTAGACTGAATCAATGTATCATGAAAACACAGTATTCATAACCACACTAATGATTATCTATCTCACTGTGTAGTATTTGGAGCAGTTAGTTTCTTATAGAAACAGTTTTGTCCTTTTCCCTCAGTAACATATTGTCATTCATAGGTAGAGATCAATATTCTTTAGAGGAGTGTGAGGACAGTCTCTGTGTGTGTTGGTTTCTCTGTTGGCTTCACAGATGCTCGCTGCTCTTCATATAAACCAGCCTGCTTTCACACCATCAAACCCTGCATGTCAGATGTCGCCCCCCTGAGTAATTTTGCAGAGAAACGAAAATGTTAAAGGAATTATTTCTGATGTGTGTGTCAGATGTAAGTAAATGGCATCCACCGTCAAACCCTGCAGTGCAATTAATTAAAGCAGTGAATGTCATTATCTTCTAATTGCGGCGCGTGGCTTAACTCCCAGCTGTCTTGTAGGTAACAAATAAAAAGACCCAGCCTGATATCAGACCGGGCAGGGATCCAGGATCCGTGTTGGCGCCGTGAAAGTCGTAATCTTTCATTTAGATCTTGTTAATGTTTGTGTGTACGTTTGTGTGTTATGGTTGTTGACGCTGCCCACACTTGCTGCTACACAGCCTCGGATGCCCCCGGCAGTTCAGCGAGAGATTAGCTAGGTCATGATGAATGACCCTCGCAACTCCAGCACAAGCCCCCAAGACTCGTGGCCATGAATTATTAAAGCACCATCATAAATAACTCAGCGTAATGAGGGGTGCTTACACGCTGCAGGCGGGGAGAGAGGGAGGAGAGGAAAAAGGGGAAAAGAGAGGTTGGGAGCTGAAGAGGAAGGGATGATTGAGAGAGAGATAGCAGTTTGACCTTGGACTGATGCTCAGCGTGATGCTGGGCCGGAGGAAGGACGCACTCAGGCTTGGTAAAACGAGCACCGAGCTAATTTTGCACATCAGCCCTTTTTTCTGTCCCCTCAGAGAGATGGGCTCCATCCCTAAGTACATGTCATAAATGTTAATGTTAAGTAACGGCGGCTGTAACTAGGTCACACAGAGATTGGCAGCAGCTCAGGTCGCTTCAGGTTTTGCTGTCACCGCACAGACTGTGACGGGTGTTTCTGACACCACAGCAGCCGACACCGGAAAATAAGCTCCTGCGTTCTCACTGGCCCGACTGAGGAGGAAGATGAGGAAAACACCAGACGCTCAATTAAAAACAGTGTGTTTAAGTTCAAAGACATTTATTTTGCTCTGAGTTTAGTTTAGTTTCTTCCAGCAAGTTGAGTCCAACAGTCAACATTTCTAGATGAGTTTCTCTGTAATTACCCAGAGCCAGCTGCTTTGATGATGGTGTTTGATGACAATGATAATCCTTTTTTTAACTATGAATCTCATTTTTCATTCTGTCAACATAACATTAATCCATTAGTCAGTAAGTTTGTCACAAAAATCTATTTTTAGTATTTGAATTGTGATTCTCACGTGAATCTCCCACCCACCTCTGGTTCCAGTTCATCCCAAAGGTGCTGGATGGGTTTGAGGTCAGAGCTCTGTGCAGACCAGTCAAGTTCTTCCACACCAAACTGGGAAAATCATTGTTTTATGGAGCTGGATTTGTGTACGGGGGCTTATTCATGTTGAAACAGAAAGGGACAAACACAAACTGTTGACACAAAGTTAGAAAAACACAAGTCTAAAATCTAATTATATGCTGTATGTTTGCATTAAGATTTCCATTTATTGGAACCATGAAAAACAGCCTCACACAAGTAGCCTAAAGTATGTGGACAGGGGCGTCCGGTGTCCCATCTATAGCACTTATAATGACCTGTAGAACAATTCAGAGAGCACATTCATGGTGTGATGGATATTTCTGTTGACAGACAGGTGATATGCAAAGTTCATCAGTGCTGCATAAGTTATGAAAACCTTGATTTCCAGTGTTTTTAAATGCTAATGAGATAAGGATTATTACCTGCAGCACATGACTGTGAGCAGGTTTTACAGGCGCTGGAGTCCTCTGGACTACATCTAACTTCTCTCACACATAGAAGCTACTTTCAGTGCTAAAATGCTTCGTAAATTATTAAATTATTCAAGATCAAAATCTTTGGAGTCTTAAAGTTGTGACTGACATGCACCCTATTTTTAGAAATGTGTCCTGGCTCACCCAGTTTGGTGCCACTTTCCTTTCAGCCTTAAAATGTTTCATGAATACGGCCAAAGAATCAAAAAATGTGATGATGGAAGAGAAATGCCACTTTCAATCAACTCTGATCAGACTACACTGACAAAGTCCTGCTGAAGCAGATAAGTTGAGTTTTTAGGTGGTAAACTCTTCATTTATAACTTAAGAATTATTTTTTTAATAACTAACTTTGTTTCTTTTTTTTCCAAAAAATGTTTGACATTGAAAAAAATACTTGATTTGAAACCAGGTTGCTTTAATATAAGAAACATCAGTCATTTATTAATATAATGATGATGCAGATAGACTGTGTCAAAGGTCACGAGTTGTAAAGGTCACAGGTTTGATTCCTTCGGAAGCCCGTTAAAGTCAGCAGCCATGTTTCCTCTCTGAATGTCCTTGAGCTTCTCTCTGACCCTCTACCTGCTCTACCTGCTCGCTCGGAGTGATTCATGTTGGATGTGAGGATCAGCTGACTAAAATAAAAATGATAATGTCTCCTTGTCCCTCATCTGAAACCAGAGGTCGTTCCGATCGTTTGCAAACGACGACCGCCATGTCATGGCCAAGCACGCCAGCGTTTATCCGACGCCGGAGGAGCTGGAGGCCGTCCAGGCGCTGGTGTCCACCGTGGAGGGCGCCCTGAAGAAAGTCTCTGATTGGATGGATGGCCTCAACAAATCCTCAGGGAAGACGTCCACCAACAGTGAGGCTGCTGATGACAAAGTGGAGGAAGACGCTCCTGATATAAAGTACGTCCCTGTTGGTTTTCATCCATTTCACACAAATTTTGTATAAATTTTACTACAGTTCAGTTTCTCATCAGACTGCTCAGTGGGTGTTTTTAGCTCATAGGGGAAAAAAAGTAAGATGAAGTGAATTTATTGCTTGTTCCAGTTTATATTTGTACCTTCAGCCGTTTCCTCAGCACACCGGCAGATCCTTTCCCTCATAAAACTGTGTTCTGCAGTATATCTTCATCGGAACGATACATGTGATGATTGGATGATTAAACGTGTTCAACAAACAGTCGTAAATCCCCAACATTTGGCTGGTGGCCCAAACATCTGTGTATTAACAAGACATCTCTTGTTCCTTTTATGGTGGTTTAGCTGGTAATGCACAAGCAGGACTGAAGAAGAAAAAATATATTGTTGATTTGTGGGTGTCTGTCAAGTCTAGAGCTGCAAGGATTAGTCGATTAATCGGTATTTTAATAATCGTTTCTGTCATTTTTTTTAAGCCAAAAGGCAAAATATTTTCAGACTCTCAAATGTGAGGGGTTGAAGCTTTTCTTTGTCATGTGACAGTGAATTAAAAATCTTTAGGTTCTGACAAGCAAATTAAAACATCACTGCAGCCTCTGAGAAACTGTGAATGCCATTTTTCCCACATTTTTGGCCTTTTTATAGACTAAACAATTAATTGTTTAATTGATAAAATAGTCGGCAGATTGATTGATGATGAAAATAATTGTTGGTTGCAGCTCTAATAAAGTCAGTAAAGTTATTACACAGATCAAGTTATTATTCCCAGACTGTCTGTAGCTGCAGTCGGCACATTCTTTCACCCAGAGAGTAACGTCAAATGGTTGGTTCACCAAAATTATAAAAAATATATTTTTTCAAGATCAAATTATACTCTGTGTAACCACAATAGTCTGTGAGCGGCCGAAATTTATGTCTGACTGTACACACTGATTACACACGTGTGAACACGTCAGCGTATGCAGACATCTGATGTACTATAAACAGAACTGAGTGCACCGTCAGTCCATTTTGCAGCACATCAAGGCTTTCATTTACCTCTTGTGGTTTCCCTGTGCAGATAGTTTTGCTTTTATTTATCCAGGTTTTAAGGTATCTGTCTGTGGGATTTCTGTTTCCACCACAGCACAATGGACGTGAGTGGAATTTAACTTTTTGCTCCTCGGAGCAGGAACATTTTAGATTTAAACAATTGAACAGCAACACGTCTTCCCAGAAAGAGTCCCCACAGACCTCACTGTCAACAGGTGTCAAAGGGACTATTTCTTTAGTAGAAAGTAGTTTGAGTGAAAAATGTTGACAGTGAGGTTTTATCTGGAGTTGCACAAACACTTTTCTGAAATGTGAGATGCTGCTGTTGAAATTTTTCAATACTTTCAACTGTATTGTGGTGGAAGCAGAAATCTGACCGAGAGAATCTGGACAAATAAAACCAAAACTCATCTGCATGATTAGATACCAGTAGAGATGATAATGATAAGATATATTTTTTGTCATTTGAGTGAACAAACACTTTAAGGCTACTGTAAGATCAGATAGCTGGACTATAAGGATGTGATAGTAACCTTTGCTTTGTTAGATCACTAACTACACAGGCTGTGAACTGATCTCTTCCTAACTTGTCTTCAGTGTAAGAAAAGGACAAAATCCACAGTCCTTGTCCCAAAGTTCAGCTGAAGCTAATATGAAGCTATATGAAGGTATATATTCCAAAGTTGTTGTTTTTTTTACTACCAAATTTCCAGTCTGTGTCTCTCGGGGCAGTGTTTCCTAGCTGGGACGCAGTGGAGGTTTGCTGGTTTGTTGTTGTGACAAAACATAAACTTTTACAATAAACTTTTACATTTCTGTGTAGATTCTTCAGACGTCCACATCATCGTATATTCAGTAGCAGAAGGCAACAGGGCTTGTTTTTTCATGCTTGAAGACAAGTCCAGTTGCCCCTCTGGTTAAACTTTTACAGGACTACGGGGTACCCTGGTGGCCTAATGGTTAAGGCGCATACCACACCAACTCCAGGCCGGGGGACCTGTGTTGCATGTCATACCCCTCTGTCTCTCTCTCTCTCTCTCTCTCTCTGTCCCCCTAGTTTCCTGTCAAATAAAGGCCAAAAGCTTAAAAAAAAACTTACAAAAAAACAAAAACTTTTGCACTACCAGGATGAAGATACAGTTGATTAATCTAAATCAGACAGCTGAGGCATCATATTTGCTTCAGCTGAACTTTAAAATATATTTCTGCACTGTTTTACAGTGTCTATGCATTAGGAAGGATTCACTTCACAGCCAGCATGGACAGGGGAATTAATTAATTACCAATTACCAAGTCTTTTAATGTACAGTACATATGGCACATGACTCTTGACAGACAGACAGATCTGAGCCAGTCCTTTAATATTTGCTGCCCAGTATCTGAGGACCTGTTTGTGTATTACCTCCTGTGAGCCGTCTGCACGGCTGTGAGAGAATCTGACGCTGGCTGTCATTCGCCCTCCCTCAGGCCGGACGGGACGTCGGTGCTGTGCGGGGTGACGCGTGTCGGCCTGGTGGCCAAAGGCCTGCTGATCAAAGGGGACATGGACCTGGAACTGGTGCTGATGTGTAGAGAGAAACCCACCAAACTGCTGCTGTACACCATCAGCGCTAACCTCCCCCTGCAGATCCAGGTACAGTCAGCCACACCTCCAGCACTGCGGTGTTCAGCACTATGCATCCAAAATGAGCCATGAAAGCAAAGCTGAGGAAGCAACCTTGGGGTGTGGAGGCATTAAAAAAGCATCTATGTGATCCGAGCTTCAGTAGAGATGGTGTCCACAGAGAGCACAACTAGAAGCGCTTTGTGTTTGATAAAAGTTTGTGACATTGGAGAAGAGACATGCTGACACCCTGAAGTGAAGCAGAACATGACAACAATAATAATAATAATAGAAGAAGTGGTGCAGAATTTTATGTACAGTGCAAAGAGAGATGCCAACACATGTAGTGGACAGTATTTGAATACAGATATTATATATATATGTATATATATATATATATATATATATGCACACACACAGTACATTCAGAATTTTGCATTTTATATACATTGACTTGAATTAAAAAGAAATTTAAAAAGTGTAAGACACAGTGAGTCTGTACATTTTATTGATTAGTAATTAATTGACTAGTCGATTGACAGAAAACTAAAAATTAAAAAATTTTCAGCTTCTCAGATGTGATTATTATTACATACACAGTAGTAAACTGAATATATTTGGATTTTGCATTGTTGATTGGTCAAAACAAGACATTTGTAGACGTCACTATGAGCTCTAAGAAATTATAATTTTTCACTATTTTTTAAATAGAAATAATCGGTAATAATCCATAACACACATAATCGTTAGTTGCAGCTCTGTTTAATATGCAGAAGTACCAGAAAGTGAAAGATTAGTTATATTTTCCTACAGTCCAAGAAGATGTGTTCAAATTCATACATAACTGCACATACGAAAGCATCAAATTCTCACATTTGAAAAGCTGGAATCAACAAATTTTTGGTGTTTTGCTTTAAAAAATAACTAAAATTATTAATTGATTATCAAAGTAATTGACAGTCATTATTTTGTCAATCATATAATCGATTACTTGACCGGTTGTTGCAGCTCTAGTTTGAAATATATAGTAAAATATGAGCAAAGGAATCAGTGCTGCAAATCATATCATCACATAGGAAGCAATACGATATATAACATGTATGTAAAGAAATGACAAAGATTTAACTCAATCATGTAAAATCTAAATATCTCTGCACCTCGTTTCTCTCTCCCAGTTATTAACTGGTTCTCATTAACAGCTGCCATCACTCCAACACACCAGCAGAGGAAGAGCGATGAGTGCCCTCCTGATAGGACACTTCCTGCTCTCAGCATTCAATGTAAAAACGAGCCTAATTAATTTAATTTACCACATAGGACACTTTCTGTTTTCTCTCCAGCAAAACTATTGCAAATATATTCATTTATTTATATTTTGTCTGGGACTGATTAACAAAATAACTAAATGGATGTAAAATACTCCTAGAAACTGAACAGATTATTTATTATTTGACCTTCTAATCCAGAGTCAGATGAACAATAATTAACAGGACAAGAACAGTTACAGTACAGAAAAGTTAAAACCTGAATGTGAAAAATATTCGTCTATCCCTCTATATGAAATAGGAGCAGTGTTTTTTATTCTTAAACCAGATGAAAGGATTATTTTTAGTGGATAGGAGATACAGAGGAGTGGAGATGATGAGAAAAGGAAGTGGCCTGTGCTACTGAGACAATGCTTCATTTATCTCTGCTGTTGTGTCTCCTTGAGATGTCTGAAGCCAGACTGCAGAATAATCTTCACACCCAAACTTCTGACTGCTGGAGTCTCTGTTATTTTTTGTGTTATTTCCATTGGAGATGATGCATCCCAATAACACTGGGGGCTTCATGTTTTTTTTTTTTCCCAAAATCCCAAATTCTGAGTTCCAGAGTTGTACAAATATGTCAGTTTTATTGAAGCCTTCAAATGGGTTTCCACAGTGTGCAGCCCCCACCTCCCCAAAGCATCTGCTAGCTAACAAAGCAGCGCCGACATACACAGAGTCTAAATGTGCTTCCTGTGCCCCCATCTCAGTTAATTACCTGCCATAGCTGCTGCGCGTGCTTCATCATCAAGGGAGGAAACTGTTTGAAGCTCTCATTTCCTGGACCAAACTGGGAGAGATTGACAGGCAGAGGCTGATGGATGGGGTCATTTCTCACAGGGACGAGATAGAGAGAATGCACTTGAAAACATGTCACTGAAGGCAACACGAATCTTGAGGAAAAAACAAGATGGTTTGGTGTGCTGGGAATTGGCTGGCAATAACAACACGGGGGGAACTCTGAATGAGATGTGGAGGAAATCTGCATGTAAACACAAAGTGTTCGTGCCTTTTGCTGTTCTGATTGGCCTGTTTAGAAGTATTATTATTGCTCTCAGCACCTAAATATCATGATTTTGTAAGCATGCTGGACATTCTCAAATGAAAGCAAGTCTCAATTAATAGTGTCCTAAACAAATAAAGGCCAATCAATAATAAAGACAAGGTAAAAAAAACATACAACACTATGACTCATATAATGATAAAACTGGTACATTTCCACAGCACTTATGCCATCAGTACAACAACAACATTAAAATCCCACCAGGAAAGGGAGGGACGAGTACCTTGTCGGATCTGTAACACTTTTCAACACGGCACAAGTCTGAACTGAATTCTGTGAGATTAATGTTAATACTACAGCAGCAGTGAAAGGTTAAATGCACAGAGAACTAACGTGCACGTCTTAAGATCACTCTCCTACGCTCAAAGAAATAAAACCAGTTCTGTACTAACTGTATCTAATAATAAATGATGAAATAGGTGAGAAAATTTGTTGCGAGCGTCATTCATTAAGGCTTCAACAGCAAATTAGGTTTTAAAATCGCTTCTGCAGTCTGAGACACAAAACACAATTTTTCTTCCTTCATATTATTTTTCTTTTCAACTCATCACTGTTTTCCAGCAGTAACAGCACTTCCTCTCACGCACAATCTGCAAAATATCGTGTGTGCGCACAGCTGTTTCTGTAAAATTACGCTCACAGCAGCCTGATGAAGCCGATGTTACATATCGCAGGTCTGAAGACTGAACTAGCAGATCAGACAACATGGATGCTTCTTACTAAACTATGATGAAATATATTTCTAAAACAAGTAGAGCTGCAACAATTAGACCACAAATAGATTGACAGAGAATTAATTGCCAACTATTTTGATAATTGATTAATCTTCGAGTCATTTTTCTTCTTTAGTTTCTTTAGTCCTCTATGACAGTAAACTGAATATCTTTGGGTTGTGGACTGTTGGTTGAGACAAAAAAAGACATTTCAGGTTGCATCTTGGACTTTGGGAAACGATGATCAACATTTTTCACCATTTTCTGACATTGCATAGAACAAAACTAATCGATTAATCAAGAAAATGAGGAAGGTTCTAATAGAAGCCTGTTTCAAATGAAAGCCTGTTGGAGTAAATAAATGATATCTATTTAAACATATTTGAGAACTGACAGTAGAGCACTGATACATATGATTTGCTTTGTGTAAATAAAAGATTTGATTAGTCGTCCAGTGATTCTGCATGTTCAGAGAGATTATCCTCAACACATTTCCCAACAATGTAGCAGAGCGACGCCTTGTTCTTCACAAACGGCAGGAGTCAATGTTGCGACTGTGATATTCGATTTTTAATTAATCGTGCAGCCCTGCCTTGCAGACAATGACGGAGGACAAATACGAGGTGCGGTCGTGCGTGCCTGAGGCAGCCATCCAGGTCTGCAGCATCAAAGACCCCCAACTCACGCTGAAGATCACCCTCTCCTCCTTAGCCATGAGGGAGGAGCACAGCACCACAGAAGAAGGTATTACCTCTTCCTCCTCCTCTTCCTCCACCCCCCAACCCTCCACCCTCCTGCGCCTCCTACTTGGGAGGATGCTTCCCCTGTTTTTATTTGACCTTTCATATGACAACAGAGGGCTGAGAGAGAAGAAAAGGGGGCAGGAAGAGGGGGAGGGACATACTGGAATGTGAAGGTATAAAAGTCCTGAGAAATCTGAGCTAGAAACGGGAGACAATCTGGGGGAAAATGGTAAGGATGATACACTGAGAGGGCTGAAAGCTGAGAGGCAAACAGGGTAAAAAGTAGCACAGATGATATGGATCTGGGTCAAGTGTGGTGAAAATAGCAGATGGCCAGTGAAGGATGATTTCCACAGGGGATGTGTTGGGTTGGGGATTTGCGAAAAAGGAGACGTCTGTCTCAGGTGTCTTTTTGTATCATCCTGCAAGAAAAGGAGTCAGCAATCCAAAACTAGAGTAGAGAAGCTGTTCCTTTTGGCCAGACTTGTTAAGAAACAAATAAATAGATCTATTTTTAATCTCTGAAGATGAAGAGGTGTAGTTTAACTAAAGTAATCCCTCAAACCAATGAGGTATTTATCCCTTTTTGACCAGAAGCTGCAAAAAAAATCACCTCAATTGACTAAACATTGATGGGAATTACTGTAAGTCAAGAGGCAATGTTTGGCATCGGTGCTTCCACTGTGTTTGCTTTCTCCCTCAAATGGGAATGAAATTAAAAATGACTGAAAGGCGAGTCAGAAGTGAAGAGCTGCCATCATGGAACAGCGAGTCCCCTTGTAGTCCCGGTCCCTGTGGGAGAGATTGAGCCGAGCCATCACAAAAGGTAGAAAAATGGATTCTGCCAAAACAGGAGAGCAGCAGCTCCAAAGCACAGCTGTTGAGTGAAGAGTCACAACAAGTTTCCTTCAAGTTTAACGTCCTGTCAGCACAAACAAGGACTGTTTTAGTCTCATGCGGGTTTGTTATAAAGTGTGAAATCCCATAAACAAGACTGTCCCTTCACCTCTGCTGTATACTCAACAAAACAGGAGCAGAACACTGTTTCCTACACTTGAACAGTAAAAGAATCTAAATGGATTATTCAGATTTCAGGATGGTTCCTTGAAGAATCTTCTCGTTTTGGGTTCATGAACACCGTGATTAGGGTTGGGTTCTGATAGCCAGTTAAATACAGAGTCACTTCCACGTTGGGAAAATACCCACATTCACTAAAGGAATATCTAATTGTGTCTTAAATCTGTCCTTGGTCTTTTTTTTTATTAGCAATGAACCAAACACTCAGATAGCAGCTTATCATTTAATTCTCGCTAATTAATGATCTGTAACTTGGTCTAGTCTAGTAAATATGTCCTCATGCAAGAAGTAAACGGATTCATTCTTAAGAGGCACGTACGAGTGATTTAAGCAAAATTTGTGGCATTCATCAATTTTCTCATACTCAGAATTTTCTCTGAGGTACAAACGAAATTTACAAGTTCAGACCTGCCGTACGATTCGTGAACAGATAGTCTGCCTTTCTTCACTGTTAGGCTGAAATATAATGTCTTAATCTGAATGACTTTGTTGTTTAAATATGAGACAGACGTGTAATTAAAGTAATCCCAAATGAATAGTCTGTTCACCGTATCACCATAATTATGGCTGCCAGTTTACTGAGAGGTTTTTTTAGATTTTGTGATTTATATTTTGGTGCAGCAGCTTCTATATAGTCGCCTACTGTGGGCTATAATATTCTCTCCTCTAATATCTCTGTGTCCCTTCACTGCCTCTCGTATTAGTCATGGAGCACTTTGCTTTAAAAAGACATTTTTCAGCATACAGTTTTTAGTCTTCCTCTAAAAACTGTAGTGTGTCAGGCTTTTCAGCCAACAAAAGCAGATCAGATTGATCAAACACTGGACAGCAACAACAGCTAAGATGATCACATGATAAATCATTATGTACAGATCCTCATCTCACCAAAACAAAAATGTTCTCTTCATTGTTCAGACAACCAGAACACATCAGGGTTTTTTTTTCTTCCAATTAACTAATAGTTTAGCAGTACATACTGCTAATGAAACGCAGCACCACCAAGAGCACAGGAAACACAAATGCTGCTCTTCAGGAATGCCCTTCCTTTCTACATACCTCCGTTGCCATCTCAACTGAATATTTCAGTCCTTTATTAATTAAAAGGGGAGATATTCTGCACACTAACAGGTCTATATTTTTAATCTGGGGCTCTACTGGAATATTTTTGCATGATTTACAGTTCAAAAAACTCCTTATGTATCTCATACTGGCCCTTTACTTCTCAAATACATCGTACATGTAGCATAAGCAGTAACTTTAGCAACAAAGGCTACAGAATGGACGCGTGACAATCTGATGTCAGCTTGTCGGCAAAAAAACATCGTAAACGAAGCGCTCAGAGCAGGTTGAAGCCCTGGATTTTGACTTGCAGGGAGCAATACATTCAGCTCAAGTTTTGGAGCTTTAGCCATGTTTAGCATAGATTTCCAACATCATAACAGTGTATAAATAACGTAAATCACAAAAAGCATAAGCAAATGTCCCCTTTAAGTGACTTACAAATATAGAAAGCTAATTAGAAACAGGCAGATTCAGTAATATATTTGATAAAGTGCTGTCGAACCCCAACCCTATCTGTGTTATATCATGTTGCATATGAGGGTTCTTCAGGGAAGCTGTTGAGGTATATTAACCTGGTTCCTTCTGGATCTTAGACACCCCTGGTTTTTAGAGTGTACCTCCTGTAGCTCGTCCTCTGCTCACTGACTGTTGGTTTTGTTGCCGTAGCTCCGCAGGTCAGCACGCTGTGTGGACTGACACATCTCTGCGGCCCCCGCTGCTGACGAGGCGCCCCCCCACCCAGCAGCAGGAAACCCCGGGTACAAGGGGCTTCCCCAACAACCAAATCAAACCAACCCACTCACTCTCTGCCTCAGACATGCTCCTCTACCCCTCCTCCCCCCTCCCTCTGTTGACTGGACTTCTATCTGGGTCACCATGAAATTCTGGTCCATGTCTACTGCCGAGCACACAGACCAAAAGGACAAAATGACTACATTACCCAGCAGTCTATGTCCAGATGCTTCAGTGCTGTAATTAACGGGGCTGACCCCTGTCTGTTAATCAATTATTATTGGCTCAGAATGACATCCCATAATTTCATGTTGTAAAAACTGCGTTAATTGAATTGATCTGATATCCTGGTCACTAATCAAAATTCCCCTAAGCTGATGATGTCAAGGAGAATTTAGTGGGGGTTGTCCTTATCTGTATGTGGTCTTGACCTGTGAGTGATGGTTCCTTCATGGTCTGCTTCTGGGAAACTGGCTCCACAATCCATCCGAACAAAAGCAGAAAAACCAAAGACTTCTGGGAATCAAAGATATGATGATACAAGTTAAAGTAAAATAACTTCACACTAAATTCTGGGTCTTTCACACAAGAGCTGAGACAAACTTTTTATTCCTTGTTTCATGTATTTTTTGTCCCAGTTAATATTTTTTGTAAGGAATATTTCTCTGGAGTCTGGAGTGTGCCACCAGAATAATTAGATATTTTGCAGATTTTAAAGTTTTAAGTAAGTCTTAAATTAAAGCAAGCTGTGCATTAACATAAACTGTACATTTTATGGCAGGAGATGAATTAATTGTGAGATGGAATAAAATAAGTGTAAGTTAATATCCTCTTTTTGTGATTTTATGATTCCATTAAATTTTTTATTATTAAAGGAGCACTCTCCTGATTTTTGCCATGAAAAGAACGACTCAGTCTGTAAAAAGAAACCGTATAACTTTTTGTGGCTCTGATGATGTCATCAGTGTTATCTCAGTTTGGACTTGGAGACGACACCTTTATAACCAAAAGGCTGCGTCACAAACTGGAAGTATGGAGTTTGAAAGTCATGAGTGTTTACCAGGCAGGGAAGGTCTAATGAAAGATACTATTGAGCTGCATTATGGGAAATGTAGTATCTAGCATTTTGGGGACTCGCAACTTTATGGAAGTGCAATACTACAGTAAATAAGTAGAGAACTTTTTAATTAATGATTTAATTAAAGAATGAGGAAATTTAGCAAATTTAATGATCTTTTTATATTTTTTAATTTCTCACTTAGCTTAAATGCATTTTTAAGTGTTTCAGTTTATTATTTGATTATTATTAAACACTGAGTTTAGTAGTTAAAGTTGTTATTGTGGCACACTTGAGACTCCGTACGTTTCACTTACAGAATTGTATTATTTTTTGTAATCCCCTGAAAAATTGTTTATTATATTGAAAAATATTTTCAGGTAGGACATGAAAATATGTTTAATGTTGCGTTATCATGAGTGCATCCTTACGTACCATTAATCCTTAAGACCATTAGTGTCTCTAAAGAAGTGATCCCAAGAACCACTTCTGTACTTTTTAGTGTTACTATAGTTTCAAGCCACAACATATTTTTTAATAGAGAGAAAAGTCATTTAATGGCTTTTCATCGGGTCTCACCTCAATTCCCATTTTCATTTGTTTAGAGGTCTCCAGGTGCAACAACCAAGCAAAACCTTAAAGGACCTAAAAGTGCTGGATTCAAAACGTGAACACCTCCAGTTTATTTTGATAAATCCTGCAGTTTTAGCTGCAGTTTTCCTGTCAGAGTACCACATTACCCAGAAGTCCCTGAGGCAGAACATGAAGGTCCTCAGTCCTTGGTCTTCGAGGAGGAGTGACACGGGACGATCCCTGTGTCTCTCATCAGCTCCTTCGTTTGTCTTCCACCTCTTCCATCCTGTTCAGCTTTCACTGCGGTCTCTACAGCAACAGACTGCTAAACCACACACATCGCTCCGCAGCTCACATTACTGCGGATGTATCACACGCAGGCCAATATATTGGAATTTGAATACTGCAGATATTGGAATTGGAGACTACACTGTTACCTCCACTCTAAGAGCAAGAGTTCTTTTTTATGCCTTTGTCAGCATTTCTGTCAGCTTTGTGGAAAAGAGCTATGATTTAATCTCTGCTGGCTGCTGTTGCTCATTGGATGAGATCTTTGCACCATAATGGCACTGATTCCAGTGTGATGGGGCATTTATCAAGGTCTAATATTTGCAACTTGGCAAGCTGCAGAATAAAGATAACGTTTTAAAGTTGCAGAGAAGTCCCTATCTTAATTCCTCAATGAGATCGTTGATAACCTGTGAGCACTGCAGTGTGGTCTGCAGTCTGTTCCCCCTTTTTGTTCGTCTGCTTGACTGTCCCACAGTGGGCACCCCTTAGCTGCTCCTGAGAACAAACAGCCTTCACTTTCTTTCCAGGGTGGCGTTCTCACTCTCAGATGTTTATGTTGTCGTTGTCATCTGCTGTCACTCTTCTTCTGCTGTCGTTCTCCCATGGCTCGGCCTCCAGTCATGGCAGGAGTGCTCCCCACAGGAACCCGGTGTGGAGAGACTGTTTCAGTCAAACATAAACATCTGACCAACCCCGCAAGAGTGAAAATACTAGCATGGCGCCCCAGAAAACTGCAGAGCAAGCTGGGATGGTAGAATTGCTAATGTGTCTGCACTGTTCTCTGCCTTACTCTGATCTCAGGCATTCCTGAGCCAGTATTTTTTTTTCTCCTCGTTTATAAAGTTTTTAAAGATTTTAATCTGGCTTTTGGTCCTGAGTCATTGCCATGCTCTCATTTTCGTCCTGCGTTGTAATTGATAACACACTAACCTGGCGTGTTCCATCGCCTTCAGCCACTGATCTGCATCTAGAGTGAGACTCCGGCCGGGCAGCAAGACGCATGCGCTCACATCTACTCCGGTTCCTCCTGTCAATGTTGTGAAAGATCCTGCCTTGTGCATGAGAAACTCCCCTCTCCCAGAAAATCACGGAATCTCTCAAATTTCCCCCCTCGTAGCTCATTCGGTCAGATCAGTGGGTTTGCCTAATAATTAGCCGTCCAACCGACCCTGCTGCCTGTGTGTCTGTGTGTGAGTGTGTGAGGTCAGTGCGTTCATGCTCAGTCTGTCCCGTCTCATCCTGTCCCTCTCTCCAGAGGAGGGCGAGCAGGAGGACGACAAGGAAAGGCAGGAGGACAAACAGGAGGAGGAGGAGGATGTCTTGGACAGGCAGAAGTGCCAGGCTGCGCTGGCTTCGCTCCGACACGCCAAGTGGTTCCAGGTGAGCACAGCTGGTCTGATGACACTTTACATTCTGGCAGCCAATCATACTGTGAATATCCAACCCTGTCGCCTACGTTATGTTCGTTTTTCATGTCATGTTTTATGTTTGTCAAAGGAACTTAATCCTGCCTGGATTCTGTTCTTTTTTTTAATCAAAATAATGAGGGAACATTTTTAATGAACCCGCAAAGTTCATACTGTACATATCTGCAAAAACTTCCGTGACGTTTTGCATGTTTTCCCTACAGTTTCCTCTTTCGGCAACTAAAGCACGGTAAACATTTTCATCATCACTTCAGAAACGACTCAAGAAAAACAGCTTAAACCACAATCCTTCCCCAACTTTAACCAACGTGCTTTAGTAGGCTAAACTTGAAACTTAAACGTGAGGAATTCAGGATGCAAACTCATCAAAATGTATTCTGGCAAAACATGTCAAAACTTTTGAGTCATATACAGACATAATGTTTAGGAGACAGGATAAGAATAACTTTGTCAACATCACAAGCATCCAGCAATAAGCTGTGCCAGCATTACATCCGTAGTGTTAATGACTTGAAAAAGTTTAAGAGACTTAAGCTCAGACTTCTGGGCTCAGACTGGACTTCACACAGTGTCGAGTGTGAAGGTGTTCGGACACGCAACACGTTTAATAAACTTTGAATAAACAAGCAAATAAAGGCACACGGCGTAAACTGACCTGAGAGAGAAGAACGAGCATCACGGGAGACAAAAACAAAGGCAGAGGCAGTAAAACTAGCCAATAGGAGCACAGACACATTTGATTGGCAGCAGAGTCAACCAATGGAAGGCTGTAAACTGCTTCTACAGTTCAACCTCAACGTAGTCTCACAGTGAAGTTTCTGTCTGGGTTAAAACGATTTAATTCATTAATTCATAATCATTTTAATTGATATGTTTGTTAATTGATACATATGTGGTTTTCAAGAAATAATAAGCAGTTGGCCCGTTCCGAACAGGCACCTTTTGAATGGGCACTGCACTACTTGTAGATCAATATTAGGGAAAGAATAAACAACAAGAAAATGGTTGAAATGTTATTTTCCGGGGCGAGTAGAGGAAAAACAAGCAGAGTGGGATAACTCTGAAGGATGCAGGGTCATGAAGAGATTCTGCACCAAATCAGTTTTCAGATGAGCTGCAACCCTGCCGTCCTGACTGAAGAGAGAGAGTTATTCCACCACTGAGGAGAGAGTCAAGGTCAGGTGAAGCACTGAGCAGCTTCCCTCAGGGAAGGAAAGCTTAATGCCAAGTAGTATCAGAATGAAGGACTGCACTGTGGACGGCAGGTGAAGCAGTGCAGGAAGGATTTTTTATATGGTATTTAGACTTAGAAGGTTAATATGACCCTCCGCTGATTTGTAATAACCACAGATACAATTAGTGACGTTCTTCCATGTCTGTAAGGTGTAAATGCAGCTGAATTCAGTTACCTGCTTTATCTTGTGAATAGTCATCCTGTGCAAATTGAAATGTCAATAATCTCCAGCATAATTCAAGTTCTTCAAGCATTTTGTTTTAACTTTGGCAGAACATTGACAGGAAGGTTGCAAAGTGTTTTTGGAACATTTGGTAAAATCATTGCCGGTTTTGTTAAGTCATATATATTTATTTTACTAAAAGCAGAGAAGTACCAGTGTCATGACTTTAGTAACTGCTATTTTCACAAAGGGGGCAACAGGTGGGAAATAACACAGTAAACACATTTTACACTGTACATCACAAGTGTAATGTAATGTCTATATTATCGCCCACATCTCAGTGTCATGGGGACGTACAGACGGATGAACACCGTTCTTATAAAAACATATTCCCTCATTTGGTGTTTAGATGATGGTGGTGGAGAGCGCTGTCTAACACATTGGTCCAAAATCTCCCACAGCTGTTCAGCTGGGTTGAGATGTGGTGACTGTGAAGGCCACAGCATATGATTCACATCATTTTCATACTCATCAGACCATTCAGTGACCCCTCGTGCCCTATGGATGGGGGCACTGTCATCCTGGAAGAGACCACTCCCATCAGGATAGAAATGTTTCATCATAGGATAAAGGTGATCACTCAGATCAACTTTGTATTGATCTGCAGTGACCCCTCCCTCTAAGAGGACAAGTGGACCCAAACCATGCCAGCAAAAAGCCCCCCACAGCATAACGGAGCCCCCAGATCCCCTCACTGTAGGGGTCAAACATTCAGGCCTGTATTGTTCTCTTGGTGAATGCCACACATGCACTCGCCCACTTGTTGAGAATATGGTGGTGATGACTCATCTGACCATATCACTTTTTCCACATCTCTGTAGACCACCGCCTCTGGTTTTTGCACCACTGAACTCTCAAATGTGCATTCATCTTTGTAATGAGGGGTTTATGCTCTGCAGCCCTGCTATAATATCCCTCTCTATGTAATTGTCACCACACTGTTCTTGCTGACAGTCTGATCACGTCCTGCATTGACAGGGTTGCTCTTCTGTTTTTCCTTACATATCACACTAATGCACACTAATGCATCACAGTCATCAAATGTGCGCCGTCGACCATTTCTGACCCTATTTACTGACTCTTTCACTGTTCCTATTGAAACACGAGCCAGTTGAGCAGTCTGTGACTAAAGCTCCTGCCGTCCCTGCCCCAACAATGAACCCTCTTTCAAAGTCACTTAGATCCTTTTCCTGTTGCCATCTTGATACAAAATCAGAATCCACTGGGCGTGCTCAGCATTTTCATGCCTCCGCACCAGCGACAGCCGTGGCTGGAAGCATTATGTTTTCAGGTTGTCCGTCCATCCATCTGCCCGTCCTATTCTCGTTAACGCGTTATCTCAGGAACGCCTTGAGGGAATTTCTTCAAATTTGGCACAAACATCCACTTGAACTCAAGGATGAACTGATTAGAATTTGGTGGTCAAATGTCAAAGGTCAAAGTCACTGTGACCTCACAAAACCTGTTTTTGGTCATAACTCAAGAATTCATACACTAATTATGACAAAGTTTTACACAAATGTCTAAAAGGATAAAATGATGAAGTGATGACATTTCATATCCAAAAGGTTAAAGGTCAACTTCACTTAGACATCATAATGTTCTGCAAAAACACTTTTCTGTCCATTATTCAACGCCATAGCTCAGGAACAGAAGGGGAGATTGTGACCATATTTCACATTTGGTCAGATACTGAATTGGTGACACTAATCTTGGTTCCCACCTTGAAACTGTGGTGATTGTTTAGATCTTCTGTGCTGCCGGGTTGAAGATGTGTGTGAAGCGTCCACATTTTAGTATTTGTAGTTTCTGTGCAGCAACATCCGTATCTGAAGCATCGTCTACGGTCACGGCTACAACTTTGTGTTGTATCAGAATCAGTTTTACTGGCCAAACATGTGAACGCATACAAGGAAAATACATTTAATACCTTTTATTAAATTACTTCGTAGTCTTCACTACAAATATTATGAGTCTGGACAGACATGGATGTAAACTGCAACTTGACTGGTTGGTGGAGGCGTAGTTATACATGCCAATCATTGCATAATTGTGCCATGCAGTGCAGCTGTGTGGAAATATCTGCATTTGTTATGTTTCTCCACTCATCTGTATATATTTTCTGGCATTTCTGCTGCTCAGGCACACTGCTGTCGTGTTGAAATGCTCCTCATGCAGTCAGTAAGTTCCTGTCTGTCTGTCACCTCAGGCCAGAGTCACAGATCTCAAGTCCTGTGTCATCGTCTTGAGGATTCTCAGAGACATGTGCAACAGACTGCCTGTGTGGCAGCCTCTCAAAGGATGGGTAGGTGACGGCCACAGAATCAGAATAACTTGTCTCTGCATGTGCATCGTACTGCAACAGTACTGCACATTCAGTAGAAGAAAATAAATAGTAAACTATACAAACACTTGTTGTATTCTCAGACAGAATAGAAAACAAATTTTAAGTGCATGTCAAAGGCTTTAAAAGTGATTTCTTTGCTGGATGTCTAGGTGCAGGATGTGTCATGACTTAGATGGATATAATTTATGCTGTGTTGAGTGTCCTCTCTCTCTCCGCCCTCTCCAGCCTCTGGAGCTGATCTGTG
The DNA here is from genome assembly GCA_038419695.1 of Scomberomorus guttatus. NCBI lineage: Eukaryota > Metazoa > Chordata > Actinopteri > Scombriformes > Scombridae > Scomberomorus > Scomberomorus guttatus. The sequence goes on along the minus strand of CM076450.1, from coordinate 31,866,576 downwards.
AAAAGGCCATCGCCACCTGTAACCGGCCGCTGGGGCCAGGTGAGGCGCTGCGCCGCGTCATGGAGTGTGTCGCCTCAGGGATTCTCCTGCCAGGTCAGTGATCAGTCTTTCACAGAAACCTCCCAGCTCTGTTTGCATTTACACTTAAACACAAGCCTACAGAACATACAGGACATACACCTTTAAAGACGCTCACACACAGGCAGAATTTCTAGAAAGACATGACCAGAGGCGAATATGTGAAAAAAATTTCCAAATTGAATTGAAGCTGTGGTTTAAAATGTTTCAAGTTAAGCGGGAAAAAATGCAGTTAGCCCATTTTGTATGACTCTTAATCAATGATGTTAGTGTGGCACATGAACAGAAGTTTCATGTAGGCTGATCTTTGTCCAATACATAACAACGTTTTAATCTTTAGATAATGAAATTCATTCTGCCAGACAGTACAACATGTGAGCCGTCAGTGCTAAGAGTCCATCAAAGTGAATGAATCCAGTAATCAGAGAGAAGTGAAGTGAAATTAGAAAGTTTGACTCTGAAGTTAAAATCAGAAGGACAACGCGGCCCCTTCTGTGGTTTGTAGGCTTGTAATTATCTTCATAGTATTTAATGTGATGATCCAGTGATGGTGATCTGTGACTGATTGATCAGTACTTTAGGAGCACTTTGCCAAAGTCATACAACACGTTTGTTTGTTTATTCCTGAAGTGGAAGCTGAACCATTTAAGAAAACTTGCTCTTTGTTGACTCTTTGGTCCAGACTGAAATATTTACCACTATTATATACTAAATATTGGATGCATTGCTATGAAATGTGGTTCAGACATTCGTGTCCTTCTCAGGATAAACTGTAATAACTTTGATGATCTTCTGATGTTTCCTCTAGCGCCACCATCAGGTCAAATTTCCAGTTTGTTTAATACTTTATACTTTATGATTTATGACCAAACAACTGCTGCACTTTATGTTTAGTGCTAGTCAGCAAATGTTAACATGCTAAGATGGTGAACATTGTAAATGTTACCTGCTAAACATGAGCATGTTAACGTTATCATTGTGAGCATGTTAGCATGCTGATGTTAGCATTTAGCTCAATTACAGACTCTTAGTGTTGTTTCTGGATGTTTGCATTTTCAACCATTTTCAGTCATTCTGCTGATATGCTGCCTGACATCCAGTTGCATTGTGGTAGCTGACTTGTAAAAACGGAGCTTTTTCACACTCATATTGGAGTGAAAGAGAACACAAAAGATGTCTCTCAACATCAGATACCTCTGCTCCCTGTTCCACTTTCACTCTGTAACACTCACATACCCCTCATATCAAATAAACAACATATTTGTAACGTTTAAAAAGAAAATCAGCCCAATGATTGGAAACAATGTCAAACTAAGCAAGCAAATGGACTCAGAACAGTTTTATTTTTATGTATTGTCTCAAAAGAAAAGTTTATTAATGTCTTAATGAACGTGTTTTAAGATTACCCTGTTTTTTTTACACAAAGAGTGTCCTTAAGTTTCATGGCACATCTAACAGACTGTGTAGTATTACCAAAACTCGAAATTAGGGTGCAGATTCCTTTTGGAGTCTTTAAGAGAGCAACACTGGGTTTTAAAACACATAAAAGATGATTTATTTTGACTATTACTTGTAATTCAGTCAGTAAAAGTTGTTACACTGATGAAAGAATATTATGACTTTCACCACTTTCACAGGTATTTGTTTTCTAAATCATGTAACTATTTATATTCAGAGAAAAATGAATCCAACAGCAGTCCATGTATAAAATGTTTCCTTTTCCTTTATCTGGGAAACCTTTGCCTCCCACGTTTGATCACTTCAGAGCAGTGAGCTAGATGTTGTGAAGATATGATTGGATTTAAAAAAAATGTTGGTGTGGTTTGGTCAGCACTGAAATGGCAGGTTGTTCCCTGTACGCCCTGAATCATTGATGAGTTACTGGTGCATTCAGAGTTTACACAGCAGGAGCCAGTAAATTATTTTTGTGTGTGTTTTCCTGTCGAGGGTTCAAAGTGTTTGTTGCCGTTTGGAGGCCTCTCCTGTCTGACGTGGTTCTTCTTTACAGGAGGTCCAGGAGTTCACGACCCCTGTGAGAGGGAACCTACAGACGCCCTGTCTGACCTCAACGCCCAGCAGGCCGACGCCGTCACACACAGCGCGCAGGTCGGTCACCTTTACTTCTTCTTCTGTGGTGAAGTAAATCTTAAACCAGAAGAAACTGAATAATGGTTCTGATGTCAGCATTGACATCACAGATGTTACATTATACTGGTGCAGCGACTAACAATCATTTTCATTATCGCTTAATCTGACAGTTATTTTCTCATATCATGCTTTTTTTGATTTTCTGTTATTTACAATATATACTGTTATGATGTTGGATGTTAAACATGGTCAAAGTTCCAAAACTTGAGGTGAATGAATGTAAAAATGCTTCTTTACTTTAGAGACGAGATGATGTCAGCTTGTTGCACATGTCCACAAACAGCCGTCTGTTCTATAATCTTTGTTGCTGAGGTTGTTCGTGTTGTCCAATCTCATATTTCAGATCTGATTTGGGCTCCAACATGTACGGATGTATATACACCACAGAGACGTTAGGTTCTGTTACTGATGGAGATACTTCCAGCATAGTTGTGCTTTCCATCAAACACAATTGGCTGTGGTTGGGAAGCCAGTAAGGGATCATCCCTTTGACGCTGCACCACCTTCTATTTGTACTTGACAGTTTTCAATAAGTTGGTACCAAACTGTATTGAGGTCTTATACCCAGCCCTGCTCGTTGGTTGGGTCGGTCAGGTTTAAACTAGGCATGTGTAAAAAAACAAAAACAAACAGGTTTTACTTTGCAAGAACAGCTCAAAAGTTCTCCATCGGTTTAGCGTTGTGACTCCTTTGACTCTGTCAGACTCAGGGACAGTTTTAATAAAACAAGATCAAAATCGACAGAGCAGAACCAGAGATATCAGCTTTTTTCTTCTTCCTTGTCAAAACCACCTACATTACCCACAATGCAACTCGACTTGAAAGTCTTCTTGTTATAACAAAATACATTTTTATATAATGAGAAACTGAGTGAATATTGTTAGTCATGGTGGCAGCAATATGCTGACGTAGTTTAGCGTGTGTCCTCCAACTATTTTAGCAGTTTCACAACAAAAAGTGAGTGAAACATATCGAGAACAATGTTACAGTACAAACTGCAGCTTTCTTATGCAGGTGTAAAGGCACTCTTACATTTACTCATCTCCCACTGGAGCAGTTGACGGTTTAATGCCCTGCTCAAGGGCACTTTTAAAAAGTAGCTGTTATGGACGATAGGAGCATTTCGCATCCACATTATCCTGGCTGCTCCAGGGACATGAACCTTAAAAGCTTCCATTAACAGGCCCTTGTCTACAACCTCTGGGCCAAAGCTGCCCAGGTTTTAACTGTCCCCAAAGGTGATGAAGTCAGTCAACACGCCAAATGAAAAGTCAGCCTGAATTCAATCAATTCTGGGAGAAAAAAACTTTAAAACTTCAGCTGTTTGGCTTTTAGTAAACAAAAGAAAGATTTATAGAAAGATAAATTCAATCTGTGTGAAAAATCATTAATAGAGTTGTTGTGTGATCTGAGATTGAACGTCATTTTTTAGTATTTTCAGAGATCATTACAATCCAAACTCTACTAAGAACAGTTTAGAAGCAGAGCTGCTCCCTGGAGGTGAATTGATGCTTTTAAACCATCAGTGTGTTTTGATTTTAGACTTATTTTTTAAAGTTACATGATGTGTGATGTCAAAGTGACAAAGACAGTAAGTAAAGTTAAAACACTGAGAACTAAGGACAAATTACTGACTTTAATTCAGTACTTTATGGAGGGCTGTATGATTAAACGTGCATTATTAGGGCAGAAACTCATGATTATTTCCATTAGTGATTATTTTATGCATTAATCAATTATTCATTTGGTCTTTAAAATGTCAATTACAATTTCCCACAGAGCAGGTCACGTCTATGACAATTTACAATGATATAAAACAGAGAAAAACAATAAAACCTCCTGATTGACATCTGGAACTAAGTCATGTTTGGAGTTTTTACTCAAGAAATTACTTAAATGATTCAACTGATTATCAAAATAGCTGCTAAATACATTTTCTGCCAATCGATTACTCAACAACTCGTGTCAGCTCTAACACTATGGAAGGTCAGAGTGCAGACAAAGTAGAATCATTGACTGACTTTAGGTTGGGCGTCGTCGTTCCATGTATCCCTCAGAGCGACTATAAAACTTCCCTTCCTGTTTTCCTGCAATAAACCCAGCTGCAGATGCTTACTTAACTGAGCGTAATCATTAGCTTGGCTGTAAAAAGAAAAACTCGTGAGACCTTGAAACATCCCATCAGGGTGTTCTTCCACACCGCCCACTGCACCAAAGTCAGCATTTCATCCAGGAAATCTGACGAGTAACGCTCCCTCCTGTTACGCTGATTGAAGGAGGTTTATTTAAAGCAAGCCTTCAGCCGCCGCGGCGAAGCCCCGAGCTCACATCAGCACTATAAATAGCTGAGTGGCCACAGAAGGCCGGACTCTGACCTCAGATAAGCAGCCCCTCAGTGCTGCGGAGGCTTGATGAACTGGCAGCCTAATTAGCCACCTAATGAGCGTGGGAACACTCTTCCCTGTTTTACACCCACACCAACACTACCACTACCGCTGCTAATGCTGCCACGGCCGCTGCTGCACCGCACATGAAACAACAAAGTCTGCCCCCGGGCGGAAAATGTGGGCTCAGCACTGAGAAATATGAAGACATCCTTAAATTTTCCTGCCTCTCTCTTTCTGTCTTTGTTTTGTTCTCTGGAGTTAGATGAAAAATACCCAAAATGATAGTCTGGGAATATTTTTCTTTTCTTTTCCTGCATCATTTGTGCCCACAGAGTGTTTATTCCCTCCCTCTATAATGCATGAAGTTTCTCCCAAAAGAGTTAGTTGGTTTACATAAACATCAGGCTGCTCACAGCACAATTTTCCTCAATAATTAAAGTGTATTGATCGGAGAATAAATGGTGTTTCTTTCTCTTCTCTCCGATATACTGATGTGCCCTTATTCTGTCTGCTGTGTGTTTTTCAGCACGCGTTACGCCTCTTAGCCTTTGGACAGCTTTACAAGGTCTTGAATATGGATCCTCTCCCCGCCAGCAAGCCCTCACCAGGGCTGTTAGAAGGTGTGTGTGTTCATGCATGTCTGTAAATTGTGTGTGTGTTTGTGTGTATGTGCATCATTTCTGTTTTCATCTGTGTGTTTGGTTTATTTTTATCTCTCCACTCTATTTGACTGTTATTGTTTCTCTGCCTCCTTGTAAAACTGTTCGCATACCCATCTTTCTTGATACAATATAGAAAAAAATAATAATAAACATAATGATAATAATATGTTTGGATGACACATGTGTCTTCTCTCTGAGTCTGTGTGGGATGTGTGATGTTCGTTGGTCTGTTTTGTTCCCGCTCTGCAGGCGGCTGTCAGAAGAGGCATCGGGAGGACGTCGGGTCAGATGACAGAGACTTCATCAAGAGGATGAAAGGTGACTTTGACCATCAACTACCTCGTTTCAAGGAGTCACAGTTTTCCCAGATTATCCCAATCCTCCTCCTCTCACCTCTGAAACACATGAAACACTGCAGTGAAACAGTGATGGTGTTATAACACTCAGAGATAAAGGCAAAGTATTGATTTCAGTTCAGTACTTTGAGGAGGGCTGTATGATTAAAAGTGCATTATTAGGACTGAAACTAATGATTATTTTCATTATGTTTAATCCGATGACTATTTCCTTTAATCATTTGGTCTATAAAATGTCAGCAAATACAGTAAAATCCCATATTTTGAAACCCAAAAATATGGCAGTTTACAATAAAACAAAGATAAACAACAAATCCTCATATTCGACATCTGGAACTACATAATGTTTATTATTTCTACTCAAGAAATGACTTAATGATTAAACTGATTCTCAGAATATTTGCCAATAAATTTTCTGCAGATGGACCAATTGATTACATTATGTAAAGTCAGATGCTCCATCGTGTATCTGCATGATTCTCATTTCACAAAGATTTCTTACAAACTCACCACAAATGCGAGAAAAGAAATTCAAAAGCTGCAAGACTTTCTGTTTCTGTTCAAAGTTCAAGACATCAGTTGCATCATGCAGTGCGTTTTAGCGTAGCTGCTAAACTATTGCATTGAATGTGAAGCGAATTTGAGAAGCTGCATGACTGCATATACTGTCAGTGCAAAGACATGAGTGGAATTTGTCCTCGGCGGTGCAAACTGAGGCAGAGACGAGCCCTTTGTGAGTTTAAAACGCTTCTACTGTAGCAAAACATTTGCACTTAACTTGAGTCTTTATGACTTCATCTCACGAACATACAGAGACGAGACAAAAGAGAGAAATCTGAGGAAAATAACAGAAAGAACTGGAGTTCCTGCTAAGTTCTGAGATAATTTAGAGTCTGAGCTGTCAGGCACATACAGTCAGTGTGTATGTTGCTAGCTAACTAACAACTAATAGTACAGAATGTAGTGTATGTATTGGCTGTTGGAGGCAAATAAATGTGTATGTTTAGCCTTTATTACAGGCGATAGTAGAGATGAAGGAGAGAGAGATGCAACAAAGGTCAAAAACTCAGTGATGTTACGGTTTCATGGTGCAGATTTGAACCATTAAGCTACGTTGGCACCCACAAACAAAGATAGACTGAGAAAACAAACCAGTCTAATTTAATAATGCAAGGTGAGAATTAGCTTCTTGTTCAGTCTGAACACATCTTTTGTGTTTACGTCCCAGTTTGTGCTCCTGTCCATCATGATGAGAATGAAATTCAGAAGTAAAAACTAAATTCTGGTGATGTTTTGTCACAGATGGATTAATATCAAATATAAGGGCAAAATATTAGTTGAATCACGTTAGCTCCCATGAGATGACCGAGTCAGTGTTTCTCTCACAACAGCAGATAAGTGGATATTGATTGAGAGCTTTGTTGCTCATTTGAAGCTAATGACAGAGAGGTCTGGTGTTCGCTGGCTGTAAACTACAGCTGGCTGTAAACACAGTGATTTCTGACAGCATTTGTGTAAAAGGTGGAAAAGTAGATCTGAAAGAAGTGAGCAGTGAAGCTGAGCTTTTCTTAGAAATCCAGAAGCTCTGGTACAAGAAGGATCAAAAACGGCCTGTCAGGTTTAAAAAAAAAAAAAAAAGAAAAAAAAAGGAAACCTACTGTCAGACTGTTTTCAAGCTTTGTATCAAAGGAGAGGAGATACCCTGACCCTGCCTGGATATGATCCTTTGTTGGCCAGTGTTTGAAATTCAGCAGACATGTCTGATATCTCCACAGGATCATATTAGGAATCCAATTTAGTGCATTGAATTGTGTCATCAGCTCGGCCTATGACTGTATCTCAAAGTGGCATCATTCACTGTATCACCCAAATGCATGAAACAGGTTAAAAAAAGAAACATTTTTAAAGGAGCTGTTGAGGTGGCAGATTTTAAGTGAAATGTATCCTCGAAGCAGAAAATTGTGTCAGATTTGTAAAAAGAGAGAAGAGGGTGGAAAAAGGAAGCTGCTGGAGCTGAAAGAAACATAAAGGGAGGTTATCAGGAATCTTTCTGCTCCTGTGTTCAGGTTAGAAAAGGTCTGAGTGTCAGTGTCTTAATGTCAGTGAGATTCAAGTCAGTAACTGTGAACGTCAAACTGTCCACTCAGGTTTTTCAACCATCCAGGTCTTCATCAGGACACAACAGAGAGGTGTACTCAGGTCATTACGTTTTATGTTAGTAATGAAACATTTATATTGGAGGAGAAAAAGTCATCATACATGAGAAAGTAAAGCTGAATACTGGCTAACTTTGACCTGGATATATTTGCCCATAGAGCTGGTGATTTGGTTAAAATGGAGCTACACTACAACTACGCTGTAGTTAGAGGTTGTTTTAGCTGCATTTCACCATTATGATAATTTATTTGGCTTTCTTTCTCCTGCTACGCCCTGAAGTGTAGTTATGGATGCTGAAACACTGATTGTACACCACTTAGATGAGAACTTTCACTTTAAATTTCACCTCTCTCCGGGACACGTAGGCATCTTTTCCCCTCAAATCAGCAAGTCTCTGCTCGCTGAGTGGCCTCAAAGTTCAGTCATCTTCAGCTGATTATCTCACAAGTTGCTGCACTGTAGAGGCACTTGTGTTTTGTCTGCCAGTTGCAGGAGTTCAGACCATAAACGATGATAATACATTTTATTTATAGACGGCTTTTCAAGATACTCAAAGACGCCAAGAGGCGAGTGAGCTTTCTATTTATGCTCTCAGTATCTATCTTCCATATTTAGAGCCCTGTATGGGGCTCAAGGGAGAGCAAAAATATGAATGAAGAGATCATCAAAACTTTAGAAGAAACATCTGACTTTAGATCATTTTCATCTCCTTTTACTGCTGTCTCACAACAGGACAGAGGAATCTGATCAAAACTTGATAAATCTTATCTAAAGCTACAGATCAGCTGCACTGGAGGAGGCTTTGTTATCCCGGCTCTCTGTAAGACTGTGAGCTAAAAGTAGTGAGGGTGCTCCAGTTGGCTGAGGAAGCTTTTTTTCTGTTGCATTACACCCTCCTTTAATAATAAAGATTCAGCACAAGCTGTCCTATAATATTTTGTACAGTGTTCCACTAGGATTCACTAAACTCTGTTAACACATCCTGAATCTTTTATCTGACATGACAACACTAATATGCCAATATGTACGTGGAAATGGGTCTCAGTCGCTGTAACAGTTCCTACTCTCCAAACTGACCCTGAAGCATGACTACACTGTAAGAAATGGGGCACAAAATCCGCTGCCCTCGATCCAAAGTTAAGCTGAAGCTGAAATGAGGCTTCAGCAGTCTCAGTTAGCTAAATCAGGTCTGTGTCTTTTTTGTTTCCGTGGAATGAAATTCCTCTCTGATGCCTGTAAGTTTGTTGTTACCCAACTTTTACTACTCAAGATGCTCTCAGATGAAACTTCAAATGGAATTTTTTTCTTTGCAGATTTGATAGCTGGAGTATTTTTGGCAGTCTTGTGTTTTTAGCTGTTTTTGACCTCCAAACCTCCTCGATTTGCTGCTTCTGTGCCTAATAAGATATGAAATATGTTTCAGTCTGTATTTATCTGGTGTGTTCTGAAAGAGACGAGCAAATGTGCTCCAGAGATTTCCTTTGTGAGATCCTGAGACATAAATACAGCGCTTGCTAAAGAGCTAATAAACTAAAGTTTTTTTACAATTCATAATGTAGCACAACAAGCTGGTGAAGCTGTAAACAGAACCACATTCCTGCACATGCTCAGTGGAGTCTGCCTTACACAGAACTGCTCTCCAGAGACTGAAAATGTGATCGCTGTTATTAGTCTTTGGAGCCGTTTCTAAACAAACACAAACAAACAAACACAACCGAACTCTTCATAATGAAGGAACATGTCACACAGTGCAGCAGAGTGACTCACTGACGTGTTTTTAATAGTTTCTGGACAACAACAGAGGAATAAGATAGAAGATCATTAGTAGAGGCTCTGCACATGAGATTTATTGAAATAAGAATAAAAGAAAGAAAAATATAGAAAATTGGCAGACTTATCCTTTAATGTGAACAGCTGCGTGCAGCACTATGAATATCTTCCTGTCTGACTAAAAATATGCAGTTATTCCAGCATTTAAACGATATCACGTCTCCACCTTCTCCATGAACGCCGGCTTTTCATTCTGCCTTCGAGTGTAGCTATTAGGAACCACTGTAAACATTTTAATTTCCGACAAATGAACCAGCTGTGATTGACCATAAACTAACCTGTACTCCTCCCTCTCTCTCGCTCCGTCCTGTCTGTCGGTGTCACAGTAATTAAATCTGCCCTCACTGGGACGATCGTCCCCGGCAACTCTCATCTGCTTCCAGTTCAAAGGAGGTGACGGGAGGCAGAGATAGAGAGGGATTAATACTGCAGGCTGCTGCCACGCAATTATCTCACCACCTCCCACCACACACACACACACACACACACACACACACACACACACACACACAGTGCATTAACACCTCCCCCTCTCTTCCTCCCTGCACCTGTCCATCAGCATCTTCACATTCATCTCTTCTCATAGGTTCTCCATCCATATTCATACTGAACCACACTTGAAGTGCCTGTCAGAGCCTCGCAGTCATTACACACTGTCACTGCAGATCAGGAGTGTGTGAAGAAGCTGCTGTCCGCTTTACAAGCAGGAAGTAAAGACTGAGTATTCCCTCAGTGACTCCGGTTATATAATAGGTGATATCTGTGGGTGGTAATATGAACAAAATCAATATTAAGGCAATTATTACAGCATTATTTAGATACAGTTCCTTCAGAAAGTATTCAGACGCCTTCACTTTTTGTTATGTTGCAGCTTTATGCTAAAATCATTTAAATTCATTTTTTCCCTCATCAGTCTACACTCAATACCCCACAATGACAAAGTGAAGACAGAATTTTAAAAATTTTAGCAAATTTATTAAAAAGTAAAAACTGAAATATCACGCTGATATAAGTATTCAGACCTTTTACTCAGTACTTAGCTGAAGCACCTTTGGCAGCGGTTGCAGCCTCCAGTCTTCTCGGGTATGACGCGACAAGCTTTGCACACCTGGATTTGGGGATTTTCTGCCATTCCTCTCTGCAGATCCTCTAAAGCTCTGTCAGGTTGGATGGGGACCGTCGGCGGACAGTCATTTTCAGGTCTCTCCAGAGAAGTTCGATTGGGTTCAAGTCCGGGCTGTGGCTGAGCCGCTCAAGGACTTTAACAGCGTTGTCTCTAAGCTTTGTGCTTAGGGACATTGTCCTGTTGGAAGGTGAACCTTCAGGCCAGTCTGAGGTCCTGAGCTCTCTGGACCAGGTTTTCCTTGAGCATTTGGATATCTCTGTACTTTGCGTTCAGCTTTCCCTGCCGCTGAAAAACACCCTCACAGCATGATGCTGCCACCACCATGCTTCACTGTTGGGATGGTATTAAGCAGGTGATGAGCGGTGCCTGGTTTCCTCCAGACATGACACTTAAAATTGAGGCCAAACAGGGCAGTGCACACTTACACTAACAGGGCAGGTATCGTAATCAAGTAACATTAAACATAGTGAAGCAGCAGGTGGTCCAACTGTCAATCACAGCTGTCAATCAACGCCCACACACGGCAGACAGCAAAGCTACTATAAGTCTTCAAATCTTATTAACAGAGCAATAATTTCCAAAATGACCACCAGCACACTTATTAGAGAGCGAGAGTCAGTTGGAGCTCTATTCTTTCTGTCCATTAAAGGACGGTTCACAATTGTTCAAGTGTGTCTTAAAACAGCAGTCAGGTGTCCATATGAACAGTGAGAGAGGTTTTCCTCGCTGTAATCATTCCTCCTGTTCATACTGGATATTAAAAGATCCCCTTCAAATGTGCTTTAATGGAAGTGATGGAGGCCAAAATCCACAGTGTGTCCACACAGTCATTTAAAAGTAGATGTGAAGCTTATATGAGGCTTCAGCAGTCTGAGTTAGTCATATCAAGTGGATATCTGCCACATTTACAGTCTTTTTAGCATCAAATTCCCTCTTTGTGTTTCCTCGGACAGTGTTTCCCTGTTGAGCTGCGGTGGAAGTATAGTAACAAAAAGAGGGACTTTGGCACTAAAAAGACTGTAACGTTGAAAGATATCTACTTGATTTGACTCATTTGGACGCTGAAGCTTCATATTAGCTTCAGATAAACTTTTAAATACATTGTTTGGTTGGTTTCACTGTTCATTTGGGCTCCTGACTGTTGGTTTAAGACAGACCTTTAACAGCAGCTGTAACTACTTTGAAATCTTGAAAATATCTCAAAATATCTCTACATGATTCACAGGATCGTAGTCGTACAGTTAGCTCATTTTCTCTCCTTCAGTTGGAAGCTTGTTGAATCTCTTGACTTCACAAAACTGCAGTTTTTCTCATGTTTGCATGTTTCAAAGGCCTCAAGGTCACCAAACCTATTAAAGCTGAACGCATAAACCTTCAGCTCAAGGAGAATAGCAGCATAATACAGTTCTTTGTGTTTTTTGTCCACATTCCACATCAGTGTGACAGTAAAATATTGAAAGAGGAGATGAAACATCTCTGCTGTACAGTATGTTCAGATTTGACAGTGACCTCATGTTACTGGTTTGAGCCACCAGTGTTTCATGTGTCAGTGCAGGCTGTGGTAACGCTTTATTACTTTCAAAAACCATTCCAAAGAACAAATTATGTAATGTGGTACAAATCACAGGAAAATAGAGACAATGTTCTGAGACAGTAAATTTTGTAATGAAGTCACCACATCAGTGAGTGTACACAGGCAGTTAACCCCTCATGGACGGGTTTCTAAATAACATAAAATTAAATAAAGATACATGTTTATTTTACAGGTCCACTGTCTTCTTCATTAACTAGAAATTCTCCTGAGCAGTTGTTGATTTTCAGAGGAATTTGCTCCATTTAAACTCAAGTAAACATTAATTCAGTATTCATTAACTGTTGGAAAAAAAATGTATGTCCAATTGCCTGTAGACAAATTTCACCTGCTGTGCAGTGACTGACTAGATTATGGCAGCAATAAGTGAAAGTAATTAACTGGACGTGTACTAATGGAGCACGATCTCCATTTTCCCATTAATTAGTACCAAATTACATAGTTTGTTCCAGGAACCTTCGCTGTGAATTTACTGTTACGTATCTAGGAAATTATAGGAAAACATGTTTAACTGTCTGTTCTGTCTGCTGTAGAGAACAAATCAAAATAATTATGTCAGGTGAGAAAATGTCAGAGGACAAACACATAAAGTATTTAGTCAACCAGGATATGTGTACATTCGTCATTGGGTAGAAGGTGGAACAAGAATTCAACCCTATTGGATCATAGATACGAGGGCCAACGTCCAGCTGCCACACACACACACACACACACACACACACACACACACTAAAAACAAGAATACGCTTTTATCTTTGAGTTACATGAAATCAAGCATAAAAGGTGCACGTTCTGCAGCAAACATATAGCATGAATTAGAGGAACCATGACTATTTTCTCTGTTCCCCAGAACTTTAATGAGGCTGCTGAGCCGTAGTTAGCCTGAGCATAATGTCGTGTCATAGCATACTCCATATTCTGAGTCTGTATAGAAGTGACTTTGACTCGTCTCATTGGTCCATTTGCATCAGTTTGCTCTTTTCTCATTTGAAATTTGCCGTCCCCGACCTGAGAAGCACCTGATTCAGCTGCATATTGCTGGAAGATGCATGGAGAACCCCTTTCTACTAAATAATTATGTTAAATAAAACCTACAAACCCCCTGAAGGATTAGCAGTAACCTATGACCTCACAGCAACAGAAGGCTTATAAAACATTTGACCTTTGAAGCTTAAATAACTTCTTCTAGAAAAAATCTCTGGAAGCAAAAATCTGGTTTATGTAGTTTAGTCAAAGGAAGGTTAGGACTGTCAGCAGCTATCAGGTCTCATTTTAATTCAGTTCAGTTTGTTTCTCTAAAGTGTTTACAGACGGTACCAAGTGAAGCACAGTTGACAAAGTTGGACTTAATGCAGAAAAAAAGCATTTATTATGGAGACAGTCAGCAGTTTTGTCATAATAGATGTCGCCAAATGTCACAGTTTCATTTTCAACTCATCTGTGAGATATTTCTGCTCAGAAGCTCCAGGGAGGCAGAGACAGCTCTCCTCATCTCTGCTCAGTCTGTAGGTGTGAAGTGGCTTTGACTCCGAGTGTGTCATCAGAGGCAGCGTGATCTCAATCCCATCAGCTGCCTATTAACAGCGAGAGCAAATGAAACGGCTTCTGAGACTTCCTGGTTCTGTAATCATGTGTGAAGTGAGCACTCTGTCTTAATGCTCATTACTCTGATGGAGACGGACTACATGTGTAGGAGAGCTCAGGCTGTTTGTTTTAGCTTTGAAGTGATGACATTTTCTCCACTTTTGGAGTGTCAAGATCTCTGCAGGTCTTGAAAAATCTTAAATAGCAAAAAAAAGGTGTAATCTCTTTCCTGCTGCAGACAGTAACGTTAGTTGTTTTTTCTATGAATTTCTACTTTACCAGAACACTGTGTGATCACTGTGAACAGTTTGTGACCTTGGACCGCTCTTGAACGTTGCTGTCCTTCAAATTGTTGCGTCTAAGCTCTTGCTTTTAATTTAAATAGCGAGGGGTAAATATCACATTCACTTATGGTTATGAAAAGCTTTTTACATTTCTAAAGTGTTTAAAAGCAACCTGCAGATTGATCTAACTAGTAAGTTTTCCACCAACAATCAAACCTTTTAAGGGAAAACAATACTAATATTTTGGCTGCCTTATATCTAAAATATTACACGAGAAACCGAGTACAGCTCAAACTACAGCCTCCAAAATGACCATGAAATAAATCTAAATAAAACATTAGAACCTTAATGAAGTTATTATACTGCCATATTGTTATGTAGGTGTGACCTGATTGAAATTCATCTCAAATTGCGTCTTTATCGTGTTTAGGAAGCATTTACACTGTGATGCAGTTTATGTGAGTACAAAGTATTCAGTCATTTAATTTTTTTTGTAACAGTTTTGTGTTTCAGTTGTTGTTTTAACCGTAATCTGTCCAGAAAAAGACGTCTGTGGCTTCTTTTTCACAGCTTAGTTGTGGAACAGGCTGCCAGCTTTACCAACAAATAACAAGGTTTACTAGTAAAATATTTTACTGGGATTTTGTCCATCAGACGTGTATTTGCATCTGAAATATTTGGTTTATTACAGGAATTTGGACGTGATGAAGAGGTTCAAAGACAATGTCGGAGCTAAATGAATATAAACAAAAGACAAAACTGAGAACTTTGATTTGATTTAAGAAAGAAAATCATGTTAACACAGATGAGATGTGACATGTTGTCACTACACATTGAAAGTGGAACATACGGCGGTGTGGATGAAGATGAATTAAATTTAATCTCTGGTCTTTATGTCATGATTTTAAACAAATATTGGTTAAAAAAGTTCCACATTTAGATTTTATTGAATTGAACTTGGAGCTTTGATTAAATATCTTTTTGATGTTTTTGTATATTTCTAAAGCAAAATAACATGTAATGGATAAAATCCTTGTTTTACTTTATATTACAGATTACAGACTATTTATCCAGGAACTGAATCAGACATTCAATGTTTTTACTGACATGAACTGATGCATAAATGTAGATTTGGTTTTGTTTGGATTAAGTTTGTATGAATTTGTGTATTATGTTTATATTAGTGAAACTATGTGCATATATTTAATTTAATTGCATGTAGGCTGGTGGATATACATCAGATTTTTTGTTGTTGATTAATGCGTCTGAATAATCCTGTGAGGGGAAATTTAAATGTATGAATTTGTTGAGTTCTGATTATCTTGTTGACGGTTGACTTTGGTCCTACATGAAATATGAAAACAGAAGAAACCAGTATGTAAGAATAACTTCCAGCTAACATGTTCCTCCTCCCTCCTTCAGTCTTGGACTGGAGGATGACGGATCCGAACCACCCCATGAACGCCCTGATGCGTCTGAACCAGATCCAGCCGGGGCTCCAGTACCGCCTGCTGTCCCAGTCTGGCCCGGTCCACGCTCCGGTCTTCACCATGTCTGTAGACATCCAGGGAACCACCTACCAGGCCACCGGGAACTCCAAGAGAACCGCCAAGCTGCAAGTAGCCCTCAAGGTATTTAACAGGGTTTAAACAGAGCTGCTGGTCCAGTGTGAAACCACATACTCAAAACTGGAGCTGCAACAATTAGTTCATTAATCAATTTGTTTTCATCTATTAAACTATTTTGATAATTAAATTAAATTTCCAAATTCTTTGATTCCAGCTTCTTAAATGTGAATATTTTCTGGTTTCTTTTGTCTCTCTGACAGTAAACTGAACATCTTTGTGTCGTGGACGGTTTGTCAGGACAAAATGAGACGTCACGTTGATCTTTCATCCACATTTTTCACCATGTTCTGACATTTTATGGACAAAATAATTTATCAATCAATAATAAAAATGATCGCAGGTTGCAGCCCAATCAAAACCTGCTTAGAATTAGGATGTACTGTTATATGGAATTTGGATACAGCTACTATTTTATTATTAAAACTCAAAACAGCTTCATAACAAAGCACTGTGCACGTTTTAAGCAGTGAAAGTAAAGTGAGGCTGCTTTCAAACACCATGAATAGTTTTTATTCATCAATTAACTTGATACAAAGTTGAGTAAACAGAAGAAACCTAAATGACACAGTTCATATACATATTATCTCTGTTAAAACCCCTGAGACATACAGTGTCAACTGATGACATTAATAATAATTATTATAATAAAGTTTATTTGTACTACAAAATGCTTTACATAAAACCAATAATAAAAACAAAAATATGGGAATAAAAGACAATCATAAAACAGAAATAGTGATTTAAAAGTAGATGAACTGGTGATTCTGAGCTCCTCACACTGGTCATTACTGACAATATTAATATATGACGTCTTACTGAAACATGTAAAGACTGAGCCATGAGTCTGTAAATGAAAGGAGACAAAAAATGAATATCTGAGTTCAAAGAGTTAAAAACACCCACGTCAGCAGTCAATCCTGTCTGTTCACTGTAGTTCTGCAGTCTGTCAGTACTTAGAGTCAGATCTTTAAAAATCCTCAACATTGAAGTAGACAAAGAGAAGAAGACAAAGGAAATCATTAAACTCTTCTCAAATCCATCAGAGAAAACAGTGAATGTTCTTTTTGTGACGCAGCTTTTATCTAACTTGTTAAGTTTTGACTGCTCACACTTTTTCACACACATTTATTCATTCATTGACACATTCACACTTCAGAGCTGCCCAGTACAGCCGGCTCTGTGGTGGTGGTGGTGGTGGTGGTGTTGTTTCTGGCCACAGCTCAGCAGCAGCAGCAGGTTGAGTTGAGTGTTTTATTCAAGGAGGCTCAGTTATACATGTGATTCACTTCCTGTGAGGAGTTCAGGGACCGTCAGGGATTCTTCAGATGAGAGAAGGTTTTTAGTTTCAATATCAGATGTAGAGTCGAATCTAGACTGTTTGAAACCTTTAGATCTTGTTGAAATGTTAATTAAATGGTGTGTGTGTGTGTGTGTGTGTGTGTGTGTGTGTTTCCTCAGGCGCTGCAGGCTCTGGGCTACGTGCTCGGCAGCGATGGAGACGTGGACTCGCTGAGCGCCGACGAGAAGTCAGATGGCGAAGGCAAGAACGACAGGATGTCCACCAGCTCCAGCTCCACCTCCATCACCTCCTCCACAGACACACAGGAGGTGGGGAACACACACACACACACACACACACACACACACACAGAAAAACAGTTGGATTCATAACAAGTACACATGAGGTCTAGACTGATGCACAGACGGACAGCAGCCTTTTGTGAAATATCAGCGTTTCCAACCTGCGATGTGATGGAAACTTCAGTGAACTCGTCAGTGAAGTAAATTCTAAACTCAAAATTATTCAGCTAAAAAAATCAGCTGCAAACTCCAAACTGAAGTCATCCGCCTCTGTTTCAGTAGAGGTTTGTTTAAGATATAATATCTTGTTCCTAAATGCTGAATGCACTTATTTTACTTTGGACAAAAGTATCTGCTAAATTAATGCAATGTAATGTAAAAAATGTAATATTATAATATTCAGCAGGTCTTAAAAATCCTTAAATACACCTCCTTCTTCTCCCTTATTGAAAAAAAACAGAATCTATGAATATATAAATATATTTTATTTCTAAAGTTTCCCTGCTGGACACCAGATGTCTCCTCCTTCACTGTAAAGTCCATCTCAGTGTTTGTGCACTGGAGGCTTCAAGTTTCTACATCACACTTGTGTAATTTACATACTGGACCATGATTGGCTGCAAACTAGTTGTGATGTCACAAATCCCGCTCATAGGTTCACGTGTTAAACTGAGATTTAAGGTGAACTCATACTGATGTTCAGTGATAAATACATGAAGAAAGTAAATATTACATAAACTGAAAACAATAATGTCCACTGACCAACATAATCCTGCTCAGTCAGTATAATTGGTTGAAAAAGTGAATAATAATACTTTATTATTATTATTATATAATATCTCTTTATGTATAGAACTTGACATAAAACAGGTTTACAAACTGGTTAATAAATAATACTGATAGGTGGACAGAATATAGATTAAAAAATGTAATTAAACATAATTATATAAATAAAACACATTAAAAAGAGATAAAAACAGGATAAATACACAATAGGTAGAAATACAGATTACCATAAAAAGGCCACTATAAAGCACCAAAAATAAACAGTTTTGTGTAGCAGAATTGTTTTTTTTAATTATTATTTTATTTGTAGATATTTGACGACTCTTCTCAAGACCCTTGTTGGGGCCCCAAACCCCATGTTGGGAACCACTGCCTTAAAAGTATTTTAAAATCAATTTTACAGACGAGGAGCCGATGTGATGAAACGGTCACTTCCTTCTTCATCATCTCCCTTTGTTCTTTGTTCTAATGGTGAAACTTTAATAGTTTAATATGTTTATAAAATGATCTTTCAGCCAATCATAGACAAACTCACTTTTACACTATAAAATGTTCTGCTGGGTACATACAGTATCTTTGGTCAATTCTTTAAAAACTAAATTTAAGGGATCATTATCAAAATGTTAATGTCTTAAAGTCCTGATTGTTTGTATGGATTAAAGCTCCTCTGTCAGTGCAGACTGGTCGTTGTCCTGTTAGTCATTAAAGATATTTATGGGCCTTTTTCGTACATTTATGGTTATTGAATTCTATCTAATTGCTTGGTTATATTACCTGGCTGTACTGTGTATCGAACGCTGGTTATCAGCAGCTTTAATACAGACAAACTAATAGTTCAAGTATCAATCAGTGATTCACATTCTGTCAGATAGTTGGACTGAATTCAGCTTCAACACGATTGCAGGAGGAATAAACGATGTTACAGGGCTTAAAAGAAATCTTGTCTGTCTTTGGGGAAACGTGGAAAGGAAAATATAAATGTATTTTCTCTTCTGTCTGTAGTCCAGAGCTCCAGGTCCGATCCTGACAGCGGGAGGTAAAAACCCGGTGATGGAGCTGAATGAGAAACGCCGCGGCCTCAAATACGAGCTGATATCAGAGAGCGGCAGCAGCTACGACAAACGCTTTATCATAGAGGTTAAGAAAGCACACACACACACTCGTACACGCTACTCCATTTTATAGATTTCCTGTCTTCCTTTCAGAGGGTCTTATTAGGAATTGATGAGAGAGGAAACACCTCGACGCTTCCTACATATCAAAACACCTTCACACTTAAAGACACCAGGAAATACAACTGAACACGAAACCAGTTTCATCCCATGAAATCAGACTGAAGCAGTGTAATGAACTAATATCAGTGTTTTCTTTGAGGATTATTTTTCTGTAATAATCATAATGATAAATGTCAACACACAGGAGTGATCTTTCTAGTTTATTTGGAAAAGAACTGTGTATTTAGCAGAGTTATAGAAAGAGTAAAGGAAAGAGCTGCAGAAGCCTTTTTAACATCGTGTCTACACAAGCTGTGAAGTGAAAACAGCACATGAGCAGCTTCAGTCCTCCGTCAGAACCAGCTCAGATACTTTAAGCACAGTAACACTGTGTGGTCACCTGCAGAGCCCAGTACAGTCACTGCAGGTATGAGCCACAGCCGTTCAGATAACGATAAACATTGATTGATTACAGTAATAAATCTGTGAGACAGGTGAGATACAGACAACTGAAGATGCCTCCTGTGTAGACAGTGTTAGAGACAGAGCTGCCACTGACAGTTTATTACAAGTTGTTGAAAAACAGAAACAAGCAAATCTTTGAGAAGCTTTGGTTGGGGTTCAACATTGTAGCTACGTCTCTCAGCTGAGTCACAGCTGGAGTTTGACTTCATGATCGCCCAATAATACTGTGTAATCTGAGTCTGACATTTATCCTGCTAAAAGAAACAAAAGGAAGTCACATATACCTATTTAAGTACTCAATCCTGTGTATTGTGCTGTGTAACAGGTGGAGGTGGACAAGCAGGTTTTTCGGGGGACGGGTCCCAATAAGAAAGTAGCTAAAGCCAGCGCTGCGCTGGCCGCCCTGAACAGCCTGTTCTCCGGCTCCAAATCTACGACCAACAAGAAGAAACGGCCCAATCCTCCAGTGAGTAAAGAGCCAGGATACAACTGACTCACATGCTGTAGTGTGGTGATGTGTATTTCTAGTCTTTCAGTTTGGTTAATTATGACGTGTAGGACGAGTTTGGAGGGTCAAAACTTATGTCACACAGCGGGGGGGGGGTGATTGATGTGAGGATCAAATGTCTCACAGATTCTGAACGTTCCTCCGTGTATTCAGCTGTATTTGTGTGTTTGTGCAGCCAAAGCGACCCGTGGCCTCGGTGCTGACGCTCCCGGCTCTCGCTGCCAGACCTCCACGAGTCCCCGTCATCCCCAGAGCTCCCTACATCAGCACCCCGCCCACACATGGATACATCCCCCCAGGTGAGTCACATGACAAATCTACCTGCACACATCTCACATAGCAGCTCCAAATATACAAAAAGCACATCAGCAAGTCTTTGTTTTAGATAATTAATAAGCACAACACTGGCGAGGAAACTACTTCTATTGCTTATTGTGTCTTAGTTTGCATTGAAGACATTGATCTCTGGTTCACAGCGTGTTTCAACCCACAACTGCCCACCTGTGTTTTTAGATAACTAACAAGCAGAACTGAAAACATAAACTTGAATTATAAAAGCTGGATATTACAGTCAGAATCATCAGATTCATCTGCAGTTAACGTTTTCAAACACTTAAGGTGCTTTCAGACAGCGAGCGGTTGCTGTTACCACCTGCGTTGTTTTCAATGTAAACACGACAGCTGAGGTCGGCTAAAGCTCTCATCAACGTGCACGGCTATTTACCGCTGCGCTTTGAGCTCATGAAGTTTTTCAGTTTGATGCCGTGGCTCATCATGTGACCATGGCAACCACAGAAACCACAGTGAGGAAAACGATACAGGAGCTTACTGATGTCTGAGTTTCCTGAATTATACGCCTCTACACCAGCAGGGAACAGACACATGAAGAGAAACTACTGCAGCTACATCAACTTTAAAGTCTGATTATCTGGTCTGAGACAATAAACGTTAATGATACTAGTTAGTAAAACATACTTTATATTGCTCAGCATTTCCTCTATAGAGGTAGAGATTATACTAGGTGGATAGCAGCAGCCAGAATACAGGCTGGTAGGACTGAAGGTAACTGCTCGTCTAAAAAGCACCTTTACTGTCTAATCACACAAACCAACTTTTTCCATACACGTTAAAACCAAAACTAGCATTGTGAAATAAAATCCTTCAGATATTAACACAGTGTAAACGTTCTGTGCAGTAATTACAGCTTATAATACTTTATTTTTTCATGGCAGGTTTTGGTGCTCCTTATGGTTACAGCCCTGCAGGCGCCCTACCTGCCTATGGTAAGTTGCAGTCACTGTATCTGATCAATAATCCATCCATTTGATTTGTTCATCACTACATCCCAACATTTGAGTTCTTTTTTTTGTTTTTTCTTTGCTCTTCCTCAGGTTTTCCCTCCAGATTGCCCTCAGTAGTTGTCCCAGTCATCAGAGTCCCCACAACATACCCCGTCACCCACCTCTACCCCTATTAGGACCTCCTACCCTCCCTCACCTCACCCTCCTCACCTCGCAGGAAATCACTTGTTAAAGGAATATCACGACTTTGACTGTGTGTTCACAACACAAGCTTCAAATAGTAAAACCAACATATAGCATTACTGTGTGTTTCTATAAGTAGGGAAATATTTCCTAGTGTTACAGAGTCCGATATGAAAGATGAAGATCAGTTTAGCCTAACCTCACTCGCCCATCAGCATCAAATCATAGCATGTTCCCTCTGGGCAGCAACCAGCTAGATTAAATTGGCCATTAGAAAAGTTGTGCGTCTATGTTGCTACAAGCTGCGTGAACACAGTTTGACAAATAAGCTCTTTGATCATCAAACCGTTATACATTGAAAATTGACTTCAGCATTTAGTGAGCTGCAGGGTGTGAAAGACTGCTCAGGTTAATATTACACTGTAGGGAGCTAAACATCTACTGTAGGAGACTGAATAAACATTACCTGCTGTATAAGGAACTAAATGAACATCTACTGTAGGGAACTAATTAACCACCTCCGCCCCCCCCAAAAAACACTGAAGGGAACCAATTAAACAACTCCAAAAAGACACCAACCGATACACTGACTACTAAATATATGCTGTGAGGGAATAAACTCTGTTAGGGAACTAACTCAACATCCACTGTAGCAGAGTAAGCAAACAAAATAGTCACTATAGGGAACTTAAAGAAAACAGCCATCATAGCAAGCTAAATGAACAGCCATTGTAGGGAAAAGAAAATAATATCCACTGTAAGAAACTTAAAAAAACTCTTTTGGGAACTAAAGAAATGCCTACCATACACCAACTACTAAATATAGGGAACAAAATAAATATACACTGTAATAAGTGTAACATCTTGTACATCTTGCACTTAAGTACACAAACTAGAACATATCCCATGTAGGGAACTTAACTCTGTTACAAACTAAAGAAAGAACTCATACAGCGGCTATTTCTTTAGCTCCCAAGAGGGTGGTCAGTTCCTTACATTGGATATGTAGGAATTGGTTCACCCAGTTTTCATTTAGTTCCCTACAGTGGCTAACTAAATATCCACCATAGCACCTGTGTAAAAAGAAAAGAAAAAGGAAGGATCAAACAACTTTACAAGTAAACAGCCATGGTAGGGAACAAAAAACACCACCAACCAAACATCTTCTGAAGAACTAAAAGAAATAGTTCTTCTACAGTTTTGTTAGTTCCTTAGTGTGGATTTTTAGTAGTTGGTGTACAGTTGTTTTCTTGTAGTTCCCTACAGTGGCTAACTATATATTCACTATAGTGAACTAAAAAAATACACACTGCAAGGAAATATACACACTCTTTTGAGAACTTAAGAAATAGTCACAGCAGGAAACACAAAAACAGAACCAACCAACCAGAGATTACCAAATATCATTGTAGGAAACTAAATACATCACTCGAAGGAACCAAACATCCTCTGCTAGGAACTAAAGAAACTGTTACTCTACAATCTCTTTAGTTCCCTACAGTGGCTAACAGTTATTGTAGGGAACTAAAAACACAACAACTAAATATCCAGTGTAGAGAACTAAATTAAATACACTCTGTAAGAAAATAACGTACTCTGTTGGGAACTTAAGAAACAGCCACTACAGGGAACAAAAACACCACCAACCAAACACTGACCACTAAATAACCAACTGGGAACTAAATAAATTTCCACTGTAAGGAGGAAAATATCTTCTTCAGGGAACTAAAGAAACAGCCAGTGCAGTGAACTAAATATACACCAAATATGCAGATAGCAAACTGATGACATATAGACTTAAAAGGGTAACAGATCAGACAGCTTCATTGTCAGAAAGTTAATTATTCCTTTAACGATCACTGATGGATGTGAACATTTTGTATTTTAATTTCTCTCTTGTTTTTTAATGATGTTTAAGTTCCTGTGGAGAGAAAAAAAAACAGGTTTACAATAATCGGTTGCACTGAGAAACCTTTTCCTTCTCTTTGGATTTTGAATGTCCGAGTTTACATTATTACAGTTACTGTTGAGTATGAGCCATTTTGTGTTGAGTTAAAATGCTGTCTGAGAGGTTTTATTTTGACCTGTTTGTAAGTAATATTCTTTTTAAATAAATGAATATTTTTGTCAACAGCTGAGTAACTTGTGGTTCGTAATGTTTTTAAAGTACAAGTTGTATCATGATTCTTTTGAGTTTTATCTACACATCCAGGTAAGTGAAGATGTGCAGATACTTAATTTTCAAAAAGGAATTTTACCTCATATACTTGAATAAAATAGTATTTGACATTACTTGACCTCAGTAATCTAAGTACTTTCAGATACTAGATAAAATGCCTAATCTGTGTAATATGAGGTTATGTTTCTGTAACCTGAACCACTGTCAGTCACCCATCAAGCCTTCTTCTGTTCCACTTCCACTCAATTATTAGTCATTTAAACATTAATCAACCCTGATTCATAACTCGGATTTCAGTAGTCAGCATTGAAAATACTCATCTTACCTCATGTTTCCACTGAAAGCTCTCAAAGCATCATTCTAAAGAAATAATTTTCATAACTTTGGCCATTCTCTTTTTGTCCACATTCCCCTGGGCAACCAAAAAAATAAACAAATTGGAGAGAATAAATGAATGAATAAAATTAATAATGTGTACGTGTGTAAACGTGTGAAAACAAAGAGGCTTTGTTTGTTATAACTGGAACCAGTCAGACACCCAGTGCAAAGGTATATATACATACATGCACTCATAAACATGCATACATACACACACACACACACACACACACACACAGATATAAACTTTTTCCATCATTTCTATCAATAATAATAACATTGTATTTGGGAGTGTGGGAACATGACTATAAACAAGTCGAGGAACACAAACAGATCAGGTTTTAAAAAAAACAGGTTAGCCAAATTAATTTGGAAAACAAAAACAAACTTTGACCTCCTGTACTTACTGTGGTTGTGTGCACAGTTTTCCTGCACAATGAGGGATTATTACTGACATTTAAAAAACAAACACTTTCAGTTTAACCTCCAAATAAAGTGGTTGGTTTGTTTACAACCTGTCTAATTATCTGACTGTTAGCTAAACCCCTCCCCCAGACAGGGATTGTCCAATCACAGTTTAGCAACCATGACTAGACACTGTAGGTTTGGAGGCTGGTGTCCAAAATCAAAACACACATGAGCAAAGGTGTAAGGAGGTGTAAAGATTTTCGTTTTAAAACAAGACAGGTGGAATGGAGACGCTGCTTTCAAACACATGGTGCCAGTGATCGTTAGTTTTTCAGCCAACAAAATCAACAGTAGCCGACTAGAAGTAAGAAGTTTGCTTCTGTCTGAAATCAGACCTGTTGTTTCAAAAATGACAATGAATTTTAATTTCTCAATCTGCCACAATCATTGTAAAACTACATCTGTGCCGTGCGAGATGAGAAAGCTTCACAGGTGTAGCAACAGTAACTAAGGTGAAGGGTGCTTAGCAAACGGACCATTGATAGAACTGGCTTCAAACTGGTTCTCAGTAATCACGCAAAGCACGTTTCACATCCATTGCTGTTTATCACTTCAGTGTAAAGAAAAGGGAGATATTATATTAAGTGATAATGACTTCTGCTCCTGTTAACCCTGGTGTCTCCTGTCTGTAGGCGGCCTGTACATTGACAGTGCCTATTACCAGCCGCAGACCATAGCCACACCTATCATCATCCACCTGGGCCCTCAGGATCTTTTCTGACCCCGCCAAGGAACCGAGACCACACTCGGCAACAGACTCGACCTCCTGTTTAATCCCTCACCCTTATTAAACTCTGTCAGCACCTCTCAATTACTGCTGCAGCGCTCCCCCGGGCTTCTCCTTCCACACGAGACACGGCAGCGATATTGAAAGCAATATGGAGGAGAAAGCACCTCGGGCTACACTCTGCCACACCAGGTTGGATTTTAGTCGGGAGCAGCAGCTGAGTCTTTTCTGTTTCACCCAGTTCGCTCAGAATATGTCAATAAAACACAAAGCAATACTTCTTCTGCCTTCGGGGGAATTTCATATTCTGAAGCGACTTGACTCAAGGTTGAAACACTTTGTCAGTGAAGTTGCTTAATTCAAACAGACCATCAGCGTTGGCACATTCACAACAATGTGACCTACTGTATGTAAATATGATATTTACTATCTGTATATATGGATGTGTGTGAGTTTTAAACGTATACATGTTATTGGTTTGATTATGTTAAATCCAATGACGGGTAAAGATATTTATAATATATCTCTGAATGTAAATACAGTAATAACTGAAGTAGCTTTGTATTTAAAGCGCTCTCAGATATCTATAAATATTAAGAGTTACATTTTACAGATTGTCTATAACACTGTATTGGTATGTTGATGATATATAATCCCTAATTAAACATTATTACATATAGTAGATTAAGTAGTAATTTTACAATCCAAAGCACCAAGACAAATACCAGACAGTAAAAATGATTTCAAATGAACTGTTGTCCAATTCGTCCAGCTCTTAAATTGGAAGTTTATCATCATCTGTTATAAACTCTCCTGCTGTTAAATGTCAATCTGTGGTTTAAATCAGTGGTTCCCAACCTCCCACAAGACACTGCAGGACAAATCATAGTCTGCAAAACATAATTGTGATTATTTTTTCTTTCATTTTACTTTCATCCAATCTTTTTCTCTGGTGAATTACTGGATAATTTTACCTCAAAAATTATTCAGATATAACAAATCATGTCTTCATTTTAAGGGGTCACAAGTAAAAAAAGGTTGGGAACCACTGGTTTAAATGGGTGTAGATGTTTGTCAAAGACGAGGTGCAGGGTTTGAGAACAAGTCCTCCAAATTAAACGACAAAATATGTCATTGGTCCACGCACCCCAGAACGACACACACACGTGTTTTCTGACCTGATATAATTTGTCTGTGCCTTCTGAAACCAGTAAAAGTCACTGGTTGAAAACTACTTGGTTAGGTTTAGGAAAAGATGGTGGTTTGGGTTACAATAAGCGCTTTGTTAAGGTTTGGGAAACATCGTGTTTTGGGTTCAAATTACTGCTTCTTTAAGGTTAGAGGACCTTTGTTGTCAAGGTTACAATAATAACCACATGTTTAGGGTTAGGGGACCATCATGGATCATAGTTTTTGAGAAACAGTGTTGAAATGGCAAATGAAAATTGATCTCTCATGTTAAAGTCTGATGTTCGTTGACCCATCCATCCAGCCCGACCTCCTCTCTATGTGGACTTTGTCATTCCATAACAACACATAAGACACCTGATTTCCTCCTTTGTTCCCGTCACAATGACCACTAGAGGGCGCTGTCACATGTCGTTTTGGGGCACTTGCATTAATGACCGATCCTGGCATTTTTCTTGGGAAGAGTCTCTTTTAAAAACTTGTTAGCAATCCTAATTATAACAATATAATAACAAATATAACAACTTTTCTCATATTTATGGATGAAATCCTTTATCACAGTATATTTTATATCACAATATCTCTCTATATAGCGTGATATAGTAATTATTCTGGAAAGTCAATAGATTTTTTAAAAAGACAGGGATGTTTGTTTTTGCCTGATCTAGCTGAATAAATGCCTGACAAGTCAAGATACTTCATTACATTGATGCAAAAATCATAAAAATCCAACACTGCAATATTGCCACAAAGCAGTTCTGCTCATTGTTTTTGCAATTTGCTAATAATGGTCTAATATACGCAGAGATATTAAAGGGATGGACATCTCGGTGTAAACTATATGGAAAAATCAGCTGAAAAATGTATATCATCTTAATGTATGTATCGTTATAACACCTAAATCTTTTTTCCATTGTCAGTACTTTCTTATTTATTAGTAATACTAATATTGAAGTTGAATAACTTCTTCTGTTTGTCAGCAGATTTTCATCTCTACAAACATTTACTGTAAGCAGATTTCCTCTGAAGGCAGAAATTTAGCTAAACTTTTACTCAATTTTGTTGTTTTTTAGCATTCAAAAACTACAGCACATTTACTTACAGTACATTTAATAAAAATGTGACCTGTAGTAGCTAAATGCTAACAAAATAATAATTTTCTCTTGATTAAAATGACAAGATTTTACTGTTCTGTATTTATTTATCTTAGAATATGGACAGAAAACCTGTTTGAAAAAAGATGCCAGTGGAACAGGCGAGCTGAAGACTGTGCAGGACGTCTTTTTTAAGACATTTTAAGTCTACAATGTTTTCATCATTTCAGATTTCACCAGTTTTTGCTAAAAAGCAACTAAATTCACAAAATGACTGGAAATGAATATGAACTATTAATGAATATCTGAAAAGAAGCATTGCTTAAATTAGCCTGAGCTTTCCTTCATGAGAATTTATTAAAATTTATCTTAATTGAAACAGGAGAAAAACAATTTACCAAGTTTGTAATTGTAAAATGTAGAAATGTAAATTTTACAAATGTAAAATTTATGAATGTAAGTTTTACTGATGTAAAAGAAAAGAGGTACAGTTGAAATAAACCATTAGTACACTTCACACAGGGAAACCCTTAAAAAAAAGGTAAAATAAAATATTTGATTGAAAGTAATGATAAAGTTTCATGAAGCGATACCAGATTAAATTACCTGTTGGGATGTTTTTTTGATGCATTATTCCTCATCGCAGCCTGACTGGAAAGCACAAGTGTCTGAAGCAATATTCCACTCAGGAACCTTCAAACCATAAAAACCACAGGGAGGGAAACTTAATCTCATTACGTGACGTGAACACAAACAAGTGGAAGAAAAGAAAACACGCGTACGCTGCTTCTATAGATGACTTGATGCTTTTCCAGAAGCTTTAACAGAATGTGATATTTTAAATAATCAATGTAATACCCTGTACTGTTTAACTGTTAATGAATGTCTCTGGCTGAATGTACAGTATAACCACATTATACTGCTTCTGCATAAGCTAAACCAGGGCCAAGTATTATAAAGCCTCAGGAGGTGTAGAGTGAGGATGTTCAGAGTTGTATGGTCCAACATACAGTTTGGGTTTTTTTTGTTTTTCTTTGGTAAATTAAATGAAGATGGATTTTAGGGTCCAATTTCTGTAAATATGCTTTGAAGATGATTCATTCCACAGCTAAAACAAATTCCTGTGTGGAAAAACATGGATGTAAAATAAGTGATAATTATGGTCCTAGACTCTCAATATATGGAAATTAATCAATGGCAGAACAATTAAGTGAGCACAAAACAAACTTAAGTCAAAGTATAAGTCTGGCATTATTCAGATTTTTTCTTTTTGTCTACAAATCCCATGAAAAGACCAAAAATAGCAATGAATTGATCTACTTACAAGTATTGTGTGTGTATCCAAAGCCTGATGCATCTTATTCCTCTGTGCCGTAGACCTCTGTTGCCCAAAAACTATTAAAAACACATGACAGCAACACATTCATCACCATGAGCTCTAAGATTTAAGTCTTCAGTGGGAAGCAGTGTGCTTGGAGCTGAGAGTTATAGACAGAGTGAAGTCAGAAAGTATTGACAGATGGACTAACGTATTATTAGTTTTGGTCTTTTTGTGGAAATTGTTGACGGTAAGAAAAATATACAATAACATCAGCCTTATTCTTCAAACTGTAATCAATCTGCAACTAAGGTTTTCTCAAAATAAAACAAATTCTCTATTGGATTTTACACAAAACAAGATTTTAGTATTCATCATATTGGTGCACAATGATCTAAAACATCCATAAACGCAGTAGTGAATGTATACAACTCTACTATCTGTATCATCTAATGGTTTATATCCTCATAACGCCTGAAACAGAGCAGGAAGCTGAAGACACAGTCATGAGCAGAGGAAGATTAAGTTGCAGATTGATTATTGCCTAAATCTGTTTTGTTCGCACTCAATATTTTTGACACTTCTGAACTTCCGTACTGATGACGCTCTGATCTGTTCAACTTTTGGATTTAGTTTCCTGCAAGAAAACCAGGATTCTTCTCTTTACTGTGTGAAATCAGAAATGCTTTTCTCATTTGTGACGGTCCCCTGACAGTCATGCAAAGCTTTGAAAATGTAAAAAAAAAAAAGTGTAACAGGAATAGAAAGTGTAAGAACCTGTCTGCTGTTTGTTGCTAGCTTCCTCTTCATCGGGACGAGTGTTTCCTCCAGTCACGCTCGGCTGCTGCAGAGCTAATTACCTCTGAGCAAACAAAAAGAGTGAAAGAAATGTCTGATTACATTCTGAGAGAATCAAATAACAGCCCAAAACAAGACATTTCAACCAGCTGTTTATATGACAAGCTGTAGCACTTAATGAGAAGAAATGTGTGAAGGAAGGCTGTTTATAACACTGCAGGAAGCTCATTTGTCTCCATAATCCCACCTCACTGCTACATGACATGTAACACACACATTATAACACAGGAGACACTAAAAAACACATTTTTATTTTCCACTGGATGAAAACCAGTTACACTTACTGTCCAGGTCGCATCCAGTTGCTTGTTTTTCGTCAGGAGAAATTTGTTCAAACTCCACCATGACTGTTGTTTTTACCTGTTGGTTTATGACTGTAATATTCACGTCCATTAAATAAACGTTCACTTCTTCTAAGGCAGCAGTTTGTTCGGCCTGAGTGTTTTTTTGTTGTTGTTGTTTGTTTACAGCACTTCAGTCACCAGTTACTCTGTTGGGTACTGGGCTGCCTGTCACTGCTGGGAAGTAACCAAGAACATTTACTCAAGTACTTTACTGAAGCACACTTTGGAGGTACTTGTACTACCGTCTACTTCTACTCCACTACGATTCAGAGGCAAATATCAGTTCATATTTAAACTTCAGATTCATTCAGATTAAGACATTATGATCTTAGATCAAATGAGCGTTTCTCCCCTTGTGAAGAAGGTCAGACTCATACGACAGGTCTGAACTAGTGAATTTTGTGCCAATCTCAGACTACGTTACGAGAAAACAGATGAATGCCACAAATTCTCTTAAATCACTCGTACGTGCCACTTTAGAATAAATCTGTACGAGTGCTTCTTGCAGGAGGCACATTGTTAAAGAGCGAGTGAAAAACACATTTATATAGTTCTGATCCTGTGTTGATTGTTCATTTATCTCATTATATGCTAGTTAAATGTGTCAGTATTTTTATATCCAAATCCCTCTCGTTTCTCTTCCTGTAAAACGTGAAAATATTTGATCATCATCTCAGACAACATTATCCAATCAAATGTGATCTGGGGTGACTATGTAAACCCGCCCTTCATATAAAAAAATAATTTCAGTTGGCAAAAAATGTGTTTACATTTTAAAAGAATGTGGTAATGTATTAATTTCTCTCTTTTGGTCACCCTCCCCTCCTGATTTAACAGCACGGGTGAGGGAGGTGTGACAAGAGGCCGACTGTCAATCATATTCACTAAGCCACGCCCACTTCTGAGTGACACAATCACACCTGTCGGATCTAATTTAAATCTTTCTTCTAACTTAACCCCGCCAGCATATTCTGTTTCCACCAGAAATATGTCACATGACTGTTTCACTGTGACTTTAAAGGGGACATAATCAGCTTTTTGTTATTTTTATACTGTTATGATGTCAGATGTATATAAGATAAGATAAATAAGGAGTTTTTAGCCTTAAATCATGTAAAGATATTCCAGTAGAGCCCCAGAATATAAATATAGAGCTGGACATGTGCAGAATATGTCCCCTTCAAAGATTAAACCGGTGGTTTTGGTTTATGAGCACTTACAAGAAAATCTCTCTCTCTTGGCTGAAATGATTGAAAATTGAAATCCTTTAAATACATCACAGCATTAGCTTCTTTTAGCTCGAAGCTTTGTTTTTACAGCACATTTACTGTTTGGTTACGGTGGAGGGCAAAAGAATAATGCAGCTTTAAAAGATGAACATGCACAGCTGTACATTCATCTCTTTACCTGTTTTCAATCATATTACATCTTAAAAACGAGACAAAATCATGTTTACCTCATTTTTATCACAGAGTGAACAGAACATGTTGACCCTACATTTTATGTCTTTTGGGTTAAACTATGTCTATCTTTATATCTTGATGTTGATGCATTTAGACGTTACCCAGCTGCCTTTTAGAGTTTTATGAGCCTAAATGTTTTTTTTTGTCCATCAACAGCAGTTTACGGTGCTGAAATGCATTTTTCCCAGATGTGTGACAGTGTTGAAAGTGACTGCAGTGTTTGGACAGTGCATACTGGGTTATATACTGCTGTTTACATCTGGCTCTGGCAGTCAGCAGTCTGAGTGCTGCTTCTTAAACCCCCTGTCACCCCCCCCCGCCCCACCCAATGTGTCCTGCTGCTGACCCACAATGGCATCTTGCAGCCTGGGGGCATCAGACCTGAGCCACTGCAAACTTTGGTAGCAAAAACCAGAAAAATAACAGCAGAGAGATAATCGTTTGTTTCCAGCTGTTTCCATATTTCTAATTTCAAGCAGCGTCTTCTTGATCCTGCTGGAGGGAAAAGGTTTTATAGGAAAAGTTAAGTAGACAAAAAAAGTTCTCTCACTCTGTTGGCAGACTTTTTTCTCTCTTGTTTTGGAAAAAAATAGACAGTGTGGCGCCTCTGTGTAAGATGAAATCAGGATGTTTTGTGTTTTGTTTTTGTGAGGGAGAAACATGTGAGCGCCGACAGCGAGGATCGTATCAGATGGATGTCCAGATCCTGCTGGTATTTTTAGCGGTGAGAGAGAAGCCAGAAGGTGTTGGATTACGCAATGTGGGCACATGCCGCCCTCACTGATGGCAGTTTGTCATCTTATATCAGCACTCAGGACCATGATGCAGTGCAGCGGAGACGCACTTCAGCCGCACTTTATTCACCTTTTTAGACCGACACAAACACAGCTGACATCAAACTGTAGAGATGGTGACTTATGGGGGAAAAAAACTGTTTACATCAAACAAATCTGTTTATAACCACGTATTTTACATGAGTATTATTGTTAGTAGTAGTAGTAGCAGCCGCCTACACCATTCCTATTATTGTCGTCATATAGTGCATGTATATTTATTATCGCTGCTAAGCCACAAAGCGTATGTATGCATCCCCAAAAAATCAGGAGCATCGTCAAAAGTTAAGTAATCCAGTAAATTACCTGATGAAGATGTGACGTATATAATAAACCTTTTTTTTACTAATTCATTGTAATTTCTCTTTATTTGCCATAATGTTGCTTTGTCTCTGTTTAAATATGTATTTTTTCTTTTGTTTGTGAAGCAACATCCATGGATGGATTTCTACATTTGAGTTTGCCAAACAAATCCAATCATTTATTGGTAACAATTACTTTAAGTCCTCCTATTTAGCCTTTACAAGCAGTAAACAACATTGAAATGCTTTATAACACCTTATTTTAAGTATTTATTAAAGTATAGTATTTGCAACAGCTATAACTTCTAATGACATATTTTATATCATTACAGCTGTGTTTTATTATATTGTCATTATCTGTTTATACAGCAGCCTCCACTTATGGGCGCCCACATACAGTTGATGACAAATATATTAATAAACACTTTTTCACTGATGTTTTTGACTTTGACCAAAAATGTTACTTTATTTAATGCATGAATTTTTGTGTTTTTCTGATGGGGAATCTGAATGTTTTATGTTTAACAGTAAATCTAAAATGTATTTCACTGGTATGTTTGTGAATTAATATCATATATTAACACTTACTACAGTTTACAAAAAAACCAGTCACAGAAGTGTCACCTGAGATTATAGTGGAACTGAACTGAAGACTCAGTGGAAAACAGCTCGAAATACACATAAAGTTAAACAACATAACAAAAGGAGACTTAGATAGTAATTGATGCATTAAAATAATTAAAATAAGGTATTTTTCAACAACATTGCTGACAGAGAACAAACAGTTTCAGTGAGAAAAGAAAAGTGTTGAAAGGTTTGAGTGAAGATGCTGTCAGAGGGTCTTCAGCGTGCTTACAGCCTCCTCTGCTGGTCAACTTTCCTCTGAGCTGATTTAATGTTCTGTACTGAAGCAGAAATAAATAATAAATCATTCTGCAGATTTTCTACTTTGCAGACAGCAGGAAATCTAGTAAGTGGAGTTTTATCAAACTATTATTTCAAAGGTCAGAGATGAAACTTTAAGCTCCACATGTCTTTGGACACATGTAAGCAGTTTTAAATCCAGCTGTGATTGATTGGTGCACGTATATAAATTGTTAATCAAATCATTAGAGTAATCATATTAATTGATGATGTTACTAACAAAACAATGACATCTCTTGGTATTATTAGAAAAAAATTCACATCTTTAGTATCAATAAACAACAAATTTGTATATTTATTAAAATATATATATTTCAGCGCTCACTGGTACCTCAGACTTTATTATTTTTTCAAAACTGAATCATTGATTCATATTTTACTAGACAGTCTGAACATCATCTTTATGGTTAAATTTTCACTTCGTTACAGAGACGATGTTTTGTGGAATTAACACTTACTTAAACAAATATTGGTAACTTTCTAATTCTGTTGATCTTGACTTGAGTTTTTAGGAGAAGTCTTTGTATCCGCTCTCAGCTTCTTTCCTCTTCTGCACAAACGTTTGTTCACTTTGAATTAATGTGTAGCTGAGTATGTGCAGGTAGAACTGTAAACTGTGTAAAAGGTTAAGACATATTTTATCTAAAATAAAAAAGTGTTTTCGATGCGCAAACAAATGTAAAAATTAAAATACAGCTTTATTATGAGCTGTTTATAAACCAGTTATAGATGCTTTATATGGGGAAGTTATAATTGTTGACAAATACATCAATAAACACTTAGAAATGTTCTCATATCTGCTTCCAGCTACATTATAATGAGTATATATTAAGGCTGCAACTACTGATGGATCTCCAGATTATTGATGAGTTGTTTGGTCTATTAAATGTCAGAAAATAGTGAAAAATGTCCATCGACATGACGTCTGACCAACAGTCCCCAAAACCTGAAAATATTCTGTTTATTATCACAGAAAAAAAAAAACACAAATTTATCACCATTTAGATTCATTTGCTGTCAATCAACTAATTGCTGCTGCTGTATTATAAATGATTAAGTCATGAATAAAGTGTTTATATTTAACACTGTTAACAGACCCAGCAGATGTTTCATTGGACCACTAGATGGCGTCTGTCTGACAGTCAGTCTGAACTCAGATCAGCTGCAGCAGCACAAACACTGTCTGCTTTGTGTCCTGAAACAGACAATGAACAACTCTGAAATGAACAAAACATGTTACTGTTTCTGCCAAATATTTGACTTCATACAGGCCGTTATCACAGGGTTTGTTCATTTATTTTGATCACAGCCTCAGTGTATCAGTGAACTCTCCAGGCTGCAGTTTTAACCTCCAGCAGTAAACAGCTCTGCATGTTCATCACGAGGAGCCTGATAAAAATTTGTTTAGTCCATTTTTTTTTAAAATGTTCCTATTCTGCAAAACCCCCGATTACATTAATCAAAGCAACATAACAAGATATAATTCATATCCAAGGTCACAGTGACTCAAATTTCCACCGTTGGTTCAAATACACAGAATTTAACAGCTAATTGTTGCAGCTCTAAACTGTAACTGTGGTAAAAAGGGAGAAACGGAGAAGTTAGAACTATTTTATCTAAAGGTTTTTGGAAAATGTTGCTGATTTGTCATGATGAGTATTTTAAAAACAGAGGTTCAGTCCTGATACTGAAGACATCCACAGATTTACCTTTACTTACTTTACTTTTTGCTTAAAATTTAAATTCATAAGAAAAAGTGGACAAATCTGTTTCAGGATGAGATAATCCTTCTGTCTGTTTTTCAGTTTAAAAAAAGATTATTATTATTATTATTATTAAACGGAAGTTCAGCCAAATCAAAGGCATCCACAGTAAACTGGGCAGGAACTGAATCCACTATGATACGTGTTCACTACACCTGCAGACTGTTTTCTGTGGTCACGTTCAAACTACGTCGTCTCATTTTTAAAACTCTGTTTTTGTATAAAAAAATGATTTTTTTTCCACACTAGTTGTTTCAGTTTGAGACTTCTGTCTACAGTGAAACACCCAAACAACATCAAATGGTCAAATCTCTTCGTCTTCTTTTCAGTTGATAAACAGCAAAACTGCATCACAGCTACATCTGGTAAGAGGTGGTACAGACTGACAGGCTGACCAAATCATTATTTTATGGTCAGAAAGTCATCTGACAGAACCAACACAAATCAAACTGTGCTGTGTGTTTAACTATGATCACAGAGAAGATTCGAGGCGACATTAAGCTTAAAGGACGAGTTCAATTTTTCAAGTCTGTCTTAAAACAACAGTCAGGTGCCCGAATGCACTTTGAGCACCTGACTGTCCAAAATCATAATGTACTAACAGCGATGTCCTGTCCAAGCATGTATTTAAAAGTTTATCTGAAGCTAATATGAAGCTTCAGTGTCCAAATGAGACAAATCTACTTTTAAGTGACTGTGTGGACACACTGTGGATTTTGGCCTCCATCACTTCCATTAAAGCACATTTGAAGGGGATCTTTTAATATCCAGTATGAACAGGAGGAATGATTACAGTGAGGAAAACCTCTTTCACTGTTCATATGGACACCTGACTGCTGTTTTAACTCCTTTAACTTTACTGCCACACAGACCCCCTCCCTCACCGGGCAGCTTCAACAGCTCTGTTTTACCTGTACAAGCTCAAACACTGAGCCAGCATTTTACAGTTTACACACTCTGGAAACCATTTTGAAAAAGCTCTTTTAGCCCTTTAGTTTACTAATTTACTCGGCTTAATGCAGGTGTTCTCTCTCAATCAGACTCAAATACGTGTCTGAAATGATTTGTGTTCAACTGAAGTTTTAATTATTGGAAGCTGTTGGAGGTTTGAGCTTGCTGATCCAGTCAATGTTGTTCTTACCAAAGTCTGCATTTCCCAAATTTCATACAGTAGCTGGTAAGGTAAATTATCATGAACTGGCATTATGTGATGTCTTAAGGAGTATTAGTGACATACTGTAAAAAACTGGAAACTCTGTGCAGCTTTTTCTCACCAATAGAAAGCATAAAACTTTAAATGTGACTGAGGCTTGATGTAAAGATCAGCTGCAGTGTGAACGCAGCCCGACTGTGTGTCTGCTTTGTGTTTTGCAGTGCGGCTGCTGCACCTGCAGATCATGAGACCAGACTGATAACAGAGCTGCTGTCTCTCTCCTCAACACTGGGCTGTATTGTAGTGAAGCAGCCAGAGGCTAATCGATCCATCCGGAGCCCAAAATCATCCCGACTCCCCCGGAGAATCTCCAGAGGAGTGGAAATAAGAAAGTCATGGACCAACAGACTAAAAAACTATTTAATATGTTCTGAATTATTATAAAACAGGAACGAGAAATGTCTTTTAGATGAGCTGTATGTACCAACATTATAGAAAACTAAACCTTCTGCACAGCTGAAGAGTTTTAAATGTATACTGTTGTAATTTAGTACTTTTATGAAATTCACAATAATACTATTTTACTATTAATTTTATTGATCTTGTAGAAAGTAGAAAAGGAATATTTTGTGCTGACAGAGGTTATGTGTCAACAGACAAGCTGAACTGAAATTTGAAAACTTTGAAAATCTGTTAAGTGGCTCTTTTGTTTCTGGTCAGTCCAGACAGTTCACATCTGAACCACAATCAAAAATCTATTTATTCTGTGTGCTGACTTTGTTTCCTGACATTGTTTTCAGTGTGAACATACTTTTGTAACCTGATAATCAGACTGAATTGCTGATGCATTTTCACCTAAAAAACTGGAGATGCGGGCGGTAATTCAGAGGTCTGGAGTCAGACTAATACTACTGAACGGGCGGTAATTCAGAGGTCTGGAGTCAGACTAATACTACTGAACACTAAGGATTTTAACACCATTGGAAATGACAGGAAACAGGGCTCAACATAAGGGAATGTTAGCTTTTTACATGTGGTTGTAAGAAAATATTGACATGGAAATCTAACAAGTGCTAACGGATTAATAAACCGAGGGAACAGATTGTTAAACAATGCATATCTGACAGCTGAGACAGCCTGTTATACCTCCATTCTGTCCTCTGCTCTCTGTGAATAC
This sequence comes from Scomberomorus guttatus, assembly GCA_038419695.1. Lineage (NCBI taxonomy): Eukaryota > Metazoa > Chordata > Actinopteri > Scombriformes > Scombridae > Scomberomorus > Scomberomorus guttatus. The sequence continues at coordinate 31,828,538 of CM076450.1, read as the reverse complement.
GTGTACTGTGTTTTAATGAGGCCGAATTCACAATGTAGTTGTTCACATTTACATATTTTTTGTGTTTCCGTTGTCAGATAAGGGAACGAGTGTGAAATCTGAATGCTGCTCATAGACACTACATGTTAACCAGCAGTCATTACCAAGCTGCTGAGCTGCTGATAAGATCATCATTAGAGCTATATTCATTATCGATTTACCCGTTGATGACTTTGTGGATTAATTGATTAGTTATTTGGTCTATAAAATGAAAAATGACAATCATTGTTTCCCAAAACCCATGATGCATCTTAAAATGTCTTGTTTTGTCCCGACCAACAGTCTACAACCCAAAAATATTCAGTTTATTATCGTACAGCTTTAAGAAAGCAGAAAATATTCACATTTAAGAAGCGGAAAGAGTTTTGGCATTTTTTCTGAAAAAAATTGCTCAAAACGATTAATCAATTATCAAAATAGTCACTGGCTAATTTACTTTCGATCAACTAATCGATTAATAGTTGCAGCTATAATCATAATTTTATGATCACGACCTTGTCAGACAAAATAAACAAAAATACAAATTAATAACAGCAGTTGTGCTGTTGCCACATATGTATAAATGAACTGAAAATGTGTATTTATGCTGCTTACATTTTAAATGTTAATCAGAAGCTTGGTAATGACTATTTATGATCCACGATCAAATTTCATACCTTCTGATAACGGAAACAGAAAAATGCGTAAATGAGAACAACTACATCATGAATTCAGCTGCATTAAAACACAGTATTGTTGATCACTGAGAGCAGTAGGATACTGAACGGGGAGTGTAACGGGCCGACTCGCCGGGCTAACGTGCACAGTTTGCTAATCCGTGAGAACAGTTTATTAATCTGTTCACACAGATTTCCTCCTCAATATTTATGTTCTACCACATGACTGCAGGGGGGCTCCGTAGCTTTCATTTGAGGGAGGAGAAATGTAAATGAGAAATACAGAAATACAAAAACAGTCCTCTTAACTCTTTGATATGAACTGGTGCTGAATTGTCCCTGTTTGTGTTCGGGGTAAAGCTCAGGTTAGTTCATCACTGGGGGATGATTACAGTCAATGGAAGCTGAAGTAAAGTCTGTGTGTGTGTGTGTGTGTGTGTGTATAGAGAGACTAAATTCAACACATTAAAAATGCATTTCACACTATTCGACCCAGAACTGAAGCCTGCAGCCTGAAATATTAATGCAACCTCCGAGCCGAGAGCCACTAACACTGTACAGGAGCTTTAACAGTTTGATTTCATTTAGAGTCAGAAAATATGATTGAATTTTTAGACTGTAACACAGACTTCAGCCCTGTTCTCTCTCTTACTGAAAGACTGATTGCACAAATGACAATAAGAAAGCAGAAGGTAACTGAGTCTACTGTTTGTTCACTCTGCACTTCTCATACAGTCACTGAATGTGAATTTTGTTCATTTTTAAGGTGTTTATAAAGCACGGAGTAGACAACATCAGTGTATGCATGGTGTGTCACTATCTGAGTGTAAATAACAGTTTCTGTTGGCACTTACTTTCACCTTATAGCAGAAAAACAAGCTCTGGTGCTATATGAGGCAGCACAGGATTATTAGGAGGAAGAGGAGGCAAATCACAAATAGAAAATAGCTTTAACTTAGTTATTTGCAAGTTTTATAACAAAAGTAATCAGATCAACTGACCTTTGCAATCACCAATTAGCTATTTTTTTATTTAATCTTTATTTAATAAGCAGTCTCATTGAGATTAATATCTCTTTTCCAAAAGAGACCCGAGAATAAGAAACATTCATAAGACAAGAACACAATCAGCAAACAGAAACACCACAACTACATAATCAATAAGGAAATAATAGAAACAGTTACAAGAATCATAAAAACATCAGATAATAAAAGCTTTAAAATTTCTAAGAGGGATATAAGACTCAAGTTTGAGGGCAGTTTGCAGTTCATCCCATTTAAAAGGTGCATCGTACCTGAAACCAGTTCTGCCAACGTTAGTGTGAACCTGAATCTGAGGTAGCTGCTGGATCCTGTTACTACATTTAAATGAGACAAGAGATGTGAGGAAGTTTGGAGGCTTCAACAGTGGAGCTTTATAAATGAATAACATGAGATGTTTTTTTCTTCTTGACTATAAGAAAGTCCAACCAACCTTCTGATACAGAGAACAATGATGAGTATGAAATTTGTCATTGGTGTTGTTGAAGTGTTGATGGGGCAGCATGACGATACAGAATGTCTCCATAGTCAAGGACAGACATGAAGGTCGACTGCACAATATGAATAGTGTATAATGTGAATGTTGCCGTTAGTGGCAGTGAATCACTAAAGAGACTCAAATCAGTGTTTTTGTAATAAACCTGGTTGATTTTCTAAAAAAATTGTTCTTTTACTGACCTGCCACCATAATCCAGATGAGATCTACGAGATTTTTTTGACTGAGTCGCCTTCAGTTATTCAGATGCACTCAACTATACTCAACTCAACAATTAGCTTAACAATCAGCAGCGAGTGGTACATTAAGTGCTTCTGACTTTTTGGCCCCGGGTTTTGACTCTCAGGTTTCGCCCTCCCTTATTGCTGAAGGCTGCTGCAGCTGTATGCAGCTTCAAAGGAAAACCTGCAGACTCGGGCTAAAAAGGGACCTTCAGCTTTTTTTTTTTAGGCTAATATTTCTGTTTATTTACAGTTTATATTCTCCTAAAAATCTAGAATTGATGGAATTGATTGTCAAAGACAAGACAGTAAAATGTAAAAGTAGAAAATACAACATTATCTATAAGGAAATAAACTAAAATTAATATTAAGTAGGGGTATACTGCTGATATTTCATCCAGCTAATGTTTTTAGTTTGGTCTCAGTATGATGGTAAGTGTATAGATATGTTCAGAAACAGATCTTATTAAGACTTCAGCACTGAATGTGTTCACAAAATGTGAGAGCAGCTTTCAGCTCTGCAGTGTGTGAATCACTGCAGGAAGATGTTTTTCCACAATAATGTGAATGCCACTTTAAACAAAGGTCTTTTTTTAGAACAAACAGCTTTGTTTTAAGCACACTAACTTTGCTTTTTTGTTTTTAATCCAAAAAGGTTTTTAAATCCAAGATATAAAAGGAGCCATAAATTAAATCTGCATTAACTGATTTTTGGGGATTTTTTTTTAGAAACAAACTGTGAACATGAACATTTGCTTATTTACACATCAAGCAGATATATATTCACTGTATATTTGTAAATATCTGTCTCTGTAGCTGCTAGATGCTCCTCTATGTTCAACAGCTTCTCTAATGTTGCTGTTAGATGCTGGACAGGTGGGGGACAGTGGGGGGACAGGTGGTGTACAGTGGGAGACAGCGGGGGGACAGGTGGTGTACAGTGGGAGACAGCGGGGGACAGGTGGTGTACAGTGGGGGACAGGTGGTGTACAGTGGGGGACAGGTGGGAGACAGTGGGGGGACAGTGGGGGACAGTGGGGGACAGGTGGTGGACAGTGGGGGACAGTGGGGGACAGGTGGTGTACAGTGGGGGACAGGTGGGAGACAGTGGGGGACAGTGGGGGACAGGTGGTGGACAGGTGGTGGACAGTGGGGGACAGGTGGGGGACAGTGGTGGACAGGTGGTGCACAGTGGGAGACAGCGGGGGACAGGTGGTGTACAGTGGGGGACAGAGGGGGACAGCGGGGGACAGGTGGTGTACAGTGGGGGACAGGTGGTGTACAGTGGGGGACAGGTGGTGGACAGTGGTGGACAGGTGGGGGACAGGTGGGGGACAGTGGGGGGCAGGTGGTGTACAGGTGGTGGACAGGTGGTGGACAGTGGTGGACAGGTGGGGGACAGGTGGGGGGACAGTGGGGGGCAGGTGGTGTACAGTGGGAGACAGCGGGGGACAGGTGGTGTACAGTGGGAGACAGTGGGGGACAGGTGGTGTACAGTGGGGGACAGTGGGGGACAGGTGGTGGACAGTGGGGGACAGGTGGGGGACAGGTGGGGGACAGGTGGGGGACAGTGGGGGACAGGTGGGGGACAGGTGGGGGACAGGTGGGGGACAGTGGGGCTTTTTAGAGCTTTTTTACTGTGTGAAAAATGAGGAAAGGAGTAAAAAGAAGCTATAAAGCTCTGTGGAGCTGAGGGAGACTGGGTGATAATTCTCTGTGGATTCATCAGAACAAGTGACAGCTCTCACATACAGGTAGTCATCTGATTCCATTGGTGAAAATATTGATTATAGACTTTAAATCGAACTGAAAATGTAAAAATCACTTTGCTTGGAGATACATGGTTTTAGCTGACTCATTCCATCAGTAGGAGAGGAGATGGTGATGTGATGATTATAGCATGAGAAAGCAGAGCTGCATCCCACGCAACCCCCCCCCCCCCCACCCCCCCCCACCCCCCCCCCACCCCCCCCACCCCACCCCCATCCCTCCTGCCTTCACACACACACACACACACACACACACACAGTTTTAAACCCTAATATACCCTGCAGAGGCCGGCATCTTGTCACCATAATGTAACTGAACAATTTTTTGTCCCCACAACATGATTAATACAAGTGCGCGCACACACACACACACACACACACTGCATATTCTCTATAGTGGTCCATAGATTATACTCCTGCTGTTTTCAATGATTAATTAGCTGCTGGTTCCATTATTGATGCTGTGTTTATGTGCAGCAGAGAAGCAGCGCTGAATAATAGATTGAACCCCGACTCTGCTGCTGCTGTTGGGGAGGGAGGGGAGTGAGGTGGTGGGGGGGGGGGTCGGAAAGAACAAAGGAAGCAAGTTAGGATGGAAGGAACGGACGAAGGAAAGGTGATGTTCCTCTATAGACGCGGCTGCCATGACTGCAGTGTCAGAATCAAACTGAACTCATTCACACTGACAGTGAAAGCAGAGACTCTCAGCAGCAAACCCGTCTCTAAGAAACTACGTTCATATACAACTAGGGGGGGGGAGGGTGTAGAACATGCAGAACTCTGCCCCCCCCCCCCCCCAGTTAATGTCAATCAAACACAGACACCAACGTGCTCTTCACAGCTGCTGTCAATCAAACGCAGACACCAGCACATCCCTCCAGCTAATGTTAATCGAACACAGACACCAACCCCCCCCCCCCCCCCCCCCCCCCCCACCAGCCAGCTGAGACAAAAAAAAAGCATTTCTGATATTTCCCCAAATACCTTTTTTCTTCATTCTAATAATACAAAACTATTAACAATAGATTTTAAAAAAAAAACGTTTTTGGTTGCATTTGATTAAATGTGATTTCATTTGGACTTTAAAGACTTGCTTTTTGCTTGTCAATGGTGCCTGAAGATAAAAAATAATCAGCATTATTACACAACTAAAACAGCTAAAAGAGTCAACAGAGCTTCAGTATGTGTACAGCTTTCTGTTATGTGACTTGTGTGTGTCACTGATCAATCTTAGCCTCAGGTGACACATACTGTAGTGTAAAGACATTAAACTACTCAAGGTTAGATAACTATACGGACACAAAGGATCTTCTTTCACTTTCAACAATGTTACCCTTCTTATATTATCAGCAGTAGCTCACAGAAAGCACAGGATCTCCGGAGGCTAAGGTCACTGATTTATATCTGCATACTTTCATACATATAAAAATGTGTGCCTCAGGAAGTAGAGAGCTCTCTGAAATTGATTCATTAAGTTTACTGAAGAGTTCAACTATCTGCCCTGCACTACTTCTATGTAATTCTATATTTCTGAGAACTGTATGACACAAGCACTTCTGTTGAAAGTGTTTTACACTTCTTTCATTGAGTCAGTTGGTTTTGTAATCTCAGTGTGACAAACAAAAAAACTTGCTGGGACAAATTGTGAATGTGTGCCGTTTAACCTGCAATAACTGATTTTTTGTCTACTTGTTTTTAGCAGAAACAAGTACACAACATTGACATTTACCTTTTAAGTTGATTTGTTGAGCTTGTTAGCAAACAGTTGCTTATTTCCACATCCAGCAGTTACGGAGCAACATTATCATTCATTTGGAGTCGTGTTTCTGTCCACCTGGTGAATCTAAGTCCAATATTCACTCTCTTTTAGCTGTTTTTGCTCTCTACCAACTCCTGAGGAAAATATCTGGCTCTTTAGCTGCTAAATGCTCCACTATGTTCACCAGCTAGTCTACAGCTAACTGTGTCTGTTTGCTGTTTGGTGCTGAGCAGGTAGTGTACAGTGGCTTTTTACAGCTTTTTCTCTGAAAAAACGACGCTATGAGAGCGCTGAGAGTGAACCAAAACAGTAAAGTTGCAGCCAGACAGATAAACAATGAGCTGAAACTCACTATAAAGCTCCATAAAGCCGAGGGGAGCTGCAGAGTCACTGATAATTCTCTGTAGGTTCATCACTACGAGCCACGACCAACACATTACACACTGACACATCAGACTGTGTTGTTATAAAAATATTGATTATAGTTGCATGCTTTAAGTCACTGGTGTAAATGTAAATGATATTTTCCACTTGTATGAAGTTCAGAAGCTCAGTTCATCTTACTGGATGCTTTACAAGGTGAGTTTGAGGGCGGAGCTTTTACCTCCCTCGACGTGACACAAACAGATACAGGTTAGCTTTCATTTCATCAGCTGTCGGCTTTTTAAACAAAATGTGATTTGGTCTGTTACCTGTTAGCTGTGACACGGTGTGCTCTGGTTTCTTTTCTTTTGCTGCTTTCTCTGATGGTTTTGGTGACAATAAAACCAGTGATGGTGCTGTCTACTTCTGTACTTGTATATTCTTGTATATATTGTGTTTATTATTCTGTTCTGACTGTAAGTCAAATTGCCCCGTTGGTACATTAAAGCAAGAAAATACGTAGTTCGGGCAGCATTGTCTTTTCCTCCAAAAAGTGTTTTTCTAGTGTGAAAGATAGCAGGAATCTTGCAGGTGGGTCTAATAAACTCTTGGTTTCAGTCTGTGTCAGACTGTTTAATATCAATTTCAAAGCATGTCAGATGGTGCGATTTATGCCTGATGAATCATAGCGTTACAATGAAAACAGAAAACAAATATGCAAGCTTAATTGCCCACAAGAGAACACCGCTTCAAATTAATTCACCCCCTCTGCCTTCATATAATTCCTGACCGTGTGACCTCTCGTCATTCCTGAAATCAAATTTGTTTTAAGAGGATCTTCGGCTAAGTTCCACAACTCATGATCTCCTTTTTTAGAGGCTTGTCACCTGAGATTTGTTAACATCATTTAGACTTGTTTTATGGTGAAGAGTCAAATCAGTAATTTGTTTTATCACATACAGTTGTATCAGAATATGAAATTAAAGAGTTTGATCTAATGATGTAAAATAAGCTTGTTTATGTGATCACAACTGGAACTTGAACTATTTATCTGTATCACTTTCAAACATTACTGAAGTAAACAAACTCCAAATAGCATCAAAGAGCAATAAGAACTTAGACATAACTTTGAATTTTCCTTCAAATTCTTAACTGATTTAGTTGGTGTCTAGTATTACATCATCTATTAAAATATCTATCAATCAAATTAAGATAGCAGGTTGGAATCCTGTGTTTAATTTGGTGGCAGGACAACATTTTACATTTTGATCATGGACAGTTTACATTTTAGAACCGACTGTTTCACCTCCCAATTTTCTATTTTTTCTTTCATTTCACAATTTCTGCAAATCTTAAAAACACTTTTCACACTTTGTGAGAGTATCTCAAATTATTCTGTCTGCTTGTTTACGCTGAAAAAAAACCTCAAAAACTCAAGACACCTGTTTTTTTACTGATATAACATGTCTGATATATTTAGAAACTTTGCAATCTCCACTATAATTTTTTTTTCAATATACTTTTTGGGGCATTTTATGCCTTTATTGGATTAGCAACAGTTGAGAAACGAGAGGCAACACGTGTGGAGAGAGACGGGGAAAGACATGCAACAAAGGTCTGCTGCCGGAATCAAACCGCAGATCCACTCAAGTATTTTTAAATGATAATAATAAAATCTAAATGTTTGATTTGGAAATGGCTTTATTGTTACACAATCTGCAGAGCTGCTGCAAACAGACAGCTGAGTGTTTCATGATACGCAGCTATCAGGGAGAGAAAAAATGAGGTGTTATGGGAAATGAGGATGAGATATTTGTTGAACATATTCAGGTGTCAGATCCTTGTGAAGAGTGTTAGCAAAGGTTTGAAGGTCCCGAAGTCCTTGAAAATCATTCAGCAACTTTACATCCTCGTGTAAACTCTCAGCTTGAGTCAAAGAAAGAAAACAAACAGCAGAGCGATTCATGTAGTTGCACTGCAGAAAAGAGCAGCGTGAAGTGAACTTGGATGCTGCCGACTGTTATTACAACATTTATTCAAATCAATTCAAAGTGAAAACAGCTTTTTTTTTAACATGACAGCTGCGGTCTTCTTCTGCCAAAGCTGCACAACAATCTCGTTTGTCAAGCTTGGCAGAAGGAATGTGAGTTTAACCGTGATGAAAAGAATCTCATTATGAACTGTGGAGAAACCCTTAAAGGGCAGTTGTCCCGGCTATTTTTGGCTCTGTGAGTACAATGGTAGGTTGTTAATTTGCAGAGTTTGTATCTTGGCAGTGTGTTATCCAATCAAGTCAATGAGTATTTATCAGACCTCCCCACGTAGCTGTGCTAAGGCCAGATTGATTTTGTGTCTGTCTGTCTGTCTGTCTTAATATAATACTCATATTGTATGTGCATTCAGAGAGTTATTGGTTGCCATTAAGTGATCCCTTTCCAAGTTGATTATAAGAAACATGGGACAAAATCCACCGTCATGTAAAAGTGACTTCTGAAGCTCATAAAAGTTTTTAGAAATGTAATCAAATGGGTTTCTCCGTCCTGGCAGCAGTGTGTGAGTCTACTGACAACAAACTGACGTGCACATAGGCGGCGCCAGAGATATTTTCTTGCTTGGGCAAGAAGTTGACACATGAAGAAACAAGACCTGTAACGTTAGCTGTAAGTCAATTTCAAGCATCATATGCAAAATACAGACACATCAGTTTATTTTAAAGTACTAAACACTAACAATACTGACAGTACTGTGTTGTGCTTGGCTTGTAGTAATGAACCTACAGAGAATTATAAGTGACTCTGCAGCTCCCCTCGGCTTTATGGAGCTTTATAGTGAGTTTCAGCTCATTGTTTATCTGTCTGGCTGCAACTTTACTGTTTTGGTTCACTCTCAGCGCTCTCATAGCGTCGTTTTTTCAGAGAAAAAGCTGTAAAAAGCCACTGTACACTACCTGCTCAGCACCAAACAGCAAACAGACACAGTTAGCTGTAGACTAGCTGGTGAACATAGTGGAGCATTTAGCAGCTAAAGAGCCAGATATTTCCCTCAGGAGTTGGTAGAGAGCAGAAACAGCTAACAGAGAGTGAATATTGGACTTATATTCACCAGGTGGACAGAAACACGACTCCTAATGAATGATAATGTTGCTGCTCAGATCCTCTTAATTCTTTATCATCTGTTTGTCTTTTTCAGTAACATTCAGGCAGTTTGTGACAGTGTGTTGTAATTTACTTTAATGCTGTATCCATTCATGCCTTATTTGCTTCTACTCAAATAGCTCGTGAACATTGAAGTGTGTCCAATAAAACAAATGCCCACTTAGGCTGGAATTTAAATTCAATAAATATAAATCACACTTGGCAGCGGGCAGAGTGACAAGTTTCACAGATTGCATCATAGCCTTATACTTGGGCGAGAGGTGAATAACACTGTAGTCTGCATGCAGCCTCATACTGCAGATAGTGCTGGCTAAAACAAGCTGGTACTGTATATACTGGGTCTGCACTGGTACATACTGCTTCAGGAAATAGCCACAGCCCAACACTGACAAAAGCTCTCGCCTTCTACCACCTTCTCAGCTTTTATATATCAGCTAGCAATCAAAAGGGAAGCATTACAACCTTATGACAAACACTATCCTACTATAGAAGTAGGATTTCACTTCTTTATCTTGATCTTTACTCAAGATGGAAATTTCTCAAATACATCTGTACATGTTCAAGCTCAAATCTGATGACTACAGTGGACAACATGAACAACACATGGAAAAACCTTAGCAGCAATCGTAGCAACAACGGCTACAGAACAGACGGCCGTTTGTGGGCATGCGTGAATAATCTGACGTCATCATGAGGCGAAAGTAGAAGTAACTATGCCAACAAAGAGTTTAGAGCAGGCTGAAGCCCTGGCTTTTGACTTGCAGGCAGCATTTTATATACATTTACCTCAAGGTTTGGAACTTTGACCATGTTTAACATCTGACATTATATAAATAAAAATCTCAAAAAGCATGATATGTCCCCTTTAAGCAGTGCAGGTGGGGACTGACTGATACATCTTTCTACTTTTAGTGACTGTTGGTCTTAATAAATAAATGTTTTGCATTTTGGTTTAATATCCTCAAGTTCATTTTTTATTTGTGCTATTGTAATGATACAACTAACAAGGTGATATATTTTTGTTTGTTTACTGGAAAAATAATATACTGGTTGCATAAACACAATGATCACAGTAAGTAAAGTAAAAAACTCACTTTATCAGCTTTATGCAGCCTATCACTTAATATTTTGGAGGGATAATGAAACAGAAATTACTTTAGTTCCACTCAATAACAACTTGTTAACGTCTCCTGCACTTGTGGTCTGAAAGGTGCCTTAATACTCAAAAAACAGAAAAACTCAAAAGTGCGATATATTTAGAGGTGTACCAAGGCTAGTTTTCCATCATTTGAGCTTTGACTGAAACTCTTAATGCCATCATCTTGTTGTGTTCTCTTTCTCTCCAATGGTTTAATGGCACCGACTGGAGAATTAGCGCCACCAACTGTTTATCTTGATGAATCAACTCCTAATATTCACATAACAGTAGTAGTGCATTAATTTGCATTTTCTTTTGCCAATTTTCTCAAAATTCGGTTAAAATTTGTGCTACATTTGGATGGAAACTTGGCTCAACATCTTATTCCAACCATCCTGTCATGTGACGCTCATGTTGAGCAAAATTACTGCAGTAGGACTTTTACTTTTGGCTGTAAGTTAGTGTGAATTTAGGGCACATGACTGGGCCCAAAGAAAAAAACAATACACCAAACTACAACATGGGTGCAGAAATGTACTGAATCGTATAGTGTGGAAATTTTTCCATGTTTTTATTTCTCTAACATTAGTTTCAGTTGGATTTTGTTCCCTGCATCTTCTCCCCCTGCAGTTTGAACCGATGACTGACCCATAATATCCTTTCATGAAAACTTGCATCACTGCTGTTATTTAATTAACTGGATGAACAGATTGTTTGACCTGTTTATCTGCTCTAATGTATCCTCACAGTGCATCTGTGATGTCTCTAAACTGATCAAGCACAGTGACAATTCAGAGGTTAAACATTATACTTACAAGAAGCATTTTAGCTATTTTCATGTTTTTGTTTCAATCAAAACATTACAGACTCTTCCATGAGCTGATAAAATTCGAACTTCATAACAAGGCAGATAAGATGAAAAATGCATCACCATCAAGCAAAGCATCAACAACAATTGTTTATGTGTTCCTGGAAAGCCAACATGTTGTAGATATGAGTTTGATAATAAGCAGGCGAATGACTGGAAAGCTGACAGGGAAAGTGAAGGAGAAACACTTTGTCTCTCTCGTCCCTTTAAAGCTGCCATCATGTGCACTCAAGCGGGGACGCTTTGATGTGGTTAACAGCCCGATAAAAACTGCAAATCAAAGAGCACTCAGATGTTTGGAATATTTTTATGATACATAAACATTAAAAGTTTCTACATTCATCCTTCAGTTTTCCTAAAATGGCTTGTTAGCGTTGTTAACACGCCTCATTTAAACCAAAAGCCAGAAGCAGCTGCTGCATGTGGGAACTGTGAATGTGAAGAATGCTAACAGAGCTTTTCAGGGAAACCTAACTTCACTTGTTGTTCCATCTTTCTTCTATTTGGACTTGTTGCACGATCACAACAGCAGCAGTGTGCTGAAGATGTGGGCTGGAGGAATTAAGTGTTACTGATGTTTCTGGTATTTTGGTCAACTGGGTCATTGGTCAACTCCAAAACTGGACCAGATGTTCTGACTGTCTCAACAAAGTTTAGCAGTACTGTGTGTATTTCCACTATCACTTAATCTGGCAATAATTTTCATCATAGTTACTTGAAACCCAAGGTGACATCTTTATGTTGTTTTATGACCAACCGTCCAAAACCTGCAGATATTAAATTTACAGTCACATAAGAAAAGCAGCAAATCCTCACATCTGAGAAGCTGGAACAGGAGAATAGTGAAAATGATGTAAATTACTAATTAATTGCCAAAATAGCTGCCAATTAATTGATTATTTGACTAATTGTTTCAGCACAAAATTTTAAACATTTATATGCATATGGAATATGATGCAGATTTGGTGATTTTGCATAGAAAAAGCTGGAAACGGCCCTGAGTATAGCAGTACAATACAAACGTGTGTGTGTGTGTGTGTGTGTGTGTGTGTGTGTGTGTGTGTGTGTTTACAAGGATTTCTTTCACTCTGCAGTCTAAATTATCCAGTAATGTAATCTCCTTCAGAAAGTCCCTCCACAGTAAATAAATCAACTCAGTCACCCTCAGATCTGGTCACAGAGTTCCTGCTGATGTAACCACCATCAGTGTCTCCCAACACCTCCCAGCAGACATTCCTGTCTGCTTCAGCCTGAGGTGACGGTTTACAGTCATGTTTGTTTGCAAGCGTTCACACACGAAGCCTGTATTGGAGGCATATACAGAGACTCTTTATGTTTTAAGATAAAACATTTTCAAACAGCCACAGTTCATGTCTGGACACCAGTCAAAGTAGAGTCTCCAAGTCAGACATGAATGGCAGCTCCTATAACCATTTATAATCTAAAATTGGAGCTGAAATCATTAATTGAACATGTTCTATGATAATAAACCAAATCTCTTTGGATTTGAAATGGACAAAACAAGCAATTCAAAAGACGTCATCTCAGGCTTTGAGAAATTGTGAAACTGTGGACATTCTTCACTATTTTCTTTTATAGACCAAACAATCAAATGAGTAAATTATTAAATAATAAAAATTATTATTACTGTAGTTGTAGCCCCTTCACACACACACCTCTATGGTCAGAAAAACTCTTTTTAAAGATTGTTTCGCGGCATTTTGTCTTAATTTGATTTGGTACAGTAAAGACTGGAGCTGAACCAAGATGTTGCGGTTGCATGGTAGAGTACGCTTCTTAGACCATGAGGCCACCATGACGCCCCGCAAACACTACTTAGGAAGGCGAAGGTTGGGAAATGATTTTATTTTAAAACAGCATTGACAGCAGTCTTCACATGCTTTGTTGTTTAGGTACAAGTTTACTTTACTACACTTAATACAGGCACATACATGTGTACAACAAGACTAAGAGATTGTAAAATGCTCACATCAGCATGCTAATATGCTCACAATGATAATGCTAGCATGTTGATGTTTGACAGGTATAATGTTTACCATGTTCATCATGTTGTTTTAGCTTTTTCACAGCATAAATTAAAACTTTGACCTGCTGGTGGCGCTAAAAGAAAAGTCAGAGGATCACCAAAGTCAGTAAAGTCCCCATCCTCTGGGGAACATGAATGTCTGCACAACATTTCATAGAAATTCATCTAATAGTTGTCGAGATATTTCAGTCTGGACCAAAGTGGCGGACAGACCAACAGACCAACACTGACTTCCCTACAGCCTGCAAGCATGGCTAAAAACTAGCCAGCTTACTGTAATAAAATAATCAATCTTAGGTTACAAAAGTTCTCAAACACTCAGAGAGGCACATATAGAGTGTAAGTGAGCGAGCTGGAGAAGAATGACAGGAAGTGGGGATAATGAACAAAGACGGAAGTGGAGGAATTTCAGCGTTCTGTATCAGAGGTTCCCAACAAAGTACACAGGGAGCTCCAGACCCTACACTGCTAAAAATGTCTTCTCAGGCTAATAAAACTGCGTATGTACTTGCTTCTGTAAATCAACTTAACTGTCAAACTCGCTAAGTGATCTACGTCTTTTTGAGGTTTATTTTGACCTACAATTAATTCCCGTACACCTCTCCACTCTCGGATAGGTTTACATTTGGTCAAAGGTGCAAATTAGCCTGTAAAATTTAAAAGTTGATCGCTATGCAAAAACACTGCACACATTTATTTTGCTTCCTTAAGCAAATTCACTGATCCTCTTAGATTTCTTCTAAATAAAAATCTCTACTCAAAACACCATTAAAGCACCACTCAAAGATCAAATATTTTCACAGTACAACATGTACTCTGTTTTTCGTAATGTTGTCTCAAACCTGATGTGGTACTGATTTACATTGACAATACCAGTTGATATTTTTTGCAGCGCAGTGTTCTTTGGCTGTGATAATCATCAGTGTTTATATTGTCTCTATTTCTGGTTATCAGGGTCACACACACGCATAGAAATAAAAGGGCCCAGATTACATCATGCTGCTATTAATGAATTCTTTTTTTTTTTTTTTGTCAACTGCATGTTTGGCACTCAAAGTCTAAAAGGTTTGGGAAAGAAATGACTGTGTTCTTTAACTTTTTTCTGAGGACCAAGTTTACCTAGAAAGTGACAAATTTTGTCAGGACTTCATTTTTTAAAAAGGCATTTTTAAGAGTTTAACAGTTTTATGGTTAAGAACTAGGATTAAGGTTAGGGTAATGTTAATCTGTGGCCTCATAAGTATAAAAGTAAAATTACAAACGTGTGTGTGAAGGACATACAGTATGTACACTACTGTGCAAAAGTTTTAGGCACTAAAAGTAAAGTTAGGCTGCTTTCAAAAATAATGCCATGAATAGTTTTTATTCATCAATTAGCTTCATACAAAGTTCAGTAAACAGAAGAAACCTACATGAAATCAGTATCTGCTGTGAGCAGCTTTGCCTTTAAAACAGCAGCAGGTCTCCTCGGTACACCTGCACACAGGTTTTCAGGTACTCGGCAGGTCGGTTGTTGCCACAGTTCTTCTGTGGATTTCAGCGTCTCAGCTGCTTCTGTCTCTTCATGTAATCCCAGACTGACTCCATGATGCTGAGATCAGGACTCTGTGGGGGCCAAACCATCTGCTGCAGGACTCCTTGTTCTTCTTGTTGATGAAGATAGAAGATAGTTCTTTATGACTCTGGCTGGATGTTTGGGCTCGTTGTCATGCTGCAGAATAACTTTGGGACCAATCAGACGCCTCTCTTATAGTATTGCATTATGGATAAGAATCTAAATATCTAAAGTGCTTAGAACCTTTGCACATTACTGTATATAAAGCATCTGCATTTCAAAAAATGTCCAATTAATTTTGTACAGAGACTTTTAGCAAAGTAACCTCAACATGTGTAACAGTGAAGACCGCGGAAGCGAACACATTGATTCTGTCACCTCTCACTTGGGCGTGTCGACACCGGCTGACAAGGACGCAGAGATATTAACGTCACAACGTCAACAAAAAAGGGCCATTGCGTGTGTTTCTCGTTGATATTTTGAGCTCTGTTTTTAGCCTGTTAGCATTCACATTGTGTAAATAAACAACTGCCCACTTTCGCCCCCAAATTTGCACTACTTAATGCCAAGCTGCATTTCTTTTCTCCTTGTACTCGCGTAGTGAGGGTCGTATACAAGTGGCAACTTTTATTTTCTCCTCCACAGACATCTTCCCACAGTTTCCTGGTCTACCAGCAAGCCACTTTGTCAGTTTAACCGCCATCATTTGCATACATTTTTCAACTTTCGACCTGGAACCCCACAGTGCTTTGTGAAACGATTTGTTGTGAAACGATTTGTTGTGAAACGAAATGCTTCCCTGCGGTTCAGTGTGTACGTGTATCTTCAGCTAAGCAGAAAGACATTTTTTCTGTGCCTTCCAAAACACATCACAGTTGAAAAACAAACCTGTTTTATGATGAGACGATGCTATGATTAAGCACCGGTTAATAACTGCTTGATTAAAGGTGTCCTGTAGCTTTTTCTTGTAAAAAAAAAAAAAAACAGTTTTACATTAAGTGTTACTCACTAAAGCACATTGTGTGTCGTTTTTGGGGCATTTGCTGAAACGGCTGATGTCATTTTTCTTGGAACACATAGATACGTTTTTCCACTGTAAAAACTGCTAATTATTCATAATTACAGTTACATAAATCCAAGCTGACTGCAGCCTCTGTTCCCCTGAAAGATTAAACTACAGACCTTTAAAGTCAAGATAGATTTTGGGTGGTGTCACTTTAGCCTGAAAAACTGTGATTCTTTGGCTCCACCTCCTGAACTTAAACTCAACTCATTATTTCTGCTTCTCAGAACTGTTTATATAAGTGCAGCCTTTATGTCTGTGGTGTATGCCTATCTGTGCATATATATCTGGCTGTGTCTACGTCTGCGTGTGTGTGTGTGTGTGTGTGTGTGTGTGTGTGGACGAGGTATTCCTCATGTTGTGGGGACAGAAAGCAAGTCCCCTTAATGTAAATCATTAATTTTAGGGTGTAGACTTGGTTTAAAGTGAAGGTAAGTTTAGGCTTATGTTAAGGTTAGGGTTAATTAATGTAAGTCAATGTAATGTCCTGTGAAGTGATGGATACAGGACTGTGTGTGTGTGTGTGTGTGTGTGTGTGTGTGTGTGCGTGTGTGTGAGCAGTCAGGTGAGTCGTCTTGGCTCCAGGCTCATTTCCTCGGCACTAAGAATAACCAGCAGCATGAACAGGCTGTTTTCACTCCCCTCCCTCGCTCTGATTACAGATAGGACCTCCACCTTCTTATCGCTCAGGTTCCTGAACACGCTGCGTTACAACACACACACACACACACACACACACACACACACACACACACACACACCAACAATATAGCCACTCACAGGACACACACACACTGCAAAAAATATCCATAGAAAGTCAATTTCTTACACACTTGTACGGTCCTTTAATATCTGTTTGTGTAATTTAGCTTCAGTTTATATATTTCCCACAAAAAACACAACATTGACATATTATATTCTTCAAAAAGTTACAGTCCAATTATTTGTACTAATGTAACAGCAATGCAACAATAAAAACACATAAAATGCTGCTTACTTATTTCCCTTGCAGTGTTTATTTATTGGCCTGAATATGAGACAATATTTATTTATAAAAATTACACTTGAAAAATTCAGGGTAACACTTTAAGTTTCCCTATTTAGCATTTATAAGCAGTATATAAACATTAAAAAATGATAATTCCCTCTTATGAAGACATATTTTGCATTATTACAGCTGTGTTTTACTATCTTGTCATTCATTGTCTGTTTATACAGCAGCCTCCCATTATGAGTGTTATAGCTGTTGATAAGTACATAAATAAACACTTTTGTGCTGTAACGATTAGTCAATTACTCAATTAGTCAGTCAACAGAAAATTAATCAGCAACTATTTTGATAATTGAATAATAGTTTTACTAGATTTGCTTCTCCACTGTCAGGATTTGCTGTTTTTTGGTTTAACATCATTGTAAACTGAATATCTTTAGGTTTGGGACTGTTGGTTGGACAAAACAAGACATTTGAAGACGTCATCTTGTGCTGTGGGAAATTATAACCAGCATTTTTCTCTAATTTCTAATATTTTTTTGGGAAAAAAAAGGTTAAATCGAGAAAATAATCAGCTATAAATGGATAATGAAACCAATCAACTACATTGTAGTGTGTTATAAACCATTTACTGACTGTGTTTATTATGTTTACTAACTGACTAACTAACTAACTCTACTATGCAGTTTCATTATGGAGGCATAAGATATAGTGTTTTTGTAGCTTGACCTACACCACGGACTATACATCAGGCTATCTCAGCCACAGCTTCATGGGAGTGAAATATAACATTGCTGCAGTACTCATATTGTGCAGGGATTATAGTAACACTCAGGGGTGAAAAAGTGGACTCAAACAGTGTCCACAGTTTTCCACATGTGGAGATGAAGCGATTATATTGTTGTCATACAGATAAGTTTGATATTCCTGTGGGATGAGGTGGGATGATCACTGAGGAAAGTCTGCCAGACAGCTGACAGAATTTAATGTTTTTGACTTATGACAAGTTTTCATTTCAGGGATTTCCTGGAAACAAAACACAGAAACAAGACAGATCTCAGTAGAGAAATCTGCCTTATTCTGCCTTTTTGTTTTTAAGGAAATTCCTGAAATAAACATTTGTCAGTAAGTCAAATTATCTCACCCCTTTTACTGAGATATTTAGCCTGAATAACATATATGACGGACATTTTTTGCAGTGGACAGAGAGTCCTTCCCAGAAAATACACAGTAGATGCAGTAGATCTCTATCACTGATCCATGCGCTGGAGAGTAAATCGTGACCTATGAGATTACTGTAATCTTATTACAAACTGATATCTGTTAAATTTACTGTAGAGTCCTTATAAAACACACAGACCACCGATTGTGAAAACTACAACCATGGCTGCTGCACAGTTATATTTTGATTTGTTGTGTAACACTGATAATAAAATGGATGCAGAATAATTAAAAAAAAACATGTATGTAAAAAAGAGATGACGTTCTGTTTTTTGAGATAAAGTAACCAGATTAATTTAAATGACAGGAGAAATTAAAATAAAGAAAATGGTTAGATGCATAAAATCATCTCCCCTAAATAAAAAATTCAGTCAATCAAAAAAATCAGGCTTTCCATTAGAATAATTAACACAACAGCACAAAGAGCAGACGAGGAGGAAACAAACGTAAGCAGAAAATTTAATTAGAGCTGTTGCAGCACACCGTCCTATAACCAGAGCTCAGCCATTAATGAAGAGTTTTGTTCTTCAACCATTTTGGAGATATCATTGCCTGATGCTTACTGTATGTTTACATCAGATCTGTATATTTGTAAATTTGTAAATTTGGCATCAATCAAAAATTGAATTAATTTCTTGCTCTTCACCAACAAATAACATCTGGCCGCCTTATTGGGGGCCCTTTGTGAGAATTCGTAAAACATCTGTCTGGTAGCCTGAACACAGCCTACAGCTTGTAGATCTCATTCAAACTTATCTATGGCTTTGTGTAATTTAAAAATGGGCGGGAAAGTGCCTGGTTTGAAAGGATTTTGGCACAGTTTCCTTGTTGCAAATAGTGCACACGGCTCCGTCCGTGTTGGCTGGCTCACCTGTATCATCGGACATCAACCCAAAATATTCCCAAACAAGGTCAGAGACCTTTTTTTTTTTTTTACCAGTCCTGTATCCCCGCTGGCACTCGCCATCTTTCTCAGCTCGGCTGTCCCGCTAGTTGCCTTCATCAAGATTTACTGACCTCTGGTGTCGAGTGTTGTGCACTACAATACATCAGGTTAATATCGCAGCGCAGAGGTGCTCAAATACAAGTCTTAGAGTTCCACTTAATAAATTTCCACATCAATTAATGGGACTGAGCTGACTTTTGTTAAGCTCCAGTGTTCTGTGGTAGAAACAGGCTAAGAACAGAATATTTATAGTAAGCTAAGCCAGTTAGACCTCCATAATGGTGCCAATCTGCAATGAAACTGCAAAACCTACGTTGGTTTGGATAAATTTCCTACATTGCCAACATTTCTATTTAAATATACAGCACCAGTCAAAGGTTTGGACATACCTTCCCATTAACTTGAAGGGGAAAGTGTGTCCAAACTTTTGACTGTTACTGTACATCAGAAACAAACATTATTTTGGATTCTTGTAAATAAATTGGTGACGTAGCTTATTAGAGTTAGTTAACTGACACATTACAGACATGTGAACTGGGCTTTATTCCAACACATTTTAACACTATTACTTAATGTTCATTGCTCAGTACAGAACATTCAGAAAATACAGCACATTTGATGAATACACGTTTCAACATAAATAAATTCAGTAATATTCAACAGTGAGTTTGCTTTTGTGCCAGCGGACGTCACATTTGTCAGATCTCACGTTGGAAATGATAGTGTGTGGGTGGAGGAGAGCCGAGCCGGGCCGTTCCAAGCTAAATACATAAAATCTCACCCACTTCTAACCTTCAACTCTCCCCCCTCTGCTCTCAGTCCTGGTCCAAATTTGGCACTGTTGGTCTCTGTGAAAAGGCATTTCCCCGGGGGAACGAGGCTCTGTGTAACTCTTGACTCCGGTCCGAGTCTGACAACATCATGATTTTCCCACAGGAAAATAAAAACATAAACTTTGACATAAAATGTTTTTGAATCAGGGGATCAAAGCTGTGAGTGGAGAGGCTACGTGGGATCCTGTGTGCCACACAACAAACTCGATGTGAAGCAGGGCGAGGAAATGGCTTTCATTAGGTTTACAGAGAGGGTTCAGAGATACGATCATACATTTAAAAACTTGAGGAGTACTGTTGCCATTTTATCAGTCAGCAGGAAACTCAAGTAACAAGAGAAATATGTGAAAAATAGCTTGGCAACCAGCCGACATACTGTTAAGTGTAACACACAGCGGCCACATCATTTAGTATCGCCTCATTTGACCCAAACCGGGCATGTTGTGAAGTGTCGATTCAAAGACAAATGGAATGGAATTGCTGCTTTTCTAGAGTCGCCATATACCACCAGCGTGTGCTGCCCTTAATATACTGCACCCTAACTAAACCAACACATTTCCGCACCATTAGGGTTTCTTTTTAGGTAAAATAAAAAACTCTTTAAGGGCTTTTTCAAACCGGTCTTGTTTAGTCCGGTTGAATGGGACTCTAGTTCGTTTTCCCCCTTGGTGCGATTCATTCGGGCAGGTCTGAAAATAGCAATCGTACCCAGATGTGGACCAGAACAACCGCACCAAGACCCTTTTTGAGGAAGTGGGCTCTGTCTGGTCACAAACACATTCTCAAGCGATTCGTCTGTGATGGGAACGCAATCGGACCTCCATCTGACCCGACTACAGGGCTGCAAGTTTGAGCTAAACTTAAACATGCGTAAGATGGTTTGTACCAGTTTAGCACCACTAATAATACTGACAGGATAAAGGCCATCAGGTGCTTTATTACGTGGTGTGCTTCAGTGTTATATCATGCTGGTCATAAGTTAATGTTTTTAATCTAATTACCACACAGGTAAGTTTTCTAGCACAGAAAAAACTGAAGACAGTGAATAGAAAGTTTAAAATTAATCCTTTTGAGTCATTTTTTTAAGAAAAAAATTCCCAAATTCTCTTGTTCCAGCCTCTTAAATGTGAATATTTTCTTAAGTTCTCTCTGACAGTAAAATGAATATCTTTGGGTTGTGGGCTGTTGGGTGGAACAAAACAAGATATTTTAGGTTGCATTTTGGGCTTTGGGAAACAGTGATCGACATTTTTCACCATTTTCTGACATTTTGTTGTGGTTCAGCCTGTAAAAAGCTGCTGATGCTGAAAGAGTTTTATTAGTCTGGATTTGTTGGTGAGTTTTAGTGTCCAGTGATGGTCTAAACGCTGTTTCAGATGCTTTTTTGGCATCTAAATGGTCAAATTTCAGTCAGTGGCTTGAAATATGCATTCCACTTCAGGCCAAAAACATTACTGCTTCAGAAATGCTTATTGATCAAAACCCAGTTACATTATCTCAGCACTTTGAAGTGTCTCCATATCAACACAAATCAACATTTGTGTTGGACTTTTAATCGACAGCATCTCTCAGTTATGTCACAGCTACATGCTGATGTTTTGGTCACTCTGGAGCCGCAAGCAGTTTGGACAAAAAAAAAAAAACAGCCCTGACCACGACAATTACACATTGTACGGGACATTCAATGTTCTTTCTCCCAATCGATAACTTTCATGTGAGCCTAATCAATTGCATCAAACACAAACACGCAGCGGGAACAGTCACTTGGCACAGAAACAGAACAGTCATGTGAGCCAAATAAAGCAGGACTTTCTGCTGTGGGACACACTGGAGACAGAGCCGGCAGGAATGCATTACATGTGGAGGGATTACAGTCGTCACATCACTAAAAAACATCTGGACTGGTTCTGTAATCAGCTACAGGAGGATAAAATACAGCAACATTCAAACCATGCTACAGATTAGCTGCAAGACAACAAATGATCTTATTTTTACACATTTGATTTTACTTTTTTTTTTTCGTGGGAGAAAACCTAACCCTCAAATTATTTAATCCCAGGATTTCACTTAATCAAACTAATTTAACCCCTTAACAAGCACAAGTCAATGTACAAAAACACTGTACAGTTACGTAGAGCTGCAACAATTACTCGATTAGTCGATTGTAGGGCTTCAACTAATGATTATTTTCATTATCGATTAATCTGCAGATTATTTTCTCAAATTATCGATTAATCTTTTTGTCTATAAAATGTCAGAAAATAGTGAAAAATGTTCCTTTATAATTTTTTAGAGCCCAGGGTGGACTAGTCAATTAAACGGCTAACTGTTGGAGCTCTAGTCAATTAAAAGAAAAATTAATCTAGAACTATTTTGATAATAATTAATCGTTTAGGTGATTTTTTAAGCAAAAATGCCAAAGACTTGAAGGCTCCAGTTTCTTAAATGTGAGAGTTTGCTGCTTTTCTTGGTCTTGATTCATTGATTATTCATTTGATCATCATCAGATCATCAGAAAACAGTGAAACATGTCCACCACCATATCCGAGAGCACAAGATGCCATCATTAAATGTCCAATAAACAGTCCAAAACCTGAACATATTCAAGCAAATTCTCACATTTAAGAACCTGGAACAATCAAATCTTTGGCATTTTTACTTGAGAAATGACTCAAAAGATGAATCCATTGTCCAAATAGCTGCAGATAAACTTTCTTTTCAGCCTGTATTATGAGCACTGCTTGTTAAGGGGTTAAAGGACGGGTTCACAATTTTCAAGTGTGTATTAAACCAACAGTCAGGAGCCCAAATGAAGAGTGAAACCTGTTTTTCTTGCTGTAATCATTCCTCCTGTTCATACTGACCATTAGAAGATCCCTTCATAATGCACTTACAATGGAAGTGATGGGGGACAAAATCCACAGTCCTCCTTCTGTGCAAACATGGATTTCAAAGTTTATCTGAAGCTAATATGAAGCTTCAGTGTCCAAATGAGTCAAATCCAGTAGATATCTTTCAACGTTAGTCTTTTTAGTGCCAAAGTCCCTCTTTTTGTTACTATACTTCCACCGCAGCTCAACAGGGAAACACTGTCTGAGGAAACACAAAGAGGGAATTTGATGCTAAAAAGACTGTAAATGTTGCAGATATCCACTTGATGACTAACTCAGACTGCTGAAGCCTCATATAAGCTTCACATCTACTTTTAAATGCATTTTTGCACTAAATGACTGTGTGGACACACTGTGGATTTTGGCCCCATCACTTCCATTAAAGCACATTTGAAGGGGATCTTTTAATATCCAGTGTGAACAGGAGGAATGATTACAGCGAGGAAAACCTCTTTCACTGTTCACTGTTCTGTTTTTACTGTAAGACACACTTGAAAAATTGTGAACATGTCCTTTAATATGGATTCTCTCTCTATTAGATAGAGAGAGAGAATCCATATTGACTGTGCTGTAATAAATTATCCATTTTTTGGTATCAAATCAATCCAAAAGACAGCAATCAGAACATCTCATTTTAATCAGACAATTACACCTCCCTATTTACAATAATCAGTCATCTGCAGCACATTTTCAGAGTAATGTTGTCAGATCACATGCTGGCGAGGCAAGTCAGAAGGTTCCCCGCAGGTCATCCTTGTTTTCTGGCATTAACGGTAGCAAACAGGAACTCACAAAACATGTGTTACACAACAGTAGTTAGGATACTAAGACAGGGAGTAGTCAGTAAGTTGCTCTCAGTAGCATCATGAGAGAGAAATATTGATCCAGAATCATGCAGGCAAAGTCTGTCTGTGGAGAATCTTTTACAACAAATCAGGCGTGGATCAAACGTCTCAATACTTTGCAGGATATTACATTTTCATAGCAGATACTGTATACATAACACATACTGTCACATAGAAAAATGTTATATAAATAGAGCATAGAGGAGGCAACAGGTTTGATGCCCCTGACAGCAGCTGGTGCATCTGTCGCTCCGGAAACATCCTACAATTAAACCCTGAACCCTGAACCTTCAAGTCCCACCTGTGACCCCTGTGACCCCTGAACCCCCTGTGGTGAAAATGCATGTTTGTGTCTCAGAGGGGAAAATGTAAAGAACGCAGTTCCTCTCCGCCTCATTGCAACAGCTGCTTTTAAAGTCACAATGAAATAAAACATGACTTTTCAAAGTTAATTTAATTAAAACATCTGTCAACATCCATAACAGCCCCATCAAGTCAAGAACTAACTTCCAATCTCAGCTTTTTTAACATTTTAAAGGTAAATTCCCTTGTTACAGTACATACTGTACATGTATAACAAATGTATATTTTTCAAATTTGAGTATTTTTATATCAAAATCCTTTCTGGGAAACATTTAAAACATATTTGACACATATATTTAATACGCTGCATTGCCAAAAGTATGTGGTCACCCAAACACGACTAACGTATATCAAAAAACAGTAAAAATGTCCATCACAGTACCTTACACAAGGTGACGTCATAAAATTTCTTGTTTTGTCTGACAAACAGTCCCAAACTGAACTCACTGTAGTTTAAGACCAAAAAAGGCAGCAAATTATCACATTTGAGAACCTAAAACTATCGAATGTTTGGTGCTTTTGCTTGACTCGAACGATTAATCTATTATCAAATTAGTTGGATAGCGGATTAATTTTCTTTTGATCAACTCATCGATTAATCGACTAATGGTTGCTCTGGTGCCAGACTTCCCACTTTAGCCTGGCTGCAGGGATTTACTCCTATTCAGCCACAAAAACATTAGCGAGGTCCAACACTGATGTAAGGCCTGGCTTGGAGTCGGGTCCAGTTCTTCCAAAGGTGTTGGATGGGGTTGAGGTCACGGCTCTGTGCAGGCCAGTCAAGTTCTTCCATGTCAAACTGGGAAAAACATTTCTTTATGGAGCTGGCTTTGTGCACAGGGGCTTTGTCACGTTGAAACAGGAAAGGACAAAACAAAAAG
Organism: Scomberomorus guttatus; assembly: GCA_038419695.1. Classification (NCBI taxonomy): domain Eukaryota; kingdom Metazoa; phylum Chordata; class Actinopteri; order Scombriformes; family Scombridae; genus Scomberomorus; species Scomberomorus guttatus. Next base: position 31,803,398 of record CM076450.1, on the reverse strand, counting down.
TGTTACCACAACGTTGGAAACACTCTATTCTACCAAAAGGCAGAGAGCGGTAACTACGGAAAAGCTGAATTTGAGACAAAGAAGGTTTTTTCAAGCTGGCATCTAGAACTGGAAACTATAACAAATAGTTAGGATGCAATACCTTCATTTTATGTTTTTTTTAGGATGATTATTTTACCCCAACAATCATTGCTATAGACCAAACATAATACCTAAAATCTGAACTTTTCATTTGAACAATCTTCAGGCAATGTGAGGAGAAAATATTAATTTTTTATAATTAGCATAGCATTAAATACATTTAAATGTGATTTTAAAGGAGCTTAACACATCAAATCATGTGAATTTCAGTCACAGTCTAGTCAGAAGCTGAGATGGCATTTACTGCTACTCTGCTAAACTAGCTTGCATTATTTATTCCCCTCTATGATTGGATTTAGCTCTTGCCTTAGTTATGCGGGATAACAAAGTTGACAAGATGTCAATGCATCAATATTAATATTTTAACAGATGACGACTGCAGAAAAGTAAACATAGCTTTAGCTAAGGCTAGCACTGGCCAGCTAGATTAAAGTTAATATCGCTTGTTTGGCAGTAAATGGGACAGTAAGCTTATTAGAGTTTATTAATTTGGACTTTCCCTGTTAAATAAACCAATAAATAAATAAATAAATAAACAAACTACATGTTACAACATATGTGTGCAATAACTATCGTTTGTTTTTAGTGGTGCAAATTTTACTGTACATGCTGTTTACATGGAAATTGTACATTTTTCTGGCATATATTTTTTAGATCATAGATTCACATCTTAATGGGGTCGTGGTTGCGGACCGCCTGCTGCCGTGGTCCTGCTTGACGCCCATGCCAGCTATTATTGTTAATAGTCATATTTCTATTATTATTATTATTGTTGTTATTGTTATTATTGTTGTTATTGTGCTTTTCTGTGTCCCCCCCTTTCCTCTCCTTCTTTTTCTCTCAACCCAACCGGTCAAGGCAGATGGCCGCCCACCTAGGGTTTCTTCTAGAGGTTTCTTCCCCGTTAAAGGGGAGTTTTTCCTTGCTGCTATCACCAAGTGCTGCTCATGGGGGAATGTTGGGTCTCTGTAAATTAAAGAGTTCGGTCCAGACCTGCTCTATGTGAAAAGTGCCCTGAGATAACTTCTGTTGTGATTTGGCGCTATATGAATAAAATTTACTTGACTTACTGCATTTTGCATTTGATAGTTTTGTCTAAAATATGATTGGATGCTGTAGTATAAGATTAAGACTTCAACTCATACTTTCATTAAAACTTAATCTGCCAATTGTTTTCTGCCCAAAGCAACATCTTCAAGTTGTTTGTTTTTTCTGACCAGAAGCACCAAAATCTGAAGATATTCAGTTTACTATCACATAACATAACAAGCAGCAAGTTATGAAGAGGCTGGAAACTGTTAATGTGTTGAATTTCTGCTTTAAAAAATTGGTTATCAAAATAGCTGAAGACTTGTTTTAATTCATGGATTCAGCTCCAGTTAAGATTTATTTTAATTGAAACGTCAGAGTTGAACCCAAACCATGAAAAACGGCCCCAGAAGTACGTGGTCAGGGGTGTCCATATACTTTTGGCCATGTAGTGTAGTTGCATCATGTTTTTGCTGAACAATCCTCACATCCAGTTTGTTTGTTTCTTCTTCTTTTTCAACCACAATAATGTCAAATTCAGAAGCAAGACGCTGTCAGAAATGCCATTTCATTGTGACTTCAAAACAAAATGTGTGCAGTATTTAGAGAAATATTCCTACAGAACTTGTTCTCAATACTGTAAAAACAGTTTCAGTCTCGAGTGCAGCATGTCTGACCTCTTGGCTGTGACAAATTACATTACAACACTTCCACAAAATCATTTGTAAACCTGGTGGTCTACTTTACATCAGGGGCAGCCGAAAATCCCCCAAAGGACCCAGTTAGCCGCTGTTTAAATATTTCAACTCTGAGGTGTATTTACATGAAACCAAAAAGACACAAGCTCTCACTGGCTCTCAGAAAAGTGCTCTGACCCTCTTACACTCCGAGGTCGCTCCCTCTTCTCTTCCACTTTTCACTTATCTGAATGCAATTAGCTGCTGGAGGGCGAAACAGAGAGACACATGCATTAAAGTTACAGATTACAATGAAATTAGTCTTTGCATCGAGGCTGCGTGGGTCCCAGCAGACAGCAGATTCATTATCAACGCTGGAACTGACTACACAAAAAGTCAGGAGGTGATTATCTTACGACGCTACGTGGCTTGTGATTTAATAGTGATGTACTGTTTCAGCTGAGATCAAAGGCAAACAGGCCAGAGGCTTAACAAAGAACTGCTGATAAACCTGAGGAGGAAACACAAATAGAGAATAAAACTCTCCAAATAAATACAATTTGATGTCTGTCTGACAAGGAAACGCCACTGTCTGCTGGCAGGAAAGCTTACGTTCTTGGACCAGCAGCCATCTTAGAAAGTAAAGCTAATTCTTAAATCAACATTTTCATGTGAAACCCGAGACTGTGTAAACATACTTGGAGCTCCCCACTAACACCCAACTTCAAAAGAGAGCAATCCTTTTGATAAAAACACACATGAGCTTCTAAAAGCTTCTAAATAAACCTCAGTCTTTTCTCTGGGAAATGAGCTTAAAGTCCATCCGAAACACATTTTAACTCACACACACAAGAAGATTATCAGATGATGTGTTGGTGAAATATTTTTCATACACTCATTAACTCATTAGCATCTGGAGTTCCCAAAGGGAAACAGATCAGGAGTCTGTTTCAAGTGTGTTCAACATTTTTTGCATCACCTAATTCTACCCTGAAAGAACCAAGACAACGTGTTAATTTTTCAGTCAGGCATGAAAAGATTTAAAACATTTTTTGCATTTCAGTGGAGCACAAAACACAAGTCGCGCTATGCTCTCCATTTTTTTTTTTTTGCATCTGGGAGTTTTAAGTCAGTGCAGGAAGGAGTGTTTATTAAACCCTCTCAACTGACACGCATGAATCTTATTCCTTCAGTCCACTTTCATCATCAAAACCAACTTTACTCCGTGTCATCAGCTTGTGATCCGTGCAGCATCGCACCACACTGAACATTCGACAAAGACCCAGAAGGACCTTCACAGCCTCCTTTTTCCACAAAATCAGCCTCTGAGACGACCAACAGGCATCTGCATGGGCACCTCTCTGTGCTCCGAGCAGGGGGTCCTCAACACATCTTACTGCGGGACCAAAAAGACCCGTGTCATGCTACGCAGCTTAGAGCAAAGCACGCACAGAGGGCCAATGCCTCAAAAGTGACCAAATCGAATCTGTTGCTATCAGGGCTCATACTTGGCATCGAGGGTCTGGTCGCGGGCTGACAGGAGCGGGAGCCTTTTTGGCGTCCGTGCAGCCAAGGCAGGAAGGAAACAACGGACTGAAGAGGCGACCGAGACCCTTCCGGAAGACGCTGTTGGAGAGGCTGTAGATGAGACAGTTACAGAAGCTGTTGCTAATGGCCAACCATGTTGTGAGGAATGACGCCACCTTGTGGTGGTAGAGGCCGGCGCTCTCCAGGAGGAAGTAGAGGATGTAGGGCATCCACAACACATAGAAGACGCTGGTGATGCGGAACAGCACCATGGCGTAGCGTTTGTCTGGGCAGCCTTCACATCGCTCGCCTTTATCGCCCTCCGTCTGCGAGCTGAAGCGAGCGTGGCGCTGGGTGATCTCCTTCGTGTGCTGCCGGCAGATCCGGAATATACTTCCATAGGTGAAGCAGACGGTCAGTGCCGCTGGTGCGTACAGAAGTCCCACGATGAAGGTGCTGAACCCCGGGTTGGTTTTCCAGGAGTCGGCGCACCACTGAAATATGTCCCCGTGGTAACCCGGCTTCCCCCAGCCGAAGAAGGACGGCAGGAAGATCAAAGCCGAGTAAACCCAGATGAGGACGATGCACACCCTCAGCCGGCAAGGCGTCACCAGCGTGGCGTACGACAGCGGGCGGGTGATGGCGATGTAGCGATCCACGCTGATGCATGCTAGCGAGGCCATGGAGACGCTCTTCAGCACAGAAACCATGTAGCCAAACGCCTTACAGGTGAGCTCCTCATTCAGGCCTCGGAGGTAGTGGAGGAGGGACAGCGAGGGCACCAGGCAGCTGACGCCCACTAGCAGGTCGGCGTAGGCCATGGTCTGGATGAAGTGGCTGGTGGTGTGGTGGTGCAGCAGTGGAGCGCAGTGGAAGACAAAGATTACCACCAGGTTTCCGGTGATGATGAGCACGGTGAGGAAGAGGATGACGACCACTTCCAGCACGCAGGTATCCAGGCTGTGGGAGTAACCCACGGTGCCCAGCAGGCAGAACGGGGGAGAGCCGCTTTGGTTGGCATCGGAGGAAGAGTTCATGTTTAGACTGGAGGGGGGAGGGAGGAGGAGGGGGGCGGTTTCAGCTCAGTGCAGCCGTCATCCTGCCAGACAAGTCTCTCTTTTAATCCTGAAGTTGCTTGTCCTGTCTTCTGTTTTAAAAACAAAGGGTGCCTCCTGTTCTTCTTAAATCAGCATCTTTTTTCCTTCAGTGGGCAGGGAGCCCGTCCTTAAAGTAGCAGTAATCCATCGGCGCATGCAAAATGCAGCCAGACTCTGCTGCTGCTGCTGCTGCTGCTGCTGCTGGGTGTGAAATATGTGCATGTGTGCAACCTTGAGAGGGGAAAAAGAATCCCCAACGTAGAACAAGAGATACCAGTCTGATACTGCAGTGCAAACTGTCCTCCCCTCGCAGCTGTTTATCATATCCACCCCCCCCACGCCCCCCGACTGCAAATCCTGAGGTAAGCACTCTGCTCCAGCACACAGCCACCGAAAAATCCAGGCATCCACTTCCGCTCTTTGAGTGCCGGCAAAGGAAACAGGAGGGAAAACAATGCCGAAACACTCCTCCACACTGACAGTGACGGCTGCCTCAGCAAACCAAATCAAGACAGTCCAAAGAAACAGCGTCGGCTCTGGAAGGGGCAGCCTTGTCCACAGTCCGTTGACAGAGATGAACACACACACACACACACACTTCCTCACAAACACACACACACATACAACGTCTGGGTCTTGGAAACAGACGAGTGGAGGCAGGCGAACATCCAGAAGTGATGGATAATGTCACCGGGATCTCTGGTCTGTGAAGCTTCTTGTGAGGTTGAGAGGCAGCCGGCTGGCTTCCACTTGTGTATGTGTGTGTGTGTGCACCCGAGAGTGTGTGTGTGAAGTGAGAGAGTGCGTGTGTGTGTGTGTGTGTGTGTGTGTGTGTGTTGGAGAAAATGACAGAGAGAGAGAGATTAGGCAGTAAACTGCCTCTTCTCTCTGCTGTAGTGGCAGTAGTGATGATGCAGCGCTGCCACTGCTGCTTCTCTCTCCTCCCCCTGCTCACCCGCTCTCTCTCTCCCTCTCTCTCTCTCTCTCTCTCTCTCTCACACACACACACATTTTTCCTCCCTTTCCTTCCTCCTCGCTCTCTTTCTTGTGCTGCCTTTCTCCCTTTGTATGCAAGTTTTTTTCCCCTATTTTCTCTTTAAAAGATATGATTGGTGATTTTCTATATTTTTCTTATTTTCAACAAATCTCACGTTTGGATCCAAACCAACAATGAACTGATCTACTAATAAGTATTGTGTGTGTGTATCTAAAGTCTGACATATCTTATTCCTCTGTGCCGTAGACCTCCATTGTTGTCCAAAAACTATTAAAAACACGTCAGTGAGCCACACCGCTGCACTGGGTGACATGTTCCTTCATTATGAAGAGTTTGTTCACGGTAGTTTGTTTAGAAACAGCTCCAAAGACTAATAAGAGCGATCACGTTTTCAGTCTCTGGAGAGTAGTTCTGTGGCAGACACCACTGAGCATGTGCAGGAATGTGATTCTGTTTACAGCTTCGCTAGTTTCTTTTGCTACATATCACAACCTCTTGACTTTGAACTGAAGTTCTTTGAGAAATTTACAAAGTAGTACATGGTAGAGATGTGCGGGTCAACTGTTTTTACTACATACTGCGGTGAAACACCTCCAACCATTTCCATTACTGCCATTACCGTGATTATTGTCATTTCCAGAGGACACCATGAACACAGAGCAGAGCTCCTGTCTTCATCAGCAGTTTGATTGTTTAACCACATGGAGGGGGCTTTCTACTGGTCAAACAGAGGCAGAATAACAACAGCACAGAGAACCAGGCTGTCTATCGAGCTCTGGCTAATCTGGCCAGGATATTAACATTAGCTGTCAACCCACTGAAGCATGGTTAGCTTCTAGGTGTTTAGTCGTATGTTCAGTGAGAGAGAGAGCTGCACTGACCAACTCCCTGCGTCAAGATCGCATACATCACGTTCTTAAAGTGATTTCCAGTCAACTGTCTTAAACCTTGAACAACCTACTTTTGTTTATAGAGTTTAAACAGTTTTTGATGTTATTTCTCATGCAGAGTCCAACAAAGCTGTAATATACAGTTCACTGTGCAGTGAATAAAATCCAAAGCGATCATGGTGTGAAGTAATTTAACTATGTTTTAGCACTAATAGTAGGATTTCAGGAAACTTTGATGATATTGTGATAATACACATCGGCACAACTCTAGTACACAGTAGGTTTGTGCGATCCCTTCCAACCACCACTGAGGTGGCATTCCAACCAACAAGTAGGAGTCACGAGTGCAGCAACAAGGACATGATCCCTCAGTGGCTTCCCACACATAGACACGGTCAACTGTTTTTGTTTGAAAGCATGAAAGATGTACTGCTACTTGAAATGGATCCCTGAATCTTTGCTGTGGTGGACAAAAGACTTAGATTTGCAGCACGCATCCACCCTCTACCTGAATCTTTCTACTCGATATCATTCTCAAGACTGCAGTGACTTGCTGAGATAGATGTCTGACTATGTGACATCAATTAGAAACTATTTTGTTAAATTTTAATTTTTGTGTCTGTACATTAATGAAAAATTGTGTTGAGGGCATTTTTAAAACCATTATTCATGACATGTTTGGCTCTGCAGTAAAATATCTTGACAACTAGTATACAGTTTGCTGTGAAATTTGATTCACAAGTTTACGTTCCCCAGAAGATGAACAGTCATAACTCTGATCTGCTGACTTTCATCTAACATCATCATCTGGTCGGAATTTCATTTGTCCAGTACTTTGGTTTATGACCAAGTACCTGCAAAACTCATGACACTTTCATTAGCCTCAGCTGTGCTTTTTGTTTAGTGCTAAATTTCAGTAAATTTCATTATACTGTGTGAACATATCACCACAATGTTAGGGAGGTTAATTAGTTAATCACAGTCCTGCTCCTGTTTAAATGTGAATTTACCTCTGTGCTGTATTTCCTCTCATCCTCTCCTTTCCCTCTCCACCTTCCTCACTGTAACAGTAACTGTACCTCCCTCCATCCTCGTCTCCGTGGACTCCTCTCACCGCTTCTCCAAGGAAGCCCCTCCCCCTCAACATCCACCAGCCAATAAGCAGAGAGCAGGTTACCATCTCCACAGAGACGGCGCACGCCCACCCACGTGTACACACACACACACACACACACACACACCCTCCCTGGCAGGCTTCCCCCATGTATGAACTGTAGCTACCCGTGCAAATGCAAAGACACAACACACACGTGTTCAGAGACAGAGCGGGGAATGCTCACACACAATGCTCATACACACAGGCTGACACGCATCAAAAGGAGAATAAAGTGAGGCGATTCTTTTGATTATGAGAGAAGAATTCCTGCAGCTACCAGTGTCTAATGAAAGGAGAGATGGATGAAAAGATGGATGGAAGAGAGCGGAACAAAGATTGAGCCGGTAAAGGTGGGAAAGAGATCTGTCTTGATCTGCAGCACACACACACACACACACACACACACTGCTGCTTGTTAAAATGCAGCAGGATCAACCAGATGCCACCTGCAGTCAGTGACACTCAGTGTGCAGCAAACCCACCACAGCAAAGGCAGGACTGGAGTGGTAGATAAAACTATTAAGATGACCAGTTCACACAAATAACACAGAAAAAAAAACATTTTCTCACTTATCTCTAGTGGTATCCAGCCAAGCAGACAGTTTTAGTTTTATTTGCTCAGATTTTAAGATATCTTTATAGATATACGTATGTCTGTGTCTGTGGATATACTGTATCTCAGTCGATATTAGCTTATCACAGATTTGGTTAGTATTTGGCCAATAAGTAACAAGAAGCCAGAGATGTTTGAAATTATATAGAAACAATGTTAGAAGTTGCGTTTCCATGCACCTGTTTTATTCACACATACATTTTCAGCGTGTACATAAAAACCTGAATGGAAACGCAAAGTTAAAAAAAAAAAAACCTTGAAATATCACAATACAGTTTTTAACACTTGGCTGAGGTTGAAAAGTTGGTGCAGCAATAAATGAAACCGTTATATTCAGCTACATCATTATTCTCCTCTAAGTGTTTTCTAACTACGTCCCACTGCAGCACTCTTCATATCCCCTCTGGAGATGCCAAAATTGGATCTATTTTTTTTAATGACACCATAAAAACAAAATACCACAACAACAAGTGAAGCACCGAGTTCTGTAACAGTATGCGTCATTACCAAACGGTGTTGTCTGCTGATCCACCACATCAAGCCAAAGCAGCGCCAGAGATATCTGGATCAGAGGGGACCGGAGGGGTCACTGCGAGAACGTCTTTCCTTTCTAGGACAGCTGACGGTGGGGAACAGAGACGCCATTCAGACACTGTTTGTTTTTTTGTTACCATATGGTAAGCATTGAGGTGGGAAGGAAGATCATTAGCCGCCATGTTTACGTCTGTTTTCACTTTTATTCTCTAGGTCAAGGTGCCACATCTGCCCGTGTTATGAGGCCGAACGTCAAGGGTTGAACAAGCACTCAGGTGTCTGACATCATAGATGTTAACATGACCGCAGCCACCAGCACCTCCACCATGTTACCAAGTCAACACACCGCTGAGTAAACAGGAGGCAGGCCGGCGGGGGAAGCCACCTTGTGACCGAATGTTTACAGAGGAGAGCTTGTGATGCCGTGGTTTGAGTCCCAGCAGGCAAGATCTGAAAATCACAACAGTAACGGCACAGCCCCAGAGCCAAGGCTGCTACTGAGCAGTATGAAGAGCCCGAGGGTCAAAGTGTCTGCAGCACAAGAGCTGAAAGGGCTATTATTGTAGGAATCCACATTCTTCTTTATGTTGTCACTGTTAAGATGATTTTAATGAGAAAATTACAGCACATCTAAAACTTAAATAATCTTTATTTACAGATTTATAGAATCATTGAGAATCAGCTGACCTGTTACCTGCCACTGCGAGAAGGGGGACATTTTTACCCCTTCCAATCTTTTTCACAAACAACAGGAATTTATTTAACAGGTCAGATGGCTCCGATACCGATATATTAAATCCTTTTTTCTGATTATTTATTTACATAAGCAGAGCCTCTTTGATCATGTTCAGTAAGTTTTCGGGATTCTCAAAGATGTTCCAAAGTTGTTCACCCAGCATACACACAAAAAGGTATCAAGCGCTTATACGCTGCAAGTTAGCAAGCGAGCGAGCTAGCAAACACTGCAGCAAGAAAGTTAGTGAGCATGATAGCATTTTCACCAGGTTTGTGTGGCTCAACACATCCATAAACTAGGGCTGTCACTTGTCAATTTGAACATAACCCATATAGCCCCATCCTAAAATATGTTGTGGCTGCAGACACCAAAGATTTTACTCCCTACTGATTTCTGCGAGATGTATTCGCTGTCTGTCGTGAATTGACGCCGCCTGGAGGTTCTCCAGTGTCCAGCCAGTTTGAGAGGGAGGGTGGGGTTGACCTCATATTCAGGAAATACAGATTGTTTATATAAGCGGCAGAGGAAGGGACGCTGATTGGCTGCAGTGAGCGCTACGACTATGCTAAAAGATAATGACAATGAAGTGTTTGATAAAAAGCTGTATCATTTTCAACTTATCATCAGTTGTCATCCAGGGTTGGTGGTTTGATCTCCAGCGCCTCGCATTGTGCACTCACGTTTTGTCTGTTAAGGTAGAAAAATGCAATGTAAGTGCATTCTGTTTACCATTTAGATCCTGCGGTTTATATTTACAACCCTGTCCACACTTTTTCCTGTCCTGCCTGCTTTTTGCTTCAGCACACGAGTAAATTTCGCCAGATGAAATCCAGTCTGACGCGTTTTGTTAAAGTGCCTTTCCATCCTCTGTCTCACTTGAGCGACAAGCTAATGTTCCAAAGTCAGCTAACAGATGGACTGTGAATTGAAGAAATGTTCCCGGCTGGAGCACAAGGCACGGCCTGTTGTGTTTATACAAGGAGAATTTTGTATAATAAATCAAATATGTAATTTGAATTTGGAATAAAAAGTGACAGCCCCTACCACAAACTGTGACAAGCCACCACATCTTTGTTGATAGACAGCAGGTTACGGTCAACAAGTATCTTTTCCTGATGTTGGAGGCTCCTCAAACTGTCGTTATGAACCTCAGAGACTTAAACTGAACAAACCAAAGAGACAACTAATATGAATGATTTTGAGTCCAGGAATACTCCGATTTAGCATCACAGTCCTACAACATTGTCAGACTCTCAATGGACAGTTTTAAAGAAAGGGTCAAAATCGATGCAGCAGAACCAGATATATTTTTTGTTCCAGTCATTCTTCTTCCTTGGCGCAAACATGGCGCCTACACTACCCACAATGCCATTCGAATCAATTCACTCAACTGTACAGATTTGGGTGTGTTATGCTAGCAGCGGCTAATATCGCCTCCAGCAGAGATGAGGAGCTAAAGAGGTCTGGTAACCTCACTTCTTTCTAACTCCACACCCACAGATTTTTTTACTTTTCAAACTTGTAGCCTTCATCCCAAACCGACGTACCAAAGTAGTGCACGCATATTCCACTTATATATCTTGTCAGTTGGAAAAAGCAATATTGAATAGATGCTCCAAAAAGAAAGATGTATTGAGTAGAGCTACGATATTTCATAGCTGAATCCCAAGTTGAGCCCTACCATCAATTACATCAATATGTACACATGAAGTTATTTACAGTTGTGTTTACAACACAAAAATATGATGACGATGAGATGGTGAATTATGTCTGGATTTAGATTGAGACCAAGAAATTGTCCAACCCAAAGTTCACTGTCACTTTAACACTCGTTAACAAAAAATATCTTCCTACAGTCACATCTTCATCTGAGGTCTAATATGTTTATCTGTGTTGGTATTTTTCCCTGAGTAATTCTGACGTCAGCAGTTCAATTAGGCTTAAGGAGGTTATGAAAGAGGTGGACTGGACATACTGTACAAAGGCGACCTAATTTCCTTGTGCTTGTGCAACTCAAGTGCAGACAGAAAGGTCAAGTCTGTTACAGTCGTTCAGAGTTAAATACAGCAGTGATGGAAAGAGTCATAATCACAATCATATTCATTATCCTGCTGCTCGGTAAATATGTTTTAGAGGGAAGGTCACAAGGCTCATGAGTCACCCACTGCTAATATACTGAAACAATATACCACAGAACAAACCTTTCAAGACAAAATGCTGAACTTTCTCTGTGTGTTCAACAAACAAGTTTGAAGACATCAGTTTGGATAATGAGACGTCCATCACTGTAAGGAAACTTGTGATGGTCGTTTTATTTATGATATTTTATAGAATTAATAATCAAATTGAATTGATAAGTGATAAGTGTGCTAATGTGTGCATTTATATCAAATACATGACTACATCCCGGTAATGATGATTCAATCAGTCTGAATTTGTAACACAATTCTAATGTTTAGTCGAACTTTATTAATAGGGTGGCCAAAATATTAGTAACGCAGCCCCACAAACTACTCATACAACAGTTTCAACAATAATGTTATAACATTATAACATTCCTGAAGGACTTACTGCAGGACTGTTGTATTGGGGCATTTTCAAACCTGCCGTTTGTTCTGGTCTGAATCAGTGGATGAGTTAGTAAACTTGGCTCGGGCTTCTTTTCACATCGAGAAAATTTGAGTGAACCAAAAGGCATCACTATAAAAGCCAGGTGAGAACGTTCTCTCTCCTCATTGGTCAGATGTGTCTGGGGTGGGAGCAGGAACGTAAACACAGGAAGAAGGTCCTGAAGAAGCTCCTATCTGCCCAAATGCAACGTATTTGGTTGTTGGACGAGGTCAGATCTCAATTCATTCTCCAGCTAGCTACTAGCAACTGTTATTTTCACTCATCAACATCCCAGCATGCAAAGTGCTACAGGAGCTTGAATTTGCAGCCTTGTAGTTGGGCAGATGGAGGTTAGATTATGTTCCTGCCACAAACAGAATTAGTTTGTGAGCAGACTGAGACCACTTCCTCTAAAGAGTCTCTGTGCGGTTGTACGATTGCTGTGTTCAGATCTGCCCAAAAGAATCGTAACAAGGAGGAAAACCAACCAGAGGCTGATTTAACTGGAATTAACAAGGCAGGTTTGAAAACACCCATACACTGAATTAATTTTGTGTACCTAATAAACTAAGTGTACACCTTAAAAACTTTAGTCGCCTGGTTAAGATGCATGCCACGTAACTGCAACGTCTGCGGTTTGATTGCGGCAGTGGACATTTGTTGTTTTCCAAAAATCTAATCCACATGAAAAATACATCATCCAGATAAACCATTTTGAGTTTAAGTGATCAGTCCATTAATCAAGTCGATCGACAGGAAATTTAATCAGCAACTATTTTGATGATCAATTAATCGTTTAAGCAAAAATACAAACTCTAATTCCAGCTGTTAGTATTGGCTTCTTGTCTTTGTCTGACTGTAGGTTGAATATATTTGGGTTTTGGACTGTTTGGACAAAAAAAGCAATTTGAAGAAATCGCTATTTTCTCACATTGTGTAGACCAAATGATTAACTGATAAAAATCAAGAAAATCAGATTAATCAATGTTAATGAAAAATAATTGGTATTTGCAGCCCTAAAACAATTGTTATCGTACAATATTGGGGTGGGGTCTCCACGTATGATTAGCCAATCATAGAGACAAGTATTTCAGTGGCAGCTGTAAAAACAAACCTTTAGTGGTATCAGAAAATATTAACAGTTTATTTGTTTGTTTAATGTTACCTATCAATAAATGTGCCAGAAGCAGAGATGGAGCTTTTTGCATTTAGAAACACGGATTGTTCCTTTAAAAAAGATGTTGATTGACTTATATGAAAATCACGGGGGACGGATGTATGAACATTTCAGAGCTGAAAAGGCAAAACATATTAAATATTGGTTGATTCTATTCTACACTGGTCACGACAACAGGCTCATATATAATTCATATGCTCATACATCCTTCATGTGTTCATAAATCAACTCTCGGGTATCTTTGCCATTTTCAACCAGCTCCTCTTTTTTTCCTCTGGAGAAACGCTGTGACCCGCAGGAGGTTCTGTCCAAATTGAATTAACCTCAGGCACATGGTTCATTAGGGGAAGGCCTGCCTGGTGCCACGGCCAATTAGATCTTACTGCGCAAGTCTGCACGGCCAACACTGTGTCCTCGCTGCCAACAGACGCACAAACACGCCATTACAGGAGGATGCAGCCAATTAGTGTCAGAACACCAAGAAAACGTCACGTTGACAGATGACCAACGCTGCAATGAGATGGGGGGTAAGCAAAGTCAACCCCATCACAATCATCTGTTTTCCAAATGTCTGACTGTAACTTTCTGGTTTACTTTAAATCCTGCAGCAGATTACAGGATACAGGTCTTTATTTCTACTGTTTTCACCTTTTCTTTTATGTTTTTATGCTAAAAAAGAAACATGCAGGCCATCAACAATAGTTACACAGTTTGGGGTATTCATTAATGATAACACAGTGGTTGGTTTTGATTGTTTCCTACCTATGTACATCATTGAATACTGCAGGGATGTGATTTTTCCAGATTAACCCGGAATTCCAGATTGTCCGACCTGAAAATGTGACCCACGTGAATCATGCAGATCCATTAAAAAAATTAAAAAATAGTTTTTGTGTGAGTGTGTGTGTGTGTGGGGGGCGTTATGAGCTGCCCGAGTGAAATGGAGAAGATCTGAGGACATCTATAGGCTGAAGGATGTTTGTTTGCGTTCAGCTCGAGCTCAACCTGGATATTGGAACATATTTCATAAGCAGATGTTTATGCTCTTCAGAAACATTTCCTTGAGTGTAGTGTTATGGATGACACATTATATGGCCACAGATGGATGATACTGGACACCAGGTTAGCTTAAGTAGCCAGCTAATGCACTACTTATGCTTTATTTTAAAATACATTGCAAAAGGATGACTTATCTGCATATCATTGCTATCCAATGAAAAACATGTATTTCTAAATTTGGTAACTTCAGCATTTTTCAGACAAACTGATGAAAATTCACAAAACTGAAAACAGACCTGTTTGTGTTAACTCATGAAAGGTTGATGTTTTGAAGACACATGGTTTTCACAGGGCGAGATGATGTGTGTGAATGCTATTTCCATGTACTCTCTGCAGGCTACATGTAGTAACAGCAGGAATCAAACCTATGACCTGCTAGCTTTGACCTTCTCCTTAGTTCTATGTGACCCATGATCAATGAGCCATCATGAGGGCAATATATAGAAATTGGCCTCAGGCAGAGACTAAATAACTTTTGTTTGAACTTAGTAGTATGAACTGCATACTATCATCCACTGTAATCAGTACAAAGTGACTGTGAGGGTTAGGTTAGGCTATTTCCTGCTCTACTCATCAATAACCTTTTATTATCCCCCTCACAAACTATGCAGCAATGATCTGATTGGACAGATGTGTTCAAAGCCGCTCACAGTTATCTGAGGCAAAGAATCATGTGTGGATCAAAGGACAATTAAAGGATCACTCTGAAAGCACTTATTACGCTCAAGGCAGGAAGTTTATTCTTCAGCTCACTTTTTTTTTTTTTAAAAACTCTCACACAACAGTAAAATCATCTCTCTACTATCATCTCAGTATCAGTATTATTTTAACTATAGCATAGACCAACATCGGATTTTTAAGGCCAATACTGATATAATGTGAGAATGTGATTACAATAGATTCATTTTTTAAATTATAAGGACAACAAATGTACATTGTGTTTGTAAGGATCCCTTACATTTAGGTTTTTAGTAACAGATTAAGATATGAACTGAACAGGACCTTTTAAAGTTGAAAAATAAACTTAAATAAACTGCATAACTGTTGATTTCACTCATCCGCATCCCAGCATGCAAAGCGCTACTACAGGACCCGTTTAGCTCAAACTTGCAGCCTTGTAGTTGGCCTTCCTCTAAAGAGTCGGCGCGGTTGTTTTGGACCACTCCAGAGTACAGTTGCTGTGTTCAGATCTGCCCAGAGGAATCGTACCAAGGAGGAAATCCAACTCAAGTCCCCTTCAACTGGACTAAACAGCACAGGACTGAAAACACTCTTAGGGTGTTTGTTCAAACTCTAAATGGCTCCCGTAGCAAGGTGTGCTTTGCAAGCAGGGATGCAGATGAGCAAACAGTTGCTAACAACTACCCGGAGAATGAATCGAGGTCGGACCTGGACTAACACAAAGTAGCACGTTGAGTTTGTTCCCGAGACATCAGACCAATAAGCAGAGTGAACGTTCTCACCTGGCTTTTAGGCATGAATTTTGGTTTGCTTGGATTTTTCTCTGTGTGAAAAGACCAGGACCTCCAGCTGGGGGAGGGGAAAAAAAACACTTACCACTCTGTCCTGACAGAGCTGACTCACGCTGGAAGGTTTGGGAGCCGGTTCTAAAAAAGGGACCATATGATCTGCCAACAGACCAGCACCCTCCCAAGGGTCTGGGTGTAGCCCTAAGCAGACCAAGTGTGCAGTGTGTGACCAACAGGCCCAACCTACCTGACCTGAGCCCCGGCAGCCCCCTTTTTTTCCTTATTATGGTGATTTTTGTACTATTATTATTAGTTTGTTTTTATTTTAGGGTTTTGTTGGGTATTGTCTAGTTTTTGTCATATTTTTTCACTTCATGTCTCTACCTCTGTCCTGTGTTTATGCACTCTGCACCAAAAAAAAAAAAAAGAAACTCACCCTTAGAGAAAAAAAAGAAAACACCCTTTGTCTTGTTTGACATTTTATAGACCAAAAGATTAATCAATGAATTGAGAAAATAATCGGCAGATTAATCCATAATGAAAATGATTGTTAGTATCATTAGTATCAGGCATGTGATTGGCAAAGGACAACCCCCCCATCCACCCACCCACCACACACACAAACACACAAACACACACACACACACACACACACAGACACACACACACAGACACACACACACAGACACACACAGTGACATCTCATAATGAGTAAACCGTTTCCCTTCATTTGTTTTATTACAAACTGTAAGATCTGGAAGATTTCCATGTATGAATTATAATGTTTCAACGTTGTATTTCTGCTGTATTGGATCAGACTCAGTATCAGCAGATACCCAATAATAAAAGGACTGGGATCAGGATTTAGGCCAGAAAAACTCTGGACATCCCTACATGTCTGTTCTCCTGTGAGCATTCAGTCAGGCAGTAAGAAGGTAGATCTGCAGGAATGTTTATCTTTGGCAGTCTGCAGAAATGGCTGCACCATTTTGAACAGTCTGAACACGAGCTACAGCTGTTCAGTCACGAGTCTAATGAAATGAAAATATGCCTTATGTTAAAACTCCACTAATTCAAGAGGACTGCAGCCTCTGTTCTCCAGGAGATGAGATACAACGAGAGGTGAGGATTTTAAATTTAGATTTTTGGTGGAGAATAAATTTCAGTTTCCGTTACTGTGCGAGTCGCATCACCCTTCAGTCATCCAAACCACTTTCTGAAATGTACAGGATTCATTGAAAAGCTGACTTTACTTTGAACCCCACAGCAGCTGCTTACTGCAGTGACCTCGTCATTCAGGATCAGCTTTTTCTCCTGCAGCAGTTTACGTTCTCTGAAAGGCAGAGGGTGTATCAACACCAACAGGTCAGAGGTCAGAGCTGCCCTCTGTACATCAAACTGCTGCTGTTTCATGGGAAACAGGCTGTCACAAGCTGCTTAATGAAGCCTCAAGTCATTCAAGGACAACACGCATTATAAAATCTATTCATCAGGAATCACTTAAAATATATTTTCATTATTGTTACATCTTCATATGTCCAAAACCCAACGACATTCAGTTTACCATCATGTATGACAAAGAAAAGAATTAAATCGTCACATTTTAGAATCTGAACCAGCAATTTTTGGGGTATTTTTATAAATTGGTTACAACAATTATTTGATTATCATAAATGCAGATTCATTTTCTGACGATCAACTAATATATTAATCAACAAATCATTGCAGCTCTAAACTGCAGCATTATTAAACTGTGATGTTACTGTTATGGTTATGTTTAGGCGCTGGCAGCACTTGGTTAATGTTAGTGAAAGATTGTTGTCTTTGAAACAGCGATTATGTTTGGTAACGCAACATAATTGGGAAAACAAATCAGTATAATGTAAACTCAATTTCTAGCACTGATTATATTATTCTCATTTTTAATTTATCTTTTGCTTCTTTTTAATGTAAAATTAGTCTGCTTGTTGTCTTTTTCTCTAACATGTATTTAAGCATTTTGCAAAGAAAATCCCTCATATTCCATGTGATATAAAAATGTTTCACAAGATGCCAGTCCACAAATAAAACTGAACGATTAGTCGCTTTATCAGTTAGTCAATCAACAGATACTTAATCAGCAAGAATTTTGATAATCATATTAATCATTTGTTTATTTATTTACACAATATTGAAATAGATGAAATGTATAACAGGTTAAAACACAAGGAAATAAAATCAAAAGACATGTGGCTCCGCTTGAAGAGTTATCACACTTCATAATCACATCATCATATTTCAGGAGCAAAATATCTGAAGAAAATCAACATTAATGCGCTCATCTGTGCAAACCAGAATCTACAATATTGTTCAAAATAGAAAGGTACGTCTTAACATTTTTTTAAACTTCCATGTATAGGTTTACAAAATTACTGGGAATTGAATTCCAGATTCTACGACCCTAATTAGAAATGCTAAATTGGGCGTTTGAAGTTCTTGAAAATGCAGACTGAAGCTGATGACTGTCCCTGGTTTCATAGTTGTGAATGGTGCTAAATATACTTAAAGGATTCGACTGTCGATTTTCTATATTTTTCTTCTTGTCAACAAATCTGATGTGCAGAGTTAAACCAACAATGAACTCATCCTACTAACAAGTACTGTGAGTGTATCCAAAGCCTGATATATCTTATCCCTCTGTGCCGTAGACCTCCGTTGTTGTCCAAAAACTACACACAATACTTGTAAGTAGTTCATTGTTGGTTTGGCTCTGCGATTTGCTGACAATAAGAAAAATATAGAAAATCAACAGCCAAATCCTTTAACTAACCGCTAAAGACAGAAGGCAGAGTGTTCTTGTAATAACAATAAATAAACTCGACAACCTGACGTTTATTAATTTGGAGAACATTACGCATGTCAGAAACTGAAAAAGTGATTATGTTCGGTCCCTGTATCCTACACAAAATAAAATTATAAGAAATCTTTTCTGTAGTTGATAAATCTTTTGCAGTTTTGTGTTATGCGTATTTGTCATTTATGAAGCAAAAATCCAGCTGGAACTGTAGACATTTAAAGATGTTGACTTGGGTTTTTTTTTCACTTCTTTTCTGATATTTTACACACTAAACGATTAATCAAAAAAGTAATAAACACATCGATAATAATAATGAAGATAAATAATAGTTGCAGCACTACATTTAGTATAAAAGCTACTTAATTCTTGTGTGGGTTTAAAAATGTTCTTTAACCATATGAAAATGTTTTTTTATGTACAATATTGAGTGATTTGTATTTGCTTAACCTGCCTGCAGGTCTACCTGGTTGAATGAAATGAACCCAAAGATAGTTTAAAATATTCCAAAATGAGTGGGTTCATCGTGTTGAGAGCGTCACCGTGACCTTCCACACCAGTGTTCACCTCCTCATCACCATAAGCTGCTGTGAATTCACTGAGGCAGGCAGCCAAAGTCGCTGCTTTGTTACTGTAATGACTCTGCCAGCACATTAGTGACGGTTTGTGACTGTAATCACATTGATGCACAGAGAGGCGCTGAGCTACTGCTGCACACACACTGGAGCCAATTATCAGCAGCAATTGTTTTATTTTTCCTTCAGTTGTGATTCTGATTCTGTCACAGGTCTCTTTTGTTCTTTAGAGAGTTTTAAAGATGTTTTTATATAGAAAAAGTTAGATATGCAGGTATGTGCTTTTCTTACCTGTAATAAAACACATTATTAAATGTCTAGTCAACCTGTCTAGGACAACTAACACAATATGAACTTTCTGTCCACTACAGCATACATACAGTATCTGTTCTGTAAATCACATGTCCTATGTTCTAAAAGGAAGAAATTTATATTTCAAATTCTTTGACTTCATGATGACACTCCCTAGTTTGGCATTAACTCAATTAAATACCGCTTCAGTCGCCTGCTTACGTAGCTGGAAACCTTGTTTCAATACAGCAAATCAAATGTTAAAGTGACAACATGTCCTTCTATAATCAGCAGAGCAGACGGTCACACTGAGCCTGATAGCATCCTGCTACACAACACAAGAGCCACGGACTCTGAACAACAACACGCATTAGCTTTCCTGCTAAAGTCACCTTCTCATCTAACTTACAAACAGGAACACGCATTGAACAAGCAACCAAACAAACATTGACCAGGGAAAATTGTATTGTAATTGTAAATTGTAACATCTAGCGGCTAGATAGCTAATTAGCTGTTCAGCTGCAGCACATTAAACAGCATGTAAACATACCTGCTAAGTCAGTCAAACTCATTGTCCCTAAAACTGAGCACCGACTACTATCTGCCCAGGAAACTCATTTTAGCTGCAATTTCATTCTTTCAGCCAGGACTCTAAAAGAGGCACTACACTACTGTAAGCGAGGGCTGTAACATAGATTGAACGGTAAAATTAGTAAATGAAGAGAATTTCAGGTTTTCCTGCAGGGTTTTATTGTGGAGATGCCCCACCTTTCCTGAAATGAAGACTCCACTAACCTCAGAAGAAATTATGACTTATTATGAGTTATAATATTAGGCTCATTAAGCTTTAGGGAAAACAAGGAGTGGTGCTACATCACACAGCAAAGGCCACAAATATGATGAGTGAGGAGACTGTTTAAACAGTCATCTAGTAACTATACTGATAACAAGATGAGATGCCAGAAGAGGTGAAAACTCCAGCAACAGTTTAGTAGTATAAGTAGTATAAAGAATTATATAATAATCTTTTTATTAGTGTTGCCGGAGTTTTTCTCTTCAAACTTTTTTCCTTCTATGTACAAATTAGAAGTAGGTGAAGTTGTGGCAGAAATCCCTACTCTAACAAGATGAGATGTGTCAGGATCTGTCTGATTCAGCTCCATTAGTGATTGATTGATTGTACACATCATACGTTTGCCTCGCAGTAATTAATCAGAGCAGCATGTTGCAGTGTCATGAAAAAGGAAAACCTAAGTTTTTACCAGTTGGGAAAAGTTGAGGCAAAAAGCCCAATCAGTCATGATAAGATGCTGATGTTTGAGAAAGAACAAAAAACCCCACACATTTCACCCAAAATCTGAGCTGTTTTAACTTCATATTGACCAGCTTGACTGAGGAGAGAGTGACGCTACCACCAAAAACAATAACCAAACACCAAAACAACAACAAGGACACAAAGAACAGCTACAGTATAAACAACTACTGAGGTCATGTCAGTTCAAGATATTTACATGGGTTTTTTAACATCGTCAGTAACCAAATGTTTATCCTATTAGTCCACTGACAGAAAATTAGTCAACAACAACTTTGATAATCGATTCATTGTTTAAGTCAGTTATTACGCAAAAATGCAAAACATTCAACTTTGGTTTTTGGTGATGAACTTGTGACATTTTTTTTACTTTTTTAACAAAAATAAGTATTGAATAGTAGTTGAATATGAATTAAGTAATTACTTGCAGCTCTAGTTCTGTTCACTGCCAAAGTATCCAATGAATTCCCCTCAAAGAAAGCAAGGCACTCATACTTCCAGGGTTGGAAGTCATGAAAATCAGTTACATGAAAGCCTCCCCTGAACGTTAGCCAATCTGACCATGTGCTGTCCAGTCAATTCACTATAATGCCCTCAGGCCAGCATTATAATTTGCCCCTCAGGAGAACAAACCGCTACTCTAAGTCCTTCATTCCTTCTGCTATCAAGCTGCTAAATGCCAACAGTAGTCATTTTAAAGGACCAGTGTGTAGGATTTAGTGGCATCTAGCAGAGAGGTTGCAAACAAATGAATACCCCTCCCCCTCCAAGCGTGTAGGAGAACCTACGGTGGGAGCGAAACTCACAAAAAGTCCTCTCTAGAGCCAGTATTTGATTTGTCCATTCTGGCCTACTGTAGAAACATGGCGGTGCAACATGGCGGCCTCTGTGGAAGAGGACCCACTCCCTATGTAGATATAAAGGGCTCATTCTAAGGTCATGAAAACATAACAATTCTTAGTTTCAGGTGACACTAATTAGAACTAATTTCTGTCAATATATCTGCCAATAGATTCCCCTAAATCTTACACACTGGTCCTTTAAATGAATTCCACATTCTTTAAACTTGTGTGAACTATAACAGGTGTTTGTTTTTTTTAATCTTCATTTGCATTTCACCTGGCTCCTCACGTTAGCCGGCATTAATGGGGCAACCTGAGGGTGCCAGTGTGTTGTTGAAGGCTTCATTCTGTTAAACTTCTGTGAATTATTGTTGTTTTGTCTGCTTTTCGCCTGGTTCCTTGTGTAAGCCTGCATATATACGGGGCGACCCGCGGGCGCCAGAATGTGTTTGCTGCTGGTGTTCCTTGTACCTATATGCTAACCTGCTGTCTCTGACATGTTGCTGCTTGCCTGGGAGGTTTTTCTGTGTGTGAACTGGGTAAGCTATAGAACTGAATTGCCCTTTTGGGATAAATAAAGTCATCTAAGTCTGAACCACAAATACTTCTACAGGAGGCCCAGAGTGCTGCAAGCTGCTCACCCAACCATCATAATAACTTAATAATCATAATTACATTCCATTGTTTAATTGGAGGGCTGTAGATTAGATGGCTCCCTGTAGGTTAAATACACTTTTCCAAACGTTTCAACTAATGGCTCCCTGGAAAGATTCCCACGTTGAATCAGATGACGGCTCGCAATAAACACACACAGCTGGCAGACGGGGCACCTAATTTTAGAAATGGCTTTTAATTCAATTCCCCACCTCTTGAATTCATTTCAGAGTTGTGATTAAGGACAATGCTGCACGTTGCTAATGGGAGCGAGCCGGAAGCAGGAAAAAAAAAAAAGCATGGCTGGATTTGACTGTTCAACAGCGCTTCACGGCTTAGCGCACTGACAGATAGAGGATCAGAAACACCTCAGTCATTTCCCCCCACATGAGTGATTTTCTCAATTAGCACAGCTGAAGTATGCAGCAAGGAGGGGGAGGTGTGTGTGTGTGTGAATGATGGCAGGCCTGTGTGCATATAGTTGTGATTTTTTTTGGTGAGCATGCAGTAATCACGTGTGCCTGCATGTGTTCATATGAGTGTATATTGTATGCATGAACGTACAGCATGTGTATCTAAATCTGTGCACACATGAACAAATACACCGTTAATGCCTCTGACAAGTGGGTAAAATTATTAGTCAAAAGCTGCCTGTTTCATTTCAAAGCTTTTCAGTTTCCAACAGGATTAACTAGAGAACAATTTCACACTTTTCACAACCTCTAATTAACACATAAAGTCGCCAGAATAAAACGTTGGTATTGTACATTTCTGCAAACCAGATAGTTGAATGTCTACGTTTCAATGTTGGCCATTATCAGTTGAATAATTGTGTTTTATGATGTGACAAGGCTGTGGTTAAGGACTTTTTAGGTTTAGGCACAAAAAGAGTTAGGGAAAGATCATGTTTTAGGTTAAAATTAAAAATTTTAAAAAAATAAAAACTGCTGCAAATGTCCTGATGTCTCAGGAAACAGGCTGTGGTCTCCAACAGTGTTCTCTGCTGCTTTAGTGCTTTTCCAACTTTCTTCGCCATATACCAGTATTAACAATAACCGTGATTGAAATATTGATATCATGTTAATAATACACATATGATAATATCGTGTAAATATTCCTGCGCCTCTTAAAACCCCTTAACGTCCGGCGACCCGTCAACGGGCTGTCAAACTGATGAGTACACAACTATGATATGTACACAACTCCTGTCTTTAAGTGGGTAATTTACTCATGCAGCACATCTTTGGAAAGCTGAGATTCTTTTACAAACCACTGATGCAAACTACTTCAAGATACAATCACAACAGCAGGTACAATCAACGCCTCCGTCAGACCACCAACAAACAATTACAAAATTCACTACTCACCTATGAAGCTTCATATTACTCCGCTGACTGATACAACTCCGACAAAAACGGTCTTGTTACATCGGCAAAGGTCCAGTCGATTCAATCCAGTAAAATATTTACTCCAAAACACATTATTACATCCATAAATATCCACGAACAGCTGTTGCATCATTTCGAATTAGCCGGGAAATGTCCTAATCTGCCAATGTATTCTGGGTCATAACTCGCGTTAGCATATAAGCATTAGCCACATCTTGGTATCAAAATGGCGGCTACATTCTGACCGTTCGATTGACACCTCACGTAACCCAATAGGAGCTTCCATATGTCCTGCCCTCCGCCTACAATAGCCAATGAGAGTCCGCGTTGAAAAGAGGTGCCTGCCCCTCTTCTTTCGTGTAAAGACGAGCCAAAGACCAGATGCTGCTTTATTGCTTTTTATAAAGCCACAACATGGAAATTATGTAAATATAAATAGTTTGCTGTGATTTACTTTTTATATGAACTGCTTTTCCACCATAGCACTTGTTTTGACTTTTTTATATGCACACAGTTTAGTTTCAACACGGGAACAAAGCACTATAATGTGCTTATGCTTCAGTTACTCAGCAGGGGTTATTTGGGGTCTCTAAATGGCCTTTTTTTGGAAGACGCCTAGACATACCTTTAGTATAGTTACTAAATTTGAACTTGGACTAGGTAAGGCTAAATGCTGTGGTCCCATTGTGTTTTCCAGCTAATAAGTCACAGCTATATATCATCTGCAGGCATCTTTGTAAAAAAAAAAAATTCAGGCAGAAATAAAAACCTTTTCTTCAGTGTGTTCAAACTTCTTCAAACTTCAAACTACGTACAGTTCTGGTTACTGACTCTCTCTCCATCTCCCTACACTCATATTTTGAGTGTAATTCATTTGCCAGAAAAAAACACACACACAATAAACACAGTTGAAGATGATTTGACTGAAAGCATTTTTTTTCAAGTTTTCTATAGATATTGTAATAATATCATCATGAATTCTTTTAGCCACAATAATCGTGTTGTGAAAATCTGACAGCCCTATTTAAAAGCAAATATAAAACAGACAAAACTAAACATAAAGGACCTAGACATAAAAAATGTATGGGCAAATTATTCTTGTAACCATAATTTATAATTATGAAAACATTATGGCAACATTATGGATTTTGCAGTCTGGACCAAAGTAAACGGCAAACAAACTGCACTTATATAGAGTTTTTCTACATTAACGGACAAAGCACACACACAGATGGCGGTGGAGCTGCCATGACCATCAGGAGCAACTTGGGGTTCAGTGTCTTGCTCAAGGACACTTTGACACATAGACAGGAAGAGCCCAGGATTGAACCGCCAACCCTGCGGTTTGTGGATGAGCTGCTCTACCTCCTGAGCCACAGTTGCTGAGTGGTGGACCAGCATTGCCATCCATAAAATCATGTTGCAATCATGCTACAAACCTCTGGACACCTGTGTGACAGGTGTGTGACAGGATACATTCAACATTTTCAACAGGTTTCAACAGGTATATGGACAACAGTTCCATATAGACTTTTCTTCATTCAACATAAAACTAAACCATAAAATCCTGAAATCCACGATTCTGAAATGCTTCTTTTGACACACCGAACTGTAAGATTAAAAAGCAGCAAATGTTATGCTTGAAAACAGTTTTTTGTGAGTAGCGTAGTGTTTTTGGGACGAGTTCAGTTGGAGGCCAGAGTATGTGTGTAGCATCGCTAAAGGGAACTGCCTAATCTCCTGTTTTTCTCACTCTTAAATCTCTGCGTAAGCAAAGCTACAGAAAAATGATATGCAGACTCCACATTGACTCCACCTTTAAAACATATTCTTCATCAAGTTTTATGTAAGACATTTTTCTACACTTTCTGTTAAATCCATTTAGTCCAACTGATGCATGTTATTTCCATTCCACATTATTTATGGATTTGGTGGATTGTAATGTCTCTATATTTTACCAAATCATAACAGATATAATCATTACTGGGAATCCACAGGGACGTCTCCAACCTCAGAACACCCTCCTGTTTCACCCAAAATCAACTTTCAGGTACAGAATAAATTGAATGAAAATACATTTTAATTTCTAAAAATGTGTCTCCCCTAAAATTTTCCCTGAACCGCTAATGCTCACACAAGGTTGCTGATATAATGATGTTTGTGTTAACGTGGCGATGCGTGTCTGTCTCCAGTTTGTTGACATTGGAACATGAGTACAACACTGTATAGCGGACTCAGAGGAGGGAGAGATTATCATTTTTCCTTGGAGGACAAATGGGACAAAAATGGCTGGTATATAGCCATTAATTTTATCAGCAATGTCACATTCCATCAGTTATAAGACCGGGGGGGATTGTGAAGTTACGTCAAACTGGGACAAACGAATAACTGAGCCATCGCAGAAAGTGGCACAAGTGTTTTAGAGCAGAGGTTTTCAAAGTGGGAGGCGAGCCTCCCCAGGGGGGCTCCATACAGTTTCAGGGGAGGCTCAGTGAATGGAAGTGAAAAATATTACATTAGTTATCAAAAGGAGATCATGTAGAATAGCCTAAATGTGTGTGATTTGGTTAGAGATAGTTCAGAGATACAGTAGTTTGGGGGAATTTTACAGTTTTTCCCACTTTCCCAGAGTCAGAAACTAATAAATGCCTCCAGACAGACCTTTTTTATGTTTTTGGTTTAGTCTGAAGTATGTCAAACAGCAATATCAGGCTATCTTGGCTCAATTGTTGAGTGTCTATGGGATCAAATAACATAATCATGATCCCATAGGCATCCAGGAATTGAGCGAAACTAAGCAAGTTAACTATGGGGAGGGAGGGAGACTTTGAAAACCCCTGTTTCAGAGCAACTGAACCTCCTGACTGGCTGGAATTTGTTCTGGTGGCTTTTAGTTCTACAAATGTTTTTTATTTTTTTCAGGCTGACCCAAACTCACAGCCAGAAGCATATTTAAAGCAGCTATAATCAACATTTTTTTTATAATAACAATGTCTGAGCTGTCAGTGTATAATGTGTTGGTTGTGGCTTGTAGCTTGATGAACCTACAGAGATTATCAGCTCCAGAGAGCTGGTTGGGCATTTTGGGAAATATGCTTTTTCGGTAAATATGAGGCTACCACCAGCAACAAGTTAGCTTAGCTTAGCATAAAGGCAGGAAAGTGCTACCCTGGTTCACCGAAGATAACAATATCAGCCTACAAGTACCTCTAAAGCTCATTAATTAATACATTATATCTTGTTTGTTTGATTTGTACAGAAAACAACGTGTAAAAAAAACAACAGAGCCAGGTTTGCCATTTCCCCTCGAATCCAGTCTTTATGCTAAGCTAAGCTAAGCATTTCCTGACTGTAGCTTCAATTTAACTTATCAATCTCATCTAACTCTGAAAGCAAAGTCAATTAAATGCAATTTGGATTATTTAGATTAAAATTTCAGTTACAGTTTCACTTTAGCCATCAAATTGTCCTTGTTGTACTTAGGTGTTTTGATGTGGGCACTGTGTAATCCATAAATAAATCATATCATATATTAATTGTCCTTTCTGCGCAGCCAGAACCTGCGACTTTTATGCTCACACTGAATATGAGCACAGAACCTGTGCTTTAAACCTCTGTTGGTGCAGAGAAACCACACAGAAACCACATGTGATAAACAAGTTGAGGCCATAAACACTTTTATTGTACTGTAGGTGCACTGACTGATCTGTCCATCCGTCCGTTTAATCTGTCTGCTGTACTGTGTCCATCTACAAATCCATCCATCCATTAACCCAGCTGCCAATGTGCATCAGTTCATCCATCCACCTTCATCAGAATCTATCCACTGATGGTCTTCACCCCTCTTACACTCCTCGTGCATCTATCCACAATCTGCAGGTTAACACTGTCAGCATGGAGTTAGAAAACACTCTGGTTCAAACAATAAGGTTAAAACAATGGCCTTTCATTTCAGGACTTTTCCTCTGGGGTACGTTAACTGGCACAGTGGAAATGCTGTTTTTTTATTTTAGAATAAAACATATTTGTAAGACTGTCTATGATTGTATCTGATGAGAGACACCATTTTTCTCGTTAGTAAGTGACGGCTAACAGAGTAACAGCTTGTTTTAATACTCATTTGGCTAAAAATGACTCAAACACATATAAAGATGTGTCAGTGTCAAATTTTCATGCTACAATTATTGTGGCCAAAAATATCACAATAATCAACAAACCTTCCTGAAATACTATTAGTGCTAAAATATAGTTAAAGGATAATTCTGGTGATTTTCTATATTTTTCTTATTGTCAACAAATCATGTTTGGATCCAAACCAACAATGAACTGATCTACTAACAAGTATTGTGTGTGTATCCACAGCCTGATATATCTTATTCCTCTGTGCCGTAGACCTCCATTGTTGTCCAAAAACTATTAAAAACGCGTCAGTGAGTCACACCGCTGCACTGGGTGACATGTTCCTTCATCATGAAGAGTTTGTTCACATTAGTTTGTTTAGAAACGGCTCCAAAGACTAATAACAGTGATCACATCTCCAGAGAGTAGTTCTGTGTACGGCACTTTACTTCAAGTACTTTACTTTGTGCTACATATCACAACCCCTTGACCTTATACTACATTGTACATTGTAAATAACTTTAGTATTTAGTAGTAGTATAGTATAGTATTAACTAGTTGTGTGTTGTACTTGGAGACTAGAAACGTACTTTATTTGTTATTTGTGTGACAATGTTATTGTATTGAAGTTCTGTCGTTGCCTTAGAAAAAATGGCAGCTATTAATGTTTGTGAAGAACAAAGTTGTGCTATTTTTTTAAAAAAAGTTGAAATTCACACATTATAATGTCATTTCTGGTCAGTTTATTAGACGTCATTTCAGCATCATGCAGTATTGAAACAGCACAGTGACATGCCTCTCCTGGGGTGGGAGGAAGGATTATTTTACTATGAACATAAAAACTTCAACTTTCATCAGGGGGACAAATATTTTTGCTGGAGGGCCTAATTTGTCTACTACTGATGTACATCCTCAAAGAAAACAGTCTGATGTACATGTAAAGGAAAAACCACTCAAGCACACAAGGCCACGTTCTTAAAATATATTTCTTCACTGAGAATATACACTAATCTAATTTACTGGAACCCGACCTTCGTCATTCCTCATTCCAGGCCATTTTGAAAGTAAAATAAAATTACACATGCTAACACATTAGCCACCAGCAGCGTGTCCTCTTCAAACTCCAGTGAACAATAGCAGCAGTGAGGGCTCAGCGGATGAGTAATGGGAGGAAACGAGGATGTCTGCTGCTGAAACAAGTCGTCGAGAGCTATTTCAGGCCTGCAGTTGTTTAACAAAGAGCCCTTATTTTGTTCAAATGGACCATTTATAAAAACAATGGCCGAGGTCTGGAGCCGGAGTTGGGAAAGTGAAGGGTTGAAAGTGCTCGTAAATGTCAAATAGGCCACCTGAAGAATAGCCTGGAGTGTAAACTGCTGATATTATTCCAACTATTATTGTGCTGGATCTGACAGAGGAAGTGTCTGACTGTGTAAAGGCCGACTGGGAGAGCTATTTGTTGAAGCTGAAGACGATTTTAATGTAAAATATATTTGTCTTTTTCGGCATAAATCAAAAGAGGAGCTGCAGTGAATAAGGCTGTCTTACACCAGCTGAGATGCTGCAGACATGCTCATTATTGTTTGGGGGTTTTTTGGTTTCTTTTTAAAAAGGTACAGGTACAAAATAATTTGATTTATAGATCAGCTATAAGTCATTAATAAGAGCACATTTTGGGCTGTCAGGCTGTGAAAAATCCCTTTCCATATTCCACATATTAAAACTGGAACAGCAAAGTGATTCTACTGATCTATGAAAATATCTATTGCTCTAAAAAAAGTATTAATAACACAATGTAAAGATACTTAATTGCATGTAAAAGTCTTGTATTTAAAATCCTACTAAAGTAAAAGTTTTGGAGAAAATCAGGCTGTGACTGAAATATTAAATACTATAATACCAATACAGTACATTATTTATACTGAGTCAGTGTGTGAGCAGCATTGTTGTAGCTGCTCGAGGTGGCTTGAAGTGATTTATAAGGGTCACAAGATAAATCTCAGGTCTTGAGATGAGAAGTTCTGCTACATACATTTGGATTCATTTTTCAGAACTTTTCTTTAATTTGCATTTTTGTGAAATATTGGAGAGTTTTACCTCTTTGGGCCTCAAACAGATATTTATTTGAGGGGAAATATGACAAAGAGACACAAATACAGTTTTTTTGTAAGACGCCATCAGCCAAAATTTTGGGGAATCACTGGTTTAATCTTTACAATGCAGTGTCATTTATAAGCTTATCATTATCATTATTATTTAAGGTACATTTTTATCTGAAAAGTAACTAAGCTGTCAAATAAATGTAGTAAAAAGTACAATATTTTCCTCTATGATCAAATTAGGGCTGCAACTATTTTCTCGATAAATCAATTAGTTGTCTGATCTATAAAATGTCAAAAAATGTCGATTGCTGTTTCTCAGAGCCCAATGTGACAACTTCAAATGTCTTGTTTTGTCCACAACTCAAAGACAATTCAGTTTACAGTCACAGAAGACTAAAGAAACCAGAAAATATTCACATTTGAGAAGCTGACGTGATATGATGTGTCAGAGTTGCGTTCACTACTTGTTTTTGCTAAAAAACAAGCGGCCAAAAACATCTGGCAATGAGGCTTAAGTTCAGGAGTATCAGTAACATGAGTAAAAACATCAGGAAAGATTTGGTCATTTTTGTTCTTATTGAGTATATTCTATTGGAAAATAAAGGCATGAACTCCTCATGTGTCTGATTCGAGCCACGAAGTGTTTCAACACATTTACATCATTTTGTGGTGAAATGTAACACAAATGTAAGTTGATTCAATTACAGCAGGGATTATGGATGATCTATGACTACGTCCTCCTGCAATCACACTGACACTGTGTCCAGATATGAGAAATGAAGCTTCTTATCTTTGTCTGGAGATGAATGTATTTATTTTGGAACATTAGTGGTGTTTTCTCTCAGCTGGAGCAGCTGCGTGGTCTCTCTGAAGCTGCCTTTGTGCCCTGCTATAATCTCCAGTTTCACACAGACTCCATTAAACAGGGTAAACTGGTCACCACTATTCATTATTACAAACAAGTAAACAGTGTGCACAGGGCATGATGGGAAATAGGAGAAAACGTTTAAAGGATTAGTTTTTCCTGACCAACAAAGTCAAAGTTAAAATGATTCAAAGGTTTAAGCTAATCAATATTTACAGAAACTTCAGAGACGTTAATATAAGCTGGACTTTTTGTGGAGAACTCAAAGAAACGTTGGTGCATTTGTTTGTAATCTGTTACAATTTATTGCTGATCAGATCGACCCTCAATTTACATTTCTGTGGGAAAATGTTTTGTTTGGATTCACTGAATTTAACAGGAATTCTTGCCAAACTTTTCTGAGCTGATTTATCCATGATGAACATTTTTTATTTATAGCTGAATGTATCTACAAAACAACTAAACAAAATTTTTATTTGATTACTATTATTACTACTGTTATTTGTGAATGAAACTCGCCCACAGTGCAGTGGCCTTATGTGGCCGTTGATTATGTTAAGAATCAAATCTCATGAACGTTCACCTCATGAACAGGTGACATTCATCAGGCTGAAACAAGAGATTTATGACAATTAAGTTTGTGCAGTTCAGAGTTTGTTGAATCAAAATTTGAACACTTGTACGAACAAACCTCACAGAAGAAAATCTGAGATTTAGGAGAAGAATAAGAAAACGCTCTGCATGAGGCCCAGAGTGTCGTCTGTTATTTAAAACTGGACCTCCGTTCTCTCATTTGAGGCCACCTCAGGAAATGAAACTGCAGCTGCTGTAACTACATTCATGTTAATCCTGGAGTTTTTAATTTATTCGGTTTCCTCTGACACCTTAGCATCTTATCAGGAAAGAAAAGTTCTGAAAAATCCTATTTCATTGTCTCACCAGTACTTAAAGTGTGATCAGGTATTGATCAGGTATTGATCAGGTATTGATCAGGTATTCAGGTGTGATCTTTTGGCTGTTTTCACACAGGGCGGACAGAGAAACATAACAAATCGGCACGTTTCATTACATTTTTTTGGCATCGTCATTTAAAATGTGAGGAGGTTTTTGCCATGACCCATTTTGGGTTTGAAGTAGAGGGTATTTTTTTCTTTAAATGATGCTTATCTATCCCATATTGGAACAAAAGTCTTCATCTTTCCATATGATATGACGGATGCAGGCACATTCCTGGCAGGAGAAATGTTAAAAATGCTTTTTCTGCCCTATAAAGGTAAAAAACTGCTTAAAGAGAGTGAAACTTTGAAAAATGGCTTCAAAGATATTTTTTACTGAGCAGCCAAATGACTTGACAGATGATCTTTGCAGTGATTCATTGACTTGTGAGGTTTTTCTTCTTCCTTTCATCCCTTTCTGACCCAACGCAAGCTGACAAAAACTGACGGATTATAATTTCACACCAAGCTGAATGAAGTTATTGCGTTTTTTTGCTTTTTTAGGCAGATTTAAGTTAAAGGCACTGTTAGTAGGTCAGTAAGTGGGGGGGGGGGGGGTAACACACACTTCTCACAGCTCTCCATTAGCGCAGGCCTGTATGGACGCCATCCTGGCAGGCATGAAGCCGCTATACTGTCCGTCCGGGCTCGGATACTCCTCCCTGACCTTCCCCACGCAGCAGCTGGGGATGGCAGGGTGGGTGTCCTCAGGTGGGACCCCAAACCTCCAGCTGATGTACTGTGTGTAGGCACAGTGACGCAGAGCGGCCGTCTGACTCCGATCAGCAGGGAGACACAGAGGGTCCCGGTACAAAAGCACGGCCTCCAGCAGGGAGCGGCACAACACCAGCCGCTCAAACAGAAGAGACGTGGTGATGCAGGCGCCGTCACTCCGCCGGCAGCACAGCTGCTCCTGAGGGAGAGAGGAGGGAGAGCAGCAGTCACACTTACACCAGGCCGGACGATGGGGTCTGTTGTCCGGGTCGGGTTTAGGGGAGAGAGGAGGCTCAGTGCTGTGATCCACGTCGGTATCCGGCTGTAGCAGACAGAGCACAGCTCTCAGGTGTCCTGTGTCCTCCTGTCAGGACAAGAAGATAGATTCATTTATCAAACATTTAAAATGATAATGGCATTAAATAAGCAGACGATTTTTCTCATCCCTGTTGTGTATTCATGCCTCAAATTCCCTGTTTAGCCTAAAAAACTGGGTTTTTAAATGTGATAGGAAAATAAAAGACATGTTTTTAAGACATAAAAATACTCAGCTTTGAATAATAATTCGTCTGATATGTTTTTTTTCCACAAAAAAGTTCAGTTATCTTGTTAAAACCCTTAAAACATCTTCTCCTTCTCCTACTATGTCTCCTCCTCCTCTGTAAAGTCCATTCTCAGTGTTTGTGCACTGGAGGCTTCAAGTTTCCACATCACACTTGTGTAATTTACATATTGGACCACGATTGGCTGCAAACTAGTTGTGATGTCACAAATCCTGCTCGTAGGTTCACGTGTTAAACTGAGATTTAAGGTGAGCTCAGAGAAACTTTCCTCCTTCAGCAGATGAAGGTGAAAACAAACTCTGCACATACATCATTCTGCACAGAGAAGAAACAACATCCAGCATGTCTGAGTGGAGGGAGACTTTAAAAAAAATCCAAATTTTGATACTTAAAAAAATTTGGTATCAATACTATTTATATTAAAATATATGTTAAATGGTACTAGAACAGAATTAGAAAAACAAAAATTATGAATTACAGTAGGAGGTCTTCCATAAACATGATGGGAAAGTTAATCCAAACTTTAATATATAAAAACTGATCACGAAACTTTTATTAAAATATACATATTAAAAATTGTCTATAAAGTCTATGTGCAGAGCACATTTCATACACAAGAGCAACTGAAGGTGCATCAAAACATTAAAAAACAAAAATGTAATTAGCATAAAACATTAAAATGCAAATTTAAGAACAGAAACCTTAAATGAAATACAGGAAGTTAAAAACAGAGACATAATTAGAGGATGAAGATGAGGTAAAGATGGTTAATGAGTAGTAATTAAGGTTAAGTCGAAGGCAGTGCAGAAAGAGAAGATATTAATATGAAATTATTATGTTTTTATACATTTTTATAATTACAGTTTTTCAATGTTATCAAGGTCACTGATATAAAATTTGCTTTCTGAACTGAAATAGTTTGTGTTGATGAACATCCTGAAGCTACAGCAGCTGATGAGTCAATCTGTAAAACTACAAAAATACTTTTAACTCTGAACACTGAACACTGAAAGTTAATTTCATTAGTAAAAATACATTTCTGTGTATTTGGATGTAATTTCTGTGCGGCAGGTTTACCTTGCGTGGCTGAACAGACATCGGCTTGACGTCTTGTAAACTTTTCTTCCGTGATCTCTTCACCAGTCGAATGTTGTTCTCATCAACATAGGACACACACAGGATGCACTGCAACACACACACACACACACACACACACACACACAGATACTCAGAATGATCAGAAACTTGCCGATTATACTGATAAGAAAAGTTGTATAAAAATAAAAGTGTGCATTAAATAGTTTTTTCTTTAAAGCTACTGGTTTACAGATGTCAGATACTACACATCATCTTTTATGCTTTGACATCACCTTCTGTTTGTCTTGGACTGACTCCACTTTCTTCTCTGAGTAGTTTTGTCCGACCTCTGCAGAGTAGCATCTGGTTCCAATCAGCCAGTCGATCATCACGGTCGTCTGCACAGAAAGAAGAAAGAAACAGATGAGAAGTTTAGTCAATTCATCCACAACACAGGACACCTCATCTACACCTCATCTACAGTCATCACACAGCGCTCAAGTGTCAGAAGATGCAGTTCAACTAACGGCCACTAGATGCTGCTACAAGCAAACACTGAGGGGGAAAACTCCATAATATCTTCACGGTGCACAAAAACCAAAATGATGAAGGTGAAACAAAAAAGAAGTTTAGCGGCTCGCTGCAGATGGATGAAGAGTCTCTGCTTTCATTTACTTTTTTCTATTTACATTGTAGCGCCGAGATTCACCAAACATTCACTTCACAATCTGACAGCCTCAAACTGATATACAGTCTGACACAGATTGTGACCAACAATTTATTGTAGGCGTCTCGCACAATGTGACATGCAATAAACCTTCACTATAGTTGATGTCACACAGTCTGAAGGTGCCATAAGATCAGTGCATTGTCTGTCCGACCCATTACCCAAATCCACACGAATTCTATCCAGTATAAACTACATACTGCTCATCACAGTCTTGTGTTTGCACTCAGTATACAACACATGAAGCATAACTACACGTCTCATACAAAACAGGAACAACTCAAAACCTCCCACCACGGACATCATATCATCTGCGACTTCAGAGAACCGCTTTTGTCTTTTTTCCAGCTGTTTCCTCATCTGTTTTTCTTCTTTTTATCAGATTCCAGCAGCTGCTCATTGCATTTTGTGACAGGACGTGTCCGGCCAAAGCACACTCAAAAATCAACCATATTTAGTCTGCGTGCTGTCTAGTTTGAGTAAACTTACTTTTGTTAGATACTCTAAACCTGCTCAGAATTAGTGTGTAGTGTGGATCTAAACGTACATCACAGATGTTTTGTCCATGTTTTATGTGGTTTCCTCTTCTGTTAACTGGACGAGCTAAAGTGTGATTTCCTTCTACAGTGCAGCTGAGTTTTTACCCAAACTTCTTGCCTCCTGCAGCTTTCATCTTTCTGGTTGAGTTTATTTAGCTCTTTCTGGTGAGCCAGAGAAGTTCATTCAGTTTGTCCAGATTTAAAGTCCCACTCTGGGCTTCAACAGTGACTCCCGCTGTGTTCAGAGCTAATGGAGGACAAATGCATGAATGGACACTTGTGTGACTGCAGCTCCCACTGCGTGTTCTCTCACCAGAGCGTAGTACGACAGCGTTGATCCAATGTAGATGATGAGCTGAATGAAGCTGAACTTTCCCGCCTGCAAGACAGAACAAACTGCCACTTGTTTGTTTTTCATTTTCCACTTTTTCCTCCAAAGTCTGGAGGCAAAGAGGACATGAACAGATAAAGTTAATGATACAGAATGTTCAGCATCGGTAACATTATTTTATTATTTTATTATTATCTTATTATTTTATTATTTTATTCATCAGATGTGGAATGTTGGACAATTTCCTCTCAGCCACAACAAAAAATACACACCTAAACTCACAAGGGCCTGAAATACATTTAAAAGCCTTAATTGGTTTAAATTTTACGATAAAATTTAAAGATATTAAAAAATATTGGTATCAGACTTAATTTCACAACATTTGTATTGATTATTTATGTGACTTTATGTAATAAAACTGAAGACAAGGTTCAAACAAAAACTTAAAAGTAAACTTAATTCAGGAGATCTCACCTTCCGCATTAGAGCTGCAACAATTAGTCAATTAATCGATTAGTCAATCAACAGCTGAAAGTTCATTTATTCAACCGATCGAATAATGGTTGAAGCAATTTTTCAAGCAAAAATGCCAAAAATTTGATGGTTCAAAGCTCTTAAATGTGAGAATTTGTTGCAGTTCTTGGTCTTATACTACTGTAAATTTAATATTTGGGTGTTTTGGACAATTGGTTGATCTAAATGAGGACAAATAAGACACATCACCTCAGACTGGTCTCTGTTTTACTGACCAAATGATTAATCGATTAATTGAGAAAATAATCGCCAAATTATTCAATAATAAAAATAATCATTAGTTGCGGTCCTATTCTCTACTGTCACAGTTCTCTACTGTCTATTAGCTGTTTTAGATTTTTTCGAGTCTCTCTCACTCTTTAAATGATGAAAAAACACAAAAACAGGAAAAGACAACAAACAAATGAAATGAAAACTGCAGATAAAACAGAGAATCTCTGACATCATTTAAAAAATTAAAAAATTCAAAGCCCTAAAAGTACGAAAGAGAAAAAAAAATGAACCCACACGTCCGAACACCATGACATCAAACCTGATGCCGAATGCTTTGTACAGCGTTCGCTCCTCCACTCCGTTCACCGTGTTGTACTTTGCGAACCTGATCAGAAAACAGTAGATATAATAAACACTGAAACACACAATGGATGTGACCACAGAGCCTTTAACACAAAGATTTACTGAAACAAGACGTGACTTCAGTGAGCCTGCTTCATGTTACAGAATGTTTCTATTACGCTGTGCTTTACTGAAACTGAACAAAGGATGTCTAAACATTTTCTGCAGAGAACCGTCTCTCGTCTTATGTAACAACGTTAAACAGAGACCTATAACACAGGTGTATCTTTCAATTCAGGTGTCCTTTGATGCTCAGATGAGTAAAGTGGTGCAGGTCAATCCTCTCATCAGCAGACTTGACTACTGCAATGCACTTTATTTGGGTTTATGTAGGCAAAACATCCAAAGACTAAAACTTATACAAAACGCTGCTGCCACACCACAGCGATCCTTGCTGCCTCTCACTGGTTGCCTGTGAGTTTTTAAGAAGTGATTTTACTGCCTGTTTTTTACAGCCTTGCTTGGTTATCTGTGACCCTGATCGCTGCTTAAATCCTCTAGCAGGGACCTATTAATGGTTCCTAAATCTCACCTTTTTCACTATTTTTATATTCTGGATTTTTCTTAACTGATGGGAATTTGTGTAACTGTTCTTAATTATTTTATCTTTACTTTTGGATTATTGGATTTTTTGTTTATTTTTTACTTTTTGTTTTTACTGTAAAACACTGTGTAACTTTGTTTTGAAAGGCGTTATAATATATAAATAAAAGTTATTATTAATTGGCCTTAATTACACATCACCTTTCAGCCAGTCAGTGTCCTCCACAGCTACATAACACACTAAAAACATGTTCAAATTATTTATTTCATTTTCAGAAGCTGCATTCATTCAGCTTCTGTGATTTCCAATGTCACAAAAATAAACTAACTGAAGATTTTATTGCTTTCATGTAAATTCAGGTACGTAAAAAAACTGCAAAATAAAAATGCAAAGATATTAACTTGACTTTTGGAATCTGTCAGAAAATATCCAGGCGTCTCATGATGGTCACGACTTCCCAGTGAGCAGATATGTTCAAACAGTACAACAACATGAACATAATGAACTTGACCTTTGACCCCAGTGACCCTCCCTCACCTGAAGTTGAGGCCGGGGTAGAGGGTCTTGTTGCTCTCTTTCTCGTCCAGACGTCTGAAGGAGTATCTGGGCAGGCAGCGCCTCATGAACCGGTCCAGGTTGCAGTCCCATTTGATCTGGATGCCGATGACGCCCCCCTGTGGTCAACAGTGGAAATGGATTCAACACAAAACCTCAGACGAGGCCTTTTTACATCAGGGGCCGTATTTATCAAGCTTCTCAAGAGTAGGAAATCACCCCAAACTGGCCAGAAACTCTCAGAGTGAGTAAACGCATTTTATAAACTTTTTAAGCTTAGGTAATATCACTCCTATCTCTGCCAGTATTTAGGAGCGCTCCAGAGGAGTCCTAACATTTTTTTCCCCAACTCTGTGTGACATCACAGAAATAAAAAAATTCCCCCTCATGTCGGGAACAGACGTTTACAGGAGGTGTAGTTGAAGGTGAATTGGACAGTGTGTGTGTGAAATATACTGTAAAACAGTGTAGTTAAATGGAGTTTAAGTTTGAGTCAAATTAGGCCTTCCTGCTATTTTAATTTACTTAATAGGCTACATTTATTTTTAACCCATGTCTATGAAGGCTGGATAACGTGTATATATCTATGTAAGAGCGTCATAGTTTCTACACTGCACCTCTGAATGTCATAAAACACTCTGGGAGTAGTCGTCCTCCTCACTGAAAGTAAGATTGGGACATCTTACGTCTTAGCTCCTAAATTAACTTTGAGCGTGACTCCTAGGAGCGATTCTGAGAAGTTTGTTAAATACGTGCTCAGAGCATGTTCCAGATTTGAGGAGGTTCAAACAAAGTTCTCAGGTGCAAAGGTGTTAAGGACTCCAGTTTCAGACATATTGATGTGATAAGAAAGATAAGCTATTTTATTTCTGTACCAAAATGATGTAGAGTACTTCTAGAGAATAGAAACAGGTTAAACTGATACTGCTGACTGTCCACTTTCATCCACTCAAACTGAAGACAGCTTGTTGTGGCAACACTTCCTTTTTTTTGACCGTTTCATTTCAACTTTATCTGATCCCTCACCGACTCCACAAATGACTCACAAGCTGCACATCACAAATTGTATCAACGGCTGGTCTCAGGAGAGGGGAAGAGAAACCCAAAGAAAGTGGGTGGAAATAACATTTCCTGTTGGCAAAGTTCATCACTGCCACAGATCAGCTAAAGCAGAATTTACTGTATATATGTTCTTTTTTCAGATTTCAGCGATAAAGTTCGTCTGTAAAATGTTATAACTAATAAGAATGATGGCTGAAACTACAAAAATAGGACGTGTACTCTCACCTCTATCGCCATGTCAGAGAACTTTTCTCCGGCCTCTCGCACCATGTCTCCCAGTTTGAAGATTGGACACTGGGAGTCGTTCTCCCTCTTACAGCTCTTCAGGTAGGCGTCGTTCATCTCCGGGAGGATGTTCCTCCTGGAAGACATGAGAGACTCTGATGTGTGATGTGTGTTTCACTCCCACTGAACACAAGTGATGGAGCCTTGTTTCAGTGGAGACTTTACGTGACCTTTAATGCTTTTTTTTTCTGCTTCAGAGGCTTTTCTTCTTTGACAAAAATTTAAATCTGGCAGGAAAATATTCATGTAACTCATGCTAAATATTTCCATGGTGATAAAACCCAAAGGCCATGTGATAAATCAATGGTTAAACAATAATGAAAACCACAGAGAGAAAAGACAAATGCTATTTTTTGACATAAGAAATAAACAAGATGACAGAATAATTGGTATGATTGCTGTGGTTCATTTATATTGTTTTTTGTTTTTTTTAGAATAAAGACACTGCAATGGTGGAAACGGCTCACTCATTCCATGAATCTTAAATAATAAAGCAGCTGTTTGGGGAAAAAGCAAATAAAGCTTTCAAAATGCCAACAATTAAAAGTTTGAAGTCAGAAAACTGTGTGAAACACGTTTATCTAAAGAAGTTTACAGTCTGGTCAGAAGCAGAAGTCTCACCGGATGTAGTTGAAGGCCGGAAACCTGATGTTGTTTTTGATGAGGACCGTGAAGTTCTCAGCTGCTGCCAGCAGAGCAGGTCTGCATCATGGACAGTTCAGATACTCAGCATGTTAGCATGTTAGCACAATGTTTACCATGTAACTTTTGGGATGCTGGCATGTTAGCATGCATACATGTAACATGGTAACAGCACACAGTCCAGGAGGACAGTCACACATGTTTTGTTCTTCAGGCTTTAATTTGAAATAAAATGATGGATACTTCACTAAAGCACCAAGTCTCAGCTTTAATTTGAACAGTTTTACATCAATATAGAACGATTTTTTTAATTATGTAGGAGATATAACCCACACAGTTCTTTCAATATTGATGTAAATCCACTCATATTAAAGCTGACTTGGCACTTTCATGTAGTATCCATTAAAAAATGTGTAACTGTCCAAATATTTACTGTCTGAACTGTAACAGTTTGCATGTCAGCATGCTAACATTAGCATGTAAGCATGATATTTTAATCATTAACTTTAAAGTACAGCAGAGG
Organism: Scomberomorus guttatus; assembly: GCA_038419695.1. Taxonomy (NCBI): domain Eukaryota; kingdom Metazoa; phylum Chordata; class Actinopteri; order Scombriformes; family Scombridae; genus Scomberomorus; species Scomberomorus guttatus. The sequence continues at coordinate 31,762,999 of CM076450.1, read as the reverse complement.
CTGATGAATATTAAAGTATATATTAATATTAAGTCTCCCTCCACTCAAAAACATGTTTCTCTTCTTCCTTCAGCTGGATGTTGTTTCTTCTCTGTGCAGAATGATGTATGTGTGAGTTTGTTTTCACATTCATCTGCTGAAGGAGGAAAGTTTCTCTGAGCTCACCTTAAATCTCAGTTTAACACGTGAACCTACAAGCATGATTTGTGACATCACAACTAGTTTGGAGCCAATCATGGTCCAGTATGTAAATTACACAAGTGTGATGTGGAAACTTGAAGCCTCCAGTGCACAAACACTGAGAATGGACTTTACAGTGATGGAGACATCTGGTGTCCAGCAGGAAAACTTTAGAAATTACATATTTACATATTCATAGAAAAAGGACTAGATGTCATTTTAACGTAATTGAACTTCTTTTTGTGGAAAAACCATATCAGACACAAATCGTGATTCAAAGCAGAGGATTATATATTATAAAATATGTCTGTAGGGGTCTTTAAGTATTGGACAAGTGGAAGTTTTGACCTCTTTGTGGCACTAAATGAAAACTCTGGGATCATTCCAATCAGTCCAATAGATATTTCACTGTAGACAAAAGTGTTGGGGTAACATTTCCCTCAAAGCCACTAAACTAATTTGTTTCACCTTTCAGGATGGACACAGAGCACAAACTTTTCATATATATGTAGAGTTAAATTCCTGAATGAGACGTCTGCATGACAAAATCCTGATCTGACAACAAAGTAATGTCGCTTACCTCGGAGGTTTTGTCCTGATTTCAACAGGACACCACGCAGAAACCTCACAGGTTTTCCTTAATATATCAAACTTCACACATGATCCCGTCTGAATCCCTGCAGAAGGAAAACAAACAGTCCTTTAGACTCTACTGACTGTCAGTCAGTCACAGTCAGTTATCTGTATCCCAAATCTTTAATTAAGCAGAGAGCTGAGAACTACAGCTGGGTGAAGCTAAAACTGCAACACATCAATGATAAATTCCTCTGCTCCTTATGGTGTCAACTGGTACGAAGCTGAAACAGGCAGCTTAATATCTCTTTTATCTCATCCTCACGACCAGAGATGCTGTAGCTTCACCCAGTTTTTTCAAATTAAATTATACAGTCTTTGTTTTCATTGACGGGAAATATTTTGTTCACAGAAAATGAAAAATCTAAACTTAAAGAACCAGCGTGTAGGATTTAGTGGCATCTGGTGGTGAGGTTGTATATTGCAACCAACATAATACCCCTCCTCCTCTTCCTCCTCCTCCTCCTCCTCCTCCTCCTCCTCCTCCTCCTCCTCCTTCTCCTCCTCCTCACACTCTGAGCGTGTAGGAGAAGTTTTCAGGGCCTTTAAACTTCAGAAATTGACAATTGTCTTTTCTAGTCTGCAGTTCAATTCCAACAGCAGATCTTTCTTTCATATCAAAAGCTCTCGATTCTCGGCATCTCTCTACTTTCTCTTACTAATAAAGCCATAAAATTTGGCCCAAAATATATACAAATAAATAAAAGTTACTGTACCATGGCTCTGCTGGTCCCAGTTTCCTTTCTCACAGTCTTTATCAGTACGACACTGTTTGCCTTTAAGGGGAACCTGGAATATAAACACTGCTGCAAAATAAGAAAGTTTTGCTAACTTTTCATCTGAACCATTAACAGCACGATCAGTTCTCAGGGTCTCGTTAAGTGTTTCCCAAAAGCATCCTAACTGAAGTGGCTCTTAGCAATGATCATGATTAATGAGTGACCCCTAAACACTTGTAGGAGGCTGAGAGCATCTTAAGGACAGGTGAACGTTTTTTCAAGTCTGTCAGGTGTCCATATGAACAGTGAAATAGGTTTTCAATCATTCCTCCTGTTCATACTGGATATTAAAAGATCCCCTTCAAATGTGTTTTTAATGGAAGTGATGGAGGCCAAAATCCACAGTGTGTCCACACAGTCATTTAAAAGTAGATGTGAAGCTTATATGAGGCTTCAGCAGTCTGAGTTAGTCATATCAAGTGGATATCTGCCACATTTACAGTCTTTTTAGCATCAAATTCCCTCTTTGTGTTTCCTCGGACTGTGTTAGAAGATTTTTATAATGGTGGAAAGTTTATGGCAGGAAAAAACCTGTTTCAATGTTTATTTGGGCTCCTGGCTGTTGTGAACCCGTCCTTTAACATCTAAACTTGCTAAAATTGATCGTTATCAGGAAACGAGGCCCTGGTTGATCTTGGTTAACATTAAACTTAAAAAACTTTAACTACTTAAAATGATATAAATAGCAATAATGATGATAATAAGAATGAAAGAGCACCTCTGGGCATTTTCCTTGCTTCTGACTCTGTGTCACAATGACATTGGTCACCACAAAGAAAGAGTTTTTATCCTAAAATGAAAAAGAAAAAAAGGTTTTTAAATTTTTCCCCTTTGACAAACACAAAAGCACCTTTAGATCCCAGCTCGCACCTGTGACTGTCCGCTGTAGTCCACCACATCCCAGACCACGTCCCCGACCCCGGGCAGGTGTGTCTGGGCCACACCCTTCACCTTGGTGGTGACAGAGCTCACCACCAGGTCAAACTCCTGGTACTCCCTGTTCCACAACATCATGATGCTGCAACATAAAAACAACACAAATAAACTGTTAATGTGAAGCAGAACAAAAACAAAACTGGAAATAATAGATTAAAAAAAAACAGCTAGAAGCTATTTATTAATTTGCTTATTTTTTATTAATAATTATTAAAGGTGCAGTGTGTACAATTTAGTGGCATCTACTGCAGTGGTCCGGAGACCCCCAGGGGTCCTCAAGAGGGTTCCAGGGGGTCCCCAGCAAAAAGGGGAATAATTTATTTTCACTGTAAGTCAATCCATAAGTAACACAATGACAGAATGTATGACTATTTACATCAAGGGTTTCACACACTTTCTGTAATAAAACATGTAAAAGCAGTCTGACATCTGTCAGTTTAGGGGTCAGTTTAGAGGTCAGTTTAGGGGTCAGTTTAGGGGTCAGTTTAGGGGTCAGTTTAAAGGGCAGTTTAGGGGTCAGTTTAGGGGTCCTTGACGTGAAAAGTTTGAGAACCACTGATCTAGCGAAACAGACTTGGCAGAAATGGAATATAATATTTATAAGCATGTTTTAATTAGTGTATAATCACCTGAAAATAAGAATTGCTATGTTTTCATTATCTTAGAATGAGCCTTTATATCTACACAGAGAGCGGGTCCTCTTCCACAGAGCCCGCCATGTTGCACCGCCATGTTTCTACAGTAGCCCAGAACGGACAAACACGGACAAAGAGAGGGCCTTTCGCGTTTTTTCACGAGTTTCGCGGCCACTGTAGGTTCTCCTACACGCTTCAAAGGGGAGGTATTTATATACAGTATATACCTGGCTTCTTATTCACAGCTTCTTATTTCCGGCCCACCTTTAAAGTGGCATATCGCCTGCAGGTGGCGTTGTTCAGTCATTTTAAAGCTAATTCATGAACTGAAAACGTAACAACAGGAGAAGATGAGGTGAGAATGAATCATAGAATTAAATGGTCTTTAATTAATTTACAATCCTAAATTTTAATCATTTTAACTGTAGCGTTTTTCTCTTATTGACCTTCCTCATCCTCACTAAACTGATTTTCAGTCTTATTGCTGCTGCTCAGTATTTAAAGTCTCAATAAACCAACAGACAGAGAACACACAGTCTCATAATCCTGAGTTTTATTCATTTTTACTGTAGTATGTTTTTCTTTGCTTTTTTTTTGCTTCAGTTAAAAGCAATGCCATAGAAACTTTCTTTCTCAGTATTTTAGTGCACAAATGATGAAGTAAATTCCATCCAGACATTTTTGGAGCCTAACTTTCGTCCCCTGCAGGATGCTGCAGCTAACTGTAAACCTGCTGAAAGCAGCAGCCGCTCCCGGAGCCTGCAGACAGCTGCGGGGGCTGAAATATTTCACACGTCCTCTCACACGTCCTCTCACACGTCCTCTCACACGTCCTCTCACCAGATAAACAGCAGAATTGTTGCGTTCAGAGTCCACTTCAGAGAGCCGAGCCGGACGCTCTGGATCCGGACCAGCTTGTTGGTTTCATACTTGCAGAGGCCGAGCAGACCGTAGGGCATGGTGCTGCCTGCTGTCCGGGCTGCTTTCTGCTTTTTTTTGGGGGGGGGGGGGGGGAGGAATCTCTGACTCATTTCTTGACTCTTCTTCCTGGTCACATGTCCAGCGTACTGCAGCTGCTGCTCTCACTGCTACACAGTTTACTGCAGACAATCATATAATAACCATTTATTGTATTGTATGTATTTTATATTTGTGGTTAATTTAGAAACTGTTTTCACTTCAGTCAAAAATCCACATTAAATCTTCTTTGCATGTTATAAAACATTTAAACTACGTTTTAAAGGCACTGCTGTAAATATCACACTGAGGCTATTTTGCATATTAAGTACTTTTAATTTTGATACTTTTAGTACATTTTGCACCTTATACTTATATACTTTTACTTAAGATTTTGAATGCAAAAATTTAAAATGGTTCATTCATAAATACCATCTCACACCAGTCAGGATGCACAAGCTAAGAAAACTCAGAATCTCTGAGATGTGAGACAGCAGGAGACAGAAATTAGGCACCTTTTGGAAATCAATATCAATAACTTCACAAAATGAACAGTAGATACTGAAATTCAATTCAATTCTTGTTTATTTTTATTAAATTTCAAACTAAATTAGAACTAAGATACATTAAAAATAACTGTAAAAATAAATGACTAATTTTGTTTTGTCTAATTTTGTGTTGGAAAGACGAGACTGCTCCAACTTTTTATTTATTTCTTGATTAAATATCTTTTTTCTTCCCTTTGAGAAGTTGTCATTTGGAAACAAAAATTGTGGACAAACTTTCTGATTTTTGGTCACCTTTTATCTTGTATTTGGAAAATATAAGATGCAAAAAGGAGCAGATGTTTTGTTATAAAACATATTGTTTAATGGCCTTTTAAAGACATATTGGCTCATTCTATATAACTGATGTGCTGTTTTTGTTTTGTGGCCTGGCGACGGCTTATTATATCTACAGTTTGATGAAATGGAGAATAATAATAAAAATATATTAATAAAGGAGTATTTTTATACTGTGGTACTTTTTCCACCACTGATTATATCCCACACATCACATCACAACTCTTAATCTGATTTACAGGTCTGAGATTAGTAATGTTATAAAGCTGTGAAACATATACTCAGACACAGTCCTGTATTAACAATCATCCCTCTGCCTCCTGTGTAATTCTGTATTACATAGGAGGTCTTAAGATTGGGCTCACGTAACCAACAGCCTCTCTGTCACAGTTTACTACTGTGGCTTTTTAAAGATTCTCACCCATCCAGGTCATAGAAAGGTGTAAAAATAGAAGAGTGGACTTCTGTTTTAAAATTGAAAAAAGAGTTTAAGACCGCAGCTGCCACCATAAAGAATAAGAGAAGAGATACACTTAAAAAATACACAATGTCAATCTAAAGAAAGTTCTTCTGCAGGACATGACAAAGATTATTTCACTAGTTATAGTGGCAGACTAGATGCTCTAGATGGCAGTGTTGTTCTAACTGTGGTCATAAATTGAAGCATAAATTGACTTCTAATAACTTCACAAACTGCCCAACAAAATGTCTGCCCAACAGAAACTCTGCATTACCTCCATGTTATAAAATATTTTAGAATTTATTTCAGCGGTCCGGTGCAGAAACAAAACCAGGAATTTGTTCATTCCTTTCTTTGAGATAAAGACCTTGTTGTTCCCAGCAGGACAAACGGATTGCTGTGAGGAAAAAACTGACCACAGCGGACCGAACAATGACGGCCTCTCAGTCCCTGCAACAGTCATGTGTGTCACTGTGTGGGAGGTCCAGCCATGTGTCCTGCTGAAGTGTCTATGAGCAAACCCCCAGAAACCTGCTGCAACATGTCAGTCATTCAACAACAGCACAAATGTGTCCACTATCTACTGTCCCTTATCTCTTTACCCAGCATGCTTATTACATAATGTTGTAAGTCATATAACCTAATGCAGAATTTCAGAAAGCAGTGACAAGTTGACAGTTGTGTTTTGAAGCACAGTTTTAATATTTGTGGTTTAGACATAAATGGTTCATGACAGTTTCCATATTAAATATCAGGTTACAGCACATGTTCATACATCTCTGTCATCTTTGAGGCAGCATGAAATCAAACTGGATCGCTCCAAACTCGAAGTTTGTTGCTCTTTTGAGGAACATGAGATGAATTTTGAGGGTCAGCAGGAAAAAATAAATCCTTAATACACAAATGAGTTGTTGAGAAACATATTTTTAAATTTCTAGGTTTTGTTCAGAATTTATTGCATGAAAATAAAGATTTTTTTGGTAGAAAATCATATCATGTTTGATTGCTGCTATCAGCTGGAATAAAAAACAGCAGCAGATATTTTATTACACGGAAACTGAAACAAACTCCACATATGTCATGACAAACCTGCACAGGACCTCTGCTAATAAAAAGCACCTTACAGCGATGAAATTAAAACCAATTTAGTGCTTCTTGACATGAATGAGTTGTTCTTCCTCAGCTGAACATCTTCTTAAAATGTGGTTTGAACATCTCCAGCGCGTCGCTCTTTTGCAGCGTCTGCGGCAGGCTGCTCACCTTCATGACCACCTCGTGAGCTTCGTCAAACAACTTCACACCCAGCTCCTTCTTCACTCGCTCTGCCCAGGCGATCAGCTTCGGCCGGCCTTCCAACACGTTCAGGCCAGTTCCAATAGGCTGTAAAACACAGATATATTAACTCTCATTCACACACAAAGTCTTCCTCCACTCAAAAATGTGTTTTTCCTCTTGTTCCTTCAGTTGGATGTTGTTCTCTTCACTGTGCAGAATGATGTATGTTTGTTTTCATCTGCTGAAGGAGGAAAGTTTCTGAGTTTAAGTGGTGGACCTACGAACAAGATGTGTGACATCACAACTAGTTGAGCCAATCGTGGTCCAGTATGCAACTTATTTGAAGCCTTCAGTGCACAAACACTGAGAATGGACTTTACAGTGAAGGAGGAGACATCTGATGTCCAGCAGGAAAACTTTAGAAATGAAAACTATTTGCATATTCAGAGATTCTAGATCTTTAATGACGGAGAAGGAGGAGATGACATTTTAAGGATTTTAATGAGATAATTGATCCATATCAGACACAAATTATTATTCCAAGTAGAGGATTTTTAGATGATGGATAGATAATAATGTATTTTTACTCTTTTTGGTTATCATTAATCTAAGAAAATCTAAGAAAAGTCTAAAGCAGTTTTTCAAACTTGGGTTCAGGACCCCGGTGAACATGCAGAGAGGGTCTTCAGACTTTTCTGAGAGCAGTAAATTAATTTCACAAAAAGATCTTAGCTTAGACCCACAGCACAACCTGAAGTTTGCCCCCGTTCATTTTCTATGGCACACGAGCGAATTGCTTCACAGGGCATTGTGGGAAAAAAGGGAGGGGTCAAAACATTTAAAGAAATGTCAGCTTTATGCAAATGAGGGCGAAATTCGAAATTCTGACATAGTGGCTTGCTGGTGGACCAGGAAGCTATGGGAAGATGTCTGTGGAGGAGAAAATAATTGTTGCCGTTTTGGGAATTCCACTTTGATACGACTCTTCCCAACCAGATTAAACTAAAGGTTGAAACAGGTAAATTGTGTAGAGAATATTACAGCGATTTTGCAACTCAAAATGGATACTTATAGGGAGAAATGGGCCTCGTAATAGTGTTCTTATCACAATAAAAAGTATTATAAATCTGCATACTGGCAATGAAATGTGTATGCTGCACATGTGGTGCTGTTTTTCTTTAAATGTATTAATTTATTTATTTCAATTTGTGTGTCTACTTATTTTCCTCACTCACGTCTTTGTGTTTACACTTTGGTATTAACTAATTCTTTTGTCTGTGTTTTTCTGAAATACCCAAACAAGGACGAGGACAAAGGAAATGCTGCTTGGCCCAAAGTAGCACAAATTTTTAGAGAAAACGCCGAGTTGTTTCTTTACACAGTGCTTGCTTAGAAATGCTAACAGGCTAAAAACAGCTCAAATATTACCGGGAAACACACACAGTGGGCCGTCCTTGTTGACATTGTAACGTTAATATCTCTGCGTCCTTGACAGCCGGAGTCGACACGCCGATAGCGACGGGCGAGAGGTGACAGAGGTTCATGAGAAAGGTCCCTCCAGGTCTTTAAAGTATACCAAACTCAAATTGCTCACAGCTATAAACTCACATGACTATGATTTCATCATAATACAGTTTTTTAAAATATCAAAAATTGGAAACATATTTGGAGGCGGGGTAATGTAATCATCTTGGTTAACGTTGGGTAAGTTATTTTGGTGAGATTCAATTACAATAATTTGATAACATTAAAACTAGATTTTCTTACTTTACTCAAATATGCACAAATATGCATGGTTGCACATACAGTACAGTGATAAAAACTGGTGTTTACTCCCATATGAATCGATGCCATTTCCTGTGAGATCAGGATCAAACTGGCGTATCAGTCACAGTAGAAATCCTGCAGCAGCCTGGTTGCAGTAGCAGAAGTTGTTTTATTACCTGCATGATCTCCACTATAGCCACCACATCAGCCACAGAGACTTTGTCGCCGATGATGAACGGTTTGTTCTGGAGGAATTTCTCCTCCAGCAGGTTGAGCGACTGATTCAGATCCTCGACAGCAGCGTCCATCTTCTCCTTCGGGACCTCAAAGCCCATGATGACAGGAAACATAGTCTGCACAGAGAGACGTGTGAAAGTAAATACAGCGTGTGTTCAAAAACGGCATTTTAGAATTTAGCCAGCTTAATACAGACATACTGAAACAAGCTGTTTTAGCTCCTGTCTCTTTAAGGCCCCCCTCCTGATGAGCCCACTCTGTTCTGATTGGTCAGCTCTTAGAAGCAGACTTCTGCTCTGGAGGCTACGTCAACAAACCATGCAACAAGCTATAGCGGTAGAATTTCTCTACTTTTCCTTGTTCTTTACTCGAAATGAAAACTTCTCAAATACATTCAAACATGTTCAAGCCCAGAATCAGATCAGAAATGTGAGATTGGACAACGCGAAGAACACATGGAAAAACCTTAGCAACAACCTTAGCAACCAAGGCTACAGAGCGGACGGCCGTTTGTTGGGATGTGCAAACGATCTGACGTCGGTTCGATGGGGATGCAGGTAACTTTGAAGTCCTGGCTTTTGACTTGCAGCGAGCATTTCTGCGTACATTCACCTCAAGTTTGGGAACTTAGACCATGTCTGACATCATAACAGTATATAAATAACAGAAAATCACAAAAAGCAGAATATGTCCAGTTTAATCTTGGGGTTCAGGATTGATGGAGGACTCATCGGCCCAGTCCACCAACCCAGAGTTCACATGGCTGCTCACATGAACTGTTAAAAGTCGTCCAGTTCAAACCCCGGGGCGGCTCTTATTTAATCTGAGCAGCTCGACTCTGTGCCTCTTTGTTCCATGTTAACTCTATTTTGCTGTTATAGTTAATGTGTTTAGCAGCTCTGGCACTGGGAAGGTTTTTAGTTTTTTCTTTTACACATTGATCATTACATCACACATTAAGCACTACACTTAGTCTCTGTCCTGTTTAATACACTAGGCAGAGAGGTGGTTGCCTCTTCTGTGTTTTGTTTTCAGCAGGTAAGATTAGTGTAGTCAGACAGCTTTTATTTTCCTTTACTTTGTTTAAGCAGCAAGGAGTTTATAGGAAGTAAAGTTTTCTTTTGTTTTTTTCGGTGTTGGCTCCAATCCCCCCGTTTCTGAACAAACTACAGTAACCACTGTCTTCAGGGATGAAGGATCATGTCACCCAGTGCAGCGCTGTGGCTCATTGACGTGCTTTTAACAGTTTTTGAACAACAACGGAGGTCTACAGCACATATCAGGCTTTGGATACACACACAGTACTTGTAAGTAGATCAGTTCATTGTTGGTTTGGCTCCAAACATGAGATTTGTTGACAAGAAGAAAAACAGGAAATCAGCAGCCATGTCCTTTGAAGGTTTTCTCTTAATTGAATCGAGGGTGTAAGGATCGAGGATGTTGTACACTGTACAGATTGTAAAGCCTCCTGAGGCAAATGTGTGAATTGTGATATTGGGCTATATAAATAAAAAAGGACCTTTTTTGTATTTACCTAAGTTTGTGAATTTAATAACCAGCTTCTAAACAATAAATGTTGATAACTAACTGCCTGATTACACCGACATTATGTTGCTTCCCTTACCCTTATAGTATATCTGTCTATTATTGTAACCAGGTGACATTATGGTAGTCATTATCATGCTGTAGTAAATTCATAAAACATAAATATAAAAGTGTGTATATCTTCAAGTATATTTTATATCTTCAGACAATTAATAATAGATATTTCAGTGTCAGGACTTTAAGGACAAACACAAAGGCAAAACAGAATATATATAAAAAATAAAATGTTAATATATTCAAACAAAGTTTTTTAGTTCATCTCTTCTATACTTGAGTTATTTAGTATCAGTAGTAGTTTTAACTTCTGAAAAGCATCTATTATCATTTTTTGTATCAGTGACACAGAAAGAAACAAAAAACTGACTAAATGAACTTTGTGTGCTGTGAAGTAGGTCAGGTGAGGTTATGATTATGATGATCTGGGACTCGTACCCTGAGCAGGAAGACCTTTGACCCGTGAGCTCTGAGGCCCATGTGCTGCCAGGACAGATATTCATTAACACGAGCTCGCTGCTGCAGGTCGGCTGGATACCAGTGATCTGCCACCAAAGACACATGTTTCTGCGCCAGGTACTTCAGGATCGCAATGCTGCAGAGAAGAGGCAACAAATTAATGTTTTCAGCAAAATCACACAATCAGATGTATTGTTGTGCTGATCTACATTAAAAATATCACCGACCGACCACTTAAAATGATGTTTATATAAGTGTATTTACTGAAGTGAAGTCAGTAGGCGCTGCCATTGTGAACCAGGACAGGAGCTACCTGACAAACCCTTCAGTGTGCCCTTTTTAATGTTTTACCACACAAATTATTATAATTAAAAATTTTATGTTTAAACTTTAAGCCCCACAATCCACCACAGTTCTGTCGAATTTGGACCAGTGGTGTCTAAAATATTGAAGATTTGTTTTCAAAATTTGAATTATAACCTCTTCAAAAAGCCAGTCAGTGTAAGTTCAGTTTTTAATGTGGGCCGGATCGATCCCAAACATCATTTAAACCCTGCATGACACCCCGACAACCCAATTTATTATCATTTTTACATGTTATTTTACAGAAATTTAACTGTTCATACCGACAATCACATACAATAAGGAAAGGAGTCAGAAAACTGTGCATAATGTTATTTGCTTGTCTGGTGGCTGCAAAGCCTCGTGGAACAGTTTAGTTTGTTTACTTTGTTTTTTAAATGTCACTTCTCAGTCCTTTTAAAGAATCCTCCACTCATTTAACATGGACTTGTGATGAATATCGTCTTTTTTATTGATTTCATTTTTCAAAACCTGACAGTTCAGTCAGAGGTTGGGGTGTGTTATGCTAGTAGTGGCAAATGTAGTCTGGAGCTGTTAGCCTCCAGCAGAGATGAGGAGCTACAGAGGTCTGGTAACCTCACTTCTTTCTAACTCCACATTTTTTTTAACTTTTCAAACTTGTCTTCAGCCCCGACTGAGGCTGACTCAAGTGACATCAGTTGAGGCAAATCAGATTTCAGACACAAAAGGCTTTATACTACTTTTTACACAGAGAACACCTGGAAACACATGCTGAGGTATAAAATCGGTTCTTAATACCACAAACTGAAAATCCACTCATCCCGATTGTACTGGGATGGAGGCAGCAGATAAAACCACAAATATCTCAGGTCCACCCAGGGAGTAAGTGGGAAAACACAGTATATTCTTATAATTTGGTTGAACTGAAACTTTAAACCATCACAGCAGCCTTTCTTCATCGCAGGTTTCCATCATAAGTTTGCTTGCTGGTGTCTAAAAACTGGAGGGATGGACTCAGCTTGATGAGATTCTACACTTGAAAACAGTTTTCAACCCTCACAAATGATTTAAATGATTTGTAGATGTCAGGACGTCTCTGTACCTCTCTGTCAGAACGAAGCTCCCGTCCTTCATGACAGGAACCTTCCTCATCATGCTGATCTTTGCAAACTCCTCGCTGTACTGCTGCCCTGAGACAAAAACACACACAAATGAGAAACACAGCTGTGGAAAACTGTAAAAAAAAACAAAAACATGGTTTGTCATGAAAACGCATTAGAAAAATGATAAAATACTGTATCTGATTGTGTTTTTGTGCTGTTCATATCTCCCTCTTCTATCGCCTCTCAAACACTTCTTGCCTATTTTCTTTTCTCTGTTATACTCAATCACCTCAGGGACACAGAATGTTTTGTCTGGGTGCTTTGACCTCTGACCCTCAACATCCCACTGTTTGTTTGTAAAGTCGGTTATCTAGGAGTTAACTGAGAGCGGCTGTGGATACGACTGTCAGCTTTCTGGGTGAAATGTGAAAATATAAACTGATAGCTCGGAGGAGGGTTTCTCACTCTGGAGCTCTTTTGAATGTCCGTGCTTACTGAGCATGTTCAAAGCCTTGAACTTCCAACCTGTAGAGGAAAAAAATTGGCTGGAATTTAACAATGCATATTTCTAAGGTTGGAGCTTATGTAACAAGTTCAAATACTGCAGGACATTCAACTCTGCAGAGTCAACAAACTCACACCTCTGTACTATTCCAAGAGCTCAACAAAGACAAATTAAACTTGTATATTGAGGCAGAATGTGAACAAAAAGCCTAAAATCATTACTAAAAGAGAGCTATACATGTATTTTCTTATGTTTGTATCAAACAGTTTAAATGTTTCGTAGAACATTTTTAATTTATGAACCACTATTTTCTATTTTCCTATTCTACCAGCATATCAATAGCATCATATCAAAAGCATCTTAAAGGACAGGTTCACAATTTTTAAAGTGTGTCTTAAAACAGTCAAGTGTCCATATGAACAGTGAAAGAGGTTTTCCTTGCTGTAATCATTCCTCCTGTTCATACTGGCTATTCAAAGACCCCCTTCAAATGCTCTGACTGATATCTACTGAAGCTGAAGCTTCATATTAGCTCAGTTCAGTTTGTTGCAATCTGCAACCTCACTGCTAGATGCCACTAAATCCTACACACTGCACCTTTAAACCTGCAGTGTGGGGCTTTTGTCTCCCCCTTCTGGCAGTGAGAGTAACTATAAAAACACTGTCGACACGTGCTTACGTTATAGGCTCCACTGTAGCCTACTCTGTCCGCTACTGTTGCGGCTGTGAAACGGTGGATAAATCGTTTTAAACGTCACACGAAATGACTCGTTTCACAATCAGAATTTGCTCCATTTAGTCCGATAACATTTGGAAAGTCTAGAAGAGCCGCACGATTCAATTATTTTATCCTCATTCAAGTGAGCAGAGAGCTAACCGGAAGTTACCAGCGGAAGCCTCTGGGTGCACATTCAAACAGCCAGTGCGGGAATGTCCCTCCCAGCATGAGATTTATAAACTCTGTAAACTGTGAAATACAGAGAGATTTCTCTGGCCGTGAGAACTCGTGTGAGCTCGTTTGGCAAGAGCTTGAATGTAACGGACATTCATTTATAGCCTATGTAAAAGTTCCACTCTGCAGGTTTGACATGTTTAGATTAGAGGTTGTTCTATGTAGCCCAAATTTAAATTTTTCTGCTTGGAGTTACTCATATTGTCATCAACAAAACTGACTTTTAATTATGTCTAATCAGGAGGGATTTAATGCCATTGAGTTTACAGCTGTAACAAAAGTTAGAGACCATCTGCCTCCTGTCTGCACCGTCAAAACCAAAAGCCTTAAAGTTATACATGTTTTAAAAAGTCTAATCCCTGTCCCTGTGCCTTTATATATGTGGGATTACCTGCAGAGAGGTCGATGAACTTGAACTCAAAGGGAATCCCGACCACTTTGGCGAACAAGAAGACAGAGCGGCAGGGCTGCGAGTGCAGGTCGAGGTAGAGCTCCATCACGTCAGGGTCTGAAGGCTGCAGATTTTCCCACTTCCACTGTGCTCCTTCTGTGTTTTCAGTTCTCTCCTGCAGCGTCTTTTATTATCCTCTGTCCGCCCAGGACCCCGCCTCTCCTGCTGTAAAGCTCAATGATTTTTAAACGGGCGCGACAGTTCAAAGTGAGCAGACCGTCATGGTTGAGCAGTCTGACCTTTTGCCTCAGCTCAGTACAACATTTTGTAAACACTGCTGAGACCATCACATTTTTATCTGCATGGTAGTCATGATTAGGTCTGGTCTTTCTAATGAGTTCACAGTTACAGCAGTGGAAGAAGTATTCAGAACCTTTACTTAAAGATCCCCTCCATACATGTATTAAGACATATACAAATACTCTGCTTGGAACAATAATGTAGGTCTCATATGGTTTTTACACAAAAAAAGTTTTAAAAGATTCTCCCTCATTACAAATTCCAGAATCTATAAATATGCAAATATGTTTCATTTCAGATATTTAACAGCTGGACACATAATGTCTCCTACCTTTTGCTGAAATATTGGATCATTTGAACATTTATTGAAATGAAACCATGTGAGAAGTTTAGAGGGAAAAATCACTATTTGGTGGAGCTGTTAACAACTCATAGACATCTGAAATGTGACCCCGACTACACACTGCTTTTTGTAAGACGTCAAAAGCCAAAAAGGTTGGAAACCACTGGTTTCATCTTTAACAATGTGTTGTATTTTAAAAGCTTGTTATATTATCCATTGTGTCAAATCTTCATCTGAAAAGTAACTAAAGCTGTCAAATAAATGTAGTGGAGTAGAAAGTACAATATTTCCCTCTGAAATGTAGTGGAGTGGAAGTATAAAGTAGCATCACATGGAAATACTCAAGTAAAGTACAAGTACCTCAAAAAATTGAACTTAAGTACAGTACTTGAGTAAATGTACTTAGTTACTTTCACCACTGGTAACTAAGTACATTGACACAAGTACTACAATTTTAAATGAGATTTTGAATGCACGACTAATACATGTAATTGGGTATTTTTTCAATGTGATACTTCTACTTACTTCCTTTTAGTAAAAAGGAAGGTAAAGTTTGACATATAGTCAATAATCATATGGAAAAAATAGTAAAAATGTAGCCTATTATTTTTTTCTCCAAGAAAACCAAATATTCACATGACCTACATCAATTTTCACTCTACTGTCAAACAAACTGACTATGACATTAGGTGTCTAAATTATCATATTTTAAAATTATCATAATTATTTAGTGCTGAAAACAGTTTGTTGATTGACAGAACTACAATTGTGATAATTGATTAATCGTTTAAGTCATTTATCAAGAATAAAATGCAACTTTCTCTGGTTCCAGCTCGTCTAATGTGAGGATTTGTTGCTTTCCTCTGTTTTATATCACAGCAAACTAAAATACCTTCAGCTCTGGGAAACTGTGATGGACATTTTTCTGACATTTCACAGACTGAACTATTAATCACTTAATTATAAACAATCAGTCCACAGATGAATCCTAACAGTGAAATAATTTTGCCATCAGCAAATGTGCAAAACAGCAATTAGCTACAAATATTTACTAACAGGTCATCAGTCAGGATAGAAGCAACCAGCAGGATTACATTTTTTAATTTAATTTTCATTTTGAAAAAAGAGGCAGCCAGATTAAAACTTTCATCACTCTTTACTGCTTACTGGATTTGGTTCAGCAGTGTGCAGAGGTGGAGGCTTCTGCAGCTGAATCTTCCTGCTGAGCGGCCGGAGCAGCCGGGTCAGACAGATCGACAGAGCTGGATGTTTTTTGACTGCAGAGTTTCCTGAGGGTCGAACAGAGCAGCAGCATTAATATAAAAATATAAACACATTTATATGTAAAACAGTGTACAGCCACGCTAGCAGCTCTGTGAGGCTCCACTGAGACACAGCAGTGTTTTGAGCGAAAATGATAAAGTCAGTGTGCCATGTTGATGTTCAGCAGGGATAATGTTTACCATGTTCAACTTGTTGGTTTAACATGTTAGCATGCTAACTGCAGGAGCTATATTATTAGTTTGTTTGTTGTATTAATAATTATTAGTATTTGTTTTGAGCTCTGAGCTAAAAGAGGCAACGTTTGTGACACTTTAAATCATTTTCCAGCTTAAAACACAGGACACCAGTCACAGCTGAGCTCCAGTTGTCACTTTAACAAAGACAAGGGAAGGCAGGTTTGTTTGTACTGCACCTTTCAACAACAAAGGTGCAGTACAAAGTCTTCTATGCGTACCTAGTGTATGATCATATGAACAGGTGAACACATGAACAAGAGATGTAGTTTGAGTTATGTTTCATAACTGTTTCATAACTCAAACAGTAAATGGATCCCACACTGCCCCCTGGAGACAAAATCCTTGAGCTTCCACATCATATCACACCTGTTGAGAGACGGCTGGTTGCTGCTGGACTGAGCAGCTGCTGTCCCGGAGGCGGTTGGTTTGCGACTCCACCTGGGCCGGGGTACGAGGCCGAGGTCGCCCGGCCTGTATTTGGCCAACAGGAACAGAGGATCTTTTAAGACTTTCAGGGTCTCTGCACTGTGAAGGAGAGACGGGATGATGGGAACAGGACCAGACTAGAAGTTCTGTTCTTCAATACAAGTTTGAGGTTTTCATACTTTACTTGAGTATTTCCATTTGAGGATACATCCAACTTTTCCTTCACTACATTTCAGAAGGTACTGTACCTTTCACTCTGACAGCTGTAGTTACTGGTTATTTTGTAGAATCCAATTTTATGTTCAACATGAGATAAACTCATAAAATATCATCAATATCATCTTTCTTTCTTTCTTAACTTCCTTTCATCTGTCATTATCTTCTCTTCTTTATTTACAGGAAGAGAAAAGACAAGAGACACAGATGAAGGTCTTAGGTAACATTAAACAAGTATCATTAAACTCAGTGAAATATTATGACAATAGTCTGAGTCCCAGAGCCGAGGAGAGCAGCAGGTGAGCCAACTGTTAATCACAGCTGTCAATCAACACCCACACAGCAGACATCAAAGCTACTATAAGTCTCCAAATCTTATTAACGGAGCAATAATTTCCAAAATGACCACCAGCAAACTTATTAGAGGGCCTGAATTTAGAGATTGAAACCATAATGAGTTGAAAACAAACCAGGTTGTGTGTGAAAGCACCTTCAAACTCAGTAAGAACAGCTTTATTTAGAGAGAAGTACGTTGTTATTTGTATATTTTGATAAGACCAGAGCACAGCTGATCTGGTATGATCCAAAGCTCAACAGGACTCTGATCCAGCTGATCTCAGGAAACAGCTGCAGGGTGTTCTGGGTTTTTCTAAACAGGAAATCAGCAGAGTTCACGCCACTGCTGATACATAACACTAACAGATAGTATCCAGCGGAGAGTGATTCCAGTACCTCGCTGGTTTGGGGCCAGAGGTCCGCGGTCCTTGTCCTCCAACGCTCTTCTCAGTGGCGTCATTGAGGGCAGAGCCTGTTCCCTGGGGGGCAGAGCTCTCCAAGATCTCCAGCAGCCTCTGCATCTTCAGCTCAGTCTTGGGTGTCTTCTCAAACTCCTGAAGGAGACAGAGACAACATCATTGCATAAACAAGCTGTGAGCATGAAGTTGAAATATGACTTTTAAGTTTATATAACAAATTTGTTAAGCAACAGTTGACTATTTACACATCCAACAGACACAGAACAGTTTCTGTAAACCTGACAGTCCAAAATTCACTCTTCTTTTAGCTGTTTTTGTTCTACACTAACTCCTGAGGGAAATATTTGGCTAGTCTACAGCTAACTGTGTGCCATTTTTCTCTGAAAACAGCATTTATCAGCGAAAGAGCCAGATATTTCCCTCAGGAGTTGATAGAGAGCAAAAACAGCTAAAAGAGAGAGAATATTGGATTTAGATTCACCAGGTGGACAGAAACACGACTCCAAATGATAATGTTGCTCCGTAACTGCTGGATGTGGAAATAAGCAACTGTTTCTTAACAAGCTCATCATATTAACTTAAAAGGTGATGATATGTCAGTGTTGGTCACTACTAGTGAAAACTAGTGAACAAAAAATAATTTATTGCAGGTTTAAGGAAAATTCTGTTAGTTTAGTTTACTTAAGTATTTCAATTTTCTGCTCATTTATACTTCTACTCCACCACATTTCAGAGGGAAATATTGTACCTTGGTACTTTGTAGATTAAGAGAAACATTTTAAATATAAAAGTAGCTCCTCCGTGACCAGCTACAGCATTAAAATGCTGCTTACATGTCAATGCATTAGTAATAATAAACTATAATAATATAATGCAGTAAGAACCTGCAGACACTCTGTGGGGCACGTGGTCAGGATTGTGATTTTACCGTCAGGATATGTCTGAGAATAATGACTGCTTCCTGCATGACGGCCTCCAGCTGCCTCCTCCTGCTCCCCTCCTCCTGTAGCTTCGCCCCCAGCTGGACTGCCTCTGCAGTTTTTTGATGGCACTGCTCGGACACCGAGGTCAGGCGCTGTCTGAAAACACAACAGAGGCAGTAGCAGGGCATTTAACAAGTGGGGGTATAGCTCAGCGGTAGAGCATTTGACTGCAGATCAAGAGGTCTCCGGTTCAAGTCCGGATGCCCCCTGAATCAGATTTATACATACTAGTACAGTGAACATTCAAAAGATGCTGGGCCGACTACTTGGCCTCCAGCTGCTGCTTCAACACAAAGGAAAATGAATACTGTTGATGTGAGGTGTCAATGAGTATATACACCAACAATGTGAAAGAAACTAACTTCCTGTTATACACAGATGTTATAAGTATTCTAATAGTAAATAAATGTTCGTTTCTCATTTCAAGTAAAATAAGGCTGAATTTAAAAATAAAATACCTGATAGAGAGCTCTTGATAAAATGTGCATCTTAAACCTTCAGTGCAGAACTGAACTTTTACATATAAATGAACGTTACATTCAAGCCAAACAAGTTCTCACTCTTCTAGACTTTCCAAATGTTATCGGGCCGAATGGATCAGATTCTGATAGTGAAACAAGTCATTTCGGGGGTTGTGTGACACTCAAAAATGTATCCACCGTTTTACAGCCACAGCAGTAGCGACGGAGTAGTGCAGACAGTGTTTTTGTAATTACTCTCACTGCCAGAAGGGGGAGACAAAAAGTCGGCTTGGATCTGAGTGGGCATGTTTGCTCAAAAGATTTGTGCTTTGTTTCATAGTGGCGTTTCACAATCGCCAAGTTCTCACAACATATGAGACATACTAGTTTTAAGTATTAAAAATAGGATTTGATATAATGAAAATAGTATAAATTATTACTTTCTTCAAATGCACCTTACATGACAATGAATGTGAATGTGGATAAATTATGAGACTTATATACTGACAGCAGAAAGAGATGGAAGTTCTACCTAAGAGTCTCTATCTCGGTATCCTGTATCTTCTGGGTGATCCTGCAGTCATTTAGCTCCACCTGCAGCAGCTGACACTTTATCCTCAGCTGCTCCACCTCCTGAGGAACGGGAGACAATTTATACTTTTGGTGACTTTCTTTTTTAAACTCTATTGTGAACTTTGTGTTTGTTTGCAAGTTGACAGATGCTTCCTCTATCCAAAGATCAGCTGATTAGAATTTGCAGATGTTTTAAACCTGCCATCAGATGAGTACATATATATTTGCCATAACAAAGATTCAAGGACTGATGAAAGGAGAAGAATGAACAGAAATGATAAATAAGATGCTAAAAAGGCTCCAGCTTTTTGTGCCTTTATTTCAGGGTTTGGCATTCATCACCTGAGGATGAAGAGGAATCCTGCTCAAACCTCAAAGATTTTACAGGTCCAATGAGACAAAAGTAGAAGCAATAAAAATAAACAGGGGTGGAGAAGAAGAGTAGATGGAATAAAGGAAGATGATGAAGAAAAATGACAAATCAGTTTTGACAGAAGTGTGGGCAGAAATATGTGTCATTAAAAACTGAATCTGAATCATTTGTATTTGAATTTGAATTGCTCAACTTTCAAGTTTATTCAAATTCAGTTACAAACTAATAAATTCAATTTCAAAGTGTGCTATTCAGATTCAGATATAATTGAGTTTCTAGTGACACATATTTCTGCCCCTACAAAGGCTGCAGCTTTGCAATCTTTGCAAGTTGGCTACTTTTGTCTCCATTTCAGCAGCAGATGCCGGTTTGCCTCCTCTGGTGATGAAGAAGAATCCTGTCTAAACATTTGTGCCCCAACAGTAACGCTAAAACTCCTCACAGAGGCTGGGAGACACTGGATATGGAAAAACTGTACATTTCTTCCTCAACACGAGCTGAGAAACTTAAAATCACAGAGCACCTGGGTGTGGAACAAAAAATACAACTTTTTACAAGCTGCATATGAATGTAGGTTCTAACTAGGACAGCTACTCATTTTTAGAGGAAATTTTTTTTTTAAAAAGGCAGCAATGCTTTTGGGTGGCTTTTATCACATGTTCTCACCTTAAGTTTGCCCACCTGCTGCATGTTACAAACAACAAGTGATAAGCCTAAAAAGTCACATGGCCTTCAGTAATCTCATATATTCTGTAAAATAGTACAGATAAGCTCAGGTAGCTGAATGTAAAGTAAAAACTTTCTCTTCTAAATCCAATGTTATGCACACTATTTCTCTCAGACGCTGAGGCCCTGTCTGAAAACAGAATAGACACAGTGACAGTGTAACCAGCAGGTGGGGGTATAGCTCAGTGGTAGAGCATTTGACTGCAGATCAAGAGGTCTCCGGTTCAAATCCGGATGCCCCCTGAGTGAAATATTATGTTGCTTTGTAAAAGCCATTACATTTTCTCCCATCAGTGGTGTAGCTTAAACACCTCCAGTGTCCTGAGTGACATTTTCTATCTTCTACAGCTCGTTTCATGAGCTACATACAGTATAAATGTAGGCTGTAACCTTCAACTCTGTCATATATCCTAAAGTAACATCAGGTTAACTAAGTTAGTGGAATGTGCACAAACCAGGTCTCTAACATTTTAAAATCTAATTGTCATGTTACATAGTCCTGACTGTGGAGTCCGCTTAAAGGCAAAAAAATATTTTTTTTTTAACAAATGTGCATTAGAGACACAATACAAGATAACTTCTTGAAATCATAAGAAATGAGAGAAACTTTTGGGAAACATTGTCTTTGAACATGATATTTAAGTGCCTCCACAGTCAGGAGATCATTTAATTTTAAAAAATACCATTTTCTGTTTTTTTTTTTATTCTACACCTCAGCGTACCAATGCTAAGTTATAGGACTGAAGCCAAAAGATTGTGACGGGTCCGTACAGAAACATGAACATTATTTTTTAGATAGGACTTTATATTTGAATTATTTACCACCAAAAGTTTTAAGTAAAACTGCAAAATAAAAAGTAACATTTAGTTACAGTTAGTATTTAGTCCACTGACACTCTCAGCTTTTAAATCCTTTATCCATTTTTATAAACAGCTCTGTTGTGCAACCACCAGATTTTTAAATTGTTTTGTTTTTCCTTATGGATTTTATGTCTAACTTTTATATTGTTTGTGTGTGTGTGTGTTCTTGCATTATTAATGATATCTCCTTCTCCCTCATGTAAATATCCAGATTATCTGAATATTTAAATATTTTTCACTTCAGAAGTTTTCCTGCTGGACACCAGATGTCTCCTCCTTCACTGTAAAGTCCATTCTCAGTGTTTGTGCACTGGAGGCTTCAAGTTTCCACATCACACTTGTGTAAGTTGCATATTGGACCAGGATTGGCTTTAAACTAGTTGTAAAGTCACAAATCATGCTTGCAGGTACACGTGTTAAACTGAGATTTAAGTTATACATACATCATTCTACACAGGAGGAGAACAAGAGAACAATTTTTTTAGCAAGACCAATGAAAGAAAATTTTAACGTTCGCGTCTTACCTTCTTGTGTATGAGGCACTCCGCTTTAACATTTTTGAGATTTTTCTTCAGACTGTCCATCTTGAAGTGAAGCTCACTGTCTTTGCTCCACTGGGCGTCTTTCTCCTTCCACAGGACCGTGTTCTCCTTTAGCAAGAAGTGCAGCTGCTCCATGTTCTTGTTGTGCTGAGCCCTCTCCTTCTGAAAAACTTCTGAAACCCTTTTCTGAAGGCAAATCTCCACATTTTTCTGAGCCTCCTTCATAAAGCTGTTATTGGAGGACGAGAGAAGGTAAGGAATAAGGAAAACAGTATTATAAATTCTCTTGCAGACACTATGCTGACTGTCAGTTTAACTCTGTCCTGGTCTTTACTTTTCCCTTTCAACCACTGCATCTGCCTTCAGGCTGTTGATGGCAGCTTCATGCTCCTCCTTCTGATTGACCAGCTGCTCCTTTAAAGTCTCGATGTCGGACATCAGCTGCTCCTTCTGTGCCTCAAACTTTAAAGCTGAGTGGAGGAGAGAAGAGGAGAGAAAAAATAGCACTATTAAAACAAAAAACATACTTGAGGCACTTGACTTTGGGATCCACTCCCATCCGTAATGTCACCTTCTTTTCTCCTGTTCTTTTATTCCAGAAGTCTTACGAAAAAGGGAAGTACATATAATAAAGCCTAGGGGCCTGGACCACAAAGTGAGATTAGTGGGTTAGCCGGCTATCTTTGGTGTCGCTCGTAATTAACAACCCGCCTCGTTCACATGAACGTGCTCGTAGCAGGAAAACTCAAAGTTGACTGAGTTGATAGTCAGCTTCATGATACCAGTTATCCAGGACGACCAACGTTATACTCAGTGAAGCCAGCTAACACAGAGAGAGACAAAGTTGAATTTGCTTTGTGATATAGGCCTCTGGAGGACGGGAGTGGGTGAACCTGATTAAAGGGAAAGTGATTAGAGGAACCAATAGGCCTTTTATTGGTTGGGTCATTTGAGAGCAGATATCTGAGGCGCACAGAAGCAGCCCGAATGTGAGGAGAGGGACCACAGCAGGAGCATCTGTGACAGCAACAGTATGTCTGAGTGCAGAGCAGTCAAACAGTTTTGACCAGGAGCAGAAAAAAACTGCGTACAACAAAGGACTATTCAAGTGTGAGCACAGGGTTTGAGGGAAAGTATTACAAACACTGAACGTGAAATCAAGAAATCATGCTCCTAAACTGAAAGATCATGCTCTTGAATAAAGATGGGAATAAAATCCCATGTACCTGTTATTCAGCTGTGTAGTGTCAGATGTCAAAAAATGCATTTTTTGACATCTCACAAGGAAAGACGGTGATAGACAGATGGTTCATCCAATCACCTGCCAAGTATTTTTTGGAAGTGCCCGCCCTTTCCCAAACAGTTTCCAGGGACGACTTTTCAGATGGTTTCTCAGATCAGCCTGCTAGATAATTACAAATATCTTGGGACGGTTATTGATAGCAAACTGTGTTTTGAATCACACGTTGATTTTGTTTGTAAGACAGCTACATTTTTAAAGCTTAATTTTCATAGAAAAATGTCTTTTAATGTGTGTGGAACAATAATGACTCGGTTTTATATCGCAGTTTTATTGAATCTGTTTTATCTTTCTGCATTGTGGTGTGGTATGGAAACCTCAGCCTGCCCAACAAAAATAGATTAAACAATTACTTACTTACGCAGCTCTCTGACATCTATAATAAGCATGTTCTTAGGAAGGCTGGGGATATTCTGGCTTGCCCAGATCATCTTCTGTTCAGGGAGTGTGAGTTACTTCCATCTGGTCATCATTTTAGGGTACCAGTTTTAAGGTCTAAAAGGTCGAAAGCATCCTTTGTTTCGGTGGCTGTAGGCCACTTTAACTCTTGCCATACTTTATATTAACTGGACTCCAGCAATGTTTTAGACTTTGGGTGTTTTTTGATCCAGGTAGGCTGGCTTGTGAGGAGATTCTTCCCCAGATGGAAGGTATAAATTGTGTCTATTATCTGGTTTGTGTTTTACTGTATTTTGTGTTTGTCTGTTGTTACTGTTTTTCTTTCTTATGGCTGATGTTACCTGGCTGCAAACCAAGTTTCCCCCTTGGGGACAGTAAATATTGACTGATTGATCCCAACATCCTACTTCCTATGTGGAAACAGAACAAACCTTCCATCTCTAAAATATGTAAAGCCCTTAGCAGAGTTAGTGAGTTAGTCCAACTGCGTGAGAACTCACCCTGCATTGTGCTCTGTGAGTTCACTTCACTGATCTGGTCCTGAAGCTCCTGCATCAGCTGGCTGTGCTGCATCTTCAGGGCCTCTCTGTCCTGTTCATTCTCCTTCTGCTGACTCTCCAGCTGCTCCAACAGCTCCTCCACCTTCTTCCCTTTTGCAGCCTCGGAGTGTCTCAGGGACTCAATGATGTCTTTCTTGTCAATCTTCAGTGTGTTGTACTGAGAAACGAGGCTCTTGTTCTGCTTTTCCAGCTCGTCACATTTAAGCTGACATCTGCAGGATGAAGAGGGACACTCAAGGCTCAAGGGTAATTAAATGCAGTATTTAGTATAAAATAATAACTGCACTAGCTGTCTGAAGCTTTTCTTAAGTTTTCTTAATCGTGAGGTGAAATACACTTTAGAAATAACTCTGGGGGTCAGTAGCTGGAGAAGGCATGAAACTGACATTAACATGGGGAAAAAGTGTTTCTTTAAAAGATATGAAAATAAAAGAGAGTGTTGATTGACTTAAATACTGAAATAAAATAGAGTTTGAGGGCTGGAAGTAGAGCTCAAATATTTTGTCAATTATTCAATGTCAATAGACATAAATAACTGTGAACTTGTTGAAAAATCAATTCATCATTTCAAGTCATTTTCAAGCAGAAAAGCCAAACATGCACTAAGGATTATTTCACAATTTTATGGACAAAACAATTCATAAAGAAAATACTCTGTGTATTAATCTATAGTGAAAATAGCTAATCTTTAGTTGCTGCCCTAACTTAAAGAGTATGACGCTTTAAATGTACCGTTTTTTAAGATTATTATTATTATTATATTATTATTTTGGGGCTTTTGGGGTATGATATGCAGCTAGGGTCCCCTGACAGGGAATCGAATCATGGACGTAATTATTAAGCCACTTTTTATTAATTCTGATTCATATTATATGTATTATATTATATTGTTTTGCATGTTTATTATATTTACTTTCACACTTTCATTCAGTATTAAACCAAATTGCCTTCCCAATAATAGTCTAAGTTAAGGTTCTAAATTAGTCCTGATGAGCTAAATCTTTTTAAACACATTTAACACTGTGGCAGTGGCATGTGAAATTTTTTTTGGTTTGACTTAGAGTCACAGTACGATTTTACAAAACGAATGCATCTACATTTATACATTACTCTGTGTGAAACTATCTAATAATTCTATTATTTATTTCCCCAAAAGCAGGTCTGCAGTCAGTATAACACAATCTTACTGTACCTGATTGTCCAAATGTAAGATCTGTATCAAATATATACATACATTTGGGACTTCTCTTGTCTTTTATCTGCCATAATCACAGATTATTTTGTTTTCCTTTATATGTTTGGGATTTATGATGTTTATATATAGCTACCTGTTAAGTACATTTTACTAGGCATCTTCAAATACATTTTTATGTTATTTTTGTGATCGGGTATGCCTTTTGAGAGCTCAGGTAACAGCTCCAGACACTCTGCAACTAATACATCCTAAAACCGTGTCCTCTCGTCGCCAGTATGGATGAGGTCAATTATGACTCTTTCTATTATGAATAATTGATCCATGGTGGTTTTATATTGGTAAAACTTTCCTCGAGCGGGAGCCGAGCGGGAAGTCGTGGGCGGGGCCAGCGGGGGAAACACTACTGCGCATATTCAGTGGGCCGCACAACGCGGAGGTAAACACGGAAGCTAGAAACTTTTTTTGGCGTATGCGCCAGCAGAGCAATTCTTATAGGACGGAATAGGCGCCATTTTTGGTGTGGTACCCAGCTCTTTTAATACATCCATGGTCGTGATTCATTGCTCTGAACTAGGCTTGAGTTTAGGTTGTAGCTAGTTTCGTCCCATTCAGTTAAACATGTTTGTTATGGCTAAATATTTTTAATCAAATATTTTTCATATGTGTAACCCTGATTTCTTGGTGGGTAGTTTTCTCCAGTCACTCTGGGCTGTAAGTAATAAACGGGCCACAGTTTCTGTCAAAAGCTTCTTCAATCAACACCAACAAGGCATCAGTAAATCCACTTTTTGGATTCACAGCGGACCTCTCCTCAAATGTGTCTTAAACAATGACTGGTAGGAACTAAAATTACTTTGTCCTTAGGCAAAAGGGATATGAATAAGTAACTTAAATGTTCCACATATAAATATATGAATAAAATAATAAAGTGCTGTAAATGATGATGAAACAATCTTATAAAATAATTAACTTAATTCTGCAAAAGTAAAAATATATATAGTATAAAAATATAATGTGTGCAGGTTACATATGTTTAACATGTTGGCAGTGACAGTTAATGTAAAGATATGTGGTTTACAGGACCGTTTACAGTGGCACAAACCTACTAGCTAGCATTTAGCGCTTTACATTTGCATTTAGCATTTAACCTTTTTAAGACAAAGCTAAGCTAATGCATAGTTGTACATTTAATTGCATGATTCTGTGTTTTAAGAAACTACAATAGCGGATATATTTCCCCCTAAAAGAGAAGTAGGTCTGTGTGACGTTAGCTAACTGTTATCAGTCTTACCTCTCCAGCTGCTCGTCCAAATATCGAATTTGTTTTAAATATAAGGACTTCTCGTTGTCCTCAGAACTGATTATATCTGCCATAATGAGAGATTTTTGCTTTTTTCTATAGTATATTTGTTAGCTTTGTTTGGTTTATGCTTACTTTTCTAAATAAGAAAGTTCAGAAATCAATTTAGCTGCGCTTTGAAACCACACTACGTTGTTGCTAGGGAATGCTGCCTTCAGGGACTGCTCGTAAAGTTCGACTCTTCAAAAATAAGCATTAGATATTAAGTAAGCAGTTAAAGGACAGGTTCACAATTTTTCAATTCTGTCTTACAATAACATTAGGGTGTCTATGTGAACAGTGAGAGAGGTTTCCCTCGCTGTAATCATTCCTCCTGTTCATACTGGATATTAAAAGATCCCCTTCAAATGTGCTTTCAATGGAAGTGATGGAGGCCAAAATCCACAGTGTCTCCACACAGTCATTTAGTGCAAAAATGGATTTAAAAGTAGATGTGAAGCTTATATGAGGCTTCAGCAGTCTGAGTTAGTCATATCAAGTGGATATCTGCCACATTTACAGTCTTTTTAGCATCAAATTCCCTCTTTGTGTTTCCTCGGACAGTGTTTCCCTGTTGAGCTGTGGTGGAAGTATAGTAACAAAAAGAGGGACTTTGGCACTAAAAAGACTGTAACGTTGTGGCTCTGGAGGTAGAGTAGGTCTTTACTTTATTTTAGTAAATAACCCAATGGTATTATAAAAAATAACACTAACACTGAGTTAAAACAACCCCATGTCTATCCATGGATATTGGGTAATGTCATTCCATTATTGTGTTGCTGCTATATTGACCTAATTTGAGTCAATTTTGACCCAGTGCTTCTTAGTGTGTAAAAATATTACAATTCAGAACCACCTTTACAAGCCCAAGTCAAATAACAATCAGGCCTAACTCTGTATAAACCAACTTAACTGTAACTGTGGTGAGAAGGACTTTGTTAACTTCTGTGTTTGCCTCAGGCTGTACAGTTCTCACATCAAGCTTCTTTGACTAAAACTGAACCATCTCTAATTTCATACCAAAAACAAAGTTGTTTATTATTAACAGCTCTGCACAGCGTGGTAGAAAGTCCTTAAAGAATTGATTCAAGGCAAAGAATAATATTATATATATATATATATATTATGATATGGACCAGTGCAATGAAACAATAAATTTTTTTTCTTGTGTTCTTTTTTTCTGTTTATTTTCACCATCATCACAAGTCATAACAAAAACAGTTTGACATTTATATAGATGAAATGAAGCAGCTGCAGCAGGTTTGTTGGTACTGAAACAGAGGGTCCTGTAGCGCCTCCTGGAGGGCAGGATAGGGAGTCTCTTCATGCTGAGAGGAAGAGGTTCACTATTGACGCCGATCTGATCCTTTCACCATGGCCGCCATCTGTAAACTTGATAAGAGCTTGGTGGAAAGACTGATATGAGTTGTTATCAGATAGCAGGCCAACCCTAACCCCAACAAACATTTTAAGGTTTACAGTACTTTTAGGGGGCATCAGAAGCTAAAAATGGTGTATTGGAGGTCAGTGATGGGGTGTCTCTCCCAGTCCCACGTATCAATAAACATGCACCGCTCAAGCACATAGCACAGCACATCCTCCTCACAACTGTAACATTGTGCTCTTTAGGATTTCATCTATACTTTTTTCCTGAAAAATCCAGTCTTGTGTTCTTAGGTTAGAACATCAGACATCATGTTGCACACTGCGCCTGCTCACAGTGGCGTCAAAGTCAAGTACTCGTGGCTGTGCCTGCCTTAGGTTGTCCCACGGTTTTGCAGGGGGATCTTACCCGTCATTGGCGAACCAGTCTTCCATACTTGACTGTTTTTTTTAACCTGTTTTTCTTTCATTTTTTCCCATTCTTTTGTTCCATCTTTCCATCTCCTGTCAAACCAGGTCCTGTGTTCTTGCACACCGTACAAAAACACAAGTCATGATGGTCTCGCTCGCTGCGCCTGCTCACAGTGGCGTCAAAGTCAAGTACTCGTGGCTGCACCTGTCTTAGGTTGTCCCGAGGTTTTGCAGGGGGATCTTACCCGTCATTGGTTAAACAGTCTTCCATACTTGACCCTTTCTTTTGCGTGATTTAACTTTTGGTTTTGTCTCATCATTTTTGAACATAGCGGCACCAGTTCAGCTTCATGGAGAATGTGAATGTGCCTGACCTGATTGGTGAAGAATCGATACTTATGGGACTCAGGATTCTCCCCAAAAGCCTCATTTAGTTTTTTCAGGATAAGTGTGTATCAGAGAGGTATGTCCACAGCTTCTGTACATTTGCTGTCATGTTATAACACATGTTTGGAGGTTTAGTTACTGACATGTTAAACATCACATCAGGTTCAGTGTCTTGCTCATGGACACTTCAACATGGCTACCCCTAAATAGTGATTAACTGTATGTTGGAATTAGGGCTGGACTTGCTCTATTCAGTAGTGATGTCGCAATATTTAGTTTATATGTATTTTTCCATACATATAAACTAAATAAAGGTGAGGTGATGTTAGGTTTAGCATTGTGCATTCTCCTAACCTAACCAAACCCCCCCCAGCTAACCTAAGCTAACCTAACCTCACCTCATCTCACCTCTTATCTTAGGTGAGGAGAGGTTAGGTCATCTTAGGTGAGGTAAGGTGAGGTGAGGTTATCTTTGGTGAGGAGAGGTGAGGTTATCTTTGGTGAGGAGAGGTGAGGTTATCTTTGGTGAGGAGAGGTGAGGTTATCTTTGGTGAGGAGAGGTGAGGTTATCTTTGGTGAGGAGAGGTGAGGTTATCTTTGGTGAGGAGAGGTGAGGTTATCTTGGATGAGGAGAGGTGAGGTTATCTTTGGTGAGGAGAGGTGAGGTTATCTTTGGTGAGGTGAGGTGAGGTTATCTTTGGTGAGGAGAGGTGAGGTTATCTTAGGTGAGGAGAGGTGAGGTTATCTTAGGTGAGGAGAGGTGAGGTTATCTTTGGTGAGGTGAGGTGAGGTTATCTTTGGTGAGGTGAGGTGAGGTTATCTTTGGTGAGGTGAGGTGAGGTTATCTTAGGTGAGGAGAGGTGAGGTTATCTTTGGTGAGGTGAGGTGAGGTTATCTTTGGTGAGGTGAGGTGAGGTTATCTTTGGTGAGGTGAGGTGAGGTTATCTTTGGTGAGGTGAGGTGAGGTTATCTTAGGTGAGGAGAGGTGAGGTTATCTTTGGTGAGGTGAGGTGAGGTTATCTTTGGTGAGGAGAGGTGAGGTTATCTTCGGTGAGGAGAGGTGAGGTTATCTTCGGTGAGGAGAGGTGAGGTTATCTTTGGTGAGGAGAGGTGAGGTTATCTTCGGTGAGGAGAGGTGAGAGGTGAGGTTATCTTCGGTGAGGTGAGGTTATCTTATGTTACGGGGGGGGGGGAATAAGAGAATGCACAATGCTATCTGTCTAATAAGTGGTTGCAATAGTGTTTGACTTTTTAAATGACATATACACGATTACGTGATCTAAATATATTCCTTAATCCGCTCCATAGTGATCTTGAAGGTTCAGTTCCTCTCTTCATCTCTGCCTGTTGTTGATCATTCATTTCTTCTTTACTCTCTCTCATTTCTTTGTTTCTCTGCTCTTTCCATTCTAATATCCATTTTTCTGTTAGCAGCTTGCTCCTGATTATCCATTCATCCCGAATCTTCAGCCACGCCTGGAGAACTGTGTCATCTGTAACTAACAAAATATGAAAGGTAAATCTGGAGTTCAGATGTACACCTGCACCTGCATTTTGTCCTCCGTCTCTTACACTGAAATCAGTTCAGGAAGAGATCTCTTCACAGCCAGTATGGACAGGAGGAACAATTACAGCCACCATTAACCCCTTCATTGTGCATATAGGCATGAAAGTGTTGAACTCAGAATAGCTGTATGCTTATAACAATGTGAACCTATATCCTTTATTGCACAGATATTAGAGTGGTATTAATCTATGATTCTAACAAAACAGTGAATGAACACATTTCCAACAATTCCTATAAGTCGCTGAGATTTTAACAATCTTTATAGTTATGTATCTAATGTGAATTAATTTAAACAATTAAAGGTGCTGGTGCATCTAGAAGCAATGCATACTTGTATGAAATTTTATGTGAAAATATGTAAATTGACTTTCTTACCACCACATTCGATGGCCCGCTCCCTCTCGAAGGACTTTTCTATTTCTTTCTTGATTCTCTCTATACGAACTCTGATCCACCAACTGTTCATTCTTGTAAACAGGCCACCATTCTCCTCCTGGTCTTCTTCCTTCTCCTTCTTCTGCCTCTTTCTTCTTTCTTTCTCTTCCTTCTCTTGTCTTTTTCTCTCCTCTTTTGCCTGCTTTTCTAACTCCTTTCTCTCCTTTTTCTCCCTTTTCTGCATTTCTTTCTCCTCCTTCTTCTCCCACTTATCCTTGCTTTCCGACCCCTGACTTGTCCTGTCCTTTCTCCTGGCCCACTCATGAATAAGAGATTGAATTATTCTCCTTCTCCTTGTCTTCTGCACCTCATTGTCTGCTTCCTCACTTTCATCGGCCTGTCTTCTCCAGGCCCACTGCAGAGTATGGTACTCTGCAATCTCCTCCCATCTCGGCTCTTCTGGCACCTGTCGTCCTTTTACAGAGGGACAAAAGTTAGTAGGTTAAATAAGTCAAACTTTATTTATATAGCACCTGTGTTAACACAGGTCAAAAAGTGCTTTACATGAACAGTGGCACACAAATTAAAAGAGGACAAGAAAAGCAGAAAAAAGAATAAAACAGAACAGGAAAAAAACATTCAAGAATACATACAGACATAATGTGCATATGAACACAGAAAGCATACAGCAACCCGTCACCACCCAGAGCACACAAAAGACTCACCTCCTCGCCTCAGCTCTTTCTGGGTGGTAGAAGGCTCGTTATCCTCAGAGGACAAAGGTCTCTCACTCCTTTGTCCGAGCTCCTTCGACATCATGGGAGGGTCAGGATCTCCAGGAGATGAAGGTCTCTCACCCCTACGTTTGGACTTCTTCCAGGTAATGGAAGAGTCAGATTCTCCTGTAGACCGAGGTCTTGCAAAGGAATTTACTACAAAACTGGATCTTTTCATACTCTCAGTTACTTGTTCGTGTATCGATACTGTTGAACTGCAGACACAGACACACACAGCAATTATTTCACTGATAAACAGATCATTTTTAAAGCAACACACTGAGAATATTATTACTTAGTTAACTTTGTAACTAAACTGAAATGAATTTTAAAAAGTTAATATGTACAATAAAAGCAGATCTACCAACAATATCACTCAAAAACTCTGAAAAAAGACTAAAGACTATAATGTAGCTTCAAATTTAAATCAGGTATTCAAATACCTGCTGAATATTCTTTAATTCACATGGCATTTGTGAAAAAAAAATTGCAGAGGGTAAAAGTGAAAGGACTGCTAAGCCTTTCAGTCAATGTCAATGTGAAAATCTACAAATTAAAATGTGCAATTAAAAGAGCACACCGGTATGTCTTGTCTTGATTACAGCTAAAGATGCACATCGTACTGTAATGTTACTTGAAGTGTTACTAATGAGAAAAGTCATTTTCTTGACAGAATAATGCGGTGAAAATGTATTTCCTCACTTCTCAACACAATACAAACAGAAATAACTGTTAAAAGTATCTGTTAAAAAGTTAAAAAAGCTGGTTTATCCCTGTTAAAAAGTGGTCTTACCTCTCTGGTGGTCGGTGTGGGAATGAATGCAGAAGTTCCGTGAACCTGCTTATAAGCAAATTATGCGGAACTCTTCCATTATGAGGTCGTCACTGTCCCAGAGAACAGAACATCAGCATTCTACAACTTTTTAACTAAACACACTCCTATATTATAATAATATCATATAGAAGATCAAATATATATTATAAATCTATAAAATAATATTATATTAACTTATACTGCCAGCACAGGACTTTCACTACAAACTGTCTAGTCACAAGCTCACCTGTCTAACCTTTGGTGTTCATATTATAGGCCAGCAGTGTTTGCAATAGTGATTTAGGTCCACATTCAAGCACTTTATATCATTTTGTTTGCCATCTACTGTAGCTCTACAGTACTGATCCTTATACAGTCCTTTTGATATACTGAGCACAGCCTGCACCGTTTTCAGAAGTCCAGGAGTGGTAATATATATGCTGAACATATATATTACCACTACATATCAAACATCAAAAATATAACATCTTTTGGTGACAAATACACAAAATCATTGGAAAACATTGATTTGATTTTGAGATGGATTTGACCTAAAAGAGATCTAAATAAACAAATATATACATCTAATTTCAGTTTACATGTTTATGTGCAAAAAATAGAATAAATTGTACATCAATTAACATATAAAGGGATTTATCCTCATCTTCCAGGTTTTCTCCAAGTAACTGGCTAACTTAATGTCTCATGTAAAAAGTTTAATATGTGCACCATCTATGTTTTAAAAAGATCTTTCTGTTTTTATATTACTAAACAATGTGCTGTGTGTTTCTCACCAAAGGAGATAATAGAAAACAACATGAAACTCAATTTATTCAGAACAAATGAGGGACTTCTGGATGTTTAGCACGCCTCTCCTCTTCTTTCTTCTCTTTCTGTCTCAGATGATCCAGCTTTCTGTCTTCAAGCAAAGGAGGCATTTTACAAATGGGACAGTTTTCATTTTGCAGACAGCTTGAACAGAAGCTGTGGTTGCAGCTCAGAGACACAGGATCTGTGAAGGAAACCTTCAACAGGAGCAATTTTCTCAGCCATTTGCTTTGGTATCTAAATTATCTTTCTATGCTATGTAATTCTGTCACCAGCAGATGGTGTTGCCAGCATGTCCTTCAGAGCAAAATGTTTTTTTTGAAACTCAGTAAAGTACAGTACATTGTAAGCTTTTTAGTGTCATTTTTAGTGTGATCATATATGGGAAATAAAAGGTGAAATACTATCATCTTTTTCTTCCTTTCCACTCCAGACTGAATAAAAACGTTACAGCTCATATAAATTCTACCAACCTTTGCCCTCCAGTAAGGAGTGAACACTTCACCTTTCACATGGTATACTTTAACTTCTTCTGTGTTGTACAGCTTGCTGCTACCATCTATTGCACAGCTCAAATGTTACACTGCAATAAAGGAGTAGAAGTGGAATAATGAGTGACAGTTTATATGAAGTCCAACTAGTTTTTAAACAAAATAAAGCAAAGTTCTATATTATTTGCCGAGGTTCATTTTTCATCCTTGCAAAACAACACTAATGATACAGAGAACAAAATTTAGAAAATATAACATGCTTTTGTCAATCGTGATGATGTCACTGATTTGCATTTTTACAGTGAAATAAAGTGTTTAGCAGGACTCATTTTTAAAGCTTCACATCTCCAGGAGGAACCAATGTGCTTCAGACTGAGTGTCACAGACAGACTGGGGACAGAAAATATTTTGATCTGTTGTCAGAATTTGGTGACAGTAAGAAAAATATAGAATATCTCCAGCCTCATCCTTAGATTTAAAGTGGGTTACCTTTGACTTCATGTCACAGAACAAAGTCTGCTCATCATGAGTGAACTAACTCAGTGTTCATTCAAATCCTTGTTCAGGCACTGCTCTCAATCTTTACTGTTGATCAAAACTCTTAACAACCACAACATTAAAATCCTCTTTGTCCCAGAAACTGCTGCAAATTGACGTTTGCTGACGTAAACCCAAAACAGGAAAACTTATTATCTGACCGCAGAGGATGCTGAGGCATGATATGCTTAAAGGAAAACCAAGATTAGCAGCAGCAGCAGTATACATTTCTGGTTCTGTTTTTATCTTCTTTCTTCTCTCCTTCACCCTTTTTGGCCCTTTTGTTGTGGCGAGGCTTGCCAGGGGTCAGCCAGGGTCATGCCAAAAGGAAAGAACGAGGTTTAATGCCTTCAAATCCACTAATAACCCCCATTGCGTCCCTCCAACCCCCTCCAGGGCCATTTTTCATAGCTCTCTGCTGGGCCAGTCAGAGGAGCCATGCAGCTGGAAGCTGGTCGTTTCCATCCACGCGTCTGGTTTGCATTAAATGGACACATGTGGTCTTTGTTTTGAGAAGTGCGGCTGACACGAACCCATAACCAAATGAAAAATGGATTTCTCAGGCAGCAGGATTTAGGCTAAACTTTGTTCAGGGCCAGTGTTTCACTTTAAACAGGAGGTATCGTAATGACAGGAAGCACACTATTTGACTCAAACCCTTCGTTAAGGATGACGGGCAGAGTATCGCTGTGATGTGAAACAGTTGATCTGAGAGGGACTCTGTATGCAAGTCAGGTACCAGATAGGAATCTATATGTTAGATGTTTCAGCTCCAACATATATATCACATGTCAAGAGTTTTACAGCTGTATGTTGCCATAAAAAAAGCACTTTTCTGTTCACGACTGAGATTTATACTCCAAGCTCACACACAATGGCTCAGTGTTCAGCTCAGGACACATGGCGGTTGATGGACACATCAAACCTGTGACCTTTTTTAATGACCGGACAATCCGTTTGACCACCAGACCACCCTGCAATGACAAGCAGCCACTGGATATACTTTAATAAAGTATAAGTCTGGTGATATTCTATCCCATCAAAACACCAAAACTAACAATAAATTGATCCCACCAACCTTGTATCTTACTGCTCTGTGCCATAGAGCTCCATTGTTGTCTAAAAACTATTAAAAATACGTCAGTGAGTCACACTGTTGCACCGGGTGACATGTTCCTTCATTACCACGAACACATGCACTGTAGTTTTTGACTCAATCTCACAAACACTATTCTGCCGCCACAAATACTCACTAAAGCACCAAATGTGGATTCATCCGCTGCTGAAAATAGTCCCCAACAAATGCACTATTTCCTCATGTTTGAGTGACATTTACAAAAAATTACAGTGACCAGCTGTTTTAGGAACTAAATAAGTCAATTTGTGTTGAGAAAATAATGTCACATGATGTCTATTTAGTAGGTGTTCTGGGTCTTTCAATCACATTAGACGATCTTCATTAGCAGAGGACTTTGCCCATGTTATCAATGAAATGTTTTTTACGATCACTTCAAGGACTTCTTGTTGGCTTAAATGTTGATGTTCAAAGTTCATTCTTGACCTTGGAAACAGCAGTTTCCACCACAGGGTCCATTTAGTAGCTGTTCTAGAGGCTTTTGACCATATTGCATGATCAGATCAGATTTTATGTCTTCAGGGACAGATACCACAGATTGGGTGGTATTGAGAGATGTATAAACACATTATTGTTTTGTTCTTGGGTTTGTTAAAAAGGACAAAAATATAGAATAATGTCAGCATTATTTTATAATTTCAAGTTTTTGAGGCATCAGGGGTGAAAGTTCATTCCTTAATATGTGTCATGCGTAGCTGAAAGTATCACAGCTCATTTTCCTCCTTCAAAGAAATTATTTTGATGCCATTAATTCTTTTAAAATACAGGAAACACTTTCCCAAACGCGAGATAACACTTTACGGTAACCATGAGCGAAATTCTATTTTATGAGGCCAAGTTTTCAAATCAGCGGTGCGTTGTGTTGCACTCTGCTTCCTGATCTGAAACCAACAGGAAGGTTTTTCTCACGTCACTGAGCTTCACAGAGCATGAACACTGCTTTGCAAGAACACACACACAGTCACTCATGTTCAAAAGCATCAAAGTCATTGTTCTGCAAGTCACAAGTCTTTGCTATGAAGTCCTGAGTTAAGACTAACAAGTCCCAGGTTAAGTCCAAGTCCTGAACTCTGTGTTCCAAGTCGTAAATAATGAATTGTCTGTCTGCTGGTGCACTGGAAATGCACCTTTCCTTCCTTGGCTGCAGTTGGATTGATTTTAAAGTATCTGTCAGTGCAATTTTACAAACCATATTGCACCGCCATGTTTCTACAGTAACCCAGAACGGACAAACCAAACACTGGCTCTAGAGAAGGCCTTTTGAGTTTTTCGCAGGTTTCGCGTCCACCGTAGATTCTCCTGCATGCTTGGGAGGGGAGGAGGAGGGGGTGAGGAGGGGTATTCAGTTGGTTGCAATTTGCAACCTCACCACTAGATGCCACTAATCCTACACACTGGTCCTTTAAAGACAACTGCAAGAGGTCAATAAAAGAAATAAAACATAAACAGCTCATGACAAAAGAAGTCTATCAGTTGTTAAGAAAGACCATTCTGTAAAAAATGTGAAACCATCACATTGAACAATGGTGCGTTACATTAACAGCAACAATTATTTGTATTAATACACTTGCATATTACATGTACCATTATACTGTGAACATTTGCACATTCTCTGTCAATATCTTGTACAGTATTTTCACTTTACGATTAATATATTTTACTTTTTAATTGTAAAATTTTATTTATACATTTTTATATATTATCACCTGTCTGTTCTAGTAGATAAGCTGGTACAGCACAGACTCCATCACCCTGTTTTTAACCTGGAACAGTAGGAGAACAGTAGGAGAACAGTAGGAGAACAGTAGGAGACCCAAACTGGCAGACCTGAGAGGCCTGTTCAGGTAGAGAGGGTTAACCAAGTCAAACCCTTGGAATGAACAACCCCCATCACTCACATGTAAACACAAACTCAGCATTAGCTCACTGGAATGCTACGCTGTGCACTTTTGTTGTGAACCTCTTTTATGGTTTTTGCATTTTTACCAAAAGGAAAACACCGAGGTCCATCATGATAATCTGTGTGTGCAATAAACAGAACAAATCTTCCATTCATAACACACCAACAGCTGCTGCGTGAGGACCAGATGGAAACAACAAAATCTTTTCATCTGAAAAGATCTTCAGCTTGATTTCATCTGCACAAAGGATTCATCAAACAAGGATTAGATGTAGGCCTGGAACTAACCTGCAGGTGCTGCAATTATGTAATAAAAACATATACATTGATACTGAACAGTTCATGCATACATGAAGGGTTTTACCCAATAAAAAACTAAGCACTGTGAATCTTATAAACACTTGATGGATGGGAGGATTAACCTCCAGAGTGATCCTGGATTTAGGTGCTGTCATGATTTTTTGTTGGTTTTTTTTGTTTGTTTGTTTTGTTTTGGTGTGTTTTTAAAGCTACTATAAGTCTTCAAATCTTATTAATGGAGCAATAATTTCCCAAATGAGCACTAGCAAACCTATTAGAGGGCCTGAATTTAGAGATTGAGACCATAATGACTCGATGAAAAAAAAAGATTGGCTTAGTATTTCTAGACAGAAGTTGATGCTTTTTGAACGGGAGTCTGTTGGAGGCAGAGATGTTTTGGAGCCAGCACCGAGCGGCAGTTGGTGGCATTACACTTTAAGGTACTTCCACATTGGCTTCAGCCTCAAGCCGTGGTGGTTGTCGCTTGAAGTGGACAAGTGGGAAATCTAACCTGTGGATGACACGAGATGAAAAGTCATGGGGACCATCAAAGTCTTCAGAAAGAACGTCTGTACTGAATTAACCCAGTTGGTCTATTTTAATTTGGACCAACATTGCCATCCCCAGACGGCGTTAACTCCCTAAAACTGCTAGCGTGGCTAAAAGCATGGATCTAGCTTCTACATTCATTCAGCATTTCTTGAGTTGAAGTTTCGTAAGTTGAAGTTTAAGGTCACTTAAATACAGTTGGACATTGTACATTTCTTGGAGCCAGTTTTGACGCTGCAGTTTGAACTTTTAACAGTGGAGAGGAGAACCTGTTTAACCCTTATTTTGAACGGGTTTCCCAGATCTGTACATTTTGTGTTCTATAAGTTACGTCCCATATTCCTTCTTCCTTGTGAATCATGTGAAACTCCAGTTATCTTTCAGCATTTCTCTGCACCAGTGTCACTTACACAGATTCCTGCATATTTACTGGACTTGGCAACGACTTGGATCCGGATTTTGAAGCGTATTTCTTTTCTAATTGAGAGCTGCTGTCATGCGATGGAACGCTGCCACTTCTTGTAAAAAATACTGAGGAGGGAAAAATGCCTATTGGGACCATCTGTGGAGAACACGAGATAGCTTGTTTATGTAATTCATGTAAGACAATGGCCAGTGCAGCACAGGTTACCTTAGACTTACAAGAGCAGGTTAAAGTCTGCTAATTTAAGGCAATAAATTTCTGACAGTTTAGAGCGAATTAACAGACCTGCTGGAAATCAAGAACACTCTCATTTCAAACCCTATAAAAATATATTGAGCGTAATCAAAACATAGTATATCAGAGTTTAAGTCTACAAAACTTTCTCAGATAACTGCCTGAAGCTGAAATTACTGTATTTAGTTGGTTAAGTTAAATCCTGATGAGCAGAGTAAAAGTGAACTGGCACATTGGATGATAAAAACAATGATACAAAACATAAATAACAACTTCTTTTTACAGTCTTTCATGGTAATTTACTTCTCATCTGTACTACTGCAATGCTCTTTATTCCTAAACAAGAACTTAATTTAGTTCAGAACACTCCAGACTTCTCACAAAATACAATATGAGATAGCAAGAAAGCCCAATTTTCCACTTTGGCTACCTTTGTTTTTAAGGCTCACTGGTTTAACTTTTAACTATATCAGATTGTTGCTGAGTGCTGCCTGATATCCCATTAGCTAACTTGCTAACCAACAAGTAATGCAGCTGGCAGCCACGACCTCCAGCTTCTTGGGAGAGCTATAATCACAACAGTTTGATAATGCACTGCCAATTTTGGGGTTGTAACCAAGTCCTTATTTGTTTTCTTTTGAGGATAAGCTAGTTAATAATCTAGTGATTATTATTACTGTTGCCATGTTATTATATAATTTCTGTTTGTATCTCTGAACATACTAACAGTTTAAATAACAGGGTGAAAAAGGCCAAAATTCACTATCATCAGACCAATCCAGAGCCAGCTTTGAGTTTAATTGCCCTCTGTATGTAGTAGATCTGCATCCAGTTACATTAATTACAGTCTCCTGTCCAAAAATTAGTAGTGTCACTTTCTTATAACGCCTTTCCCTTTTTTCTTTCTCTATACTTTTGTAATAACAGGCCTGATGTGGTGTGGAGTTTGCAAATCCTTGTTAGGTAATCAGATTTTATTAGAGCCCTTGTTTCATGTCCAAATAGTCCTCAGAAACCTGACAGCCATTACACAGGAAAGCTCTGCTAAATGCCTTACTGCTATTAGTGGTTGTAATTATAGAAATGAATTCAAACCGACTCACAAACAGCTTTTCCTGCACAAAGGGACGGGGGTGGGTCAGAAACCTCCAGTGGGTCTGAGTGTAGCTTTTTATCTTACAGCTGCAAAAATAAATCTACAGATTCTTCCCCTTCAAGTGCTTCTTGCTGTCTTCATCACAGTCTCATAAAACCCCTTTATGTCAGTTATCATCTAAATTCTTTCTCTTTTTATCCAAATTTAAAATTTGGAAAACTATTCCTTGAAGTGTTTTCTCCCTTTTGCATTTATTATAGGTTAGTTTATATTATTATTAGTAGTAGAAGGCTAATAATAGTAGTAGAAGTAATAATAGGTCTAGCAGCAGTGTGGGTCAACTGCCACAGAAATGAAAAATCCCTTTCCTTCAATGCACAGGTATCCTGCACATGTGTGAGGTGTGAGAAAGAAAACACACTGACAGTTTTTTTCCAACTAATAAAACTGAGTTATATAGACTTTTTTTATGGTGGGTCAGTTTGTAGCTATTTAGGTTACTGTGTCCTTGTAATACTCTTATAATAATCCTATTTCCATAGGCACTAGAGTGTGCCTGTACATGCTGTGTCACGCTTTATATATGGTGTTTAGTTAGCATATTTCAATAAATATTTCCTGCTGAGACTTGATTTACTTTGATCGTTGTAAAATCTGCAGCCACAGGTGGGTGAACAGCGCAGCGCATCATCATCATCATCTGTTTTGAGTTGACGGGCACACGGCAGAGAAAGGGTTAAGAGTCACATGGTAGCGGGTGGTATTATCAGCCCGGGGCTGTAAAAAAAAGAGTGTATGTGGAGGAAAAAAAACAGAGGCGAACAAAGAAATCAGAGTCTATTTAAAGAGAAGTCGCCCCGGATCCTGCAGCCGTGTGACTCCCGGCACTGCGCACCGCACACAGCTGCGCCAAAAGCAACCTGCCTGTACCACCACGGCTCCCGACGGCGGTGAGGATGCAGACTTCTCTGGTCGTGTGCTGCTGCGTCTTGGCACTGCAGTGCCTCCCGAGCACGCTTTGTCTTCCAGTGCGGGGATCCAGCAGGTACAAAGTGGCACCGGTGAGTTGGAGGACGCTTGTTTCTTTTCTCCCATTTTCACATGTTGGAAAAGTCGAAGCGAAAAAGAAAACTTTCCTCTGCAGAAGTTTGGAAACTTTCTTATGTTTTGGCGCACAAATGGTTTAAATTTGACACTTTCACACATGGAAAAGGATTTATTATTTTGCATTTTAAAGGAATCTCTTCTTTCTGCTACAAGTGACTCCCCCACCCCCTAAACACACACACATATACACACACTCATGCACAACAGTTTGCAGTTGTTTTCTTGTGCAGAATTTAGAGCAGAATCGATCACTTTGCTCCAAAATAAATATAAACTTAACTGCATGAAGAATTCGTTTTATATTCAAGTAAATGTACACCTTTCTGCAGCTCTAAGTGCCCCCTACACGCGCACATGCACCCTTTTCCTCGGAATCATCAGGGCCAATGACACTTATAGTGTAATTAAGGAAAATGGCTATTTTACGCGCACAGGAGCTGGTCTGTCACTGTAATTAGCCAGGGAGCTGCTCCTACTTTGAAGAAATTACTATCATCACTATTTATTTTTGTCTGCACAGCAGCAGTGGAAGCAGTCATGACTTTGCAGCCAAATCTGACGTCTTCCCCTCTCCATGCATGCAGGGTGACAGCGGAGTGTTTTGGTTTTGCCTCAGTGCAGCCAGGTCTGATCTCTGGGGAGGAGAGAAGGGGGAAAGGTGGCTGAGTTCCTCTGTCTGCAGGGCAGGAAGCAGTAATAACAGGTCTTAAAGGCATTTTGTCAACAACACCATAAAAGAGAGGGGTCCACCATATGGACCCGTCATGACGGCGTCAGTGGCACGCTCCTAAAAGACAGATAGTGTCACATTTGTGGTTTTTTATTGGCTTTACAGTGGCCTTTTCTGATGAGAAAGGCATTTATTTTCATGCTCTACTACTGTTTTGCACACCTGCCCACAACTTAATATTTCCTACATTTTTTCTTCTTAATATGTTTCACTGTAATTCTGACTTTTCTCTTGTTTATATCCTCTCCTCCACAGTATCTTATTACTACTTCCCAGAACATTTAACCTTTATTTACACTGGGTAGGCTAGCTTAGTGTGCATGCTTATGGAATGTCCTGTTTACAGGTACCCAGAAAAATAAGTAATTTATCAAAACAAACAGGCAGCTCGGGTAAGCAGTTAGAGGGAAGAATGTAGCTGTAACTCTAAGAATAGCCTTGAGTTACAGAGAAGAATCTAAGTGTTTGGATTTTTAGGTAAGATTGGAGATGATTTCGGGAGAACGCTGAGCTAACAGCATAGTAAATAATTTGTGGTACATTCCTGAAGCATAAGCCAATCACAGAGTGAATTACATTGCAAGAGATAAATCCCATGAGACTGTTAGATCTGTCAGGGAAGAACAACTAATATTATCTAAAAAAATAAGATAATAATTTGTTCCACTGTTAATATAAAACTATTGATTAAAGCAGTTTTATTCATTCAACACCATAAATGGATAAATTGAGGCATTAATTGAGGCAGCAAAGTGAATGAACAAAATGTCTTTTTACATGGGTTTCATTTGAATTCATTCAAACTAATTATGTGATAGTATGAATTTGTTTGAACTTGATTTTTTTACTAGCATGTAAGGAATTGTTTTGCCTTCTCTCATATAGAAACAGAGATGATGTTGTAGGTGCTGTCAGGTGGAGCAGGCTCCTCCAAGTCGTGAAAAAAGGCAAGCTTTGATTGGTCAGGATCAGAGGTGTAGTCTGCCACGTCTCTCAGCCAAGTTACAGCAATAATTTATCACTCTATTATCACATAATCCAGTGGTTCCCAACCTGACCGAGGGTCAGAACTCCCAAAAAGGGTCGCAAGGAAAATATGAGGTGGTACGAGATGGAAAAAACAAATGAAAAATGCTCATTTTTTCCTCTAACATTTACGTTTTTCTTATAAATTATTGGATAATTTTGCTTCTTCAGGACTTCAAAACTTATTCAAACAAAACAAGCTTGAACTGGTTTCAACTGGTAGACAAATGCAACTGGTGACGAGGGGTCACAAGTAGACCTTTCTTAGTTTTATGGTTCTCAACGGGAAAATATCTTTAAAAAAAAAACAATTTTTCTCTTAAAACAAGAGTTTAAGAGAAATTTATATCTGACATGCTTTGACTTTTTGTTATTTCATTGTGTTGATTTATTAGTAACTACTCTGTATTTTTGCATACTTTGCAATTGTTAGCAATGGTTTTATTCACAAGTCACGTCATTGTAGTGTAGTGTTACAACGTTCTTGTCAACAGTGTGATTATCTGTGAGTTGCAAACCTTGTTTCCACACCTGAAAAATTAGCTACACATTATCAGGACTATGTAACACCTGTGATGACAACTTTGTTATGTCTGCTGGTCATTTCACTGGAGAGTCTAATCTGTAGTTTTGTCAATTTGTTCCCCCATGTTGACAAAAGAGTGAGTGATTGCACAGGCCTGGACAGGCCTCAGTGTCTGTGGCATTCAGGGCAGCAGGACACACAAAGTGCCTGTTTTCTCTCTGGAGTGAGGAGGGGGGCTAACAGTTAACTGTTTGGATATCGCTTCTGTCAATAAAACCCGAGTCCTTTGCTTTTTCTCTCTGTTTTGTTCCGTCATGGTAATGTCTTTGGGTGAAGCGATTGGTCGGGGAACCGTGAGAGCAAAGGTGACATCAGAGGCGGACCGGGTTCCCATCGCGCAGATCTAGGTCACAGCTGCGAGCGGCTGATGAGACACAACAGGGGGGGATGCAGTTAAAAGGCACATGCACCCCTCCTTCATAAAGTTAATCAGATGCTTTGGTTGGTTAGCGGGAGGAGGGGCCTTTAGTCTCGTTCACAATCCTTCACATGTGAATGTCATGAGTTTTGCAGGTATTTGGCCATAAACCCAAGTATTGACCAAGTTAAGTGATTCATCCTGATGAGGACATGAATGTTTGTACTAAATTTCACAGCAATCAATCCAATAGTTGTTGAGATATTTCAGTCTGGACCAAAGTGGTGGATCAACAGCAATCCTTAGAGCCGCTAGTGTGGCTAAAAAGTGTTGTTGTAGTATCAGTATTGAAACCAGGTTTTGTATTTACATATTTATACCGAAGTCTGGCTCGCCAAGCAGCTTTTGTACTTCTTCTTAATGTATGGACTTCATATTAGTTCTGTATGTTGGTGCAGCAGCACAAGACAGACTTTCAAACACCAGGTTTTCCTCCAGATAGGTGCTAAATTTGGCGCTG
Organism: Scomberomorus guttatus; assembly: GCA_038419695.1. NCBI lineage: Eukaryota > Metazoa > Chordata > Actinopteri > Scombriformes > Scombridae > Scomberomorus > Scomberomorus guttatus. The sequence goes on along the minus strand of CM076450.1, from coordinate 31,718,559 downwards.
CAGTTAATACTGTGGGTTTAAAATACCCCACCTTCCCTATGAAAAAGAAATCCTGTGTGAACTGGGCCGAAAGGTTGAAGCCGTGTTACTGTGATGTCCTGACTTCAACTCCAGTCTGGGACCTTTTGACTCGAGTCTGTCACTTTTCTTTCGTCTCAGTCGATCTCATCAAATAACAATCAAATAATGTCACAGAAAAGTAAAGATGACAAAAAAACAAAAGATAAAAGCAGCATGATTTGTCTGGTAATTATTACTCCCCTGGAGATGTCATTAATAATCACAATCAATGATGAAATCATCAGTAAGCCATCCTGCAGCCAGACGAACATAAGATCTGCAAATCCGACGTCTCAGCGGAAGAGTTTTTGTGCCATGAAAGATAAGATTTAAGCCCAGGTGGTTTATATCACCTTCCACTGCCGGGTGTTTCTGATTTTCAGATGATATATTGGATTAGGAGAGTAAGAAAGAAGATAACGAGGTATTTGTTGATGAAAAATTGTACATCAACCCCTCCTATCTGGCACAATAAATCCTCTCTCAATGTAAGCAGTCCTTTGTCCCGGGTTTTTTCATTGAGAGCACACCCTTCAAATTGAAACCTTATCTGTCTCCTCAACTAAACACTCACTTATGACTTACTTCCTATCATCCGGATTTGCTTAAACCATTTCTTTTGGACAGTTAGATACCATCTCTATAAAAACGCTTCTGACTTTACCAGGAGCTTCTTGTTTTTCTGCTACAAACACTAAATGAATGTTTGTTAGACGCATTGTTGGTGTCACCTGCATTTGCTTTAAAACAATCAAAAACAATGTGTGTTGCTTTAAATGTAAACACACCTTCAGATCAGCCTGAGGTGTTCAGTGAATTTCAGGTATGTTGTGATCAACTTTTCAAATTTCCTTTTTGATAAACCCACTTTCCCCCATCCTTCCTTTTCTACTTCTGCTGCGGTTATTGATTTCCTACAGCCCTTATTCAAAACACATGTTGGGCGGGTGCAATGTATTCTGGTCTATTGATGCAGATTTTTGTGCACAAATTGGTCTCTGTGTCTTTTTACGGTGGATTTCTCACTAAATGATTGAAAACTCTGTGTAGATTTCATAGGCTGTATATAAAGATGGACGTAGCGAAGTGTGACGTCAGCTGTCGGTTTGCATTGGAGCTGGTTTAAAGTCCAGACTGCCAGCTTATGGTTGGCACCACCTTTTCTGTTTGGAGCCAGGACCTTCCAGATAAGGAGTGCAGGGTGTTGCCTTTCATGCTCATGACTCAGTACGAGTCAACTGAGCCAACTGTCAATCACAGCTGTCAATCAACGCCCACACAGCAGACATCAAAGCTACCATAAGTCTTCAAATCTTAATAACGGAGCAATAATTTCCAAAATGGCCACCAGCACATTTATTAGAGGGCCTGAATTTAGCGATTGAGACCATAATGACTCATTGACAAAAATGATTGACTTAGTATTGCGATGACCCCTGGTGTCATCTTTGACGTTTGGTTCGTCAGGGCAACTGGTGACACCTGAGGGCCCGCAGGGTTGCCGGGTTGTTAAAGTCCGAGCTGCAGCTGCTCCAGTCTGTTTCCCTCCTCTGACTGTTTGCTGCTGCTGCTGCTTGCAACTTTCTGTTTCTCCCTTCAGGCACCGGTTTGGTTTAGTTATGATGCCTTAGTAATTTCTTTTGCTTTCATGCACCTTCCAACACCCACCCACCCACACACCCACCCACACACACACACACACACACACACACACCATGCTTCACATACACCACTGATCCCACATACTTCCACGCCTCATACCTCAAGCTTTCAGTTACCTCCTTTAATTTGTTTCAATAAATATCTTTTGTTAAACTTTGACATGGTTTGAGATTCTAAGTTGATGCTTTTTGAACGGGAGTCAATATGAGCATCTAGTGGCCATCGGCGGCACTTTAAGGTACTTCCACATTGGCTTCATCCTCAAGCTGTAGCAGTTAGCGCTTGCTAATCCCAAAATAAATGCCAGGTGCACTGTTGGAGAATTACAGCATATTAGCCTAAGCTAATATTATTCCACAAGTATCTTGCAAGAAGGCCATATTGGCTGTTGTTGAAGTCAAAATATAAATTCACAATTTTTTAACTCTGTCTTAAAACAAGTCAGGAGCCCAAACAAACATTGAGACATGGAAATTGAATTCCATGAACTGAATTGACATTGAAAAGGCCGTTTCAATGTACATATGAGCACCTGACTGCTGTTTTAAGACATACTTAAAAAAATTGTGAACCCGTGTTTTAATGCAAATAATCTCAATAATCTAAATGTATCATCTCAGTAGTTGTGAATGGCATGGTTCTATCCTCAAGTGCATCTCAGTGTCCTTTAAGGGTGGACTTAAAGCTGGTTGTGGTCAAACGTGTAGTGAAAATGTCCAGGCTCCCTGCAGGTTCTTGATCATGACAAACTGAAGACAGTGACCTGATAAAAATGCACTGGGGGTGTTGGAGGTGGTGGGTTTGTTCTTAGACTGGAGACGCTCCATGTTCAGACATGTTTCCTTGTGCTCTCTGAATACCACAGTCAGATCCCCTGAACGGCTGCTCACAGATCTTCCCATCACTGCAACCAGAAGCTAGATGTGTCCATACTTGTAATGGATGCCCCCCTCCACCACCACTACTACAAACTCCCTCATATGTCCGCGAGATGAAAAACCATCCACGAGGCCTTCAGGCTTTCTTGAGGTTACGTGTCTCATCATCACCCACTTCTTGCACTCTCAGCAGAAAGTGACAGACTAATTATCCTGAGGGTTGTTTTTTTTTTTCTTCTCTTTTTCTCAAACGTCGTCACACAGTCTCCTGATAGGATTTCCATTGTCTGCTCTGAAATTACACGTGAACATATGATCATGGCCGTAAAACTTCTGTTTCAGCGGCTGAGTCACTGACTGACAAACGCAAACCCCTATAGTTTTCTTTTACAACTGAGATTTAACGCTGACAAGTAATTAATGCATAAAGCTGTTATAGTTACGAAAAAAGAGCAAATCACCCTGATTTAAGACCCCTGGAGAACTAGTAATAAGTGATTGACAGGACAACAATTATGCATTTCTATGCAGGAGGCGTTCAGGTACAGTGTTGATGGTAGGTCACCCGCGTGTTGAACTTCTGGATCCCAACTCTCCAGTTTCTCACTGGATTCCCTTCTAGACTTAATGCAGACGGAGGTTTTATCTGATCCATGTTGGCATTTCTTCTTTCCCGCATTCATAAGAGAAAGGCAATTTGTGTTTTAGAATTTCTTTAAAAATATAGTATTTTAAACTTTCACTGTTTTTGTTGTTTTATTGTTTTTATTGAGCTCATTGAATCAAAAACAAGAAGGTCGGGAGGCAAAAGTTTCTGTTTATTGATAGAAACAGCTCAATAAAACAAGAAAATATACAAGATATTCTAGATCCATCTAATGTTCTTGTTTGGGTTTAACCTTGAACTTTGATGTGAAACCTGTTGGGAATCAAGCAGGTTTAGGGTTTTATGCGACTGCAGGGTCAGACAGGTCAAACAATCCATTTGACACAGGCGGGAGGGGGGGTTTTAGTCTTTTTTCTTTTTTCATCTCCCTCTTTGAAATGACAGAGGCGGGCCACATGCAGCCACCACTTAGAATTAGCTAAAGATTTACGACCCTGAAAGCCAACACTCCCCTCACCTCGCTCACTGGGATCAGGCAGCGGGCAACTCAGGCTAAACTGACTCATTTGGGGGACGGGTGATGGGCAGTTCAAATCCCCGTCCTTAAAGCTGGAGTGCGGGACTTTTGTCTCCCCCTTCTGGCAGTGAGAGTAAAGGGGGCACTCGGCTGTGACTGCCTGAGTACAAAGACGTTACTAGGATGAGGGGAGGACATTTCTCTTTGTTTGATAACGTTAAAAGTAAAGTTAGACTTTTCTGTCGGCTTCCCGACTCATTTTAAAAAAGACGAGAGAAAAAGAGAGAGAGCAGCTGTGGTCGAGTGAGCTAGAGAGTCAATGAAGAGAGGGAGCGGTGGTAGCGAGAAAGCTGGTGAATCAGATCAATAAAACATTTTCTTTTTCATTTTAGAGCGCAAATAAACACACACACCCCCACACACACCCCCACAAACCTTCACTCAACCCTGCAGCGGTGCGCCACAAAGCCTGATTTGGTTTGAATCTGTCTGACACAGACTTGAACACGAAATGACTCGTTTCACTATCGGAATTTGATCCATTCAGTCGATAACATTTGGAAAGTCTAGAAGAGCCGCACGATTAACAGCCAAACGGCCAGCGTGGGAATGTCGCCCCCGACATGAGATTTAAAAATTCTGTGTATTGTGAAAAACAGAGATTTATCTGGCAGATTTATAGGCTTAATCAGCATTGTGTGAACTTGTTTGGCAAAGGCTTGAATGTAACAGACATTCATTTATATGTAAAAGTTCCACACTGCAGGTTTAACAAAGACCACAGAGGGTACTGAGACTTTCTTCACCAGCAAAACAACAGCATCAGTCACTTGTTCAAATACCTAAAATACCTGTGTTTACATTCTCCTGACAAGGACCAAGTTTGGATTATCGGGCAAAGCCGGCAACTAAAGTGCCACAAAAGCCTCAGGTCCACTGCATTGTCTCTATTTAATTTGAACTTTTTTGAAGCTAGTGACTTTAAAAACTACCAAATATGCCTTTAAGTATGTATTTCATCTGTAGTTGTTGAGCACACACTCCTCCTCAGGTTGTTAAAATTCCCAAATTCCAAGAAACAATACTGAAGACATGAACTCAGTGTCCTCACAGTAGCTTCGGCTCTGTCAGCTTCCCCGGAGTAAATAAATGTTAAAAAAAAAAAAGAACAAGAAGCAGCAAATATATACTCTGAATTCCAAGCTGGTTAGATTTTCCACCAGTTTCATTTCAACGACCTCCAGGTTCATACCTTTCAGACCGGCTTTACACCTTGATAAAGGCTTTGTTGTTTATCTGAGGTTTTCTGCTGCAGGAGAGCAGATAAACAGACTGGTCTTATACATATACAAAGAGAAAAATGAAGGTGTACAACAAGCAGTTTTTCTGGGTATGCCTCTGAAACCTCCTGGGATCTCAGTTGGGGGGCTACAACCCTTTTAGTTCATTCATAGCAACACCAACCAGCCATTTAAGTAAAACTATAGGACATGGGCAGAAACTTCCCCCCTGGTGTGAATAAGTGCTTTGTGCAACGAAATAAGCAGCTAAAATCTTCTTTAAACAAAGTGAAACACAGGAGGTGGAGGGGTTTGGTGTGGGGGGGCTCAGGGAGGTGTGTACTGTTTGTTCTGTGATCCAGACCCATCAGTCACTGTGTTTCTGCAGTCTGGAGCACATTCCATGAATCCTGCTGGGTTTTGTTCCCCATAACCTACAACGACGACGCGGTCGAGTCCTGCAGAGCTGAGCGTGGCTGTGTGGCTCGTTTAAACACAACAAAAACATGACGGTGACTTTCCTCAGACAGACGTTTTCTGCTAAATTGTTTAGTTTTCATTATTTTACATGTTATGGATCTAGTGTGAATTAGGGTCATGACCTAGTTTCTGCATGTGACTTGGAAGCTGATATTTTTACTGATATGCAACACCTTCCTGTTCACTTTTATGCCAAAAACACTTGAAACACGTTGAAACACTTTGGCTTTCCTTTGAGCTTTAATGGGACATTAAGGTAGAGCTGCAGCGATTAGTCGATCGACAGAAAATTAATCGGGAACTATTTTGATAATTGTATAATCGTTTTAGTCATTTTTTAAGCAAATATTCCAAAAACTTGTTGGTTTCAGCTTCTCAAATGTGATGATGTAATGTTTTTCTTTGTCTTTCATGATAGTATATAAAAACTTTGGGTTTTGGGCTTTTGGTTGGACAAAAAAAAGACGTCACTGATGACTTTAAGATATTATAATAGACATTATATAGACAAAATGAAATAATGAAAACAATCATTAGTTGCAGCTCTACATTAAGGTCGATTTCCATCTTTATTTGGGTTCTTTAACCAGGACAAAAAAACAAAAAATAGCTTTGTCACCACTTTTTAATTCTGTTTCATGTTCACACTGACTTACGACAAATTGTTAGAGTTGTTAACATGAGCTCAGAGAATGAACTCATTGGATGATTGTGACTTGTCATCCTGCATATTTAGGACACCACACAACAGGATGCAGGATGCATGAAGGCGTATTAACATTATCTTGTAAAAACTGTTTTTGCACACGCCGCCTCCTTTATTGTACGTGTTGTGTTGTAACGGCTCTGTGCAGTTGTTCACTGTGCGCTGAAAGTTCAAATTTGTTGAATTTTGACCTGAGCTGTGCTGATCTTGGTGGCTGCTGTTGACCACTGTCGGCACTGAAAGATACACAAAAAACTAATTACTTGTGTTTTTGAATTTCCAGAAGTGCACAATAACAAACTGGTTTCATAACGAGATCAGAAAAGATATTTGGCAAAATATCAGCATGCTGATGTCTGTTACACTGCAATTCACCTTTTTCTTCACCTCCTGTTGGAGGCCACTCTGAAAGGCAGAGTGAAAAACACGATGCTGGTTTAAATATGTCTTCCTAGAAGGCGTTCATAGTTTTGCACTTGGTTGTAAACAGGAAGTGACAAAAATATTGAGCTTGAGAGAAGTTCAAACCCTGCCTACTTTTTTTACCTCCACTGACTGGCCAATCACTGCATAAATTGGGTGTGAATTTTGGACTGCTGGATTCTGAAAGTTGCGGAAATTGTCAGACACTCACCCTAATTCCAACATCGGAAAGTTGTGCGGGGAGGGGGGGTTATGAAGCTGGTCGACATCCAACAAGCACTTCTGATGAAGCATACCGTGCAAAACATGTTGCTAACATCCCAAAACGTTACATGTTCACATGCTACCTGCATTTTAACAGGCTCATATTTTCAGGCTGTTAAGCAAGAAAAAACAGAACGTGGTGAGGTTTTCTCCATTTGTCTTGACTGGGATGGTACATTATTAAAGTCTTTTTAAGTTAATATTTCTGTTACAGTGGCTTTAAACAAACACAAACCCAAAACCGTCGCAGGTTAAAGGTCAGCTGCTCGACAGAGTGAAGTGGCGAGCAGTAAGCATGGACAGGGAGGGCAGAGATGTTTTTAGACAGCAGAGATTACAGCTAAAACATTAGAAAGAGTGTTGGTTTAATGTGTAGTTAGGACTTGAAATATAATCTTTTAAATACAGTTAGAATAATGCAACTTGCAGCCCAGTTTTAACCTGGAAGTACAGACATTGTTTTACGTTTCTTAGTGGAAAATCAACTCATGGATACTGCAACATTTCAGAAAAGTACAATATCAGCAACATTTACAGTGAGGTCAAAAGTCAGAATGATGGTGTTTTTACAGTCCTCAAAATATTATGTAAGAGAGAAGTCGTGGGAAAACCCAAAGGCACTGATGATAGAGGTAATCAGTTTCATCTCTACATAATATATTGATAGCGTCTTTTCCCACAGGTTGTTGTGAGCAGCAACGGAAAAGGAAATGCAAGTAATTTTGTGATATGAGGAGAACACCCAAAAGTTTCCCTGTAAGTGCTGCAGATGTGGTTTGGTTTAGAGGCTGTGGCCTGAGTCAGATGAGGAGGTGCGTATGGGACAGCTCTCCTCTGTAATTTGCTTCTGTGGAAATGAGCAGAGCTATTTCCTCTGGATCTGGCAGGGGGGGTATTAACGATAATGGGACACTCTGGGACCGACTGTCTCTTAAACTGGGGCAAACTACGTGGCTCGGTGACCTGATTATGAGTGTGTGCTGTCATTAACCTCAGAGTTCAAAATGAACTCAACACGATGCTGCTTCATATCCAACCACGACTGAAATACACGTCTCCCTCTGGTCTTTCTCTTGGTTTCCTACTTCCTCTTGACACTTATTTTTTCTTCAGGGATGGCAATGTCGGTTTGTCCACAGTTTTGATCCTGACGGAAACATCTCATGAACTAATTGATGGATTTCCAAGAAATGTTGTACAGACATTCATGTTCCCCAGAGGATGAATCTTAATGACTTTGGTGATCCTCTAGCGCCACCATGAGGTTGACATTTTTAGTTTTTGGTGACAACTAAAAACTACGGATTGCCATGAAATGTAGAAGACACATTCACGTCCCCCTCAGGATGACATGGTGAATACTGAACTTTTCATGTAGCGCCACCATCAGGTCAAATCTTTGATTTGTCCAATACTTTGTTGTATGACCAAATAGTTGCAAAACTAATGACATTCCCATCAGCCTTAGCTGTGTTTTGTGCTAATTAGCGAATGTTAGTATACTAACACGCTAAACTGAGATGGTGGACATTGTAAACGTTATAAACATCAGCATGTTAGCATGGTGATGTTAGCATTTAGCTCAAAGCACCGCTGTGCCTAAGTACAGTCTCACAGAGCTGCTAGCATGGCTGTAGACTCTTGTTATCCTAAGGATGATAATGTCATTTGTTAAAGCACTTTGTAACTGTGTTAAGAAAAGTGCTATACAAATAAAGTTATTAAAATTTGGACCAAAATACTTCAACAACTACTTTCTAAAATGTTGCCATGAAATTTGGTACAGACATTTGTGGTCTACAGAGATTGAAGATCCCTTAACTTCTTCCTCCTTCAAAATTTTAATTTGTCCAATACTTTGGTTTATGAAAAATAAATTTAAAACTAACGACATTCCCATCAGCCTCAGCTATGTTTAGTGTTTAGTGATTGATGAAAACACTGATGATGTTTAAACATAATTATTATAAATAGTTTGTGCCAACATGTAAAAAAACAACAACAAACTGTATTTGTTACATGTCTCTAGCTAATTTCTCATATCGTTGCTCACCTAGCTCTACATATGATATCATAGACGACGACCATGAACCGCAACTTCACCAGTTTGAATCTGGTTGGGAAGCTCAGTTGCATCTCTTTCACTCACCCATGAACACTAATGTTGTTCCAGGTCTCTGAAAAGTTTGCAGACTTAAAGAAGAGGGGGAAGGTTCCTCACCCTCAGGACTTGGTGAAGGAGGCAGATTTGCCAACCAACACACCTTACACACGGAACCGACCTCGCTGCGGCGTGCCAGACTACCCCGCCCAGAAGGAAGTGCATTACCGGGGGCGCCAGAGACGCTTCGTCCTGTACGGAGGCCGACTGGAGAAGAATGACCTCACCTACAGGTACAGATCTGCAGATTTACATAAAGCCACACTCAGCTCTTATTGGGCAAACAGTATTTTGGTTTCTAATCTTTGTAAACTTGTGGCAGATGAGATTTGTCTTGATCTTATTTGTAGAGCTCAAAACTTTTCATGGCGTGATGTCAGAGATCAGTTGTACCTCGCTGGTCATTGATATACTACGTGGCCAAAAGTATGTGTAAAGTAAACATTACATCCATTAGTGATTGTTCAACATCTTAGTCCAAATTAATGCGCTGCAATAAGAGACCTTCTTGTAATTTGGTTTCGTATGATCGTATGCCCACGATCATACGATCATATATTATTGTGAGCAGATTACAACAGTTTCAGCAGAGAAAGGTCATAGATAGCTACATTTAACTCTAAACACGCTGTCAAAGTAGAAAATAAAGAAAACAACACTTGCATGAAGCCGTCTGCCATTGTTGTTATTGTCGTTGTTTCTTTTTCTTCTTCTTCCAATGAAATCCTGCACTACTGCCACCATCTGATTTGTCACAGATATGACAGCGTTTCTTCAAAGTTCTGTTTTCTCCGTACACACCAACACCAAGCCGGCGTTTTCACATTTACACACTCTGTAGGTTGTTTTGGAAAAGCTCTGGAAATGTTTTAGTCTGGACGGAGGGCCAAAACGGTGAGAAAAAGTGTTCACAAATTTTGCCAGCTTAGTGTGGACATGGTCTGAAGCTCCACAACAAAGGATTAAACAACTTCCTGCAGCACAATCCACTGTCTCAATTGTAGTTTATAGATGTAGAGCGTCTCCTGACATACACAAACAATTTTTGCTTTTTAAGAATTGTCAGGACCTGCAGATACTCAGGAGTAAGTGACACTGAGTGAAGATTCCTCCGTCTGCTCGTGTGTTTAACCTATGAAGCTCAACTTTTAAGCCAACGTGGATGAGAAATCCTAAAACTTTTGAGAATAATGGAAGATGGAACATCTACAATTACATGACAAATCTTTATCTGCTGATAAAAAATGATACGGTAGATTGTTTTTGTCATAATCCCTAAAGTTCAAAGCGGACAAAATTATACTTTTTTTTTGCAGGAAGGATCTGGACACATTGATTAATGAATTCAAGGTGGAAAAGGTAAAATAAGAGGGCCAATATAGCACTTACGAAATTAAGTCTTGAAATTACGATTCTGAAAAAGGGGGTGCTGGTTTTCTTTCATCTAAGGTCTTGGCACCATCGAATGTCTGGCATTCATCTGCTGGCTGCTGCCTCTCTGTCTGTGTCTCCTGGAGGCCCTTTCATTGTAGTCATTCTTTAACAGAACACTGTATTAAGACAGACAGAGAAGGAATAAGAAAGGGGAGGAGGAGTGCTTTTAATAGCAGCACTGGCCACAGACTAATAAGATTCTGCTGGATCGGACCAATAAAGCCCTCGTTGTGACACCTGACAGAGTGATGTGGTTAACCAGGATCATGGCAATAACCCTGCTATGTCAAACTACACTTCTGCATGACCCGACAAGGCCACCGTCCCTTCTATGTCCTTCTGAATGAGTGAAATGTGAATGCTGAAAGAGTGGAGCCACGCTAATGAGTCCCTGTGTTTACTTTTTATTTAGAATCAGCGAGTGTTTCGAGCGTGTGGAGCAAGTTCTGGCACGACACTTGAAGTCATGCTCGGTCAGCTGAGAGCAGTGTTGTTTTAACTGCTTTAACGGTTGTTAACTAAACTGAAAAGGAGCTCTCAGGTGGCTGCAAAACATTAAAGGATTGAGCTTGTTATGGTACAATCGCAGGAGGGAGGGGGACAGAAAGTAGTGTTTTATCAAAGTTTTCCAAACGTGGTTTATTTAATTCTTCCCATTTATATCTGACTCATACAAAGGTACTATGTATGTTTGCTGATTTAAAATTAATTATAAGTCTGGTGATATTCTATATTTTTCTTATTGTCAACAAATCCCATAATACTAAGTACTGTGTGTGTATCCAAAGCCTGATATATCTTATTCCTCTGTGCTGTAGACCTCCATTAAATGATTAAAAACACAACAATGATCCACACTGCTGCACTGGTTGACATGTTCCTTCATCACCATGAACACACACACTGTGACTCAATCCCACACAAACCGTCTTGCTGCCAGAAATACTCCATAGAGCACCAAATGTGGATTCATCCGCCGCTAAAAATAGTCCCCGAACAAATGCACCATTTCCTCCTGTTTGTTTACTAAAAACTACAGTGACCAGCTGTTTTAGGAAATTAGTCAACCATTTAAAAAAATGAAACTATATTTGTGAGCTGTTTTAAAGATCTTCAGCAGGAACCAATGGGCTGAGAGCTACAGAGTAGGTTTACGTTATCAGTTTGAGGCTGTCAGATTGTGAGAGCAATCATATAAAAGCAGAGACACGTCATCAGCTCGTCATCCATCTGCAGCTCTGATGTTTTGAAAATGCAGTAAAGTCACACAAACGTCTTCCTCGTTTCACCTCCATCACTTTGTTTTTTGTGTGTCATGGACGTGTTAACGAGAACAAGTGAGTTTTTCCCCTAAACTTTATTCAAAAAACTGCACTTATGAAACCAGTCACACCAGTCAGTGTTCATTTCATGTCGTATTCTGATTGGTCGGTTAGGGACGTGGGTCGTTACATTGAGAGAATTTGGTCTTAAATTTCTGTCAGAGTTTTGCCTCAAGCTGTCTTTGGTCGTCGGTGGACGAGTCTCACAGTGAGATCTAGGACACCATTTTGGATTGACGACCACGTTTTACCACGTTTAAACAAAAGGGGCCTTAACACATTGTTGATTTCAGTCTTTTCATGGAATCTGTTGACAATAAGAAAAACACAAAATACTGTATCTCCTGCCTTATCCTTTAAATAAAACCCTAGAGTAATTACCCATTTCAAGTTCAGCTTGAGGGACTGATTTAGAAAATTCTTTAATTTGTTAATTAAACAGGGTATTTGTGCAAGAACGTAAAGTAATCTGCATAAATATTTGTATTTGCAGGTGTCTCAATTAAACTTCTACAGACCTGCACATCTGTGTTTAAAGCAACAATCCAACTTTTCAAGGTGCCTCTGCCGCCATATCATTTATAATTCAAAAGAGACAGTTGTCAGTGGTAGTTTTTATTGCTAATGTTATTCTAAATTAAGACCACATTTCCCATAAACCCTGCTGCTTCCTGTCCCTCTTCCCCTTCCTTGAATGAAGTATAAATTTTTGCAGGTAAGCTGACATGCTCTGACTTAAACGCCAAAAATGTTTCAGTTTCTCAAATGTGATGATTTTCATCTTTTTTGTGTCGAGGAGGTTTTTCCTTTTCTTTTCAGTTATCACACTGCGGTTTTATCTAAAAGGAAAGGGAGGAGACCATGATGTGGTGTTTTGTTAGCGAGCCTGAGTGCGTCAGTAACAGCACACCTCCCTGCTGATGAGACGACGGCAGATATAAGATTAGAGGGAGGCATGCAAGGCCGGTGGTCCCTCTCTGCTCCCGTACTGTACATCCTGTGTGTGTGTATGTTTGTGTATTTGACACCTGCATATATTGTCTGTCTCCTGCAGGATCGTCCGGTTTCCCTGGCAGATAAGCGAGGAAAAGGCTCGGCGTGTCTTTAGGGAAGCGCTGAAAATCTGGAGTGACGTCACCCCGCTCACCTTCACCGAGATCCACAGCGGGAAGGCCGACATCCGCATCGACTTCACGAGGTGGGCAAACTGATACGTGGAAAAAAAAACATCTTAATTAAACATAATTTAAAAGGAAAAGGAGTCAGAACACATGACGTGTAGATTAATAAGAACATAAATTATTGCAGGATTGTTGTTTTAAGATACAATATATAAACTGCTTTAATAATAATGTGTGTCTGATATGTTTTTTCCTCCTTCTCCCTCATTGAAGAATCCAGAATCTCTGAATATGTAAATGTTGTTCATTTCAAAACTTTCCCTGCTGGACACCAGATGTCTCCTCCTTCTCTGTAAAGTCCATTCTCAGTGTTTGTGCACTGGAGGCTTCAAGTTTCCAAACCACACTTGTGTAATTTACATATTGGACCACGATTGGCTCCAAACTAGTTGTGATGTCACAAATCCTGCTCGTAGGTTCACGTGTTAAACTGAGATTTAAGCTGAGCTCAGAGAAACTTTCCTCCTTCAGCAGATGAAGGTGAAAACAAACTCTGCACATACATCATTCTGCACAGAGAAGAAACAACATCCAGCTGAAGGAAGAAGAGAAACATGTTTCTGAGTGGAGGGAGACTTTAATGAAAGTTATTGTACAGCTGCTTGAGTTAAGACATTTAACATTTGTTTCTTTTGTGCATTAATATTGCTCAAACTAAGGTATTAAAAATGCTAAAACAAATTGGTAATTAACTGTTTTTATTACATCAAGCTCTCAGTATCTGTTTTTAGACTTCATACAGTAACCAGTTGGTCTGCTTATCGATTTTTGTGGATTTTCTAAACTCTAATTTGTAGCTTTCAGAAATAATCCCAAACTTCAGTCAACAGAAGTCAAACATTTTCATTCCATTTATGAGTTTTGTCCGCCAGAATCTAATTTACTTACAGTATGAAGCCTTTCTGACAAAGATCTCGGCTTTTCAGAGCCACAAAGGCAGAAACAACAGATAGTGGAGCAGATTACCATCTCCAGAGTTTTATGGGGGATCTGTGTCATCGTTGAAATGGCTTAATTTTCTTTTATGTAGCCTGGTTTGTTTTTCCTGCAGCAATTTCTTGTTTTTCCTCATTTTAAATCATGGTTGGTTTTGACTCATGCTTTATTGTTTTCGTCACCGTTTGCTCCGCTGCACACATACATCTCAGAAATGGTTAAATTTTGATAAAAACATGGATTCAGTCATCTGATTACAGTTGTGTGAACACACACACACTAATAACACTTACTAAAATTAGGAAAATTGGAAAGATGGTGAGAAACATGAAAAATATTGTGTATGGGAATAAATAAACAATTACTGTAAATGTATAGCAAAACCCAAAAAAAGGGGCAATGTGAGGAGCTAAAAGTGAAATGATCAAGTCAAAGATAAATATAAGACTAAAATTAAGTTTTTATTTTTTTATTATTATTTATTATAAATGTTCTCCTGTTTTACCAGCTAGCTGGAGGTTAAAGGAAAAGTATGAAGCTTTATATTTCTTTACACAGCTTTTTTTTTATTAACTAACTATTATTTATATTGATGATGTCGGTTGGCAGATGAGTCCACAACAATTTTGATAATTGGTTCATTTTAAACGATTCTTTAAAGCAAAGATGGTAAAAATTCTCAGATTTCAAGCTTCTAAATTGTGAATATTTGCTGGTTTTCTTAGTCTTTTATAATAATAAACTGAACATTTTGGGGTTTGGATGGCTGATTTCTGGTAAGTTGTCACTAAATTCTGATATTTTTTAGGTTATATGATTAATCATGAAAATAATTGTCAGACTAATTGATACTTAAAATAATCATTAGTGGTTTTTGGCTGAAAAGGGAACTCGACATGTTTACGAATGTCTTGTTAAATTCATATTCTAAATATTTATCATGCAAGTTTTTACCTGTAATTATTGTTGAATCATCTGTAAAGCTGAGGTTGACAGATTGTTGTTGAGGTTGTCTTGTCGTCTGTAAAGTTTGATTTTAAAGGTTTATCACACTTTAAGCCTTCAGAGTTTATGTTGATCAGAGCGTTTGTTTTACGGGCCTGTAGGTACTGGCATGGAGACAACCTCCCCTTTGACGGCCCGGGTGGGATTCTCGCTCACGCCTTCTTCCCCAAAACACACCGACAGGGCGACATCCACTTCGACTACGATGAGTCATGGACTCTTGGAAACCACATGGGTGAGTGAGCGGCTGAGAGGGTCATATAAACAAAAAGAACGGTAAATAAAATAACTCATTTCTCATTCAACTAACATTTTTTTATTTTACTTTATACTTACTGTTTTTAGTAGAACATAAAGCAAAATAAATTCAATAAAATGGGGTTCACAAGGGTCAATACATGAGTTCAAACATAATAAGGGTGGGCTACTGTATGTTAAGGGTTATTTTCCCAATTTTCACAAAGAAAACAGGTATTATGTATAACAGACGAGAAATAAAAATGATGGAAAAATAATAATAAAACCAATGAATTAGATTTAAAATAAAATAAAATAAAATAACAATAATAAATAACAAATAACAGACAATGACGTACAGTTGCAGTTCTTTGATGCAGAAATAATCTCACTAGTTGAGTGAATCATCAGCTCATGTATGAAAAATTAAATAACATCAGGCTTTATCAGGACATGGACAGGTAAACAGGATAGCTGCAGTGATGGGAAGGTTACTTTTGAAATATAATAGGTTACAGATTACTAGTTCAGGCATGGCAGACATGCTTGTTGATTATTCGATTGGCAAATTCAAACGAGAACTAATCAAAAACAACGCTCAAAAATTTGAGAGCATAATGCCAAATAAATGGAGCCTGTTTAGACACAGAGACAGCTCCTTGACGGTGTTGCACTCAAATTCGTCCCAGCAGCTCTGCTGACCCGCGTTGTCCAGAAATATGCCAAAAGATGCATTAGAAGAATATATTCGGATGTAACCCCTTTTGTAATCACCAACATTTTCGATTAGTAACTGTAATTTAATGACATATTTCTTCTGTAACTGTAACAGATTACAATTACATTTATTTTGCAATTTAATTACGTAACACTGTTACATCCCCCTAGCTGAGAGCAGGTATGACTCAGCAGGGGGAGGAAGTGGTTAGGGACTTTTTTATTACTCTTTGGGTAGTGGTGGTGTTCCTGGCACTGTATTGTCTAGCAAAACCCCCAACCCGTCTGCCCCTACAAGCAGGTCAAAACAAATGCCAAGAACTATTTTAAGATAGCATTTGAGTCATGTATGGCTTCCTTGCACATCCTCTGAGGCTTGTCTACCCCCTCCTGCAGGCACAGACCTTCTCCAGGTTGCTGCCCATGAGTTTGGGCACGTCCTGGGCCTGCAGCACTCCCGAGAGAGGGGAGCCATCATGTCCGCATACTACTCCTTCTCCTACCCGCTGAAGCTGAGCGAGGATGACAAGCAAGGCATCCAGTACCTGTATGGGGCTCATCCGCAAGTCATGCCCTCACCACCGCCCCCACCTCCACCTCCATCCAACACAGAGACCAATGAGATTGTCCCTAATGTGAGTGGAACTGATGCAAGATTTAAAGCACCAATTACAGGTCAACCTAATGATTAAAAGTCAGAGGATCACGGAAGCAGGCTTCATCTAGGGCAGCAATTAACGATTATTCTGCCAGTTATTCTCACAATTAAATGATTCATCTATGAAGTATCAATTCAATTTTTCTATTCAATTTAATTTATATAGCGCCAAATCATAACAAAAGTCATCTCAGGGCACTTTTCACATAGAGCAGGTCAAGACCGTACTCGTTAATATATCAGAGACTCAACAATACCCCCTGAGCAGCACTTGGCAACAGCAGCAAGAAGAAACCTCAAGCAGAACCAGGCTCAAAGTAGTAAAAAAACACTCATCCCAGTTTCACTGAATCCAAGATCTTCAAATGTCATGTTTTATCCAAACAACCTGAAGATATTTCATTTACTATTAAGTGTTTGTTAAGTGATAAAGAAAAGCAGCAGATCCTGAGAAACTGGAAATTTGGGGCATTTTTGCCTGAAAAATGACTGAAACTATTAACTTATTGTCAAAATAGTTGCTGATTCATAATGTTTTGATCAACTCAATTAATCAATGAACTGTTGCAGCTCAAAATTCATCCTCTGCTGACAATTCATCCAAAAGTTGTTGAGATACTTCAGTCTGGACCAAAGTGGTGGCCAGCTGTGAACATCTAATCTCACAGACGAGCACTCGGCAAACTTTCCACTTCAGATTATTTTCCCTTGTAAAACTTGTAACTGAGAGGTTTTTTTCACTTGTGTTAAAAAACCATGAAATTCCTCGTCACGGTTTTGTGGCAGTAAAAGAAGTCCTCAGCTGCACCTTAAGAAGCACAAAACCCTTCTCTGCTTTATTTTGGGATCCTTTCAGACACATCATCCAACTGCAATAAAACCGCCACTTGTTAGAAACTTTACGTTTGCGTGTTTTTGGCATGAGGAGATGAACTGATGATCTGTGTTAGTTCCAGCCTGATGCCTGCCAGACGGACTTTGATGCCGTGTCTATGATCCGGGGGGAGCTGTTCTTCTTTAAATCGGGCTACGTTTGGCGGATCAGGGACGGGCATCTGCAGAGCGGTTACCCAGCGCTGGCATCCCGTCACTGGAGGGGGATTCCAGACAACATCGACGCCGCCTTTGAAGACAAGTCAGGGAATATTTGGTTCTTTCAAGGTGGGCAGCAAAGACGTTTGTGGTTTCTGGTTTCATGTGAGCACAGGATCACAGGGGAGAGACTTCTGGATAATTGTACAGATCCACACAAGTAAATGATCTCAGCCTTTTAGGCAAGTTTAAATAAGTGTAAAAATGTTAATTAACACGGAGCTTTGAAATTGCTGCAGTTAAGACTTTCTTGTAAATATTTCCATTATATGTGGGCAAGGTAGTATGTGCAATTATACTCTTATTTTCAAACCACATTGCAGATACATATGACTGGATTTGCCCTTTTAAGATTGTTCATAATTATGGAAAATGTTTAAAGTCAGTCTACTGTTTTTTAGGGCTGAAACTGATGATTATTTTCAACCTTCTATAAAATGTCACAAAAGAGTGAAAAATGCCAAATTCTTCAATTTCTTTTCCGACCAACAGCCAAAGATATTCAGCAGCAAATCTTCACATTTAAGCAGTTTTCGCATTTTTGCTAAAACAATTTAATAAATTAAATTATCAAAAGTCAATTTAATAGTTTATTCCCAAACAGCATGAATGAGAAATTGATTCTCACACCTTTTTTATAAAGCCCTCTGATATTTTGAAATGTGAATGACGGCCTGCAGCTTGATGGTTTTTATGCTTTAATAATAATAATTTCTGTGACATCTTTCAGAGTGTGAAAGCTTTTTGGACTTTTGATTGTTTCCCTGACAATTTCCTGGAGCGCAGTTGTTTTGAAAATTAGTTGGACATCAATTAAACTATCAAAATAGTTGCAGATTATTTTTCTGTTGATTGACTAAAATAGTAATCGAGTAGTTTAGCAAGGTACATTGTCTTGATCTGGTAAACATTATCGTTGGCTAATCATCACTAGCTAATGCTCTTACCCTGAGAGAAAGCAGGTAGGATTTCAGCGTTTTGCTCAAAAACACTTGAACAGGAAACACAGATGTAGGCTAGTTGAATGGTGTCTTTATTCACTGAGCTACACTTCAGCTCAAACACATGAAATAAGAAATGAGATGAGAAGAAATTGGATGTGTCTTTAAAGGTAATGATAAGAAGTTTGTTTGATGTAGCAGATAAAACACTGACAGGTCACTCAATGCCCTCTAGCAGCCATGCCAAGCCATGGTTGTCTTCATCCATTTGGGTAATTGACTTTATTTTGAGGTTCGAGGTGTCCTGTCAACTGTTTTGCAGACGTCTCTTTTATAATGTTGGTCTATGGGGAAAATGCTTTTTTGGCTGCAGATTTATTTTCCGCTGCAATACTGTCAGTGGCCACTGGGGGAAATTGGCAGCAAGTGGCATGGTACCCCTCACTCAAAGGCAGCATAAATTTAAACTTCACAATAACAGGCCTTTTCATCTAACTCTTAGAGTTAGAGTGAAAAAGAAGGATCAGTTGTTCTTACTGAGGCAAAGAAAAATGTAACTAATAAAACTAAATTTACCAACAAGGGTTGAATGACATCCGTCTCTCTCGGCAGGTGAGAACTACTGGGTGTTTGATGCTGAGAGGCAGATCAGAGGGCCAGAGTCCATCAGGAGTCTGGGTCTGTCAGTGTCCCGCATCCAGGCGGCGCTGCGCTGGGGCCACGACTCCAACTACAACACCTACTTCTTTAAATCAGGCAGCTACTGGAGGTTCAGCCCCCGCGAGAACCGAGTCGAGTCCCACTACCCGCGCAACATGCAGGACTGGAGCGGCATCCCCGTCGACGTGGACGCCGCTTTCAGAGACATATACGGTACGGTCCAAAAACAAAAACATAAACAAGTGAACAAATATTAAGACTGCCTACTTTGTGGCTTAAAATATTTTGTTCATAAATAAGTTATTATGGGATTTTGAAGGCTGATATTTTGAAACTGCTTCACCATGTTTGAACCCAAATTGTTTTGATTATTTTAGTAAATGTTGGTCTGTTAGTCAAGGAATTTCCAATCCTGCAATCACAATAATTAATGTAAACTGACTCCCCACAATTTGTTCACAAAAAAAAAGTTAATTTCACATCCAGCAGACACCTGACAAATGTCTAAGGTCAATGTTTTCCCCCCAGGCTGTTTGTAGTTACAACCAAACTTCTCCAACTGACCATTGTTAAAGTTACCAAACATGAAACATCTATACTTTACCACCTAAAACCAACCTTTTTGTTTCCAGAGCTTGTTTACAGCACTACGCAGCATCGTAAAACGTGTATGCAGGTTTTACGATGAAAAAAACATTGCAAAGTGTGTCCGAAATCCTGCATACTACAGTACGAATATCAGAAGGTTCTGTAAACATTTGCTGATTTTTACCTGTTTTGCATTTTTTAATATTGACATTTTTTTGCAAAATGACACAACAAAAAACTTTGCAAGATCCTTGAGGTGCTGATTAGTCACACACAGATCCCACAGCTGAACTAAACCAGTATGTTATTAAATATGAATGAATAATTAATCATTATTATTATTTATATTTTTCAGGTTATGCTCACTTTATCCAAGGACGACAGTACTGGAAATTTGATCCTGTTAACATGAACTCTCTAGAGGGCTACCCTCGCTACATCGGCATGGATTTTTTCGGCTGTAGAAACGTGTGAGTCTTCGTGTAACTGGAGATTTGTAGTGACAGATTTCTTTTTGACAATGAAGAGGAGTTTTTGGAACAGAGATGTTTGTATGTACAAACTGCGGATTCAAGGAGACAAGACAGTCTCCATTAAATCTGTTTATGCTTTACTCCATTTATTGATACTCAGATCCATTACACCTTCTTCTCAGGAAAATCAAGTTATGTTTCCTCAGACTTGGCACCTCCTGTGCAGCTATACTCTACTATTTATTTTGCACATTTTGTCACCGTACAGCTGAGATCTGGGCCCTGTATTAATGACGTGTAATACTGATGTGAACTGCACCGTTCTCACCTCCTTTCTTTGAGCCTGAAATGGAGACTTCGTGACTGATGTTGGTTCGCAGACAGAAGCAGAACAGACTATCTTTGTCGCTGTAGTGGACGCTTTTCATTTCAACTGTTTTGGGTTTTTTTTTCATCACGGATGGACTCGCTGATCGTCAAGTGTTTTAAGAGTGACAACAAACTTACAGCTGCTGTAGCGGAGAGCACTGCAATATTAAAACCCAGAAAGGATGTTAAACTATACTTTTTGAAGGTGATCAGAGTGATTTTACTGGCAACATCTTTTTTACATCTTTGTATTTAGTTCATTTAGATTCACACTGACCACAAATCAGCTTCTAAACAAAAGTCAAATTACTCAGCAGCTCATTTATTTTATAGAGTTTTGGAAACCTGTCACACTACCAGGAGAAACATTTTGATAATGTAGCTGTAACTTTTGCCAAGCATGATGGACTTTTGTCCTCTGTTAATTCTAGAAAAAGAACATACAGTATGAGGTAAAAGATAAATATGAACAATTCTGCTTTGTTCAGCTTTCAAAGGGTGAAAAACACTTTCTTGCCTTGAACAAACTGTCTCCAAATAATCTCTAATAATCTATGCAGTCAAAAGTTTTCAGTTATATGAATACACTTTAAGGAATTGTCTTCTGACCTGACATGTTTTGAGTAGCAAAATGTACTACATGTAGGCTTGAAGGCTACATGTGTGTAATAAACTGTTAACCACTGTACAGACAGAAGGTCTATAGAGCCATATGTGGTCAATTATGAGTGTTCGTAATTTGCTGAGAGTGGTTTCAGAAGTTTCTAGATGTTTTTTTGGTTTTTTTGCTGTGAAACTGAGTCACTGTTGGAATCCATTAGGTCTGCAACTATAGATTAGTTCATTATTGCCAATCAATCGATTAATCGTTTAGTCTACAAAACATCAGGAAATAGTGAAAAATGTCCTTCACCAAGAGCCCAAAGTGATGTCATCAAATGTCTTGTTTAGTCCAATCAACAGTCCAACGATATTCAAGTTACTATAATCTAAGACAATGAAAAACAGCACATTGTCACATTTGAAAATCTGGCATTTTTGCTTGAAAATTGACTTAATTAATTTTCTAGTGATGAGGGCAGGTCTGAGTCCATTTTGCAGTCAGCCGATCAAACTCTTGTAACAAGACAGGAAGAATGTGTTTTGTAGAAAAAAATCTACACATATTCTTATTTGAATGTCTGAAACAAAAGTTCAGAGCATTTCTGCCTTTTTTTTTTTCTCATTAAAATCGCCGTCGTTTGGATGTACAGGAGCAAGTTAGACATAAAAGTTATTCACATTGGCTAAATCGGACTTCTCTAACTGGGGTTAGAGCATTGGTGGGTGTTATAGGGTCTGTCAGTCCTAGTGAAGAAAGACATTTGTTCACAGCCTAAGAGGAGATCCCAGACTCAACTCAGGGTAAAGAAAAACGTAGGAGGATCTGCATCTAGTTTGTTGGTTGGATAATGTTTCACTTCAGCTAAAGAAGGAATGGTGTCAGAGCTTGAATTAAAAAGCTTTGAGCTTGGTGCAAAAACACCAAAAAACACTCCTAAAATTCAGTCACTGTTGTTGACTTCAGCTTTTCTCTGCACCAAGTGTTTACTCACTGCTGTTTAAAGGGTTTCATTAAGTAGAGATGAGATGCTCATCTCTAGTCTGTAATGTTACTTTTATTTCCTGACAAAGTTACTTCTGCTTTTCACACAATGTGGAGCAAAACACCTTTAAGAAATGAAGAAAAAGTGAAAGGAAGAAAAGGTGAAAACATTTCCGTGTCAGGTTTTGATGTCAATCTTCCAACATGATGTTGTGAAGAAGCTCTCAGCTGTTGGTAATCACTCAGGAAAACAGCAGCATGCAGGAAAAGCTTTAGGGCGCCATCTAGAGCGCAACACCTTCTTCCTGCAGCAGGATTGTGATATTTGTCCTCATATTCTGTGTCTCATCCTTCATGAAGTCATTGCTTATCTAAAACACGGTGCTCTATACATGTTGATCAGTGTAACACATTCAGGGGCAGCAGCTGCTGTGTGGATCAGCGGTTCTCAACCTGATCAGTTACTTACTCCTAAAGCAAAACTGAGTGATGAACTTTGACCCCATTGCCGAATTACTAGACAGGCTGGTGTGTCACAAGTATTCATCACAAAGATTACTGGCTTGATAAAAGTGGTGGAAAGTACATTTAGTCAAGGACTGCACTGTACGTCACTTGAGTAACAAGTTTCTGCTACTTTATACTTCTACTCTACTCCATTTCAAAGACAAATATTCTACTTCATTTATTTGAAAGCTATAGTCAAGATTAAGCCTGTTGTTCCCAACCTTTTTTGGCTTGTGGCTCCTCGTCACATTTCAGATGTCTATGAGTTGTTGAGTTCCACTAAATACACATTTCCCCTCTAAAGTTCTCACATGCTTTTATAATAACTGTTTGACATCAAAAGAAGCAAAATTATCCAATATTTCTCAAAAAACGATAAGAGAAGAATCCATAAAATGAATACATCTCACGACCCCTCAGATTTATCCTGGGACCCTTTGGAGGGGCTCGACCCCTAGGTTGGGAACCAGTGAATTAAACTACCCAACAGTGTACATAAAGTAGTTCAAACTAGCTCCACCTCCAGCAGCTACAACAGTAACATCTGCTTAAGCACTGATGCTTCAGTATTAATAACATCGTTCATAGGACAAGTACATTTTGCTGATAATACTTCTGTACTTTTACTTAAGTTTGAGTTTAAATGCAGGATTTATACATTGTTGTATCTTTTTGTTTAAGTAAAGGATCTGAATACTTCTTCCACCACTGCTGGATAGTGAATTGAAAGGCTCATCACAGACCCTGAAAAACTCATGTTTGCGACCTCTTTTCGGGTCACGACGCCCATGTTGAGAACCGCTGCTCCGGGTAATCAGACATTTCTTCTGCTGTGTCCCTGACTGCAGCTCTTGAGATGTGAAGGCTCAGTACAGACTGTCTGTTAGTTTGCCAGTGCAGGACACTGACGAGTCATTCCAGTTATCATCCACACTTTGTTGTTTCTTGAGTCTGTTGTTGTTGTTTGAAACATTTCTGCAAATTATTTCAAGTGTTAATCGGTGAACGTCTTTGAAAAACATTGTATTTATACACAAACAACTTAGTAAACATTTGTTGTACATACATGTGTTTGATTAATATTTTTTTTACTCATATGTAGCCTCAACCCTGTACATTGAAATGTATGAACTGTGTATTGTTTTCTTTCTAATAAAACCATAACCTTTGACCAAACTCTGCTGCCTCTGGAGAGATTACTAAAGAACATTTACAGTTACTAAAGATTGGCTAATGCACAAGAAAAAACACAAAAAACAGTAACAAAAACTAATTAAACTTATTAAAAATGTATTTCATACGTCTCATAATGTACTTAAAATATTTTGCTCCAAATCAAGCCATAATTTGTCACTGCTTTTACAGAATTGTTGTGGTATGTAAAAAATATGTGTTTTCATTGAAAAGAAGAAGGCACTCAGTGATTTTACAAATATTACATAATACATTTTATACATTTTTATCAATTAATTACAATTTTTACAACGGTGTAAGTAACTTTAACATTTTATCTATCTTTTTGTTATTGCTAAATCCCACTGAGACCTATTTGCTAAGAGAGAGTTAAAATACATGTGTTTATTAAAGTGGGATGAAATTCTGTGTAAATGTGTCAGAAGACAAGGAAATAACTTATAAATCACATTTCTGCATCTATATTCTAATCTGTTTGCTTTAACAGCAGCTATAATGTGTTAAAGGTTTTCAGTGAGTGTTGTATGTGTGTGGGGTGGATGGTGTTAATTGATCTGTGAGTCTGATTGGCTGAGGCGGTAAGGGGGCGCGGCCTCTGCTGTTCATTCAGTGGGTAAGTCATGGTTGACAGTGAGGCAGCAGCAGCAGCGATGGCTCACAGCTTCACTCAGGAGTATTTTCAGATCCCTGTGGTGACCCGAGCGTACACGACCGCCTGTGTCCTCACCACCGCTGCCGTGGTAAGAACCAACAACACAACAACAACAACAACAACACACCTCAGTAACAATGAAGAAAACAACAGAGAAGAGTCAACTTTGACCTGCAGGCTGAGATCAGGCAGAAAACACAAACAAAATATCAAGAATTAGTCAGAAAAGCATTAATTTAAAACTTTTTTCTCTTAAAATTCACAATCAGTCTAATGCTACTAATTATTAACTGAATTTTTATTATGTGTTTATGTATGCAATCCTTAATGAAACGTTTTAAATTTAAATTAACAGACAAATCACTGAGCAGCATTTGGTTTTTGTCTGGTGTTGCTTTTCCCATATTTACTGCAGGTAAAAGTGGCTCCACAATAATGTTTTTTCTTGAAAAGTCTACATTTATGTTCTCACATTTAAAATAGTTTCAGTGTCTTAAAATGTTGAACTTTTGGAGCTTTTGAAACCATATAAACAAGTTAAAGTGCTTTAAAAATGTTAATTATTTGCTTGTAAAAAGTTAATGTTGCAGCTAAATCACCTAAAGAGATGAAGTGTCAGTGAAACCAACTCATATTTCAACTGAAGGTTAAATCACTGAGCTGAAATTTCATTTCAAGTAAAAGTGCTGAAGGCATTTGAGCTGTTGGTTAAAGTGTAATTGTTGAGTGAGGCTGAACTCTTAAAGATATGAAAGCATTATGAACCATAAATTTTAGAGTTAAAGATGAAAGCAGTTGAAATTTCAGTGGAGGTGGAAGCAGCAGAGACAGTAGTTGTAGTAAAACAGTGTCAGATAAGTTTTATGAGCTAAAAGTAGTTAAACTGTCAGTTAAAGAGTAAAGCAGTTGAAATATCAGCTGATTTGTAGCCTAACAGGTGAAAGCAGTTAAAGTGTAAGCAATGAAATCAGAGGACTGTCAGTTGGAGAGTTGAAAGCAGGTGAAGTTTCAGGTGAAGTTCAAGCGAGGAAAGTAGTTCAGTGTCATCTGATGTGTGAGCACTGAAAGCAGTTTAAGTGTCAGTTACAGTGTAAGAAGTGAAAGCAGATGAAGTTTCAGTTAAAGTGTGAGCTCTGAAAGAAGTTGAACTGAGTAAAAGATAAAACCAAATGTCAGTGGAAGTGGAGATAGTTGTGGTGTGTGCTCTTAAAAATAGTGTCAATTGGTATGCGAGAAAATTTGATGAACATTTGATTAAGGTAAGTTGAGGTGTAAATGCTAAAACTAGGTAAACTGTCAGTTAAAGAGGAAAGAGTAGTTGTAGTGTAGTGTAGTCTAAACTCTGAAAGAGCTGAAGAGTTAAGCGATGAAAGCACCTGAAGTGTCGGATTAAGTTAGAGAGATTAAGCAGTTAATTATTAAAAGCAGTTGAAGTAAAAACAATTAAATTAGTTTGATGTCAGCTGATGTGTAAGCGCTGAAAGCAGCTAACGTGTTGGTTGAAAAGTGCTGAAGTAGTTGAAATTTCAATTGTGTTTCTCATCAATATGGACAGATATATAAGTTTCTGATTTAATTCAAGCTATATGGTTTTTTTTTTTTGTTTGGTTTTTTTTAGCAACTTGAGGTCATCACTCCCTTCCAGCTCTACTTTAACCCGGACCTCATTATCAGAAGATACCAGGTAACATTTGTTGCAGAAATAATTTAACATGCTGGGAACTTATCTGATTTCTTTCCTAGAGTATGAGAAGAAAATGATTATCAGTCTTGTGTCTATGTCAGTTCCAGTTTTACAGAGCTGGAGTCAGGACATGGTTAGCTTAGCTTAGCATAAAGACTGAAAGCAGTGGGAAGCTAGCCCAGTTCTGTCCGAAGTGGAAAAAATACACCCGTAAAGTGCATTAATTACCACGTTGTATCTTGTTTTTTTTTGTTTTTTTTATTCAATGTCAAAAGAACAATTTGTGATTTCAATGGGAGTTATGTTCTGGAAGTATTTCTCATCAGTCATTGCAGCTACCTGAAGTTTAGTCATCACAGTGAGGTTTCCAGATTTGGTACCACCGTGCATGTAAAGAGACCAAAACCAAAACCTGTATTATGCTGCACAAAAGTGCAGTGTAAATAGATAAACTTTTGTTCTTAAAGAAATAATTCCTGCACACGACTCCTCCTAAAATCACAAATTGTTGTTTTTACATTTCTGTTTGTATACAGATTGAACAAATGAGATACAATTAATGAGCTATAGAGGTGTTGCTAGGTGTTTTGGCTAGCTTTTTCCCCCTGCTTCCAGTTTTTATGCTAAGCTACGCTAACCATATTGTGACTCCAGCTCCATCTTCTCATCTCACTGTCAGAAAGAAAGAGAATAAGCATATCCCAAAATGTTGAACTATTCCTTTAAGTATAAATTGACAGTAATCTTTTTTTCTCCTTTTATCTGTCTCTCAGATATGGCGCCTGATAACGAGTTTCCTCTTCTTCGGTTCTCTTGGATTCAGTTTTGTGTTCAACATCATCTTTCTGTATCTTTTTATCAGCGTTTCTTCAGGAGAAAACAGGATTAATATCTCAGCTGCATTGTTCATCTAAGATATTATTACTCTAACTTCTAACGGCAGCTTTTGTAGTTAGCCTCACTCTGATACACTGGCAGTAAACTGCATCTGGGTCCTTGACTATTAAAGTTATCGATACTGCCGGATGCTGGAGGAAGGCTGCTTCCGGGGCCGGACAGCAGATTTTGTTTTCATGTTCCTGTTCGGAGGCGTCCTGATGACTGTATCCTTTTTAATTTTTTATAAAAAATGTTTAAAAAAACGTTTTACTGCAATCATGCTTAAACTACAGCTTTCAAGACTCCATCCTTTAGGGGATATTCTTTAAAGGGCTAGTCCATCCAAATTACAAAAGATTTTCTCGATTTTAATCTCAAAAGACTTCAGTCTCCAATTAGTTCGTTTCAGTAGTTCCAATATGACGACCTATTGACTTTGTACCACATTATACATTGTAAATAACTTCAGTACAAAGTCAAGAGGTTGTGATATGTAGCACAACAAGCTAGTGAAGCTGTAAACAAATGCTCAGTGGCATCTGCCTTACACAGAACTACTCTCCTGAGACTGAAAACATGATCGCTGTTATTAGTCTGTGGAGCCGTTTCTAAACAAACTAACATGACCAAACTCTTCATAATGAAGGAACATGTCACCCAGTGCAGCGGTGTGGCTCACTGATGTGTTTTAATAGTTTTTGGACAACAACAGAGGAATAAGATATATCAGGATACACACACAATACTTGTAAATAAATCACTGTTTATAAGTATCCAGTACTTGGAGACAGAAATCTCGAGGACAGAGGCAAATCTAAGTAAGGATATCTCAAAATCAGAAAAAATAAAACCAAAACTATCTAAGTATCTGTATGGTTAGATACTGCAGGAGTTGACCCCTAAAATATGTTAATTGGCTGAACCCTTTAAGGTGGAAGAATTAGATGATGTAGTGCTTTGTGGGCTGTCCATTTTCACGTCCGGTAGCAAACCACTTGATAAACATCACTTTTTTGCAGTTTAGATGTCTGAATCAGGAAGTCTTCCGGCTAAAAGCATGTAAAGCCAGCTACTGTACATACAGCCCATCTCTTTTTGATGATGCTCAGCAGTTTGTAGCCAGAAGCTCTTGTTCACATTCCAGGTTAATGATACAGTCCCAGGCCTGTTTAACACAGACGTCCCTCTGGGCTGTTGTGAAACAGCCAATGTGCAGGTTTATGAGTCCTTTTGGAGCCATGTTATGTTTCATGGACAGTTTTAACAGCACGTTCAGGAGGACTAATTCTGCTGTAATATCAGGATGGCACAGTGTTTACTCTGTTATCACATCAGTAATGTGATTACCTGACACGAATGGAATTGTTGTCTTTTACATTATAGGGAAGGGTTCAGGATTCGGTAAACAATAACACCAGCTCTGAAAAAGTGTCTTATATGATCATTAATGTTGGTAGTTTTAGGACTTTTGTGCAACAAATACTCACATTTTAGGGAACTGCATCACAAACTTTACAGTTTGGTGTTTTGTTATTTAACATTTCTTGAGGCAGAAATGATTAAAGTCTAACGTGAGGTAGAAAACCAATAATTCATTTTTTAATGTAATAAATCAACATTTTTACTTAGGATCTCATGATGTTGAGCAAACCACAATTTTGACTTATCTCGTACATTTTTTATTACTATATCAAAATCTTGAGAAAGGAAGTAAATTTTTTTGACTCAGTGTTTCATACTTCAAAGTAAAAACTTTGACTTTGTCTCAGTCATATGATATATCTCATATGACTCAAAGTCTTGATTTGAGTATTTTTTGTTTTATCAATCCTAAATTTTCATCCATTTTTTTAATTTTCCTGGCAGAAATAGGCTTCTGAATCCATGAGGTATTTTATATTGACCAGAGTTCATTCTATAATTTGCCATTTAGCCAACTTCCACTCCATGACTGTGGCTGCCTGGAGGTTTTTTCTGCCACCAGGTCAGCTGCTCCTTTGAGAAACGTCTGCAAACCTAAAATCTCCATCTGAACTCTTAAGTGTCGATTTTACTATAATAATGATCAAAACCAAACGATGAGTTGTATTTAACCTGAACTCCTTCAGCTGTTCGGTCTGTTCGCCAACATCTTCTTCCTGGGTCAGGCCTTCATCATCATGCTGGTGTACGTGTGGAGTAGAAGACATCCGCTCATACACATGAACTTCTTCGGCCTCCTGAACTTCCAGGCCCCCTTTCTGCCCTGGGTGCTGATGGGATTTTCGCTGCTGCTCGGAAACTCCATCGTGGTCGACCTCCTAGGTATAAAACAATTCCCCGAAAATGTCCTGTTGATGAGCATATTCAATCAATCAATCAAACAATCAAACTTTATATATAGTATTCATACAAGTCAAATGCAATTTAAAGTGTTTTACAAGTGACTTTACAAATGCACAGGATGGTAAATATGGGCTGGGAGACAAATGCACACCAAGATACAAGTAAAATACCAAAATTAAAACTTTTGTTGGTTTGGCTCCAATCATGAGATTTGTTGACAATAAGAGAAATATAGAAAATCACCAGATTTTTCTTTTAAGCATGAAGCAAACATTATAACGCTGTAGATGCTGTTATTTAAAACACATAAGACTAAAGCACTGAAGTGATGTTGCTGTCAGATGTGTGATGAGCTCCGTCTCTCCTCAGGTATCAGTGTTGGTCACATGTACTACTTCCTAGAAGACGTGTTTCCAAACCAGCCGGGAGGAAGAAAGCTGCTGATGACTCCAGAACTTCTGTAAGAATTCATCACAAAACTGATGTGATTTAAACTTTTAGTAAACCTTCAGAGCTGCTCAGAACAAGCACAGTCTCCTACTGATGGAGTCTGCAGAAGCTGGCAGGTTCAGTTTGGTCTAATGCTGAGTATTGATCCTCAATCATTTTACAGTACTGAAAACAAACATTTGGCACCAAATGTATCTGAGTTGTTTACTTAATCGACTAAATCAGGAATTATGTTACAGATACTTCCTGATTTAAATGAATAATATGCATTTCAATGTAAAGTTTAAACACTTTTTTATGTTATTGTACAGCTGTTTGTATTAAGACACTTTTAAACACACCTGAATTAGAGTTAATTTATTTTACTATTAACTATTAAAAACACGTCAGTGAGCCACACGGCTGCTCTGGGTGACATGTTCCTTTTTTATGAAGATCACGTTAGTTTGTTTGAGAAACGGCTCCAAAGACTAATAACAGCGATCATGTTTTCAGTCTCTGGAGAGTAGTTCTGTGTAAAGCAGACACCACTGAGCATGTGCAGTAACACGGCTCCATTTACAGTGCTTTACTAGCTTGTTGTGCTACATATCACAACCTTTTGACTTTATACTAAAGTTATTTACAATGTAGAACAAAGTCAAGAGGTTGTCATACTGGAACTACTCTCCAGGAGACGTGATCACTGTTATTAGTCTTTGGAGCCGTTTCTAAACCAACTAACGTGACCAAGCTCTTTTTTTCTTTACAGGCGGGCCATGTTTGACCAGCCGGAGGACTCAGACTACCGACCCCTCCAAGAAGAGCAGGATGGAGATCTGCAGCAGGACGAGGAGCCGCACAACTAACAGCAACAAGGCCCCCAAAAAGTAATCAGCCGGCAGAAACACAGACAGACAGAAAATGTGGATTTTCACTGAGTCCTAACTCAGATGGCCCGAAATACACGAGGACTGAATGAACGTTACCATCACAAAACTGTTTATTTTGACTCCTGATTTGAAATGAGGCTTCTGGAGGCTTCTTTAACCATAATAGTATTTGTAGGTTTCTTGGGGAGAGCTAAAATGAGCAAAATTAACTCATAACTCCCTTCCCTGCTGTTGTGTCACTGCTGCTGGTTCACAGAACTGCCGACGGCCTGAAATCCCATCAGCCCCGTCTGCTCACTCTGCACTTTCACATGCTGCCTTTGTGGGTCGAACACTGGGGACAAAATGGAAATTGCTTAGCACAACAACATGCAAACACGTCTCTGTGGGACCCTGGCAACAAAACACACATTTCACCATCTCTCATAACACAGCACTGCTGATAAATATTAGTAGTTAGACTGACGTGGGTTTGAAGATCAGAAGCAAAATCAATTCTTAGATTTAACAGATTCGACCAAAGTTTTTGGTTTTCCTTGTCAGGGTGGAAAAACATCTGAAGGAACATTTACAGTAATCATGGGACAGAAAACTCAATGTGGGGAAATTCTGAGATGCAATTTGGCCTTTAAAGGAAGAATTAATATACATAAACCTAAAACTAGGGATTAACAATATGAGAAAAATTTTGTAGTTTAAATTGTGATTATTTTCTACAGATTAAACTATATCCCTTTTTATTTGTGAGATTTAAACAAGATTGTACCAAGCAAAATCCAAACCCAACTTGTTTAATAGGATCAAACAGAATAAATTAATTACTTTTAAACCAGTCAGTTAAAGAAAAGTCAACGTCTAAGTAATCTTAGAAAAACAAATCTATAGAAAAATTGAGCAATTTAGCTTTTTATCTAAATTCTTACATGAGTGGTACACAGTGATGTTCAAATATAATCATAACATTCAAATGTGGTGTTACATTTATTGATAACAGCTGCAGATTTTACAACCTCTCTGAAATTCACCAATAGACGTGTCACTTTATTGTTCTTTTATGAACAACATAAACACAAACAGCCAACTCCTCATTTTTTGTGGCCATAAAACCATCTTATGCTGAGTGTAAATGTACAGACGCCGTCATGCAGAGCATATTAACCAGACAACTCAGAATCTATAAGTCAAAGTATTCACTTATGTACTCTGTGATTTAGCTTTAAGTATGAACAAATTTAATCCACATCAGTCAGTTTTGATATTATATTTTATTCCAGATGTGATAAAAACCATAAAGATTATATTTGACTACAGCTGAGTAAACTTACTGGTCATTACAGCCGGTAATATCCAGTAATTCCACTTTCCACAGCTCAATTATGTGAGTTATAATTAAAGTCTTTTACTCTTTTAAACTCTTATCTCAAAGTAAAAACAGTTTTGAGGCCCTTCTAAATCTGAACACATGTATGAATAAGTGTGCAAAGAAACTATAATTTCATGTCATTTTTTCCAGATTGTCTTTTTGTAGCTGACTTGATAAAATCAGGGTTCAAGGTTAAGATTGTAAATCCCCCAGAAATCTTTAATATTTCTCTAACTAATGAGTTAGGGGTTATTTACAAAGAGTTTAACGGTCAAAAAGTCAACTAATCTGCTTTATCAGGACTGTATTTTGATCAATTTGACTGACAGCGACTAAACAACCTATAAATTGTCATCAGATTTTGATTCAAATATCGTTTAATTCTGATTGGTGCACTTGAAACCACTGAGAAAAGCACAAAGACACAAATACAGCCATCTCTCATGTGAAAGAACCACAATTATTCTAACTGGCAGAAATGTTTGTGTTCATGTAAGACGACTTCACTCATAGTCAGAAGCTCATTGAGAAAATATGTTTTAAAGGTTATTAGTAAAACAATATCAGTCTGACCCTATCTGTGGCAGAAATGTAAAGAACACACAATATAACCACAAATCAAGCTCGTTCACTTTTTTTTTTATTTTGTAAGAATTATTAAAATGTACAAAAAGACAACAAATACAACAAAACAATATATTATCTGCGACTGGTTGTGTGTTTTTATTCTCCCTCTGGTCAGGTAAATAGAGTCAGTGGTCAAAGTGAGAGAGCAGCTTCTCCACGCGGAGGGTTGTAAAGGGAAACACGAAGGAGGGACATTTTCTACCAGGGCTTTGCCAAACAGAACAGAATTAATAATAAAAATAAAAAAAGAACACGCTGAGCGGCTGACTGAGGACCCGGCTGAGCAAAGAAGACATCCAGAGCGCGATGAAGGAACATCTTTGTTGCCGATGTTTGCGAACTGCGACCTGGGTTGTTCCTCCATCAGACCAGTGCTGTTCCTGCAGGGGGCGCTGATGCTGCTTCGTCTACCATGCAGGTGCTGTGTTCGCAAGTCGCCTCATTCGCCTGTGGAGTAAACGGAAACAGAGCGTCGACAAATACGTCACAAAAAACATCTACTGTAGTACATACAGAGAGGCAGTGGAGGGTAACCCCACTTTTCAAATTCTGAAATAGCGTTTTCATAGCCCGCCTTGAGTTAGAGCTGAAATAATTAATCAGTCGATTGACAGAAAATTTATCTGCAACTAATTTGATAATCAAATAATTTTCATTAATTTGTTAAAAGTAAAAAAGCCAAATATTTGCTCTTGATGCTTTTCTTTGTCTTACATGATGGTAAACAGAAAAACTTTGGACAAGCAGACACTCACCTTGTGTTTCTGTCCTGGTCTCTGATCTTCTTCTCCATCTCTGCGTCTGTCAGGGTCTCCAGCAGGGGGCACCACTGGTCAGCATCACCCGTGTTTCTAATGGCTATCTCCACTGTGGGCAGCGGGTTCTCGCTGAAAAACACCACAGACGAGAGGAAACACTTTAACCAGGTTCAGTTTATGTCACTGCAGCTGGAGGTTCAGCTGTGATTTTCCCTTCATGTGACTCAGATCGGATGTTTTCTAATCAACGTGAAATGTGGACTCAAGTTTTCCTCATTTAGACACAGAACAGGATCTTGAAACATGTAGATTGTGCTTGAAGCTTCACAAGCGGAACAGCTGACATTGTTTCTGTTACAACAAGTAAATATTATGTCATGTAACTGAAACATTTATCAGATTTGTGACAGGCTGGATAAGCAGAGTGAGCACGGACAACAACAAGACAGGATCATGAAAGAAAACCAAATTCCTGGTATTTTTAGAAACATCTCAGCTCAGAAGTGAAACGTGTGAAAACAAGCGTGAGAAGTGAAGGTCCAACAACGGATCTGATCTCTTGTTTATGTAACTCTGTGCATGTGGCCGTCGCTGTGAGCACATATTAGCCTAAGATGGAGGTTACACCCTCGATAAATAGCATGAAGGTCAGAGGTCAACTTTAGAGAAGCATCAGTAGAGTCTGGCTGCGAGGCTCCTCACTACACTGCCCCGATGCCCCAACAAGCTCAACTCTGTCCAATTTGACTTTGTAATAAAAACACATTACAAATCATCATTAATTGTCATAAAATAAACAGTCCTGATATTTCTTCCTCACCAGATGTCCAGCTGTGATAGAGATCAGCGCTGCTGTCTGGGTTTTGAAATACTTCATTACTTCAGATCCTGAGAAACTAAAGTTCAGGCTGCAGACTGTCGGCTACATTTCACCCAAAGAACCAGCAGAGCAGCAAATGTACCAAAACAACCTCCAGTCTGGACGTTATATAAAAACACGCCAGCAAAGAGAAATCTGCTGGTTTACTGTTTGAAAATGAAATACAACAACAACAAGTTTCAGGTTCTGGATCAGCGTCCCAACAAGCACCCTTAAAGACAAGAGGTGAAAGGTCACATCACCGTGGCAACAACATAAACAACAAAGATATGTAACAGGACAGACATTTCCACACTGTTTGTTTGTTCGTTCGTTTGTGCAACGCCCTAAAAATTTCAAAACCAGGAAATTCCTTTTGCACACTTGAGTGCAGACTCATCTCTCACTGGACAGATTATGAAACAAAGACACAAATGGACGAGACGCAGAAACAATAGAGACAGAGTATTTAAACTATACAGTTAAGTGATTTAACACCCCCCCAAAATCCCCCCACACCTGCCTGACGTTGGATTAGGGCCACCAGTCTGACATCAAGACATCTGAAGACTTTAAGAAATTAAAACAGCATTTCTCTCCATTTTCTAACATTTTATAGACAAAACAATTAATCAAGAAAGTTAGTTGCAGCCCTAATTTTGATTTTCAATGAGGTCGGACATCACAGCGTATGAAGTGGCTCTTTTGGAGCATAACCCAGCCCTGAGTCTATCTAGATACTTTATTCATCCCCCTGGGGAGAGTCAGGAACATCTGGGGTAGATATATTTATATTTAACAGAATTTGAGCATTTCTGCTATGTGAAGAAAAAAAACTGAGTCTGTTTAAATCAGATCATTTAGCACACGTCACCACTGGTTAGTCAAACAAAATCAAGAAGCATGGAGGAGTCCTGTGACCAGACAGATTAGGATTTATGCATCCAGTTGTGCACCACAGCCAAATAAATAATATATAAATAGCGTTCAAGTCGGCAGGGGCATCAGCAATTAACGATCATCTCTTCAACTGTCAGTAATCGATATGATCATTAACCCGCACAACCCTCTGCACCTGCAAATCCATGCACATCTCACAGGTAAAAGAATACCCACAGTGGGGTTGTCTTTATTTTAGTGACTTAATTCTATCAACTTACGTTTTCAGGTACAAACAGCATGTGTCCTTTTAAACATGAGCAGACTGTTTAAACGTTGAGAAACAGGCTTGGAGAGTGATATACAACAAAGACAACCAGGACACAGTCACACATTCCTCTCTGTGAGATGGTACCTGAAGGCGTACGTCCTCTGGTGCCAGCTCAGCTGACCCCGGATGCTGTAGGCGATGGTGGTGACGAACTCCCCGCCCAGGCCGAGCTCGGAGCACAGCTTTAGGGCAAACTTCTCTGGAGAGTTTTCCCGCTCAGACATGTCCCACTCAAACTGGTCCACCAGAGAGATGTTCCCGACATGGATGTTCAACTGGAAGCAAAAAAAAGGCAGAAAAAAACATGTTTTATAAACTTACTCGCATTGAGTGTATGACATTTTGTGACATTTTAGAGATACTTGTTGGCAGTTTAGTGTGTCACCTTGATGATGACCCTCTGGTCCGTCTGGTCCTCCAGGAGGCTGTCTGTCGGATAAGACTCAATCTGCTGTCGGATGGCGGAGGCGATGGCAGGGACGAAGGCCAGCGGGTTGAGGTCCAGGTCGTCACAGAGGATCTCAGCGAACATCTCAGGTGTCATCAGCTTCTCTGAACATTTCAAAAAGAGGAGAAATATCATGTTTCTGCCCAGAAATCCTCTCTTTAATAAAATCTCTGCTTTGATATCACACTTTTCTGAGCTGAGAGAGAGAGGGATGCTGGGAGTTTACCGTTCATATTCCAGGTGAAAGCGTCTCTGAGCTTCTGTCCCTCGATCTCCATGTCCAGGCGGATTGGAACCAGGACTTCAGACTGAGTGGCGTTCTCATGGATCACTGCTGGGTCGTGGTCGTCAAAGCTGGACAAGACAAACAGAAAGTACAAAAACTTACTGACAGCAACTAAAATTACACAACATCATATATCACATGCAAACCTGTGAGTGATGAATATCTCTTCATTCTGCCCTTTATTTACTTTCTGATACTTTATGACTTCATGTCCAAATTCTCAGTGTTAATAGATGATCTGTACTATGACCTAAAAATGAATGGAACAAAAAAGCAACACTATTTATTACAAAAAAATCTCATAGTGCTTCTCTTTGATAGATGAGAAAACAGTTATGCAGATGATGATTCATAAGTGTCAAAATTCTCAGTGTAGTGCTCACTATAGAGTAAACTATTAAGTGTCTTTTATATAGTGGAAGAGTGAATGAGTGAACAAACTCACCACAGTGGGAAGGTCCTCTTCTTGTCGCGGCCCAGTCGGCTGCGGTTGATGGTGGTGGAGCAGGGCACCGCGTCCAGGTGGTGAGAGCTGTTGGGCAGCGTAGGAACCCACTGGCTGTTCCTCTTCGCCTTCTGTTCCCTGGTGACAGACGAAGACATCCAGACATGTGAACATCAATACAACATGTGTTTAAACTTTTTATTTTTTCAACTTTAAATTGTCATATTAAAGACATAAATGGTAACTCGCACCAGCACAGAGCTGAGTGTTTAACCTCACAGATTATAGTCTGTATGTATATATGTCGATATGTTTTAGGGGATGACACATTTATTACTAGATCTCTGGTTTTATTTTATACATTTCAAGGAAACACTCAAAAATAAGATTGCACATCTCAAGTGGCTTATCCTCAAACTTTAAAAATTTCCCCCTTTTTTCCATGAATCCTGCAGACATTGCCTCTTAAAGCTCAAGTGCAGGACGTCTGTCTCCCCCTTCTGGCTGTGATTGCCTGACACAGGCATGCAGCACGCTCTTATGCAGCACCCAAAATGACAGGCACACAGAAAGGGC
Organism: Scomberomorus guttatus; assembly: GCA_038419695.1. NCBI lineage: Eukaryota > Metazoa > Chordata > Actinopteri > Scombriformes > Scombridae > Scomberomorus > Scomberomorus guttatus. Next base: position 31,681,188 of record CM076450.1, on the reverse strand, counting down.
CGGTAAAAATGTTCTCCTGGTCCACTGGCCCAAAAACATATTTTTTGACAGTCCACCAGCCCACTGAGATTTGTCCCAGTATGCCCATACACCTCTGGCCCTACTGCTTTGAGCATCACACAACCCCCACAAAATGACTCATTTTACTATCAGAATTTGATCCATTTGGTCCGATAACATTTGGAAAGTCCAGAAGATCTGCACAATTAACAGCCAAATGGCCAGTGCAGGAATGTCGCGCCCAACATGAGATTTAAAAACTCCATATACTGTAAAATACAGAGAGGTTTATCTGGTGGTGACAGGCTTAATCAGCATTGTGTGTACTCGTTTGGCAAGGGCTTGAATTAACAGATGTTCATTTATATGTAAAAGTTCCACACTGAAGGTTTAATGCCACTGCTTTTACACTGTCAGATAAAATACTAAAACAAACCCACACTCTGGTGTAGCTTTTTCCTCTCATGCTTTTGCAAAAGCAACATTTTGCCAGAGAAACCTCTCTGTGATAGTTGTCATCAACGTTATAGTTAGTTTACAGACACCGTCCTGTACAAATAGTTTTCTTTTTAACTGTGGTGGAGATACCTGAGGTAGGCGGGGGGCTCTGTGCTGATGGAAACAGCTTTGTACTTCTCATCGTTTCCTTCAAGGATCTCCTCGACCTCCGAAGCCTTCAGCAGGGTCACACTGGTGGCCAGCTGAGTGTAACCGTGATCTGCACAACAAGAATAAGAGCAGAGTCAACACAGGAACTGCACCTGACACTGACAACGTGTGAATGGATTTTTAATTATCATTATAATCCTTTTTACTTGTGACAAAATGACATGCTGTCAATCTCTAAAGCAAAAATGAATGTTCAGATAATCAGCATGTGGGTTTACATGCCATGCTTACAATATTTCTTTTTTTGAGCTCGTTACTTGTTTCTTTTATTATACAAACGTATCAGTATTCGGATGCTTTATTGATCTCAAGGGAAACTCCTGAATTCACACTAAAAATCAGTAGTCAAAATTTAAAATAGAATAAGGAAAAACACAAATAGTCAAATAGAAAATAGTAGCTAAAAAAGATTCTAAATTTTTGTGCAATTCAATGAACTTAATAAACAGTGTCTCTGATGGAAGGTCCTCAGTGTCCATACTCTAATGACGGGGATACAAAGCTTTGTAGATGTGTTAGGACTGCGCTCTACTGACCGTGTGATGACTCCACTATCTTCTTCCGTTCTTCTACTGACGCCAGTTTCCTCCATAATGACGGGTATCTCTTATACAGGGAGCCTCTGAACATACGGAGGTAGTTTCCCACCTGAGCACACACAGAGAAATGAAAGGTCAAACACGCATTAATTGATTATTAATCAATCAATTATTGCAGCTCTACATTTGCAATGTATATCACAAATGCTTGATAATACAATATGATCTAAAATCTGTCATGATAAACTGTCACATATATATAACATTAAAAAGATATTTTAAAATATGTAAGTAAATTATCTCTTTTTTCATGCTGCCTTGCTTTTTTAGTTAAAGAGACTGATTGTTGACTGAACGCCTAGTAATGATGGTAAATGTCATCAGTTAAAGAAGCTATTCTCAGTTTAATTACATGGAACAACCCAAAAATTCAGAACTCTGCCGGCAGTTTCCGAATTGATTTTAAAATTCTTTTTCTTGTCTGACATGTACGATGAACCAGTGCGACCCCTCAGGTCGGACAGAAACTTTTGGTGAGGCAGCTTTTAGCTTTTCTGCTCCGAGCCGCTGGAACAGTCAGCCTGAAGACCTGAGAGCAGCTGAAGTATTCATATCTTTATACAGACAGAGTACCAGTTCCCATTCACTTCAATGAGAAAGTGTGCCCAAACTTTTGACTTTTGACACACACACACACACACACATTCCCTCTTATCAATTTTATCTGCCCTTGTTTGTTTTTTCATCTATTTTATCTCATTTTTATTTCAGTCTATTAATATTATAGCTTTTTAATCTATTTTATTTCATTATTACATTTTCATAATTTTTATTTCTCGTGTGCATTAGTCAAATTGTTTTACTGTGTACTGTCTACATTTCTCCTGTCATATTATCAGTTTATCAATCATCTGTGAAACACTTTGAATTGCACTAATAAAGTTTGATTGATTGATTGATTGATACAGCGATGCGAGCACATTAGGTGTGTAACTGGTCAATTTCGGGTTTATTTGACAGCTTTTGTTCACAGAGTAGATTATTTTTAGCATTAGTTACGAGTAAATAACCTTGTAACAAATATTGCATAGAACTAGCATAATTTGTACAGTAATCACGGAACAGAATACTAAAAATAGATTAAAATGTCTATCTTTTTAAACAAATATGACTTTTAGTGTTTAAATTTGGTGAGAAAAGTCATAACGGCGCGGCTTTGTTTTGTTTAGCAGCTGGATTAATAACGTTAGCTGGAGAGCTAACATTAGCTCAAACGAATAAATCTGAGTGAATCCTGCAGAAGGACGAATGTTTACAGATCACACTTCATTCTGTTACATCAATGAATACATCACTTTGTTTTATCAACGTGATTATTCTCAGTTAAATCAACGTTTAAAGCAGAAATAAATGAATGAGCCTTCATGCGCGTTGATAGCATCATTAGCTGGCTAGCTACTAGCGAGCCGGGTCAGTGAGAGGTGACAGTAAAACCACAACTTTCTGCTTCATGAGCACTTTGCACATAAAGCAGTTTGCTAAATAAGCGAAATACTAACCTCCGACCCGATCATGTAAAAGTCTCCATCTTCCTCCAGCTGAAATTTGACAGGTTTCTGTCCAAACGTTTTGCTAAGCGCCATACTGGAGAGAAATAACAAAGCTCTGAGCTGCCGCGCATGCGTAAATGAGAAGCACATCCTGTCGCTGAGAGATGACAAGTGTGTCCACATACTTTTGGCCACACGGCTGTTTTCTGTATGTAAATATATGTATGTGTACATTCTTTGCAAAAATAAATCCTTGAAAAGAATGGATGGACAGAAATATCTGGTCAGTTTTGGGTTTGTTAAGACATAAAAAGAAACTCGTTCGCATATAATGATTTTTGTGTTAAATTAGATTTTTTGTCACCCGAAATATTTCTTCAGCCGCACACATGCTATCCCAAAACCATTCTTACTTTTGGCTAAAGGAGTGTTTTTACAGTGTTAACATTGCCAAATATATTGAAGAAGCTAAAGAAATTCATTTTTAAGTTAATTAATTATATACTATATATCCTTCTAGCGATTTCGTGAGATTAAGATTCAGTTTTGAAAGTAATGTCTGTTCATTTTGTAATACAGATATTGAAACCATGGAGCATATTTTTTTCCACTTGCTGTTGCTCCCAACTATTTTGGAAACCAATGCAAGAACGGTTCATACTGTGTTGATAACATAATGTACATTAAGAAAGAGAAACAAGAAAATCTGCTGATTAACACCATTCTCATTATGGCAAAATATTATATACACAAAGCCAAATTTATGAAAACAATGAGTTTTGATTGTATTGTAAATCGCTGAAGTGTAGGAATGTAAAATCTGCAAAAGAAATGCTGAAATGTGTAAAACTGACTGTTTGAAGAATGAAGAAAAAACTGTGAACCCGTCCTTTAACTTGTAACCTGTGTAGTTTCCAGCCCCATAATCTGTTTTATTGTTTTACTGTCTTTTGTTTTCTTTTTAAAAATGTATTCTTAATTATTGGTTTTGTCTGTTTTAATAAGTTTTAACTTATTGTTGGCACTTATTGTTTAGGCTGCTATAGCAACAGCAGTATTTTTGTGTGTATGTGGGTTGATCTACATGTAGGTGTTGATCTGTTGCGTACAATTGCCCTGACAGAGATACATAAAGTTATATTGAATTTAATTATATTGTATGTTGCTTATTGTTTTTATGCTGTTTGCTGTTGGATGATGCTGGTATTCATGTTCATGTTTATCCAAATCTGTCAATCTTCATTTTTAACTCAGTAAAAGCTCTTTCCAATATATTTTCATATTATGTATTGAATATATTTTACAATGTAAATTTCTATGTTATATTATTTACGATTACTTGACATTTGTAGTACTTATTTTCTCTTACTTTATATAGGTATTTGTATTTTCTTTTACTTCATATATTTTAATTGTTATGAACCACAACCAGAGAAAATTCCTTGTATGTACAAACCTACTTTGCAATAAACCTGATTCTGATTAACAAACAATTTATTTCATCAGTTGTGTAATGTACAGCAGAGATTCACTAGAGCAGATTCCCATTTGGAGGCAAAACAAAACAGTTTCTCATTCAAGAGCAGGTAAAAGGAGAAAAAAAAAACAGCCTTTTTACTTTTATAAACTTAATGTTTATTCGTATATACATGAATATATTAATCTATAACCAAGAAAGGAGAGAATGTACAATGCAAAACAAAATCTCTATATACAAATCAATAAATAAACAAAGACATAATCAAGGACAGTTTTGTATTCTACATAAGTTTTGTGTTCTTGGGAAAAGTAGGAAAAGTAAAATAAACAAGAGACTGCAGTTAGAAAAAGTTCTGAAATCCTTTTGTTAAAATGGAAAATGGCACCCGAGCACAGTTCAGGGGAACGAAACAAAACTGAACAAAAGAATAAAAACACACACACCACGCCAGCTGGTTTCCAGTTTTAGTTTTTTTTTTCTTCTTCTTGTAAACGCAGCCTTTTTGTTCAAACTCGCACAGAATCAGGTCAAATCACAAAAGGTACGTCATGTCAACACAGGCTACGACGAAGAGCTCAACACGGACCAGTCCAACATCAACCTCATCAGCACAGAGACGCTCGCAGGGTCGGAAACTCACTCATGTGCACAATGTTCTCAAACCTGGCAGAGAGCACAAACACGCTTAAAGAAGAGATGAAGCTGCTGCGGAAACCACAGATGTTACTGTAAACAGATGGAAAAACAAGGAGTCACTGCTGCTTAATGACATTTTCATTTAAGGTCCAAGAGTTTGACAGTTTTCATTCCAACCAAACACTGAAGAAACAAGGAACTGATGCTTTGGAAAATGCTTTAGTAGCATTTATGTCTTAAAGGCTAAATTAAGTGATTTTCTACTTTTCTTCTTGTCAACAAAATTCCATCAAAAGACCAAAAACCAACAATTAACTGATCTACTAACAAGTATTGTCTAAATATATCTCACTCCTCTGTGCCGTAGACTTCTGTTCTTCAAAAACTATTAAATACACATCAATGAGCCACACTGCTGCACTGTGACACGTTCCCTAATTACCATGAACACACACTCAGTCCCACACACACACACCGTCCTGCTGCCAGAAACACTCACTAGAGCACCAAAGGTGGATTCATCCGCCACTGAAAATAGTCCCCAACAAATGCACTTTTTCCTCCTGTTTGAGTGATGTTAAGAACTAAAAACTAAAGCTGCAATTACTGCAACTGCAGCTATTTTGACAATTGTTTTTTTAAGCACAAATCTTGCTGGTTGCAGCTTCTCAAATGTGAGGATATGAAGCTTTTCTGTGTCATACATGACAGTAAATTGAATATCTTTGGATTTTGGACTGTTGATCAGACAAAACTTTAGGACAATCGGCTACTTTAATGGGATCTGTTGATGATAAGAAAAATATAGAATAATGCCAGACTTTTGTTATTGCCTGATTATTCAACTGATCATCGATTAGCTGCAGCAGCACTTCTCGCCAACCTCAAGACATTTTTTTAACCATTAAGAGTTGACTGTTACAGGGTGAACACGAGTAGGATAGTAGATTTGCTGAAGTGCTTCTCATGTCAATAGACAGTTTGCGACATCAAGTATGAGATACCAAAACACTTTACAGACGCAGTGTTGTGTTGAAGGTCCTGTTGCAAAGAGTTGGTACAAGTTGCTTACGCAAAGGTTTAAACACAGCAGGTAAATGTTTGTAACACTTCAGTAATAGTGTCTTCCACTGGGTTTTCACCACAGATGTGTTGGTTTTTATCCCTGAAACTTTGGCAAAAATATCTCAAAGGCTGTTCTAAAATGTTGAGCACCAGTTGGAGGAAAAGTATACAGCATAATTCAGTGAGTTAATTTCAACAAAGATTTTACACATAATCAACAGGGACGTAGGATAAAAACTCACCACAAAGTGAGTCCAAGTGATCGACAGTGTGCAGGACGCTTTGTTTCTTTCATGTAATTCAACCAGAATATAGCTGCAATATTTTTGTCACTGAACACGCTTCTAAACATAAAGTTTGGTTGGAATAAAAACCTGATGCTGGAGGCAGAGATGCTCCAGTTTTTAAATGTTTGCTCCTGAAACACGTTCGACAAAGACCTGACAAGAGTCCAAACATGAACCATAAGTGGTTTCTACAACGGCTTCATCTGCACTTCCTCACAAACATCTTTGCTTCAAGTTTCTTGGATGCTAGTCTAATTCTCCACAGGGAGGCGACACTGGCTTCTGTAACAACTTTTTTTTTTTTTTTTTTAAATAGTGTTCTCACCCTTTTTTTTTTGTTTTTCAGAAAAATGCGACAACAAGTAAACATACAAACTTGATTTTTTTCACACTGTGAAAGGCAGAGGACTCATCTACCTGTTAAAAGTGACCTTTTTCTCTCTTTCCTTCATATTTTTGGCACATGTAGGGTCAACGCCTGTCGCCAGGGATTCACTACTGACACCATTAAGGGGAAACAAGACATTTTTTCTTTTTTTTTTGTTCACAGTGCTCGACGTGACGCCGCCGATCAAGAACGACAGGCAGAGAGGGGGGCGGAGTGAAAGGGGTCGAAGGTCACAGTGTTTACAAACAACATTCACGACAGCCGCTGATTCACCCGCTCGCCGCTCGTCACCATATTGCTTTCGCAGGCTGTTTGTTTTCCCCCTCGGTCCAATCACGGCGCTTCATTCATTTGATCGTTAAAGAGAATTATGAACTTCATGCAGGTGAAAATAACAACAAAAAAAAAAGGCAAAACATGGTCGCAGTGCAATCCAGGCAAATGTAGTGTTTTGGTTGCGGTGATATGAACTCGTCAGGACAAATCCAACCTCAGAGATTCACGTGTTTTTGGTGAACACACTTTCCTTTAACTGGTGATTTCCTACATTTCCCAGAATGCTATGCAACGGCACTAAGAGAAGCAGAATTAAACTGTTGCTGTTGAAAGTCGATTAATCTGCAACAATTTTATAATCGATTAATGGTAAAACTGCTGCAATGATTAGTCGATTAATTGTTTAGTCGATCGAGTGAAAATTAATCAGAAACTATTTTGATAATCAATTAATCATTGTGAGTCTTTTTTCACATTCTCTGATTCCAGCTCCTTTAACCTGAATATCTTCTGGTTTCTTTAGTCCTCTATGACAGTAAACTGAATATCTTTCAGTTGTGGACTGTTCAGGTTTCATCTTGGAAACAGTGATCGACATTTTACAGACCAAACAACTAATCAATTAAACAAGAAAATAATCGTCAGACTAATCGATAATGAAAATATTAATTAGTTGTAGCCCTAATATTTAGATTAATGTAATGATTCTAAATTGTCCTTTAGAGCATATTAAAAACGCTTTAATTCTGGTTTAATAATCATATTAGTTTTTATTATTATTTATTATTATTATTATTTAGGCCTACTAGGCTTTTTCACTCCCTGCACATAGATCTTTTTCTTGTTGTTTGTGTGTATTTGTTTGATTTTAACCTGTCCAAATAAATAAACTCAAACTCAACTCTTTCTGGTCGGGCAATGTGAAGCCACGTTGTGCTCTGGGAAGCACTTCCACTATTTTCCAACATCTTATAGACTAAACAATTAACTGAAAAAAAAATCATTAGATTAATTGTTTACTAAAATAATTGTTAGTTGCAGCTCTACTGCTGATCAAATGAAACAGATCATTCACAGTGAGTGATGAGTGAAAGCAGAGAGAAACTGTCCAAAAAAGAAGCCCTTTAAAATCAGATGTTGATTTTCTAGCTGCTAGAAATCGTATCAACAGGAATTAAAGAAAAATGGACCCAAACAGTGGAAAGTACATCACCAAAAACAGCTTTTTAAAACAGTGATAAGGTGTTTCAGGTTGGATTTTCCCTTTAAAAAGAAAGAGATGAAGGACATCACAGAGAAAAGACAGAAGAGTCGTGTGCAGTCGTTCTGGGCTCCTGCACACGTCCTCCTTTCAAAGCTTTTCTCCAGACTCCAGGTTTTAAGACCTGATTTAAGGAGCTTCTCTTTATTCTGACGAGTGTTTGACTAGTTTTCCGGATCTGGAAATCATCAAAGTACGTTTTCCTCATCGACTGTGAGTGCAGACCCAGAGAGGAAAGACTCTGCTGTCATCACCGGCGGCCGACACCGCGACAAAACGTCCTGCTGGATAAATCAGCGGGACACGGCGGGTGCGTCTGCATCACAGGCCTGTCGTGGCACATTTGGAGAGTGGTTACTGATAGATATGAAGGAAGAGCCGCCATGTTGTAAGAGTGAGAACTGAACCACAGTGTTAAACCAAAAGATCAGTTTGCTGTTACAGAGACGACATCAACTTTGTTTTAAATTTTGGATATTGTTCTTCTGTGAGATGATAAACGGCCTCACTGATTACAGCCAGAGAGAAATCTGGAAATCTGACAGGATGTTTTATATCTCGCTCATCTTATTTAGCTTATAATGTTTTATTTTCATTTACTCTTTCATAAATGTCTGTTGCCAGAGAATTTAGGGAACCCCTTGAAAAACAAGATGGTACAATCCTAAAATATAATAATTAATTTGAATATATACAATTAGTTTATCTACCTTTACTGAAGAGCTGCAAACATTAAAACAACCTCAAAAGTCTGCTTTTGGTGTCTTACTGTAGATGGTAAAAGTGTTTTTTCTGAGGCTTCTTCCAAAAAAAAAAAGTTTTAGTAACACTGAACACTTTTCATCTTGAAAGAATATGGTCAAATTTAATTATATTAAATATTTTTGATGAAAATCTATTGTTCTAGAAAACCTGTTAAGGTTTTGTACTGATTTATGGAAGCTGATTTATGCCAGGAAAAGACAAAATGTTAGTTTCTTGTGTCTTATGTTTTCTTATTAATTATCGATTAATTAATTCTTTCATTCAAAATATTTAATCTTTTTTTTTCTTTTCTTGGCAGAACTGAGTATAGCAGGCTGTTAGAAAAAAGATGTTTCTGTTATCTTCCAACATGGCGGCCGGCGGTCAGGAAGTAGAGAAAGTGGTGCAGCTTGTTTGACCTCCTCAGAAAGATAATTAGCAGCACCATGTCAGAGCAGAGAGATGCAAAAAAATGTACAAAACAAATAAACAAAAAAAGTTGATATCTCGTGACGATTCTATTAACAAAAAACTCATGGTCCATTTCAAAAGAATATACTGCACAGTCGGTGTTAATGGATATATACAGTCAGTCTTTTTTGTTTTCAGCTCACTTGTTCTCCTCTCAGGAACGTTTTCTTTCTTCGGTCAAGTGCGAGTAAAAGACCGCCACATCCTTCCTGGTGTAGTGGTTACGATTCATAATAATAATAAAAAAAGAAAACAGTGGCATGTGACTCATGGCTGTGTCCACTGGATTTTGACACAATGTCTCCATTTCAGACCACTTTTCAGACCTTTTTGTGGTTTTTTGTAACATGGCAGCGTTCAGAAGTTAAAAGATCCGTCCACGTCAGTGTCGCTGGTGTTAAAACGAGTCCCAGCGTCCGGCGGAGAACAAAAACGTTCAGTGCTGCATTCCCAGAAACACTTTCGACATCAGGAACCCCGGGGTGAGACGGTAAAGGCGGTGGTACACTCACAACAAAAGTTCCCTGAAAAAATAGAAACACATTCGAACACCCAGCTGGTACACACGTGTGTGTGCGCGCTCGCTGCGGCTTCGTATTGTTCGTTTATGTACACTCCAGGCCAGTAGGGGGCGTGCATGAAGACTGAAGAGTAACCTACAGGCTACCGGGGAATTCTGGGAATTAAAAAATTCTTTAAATTGAAGGTGCGTGAAACTAAAATGTTTGAGAGCTGACCAAGTGATGTTAAGATGTAAACAGTTGTAAACAAAAGATGATGGAAATGAAATGAATCTGCTTTTCCAACCAGCCATGTGATATTTCAGACCGACGCAGCTTTTCCTTTTTCCCCTACAAACGTGTCCTTTGGTTTCCATGAACTTGCAGCCTTCTGGAAATGCGACAGCCTTTTAAAGTTCGCCGGAGGGTCCTGATGACGCGACGCGGCTAAGGTGCTCCTCTGCTTCCTGCCAATCCACAGGCAGGTTGCTTTGCTATCTCCTCTGGCATCTCAGTGTTTATCCAGTCGCTACCAATACTCAGATACTTCAGGTTAGCTGGCCTCCAACAGACCCGAAACAGAAACGTCTCTTCTGAGGAGCGGAGACTGGCACAGGGGTGAGGGGGGGTTGGGGCAGGAAGTGGCGCGTTTCTCCTCAGAAAATCCCTTTAGCGATTTTCAGTCCCTTCTGTTTCATGCGAGGCAGCGTCGAACTGGCAACGTTCTTGGCCCGCACCGGCCTGGTCGGGCCGCGCTTCTTCAGCACAAAGTCGTAGTTGGCAGTGGAGTTCATGGCGTAGAAGACGTTGGCGTTGTCCGGGATCCGAAGCTCTGCGAGACGAGAGAGGAGAGAGAAGAAACGACATGTAGTCAGTCAATAAAGATCTGTGAGAAGTCTTCTCTCTGGAGGATCGCATCATGCCAGTTAAACTTTCAGTCGTATTGATCAATAAAGCTGATCAATTCTGTAGTTTTGATCTTCAGTATTTGTATCGAGTAGCTTGTGAAAAATGTGTTCCAAAGTCAGTATAGCTTCAGCTGTTTTTCAATGTGCCAGATACATATTAAATCAACACTGTGTAAATAAAAGCGTCTGATCAGACAAAAGTTAAAGGACTCGGATCAGAACTGGAGCAAGAAAAACTCTCAGGACACACTCAATAAAATCTGATAATACATCGTTTTATACTTTCTTTCCTTTGTCGGGTTTTTATAAAAAATCTTTTTATAAGAATTCTTCATGACCGCAGCTGCAAAGAACATCGTAAAAAAACAGCAACAAAATTTTATTAAACCTCTTTTAAATTACTATTTTTATGAAAATAAGTTGATATTTATAAGATTTAAGAGCTTTTGCAGCATCCCACATCAGCCAAAAACTGAGACCAGAAGTCAAATCAGTCACCTGATCTGATTGTTGCATATTTACTTGCAACACATGACTTGCATGGACAAATGGCACAGTCAGTCAGAGAAAGAGAGAATTTTTTTAAAATAATTTACATTTGAAAATAACAGGATTTATTTCAGTTAGTTATAAATAAAATTCCCTCTTCCTCCCTCTGACGGTGCCAGTCGTCTGCAGAACTTTCATCAGATCTGTGTTTTATTTTTTACCTTTGTCCTCTGAGATTTTCTGCATCAGCTCGTATTCCTCCGTCTTCTCTCGATCCAGGTTGTGTTTGATCATGGCTTTCCTGATGACAGCTGGAGTCTTATCTTGACTCGTCACCTGAATCGTGAGAGAAACATCAAACCTATTACTGAATTCTGAGTGAAATTAAAGGATTTCTCACATGTTGAAAGGACATTAAAAACCAGGTCTGGTCCTGACTATTAGATATTGTGTTCCAGATCAGAAAAATTGTAAAAAGTCCATCTTTCACAGCACTTAAAGAGGCTGAAAACTAAAATCTCATGTGTGAGATGAACAGTATTCTTGTGTATTCTGTACAACTGACTCCTCAGAGAATTAAATCACATACCTGAGTTTTTGTTCTTTGAGTTTTGAGTTTCAGAAATAATGAGATCTCTGTGGTACTGAACCTGCCGGAGTGCTTTTGAACTGAATATTTGATAGAAAACATTAACATAAACTCTCACAACTACACAGTAATTTGATTAAGTATTGATTAACGACTCCTTAAATTCTTTGTGCAATCTTTTTATGTCTTCCTCTGAAAGGGCTAATCTTTGTTAGTCAACGTTAATGCTGAAGCAGCTTGGTGATAAGATAAAGAGTCTTATATTTAATGTTCAAATGTGCTACTATGAATTGTTTTTGTAAATTAAACATATTCTTCTCCCCCCAGGGAATCAGCCCTCTCTGTTCCTCACCAGGATGCTCTTGTACATGTTGCCGTTCTCCACGTCCAGGCTGACCCTGATGATGCAGCAGTCGTCCACCTGCTGGTTGTACAGCGGCAGCGACAGAGTCGAGTAGTTCGACACCGCCGACACCGAGCGTTTGTGTGAGCGGGAGGCCGACAGCGGGGTGGAGGAGGAGACGGAGGAGGAGGAGGCGCTGCTGGAGCCGGAGGCCGAACCGGAGCTGGAGCCCATCCCCGAGGTGTCCAGAGACGACAGCGACGTACACTCCCAGAACTGAACAGCAGCAGAGCAGAGCAGCAGGTGAGGATAATACTATACTGGACAGGAGTTTACAGTAGTCCTGCAACTAAACATTATTTTCATTATTCACTGATCTGTTTTTTGCTGCAAGCAAAAGTCCAAATATATTTAATTTACAATGATATATAACAAATAAAAACAGCAAAGCCTCACATTAGAGAAGCTGGAACCAGAAAATGTATATTTGTCTAATAAATGACTTAAAAGACAAAACGAGTGTTGTTTTATGTGGACAGATATATTGAACACTCAGAAGTGTATAAAATCATCTTACCTTAAGCCTCTCTCATCATATATGGTTAAACATGGTAAGTTTGTTTTATACTGCTATCTATGAGCATCACTGATTAGATTTTAAAGAGTTAACAACTCCAGTGGTTTAACATCTCACCTTGCTGCAGTGATGCACAGGTGTACTTCAGGACACTGTGACATCACTGTTTAGAGCACACTTCTAACTACACCCAACCACATCCAGTATTGGTTGTGGTCAGAGGTGAAACAGGCCTGAAGCTTTCAACCAGAGAGGGCAGCAGCACAACACTGCTTTTCTTCAGTTTTTCAAGTTATTCTTTGTTTGTTTCATTATTTTTTTTTATTAAAATGTAAATTAAAAAAAAAATTCTGTTACCGTTGAGGTTGTATCTGCTGGTGGAGCTTCTCTCCCCAAAGCAGAGACAGAAAGTTTCACTGAGGGTGTTGAGGTCTTGAGAGGGACAAAAAAACAGAAACAGACGCCAAAAAGTCACACAAATGATGATTTTGATCAATCCAATAATAAACAGTCACATAATAACCAGTAAAATGTGCTTGTATTTGCGTATAAAATACCAGAGTCTCCTTTCTTGCATCTTTCCTCCTCACCTTCCTCTCGTGTCCCTCGGGGGAATCGGACAGGAAGCTAGCGTTTACGTCCTCCAGGTCTGAACCACTGGAGCTGACGGAGGTGACGCTGAGGGCGTCGCCACTGTCCCCCCCGCCTCCTTGGTACGGTCTGTAGTGGGAGTGGTCGAAGGACTTGGAATGAGAGCCTGGAGCGCCGCTGGAGCCGGCCTCCGTCAGCTGCCGGCTGGAGACGATGAGAAAATAACAGAGTTCAGCCAGAATAATACGACAGAGAAATAGACAAAATCATATTTATCATAGTACATTTAAGTATCTATAATATTAGAAATGTGTGTTGTTTGAGCTCAAAACAGTAAAAAATTCTGCAATCATTTTGCTGTATGAATATTAGTGATTATAATAAATATATAAATTGTGCAACATAACAAAATGTTCGTCTCTGTCTCAGATCAGCAGTTGCAGAGCTCTGTATCTCGTTTTTGTTACTTCACTTACTCGCTCCAGCGTTTCATGATTCCTCCGTTTTTCTTGGCTCTGAGTGTGTTGCTGGCCGACTCTGACAGAGGCTCGATCTCACAGGACAGATTGTAGCTGCGGGAACAGAAAGTCAGGACAAAGACGATGTTAATTTAATCTCATCTCAAGGGTGAGACAATACAGTCTTGTTATTCAAAGCCATCCTGTCATTTCAATCCTGCACCGATATGTCAGCAAACTGAACACAGCCCTGTGTGCTGTGTCATCGCTCTATGATGAAGTGATGGTAATGCTACTGAATGACAAGTGAGTGGACTGACTGACCTCTCGGCCTCGCTGAGCTTCTCCACGCCTGCGAACCACTCTCTGAAGTGGCTGTCCTGAGTGAAACTGTAGTTGTTGGAGGCCAACTGGAGCAGTTTGATCTGAGCAATCACCTCAAACTCCTGCAGGTAGAGAGCAGAGCGGGAAACAGGAAAACAGGAAAAGAAATTAGTTGTCAGAATTTGATTTGTTTTTGTCTGCTTGTTGTGAGCTCAGATATGCTTTCTCTAAGACTCTCTCTTTATAAGGCAGATTTTTTTTTTCATCTACATGTTTATGTTTGTGGTTTTAATATCTGCAAGTAACAATTATTTTCATTATCAAGATTATTTTGATTCCCTAAGCCCAAGGTGACGTCTCCAAATGTCTTGTTTTGTCCCGACCAACAGTCCACAACCCAAAGATATTCAGTTTACTGTCATAGAGGATTAAAGAAATCAGAAAATATTCATATTTGAGAAGCTGGAATCAGTGAATTTGGATTAAAAACAATTAATCGTTTATCAAAATAGTTGGCGACTAATTTAATAGTTGGCAACTAATCAATTAATTGACTAATCGTTGCAGCACTAATTTCTCTTGTTTTTTCTGTGATCTTCTTATGAGGTTTTTCAGATCATTAAACCCAAACAAGAAAATAAATTTACCTTTCTTCTCTTCTCAAAGTTGATCAGACCGCCCTGAAATATGACACAAAAAACATGAGTGACATTAAAAACATAATAATCTGTCAAAGTAGATAAAAAACAAACTTATCACAGTATAAAATCATACTACACAGGAGTCTGACCTCAGTGTAGTCCTTCATGGCAGTGTCCATCATCACCAGGTCCGTCAGGAAGGTGCCCAGGTAGGGAATCGTCCCCTGCATCACTCCCTGTTCACAGAGGAACAATCAGAGGTTAACATGGAGGCTGAGCAGGAAATCTGATTCATAGAGACATTTTTTATGTAGAATTATTTCAGAACACAAAATGTTTTCTTCAGGACAGAATAAAGGATGGAACAGAAGCACAGAAATGTTACCCAAACAGTGACTGTAAGAGTTTTATCTCAAAAATAACAGGCTGAATATGAAGCATATCGTCTGTTATTCCTCAGACTGGACAGACTGCAGTGACTTCCTCTGCCACTAGGTGGAGCTGTTGGCACAATATTGATGCTGCAGGAGAACTGCTTAATGACCTCAGTGTTACAGGGCAGCTGCCAGGGCTGAACATGTGTGAACGTTTAAACCACTACTGATGAAAATAACCCCTCTGTGAATAAATTAAGCAATCAGAAAGTGTTGTTTGTTGGACTGACCAGGTCTCTCTGCTGTTGGTGTCTCCTCTGAGCTCGTTTGGGGTTAATTTCCAAAGTGGCGAACTTGGAAGTTCCCTCCTACGGAATAAAAACAGACAGTCCATCCTCATTAAATACACATAAAAACACAGAAATATACTGCAGTTTCTCAAATCTGGTGTAACAATTTCTCATAATTCACCTGCAGTCAAAACACATCCACTGTAAATAAGCAGCAGGGCTGATACTGATATTTGATCATTTTCCATCAGTGTCAATTTTTAAAAACAGGTGCAGCTGCAAAACAGTTTAGACTTTTTAAAAATACCCAATTTAACTGCAAGAATATGTCACTACGTTTGAATGTGTAACAGGTACGTCAGGGGGCAGAAAAACTGCACCTACACTACCTACAACATTTTAGGTAGGTAGGTTACACAGACCAAAACATTACACAAACATGCCTAATTTCCTAATATCCAACATTTTGATAAACAAAAGATCATACTCAGTATGTTGACAGTAAATATTAACTGACAGACTCCTTGAAATGAAAGTCACAAAAAGTTGTAAAACCCCAATGAGGAAAATATCAACTGAGTAAAACAGGCAGGTGGCAGTATCGACTTTAACAGCAAACAACTTCCTGATGCCTAAAGGAGTCAAAGTGGGACCCCAGCAATTTACTATGGAACAAAATTAAGAGACACTAAAAACGACTGGTCAAAGCTGAAGCAGCAAGGTCAAAACATCATGAATTTCAGTCCCAAAAACACTGTATCCTACATTTCCCATAATGCAACTCAGCAACATTTTTTGCTAAGATTCTTCCTGCCTCATGTTTCAAAGAGTCGCCCTTTAAACCTGATAATATATCAGTGGATGCATGAATTAAATGGCAGAATTTGTGTCAAATTTGATGTTACTATTGTTTGTGTTGTTCTAACATGAGCAGCCACAGCGTGCAGCTGGTCTGTGGATGCTGGAGAGTCGGAGGCTGAGCGTTCAGGTCTTCGGGGTTATCAAGTAAGAAGGTTTATTTTAATTCAGCCTACAATTCTTCCAAAAGCTTCAACAGAGAATTCTGGCATCGTAAACTGACAGACACTAAATCTTTTAACTTGTTGCTGTGCTTACATATTTTTCATTTCCTGAGTACTTTTTTGGCCCTAAAACAACACAAAAGCCTTAAAAATCACTGTGCTTTTGGGATGTGTGTAATTACAGAGCATGAACATGACCTTCTTTTCCTTCGACACAGTTCTTGCTGTTGCTGCAAGTCTGAGTGACTTCAGAGCAAATGTGAGAGAAAATCCACCTCTGAGCGTTCCCAGTCACATTCCTCAGTGATGTAATGCTGAGAGGCCTTCTGCGGCCCCGTGTAACTCGAGCTGACAGAGCTGAGAGGAGGCAGCCTGGCCCGAGCAGATAGAGCGAGAGCGAGGCGACGCCCCAAGGTGTTCTCTTACACACGAATCGGGGTCAGAGCTGTTATCTACACCTGCCAAAGGTTTCCTCCCTTTGACGTCAGCAGGGATTCCCTCAGAGGAAGCTCCGGGTGTTCACGCAGCATTACACCGGCAAACGTCTCCGCTTTATAAAAAGGTGATAAGACTGGAGACGAGCTCAGAGATGCGTTCATTTACATTGAACTGTTTACATACAATACACTTCTGCTTGATCAATTTATACCTTAAAAGGATTCTTTAAATAATACAGCTGGTGATATTCTTTAGACCAATGAACTGATCCTACTAACAAGCCTGATATATCTTATTCCTCTGGGCCGTAGAGCTCCGTTGTCCAAAAACTATTAAAAACACGTCAGTGAATCACACTGCTGCATGTTTCCATCATTAACACGAACATACGCACGCGGTAGTTTATTTTGACTTAATCCCACACACACCGTCCTGCTGCCAGAAATACTCACTAGAGCACTAAATGTAGATTCGTCCGCCACTGAAAGTAGTCCCCAATAAATGCACTATAAGTAAAATAATTATATAAGTAAAATAAAAACTACATAAAATAGATACAATTTTACTGTTTTGATGTTAATATTTTGCTAATTGTGACAACAGCAGTGTATGTAGCATGTAAATGTGTTGTCTCATGTGCTGTACAGTCACATTTCACTGTTAGCTCCTGCTGTTCTTGTACCGAGTGCGTCAGTACGTGCTGCAAAACACTCAGCGGGTGTCCACACCTCTCTGCATTTAACTCCGTAAATCACATTAATGATGACAGCGATCTGTCAGCTGCACACAGCCCACCCAGGACGTCATGAGCAATATATGGATGCTGTGATCCAAACCAATGTAGTACAAGGTGTTCTGCCCTGCAGGATGTTTCTCTGGATGTTCCTCCGCAGCTGCACTGGGACAGATGTGAGGAAGTCCAACGAAGGGACGGGTCACCGAGCCATACATCCTGCTGCCTTCTGCTCCGCGGCAATGCATAGGCGTTATGTAACTCATGTAGATTGATTAATTGGTTTGTTTGATTTATAAGGACTGAGTAGAGGAAAATACATTTATATCACTCCTCTAGAGGCATGAAGATGTTTGTCTTTCGGGAAAAAATACATATTTCTTTTTCTGGCACTCCTCTATCTTGTTATCTGATTATCTTTCAAGGGACACTTTGATATATTGTCTACTGTAAGGCTGTTACAGCTCTGGAGCCAGTTGTACCAGCTAAGTTCAAACTTAGCCTCGCTCATAATGTTAACTAAGTGCAGATTTAACTAAGTGCAGATTTAAACATCACTAAATTAAAACCAGTTGCACCACACAAACTAGTTGTTACACAGAGATGAGTTGAGACTAAATATTTACTACTAACTGCAGGTCGAACTGTTGCATTAAGTAGCTGAATGAACCACCTGACAAAGCAAATTTGTAACATGACTTGAGACCACATGAGATAATTTCCGCTCACGTTCATTTTGACACATTTAACTTATCTGTAGGACACTGACTGGCTTCAGACAAGCTTCAACGTGTGATTTATTTTTTTGTATTTGAAGTCATTGTAAAAATGACTTCTTGTCTGCTTGTTTGGGGGTCGATCATTTCTGTGTGTGAGAAGCTGTGACCCACCTTCACCAGCAGCTCTCGGCTGAGAGAGTAGTTGTTGTCGTCTGAGAAGATCTCGGACAGCTCGCGGAAGGTGCGGAAACTCTCCCTGTGGACCGACGCAGAGGTCAGTGAAGGAAGCAAGAAAACTTTTTTTTTTTTTTAAATGGAGCCCACTTCTGTTAGTTACAGGGTGCTCTTGTACCCTCAGCGCTACACGAATTTCATCAGAGTTTGAAAACCTACCTCGACACTTCCTCCCAGGTCCTCTTCAGGCGGTGGATGGCGTTGCACTGCAGGGCAGAGAGGATGGCTCGCAGTGAGGAGAAGTTCTTCAGGATCCGACACTCCTGAACACAACGGGAACAATGATCCAGTCAGAGAAAGAGACACGACAAACTGTGCTGTTGCTTAAAATTCATTTCTAAGTGCAAATAAACATAGTAAACCAAACTGTGGTTGCTCACCCGGGCCACGTCTATCCATCTCTCCAGCAGCCGGGCTCTCTGGTTGGGCTTCAGCGTCGGGTTGCTCAGGCAGGTGGTGATGACACAGTTGGTGACAGAGTTGAACTGGGCCACGGTGGCTCTGATAGTGGGAGCCAGGTGCTCCTTCCCCTTCTTGTCTCGCTGAGACCAAATCCCCCCCAGGCAGTGGTAGGGCACCACCTTCTTAAACAGATCCTGGACGGAGAAAGAAACAGAGATACTTTATTAATTTTACAATATCAATCAAACCACACAGGAAATCAAACAAAGAGTCAAATAAGATAAGAAAACAACAGAAAGAAAATAGTTTGTTTTTCTCAGTGCAGACTGGGAATTCACATTAGAGATGAAATAAAGAAGATGTGTAATGATATAAGACATGCAAAGGTGTGTACAAGTACATAATCACTGTATGGATAAAAATACACAGTATAGAAGTCAAAATAAACTGAAATAGGACAATAACAATAAGATGATAAGATATACACAAATATATCCAAATAAGAAAATGAGTGCCAGTTGTATAAAATATATTCTGCTTTAATGCTGTAATGTGTGTTTTTTTTTGTCCATAGCAGCTTCACAAATGTCCAGTAGTGTTTAGAACGAGTGTAATGTTTTTTTGTTTTTTTTATGAGATGTATTTGAAGCATGTTTTGAGTGATTTAGATCATGAGATTATGCTGTTTCAGTCTGGGACAGTTTTAAAAAGTGACTCCACCAGTGTCAGACATAATGGTCAGTTTGCTGGTCATTAAAAAGTACTACTCCAGCCTGTAAAAACAGCTGTTTTATTAGCCTCTTAATCTGTGTCCTCTGAGTCCTCCAACTTTATAGATAAGTAATACTAAAAAAAATGGAGTACCTCTTTAAAAACTCTCCTTGATGGTAGATTCAAGAAGCATTAATTTGGTCACTTCCTGCATTAAAAATGTGGTTTAAAAGGCTGTTTGACTCTAAAATATCAGATTAAAAACAGTCCCAGCTGAAACTGCATCGTGAAAAATGTAACTTTGACAAGAAAGAAAGAAAAGGTCCTTGTGATTTGCAAACTCAAGTCTCTTTTCATTGTGAACTGAAATGTCCTAAAGCCGACGGCTGTCTGAAAGGTGGGAAATCAAATAATTGTAAGCTTTAGATATATGTGAGATTTGAGGAAAATGCACTAAAACATGCAAAAGCACCGGCCTTTAATGTCAAGAAAACTGTTGCTTTAAAACCTGATGTCATCAGTTTATTGTTCCAATATTATTATCATTTTTACAAGAAACATATTTTCAGTTTAAGGTTTACTTTTTAACAGGTTTGAAAACCTGCCCCTCCTATTATTAACCTGAAAGCCACACTGTCTGTGAGGCTGAAAGAGACACAGTCTGGTGTTAAGTGAAGGGAAACATCCTCACCGCGTCCATGAGCGTGAACTGCTCCGCCACCATGATGGGGTCAAACGACAGGAAACTAAAAGCAGGAAGCTCATCCTCAAAGCCGCTCTCTTCCTGCGTAGCAAAAGGGCAGCCGATGTGTTCCCCTGAAGAGATTAAAAACATCTTTTTCATAACACAGCCTCAACCTGAGCTCAACCCAAACACAGTTCCTGCACTTCTTCAGTTTCAAACTCTCATCTCGTCTCTGACCTTGGTGTTTTTATTTCCTCCCCCGTGAAATTTGAACATTTCACTCAGTGCTCAATCTAATGTGTGCTGATGGTGACTGTCAACTACTTCTTATCACTTGTACAACCAAACTGTTCTTTACAACGACAAATATGACAACATGTGAACTGACATTGTGTCTACAGCTGCATATAATGTGTAGTCGTCCATGTATGAGGACAAACTTGCCAAATAAAAGATTTTAATCAAACTCTCAACATGAAAAACAAATCTGCAGTCCCTGCCCTGCTGTCCCTCTCCTGTCCTGCCTTCATACCATCAGGATCAGGCTCACACTGCTGTCGGCGGTGGAAGTGGGCCAGCAGGTTGCGGGCGCGGCGCTCCAGGTCCGAGCCGGGGAAGTGAAGGTGAAGGTAGGACATGAGCTGGTGCAGACAGTCGTAGTTCGGTGGACTCCAAAAGTCCTCGGAGTACTGGTCCAACCACGCACCCAGGATGGACGAAACAGTGCTGCAACACAACAGAGAAACAAAGTTTAAAAGACAGAAATGAAAGAAACAATAATATAAAATTCAATATAAAAATGTTGGTGTTGCAGCCAAGAAAGCTTCTAAGTTTAAAGCTGCAGTGCGGAACTTTTACATATAAATGAACGTCCGTTACATTCAAGCCAAACGAGTTGACACAATGCTGATTAAGTCTATCGCTGCCAGGTAATTATCTCTGTATTTCACAGTATACCAGAGTTTTTAAATCTGGTATCTGTGGCGACTTTCCTACGCAGGCGCACCAGTAACGATATGTTTTATGTCAACCAGCGATGAAGAAGGGGGGAGACAAAAGTTCTGCACTGCAGGTTTAATGTAAATACTAAAGAAATGTAAAATGTGAAATTTAAAAACTCAGGCAGCTAACAAGAATAATAAACTCAGTGTGAACATGTTAAAACATCCTGTCACCTGACTTTTATAAGTTAAAAGTGAAAAGCAAAATGAAACAAGTGATTTTAAATGGAAGTACAACAAAATATCAAATTGTTGTATTCTAACAATGTTTTCCAGCCATTTCCCCTGAATCCAAAATATCTTAGTCCTCCTTTAGCATTAAGGTAGTGCTCACTGTGCTTATTTGTATTAAGGAAGGAGACATTTTAAAAACTTAACTGAAAACGCTGAAGGAAAACTGCACTATAATGTCGAGCTTGAAACTAGTTGTGTCTCTTGGTTTCAGGGGGGCTTTCCCAACAATGTTAACAATAACACAACAGCTACTTATGACCCTTTATTTAAATGAGGTGGATGCTAACATTGCTAACATCACAGCTGCTCCCTGTGTTCATGGGTTTCACTCAGGTATTTTAACAAGCTGCTGAAAAGAATAAAGCAACAGTTTAAAGAAGGTGAAGGTGAATGTTAGCAAAGTTTTAGTGAAACTGGAACTAAAAAGGGGAAAAACAGCTTCAGTCTGTGATTTATTACAATTTTATCAGTTCATGCCCCCCCCACCAACCTCCCACCCCCCCTCATTTGACAGGTGTCTAGCAAAGAAAAATAACCCATTAAAACTCTGCTGATATCCCTTAAACCGGGGGAGGAGTGGGATGAAGCTCAGTGATTAATGTTGGCAGCTCGACACTGCAGGCTTACTTTCTCAGCTCTGTGCAGTCGTCCTGGGAGACTCTGTGTGCTGTGGCTGCAGGCACGTTTTGGAGCTTGGCATACCTACGACAGAAAACACAACATTAAAATTTTTATAGAAAAAAAAAAAAACAGTGGTGAAGTTTGAACATTTCATGTGCTGAACCTGAAATAAAGAGCGCCATGTGTGCACAGCAGGGAAAAGCACATCCAGTGACCAACAAGATTTTTAGAAATGTCAAGAAAAAAAAAAACTAGTTTAACATCTTTCACAGTACAAACGGGTACATGGCTAAAATCTACGAGAAATAACAAGCTTTTACTTTTTAACTTTATTGATCAAAATATAGAATAATGGTTAAAAAAACAGTGTGTGTATATATGGAAATAAAAAATATAATCTAATGATATAATACAATAACAGTAAAGAACAAAAGAAACAGAAAATAAAAAAAGGAAAATATAATGGTTGAAAAAACATTTTTAAAAATGCAATTATAACATTTCAAGTGTGGAGATTAATTTAGGTTTCATATAATTTTATAGAATTTCATAAAAAATGTTAAGTCTTGAAGGAAAAGAGTAAACATGGGTTCACTTTTAGAAAGTTGTTAGTTAGGAAAACATGTTGCCTGTTAAGTTATGAAATGAATCTTTGGGTTCTTACATTCAAAGTAAATGATGTCTTTAACAGACAACATTAAATTGTGATTATATTGTAAAAAATGCACATAAAATCTGACCAAAAACATCTGTGCAATAAAATTAAAAGTGTAAAAGAGATGTGTGAGTCAGCAGGCTTCTTCACTGTTAATAGCTGACACAATAGTCACAGACAACATTACAGGCATCAATAAAAGTTTGTTTCATGCATTTCTGCCAGTTAAGAAGAAAAGAGAAATTACATTTCCAGCTGTTCAAAAATCCTGTATTAAAATAAGGAGTAAATGTTTGAAGAAATGATGTCTGAGGAACCATGAATTCATCATTCAGGTTGATGTTAAGTTTGTTATTTTATCTTTTATCTTTTATCTATCTTCACTTTCTATACAGGCTACTAAACTGGGGGCAGCTTTCTGGCAATGATGTTACCTCAATCTCATCTATGCAATGAATTATTTGGTTTAAAACTTTGCAGCTGCTGACCAGAATTAAAAAGCTATGAAAATAATTTGTAAAGCTCCTCTCTAGCTCGTTATGACTGTATCACAGGTTGTGACTGTAGGTTGGACAGTGAGCTGTGAGCAGTTCAACCTAAAGATTTTAAAGATTTTATAGCCCCAAAAAGGTAAAAATATCCGGACAAACACTGCCATCCCTAAAGCCAATCTGCTGGTGCTAACATGGCTAAAAATTAAACAAAACCCTGAAAAAATACACAGAATTTTCTCCCTTTTATCATCTTATGACCCAGTTATGTTGCAGCCACAGGTTGAGAACCACAGGTGTAAAGACAGGTCGGCCTCCTGCCATCACTGTACCTGTTGAGCAGGAGATCCAGCACCTGCTTGGTGGTGGCGAAGGAGCGGTACGTGCAGAGGAAGATGGTGACGTAGGTGGAGTCTTTGCCCCTGAACGCCGACACCATGTACTCCACCAGCCTCTCCAGCGTGCCGGCCTTGATGGTCCGCACCTTGCAGGTCTCGTAGAGGCTCAGGGCCGAGTCCGTCTCCACGCCCAGCCATCTCTGCCCCTTACTGGCCGACTGATGAAGCTGCACCTTCCTCAGCGTGATGGTGAAGATGGCATCCTCTTCGGCCTCCTCGCCGATCTCCTGCGTCGAGCTCTACGAGACAAAGGAGGCAGGAAATTTAACTCCACTGTACTTTACTGTCCTACCCTTAAATTTCTGCTGCAAGCCTTTTTTCCACAGTAGTGGATTTCTCATGTTGGAACACGCTCTTCAATCTGTTTTGCGCAGATTAGAGGGAGTTACAGACTGAGAAAAGATGCCATCGTTACCGTGCAGGACTTTGAGTTGAAAATGTCCAACATCTAATTTTAGGACGAAACCCTTTAATTATGACCATCTGTGTGACCCGCCACTCTTCTCTTTGACTCTCTGAGTCATAGTTTGTGAATCATGTGCGTGGCCGTGCACAAACAAACAATAGCTTGTTACTAAACAGAGCTTACTGGATAACTGGCACTACAATACAAGCTGCAGCTTGTATATAGCCAACAGGGAATTAACACAAGCCGCTTGTTGCATGAATGAGGGCTCTGTAAGCCGTAGCATGTCAACATTTTGTTGTTGTTTTCTGCTAAACATCAAAAACAAAGATGCAACAGACCGCAACAAAAAGACCGCCAGTGATGATGACGGTGATATTTTCATTCATCATCTCAGCCATCAGCAACAGTCACACTGCAGTCACGATGCAGATGCTGAGTGTTACACAGCAGAAACTAATCAATGTATTACAAAACTAAACTGGTTAGCAAAGAGTAACTTTTAACAGCTTATACTGGATCTTTCCTGATCATTTCCTTTAAAAAACAGAAGCCACCTGTAATAAAAGGTGCAGCTTCAACAACTGCAACATCTGTATGAGCACTATTTATGTGTATAAATAGAGTTTGTAAAGAGTGAAATAGCATTTATAAGTAATGAGTAGATTAAAGTCATAAAAAGATACTAAAGAACCTGAAATTGTTCATTTTTTTTAATTTCCTGAGATAAATTTGTAGTTTTGAGCCACATAAATAAAACTGACTGGACTTAAATTCTTGAAACTACATTTTTTTAAACTTTATTGTAATTTAGACCAGGAAGCTAAAGCAAGCGTAGTTGATTAATTAATCAGTAGAAAATTAATCACCAACTCTTTTGATAATCAATTAATTGTTTTGAGAAAAAACATCTAAATTCTCTGATTCCAGCTTCTCAAATGTGAAGTTTCTGGTTTATTTAGTTTTCTCTGACTGTAAACTGTTAGTTAGTTGCAGCCCTGTACAGTATATCAATAAAGTAAATCTGTTTCCTTTGTGTTGGAGAAAAACCTCCAATAAAGTTCCAAAATTTCCAAAACAGGTTCCTGTCCACGTTAATACTGTCAGCAGAGGACTAAAGCCGCCTAGTAGTCGATAACACAGTTCATCACACGGCGACATGTGCTTCCAATCACTGCTGAAAAATAAACCTTGAGCGTCTGAGCCCAGAGCCTGTTGAACATTTTTAACCTCAACAGCAGAGCTACAGTGGCGTGAAGCACTAAGTGGAGGCCTCGATGGAGGAATGGCATGTAATCTGGCATGCCACAGTCATCTGTCACGGCCCCTGTTGTGTATCCAGGGAGCATTAGTCATCAGAGTCCATTTCCAAGGCTCAGTGCCTGCTTCACTGCCTGCTTTTGGTCAGGATCTGTTTCGGCAACATCTAAGTCAAGGCTGAGTCCCTCTGTTGTGTCTCTGTCACCATGGAAACAAGCTCAAATAAGGAAGGCTGTGAATTTGGAAAAGCGGAGCAATGAGTGACACAGGAAACCTTACAACTGCTCCATGATTTAATGTTCATGTTTTGGATACGATAAAGACTAACAATTATTTTCATTATTGATCTGCGGGTTATTTTTTTGATTAACTGATTAATTGTTTTGTCTATAAAATGTCAGAAAAAGGTGAAAAATGCCTGTTATAAAAGTTCAAAACCCAAAAAAAACACATTAAATCATCACATTTTAGAGGCTGAAATCAGCTAATTTTGGGCATTTTAGCTTAAAATCTGACTGAAACGAATATTCAACTATCAACATAGCTGCCCATTAATTTTCTGTAATCAACTAATTGTTGCAGCTCCTTATTTAAACCTTTTTTAGTGAGACTAAGAACATCAGGACATCGGGTTGGCTGAATCGGCAACATCCTTTAAATCTCTTCTTAAAACAAACTTTTATCAGAGAGCTTTTTATGTTCTTTCTTTTATCTTTTATTCCTGGTTTTATTTCTTTTTAAAGATCTTTTATTTTATCTTACATTACTGGATTTGGTTTGATCAGTTTTATCAAACTGCTCAATAAATAAAGATGATTATTCAAAGAGGGAAAACACAAAATCATCAGAGCAGGGAAACAAATAAATTGGACAAAACATAACAGCAAGTTGTACAGAGAGGAACACAGAGAGAGAGCTTCTGTTTTTCCTCCTTATATATACACTGATAGAATTATATAACATTACAGACACTGTGATGGATTATATTCATACTGCACACCTCTAGTCTCAGTCTTCTAAACTCAACGTTAACAAAAAACTGCAAGAAAAACCCTTAACACATGAGATTATGAGAAGAAAATTAATGCCAAAAAGCTGAGAAAAACAAATTGATGCTCTTCTTAGACACCACAGAAGAAGACAGAAGAGAAGTCCACCATGCTGACTAAAGGTTACCAAAACTCAATAAACTAGATAAGTCATGTGAATAATGTTTGCAAAAGCTGATTAGATAAAAACTGTAAAAGTAAAGCAGTGTTTTAGACTTGAACAGAAGCTGAACCTCAGTAACCCCGGCAGAGATGCTTTGACGGCGTGTTGCAGAGGGAGGGTGTATGTGACAGATAAATGGGCAGAGAAGAGACAAACCCCTGGACTGTTGTAAATCCCGTACAGTATAATGACCGAGGCGCAGCTGCAGCTGAGGGCCTTGACAGCAGGAGAGGTGCTTATCAGCCAAACCACAGAGGCCGCGCTGCTATCACTTCAAGCCCTGAAAAAGGCAGCGCTCAAGGGCAGCGCCTCGCTCCATCCGCCGAGTCAATTCCCAACATAACGCTCCCATTCATCCATGCTCCAGCGAGGACAAGCGTTGCCATGATAACCAAACCCTTCCTACTGCTTGAACACTGCTGCAAAACACTGAACGATCAATAGTTTAAATACAAGTGTTCAGTGTCCGGAAGGCTGAAACGGTTGAATTGAAGGAGTGAAACTTGAAATTTGCTCAATTTTGCATTAAAGGATTAAAACTAAAACATTGAAATATCCAAAATCAGAAAGTTGGAACAGTGGAAACATGTAAAGAGATAAAGTAAAAACTAAAGGTTGGTTTGTTTTCCAACCTGGTGTCTTACATCTGACAAGAGGCCTCTTCATTTAAAAAAGGCTTCAGCTTCACACAATGTTAGCAGGCTCGTCTTAAAGCTGAAGAACACAATTTACACTTGGAATTCGTGATGAGGGACTCTTCTGTCTCAGAGTCTTTTAAACGGTTTGTTTGGAACAACACTTGTTTTGCATAAATTCCTCAAGTGAATAAGATGAAACCTGTGTGACCACTTTGCTTCAAATAGCTTCAAAAATGTGGAAAGTTGCCTGCAATTCAGTCAGTCACACCGTCTCAAACTGGATCTCAGTTTAAGTAAACCTGACAAAACAAAACAGTTGATAAGAAACTGTGGAAATTTGAGGGAACTCCCTCTGAATATCAGCAGGAAGCTGCCTCACTGCCTTCTTTCTTTAAATTTAGGTTGGTATCACTCGTTCCTTCAGACTGACTCAGTGCTTAGTCAACCAGATCGGCGCCACAAACAGACAGGAAGTGGCCATCAGAGATGGGATATTTTGGCAGTTTATTGATATGTGTGACAAAACAATCAACATTGACACCTGAGTCAGTCGTATTCACTGGTGAAGAATGTGACACTGAAAGCAACTATTATCAAGTACATTTACTCAAAAACTGAGCTAAAGTACAGTTTTGAGGTATTTGTACTTATGCTTCTAACTTTTATCCTCCTGTTTAATCTATTTTATTCTATTTTATCTTATTTTTATCTTCTAATGCCTTTTATGTTTTATGGTGTAGAAAGGTGCTACACTAATAAACTTCCTACTCCAGAGGGAAGAGGGACAGCTGTAGTTATAGATACTTTAGTTATAGATTCATATTATAAATATAAGACATGTATAAATCATCTTACAAAATATGATGCAACGTTATTGATTAAACTGCCCAACAGTATATAAAATAGTTTAAAACAGCTCCATCCCAACCTGCTACAAAATTAAAATACTGCTTACACATTACTGCATCAATAATAATAATGAACATTCACCATTTCCAGCTTCTCCATTGTGAGTAGTTTCTGCTTTTCTCTGTTTTACATCATTGTAAACTGAATATTTTTGGGTTTTGGATTGTTAGTCGGACAAAACGAGACATTTAAAGAAATCACTTTGGTCTTTTGGACATTGTGTTGGGAATTTTTCACTATTATCTTTATAGAGGAAACAATTAATTGAGAAAATAATCAGCAGACTAATCAATAATGACAATCATTAGTTGCAGCTTTAAATAATAATAACTCAATAATATTAATCTTAATATGTTAGTTTGGGAGGGCCAAAGTGCATGATAGTACTTTTACATTCTTTAAGTGTATTTTGCAGTATTATTATACTTAATAATTGGTACTTTTACTCATTTAAAGGATTGAAAACTTCTTCCACCACTGGTTGAGAGCTGAGTAAAAGCTTGTAAGTGGTTCTTGAATTGAAATGAACCTAAAATCAAGAACAAACTTCCATGTTCAAATGATTAACATTTGAGTTCAGAGCTCCCATTGATCTGTAACGCGGCTGTTATTCGTGGTCTTTATGCCATAAAATCACAAATGTTTCCTGCATGAAGAACTGGTTGACCCAGAACACTGAGACACTAAAAACATTCAAAACAAAGACACAAATTACTTTCATTTATGGAAAGTTATTAAACTTCTGATATAAGAGTCTATCTAACTAAACAAACTGCGTCATACTGCCCGGCTGCTCTCAGACAGAAATGGGTCTAAATCTAATTACAACATATAACAACAGAGTGGAAACTGGGTCAGAAAAGTATTTAGAGTAAAAATATAAATGTTTTATCCAGACATGTCAGATGGGCAGTGGTTTAGACATCAAGGCAAAGTGCGTCATTATTGTCTAAACGTCTATAAAATATTGTTTTATAACGCCAACAACTTTTTTTCTCCTCCATTGAATAAAACTATTTCTAAATGTCTATTTTATTTTAATCTGAGTTAGTCTTATAGTTGTATTAAGTGCAATGCAGAGTTCTTCTTTTAATTTATCTCATTAAACTCTGAAATTCATCTTCAGCTGTTAAGTGTTTCTTGGCTCCTATTAAGTTTTTTTTTTTTTAAGAAAACGGAAGAAAATTGGAAACCTGCAGCAGAGTCCACAGAAATGTCTGGCATCCAGAATCAGCCTCCTCCGCACTCTCTCCAACACTTATCAGATCTGCGTTCACCTACACCATCCTGACCATGAATGACCATGAATGTACATGTGGGCTGGAGGAATGTGAGGCGAATAAACGTGTCAGCAAAGAGTGATGAGGCAGAGAAAAGGAAATTACTTTCCAGAAAGAGGGAAAAGGGAAAATCAAGTCAGTGGAGAAGGGTTTGTTTTACTGGTGGATTAATAGATTAATTGTTTTGTTCCACTATTCAGTATTTGTTTAAATTACTTTCACATTTATTACAATTTGTGTCTTACTTTCATGGTTTTGGTCATGGATTCAATTAGAGCTGGAACTATTAATAGATTGGAAAAATAATCAACTATTTTGATCATTTATTCAGCATTTTTTAAGCAAAAGCAGCAAAAAAAGCCCAAACTTCTCCAGTTTCAGGCCCTCAAATGAGACGCTGCTTTTCTTTGTCATCATTGTAAACTGAACATCTGTAGGTTTTAGACTGTTGGACAAACAAAACAAGACATTTTAAGATGTTACTTTGGACTCTGGGAAGTTACGATGTAATGATGAAACAAGACTGAAGTTGTAATAAACTGGTTTTATATCTTCAGGGAAATTAAAGGAGTGAGATAGAGATGTCAGCACCTCACAAACCTCCAGCCTCACTCTCACTGTTAACAACAGTCTGACCTGTTGGCTGACCTTCTCATCAGTTCAGAAACACATCTTGTTATCTCACATAATAAGCCTCCCATCTCTATATCTGATGGCGTACAGTCTTTATAAACACAGCCACATGGCACAGGAACAGACTAAAACAAACTACACACACAGACAAAAGTAAACCCTGATTTTAGGTCAAATCCCTTCAAGGCCACAGTGTTCAGGGAGTGTGTTTGGAGCCATCCGCCAAATTATGACCCTTGTCAGCAGAAAGCACACCTGCTTCGACAGCGAAGCTCCTTAGAAAGCCCCTCAGAGGCGACTTCTAAATGTAGATCAGCAGGGAAACTCCCAGTGGAAAGAGAAAACCTGCTCCCAAAACAGTCAACAGCTAAACAAAGCTAACAATAGCGTGCGTCCATTACAACCCTGTAGCACAAGCCAGTGACTTCCCCTCGTTAACAATGAGCGCTGAAAGCCAGTGACAGCATTTGGATGTAGGGCAAGAGACAGAAGAGGAGGAGGAGGGTGTAACTGAAAGTTCAGAAGACTCTCCAGTGGTCTACATTTTGAGGCAGGGGGGCCTCAGCGAGCAGAAAACGTCACTTTGTCTCCCACTACACCTCTCTGTGGTAATTACAAACATCAGTCAAATGATTAAAGCCAAACTGTTATACACCCTCTTTTCAAACTGACTGAAACCTTTACTGTTACAGGGGAAACTCACTGACAGTAAGCTCTCTTTTGTAGGAATATACAAGTAGGCCAGCCACGCTAGCAGCAACTTTAGATTCAGTATCTTGCCCAAGGACACTTCGACATGCGGAGCCGTAAATCGAACCACGGATCTTGTGATTAGTGGAGGACCCGCTCTACCTCCTGAGTTTTGTAAAAGGACACAGTAACAAGTAGTATTGTTATCACCAGTAATGACACAAATGGCTGTGATCTAGCTGCAAATGTCTAGTTTTGATTCTAGACAACAAGCTTTCTGTTTTCCTTTTTCTCTTTAAAGGGGACACATGATGCTTTTTGTGATTTTCTGTTATTTATATCCTGTTATGATGTCGGATGTTAAACGTGGTCAAAGTTCCAAAACTTGAGGTGAACATATGTAAAAATGCTCCCTGCAAGTCAAAAGCCAGGGTTTGTTGCTAAGGCTTTTCCATGTGTTGTTCACGTTGTCCACTCTCAAGATTTTAGATCTGATTCAGCTCCAACATGTACGGATGTATTTGAGAAGTTGACATTTTGAGTAAAGAACGAGACAAAGTAGTGAAATCCTGCTACTATAGTTTGTTTGTTTTTAGTACTCTTTGTCATTGTCATTTATTACTCCGCCTGCTTCTGGGCTAATTTAAAATGTTCTGGATCATTTCTCCACCATCACGAAGAGTCTATTTTTGCATTTGTTTGTGTGTCTTCCAGCAGTTGACATTAACATGAACAGATTTTTCTGTGAAATGAAGCTGACAGGCCGGCCGTGGGCCAAAGAACAGCTGATTAGATTTTGGAGATGACCTCAAACTACATTTCCTGCCATCAGATGATTTCTTTAATTTTATTTTAATGTAGCTGTAAACTTCTGATTTATTCCAAATCTTCCGGGTGTGCTTACAGTGTCAAAGAAATCGATGTAAATGCAAAGTGACAGGACTGATTGATGTTTCAAGGTCTCGTGTTCTATCAAGTTGCCTTCGAGTTATTTGTACTTTTTGTTTCTTTGTCTCAGCCACACACTTGGTTATATTTCCTCTTTTTTTCCACTTTTTCTATCATTAGCACATAAGAAGAAAAACTAAACCTTGATTTTGCCCTTGCCAAAGAGCCCTCCTGCCTGTGTGGTGCCTGAAACTGGGTGACAGAGCTGTTGTGACAGCTATTAGTAATACACGCCAGCAGCTAAACTGGCTTTGTCCGCCATTATCAATCACTAACATGCATGTACAGAGTATCACTCAAGCTCTTATCTTTCACTTGGGCCTGTTGGGGCTGCTGGCAGTGACCGCGTATGTCCCAGTTTCTTTTATTTTCACCTTTTCTTGCCTGAACTATTGTACACTGCTGTTTGGATTCAGATGACCTTGTTCACACACAACTGGTTTTATTTGCAGCCTCTGCTATCAGGTGGTTGATTGACAGAAAATTTAGTTTGTTAAATTATTTAGCAAGTACAATATCAAACATGATGTTTGCAACTTCTGAAATATGAGTATTAACTTCCACTTTTCGTCACTGTAAATCAAATACTTGTTGGGTGTTTTGTTTGCTTCTCAGACAAAATAAGATACTGACAAAACAATCTCAACTCAAGGTCCACTTAGTCGCTTGTTCTGGAGCTTTCAACAGTCTCTGTGGGGATGTTTTGAATGATGGAAAGTTTAAACATTAAATATTTCCATGGCATCCCACAGAGGACACAACAGTTTAACCAGAACTTTACACAGAGGATGTAAACTGATTATAATCTTAGTCTTTTATATTGTTGTTTGGATGTTTATGACAGTTTATTATGGTATATGATTTTATTGTTTTTATCTATTTTGTGGGCTTTTATTTCCTGCATTTTACTCATCGGCGCTGGTTGATTAGGATGGGAGCATGTTTTAATTTTTTATGCCTGAACGCCTGAAACGCTCCAAAGCTCTAATTAGACCTCGAGCTGAGAATGTTTTCTCAACTCCAAGGTCAATAATGAAGCGTCCAGCTCAGAATAAGACATCGCTTTAGGCTTTGGTAATTGGTAATAACTGAGATGGCGATTTCTCATAACTTTTTGGTATTTTCAAGGTTCAAGGCTCAGTTTTATTGCCATTATACAACACAGGACTGATGCAATGACACAGGAATGAAATGCAGTTGTAGGCCCCTCCAGGCTACGCCCACGTTAAAATGTATTAACAGATATTCAATTATTTTAAATTAAAATAGAGTAAAACAATAAAATTTGCAATAAAATAGAACAAAGTATATGAAAGTAGCACTAAAAGAAGAAATAAAAACAAAAAGGAAAAACTATATTATATTTACAAGGAATATACAGTTAAATACATATAAACACACAAGGTTTTTATAGTACGTGCAAAATCTATGTAATATGCAAGATATAGTGCCAAAAAACACACAGTAAGTTGTAAACTAAACGATTAGAGTCGAGTAGATTAAGATTATGACGTCATGTCTTTCTGTAATTTAGCAAGACAAAATTATTAGATTGCACAAGAAATTTAATCTTAAACGTTCATTCTTGACTTTGGGAACAGAAGTTCAACAAAATAATCAACTCAAGGTCCACTTACTAAAGGTTTTAACCACATCTCATGTTCTTCATCAGTGAATAAAGCTAAGTCTTACCACTACTATTATTATACTGCATTTGCTGATGATTAACTTGGGATGTGGTTGAAACCTGGTCGAAAAAACTAGTAAGGGGACCATGAGTTAAGATTATTTTGTCAAAATGTTCCATAAAAAATCCTTTTTTATGATACCAGAAGAGGATGGAAAGTATTTGTGTCAAAATGAAAATGTGACTCATCAAATCTTCACAACACACTGAACTAAGAGTCAAGTTAACATCAAAGTACATAATTACAGCAGCAAAATATTTACTGAAACTAGAGAAGAGGTAATATTCAACCATGTCAAACAACGGGGGGGAAACAGTTTGATAATGAAAATAAATCCTCAAAGAAACAGAACTGCGTCCATTGTGTCCTGCAGAAGGGTAATAAAATCACTTCATGAAGCACAAAAGCTAAAAACTCTCAGCTGTGCAGAGACAGTGCAGTAAAGCCCTCCAATCCCTCCGCTACAGGAACCAGATAATCCCACTGTATCAAATCAAATCCCTCCAGAACCTTCTCTCCCGCTCTGTCCCGCCTTCCCTCTACTATCTGACTCAATAAAGACTGCATTCAGAGTTCAGACAGGACCTTGTTTTCATCATTTTCTAAAAGGCAAACACAGGCTGAGTTCTTGAACTTTGCGATGTACCTGCTTTATCTCCTGTTTGTGTGAGCAAAGGTTTATCTGTAGGACACTAACTCTCAACTGTTGCTCACAACAACTTTTGGCTTCGAGACATCTTGTCATTTTTATCCTGCAGTTTAATTATAAATCCAATATACCAAATAGAGTGAAGACTTGTGCTTGTCGGATTGTCTATGACTGTGTCTGTTATTTCTGTAACTTTACAAAAACAGACAATCCAACCCTCATGCTCCTGCAGGTGTGAGAGGTGTGAAAGTAGGCAGGATTTGAACTTGCCCCTAAAACTCTCTTATCATTCTTCACACAATTACCTCCGTCACTTTTTACGCGACCCAACAGCAAGGAGAGACTGTCTGAAAGTGTCCGCTGTTATCCCCATCTGTAGGATTTATTGCATCAAGACTTGTACAAAGACACACAGAAGACAGGAAGTTCTTAGAGATCAGAGAGGTGAGATACATAGTATACCTGGATGTAACCCCTACATCCAGGTCCATAAAATGGGAAAAATGTTAAAATAGCTCAAGGTGACGTCCTCAAATGTCTTGTTTTGTCCTGGCGATTAATTTAATAGTTTGCAATTAACTGTTTAATTGATTAGTTGTTGCAGCTCTAGTAGGTTTTATAGTTATGCTGTAACCTCTTATTGCATAGTCTGTCCAAAATACAATCCCAATCTCTCCAAATCTGTATTCAGACAGCTGCTTGGCTTTCTCTTACACTCCAGTCTTCTTGTTCTCTTTGCAAACCCTCAGATGTGTGGATGTGGTGACCCTGACAGAATCTGATTTGAGGTTCATGCAGGCTGCATGCCTCAGAAGCTGATTTTCTTCCAAGCTTTAATTGAGTCCAGATGGGAAATTTAAAAAGGAAAACTCCATGCAGCTCGTTGCTGTTCAGGCTGATTAGAGACCATCAGATTCATGTCACATGGAGGCAAAAAAGCTGATTTGGGATACTTGTAGCTGCACCTTTGATTAAGTGCGCTCTATAAATACACTTTAGTTAATATGTTTGTTTT
The DNA here is from genome assembly GCA_038419695.1 of Scomberomorus guttatus. Taxonomy (NCBI): domain Eukaryota; kingdom Metazoa; phylum Chordata; class Actinopteri; order Scombriformes; family Scombridae; genus Scomberomorus; species Scomberomorus guttatus. Next base: position 31,646,066 of record CM076450.1, on the reverse strand, counting down.
TTTAAAGCTGCCTTATGTAAGATGCAGTCCAGACAGACAAAGAGAGCAGAATCAGACGATTTAAGGAAACTCGGTGAATTAAGTATTTTTCCAGGCGTTGGACCTTCACATTCCAGCCACTGTCTGTTTCTGTCGTTCTGTCTGCTGCTGAGATCCTGAACCCAGCAGCAAGACTCCCGTCTCCCTTCAAAATGAACCACGGAAAACAAAAGCTCCTCTGTGCCGACTCGGACGGTCCGGCTCCTGTTTCTCACCGCCGCTCAGCCAAACTTCCGCCTCAGTTTCAATCAATGATCATCTTAAATAAGGACACATCACAGCTCACATCCACTCACTCAGGCTCTGTTCACAAACTGTAGATCTGATTCACATGGATAAGAATAGATCATAAGACATACTGTGTACATGCAACCTGCACCCAATGTGACAACAACTTTTTTTGTAATGGGATACGCTGTTTGTTTTTGATTGCGTATGAGATTATGTATTCCATGTGGGTTAACTAGAGTCGCACTGTATTATTATGTCATTCATCTGGGACTGTTTGTAAGCTCGGCTGAGTCACTGTCAGCACTGAGGACAACCGGACAACAATAGAGAGAAGCTGCACCACCGATTCATTTTGTATTTATGGAAACGACTTCACTCAGATTTTGTTTCAGTCACTGTGTGTCTCTGATTTCACGGTCACTTCATAACTGCACTGAATATGGATTACTTCCTAAAATAGAAACAGAATCAGATATAAGGTGAAGGTGAACAGAGCCACGCAGACAGTAACAGCTCTGTGCTCAGATTCAGTGCTGAACCAGTCTGAACTGTTCAGGAGCTGCAGGCCTCATTCTCTGATGTACACTAACTGAAGAAGCTGCTTTTTGTCTGACAGTTTGAACTACTTACTGTATGAAGCCTCTTGAGACAATGAGCAGCAGCCTATTCTTTATTTAGCAGTGTTTTATGTGGATTTGGCCCCTAATCCTGCTGGTTTGCTACTGGACTAGTTTTTTGAGAGCTCTCAGAGGTCTTAATTGTAACTATTTTTAGCCTGAATGCAGCTCTTTACATCTGTGTTGGAGCTGTTTTCTTGGTTCCCATGAAAATACGATTACACGTGGTTACATAGTCAAACAAAACATTTAAAGATTTAAACACATGATGTTCAAACAGCTGAGCATCTCTTATACACTGTTCGCTCTTTCCCATCACACTCATTAAACTACATTTAGCAGTTTAAAATATAGAACATGGTTCAGGACCCTTTAATGAGATATTCAAACCAAATCGACCTCAACATTTATAAATCAAAACTGAGGCAACTACAGGAGCAAGCACAAACTGCACTGAGACTGACGACACAGTTGATGAGCAAGCGGACGCTCATGGGCGGAGCTGAGTATTATCATTTTTCAAGCAAAAATGCCAAACATTTTATGGTTTTTAGGTTCTTTATTCTAAGGATGTGTTGGTTTTTCGTCCTATGTGATGATAATTTGGGGTTTTGGACTGTTGGTTGGACACAAAAGCCACCAGGTTGAGCTTGTGATATTTCATCAGACATTTTTCACTGTTTTCTGGCATTTAATAGGCCAAATGATCAGTCAGCAGATCAATCAATGATAAAATTATTCATTATTTGCAGTCCTAATCGGTATTAGCACTAATATCAAAAAATCTCAAAGATACTGAGCTCTAATAACAGTGGAAGGTGTCAGCAGCGACTGGCAGCCTCAGACAGTTCGTTCTGGCCATAAACCCAAAAAATTCAGCAGACAAGAAACAAGGCAATGAGCATGAGCAGCAACCCATCCACAAATACATGACATTCAGATTCAAAAATAAGTAGCCAGTGTGAAACCAAGTTTAACTCAGCTGAAGTCCGGTTTCAGCAGCATGTGGCTGATCAGGGACTCATTCAGTCCTTCTGACATATAAAACAATAAAGGAAACAAATATGAAAGAAGACTCAGCATAAACTGGAGCAACACAGCATTATTTTTCTGTCAGAAGCCAAAGACAGCAGCAACCTGATCTATTGGTAAACTCTCATTTCAAAGCCATCTGATCCTCTCAGCTATATGATATATACAGAGTGGAGTCTACTTCTGGTTACATGGAGCTCCAGGGATCAACAAATGACTGAATCCTCCCTCCACCCCCACCCTCAGCACCGCGTCACCCCTGGTGACCCTCCATACTGTAACAGAACCACGGCGTCAAATAACCTCAGGTCCTGCAGCAGGAGGGGAAGAAAGGCGGCGATTGTGGAGGAAACCCCTCGGCCTCTGCAGGAGGGGGATTAAGCATTAGGTAATTGTGTTAGAGGAGAGGATTAGATTAGAGCGCAGAGACGAAGCAGAGCAGGTTAGCTGGAGACGAGAGCCCGGCGCTACATCTCTGAGCTCAGGACACACAAAGGGAAACGCACAGGTTTTAAAAAACAGGCTTGTGATATCTGTCTGGGTCTGATTGTTAAGAGATGTCAACAAACACACCAGGAACATATTATCCCCTCCAAAGTGGACAGAAAGTGGAGGCCGGATTGTCTCCATGTGGTATAAATTATGACGCCGTCCTCGTCCCATCCCGGACCTTACGTAAGACCATTAAATATGATTACTCATCCTCCCTCCTTATCTGATCGAGTTGTTTGGGATGTAAGGAGTGTGGTGCTGGAGAATGTTCCACTCAAACCATAAAAAAGACATTTTCACACACAGCTAATTGAGATTTCGGACACTCTGATCGTCCTCATTTTGCATCGTCACTGTCACTTTAGAGTTGCAGTGGAGCGGTTTGTTTGTGGTGGAACGTGATCCGACCTCCATCTGACCGACTACGAAAAACATTAATATATTTTTTTCAATCTCTGAAACACACCATCGTATAACATAATGCCTCACAGTAGTTCAGGTAAGCACAGAAGTCATTTTGTAGTCACATCCATACATCCTCCAATCATATATGTCCCCTCAATATCTGGTCTATATGAACATTTGGTGCTCATTGGCTGCCTCCAACAGGTTGTTTGTGAATTTTGAATGTTTCTTTATAATATATGTAATGTTCATCAATTGTTGTGTAACTCTGCCGGAGGGGTTGTGAGCTCAGGGCCGGGCTGTGTCAAACTTGCTCAGATTTGTTCCAGAGCATCACATGAGAGGAGCCACACTGCCAAACTAAAATACATGTTGTTGATACTGTTTCACTGTCATTGATGCAGGAGATTTACAGAACCTAATGGATTTACATCTGCTGGAATGGATTTTCTGCACTTTCACATCCACCCATTATACATACAGTACAACTCTAGCAAAGCTAAATCAATTATTGGATTAAACAATTTATTAAATCGACAGAAAATTAATGTCTTTTAAAAATCAGCTTCTCAATATTTGCTGAATATTTGCATATTTTCTTTGTCTTTTACTAAATATGTGTGTACATATCTTTCAGTTTTGGATTGTTGGACCAAGCAACAGATTAATCACTCATGAAAATGATCATCAGTCGTTATTACATATATAACTTGATGGATTTACGTCAGCTGAAGTGTATTTTCTGCACTTCAAAGACATATAATGTACAAGCAGTCTATACATATTTAGCTTCTTAACCTGCTTCAAGCACAACTCAGGATCCCAGAACACAAAAGGTAATACCAGTGTGTGACTAACATACAGCCTATTCTCAATATTGAAATTATCAATATTTCATAACATCTGGTCAGATCTGACTCAGTGCCACCGGCACAGGGAGGGTTTCAGTTGGTGTCACCTCAGTAGTGAATTGAATAAGAGTGCTTGCGGAGAGGGGAGTGATAACCACAGGGGGGAAAACCTGTGAAAAACGCAAGTCATCCTGTCACAGTATCTAATGCCAACCTCTGGGGAGTGTCACAACTGTCAAAATTATATTCCACTTTAAAATTTCTACGACTATATGTTATGTACTGCTTCCTGACATCTTTATGAAACTCTATATTACACAGAAGCCACTCCCATACGTTCAATAAGCTGTATAATTGGCATCTAAATGATCATAATAAAGCTTTACAAGGTTTAAAAAGATAAGATTAGTAAGATGTCTTCATGTTAGATGACATCATCTGGGATATAAAACAAGGATAAAGCGCCACCTTCTATGTATAGACTCCTTTACTGTATAAGCTGTTTATAAGTTTAAATAGAAATAGAATAATAGAATAGACTAGAGATCTAACTATAACTATGATATACTATTTGCTGAGTTTACACTGTTCAATGATGTTAATATGTTATAATACACTGTGGGCTACATTAGTGTAAGTCAGGTGGATATTGTCATGGCAGTAAGGTGCATGATTGTCATATATAATAATTCATTATTAACTCAGGATCCAATTAGGACTCCCAAAGCCAGCTCCCTCCATCACAACACAACAAACTGCATCATTTAACGGACCTCTGCCGCCTCTCATCCCCGCCTCTCCCTCACCCTCCTCCCGCCCCAGCCCTGTGGCGTCCCCGGCCACCGCCTCCTCCTCCTCCTCACCTCCAGCAGCGGCAGATCGGGGTCCAGGTGCGTTAAGCTGTGCAGGACCACCGGGCTGCGGTCCTCGACCACCTCCAGCCTCACCCCGTCCCAAATGTTCCGCACCCTCCACGACGAGTCAAACATCTCCACCAGCTGTCCCGGCTTGACGCTGTGCGCCTCGGATTGCATCCCCAGGAAATAGACCATGGATGCCCGCGGAGCCGAGAGTTCAGTCACAGCGACGGTAGCGACATTTTTCACTGTTTTCTATTCTTGTGTCTTCAAACCAAAGCGTCTCCGCTGCTGTCTGCGATGCAGCGGCCGTGTTGATCACCGCTGCTGTCTGTTGCTTTAGGGAATCATGACTCACAGTTGGGGCTTTTCTAAACTCCGCCCCCGAGTCTGTGCTGCCTTCACGGCTATCAGAAATATCAGCGTCAGAGGATGTAACAGAGTAGGGCTGCACGATTTTTCAGGCGTGTCTTAAAAACAACAGTTAAGTGTCCATATGAACAGTGAAAGAGGTTTTCCTCGCTGTAATCATTCCTCCTGTTCATACTGGCTATTAAAAGATCCCCTTCAAATGTGCTTTCAGTATAACTGATGGGGGCAAAGACTAACGTTTCAAAGATATCGCCTTGATTTGACTCATTTGGACGGCTGAAGCTTCACATTAGCTTCAGATAAACTCTAAACATTAAATAAGTGCATTATGAAGGGATCTTCTAATGGTTAGTATGAATAGGAGGAATGATTACAGCGAGGAAAACATGTTTCAATGTTCATTTGGGCTCCTGACTGTTTTGAGACACACAAAATTGTGTCCTCTAACATTAGTACAAAAATTCTGTTATATTCATTCTAGGGAAACATGATTGTGGCAGATAACTTATCCAGTGGAGGAAGAAGTACTCAGATACAGGGCTGCAACTCACAATTCTCCATTAATCGATTAGTCGTTTGGTCTACAAAATCTCAGAAAATGGTGAAAAATGTCAATCAGTGTTTCCCAAATCCCACGATGCAACCTCAAATGTCTTGCTTGACGTCCCTTTTGTCCCGACCAACAGCCCACAACCCAAAGATATTCTATTTACTATCATAGAGGACTAAAGAAACTAGAGAATATTCACATTTAAGAGGCTGGAACCAGAGAACCAAGTAGTTTTTTTCTTGTAACAATGACTGAAACTATCAACATAATAAAATTAAAAGTTGTCAATTAATTTTCTGTCAATCGACTTTTTAATAATCGACTAATCGTTGCAGCTCTAGAGACCTCATTATTACTTGGCTACGACCCTGTTTATATATAAACATGTTAAAATGGCTTTCAGACCAATAATGTGGGTGATTTTCATCCTAACAGTCCAAGCAGGTGTTATTAAGAAATAAACTTATTATTCAGCAGTCTGTATCTATGTAACTTTAATATTTTTTTTTCCATTTTTTTTGAAGATCATTGTTGGATTTTGGTCTTTATCTAAAATGGAAGTTCAGGCCTGATACACACATCCTTTCATTCTGCTAAGTGCCATTTAACTTCTTGAAACAATACAATATAATGTTTCTGCAAATGAGGTCTCAGTCTGCCTACAAGGTCCTTTAAGTGTTATATATGAATAAACATCATATGATATTTACTGGTGTCAACCAGCAAAACAACTATTTCTGTCACAAAGCCTTTTTTTGTTTTCTTACAAAGGCTAGACTGTGTGGCTGTGTTAATATTAACAACACGTAGTATAAATCTACGAGGTGTCCCTGAAGGCAGCGTTAAACTTCTCCGCTCTTACGTCATGCCTTTGGGAAATGATGGCGGTGTGTTTTCTGCTCTCACTATGGCAGCAGGCGGCATGTGAATGGAAAACACACAGATGTCCAGTTTACTGATACTGCTGAACCAACAGCAGGTCTGAGATCTGCAAACAGCAGAAAACAACTCAGTACATTCACTTAACTACTGTACTTATGTACAATTTAAAGGTACATTTACTTCACTTTAGTATTTCCACTTCACTAAATTTCCATTCATTTGAATAAATTCCTACTTATTTTTAGATTGAAATTTTACACACAAAACCCATGATAAAATATCCAGCAGTATGTAAAGTAGTTAAGATGAGTCCTTGCTAGCCTCAATATTAACTAACTACTAACTACTATATACATGTAAAATGTATTTAAAAGATAAAATAAAATGTATATAATAACTTCTGTAACACTTTGAGAGGGGTCATTCTGCTTAATGAGTACTTTTACTTTTGATACTTTGATACATTATTATTATGATTATTATTATTGTTATTATTATTATTATATATTTTAATTGCAATAATACTGTACTTTCACATTAAGTAAAACTCTCAATGAATTTACTTGTAACAGTATTTAGACGTTACAGTTAGGTATTACTACTTTAACTGGACTAAATAATGTGAGTATGGCTGCAACTGATTATTATGTGAATTATCTATTATTCTGATGATACTTTTTGATTAATTAATATTTGTTTGGTCTATAAGCTCTGAGAGTCCAAGGTGATGTCTTCAAATGTCTTCTTTTGTTTGACATGCAGTCTAAAATCCAAAGATTTACAATTAAAATGATATATTAACTGAGAAAAACAGCACATTTTTGCCAAGTCATTGACCAACCAGCAAAAATGACAACAAATCCAGTAAAAGTCTCTGCAAACAACAAACAAATATCTGCAGTTCTGGTATTGATGTTATTTCATATTTGGAAAATTAAAATTCTGTTCATTGTTTAAAAGCCAGAAATCATTTAACTTGTTCCTTAAGGACCTGAAATACTCATCAGTCCCTGTTCTGTGCTGCTGAACTAAATTACCTTTACAGAACACAGCTGGTGTGAAGCCAGCGCTCAGATGCTGGACGGATGCATGATGAAGGATTTCTGTCTGACTGGCAGGAGACTGATCACTTATCTCTGTTGATTTGACATCTAACACTGCCTCCTACTGGCCGCTGTCAGGAAAAATGTCTTTACCACACTAAGGTATCATGGAGGAATCTGAATAAGCAACTGTTGAGCTTTTAAAATGGACTTAAATCAATCCAGCTAGTTTTAAATGGGCAACACATTTGACTGGCTGTCTGTATTTTACAGATAGTCAATGGTAGATCTCAGTTAATGATATTTATTTCCAAAGATGTTTGGAAGAGAGAACAACATAATCCAAACTGGCTTCTCACACCGACGCAGCGACGGGGAAAACAGGTGTGAAAGTGATTTAGCAGGTTTAACAAAAACATCTGCTGCACCAGCTGAGGCTGAATCTGACCAAAAAACATGTCTGACCACGCTGGCCTTTCTCATCACTGAGCTGCTGCGCTTCATAACTCACAAATCTGCAGCTGCTGTGTGTGTGAAAAAGAGACAATATGGTCTTTTGCAGGTTGATACTGGTGCTGATATTCTTGCATTCAAGCTGATATTTTGCTTAAACTGGCACGACTTGAGTCTGAAGTCAATGCGGAAGTACCTTAAAGTGCCACTGACGGCCACCAGATGCTTCAACTGACTCCCTGTTCAAAAAGCCTCAACTTCTCTCTAGAAATACTACGTCAGTCATTTTTTTCAATGAGTCATTCTGGTCTCAATCTCTAAATTCAGGCCCTCTAATAAGTGTGCTGGTGGTCATTTTGGAAATTATTGCTCCGTTAATAAGATTTGAAGACTTATAGTAGCTTTGATGTCTGCCCTGTGGGCGTTGATTGACAGCTGTGATTGACAGTTGGCTCACCTGCTGCTCTCCTCGGCTCCAGGACTCACACTGAGTCAGACTATTGTCACTATTGTTATTTGATTATGATACCTGCCCTGTTTTTCCATATTGTTGATATTTTGGTGTTATTGTGATAGCTTGTTTTGTTTTCTGCGTCTGTTTCTTACTTTATCATGTGATGCCATTTGTTTACTTCCTGTGTCCATTTAGAGTACCAGCTGTGAGCAATCTGTTTTCACTGTTTCCGCCCTGATGAAGATCCTCTGAGGTCAATAAATAATTGCAATAATAGCAATAAAGGCTTTTAATACAACTTCTCTCTTTGCTCTGCCTGAGAGCGCCTGAAGAACCTTTCTTTTCACCCCGCACGCCTTATCTGGAAGGTCCCGGCTACAAGCTGCAAAGATGGCACCGACCATTAGCTGCAACTCTAGGCTTCAAACCGGCTCCAATGCAAACCAACAGGTGACGTCACACCTCGCTACCTCCATCTTTATATAAAAGCTACTATATGGTAAAAACTTAAGAAACAGCTTTTCTACCTTCATGGAACATTAAAGACGTCTAATGAAACTGAGGTTCATAAAAATATGTTATAATTAGCAGGTTTTTTTAAGGCAAAGAGACACCTGATCCGAATCTGAATCTAAATTCAATGAAACGTCATCATGTCATGATAGCTGATAATAAATCAGATTTTAAGAAACATCGGTTTTGCACAGGGCACCTTTAAGGCTGCTGTTTCTGAAGGTTTTTCTGACTTGGTAAGAAGAAAAGTTTGACTGAAAACATCTAAATGGACGGGTGGGTGGATTAAAATGGCGAAAGACACTGAACACTAGCAGAAAACATCAGCGTCAGCCCTGGTATCTGTCCTCCAGAGGGGGAAAAAAACCCATATGGTCTGAATGCCAGAAATCTCTAAGAGCCCGGAGAGATGGCCAACTTTTAGCTCGCCATGATTTAACTGAAGCACGTCTTCCATCTGCTGGAAATCAATACCAGAAGATGTTGTTGTGCTGCTGCTGTGGCTCTGGCTGCTGCTCCGACATGTTTTTACTGTTCCCTGAGGAGGGTGATGTTAACAGTCCGCCATACTTTCTCCCTGTCTCATCTCTCATACTGTACACTTTTACTCTGATGCATACATAAATAGATACAGAGCAGTATAATTAAAGAAGCTGCCATCTGACCACACCCAGCTGGTCACTATGAGTAAAATAATCCCGGAAAAACGTTGAAAACTCCTGTCAGGATGCCATTTTGCAAGGCACTGCACCCCCAGTGGAGGTTCAGTGGCCAGCAGTGAAGGCCTGTGGTTGTGCTGGGCAGCTGCCAGGTGCACAGTGTTCCCCAGAGCTCCACAAACAATAAATCTGTAACAAATAAAAGCCAATGAGAGCACCAGACGTGGACCGAGGAAAGCGTTACATAACAGAAAAAAACAGGCAAATTTTAAAGCTTAGATGTAGATATAAAAGACAGTGCAAGAAGACACTGTTGCAGAAGTCATTTAAATCTGCAAAATGCAACTTTCAGTGAAAATTAAGTAATAAGCAGAATGTGTCTCATCCTTTTGGCCCGACTGTGACCATTTGTACTCTCTGTTTACCCCCCCACCTTTTTTTTTTTTGGACAATTTTTAAGTGTAAATCTTCAGATGAACTTAATTGTTTCAGTTGTGTAAAGCAGCACTAATCAATACAAACCATGGATTAAATCACTACCTGTAATGTTAAAAAGGATTGCTCACAGTGACAAACACACAGAAAACCAAAACCAACTCTGCTGAGCTTTTTAGCCTCTTTTAGCTCCTCGGTTTGGTTTTACGATACATTTACTGTCTGGTTAAGTCTCAATGTTTCCAGAAGCAGCTGTTTTCAGCTGTTTACTGTAGTCTACCTGCTCAGCACCAAACAGCAGACACACAAAGTTAGAGACCAGCTGGTGAAGAAAGTGGAACATTTAGCAGATGTAGAGCTGGCTGAGACTAAAACCAGAGATTAAAGAAGAGAAAAAATAACAAAGCTAAACGTTAAGTCAACATCCTACACTTTCCTTCTGCTCCTTCTAAAGCAGTAAAGCTGTACAGACGCCGGTTACCTCAGCTAGAAGACAGATGACAGCTCATCAAGATGACTGACAGGTGTTAGGTTGAGAGAACCTGACTGACCAAGTGGGAGGACGAAGGTACAAACAACACATTTCAAGTATCCTTAAGGATTCCTGATATCTATTACTGAGTCAATTTTATTCTGTATAGCCCAAAATCACAAGTCACAAATTTGCCTCAGAGGGCTTTAACACCAGGACTGCCAATGTGGATTTCCCCCAGTAAATGAGACCTCAGGCTGACTGGATCCTTTCCTAACTGAGGAGATTCACAGATCTGAGATTCTGACAGACAGAAAGCCAGAAATATCACCTGGGGGTTAGTTTGTTAGCTTCCATGTTTAACACCAATTAGACTTGTAAAATATTTCACGCGGCTGCTAATTTTTAGAATCCGATGTCTAGAGCAGGGATGTGGGCAGAGAAAAGCTTCCTGCCCTTCCTGCTGTCTCAGTTTGACAGCTCTTAACAGGAGCAGACAGTTGAGGTCAGGCCTCTGTGCTGTTTCATGTCTCTGTGCAGGCAGCGCTGAATCATACACTGTAATGACGGATCAGATTATAGTCAGGGGAGCATCTATTCTTCCATTTCCACTTCAGACACCTACAGTACATTCAGGAGTTGTACAAATTTCACCAGCAAATCAAAGTCCAAGCAGAAAGTCTACAGTCCTTGTTCTGTGCAGAAATGTATGCCAAACATTATCTGAAGCTGCTCTGAGGCTTCAGCAGTCTGAGTCAGACAACTCAAGTAAATATCTTCCAAATATGGAGACTTTTTAGTGCCAAAATGTCCTCTTTTTGTTACTATCCCTCCACTGCAGCTCAGCACAGGAACACTGTCCAGGGAACAAAAAGAGTAAGTTTTGTACTAAAACAACTACATTCATTCAGTCACAGTGGGCAGGTGACTCAGTTGTCCATAATATTGCCTTATTTTTCCCAACAGAAAGAGAATTATGGTATCGGATCTGCGCTTTGTACCCAGAGTTTAGGAATCAGAATCAGTATGAAGAGAGAAGAAGTCAGATCGGTGCACCCGAACTGAGAGTTTAACAATGAAATATAACCTGTGTGGCCCGCCTGTTGCTAATTGTTTGAGATTTGAGATTTAACCACATCAAAAGACACGGATGTTATTACAGTCAAGTCAGTCAAGTCTTTAGAGAGGCAATTAAAGGTAATTTTGCATTACGCAACAACAATGATTGTGTAAGTGTATTGCATGTCACACTCTGCAAGTCGGCTATAATAAAATCTTGGTCACAATCAGATCTCAGTTTTAGGCTGTCAGATTGAGATGAAATGGTGAATCGTGGTGCTACGATGTAAACAGAAAAAACTCTAGAAGACATCGTCATCCATCTGCAGCAAAGTCACACAAACCTCTTTATCGTTTCACCTCCATCATTTTAGTTATTGTATTTTTTTTCCTAATTATTTCTTCCTAATAGTAAAAATGCGACACCAGCCAGTGTATTCTGTGTATTCTCTCTTTAAAGTCATATTCTGATTGGTTGGCTTGTTGACTTTGGGCGTCACATTGTCAGAATTTGGTTTTAAATTTCTGACTGAATTTTGCCTCAGACTGTCTTTGGTCTCCAAAGCTCCAAATCGGTCTCACAGTGAGATCTAGGACACCATTTCGTATTGACAACAAAAGATTTCACCACGTTTCTCTCACACAATTGTCAACTTTTGTCTCAAAGAGCCCAAAATCACACAGTATCAAGTCTCACAGCAGTCTAGTCCAAGTTTCTGCATCGTTACACCAAAATGATTGTCTCAAACACTATAATATATTCAATATTTAACAAATGTAAAAATACCGATATACTGCTATAAATGGGGTTAACTAAATCATTATAATGTAATACTATTCAACAGCACCACAAACTACAGCCTCCACAACCGTTTTTTAAATCTTTTTTAATCTTGATAAAGACAAGATTCATTGCAGGACTTGTATTAGTTTAACCAAATAAAGTGACAACTATATTAAAGTGTAATGAAGATTTTAAAAAATGGATAAACTGACTGAGGCTCAAGTGAGGCGCAGTTATACTTGAATGATTGATTTATATATAATATACAGCTCAGATTTCTTAGATTTACAGAATATAGTTATTGGTAACCAATATTTAATCAATGCTATTTAGACTGTGTGCACAGTTTGTACACAAAACTGAATATATTTTAGCCATAAATCTGAACGCAAAAACAACCACAACTTTAAATTAACCTTTACAATTCCAAATTTATCAGCTGATAAATTATTTAATTATTTTGCCTCTTTAGAGGTTTTCTAGCATGGTTTAACAATCAATACAAGATGTAAAACACATTAGTAGGAGCAGAGTGACCTTTTGTTTACAGAGACTGTTCTGACACCAAAAAGTCACAAGTTCAATTCTTGTCAACATGTCACTAAACCGCAAGTCGTCTTATGTTCAGTCTAATCTGATGGGAGATTCAAATATCTGAAAATAGAAGCAGATATTCAGTAAATCCAACCTGTCTGTCTGCTCTCCTGACTGCCTGGAAATAATCCTCACTGTCCCAGTAGACACCTGTCCTGGCCAGCAGTCCACAGCTCCACCGGCTCCAGCACCACATCACGGCTTCGCTCAGAACCAGACCAGAAACCTCTCAATCCATAAAACTTGTCCTGAGGCAAAAACACATCAACGGGCCTCCAAAGCTCCCACTCCCCTTGTCACAGATTGGCCGAACCCCTGCAGACGCTCTCCCCGTACATGTTTACTTTACCAGCTGTGTCAACAACGTGAGGAACAACACTAGAAAAAATTAACTTTTGCTGGGAAATAAGAAAATGGGTTTCCAGAAGCTCGGCAGGTCTGCCCATTCTGTTAAAGGTGAAGTGAAACCTCTTAGTGACAACAACAACTACAGAGTTTAGACACCTTATAATGACCAGAAAAAGAAACTGAAAGCAAATAAAGATGGGGCAAAGAAATTCAAGGGAACTTCCCTGATTAACTTAAAGGAGGGAATTACCAGCGTTCACCAGCTAAATGCTCATAAATAAAAACCATTATTTGAAACATTATTTGAGCCTTGTTGCATTCAACTGGTAGAATAATGACAATGACGTGTGAAGTATATAACCCTTCATTTACCTGAAGTTTTAAAGCTGCTATGACCTAAATATTTATATCACACCTGGATTAATATCACGAGACGAATGACTAATTGTATATGAAAGGTGTTAAGGAGCCTTTCAGCATCTGTTAGTTACCTGAAAAGGGAGCCACTGAGATTAAAATATAACACAGCTGCACATAAAACAAATATCTTCCAAAACACACAGGAACAAATGCATTAAGATTGATAAAATAACTAGTCCATAGTCCAGTAGACCATAATGAGTAAGAAGATATGCAGAAAACATATTTAAGGAGATATGCAGTAGATTTATAAGCTCAAAAAAACCTGAGTTCTGCCATTTTTATACTTTATACTATATTTTATACTATCTATACTTTTTATTCATTATTTATCAATATTTATAACCTGATGTGTGAGGTCGTTACTGTACCAGGGCTGCAAAGCAAATTTCATTATACTGAAAATGTGCACAATAGAGGCATTATATTATATTATATTATATTATATTATATTTCAATTATTTGAAAATAAGCGCATACAATAAATACAATCCTAAAATAGACGACACTTGTGATCATAATATCTTAAAATACCAAAAAAAAACAACAAATAAATAGTGGTTCAGCCCACAACTTTTATGGTTTGGTTCACTCCCACAGTTCCCATCAGCTTCAAATAAGCTGTAAACAGCCACTGTACACTACCTGCTCAGCACCAAACAGCAAACAGACAGTTAGCTGTAGACTAGCTGGTGAACATAGTGGAGCATTTAGCAGCTAAAGAGCCAGATATTTCCCTCAGGAGTTGGTAGAGAGTAAAAACAGCTAAAAGAGAGTGAATATTGGACTTACATTCACCAGGTGGACAGAAACACGACTCCAAATAAATGATAATGTTCATCATATCAACTTAAAAAGTGATGATCTGTCAGTGATGTGTTTACTTGTTTCTGCTGCCCCCAAGTGGCCAAAAATATCAGTTAATGCAGGTTTAGGTACAGTAGTACACAGAGCAGAGGAAGGTAAAATGTGTTTAGATGCTCGCGACAAAACAACACTGACTGATGAGATCAAACTGCCAGATATCTAAGGTGAGATTTTATTTTGTACTTTTAAACAGACGCCCTGTTTCTGCTGCTGGGAAATAAGCCCCATGAGAGAGTTTCCCAGTAACACAGACAAGAAGTCTCTCATTAACACCCAGCGAAGCAGCTCCTGAGAGCTGAGAGGCCCGCCTGTCTGCTCGCTGCTAGCAGCTTCTGGATTTATTCCCCGCCATTATTTCAGCCAGCAGAGCCATTCAGGTGCTCCTCCGAGCTCCGAGGTACCGCCATTTCAAAATGCGTTCTCATGCCAACTGCAGCCAACTGGGGATGGTTGGGAGGGCGGCTCTTCCCTGACGACGGTCGCCCAGGCTGAGAAAGAAATGTATTTAACGTATTTGTCAAATGTGACATTCGGACAAAACTAGGAAACTGGAGACGTCACCAAGCCATTTTTTCACAATTTTATAGACAAAATGATTAATTGAGAAAATAATCGGAACATTAATCTCTTGATGAAAATGATCGTTAGTTGCAGCTCTACAAATAAATGAGTGCTCCTTTAGTCAGATTTAATTGTTGATCTGCATTTAGTTTCTCCTGTTAAAACTGTAAAATACAACTTATTTTGTCAATGTTGACACTGTGATAAAATGCTTCACTTCCTCAGAGGATCATCACTTACTGAACATTCACAGTGAACATTATCAACAAGTCTCCAGACATCTATTCATTTCCTTTAGAGCCGAGCGACAGTTTGACAGCTCGATCAGCTGGCAGCTGAGAACAGTTGTTTTTAACTTTCTTTTTACCGTCATTGGCTGTCAACAGTTCTGTCACATTTCTGCACATCACTGTTTTCCAACCTGCTACATAAACATAAATGTTACATACAATGTTTTTTTTTTGTTTTTTTTTAATGACTGAAGATTAACAATTTGAGAAACGCTGTTCTCAGACTGGCTGCAACTAACTAACTAACACTACTCATAAATAAAAACCAATATGAAAGGCAAGAGCAAAACAAAACAACCAATAACAACTAACTCTTACATACGTCAGTGACATATAATCCAAGAATAATATCCAATGTACGAATGAGGAACTATAATTATATTAATCATTCTAATAAGAACGATATGTGATATGCAGGTCGATATGTTGTCCAATCAGTACGTAGTTTTGATCGACCTATATTGTTAAAGGGAAAACAACAACTTTACTCGTTCATGGAGCCTGAATATTAGATATTTTTATGATTTGGAACCGTTTTTGTTTTGTGTGTGTTGATTCTGTGTAGAAGAAAAACCAAAAGCTCAGCTTCACTCCATATCATTTTGGGCTGCATAATTTGATTAATCGCAAATCTGAAATTTGCAGTAAAGAAGTACATTATGAACTCTGACAGGTTCTACATCCTCCACCTTGTGGTCCTGGTCTTGAAGAAGGACTTTACACACAGAAAACTGAGGGTAAGGTAATATTATTCCGTCATAGGAGTACTGTAAGCCTGAAACCAACTATTATTTACTTTATCAATAGGTCTAAAATTCTTTTCTTTGATAATTGATTCATTGTTTAGTGTATAAAATGTCAAACAGTGAATAATGCCGATCATTATTCTCTGAAGTTAACATATTCAGATGACTTCTTTTGTTGGTACAACAGTCAAAAACACAACAAGATGTTATCATGGAAAACTGGGAAAACTAGCAAATATTCACATGCGAGAAGCTGCTACCAGAGAATTATTTTGGCATTTTTGTTTTAAAAAATGACTGAAATTATTAATCAGTTAGTAAAACTGTTGACAACTAATTATTTCTGTTCTAGAGCAGACCATGTATAGTGGTGGTCAATAGGGGCCAACGACGAAATTCCGCCTCAGGGCTCCGTAGGAGGTTGATCCGGCCATGAGTCCGGTGATTCACACGGCTCTTAAGTTGTGGAATTTGCAAGAGACACAAAGAAACAGAAACTGGTGAAAATCAAAGCATCAGAAGCTGAGATACTCTCATGCACCCTGAAAAACCCCCCTGAATTCTACATTTCCCATAATGCACCCAGAAGCATCTTAGGAAGGAAGAAGAGTCTTCCTGCCTAAACAACCCACGTCTTTCAAATTCCTCTCGCAGTTTGTAACACAGACTTTCTGTTATAACTTTCTGGTCCCGAGCCTACGCTGAGATAACCCTGATGACATCACCATGAGATCATCAGCGGGTCATTTCTCAGACTTCACAAAGCTCCCACACAGCCACAGACGACTTTATATAACTGTTTTTACAGAGTAGTGGTTTATGACTGCATGCCTACACTATATTCCAAACATATCACCCCCACCTGACCCTAATGCAACAGCAGACTGACTGCAGGGAGACAGAGCGCCTTCGTTTGAATTCAGGCCACATGAAACACAATCAGGTGTTGCGGCCAAGAAAGAGAAAGAGAGAGAGCTAAGAGCAAACAGCTGACAGCAGATCTCCACCTCTCACACTGACAGCACAGCAGAGGGTCAAATCTGATTAAATATTATTGTTAGAGCACGTTTCATGACGTGCTTTACAGATGCGGTTAAAAGCTGTTCAGGGTGAGAACAGCGAGAATCAAGTTTAAACACCGACTGGAAACAGGATGTGATTTCAGCTTTCCTATCGCCAGGATCTCCTGAAGGACTCAGCAGTAAATACATGCTCAGTGTTTCCCACAGGTGGAGAGTTTCTTTGTGGTGGTCGGGCAGCGTGGCAGGTAGTCAACTACAAAACAGAGCTGCATTCACAAGCTAATTTCTGATGAAGGAGGGCCGTTTTACAATCTATGAGGTAGGGCTAACCCGAACGCTTCAAAGCCTCGTTCGATGGCACGGTATCCGAACAGCAAAATCAGTAATATCAGTATATATAAGGTTTTTTTAATTATTTTTACCCCTCCTCTCATCTCGTCTACCCGCGAAACCTTACACACCCAATGCAACGTCATCAAGCGCCTGGAATAACTTCAAAATTTGTAAAGAGGACCCCCAAAAAGATGAGTGCCGGATATGCCAAAATAAACCAGCACATCATAACTCTACAACAAGTTCGTCAAATCACCTGAAAAATGTAAGTAGTTTCTCGGTTTTACACGCGACGCCACACATTAAATTTCTTTTTGATTAGGCTAATGCTAATGTTAGCATGACTTGTACATATGATATTAAAGTCTAAGGCTGTAATTTCATTTCGACGCCCATGTTAACAGGTTAGAGCAGCCACACTCCCCGACCCCCCTACCCCCACCCCATCGTAGCAAATAAATCAGAATAATTGCTGCCAAAGATTCGAAGCCCAAAAAGAGAATGATGCGATGAAGGCACCGTTTTGGCAGACTTCAGTCAGATCACACATCAAACTAAATGTCCACACAGACTTTTGCACAGAAGAAATAATCAATGCTGGTATCCAGTAAAATTCACAACATGGCAAAAAAGTCTGTTTATACCCAAACAAACTAAGCATAGGCTTAAATCTTCCACTCTTCTGGTTTCAGGTTTTCCACCAGATGTGGGAACATGGCTGCAGGGTTTTCCTCCCATTCAGCCACAAGAGCATCAGTGAGGTCCAACACTGACGTTGGATGATCAGGTCTGGCTCACAGTCTGCGTTTAGTTCATCCCAAAGGTGTTGGATGGGTTTGAGGTCAGAGCTCTATGCAGACCAGTCAAGTTCTTCCACACCGAACTGGAAAAAAACATCTCTTTATGGAGCTGGCTTTGTGCACGGGGGCTTAGTCATGTTAAAAACAGGAAACACACTATTATCTAAAATATAATTGATTTCCCTGAATTGGAATTAAGGCTCCAAGCCCCAGAAAGTACACAACAGACAAATCAATTCATCAACTTATTGTTGCAGCTCTAGTCAACAAGTATGTAGTTGACATACTTTTGGCCAAAAAGATATATACAGTATGTGGGAAACACTCCATTATTCCTTATTTAAACATTTCTTTAAAGGTTCTGTACGTAGGAATCAGAAATTCCTTCTCATTAGTGACATCTGTGGCCGTTAAATGAGCTGCAGTCAGCATCCTGGTACTCGTGCTTGTGTGTTCATGGTGCGATACTATTGCAGGTGATGTCTTTTTCCTCGCTTACACTTCTCATAATTACATAAAAGATCTCTAATGTTGTGTTTTGCACCGTGTTTCAGCAAAGCATCTCTCACTCCCAGTCGGTTGCTTCACAATTCTACATATAACCTTTAAGAGCTGTGAAGATCACAGACAGCACTACAGACGTGTAAGATAATGGATTGTTTTTGTCATACAGTCCTGAGGGCATCAGCACATCTATAACTAGAATTCCATTTTAACCAAAAACATATAAACCAGTGTCATTTAAATGGCCAATAAAAGCAAAACTGCTCAACAGGGATGCAAAAAAAAGGAGAAATACGGATTTAAAGTGCAGAAAAATATTAATAAATAAAACCATTTTAAATAAAGTACAGTGAAAAACACTTTAGTCCCAGATAAAGAGCCGGTTTAATATCAGGCTCTTCACATTTAACTATATTTCTGCAAAACTCGCAGATCAACAACAGTGGAATGAAATAGTGGTTCGAAGATCTGCCGGCGTCTCTTTATTGTTTTCCGGCTCAGGATTTATTAACAAGCTGACACAGGAACACATTCATTAGGCGCCGTGGGATTATTACAGACAGGACCAAGCATGTCACAATATCAAAGGGCACGGCCTCCTCTGCAGGGAGACGGTTGCCCGGGAGTGTTGAGTTGGTGCCAGTGGCAGCCTGATACATACAGCTGGATGAAGGCTGCGTGCACTTTTAGCACCAAGACCACTTTATTTTCCTCTTTACCTGCGTCCATGTGGCCAGGTAAGAACACTCGCAGGCAAACTTGGCAAAGCAAACAGCCTCAAATCGCACCGACATGAGAAGACAGAGTTTGAAATATAGCCAGCAGCAAATCCAGGCACAACATAACAACCAGAGAGTCAAGACGAGGTGAAAAGTCACCTGATGAACCGCAGAGGAGGTAAACTACAGCATCGGCTAAAATTAAACTACTAGTGAGTCATGTGACGTTTGTTTACATGCCCTAACTGGCTTGAATAAGTCAAAGCAAAAATCAACTTCTCCATTCATGTTCATACCAGGAAAAAAATGCATAAAAATGTAGAAATGATCATTTTAACCACAATGACAATACATAGCAAACTCATCTTCATCTTTAAACGCCGCGCCCATATCAGGCGTTCAAGCATTAAAACAAGTTTCATGAAGAATGTAAATGCTTTAAAAAGTCGAGTTTTATGTCGCTCATATTTCTCACATCCTGTTTTGTTGTGTTGAACGTGATTATGTGTTTTTATGTAACTTTGTGACACAAATTTTACGCTGCCATTTTGGCCAGGTCTCCCTGCTAAAAGAGATGATGCATCTCAAGAGATTTCCCGGTTAAATAAATAAAATAAACCACACGCACATTATTACTAGCTAAGAATCAATCCAAATGTGGCGCAAAATTTTAACCAAATTTCCAGAAAAACCATCAAAAGAAAATGCTAATTAATGCTTGTTTCCATTTTCTGCTGTTATATGAATATTAGAAGGTAAACAGCAGGTGGCGCTAATTCTCGAGTCGGTGCCATTAAAGACAGAAGAAGAAGACGCAACGAGATGACGTCATTAAAAGAGCGGCAGTCAAAGCTCAACCGATGGAAAACCATGTGGAAAAACGTGATGGAAATATGACATTTGTTTGGTTCATGTATTGATGTGAGGAAGGTTACAGTCTCCTCATCGCTCCACACAGATCTGATGTTTTCTGCTCTTCAGTTGCGTTTAAGTCACATGATTCATGTACGTCATCATTTATCACTCAGTCTGTTTATATTGCACTCTGTCGCATTTTGCCTTCATCGATACACCAACTTTTCCACCTCAGGCTAAAGCTTTCTCTGCCATATTTGGACTTTTTTCTAATTTACAGCATCAGGTTTTTTTTTATCCACAAATTGAAATTTTGCATTAAAACATGTGAATGGAAACACACTCACTGTCTCACACGGTATACATGGACACTCAAAATTGTGCAAGGAAGATGTGGCCACAACACTTTGGCCCAGCTTTTAATTTATCTATTTATTTCTTAACTGAACTGCGTTTTCATGTGTTACAATCTATTTATCTGGAATGTGTAATACCTTCTTTACACTTTCAATAAACTTACTTTCTTACAAATGCAAAAATAAGCACACACATCCAGCTGTTAGTCTGCACAAACACACAAATACACCCACACACAAGAAGACCTGCACACTCAAACTGCGGCGCGGCGCAGCACTGCACACACACACACACACACACCACAATTCTCCAATTCTTCACAACTGATTATTATGGTGATGTAAATTCTAAAAAGTGACTATGACACAACATTTTCCGTGTATTTTTGGATAATAATGCATGAAAATATACACTCAACTCACTTTTTTGTGTGAGTGTAATGATGGTATAGCACTGATGCAGCCCTACTGTGCAAACACACACATCAACCTGCTTTCACCTGCTACACACACACACACACACACACACAATAAATACTTAAAAGTAGTACAGTATGCTGTATGTGCATTCATGAGTGCACAGCAACACAAACACACACGTACACAGAGACAGAATACGGGCATGTACACACACTTAAACACACATGCAATTACAATTTAATGTATTCTTACAGACATGCACACAAGAACACATAAACCTATTTGAATGCACTCATGGTCTCATACACACACACACACACACACACAGCCAGCTCTCTGCCGTGTGGCGGCGTTGCATCGAGCTCACCAGGTCGTCCAGGATGGTGACGGGGAAATCGAACATGCACATCTTGACGGGCTGAGCGAGGGCTCTCTGTAGGCTGAACAGAGACTTGGCTTCCATGCTGCACACTGGACGCTGCACAGCGCAGCCGCTCGACCGCTCGCAACAAACATACACCAAGAAAAATAAAATAAAATAAAATAAAAATAAAGCAAACAAAAAAAAAAAATATCAAGAAGGAACTCCCACAGCTGGCTGCGTGCTCGCTCTGCCTCTCACTGAAGACTGCGAGGAATCCGTCTCAGAGAAAAAAAGAGGAACCCTTCCACCTCCTTCCTCCTCTTCTTCTTCCCAGCCACCAACAAACCCTGCACTCCCCTCGTTTCCCTCCCTCCCTCTTCCTCTTCTCGTCTTTTCCCTCCTCCTCCTCCTCCCTCCCTCCTTCTCTCCCTCCCTCACCAGGGAACGTCTAACTGTCAGCAGCTGCTCTTTTTACATCTTTACATCTTGTGGAGGTATTGCCCAACGCTCAGCTGTTATGCCACAACCGCAGTGTGTTTGCTTTCTCTCGGCTCTGTAACATTCAGGCTGAAGTGCTCAGACCACAGCACTGCATGCATCTGCCTGGGCAAAAAACAACCTTGCCTAATGAAATGCAGCAGGTACACAGAGGGGTTCTGAGTTGCCGTCTGACTCTCTTCTGCTTCATTATGCTGCAGCGATTTAATCAAGAGAGAAAGACCGGCTCTGTTTTGCTCCTGTAGTGCCAGACTGTCTGTGTGAGCCAATTAAAGATGAAGCAGGGTGACTGATGTATGAATCAGCCTCCCCCCTCATTAATATCGCTGGTAAAAGTGAAACCAGACGTTCTGGCAGGTCACCAGCCCTCATCTGAAAATTGTTTTCTTTTGTAAATATGTGCTGGGATGATGAAAAAGGCCGACGGCGTCTGAAAATCCTCCAGCTGCTGTGATGCTGACTCCTGCCCTTCTACTGAGTGTTATTAAATGTTTGATGGTGTTTCTGCACTGAGACCATGTGTCAATCAAGACAGTGTAAGCACTTCTGTTATGTCTTCTTCCTCTGATTGTTGATCATGACACTTTGTTAGGTGGGGCTCTTTTCTCCGTCTGTTTACTGATGTAGTGGCTTTCACTGTTCATGCTAATGTTACATTCAAATCACATCCAATTTAAGTTTGGCGAGCAGGTTCCTGTTTAGTGTGTGTACCTTGTACTCCACTAGGCATGAGGATGAGGACACATTTATGTGTACAAGTGCTTGTGTTGAAGTGATACATAATCCTACTGATACTTTCATGCTATTCCATGTTCTTGTTTGCAGTAATGTGCCAATAAATGCAGACATGTGCCAGCAAAAGGCCGGGAAGAAGAAGACTGCTAGCTAATGTAAACAATACAAGTTCAACATATTCAACATATTCCTTTACAAGGAAGGAAAAAGTCTGCCAACAGCATGTCCAAAGATAGCAGCCAATCCTCCAAAATCAGCTGTCCAAAGTAGTAAAATACAAAAATATGATTTAATTATTCACACTGAAAAGCAGTATCTTCAGTTTTCTTTAAATCTTTCAATAATTTTAGGTTGTAATTTCAGGTTCCTATGACACAATTTGTTGTGGCAACAATGTGTTATTCTGTTGTCCAACTTCCTCTACAATGATGTAAATTTTTTTTTTTTTTTTTAAATTGCATCACTTCCTGTCTGAATATTCAGAACTTCTGCATGAAGGATGAATCACTAATGAATATGAAACTGTCAGATTATCACTTTGTGCAGAATATGCAGAAGTCACATGTCTGAGTCTTAATCTATCTGATCATCTTTCATCTGGCCTCTCTCATTTCTATATACCATGTTTCCTCTAATAGTGGCCGGGGCCTTTATTTACCTCCACTGCAGAGGGTACCAGGCCTTTATTGGAAGCAGGCTTATATCAGAGAGAGGCCTTTATTTCTTATTCCCTCTGTTTTATAAGTATATTTGCTCATATTTTAGCATGAAGATCAAATTTCCGTCTGCGTGCCAGGCTGCTCAAGTTCGCTCTCTACTGTGTTGTGGAAAATTCAGTCACTTGCACGGCTCCCATATGGTAAATGTAGCTACTGCCATCTTGTGGCACTTGTACGTTACTACAAACTACAGTTGGCTGAGACATTAACACACATACACCCACAGGGACGATAATATTTTAGATGAGTAATCAAGAACAACAAAGTGTTGAAAATAGCATGATTATATTGTGCTTAACTGGCATGCACATTATATAAACAGGCACCAGGAATCTATCCACCCTTGTTTTTTCCCCCCCGACCTATTTTTGGGGCCGGCCTTTATTTGTTCGTGTCGACCACGCCCCCGGCCATTATTCATGAGAGCAGGCATACATCCTGTTGTCAGAACGACCACGCCCCCATTTGGGTGAAAATGAGCGCTATGAAAGTGACAGCGTCAAATTGGAAAAACTAGTGGCAACATGCCTAAAAGCTGCTGCGTCATATTTTGCGCGTCAAACAATTTAAAAAAAAAAGAGTTTACGATTTCCTTTACTTCCCCAAAAAGCGAAGGACAGTAAAAGAAAAGATCTGTGGCTTCAGGCCATCTGCAGAGATTATAAAAATGGTAAACTGTGGGATACGTCTGTGGCGTATGTTAGCCTGTAACAGCTAGCTCGCTAGCACTGGCTGCAGCAAGCTGGCTTTTCCTCTGGTTTGTTGAAACATAGGTACCAAGTAAAACGGCTTCACCTGCCTCTTACCTGAAGTGTTTTTATGTCATGATTATCGTCATAATAATCCAATTTCAAAGTGTGTCTAAATGCTGCATTAGATGAAGTTGTGACCTGACGAGCTGCGGTAAGCGTATTGTCTCATTTCCGGTGTTTCTGTGTTACTGATAGTGTTTTTGCTGCTCTTAACTAAGTATTTTATAGTGGAGATGCCTCTGCTAACATCTGAGGACATTTTTTATGTAATGTAATATTAGGCTTATAAATCTTCAGGGAAACGAGCAGCAGCGCTACATCACAAAGCAAAGGCCACAAATTTAATGAATGAGGCGTTATCTAATAACTACAGTACACTGATAACAAGATGAGATGCATCAGGATCTGTCTTAAGCTAAGCAGGTGATTGATCACGTAGTAGTGGGGCTGCAACGACTATTTTCATTGTTGCTTCATCCGTCTATTTTTTCGATTAATCAATTAATTGTTTGGTCTATAGAAGGTTAAAAATTGTGAACAAATGCCTTCAGTTTGCTTGTTTTGTCAGACCAAGAGTCTGAACCTTTACAGAACATGTATGTACATTCTCAGTCTGCATTAAGTTACAGATGTTTTGTTGTGTTGTGTGTAGGTGAAGGATTCCCCACAGCAGCCATCAGAAACATCTTATTCCTCCAGCAAGAGTCAATATTGACCTTGTGTTATTTTTTCGCTGTTGCAGCCTGAACCTAAAGACCCAAACAGCCTCCTGCAAACTCTGAAAAACATTTCCAGTCAAAGTGAAGTCTAGCCTCATCATACGGTATGTAGGTCACACGGCTTTTACCCCAAATGGTTGAAACCATGATAGAAAGGAAGTAAGTTCGCTTTGACCTGACAGCAGCATGAAATCTAACAGACTCAGAGCTGTGAAAACATGTCTGCATTTTGTTTTTGAAAACCTCTGAGGTTTCTTTATCTCACCTACTGTATTGCACCAGTCCTGCTTTCTGCATTTACTCTTTCTTACTTCTGCTTTGCTTTTTGTGTTTCATCATCGTGCAAATGTACTAAACTGAGCTCATGTCAGAGTGAACATCCACAGTGTGTAATTATTAACTGAGCCTCTGGGGAAATCTATTGCAAAATAAAACACAATGATCCTACAAACTGAGCAAACAGCATCACTCATTCCTCGTTTTAAAGATTTTATTTTTGCTTTCACTCGGCTAATATTTGCACGTTCAAAGAACAGCAGGTATAAATATTTTAAGTGTGTGTTGGCTCCAAGTCCGAGCCGGTAGTCTTGGGTAATTTAAAAAAGGGAAAGAAAAGGCAGAATTCAGTCCTGATTCAGATGCAAACGATGTGAAGATGAAGTGCTGCTGCTTTAAAAAAAAAAAAACAGAGACAGTAGAAGAAGAAGAAGAAGAAGAAGAGAGCATAGCCAAAGGGAAAGAGGGCCTGAAACACCACTGGGAACTGCTTTCAGATGCAGAGGCCGTCCCACAGCTGAATACTGTAGGAGAGCGGTTGTCATGGAAACAGGGAGGCAAAGCCAGCTCTTCATAGTGCTACATAGGACCCCCCCCCTTCCTCTTCCTCCTCCTCCTCCTCCTCCCCTCTTTTTCTCTACAGATACCCAGCCAGGACAGGAAGCCAGACTGGAACCCGCAGGTCCGCTTCCTGTGGACTCGGACAAAGACAGGACGGGCGGTGCAGGTACACAGGAGGTCAGTTCATCTGCAACACGTCTGCAACATGTAAACCTGTCATCACTGCTCTCACTCTCATCTGACGGGTTAAAGGCCTCTTCAAGACGACGATGAGGTGTTTTACAGCCCCGACATGCAACAGGAGAATAAGATCATCTACATCACAGGTGACTATTAGGAGAAGTACAGGTGTAAATCTTCTCCCTGTGAGGCTCTGGTTTCAATGCATACAGAGTGAAATAATTCAGCACATATTCAGTCTAGAATCTGTTGAAGCGTGCAGCTCGATGTTTGCAGAGCTCAGATTTTATCTCCTGTTTTGTCACCACAGCTGGATGCTTTTGTTCTATTGCAAAGCTGCTTCAGTGGAGAAAAAAACCCGACTTTAAAAAGGTCAAAAGTTTAATGTTATATACTGTAAATCAGTGGTTTCCAACCTTTTTGGCTTGTGACCCCATAAAATAAAGCAATAAAGTCTACCTGGTAATTGTTGATTAATTGTTAACAATTTCTGAAATACAGTGGACGTTTTTTTTTCCATACAGCAGCTACTGCAGTCCTCCGATAGTCTGTATATACAGATGAACATAGTGAGGTGTGAAATCACCCGTTGGTTTTTATTATTATTTATTGTTATTATTTGTTACTTGTAGCCGGGACCTTCCAGATAAGGCGTGCGGGGTGAAAAGAAAGGTTCTTCAGGCGCTCTCAGGCAGAGCAAAGAGAGAAGTTGTATTAAAAGCTTTTATTGCTATTATTGCAATTATTTATTGACCGCACAGGATCTTCATCAGGGCGGAAACAGTGAAAACAGATTGCTCACAGCTACTCTACTCTAAATAGACAATACACAGGAAGTAAACAATATTGCATCACATAATAAAGTAAGAAACAGACGCAGAAAACAAACTATCGCAATAACACCAAAATATCAACAATATGGAAAAACAGGGCAGGTATCGTAATCAAGTAACAAACTTAGTGAAATATTGTGACAATAGTCTGACTCAGTGTGAGTCCCAGAGCCGAGGAGAGCAGCAGGTGAGCCAACTGTCAATCACAGCTGTCAATCAACGCCCACAGGGCAGACATCAAAGCTACTATAAGTCTTCTATTCTTATTAACGGAGCAATAATTTCCAAAATGACCACCAGCACACTTATTAGAGGGCCTGAATTTAGAGATTGAAACCATAATGACTTGTTGAAAAAAATAACTGACGTAGTATTTCTAGAGAGGAGTTGAGTTGCTCTCTGCTGTCTGACACACAGCTCCCAGCCTGCAGTAACCGAACAGCTGCTCACTGCTTCTCTTGAAGATGCTAGTTTAACATTAGCATGATAGCTAACTAAACCGGAGCCAGACAACACACATGTAACTCCATCTCATTACACAGTAAGACAACCAGGTACTACAACAGATCTACAGACCAGAGAGTTACACCGCATGTCCCTCACCTTCTGCATTACTGGTTAATATATTTTTGATTGATTCAATTATTAACAGCAATTAATCGATCATCAATTAATCATTGACACCCCTACTGCTGATTATTGTATTGATTAAAGTTGTCCTCAAGCTTATCTTGAACTCACACATTTTTGATACCATTTATGGTCGTCATGGTTTATCAGCAACAGCCACACAATGTTTTCACATTCCAATCATTCACATCCTCTTCAAACATGTTTTTTGTGTTATGTGTGTAAAAAAAAAAAAGAAAAGAAATAGCAGTTGATATTTTATTATGTTGTTTTGTTTCAATAGTATCAATATGTTAATTGTAATTTTTGTTTTATTCATACCTTTCCTGTTTTATCACCAAACACAACACTGTTTCTATGTGCTGTTACTGAAAGAGATGAGCACAAATACTTCAAATCAAATGTAAAAAAATGTAATTTTTTCTTCGGTGTAACATTTCAGTCATTTTTATTGTTGCATTCATTGAGTTGTGCAGCGTCTGGAACCTTGAAGGATTTAGTCAGATGCTGATTGTCACAAAACAAAACAAAAAAAAGGGAAGTTTTTATAAATATGAAAATGGGGAAATGTGCTTCCTTCAAGTTTTTAGAAAGTGAAATTTAACTACTGAGAATTGGCCAGTAACTGTCATGATAAACAGATAAGATTTGCTAATATATTTGAGCAAAATATCTGTGATTAATACATTTTATTTTTATTAAATTATCGCCTGATACTGATAAGAAGGCTGATATATTGTGCACCCTTAAGTTCATAATATGATTTGCATTCAGGCGGCTTAAAGGACCAGTGTGTAGGATTTAGTGGCATCTAGTGGTGAGGTTGCAGATTGCAACCAACTGAATACCAAGTCTGTTCCACTAAATCTTACAGACTGCACCTTTAAATCTAAGTTTTTGCACAAAATGTAGAAAAGTAGAAGATGTTTTCTTCAAGTCTATGCAGGAAAATGTGGATAGTGTGATTTATCTGCTGGTGATTCAGCCCTGCTCAGATGTCAAGTGTTTTTATCACACCTCCTATGTCAGCACAGTGGATGGACAGATGAAGAGATATCATGCCTCCTCTGTCGATGACGGCCTGTTTCGTATCGCGCACAGGAAAAACATCCCAAAAACACAAGACATCTATAAAGAGTCAGACTTCAGAGTCTCTGGATGGAAAACTTCAGCCTTCAGTCGGCATGAACACGCCTGCAAATGATTACAGTGTCTAAACACACAACTCTGATCCGGTCACTTGGAAATTACAAACGTGGACAGTTGGCCTTGAAGAGCAGATTTGAAAAAAAACAAATTAGGACAAACAGCCAAGGAGAAGGAAAAAAAAACAGCAGCACAGACTGACGGTGAAACTCTCAGAAACACTCAGCAACAAGTTGAAATGTCACACTGCTCCTGCACTTTGTAACACTGTTCATACACTTCTCCACACTGCAAAATCTAACAAGAGATTTCAAGGACGGGCCCTTCTTCCACACACAAAACTAATGCTTCTGAAAAAGAAAAAAAATCCCCCCTCGGGACTAAAAACTGGGGGGAAAAAATCTCTGATTCTTGTCACATTCCATCAGACAAAGAAGTCAGATATGCTTGGAGTGAAGTCAAGCTTCAAGAGCGAGTGGTTTCTGGAGCACCGAGCAGAAAATGGAGCGCCGTGGCAGCAACAGAAAAGCTCACAGCTTTATCTGCACGCTGCGCTGTACGATTCCTACAATAGTGGAGGAAAAAAAAGGCAAATAAATGTTTCAAAAGAGGATAAACATCAATAATACCAGTGAGAGGAAACAGGATTTGCGTGTAGGAGAGAAAAGGAGAATAAGAGAATGTTGTTTACAGTGAAACCAGCTTGTGTGTGTGCGTGTGTGTGTGTTGAGGGTTAAATAGACCCTTTAAACAGAGGCAGTGGGAAGCCTCACATCCTGAAGCAGCAGCTCTCATCCTGCTCGCCTCACGGACAAAACTCAGCAGTGACCTTTGACACTCAATCGTCATGTTTACTTGATGCATTTTGTTGGAGTAAATCTTCAGAAATGTCGGCTCAACTGCGCTGCTTGAAGGATCAGTCTGTTGATTTTCTATATTTTTCTTATTGTCGAGAAATCTCATGTTTGGAGC
This sequence comes from Scomberomorus guttatus, assembly GCA_038419695.1. NCBI lineage: Eukaryota > Metazoa > Chordata > Actinopteri > Scombriformes > Scombridae > Scomberomorus > Scomberomorus guttatus. The sequence goes on along the minus strand of CM076450.1, from coordinate 31,616,646 downwards.
CAAACACACAATAAGCTGATCTACTTACAAGTATTGTGTGTATGTGTATCTAAAGCCTAATATATATTATTCCTCTGAGCTGTAGACATCTAATGTTGTCCAAAAACTATTAAAACACATCAGTGAGCCACACATCAGCACTGGGTGACATGTTCCTTCATTATGAAGAGTTTGGTCATGTTAGTTTGTTTACAAATGGCTCCAAAGACTAATAACAGTGATCACATTTTCAGTCTCTGGAGAGCAGTTCTGTGTAAGGCAGACTCCACTGAGCATGTGCGGTTCTGTTTACAGCTTCACTAGCTTGTTGTGCTACATATCACAACCTCTTGACTTTGTACTAAAGGTATTTGAGAAATTTACAAATAAACTGGATATTGTGTTTACTAGTTTGTAGTGTATTACAGTTGTCTTAGTCTGTTTATGTTGTTTGTATTTATTGTTTTAACAATGTTAATGCTGCCCTCTTTAATCTCAACGAGACTTCTACCTGGTTAAATAAGAGACGTCTAGTTAAAGACGTCTTTTTGTATTTATGATGCCCATCATGGAAAATTTTTGGTATTTTTGCTGAACAAATGACAACATACTAATCTATCCATCCTTTTTCTATATCGGCTTATCCAGTGTAGGATCACAAGGGGTTGGAAACTATCCCAGCATGCACTGGGCAGGAGGCGGACTACACCCTGGGCAGGTCGCCAGTCTATCACAGAGCTAACACACATAGTGACCCACTAACACATCAACACCTACAGACGCTTTCCAGCTCACCTGACCTGCATGTCTCTGGACTGTGAGAGAGGAAAACCTCCACACAGAAACAATTCATCAATATTCAACAATTCACTAATATTGATCCATTTCTCATTGAGTGACTAATGGATTAATTGATGAAGCTTTTCCTCTTGAATCTCAAAACACTGTCCAACAGTTTTTTTTTCCTCTGCTCTGCGATCCTGAGCAGAAACACCTCATATCTCTGAAGCTGTGATGTATTATTAATGTGTCAACCTTTGTTTATGGATACTGATGCTGCTCTGTAAACAAGAGGAAGTAACCCACCACCCCTGACCCTCCACCACCCACAGTTCTTGGACAGAAGAGGTCATGAGCTTCACTGACTAAAGGGTGTTTCCGGTCTGCAGCTGAGTGTGAACACAAGATGAAGCAACTAACTCCGTTTCTAGGTTTATCTCTAGAAAATGATATATTTTTATTTTTGCGGTTATTTTTTCAATTAATCAATTATTTCTGTAGTCTGTAAAATGTCAGAAAATAAGGACAAATGCCACCAGAAGTTCCCAGAGTCTCTTCAGTGCTTATTTTGTCTGAAAAACTGTTGAAAACCCCAAAGAGAATCAGTTTATAATAATATGACATAGAGAAATGCTGCAAATCCTCACACTGTAAACGCTGATTGATTTTCAATTAATTTTCAATCAATTAATTAATCATTTCAGTACTATTTCATACCATTTTTGGCCAATACTGATACTACAGTCCATAGTTCTTTATTTAAAACATTGCTTACTGAATATACTGTAAATATACTGTAGTATATTGCTAAAACAAATATTTCTGTTGTCAAATTATCTAATGACTATTTATTTCAATGTTTAAATAATAATTTAGTCTACAAAATTTCCAAAAAGGAATCATAAACCATCACAAGGTCCCAAAGTGATGTTTTCAATTAATTATTTTATGCTATGAACAGCAAAAAGATAAATAAAAAGATTTAAGAAGCAGCAACCAGCAAATGTTTTGTGTTTTTACTTGTTTTTACTTGTTAAATGTTACTTGTTAAAATGGTTCATCAGTGTTAGTGCTGTAACAATTAGGCAAACAAATAGGCAATTAATCACTTAGTGGATCGACAGGTCAATAAATCAGGAACTATCTGGATAATTGATTAATTGTTTAAGTCGTTTATCAAGCAAAAAAAGCCAAACATTGTCTGCTTCAAGCTTCCCAAACGTGAGGATTTGTTGATTTCTTTTTTAAAACTTTTAAAAATTAATTGTGATTATTTTGAACTGCCGGTTGGACAAAATCAAGCCACTCAAAGATGAGAGGTTGTGAGGTTTAGGAGATCGTGATGGGCATTTTACAATATGTCATATACTAAATAATACTCACTCATCAACCAATACGAATACTGCATTCCCTTTAACTATACTGTCATTTTACTACACATACAGTATAATTATCACACCAACTGCACTACTGTTTACTCTGCTGTGTTATCCTGTTTACACTCAGCCTTCCTGCCACTGCTGCTCTTACTTAGTATTTTCATACTTACTTTTTCTATTTTTATTTTGTGTTTATTATTTATAGTATTTATTATTGTTTTATTTTTGTTTTATTAATAATAATAATAACAATATTTGGTATTTTATTCCCATATTTTGTGTCATTTTTGTCGTGTTGTTTTTTTATATCTTTATACTGGGACCCGAGTGTTGGAATGACAATAAAATCAATCAATCAAACGATTAATCAATGATGAAAATAACAGTTTAGATGCAGGTCTAAATAAAAGTAAGTAAAACTGTCACAGTTGTTATGATTTTCAAATAACTATTGACTATGAATGAATCAATAGGTCACTTTACAAGTAACCCTTTTGCACAGATTGGCTTATAACTGGACTGACCTCTGTATGGTCTCTTACCTGAGCTGCTTTTACACCAAAATATTTCACAGAGTAAATAAAGTCTGTGAAACAAAAACAAGTCATTTATAAATACAAAGCACAAAATGTTCTCATTTTGGTTCCAGCTTCTAAAATATGAGGATTTGTGGCTTTTCTCTCTGTTTTCTATCATTTTTAATGATATACTGTTGGGTTTTGGACTGTTGGTTAGAGAAAACAAACAAACTTAAGTGTCTGGAAACTTGTGATGGGCATTTTTCAGCATTTTCTGACATTTTATAGATTAAACAATTAATTGATTAATCAATACTCTACAGATTCATAGATAATTAAAACTATAGTTTGTGGCAGGCCTAAAACAATAAAAGAAAATAAAAAAACAAGATAATGATGCTGTTATTGTCATCCTAATTTAGCAGGTGTTGAGTGTGAGACTCAACAGTGGAAGAAGTACTCAGATCCTTTACTTCAGTAAAAGTACCAATACAGCAACGTTAAAATATTAAAAATATAAGTATTATGAGCTTGATGTAGTTAAAGTATTGCAGTAAAAGTACATAAGTATTATGAGCTTGATGTAGTTAAAGTATTGCAGTAAAAGTACATAAGTATTATGAGCTTGATGTAGTTAAAGTATTGCAGTAAAAGTACATAAGTATTATGAGCTTGATGTAGTTAAAGTATTGCAGTAAAAGTACATAAGTATTATGAGCTTGATGTAGTTAAAGTATTGCAGTAAAAGTAGTGGTTTGGTCCCTCTGACTGATATATTATTATATATGACATCATTAGATTATTAATACTGAAGCATCAGTGTGTAAGCAGCATGTTACTGTTGTAGCTGCTGGAGGTGGAGCTAGTTTCAACTACTTTATATACAGTTAGCTAGTTTAGTCCAGTGGTTCCCAACCTAGGGGTGGGGCCCCTCCAAAGGGTCAGCAGATAAATCTGAGGGGTCGTGAGATGATTAATGGGAGAGGAAAGAAGAAAAAACAAAGTTCTGATACACAAATCTGTTTTCAGCTTTTGGACTTTTTCTCTAATCTTTGATTTTTGCTGAAATATTGGATCATTTGAACATTTATTGAAATGAAACCATGTGAGAAGTTTAGAGGGAAAAATCACTATTTGGTGGAGCTGTTAACAACTCATAGACATCTGAAATGTGACCCGACTACACACTGCTTTTTGTAAGACGTCAAAAGCCAAAAAGGTTGGAAACCACTGGTTTCATCTTTAACAATGTGTTGTATTTTAAAAGCTTGTTATATTATCCATTGTGTCAAATCTTCATCTGAAAAGTAAATAAAGCTGTCAGATAAATGTAGTGGAGTAGAAAGTACAATATTTCCCTCTGAAATGTAGTGGAGTGGAAGTATAAAGTAGCATCAAATGGAAATACTCAAGTAAAGTACAAGTACCTCAAAATTGTACTTAAATACAGTATGAGAGTCAAGGTACTTTCCACCACTGCAAAATACATAAGTGCATCTATAAAACAGCTGCTGGAGAGACAGTGAGAGAAAGAGAGCTGGGAGGAAGGTTATCATTAAGGTATTGATCATCTGCATCATGTCATTTCAATCAAACACGAGCTCTGCAGGAAGCCGCCACAACACAGCAGAGTGATTAATGCCTAATTATAATATGCAAATGAGCACAGGTGTCCATTTAAATGACGCTCTCAGCTAATTTTCTTACCTGTTTTTCCAGCATGATCATTCTCTCAGTATCATGACCTTCATGGAGAGTGTATCCATGCGAGTTCAGGTTCACCGTCAGACACACTTCTCCTCTGCCAGCATCTTGGATGAAAAAAATAACGGAGAAGGAGAAAAAATGTTACTGATGCTTTGAGCTAACTAGCGTTAACGTTGGGAGGCTAGTAGACAGCTCAATGCTTTATCCTTGAGAGAAATGTCCTCAGAGGCTCCAGCATGTCTCGGCATCAATAAAAAAAGGAATTAAGGAGTGTTTATTCATGAAGGAAAACACCACAGCGGTCAGCGACCAGGGAGGGGGAGGAAAACAACCAACGGGCGAGCTGAGGGCTTGCTAACGTTAGCTTAGCCAGCTAAACCCAGCGATTATCAAAACGTTATTTGTCTCCTCCTGCCTTCATCCATCGCAGCTCCTCTCCCTCCCAGTCACGCTCGAAAAAACACCCCGGAAAGGTCTCCTCTCGCGTCGGTTATCCTCAGCAAATCCGCGCCGATGCTCGACGGCGACATCCCAGGGAAGAGCGGTCAGTCCGGGGGTAGATGTGGAGATTTAACCACTGAAGCACTGATGCTTAAATGGATGCTGCTGCTGCTGCTGCTGGCTGATGAGGAATCTCCGCTTTCACCAAGACAAGACGCTGCTGCTTCTGCTGCTGCTACAAGCAATTCAGAACAACGACGTTCCTGAACGCACCACACGTATCACAACGCAGAGAGGGACAGAGACGTCCTTGAACGTACCTCAATTTAATTCTGATGTTTTTAAGGATCCCCTCCACACGTTTGTATATAAAATACTCTACTTTGAATAAAAAAGTGTTTTTTTTTTGTTTTTCCATAAGATTAATTATCTCGTTAAGGTATCAATAAATATATATATATTTCATTTCAAAAGTTTAACAGCTGGACACCAGATGTCTCCTCCTTCACTGTAAAGTCCATCCTGAGTGTTTGTGCACTGGAGGCTTTGAGTTTCCACACCACACGTGTGTAAGTTGAATATTGGACCACGATTGGCTTCCAAACTATTTGTGATGTCACACATCATGCTCGTAGGCCCACTTAAAATTGGATTTACAATAAGCACAGAGAAACTTTCCACTTTCAGCAGATGAATGTGAAAACAGCCTTCTTGTGTCAAACTGTGCACATACATCATTCTGCACAGTGAAGCTCAAACATCCAACTGAAGGAACAAAAGGAAAAACACAGTGGGGGGAACTTTAAACATTATTTCTAAAGAATTCAAAAAACAGTCAGGGGTGGAAAGTAACTAAGTACATTTACTCAAGTACTGTACTCAAGTACAATTTCATTCAGTTATAGTCTGATTTCATGGACATTGTCTGAGTAATTTGCAGGTATTTAACTTATTAGTTTTTGGGACCCTAAATTTTGCTCGGTTGGTTCTGATCTTGGGGTATCTTTACCTTTGACCAGAAGCGAGTTGCTGGAACTCCTCTGAAAGTGGACGGGATGTATCCATGCAGACCTTGTCTGCCTTCTCAGTCAGTCTGGTCAGGTCCAGGTGGTACAGGTCAGCCTGCTGCTCCCCCATGATTCTCCCACAGGCAATTTTTGTTTTGGAATGTCTGTATCAGCATACAGTACAATAACAAAGGATACTCCCAATAAAAGTTTGTAGAAAAAAATTTGCTTAAAAATAGCGTCCATTTATTACTATTATTTTCCAATTCATCCCACTGTATGCAGTCCACACATTTCATCATAATTGTTTCTCCTATACATCTAGTAGTATCTCCATTCAGAAAGTTTAAGGTTAATTTGTCAAGATGATGAACTGTTTCTGAGGTTGTTGCATCCATCTCAATACTGTGGCTCTCAACAAACCTAAATGCTAATTAGGTTGATTTTCTACTAAAACAAATGATGTCTACAAATAACCCATACCACCCCACCCCATAACCACTTGCCCCCCCAATGTCTGATTGAAGATTTCACCCTTGGTGTGCACTATACTTCCACTGCAGCTCAACAGTAACATATGATGCTAAAAAGACTGTAAATGCGGCAGATATCCACTTGATATGACTAACTCAGACTGCTGAAGCCTCATATAAGCTTCACATCAACTTTTAAATGACTGTGTGGACATACTGTGGATTTTGGCCTCCATCACTTCCATGTTAAAAGTCACTAAATCTAGTGAGAAAGCTGTTAAATTGGCAACACTGTCAGAGAGCTATTGTGACCATGATTGTGATTGGCTAGCACGTTCCTGGCTGGCTAGCATGCTAGCAGTTAGCTCTCCGGCTACAGTAGTTCACCCATCGGCCCTGAGAGTCGTCACTATGTCACCAAAACACAAACTTACTGTTCTGATCAGGGTTTAAACATGATGTCCACACTAAACCATCAAAATTATAAGTAGTCTATGACGTCACGTCTACTTTTAAACGCATTTTTGCACTAAATGACTGTGGATTTTGGCCTCCATCACTTCCATTGAAAGCACATTTAAAAGAGATCTTTTAATATCCAGTATGAACAGGAGGAATGATTACAGCGAGGAAAACCTCCTTCACTGTTCATATGGACACCTGACTGCTGTTTTAAAGCAGAACTGAAAAATTGTTGAACCTGTCCTTTAATCTCCTCCCTCGGCTCGCGGTGCATTGTGGGACTTTATGTAAAGGCAACATGGCGGCAGCCTGTGCCAGATCTCTCAGTAAGGTCGGTTTGAGTATTTTGGAGTCCCCTGCGGTCCGCCGGTCCGGTACCGGCTCCTACCTGTTGGGGAATGCCAGCGCACGCGTGTCCAGGAGGACATACGCTACCGGAGGCGGACCGGGGCTCCGCTCCAGGCTGCTGTCCTCCCTGCGGGCAGGAGGAGGCAGGGTGCTGGGCTGCGCCTTTCTGCTCGGAGGGGGTCTGAGTTTATATCAGACTGTCAGGTGGTCAGTCCAGCAGCACCTGGCCGAGGAGCACAGCGAGGTGAGTCCGGTCAGCTGCGCTGTTACGCGGTCAGGAGACAGACAGACAGACAGACAGACACACTGGCGACGGCGGGACTTTTTGTCCTCCTCACTTTCAGGTGTTATGGTAATAAGGTGGTAACGTCTAAACCAGGTATTACGGTCATAGCGATGATGTCTAAGCCTACTCTAACATGCAGGGCCTTTAAAACCAATCATAATCAACACCATTGTGTAATTCAAATGAAATCAAAATTCACATGTCCCCGGTGCTTTGGTGTCAGACAGGAACCGGGAGAAGCGAGATGGTTCACGTCCGCGCACTTCCGCCTTCGGCCAAATCTTCGCGAAAGAAAGTAGACCCTTTTATTTTCCTTGACTGGATGTGTCCCACAGTGTCGGGTGTCTTTTCATAAATAATTTAACACGCCAGGTTTTCAGAAAACTGGTTATGACACACAGACATTTCATTGTACTACTAAAAGAAAAAGCAGGTGCTTTCGGTGTGCACGTGTACTATACTAACGTGGTCTTTCATTAGTTACGTGTTCATCTGTGTTAAATTAATACCTGAGCGCTTTCATTCAGTGTTATTGCAGCAGTTTAATCAGCTGTACACATGTGTCCAGTCCATATGTGTCTGTAATGATTTCCAGTCTGGTGGACATGGGTTTGGATGGGAGGGGAACTATCTTGAGTGTTCAGGCTGTTGAGCTGTGGTGGAAGTATAGTAACAAAAAGAGGGACTTTGGCACTAAAAAGACTGTAATGTTGAAAGATATTTACTTGATTTGACTCAGATAAACTGAAAACAGTGAAAAATGTGATGTCATCAAATTGCCTGTTTTGTTCAACCAACTGTCCAAAATCCAAACATATTTAATTTGCTGTCACATAAGACCAAAAAGAGCAGCAAATCCTCACAAATGTCATGAAATGTTTTTTATTTCAAAAGTTAGATGATTAATCGGTTATCAAAATAGTTGATTGAATAGTTGATTATTTTTCTGTCAATCAACTAATCTAAGGCTGACATGGACCCTCTTTCCTCTGCTGTCGTGTTCCAGGTTTCAGGTGATGGTCTGAAGTTGGTTCTGTACCAGTACAAGACCTGCCCGTTCTGCAGCAAAGTGCGAGCCTTCCTGGACTACCACGGGCTGCCCTACGAGATTGTGGAGGTGAACCCGGTGATGAGAAAGGAGATCAAGTGGTCAGCCTACAGAAAAGTGCCCATCCTGATGGTGGATGGTGACGTGGTAAGAGTCAGATATTATCTGCAGGATACGGGATTTATACCAAAATTTGCTTTCCTGGAATATATATTCCTCCAACTAGTATCTCTTTCACCTCAAATACAGGAATTTTAAAGCCTCTTTCACACATAGTTCCCGGTAAATTACTGAAATAACCTTTAAGGCACCGCTAGTGATTTTCACTATTCACACATGCAGCTACATTCAGGAACATTTCCATCTTGCACCTTTTTACACATGCCATCGCAATGCATGAGTAGACGGGGCAACGGACAGTCGAGCAGATGGTGTTCATGCAACACTTATGGATGCCAAAGATAAATTAATTAAGTCCTGTTGTCATTTGGAAATTAAATCAGTAAACCTCAATCAGAATTCTCTAAGTCGACTCTGAGTTTAATGAATTTTTTTTTTTTTTTTTTTTTTTTTTTTTGGATTTGTCATGTTTTATTTGTGGCTCCTCCTTTTTCTTATCTATATATAGTTTGACTCAATACTTGGTTTGGTGAGCTCTCACAAAACAAAAACAAACAAATAAACCTCACAAAAAAAAGATGATTAAAACAAGCATTTCCTATAGGGATGCTGTTAGTACCGCTTACAGTGTCTTTATAGACAAAATAAAAGTAGCACATTAATGAATTAGGAATTAAGGGCATGAACGGCCTCTGGGTAAGTGCTGATGCAGAACCTGGCTGTCCTGGTTCTGATACTTTTAAAAGAGGGGAGGAAGTTATAGACATGGTTAGCGTGGTGAGAGGAGTCATGAGGGATCTTCTGTCCCTTTTTCTGTAGTGGAACAGTCTAGTGGTCCAGTTTCCCCCACACTTAACTCCTATAAGAGCCTATACGAGCTAATAGCCTCTGTGTACAATGACAGCTAAAATAAAGAGCAGAGATCTGACTGCTGGGCTTCTCCACTGATGATGTGAATCTGTGATATTTAGGGGACAGTTATCAGTTCAATTCAGTTCAGATCTTTATTGTCCCACGAAAGGAAATTCTCTTCACAGCAAAGCAGCATAAAAAAACTGAAACATAAAAACAACAAATACAAAGTAAGACAATTGCATAGAATTCAGAATAAAATGTGAAGGATGTGTGTCAGTAAAGATAAGAGACATGGTAATAAAGTTATTACTATGTTTTTGTAAGTTTTAGTTTTTTTCATGTGATTGTAATTCAAAAAAAAAATATTGAAAGTGCAGAATAACTGACTTACATGCAACAACAAATCCAGACAACAGGAGGCCTATAATGGAACACAGACAAAACAAATTATAAGAGACATAAATAAAATAAATGATCTAGCTGTTACCACTGATACCAAATCTTGGGGGGGGAAAAAAAGCAATAATATTTTTTATATGTCCTGCAACACTGAAATACAAGATTCTACACAGGAGGAAATGAAGTGAAAGATAACGTTTTAATGGAGCTGACAACTACGCTTGTTACTGTAAGTACAACAAAACCATCGCGAGTAAAAAACCTGTTCAACAAGAATAAATATGTAAAAAAAAAAAGAGAGAGATATTTTCAGCTGCATTGCCTGCAGTGTCCCATTCACAACCACAGCGTGCTGGTTAAGGTAACATGACACATCCCACACAGAAACTGAGAAACACCCATTTGATTTGTATCACTATGAAATCGGGAGATTAACGGGAGAAAGGGATAAAAATAGGGAGACTCCTCAGGTACAGGTAACACCACTATATTCACGCAGTCTGCCTCCGCCCACCTGTACAAATATCAGGCACAAATTATCTTCTATCTTGTGTCGCAGCATCCCAGTCTGCTCCTCCAAGTGTTTCCTTTTTTTAATGAACCCTGCATGATGTGTTTTTGTCTTTTCTCTCTTTTGTTTCCCGCCTGCAGCAACTGAATGACTCATCTGTCATCATCAGCTCCCTCAAGACACACTTAATCAACAAGTGAGTTGGAGCTTCCTCAGCCTGTTATTTGATGTCATGTGAATATTTGATTTCTCTTGATAATCATTATAATTAAACAGCCTGAGTGATACACAGCAAATATCCTGACACTACATAAGTTAGTGTTAAAATAATAGTCACTGTGAGGAGAGATCATACAACATACTCCTCTGTTTTTGTGGGGGGGGGGTTTCATGTGTGCATTAATTTTTGTTTTTACTGTCTAGTTTTATTCTGTCTTATCTGCTTGTCGGTCATCTGTAAAGCACTTTGAATTGATAGTTCAGATAGTTTATTTGTCCAGGTTTGGAGATATCTGTTTCTTACAGAGCCCCCCTGAGGATAATCCACAAACCTCACTGTGGACAGTTTTCAATAGTCTGTGAACAAAACATTAAATATCTGCATAATAGGCACACTATGAACATATGAACAATCACACAAAACCTTACTTCCCCCCCCTAAACATATTTGTATATATTGCTTTTGTATATTACCATATACTATCTATAAGTATTTACAATTGTTGTACTATGTTTTTGGTTATTTCTGTTCTTTATGTATCTTATTATGTTTAATTGCTCTCTTATTTCTTCATTTTGCCGTTCTGACACCTGCACCAAAACACATTCCTGAGTAAAATAAAGTCTTGACACTCTGTCGTGCAGGAACAAAAGCATGTCTGAGGTCATTCGCTGCTACCCGGCGATGAAGTCAGTGAATGACAGAGGGAAGGAGGTGACGGAGTACAACAACAAGTACTGGCTGATGCTGAGCGAGGATGAGAACGAGCTGCTTTACCCCGAGAAGGGAATGCAGAAGTGAGTTTAGACACACTTACTACGCACTAATGTACACACACTGCTGTCAGCACTGAGGCTGAGCCATGAGAGAGATGTGGCTCAGCCGTCATCCATTGGCCTCATGAAGCCTTTCATTCTCCAGCTAAATGAAATTTTTCTTTTTGGTCGTCCAAAGTCCATCCCAATTTTACAAAAAACGTACTGTTACAGACAGATTTACAAATTTATTAAGGTGCAAACAACTAACATTTCAACGCTGTTTGACTCCGATGAAGACACATTGTGCGTTGAAACATTAGTCGTTTGCACCTTAATAAATTGCTGAAGTGAGTTGTGTGCTCCAGTATCTCCTTTGGGTCTTTGAGAAGTGGCCCTCTGAACTGTTTGTAATAATTTGTCCTATTCTGAGAGCAAGAGATTCCTTTCAACGTTACAAAAAACATATTGGCTCCCTGACTTAAAATGTGAAACCTGCAGCCAAAACCCTGGGTATAATAATTTTTTATTTTGTTTTATTTCAAAGGGACAGTGTACAGCTCAAACATAAATGTCACCATATGATGCACCGTACCAGATTATAGCTTCAAACTAATTCACATCTGTAGTCCCTTGGCAGGTCAGAGCAAAGAAACAACACGATAACAGACAGTACAGAGTAAAAACAACATACAAAGTTATACAACAAAGAACACACAGGACACACAATACAAAACTACACACAATAGCACATCACAAATGTATGTATGTATCAAATGTATGCTTATCAAATAAAAGCAAGTCATGAAGATAGAATATCAAAATCAGCGAGTGCAGAGCTGAGCAGCTTAAAACAGACTTTTTAAGCAATAGGACATGTGACCTCATTAGAGCTGCAACGATTAGTCAATTTAGTTGCCGACTATTGAATTAACCTCCAACAATTTTGATAATCGATTCATCATTTTGAGTCATTTTTTTAAAAAGAAATGTCCAAATTCTCTAATTCCAGCTTCTCGAATGTGAATCTGTTCTGGTTCCTTTAGTCCTCTGTGACAGTAAACTAAATATCTTTGCCTTGTGGACTTTTTTTTGGGACAAAACAAGACATTCCAGGACGTCAGCTTGGGCTTTGGGAAACAGTGATCAAGATTTTTCATCATTTTCTGACATTTTTTGGACCAAACAACTAATGGATTAATTGAGAAAATAATTGACATATTAATCTATAATGAAAATAATCGTTAGTTGCAGCCCGAGACCTTATGTTTGACAAAAACAAGTTACAAAAGTTGTTCAATCTACTGGGCCTTGTTTCAGACTAATGTTCGATCTTAGAAGTGTTTTCCCCATGAGCATTTCTACAAAGACACCCAAATTCCCATAGCGTTTCTCAAAGCAGTACTTAAGAGCAAGTGCACGCCGTTTAGAGCTTCTTAACATTTTTTGAAACCTGCCTTTTTGCATCCATGTTTACAAGCTAGCAGTCATCTTTCCTGCCTTTGTTGGAGTGTTGCTGTATTTCTGTCAGGACTGTTTATTGCGTCATCTACGAGCATGAATTAACCAAACAGGGACCCACACTTAAAAAACAACTTGCATCATCTGTCCCACATTATTCTGCACAAATGTACTGTTTGTTCCACATGTGGTCAGCCTGCAGTATGTGGCAGCCAGACAGTTCTGAATGTGTTATTTCTCCTATGATGCAAACTGTGCTCAGTGTTTGTTTTCTGTCCTGTTTTCAGAGAGGAAAGGAAGTGGCGTCAGTGGGCTGATGATTGGCTCGTGCACCTCATATCTCCCAACGTGTACCGAACTACAGACGAGGCCCTGGCCTCCTTTGATTACATTGTACGCGAAGGCAAGTTTGGTTATTTCGAGGGCTTCTTTGCCAAATATGTCGGCGCTGCAGCCATGTTCATCATCTCCAAAAGGCTGAAAAGTCGGTGAGTGACACAACAAATGAGTATCTTAAAATGGGCTTCAGCCTGAGTTTAGTTATGTTAAATTTTCCAAATGGGAAAAACTGCATCAGTGATTTTCTCCTTTTTGACCCGACAGACACAACCTGCAGGACGATGTCCGGCAGGATCTCTACAAGGCCGTCAATGACTGGGTGGCAGCCATCGGCAAGAAGAGGAAGTTCATGGGTGGAGATTACCCCAACCTGGCAGACCTGGTAAGGAAACACACCAAACCTCTGCAGGTTTTAACCTCCTGTGTACCTGCAGTGGTACCCTGGTCCAGACTGAAATAACTCGACAACCATCAGATGGATTTCCATGATATTTTGTACAGATATTCATTTTCCCCAGCGGATGACTTTGGTGATCCTCTGACTTTTCCTCTAGCGCCACCAGCAGGTCAAAATTTCAATTTTGCCAACAAATCAGTTCATGACAAGATACTAAGAACCAAAGTTCAGGACACCTCAGCAAACAAACTTTGACATAAGCAAACTGTAAAGTCCATCCTCAGTGTTTATGTACTGGAAGAAAGTTTCCACATCACGCTTGTGTAAATTACATACTGGACCACGATTGGCTCCAGACTAGTTGTGATGTCACAAATCCTGCTTGCAGGTCCACGTGTTAAACTGAGATTTCAGGTGAGCTCAGAGAAACTTTCCTCCTTCAGCAGATGAAGGTGAAAACAAACTCTGCACATACATCATTCTGCACAGAGAAGAAACAACATCCAGCTGAAGAAACAAGAATAATATATATTTTTTAAATTGAGTGGAGGGGCTTATTTAAAATATTTAAAATATGTATGTATGCAAACTATATGATTACACTGTCATGATAAATTAGCATGTAATAACTTTATTTAATAGAGTTTTTGCTTTTGTATTTATATTCTTCCCTTTGTTTTCCAGGCGGTGTTTGGTGTCCTCAGAGTGATGGACGGCCTGCAGGCGTTCGACGACATGATGGAAAACACCAAGGTCAAACACTGGTACCGACGCATGGAGAGAGCAACGCTCAACCACGAGGGCCGTAACCAAGGCTGAGCTGAGCTGAACAGATGAAGGAGACCACAGAACACTGAGCGCTTCCAGCTCTTGGGGAAAAAAGACTGAAAACGGCAAACCTCCAGAAAGAAAGTAACCGGCATCAGGAAGCAAGAAGGCCTGCTTGGTTTGTGGAAATGTCAAACTCTAACCAACTGTCACCACTGCCTCGATTGATTTCCTGCTTAGACACACATGAATTTGATCCTGTTGATTTGTATGAATGGTTGTTCAACTGTAATTACTGTCGCCAGATATTTAATTTTACTATTTAATCACCAAACTGCTTTGTGGGGGAAACGTTCACTAAACCTGCTGTTCTGTGACGATTACTGGCCTCTACTGGTGAACTGTGGGGACTGAACAACATCTATAGATCTTATTGTATCTTGTCCCCAATTTTGACGTAATAAATCAACACAGTGAAGTCACAATAATACAGTAAAAATTTTGTGTTTATAGAGAATATTATATAATACTATTACTGCTCCTTTATTTGTAAGAGAGACAAGTTTTCTATGCAGCTCTCTCATTTGTAGGCCTTGATTGGTATCACAAAAAGGTCAGAAGAATGCTGAAAAGAAATATTTTGCAGTCCTCACCATGACAAGCAGATTGCATTTCATATAAACTATTTACTGTTAACACAGTATATGGTAATATGGTCTATTTAAGTAACATTTGAGGGCTTTTTCATGGGCTCAAAAGCTTATTTATGGAGCAAAACACACATCTCTCTACTGCACAAAATGTTTTTATTTCTTCAGATTTTGCCTTTTTCCCTCCACATATAATCTGGAAGTTTTTACCTACTCAGTGTCTTCTAACAGTGAAAAAAGTAAAAAAGATAAACTTAATTTTTGGTCAACTGTCCATACTCATTTGGGCAAATAGGCATCACTTGTGATTGAAATGGTTGAGATCCTAGTCTTGTTGGCACTCGGATTACTCAGCTGATGATAATGTTTTAATACATGAAACTTTGTCCAAAGAAAATGTTCAAGTTCTTCTACTAGAGGATGTGTTGATTTGAATTTCAGACATTCATCCATCCTGTTCCTGTGCACTTTCACATCACTGCAACTTTGTCCGGGAAAAAAAAGGTTATTTCGATTTTCTTCAAAGTTCTGTAGTTTGGGTGTAAACGCGTTACAGTTGCCATGAGATCAGGTTAATCTCTGTATTTATTTCAAATCATTGTTTCTGTGTAGTTGATGCAGGATCAATCTGGCAGTGAGGAAGCTGAGCGGCTGGTGTTCTCTCTCTTTCTCTCTCTCGAAAATAAAATAATATACAAGAAGGACTGGTGAGCTTCCAGTTTGAATGTACTTAATATGCAAACTGCAGATCACTTTCTGATTTAATTGTATTAAAACCATCTTGATGTGCATAGTTGTAAAAAGGTTAAATAAAGACAGAAAGCTGGGTTGTGTGTTTATTTGAGCACCCGATGACATAGGAACACAGTACTTAAGTATTATAAATACTAAAATGTCAAAGTTTTTCTGTCTAAAACAATGTTTGTTAATGATGTGTGCAGGATTACATCTGGGAAAGCAGGAAAACTGCAGCTTGTCAGAGGTATTGTTGCTCTTCTACTTTTAAAATGTGGCTAAAAAGAAAACGGCAAACCTGAAAACAGTTTGTAGTTTTTCCATCGATCATATTTACACCTCAGATGTGGAACATTATCTGAAAGTTATCAGATTAATCAGAACCAACACAACTAAAGTATAATCAGTACATGTAGGCCCTGTAATCTCACAAAAACTGGTAAATTGTTAAACTTGTAATCTTGGATGTTTAAAAATTGGCTCTGTGATTTAAAAAAATGGATGGTTTCTGTGTAAAGTATAATGTAGCTGCCATTACTGCTGTGTGCAGTTTACTTTAACTTCTAAGGTCAGGTGACGTCTTTAAATTCCTTTTGCCTGATCAATTTAAAATGATAAAACAGAAAAGCAGCAAATTCTGACATTTCAGAAGCTGAATCAAATATTGTTTATCGATTGTAATCGTTTCACTGTGTCCAAATCACAAACTGAACAATTTTAGTTAGACAATTTAAGTAGGGCTGAAACCAACAATTATTTTAACTATCGATTAATCTATCAATTATTTTCTCAATCAGTTGTTTGGTCTATAAAATGTTAGAAAATAGTGAAAAACGTTGATCGCTGTTTCCCAAAGTCCAAGGTTGTCTTGTTTTGTCCACAACCCAAAGATATTCAGTTTACTGTCATAGAGGAGAAAAAACAGAAAATATTCACATTTAAGAAGCTGGAACCAGAGAATTTTAGTATATTTTCTTTTTTAAAAATGACTCAAAACGATTAATCAATTGTCAAAATTGTTGGAGGTTAATTCAATAGTCTGCAACTAAATTGACTAATCGTTGCAGCTCGGCAGCAGACAGGTTCAGTTAACGGCGGAGGTTCAGCACGATTCTGTTGGTGGAGATCCAGTTACACAGTGATCCAATGCCCCCAAACAAAATAACCTTGAATTCTTTAAATAAATCTGGATGTCTTCAATTGGAAGCAGAGCTGTTGCAGCAGCTGCACTTGTCGCCATTTTCCACGTGTTGTTCTTCGTGCAGGTTCTTCCTTTTGACTAGAACACTTGTAGGTGTATATACTGCCCCCGTCAGTTCTGGAAGAATTGCATCCCCCGTACCTACCGTACTATAGAAAAACGAGTACCGTCACATTTTTTTGAATTTTGACATTGACTTGATACCGAAGCATTTGTTCTTGTGACATCCATGCTCATGACTACTACATAATAACTGTTATGTTCTGTGTGTATTTATCTGGTTTTTAAAAATAATTCATCTGTTAACACCCAGCAGATTACACTTACTACAAAGTTCTTGCACTTCAGAAATCAATCAATCAATTTCATTAGGAAAAAATCATGAATTTTCTATGAGAAAATTTGATACCGGCACATCTCTAATTAGGACCTAAATCATCTTCAGATGTCTTGTTTTGTCTGACCAAGCCAAAAGTATTCAATTTCCAAGTATATAAAAACACAGATCATTTTTTACTGACCTCTTTGTAAATAACTCATTTATCTTGTGATATCTTAGTTAAAGAATATATCACTCCTCAATCTCAGGCCATATTTCAAGACTATATGACACTATTCAACACAACAATCTACTACATAATAACTATTGCTCTGCAATTGTCTGTCTTGTATTTCCTTTCTTTTTTTTGTCATTTTTTGACTGTCAATGCTTGTATTTTATGTTATCGAACATATCTGATTTAGTCTGTGGTCGGGGTCAAGCTTAAAAAACTCTGGATCCTACATTTACCATAATGCAACTCTTTTTATGGGTTTAGATCACTCACTCCATCATGCCATCTCATTACTGTCTCTCTCTTTCTCTGTATGTTTGTCTGTTGTCATAGAAACAAACAGGAAGAAACAGACTCAAACATCACTGCTGTCAGCTCTGTGAAAAAGCCTTCACGACATCAAGATATTTAAAGATTCCCCAGAGAATTCACGCTAGAGAGAAGCCGTACAGCTGTGAGCTTTGTGGGAAAACTTTCACTACAGTCAGTAATCTAAAAACCCACCAAAGCATTCACACTGGAGAGAAGCCGTACAGCTGTGACCGATGTGGGAAAACGTTTGCTAGAGACAGTACTCTAAAAATCCACCAACGCATTCACACTGGAGAGAAACCGTACTGGTGTGACCAATGTGGGAAATCTTTAATTCAGGACAGTCATCTAAAAAGCCACCAACGCATTCACACTTATTTACTTGAACGTACTGGTACCTATTCTCCAGGTAGCTGCTTAACCAAGAGAGTGCTACCCCTCTACTTCCATATCTTTGTAATCTTAAATAATAAGTCATGGTCAACGGTATAAAATGCTTTTTAAAGGTCCAGGAATATCCCCACTGTATATTCTTTATTTTCTATTGCAGTTGTTATTTCCTCTGCAAATTTCATGAGTGCAAACAAAATTGTCCTATTGGCTCTAAACCCATATTGGTCACACAGTACATTATGTTTTGTGATACATTCATCCAATCTTATATAGAATACTTTTTTCTAGTATTTCAGAGAACTGTGGAAGTACGGAAACAGGTCTGTAATTTGAAAGTACATGTCTATCTCCAGCCTTATATATTGGTATGAGTTTAGCTCTTTTCATTTTGCGAGGAAACATACCAGCTTGTGGAGACTGATTACAAATGTGCGTAAGAGGTTTGACAAGAGGAAGACATTTACATGCCATTCAAAGTAGAGTTGGTATTGTGAGAAGTAGGAAGGGAAATAGAAATCATGAGCAGGTTAAGAATAGGACACAGTAATCTGAACAATACACTTGACATTATAGGGAAGCATCCAACTGGTTTTTGTTATCACTGCCAGGTATCAGAAACTAGAGCATGTTCTTGTTAATTGCAGGAAATGTGTAGCAGAGAGAGAGGACATGATGGAGGAAATGAAAAGATTAGGGCTAACAGGAGCAGGAGTAAAGAATATACTGGAGTGTGGTGATAGAGGGCAAGGAAGAAAGTGCTTGGTCAGCTTCCTAATGAGAACAGGGTTAGTAAAGAAAATCTGACATACTGGATGCTGTAGGAGCTAACTAACTCCAGAAGATGGCGGTAGTGCAACATTTGGGATGCAAGCTGCCGTTAAATCTTGAGGAAGAAGAAGAAGAAGAACAGCCCATCAATCAGAGAGGGGACCTGTTGGATTTCACAGACCAGAACCACTACAGGAAGGGAATGGAGGAGAACCAGAACCCGGAGCACCGCACCGTCAACCCCGTTAAAAGGGAAGAATCAGACTCATCCTCTGCTACCACCGATAAACAGGTCAGTGTTCATGACTTCATGATAAAACCGGCTTCATAACGAGACTAAAGACACGAGGACGAGCCTCGAGGGTCCATGTTTCATGTGTTGATCCTGTTGTTGGAGAGAGTCTGGAAAAGGAAACTAAAACACTTCCAGGTTCACCGTTATGTTTGATCATCTGTTCACTGCCTGTATGTCGCCGAGACGTCGCGCCTCGATGTTTTTGCAACATCTACCAGCTTCCTCCGCGACCTAAATAAACGACGGCAGGCTGATGTTTATACATCATCCCTGACGTCTGTTATACCTGCAGATGATGCAGTTACGCCTCCCATCCAACAATGGGCACTTGCAAAAATGTAGGACAAAAATGTAGAATGTAGGAAATAGCTATAATTAATAATTACTTAAAATGCCTAGATAACAGATAATTTATTACGTAATTACTAAGTAGATCACGCATAGATAATTACTTAATTAGCCTACTGTGGTACTACTCTATACTATATTGTATAACTATAAAACTTTGTTTCAACATTGAATAAACTATAGATTGCGTTTCCTTTTCATTCTACACTGTACACAATTGGGCAATTCAATTATATTATAACCTAGTTTGCAGTTGGATCAACATATGAAAATACTGACTGAATCAGTGATTTTATATATTCCATGTTTTAAATGCATAGACAAGTCAAAATAACTCAGTGGTAAAGCTTGAATGTGATCACATGAGACTCCCTGGAAAAAGATTATGGCACCTTTCTGAATAAATGTGAGGGAAAGCAGACAGTCAGACTTCCAAACTGTTCTATCTGTTGTGCAGGAGTTTGATGTTCCACATTGTATGGGAGAAAAAAAGCACCGTATAAGATGTCAGAAAGAAAACTTTTTTTAGAATATATTTTTTGTTTTTTATTCAGAGAGGGAGGAACTGCTTAGGCAACAACAGTGTGCAGCCACAAGGGAAGGAGTGGAAGGCTGGTAATGACTCTAAGGTTGGGGTGAATAAAAACAATCACAAAATGTATTAAAAGGAAGGTTTTAACATCCACAATTAGAAGATAATCTAACAAAATATATGAATGATTTAATGCTTTTGGTTGCTAATAAATTTCTACCATAATTTGTGCTTTTGGTGCATGAGTCTGAGCAGCAGGAGTGGGCTTGGCTGTGGACACATCGACTCTGTTGAAAGAGCTCCCTGAGCGTGGAACAGCCTATCTCTCAGCATCATGATCCCAGGCTGTGGAGTCAAAATGTAAATGTGTTTATTACAATCCAGAGAGAAAAGAATATTAGAATTACAGATTTAAAAATGTTGAAAACAGCAGGAGGGTTAACGTGAGAGCAGGGGGGGTGAGCTCAGACAGAAATGTTATTCAGCAAGTTAAACAGGTACTGATAAAATGGTAAAAGCAAAGCAAGTCACAGCATAATCAATGAGCTGCTTCACTTGTGAGCAACCTGCCGCATAGACAGACAAAGTCTTCAGGGTGAGCGTAGGTCAGCAGAGCAGCAAGAGCCTCCTTCCAGTTGTCCAGCTCACTGCTTTGCACAGTGTTCCTCCAGTTCTGGGCCACCACTGATGATATAAGCTGGAGTGGAAGACAAATGAATGAACTAAATAAAGTTAACATACAGTTTAAACCCCCACACCCCCCAATGATTGTACCAACCAAACATCAAACACATGTAGTAACATTAATTTTCTCACCATTGAAATGCTGTTTTTTTGCTTGCTTAGGTATTTTTGCTGAGTTTCTTGAGCAGCTCTTCTCCACTGATAGAAAGCAGGATGGCCTCAGCGTAGCGACTCTCGTTCAGACACAGCTCCCTCAAAGTTACCGACCAGCAGCGTCCGGCTCATCACAACATTACGCACTTGTAATTTCACCAAGTAACAACATCTGCTCCAATTAGTCGGCAACACTTCATATGTACTATTACCACATTGCCAATATTTAGAATACAAAAACCCTATACCAAGTCCAACATGATATCTGAGATTATTATTAGCAATGACTGTTGTATCACCAATGTTCATTGTGAGATTCAGATCTGCGGTCATCCACTGCTAATGACATACCCCCTTTGGCGTACTTCTGGAGTATCATTTGTCCTGTTATGTGTGTGTGTGGCATATTGACTGTCCCATGAACTGTCCCGTGCTGTTGTTGCACACACACGTCTGATCATCCAACACTGGTATTGGTGTTGGAACTTCTACTGGTGTTACATTCTTTGAATTAAGAAATGGTTGAGGACTGAAGCTTTCGTCACAAAGCATATACCAACATCTAAGGGCTTTCTCCGGGGGAATATCAAAGTATGTCGCCTTTACATGTGCAGCCGTAAGTTGCTCGCAACCGTCTTTTGCTGTCACCCACTGATGCCGTCCTTTAGGCTTTCGCACATTAACATGTCCAATGAATTCAACTGCTTCCCTGGTGCATCCTTCATGAATTGCAGACAAGTTGAATAGGTGATTCCAGTTTTCCAGAGGCTGATACATTGCTAATATAGGCCCAGTGCCTGGAGCCCCCCTATCGGGCCTTGAAACCTGGATAGGCTTTTCTTCATTCAGTACTGTTTCTTTCTTACTATTAATGGTACCCATTTCTAGGCGATTCTCTAGCGGTCCCACCCTGCCCTCGTAACCCATCGGCTATACAGAACCCCTTTTATTCCGACCCTGGTTTTTTCTACAGACCCAACTAATAATAAGCAGCAAAATATTAGTTTGCGAGAATCCGAGAATCACAGTGGAATTTTCTCTCCTGACACCTCTGATTTGTTTTCCTCCAAGATTCCTGCCATGAGCCGACCTCGTCTCAGGCCTTTTGGGTCCCACGTCTCTACCCTAGTTTTCTGGGGGGGTTTTGGGCGTGCACACTTCCCTCCAGCCCTGAGTCCACTGTCATCTCACGTCAAGGAATCCCACTTCTGACACCAATACTGTCGTGGGAATTTCTGAAGAACAGAGGATTGCAAACAAGAGTGTAGTCTTTCCAGTTTATTCAAACACTTGCAAGTGGACACCCCCAGCCAGCAACAGAAGTGTCTGTCTAAGAGCGTACTGCTTCTCATTGCAGTCTATGTCACTCTTCAACAGGTCTACCTTGTTTGGGACGTGGTCAAATACAGTTTAGACATGAATAGAAGAAGGAACGTACACAGGTGTTAGGTTTTGTCCAAGTTGTGTGACCATGCCTCAAATAGAATTATTGATTCCTTCTTGGTCCAGGGAAGAATACATTTTCCTACTACAAGGACTGAAACTGTTTTTTTGTTTGTTTGTTTGTTTTTTGACTGTCAATGCTCTTATTTTAGATTATTTTAGATATTTAGATTACTCGCATTACCATGTCATCCTCACTTTCTCTCTCTTTCTCTATATGTTTGTCTGTTGTCATAGAAACAAACAGGAAGAAAGGGACTGAAACATCACTGCTGTCAGCACTGTGAAAAAGCCTTCACAACATCAAGATATTTAAAGATTCACCAGCGAATTCACACAGGAGAGGAACTTCACAGCTGTGACCAATGTGGGAAAACTTTTACTAGAGACAGTGCTCTAAAAGTCCACCAACGCATTCACACTGGAGAGAAGCCGTACTGGTGTAAGCAATGTGGGAAAGCTTTCACTAGAGACGGTGATCTAAAAAGCCACCATCGCATTCACACTGGAGAGAAGCCGTACAGCTGTGAGCAGTGTGGGAAAACTTTCACTAGAGACAGTACTCTAAAAAGCCACCAACGCATTCACACTGGAGAGAAGCCGTACAGCTGTGAGCAATGCGGGAAAACTTTCACTAGAGACAGTAATCTAAAAAGCCACCAACGCATTCACACTGGAGAGAGGCCGTACTGGTGTGACCAATGTGGGAAAGCTTTCACTACAGACAATACTTTAAAAATCCACCAACGCATTCACACTGGAGAGAAGCCGTACTGGTGTGATCAATGTGGGAAAGCTTTCACTACAGACAATACTTTAAAAATCCACCAACGCATTCACACTGGAGAGAGGCCGTACTGGTGTAAGCAATGTGGGAAAACTTTCACTCAAGATAATAATCTAAAAAGGCACCAATGCATTCACACTGGAGAGAAGCCGTACAGCTGTGAGCAATGTGGGAAAACTTTCACTCATGGTAGTTCCTTAAAAACCCACCAACGCAGACACTCAGCATTGTGTTGAACATGTTTTAGATGCAGGTTAGCGGTGTCCCCCTGTCGCCTCTCCATGCCTTTAATAACAGTGTTGTTCTATCCTGAGCTTCTCTACAAACTGAAGTGTAGACTCACAGGTCAGTCTCTAAACGCTTCACTCCTAGAGACTGAGGACAATCTCCCAGGTTTCAAACTGGGTACGGGATACATTTAAAAATAAAATAAAAAGGTTAAGTGACTGAGATGCAAGCACAAGAAAACATCAAGTTCACTTTTACTTACACACATTTATTACTAAACACTACAACTATAACAGATAACAAACACAGACATGAGGGAAAGGGGAAGTGGGTACAAAAGGCTATGGCTAGTGACTGATTGACTGAGAGACCTGATAGACAGATGAGATGACTGTTATCCAGGAAGCTGTGAGTCAAATCAATGACACAGTCAGTGATAGCTTTACTGAAAACATGCAATTTGTTTTAAGATAATAGAACAATATATAGTGGAAAAGCAACACACACCAAGGGTTGTAGTGAGGTGCCACTAAGTGGGGAAAAATGTTTTTCACACTTAGTTTTAGCTTTTAGTGTAGTTTAGTAAACTATAATACCTCTGTTGTATCCTCTGACTGAATTTGTTGAACTTTATTAACTTTATGCTTTATGCGTTTTAACCAGTTACATCCTGCTTTGAGTCAAGGTCACGGCATTGCTTTGTGTGTGTGTTACATTATAGCGGAAATCAGCTCACGTTGCATGTGTGTATATATAAAGAAAAAGAAAAAAAATAGCTCTCTCCGCTCGGGGAAGGATGCTTAGACTTAGATCATTTTTGTCTTTTGTACTGAACTTATTTGTTCATAAAATGTCAGAAAACCTGAAAATACTGAAAAATGTTATTATTACTTAGAGTCCAAGTCGACGTCTTCAAATGTCCAAAATCCCCAAATACTTCTGTTTACTGTCATGTGACAGAAAAGCTTCAAATGTTCCAGATATTGTTGAATTGATGGATTCAACAACTGTGATGTCAGAAAGGTGTGAGGTGTTAGAGGTGTTTTCAGACTCTGTGTGACAATCTGACGAGTACTTTGTTTGAAGCACATTGAGACTTTAATGTCCCTGATCGGCTGTTCAGTCAGCAGTAGAGATGGTTCAGATCTACATTTTATGAATAAAACATTATGTATTTTATCATTTTAATATTATATATATAACACTGAGTGGAGCCATTCTGCAGAATGAGTACTTTTACTTTTAGTACTTTGGAATTTTGCAACAACTACCTTTTTATTTTACTGTGTATTTTTACTCCACTACATTTATTTCACAGCTATAGCTGCTTCTCAGATCAATATTTTAAATGTAAAACATGAGATCAATTAATAAAACATTAATTTAGACTATGCAATATGAGAGAGATTTAAATAGTGGATATCAATTGATGCATTTCTTGTATATTTTATATATTTTACAAATGTTGTTCTCTAACTCAGTGGTCAGTGTTCCACATACCTAAATGCTGTGTCTGTTTTAAACTCAGCTCCTTGCTGTGTAAAATGATTCAGTTGACTGTATGTAAGATATTCAGCCTCTGTTTAACAGGTAGTTTATGTTGTTGTACTTTTGTCTAAACCAGTGGCAGGACAAATCATAGTTATGTAGGTTTTTATGTCTCTTTAATGTGTTGATCTGACAACCCTTCAGGTGTTTGTTCTTCAATTCAGTGTGATAATAATGTCACTTCGTCATCCGATGCCGCTTTGGTCCACACCTGTGTGCTGTCATTCTGTCATACATGGTTGTGAAGAAACTACTCCTAGTGCCAAATCACCAGAGAGAGAAAAGGTAATTCTCTCTCTCACAGAAATATAACTTGTACTTCTGACTGTATTATTTGATGACATTATTTCAAAACCTGACTCGCGCTCTTTGTGTGTTTATTGAGTGATCAAGCAATTCTCCACTACAACAGTATAAATCTTTAAAATTAACTCTAAATGCTGCATAAATATAAAAAGGTTTTGTATAGTGAGTACTTTTACTTTGAGATGCTGTCGCGAGAACACGGAGGTGATATTTAAACTAGTACAGAAACACTGTCCGACAGTCAGAGGAGACCTGCTGCATTTCACGACTGGAAATAGTGGTGTACGATACTGCATATTTTGGTATCAATTCGATACCAAGTAAATACAGGCCAGTATCGCCAATACCGATACTTTTCAATATATAAGGTGGATGCATCATTGAATTGCTAAATCTCAATTAATTTTCATGACCTTAAGTGTTTTTTGTGAAGTTTCCTTTTTTTTATTATTAATAAAAGAAATAAGCCTTTAGCCCATCTATGTGTAGTTTAAATGCAGTAATCATACAGTATCCCTTTGACAGTTAACACAAAAGGGCAATAATATTCAATAAATTCTGAGCCATATTATATTCAGTATACGTGTTTCAATTCCAGTAAATGTATTCAATTAAATAACACATTTCAATGGGATAAATGTATTACATCAAGGACATTTTTTGAGTTGGCTAAAGTAATAAATAACAGTTTCACTTTGTTACTTTCAGCACTATAACCTGCCTGGATATTGTCTGTCATGCTGAAAGGCCTCTGCCAGTGACCTCTGCCTCTGGACTGGGGGTCTTGTAGCGGGGCCAGGGGGTGGGGGATTTCTTTCCTCCTCTCTCCGTTTTTGTAGCTCCATGTTTTCTTTTGGATGGTTTTTTATATGTTTATATAAATTGGTGTTTCCACTATACCTGACTAGCTTTTTACAAATCCCACATTTTGCTGTTATCTCGTTCTCGGCTTGAAAATACAGCCACACGGCGCTTCCTCTTCCTCTCTGCCATTCTTCTGTTGTATTTCCTCTGTGCGCGTGCTGATGGACCTGAGCCGGCAACTTGCTTGTTTGTTTGCTTTGGCGCGTCTAAGTCACGTCACGTGACTCACGTGACGGCGTAACATCTAAACACAAGAGGGGGGAGGGGGAGCGTGCCTGCTCTGCGCTGACACAGGAGCAGCGAGTCCGGTGACCTGGCTGTTTCCTCTTTGCCAAAACCGCAGCATTGCAAACAAGAGCGGAACTTAAAGTAAAGAATCGATCTCACCAGGCTAGTATCGATCCGATACCGACTTGGTATCGATACTATCGATATTTTTGGATCGATCTGCCCACCACTAACCGGAACCGTTACAAGAGCGGAATGGGGGAGAACCAGAACCCGGAACACCGCACCGTCAACCCCGTTAAAAGCGAAGAATCAGAAGAACAGTCCGTCAATCAGAGAGGGGACCTTTTGGATTTTACAGACCAGGACCACTACAAGAAGGGAATGGAGGAGAACCAGAACCCGGAGCACCGCACCGTCAACCCCGTTAAAAGCGAAGAATCAGACTCACCCTCTGCTACCACCGATAAACAGGTCAGTGTTCATGACTTCATGATAAAACCGGCTTCATAACGAGACTAAAGACACGAAGACGAGTCTCGAGGGTCCACGTTTCATGTGTTGATCCTGTTGTTGGAGAGCGAGTCTGGAAAAGGAAACTAAAACACTTCCAGCCTTTGGGTTCATGGAGTTTTTAACACATACCACACACACACACACCAGTACGACCCTTATCCTCTGTCCTACAAAGCATAGATAATTACTAAATCAGCTTACTGTGCTACTACTCTATACTGTATTGTATAACTATAAAACTTTGTTTCAACGTCTTTTCAACATTGAATAAACTATAGATTGCGTTTCCCTTTCATTCTACACTGTACACAATTGGGCAATTCAATTATATTATAACCTAGTTTGCAATTGGATCAACATATGAAAATACTGACTGAATCAGTGATTTTATATATTCCATGTTTTAAACGCATTGTTCAAGTTTTGATTATATGTATGCAACTTGCAATACTACTATCCACATACCATAAACACAAAAATAGACAACTCAAAATAAGTAATAAGAAAACAAACAAATAAGAAAACAAAATGCAATGCAAAATGATGATTATGATGTGTTATATTACATGATAGGCATTAAGAAGAAATATGTTGAATTATTATTATGAAACATTATACCAATCATATCTCATGTACACCTCACAACATCTTGTGTGATTGAGGTAAGGGCACGTATTATGTTAAAGATAATCACACTCATTGCACTTGATGAAAGTCTAAGCATGTTTGCATTAAACCTTATTATTTAAAAAAATAACTACAAGAGAAAGTAAAGAAATAAGGGTGTAAAAAGGCAAGAATAACTTTAAAAAATGAAGGTCAAAAAGAATCATGGAAATAACAGTGTAAAATGACTGAAGAATATAATAAAAAATAAGACATGTCTGGGCACGTAATGACATGGAGACAGGCACCAGTGGATCCATGGAGACGGGCACCAGTGGATCCATGGAGACAGGCACCAGTGGATCCATGGAGACAGGCACCAGTGGATCCATGGAGACAGGCACCAGTGGATCCATGGAGACAGGCACCAGTGGATCCATGGAGACAGGCACCAGTGGATCCATGGAGACAGGCACCAGTGGATCCATGGAGACAGGCACCAGTAGATCTGGAATTTTCCTAAAGGCCCAATAGCTGACATAAGGAGAGTTATAATGGTTTAAGAGTCCAAATGTTAAAGGGGCTGGTCAATAGACCTTATGGAGGCGTGACCTTATGTAGGCCTTAGAGTATAAATGAAGGAGCATAAACCAGTGTAATTCAGAGTTCTTCTGGTGTAACTTGTGTGCACTTTGAACAAGCTCTGCCTCTGACCTCTGACTCCTGATGATTGATTTTTGGACACCAAAGAGAAGTTTTTCTTGAGCTGATTTGGACATCTGCTGGGCGGGGTCAAACTTAAAAAACTCTGGATCCTACATTTCCCATAATACATTTCCCTATTTATGGTGTTACTCGCTCCACCATGTCATCTCACTTACTCTCTCTCTCTCTCTCTTTCTCTATATGTTTGTCTGTTGTCATAGAAACAAACAGGAAGAAAGGGACTCAAACATCACTGCTGTCAGCACTGTGAAAAAGCCTTCACAACATCAAGATATTTAAAGATTCACCAGCGAATTCACACAGGAGAGGAACTTCACAGCTGTGACCAATGTGGGAAAACTTTTACTAGAGACAGTGCTCTAAAAAGGCACCAACTCATTCACACTGGAGAGAGGCTGTACAGCTGTGACCAATGTGGGAGAGCTTTTGCTAGAGACAGTGCTCTAAAAATCCACCAACGCATTCACACTGGAGAGAGGCTGTACAGCTGTGACCAATGTGGGAGAACTTTTGCTAGAGACAGTGCTCTAAAAATCCACCAACGCATTCACACTGGAGAGAAGCCATACTGGTGTGAGCAATGTGGGAAAACTTTCGCTAGAGACAGTACTCTTAAAATCCACCAACTCATTCACACTGGAGAGAAGCCGTACAGCTGTGACCAATGTGGGAAAACTTTCACTGCAGACAATAATCTAAAAAGGCACCAACGCATTCACACTGGAGAGAAGCCGTACAGCTGTGACCAATGTGGGAAAACTTTCACTCAAAACAATACTTTAAAAATCCACCAACACATTCACACTGGAGAGAAGCTGTACAGCTGTGAGCAATGTGGGAAAACTTTCACTGCAGACAATAATCTAAAAAGGCACCAACGCATTCACACTGGAGAGAAGCCGTACAGCTGTGACCAATGTGGGAAAGCTTTCACTACAGACAATAATCTAAAAATCCACCAACGCATTCACACTGGAGAGAAGCCGTACAGCTGTGAGCAATGTGGGAAAGCTTTTACTACAGACAATAATCTAAAAGTCCACCAACGCATTCACACTGGAGAGAAGCCGTACAGCTGTGACCAATGTGGGAGAACTTTCACGACAAACAATACTTTAATAAGCCATCAACGCATTCACACTGGAGAGAAGCCATACAGCTGTGAGCAATGTGGGAAAACTTTCACCACAGACAGTGCTCTAAAAATCCACCAGCGCATTCACACTGGAGAGAGGCCGTACAGTTGTGACCAATGTGGGAAAACTTTCACGACAAACAGTACTTTAAAAAGCCACCAACACAGTCACACTGGAGAGAAGCCGTACTGGTGTGACCAATGTGGGAAGACTTTCACTACAGACAATAATCTAAAAATCCACCAACGCATTCACACTGGAGAGAAGCCGTACAGCTGTGAGCAATGTGGGAAAACTTTCATGACAAACAATTCTTTAAAAAGCCACCAACGCATTCACACTGGAGAGAAGCCGTACAGCTGTGAGCAATGTGGGAAAACTTTCACTACAGACAGTAATCTAAAAATCCACCAACGCATTCACACTGGAGAGAAGCCGTACTGGTGTGCCCAATGTGGGAAATCTTTCACTACTGACAATACTTTAAAAATCCACCAACGCATTCACACTGGAGAGAAGCCGTACGGGTGTGAGCAATGTGGGAAAACTTTCACTCAAGACAATAATTTAAAAATCCACCAACGCATTCACACTGGAGAGAAGCCGTACAGCTGTGAGCAATGTGGGAAAACTTTCAGTCATGGTAGTTCCTTAAAAACCCACCGACGCAGACACTCAGCATTGTGTTGAACATGTTTTAGATGCAGGTTAGCGGTGTCCCTCTGTCGCCTCTCCATGCCTTTAATAACAGTGTCCTATCCTGAGCTTCTCTACAAACTGAAGTGTAGACTCACAGGTCAGTCTCTAAACGCTTCACTCCTAGAGACTGAGGACAATCTCCCAGGTTTCATTGTTAAAACTGGGTACAGGAAACAATAAGAGAGTTTAAAAAAACCTGCATTGTATAGGTCTATTACTAAACACTACAACTATAACAGATAACAAACACAGACATGAGGCAAAGGGGAAGTTGGTACAAAATGCTATGGCTAGTGACTGACTGAAATGAATGATGCAGAGTTATCTATTGTGTAGTTGGTGTGAGAGACCTGATAGACAGATGAGATGACTGTTATCTGAGAAGCTGTGAGTCAAATCAATGGCACAGTCAGTGATAGCTTTACTGAAAACATGCAATTTGTTTTAAGATAATAGAACAATATATAGTGGAAAAGCAACACACACCAAGGGTTGTAGTGAGGTGCCACTAAGTGGGAAAAATCTTTTTCACACGTAGTTTTAGCTTTTAGTGTAGTTTAGTAAACTATAATACCTCTGTTGTATCCTCTGACTAAATTTGTTGAACTTTATTAACTTTATGCTTTATGCTCTAAGTGATTTTCCTCAGAAGAAAAGTGAATGTGTTTTAACCAGTTACATCCTGCTTTGAGTTAAGGTTACAGCATTGCTTTGTGTGTGTGTTACATTACATCTACATTTTATGAATAAAATATTATGTATTTTATCATTTTAATATTATATATATAACACTGAGTGGAGCAATTCTGCAGAATGAGTACTTTTACTTTTAGTACTTTGGAATTTTGCAACAACTACCTTTTATTTTACTGTTTATTTTTACTCCACTACATTTATTTCACAGCTATAGCTGCTTTTCAGATCAATATTTTAAATGCAAAACATGTGATCAGTTAATAAAACATTAATTTAGACTATGCAATATGAGAGAGATTTAAATAGTGGATATCAATTGATGCATTTCTTGTATATTTTATATATTTTACAAATGTTGTTCTCTAACTCAGTGGTCAGTGTTCCACATACCTAAATGCTGTGTCTGTTTTAAACTCAGCTCCTTGCTGTGTAAAATGATTCAGTTGACTGTATGTAAGATATTCAGCCTCTGTTTAACAGGTAGTTTATGTTGTTGTACTTTTGTCTAAACCAGTGGCAGGACAAATCATAGTTATATAGATTTTTATGTCTCTTTAATGTGTTGATCTGACAACCCTTTAGAGGACAGGTGTTTGTTCTTCAATTTTGATTTGGTCCACACCTGTGTGCTGTCATTCTGTCATACATGGTTGTGAAGAAACTACTCCTCGTGCCAAATCACCAGAGAGAGAAAAGGTAATTCTCTCTCTCTCACAGAAATATGATAACTTGTACTTCTGACTGTATTATTTGATGACATTATTTCAAAACCTGACTCGCGCTCTTTGTGTGTTTATTGAGTGATCAAGCAATTCTCCACTACAACAGTATAAATCTTTAAAATTAACTCTAAATGCTGCATAAATATAAAAAGGTTTTGTATAGTGAGTACTTTTACTTTTGATATTTTAAGTAAACTCTACAACTAATACTTCTGTACTTTTATTCTAATTCAAGTGTACATAAACATTCATACATTCTCTCTCTATGGCTCTGTCTGAAACAAGCTTCAAGTTACCGCGAGATGCTGTCGCGAGAACACGGAGGTGATATTTAAACTAGTACAGAAACACTGTCCGACAGTGAGAGAGGAGACCTGCTGCATTTCACGACCATAACCGTTAGAAGAGCGGAATGGAGGAGAACCAGAACCCGGAGCACCGCACCGTCAACCCTGTTAAAAGCGAAGAATCAGACTCACCCTCAGTGTTCATGACTTCATGATAAAACCGGCTTCATAACGAGACTAAAGACACGAAGACGAGTCTCGAG
The DNA here is from genome assembly GCA_038419695.1 of Scomberomorus guttatus. NCBI lineage: Eukaryota > Metazoa > Chordata > Actinopteri > Scombriformes > Scombridae > Scomberomorus > Scomberomorus guttatus. Next base: position 31,584,713 of record CM076450.1, on the reverse strand, counting down.
GGTCCATGTTTCATGTGTTGATCCTGTTGTTGGAGAGAGAGTCTGGAAAAGGAAACTAAAACACTTCCAGCCTTTGGGTTCATGGAGTTTTTAACACATACATCGCTGCTACATATTGCCGATGTAATCAAAGTGTGTCGGGAGGTGGTGTGGTGTAAGTTTTTGTGATGTGCTGAAGAAAACAAAATGCAATGCAAAATGATGATTATGATGTGTTATATTACATGATAGGCATTAAGCAGAAATATGTTGAATTATTATTATGAAACATTATACCAATCATATCTCATGTACACCTCACAACATCTTGTGTGATTGATGTAAGGGCACGTATTATGTTAAAGATAATCACACTCATTGCACTTGATGAAATTCTAAGCGTGTTTGCATTAAACCTTATTATTTAAAAAAATAACTACAAGAGAGAGTTAAGAAATAAGGGTGTAAAAAGGCAAGAATAACTTTAAAAAATGAAGGTCAAAAAGAATCATGGAAATAACAGTGTAAAATGACTGAAGAATAACCTTTTATAAAAAATAAGACATGTCTGGGCATGTAATGACATGGAGACAGGCACCGGTGGATCTGGAAAGTACCTAACAGCCTCAACAACAGCTGACGTAAGGATGGCACCTTTCTGAATAAATGTGAGGGAAAGCAGACAGTCAGACTTCCAAACTGTTCTATCTGTTGTGCAGGAGTTTGATGTTCCACATTGTATGGGAGAAAAAAAGCACTGTATAAGATGTCAGAAAGAAAAATGAAAACACAAACCACTTTTTTAGAATATATTTTTTGTTTTTGTTTTTTATTCAGAGAGGGAGGAACTGCTTAGGCAACAACAGTAAAACATTAAACTGTAACAAAAGACCAAAAGAAGTTCCACTTCAAGCAATTATTAAAGGGTGTGGGAAAACAAACTACAACAGCTAAATCCTAACTTTTTCCCCTGTGAATGCCTGAATGTTGTTAAAACTACAACTAACCACGACGAAGGCTGTAGCAGAGGTCCAGAAAGTTAGCAGCTGGCATGGAGGGACCTGGAGGAGAGAAGGCTGAAGGTCCGCCAATGGGCACAGACTGAAGCTGGAATGGCTGATCAGGAAGGAAACCTGGAAAAGGATACAAATAAATATCACTACATTAAATCAAAGCAGCCTGACATAAGTAGAATACAAATAGTCAGCATCAAACCTGGAGCGGGATGTCGGGGGTAGGAAGGCCTTGTGGCAGGACAGGTCACACTGGGTGGTAGTACATAAGAAGGTGGCAGACCAGGCCTGGTGTTGGTTGGAGCAGCTTGAGGGTTGAAACCTGATAACAGAGGAAGAGGAAGGTTTTAACATCCACAATTAGAAGATAATCTAACAAAATATATGAATGATTTAATGCTTTTGGTTGCTAATAAATTTCTACCATAATTTGTGCTTTTGGTGCATGAGTCTGAGCAGCAGGAGTGGGCTTGGCTGTGGACACATCGACTCTGTTGAAAGAGCTCCCTGAGCGTGGAACAGCCTATCTCTCAGCATCATGATCCCAGGCTGTGGAGTCAAAATGTAAATGTGTTTATTACAATCCAGAGAGAAAAGAATATTAGAATTACAGATTTAAAAATGTTGAAAACAGCAGGAGGGTTAATGTGAGAGCAGGGGGGGTGAGCTCAGACAGAAATGTTATTCAGCAAGTTAAACAGGTACTAATAAAATGGTAAAAGCAAAGCAAGTCACAGCATAATCAATGAGCTGCTTCACTTGTGAGCAACCTGCCGCATAGACAGACAAAGTCTTCAGGGTGAGCGTAGGTCAGCAGAGCAGCAAGAGCCTCCTTCCAGTTGTCCAGCTCACTGCTTTGCACAATGTTCCTCCAGTTCTGGGCCACCACTGATGATATAAGCTGGAGTTGAAGACAAATGAATGAACTAAATAAAGTTAACATACAGTTTAAACCCCCACACCCCCCAATGATTGTACAAACCAAACATCAAACACATGTAGTAACATTAATTTTCTCACCATTGAAATGCTGTTGTTTTGCTTGCTTAGGTATTTTTGCTGAGTTTCTTGAGCAGCTCTTCTCCACTGATAGAAAGCAGGATGGCCTCAGCGTAGCGACTCTTGTTCAGACACAGCTCCCTCAAAGTTACCGACCAGCAGCGTCCGGCTCATCAAACCATCAGTATCTTCAAAAGAACAAAGTGATTAGCCATGAACCCAGAAACACAGTTACATTTGCAATCGTGACAAACAATGACAAGGTGTAAAATATGTAAACAGAATTAACGTGTTGTAACCACATAATTGTGTTTACAGATGAGGGATTTTACCACATGGTACAGGGATCCATAAGATGGAGTTTTCTTGATGAGATGGACTCAAGAAGTCTGCCAGAGAAACAACCTGATGTTCTAGTATCAGTATGAGGGATTTCGTTTCACTTAGTTTGTTTTCGCAAGTTTCACTAAATGAAATTCAAGTCCCCCCTTAGGCTATAGGCAAGGCAAGTTTATTTGTACAGTACATTTCAACAACAAGGCATTTGTAAGTGCTTTAAGAGGTTTGCTGAAATTTTCAATGGAATCCTGTTCAGGATGGGCCTCATTCCCAAACAGTGTGTACGCACAAATCTGCTTAAACCGTGCGTACAAAGGTTATAAGCACAAATCCGGGATTCATCACGTTCTTAACTAAATTTGTTCTTACTCTGTGAACAAATTTAGAACTGCCTTAAACCATGCATGAATGTGCCATGGTCTTAAAAAATGAGAGTCCGTATTTATTCAATGTAAATGGTTTATTAGAACCACACTTAGCTGACCACTTTCTCCACCCTCATGTGTCCCCTCCTCAGATTGTATGATTATAGGCTTGGCCCTCCGATCACTTTCTCAGCATGTAGCTGATCACTTTCTCCAGACATGTGTCCCCTCCACAGTGTGTAGCTGACCGCTTTCTCCACTTTTCTTCATTATATAGAGTTTAGAATCAATTTAAAAGACATCACAATAAGAAAACATTATACATCATACCTCGGTGGAGGCCTTTCTTCGGCACTCAACCTTCTTTGGGCTCTTTTGGAGATTGCATGAAACACAAAGATTAACTGGTTCTCCTACACAGGTCAACCTGCAATGACATAAAAAGTTTTTTCTGCGGCGCAAAATAAAATCTTCACGACTGTGCACGCGTGCAGGGATAAACCCAATAGTGACGGCTCTTAGAGAGCCACGCCTATACTCATACAATCTGGGGTTACGGTACATAACCAACGTTTCACCTTGTTGTGAACAAAGCTAGAAAATGTTTACATTTGTTTGAGTATTGTTTGTTTTTTGACTGTCAATGCTCTTATTTTATTTTATTGAATGATGGAAAATAAATAAAGTGTTCACACAAAGGTCAGGAGATGTCTACATACCCTGATTTAGTCTGCGGTCGGGGTCAAACTTAAAAAACTCTGGATCCTACATTTCCCATAATGCAATATTTATGGTGTTATATTACTCGCTCCACCATGTCATCTCACTTACTCTCTCTCTCTTTCTCTGTATGTTTGTCTGTTGTCATAGAAACAAACAGGAAGAAAGGGACTCAAACATCACTGCTGTCAGCTCTGTGAAAAAGCCTTCACAACATCAAGATATTTAAAGATTCACCAGAGAATTCACACAGGAGAGGAACTTCACAGCTGTGACCAATGTGGGAAAACTTTCACTAGAGACAGTACTCTAAAAAGGCACCAACTCATTCACACTGGAGAGAAGCCGTACAGCTGTGACCAATGTGGGAAAACTTTCACTAGAGACAGTACTCTAAAAAGGCACCAACGCATTCACACTGGAGAGAAGCCGTACAGCTGTGACCAATGTGGGAAAACTTTCACTACACACAGTAATCTAAAAATCCACCAACGCATTCACACTGGAGAGAAGCCGTACAGCTGTGAGCAATGTGGGAAAACTTTCACTGCAGACAGTACTCTAAAAAGCCACCAACGCATTCACACTGGAGAGAGGCTGTACTGGTGTGAGCAATGTGGGAAAGCTTTCACTACAGACAATAATCTAAAAAGGCACCAACGCATTCACACTGGAGAGAGACCGTACTGGTGTGAGCAATGTGGGAAAACTTTCACTCATGGTAGTTCCTTAAAAACCCACCAACGCAGACACTCAGCATTGTGTTGAACATGTTTTAGATGCAGGTTAGCGGTGTCCCCCTGTTGCCTCTCCATGCCTTTAATAACAGTGTTGTTCTATCCTGAGCTTCTCTACAAACTGAAGTGTAGACTCACAGGTCAGTCTCTAAACGCTTCACTCCTAGAGACTGAGGACAATCTCCCAGGTTTCATTGTTAAAACTGGGTACAGGAAGAGAGTTTTAAAAAACCCTGCATTGTATCAGGTTAAGTGACTGAGATGCAAGCACAAGAAAACATCAAGTTCACTTTTACTTACACACATTTATTACTAAACACTACAACTATAACAGATAACAAACACAGACATGAGGGAAAGGGGAAGCTGGTACAAAAGGCTATGGCTAGTGACTGACTGAAATGAATGATGCAGTTATCTATTGTGTAGTTGGTGCGAGAGACCTGATAGACAGATGAGATGACTGTTATCTGAGAAGCTGTGAGTCAAATCAATGGCACAGTCAGTGATAGCTTTACTGAAAACATGCAATTTGTTTTAAGATAATAGAACAATATATAGTGGAAAAGCAACACACACCAAGGGTTGTAGTGAGGTGCCACTAAGTGGGGAAAAATGTTTTTGCAAACAAAATTGTCCTATTGGCTCTAAACCCATATTGCTCACACAGTACATTATGTTTTGTGATACATTCATCCAATCTTTATAGAATATATTTTTTAGTATTTTAGAGAACTGTTGGAAATAAGGAAACAGGTCTGTAATTTGAGAGTACATGTCTATCTCCAGCCTTATATGTTGGTATGAGTTTAGCTCTTTTCATTTTGCTAGGAAACATATCAGCTTGTAAAGACTGATTACAAATGTGTGTAAGAGGTTTCCCCACACACTCAGTATTTTAACCATAGTCATATCCATTCCAATCTGTAGATTTCTTACTCATATAAACATAGATTTACATTTATAGTTTTACTTTCCACACTATCTCTACTACTAGTCTTTGAACTTCCCTCATCCAAACCAGGACCAACACCAACAAAAAAATATTAAACTCGGATGCAATTAAATCCAGATTATTAATAGTTGTATTATTCTTTGTCATAAATGATTTGGGTATCCTGTTTTCCAGTTCCATTTTTAATATCTTTCAATAGTTTCAATGTATTTTTAATTGCTTTTGTTGTCCTCCACTAATTTACTGTAACAATTCCCTTTTTTTTGCATCTCATTTCTGTTGTCAGTTTGTTTTCATGTCTTATAAGTGTGTTCTGCTTCTTTTGTTTTGTTCTTTAAAAAAAATTATTTAATATATATCTTACAATCTGGATTCAGAACCCTATAGCAGGAGATGTCAAGATATGGTAAGAAACATGTTTGCTGTTTCCTGTGTGTGTGTTCATGTGTACCTTCAACCTGTAACATATGTTACAGGTTGAAGTCCCATTTGCAAGTGTTTTGAATAAATAACACAGAAAGACATTCTCTTTTTGAGTCTCTTATTTAATAGAAAATTGACGCTACACTGACCAACAGTCCACAACCCAAAGATATTGACTTTACTGTCATAGAGGACTAACAAAACCAGAAAATATTCACATTTAAGAAGTTAGAACCAGAGAATTTTGGTATATTTTCTTAAAAAAAATGACTCAAAAACATTGCAGCTCTAAATTTACCTTTTTATGGAGGGTAGAAATAAAATAAGCACACAAAACAGTTCAGTAAACTGGTGATGAGGTTTATTTTAGACTTTTGCATTTGGTTTATAGACAGACATTTTTACAGACTCCTGGAGATTATCAGTATTTAACACGCGTGTCTACATCATGTATATATTCACATGTTGAAAGAACACACCTCAGCTCTGCTCTTCACAAAAAGCAAAGCACACTGGATTTTACTTTAAAGCCTCGAGTCATCTTCAGATTTCTGTTTCTCTGTTTTTTTTTAGAAATACTGAATTAAACCGGTGATACAAATATTTCTAATCTTGAGACAACTTCATTCACAATGATTAAACGAGGAGTTCATCAAAACCACAAATCCTGGTTCCACATGGTGGAGTAATAAAATATATATATATATACATAGCTAAACGTTCAAATCGTTCCACACAATTTTGATTTGAGCAACTGAATAAAACAGTTGAGACCTTTTTGTAACTGAATTTTCTTAAATAAACAGCTGGAATATCAACAAACTAACAGTAAAACTGATAGAAACAGCTGAACAATATGATGAGAACCTATTCATTTGGAAGATTTACATTCAGGCACTTCATAAAAATGTAGAGATTTTAATCATCAATGCCTAATTATTGCATTTAAGAAAAAACAAACATGGCTCTGCTGGGTGTTCTCTGTTGCACACTCATGAATTGTATATTCTAAAGCTTTAAGAAGCAATAAATCAAATTATCAGAGCATTAGAGACACACATCTGGACCAGGACACCCAGTATAATAAATAATTTAAAGACTGTAAAGGACGGCCCGAAAGATAGTCAAAAGGATTGCAGTGTTTGTCTTCAACTTTTGATAAATTATTTTTTTCTTGGCACCATCTTATAGTCTAGAAATGCGGTTAACTTAGCCTCTAGTGTGTCTTTATCCATCAAATCCCTGCTGATCAGCTGTTCGGGACATTCAGTAAATAAAACCAGAGCAGGTAGACGACATCCGTCTTTCTTAGCAGCTTCTACTTTTTCCCCTGAATGACAGCAGGAGATGTTTCCCAGCATCAGATCACTCACTCCTTTGCCTTGTTCAATCCTAAACACAGTCATGCAGCAACATCCAACATGTCTTCTCAACTTTCTCGTCCCTCACGACCTCCAGAAGTTGGAGCTCAGTTGGCCTTTGGGTGGACTGATCTGTCGGCTCTGCAGCGACGTCTACGAGTGCGAAGACGAAAGTCAAGTTTGTAACAAGAAACAAACCAAAATCAAAGTTTTATTTTCATCAGGGCTGCAACTAATGATACTTTTCATTATTTCATCATCACAATTATTCATATTTTTGATAATTAGAATAGCGATTATTTTAATGATTCATTTGTTGATTATTTTCTCGATTAATTGGCTAATCATTTGGTCTATAAAATGTCAGAGTGGTGAAAAAATCTCAATCGCCTTTTCCCAAAGATGCAATCTAAAATGCCTTATTTCATCCAAACCAACAGTCCACAACCCAAAGACATTCAGTTTACTGTCATACAAGATTAAAGAAACAGAAAATATTCATTTTTGAGAAGTTGGAACCAGAAACTTGGACATTTTTTTCTTAAAAATGTCTCAAAATTATTAATTGATTGTCAAAATAGTTGGAGATTAATATAATAGTTGGCAACTAATCGATTAATCGACTACTCATTGCAGCTTTAGATATCTGCTATCTAGAAAAAAAAGTGTTCAGGATCATTTTTGGGGAGATGATGTCACACCTTTCTTTCATCTAAGCTAAATGTACTTTATAAGCAAATGCTAAAAGAGTAACATACCTCTAGAAACTGTTTGAGTCTGATGACTGAGCCCATCTGTCCGCTGCTGGTCACCGCTTCAATCCTGGACACGCCAAAGAGACACATTCAATACATCAAACCGAAGGAGGTCACCTTGTGGCGACAGCTGCTGGTAAGCTTTACTGCTGCAACATGTTTTAGATCTAAAATGAATGTGTACCTGGGGAAGTATTCCTCTTTCAGAAGCAGGATGAGTTTCCAGAACTGGCCCTGATACTGTTTCATCAGAGCGTTTCCACAGACCTGAAGGAAACACAAGAGCAAACACAAACATCAACACTGGAGTTTAAGTCACATTTACACCCACAGCTGCTTTCATTGACCACAGTAATTGATTAAACTTAATTTCCTTTAATTTTTATCCCCAGCCTGGTACAAAGTTTAATGAAAACAACGCGGTAACATGATGATAAATATCACTCAGTGGCTCTAAAGAAAATATAGGCCACTTAAAAACATAAAGTACCAACTAAATGCCAGCTACAGTAAAATTAACCAGCATTTATCATATGTTAAGAGTCTATATCAGGACAGATAAATATATCTACACTCTTTTTGGCTTTGTGTCTTTGTCTCTCTAAGGAAAATGAAACCATGTATGAATAAATTAAAATATAAAACAAGAAGACCAGAAGTAAAACAAAACAATCCCTTCCAATTCTTTCAACATGTTTAAAAAGTAACACTCACCTCCAGAAAGTCGAACAGCAGCGTCGCTGTGATGTCGGCCAGAGGCTCCATATTGAGCATCTGAGCCAACCAACGCCAGCCGTGGTTCAGACCGTGAGGAAAAGACTGAAACACAACAAGAGTGTGACATAAGTCAACAGTGAATAATAGACTGATCAGAGCATGAGCGGTTCTGTTGCAGTCTGGGTCAGTCGGTGTTGGCAGTCGGCAGATCAAAATCATATAGTGTGTGAAATGTAAAGATTCTAATCTTACGTATGTCTTCAGATCCAGTCGCTGCCAGTTGTTCTCATAAAGATTTTTTTGAAACATATTTGATGTAGGGGAAATATTCTCTGGTCATTTCCTATCCTGAGAGCAGCAGGTCATGAGCTGTCTATTTCAAACTAAAAAATACCAGTGCCTGTTGGTGGAAACAATCTTTATGTTTGGTCTGTCCAATCTTTGTAGGTTTCAGCTCATCTTTACGTGTGCTGCCAGCTTCAGCTTCAGCAATTTACACAAAAACAAGGCTAAAACACAAGAATTAGACTACAAAAAGATGAAAATTGATTAAGATGTTTTTTTAAGATATAAAGTGGATAGTTAATAGAAAATAACAGTTAAAATAAAATAACATAAAAATACAACATGTTAGGAATGATATAGCCTTCATATAAAAGTGAGCCTCAGAAGTTACTTGAGATATGTTAACTAACAACTACGTCATTTGTAGCTGCAATTATATTTTGACTGAACAACCGGTTCCTTGGTTTGTGTTTCCTAAAGCGCACAGCAAAGCTGGTAACCTAAAATGAGTTTGCATGTTTTCCCAGATTTATACTTGTTAAATTCTCACCACAGATATTGGTGATCTTTGGAGACTCGTGTGGTAATCTCGTTAACCCTTTTTGTGTTAATTTGGTTCTACAGTTGTCTTTTTTTCCTTCTGAAATGAATGAATGCACAAACAGTTCTTACCCCCTGTTTGGAGCCGTAGGGCCACCTCAGCTGGATCACGGCAGCGTAGAGGCGGATCATCCCAGACATCCTCTTCAGGAAACTGTCCTGACCTTCAACCCCAGAGTCATCCACACGGTAACCAAGAATTCTGTTGGAGAGTAAAAAACACCAAATTTGTATATATTTTTTTTATTTGAAATCATTTTCTTTGTCATTTTTGAGACTTATCAAACAATTACTGAGTAAAGAGCCATGTGCAATGACACTGACCTCTGATACTCCTCCACAGGTGTGCCGTCCTTCATCGGAGGGTAGTTTGGGACTGCATACGGGCATTTCTTGTGCAGGTGGGCGAGGATGAGGTCTCCCACCCGGGGGTGCAGCTCCCAGACACCAGACGCCACCACGGCGATGGGGAACGCTGCTTCGTGGTGAGATGCCACCTCCTCCTCTCCTTGTTTCTACAAGTGAAAATGAGGTTGTTAAGGTACAGTAGCTGGGATGTGCACACAGTCACACACACAGATGTTTACACACTGGATTTTATAGGTTAGACTTTTACAAAACCATTTCCTATGTGCAAGGACATCAAATTCAGTTTAATTTAAAGGTTTACTTGCCACATGCAACAGTAATATGTAATTACTGTTATTAATAATTAGTGTAATTACTCATGTAGTAAATGTATCTATGAGTCAGGGTAAATTCCCAGGTGAACTGAAAGAGGCTAGGGTTGTACCCTTTTTTAAAAAGAATAGTAAATCAGATGTTGGAAATTACAGGCCAGTAACAGTCACTTTCCCGTAAATCTATTGCTGCTAAAATACTGTCCAAGAGTGCCAGTAAACTCTTTTCAACTTTTCTGAAGAAACTTCTTGGGTCATCATTGATACATTGTCATTTCAATTATGCCTGTTCTGCTTCGTACACTGGTTTGACAGCTAAACTTAGAACAAAGTGCAGGTGATGCTAAATAATATAACCATTATATTGTAATTAGTGCTTAATTTGAAATATTTGACACGTTAAAAAAAATTAACTCAATTAACGGATTACTGTATTTCAGAGGCTGTAGTGGGCTCAGGTTTTAAAGGTAGAGTAAAGATACTGGTATCATATGAAACGAGACGACCTACGGCACCTCTTGGTACCAACCATGTCATGCTAGTTTTTTGGGAAGGGGGCTAAATAATGCTTCAAAGTTAGGCTAAATATTGGCGAGGGAAAGGGGTCCCTTTGAACTTTCTCTCTCTGTGCGTCTTCCATGTGTGAATCAGAATCTTTCCTTGTTATTTTTTCATATTTACATGAACTACTGTGGACTGTGTTGAAATTCAACTGGCACTTTAACATGGAACACATTTATTGTTCTTAATTATCATTTATATTAGTGCATATAAGAAATTACTGCCCTCTAAGCTGATATCTAATTTTAATGGCCTTGATGGATTTGAAATTCAGCTGGCACTTTAAAAGGCCTGAGTTTTGTTATTATTTCTGTCAGTGCATATAAGAAATATGCCTTTCAAGCAACAGTCATATAATAAAACGTGATGGTTTTATTGTAAATCTGTAGTTCACAGGAGAGAATCTGGGTTCAAAATTAAAAATGCTATTAAAACAACAGTATTTGAATTTACTTCCTTGGTGTTGATTCTACATTAATTCTGTTATTTTACATTTTAATAAAAGTGATTAATCATGATCCCCTCAACAAGGTAACAGATTTATAATGAAATCTACAATGACATTTTTACTTTAGCTGTTCTTGTTTGTTTGTTTTTTTAATGTGGGAGTTATTTCTATTTCTTAAATTGTTGTGATGCGTTTTTGGATTTCAGGATTGTGTCGTTTTAGTTTTTATGTTGTATGTCTTGTGCTTCTTTGTGTTTTTCTTTTAACATATTGGGACCATGTTGTAAATACGTGTTTTCACTTTAACATGTCATCCTTCAGATTTTGTATTTTTCCTGTGTCGACTGATCCATAAATAAAATCAATTGAATCAATCAATTTGGTATGCTCCTATGATTGTGTTAAAGGTTTAGAGTGAAAAATAAGGATTAGAAAACAGAAATATTAAGCATTAAAATTTCATATAAAAAGTATCATATGTAAAAGAGTAAAATGGAGATATGTCAGAGGGGCAGATAAGATAAGATGGATAAACTGCTGTCAAAATGTAAATAAGACAGACAACAAGGTTTGAACCATTCAAAACTTTTTTTCTGCACAGGTCTGGAAAAACAGATTGTTGACAAAACCTGAACAGTATAAAAATACTATACTATTATTATTTCCCCAATAACTTTGATACATGACCATTAAACGGGAACTCCACTGATTTTACACCTCAGTGTGTGTTTCCAGGTGTTATATGTGAAAATAGTAGTATAAAGCCTTTTGTGTCTCCAGAGGGAGCTGTGTGAAATCTGATAAATTGCCTCAAGTGATGTCACTTGAGTCAGCGTCAGTTGGGGCTGAAGGCTACAAGTTTGAAAGTAAAAAACACCTGGGGGTGTGGAGTTAGAAGGAAGTGAGGTTACCAGACCTCTGTAGCCCGCTTCTCATCTCTGTCGGAGGCTAGCAGCTCCAGGCTACATTAGCCGCTACTAGCATAACACACCTGAATTTCAGACTCATTTCAGATTTCAACTAACAGTGGTTTGAGTTGGATTGTGGGTAATGCAAGAGCCAGGTTATGTGGTGAATCACCACCCACCAACAGGTCTACTAACTTGCTAACACAAACAGAGATTGGATATGTGGTAGTAACAATGATAGACATGAGTATATAAACTGCATCATTTCTCCAGTTTAAAGGATTTCTGTGACAGACTCACCACAAATTTCTCAGCCAGTTTGTAGCTGACGAAGTCCAGACCCTGTGGATGCTGGGAGGTGGAGACAGACTTCCCCCCCGACACCACCGCCCGTCCCGACAGCAGCTTGTCGATCTTATCAAAGATTTCTCTGAGCTGGGATCCGGAGTTGCTGGAGATTTGACTGACGGGGATGGTGGCTGCCTTCTGAAGCTCCAGCTTCAGTTTCTTTGTCTGAGTGCAGAGAAGAGAAATTAAGCCGTGTGTGCAGAGTCCCAGTTACAAATAAATTCTGAGAAATGTTTAGTTTCATCACCGTCCTTTTTTATTGCCAGAGCAGCACTTGATGGCTTATTCTTAGACCATATAGTTCCTGATTCAAATGAAATTTAATTCTGCCCATTTTAGACCTTTACAATTTTATTTTACTGCTATTTCATGCAACAAATCTCTACTAAAGTGCCTTTTACCGGGAGGCTGGTGGGAATTTCATGGTTAAATTATAAACATTCATGCAGAGAAGCACAAACCCACCTGGTTGTCTTTTGGGGAGTTGAGTTGTTCGAAGGACTGAGCGCACTGAGCAGCTGACGCCTGCAGCTCCTTGTACCATTTCAATGTGCTGTCTTCAGCGCTGTTCTGCAGCCCTGTGGAAAGATAATTACTGTCAAATATTGTTTTCTGTCTGCCAGCATGAGCCACCAAAAAATATTAAGCTGCACCATCTTTGATTTTTCATAGCTTGACTTTAAATTTTGAAATTGATGTAGGAGAACCAGTTAATCTTTGTGTTTCATGCAATCTCCAAAAGAGCCCAAAGAAGGTCTGGGCTCAATCAACAATAACCTCTAACCTCAAAGACATGGATATATATACTTTGATAAGTGTATCGAATTGAATCATGTTTTTGTAACTTTACAGCTGCCCAACATGTTTTTTCCCCAGCTTATAGGTTGCAATGAAGATTTCTTTCCATGCATTGAGATAGTGTGTTCAACATTCTTACAGCAACAAATTTTATGAGCCAACCCGTGACTGAAATGTCAGAGTTCTGGATGTTATCCATGTAGTGCTTCATGGTCTTGGAGCCATTCTCTCTCTCTCTCTCACCTTTTCTTTGTGCCTTCTCTTTGGCCGACTGCGCCGCCTTCTTCTGTGCTTCTTGCTGCGCCTGCAGCTCCACCTGCTTCCTGCGCTCCTCTTCATCCTCCTGCTCCTTCTTCTTCTTCTCCTGAGCCTTGGCCACCTCCTCCTGCATCAATCGGATCAGAGCCCTCATCTCGTGGAGGGCTCGCTCCGCCACAGTCATGTCCTCCACACTGGGAAACTCTCCCTGTAAAGACACGGTAAAGTGTACAATCGTTTTTCCTCTCGCTCTCCAGACTTTGTTACCGGTTAGCACAGGAAGAAGCCCCGATCCAAACCTGAAATTAAACTGACCTCTGCTGTCTTTCGGACCACTTCCGACACCTGGGAGCAGAGCTGGTTTCCGCGGGTGCTGTAGGAGCTGAGGCTGGCTGGTGGGAGATTAGTCTTGGTCTGAGTGGATGGCTCCAGCAGCTGATTAAGCTGCAGGATCTCCTCTTGAATGGTGTTGAGGTTACGCAGCCTCTCCCTGCCTTCTGCCTGCCGCTGTCGCTCCAGCTCCGCCTCACGCATGCGCTGCTGCTCCGCCTCCCTCAGCCGCAGGTTCAGGATCTGACGGCACAGAGGACACGCATTATCAGCAACAACTAGCCACATCTCGACACCAGACTTCATGGTGTTTCCAGACTTTTAGTGCAACAATCTTTGGGTGTTACTCACTCCAGTATCATTTCTACATGTGAACTTATTATCATACCTTCATCCTGTGTCGTTGCTCTTCCTTCAGCTTCTCTTGACGGCCGATGCTCTCTTTAGTTCTACAGTGCAGAAAGAGAGAAACCATTTAGTGGAATACCAGACAGCACATAACATTTTCAGAAATGTTGATCTCTGCCGGGTGAGTCTTACTCTCTGTCCATCATATCCCTCATGCTCTGGTACTCCTGCCTCTGCTTCAACTCCATGAACTCCTCAAAGCGCTTAAGCTGCTCTGACCCGGAGTTCGCCACCGACACCATCAGCTTCTCCTGCATCTCCTGCCGCAGTTTGAGTGCTATCTGTAACAACAGATTTAAGACATCAGGTGAGACTGCAAAGCTTCCTGTCTGCATGCCAGGGTCACAGCTTAATATTCACATATATAGTAAACAGGTTACATCCATATATCATATAAAACATGCAATGAAATGGTCTTAAAAATTGTCCTAAAGTTTCACTTAGGAGAGATGCTCACATCCTCTTTTAAAATACACTTAACTACACATCAATAATCATTAAATACAGGAAACATTTTCTTGTCACACAGCTGTTAAGATGACCTTACAAGACTTCAGGTGGGAGATTTAAGAATCGCCCTGTCTGACCTTGGCCTTTTCTCGTTGTTCCTCCTCAAATTTGATGATGCGGCCGGCTGTCTCCATGGCTTTGGGTGACAGCAGGGAGATGGCAGGTAGTAACGCAGGACTGGAGATGTCACTGACATCTGCCTCTGGATCTTCATCCTTCGTCTCATGACTACCAGCATGCAGCACGTTAACCTGAGGAAAAGACGGAGGCAGAAAGTCAAGAGGAAGAAAGCACCAAATCCAGCTCCACAGAAAAGTCACCTTCAAAAAAAAAAAAAAAAAAAAAATCAAATCCACAGGTTCTGAGAGCTTTTTAAATCTCAATAATACAATTCAAATAAAGATTATTTATGCACTAAACATAAAAGGAACAACTGTGTGAAAAGCTGCCAGTTTTAGACTCACTTGTGATATAATTTTTCAGTAACTGACTTTAATTCATTTCAATTCAACATTTTTCTCTTTACAACCAAATTTTATAGACCTTCTGCTATCACATCCAACTAAATTACCAGCATATACAGTAGGGAGAGTTATTTTGATAATTGAATAATCATTTTTAAGCAAAAATGCCAATTATTCAGTGGTTGCAGGTTCTCAAATGTGAGAATTTGAAGCTCCTCTGTCACACATAACTGAATATCTTTATATTATAGACTGTTGATCAGACAAATAAGACATTTGAAGATGTCTGAGTTTTAAAGGTCCAGTGTGTAGGATTTAGTGACATTTAGTGACATTTAGTGACATTTAGTGACATCTAGCGGTGAGGTTGCAGATTGCAACCAACTGAATACCCCTCCCCTTATCATCCATAATGCAACACCATCAGGGAGGCATCTGATTGGTCTCAAAGTTACTCTGCAGCATGACAACGAGCCCAAACATCCAGTCAGAATCATAAAGAACTATCTTCAGCAACAAGCAGAACAAGGAGTCCTGCAGCAGATGGTTTGGCCCCCACAGAGTCCTGATCTCAACATCATGGAGTCAGTCTGGGATTACATGAAGAGACAGAAGCAGCTGAGACGCTGAAATCCACAGAAGAACTGTGGCAACTTCTCCAAGATGCAGGAACAACTGACCTGCCAAGTACCTGAAAACCTGTGTGCAGGTGTACCGAGGAGAACTGCTGCTGTTTTAAAGGCAAAGCTGCTCACAGCAGATACTGATTTGATTTATGTTTCTGCCATTTACTCAACTTGTATGAAGTTAATTGATGAATAAAAACTATTCATGACATTATTTTTGAATGCAGCCTCACTTTACTTTTAGTGCCTAAAACTTTTACACAGTATTGTAGGTTAAAACGTGTTTGTCATACTGTATAAAAATCTCTTATCATCCGAGAGTAGAAACGCATCTAAACATGAAGAACGCCTGTTGGATTGTATATAATCTGTAAACATAATTTTCAAATGATTAGAAAATATTATCAATCAGATTCAGTCCATTTGCCAGAAAGTTAGACAACATTAAAGGAACAGTTGACCAAAAACTCAACATTATTTAAACATCCAGATAGTTTTGGTGTGATAGAGTATCAGTATAACACAGTGGAATTTGCTTTGTGATAATGAATGTCGCCAAAAATTACACTGATTTAAAGAAAGAAAAACATCCAATGACTTTCAAAACAACATGATTGTTATGGAATTTTCTATCTTTAGGGGCTGCAAATTGGGTTATACTGGGTCAAACACGGCCCCTGAGGTCTCAGAGTGAGCAACACTAAAATCTCGAGCTGAAGGAAACATTGTCTCCTCTCCTTAAGACTCAGAGCAGCTGTCTGTGGTGTTTAGGGAAGCAGGAGCCATTCTGATAGAGGGTAAATTGGTGTTGCTGTGGTTGCCAAGGTCAGATGGGGGCGTCTTTAGACGCAACAGATAGGTGTCTGCCAAGATTTCATTGCATGAATCAGACTCTATGCAATGTGATCTGAACTAACACGGGTAAATATATTCACTTTGACCATTTCTGGGCCTATAGTAACTGTGGTGTTATCTGTAGGGGTTTTAACCACATGCACAGGCTTCCAGAGCATGAGACGGCCTCATGCACAAACCTGATGTATTGAGGGTGTCTCTAATTCTCCTTGATCAAGCTTCAATAAACTTTACAGTATAAAACATTCAAAGGCTCCGGAAAACTTTCTTCATCAACCATTGATCAGCAAAATTTCCACAACAATGATAATCTACAGACCTCGCTGTGAACTCTGCAGCCTTGAGTGAGCCACCATAATATTTTTTTTTAAATAACGTAGTAAAAAACTCAAAATAAAAAAGACAACTTTACCAATTCATAACTAATAATAATAAAATTGGTTTATTCTGTCTTTAAATGATGGATTAATAATTGAATTTCAAAGCAAATTTGATTTTTCAAAGGTTTATAAATTGCACTTTTTGTTCATCCATTTACTAATATGTCTGCATATCATATCCCATCTCAAAGTTGCTCAGTGAAATGTGGCTGAAAGCTTCAAAATCACAAAGAAAGTGGTACTTTTGGTTAATTTTTTGTCAAACTGCTTTTTCCAAGATCAAGAGTGAATCTCAAGCTCACGTTTTATGGTGTATTTGGGTGAACATGTCCTTTAATCGACCAGAAATTACAATCTTTAGTCATACAAAAACGCAGGGAAATCAGCCTTTATTCAGGTGTGGAGGAGAGACTTACCTGCTCATGCTCACTCTTCAAAGACGTGGTTACAGAAAGTGTGGTGTGCTTGGCGGTGATGTCAGGGATGGATCCTGTGGAGGAAATCGAAGCTGGGATCTGCTCAGAGAGGCCAGGGCTGGAGTCTCCCGAGCTGGAGCCCAGTAAGAAGGACCTCTGTGGGGGCAAGGAGCCGAGACGCTGCAATATGACTCCAGAGTGCGAGGACAAGCTGAGGGCCTCTTTACAACCTGCTAAAATATCCTGCAAAAACACATTAAACACACATTAGACACATTAAAAATCAAGTCATGAACGTGTTTAAACACAGAAACTGTACGTGTCAAAGGGCTGAATAAAACAGGGCTAACAAAACAGGCCCAATGTTTCTGCCCAATGTTTCATCTCTCAGGCAACATAAAGGCTCCTCTAACCTACTAATTAGTGGAGTCTTGTTGGGGTCACATGCAGCATGAGAGAAGGCTCAGCAGACACTAATCAGGGCTGAAAAAATTACTGTGATCTACATGTTTTTCAGGAAAGAATAAACTATAATTACTGTTACAATATACTGTTTACAATGTGCAATTATATAATCTGAACAACAATGAAAGACAAGGCAGTAATAATGGTAATTATTTTTAAAGTTATATAGGCAGCATTTTATGTACATTTGATCCTTTTTCTTAATTCAAATTTAATATATACGTTTTTTTGTTCTATCTGTTATTTATAATAATTAAATTCCTAGTGAAGTTTACTGTTTCAGTGCACTGATGTCATTTTATAGTCAAGTTTTTTGTTAAACTAAAGTATCATGTCTCCGTTACATATCTTTGTCACAAGTGTTTGTCACCACATTTGGGGGATCATTACATTGCAAATGTGCGTTTATGTATATATCCTGTATATATAAGATTATCAGCCTATATATATGGAAGTTAGAATTTTCTTAATCCCTAATATTGGTATCATCTCACAACCCCTTTGATTAATCCAGCGACCCCTTGCGGGGTTCGCGACCCACAAGTTTGGTTAACACTGGTCTAGATCAGCCAATAAATGACAAGAAATTGAGGTTCAGAAATATCAAAGGTATGTTTTAAGTCACTATTCTTTGTCCACTTACAGGGTTTTTAGAGTAGTTAAAATATGAAGAACAAGCTGTACTTCTATCTTAATAATTTTAGGTTAAAAAGAGTCAGAAACTAACTAAATAGCGTTGACTTTAAAACAACAGTGGCTAACTGTCCTCACTGCAGAGCTAAATGGTTAAACGGTCACTTTAATCAATGATTAGTTAAGTGAACTAGCTCCACAAACAGATATTTAGCCTGGTTAACATTAGTAAGGATGTATTATGGGGAACATCAGCCATTACTCAGCTAATATCTGAGCTAACATTAACTCACCTCGCCCCGCTCCGACCAGTAAGGGTCGAATGTGATATTTCCTTTTGGTGAGTTTTTTAAGGCCTCTAAAGTTTCCCATCGTCGACTTTCAGCAGGCATGACGACAGACCGGCAAACAAACCCAAAACTAACCAACTAACGAGAGACAAATTACATTCAGCTAAGTTTTGAACCTGCCGGAAGAGGTTGCAGCAATTACAATCCGACGAGAAACCGCCCGCCAACACTGCCGAGACGCTTTATGGTTCCGGCTCTTATTATTCATTATTATTCACAATACAGTTGTTGTTGTTTTTTCATTTGGATGGCAGTCATAATTCTGACGGAGTATCAGAGCAACACTGAGAGGAAAACAATCTGAGATTTCGAGAATAAAGTCGAAAAAAATGTAATTGCCTATTTAAGGGGGACATATCAAAACAGCAGCCTGCCGCCTGCGTTAAAGTGAGGAATGTGGAGCATAGTGTATGTTTAACAAATAACGAAATACTTAATCCTTTGGCACATCAGCACCAGAATATTACGAGTATCAGGACTCAACAGAAACAATTGTGGATGAGGAAAAGGCTGGAAGTTGGTGCCCAAGGCAAGATTTTAGATTGGAGCAGTTAATTGAATAAGACAACAATAAAAGATGAGTAGTGAAGATAATAAATGATAGAAGATAATAGAAGCAATAAAAATAACAATCAAAATAAAATTATAAATTAAATACTACACAAAATAAATATTATAATAAAACGGTAAAATGTTAATAAAATAGAATACAATAAATAATAATGATGATAATATATAAAAGAGGTATATAATAATAAAACCATAAAATTAGAAAAAGCCAAACTAAACAGACGGGTTTTTAGTTTGCATTTAAAAATATCAATATTTTCAGAAAAGAAACAAAAGAAGATAAATGTAAAACAATAAATAAATAAATAATAATGCAATGAAGCAATTTGTAGTTCTACATGTACTAGAGATACACAGTGTATACATGTACATACATATACATACGCACCCACATATACATTAAAGTTATACAGATATTTTATTTGACGTGACAGAAGTACATCAGTCATTTTTAATCACATTTTACAGACATGTGTGAAGTTACATATAAAGCTTTATATAGGATCAGGCTTTTCACTCTTATTATAACCTGTTTTGTTCTTGGTTTAATAATCTCACAAAATGACATTTTGTGATAAAATAAAAACTAATTACAGTTGGGTTTGTTTAGCTACTGAGAATATTTCTGGCATACCAGTTGGCTCCACACTGTAGTATATCAACCCCCCCTAAACAGCCCGTCTTTTTAAAAAAAATCTGCCTGTTTATTATTTGTTTGCTCAACTTGTACAAATACACACCTCTCATCCCAAAACTTCAAATCTAATTCCAATATGAGATATTACAAAAGCCACCAGCCAGCTTTTTAATCATTTCACATGCTCCATAGTGCTGTTAGCACTTTCTGTGACAACCTATAACTAAATGTTGACATTTTAAGTAAACAAGATTATAGTGCATCAGATGTATACTGAATTAAAGAACAGACCTGAATTATTTATAATATATCTTAGTTTAACTCCTGAGGTTTTTATGAGCAAGAATATCTTAAATTATCAAACTGGTTGGTGGGGTTTGGCGGGAGTATTTACAGTACCTAATATAGAGGGTTTTTTTACCTGATCATGACAGTATTTTAAACCTATGGTATTTGATATCGGAATTACATGTGGGACATTCAGTTTGGCTGTATTGAAAGCTAAATGTTTATATTTATTATGTAGTTATTTTGTAAAGGGTGTTTATTATTTATTCTGTGTACATTTACTCAAATATGAAAGGAAAGTAAAATTGAGAGACATAAAGTGTCAAATGCCATCAGAATCAAGAATTGTACAGAAACGTTTCTTTATTCAAAAGCATATAAATCATCTCAGTATCAACTAAAATGTTAAAAAATAATAATTTTTAAATTCACTTAATTAATTTCATAGAGGGTATATGGCTTGGATGCCTGCTCAGACTGGACAATTTAGTGGTCAGCTTGCAAGCAAAGAGTCACCAAACACGTTTCCGTATGAGGTTTTGAGAAAATGAACATAGTTCTGCAGACTGCGGTTTGTAGAGTCTGACTGCTCCAGTCTGTCCTTCAGGTTCTGCAGCTGACTCTGGAAACGTCGCTCCATCTGAACAACAGAAACACACAGAAACAACACTACAGTAAGATTTTTAATTTCCATTTTTCACTTCTTCAGTCTCTTCAGTTCAAGAGTCCAAAGTTTGTTTGTGGGCCACAGATTCACACGTGTGTCCAACATGAGAATCAGTTGATAGCAGATTAGTTTGTGCATTAATTTCTCTACTAATTTAATCCTGTTCAGAGTTTGAATCTGTCTAAATAGTCACTGACTAGTAATGACAGTATTGAATGGAAGCATTTTGAAGAGATGCAGAGTGACGTACCTCCTGCTTGCTTCGCTGTAGTTGACTCATCTCCGTTTTGGCTCGGCTCAGCTGACTCTGCAGGTCCAAAGCTTTAGACTGAGACACTCTCTCCTTGGCCAAAACTCTCTGCATGCTGTCGTCCACCTGCCGGGGCGATATTAGAGGATGGGTTTTTTAAGTCCGTCTTAAAACAAGAGTCAGGTGCCCGTTTGTATATCGAAACAGAACAGAAAGCAAAAACTGTTTAAATGTACATAATGGATGTAAGTGTACATTTGAGTGTTGTTCAAAAAATTAAAAAAATATGAACCTTTAAACCAAAAAATGATCATTAAAATCATTATTAAAATCTAATCTGATTATTAATAGGGACTGTAGACATTGTTGCCTTTTGCAGATTTGTGTAAACATGACACAAAGGTTTGAGGGTTTTTGTTTAAACGTTGCCCTTCATTTCTAATCATCTCTCTACTGTTATCTATCTACTAGAGCCAGAAAATGCTCCAAAAATAATTTTAAAAGTTTTATTTTTATTATTTATGTATTTATGTAAATATTTGTCTGTTGAATCCCAGTTTTTGCTGCCACAAAACTCGAGTTTGCAACAGAGAGCAACGTATTTTATTAAGAGGGTCATGATAACATTATTTCCTGCTTTTTTTGCATTGACAAAATACAAGCAGGATGAGTTGTGGAGGAAATGAAAAAGGATGGGCAAAGGGCCAAGACTGTAGCAGGTATAACATAATCCAAATATGTGTAAATCATTAGACTGACAGTATCCTATAGTGTATCTCAGAGATCTGAATTAGGTAAAGATGTGACTTTATAGTTACAGACCTGTCGTTGTGCGTCATCCAGAGTATGTTGCAGCTGCCTGGACAGGGTGCCGCACTCGCAGACCTTCTCCTCCAGCTGTTGTTGAACACTGCGAATGCTCGCTTCCTTTGCGGTGAGAGCCTCAGACATCTCTTTGTTTTCTACCTTGAAGTCCTCCAACTTCCTGACAACAGACAAATCAACAGAAAATGTATACACTTCTGTGATTGTTTCAAATCATGTGTTTTGTTATTCCAGCAATCAATTTGCACCAATAAAGGTGTCTGCTCTTCAGTCGTGTTGTAATCACCCTCTCGTTACCTCTCTAAGTTATAAAGTTTCTCTTTGAGAACATTGTTCTCCTCCTGCAGCAGCATGTTCTTCTGCTGAAACACCTCCAGCTGAGAGCCCTGCTGCTCCACCTGCAGATGAACACAATGAACAAGCAACACAGTGTCAGTCACGATAGAAATCCACCTCCATGGACCATCCAGGTGGCCTAGGAGTCTAAAACGCTGACCATATATTCACAACGTCCAGAGTCCAGCATGTTAAAAACTCCATCACAGCCCATCAACACTCCATTTCTCATTTCACGCAATGCTGCACTGACAATTACCTCCAACTGAACATGGACAAAACAAAAGAACCGGTCATTAACACATTAAACACACCACACACAGGACTGAACCCAACCTCCATCCACAGCAAGGCAGTAGAACAGGTCAACAACTTCAAATATCTTGGACCCACGTTAGACAGTAAACTCAGCTTTGATCAACACATCACTGATATCCATAAACGATCCCAGCAGAGACTCCACATCATCCACAAACTCAGAGCATTTCCTGCTGCCCCCCCACCTCCTGTTGTTACTAAAGTATAATACAACCCATGAATGACAGAACCATCACACGTCTCACACTCACAATAGCAAATGACACTGATCACCTCAATCCACACTTCACCCTACTACTGTCAGGCCGCAGATACAGGACTCTTCTTCTTCTGCCATAGCAGCACTGAACAAACTGCTTGCCGACTCATCTGTGGGTGTGTGTGCAGATAGGTGTATATGTGTTGGCATACAGGCAGGGGAATCAGAGGTTTATAATATATAGCTGTCAGTACCTTGTGCCTAAATTCAGAGAGGGTGGCGTTATGCTCTATGTTCCTCCTCTTGTGGACGTCGGCCTCCTGCTGGGCGTCTCGCAGCTGCTGCTCGGTCCTCCTCAGTTTGTCGGGCAGTGTCTCGAGTTCTCTGAGTCGGTCCAGCAGCTCCCTCCTCACCTGCTCCTTCTCTCTCTCCAGGCTCACGTTCACCTCCCGCGCCTCCTTCTGCGTCACCTCCAGCTTCAGGCAGCACTCCTCTGATTCCAGACGAGCCTGCTGGACCTGCACAGAGAGGAAGGATGTCACTCTGTGTTTCCATAAAGAGATTATAACATATTTTCTCATTTTTCAATGTGTGCAGATAGCCATGCAATGATAAATACCATAAGGGATCTTTTTCTCTGTTTTTTGAGTGTATTAAACCTTTAATGAGTGAAAAGTATATAAGATGTCCATCTCGCTGATATGATATGTTTTTTTTTTACATACACGTGACGAAAACAAAATCATGCAAATTTTTAGTTTAAGATAATTTGTTTGCAAATTTTAGGTCTATAACAGTGATTCCCAACTGGTGGGTCGCAGTCCAAAAGTGGACCCCGGGCTCATTCTGAGTGGGTCGTGAGCATTTGGGTCAAAGAAATTCACTTTGAAATATAGCAAATTTCCAGAACAACATTTTTATTTTAAAGAACCATTTCCCACTTCCTAGTTAGTAGCAGCACTACAACATGCAACTTTACAGTGACGTTTGTGGGTCATGTGACCATCGCCTTGCACGTCTGTTGACTGTAGTGGTCTTTCCAGAGACGGACAAAACTGACACAGAATATATTCAGCTTGGTTTTACTACACTGAACACAAAAAAAAGAAGAAGAGAAAAACATTTTATGCAGTGAAGTTCTGGTCGGGCTTGAAAGCAACTTTTCTTCTCTTTATCATTTTCAGCTGCAGCTGTTGTATTACAGTTATTTTAGTTTCCAGGTTGTGAAGGGGCAGTAGTGGTTAAGTCTGTCTCCTCCACTGACAGGTGAAATGGATGGACGGGTGTGAAGTTGGTCTATGTGTCGACCGTAACCTGACGTCTAAGTGAAAATCTGGACCCTGAGGTTAGACCAGTCAAGAACTAGTACGCTAGTGTATAAAGTGAAGCAGCATCACTGACAGTCTCATTGTACCTTCTTCTTGTATTTCTCCACCAGGTTTTCATGCTTTTTGATTGTTGATTTCAGCCGCCGGGCTTCAGACTGCAAACCTCTGAGCTTCTCCTCAGATGACGTCAACTGAACCTAAATATGATGTATGCTTATAATAAAAGTCACCATAATACAGTTCCTTTGGTCCACAAGAATTATGACAGGGGTGATTCCACATATCAGAATTATGCAAAGTATTATAATACTGTAATTATATTAATAACACAAAGCTAGAAGGAAAAGCGATCAAATACCAGAAACCAAGATAATTTCAACAATGTTGTGTGTAATACTCCTCAAAAACACACAATGATGATGATAATGATTCATGAACAATCAACTATAATAAGGAACCACATACGGTTACTAAAAACAACTGATTCTTCTTATATAATAATAACGAGCTCCTGATTAAATACAGTTTTTATTAAAGTTTAAAGTTGAATGAAGGTACTTTGAGTCTTTGGTTGTCCAGCTTGGTGGAGGTGTTTTCAGCACTGACATGTTGAAGCTGATCCCTGAGCCCCTCCCTCTCCGTTCGACTCTTCTCCTCCGCCGAGCGAAGCTGGGAGCTCAGCTCGGCCATCTGCCTGTGAAGGTAGCAGGTAACATAAAGACTGTGTTATGTTGTCATCACAGTCCCCACAAATCCTTTTATAGTCACGTTATTCCAGTTTTTCTAAACCGTTTTACTGCAATGAAACATTAAGCAACTTTCATAAATTTAATGACATTGAGAGTGATTAAATCAAATTTGGGGCTTTTTATTTATATCTTGCAGTGAACTTCTTATTCTATTTTAGCTTATTTTGATTTTCTATTTAATTTTTTAAACTTCTATTCTATAATTATCAAGTATCTCATATATTTTATTACCAGTTAATTTACTAATAACTATTAACAGTGATGTTATGTGTTTTAAATGATCCAAAAGAAGATTTTTTACATAATCCTTTGGATTTTTGGGGTTGGATTTTGATCACTCCTTTATTAAAAGTAAAATCTCTAACATTTTCGACTGGAAGCTCTGACACGTTATCAGAGAAACTCTCTTATCAAATGTTTCAAATCCGAAAAATTTAAAAGCCACAAAAAAAAAAATCACCTGTATCGTTATAATTCATATAGTTGCAAAACTAAGAAATGTTATTAAGAAAATCATTAACATTTCAGGGTTTTTCCCAAAGAGCCTACAACGATAAGAGTGAGAAATGCTGATGTGAAAATCTTAACTTTGCCTTACTGCTGTGTTAAAGCATCAAACTGGGCTAAATGTGTGTCTGAGTCGACTCACAATTTGAGAGCAGAAATTTCTTCTTCTAGCTGTCCTTTAGCTGCTGCCTCTTTAGAGTGGCGGAGGCACCAGTCACTGGATGTGGACAGAGCTTGAGCCAGCTGGGATTCCTGAAAGATAAAACACACACACAGTCTTCTTATTATTGTTAATGTTTTAGTCTTTCAAGAAATTAATTTAGATCTTGGAGAAATGACAACAAGATTCACAGTAAAACTCAGCCAGCAGGAAACTGTCCAGTCTGTACTATATCCTGCTGTATGTCGTGCACAAGCTCAGCCACTCGGTGCCATTTGATGGTTGAGTGTTTCACTAGAATACTGCCTCTGAACCAAGAGGCTGGCTGGACTTCCTTTGAACTTGATTTGCATAAAAGCGTGTGATCAGATAAGGAGCTGTCACCACTGAACACTGCAGTCTCTGTGGATGATCCTGAGCAACAAGGACTTTGTAGAAAGACATGATGTGTGTAATTTTTTGATGCTGTGTGAACCAGAGATCTTGGTGTTTGTAACATATAATGCAAAGAAACCTTTCATTAAATGGTAAAAAAATACTTTATACAAAGTGGTAGATGCTTGATTTTAAAGTCCAACTGAAATCACATTTAATCATCCCTCTTTGCAGTCAAAAATAATGTCAACATGTTTGTATTAAATGTATTGGTAATAGTTTTGCATTATTAGAATGAAGAAAAAAGGCTCTTAGGGAAATATTAAAAAATGCTTCTTGATTGACAGCAGCTGGCAGGCTACCGGAGACAAAGTAAACAAACTGCTGTCGCTAGAAGTCAGACAGACAGCGTGTTGCTAATGGGGATTTCGAAGAGCAACGACCAAACCAGCATCTAACGGGTGCAAAGTGACATTTGCGGGTATGTTTACATGCTGTTTAATGTGCTGCAGCTGAGCAGCTAATTAGTGGCTCTTGTGTTGTGTAGCAGGATGCTATCAGGCTCAGTGTGACTGTCTGCTCTGCCGATAACAGAACGCCACGTTATCACTTTATGCAAGATTTGATTTGATGTATCGACTCCAGTTACATAGACTAATAACGGAACGGTATTTCATCAAATTAATAAAACTAGGAGGCGCCATCATGAAATCAAAGAATTTCAAATATGAATTTCTCCCTTTTGGCTTCTGATTTTTTTTCAAAGGAGAACACAGGACAAGTGATTTACAGAGCAGATATGTTGCTGTAGTAGACAAAAAAGGGTAATTTAATTTCAGTTGGAGATTAAGACAATAATAAACAGCCTCTGTTAAATTATTACAATGTACATTAACATATTGGCTGTTGTTGATCTAACAAGCACTTGTCATGTTACAGTTCAGTATCTCTGCTACGCTGTGATTTTCTGACATAGTGGTGTAGAGCCGGAGTGGAAACAAACCTTCTCCTGCAGTTTGGCGGCGAGCTGCCTGGCTGACTCCTCGGCCCACTCGGCCTGCTGGGTCAGCAGGGCCAGCGCCTCCCGGTCTTGCTGCTCCTGCTCCTGCTCCTCCTCCTTCCTCCGCTGCTGCTTCACAGTCCGCAGCTCCTCCTGCAGAGCCTGGAGCTTCTTGTACTGCTGCTCGTACCTCTGCTGCATCCTCTGCGCAACACAGAGAGAAGGGGAGTGGCATTCACAAACCACGTTTAAGGTGTAATGAAGATATGTTAGTCATAGTTTGTAGCTTGATGGAAGATGGCAACTTGAATTTACAGCAGTTACAACAGAGACCCAGAGTGAAATTAAAATATCAGTCAGTAGCGCTCATTTCACACGGTCAGCGTGGTGTGAAAACAACTGGTCCACATCCGGCAGTTGAAGTGTGTGTGTGTTTTTTTTCTGTATTTTCTTTGTGTTTACAGACCTGAATCTGAGCAGTCAGATGTGTTTTTTCAGTCTCTGCTCTGCTCAGCTGAGACTCCAGATGGTCGCGTGTCGACTCCAGAATTTTTGAAAGCTCCTCTGTCGTCTTTACATTTTCCTACGATGACAGAGGGAAGCAGAGGATGAGTGGGATCACCTGTACAGTACATGAACCTGTAAATGATTGTGTGACCTTTTTCTACCAAGCTTTGATGAAATACAGGTAGGGTTTTAACCTTTTCAAAATCCAAATGCTCAGCAAGCTTGAAGGCCTCTTTCTCTTTGTTGGTGAATTTGGCTAAAAGTCGCTGTAAGAGAAGAAAAAAACATCAGATGTTATCTGGCAGCAGATTAAATTATCAGTGAAAGGAAAAAGAAACACTGTATGTGACATGGTGATTGTTACTCACAATGTTCTCTGCTTCGCTGTCGGCTAATCTAATCTTCAAGGCATCTTTCTGTTCTGACCACACCAGTGACTCTCTCTGTCAGCAACACAGCATTTAAACAACAGTCAGAAGAGAATTATTGCATGTTGACTCTGAGTTTTCTTCTGCATGTAAACTTCCTGTACCTCGTGTTCACTCCACTCTCTGAGGAGCTCTCGAAGGCTGTGGTTCGTGTTGTCAAACATCTCTATCTTCTCTAACAACAACTCCTGCTGCCGTCCAAGTGAAGCTGCGTGTAGCTTTGATAGCCGTTTGTCCTAAAAAAATAATCAAAAACAAAGAAACGTGATCACCCACTGTGCATATATTTATCATCTTTCTGACCAGCTGTGTTCCCAAAATGATTACCTGGTGGACCGGTGCCTGATTACCTTAGCAAAGCTGTCGATAATTTCCTTCAGGGCTGTCAGCTGATTGGCTACTGCTACTCCGTCGATCTCTGCTTCTACGAGTGCTCTCAGGAGCACATCCACCTTTCTGCATTGAGCCCCAGCATCCACCCTGAAAGCAAGAGGACAAGAGTCATTTCAGTTTTTACAGGGATCTACAAGGATGATATTAAGTACTACCTGTGTTTCAGCTGTCATCACATATGGAGTGTTTGTAACCTGCACTTTTTCTATTTATTTTCAAAGGTTGGTTGCAGCAGAAAAGCATTTCTTCCACAAAGAGTTGGTGTTCATCTTCATAAATGATGACAAGTTCAAATCCAACAGTGTGTTTTACCACAATCAGAAGGTTTTATGCCATACAGCTGTTCCACAGAAAAGTCAAAGAGAAACTGCAGCACTGTCTTATAGTTCATCAAATAAAACAGTTTTTCTAAGAGTAAACATAACGCACACGTCTAGTAACAATTTACAAAACACACCGTATTGCTTTATGGTCTATTTTCAGCAAAAGGTGATAAAAAAATCTATGTTTGTGCCTCATCTCTGACAGATTTCTCCCTGTATGATGTTAAACGACAATGAAAAATGGTGACCGAGGAGAGTAGCCCTTGCTTTTTTAAGGGGGATGACAACAAAACCTGACATTTATCACTGATATGATAGTTGCAGCTGTTAAAACTGTCTGGATGGGATTTCTCGCTGTCTAAATTTGGGCCTTTAACCACCTAAAGATAATGAAATGTCTCCCAAAATGAAAAGTAGACAATCAAGTTGTTCTAGACTCTAACACATTAATACAAAGCTTTGTAGTTTTCCAGCTTCTGAAGCGTCTCTTACTTCTTTGATCGACGATTGCTTTCTTGCTCTCTGAGTAGGACGCTGAGGTTTTTGGATACTGCATCCAGCTCTTCTTCCTGCTCCTCTGTGTCACGTTGGAGGTCAGTCCCACCTTCTGACTGATGCTGAACTCTGCTTCTCTGGTCATTAATACAAACAAACAGAACTCATGTTCAGTGAACACACACAAATAAGGCTGAACTTGACTGAAAAAAAGTACCAAAGTTGAATTCTGACAACAAAATGTACAGCAGGGTTGTTCAGTAAAGTATAAATATATGTGCTGAATTCTGCAATCAAACCAGGTGCTGGAATATTTTCTCACAGGAAAAGATTCATGTTCTGAAGTAGGGTTGCAACTAATGATTATTTTCATTTCCCATTAATATGCTGATTTATTTTCCTGTTTAATTGATGAATTGTTTGTCTATAAAATGTCAGAAAATTGTGAAAAACGTCTGTAATTATTTCTTAGAGCCATGGTGACGTCTTCAAATGTCTTGTTTGATCTAATTAACAGTCCAAACTCCAAAAAGATTCAGTTTACCATCATGTTTGACACAGAAAACCTTAAATTCTTACATTTGAGAAGCTGCAACAAGCAAATATTTGGCATTTTTGTTTGTGTTTACATGCGCACCAGTGTCCTGGTTATGATCAGGTTTTTGGAGTATCCCGGTTATGTGTAGAGCAAGTAAACACCATATCCTGGTTTCAGAAACCTTTTGAGAAACCTTGATATGCATACAAATATGCATACTGTATAAACACCTTATGCAGGTTTCTCAACATTCTCTGTTGGTAGAGAAATGAGTGAAATGAGTGAGATGCTGAGGAATCAAGACACAACTGGACCCTGGTGATCAGAAACCTGGATACTGTTAGAATCATGTGAACAGGGAGCTGAATAAAAATAAAATGAGCATTCTTACTCTTTATTCTTTTTTACATTTAATTTGGTTTGTATTTGATTAACTACTTTCAGCACTAAGCATAAACTACTTCTCTAACAGTGTAATCCTGCTAAATAAGCTGTGTGTGTGTGTGTGTGTGTGTGTGTGTGTAAAATAGCATATTTGTTGGTTTTGATTGAAAGTATAGTATGGCAGTGAGAGGTAAACACTATAAAGACACCTGACACATGTATGAGCCCACATCTCTTCTAGAGGACAGTCTTCCTGGAGGAATCCATGGCACCCGGCCCTTTGACCTCCTTCCTTCTCCCTTCACCTGGGCATCTTTTGTCCTATTCTGCAGGAAAAAAAAGGAATTCAGAAGTAAAATATCATCTTCCTACTCTTGATAATTTAGTCAACAATTTAATTGTAAACTCTTGCTTGCTTTTAGCATGTTAAATGGGAACAATTACAATGTGTTGTGAAGAAGCTAACACATCAATACTTAACGCATAGGTTCACACTTTTTCAAGTGCGTCTTAAAACAACACTTCCCTGTTGAGCTGCGGTGGAAGTATAGTAACAAAAAGAGGGACTTTGGCACTAAAAAGACTGTAACGTTGAAAGATATCTACTTGATTTGACTCATTTGGACGCTGAAGCTTCATATTAGCTTCAGATAAACTTTTAAATGCATTTTTGCACAGAAGGAGGACTGTGGATTTTGTCCCCCATCACTTCCATTGTAAGTGCATTATGAAGGGATCTTCTAATGGTCAGTATGAACAGGAGGAATGATTACAGCAAGAAAAACATGTTTCAATGTTCACTTGGGCTCCTGACTGTTGTTTTAAGACAGACTTGAAAATTTCTGAACCTGTCCTTTAAGACAGCTGATGCATTTCACATATATGTTTACATCTTACATTACAAACTATGCGTGTAGCATATTTAAAATTTCAATCAAAAAGTGACCTATGACAAGGTAAAATTGTATTCCCACTTCAATAAACCAGTGTAACTCATGTTGTAAATAAGTTATTTACCTGCGGGGTCTTGCCGGGACTCCTTCTCATATGAACGTGTACAGGTGTGGTCTCCGGTACATGGACATGAACCGGCAGTGGCGGCGGTGAATCCCGGGTTTTCATTCTTCCCCAACGTTAAAACTGCCCTCAGAACGCGTTTAGGGCCAACAAATG
Organism: Scomberomorus guttatus; assembly: GCA_038419695.1. Lineage (NCBI taxonomy): Eukaryota > Metazoa > Chordata > Actinopteri > Scombriformes > Scombridae > Scomberomorus > Scomberomorus guttatus. The sequence continues at coordinate 31,553,577 of CM076450.1, read as the reverse complement.
CCCGAAAGAATAAATATAAACAAACGACAGCTCATTATCAGCGTATTAAGTTACATGTTCCCAAGATAAATCTCGACTTGTGTCTGTGTGGAGCCGACGGTTGTTTGGGGAACGACAAACGAGCCCCCTGATTGGCTCGTTTGCAGGATCTCGTTCTGTGATTGGTGGAGGGGATTTTTTGATAAGCGTTGCCCGTGGTTACCATAGAAAGTAACGGTTAACGTTTAAACCGACTGTTAACAACGCATTTAGCTCATATAGGCATTTCCTTAAAAAATTGCTAATTAAATTTTCAAACGACAGGCTTTTTGTCTGTCTTACTATTGTTTTTATTAGAAAAATACCACAAAAAAGAAAAAGAAAGAAGAAGAAAAAACACAAAAATGAATCTCAAAATGACGGTGACACGACTAAAATGTATTTTGTAGTTGAAATGAGTGTAACGTAAAGCTTATATTCATTTTTAACGGGTTCGTTATGTAACTGCATGTACGCAGTTAAAAAGTAGGAAATGGTTGAGATGACTGTATTTCCTGTTTTTCTGCACGGCACTTCCGAATATTCGCTATTAGTCGCTGCCTAAGTTCACTAATCACCATTAAAGTGGTATATACATATCCAACAAGTCTGTACTTCGACGAGTTAAAGGCGAAATTGTTGAATCCAGTGTATTTTCGATTGGTATTTCGATAACCAAAACGACGCTGATCGATGTTCAGTCGACGTGCTGTCTCGGGTAAAAACAAAGCTAGTTAGTTTGCGGGTCCATGTGCGTGCAATGAGATGCAAACGGGGCCTGCGGCTGCTCGTAAAGCAGCTGGAGAGGTTAATAATAATGCAGTACATTTCCTTTGTACTGCTGTTTTACCCTGCTGCATACCGGCCCGGTGAGGCGTGCGCTGCCGGGACCAGCGCCGACACGCTGCTGCTGTGCAGGGCGTGCGGACACGAGCTGGCTGCCGGGACAGACATCCACTTCGTCCCCAGCCGGTTGGCACTCTCCAGCCGCAACGACACGCTGCTCGGGGGCCGGAAGGTTAATGTCCAGCTTTTCGAAAACCCCCACGGACACCGGTTTGAGGTGATCACGTTCAGAAAAGCGGACGTTACCCAGCACTGGCCGGCAGATAAGCGCTTCTCCTGGTTCCCGGGGTACTCATGGACGGTGGCTACCTGTCCTCGGTGTAATTCTCATTTAGGTGGGTACAAACCCGTCATCATCCTAAATTACAGTACAGTACACAACAAATTTGCTTAATCTAAAAGTTTCAAGAACTTTTAGGTTAAATCGTGTGTACTCTGATATGAGAAACCATTTCTACAATTAAGAAATAACGCAAATCTATGAAAGCCTTTTCGGCCACATGCCACCCCCCCAAATATCCATAACCCTGACAAAGCATAAATAAACAAACTCTTAAACTTAGAGTCGTTCTTACTTTTAAAATACTCTTATCTATATCTTAATTTGCTATAATCCGGATTTACTATATCCCAATTTAGATTATGGAGAAATACTTTAAATAATAAGCCAAAATTGAATTGAAGTCAAAAAGCTCCATAGTTAGCCACAAAGTAACTGTGGAAAAGTTTTCTTATGAAATACCTTTATGTAGAGCTAAAACTATGATCAGCAATTATTTGCTGGTTTTCTTAATATTCTATAATAGTAAACTGAATATTTTGCAGTTTAGGACTGTTAGTCGGGCAAAACTAGAAATTTTAATATGCCAACTTGGACTCCGGGAAGTTGAAAATGATCTTCAGCTCAATGATTAAAAAATCCTTAGATGCAGCCCTATATATATATATTTTTTTTTTCTTAAACAAGATAGTGTATAAATTAACTATGGAGCAAGTAATAAATTATTACTTTATTTTACTAATAACGTAAGTATTAAACCAGTCTACATACAGATTCAAGTAATTTAGTTTTATGAAATACTATTAGTGCATCAAATTGGCATCACATCATTTACAAGCAACATGTTGAAATAAAGGAAACTTTAAAACTAGTTGAACAAGCTTCCATTGTAATCCCACCCTATACTGGCAGACTTTCCACTTGAGCTAAGAGACCTCAACCTACCTTGCTTAAGGTAATATATGGTGTGGTGCCCATTTAAACATAACAAATCCTGCATTTTAGCCACTGATTTGTTTCTTTCTCACTCCAGGTTGGGCCTTCCAGCCTATCGACTGGCCAGACACGATCACAAAAACCAGATTTGAGGAGTCGGAGTACACCTTCCTGGCTTTAATCACCCATCAACTGTTAAGAGAAGACTTTGCCTCGAGCCTGCTCATAACCCCAAAATCCTTTGTGAGCTGATGTGCATTGACTGTACAATAAACCCAGGTGCCTTTGCTGCTACCTAAATCTATTTTTTAAATAAATTTCTATGCACCTACTTGGTTTGAAGACTCCCACACATGTATACACAGTAAGTTTTATTATTGTAACAAAGCAAGTTGTACACCTCAAATTTAAAACAGTTTCTCCCCCCCCCCCAGCGGAAAAGGAAAGTGATTAAATGTAAATTCTGTGAGATAACGTCTTTTTTTTAACCCATGAAGCAGTGGGGGCCAAAATTTACAAGCTTGTTTTTTTTTTTCCATTTTGTTCTTTATTAGAAATGTCATTCAATTTTCATGGATATCTGTAAAACAATACAATGAAAAAAAAAAAAAAGTCCCATAGAAATGGTGTCAAAATAACCACTCTCCCCAATAACCAACATACTCCTGCCCCTCCCCAGTTTACCCCACCCCCCTCCCCCTAAACATTACAAGTCAAAGGAATGAGCTGGTACTTGTTAACCACATAGGGGAAAAATAACAGTTTTTTTTCAAGGGATCAACACCCCAACTGAAAAAAAAAAAAAAAAATTATGGTGAAAAAAAAAAAATAGAGGTCTGCTAGAGCTAGGTCACTACACCATGGCTTTAGTCAATTTACCACACAACCTTTAACAGGAGGAAATATGTGTGAATTGTCTTCAAATTCTACTCAGGATGCCGTGCTGATTCTATTTTTATACTTTTTTTATTATTATTTTTTGAGATGACTTTGGGGATGGTACTCACAATTCAGGGCAAAGTGCCATTGGCCTTAGATGAGTCAAAGGAGAACATAACATGGCACCAACAGGTGAAGAGGCTTCAGAATGTAAAATGAAGCACACACGGATTTAAAAAAAAAAAAAAAAAAAAGTTAAAAAAAAAAGTAAAACCTTTGCTCCCGAACATGAGTGGAAAAACAAAATAGGGAATAGAAGGTTGAGGGTCTGGGTAGGTGATGTTTTATCTTAGTCGTCTTCTCCCTCGTCATCCTGAAAGATCAAAGGCGACAGTCAGTGGATGTTGAAAACAACTCCGCAACACCATTTCTTTTCTTAACTTTGCTTTACCTCTCCATCTTCTCCATCATCCTCTTCATCCTCCTCTCCATCTTCATCACCCTCCTCGTCTATGTCCTCCAGACCCTCCTCGTCCTCTTCGTCATCCTCACCTTCACCCTCTTCATCATCCATGTCAGGAACCTATGGATGACAATCACTTAGTTTACTTTTCAGTTTAACCAGACAACGTTAAGTGCCCTGCTCTGGTTGATCCTTAATTGACACCCAAAATAATGAGCAGTGCTACATCGACCAAAGTAGCAATCATTCAGTTTTCTGGCAGTTAACATACCAGGTAGTATTGCAGCGGGTTTGGCCAGATGTCGTCCTTGATGACCTCCCCAAGCTCATCAGCGCCGGCATCGGCGTGATCAGTGAACCAAGTGAAGAAGCTCTCTGGCTCTTCATGTTGCCTCTTCCTTCCCGCTTTGTTCTGTGTCTGGCTGGAGCGCTTGGTCAGGTCCTACAAACAAATGGAGAAAAATTAAGTGTCAAGTTATTTAAAACTTGTCAGTACGCAACCTCTTGAGTTAGGTGAGGTCCTGCTGCTATATTGTCAGTTAAGAACCTAAGCTTGCAAAGCAATTCAGGAAAAAAGTAGATCAGAACTCATATATAAGAAGCTACATATGTGAAGCCAAAAATACCTTTTGAATGAGGATTGTAAGAATGCTACATAACTGGTTACAGGTTGTTTTTTAAAAAAAAAAATGAAAAAAAATCCAGTCATAGCTTGTTTTAAGTTTACTTTGCTAACACAAAACTTAATACACATACCTTTCCTGATTTCCATTTGATTTCTGTTGACTTTGAAGATGGGTCTCCGCTCTCGTTCAGATGGAATTCTTTGGAAAGTACTTTGTTTTCGAAGTACGGATTTTCGTCGAAATACTATAAACAAAATATACCCAGGTAAGAACACACACACACAAAAAAAACAAGTTGTGTGTGCAGCAAAGAATACTTACAAAATCTATTCTGTAGCCTGACTTGATGTCTTCAAACTCTGTCACCTCCACCCGGCTCAGGTAATGAAGTGCTTCTTCATCTTCCTCCCCCAGTAGGGCAGATACTAAGGAACAGATTGTGAAGACAAAACTTTAACTCCATACACAGAATCATACAAAAAAAAGCTTTTATTACTTCATAAGCCAGACTACAGAAATGCAGAGCTAAAGTTGAATTGCTTACCTTGTGGATGGTTGACAAACGTGGTGACCCAGAAGTTGGGGATTTTGGCGATCAGTTCTGACCTCTTCTGAAAGAATGGCTGACGGAGTTTGTTGTATTTCTGTTCTACTTTGAGGATCTCCTCACTGGCTTGCTCGTTCAACCTGAGAGACAAAAAAAAAAAAGGTTTTCATGACAGCAAGATCCCCTTTCTGTCAAAGATGTACTAATCACCTCCAGTCTTCTGCTGGAAAGAAAATCTCAGGCATACATAAAAAAAAATAAACTCAAAAACTCACAACCCTGATTACCTGTCAATTTCATTTTGAACTTCGTCAATGTGTTCAATAGCTTCTTGCTGCTCTTTCTCTGTGGGAAAAAATGAATCACAAAAAACAAGGTTTAATACAAATTAATTCAGTGACTAAAACAGATTTTTTTTAAATTAAAACGATTAATTTTTTAAATCTAAACTAAAAATATAGCGTACTACCTCATGTTCACATACAAAATTAAGAAAACAAAAATAAGTTTTTTGCTAATCCGAAGTTGCCTTTAATATCCGCAACTAGTTTACAGTGATCTGAAAAGCTACCGGAGTAGTGAGGAATGTTTTGCGGCAGTTTCGGTGTTTACAGCAGCTTAAGCCTCCGGTCCTCCGGAGGTTAGTGCACTGTGAACGGCCAATGGCAGCAGCTCTAGCGGCTCAGACACTCACCGTTTCCTGCCGGCTGCGACTGACGAGGCCGCGTGGTTTAAATGTGGGACATCTGACTGCACACACACGGAGCCGCGATAACGTGAGACACCGAGTGAGGACACACGCCGGAATAGACCCCTAACTGTCAAACTCCTGCTCATAAAAGATCTGTGTTCAGTTGCCTAAATACATAAAACAAGTGGCAGGTGGATTTAAATGCATCTTCATGACTAACACAACATAACGTCGTCAGCTAGCGTTAGGTAACGTTACAACAACAACACTAGCTTGCTAAATGCTAACGCCTAACGTTAAATGAAATGGCCAACTTTTCCGGTTATTAAACTTTATAATTAGTAAAGTAAGCACTGATTGCCCGATTTTAGGTCATATTACACCAGCACATGGAACAATGATCCTCCAGCATCGCGTACGGCCACTCAGTCAGTATCCATCGACACAACTGGCCACGCTGATGATGCTAAATGAGCTAACATGGCCTCTCAGCACCGGTCTGAACTGAACAACAGCAGCGGCATGCTAACCAACGAGCTAGCTGCTGCGAGCTAAATGTGAATACACGCAGCAAAACACTGAGGTGAGCCACAAAGCAGGTCCCGGAGCGTTAAGCAAAATCAAAGCAACACACACAATAATTATTACCAATATTGCACCCCGGTGGTGGCAATGCAAATTATGTTAAGAGAAGAAAGTGAAAAATGGCGGTGAACGGTGAGGCCGCCATTCCCCTTACCGGAGGTTTCGTCCGCTCCGTCATGGTTCGAGTTCAGCTCCTTTTTACTCACTTTTGCCGCCGAGGCCGACATGTTTTCGCAAGCTGGGGTAACTTACAGACGTCTGAGAGAATAGCTGGTGGCTCTGAATCTGGTTTCTCCTTGAACAGGAGAACGTTAATTCGGCGTAAAGTTCAGCGTTCAGAAGCCAACAACGTGCTGCTTTCCGCACAATGTAGCTGCCGATGAGCGAGGAAGTCAGAGCAACCGCCGCTCACGCGCTCCTTTCATTACGAACGCGTCTCGCAGAGTGGGGCAGAGACGAGCTCCGCCTCTCAAAGTAGGTCTCACTACTCCGCTCCAATTTACTGATTTACTACTCTCTCCTTTTTCAAAACGACACCCAAATTGATCCAAACCTCAAATTGTGACATACATTCAAAACATTTCTGTTTTCCAAATTAAATTACGGCCACAAAAAAATGCGTTTATTCAGGCCAGGCCAAACCTTCAGTTGGACCGACTCGCACTTGCGCACTTAAAAAAAAGATGCTGAATGTCAGTTGGAAGTAGGAGTCTCATTTTGGTGGTGGTCAGTGCTAATTAGCCCGTTAGGCCCGAGCGAATTGTTTATTTTAGGTAAGAAAAAGCCGAATATAGAAGACGTTTATGTCGAGAATATGTCCAGTACTCATTCACTGTGTTTATCAACAAAGCCACGTTCGGATATTTCGTGAGGAAAACCGTAGTAGCCTACCTTTGTAGTTAGAGGACGGGTTTACAACTATTCCAGTGTTCATTTGGAGGGGTCCAAAATGAACATTGGAATAGTTTTTTCTTGCCATGATCATTCCTCCTGTCCATACTGACCATTAGAACATCCCCTCATAATGCACTTACAATGTAAGTGATGGGGGACAAAATCCACAGTCGTGCCACCAAGGCGAAGACTGTCGCTTAACAGGTTAAGCTAGTGGACGTGTAATAGCTTAATTACGACAAGTGCACGGTGAGAAATTACAGTCTATTCAAGTGTGTCTTTTCATGTCGACATGTAACTCATATTAATGGCTTTCAATCAATCAGTCGCCTGTCAACTTGAGCTCACCAGTCTCCACTCTCACATAACAGGGCAACATACAGCTGACAGGAAGAGGACAACAGCAGCCACAAGAGCTGTCATGTAGTTATGCTGACAAGTGTACATACATGTACGTGCAGAGCTTGGAAAAATTCACAGTGTGTTGTCAGTAAACCTATATGTCCAGGATCATGTTCAGGACACTAGCAGCTGCTCTTACATTCCCCCACCTCCTGTATGTATGTTGACTGCTATCAGTGTTGTTATTATTAATGTCTCTCACACCCCTCCTTGTCACAGCAGGTTAAACAAACCTCCTAGACCCTGCAGACTGGTTTCTGCCTTGTCCCGAAGAGATCAGCAGCAGCAGCTCTGTGTTTGTCTTTTGGTTGGTGACAGCACAGGAGCATGTGGTCATGCAGCGGCCAATGCCGAGCCCAGAGCAGGCGATCAACACTATCAGACTAGCAGCAAGCAACAGCAGCAGCAGCAGTGCTGGTACCGGAGAGGAACTCTGCCGTCCCCCTGCAGAAAACCCCCCCTAAAAGAGAGACACACAGAGAGAGAGAGAGAGAGAGAGAGAGAGAGGGATTTGGTTACAGAGCGCATGATGAGGATGCAGCGGGAAGGGGATGTTGCAGAGCAGGCTGCAGGGAGGCAAAAACAAACAGGAGGACAGGCTGTGTGATCCAGGACCTCAAGATGTAGGAGCCGCATCAGAAGAGCCCTCAGTCAATGTGTGTGTGAACGCACCATAACATTAGGGGACTTGTTGTGTTTCAAGGATAGTGAAGGTGGAGAGGCGCAACCTGAGAAGTCCCCGCTCCACCTCCACAGAGGATGACAAATTAGTCCTTATTCAGCAAGGAGCACGAGCATCACCCTGAGGTTAGTGAAGTGCAAAGTCATACTGTTTCCAGCTGATGTGAACATGTTGTTCTCACTTATTCCATCTTTTCTTTGGCACTTGTTTTTATCCAGTATGAAAATGAGTTGTGTTTGCACATAGCCCAGCACTGTTGCTGGTGATTTCCTCATGTTCTACCACTTGTTATGATAAACTATGGCTCAGTCAGTGTGTTGTTTGTGAATGTGCTCCCATCCGAGCTGACCTGTTAGGAAAAAAGCGCGGTGATGAAGTGGGGCTTATTGTCTCTTGATGTGATGTCGTTATCCAGGATCAGATGTTGTCCACAGCTCAGCAGATGCTGCAGGATAGCCGCTCCAAGATCGAGCTGATCCGACTGCAGATTATCAAAGTCACCCAGGCTGGTAGCAGCAGCAGCGGCGGCGGTGGAGATGGTGGCAGTAACCAAAACAGCTCCACTTATGGAGGTCAGAATCCTTGGGCCAAGAGTCCCTCAGAGGGTCACTGGATGTGAAAAAGCACATTTTAAAACAATTGAATTGAATTGTGAAACAATTTATGGCTTGTTGGTTACAGTTAGATTTTCTAAATGTGAGTGAGTTGGCTGGCTCATTAAAACAGAAATCTACCAGAAATAAGAAGCGAAAACATAATAGATAACAACATGTTGGAATAATAAAACTCTAATATAATTTTTTGGCTTGAAAGAAAGGCTTTTGAACCTCCAAATCTCATTAAATCATTACAAATGTGATGGGAGTTAAAGCTTGAAGAAGCCTCAGCATCTGGTAAAGAAATCAGAAATCAAATCAGCCCCCCTGCAGATACTGTATGTCACTATATATGTTATTTTATCTTCATTGGGGGAGTAAAAACCTCGCTTGTTTCTTTTAGAAAATGACTGTTTGCTGTCAGAGGTCACCGTCCTCTCTCCGTTTTGGGGGATCATGACTTACAAACACTTGTTTTTGAGACCGACTGAGAACTACTTGTTAAATAGATATTGTTAAATATGAAAACTTGGTGAAATTGAAGTGGTTAGACCTCTAAATTACAATTTTTAAACTTTTATACTTGATGTGTCTCGAGGACCTTTGCCCAACAACACCAGTCTTAATCTTGTTTCCTTCCTGCTGGTGTTAATCCTAATATGTTGTTTAAAAATGAATGATTCAGTTCAATTAGGTATAAACATGCCCAAGCTTTCCTCTAACTGACTAGGTGTGGTAATATTGGCCGACCTGTTGTAACAAGCCGCAAAATAATTTGGTTTCAGTGAAGAGTTTAACTGTCCCAAAACTCCAAAAAGATCGTCTTTGGTTTGTAAAAAATGACAAGTTCAAAGATAGTGAGTAACAGAAGAAAATATTGCCTTCTGGCAACTTCAGTTCAGAAATATCAGAGCTGGTATCAAAAACCCGCATTGGTTGAAACTGTGCTTCCTGCCAACTGTCATCTTTGTGGGTGTTGTTAGTATAATCCGGAAAGTGAGAGCACTCTGGTAGCATTAATAGAGATGGAAAGTAAATGTGACATTTAACTCTAAACTGGTATATGTGTCATTTGAAAGCTCTGAAACTAACACTTATAAAATGAGTCATGGCTCGAAAGTAAAACGATATGAATTACGAGTCCAGCAACTCCTGTACCTCATTTCCTCGGCTCATATTTCCTTTACCTGACCCCTGACCTCCTTTCCTCATGATTGATTCTTTACGATGTTGTTTGATCTGCAGTGAACCAAAATCTTCTCAACTAATGCAGGCAGTTTAATTCAGTGTATCTAAGTGTCAGCTATATATGAAAATGCACTCATTGCCACTCACTGCTTCGTTCACAATATTCATCATCTTTACTTAGGAAAAGTAACACATTTCTTATCAAAAAAGAGGTTTAAAAGAGGATTATTTAATTGTTTTGTCTAAAAAATGTCAGAAAATAGTGAAAATGGGCATTATAATTTCCCAGCATCTAAGCCCAAAAGTCCAAAAACAAAAGATAACCTGTTCACTATCATGTATGACAAAGAAAAGCTTTAAATTCTCAGATTTGAGAAGCTGAAACCATCTTATGTTTGACATTTTTGCCTACAAAAGACTAAAACCATGATTCAATTATCAAAATAGTTGCCTTAATCTTTCTCAAATATAAAGTGTTCCTAAGATAATTATTTGTTATTAAATAGTTCAATTAATCAGCTAATAGTTGCAGCTCTAGATGAAATAACTGCTGTCTTTGCCTATAGAGAGCAGCACCACTATAATTTCCCGCTCACTTTAAGCAGATGCACAACCTGACTAAAAATGTTAAGAAATTATGTGCAGAATGAATGCTATTTACCATATAAACAAGACTAAGGGTCTGCAGCAACACTCATGGCTCTGTGAGGCTGTAGTTAGGTGCAGTGACCTTGAGCTAAATGCTAATGTCAGCTTGCTAACATGCTCACAATGACAATGCAAGTATGCTGACGTTTAGCAGGTTTAATATTTACCATGTTTACCATCTTAGTTTAGTCTGTTAGTGTTCTAACATTGTGTTTAGAGCTGCAATGATTAGTCAATCAACAGAAAATTAATCAGCAACTATTTCGATAGTCGCTTAATCATTCTGAGTAATTTTTAAAGAAAATATACAAAAATTCTCATATTCTAGCTTCTTAAATGTGAATATTTTCAGGTTTCTTTAGTCTTTTGTGATGTGAACAAACTGAATATCTTTGGGTCATGGACTGTTGGTCGGGACAAAAAAAAGACATTTTAGGTTACATCCTAGGCTTTGGGAAACAGCCATCGACATTTTTCTGACATTTTATAGACCAAACTACTAATCGATTGATCGATAATGAAAAAAAATCGTTAGTTGCAACCCTAATTGTGCTAGCATGCTAACATTTGCTAAGTAGCTAATTAGCATAAGTACATCTGAGGCTGTTGGGAAAGTTATTAGTTTTGCAGATATTTGGTTGTTTAAAAAAAAGTATTGGACACAAAAATTTAGACCTGATGATGACACTAAATGAAAAGTCAGGGGATCATCAAAGTGTTTGATCCTTAGGAGGGAACATGAATGTCCAAATTTCATGGCAATCCATTTAATAGTTGAGACATTTCACTTAAAACCACAAATGTAAACTTCATGGTGGCGGTAGAGGAACAATACAGTCAGTAGGATTCATTCTCAGGGGACCATGAACGTCTGTACAAAATTTCACAGCAATCCATCAAACAGTTGCTGAGCTATTTTCAGAAAATGTTCTATTGGTGTCTTGTTATATTAACTTTGCAACACTTGAAATTTTCATTTTTATCTTGCCTTTTATATATTTTAGATAAGTGTCACCTAAATGCCACAAACATAAAAAATGTAATGTTAAGTCATTTGCCTGGAGCACAGTGACATTTTAGAGGAAAAGGACTCACTTCAGCTTTATAAATATTGATTGCAGGAATGAAAAGAGTTTCAGTGAGGTTCTGTGAGGATCTGTAGCTCCTCTGAAATGAATGCCTTCATACTGAAAGTGAAGTGCTTTTACAGCCTCTCTCCCTCCCTCTCTCTCTCTCTCTCTCTCAGGGATCTCTCCACTTGCTGTCAGTCCTGTGGATGCCCGTTTAGCGGAGTTGCAGCACTACATGCAGAGAGAGAAGGATGCGTTGGCGCTGGCCAAAGATGTGGTGAAGCAGCTGGTGGGAATCTCATCGCTGGACCAGAAGGCACTGGCTGAGGTAGTCCTCTCAATCTGTTTTATTCTAAAGTAGTTCTACATCAGGGGAGCCATAATGTTGATTTTTACTTTGTTTTAAAAATAGGTACAGACTGGCAGTAGTTTACGCAGGTGTGTAATATTATGGTTTATGATTGTTACCAAATTTGGAAATTGTTTAAAACTTTGGAAACATTTGCAGATATTACCTTTCAACACAGGCCTTTTCAACCAACTAAAGAGAAGAGGTTGATAGAGATATTTGGGGATTTGAGCTTATATATTTAATGTTTTAAAACTGCTCATTTTCATGTCAAAAACTTCAACAAGAATTCAGTTATTTTTCCTAAACTGGATTACTGTCAGGGTGGAAAAAGTCTCTGAACCAGCCTTTAGGTCATCATGGGACATAAAACTCTTCACTGTAACCAAACTGATGAACTTTTTTCAGTGTTATCAACTCTTCAAAGCCAGGAGAAGGAGAATATATTTAGAAATAACTTAAAATGACCACAATGGTTTAGCCCTCACATATACTTTATATTATTTTTTATAGATTTTTTTTTGTTCAACTGCTGTTTCCAAGGTCGAGAATGACCGTCCATGATTAGCTGTTTTTTAAATGTTTTTTCCTTGTTTTCAGAGAACCAATGGTTTCTATTTATTTTAATAGCATAAAAATAATTTGTAGACTCTTGCTTGAGTTGTGTAATCTGTCACAGTTAACATCAAGTCTGCAAATAATTTAATTAATTAGTTCCATTATTGTTCCATGGTTTAGCAATTTAACCATTTATAATATTAGTACCAAAGTCCCAAAATCTAAAAATCTGTAAGGCTGAATTTTGGAAAAATATGTATTAGATGAGGCCTGAGACATCTAGAATATTTCCATTTAATATCTGAACTAAATTTCCAGAAAAGGTCGACTCATGGTGGCGCTACAGAAAAAGCCAGGTGATCACTGTTATGGAATTTTCTATCCTTAAGGGTTGCAACTCATGGTCAGGCATGGGCCTTGAGGCCATAGACAGTAACCGCACTAAATCTTAACAGAGAAGACACTGTCTCTCCCTGATATGCGAGGCAGCTGTTTGGGTTGCTTGAGGAAGGCAGGTGTCAGCCTATCTCGACGGTGCCTAGTAACCAAGGTCGGGGGGACTGACTGCTGGCTTCCTAGACATCACAGATAGCTGGCTGCTGATATCCCATTAACATAATCAGACAACAGTGGCCCAAACTAGAATGTGCTGTAACGCGGGTAAATACATTCGCCTTGACCATTTCTGGGCGTATAGTATTTATGGCTTTATCTGTAGGGGTTTAAAGTCTGACCACCAGCATGAGCTGGCAGAATGTGACACCGACTCATGAACCTACCTGCTGTACTTGAGAATGTCTCTATTTCTCCTTGAATAAACATTACACTATAAGACTTTAGAGGCTCCTGAACACTTTCTTCTCTCCTGACCGGACCATTGATCAGCAATTTCTTGATGTCAGTACAGACATGGTAATATCCAATAGTTGTTGAGTTATTTGACTAACTGACTAACAGACTGACATTGCCATTCCCAGAGCCATGTCACTAGCATGGATAAAAAAAATCTGAAAGGCTACATTATGCTTTCAAAAATAGTCAGCAGTAATGTTAAGTTTTTGTATTAAATGAGCTAAAATATGCAAAATCCCTGAAAAGGGTCCCAAAGAGTTAACTGAAAACATAAAATACGCAAAAAAGTTTTTGTAAGGTTTGATCTTGATTACTCTATATATCAAAGAAGTCTGACACTGTTTAGCTAAATACTGATATTTGATAAAAGCCCAAAATATGTTTGACATGGAAACTGGAGCAATACTAATCCTATCCCAAAATACCAAACAACAGTGTGTTTAAAAAGACCAAATATAACAACACATTGTTTATCCTCCCGTCAGGCTCAGTCTCGGGTGCAGGAGTCCTCCCAGAAGCTGGATCTTCTGCGGTTGTCCCTGGACAAATGCCTGAAGGAAAAGAGCCAAGAGTCTCTAGAACAGCCTGCTGGAGAGGTCGACTCATCATTGGGACCACCCAAGTCTCCCCAAAACCTCAGACCTGGATGCCCCCTGCCCACATCCCCGTCCATCTTCTCTATTAGACCGGCCTCTTTAACTGGTATCATCAAAGATTGTGCTGTTTCTGAACAATGCTGACATAAAAACATCAGACTGAAAATGTTTTTAAATGTGTATGGACATTAATTTTTCTACATTGTGAGGCACTTAAAATGTTTAAATAAGTCTGTCTGTGTGAGAAAGAAGGCCATGCTAATACTTAAAATGTGTTCAAATTGAATTAAGTAAAACATTGTCTCATATTCAGCCTAATTTATAGGTCAGGGATTCTGCACAGCACCAGATTACCTTGTACAGGAATTACCTAAACAACATTTTCTTCTAAAAACACATTGCAAGTTGAATTTTTTGCTCAAATATGCAGGCTTTTCTCTGTAGTATCATGGATCCCCTGTCTTTGAACATGATTTACCATACGCTGGCAGTGTATAATCAGCACATGTAATCTGTTGGTTTTGGACGGTTCAGTTGTAAGCCAGTCTCTCTCTGCATGAGGTAGAGAAAAAAAAGGTGAAAAAAGCCTTTTGATGATGTAACAAGGAGACAAATCCTGGAGTTGCTCTGTTGGCAGTGAATAATGAGAGCGAGTCTCAGAGCAGTGAAAACACTTGGGGTGATTTTCTGCTCCACAGCTGTTAGCACTACAGCGAAATGAAGAAAATGAGGATGTGAATGCTCAGTGTGCAGCTCCAGACAGCGATGATTAGAGACTTGAGTCTGGGAGATTTATTCATGCTGACAAATCAAAGGTTTTATTTTAAAATGCTGTGTTGACTTGGGTCAACTGTCTTAACTGAGATTCATTACTGTTTACCATTTAGAAAGACACATGGTTCCATGCTGTTAACTATTTACTGTAATAAGAAGTGCTCAAAATCCTGCTTTTACACTTGATATAATTTAATTTAGTAGATGTCCTCATTGTAAATTGAGAGTCGAAAATATTCTATTTTTTAAGTCAAAATTAACTTTTCTTCATTATTTTTCAGGGAAACTTGAAGTCAAGCTTCTTGGATGTGAAGATTTACTGAAACCTCAGACAGACTTGGAGCAGGAAAACCCTCCGAGTCCCACCGAGGAAGGTTCACCAGCTGCTCACAGGATGGACGGACCCTCTGGTGAGTGGACATTTTGCATTTTTAAGCCATTTTGATTTTTACATTTCACTGTTTTGACCACTGTTAAGTTGTTTCCCACTTGTGTTTTCTACTGAATAGACAGTAACATGAAATGTTATTGATCACTCAAGTAAAATTTGATTCTTGAAGCTGCAAAACATGCACGAATAATGAATATGAATAATAATATAGTAACAGTAAAATATTTAAAATGACAATTGATAAAATAGTAAAACACTAAAAAGCAAAAAAAGTGTTTTTTGGTCATGAAATATAAACATATGCTTGTTCATTTGAGTATGTGAACATGAGTGTAAGTGAGTTACAAGCATGTTTAGATGTAAAGGTTTTTGGCCATGTGAACAGAAGTTTGATAAAATAATATAAACTCAATGTCCATATACGAGCTCTTACCAGGGCTTTCAATAGCAACTGAAGTTCTTCATCAATGAATGCGGGTTGCTTAGTTATTTTGTCAAATGTATAAAGAGACATGTATAAAGGTTAATCTAATATTACTAATAGTATACTCACATTTTATTACATTAAATCCTCTGCCCTCGATGGTGGACGGAGGCTATGTCATCTCAAAAAGTCATTTGCTAAATGGCATGACATTTACTAGCTATTTTCTCTAAATTGAACAGAAAACATTATACTTGATGAACAAGTATAAACTCAATATAAGGCTCTGCTTTGGAAGCAGGAGAATTGCTCAAAAGAGGAAAAAATCATCCAAGGCACTCTGAGTCTTGAGTACCTTGTTTGTTTCTCTTTAAAATGACTATTAGCTCAAAGCACCACTGTACCTTAAATATTCTCTTCAGACACGTTTTAAGACATATAAAAATATGATTTGTGTCTTTCATGGGTTTTCCACAAAAAAATCTATGAATATTTTTAGTGCCAAAGGTTAAAATACTAGACACAAGATATCTCCTGCATCACTGAGGAGGCTTCATGTTTGTACATCACATTTGTTTAAGTTACATACTGGACCATGATTGGCTCCAAACTAGTTGTGATGTCACAAAATCATCTTGTCTTGAACTCAGATTTAAGGTGAGCACAGAGAAACTTTCCAGTTTCAGCAAATGAATGCGAAAGCAAACTCTGCACCTACATTATTCTGCACAGAGAAGAGAACAACATCTAATTAAAGGGACGGTAAGCAAAACACATTTTTGAGTGGAGGGGAACTGAAAGTTCAGTCTCACAGAGACTCTTTGTCTCATTGGTTTCAGGACGGTCTCGGTCATGTGTTACTTTATGTCCAACAGCAGAGATCAACGCAGTTCTCAGGCTGGACGGCAGAGTTGTTGGCCGGACACGCTGGGCAGCCGTCAGCAGACTGAGCTGGGATCAGACGTTCTGCATCCAGCTGGAGCGGGTGAGTTCAGTCACAGACATGCAGTCACTCAGTGAGCTGCAACCATCAGCTGGTTAATCGATTAGTCAATTGACGGAAAATATATCTGTAACTATTCTGATAATCAATTAATCGTTTAAGTTATTTCTTCAAGAAAAATGCCAAACATTTGATGGTTCCAGGTTTTTGATTGTGAGAATATGCTTCTTTTCAGTGTCCTACATTATAGTAAAGTGGTTTTCTTTGGGTTTTGGTCCGTCAGTGAGACAAAACAACACATTTGATGACATTACCTTGGGCTGTAGGGAAGTGCGATGGCCATTTTTCACAATTTTTTGGTGTTTTACAGATCTAGGACTGCAACAAAACAAAAGAATTGTTTTCACTATTGATTAATCGGTCGATTATTTTCTTTAGTATTTATTATTAATCGATTAGTTGTTTGATCCATAAAATGTCAGAAAATGGTGAAAGATGTTTCCCAAAGCCCAAGATGACGTCCTCAAATGTCTTATTTTGTCCCAACCAATAGTCCACAACACAAAGATATTCAGTTTACTTTAGAGGACTAAAGAATCCAGAAAATATTCACATTTAAGAAGCTGGAACCAGATAATTTTTTCTTTTAATTGATTATAAAAATAGTTGGCGATTAATTTAATAGTTTAGATTAATTGGCTAATAATTGGAGCTCTAAACAGCTCAAACAGTTAATCTAGAAAATAATCTGCAGATTAATCAATAATGAAAACAGTTGTTGGAGTTTGAGTCCTAGTTTAATCACATCCTAGTTTTGATCATATTCAGTGTACAATGTTTCCATGCAGAAATGTCTTTGACTCCTTCACATCTCAATCACTTTCTGTCACCTCTGTACCAAAGAGTTTCCTCTGCAGTTGAGGATAAACCCAATTTGGCTTCTGACCATTCTGGCTTATATAACTTCATCAGTATTACTGGTGTCAGACTTTAACTTTTATATCAGCATGCAGATCATTATTACATTGTTTATGATCACATATTTTGAGCATATACGTTTATTCTTGACCTTTGGAAACAGTATGTGTTGCAAAATTCTTTGATCTTTTCTGACCTTTGAACTGCATATCACAGTCTTCTGCAAATGAAGGTGGCTCAGGTGTCATACTGTTCACTGAAGAAGACCGCAAGGTGTGTTTGAAAACCCTAAAATGCTTGTAAGCTCTTGTTACATATAATATTTTGGGTTTTATTGACTAATTGCTACTGTATATAACTCAGGACACACTTGCAGACATGACAGACAGTAATCACAAACCTGAATCAGGTGATTACACAGCATCCTGACTTCTATTGTAGTACTCCAGCAAGGTTTGTCAAAATCAGGATAACACTCCATTCAGGTTTCTGACATCAGGATGTTTACATGCACAAAAACATATTCCAAAAACCGAATGTTTTTACGTCCCTCCCAGTCGCCCTGTTTCAACCTGAAATAAGTCGAATTACAGAAATAAGACACCATCAAAGTACTGTTTCCTTCCCAAAGCGGTGCTCCTGGCAGGTTAAAGGAAACAAGATCAAAGGCGGTATGTTCTCCTGGTATGATAAATGTACATGCCTCAGTGACATTGGTGCAGATACAAACAGCATCAGCAGCTTACAGGCTGTAGTAACGCTGTATATGCTGACACACATAATACAGCAACCACAGGACCTTATAGAGTGTAGAAAGGCACAGAGCAGGACAGACAGGACAGACAGGAAATACACACAGTTGACATATGAAGAGTTACATTTGATATATTAGTAGATTAACTGATTAACAGATCAACAGAAACCTTAAAGTTTCTCTGGATGTAGATAGAATCGTCTAGCAGGGAAAAACTGTGTAAGATGCAGAAGTTTAAACTTTTGCTTTTTTTTTTTTTTTTTTTTTTACAGAAAATTGTTTTGAATAAATGTTTGAAAAACAAAACCTTGAAATGTTTCTGGTCATGATGTCAACTACAGAGTAATAAAATATATCTCTGTACCAATGTAGTTGAAAATGACCTCAATGACATGAAAATGAAAATATGACAATCTAGTCTATTAATACATACAGCATACTGTATGTTCATAGTCATGTGACTGTAATAGCACAGGCTACCAGGTAGTGGGTTTAAAACATTTTTACAACAATTATTTAGGTAATTTATTAAGCAAAATTGCCAAACATTCTCATTCCAGCTTCTCAAATGTGAACATTTTCCTCCTTTTCTCTGTTTTACATTAAGGTTTTGGACTGTTATAGTGCTAGTCGGACAAAACTAAGAATTTGAAGATGTCACCTTAAATAACAGATTTCTCAATAAAGATATTCATAACTGTGGTTGCAGTCCTATTCTGCTCTAACAAAGAGGTTACTGTCAGTGCTGTAAAGGTGACTGAATACTGGACGAAAAGACAGGAAGTATCTGTTAGCAGGAGGAGCTGCAGGGACACTGTGTTGGTTTATTATTGTTGTAGTTCTGCCTCTGACCAGCAGGTGGCTCCCTCATATCTGCAGATATTCATTCATCACAGAATCTGACTAATTAGTACAAAGTACAGTAAGTGTGCAGGAGGGTTACATGTTCAGTACTTAGAGTTGGTTGGTTGGTTTGTGAAGAAGTGAGCTGCATTTTCTGAGTTACTAGGGATTGATGTTTATTGGCATATTACAGGCAAAATGAAAGAAGTCATACTGAACACCAGCTGAAATCCTCAAAGCAAATCAAAAAAAATTAAGTGAAATAATTTTTTGGTATCAAAAACTTCACAGGTTCAGTCACTTTCTATGTGTAAGTAACTTCCTGTAATCTCATACTTCTCAGTATTGTTTGTGTTCATTCGATGGCTCTTCTATCTGTGGGTTTCTGACAGTCTCGAGAGCTGGAGATCGGTGTCTTCTGGCGGGACCGGAGGGCGATGTGTGCTGTCACGTTCCTGCGACTGGAGGAGATGATGGACAACCCAAACCACTCCCAGGGTTTGAGTCTGGAGCCACAGGGCCTCCTCTACGCCAAGGTACACACACCGCCCTGCTGGATGTTTGATAAGAGAGATTACCAAACAATCAAGCTTTAATTTTAAAAGGTCATTTTATTTCAAGGGAAGAAAAACAGTGACGGTTGAATGAGTATACATCTCCTGCCAGGGAAATTCTCAAAGTATGACAAAATGAATTTCCAGATTAAACCAGATTTGTCTGTCTTCATGAGTGGATTGAGTTGAGCACAAAGCTTGTTAGAGGACCTTGAGATAAGATTTTTTTGTTAAATTATTATTTTTAATCATCAAAAATGAACTTTATAAAGGTTCGATTTTAAAAGAACATTTTTAAACTACCTGGGAAATAATGTGGAAGTGCTTGTCAGCCACCTGTTACACATTTAATGAAACAGTGAACCTGTTTTCATTTTACACTCTGTGATGTCCACAGTTGGGAGGAATAATCTTCAGTTTTGATTACATCACCTAGTTGTCATATTAACATTAGCTATCGGGAATAAGTTTCAAATGTGTGCTCATTTTTATGCATTGAAACATTTACTTTTCTTAATGTTTAATTTTTTATTCAATGTCACATTTAAAAAACATATTTTTCTCTAAAATACCATTTTGTGAACCTCATGTCTTAAACATGTTTTTCTCTTTTTTATCATTAGTTTTTAATTGCGCTGTCACAATATCAAATGTTTTTTACAGGAACTCTTGACAATAAACATGTAAAACAACTTTTTTCTGGTCTGGATTTTAAAGCTTCAGTTAATCGCCACTGTCGTTGAGCGGCAGCCGAAACTGAGACGTCAGCGATGTATCTTCACTAAAGAGAGAGGTACAGAAGATCAACCTGCAGGATTGACAGAGCTGTGTTTAATTACTGTTTCATTAGTACAACTTGTATTCGTATTCATCACTCTGTCTACATGTTGTTGGTTGATTTGCTTATTTTCTTCGTCAGGAAAGAACTTCCTCAGAGCTGCTCAGATGAACATGAATTTTGCCACGTGGGGTCATGTGATGATGAGCATCGTCCCTCGCTACAGCTCCTTCACCACGTTCAGCTCGTCCCTCTGTACGACCCCCAACCTGGTGGCCAACGACACCCCACATCCCACCGAGAGGGAGCCTCAAAACACCACTCCACTGCCAAGGTCAGACATAATCTTAAGCATCATAATATGATATAATACATAGTGTTAGATTGTAGTTGGCAGAAAGTAAACCTCTACCAGAGCTGCACTAACTTTTCCAACTTGCATTACAGCATCTTCTGTAACAATATGTTTGTTTATTTTTCGACTTTTGGGTTTTATTGCATGACAAATATCATCAACGCATAGTTATGGCTAGTTTATTATGGCTAAAAAACAAATATCTAACAGCAGAAATCTGATCTAAATTATGACTTAAGTCTCATCAGGTGATTCTTCTCTCAGCTATCTCTCAACCAAATTTTATTTAAATCTGATTCTTTTAAGATTGGTGGATTCTTGTGTTCAAAACACGGATCTACATTTTTTTCAGTGTGAGTGGATACAGTTGGAATAAAATCAAGTTTAAACTGAACAGTAATCTTTTTTTATTTTTCTCTTTGCACATCTGCAGTGAAGCTCCAGTAATCAGACTCAGCATCACTGAGGATCAGCCATCTCCCACCAGCCTCGACCAGGGAGAGGACATTCCCACCATCATCACCACAGCACACAAACCATCATCTGTGCCTGCACGGCAAGAAAATCTGGTAAATCATTTGATCATAAATCTGCCAGCATACAGTATAGATACATTTTTAAATATGTATTTCCTCTTTACTTGTATCCAAAGTGAGTTTAAACAAGTGAAACAGTCACAAAAGCTCTTTCAAACGTTTGCTTTGTTGCCAACATTATAAGCAATATAATAAAAATAATATAAAAAAAAATAAAAAACTTTACTCCTCTAAAATGTTATTATTTGAAAAGCAAATGTTTGAAGATGGTTCACAACTTTTATACAACCCTGTAATAAGCTTCACTTTCATTAGACAATAGAAATCTCCGCAATATGTGTGAGAGCTTGCAATTTTGTTAAATTAAACTTTTCTGCGTGAAATGGCCAAATCAACAGCTGCTGTGATTTGGACTAATTGTCGCATTTCGTGTCGTGGTAACTTGCGTCATGGCTTCGCGCATTCAAGCATTCAGTTGTGCATTCAGGTGGAAGATGGACAAATCTCATCTGCCAACAAAAATGATGCCATAGGCCAAGCAAAACAATTCCCAAATGTTCCAAAATGAGGTTTGCATTCAGTTAGTCAGAAGAATACAAGTTGATGTTGTTCAGACAGCAAAAATGGACATAATCTACCTCCAACATAAAAATGGGCACTTTGGAAATGAAACTATATTTTTATGTTAATGGATTTATTTTAATGGCATTATTGGCTGATTTTATTTGGTGCTAATGTTGAGGTGAAAGTTTATTTAATAAAGGCTTATAAATGGAACTCAAGTACAGTATTTTCTTATAAAACTCTGAGCCCGAGGTTCTCATGTTCAGAAAATACATTTAAAAAATAGCACTGAAATATAGTTGTTTCTGTGATATACAGTATGCTTTTTATCCAAGTAAGTGATAACATATGACTCTTCATTTGTAGTAGTTTTTTTTATTATTATTTTCCTTTGCTTGCAATTTTTTCCAATTCCTGCCATTTTACCGTGATAAGAACACATAAAACATTGCAAATTCTATCGCAATTTTTGAGAAAAACATGCAGCAAAATCAAGCATTCTTGGACACAATAATCACACAAAAAACTCTGCGAAATCCTGGAGGGACTGGTTAGAATGGGTTTCATTTTTGTTTCCATGATGGATTTCTGATTTTAAAACCAAATGCTTTAAATGTAAATTTTAGGTTTTAGTTCGTGTGGAGGGATTATGGGGCTCCTAAGGAGTTCAGGCTTTTATACAGCTGTTTAAACTTATTCAGTGCTTTTAAAACTCTTTTGGAAAAACTCCAAACGATCTGCTGGTCAGTTGGAAATCAAGGCTGTTCTTGTCTGATAGCAACAATACAGGTAGAGCAGGTAGAAAAGAACATTTGTAAAAGTATTGACATTGATGTTGGGATATTTTATGTATTGATGTTCCAAACTTTGTTTCTGTTTGCAGTCCATAAACAATACAGAAGAAAATGAAGATGAGTCTGTATCTGCTCTGAAGTACACACACACACACACACACACACACACACACCCTCCACCATACAATAAATGTTGAGTTGAGTTGAGAAGTATAGTTTTATTTCATCTGTTTTTTCATGTCATAAGGATGCAGATGGAAGATTTCAAATACATTTCGGTTCTTGGCAGAGGACACTTTGGAAAGGTAACAGTTTCATAGTTTCTTCATTTGAGCTCATTGTGCTCCATCAAAGCTTCTTCTCGTCTTTTTTCTCAGTGTTGGTTGCAAATGATTTGTCCAGGTCCTGCTGGCAGAGTTTCAGAAGACAGGAAAACTGTACGCCATCAAAGCCTTGAAAAAAAGAGACATTGTGACTCGAGACGAAGTGGACAGGTGAGTGAAAGGATTTGAAAAGCTTTAAAGGGTCAGTTAACTCAATTTATAAAAAAACGAGACCTGACAGCAGGTTTATCAGGGTCCATGCAAACTACACAACTTGGGACTGAAACATAGACCACCGCTCAATAGGGATTAAACAGAGGGTTTAAAATGCATGTTTGTAGGCTGTAAATTTACTTTGAGCTGCACAAATTCCATTCACTTCTATTGTTTTGGTGTTTGAACCTTGGCACATAATACTGACTCTCCATGGCTATACATGTCTACATGTAATTTGGTTGAACTGACCCTTTAAACTTTAATGATAAACAATGTTCAGTAGATGGCTGCTATTAACAGTATTTTACCAAGTATCTGTCGCATTAATGCATTTCACTTCATTAAAGCCTATTTAACAGAATGAAGAAACTTTATTGGATTCCCTGTTAACCATTAAGTGATTCTACTACAGCATAATAAGAACAAGTTAAACACTTACTGCAACTTAAATCAGTTTGAACATAAATGGAGACAAGTATGGATGTAACTGTTTGTATGGATTACAGGTAGTAGTGGCAACTGCCCTAAGACACCAGTCCAATGGTTTGTTATAATTTGATTAATTATTTATTAATTAGTTTGGAAATATGAACACAATATTAATTGATATGATAACGCAATCTTGTCTTTTAGAGGGGCCCGGAACTAGTTGTTAACAGCTTATTTTTGTGCTTTTATTGTGCCTGTTTTCGTAATAAATTTGTGTTTCATCAAATTAGCTCAATCTACTTGACACACATCAGTCCTGGGACCAGGTTAGTTTGAAGATGCCATGTTTATTTTTCTGTTTGCTCTCTACGTAATAGACACTCAAAGGCACCAGCAGGTTATTCTCGCTCTGAGTTTAGGGGCCCATTGTTGTCTCAGCAAAGAATTTAAACCAGTCAGAATTCAAACAGAAATTCACCTGTCGACCGAAGGCCACGCTTAAGCAGAAATGGGACTAGAGCTTTCTCAATATGAGCCAAAACTTAAAGAAACAGCAATATCACGTTAAGACATTCAAGCAACATCTAATAATCAGCAATGTGGCAGACAAGTGTGTGAAATCTATAAAATCCAAAGGAGCTCGTGTTAATCTGAGGCGTTCACTCTGCAGCCTTATGAGTGAGAAGAGGATCTTTGAGATGATCAACGCATCCAGACACCCGTTCCTGGTGAACCTCCACGGCTGCTTTCAGACCAGCGACCACGTCTGCTTTGTCATGGAGTATTTACCAGGCGGCGACCTCATGATCCACATCCACAACAACGTCTTCACCGAGGCCCAGACCAGGTCAGTCTGCGCTCCTGTTGGAAACAGTTTAAGAGTTTGATCATTTCGATCTGAAAAGCAAATACCTGCGAGTTTCTCTTAACAGAGGACCTGCCTTGACAGCTGGTATCTAAAGGCTCCTAATTTGATTCTGTCCTGTATTATAATCTTAAATCTGTTGTTGTCTACAGGTTTTATTCAGCATGTGTCCTGCTGGGTTTAGAGTTCCTGCATCTTAATAAAATCATCTACCGGTAAGTTCTGTAACATTTTGGCTGAAGTGATTTCTTGTTGCTGCAAACCTACAGTAGCTTTCTTCTTCTTATCTCTCAGTGTCATTATACGTACCGTGTGTTTCACACAGAGATCTGAAGCTGGACAACCTGCTGATGGATGCAGATGGATTTGTGAAAATCACAGACTTTGGACTTTGTAAAGAAGGTGATATAATTTTGCATGTTGTACATCATTCTGGTTCATCTTCTTTCCTGCCAAATGCAACAGCTGCAACTCTATTTCTGTTTCACCACTGCAACATAGCACATTCCTGGAAGATAAACCACTTGCTGATTACTTGAAAAAAATATTTTTAATTTTAATTTATGTTGATCTGTGGTGTAATTCTTCTTTTCACAGCACTTGTAAATTACAGTACTTGTTTACATAGAAGGTGTTTGACATCATCAACGTGTGAGAACATTGTATGTTAAATTTTTTAATTTATATTCAGTATAAGGTGTTTGACACGTGTGTACACATCACTATTGGTTTGCTTTCCTGTTCTGTTCTTCTTGCCTCTATAGGTAATCTAAGTAGTGTCATGTAAGCCCATGGCTGGGTACCTTTGGGTGTGTGACACTTACATAAAAATAAAATATTCATTCATTCATTGTAACAGAGCTGTTATTATTTCGGCAGGGATGGGTCATGGAGATCGGACCTCGACTTTCTGCGGGACTCCTGAGTTTCTGGCTCCTGAGGTCCTGACAGACGACAACTACACCCGAGCAGTGGACTGGTGGGGGATGGGCGTCCTCATCTTTGAGATGCTTGTGGGAGAGGTTGTTATCACATATTAAATTCTTCATAGACAGAGTTGAAGTCCCACACTCTTTCCTTGGGTACACTAGCATCTTTAAAGCTGCTATAATCGATATTTTTTATAATAACCACGTGTGTAATGTGTTGTGCATGACTCATACTGATGAACCTACAGAGAATTATCAGCAATATAGTGGAGCATTTAGCAGCTAAAGAGCCAGATATTTCCCTCTGGAGTTGGTAGAGAGCAGAAACAGCTAAAAGAAAGTGAATATTGGACATACAAATGAATGATAATGTTGCTCCGTAACTGCTGGATGTGGAAATAAGCAACTGTTTGTTAACAAGTTCAACATATCAACTTAAAAGCTGATGATATGTCAGTGTTTTGTTCACTACTTCCTGTTGATACTAAGTCACCAAAAAATCTGTTAATGCAGGTTTAAGTGAGTCTTTTTTTTTTTTTATAATTATCTGTTCATATTCTAAGATAATCAAAATATCTTAATTTACTGTCTAATACAGTTGTAAATCAAGCAAGTCAATTATAAATGTTAAATTCAATTGATTTCCACCTGCAGAAACACTAACTGAGCATCTTTCTGCCCTGCTGTTAGTCCCCGTTCCCTGGTGAGGATGAAGAGGAGGTGTTTGACAGCATCGTCAATGATGATGTGCAGTATCCAGGGTCTCTTCCTCCAGACGCTGTCTCCATCATCCAGAAGGTAATTATCATCACTAACGCTCAAATCACCAACACATGCTGAATACACACATCTGCAACTCAACTCATTCTTACATGAAGTATGATGATGAGGTGAATCCAGGTATATTTCCTCTTTTTAAATATCTGCTAATTACTATGGAAATATTAATAAATATCTTTAACTTTTTCAGCTGATTTTATCAGTTGAAAAGGTTTTTTAAATTTCTTTAAAAAACTTCTAGCAGGTTCAAGTTTAGAAAAAGATTATTTTTTTATTTTTTACAATTTTCTTTTATTTTACAGACAAAATGATTAATCGATTAATCCAGAAAATAATAGTCAAAATAGTCGATCAGAATAATCGTTAGTTGCATCCCTAGAATATATTTTACAGTTTGTTCCTTTAGCTGGTTGTCAGCTCAGCTGTAGTGAAAATCAGATTATCATCTAAAAAACAACAAAAACAAACCGTCTCTCTACAGCTGCTGAAGAAGAACCCACTGAAAAGGCTCGGAGCTGGAGAGAGGGACGCAAACGAGCTGAAAGGAGAGAAATTCTTCGAGGTAAACCACTTTCTCTCACTTTCTTCGACATTATGTACTTTCCACATACATGTTTGACTTACTTCTAAATTAAAAAGTAGCATAATTCGTTCAGAGTATTGATTGTTGATCTCCTTGTGACTGAAGACTGTTATTGTTCTTATGTATTTATGGACATAATTTATATTACATTTTTGTTCAAAATTACAGAAATGTGGGTTCATCAGTTTATTAAAAACTCATGAAAGTTCAGTATATACTGTATATAAGATACAAACACTTTATTACTGTCAACTATGTGGAACTTTGTCTTGTAGACCATCGACTGGGAAGCTCTGCTGGCCAAGAAAGTAAAACCGCCATTCCTGCCGTCAATCAAAGAGTCCGTGGACGTCAGCAACTTCGACAGCGAGTTCACTCGACTCCAGCCGATCCTGTCGCCTCCCTCCAAACCTTTCAGCCTCTCCGCCGAGCAGCAGGAAGCCTTCGCCGACTTCGACTTCTGCGCCTTGCATGGATGACAGATGAGATAAAAAGACCAGGGTGGGAAATGAATCACCACCAGCCAAACATTGGTAACCAACCATCGTTATTTATATTCACACCCCCCTTCTGGCAAGCAAAATACTTATACGTCTTTGTATACTTAAACATATACTAATACGTACTATTTTATTTATAATGTTTTGGATAAAATCATTCATCATTAATAATCAGTAAGTCCTGTTTAACTGTGAGTTAACAGTAGAACTGGCAAGTACATTGATGATTTTATGAAACTTAAGTGCTGAATTACTTGATTAATTATTATTATTATTATATATTATGAAATAATTGACAATTTTCATAATTTTAGTACTTTATTAAATACAAATACCAAATCTTTGCTGATTACAGACATAAATTTGAGGGTTTACTCCCTTTACTTTACTGTTTCATATCATTTTATGTGAGTACTTTTTGCAGCTGTTGGTAATTTTTTTTTTTTAAATAACTGTTAGATTAAAAAGAAAAGAAAATATTTGTGAGTTGGAGCCCTAGTTTGTTCCAGAACAGATAACAGGTTAGAAAGTGAGTTTTGTAAGCCAGATGTCTGATCTCCGGAGCTATTTATATTGATCAACAACCTGCAGATATACAGTATATGGTCACATTTATCCTCCTCTTTGACTGCCACTTAAAGAACATTTCCTGCCCTGGTCTTGAAGTAGCACTACCAGACGAATGCAGCTCATTCATTTTGAAACAGGACACTGCATATGATCCCATGGCTGATTTTGCTGACTGTTTTCTCACCGTCATCCAATCGACAGGCAATCGTCGATCAAATAACCAGGCAGAAAAGTGATTGTAGCCCTTTATATTCTCTGTGGAGAGTCAAATTTTGCTCTGACTGTTTCAGCGCAGCGTCAACCTGCAGCAGTAATACAACTCTACCTTTAACTGCTCCTGATATAAGATTTTATTTATGAGACTCGGTGCAGCATTGTGCAAACAGATGAGACTGAATTGATGGAGGCTGGATACAGAATGCTTGGAGAGTTTATAACATTATCACTTCTTTCTTCTACATCTTTATAGTTTAATTCCAGTAATCTGCAGTTATTAAATAATTGGCTACGTAATGGTTGATTGGAAGTAGTAAATACCAATTTGGTGAAGCTCATGAAGTTGGAATTTTCTTAAAACAGCTTATGAGAAATGTTGAGTCAATTAATCCTTATTCTTAAGGTTATAGTTTGTCATGTTGTTAAGAAATATTGGTCATTGCCAGTCCTGTTTTCCTCTGTTTGATGTCATCATGTCTGCCACTTTTCCTCTTGCCACATCAAATATTTTGGCAGTTTTTGCTCCAGAAGTTGAGGCAGCGACTGCCTCTGAACCTCTGCAAGCTGCCTTATGTTGCCTCAAAAACTGTATAAAATGATTCTCATACATCCGTCTGTCAGAGCTAAGACATAAAGCTGACTGGTATTCAGTTTAATAACTCGGTTGTGTAGCAGCATTGCTGCCTCAGTCGCTGGTGCATCAGTCACAAACATGGCGTGATTATGTAAGGTGGCAAGAGGAAATGCCTCATGAATCATGATGACATTTTATCAAACAGGAAAACTACAACAGCAAAGAGGAACCTTTGCCAGAATGAACAACACCAACTGAAAGACACTTAATGGGACACATTTAGCAATGGAAAATTACAAGTGCATTTACTACAGTTTTGAGGTACATGTACTTTACTTCAATATTATAATATTATGCCACCTAATACTTACGATCTACTACGTTTCAGAGGCAAATATTGTACTTTTTACACCACTACTTTTGTCTAAAAACCTTTCAGATTAAAAATAGCATCTGAAGATCTTATGAAATATTAAGCTTCAACAGCCAAGATTCATTCAGAAGCTTGAGTCAAAGTGAACAGTCTCATAAGTTAGATTTCATTTGTCTTTAGCCCAAAATAACAGCTCATAAAAGTTAACCTGAACCAAATATTAGTGCTACCTAAACTAGCTAACCTGCTGCTACCTAAAGTAGTTAGCTAATTAGCCTGCAGCCTCATTTAACCAAACAAGGACACTGATGTTAATATGCTAATGCAAGTGCTAATGTTACATGCTAATCAAGACTAATAATAGTAATAGGAAGCTAACAGAATAATGTGGTTTGCTTGTTAACTAGCTAATTAGATAATTAGGTCTGAAACATACCTGTCAACACTGGGCTTTGAAAATAAGGGAGATTTTGCTTTCAGATACAGTTGTGGTGAAAAACAAACAGATTTTAATGTGTTCTTTGTGGCTTCTTGGGCGCGCTTATGTTTAGCAGACCTCGCATGCTGGTTAACATCGTTTTTCCCACCATGACCAACACTTAAGTCCGTCCTACACACCTTACAGAACGCACGGCTGTTTCCTAACATGCTTTTTGTCAGGAATGGGAAATAGTCTCCCAAGTAAAAATTTTTTTTTTGCTGGCATCTCGCCTATTTCGTTATCTATTTTTCATGCTGTCTGTCGTGACTTGTCAAAAAGAAGAAGACAGGCAAGGATGCTGCTTGCTGTTTGTTGCCACCTGCTGGACAGGTGTGGGTATAGCAGGGCTTTGCTGGCATATATATCCCAGTCTATGGATCTAACTGCAACGACTTGATTGGGCCAATTAGGATTCTGTATAACTGTAAAAAAAAAAAAAATTTCAAAAAGAGAAACATGGGAGATTTACGAGAAAACTGCAAAATGGGAGCATGGTGGGAGAGAGGGTGAAAATACGGGAGAGCTGACAGGTCTAGTCAATAAAAAATGGACAATTTTGATTGTCGGTTAATATTTTAAGTGATTTAGTTAGCAAAAATGCCAAATATTCTCTGGTTTTGGCTTTGTAAATGAGAGAATTTCTTATTATATATTTTGGTTTTGGTTTTTTTTGTCAGACAAAACAATCAATCTGAAGACATCAGCTTCGACTCTGGGAAATTGTGATGGGCATTTTTCACTATTTTCTAACATTTTATTGACTTGATGACTAATTGAAAAGGATTCTGCTTAAAAGCACATTAACAAGCATTTTGTGTTTTATTTTGTCAGGGAAGAAGGTGGCGATAATGTTACACTTTTTAAAAAATTCTCCCAACATGGCGGAGCGTTGCTGTTAACCAGTTGTAGCCTCCTCGAGCATCCTGTGTGCTGGAGACAGATTCAGCTTGCTTTGTGGCCTTTGCTTATTAGGTTTATTTATAATATTGATCCTTCAGAGAGGTACAGTATGTGCTGCCGTTTCTATGCATCACTGTGAGAGGCTTCGCCCACTGCCTTGACCAAACAAATGAAACAAGCTCACCCAATTTATGAGTCTTTTTTTAAAAAGATGTTAAATCCAAACATGGAAATGTTACATGTTGTCAAGTCATTCCCTCATAGCAAAGACGTGCGTATTCAGACATGAGTTTCCTCCTGACCAACAGTTTTCTGTTACAACAGTAGAAGTGCATGGCACCGTGGTGAACTTGTGCACTAGAAATCCTGTAATCGCTAGCAGTGTAAAAGAAGCCATAGAGAATCTAATATAGCCATAATAGTAGGAAAATATCTGTATTTTGAATTTAGCAACTCATATTCTGTGGTACTGAGCTCTAATGATGTCAGTGCAATATAAGAAGAGGAAGAAGAGGAGCGGCAGGTACGTAGTTTAATGATATAGCCCCACAGATATTGATTTTTGACGTCGAAATCGATACTTGGGAGTTTAAAAAAATCTGATAATATATTGGTTGATAGTATTTTTTTTAACATGCAACCTTGATGCAGGTTCCCTAGATATTAGTTGTTTTTTTAATTGTCACCAAGATACATACTTTTACAGTTGAAAAGTCAACTTGTTAGCACTCTCTGGGTGAAAAAACCTTATAAAGGCGACACTGTTTCTAAATTACCTTAAGGTTAGTTTGTAATTTTTTATTACTTATACACCGAAACCGATATATCTGCAGTAGGCTAATATCAGCTGATATATCGGCCTGAATGATTTTTAACAGTCTAACCATACTTAAAGGTACTTAAAAATCCCCAATTTTCCTTCCAGTTTATTATTGATGCTTTGAAACTCACATCTGCGTTTAAGAACATCAACATTAGAGAGAGCGAGGAGACAATTTAAAAAGATAGGGGACTTTAAAGAGCAACATAACACCAAATCCACTACTTCAAGTCAGTAAATTATATGTACAGTAGTGTCACTTCATGATACTATTAATTGATTCTGGTCTTTAGTGTGCATTACAAAAGTAGTTTTTTGAGAAAAATCAAGTAATTCTTCCCTCAAAACCACTCATGGCCACATTAACCCCCAGAGTTTGCTGTTAGGCCCCTCTGACCCCCCACCTACTGCCCCCTGTGCAATGTGTATGTACCCTGTCCCCTTCAAGTTCCCAGTAAGTCCAGTGCAACCAGTACTCCTACTGTAGGCTGGCATAATACTTTGTTTGTGTCAGTTTGTGGTAATGTAATTAAAAACACAACTTTATTAGGAATATGAATCTTGTGACCGCATTATAAACTAAAACTAGATTTTGACATATGGTCCTGCTAAAAGACATGGCCACAACTTTAGCGGTGAATATTCCCCAATAAATTTGCAATTAATTAAATTATCATAACCAGTTGACATGCAGTTGACATGTAGCTTTTGTGGCCCCTCAGGGTCTGGGACAGATGCCCTGTTTTGGGCACTTTTGGGCCCCTATAGACCCTTTTCACAGTGGGCCATTACTATTATTTACACCTGTGCTTTTCCTGCTTTGAAAGGTCAAAATGTCTGCCGTTAAAAACTCTCCTTAGGGGGCTTAAAACTAGATTTGAACTTGAACCAATTAAGGAGGGGGCCTCCAGAATACAGATAGATATGAAAAGAAGTGTTGCTTGGCACAAAGTCACGTACATTTTTAGAGAACACAGTAGGTTGCTAATTTATACAATGCTAATGTCCAGTGGGGTCGGTGGGTGCCATACTCTGAATTTAATGCATTTTTCTGTAAATGTGATTTGGCGTGTTCAAGCTAAAATTGGGTATTAAGTTGCTCTTTAAAGAAAAATGATCACTATCCTGCACTTGAAAGGTCACAAGAGTGAATCTCCTCAAATGTCCGTATACAGTCTGTCCATCCATAGATATGTGTCCTGCTGAAGTGTCCCTGAGTAAGACACCGAACCTCCTGCCTGCTCTGGATGTCAGCTACATAAGAAAAATGTAACAGAACAGCCAGCCGGTGTTGATTTAGCTGCTGTAGCACTTTAAGTTTATGCTGCTGAATATTACATGTTACTTACTGTATGTGTCCGTACTGTATGTCCATATGTATGTGATGCATCCTGATCAGGAATGTCAGTCTGTACAGATATAACAACATGCATATCATCAGTGTTTTAATGTATTCTTGTTGTCAATAAATACAAACGGAACAAATACTGTAAAAAAAAGTTTGATCAATGTTTGGCTCTGAATGTGCAGATTATCTCATAGTTAAATACATTTTTAACAGTAAAACATCAAAATATAAGCAGTCACATCAAACCAAAGGTACAGTACATTAACCATCAGCTCTCATCAGGCAACAATAAAAAACGTGGACGTATCTATCATCACAAGACTAGTAGTGTTTGGTCTTGTTACCTTGACTGAACTGAATCCAGCGATATTCAAGACATACTGCAATCAGAAAAGGGTCTGTAGTGAGTAAAGTGAGTAAGAATGTAATAGCACCCAGAAATAGCTCCAAGTCCAGATAAATCTGTTCTTTTTAACTGTAAAGGGCAACACAGGTTTCATTTTGTTTGGCTTCATTTGTTAAAAGAAAAGAAAGTGTATTTACTTGTAGAAAAATGTGTTTGTATTCAAAAGTTAGCAAAATTAAGATATCAAAAAAGAACTGTTTGGTTATCTGTACCAAAAATTCAGGCACAGTATTTGCATCAATAATGAACAGTGCTAAAAACTATTACTCAATTTGTCCATAAACAAGAAATTAATCTTTAGCAATTTTGATAATTGATAATCGTTTAAGTCACGTCTGTAGCAAATATGTCACAAAACTTGTGGTTTCAGCTTTTAAGTTGTTTTCCATTGTATTATTATTGTTAATTGAATATATTTGGGTTTTATAATGTTGGTTGGATGAAACAAGAATTTTGAAAACATCACCTACAATTTTCTGTCCTTTAAATGAATGAATGAATTGATAAAGAAAATAATGGTTAGTTGCAGCCCTTGTGTTTAAAGATTTATAAGCTGTAACCAGCTTGAATGCAGGTAATTTGCTTGATGTGCTTTTGCTCTTCTAGCCAACAACTTTTGCAGGTGCTGAAAATCATTTTATGGTCCAATTCAGTTTAAAGATTTCAAACCTCTGGAATTAAGGATGAAAGGTTATCTCCACACACTCTGGTTTGAGGTCAGACTGGATTTGGGGTGTTTCTGTGGTAGACCTGCTCCCACACCACCGTGCTGCAGATACAGAAGAAATCCCAGAGGTTGCAGAAGACTCCGCGGTCGAAAGGGTTCTCCTCGTCTCCGCAGTGCTTCAGGTAGGAGATCCTGTGCCGCGACATGAACTCCCAGGTGGTGCAGTTGATGGAGACCAGGTAGAGATGGCAGCCCAGCAGCAGCAGCACCACCATGGAGAAAACCCCGACCACGCCCAGCGCCGCCAGCAGGAAGCCGTTCACTCTGAACCACAGCTCCCACGTCACGCTGGCTGAGATGCCTGACCTGCAAGATCAAGATCAAGATATGCTTTTTTTGTTTTTGACTGCAGTTTTACAATAAATTAACAGAGTAAGCACACAGGCAATAAGAACACACCTAAACATAAATAGATGATATAACCAAGATATAACCAAACTTTCCATCAATATAAACTGCCCAAATGATACAAAAAGTATGCCAAAGTATCCCAACCTGCCTCCGAAACCATTTTTATCCACCTCATTAAATAATAAGTAGCCCAGTGTGGTAGCACTGATTATAACTGCTCCCACAAATGAAACTTTAAAGTCCCACTACAAAGGCTATTTTTATTTTTTTTTGCTTTTGGACCTGTGTAACTGTGTGTTATGTCCCAGTATGCTTTCTATATCTGGACTGCTTGTTCTTACACTTGCTCAACTTTTTAATTTGTTTTAGTTTGTTAGCTTCCACTGTTAGCCTCCGAAGAGCAAACAGTTCCTTCTTTGTCATTCAAGTCCGCCATTTGGTCTAATTTCACTTAACTGTTGTTCTTTGACTCTGCTCATTGTGGTTTAAAACAAACAGTGAGATGATTTCTGCCTCCTACAATCTACAACACGCTTCACAGCAGTTTAAGGCATCTGCGTTCAACTAAACGGCTGCTGAATCACTTGAACTTTGAAATCGTACTTGAGCAACATATTAAAGCCCCTGTTTACCAAATATAAACAAAGATTAGTCTATCAATGTACTCCTATTCTCCAAAACTCAAATGTTACCTAATTCAGCTTAATGTTGCAGAGATAAACACACAGAACAAGAGTTCACTTTTCCACCAGGACATTTATGTCAGAGACTACAGGTGGAGCAGCGTTCAGCAGACGTACAGAGCGATGTGAAGGGCCCAGAGCAGAGCCAGCAGCTGCACCAGCAGGTAGACGATGAACCAGCGGTGGTTCCTCTCCCCAACACAGTTCTCGATCCAGGGACAGTGATGGTCGAAGCGACGCACGCAGTGTTTACACGTCTGACAGTGCTTCGCTCTCATTGGCTGCTGCTTGAAACAGAAAGAGGAAGAGAGAAAAACTAGAGTTCAGTTTCTCAGGAGTCTAGTGAAGATATACAGTGACTGATCAGATACTGATGTCAGTCGCTCTACTGTTTCAAGCCACTATTGTGTAAAAATGTATTGCATCTTTTAAAGTAAAGTTTAGAGCTGCAACAATTAATCTGCAACTATTTTCAAATAATCAAATTATCGTTTTAGTCATTTTCTAAGTAAAAAACATTTGCTGGTTCCAGCTTCTAAAATGTGAATTTGGTGCTTTTTTCTCACTGTTAATATATAATAATAATAATAATAATAATAATAATAATAATAATAATAATAACTTTAAATAGCACTTTTCAAAACACAGTTACAAAATGCCTTACAATAAAAACAGAACACATTTAAAATGCAAAAACAAACTGAAAGCCATCAAACCTAAGCACAATATATGACAGTAAACAGGTTATCTTTGGGTGTTGAACTGTTGGTTGATATTTGAAGACATCAACTCGGGCTGTGGGACATTATAACGGGCATTTTAGACAAAACATTAATTGAGAAAATAATTGGCAGATTAATGAATGATGATGATGGAAAAAAATTGTTAGTTGCAGCTCTAATTAGCATCTTACAAAGCAGCATACGTATATCATATCTATCATATCATATGTTTTGTTAGTAGTTAATGGTGAAATTTGATGCAGTCGATGTTTTGCTTTCAGACCATTCACCTTATTTTGGTACCAAGTTATTAAAGTCACACATTTTAAACGCTGCACACTGTGGCTTTAACAGCAGCGCAGCTTTTCTCTGTGTCTGGTGTGGCTTTTTAAAGAAAAGACGGCATCCTGTATAATTAATGTGCTCGGAAATAGTCTTGAGGGTGAAGGGGTGTGTGTGTGTGTGTGTGTGTGTGTGTGTGTATGTATATGTATATGTATAGTAGTAAATAGACTGGAGACTCTCACTAAACTTTTGTGGAGTAACTATTGCTTGCTTGCACCACAGGGTGGCGGTATAATTCCAAACACAAAGCAGCTAACTAACTGCTTGTGGGATTAGACACAAACTCATAACACACAGCACTAAAACATTTTTATTGGTTGCAGTGTCGCTGTATGCATTAAATTTGTGTGACAATGTCCTCTTTGATTGGATTAAAGTGTAAATATTGTTTTATGTTTGCCTGCTTTATTTTCCCTAATGTCTTTTTACCCTAAGTGTTGCAATATAGGGGCATTTGTGGGGATACAGGGATTCACGACTTAAAAAGAATGTGGGAGGAGGGTAAAGCAGGGGGACCCTTGTGTCAGAAGCACATTAGATGAAAACAATGAGATGTGGTTGACCTGGAGTCAAGGTTATTTTGTCAAACGAACATGACATTCTCATAAAGTATGTCAAATTTCTGTTGTTGACTTAAAAAGAGTTAGATCTGATTGCACTGATCTGAATCACACCGTGACAGGGTGACAAGATGTTCCATCACAGTAAACATGTTGTCCGATTGTACTGTGTGTTTGGTAAAGTTGCATTATTGTTGCAAACCACAACTAAAAGTGTTTTGAACACATCAGGGGAAAAAAAAAAGAAAACCTGTGTTTGAGCTTGAAACATTGGAAAGGAAACAGAGTATAAATCAACAAAAATATTTAACGATCCATTCTCAGTCATCAACATTAAGCGGGTGTAAGTTGGCAGCTGGCAGCAGCTGTTTACCTGCAGCAGGCAGTATCCACAACGCCGCAGCCGAGGGGTCGAAGACTGAGGAATCATCGACTCCATTTCCTCATTTAAACCCTGAACGCCCTGCACAATACACACCAATGTGGGTCACACATGTACACACACATAGGAACACACGTCATTCACTGTGACCTTCACTTAAAAGACTGTTCCCATTTTATTCCATGTTTTAGCCCGTTTAGTACAAAGTTTCTATACGTCACATCACTGCTGACCATTTTCCAAAATATACAATTGATTTCTAGTTCAGTTCCTACACAAAACCAACTTCTTTTATTTATATATTTATTTATGGAGTTTTTAAATCAGGTTTATAAGAAGATATTGATGCCTTTCATGGTAGGCACAGGGCAATTTAAACAAAACATTTTAATGAGAAACAACATGTTCCGCATAATAAACATCAGTGACTAAGTAAAAATAGAAATTAAAGTTAAATAAGAGAATAAGAATAACATTAGAAAATCTAAACCTCGCAGCGAACATCTTGTCTGGTTGTATTTTTGTCAAAGTTACATTATTGTTGCACAGTCATGCTGTTGAAAGCACAAATCGCTTTCATGTGTTAATGTAAAGTATTTTTATCAAGCTAAAAGTGAGTCAAAAGTGAATCATGCTTTAAGCTAATTAATGCCTTTAAAATCTGTTTTATAGTGAGATCAAGACAAATAAAACAGCACCAAGATAAAACTAGATTTGAATATTCACCTGGGTCTGTGCCTTTTTTTGTCAAAATCCATTAGTTTCAAAACACAGACATGTCAAATATACACAATACATATCTTTATACTATTCTACAGTATCTAACTGCTTTACAAGAAACCATTTTTTATTTAAATGCCATTAGGCCATTAAGTTTACATTAAGTGTTTGGATGTTTGCTGTTCCAAAGTCCAAGAACACCATATAGTGCAGCTACTGTTAATCTACGTTAGTTTGTCTACATTAACAGCTCTGAAATATAAATGTGCTTCCGTGTAGAAAAAAGTTATTTGAAAGATTTTTAACTTAACATACAATAAAAGAGCCACATATGAGGCATTTTAAATCCATTTTGTCATGTTTTGTTTGATATATGTTTTAGTTTTCTACCATAAATACAGTGGAAGTGAATATTGTGGTTGGAAGGTTATAGATTGAGTTTAATAATGAATCAATGTGTTTAAGAGTTTAACAACTGAACTCTGGAGAACAGTGAAAAGCTTGTGGATTGCAAAATGTCATTTAAATTCAAAGTTTAGTCCGCTCAGGTTCAGCAGGCCATAGTTCACCATCACCACTGTAAAGTTTGTCCACCAGAGAGTAGTGATAAGTTTATTTTTCTACAGTAAAACGCCCGATATCATTATCGGAATTTTTAAACTCTAAAGTATCACTATCAGTCTCAAAAGTTCAGTATCCTTTATAATATAGTTCTTACTGTTAATGAATCTCACCTTGACAGTGTCACTGAGAACGAAGCCAGGGTCCATTAAGGAAACTGCAAAGTATAACAGCACCGACAGCACGACCAGCAGGAAGAACAGAACCGGCAGCAGCAGCTCTCCTCGCTCCTCACACTTACGCAGATCTACACACACAAACACACAACAACACACATTATGTTAGAGGGAAATTTAATTAGAAACAAGCTCATACATACACATCAGAACTAGGCATTATTAACAAAATTAAATATGTTTTGTCTCAATACTTTGATACTGAAGTGATAATATTTTGACTATCAGTCCCTCTAGACAATAATATCAGTAAAGTAAGTTTGGGTCTCAGGGTTAGGGAAACAAACATCATTGGGAATGTAGCTATGATGGTATTCCTTGTTTAATTCAGCTACAACAGAGAAGTCCAGTGTTGAACTGTAACACACACAGACGTTGTTTATACGCTGCACTTGTTATGTCTGGTTCACTAGTTTCTGTTTCTGTATTCATTTCATGTAAAGCACTTTGTAACACCGGTTTTACTGGTTTCTACTTTTTGATTTCATTCCTGCATCTTTGTTTGTTTATCTTTGTTGTGTGTAAAGCATTTTATATGACTGGTTCTGAAACGAAATTATTATATATACCCTGAGACCTCTAGTCTTGTGATCAATTCAGTCAGTAGAAGAAGGCCTAAACAATTATTAAATGGCATTTGCAGTGTGAAATTGTGCTTCTGCTCATTTTCTCTAAGGGAAATCTCAGTGAAGTTCTTTCCACTTTCCAGATATTGTAGCCTCCCTCCTGCATTAAACAGGTAAAAACGTCCCAGTTTGAAAGACTTACCGGTGTCGTGCAGGAACAGTATGAGGGTTATGACCCAGGTTAGCACGGTGTGTGTAGCCCGAACCAGAAACCCGGTTCGGAACATGTTCTGAACCATTTTAATAACAATATCTTTCATTAGCACCGCTGCTAACTAGCAAGCTAACTGATAGCTTCGTTAGCTGTTTTTAATCAACATAACTATCTAGCTATGGTTTTAAAAAACGTATAAATTTTAACTATGCTAGGAAAGTAATGTGTCATTTATAAGCCAATTATATAGCAAATTACAGCAGTAAAGACGCATTTTCATCAATTTTGACTGATTCTATTTTACCAATACTGCTCGCCACTTCCTTGTTTTGATACGGAAAGCTTCGTAGGACAAACTGCGCGAAGTGAACCTTGTGTGAAAAAGCCAAACCAGTAATAATTATCTTAAATCTACGTCCAGTGGTGGAAGAAGTATTCAGATTCTTTACTTAGTGGTGGAAAATAACTAAGTACAGTTACTCAAGTACAGTACTTAAGTACAATTTTTGAGGTATGTGTACTTTGAGTATTTCCATTTGATGCTACGTTACAATTCCACTCCACTACATTTCTTATTTTATGTAAAATCTTAACCTGAAAAGTAACTATAAGTGACAAATAAATGTAGTGGAGTAGAAGTACAAAGTAGCACAATATGGAAATACTCCTACCTAAAATTTGTGCTTAAGTACACTACTTGAGTAAATGCACTTAGTTACTTTCCACCACTGGCTACGTCAACTACTGTTATATAACATGTTTACTGTTATCATTTAATCCCGTCCTAGTTAAGAATCAGACCTGGTTTGCTTTGCCTACATAATCCCCATAAATGTAAAATGTATTAAAAGCTCAAAGACACAGAAATGAAATATTTACTGAATAATTTACTAAAATGTCTGTCGTGTCAATAACACACACCATCACACAAATAAGCCAATTTAATTGTGTATTTTAGAGTACAGAACAACTAATCTGACCTTTATCTCTCTCTGCCAGGTCTACAATAGTTTCTGTAAACCTACTGACACTTCTGGGAACCACTGAACCGGAAGGAAATGAGCTGCAACTGAACTGAGAACAGAAAGTAATATTTTACTACTACTGAGCTAAAATAATAAAATTCACCCCCTTGTAGTTATGTTGGAGGATATTATTGAGTGACAACATGAGATATAGTAGAATTATAATGAATCTATTTTATAACTCCTCTCCCCTTCACTGTATGCATTGTAGCAGGCTGAGGCTCTTAAAGGACTGGTTAATTATACACAGAATTATGTAGATTAAGTAAAACATGACACTCAGATTATCAAGAATTTGCATTTATTTGCATCAAAATGGTCCATTAAAACAATACTAAAACTCATTCTTTACAAAAGAATTAATACCTGGATCAATATGACATTCAGAGGCCCTTCCAGCTTTGATTAAAGTGCATTATGTTGCTCATCTTTTTCAAGCCCTTTTTTTCCCTCCAAGTATAAATGTGAAAAGAAAACCCACAAGTGCTTTTCTGTGAATTAAACAATTATCTAACCTGAGGTGAACATTATCTAACCTGAGGTGAACATTAAGACATTTATACTTTTTTTAAAACAAAAAAAAAAGGGCAAAAAACATCTATGCAGACATCTGTTTGCACTGAAAAGTTATCTGTCAGTTGCTTAAACACCAGCCACAGTGACTAACGGATACAAACTCCAACACCCTTTTTTGACATTTTACCAGACAACTACATTTAGTGTTTCACAGCCACACAATAAGGCTGTTGCCTGGTGTCAACTTTCACACCCTGAATACAGTTACACTGCATTATAAAACTGTTAGCAATCGCACATTTGGCTCTTCGGACAGGAAACATGCAGCATTTATCTCCTCCTCTAGACAATAAAAACAATAAATACAGGACAGATGGAAATAAATACTCTGCAGTCAGTTGTTCAGAAAAATCCATCCATTCATTCATTCATTCAGGACAGGGGTGGAGAGAGATCAAATTTACATGTGCAAAACCCTCTCTTTTAGGAACACACTCTTTTCTTCCTACAGGCAGAACTGTTAAAGAATAAAACTTCTTAGAGCTTATTAATGCTGTATCTGCCATGTAAAATGTGCTCTGTCTTCAGCAGTTACTTCACAGGGGAAGGTAGTGCATGTTTAACTGACGCTGACTGACCAAAGCTTGCAATGTCACACCAACATGAAAAAAAAAAAAAAAAAAAACAAAACAAAAAAAAAACTGAACATTTGCTCAGGAACCTAAACACAAAGTGGCAGGAAGAGCAAAAATATTTGGTCCTTGATTTACAGTCTCTTACATTCCACGTGTTTCTCATTCCAGCTCCTGATATTTCTACGTCTCTTTAAAACATAAATAGCAGCGGTCACAGTCCCGACAACCTGAGCTCACAGAGTCCATATCCTTCATCATTTTCAACGTTCAGTGTCCTTTCTCGTCTTTCGTCAGCTGACATTCACAGAATGAGATGGCTTCACGAACCCCAACAGGTCCCTGGGATTCCCTAGCATGAGCCCTTGGGGGGTGGGGGTGGGGTGGGGGGGTTGACTGGGTGGAGGTCACTTGCCATATGACAATGAGAGGGTGAGTTTCAGCGTGAGGTCACCCCCAGCTGTGTCTTCATGTTCTCGTACACCACGTAGCTAATGCTAACAGCCGGGACGACTTTGAGGAAGTTGGGGGCCAGGCCTCTGTAGAGCCCCGCAGGGCCCTCAGTCTGCAAGATCTGCCTGAAGAGACCCGTCATCGTCACCTGCTGGCTGCCTGCTGTCACAGCTACAAAGATAACACAGGTTACACTTAAGAGGATGTTGCAATAAAGATACTACAAAGATTATGAGCATCCTAGCTTGGTTTACCCTTTTTTAAAAAATTCTCTGGACTTAAATCACTTTGGGTTTGATAGTCAAATATGCCTTTAAACTTTGCCTTTACTCCACTAGTTGGATTTGATGCAATTTCACTTTTTAAAAAACTAATCTTAAAATATATCATGTCACCATTTGCTGTTTTATTGAGCAATACCATTACTGATTCATGTCTGACATGATGTTCCTCCCTCTGACTACAGCTATGGAGGAGTCTTCCCTTTTCACAGAAAGATGAAACAGATGTGGTGCCTTAAAGAGCAGCTGACTCCTGACTTCCAGTTAATGTCTAAAATAGACCGTTTTACAGCTATTGATGAAACCATGACAAATATTTGCCTAGTGTCATGTTTTAACAACATAATTTTTTCACCATTATTAGATAGCAAATTATTTAGTTTTAAAAATAAATTTATTTTTTTTTTTAAACATCACTTTATCTTATCTGTTTTCTACACCTGAGATAGTCAGATTCATACTGATCAGAGGTGTACAGTATTTCAGGAATGAAGGCCTCACCTTGTGCTTGCATGCGGGTGCGGATCAGAGCGAGGGGGTAACTGGCGAGCTGACCGCAGCTGCTGGACACGGTGCCGCAGGCCAGCAGGACAAACACACCGGGGTCGGTGCTGTTGGTGCCGTACTGCTGCAGGTAGTTATTCTTCAAGGTCTGAGGAGAAGAAAAGGACAGCAAATGATAAATCCTGTTTGGGTATTTGGCCATTTTTCAGAGTATTATGTCATTTAGATTCTGTTATATAATCCAGTCATGTGTTTGCCTGCCATCAAGTTTTCTTCATTTGTTCAAGTTGAGGCAAAATGTTGTAATACAACCTTTTGTCTTTTGAATATCACCTGAACAAACACTTCTTCTCTTGTATCTTATATTTGGTTTAACACTTTTTATCAGTGTGCAAAGTTAACAAAAAGAGAAAAAGTGTGAATGTGGTGAATTTGCAGAGATAAAATACTAAAACACAACATTATACAACTAAGGACAGGAATGCAAGAAAAATGTGAAAAGTAAAAATAGACTCAAGGGAGTTTTACAGGATACGAGTCTGTGCAGTGGCGACTGCTCACCTCATACACTGCCAGGTCGATGCCTGCGTAGGGGATGATGCCCAACATGTTGGGGATGTAGCCTTTGTAAAACGCTCCAAGTCCTTCTCTCCTGAAAATCTGCTTTGCACAGTCTGAGATGCCCGAGTACTGGCCGGTCTTCCTCAGAGCAAGACGGGTTTTCAGGACCTGGCGACAGAGTCAGGAGAAGAAAAAATGAATGCTTGAAACCAGAAATGTAGGCTGTGTTCCAAATATAATGTACATAAAAAAAGGTTCCTCCTTTTATTAAATCTATGAAACTTGGAGAACAAGGTTTCCTGAACTGATAATCACCTCCATGGGGTAGATTGTACTCTGTGCGATCAATCCAGCCAGAGATCCAGCGACAAATCTCTCCAAGATGCTCAGAGTCTCCTTATCATTGCCGATCAAACGTTTGATCTGGAGAAGTCAATTGAGAGAAAGACGTTATTAAACTGCCATCAGGAACTGTTTTTCATTTACAGGTGTGTGTGTGTGTGCGTCAGTGCACAGAGCTGAGGTCACTTGACGTACCTGCTCATATGCCATGAACTTCAGGGCCGACTCGGGGGCGATTTTGACGACGTTCACTCCGTTGCCTCGCCACAACGACCTCATGCCGCCTTCTTTGATCATCTGCATCAGCCCGCTCATGATGCACATATTGTTGGTTCGGGATCCATAAACCTGAGGACAAACAAGACAGTCAATTAATGCGATGGGAACGTTTGACCAACCCCAAGCTGGCTGTGGCTGGCAGCTTGATCATGAACTTTGGGATTAATGTGGAATAATGCCATGTGGGCCAAGAGTGTTTTTTGAAAATAACCAAAGTGCATCATTCATAAATCGATAGGGCACACGGTTGTTTCAAAGTCAACTTTACACACAACAGCTGACGCAAATCGGGGCCAGTGACACAGATCCTGAATCTACCTACAGTAAAGACCTTCAGCCCATTGATGACGGTGGATTTGACACAGGATTACGCAGTCGAGGGTGTAACGGACATTTGTGAGCCGCCATTGGTCGGTCAGGTGGCCTGGCCTTAACAGACAATCAGCCCCTGGACTCCGGCCCCCCTGTCCTTACCCCCCTATCTCTTAAACATTAACTCGTTTATGGCACTTGGGTAACTCGCTCTTGAGCAATTTCTTTCAAGTTCCTCCTTGTCTAACTGATTGTGCCATCTGTGGTTACAAAAGAAGTTCAAACGATCCCCTCCAGGAGAGTCTTGTAAATATTTTACTATTAAAAATTTGATTTTTAAAAAACTTTAATCTCTAGATTCGACACAACACACACACAAGCTGATGATTATTCTCCTCTGCAGCAAATAACGAGCAAGATAAGACTTTCCACAGTTTCCTCTGCACACTGTTCTGTTCCCAAACTCCCAAAGGCCTGAAAAACTTCCACTCTGTCTATTTCTTAAAAAAAAAAAAAGCTTTTGCTTTTGTGTCCACTCGACTCCATGCAGACTCGTCTTACCTGCATCATGACTTTGAGGCGGTCCAGTGGAGCGGTGCAGGTCCTGGAAATGGCGCCAGCTCCTCCACCTGCAACCAGGTGCCTCCACCACATTCCAGTCATTTTCTCCTCAACGGTGAACTCATCAGGCACCATCAGGTTCTCACCCACATCGAATATCTACCAGGAAGAGAAACATGAATAATTAGATATCCAGAATTTAAAAGAAAAAAAAAAAAAAAAAAAAAAAAAAGAGGCCTTTTCAACTCTAAAAAGACATTTGTGGCTGATTCTTTGTCT
Organism: Scomberomorus guttatus; assembly: GCA_038419695.1. Lineage (NCBI taxonomy): Eukaryota > Metazoa > Chordata > Actinopteri > Scombriformes > Scombridae > Scomberomorus > Scomberomorus guttatus. The sequence continues at coordinate 31,509,118 of CM076450.1, read as the reverse complement.
CTTTCAGAGGTGGCTTCCTGTCCTACCTGAACTTTGAAAGAAGACATGACAGACTGTAAGAAGTAGATATTTTTTGCAGAATCATTTTTTAGTGTATTTGTGCGTTTGTGTTTGCTAGTAAAACTGAAACTTCAGTGAAACTTCACTGAAAACTTCAGCTCTGCACATGTACTTGTTCAGAACATTTTTCTCGTCAGCAGCACGTGTATGACAGGCAGAATATGCATCATAGGCCTCTCCTGCCACAGTAAAGGTCAAACTGTAAGACTGAGCACCGAGTTTGTTTTCACAGTTGTCGCAGCATATGTCAACATAATTGATTTCAGCACATCGCCGTGGACATACTGTGCTACTTTGAAATCAGATCTTAATGAGGATCCCTGGGCAAAGGTTAAAGAGTGTGAGTGTGTAAGGAGACAAGTTTCCAAACGATCTGGGTCAGCAGACACGGCTTACAGCTGGATCTGTGCAAACCTGCAACGTTGGAACTTTGCCAACTTTGTGGTCCCCTTGTATGAATTTAAAAAAACTAAAAAAAAACTGTTTTGAATGGTCATAGAATAGCAAGATTCTGTGATGTTTTCGCTGTATCATTGTTATATAATTTTATGGAGTCAATAAAATTGTCCCTAATCAGGACATCAATCACCTCTTTCTCATATCTGATAGCTGGCAGGGAGTTTCAGTGTCAGTCAGGGACACCGACTGTGCATTCTGGCTGTAATGTGGGGATTGAACCTACGACCTCCCCGAGCATTAACCACCACATTTTTTTTTGCAAACTGAAATGACCCAGCAGCTACTTTTTCCATCAGTAATTTAGCTGCAATTTGCTTGGCCTCTTGGGGGTGGGGGGGGATAAACTCCAGCTGTATTCTTGGCGCAGGTTCAGTCTGTCAGTGTGTCCTCAGTGCCAATTTGAAGCTGCTACTCACTAGATGTGTAGCATTAAAACGCAACAATCAAGATCAGGCCGTTCTCCTGTGGGAGCTGTGCTTACTCCAGTTCGCCACCTGCTCTAATTGACTGCTGCTCCTTTTACATAACAGCTAGAGCAATGGCAAATCCTTCTGACATAATCCTCCCGGAATGGTACCAATTCCATTTGTGGCCTAATGGAGCTTAATTGCTGACGCACGACTTGAGCTGATGGAGCCTTTCATAGAATTTGCTTTTGAACTGACCTGTTTATTTCAGACATGAGGAGCGTATGACAAATTATGTACTGTCATTAGGTTGAGTTTGCGTGATACCATTATTGGGCGCACTGATACCGTTATCAGATATAAAACTGGGTGAAATAGCACATCAGAAAGTGTACGCAACACTAACTCCTGATAATAAGAGGGAGTTTTCTGGAAGTTTCCACATTCATGATTCAGATCCTCCCTGTTGGCTTTGGTGGTGAAAGAGCAGCATTGTTGCTGCTCAGCTGTCTGTACAGCCGGCCCCTTTTGGGAAAAATGTGTGGTTTCAGTGGAGACCGCAGAACTAACCGTGGAGTGTTTCCAGTAGAGGATGATTTCAGGAATGCTCTCAGCCTTCTCCACCATGGGGTAGTTGCTCCATTCTTTACTGCTGATTGTAATCATTCCATTCTTATCCATGCTTTCAAGGAAAGATAAAACAAATGTAAGAAATTGAGCCCCTGAATCCAAAAATCCAAAATTCCAGTGTGTGAAACAGATAAATAAAATTACCTCTTAAGGGCTTTCTCTGCATGCTGCGGGGAAATGTGCACACCGAGGTCCCAAAGAGACTGCATTAACTCCTTGGGATCAATGCGGCCTTTAAAAAAAACAAAACAGACAAGTTGCAAGTTATTCTGACTTGAACAAATGACAAAGTGAAAAATGCAACCGAGTGAGCACAGAGACATCTAAAACGAAACCAAAACCTCAATTTTTGGGGGGGGGCAGCGGCCTCATACCTGCATTCTTCCTGTCAAGGCTCTTCACCACAAGTTTCAGGTCTTTCTCATAATCTTGAAGATAATGCACAAACTCCTCAAAGTCCAGTTGTACGTCCGAGTCATTTTCTTCCCCTTTTAAGGTTTTCTGCAAGAAACAAAAAATGCAGACAATTAGAAAATATTGTCTTGTAAAGTCTGAGAATAGTTTCATTGAAGCAATGAAGCACATACCAGGGAAAACAGAACTCTACTGCAGATTTAACACTGTATTAGACCGTTTTACATAGTTTCAGGTAGAAATCTGAGTTTCAGCAGAGGGTGACAACTTGCAGTGGTATGCAGAGAAGTCATCTGTGTTGATACAGCAAACCATTTTTACAGCCAGATTATGAAACAGGTACAGCAAGTTCTGAAATGTACTCTATGCTTAATATTAGCGTCTCTATTTCAGTAGTATCTAAAGCCAAATAACTAACTGACTCCAAGCACATCAAGCTACAGTCCTGAATGTTAGAAGGTGCCCCAGCTTGTGTTTCATGACCCCACAGGAAGCCACTGTGACCCATTTGCCAAGTTGCAGTGCTCTTGGCAATCTTGAATGACAGTGATGATCCGTTTTTTCAGGACACCCCAGTCTATTTTTGACCTCAACTGCTAACTGACCTGCCAACTGCTTTAATCCTGTCTAAGCTTGGGCCTCTGGAGGTAAAACAAGATGAGGACACAGAGTGACCCGGTGCCCACAGTGCAGGCATATGACTGTCACACAGTAACGCACACCTCTGCACTCTCCTGCACCCCACATCAACCTGCCTGCACAAGTGCATAAATGTGACTTACAGCATGTTTAAAAAGGGGAGTGTCATATGACCATTTTTAAGAATTTACATATTTCTACATGTACTCACTTCTACAGTGTTTGTGTGCTTGCACCGCCTCAGGGTGCACTTAACTTTTTTTGTCCCTCGGCCAAATGGCTGGTGAATATACAAATTTTACCAGCCACTTAATAGATTACCACTGTTGTTTTGGCTGGTGAGTGAAGCAAATCTACTGTACCAGCCACTTGCATATTTTACCAGCATTTGGCTGGTGCTGACTTTGTGCCCTGTACTGCACTTCTCCAAAAAGTCTGAAATTGAAGTGAGAAAGCCATAAACTGTTGTAACTGCTCTATTGACAACAAATGGGACAGTGATAGTTCATGAAAAAAGTGAACCCTGACTGAGTGCAAGAACTGCAAAATCTGACAGGTTAGCAATAGGCCAGTGTCCCATTGATTGAAGATGGAGCAAGACCTGCAACTACAGCAAAACATTTCAGCACAAAAATCAAGGTTCCAGTTTTAGGTTTACACCATCAGGAATGTTCACAAGTAAATCAGAAGGTGACATTTCATTTGCAGCACTAAATCTGACTTTCAAGTCTCTGCACGAAAATCTGTGACATCTTTTAAATCCCCTACTGTGTTATTTTCCAGTGCATCATCTATTGTCATATCTATCCATTTCACTTTATTGTTATGTACTTATTTTGTAGTTACTTTTACTTGCTTTTATTTAATTTTAGTGCTAAAATGATTTAATCTAATTTCTCCCATTCAACGCACTTTGTTTATATAGCACTTTTCAAAAGGAAAATTACAGAGTTTACTACTCTCATTATGACAACAGATGCAGACTTAAGCAAACCTCCAAATGCACCAGACTGCGGTCGCCTACATTCCTTTTTAGGGTGGATTTTCTCTCGTAAATGAATGACGCCGGCTTCAGCCCGCGCCGGCTAATTCGCCGGTTTTTAAAAATGAGTGGTTGCATTCGTTTGTTAATAAAAACTAAAACAATGTAAAATTAAATATGTGTTCAGTGGTTACAGCCAAGTATTCTCCAAAGACAGAAATATTCTCGTAGCGACTTTTCGGGAAGCCGGCCAGCTGTGCGGCCTAGTCGTGCTAAATGCTAATCCTTCCGGCGCCCGGAAAGAAAGGATTTAGTGGTGGTCAAAGTAAGTTAACTGGATTTGTGGAAGTAACGTAGGTAGTAGGAAATGCTAAAGATGTGTTTTGACATAAAAAAGTTGACTTTGAGTGATTTTCTCTTACCTTTCGCCACCTCTGATACGTTGTGAACTCTTCGGACGGCAGGAGCACGCTTAGTTTGTTGAAGAGAGACTTCAGCTCGGACGGCAGGCCGTTAGACTCGAAATACTCCACCTCAATCGGGTCTGAGTTGGACACGGGGACGTAAAGGCACAGGCTGAGCATGTTTCGCTCCGTAAAATTTAAAAGGTTCTACAATAAATAAATAAATAGCACAGCGAGGAGTCAGCCCGCCGCAGGTGAAAACTGAAATGCCGGTAAGGAAACGCCGGCTTCTAAAGACTCTCCAGAGGCCACGCCCCTCCTGCTGTTAACGTCATTTACTACCAACCAATCGCAGAGGTCCTCCATTGATGGGCCCGACTCGGTCCCGCCTTTTTCTTGTGTAAAGAAAGGAGGACTAATTGACCAATCCTGTCCTTTCTTTCGTTCAGCTCGTAAAAATATTGACCAATCCCGTCTTCTCTTTCATAAACACTGTGTCAGAGGCGGCCATGGAGGAGCTCTAACGTCCACAACGAGTCCTTCAACCTTATAAAGCAAGAAACAGATACTGATTAAAAACAACCATCTGAATAGTAGCAGCTAATAGATAACATCAATGACACAAAAATAGATCCAAAAAGACCAAACTTTTAAAGAGAAAATGGGAACACTTATATCGTTATAATAAGAGAAATAAATTGAACATATGACAAATGAATGAATCAGTAAAACATCAAGACAGAGCAGTAATTTTAATGTTCAGCCTAATTATAAAACAGAATCTCATTAAAAGTCTGCTGTTTTCAAGTGTCCTGCAGTCTCATTTTGCACAAGAAAACCTAAAACATACTGTAATAGTCAGATGAACTTGTTGGGGTCCTGAGCCAAAGATTAGTTGCTGGGATGTACATATAATACAGGGCTGCAACATTAGCTAATAATGCAAAGCCCTGTCTTAGTTTATTTTGTACTTTAGTGGTGCAGAATAAAACATACAGTAAACCTGGGGCAAACCTGCAGGGTGCAAAAATTACTTTCAGATAAGTATTTTAATCTTATATCTGCAAATATCTGCAAAATGTGTAAAGTTTATACACTAGTAATAACAATTATGCACCTTTAAATTCAACTTTATCATTATCCAGAAGAAAATTTGATTTTCAGCCCAGAATTAAACACAGATTACAAAAAACAGACATTAATCATGAGGGTTTTACACTAGTCTCAGTTCAGTCTTCACTGTCCTGCATGAGAAATTTATCTTGCAGCATGTCAAAAACAAAACAGACTCTCCTGCAGTATCACTAAAACAGAATTAAAAAAAATAAATAAATGTCAGTTAGAAAAAGTAACACACAATATGTAAAAGTAAAAACAAACTAAAACAAGTTTTGATTTTGACCAAAAGTGGGTGAGTTTTAGAAAATTGCTCAATTTGTTCCCTTGTTTTATTTCTGTCACTGTGAGATAGTTTTTGTGTCATTAAAGCTCTCAGTTTAACATTTTCTACTTATATGTTTTACTTATTTAGTATTTATTCTCTGCAACACAGCTCTTTAGTTTTGTGCTTTGTTGTTATTGACTCTGCTGCAGACAGTATTTTGTCATGTAGTTTGGCGTCTGGTAGTGTAGTAACTAGATCTTGTTCTCTGTAAAAAACACCTTTAAGGATGAAGGCTGTAGAAATAAACTGGGACAAGGATGAGTGCCAAAAGCCATAAAAAGCACTGAAGGAACGCCAAGAACTGCTAAAAGGCCAGAGGCTGTCAGCTGATCCTGTCTGGGTTTATATACAACACACACACACACACACCTTTGCGTGTGGATTAACTATCAGCCAATGCAAAATTCTGTGACTTCTTGGTATTGATGCAGACTTCTCTAATTCACTTATTTCTCTGTTTTCTTCAAGTTAGTTTAAGTTGAACTTATAAAAGAAGCTTCCATGAGTGTTTTTGAAGCTCATACTAAGTTCAATAGTTCTGGACTGAACCTGTAGCCAGATAATACACTATGGCCAAAAGTATGTGGAGATAAAGAGAAAAAAATCTATCCACATACTTTTGTGTTAAAGGATGGGTTCTGTCTTGAAAACAACAACCCAAATGAACAGTGAAACCTGCTTTTCTTGCTGTAATCATTCCTCCTGTTCATACTGACCATTAGAAGATCCCTTCATAATGCACTTACAATGGAAGTGATGGGGGACAAAATCCACAGTCCTCCTTCTGTGCAAAAATGCATTTAAAAGTTTATCTGAAGCTAATATGAAGCTTCAGCGTCCAAATGAGTCAAATCAAGTAGATATCTTTCAACGTTACAGTCTTTTTAGTGCCAAAGTCCCTCTTTTTGTTACTATACTTCCACCGCAGCTCAACAGGGAAACACTGTCCGAGGAAACACAAAGAGGGAATTTGATGCTAAAAAGACTGTAAATGTGGCAGATATCCACTTGATGTGACTAACTCAGACTGCTGAAGCCTCATATAAGCTTCACATCTACTTTTAAATGCATTTTTAAACAGGAGGAATCATGATCTTTTTTTTAAGCCAGAATGCTCATATTCAAGGTTCCTACCAAAATTTATGAAACTGAAATTAAGGTATCTTGAAAGTGATATTGGCCCAAAAACCTATTATTATGTCAGGTATCAGTTATATCCAGCATGTTTTATTAAAACATATAACTGATCTATTATTCATTGTAAGGTGTGTCCCTAAAACATGTTTTAAAAAATCAACTAGCAAACCAAAGTCTAAGAATGCATCATCAAGTCATTTTTTTACTTTATAGTATTGTCATTCTTTGTGTCATTGTTTGTGTCAGATAGGTTTACAAACCCTCTGCAATATGCATCACCCACTACTGCTTCCTTCTTCTTGTTTGGGGTTTTACTGACACCTTCTGGTCTTAAAAAAACAATCTGCCCTCCCCTTATACTTCCATACTACTTTTTATACTGATTTCTGATAATAATCCTAATTACTGTAATTATGTAACCATTTCTCATCTTTCCTCTGTGTATTTCCTGAATGATATGACAACATGTCTCAGATTTGTTTTATTGGTGAATGCAATTCCAGCTTCCTTATAAACCTTTTAGAAAAACTGCAAATATTTCTTCAGCTGAATTTAAAGCAACACCTCTCCCAGCTCACTCAACACACCCAGCAGCTATATATATAATTTATTGTGTGTGTGTTGTAACTTTAGTCTAAACCTGTACTCACAATAAAGAATGTTAGAAATGGGTTCCAGCTTCTTTTATTATTAACAAAACTCTCCAACAACAGCAATTTGTGTGTTTGTGTCACATCTGAAGCCCCGAACAACAAAAGTTGTATCAAATCCAACCAATCACAAAAGATATAAAAAATAAAATAGAAATTCTACAAACAAAAAAGGATTTTTCCAAGATTAAGGAGATTATGATTGTTTCAAAGAAATACTGTTGCTAACAGCAATGAGTAATACAGTAACATGAAGGAAAAACAAACTTGATGGCATTGTTGAAAATATAACACTTCATTAAGATCTTGTGACCTTTTTTATGGAAATCATTAATCAGTTAAATTACAAAGATGTAGCTATTATAAAACTGTATTCATCTTAGTTCCCTGTATGCCATCTAATATGCCTCGCCACTTCAGACCATGGTGCAATCTTTTCCGTCCGGTGTTGTAGTTGATGCCTTTTCATTCTTGTCATTCTTCTCCCACATATTTGTGCAAGTAAACGGCCTGACGGCCTCACCTGTGTGAATTCTCATGTGCATTTTCAAATCTGGCAGTTGAGAGTATCTTTTCCCACAGGTGTTGCAGAGGTACCGCTTCTCACCAGTGTGGGTTCTCATGTGGACCAACAACCCACTACTAGACCTGAAATCTTTCCCACATATTTTGCAAGGATACGGCTTCTCACCTGTGTGTATTCTCACGTGTTTTTTCAATCCTGAAAGGTGACGAAAGTCTTTCCCACAGGTTTTGCAAGAATATGGCTTCTCACCTGTGTGGATTCTCATGTGTGTTCTCAAATCTGACATGTCACTGAATTTTTTCCCACAGGTGTTGCAAAGGTACGGCTTCTCACCTGTGTGGGTCCTAATGTGCTTTTTCAATCCTGACAAGTCACTGAAGTTTTTCCCACAGGTGTTGCAGAGGTACGGCTTTTCGCCTGTGTGCGTTCTCATGTGGCTTTTCAAGACATTGTGAAGTCTGAAATCTCTCCCACATGTTTTGCAAGAATACGGTTTCTCACCAGTGTGTATCATCGTATGCCTTTTTGATGCTGACATGTCACTAAATCTTTTCCCACAGGTGTTGCAGAGGTACGGCTTCTCACCTGTATGGATTCTCAAGTGTAAATTTAATTTGTACCTCTCTTTGAAGGACTTCCCGCAAGTGTCACATTTGAAAGACTTCTGACCTGTGTGGGTGTTTAGGTGAATCTTGGTGGGGTTGCATAGATTGTTAGTTTGACTTTTGCCTCTGTAAAGTCTCTTCTTGGGTTTTATCTCTGCATGTCTAGTTGATCCTGAGTCTTCATGTTTGCCTCCTTTGTGATCTTGGCTCTCAGCTATGTGAGAGTTGTGAGAGAGGAGCTGGTCCTCACTGTTTGGTTCTGGTACCACTGAGCTTTTAACTGACATGCTGACAACACCCTCTTTCTCTGCTGCACTCTGAGTTTCATCTGGACTCAAATCCAGAGTCTGATCTTCACTGTTGTCACTTTCCTCACAAGCAGGAGTCAACATGAAGGTTTCAGTCTCTTGCTGCAGCACTAGCTGTTCTCCCTCCAGACTGGTGCAGAGTTGCTCCTGTTCCTCTTTAATCTGTGGAGGCTCTGGGTCCTCATGGTCCAGACTGGAGTTCCTCTCCTGGTCAGCAGGAACCTGCTCCTCCTTACAGACATCTTGCTGTGGGAGCTCTGGAGGGACAAAAGGGAGAAAGGGTGAAGAAAAGATGCAATCCGAGCAAAGTAAGTACATGATTCTATATGTGTTATTTTATAGTTTGTTTGTCTTCAGTGTTGTTCTACAATGAAAAACCCTTGAATGAGTTGGTCTGTCCAAACTTTTGATTGTTACTGTACATCTTTAAAACACTGTGGTGGTATATAACGCTGACTGCTCTGCTTCTAGTTTCACTGACCTATTCTGTGTAACTTTATTTCTGGTTTCCAAACGATATCCAGCAGTTTGCGCTGACGGTCGATCTCTTTCTCGAACTCGACGATAGTTTTCTGAAAAACTGCGAATATTTCTTCAGCAGCAGCAGTTAGTCTCTCGTTCATTAACTCTCTCAAACACTGAACGGAAGACATTGTTGCTGAATTACTATTAACATGTCTCATTGTCCTGCTGAGAGACTTCTTTCCAGGCAGAAGACACCAAGAAGCTAACGCGACTAGCTCCTGTTTTGTTTACTTCCGCTTCTTCTTCTTCAGTGATGTTTAACGGCAGCTGGCATCCATGTAGTTGCATTACTGCCATCTTCCGGAGTCAGTCAGCTCCTACAGTGTCCCGACTATTAAACTTTTTCCATCAGTCCTGTTTCACGCAGGAAGTTTATGAAGCATCTTCTGCCCTGTTTACTTAAACTCCACTCCAGTATGCTCTTTAATTATCTTCCTCTCATCCCTAATCTTGGCATTTCCTCCATCATGTCCTCCTTTTCTAAAGTATATCAATTGCAGTTGGGAATAACATGCTTGACACTGCTCACAGAGACCGGCTGGATGCTTCCCTATCATATGAAGTGTGCTGTGTCCCATTCTTAGTCTTGATATTACGACCTCTTCTCTCCTGTTTCCTCCCCTGTATCTTACACTGCCTACTTTATATTGATGCTGTTGCCATCCTCTATTGATTTTTTCCCCCATACAATGCCCCTTCCCTCTGGTTTGGATAGCTTGATACAGATGTCTATGTTTCCATTCCTAAGTGCTTGTTTAGCTAGTTTGTTCACTTTCTCATTTCCTCTGATATGTATGTGAGCTGGAACCCATAAGAACATGACCTCAGTGCCTTGTTGCTTTTGAGCGAATTGACATTATTTTGAATAACAAATCCTGACGACTATTGGACATACCTGACTTAAGACTAAAGAGTGCAGATACAGAATCACTGCAAACAAGGACTTTGGTCTGTATTGTTCAAACCATTCTATGGCCATAAAAATGGACGTACAACTCAACTGTATACACAGCTAAGAAGTCAGAAGTGTGTTTAAATATTTTAATTTTGTGATTGGGACTGTAACTGCAGAGCCTGCACTGTCTGTAGCTGCGTCTTTTGATCCATCAGTAAAAACGTGCACATAATCTGAGTACTTTTGATCTGTTTACCAACAGAATAAATCTGCATTTTTATTTCTTGTCTTAATTTGCAGCAATTCTGTATCTACTTCAGGAGCTTTTAGCAGCCACAAAGTTACTGGCCAAGTGACAGTTGGGCAAAACTGTAGTTCAAAAACTTACAAAAACACAAACTTGTTTCTTGCTGTTGCCTCTCCTATGTCAGAGTGGATTTGCGGCGGGACTTCCCATGGTGCACTGAAGTCTCTTCTTTGGTTTTGTCTTTGAATTTCTAGTTGATCCTGAGTCTTCATGTTTGCCTCCTCTGTGTTCTTGGCCCTCAGCTATGTGAGAGTTGCGAGAGAGGAGCTGGTCCTCACTGTTTGGTTCTGGTACCACTGACATGCTGACAACATCCTCTTTCTCTGCTGCACTCATCACAGTTTCATCACTGTTGTTTTCCTCACAAGTAGGAGTCAACATAGAGGTTTCAGTCTCCTGCTGCAGCACCACCTGCTCTCCCTCCAGACTGGTGCAGAGTTGCTCCTGTTCCTCTTTAATCTGTGGAGGCTCTGGGTCCTCTTGGTCCAGACTGGAGTTCCTCTCCTGGTTACAGAGCTGCTGGTCAGCAGGAACCTGCTCCTCCTTACAGACATGTTGCTGTGGGAGCTCTGGAGGGACAAAAGGGAGAAAGGGTGAAGAAAAGATGCAGACATCTGAGGAAATAATTGCAAGTACAGCACCAGTCATAAATTTGGACATACATACTCATTTTTACTATTTTCTACATTGTTGAACAATACTGAAGGCAGAGGACAAACTATAAAATAACACGCATGAAATTATGAAGTAAACAAAAAAGTGTTAAACAAACCAAAATATCTTTCATATTTTAGATTCCACAAAGTGGCCCCCTTTCACTTTGATCACAGCTTTGCACACTCGTGGCATTCTCTGAATCAGCTTAATCAGGTTGTGACCTAGAATGTCTTTCCGACAGTCTTAAAGGAGTTTCCACATATGCTGAGAACTTCTTGGCTGCTTTTCCTTCACTCTGCAGTCCAACTCAACCCAAACCATCTCAATTGGATTTGGGTCATGTGATTGTAGAGGTGAGGTCATCTGATGCAGCACTCCATCACTCTCCTTCTTGGTCTTCTTCATCGACTTCTTGCTGGATCTGATATAAATGCTTTCCTTTAATGTCCCCACCTCACAGCCTCTGCCAATGCATCTTGCTCTTGACTGTTTGTTTTTTTTGTACTTATTTGTATTGTGGAACAGCTGACATTAAAACAGTTTGATTAATGTTCTAATCATGGATTCCTAACTCCTTAGTTGTATCTAAAATATCGACACAAAAACACTGTAAATCATTATGACCCTGCAGATTTGCCCAGTAATTGGTCATTGATTGTTTTCTTCTTAGATGAAAAGGCATTTTGGCAGCTTCCATATGAAGTGCTGTAATGCTTGAGCCTCAATTTTGTCTAATCTTTGAAGGGATGTACACACAGCTGATCCAAATACAAGACAACAAAACTGACCTAATTAGAACAACATAAATGTTTTAATGCAAGTCTGTCAGCTCCCCAAGCTCCCTAACTTTGAGTTAAGTTTCAAACATTCACCAAAGTTTAAGATTTTTCTACAGGAAATTTAAATCCCTACATCAGAGACCAATGTTCACCTTCAATAATGGCTTCCTGGACTTTCTTTTCAATATATTCTATATTCCTTCCTCTTATCAAAATTGCCCCATCATCTGAAAAAAATGATTGACAGTACAAATATCTGGACCAACTTGTTTATACATATCATTATCATAATTGAGAATAGAAGAGGACTAATTACACTACCTTGAAGGGTTCCATTTTTGACTAAGTACTTCTGTGAAAATGAATTCCCAACACGAACCAGAATAGACTTGTTCCACTATCAGTTGTTGGCACTTTATTTAGGAACTGTGTTATTTGTGGTAGCAGCAAAAATGTACATCTGCCTTCATTTCACAGGGACGTTTGGCACCTTTTCTGTACAAGTACATTTAACTTACAGCTGTGGATTTAAAGTGCTTCAAACAGAATGATTTTGCTTAAAAATAATGGCAGTGGTTGTCAGACAGTACAAGTACAATCAATACTAGAGCATCACTCAAAATGTTAATAAAGTAAAAGTTTAGGATCACTAGCAGCAAAATGCACATAAAGTATGAAACATGAAAGTACTCATTTTACAGAATGGCCCCTTTCAGCATTCCTACTCCACTCATTAACATGTAAACGCAGCATTTTTATTTTGCAGCTAATTTGACTTTTTTTTCTTTTACATACTTGTAGTTTAAAGTCCCCTCCACTCAAATGTGTTTTTCTTCTTGTTCATTCATAATTGGATGTTTGAGCTTCACTGTGCAGAATGATGTATGTGCAGAGTTTGACACTAGAAAGCTGTTTTCTCATTTATCTGCTTAAAGTGGAAAGTTTCTCTTTTAAAATGTTATTATATTTTTTATATTATGTTTTTTTTTATATTTTTTTTTATATTTTTTGTGGAAAGACCATATTAGACATATATCATTGTTCTGAGCAGAATATTTGTATGTGACTTAATACATGTCTGGAGGGAATCTTTAACCATCTATCATATGGTTAAAGAGCTAAAGTAGTCATTTGAAAAATTAATATTAATAACATTTGGCAAACGCTATTATCCACATCACACTATCGGTTTAACAAACACTATCAAACACAGATTTTCCCAAGTTATACGAATGCTGTTGCTCAAACATACAGTAATGTCAAAGGCAGAAAAAACAACAGAGATTATTTGCAAAAGCTTGGTGGCACTGTGAGTAATGTACTATTTCATAGCACTGAGGTAAAGTGTTTAAAGAAAATTACATCTCCCACGTTTTGAAAGCCCCCTGAGACAAATTTGTGATATTGGGCTAAATAAAAACTGACTTGTGACAAATTTTCATAACTTCAGAATGGAGGAGCTTTCCACCAATGTGGGTTCTCATGTGACAATTCAAGTAACTCCTATATCTGAAATCTCTCCCACATATTTCGCAAGTACACGGCATCTCACCTGTATGTTGTTTTGTTATATGGTTTGTCAAATGTGCCCTCTGATTAAATCTTTTCCCACAGGTGCTGCAGGGGTACGGCTTCTCACCAGTGTGGATTCTCATGTGGACCAACAACCCATTACTAAACCTGAAATCTTTTCCACATGTTTTGCAAGGATACGGCTTCTCACCTGTGTGGATTCTCACATGCTTTTTCAAAACTGACATTTCACTAAATCTTCTCCCACAGGTGTTGCAGAGGTACGGCTTCTCACCTGTACTCTCAAGTGTATATTTAATTTGGACTTATTTTTGAAAGACTTCCCACAAGTGTCACATTTGAAAGACTTCTGACCTGTGTGGGTGTTTAGGTGAATCTTGGTGGGGTTGCATACATTGTTAGTTTGACTTTTGCCTCTGTAAAGTCTCTTCTTGGGTTTTATCTCTGCATTTCTAGTTGATCCTGAGTCTTCATGTTTGCCTCCTTTGTGATCTTGGCTCTCAGTTACGTGAGAGTCGTGAGAGAGGAGCTGGTCCTCACTGTTTGGTTCTGGTACCACAGAGCTTTTAACTGACATGCTGACAACATCCTCTTTCCCTGCTGCACTCTGAGTTTCATCACTGTTGTCACTTTCCTCACAAGTAGGAGTCAACATGAAGGTTTCAGTCTCCTGCTGCAGCACCACCTGCTCTCCCTTCAGACTGGTGCAGAGTTCCTCCTGTTCCTCTTTAATCTGTGGAGGCTCTGGGTCCTCTTGGTCCAGACTGGAGTTCCTCTCCTGGTTACAGACCTGCTGGTCAGCAGGAACCTGCTCCTCCTTACACACATGTTGCCGTGGGAGCTCTGGAGGGACAAAAGGGGAAAGGCTGAAGAAAAGACCCAAAAATCCGACAATTACAAGTACAGCACCAGTCATAAGTTTGGACACACTTACTCATTTAAGGTTTTTATTTATTTTTTACTATTTTCTACATTGTCAAACAATACTGAAGACCTCAAAACTATAAAATAACACACATGAAATTGTGTAGTAAACAAAATATTTGATGGTAAAGCTGACTCCTCTGTTTTGTAGTATTAAAATATTAAGCCTTTACAAACCTATTCTGTATAAATGTATTTCAGGTTTCCAAACGATATCGATCTCTTCCTCGTAATCGATAGTTTTCTGAAAAACTTGCTGTTCAGGGAGAACCTCCTTCTCCTTACAGACATGTTGCTGTGGAAGCTCTGGAGGGACAAAAAACATCACAAATGTGTTTCTAGTGCCGTGACAGAAAGACGAAGATCTGAGCAAACAAATACAAGTCTCATATTAGTCAAATTAAAGTGTTTCTTACAGATCATTAAGGTTTCACTGACCTATTCTGTGTAACTTTATTTCTGGTGTCCAAACGATATCCAGCAGTTTGCGCTGACGGTCGATCTCTTTCTCGAACTCGACGATAGTTTTCTGAAAAATTGTGAATATTTCTTCAGCAGCAGCAGTTAGTCTCTCGTTCATTAACTCTCTCAAACACTGAACTGAAGACATTGTTGCTGAATTACACGTTAAACATTAATTGCGCTACCACTACGCTGTTATCTTCCAGTTAATTCAATACATGCAGCTAACGCGACTAGTCTGTGCTGTTTACTTCCACTGGGTGTCACGCTGTTAAGATCCGACAGTGGAAGTGAAGTAACTTTTTGTTCCGCTTTAATTTTTTTTTGCATTTTATCAGAGCTGAGTACTAAATCTCAGCAGCAGCCTGGATGTAACTCTGAGTATGTGCGTAGCCCTCTACTATTCGCTGTTGGTTTACAGTACGAGGTTCCGCCTCTGCACCTGGATCTTTGCACTCTCGCTACCCCGCAGCACCCTCCCCCCATAAAGCCCCAGCTGGGTTTGTAGTTGGAGGGCTACACAAGTACTCATAGAACTTGAGTTACATTCAGGTAACTACTATTTCTATGTCGTATGTCTCTCTAACGAGCTTCCCTATTGGTTAAAACCTAAGGCGAAAGTTGTTAGGATTGTTGACACAGAGCCATGAGCACATCCGGTACTGGCCAGGTCCGGAAACCACCTGGCACCCTCAGGGAGAACCAGAGGGGGCACTGGGTGTTCTCCTTGCTCGCAAACAGATCGGCCACTGGCTATGTCCGGGGAGAGGCTCCACTCCTCCTTGAGTGAGTCCCCCCTGGACATCCTGTCCACTCCCATGTTGAGGGACCCCAGAACGTGACAGGCACTCAGGAAGCAGAGGTGGCGATCCGCCCAGGTCAGGATGGATGCTGCCATCCTGTGCAGGGCCAGGGATCTGATGCCCCCCTGTCTGTTGAGGTAGGCCACCACTGTGGTCTTGTCTGACCTCACCATGACGTGCTTCCCACTCAGCTGCAAGGCAAAGTGTTGCAGCACCTTCTGAACTGCTGTGAGCTCCAGCAGGTTGATGTGGCAGGGGGAGCTCAACCTCCTGCCTCCCACGCTGGCCTGGCTGAGTGTCCCACACATAATGAGAGATGCACCCCAGCCGCACCCCTTCACAGAGATGGCCAGGTGAGTCCGTGCCAGTGCGGGGATGTGGAGCTCGCGCTCTTTGTCTTGGAGCCTAATGAACCAGTGTTGGAGATTTCTCATGTGCAGCAGCCCCAGGTGCACCACCAGGTGAGCTGCTGACAACATCCTGAGGAGCGACATGACGCTTCCTGCTGGCACTGAGGCCGTGGACCTTAAGCCTTGGGTCAGGTGCAATATCGCCTCCACATGCTCTTCTGACAGTTATGGCGTGGGAGTCCAAGTGCAGCCTGAGGTCGGACATCTGCTGGCTTGGTTGCAGGGCGTTCTTGCTGGGGTTTATGGCAAAGCCCAGCTGCGTGATATGCTGGATGACCAGAGATGTGTGGGCTTCCACCTCCTGCCTGGACACTGCGAGAATCAAGCCAGCCATCTATGTAGGTCAAGATTCTCACGCCCTTCTCCCTGAGTGGCGCCAGCACCACCTCCACACATTTGGAGAATGTGCGCAGTGCCAGAGAGTATCCGAACGGGAGGCAGCAGTACTGGTAGAACCGTCCTCCCACTGCGAAGAGCAGGTACTTCCTGTGGTGCGGCAGTATGGGAACGTGGAAGTACGCGTCGGTCAGATCTATGGATGTCATCCAGTCACCTGGCCGGATGCCTTCCAAGAGTTATCTGACTGTCAGCATGCGGAATGATCTCTGCACAATATGGATGTTCAGGACATGTAGGTCCAGTATCGGTCTCATGCCCCCAGATTTCTTGGGCACCAAGAAATACAGGGAGAAGTAGCCCTCCTTTCAGTATGCTGCTGAAAGGAGGAGGCCAGTGACAGAACTGCAGTGTATAGCCCCTCCGCAGAGTTGTCTAGCCAGGTGGAGAGAGGACCGCACAGTTGCATCCACGCCGGGTGGCGGTCCATGAGTGGCAGGTCGATGGGAGAGTTAGAACGGCCCACCCATCTCGACCCTTCTGTCGCAGGAGGGAATGCACAGGGGGCCACTGCAGAAAGGGGAGAATGGGAGGCGGCCCTGTTTTATCCACCATGGAGGACAGTAGGGAGAATTTCTTTTCGGGGATAGGTGAGGCCCTTGGCTAGGATTCTGATATGCCTTTTTATTACTGACATTTAAAGGAAGTTTTTCCCACAGGTGTTGCAAAAGTACGGCTTGTCACTTGTGTGGATTCTCATGTGGATCAACAATGATTTACTCTTTACACTTACTGAAATCTCTTCCACATGTTTTGCAAGAATATGGCTTCTCACCTGTGTGTATTCTTTGGTTTCTATCAAATTTGAATTTCTGCCCAAAAGACAAGTGTCTCAATTTAAAGACCTTTTCCATTTCCTAGTACTGTGAATCTTAAACATGGTGAAGTTATCTTCATTGTTAGTGTGGCTGCGGCTTTTATGATGAAACTTACAAAAAGACAGTGAAGGCAGCGTCAGTATGTGCCGACAGTCACCACACAGCGGCTCTGTTTCGCCTCCGAGGCTGCAGGATGACTGGCAGTGAATAGAGGTCCAAAGAGGAACGTCAAGTTAACGAGAGTTAACCAGTCAAACGCCGGAAGTTAAAATAAAATCCATAAACATCTATCTAGAAAACTTCAAAAAAATCACTTTTCTAAATTAAAATGTTTTTAAACTGTATAACTCTAACTTTAAACTTTGACTAGTTCTTGTTTCATCCTGTAGCCTATTTGTGTTTGTAACCTAGTATGTAATGTTTTTTTTTTAAATAAAATGAACAATTTATCTTAAAATTTCTAAAAAGGAAAATCAGACACTTTAAATCAATCATCAAGGACTGATGATGAACAACTGTCACCATTAAAATCTTTATAAACTTTATTAACAAGGTGAGAACTTCAGCAACAACAAATACAACATATGTTATGACTTAAAGGTGCAATATACGACATTCAGCCCCACTAGATGTCGCACTAGCACCAGCATCTCAGAAAAAAACAAATGGCGCGTCGTTTACTCAATAAAGTTGGAAAAACAAGAAAGCAGCCCCTGAACAGACATCTCACAAAACTCAGATCAAACTGTCAAACTAGGCAGTGCTGATCAAATATGGATCAAGATTCTGTTACTTATTTCTTGCCTCAAATGTTTCCAGAAACATATTTTAGTGTACTGTTTAGCTGTAATATGAGAAAGTTTGTGACGTGGCCGCCATGTTGGAAACAGATGCAGGGAGGACGCGGAGGGACTCACATGCACTAACATGCTGGATATCAAAACAAAGAACAGAGAGGCTCGGATTACAACACACACAAGGCTCTTTTATACAAAGATCCTGCATTATAGCTGTAAAGAAGATCCATCATTAAGCCACCTTTGCTTTTTTAAAACTGGATCGATCAAAGCCGGCATAATGCCGCCCCCGTGTGTGCTTTTAAATAGCATGCAGGCGTTCTGGATTCAGAGGCGTGACATGTAACACAACAGCGTCAGCTCCCTGCCCCGCCATGCCGGCTCTCCCTTTTACACAGATATTGATCCGGCTCTGTGACTACCTTTGTAGTTGGATTATTGGTGGAGCAACTCTGCCCCTCCACTCCATGTCCGTACCTTTTATACAGAACAGTGAGGCGGAATAAAGGCACCAGCATTCCTGCCTTGAACATGCCGTGTAAAGTGGGCTCCAGAGGGAGTGTGACTTCATTCTCTGCTCAGGTCGCCATTACTTCACTATTATCTTTACATAACAAATAGTTGTTTGCTGACATCTAGTGGGGCTGAATGTCGTATATTGCACATTTAAATGTACCTTACAGGAGTTTTTACTTAATTAATTAATTTTACTTTGTTAGGTTTATTTTGGTTTGCTCAAAGTGTAATTTCTGTGCTTTTATCATCTAAGAATAAATTCATATATATCTATACTTGCTCTATTTGTTTAACTTTTCCTGCAAAGTTTAAATCAGTCAAATATTTTTATTACTAAATTTGACTTTATTTACATTTTTTTCCTTCCTGTGAATTTATATGGATTCGCGTTTACTTTGCAAAGAAACAAACCCGGAAGTCATGTTACATTTTTCCCGCTAGCTTGACGCGGCCGCAAAGTACCTCCTCTCGGTACCAAGAGAAGACGTAAAGTGTCTTTTTCTGTCATTTTATGTTGTTGAACCGCTGCTGACGAAACTCACAGGACCCGAGATGTCTCCAGGTAGGGTCTTTGTCACGTTAAAACCACAAACTTGAGCACTTTTTCTCCGTTTTAACGCACATTTTTAACCGAAATCCTTGATTTGTTTTCAGATTTCTGTGCTGAATCATGTCTGAAGAAGCGGAGTTCGCATGAAAACACGAAATAAAACAACAGTCGTAGGGACATTTTATTCGGCTAGGGTTTTAGTAGGTGTTTACTTCGCTCCGTCGTTAGTTTTATTCGTGTTTTTATGCGAGTGAAGACAGTAAAAAAATGGCATTCTTCGTGAAAAAGAAGAAATTCAAGTTTCAGACGCATCTGACCCTGGAGGAGCTGACCGCTGTGCCTTTTGTCAACGGAGTTTTGTTCTGCAAGCTGCGGCTGCTGGATGGAGATTTTGTCGCTTCTTCCACCAGGTAAAAACGAAATGAAACAGCCATAAACATCACTTCATACGTGCAAAATACATTTTAAAGCGTCTTTCTTACAATTTAATGCAATTTGCAGAACTATTTTTCCTCTTCTAAAGTCACTCTAAAGCCCCTACAGGAGCTTAAAGAGCATTTATGGTGCTATAGAGTGATTTTATTGACCTTTTGTTATGATTCATGGAGTTTTCCAACTCCTATGGTATGACTATAATATTCTGTATGGTACTCAAACTTGTATATAATGTGTTTCTTATGCTAAATATAGTAATATTGCAGTGACTGTATGGGATTTCTTATGTGTTTTTTACTTTATTAGTTTCATAAAAGTCCTCCAAGAACTAAATGCTTTGCTGATGCATCATTGCAGAATTTGCAGTAGGAATAATGTTGCATTATTAGGGTTATAAAGCTGCTACATTGCAGTAAAAGTATTTCAGGTTTGCACCAACTTCAGGTTTTGCAGATCAGCTCAGGCTGGATAATGAAAGACTTTTGGTTTTCTGTGAGTCAGATTTAAACGCAGGGTGTTGCCATGTAAAGTGGCTGTGTATCTGCACTGGCACCTTGGTTGGACGACCAGACTAAACACAACAAAACCTCTGAAACCAGCTCTCACCACTTACATTTTCACAACTTTAAACTGCTTTAAAATAACTTTTAATGTCAAAACTCAATGTCTTTTTCTGTTGTGGTTTCTGTTAAAATGACACCACAGTCTGATGAACTAGACTGGTTTCTGGGCTTTTCATCTCCTCATTCACGTCCTGATTTTCCTCCTCAGACACCGATAACATCAACAACTTTCATCTTTTATCCCCCTCCTTGTCTTTGATTCACCAGATGAGATTATATGGCCTTGAAACAAACATCAGATGTCTGTTCCAGTGTTTTACATTTGTTAAGGGGCAGAGATGGAGAATCTGAGAGTGAGTTAGACCTTCATAATCTCATTACGGATGTGAAAAAGCTGTTAAGAGTTGCCAGGTTGCAGCATGAAAACACAATTTCCCAAATGTCACGGACAGTTTGTGCACTTGTGTTACAAGTTAATGTGTTGTGCTGCTGTATAGTGAAAGTTGGGCTTATTGTAGCAGATTTTTCTAATCTCAGGCATGTTTTACGAGTGTTAAAAGTACCTCTGGATGCTCACTGTGTCTTAAATAAGTGAGCAAACATCACACAAAACTTATTTTGACACTTTTTACCTTCTGTACATCATTTCAGCTCCTTATCAAACCTAATCTGAAGCACAAAGACGGCCTTGATCTTTTCTCTGTCTGTTACTCTCTTACAGACTCTGACCCACTAAACTAACCTCAACTTGTAAAACAACACAAGGCATTATATTGTTGGCTGTGTTTTATTGGCAGAGGATCTCTGCACCACCACTAACCCATTTTTCACATGAAAGGACGGGCCTGATTTTGATTTGGACTCGGTTATGTAAAAGATGCCCCGCTTCCAGCACTCCAGTCATCTCAGAGAGCCCCTAAACAGGAGGAAAATGAACCCATGTTTGGTGTCAAAATGCCTTAATCAACTCCTTTTTTCTTCCTTTTATTGAGGCGTTTCAAACCCAGTTGGTACCTCGAGTTCAAACAGGCGTATTATACTTCAAATCCCTGAGCTGACAGATGAGTACGTGGGAGAACGTTTCCTCAGTTAAAGCAGATCATCCTCTTTGTATGCAGTCGTTCTCCCTGTTCTCACGTATCATCATCCTGGTGCAGAGTTTGACTGTGTGTGAGGAAAGTGAACACACCGACAGATCATGTTAACCTCAATTAGGTTTCTTGTCAGCGGTTGTTATCGTTGTCTTACATTTCATCAGCAAGAAAAGAGCAGATTGGGAGTTTTAGTTACGCAAACACTTCTGAGCGGCGGACATAATCTCACTGGTGGACTGAAATCTCAACGGGTGGAGCCAAAGAACTAGAGACAAGTTTACAGCTGTTGTTTCTTCTATAGAGAAGTCAGAAAATGCTCATCTTGTGTTCCCAGAACCTACAATGGTGACTTCCAGTTATTAAATTTAACAGCAGTTAAAAACCTCCAAATGTTCCAAACCTTGAGGTCAGGAGTTGTGAGGTAGAAAGAAAACACAACATATTCCTGTTATGTTTATTTTTCTGACTCTTCTTTAAAGTTGCACCTACCAATATTATAGTATATATTATTGTATTATAATAGTAACATTTAGCCCCTTTTAGCTCATAGTTTTGGTTTAGTTGTGGTTCAGTCCCGACGCTTTGATCATCCTCGTGTCCAACAGCAGCCGGCAGCTGTTTTCAGCAAACAAATGCAGCTTTAATGTTTGTCGTCTTAGAGCAAAAACTGGATAGTTTTACCTTTACAGGGCTCAAAAAGATTCAAACGCAAACAACCTGAGAAGTGAATACTTTCTCTTTTTGCTCATCACAACTCACATGAAACACCAAGGGGTCACAAAACAAGACCGAAAACAGACCACACACAGCTTCAGTTGATCTAATGCTGATAAGGACATGTGAACATGTAACCGCAAACGTGCAAAATCACATGTTCATCACACACAAGCACGATTAAACAACTTCAACATGATATTGCAGAATGTGTTTCAGATTTCAGTGTGTCAGAGGTTCTGAGAACATCATATTGTTCACTTTAATGTATTTTTATTAAAAAACACTCATAAATGTGAAATATTGCCCTGTAAAGTTTATTGTTAGTCATATTTGGATCAGTGTCTCTTTTTTCAACTTTACCAGATTGTTATGTTACCAAACATTGTGGTTCTTTGGCTCCAACCTCCAAGGTTTAGCTCATTCAGTGAGATTATTGTTTCTGCCTCCAGAGGATCACAGCCTCATAAAAATGTTTGTTTGTCAAAGCAAAACTCCAATCTGCTGAGAAATAACTAAACTGCTGAGAAATAACACCCTAAATCTTCCCGGCTCTGCATCCCCCCCCCCTTCTCAGCTCCTGTCCTCAGCAGTGAGGACGGAGATGTCCGAGGTCACTCTCCTCTCTGGACGTTATATAACAGCTCAGATTCCCTCCCTCCCATCTCAGTTATCATCTCTGTGACTGAAAACAAGGCCCTCTCAGAGGAGGTGGCGAGAGCGCAGGGAGGCTCCCTCCGGGGCGGACAGAGATTAGGGTTATGTCACAGATCTGACAAACCGGGTCTTTGTGCGGGCCTGGCCGGGGCCTCGCCTTGTTGTGGGTCGGGAACAGTGGGGGAATTAACAGCGAGCTTATCCAGCAGACCGCACTGCCTGGCATGAAAACCCTCCCAGAGTGAGTCCATGTTGGCTCCAAGTCTGGAAGCACAGAGGATCACATGCTGCGAATGTGACCGATACATCAGGGCATATTCACTTGTTCACTTGTGTTTACATTGTGCAAAATCAGACATTCTCAAGGAAGATATTAGAGTTTTGGATCTCCCTGGATATACTTTTTAATCCTCCAGGTTTATACAAACAATGCAGGCAAGTATCTAATCAATGCTGCTCATTGCAATTAATCGTTTGGTTGGAAAAAAAGGACACGTGACGTCTTCAGATTGCTTGTTTTGTCCGAACAAAAGTCCCAAACCCAAACCTGTTCAATTTACAAAGATATAAAACTGAGAAAAAGTATCAAATCCTCACATTTTGAGAAGCGGTAAACGGCAAATATTTAGCATTTTTCCCTGGTAAACTCAAAGGATTTATCATCAAAATAATTTCAGCCTTAGTAAAGAACAAACATATCATGAGCATCAATGTCCCAAGATGGTCTGAAGGATGTTTCAGAGGTTTTTCCATCCTGATAAGAATAAAATACAGGAAGCAAATCTAGATATTTAAAAATATTTACGGCCAGTACAAAATATTTCCTGCTGCTGTTCAGTCTAAATATGTACAGTAAGACCCTGATTAATACGCAGTTGCCTTGTTTTTGATGATGTAACCTGTTTATTGACTGATGCACCAGCTGACAGACAGACGGCCTTTGTGATTTGTCCTCTTGGTTCAACTTGTGGGTTTACAGTTTTGGTGATATAACGTGAAACAGTGCTGTGCATTTATAACAGTTGGACATGGCGAACACAAAGAGTAGCCAAAGGCAAAAGGAAGAGTTACATAAAATCTTCAGTGTGTGTAGTTTTTACTTCTCAGAAATGCAGCTGAAAGAAGTTTCAAAGAATCTAACATTGAAATACCAGGAAGAAATTACATTAGCTGACCTAATCAGATAACTGAGTCTTCATAACTCTGCATTATATGTTTTTATAAGATGTTTTTAAAGAACAAAAACACTTTTTTTGTAAATGTAAGGAACAAAAAATACTTAAATAATTGATAGTTTAAGTCTCCAGTCATATCCATTGTTAATTAGGTGCAAACTTTACTCAAATTAGCACCTGTTCTGCCTTCATGTAGCACAAAATCAAAAATATTGTGATACCAGCTTCCAAAAACCAGAAATCTGCAAGAAAAATTTTT
Source organism: Scomberomorus guttatus (assembly GCA_038419695.1). Classification (NCBI taxonomy): domain Eukaryota; kingdom Metazoa; phylum Chordata; class Actinopteri; order Scombriformes; family Scombridae; genus Scomberomorus; species Scomberomorus guttatus. Next base: position 31,485,184 of record CM076450.1, on the reverse strand, counting down.
CCCAATGCTGCAAATTTTAGATACAAATTAGATTTTACTCTACAAGTATATTTAAAAAGTATTATTTAAGAGCTGGTATTGCATTTTGAGTATCAGTAGCAGTATCAGCCTTGGAAAGTGTGCACTATATCCAGCCAGCTTTAAAGTATATCCACCCAGTCAGCTGCTGATGGATAATGTGTTTTCGCCCTGTGCAGCTTTAGAAACCATATGGTCTCCATCGTGTTTTGGCAGAGAAAACAAGACTTTCACTGCTGCACCAGTTTAGACTGAGGCTGTGTCTTGTTTTTGTTTTGATGTGTACAATGTACATTTTGCACAGTTGGCTGGATGTTTTCACACGTGCTTTTCCTGACTTTTCTAGCTCCCAAACATTGCACGAAGCTGTTAGTTTGGAGAGACGACAGTAACCTGACTCTGGGTGTGATGAAATGTTCCTCTGGTCCTGGTTATCATGTCTAATAGAGAAGCAATAGGAGAGGAAATAAGAGCCAAGGGAAGAAGATAAAGGGGATTTTTGTATTTAAAGGTCAAGAAAAAACAAGAATGTGGGAGCAGTTAGAGGCTAAAGACACCAGAGAAAAAGGAGGGTGCGACTGAGTTCAGAGAAATATGAGCATCATCGAGCTCTGAGAAGCTGCAGCGAGGGCTTCTGATGTGGCGTTGTGGCCAGATTGGGACCATTTCCTGTTCAGATACTGATCCATGGATCCAGGAACGCACAAACAGCGTTTTCACATGTTCAGTTAGAGGCTTTAACCATACGCTCACACACACATACGAACACATACTGCTATGGGCATCACAGGGTAAAATGAGGCATTCATTTCTTCTTTAAGGCTGCAACTAATGATTATTTTCATTATCAATTAATCTGTCGTTTATTTTCTTGATTAATCAGTTAATTGTTTGGTCTATTAAGGGTTAAAATGGTAAAACAAAAATGTCTTTCACAATTTCTTAGAGCTCTCTGTGATGCCTTCAATTTGCTTGTTTTGTCCGACCAACAGTCCAGAACCTGAAAGATTTTCAAATGTTATAAACTGTATGTTACAAAAAACCAAACAAACGGCAAATCCAAGCTGGAACCAGAGAATATTTGGCTTTTTTGCTTGAAAAATGACCGAAATGATGGTTGGCAATGAATTTTCTGTTGATTGACTAATCAATGCTCTTCAACTCAACTTTTAAGCCTTCATAAACAAGATGTCAGTGAACCGTCCAATGTGCCAGAATGCTAAACTGTCAGTATTTTTGTATTTTTTTTCGTCTTTTTTGCCCTAAGTTTAGTCTTTCAGGAGTCTATATTAAAAAGATTATCATATACAGTATATCTACACACAAAATTAGGATTTCCCTTCTAAATTAGGGTTTTATATAATTTGGTTAATCTGGTGCGATCACTTTAATTTGGTTAAAGTTATCTAATGGACAAGTTAGGTCACTTCCACCTTTTCTTAGAGTGTCTGCAGTGATGTTAATGTGTAAAATCTTACTGTAGCTGACATGAACAATGGCCACAACAACAAAGATTGCATGCCAGGTTGTAAATCAGCTGAATTTCCCTCATGAGTACTGCTTGTGACTGATGTAACTGATGAAGAAGTGAACCAGTAGTTTGCCGTGTTGTCAGACTGTGTTCACAGGTTGTGTTAGTGTTTCCCAGCAGGACGGCTCAGGATGTAGTGCTTGGAACCCTTAAGAGTACCAGGAACGTTTGGGTGGAGTTGACAAGGCTTCCTGACTGTCTGTGGTCAGGCGTCACCCACACTTGACTGGAGTGAATTGTTTTAAATAGTCTTGTTTAAATTTTTTAAATGCTTCTTGTCCAAGTTCTCATTAATCTTAGATTTGACAACAGTTATAATTAATGTGGAAGATGATGAAGATGATGGCTTTGGTCTCCTAAAGATTCACACGCACTCACATCTTCTTCAAAAAGTCATCGATTTTTATTGTTCTTTTTTTGACAGTATGACAGTCGAGGCAGACGGGAAACACGCGTAGAGAGGGAGAGATGATGCAACAACGGTCGTCTGTCAGAATTAAACCAGGTTGCATCCTGGTTTTATTGGCATCCAATGCACAACAAAGAAGTAGTTGAGATGCAGGAGTTGGGATGTGTCAATCCTGGAAGTGAATTTAATAAAATGCTTCTCTGTAGGATTGCGACTACCAATTATTTTCATTATCGATTAATCCGTCGATTATTTTCTTGATTAATTGATTAGTAAGTTGTTTGGTCTGTAAAATATCAGAAAATGGTCGATCACTGTTTCCAGAAAGATGGTTCACAAACCAAAAATATTTTGTTTGTTATCATAGAAGACTAAATAAACTAGAAAATATTCACATTTGAGAAGCTGGAATTGGAGAAAATTATCTATTAAAAGAAAAAAAAAAGACTGATGAATGATTATCACAATAGTTACAATAGTGATTCATTTTCTGGCGATCAGCTAATTGATTGACTAATCGTTGCAGCACTACTTCTCTGGAGCGTCCATGCTGGGAAGAAGGACAGTGTTGTATCTTGACATTGATGCACATCAACCAGCGGTGACGCAGCGTGTTCGCTTACACGCTGTAGAAAACAGCAGGCACGTGTTTTCATGTGTGTCATACGCCTCCAGTGTGTTACTGATGAAGTCTGAGTTATAGTCTCTACATCCCACAAACTGATAACACAAAAGCTGTCGTTGTCACCCACTTACTTGAGATTGTGTCAGCCTGTAGGCGGTGGAGCTCCCTCTGGTTGTTTTTAATCTCATGGGCCTGCTCTGCTTTGACTGTTTTTCAGTCCCATCACCTTCTGGGATCTGCTCTGAACCAGCCTGACTACAGCTAGTTTCAGTTTAGCTCTGTGGAAGAATCACGGTTCCCCCCCGGGGTGATGGCACAGAGGAACGGTAGTCGTTACTTCATTGGCTGTAGGCTGTCGGTGTCGACGCTGCGCCTCAGGTATTGATGTTGATGTCAAAGCCATTGAGTGAGACAGACCTCTTTTTCTTCCCCAGTGCCACACTAATGGCCTGTTATATACAAACAAGCCTGTTAAAATAATGATAACGATAAAAAAAACACACTAGTGATTCTGCTTCCCAGTGACTCACAACACTGAAGAATACTCCCTTTAAATATTTTTCCTGTATGACATTAAGAGGAGCTGCAGTGGATACCTCTGAGCCCGATGGCTTGAAACATTGTACTTTTTCTAAATGTAATAAAATATTTATTTATTTTTGACCCGGACAAAAAAGATACAGAAACATTTTTCAACTAATATTTATTCCAAAACACTTGTCGTGATTAATTGATTAGTCAACAGGAAATTGTACAGCAATTTTCATAATTGGTTATTTCAGACTTTCACCTAGAGCTCCAATGATTAGTCAATTAATTGATTAGCCGATTGAAATAAAAATTAATTGGCATCTATTTTGTTAATCGTTTCAGTCATTATTCAAGCAAAAATGCCAAATGTTTATGGTTCCAGCTTCTTTTTTACTGTTATATATGACAGTAAATGTGATATCTTAACATTTTGGACTGTTAGTCACACAAAATGGGCAAATTGCATCGATAATGGCAATGATTGTTAGATGCAGCCCTGTATTCATTAAGCAAAATGACAAAAAAAATTATGTTTTCAGCTTCTCAAATGTTTTTTTTTTAATCATCGTAAACTGAATATGTTTTAGTTTTGGACTATTTGTTGGAGAAAACAAGCAATTTGATGATGTCAGGCTGGATCTGGAACTAGTTTTTCACTATTTTTTGACATCTGTAGATTAAAAATTAAACAGTTATGTTAATCAATAATGAAAAGTAGTAGTCATTACTATTATTGGTCCTTCACCCCAAAGGATGGTGAATTGGGTTTTTATTATGGTATAAAAGAGTTTCATGTAACAGGAAAACATCTCTAAGTTTTTGTTAACCAAGTTATGAAATTACCTTTTTTCTGTGACAGGAAGTTTTTTCTCACCTGGTCGAAACTCTTTAACACGTAAGAGCGGTCAACATTTGCTGTGTAGGTGACGGGAAGAGATGAGTGAAAAGGAAGGAAGAAGTCCAGAGAGTTTGTGAGGAGAGTGAGAGATTGACCGGGATGAGCAGCTTTTCAACAGCTGTTTCCTGTTTTCCTCTCACTTTTCCAGCCGTTAGCGTTTTGTTGGGGTGTGCGTGAGGTCTGTGTGTGTGTGTGTGTGGGTGTTTTGGACATTATTCCTCTGGTATCTGACCAGGTAATCAAAATGAACTTCCTCCATACAGCAATTCCTGTTGAATTGATTATTAGAGTTTCACCCTCTAAGATTGACCTTTTTTGTAAGGTTTTATTTGCCTCAAAGTGAATAAAATGCAACAATGTGACATCATTGAATTGTTTTACTAAAATCTATTAAAAAAATATTAATTTCAATTAAGATTTACAACCATACAAATGGTCTGTGCCTCATGGAAAGATCCATATGTTTGGTCGAGTTCCAGCGGAAGTGGCACAGCTCCCATTGTTTTCCTCTTCTGAGTCATCACAGATGTGGAGTTAACCGCTGATAACTGACCCGGACTTGTGTATATCATAAAACAGTAACTTGGATTGCAGCACTTTAACTTTAGAGCGATCCTGCAGTGTTCAATGTCATGTAACACCACTGATGAAGGAAGACATTCATGTATTTTAGCAGATGATTTTGTCCAAACTCGTACACTGAATAAACAGGTAATAAATACAAGTGAGGTCTTAACGGTCTGCTTGAGCTGTCAGTACAAGCTTAAGTTGTACGCACCTTCAAAGTTTCATTTAGGCATTTTATTCCTAAATTGACAAATAGTGCTGAAATGACTTGGTAAATTGGCTAATCAATCAATTGTTTATTAAGCAGAAATTCCAAAAATTCACTGGTTTCAGCTTCTTAAATAAGATAAATTGTAAATTGTAAATCTTTGGGTTTAACACTGTTGGTTGACATTGAAATGTGTCACCATGAGCTCTCATTTTTTCATGATTATGTGATATTGTGTGAAATAAACAATAAATTGATTAATAGAAAAAATAATTGAGAGACTAATCATTAATGAAAATGAGAAGTAGTAATGTTAGTTGTAGCCCTGCTTGATAAGGTGCAATGACAGTATCACTAAAATAGCAACCTAGTGCAATACAGTGGTGCACCTTTTGCTGTGCTGCATTAATGAAAAACATGCCAACTTTTAGGATGTCCTGTCAAACAATTATGATACCAACTCAGCATCTGCCTCTACCATCTGCACTTCATTGACGTTGACTAGAGAAAAAACAAAACTATGCACATATTGCACAGTGGGAGGTTCAGTAGGCCAACTGTGGACCCTTCCCGGGGACCCCGGGAAGACTAGTGATCACTTTGTGGAAGCTTATGAGGGTCCAAATAAAGAATAAATAACTATGACTGTTTTGGAGAGACAGCCAAATATTACCAATAGCAACCTCAAAAGAGCAGTTCAGTAATTTTAGTGTTGTACTATCTTAAAGATGGAGGCTTGCAAGAGACGGATACAAAAAGGAATGCAGCAGATGCAGCAGAGGCCAAGATTTCCTGACTTTTTGTCCCTAGTTTGGGTCAAGCTCCCATAATTTCCCATAATACAACTCGATAAAGTCTTTCCCCTGTTGGATCCTTCCTGCCTGGTGAATACCAATCTCCAATTTGTATTTCAGGCTTTGTTTTATACATTTATAGTTAGTAGTGTAGTAGTATGACATCATGGTGGTGACTTTTTTCAGAAGACACCTGTATACACCAGGCTTAGTACTCCAAAATGACCTTTGTGTGTAAAATTGGTGGATTTCCCCTTTAAATTATTAAGTTTATTTCATAAAAGTTACATAAATTTAAGTGTTAAGTTTCCACTCATGAACAGGCAGAGGGATTTTAGTGTCTTGTCCCTCTTCGACTTCTCCACGGTGGTTGGTGGGGATCGAGCCGGTGACATTTTGTGTACAGGAACATCCCCTCTGACTCTTAGCCTCCGCTGCTGCCTGCTGGTCTGTCCTGACGTCATCGCTGCAGGATCTGTCTGCTTCCTCAGCACTCTGCTGTCAGGCTGTTTATCTGAGCCCTCGATGTGACCCGACCCGGCTCGGCTGCTGTTTGTGTTTCTGCTGCAGCCGGGGCCCCCAGGAGCCACTCAGCCAGGATGGGAGATAAGGATCCCATACTGCTCCATTGCTTACGTGTTGAGTCATCACATGCTGGGGTCCTGCGGGGGGCAACTCAAATCAGGGACTTTGTGTTTACATTTCAGGCTTTCAGCTGACATTAAGGATGCAATCACAACTGTAGTTTGTCTTCTTCAGCCTGAACTGTAGCGGAGAAGTTTACCTTGTTGTTGCATTTGTTGTGTTTGCTTCATTTAGATTGCGTTTTCCCAAATAACAAAACAACCAAGACCTTTAAACAGAAGTCACATGGACGCAGTAACAGCTCGATTACCGGACAGAGTTTTAAAAACCTGCAGTGTTGCCAGACTGCAAATTTTTCTGCTTCTAGTTCCTGTAACTTTGGCTCAGCATGATAGACTTTATTTTGTAATTAAAGGTCTTCCAACTAGCGGGAGCAGCTGATTAGTAGATGTCAGTACGAGTGGACTGGAGCCCTGAAACCACTGCAAACCTCAAAGCTTTAGCCGCGTTTCCACCACATGGTACCGCCTCGGCTCAACTCAACTCGCGTTACTTTTCTGGATCTTGTCAGACAGCACCTCCTCATTGTAGGGCGGGGTTTGCAGCGATGACCGTCGCTGATTGGTCAAACACACAGTCTTTGTGTCTGTGTACCACTTCATTCATAAAACAAGGAAGTACTCGCGTATCGATTTTAGGACTAGTTTAGGACGAGGGGAGGGCATTTCTCTTCGTTTGATAATGTTAAAAGTAAAGGGTTTGTTGTCGACTCATTTTAATAAAGACCAGAGAAAAAGAAAGAGAGTGATGGAGTGAGCGGTGGTAGAGAGAACAAAGCCTCTCCTTTTCATTCATTCATTACATCCAACTAATGCAGCAGTAAATACGAATAACAACAGGGCAAATCTGTGTGAATGCTGTGTTTCAAGCAAGGCTGTAATTTTTTTTTTAGCTGAGGAGCGCGAGTGAGCAATGGAGGCAGAGACAACGCGGCGGTAATCGAGCGAGGAGAGGGAGCTGCGGTAGAGAGAAAGCCCGTCAATGGGAGAAATGACTGACCAATCAGTGGTCAGCAGTGTTTTCACGCCACCTTTTAGTGTCAGCTCAGCTCGCTTGGAACCTCGACGGAAGCGATACCAGAAAAAGTACCAGGTGCTAAAGATCTGGCTAAAGAAGCTGCTCTTAATTGAAGAAGTAAACACTCAAATTTCAAGAAAAACTGCTTTATGTACGGTTGTCATAAACTCGTTATTTCACATTAGATTCCCGTCTGCTTGGAAGAAACAGTCAATCCCCATCTTCCATTTTAAACCTTTATTTAAGCAGGAAAGTCTTACTGAGATTAAAAACATCTTTTTCAAGAGGCCAAAACTAAACAAACTAACGTGACCAAAACTCTTCATAATGAGGGAACACGTCACCCAGTGCAGCGATGTGGCTCATTGACGTTTTTTAATAGTTTTTGGACAACAGCGGAGGTCTACAGCACAGAGGAATAAGATATATCAGGCTTTGGATACACACACAATACTTGTTAGTCGATCAGTTCATTGTTGGTTTGACTCCAAACATGAGATTTGTTGACAAAAAGAAAAATATAGAAAATCACCAATCATATCCTTTAAACAAAATGCAATTGTAAAATCATAAATATAATTGCCAATAAGAATCATATAAAAGATCACAGTCAAGAAACAACATAAAGCTGTCAAAACTATTCTAAAATGATCAAACGTTAAATTGATACACCTTAAAACAGACGGAAAGAAGGCAAAATGTTTCTGAAGCAACGATTTAAATTCCCAGAATTAAAAACCATTTTTACGGTTTTAAATCTATGTGATGAAGTTTCTTTGTTTTGTAAGCTGAAAATGGATTTCTTCCATAATTACTTTATATTTTGGGGTGTCCTGGTGGCCTTGCGGTTACGTCACATACCGTAAAACCACAACCGTTGTTGCATGTCATACCCCTCTTTTTCTTCTCATGTTTCCTGTCTGAGTATACACTGTATCTCCACAAAAGTACTTCACATCCTCTCTTTCTCTTCCCAATTAAAACCTTGTCTCCTATTTTTGTCTCTGTTGGCTCCAGCTTTGGATTCTCTGAGGTTTTCTGAAGTAATACTTTCTTCCTCGGCCCTTCAGCTTTTATTTGCTTTCCTACCACTTCCTAATCTATCTACTGGATGTTACGTAGTTGCAGGAGTATTGTGTTCCATTTCTTGTTGGCCTAATTTGACCTCGTTAGTTTAATTTGCGTGTAATTGTTGATCATGTAGCAATTTGATCCTGTTCTACTTTCACTTCCTCAGTGAAAGGGAGTAAATGTAAATGGTTTACTAATCAAGCTAAGGGGGGAAATCAGCCTGTGTGCAGACTTTTCTTCCTCTTCTTGCTGCTGTTTTATGATCTGTGTTTTTGGTTTGGTTGGATGTTCTGGGACAGAGATGATTGTTGAATGCCGTCAACACTGGACAGCATCTCTCCTGATGTTCTTTTTGTTGAACATTTAGCAGTAGTGACAGTGAATTAAATGCAGATTGTGTTTCCATCGTAGAAGTCCCACTTTTTCCTTAGTTGCTGCTGCTCCGTCTTCAGGATGACGTGTGTGGGGAAACATCAAGTTTTGCTCTACTTTCAGCTGTCGGAAATTATGTCTGGTTAAGGAGCACAACAGTTTTCTGTTTTAAAATACACTAATTTGGTTCAACTGTACAACAAGATGAAAGGATTCCCCGCCGGGCAAATGCATGGAAGAGGATACGCACAATAACCGCCTTTGTGTCAGTTTTTCTTTGCAGGCGTTTTCATGTCAGCCTTCAGTCCTCTGTTTATGTGAGCTCTGTTCAGCTGTGGTGGGAGCAGCTCCAGTGTCTGTCTACTGTCACTGTGGCCTGGTTAAACTGAGAGTTTGCTGCTTGGCTGCTTTCACAGCACAGTGCTGCAGAGCTGATCGTATCTAGTCTTCTATTTTTGGATGAGGCACGTTTCTTTCTGAAGTCTTCATACAGTGTTCAAGCCTCAAAATGTGTCAAAAACATCCGAATTATGGAAACTAGAAAGTGCATACCTCCACTGAGGCTGCTGCTTAGTCCTCAAAATCTGTTATTTTACCAAAAGGTAACAATTTTGATTAAATTCTTGCACACCATGAAGCTTTACTGATAAGTGCAGTAAAAAAAACTCCTGACTCCGACTGGGGTCTAAGGATAAAACAAATGACGGACAGCATGTGGGATTCTTTGGTGCCTTATTTAGTAATAGATAAGATTAATAAAATCTGTATGTGGATGCAGATCTTTATCAAAGTACATAAAGAAAAAAAAGGCAAACACTTCTAAAACTCAAAAATCTCACTGTGTTAAGAAATTCTTTGTTCTGCACCAAAAACCTGTCACTTATTCCTTGGCTCGTGAAATCTGTCAAGGTTTTGAGAGATCCTCTTATAATGGTAACAAAATATTGAACGCATAGGGCTGCTCTGATGTCATGAGACAGAAGCAGTTCTGAAAACAAAGAGGCTTCGTACTAAAATATGAGCTAATATACTATATCAAACAGAGTGAATTAAAAATAAAGGCCTCTCTAATATAAGTCTCTGTTGCCTCTGCAGGCTCCGGCCACTATAAGAGGAAATATGGGAAGTCTCTACTGGGTAAAACGTGTCCAGCTTGTGTCAAACTTGAAACTGCATGCAGCTCTGTTTGTGTTCCTCAAACATCCTCCCCTGACTGTGACCGATTCAGCCTTTTGTCTCTACTTTTCCCAAACTTTTAAAAACTAAAGGTTTTCTTTTTTCTGGCATTGTGTTGCATTCATTGCAACATGCTGCCCTGATTAATTACCACAGAGTAAATATACTCTCAGTTGTCTCCTCAGCTGAACCAGATCCTGACAGCTCATCTTGTGATTGATTTAGTTGCTCAATAACGGCGTAAACATTTGCCTTACTCTGTAAATATGTGCCTGTGCTTTTTCCCTTAAGGTTTATTGTTATTTGGGGTTGTTATTTTAGCAAAATGTAACATTAAAATCTCACACAACATGAACTCTTAAAGATAGGTATGTAGGATCAAAAACTCCTGACTGAGTTAAAATTAACGTATTCATTTCACCTGACAAGGATCTAAGGACTGAAACCTCATTATTAAAGTGAGTACAAGTGACTGATAGCATGTGGGATTCTTTCATACATCATAGGATGGATGCAGATCTAAATCAAAATACACAGTGAAAAACATTTTTAAAAATTTTTCTATAGGCCGATAATTGTTAAGATAATCTTAAAAAAATTTTGATCCGCACCAAAAACCTCACTTTCAGGGCTGCAAGTATTGATTATTTACTCGATTAATCGTTAGTTATTTGGTTTATAAAATGACTGAAACAGTCCACAACCCAAAGACTAAATAAACCAGAAAATATTCACATTTGAGAAGTGTCAATCAGAGAATTTGGACATTTTTCTTTTAAAACGGACTCAAAGCAACTAATTGAAGATCAAAAAAAGGTGTTGATTAATTTTCTGTAGATCAGCTAATCAATTAATCGACTAATCGTAGTAGCTCTAGCTTTGAGTCAGAGTTTGATCGGCTGCAGTGTGAACAGAGCCGGAGACTCTCTGTTGATAGCTCTGCTGAGGAAAGTCTGTTAATGTTAACAGTTCAGCCTCCTCCTGTACAAAAAGTGAAAACACTGTGAGAATAAAAGGAAACAACAGAAATGATACAAAGGTTTCAGGTGAGATTAGAAACAAACGTCAGAGGGCTTATAAAAACGTCTGAGGCTGAAAGAGAAAGTGTTGGTGTGAGCGTCTCCTCCTCCTCTGAGCTGCTGGCGGAGCGTCGGTGGATTTTAGTGAGTGTGAGGTTTCCATGGAGCCTGAACAAAGCCATCTGGACTGAGGAATGTGGTTTGGGAACGTTCGCCGTTCTGCACACTGGAGGACCAATAGTGTGGGGGTCCTGATAAGAGCTGAGAGTGTGTGTGTGTGTGTGTGTGTGTGTGTGTGAGCTCATGTGTTTCTGCACTTCTGAGAACCTCACATGTTTCCAGGGATAAAAGGATGTATCCTCCAAAGTGACGTTCTTACCTCTCTTCACTTATTCAAGGTTAGGACTTTGGTTCAGGGGTAAAAGAAAGACTCACAACTTGTTTTAGGGTATTTTAATTGTGATGTTTTTAATCATCTTGTTTGTGGTGTTTTTGTGAGTTTTACATCCACGGTTTTTTGGGTAAGCAACCGGAGACATTTAGCTAATTTAGATTCTCATCAGGAGACGTTCTAGCTTAAAAAAAAAAAGGAAAAAAAAAAGAAAGTCAATTAATTTAAGATTTTATTATAAGAAATTAAAGATAAAAAGAGGGTTAGGGCATGGGGATATTTAAGAATGATTAATTCTTAAGTTTCCAGAGCAGAAAATAATTTAAAAAAATTAAACTTTTTGTCTGACCAGCAGTAACCCCCCCCCCCAAAATAATAATAATAATAATAATAACGAGAGGAAAACAATAAAATCTTAACCTATGAGAAGCTATAACCATTTTAAATGTGTACTTGGTGTCATAAGTGAGATATGATTAATTTACTAATTAAATTCCTCTGTAACAGGCTACCCTTCTGTTTAATATAATACCTGACAATAAATGACGATATAATAAAATATGTTCTTGTAAAAATCATAAATAGAAATAGTATTAAAACCATTACAGAGACAATAAGGATGCACATCAGCTCATTTTAAAACCAAAGCAAAAGTAGAAGAAGCTCAGCTTTGACTGATATTTTATATTTAAGTGTTTGAATACTGTGAAAAGTGATGAAAGTGTTTCAAGGAAAGAAGTAAAGTGGCAGAAATCACACAGCACATTGTGGAGGAGATGGTGGATAATAGTGAACAAGAGGGGGGGAGGGGAGTGTGAGGAGCAGCTGCTGCTAGTTTGCACTATAGATTGTGTGTGTGTGTGTGTGTGTGTGTGTGTGTGTGTGTGTGTGTGTGTGTGTTATTGTTGTTGTACGTGTGTCATTTGCACCTTCTGTCGTTCTGACATTAACCCACAAACTGCCTCATATACTCTGAAATTAAAAACAACTGTAATAGAAATACTGTCGTAAAGTTAAAGGTGAATCGAATAATGTTTTAATGACAGTAGCTGGCTTGATCAGTTGATTGATGAGTCGATTACAACAATCAATTAGTTGTTTTGTCTTTTAAATGGCAGAAAATGGTGAAAAATGTTGATCACTGTTTATAAATCAAAAATATTCGGTTTACTGTCATTGAGGAAAGAAACCAGAAAATAGTCACATTTAAGAAGCTGGAACCAGAGAATTTAGATATTTTCTCTTGAAAAAAGACTAATTAACTACTAACTAACGATTAATTGATTGTCAAAATAGTTGGTGTTAATTGTTGCAACTCTACTTTCAGAGCTGTCCCAATAGCCATGAAATTTCTGCATTTATATTCATGGCAGGGCTGCAACTAATGATGATTTTCATTATTGATCTAATCTGTTGATTGGTTTTTTGATTAATTAATGATTAATAAAAATGTCAGAAAATGTCCATCAAAATCTCCTAAAGACTGCAATGATGTCTTCAAATTACTTTCTTTGTCCAACTAACAGTATAAAACCTGAATATATTCAGTTCAACTTTAATTATGACAAAGAAAAGCAACAAATCCTCACAGTTAAGAAGCTGATAACAATGAAGTGTGGACAAAAATGACTCAAATGATTAAACGATTATCAAAATAGCTGCCGATTAATTTTCTCTTTACTGATTCATCCTTTCATCCATTTCAGCTCTCGTTCTTTGTCCCCAGAGGATGAATCTTAATGTTCTTGCTGATCTCATGACTTTGCCTCTAGTCAAGCTAAAATTTCTAGAGCTGCGACGATTAGTCAATTAATCGAAAAATTGATAGACAGAAAAATAATTGACTGTTTTTATAATCAAATAATTGTTTTAGTAATTTTTTAAAAAAATATGCCAAAAAGGTGCTTTTTTTTTTAGCTTTCAAATGTGATGATGTAATGCTTTTCTTTATCATACATGATAGCAAACTAAATATTTTTGGTTTTGGACTGTTGTTCAGACAAAATAAGAAATTAGAGACAGTCATTATAACCTTCATTATAATGAGCATTTTCACTATTTTCTGAAATTTTATGGACAAAACGATTCTTTGAGAAAATAGTCTGCACATTAATCGATAATTAAAATAATCGTTACAGCCCTAAAATTTGTTCTTAAGACTATACATCAAATCTAAGGGTCAAATTGACTCTAAAGATCTCTCGAGAGATCTTTTTGATTTTCAGTAATAGTAAGTAAATGTTCTCATTAATCACCAAGTGGAAACTCGAAATGCACATTTTGTTCTGTGATCTTGTCCTGAGCTTCTGGTGTGAAAATACATTTCCTCTTATTCCGACCTGCTGGTGATGATATCTGGTGACGCAGAGACTGTAGCGAAACACACTAATCCTTTTAGCTTCTGCACGCCACATTTTGTCCTTGAATGTTTTCTGGAACATTTTCAAATAAACTTTTAGGTCACCAGCTTTATTATTTGTCTTTAAAGTCATATTATTTCCTCTGAATGTTTCTTTCATTTTGTTTCTTCTACCTTTTGTTGTTGTTATATTAGTGAGGATCTTTCTCCCCCAGTGGAAATCATCTTTAGATTGTATAATATGTATTAATTATTATGTCTTAATTGTTCAAATAAACCTTGTCCTTACCTGCAAATAAATATTATGTTTGCCAAATAATATACAGTTTACGTCTCATGTCAAGTTTGGAGATTACATTGTTGGACGGTCGGCGAGCAGCAAAGCTGTTCTTGTTCTTAACTTCATGTTCCAAAGTAGCTACAATGGAAACAACCTGCTCATCAGTACCAACATCTCTCTTTTAATAAAACCTTCCACCTTCAGTTTGACACTCAGTCACGCCTCACCATGGAGCACTCTGTCTGTGATTTATATGTGTTTGAATTAAGGAGGTGTCATGCAGTTTAAGTGACTCCAGAAACTGTTCGGCTGATCTACTTCTCAGCGTCGTGTTGGACACAATCCAATGAAAGTTGTTAAATGAGCTGTTTGCCATTTAGGAGGAGAAAAACTCGATTGTTTGGCTTTCACTGTGTGATTGACAGCACATTTAAACAATTTATGGTGCTGTTTAACAGGGTGGTATTTAACTGAACTGTGCAGTTTACAAAATGATTGTCATTTAAAAACAGAGTGGAGTCTTTTGGATTTTCTAGTGATTTCTTTTTCCCATCGTATGTTTGCATTTTATGTTGCATTCTGACTTTGGTTTCTTGGATGTTTCCCTGTTTTAGCACCAGATGTTCATAATTAACTACAAATAACAGATTATTTCTGCACGCAGTGAACAACTCATTTTTAGGCACGCCAACAGCTCAAGGATGGCAATCTGTAGCTTGGTCTACCACTTTGGTGATCCCCCGACTTTTCCTCTAGCGCCACCATGAGGTTGAGTTTTGTAGTTTCGAGTGAGATGTCTCAACTGTTATTGGATGGATTTCCATAAACTTTGGTTCACACATTCATTTTTTAAAAGACCAAATACCTGCAAAAACTAAATACATTCCCATCAGGCTCAGTTGCACTTTGTGTTTAGTGCTAATTAGCAAATGTTAACATACTAACACTCTAAATTAAGATAGTGAACATTGGAAAACATCATATCTGCTGAATATCAACATGTTAGCATTGTCATTGTGAATGTTAGCATGCTGATATTGGCATTTAGGCTAAAATCAGACCGAAAAAAGCTCTGCGCTAAAACAATGCAAGAAATACGATCCAGGAAGTCGAGTTGGAGCTACAGATTAATGTGTTTAAAGGCTTATCAGATGTCAAACCGCCACACAGCGTTTTATAATACTCACAGACAGAATTTACAGCTCTGGAAAGTTATTGTGGAGGCAACTGATTTATCGTTTGGCGAGGTAAACTTGTTGGATGATGTTGTGTTGCCGCACCTCTGTGCCTCAGCACAGACTCACAGAGCTGCTAGCATGGCTGTAGACTCTTAGTCTCGCTCTATTTTAAAATCTTCAACTTTACTTGACCTTAATTTGTTGACTGCAGATCTGTAGCTCAGCTCTGTAATGACTGTCAGCAAGGGCGTATTACTCTAAACTAAAGGTCTAATTGTTGGCTTTGAACGTTTGGGATAAGAATGGAAAGGTCACTAAAAATACACATTACCCTCAGGACAGAACAAACATTTTGGTGCCTAATTTTACAAATGACGTGGGGCTGCAGGGAAACTGATTTTGAAGAATCTCGACTTGGAAACACAATGCATGCCACAAGTGCTTTATTAAGCAAATCAGGGCGCCTCTTTTTCAGGACATACCAAACAAATTTAGAGACACATTCCTCCTCCTCCTGTTGCTGCTGCACACCGCACTGTTTCTAATGACATTTCTTGGGAATTTCTTGAACTGCCAGTCACATCAGCTTTTGTTTTCAGGAACAAACAGTGACCCGGTTTGTTTTTACACCTCCTGCTGTATTCCCACCATTTAACCAGGATGCATGGACACTTAAAGGCTTTCCACTGGCCTTTCAAACAAGGCAAACTGTGTTTTCACAGAGGTTTCCTTGACAAGTTTGCTGTCAGAGGAAAAGCCTGAGTGTCAGACTACTTTACATGTTGGTAATGTCATTTCATGAGCGGCTGTGAGGTCACTTGGTGGCTCCTGTAACCAAATTGTCACCAGTTGTGTGACAAATGCTGAATATCTACCCACCATATCATTGAACAAATCATCTAAGAAATTGTCGTCAATGTCAGAAGCCATGGGAATCAGCTCGGTAATCCAGTTAGTTTTGGAAAAACTTGCTCACAACATGTTTTCTCAGCGTTCTAATAAATCTGATCCTCAGTGGACAGACTGGTCATGAGGCTGTGAGACAGAATGGAAAAAGCTGATGTCGGAGAACATGGCGAATCAAAATCGTATGTTGCCAAGTGTTGAGAATGTTTGGATTTGACCTAATTTCCAGGAAATATTCTCTTGTTTAACTGTGTATAAATACTCATTTTCAGTATTATTACTTGAATCATATTCATCATTAACTGAATTCTGCGACTCAAAAAGAAAGGAGTAAGCAGAAATAGAAAGACCTTTCAAAATGAATGTTTTTCTGCTTACAGAGAGGAGGTTCAAGAAAACTGTGTCCGCTGGAGGAAGAGGTTTACCTTTGTTTCAAAAATGAGCGCCAACCCCCACACCGGAGTCCTGGATCCTTCTGTCTGCAGGGTGTCAGTCAGAAAGGTATGAATGTCAAAGTGTTCTGCTAAACTAGATCATACAGTGGGCTTCATGCAGGAAACACTTGTCCACCAGATTCGTTCTTAAGGGGTAAAATTTGTGGTGTTCATTCATTTTCCTGTACTTAGAATTTCCTCAAAATTTAGTGTGAGTGGTTCAGACCTGTCGTACGAGTCATGAACAGTCACCCACTTTGTGTACAAGGAGAGAAACTGACTGAATTATAATATCTGAATCTAATTATTATACTAAAATAAACTAAAATAACATATATAACTAAAACAAACTTAATGCAAAATTAACATTCATCATCATCATGGCTGCCAGTTTACTGAGAGGTTTTTTTTTAGATTTTCTGATTTTTAGTGGCATATTTTGGCGCAGCAGCTTCTACATGTCAGTAGTAGTAAACAGCTGCCTCAGGGTGTTTCTGCAGCTCTGTCCAGCATCATGTTGTGTTTCAGCTGACTGTATAACATCACCTACTGTAGGCTGTAATATTCTCTAATATCTTTATGACTGTCACATGACATCATATTAGTCATGAAGCGCTTTGCTTTAGAAACATGTTTTTTTAGCGTCTAACTTCATGTGAAAGCGTTCCCTCTTTATTTCTGTCGCAGTGCAGCGCTGCTCTGATGACACGTCAGCTGGATTCATATTTTCTGTTTTCTCGTCCTCGACTGCTGACGCTCCTAAATTTATGTTTTTGTCTGCTGATTTCTGACAGCTGGACTTGAAGCTCTCTGGTGTGAAATTATCAGTTTTTACTCTTTGGTAACATTTTTGTGAATGAAACTCACCTACAAACAGAGCAGATCATGTTTCCTTATATGGACATTTTAGGAGACATCAATTATGCTAATAATCAAATCTCACCAGTGCTCATCTCCTCATGAGCGGGTGACATTTATCAGGCTGAAACAAACAATTTACTACAAGTTCAGGTTAAGAGTTTGTTGAATCCGACTTGGAACAAAAGTCAGAAAGTTTTAGGATAAGAATATGAAAATGTTCTTGCATGATCTTGGGGATTTTTCACCAAAAGTAAAGAAAAGTTAACTCTTGTTGAGTCAGCCATCCAGTTCTGTTGTTGTTCTGTTTGGTCAGATTTTCAGGGTTTTTTTCTTATTCTTTGATCAGATATTTGCTCATTTAAATCCTAATTTAAAAGTATTCTTTTAAGGTAAAATTCTTGTAAAGCTTCTTGTAATGCTGCTACAGAGCTCAGGTACACAGCATAAAAAAAAATTGGTCAAACTCGTTCAAAGAGTCTTGAGACACCCACAGGATTGCCTGCAGGGTGTTATCATGAATTTGACTGATGCTAAATACATGTATCCCATGTGAACGCCGCCTCAGTGCCGTGCTCTGCTGCTCAGTGAACTACACAGAACCATGAGAGTGGTCTCAGCCTGTAATTTCAGTTCTCTCGGTGGAGCCCTGTAATTGGAAGCCAGTGTAATATAAATTTGGATCAGTTGGATCACAGGGTTCATTACTCTCTTCCTGTTTTCCCTGCAGGAACTCAAAGGAGGAAAAGCATATACGAAGGTAAGAGCTGGTGTCTGCCTCTTGGTCGCCTCACGTCTCACGTTCACAAACACGTAGAAACAGTTACAGATGAGTTTAACTCGGCCCCTGCAAACCTTAAAACCACATCGTGTAAATATTAGCATTTCCAACAGCACTTTGACAAGCGTGCAACCGAGCGGGCACGAACATTAATCAAAAACTTGTCCTCCTCACATTTGCCCGGAATCTGCAAAACATCCTGCCAACACCTCTCTTACCGTAACAGTGGGAATCCCTGACAGATGAGTCACCTCTCGTGAGTGAAAATACAAGGTCAAACCCCTCATGAAGATAAAGTTTTGTTGATCCGTGGACGTTGTTGCATGACAGGAACCGTTTCCTCTGTTTTCGCCCATTCTCCATTTAGATTTCCTTTAGCTAAATATACCTCGTTTCCCTCCTTAGAAGTCGGCTTCCTTAAATACACACCTATGAAAACAGAAGCTCTTAACGAAAGGGAAACCTGGAGAATGAAGAATGGGAACCTTTCGCTTGTGAGACCCCGCAGAGTTAATTTAAAATAACATCACAACTGTAGTACAGACAAAGACAGTTTCCACATGGAAAGAAGCTGCAAGGGTTGTTTTCAGAGATAACTGTTTCAGAAAGCTTCCTTATCTGCAAATCTGGTGCTGTACAGAAATCCCTGACCTACACTACAAAGTTAAATATATATATAAGTCTCACATACTTGGACTGTTTACAACTCTTATAGACACCAAGAATAACGATTCCTTCTAGCTGAAGCTCATGAGGTCTTATTTTAGACATGTAAATTTCAAGTACACAGTATGCTTAGCAGTCAAATGTTATATACTTCTTTTTTCCACACATGCAGTAGTACTCCTTGTAGACTTGTAAAGAGATTTTGATGTGTAACATCGGTGGAGTTCCCCTTTAAGGTATATTTCAGTCTGTTTTTTGTCAATACTCCTTAAATTTCCCCGACTGATATCAAAGTTAGATAAAACTTTTACAGATATATTCTGTATCTGCTCTTTCGAGCTATTTTACAGTTATATTATGTAAAGTATTTCAATCCAAGATGCCATATTAGCCTGTTACATCTGATGGAAAACTGTAAATATATATATATATATTTTGTGTACCAGCAGCCGTGTGACCTGTCAAACTGTAGTGCACTCCAGCTCACCTGAAAGTACTTTGAGTGTCTATGAAAACTGACATTGAGGTCTGAGGATTATCTAGAAAACCAAAAACCACCTGAGTAGATACCAACAATGATCATTTGTTTTTGCGTGTGTGTGTGCGTCTTTGATTTGGGTGAAGTGGCCCTTTTTAAAATGTTTTCCTTCATCAAAGATGCTTTAAAACTACAGGTTCCCTCCACTCTTTGTTTGTTTTTTGCACTCTGTCATTCACTAAACTTCAAAAGCTTGTGACGTTAAAGATGTAAAAGTGCTCCTTCTGCTAAATGATGGGGGTCGCACAAATCCCATCTTTCTAAACATGTGCCAAAAAAAAAGGCCACTGAAAGCCCTCCATTAGTCAGTCTAGAATTACTCTCCTCTTTTTAACCCTCAGCTGGGCTTCACAGACCTGAACATGGCGGAGTTTGCGGGCTCTGGCTCCACTGTGCGCTGCTGTCTGCTGGAGGGATACGACACCAAGAACACACGGCAGGACAACTCCATACTGAAGGCAAGGAAATGTGTATTCAATGACAATAAATACCTGGAAAAATGTGAAAAAGGAGAAATAAAGAAGAAGAAATCTGGCTGCTCTTTGAGGATCATTCATTTTTTCACAAAAATATCTTTATTTAGTGTATTTTTAAGGTGGAGGAAAGCTCAACACATGCAAATAGACAAAACAAAAGCAAGAAATTTGACAACACAAGCATTTAGAAAAACGCTGCAAAGTAAGAAAACACGACTAAATACAGAAACGCAATTGAAATTCTGCTGTCTTATAACAAAATTCCATTTTGTTTGCAGTATTTTTGTATTATGTTGTGTTTCTGTTTTGTAGTGTGTTTATTTGGTTGTGTTATCTGTATTGATTTTCTGCATTTTCTCACTTTGCGTTTGAGTCTTTTTTTCTAAATGCTATATGTGTTGTCAAATTGAAGATATTTTCTGCATTAAGCTTTAGTTTTGTCTGTTTGCATGTGTTTTATAAGATGCAGTACGTTGAGCTCTCAGGTGGGGCTGCAACTAACGATTATTTTCATTATCAGTTCATCTGAGGATTATTTTCTTGATTAATAGTTTGATAGCTGTTTGATCTATAAAATGTCTTAAAATTGTGAAAAATGTGGATCACTGTTTTTAAAAGCCCAAGGTGACGTCCTCAAATGTCCCGACCAACAGTCACAACCCAAAGATATTCAGTTTATTGTCAAAGAAGACCAAAGAAACCAGAAAACATTCACATTTGAGAAGCTGGAACCAGAGAATTTCGACATTTTTTCCTGAAAAAATGACCCGATTTATCAAAATAGTTACCAATTAATTTTATGTCAAACTCGACTATCGACTAATAGATAAATTGAGTAATCGTTGCAGCCATAAACTTTATAGGTTCTAACACCTAAAGCAAGCTTGATTATTAACTCTGAGACTTTGACCTTTGACATTTGACCTTTTTATTGATTGCTTCCACTCCACTTTGTCCCTTTTGTCATGCGAAGCTGGTGAGGGACTTGTTGAAATGCTTTGGTTTTGCTTAACAAATGAGTTTCTTCATCATTTTTATCCTTAATGCATCTTAATTTAAAACAACAGGATAGCAACAGTTTTGGTTTCCTTTAAAGAAAACGAAGCAGCCAGAACTGTGAAGTGTGAACGAACTGTTTGTGCTTGATGCTGAAATATTGAGTTCAGTTAGTTCAGCTTTGCCCTCCTATTTGTTATGATGTTATGTTTCATTTTGTTCACAAAAAGTGAACCTTTAATTCATTAATATGTACTTTATAGACAAAGACCATTTTGTATTTCAATACAAATCACCCATCAGAGCTGAGTGCATTTTTACCAGAAAAGAAAGAGACTCTTTATTATTTCACTTACAGTCTTTGTGGGTGAAGGAGATCCTGGTTTATTTACGGAGGAGTTGAAGCTCTCTGTAGCACCACCCAGAGATCATCAACACAAACTGCTCTGTAAAATCACGAGCCAAGACAATCATGAGTAGTTCTGTCATCTCATTCCTGTCATTGAGCTGTGCGTAATTCATGCGTCAGTAAGCTTACTGGAAATTTACTCCAAGCTTTTAAAGTTCATTGTAATTATTTCTCAAACAGCCAACAGGCTCTTTGGATGAGACATGTCCATCATGACTGCTCAATAATAAACTTGTAGGACAGAAATGTTTTGAGTTTGATTTTCCAGGTTTATAGTTTGTGTTTTTTAAATGAACTGATCTGGGCTCAGTGGTGATAATGTTTCAGGTTTTGATCAGTCCCCCGTGATGAAGACAGAAATAACTCTGATATACAGTATGTTGATTAACCGCTGTGCATGAATGTATTCAGGTGCACAGGAAGGGAAACAGGAAAGGGAAGGAATACAGTGCTGCACGACAAAGGAAAAAGGTTTCACAACTATGGAAAATAGATGTAATAGATTTTATCATTTTTGCAGTGTTAGTTCAGAGCTAAGTTTGAAAGGTGACGATTGACTGCTTAAAGATAATGAGAGATTGGACAGTAAAACAAATATTTTGTCACTTTCAACCTCTTAAGCAGTTGCTGCCATTTGTCTTTGGAGGTCAAAGAAAAATCTAAAAGAAAAACTGTTTCTGTAAAGATATTTTTTTGTTTTTTAAAGGTGATCATCGGGATGACCCTTTTGTCTGGAGATCCGTGTTTTAAAACGTGAGTAGTTCAAATTCTGAGACTTGCAACAGTCTTTCTTCATGTCACAGTGATTTCTAATGTTTCATAGATGTTTTTATTTCAGCCTCATCTGGTTAAAAGTGATTTGGTTTCTGTTTCATTTTGTGTTTGGTGCATGTTGTGTGTCATTTTGTGTCTGTTTTGTGTTTCTCTCCCTTTTGATATTCAAGTAAGGATCCAACCAATACTGGATTTTTCTGATATCAATATATCGGCCAATAATGTTATATATACAGAATATATACATAAACACACATTTTTGCAATAATCCCTCAAATGTGGTTATCAAACACTTGTGACAAAGATATATTTAACAGTTTAACAATAAACTTTATTATATAAAATGACATCAGTGCACTGAAACAGTAAACTTCACTGGGAATTTAATAATTACATCAGCCCTGATACTGATATATCTGTGATCAGTCAATATCGGCTGATAGTATTGGCTGATCAATTTATTGGTCGGGCTGTTGTACTAATTCACCAAAGAAGTTCACGTTCTGTATGGTCAGATGAACAAATACACTCAACATTTTTGTGCTGAACCTTTAGGAACATAATACATCTCATCAGTGTGTCCAGAGTTTTTAAAATCATGTTGTTTAGCCTAAGTTAGGTGCTATTAGTGAGATAAAGTGCAGGGGGCCTGCAGACATTAATGCACATTTTTAACCTGGTCCATAAACACTTTGACTCTTTGTGCTCCTCTGTCCTTTGTCTCTGCAATGACTCAGTTTCCCCGCAGTTAATAAAGTAAATCTACCGAAGTGTGCCAAGATAAGCAGAAGTGCAGCTCTGAGCTAATTTAATTTTCCAGACTGATAAGTTGTGTTTTTTTTCTCCTGCAGTCCTCCCAGCACAGCAAAGTCCATCTCCATCCCAGGACGAGAGCACACCCTGCAGCTGGACTGTAAGGGGGAGGGAACAGCTGAGCTGGGGCCGGCTGGTGGGGTTTCTCTGGGTCGATCCGCCAAGCCTCGACCCTCGATCATCAGCTCAGGTACAACACATGTCTGGACGGATAGATTTGTACTTCAGTCATGACCAGAGAGGAGTCTTCTAGGTAGAGCTGGCTTCTGATAGCCAGTTACATTTAGGATCCAGTTTCAAGTTGGTAAAAAACCTGATGTTTTTAAGATCGGGGTACAAGAAATTAGAAATTAAAGCTGCAACGATTGATCGAAAAATAAAATCTAAAAACTATTTTGATAATCTATTAATTGTTTTGACTCATTTTTTAAGGAAAATGCCAAAATTCCTTGTTGCAGCCTCTCAAACCGGTTTATTTTCTGTTTTATTTAGTCCTCTGTGACAGTAAACTAAATATCTGGGTTGTGGACTGTTGGTCGAGACAAAACAAGACGTGAAGACGTCACCTTGGGCTTTGGGAAACAGTGATCAACATTTGAATGTCAATCATCGATTTCTAGCTCTTAGATATTAAGTAATTTATGATTTTTGGTGCCTAAAGTTGTTGAAAGCTAAACCTGAAGAGATTAGGGATTAGATAAGGGATTTCAAAGGATTTCAAAAATCAGTAAATTGGTATTAAACTCCAAAGGTCCAGAGCAAATGTCCTATTTTTCCTCTTCATCCTCATACCAAGACCAATAAGCAACACTTGAAATGTCAAAACAATTATTAAAAGTAATGTACAGTACATCTGTCTGCAAATGTGCTCTTCAGCATCCAACAAATTAATACAAGTTTGAAGACTGTTGCCCCCATTTTTCTTATTTTTAGAATGGATATGATATATTTTTTAAAAATCAATAAAATTATCAAAGTAGACATGAGATTGATAAAGATCTAAAACATCAGTAAAAGTCATCTGGAGACTGGACTCCTTCAGTGTTTTAAATCTTGGCCTGACCCGCCTCAACCCCCCGATTCAGCCAGATGTGTCTCCTAACACGAGCCAACACAAGAATCTTTTTCAGAAGATTTTCCTTGCATGGAAAACTAGTTGGCAATGTTTAAGATGTGTTCATTTTCAATTCAAATAAAAAAAAAGAAACCTGTTTTGTTCCCAGTGCAAAACACCTTTTCCATGTAAAGAAAAGGTTTGATCTTGTGCAGGTTCTCAGCCATGAGTCATCGAGGTTCAAGAAACTTCAAGGTTTCATTACAAACTAAAGTTTGTTTACAAAGCAGCAAGTTTGACTGATTTGTTTGAATGAAAACCTGCCAACTCTTTGACTTTACAGGAACAGACAGTACATGGTTGAAAATTACAGCCCATGTGATTGTGAAATGACTGCCATCTCTGAGTGCTACCTCTCTACTCTGAAAGTAAACAAAGACTCCTTGATGTGTGGTCTTGCAGAAGACATGGGGGAAATGTTCTGAAAAGATATTTTGACTTAAATATGTGTTGGTGTTTTATGTTAATTTTTCCCTTCAGGTCTCCTGGAAGAACCAGAAGTGAACCAGTCCATTCCTGGAGAAATCTTCCAGTCTGGTCACTCTCGTAACTCCAGCTACGCCAGCCAGCACAGCAAAATCTCAGGTTGTTCCCCTCCAACCTTCCCTGTGATTTTCTTTTAAGAATTCAGAAAAATGTCGAGTTTCTTTCCAGAACAGGAAATTTCTCAGTGAATACTTCAGCGACTCTCTATCTTATCGTGGTGAAGAGGCTTGCGTGCCAAAACCCTGGAAGCGGTGTTGTTGGTGGCGACAGCTTCTAAGGGAAATTGACATTGTGGCGGTTTCCCAAGAAATCCACACTGACAGTTGTGTTTGAGATGTCCATCACTCAAACCGCAGTGACTCCAAGTATTTTTCTCCGCTGAACAGATCAAAAGTGTTGAGAAAATGAAATATGATCCAGGAAGTCCAGTTTGAATGACAGAATTATGCGTTTTAAAGGTTTATCAGACGTCAAAACACTTCACAGCGGTTTGTAATACTCACAGGCAGAATTTTATAACTCTGGAAAGTTATCTGAACTTAACTGTTTCATCTTTCATCACAACGATTGAGACGTAAACAGCAGAAACACTGTGTCGACACACTGTCCCCATTCAAATAAATAAGAGAGCTGCGTTATTTTTTAGCGTCAGTCTAAGAATTGGTGAGATACTTCCATGAATTAGCCTGTTTGAGAAGGAATGAAACCAGGTTATAAACAGCTTGTAGGCACTTATGTTAAGTGTTTTATTTGAGTAAATGTACTTAAGTCAAGATATCTACAAGTCCTGAAAAGCCTTAAAAAGCATTGAATTCATTTACTACTGCAGCTACAGCTCATAGACGAGTGAAGATTTCACCAAAAACTTTATTTAAAAAGTCTTAAATTTAACCTCCTCTGATCTCTGATGTCCCTCTTCATGTGTGCTGCAGGCTACAGCACTGAGCACTCCTGCTCCTCCAGCCTGTCCGACCTAACGCATCGCAGGAACACCTCGACAGGAAGCAGCGCCTCGGGGGGCCTGGGCTTCACTGCAGATACCCCTACAGAGGGAGACAAGGACGCTGGACGCCCAGAAAGACCACCACGGCCCCCGCGGCCCGTCTTACCCCCCAACAGGCCTCCCAGGTACAGACACAAACCTAATACTTCTGTCAGTGATCTGGTGACGGGTGATCTGCTTTAAATTTACATAAAAGCACAACATGTAACTTTCTAGTTTAGTCCTGTTCTGACTACACTTTTTTTTTTCTTTTTTCTTGAATTTATTGTATGTCAGGAGGAAGCAGGACTCTGTGGAGAGTCATCCCTCCTGGGTAAACGACACTCGGATAGATGCTGACGACATTGTGGAGAAAATCGTCCAAAGCCAAAATTTTGCAGACATCAACAATACTGAAGGTACAGTGGGATCGTAGACTGCTGCAGAATAATAGGTGGTACATTATATATAGTGATTTATAAGAGAACAGCTGACCCCCAAAATGATTATTTATTGCATCTAATTTTTCTACTAGTTTATATTTTCACACGACTGCTGCAGCTCCATTTTGAGGCTGTGAACAGTTTCCTTTGAGTTCCAAAAAGAGCCGTAACCTGTAAAATACTTCAAACAGCTCACAAAGTATAATTGAAGTAACATCACAGGACCTTCATGCTGTAACTTTATTTATGGTAGATCTTAAATATGTAAGGATAAAGACAAGAAGGCAAGAAGACAGAAGTTTAGAGCTGAAATCTGTAATGATGTGTTTGTATTATTATCTATTTAGAAACATTGATCAGGTTTGTTGGGTCACACGTATCCAGGCGACAGTGAAAACGTTATCCAACTTCACCTGTTCATTAAACAATGAATTTGTGTTTTTTAATATATAAGTTTTCCTTTTTAAGAGATGCTTATATGTTATAATAACAATATCTCAATATTACCTTTGACTTTGGTTAATTTCTGTAACAGGAATAGCCTGTCTGTGGGGAACGTTATACATAGGGCTGAAATCAATATTGAGCCCCTTTTTGAACTAATCTCAGTAATTTAACGAGGAACTAAAAGTTTCAGTAAGCATGAAGAAACGTGTAGATTAGGCAGAAAATTAGACCCATGGCAGATTAAAAAACCACAGCTGTGTTTGAAGCACATTTTTCACACATGAGGAAACAACAACAAAGTCATCTTGTTGTTCTTTGTATTTTATTGTTGTGTGACTGATTTGAGTTGGATGAAAACTGAGTGCCTCCCCCCACAGTAAACAAATGGTTTTTTATTTCTGTTTTAGAACCTAACCATCATGAAACAATCAGAAAATATATTTATTTCGCCGCTCCCTCTCTTTCATTCACTCCAACAACAAAGCCAAACTTTGCTTTAAATTTAAACAATAAGAAATGCCCTACCTTCTTCCAAATATCAATACCAGAGTACTTCATTGTTTTATGAATGAAGTTGAAGCAGCTGCAGTGTCTGTGTTTGACCAATGAGCGATGGTAAGCACAGCAAACCCCGTCCACCTCCCCTGGAGCAGGGACCTTTTGAGCACCTGGGACTATCCTACAGGAACTAAATGTAGTCCCTGGTTCTTCCTGTTGACACACAGGTTTAGTTCCGACGTTCCTCAAAAGGTTCTTGGTCCACTGGGAAAGTTCCTGTGGTGGAAACACCCTGTAAGACAAAAGAAGATAAAAAGTCAGCCCCCCCCCCGTGTCCCATTAAGGCTCTCTGCCTGCAGCTTTGAGTTTCTGGCATTGGAAGATGGTCGTAGGAGTCGTTTATGGGAAACGTGGTCTTGATTTTGAGAAACATCAGCGCTGATGATATCATTTGTGTGAAGTGGAGGCTATCACTCTCAAACATGGTCTCGTTTGTTTACAGTGAATCTATTCATGTGAAGGTTTTACAGTTAGTGTGACAGTAGCTTATTGATGTCTAAAAGTGTTAGACGCAGCGCCTGTAACGACTACACCATGTTTGGACTGAGCTCTCCTTTTAGTTCTCCAGCTCTGTGTTTTGTCACTTTTTATTGTCTGTGTGTTGATGCCCTCTGGTTTCACTCAGCGCCTGTTAAGTCGCTTTCTGTGTGTTCTGGCTTGCAGACAGCAACCTGCGCCTGTTCGTCAACAGAGATGGAACCACTGCGCTCAGTGGCATCAGGCTCGGAAACAGGTGATTCTCCTTTATTCTGTTTATCTATGACTTCCTCCTCCCATTGTTCCAGTCACTGTATGTGTGTTCCTCTCTCTTCCTCTTTCCCTCTCCTGATGTCGTTTTCACTTAACTGACACACACAAGTTTTACTGATAGAAATAATTCTGCTCTGGAAGCAGAAATAAAACCAGGGGATGGAGCTAAAACAGTTTTATGACCTAACAAAAATAACATGAACTGACATAAATCTAGTGTAAATATAGTTTACATAAACATACATGGTAATGATGAAAGTGACTGTCTGACTCTGTATGTTTGGATCTTTACAGGGTGTCTGCAGGCGGGTACGAGCCTGTGGTGATAGAGAGCCATTAAATTGCAGGAGGGGCGACTTGACCGGCGGATCGTCTCGTCTTCTGTCTTGCTGGTTTTCCAGGAGCTTCAGCTGGTCTGACGCCATGAAAGGAAAACCTTGTCAGTTTGCACTTTATGTGAAATGTGTGGCAGTACTCGTCTGCACTCCGTTCAGCTGTGTTTGTTATGTTGAGGGCGTCTTCTCGGACTCGTGGTGTGTTTACCTGCTGCTGTGGTGCAGTAACTCATTTTTGGATTCAAGTCCAGAGATGTCAGATTATATAGCCATTGTATCTGTTGAGCGATGAAGATACATCGCAAAGACACTTCGAACCATCTAAAAAAGGTTTTTAACCTGTTTCCCAAGTGGTACCTCTGTTTCAGAATCAAAACAAAGCTGGCAGCCTGCTGGTTACCTGAGTAGAAAACAGAGACACAACAGGACAAAATCTTTTTTATCGTGCAGATGGTTAGAGGAGTCTTTGCCAGTTCTGGAAATACTTTCAAAACAACTATAAGTTGTTGTTTTTTTTAATGACCTTCTGAGTTTTTAAAACTTACCTGGTTAATTATCTTTTAGAAAAATTGAAGGTTATGTCGGGCACAAACTGGTGCGAGGAGCCATTTATAAATTTATACTAGATAAAATATTAGCAGGCAGCACAGCAGGGAAAAAGTGTTAATTGATGTCCACCTCCGTTGTTGTCCAAAAACTACTAACTCCAAAGACTAATAACAGCGATCACGTATTCAGTCTCAGGAGAGTATTTCTGTGTAAGGCAGACGCCACTGAGCATGTGTGGGAGCGCAGTTCTGTTTACAGCTTTACTAGCTTGTTTTGCTACGTATCACAACCTCTTGACTTTGTCCTGAATTTCTTTACAATGTACAATGTAGTACAAATGCAAGAGGTTGTGTTATGTAGCAAAACAAGCTAGTGAAGCTGTAAACAGAACCGCATTCCTGCACATGCTCAGTGGCGTCTGCCTTACACAGAACTACTCTCCAGAGACTGAATACGTGATCGCTGTTATTAGTCTTTGAGGTTGTTTCTAAAGAAGCTGCAGTAACCATCTTCAGGGACGAAGGATCATGTCACCCAGTGCAGCGGTGTGACTCACTGACGTGTTTTTAATAGTTTCTGGACAACAAGGAGGTCTACAGCACAGAGGAATAAGATATATCAGGCTTTAGATACACACACACAATACTTGTTAGTAAATCAGTTCATTGTTGGTTTGGATCCAAACATGATTTGTTGACAATAAGATAAATATAGAAAATCACCAAAAGTATCCTTTAAACAAACAGGCCAGAATAAGATTGTTTTCTTCTTTTAATGTCATAATACATTATACCCATAACCTCTGCAGCATGACATGCTCTCCTGTACCAACAGTCTTTGTTGGCTACTTGAGTCATTTTTCCAAAAGTTCCTGTTTGGCTGGCAGGTTATAGGAACTGTTTAATTTGGCCTCATGTCATGCAGCCACAGATATTTAGCAAAAGTTTCACTGTTCTCTTCCTTCAACCTTTGATCACAATTAATCTGTGATGCATTTTTGTTGCTGCAAATTCCAAAAAAAACAAGCAAGGATCCAGCTGACTTTTATATGCTGAGATAAACCTGATGGAGTTTAGTTACTGTGTAATGAACAGAACAAAGTTTCATCATGATTTTGATTCAGTAGGGAAACATTTCCATTTTTAAAACCTTAAAACTGAGACAAAACAGGATAGAATAACTGTGTAGTTTGCAGATGCATAATCTGCACCTAAATCTCTGAATCTGAAGTGTATTATCTTCCACTGAAGGGCAGCACAGCCAACACTGAATGTGATCACGGGTTTAGAAAACCACTGAGCAGCTGTGAAAGTGCAGAAACTCTGAATCGCTTTAGTTTCTTTGTCTCTGTTCCCTGTTGATCAGGGAACCGCAGTTGAACCACTTTGTGCCTGTGACGTGTAAAGTTTCTCTTGAATGACCCGAAAGCACCATGACAACTGTGATAAACAGAGTGCTAGTGATGGTGAGGAGAGAAATATTGTTCCTTCCTCCTTCCTTCTTGTTCGTTCTGGTTTCTTTTTTTTCTCTGTCACGTTATCACTTGCAGGTGTAGCCATTTTGGAAATCCAAACGTATTCTTACAGCTTGCTTAAACTACTGCTGCGCTCCATCTCCATGAAGGATTCATTGTAAAAATATAGTTCTCTCTCCTCTGCCATTAGAAGTAAAGACAAAACATGTGGTCAGCTGAACAGCGTTAGTTCTGTGGTACAAACTGTTCTGGTTTTACTCCGGGGAAAGAGTTAACTCCATGAGGAGGGATTTGAAAGTCTTTGTTGCCCCCTGGTGGAGCAACGGCCTGCTGACAGGTTTTTTGCAGGCTCTTTTGGTGTTTACAAGGATGTTTACATCGAGGTCAGGCTGGTTTGTTTACTGCCGTCTCAAGATGAACAAACACCAGCATCAGAAAGAGGATGAATTTTTGTTTTTTGAGTTTCTGACGGCCCCAAACACAGAAGAAGAAGAACTGTCATGTTGGCAACCAGCTGGCTGGTTGATGCTTTTTTTAGAAGAAAGTTTTCTGTTTGGAGTTTAAACTCTATAAAAACACGTCCACCTCAAGATAGAACAGGAACATTTTTATACAGTCTTAAAATCTTAGATTTCTGTTTGTAAAAACAGTCGGAGAAATAATCTTTTCAAATGCAGGTAATTTCACAAACTTCTCAAATTAAGTTAAATTGACAAGGATGTTAAGTCCAGAAAAATGTCCAAGGTGACATCTTCAAATTTCTTGTTTTGTCTGGCCAACAGCTCAAACTTAAAGATATTTAATTTACAATTAAATCAAATTGAGAAAAGCAGTAAATCTGCACCTTTGAGAGTCTGGAACCAGAAAATGTTTGACGTGTGCCTGATAAATAACTGATTAATCACTTATCTAAATAATTGGCAATTAATTTTCTCTTTTTTACCCTTTCAGCCCCAGTGTATTCACATCCAAAACAAGTAAAATAATCCTTTTGGAAGATTTTTTCCCCCTTTTTTTACAAGAAAAATCTGATTTTAAGACTCAGTAAATTTGTTTATGTGGAGTTTAGTTTTAAGGTGAAGCTGCAGTTTTCCTGCTTCTCCTCTTCATCACACTACATATGTATTCGTTGAAAGTTGATTCACTTTTCTTTACACTACCGTGTAATTTTACAGCTGTATGTTTATTAATCACATGGCGTTGGGTTAGTTATTCTCACATTTGGGGATGAACCACTGATCGTAGAGTCTGCATTTGGGTTTACGTCCCCGCAGCCCTTAGTGTTCTTTTAAAGCATTTATTTATATATTTTTGATCCTTTTTCTTTGTTTTTTTTGTCTGGAGGTTAGTCATAAGCTATGCACACAACTCGCCTCCCTGTGCTTTTTTTTCTATTAGTAATTCTAACAGATTATTCTATTGTAACAAAGCTAGTATAACCTAAATTTATAGAAAAACGAGTTGGAACTGTTCTTCCAATCACCACGTAGTTACTACAATTTATTTTTTTCTGGCATTTCAGCAGAAATGACTTCTAAATAATAAAAAGCTAATCAGAGTTTTTTTGTGTCATGTTTTTTATCTGCAGTGTTGTGTGTGTGTGTGTGTGTGTGTGTGTGTGTGTGTGTGTGCGCGTGCGCGCGTGCGCACTCCCAATATTATTTGAATTTACAACATGTCAGGGACAGAATGAAAGTCCTACATTTATTTCCATTGTTATCTCTGGTGTTTTCACAAACCTTCAGCGAGATGGGGACAAGAGTTCATTGTCTGACATGAAGAAATATCACAACACAAACACCAAACAGACAAGTAAATCCCAACAAAAGGCAACATAGACTCACATAACATCACATCATGAGAGATAACAGTTGTGTAACATTAGTTCAAAGTGCAGTGATTAAAATAAAAAGAAGCAAATAAAGGGTTAGACACAAATAACAAATCAAGCTACCGTAATTTTATTCAGGAACTCTTGTCACAGTTTAGCTTAAAGCTGGAAGGATTTGACTCATATTTAATTAAAGTATAAAAATTATGAGGTGCAGCACTAAAAGTCTTAAGATCACTTGTTTCCCAATGAGTTCACAGCCAAAGATTTTTTAAATATTTAAATCTTATCTTTCCCTAGATATTGTGTTGATGAAGTTTTAAGTTTCTATTTTATTCTATTCATTGGATCCAACAGCAGAGGGCATTCTACACAACATTAACACTGATGGCACATCTGGATAAAACCTGCAGGTAATAAGACAAGCAGCAGTAGGGTTTAAATTTAAATGTATACAGTATGACAACACCATGCTAATAGACTGGTTCTTTTTTTATTGACAAAAAATGAATGCAACAAGTACAATAACTGTACAACATAAAGAACGGTTAAAAATAATAGAAGAAAGGTCTATGGGAAAATAAGTAAATACATAAAGTAAAAAAAAAAAGAACTGCATGTTAAATTTCTGAGTATTGAAAGTGTAATAAGGCACTTTTTTGGTTCTTTAAAGTGCAAAATATAAAAATTGACAATGATTCTTGTGTCTGAGAAATGGTTTCATATCATGAAAAAGTATAAGGCTCATTATGAAACTGCCACATCACAGTGAAAGATGAGGAATACAGTTTTTCTGGTGATTACAAAAAGTACAGAGATCTGCAATGCCCACATATTTTGCAATAAAATAATTAACAGGATAAATAAAGCACAGTAGTTTAAACTGATAGCTGGGTTTTGATGATCTTGGAGCCTAAAACATCAGAAGCCAGAGTCAGAAAACTATCCACATGAACTAAAGATGGTGCTGTTGTCTTTTTACATCCAAGGTTTAATCATCATCTGTGTGACAGAAAGTTGATTCTCACTCGATGTCTCTATATCATGTACAGCGGTGGAAGAAGTACTCAGATCATTTACTTCAGTAAAAGTACCAATACAGCAACGTAAAAAAACTCCATTACAAGTAAAAGTCCTGCATGAAAAAACCTACTACAGTAAAAGTACATAAGTATTATGAGCTTGATGTAGTTAAAGTATTGCAGTAAAAGTAGTGGTTTGGTCCCTCTGACTGATATATTATTATATATGACATCATTAGATTATTAATACTGAAGCATCAGTGTGTAAGCAGCATGTTACTGTTGTAGCTGCTGGAGGTGGAGCTAGTTTCAACTACTTTATATACAGTTAGCTAGTTTAGTCCAGTGGTTCCCAACCTAAGGGTCAGGCCCCTCCAAAGGGTCAGCAGATAAATCTGAGGGGTCGTGAGATGATTAATGGGAAAGGAAAGAAGAAAAAACAAAGTTCTGATACACGTGAGAAGCCACTTTTGGGGGATTATATTTTTAATTCATGGCCAGTGGTGGAAAGTAACGAAGTACATTTACTCAAATACTGCACTTAAGTACAATTTTGAGGTACTTGTACTTTACTTGAGTATTTCCATGTGATGCTACTTTATACTTCCACTCCACTACATTTCAGAGGGAAATATTGTACTTTCTACTCCACTACATTTATTTGACAGCTTTAGTTACTTTTCAGATGAAGATTTGACACAATGGATAATATAACAAGCTTTTAAAATACAACACATTGTTAAAGATGAAACCAGTGGTTTCCAACCTTTTTGGCTTTTGACGTCTTACAAAAAGCAGTGTGTAGTCGGGGTCACATTTGAGATGTCTATGAGTTGTTAACAGCTCCAACAAATAGTGATTTTTCCCTCTAAACTTCTCACATAAATGTTCAAATGATCCAATATTTCAGCAAAAATCAAAGATTAGAGAAAAAGTCCAAAAACTGAAAACAGATTTGTGTATCAGAACTTTGTTTTTTCTTCTTTACTCGTGAAAATGAGGTTGATGAGAACAGAAAGAGTGAATTGAATCATTAATCAGTAAAGTTGCAGTAAAGTGGGTTTGTTATACAAGTGACACCTTTCATGAACAGTATTTCTTCCCCATTGTTAATGGGGAATCCTTCCAACCACTCTGACTGTCACTGTATAACAGTCAGCAAAACGAGCTCAAAGTTTCGTTTTTGTTTCAGTCAAGACAAAAGGAAATATCAAATTTCATGTTTTCTGTCTTTTGTTGCTGCAGAGCAAACTTGTGGTTGGCACCTTAAAATGATTAAGATGATAATCACTTTCACCTGAATCTTGACAGCTTTGGTCTATGTAGCACTAAAGACTAGAAGTTTTCCTGCATCTAGGGAGTCAAAAATACTTCAGAAAGCAACTGACTGAGTTACTGTGAAATAAGACGTGTAACCTTTTGAGGAACGTACAAGCTGCAGTGGAAAGTTTCCTTTAAATGAAGAAGCAAACCGAAGAGATTCTTTAGTTTCCAGGTGAAAACTAAACGACGATAAGACTTTACTGTCCAAGATGGAACATTTTTCATGTAGCGAGGCTGTTGACATACAGAACATGTACAGAAACAGCAAAGAAAGAAAGAGCAGGGAATGGAATAACCAGGGAAGTGTGGGCGCGTGGAGGAGATATGCCAAACTGTTCATCACATCACATCAGTGCAGTTATGACAGGAGTTCCTCAAATAAAGAAAATGTAGCAAAAGTTTCTAAAGTAAATTAATTTTGGCTAATGGCTTTAGATGACAAAGAAAATAAGAAAAGATTCGAATTGTTATATGTATGCACTTCAAAAACCTAGTGTTTTAACACTGTGTATGTATGATTTTTGTATGTTGGTTCCTTTAGAGATTCCCCTCAGAAAAATGGTAGCATTGTTTTTTTTACTTTGGAAAAGTCTCTTTGTCTCCTGTCGATTAACGACCAAATGGCCAGCGCAGGAATGTCACGCCTGACGTTAGATTTAAAAACTCTGTATATACTGTGAAATACAGACGATAGGCTTAATCAGCATTGTGTGAACTCATTTGGTAAGGGTTTGAATTTAACAGACGTTCATTTATATGTAAAAGTTCCACACTGCAGGTTTAAACAACCTCTTTTTATATACTCTTCTTAAGAAGGAAGTCGTTCAGCGATCTTATAGTACAGCAGGAAGTGGCAGGAGGGGAGGAACTTATAATGGATGGATAGACGTATTTGCATTTGACGCAAGGGGCCGGGGTTTGTGTTTCGCATAACACTAACCAACAAAAGTGACCCTAATCACCTAACCAAGTAGTTTCCTAAATACCAACCATACCCTACCAACCAATAAGCACTGATTTTGTGATTTGCAGGTCAAAAGACATCTAGAGTAAACCTGGGGTAAATTTTGTTGAAAAATGTGAGGATCTGCTTTACATTGAACTTTACTATAGTTATTTTAATGTTGAAACAATAGTTACATGTGACCTAGATGCACAGGAAACCAAATTTAGCTCAGATTTGAACCTATATGTTGATATGTTGAACTTGTTAGCAAACAGTTAACTTATTTCCATATCCAGCAGTTAAGTTGTGTGCAGTCTGACACAGATTGTGACCAAGATTTTATTATAGGCATCTTGCACAATGTGACATACAGTAAACTTACATAATTGGTGCACGGTTTAAAGGTGCCTTAAGTCCAATAAGCTGAAACTCGCTATAAAGCTCCGCAAAGCCGAGGGGAGCTGCAGAGTCACTGCTGGCGGTTAAAATGCCCATATGGGTCACAAATTACTTTGTTGTTTAGGTCTGAGAAATGTTTGAAAATCTAGCTGAGGTGAGCTCTTAAACTGTTGAGAATTTGAATGGGTCCTTGTGGATACAAATATTTTTTTCTGTCATGGACATAAAGCCAGTTTTTTTTAAAAACCACACACTTAAACACAAATACGTTTTTCAAGGAACCATTTAGGCTCCTAAGGCCCTCGATTGGTTCCTTGAAAACACCATGGAGGTTTCATGAAGGTTGATGGTACTTCCTTGTTTTTTTTAGAGAATATCTACATTATTTCAACTGCTAATGGATTATGCACTGCCAAACACTCAACAGACTTCAGTACTTATGGTTCTTTACTTTACTTAGCAGGATCTATGGGAGGACTGTCCTTTCTTTTCTGATGTAGAAAATCTGGAAATTAAAATTTAGTGATTTCCTAGGTTGGTTGACAGATGAGTATCACTATGAGGCTGGTAAAGAGGCCTAAATATGCCAAAAATAGGGCAGAGACGGGCTCATGCACTGTCTGTCAGGAGGGAGTGGTCGTGAGTGATTCCTTTCTCTTTCTC
This sequence comes from Scomberomorus guttatus, assembly GCA_038419695.1. Taxonomy (NCBI): domain Eukaryota; kingdom Metazoa; phylum Chordata; class Actinopteri; order Scombriformes; family Scombridae; genus Scomberomorus; species Scomberomorus guttatus. The sequence continues at coordinate 31,449,122 of CM076450.1, read as the reverse complement.
TTCTGTATGCTTTACTTCTGCTTCTGCAGCAGTCTCAGCAGAGGTCCTTAAAGTTTTGTCTTATCTTGAAAATTAAGAGAAACAAAACAAAGTCTGTCTATTTTGCCTTAAGGTCAAAGGAACATTAGTCCTGATCTCAGTGTTGGCATGATTTTTTCTAGTCATGACCACAGAGTTATTGGAAATTTTCATCTAAACACTCCTCCCACACTCAATTTCTCTAACCAGTGTTGCTCATTCATGCAGTGTTAATGATGCTGCAGATTTAACTGTATCTTGTCTTTATCAGATATTACACTTTCACTGCTTTGAACTTATTTCCAGTGAAGTGCTCATTAGATTTGAGGTATCATTTCTATGTGAAAGTGCACAGCTTTTCAGTGACTTTTTACCTCATCATTAGATTAAACTATATATTAAAATTATAACGCACCTCAGTGTTGTGGTTGTCTGCCAGAAACTGAAACATAAATGGACTTTTATTCAGTTTTAAGCCACATTTTTCCGATAACATTTTTAGATCTTAATTTTTAACTATATCTTTTAACTGGATGAAGGATTTTAGTCATCGGACGTCTGGATCCTAAGTTATCAGAGAAACAAGTTGAGCAAATGTTAGCAGCAGCTTGGCTGGCAGCCCCTATTGGACGCCCTGTGCTCGCCGAACAGCGTCAGAGAAAACACTGATTTTTTACGTGAAACTGCTTTATTAAGTGTACCGGTTTTAATTATCTGGTTTGTTTGTTCTGGAGAGGAGGAGACCTCTGGAAACAAAACTATGAAATCAAGGCAGCTGTGGTGGCTGTGGGATTTCCACACTCAAGGCGCTTTAAATTTAAACTTAACACAAAAAGTAAGGAAATTTGTGTTTGGTAGATTATTTCTTTGTTGTAACAATGCCTCTTGGCAATAAATCTTGTACCGTTGAAAAGCCTGTTTATTTCCCTTTTAAATGGTGCCACATTTGTAAGGAACATGCATTTGTGGGATGAGCAGCAGAGCTGAGTATGTGGGTTGTGCCCATGAAAAATTTGCCAAATCTTCTCTGCCAATACCAAACAGCTTATTCTGCCATTGACTCGTTTGGTGGATTGGATGATTGAAGTTTGAAGAAACAAGACATATTGGCAATTTAACAATTGATTAATTTAACAAACAGGAGCCTCAGTAGCGTGTGGAAGAACCATACACAGCCACAACAGCCTGGCACCTCCTCCTCATGCTGGTCACCAGCCTGGTCACACACTGCTGTGGGATGGCATCCCATTCTTCAACCAGCATTTGTCACAAGTCAGCCAACGTGGTTGTGTTGGTCACTCTGGCACGAACAGCACACCCAAGCTGATCCAACAAGTGTTCAATGGGGGCGAGCGTCATCTCGATATCTCTCTGCATTGAGATTGCCTCCAATGATGACAAGCCTTGTTTTTCCAGTGAGGGAGATGCCGCCCCACACCATCACACTGCTTTCACCAAAAGATGTTACTCTATCGATGCAGCAATCAGCATAGCGCTCTCTGCATTCTCCTGATTGGCGGCACCTGGGGGTACCAGAAGCTCAAAACAAGTAGCAATAGCAACAGCAAAATAAAGCTGTTTGGCAAAGGTAGAGAAGATTTGGCAAATTTTTCATGGACGCAACCCACATACTCAGCTCTGCTGCTCATCCCACAAATGCATGTTCCTTACACCACCATTTAAAAGGGAAATAAACAGGCTTTTCAACGGTATAACATTTATTGCCAAGAAGCATTGTTACAACAAAGAAATAATCTACCAAACACACATTTCCTTACTTTTTGTGCTAAGTTTATATCCAAAACAGCTCACTAAACAGTCCATGCAATTCACATATGTTCCCACTTAGTAAAAATAAGATAAAAATAGATAAAGTGAAACTAAAAATACATAGAATGCATACTGAATAATAAAAGAATAAAATATAAAAACAAGTTAAAACATAGAATACATAGAATGTATAAGATAAAGTAAGATATAACATTTTAAAAGAGTGCAGTAGTGCATAAGTGCGAAGCTGACCATAGGGCTTTGTATGTAAGGAGGACCTTAAAGTCAATTCTAAATGTCACTGGAAGCCAGTGCAGAGCAGCTAAAACTGGACTAATGTGTTCTCTCCTCTTCGTTCTGGTTAATAGCCAAACTGCAGCGTTTTGAATGAGCCGAAGTCTCTCAGTGTTTTTTTTTTTGGGAGGCCTGTAAAAAGATTTATAAATGGTTTAGCTATATTTCTAAGGTGGAAAATTTATGTTTTTGTCACCTTGTTGATGATGGAACTGAAGTTCAGATCTGAGTCTAAGATAACACCAAGATTTGTAACCTCAGATTTAATCCAGGGAGTTAACTTCCACAGATTATTAAACAGCATTTCTCTTTTTGCTTTTGGGCTGACTAATAGGATTTCAGTTTTGTCCTCATTTAACTTTAAGAAGTTATTACTCATCCATTTATTTATTTCTAGGAGACAGGTAGTAACGGAGTTTATAGCTGCAGGTTTATCATAGATATACAGTTATGTGTCATCCACGTAACTATGGAAACATACATTGTGCTCTCTGATGATGTCACCAACATGTACAGTGAGAATAACAGAGGACCAAAGCCGCTCCCTTGTGGAACCCCAAAGCAGCTGTCATGTTCCTCAGACACATGATCTCCAAGACTGACGTAAAACTTTCACCCTTTGATGTACGTTAAGAACCAGTTTAACACACTGTCAGTCGTATCAAACATTGTGCTTAGGTCTAAGAGGATAACAATTGAGACCTTGAGTTTAGTCTGAGGTCACTGATGGTCTTAGTTAGGTGGGTTTTACATTTTAAACTTGGTCTTTATATTACAAGTGTTGCTGGAGTTTTTGCCTTTTTAGATTTTTTTGCTGCTCCATGCACCTAGGACGTAGGTGAGAATTGCCCTTGCCTAATGAACTTTATTTCCTTCTGGATTAAACTACAAATCTGGAAATATAATTAATTTGCTAAAAAAAAAAAAGAAAAATTTTTTTTTTCGGAGTTCTCCAACCTGATCCCAGCAGAGTTTAGTATTACTGTACGTGACAGAACTATCTAAATTTAAACTTGGAGTATACATCTTATTTTCATAAAGAGGAACTACAGTCTAATTTGGTGGGGATAACAGTCCCCCCATTTAATTACGAGAAAAGGATGTGGTTAGGTACCCTACACAACTATTACAGAAATAGAACTGCTTGCAGCTTAGTTCTTGGTACTCTCCAGTGCATTTTCTGTTCCTGATTCAGGCTAGTTTGACCCCAATTATACTTAATTTGTCCAAGATCAAGTTTCCATGTATCTGTTGCAGTTTTCAGAGCTCTCCTATCATGTGCTTATTCTGCATCTAGAGTGCAGATTCCTTTTTTCTTAACTCTTAACATTTGAATCAGTGCTTTGCAAACAGCAACTTGACTGTTGGTGTCACTTTTAACTGAAAAGCAGGAGTTAAAATGCAGCAGCCCTTGCAGAAAAATGTGGAGTTTCTGTAAGTTTCTCATCTGAAAGCAAAGCTGGATTCAAACAGAGGTATTAGGGAAATATTTAAAATATTTTTGGATGTGATCAAAATGTGCTATGTAAGATAAAAACACAACAATACACCATCTATTGACTGCATTGCTTTCTGGTATTTTTATGGAAACTTCGTACAGACGTTTGTGTCCCACTCAGGATGAATTGTAAAAATCCCTTCCTTAACTTTCCCTCAAGCACCATAATCAAAATTTAAATGTGTCCAACATTTTAGTTTATGGCCAAATACTTACTACATTTCCACGAGCCTCAGCTGTACTGTACTGTTTTGTGCCAATTAGCAAATGTTAGCATGCTAACATGCTGAATTAAGATGGTGAACATGTTAAAACATTATACCTGCTAAACATCAGAATGTTAGCATTGTCATTGTGAGCATACTGCTGTTCCTTTGTCTAGTGTGCTAACATCTTATCCGATAGTTTCTTAGTTCCATTGAGAGTTGAGCTGAGAAAGTTGCAACTATTCTCACCAGAAAAACGTCAGCATTGATTGTTTGCACAAACACGTAACATGTCCGGTTTACATTTTCCTAACAAGACTGTCCTAATTGTTGCCTCTGACACACAAATACAGTCATAATGCGACTTTCATATAACGGCTGCAAAAACCTCTTACGGAGGAGGTTTACATAGATGTTTAGTTGTTATGACACTAGATAATTCTGTTCACATCCTGTCTCCCAACAACAGTCCTGACCTAACCTAACCAAACCTTAGCCACAGAGATGTCACATCATACACTAAGAAATCATTTTAATTACGTTAATAGGTGTTTTGGAAGACACTGACAAACAAGGTCGTCATGCAGTGGCACCAGATTAGAAAATGCTGATATGGGTTGTTTTGGAAGGCATTGACAAAATAATAATAATCATTAACATTAATAAAAACAAACATTAATAAAAGTTACCATTTTTTGAATTGTGAATATACTGTTATGTCAACAACCAATTGGTAATTCATTACAGTAATTTGTCTTTCTGAAAGTTTAGAAGACATGGTGGTGAAAGGCAAACAAACACTGATGTCAGTGTCAATCATTCAAGGCTAAATAAATTGTATTTAATGCCAGTTTTTTACCCCATCATAGGTCAAATCAAAATAACTATTCATTGTAATGTCTGTCGTGAGTTGTCTGATGGCATGCTTGCACATGCTTGCAAGTGATAACTGTGACAAGCTTTCCTATTGCTGCCTTCATGCAGACAACATGCTCAGTAGATGAAAAATTAAAAAATCATTTGGGACATTATTTTATTTGGGATGATGAAAGAAAAACACGATTGATGGATCAGTGAAAATGAAAAAACAGATTCAGCTAACTCAGCAGGAAACACCCCCACTCCTTCCACCCCCTTTCCACGTTTGTGCAGAGTGCTTCCTGCACAAACTTCCTTTATTGTTGCTTTATAAACCCAGACTCTACTACATTTACTCTCAAAGATTCTCACATCCTCATTGGTGCTGAAAGATCAAAACAACCACCAAGATGACGACTAAACCACTGCTCCTCCTGGCTGCTCTGACTCTCTGCTGCTGCTTTGCCTCTCTGGATGGTAAGACATTTTTCTTTTATGTTTTTTAAATTTTTATCATCAACTCTAATTTTTGTCATCTGCATATAGTGATATTTTTACTAACCTTCAAGCAGGACAACTTGCCTAAATATTTTACGCCTTTTATGCTGCTCTAATTATCAGCAAAATGCCAGATATTTTATACATTAATTTTGATATCTTGCAATTTTACAAAAAACTTATTTTCTGCATTAATTATCTCATATTATTAATATTTACTCTGTTCAAATGTATTGTTGTTCCCGTTTTTCATTTTAACCTTTAGCATCTAATCTGTCATTTTGTGGTAATCACATTAAACTACACTACTCAATAAATAAGGATTCTACATGCATATTAAAAAGCACAAAACCTTATTATACTTTTAGTATTATGGTTGAAAATACAGTTAACTTGTGTTCAAAGTTCATTCTTGAACTTGGAAGCTCCACTTCCAAGTCCACTTGGAAGCTTTTTCTGGAGCTTTCAACCATATCATACAGTTTTCTCAGTGCATAGAGTTTGCTGATGTAAGAACACCTATTTTCACATGACAGAGGTTTCATGCTTTGGTTGAAAGCTACTGAAAAAGCTAGTAAGTGAACCTTGAAGGTTTTTTTTTTCATTCTGATTTTCAGGGTTTTTAAAAATGATTTAAAATGTGTTGTCATTTTATGGTTTATGAAAGTCAGACTGTTGTTGCCTACCATAGAGTGAGATATACATTAACCTGCGTCTTACATTTACAGCCAGAAGAGGGTGTAATTGCTTAAGGGCCACCTCTAAACCAGTCTCGGTTGAAAGCATCAAGAAAATTGAGGTTGTTGCTATTTCGGGACACTGTCGCCAGGCTGAAGTCATGTAAGTATTCACGATAATTCAAAGACTGCACGAATGTCTTGTCAAAGTAAGTAAATGTAGCAATAATGCAATGGAGAAATACTCCATTACAATTAAAAGTACAACTTATTTCAAAAGTATAGAAATTTTATTACCTAGCATAAAATAGAAATACTCAAATAATTATTTTGTTATTATAAGCGGGGAATATGCTTTCTTGTTGAGGGTTACATGAGAAGATGATACCACTCTCATGTCTGTGCTGTAATTATAGAGCTGAAGCCTGAAGGTAGTTAGCTTAGCTTAACATCAAGACTGGAAGCAGTGGGAAACAGTTCACCTGACTCTGTCCAACATTCAAAAATATGCCCATCAATATCTCTAAAGCTCACTAATTAATCTTGTTCTTTGTATTTTTCAACTTTGGAGAGAGTAAGACTAGCTGTTTCCCTCTGCTTCCCATGTTTATGCTAAGCTAAGCTAATTGCTCTGCACTTAATGCTCTAGTCTTGGAAAGAAAGCAAGTGTATTTCCCAAAATGATGGATTATTCCTTAAAGTAGATCATTTGAGTAAACTCATATTCTTTCCACAACTGTTTTGGTGTAACATTAGAGCAATGATGAAACATGGAAATGTCCCATTTGAATACACACATATTCTTTGTAACAAAACTCACCTCTGCATTGCATCATAGAAATGAAAATAGTAGAGAAAAAGTACAAAATTGCACAACATGAAAATAGTCAATAAATGATTATCAATGTATGTCATAATAAATATTTGCAATACAGTATTTTAAAAGATGTACTTTATGTTCTACCTCTGTTGAACTGAAACGTACTGTGGCTCTGGATGGGAACAGCAGCTGCAAACCAAGATTTGAGCTTTACTATCACTCACTGGTGACACAGTCTTCCTCCATGTTTGTAGTGTTGGAATAGCTCCACTGTTAAATATAATCCATCTTTTTCTCCACAGAGTCACCAGGAGGAACAACGTCAAATTTTGTATTGATCCAAATGTGAAGTGGCTCGACAGCCTGTTCGTCGCTTTGCAAAAGTATGGTTTTGCTTTTATTTCTTAATCAGTGACTGTATTGTTGTTTGTTACAGGATATGAATTTGTGTCAGTGATCATCCTCAGATCTTAAATCTGGCAAGATTCAGCTTACAATGTTTTGATTACTTGATTAGATAATTGTGCCAAAATTACAAAAAAATAGTAGTTTCAAGTTATTAATTAAGCATATACGCCAAACATTCTGCTGCTTTGCTCTGTATAACATCATAAACTGAATGTCTTTGGGTTTGGACTACTGGACTCACAAAACAGGGAATTTGAATCTATTAATAATGGATAAACAAACATGCACAGAATTATGATCATTAGCAGCAGGCCCAAACAAAAACTCAACTGTGCAGTGTATGGTGGTGGTCATGGAGATGTGAGATTAAGTTTGTAGCCTTTGTCGGCACCTTAAATAAAAAAATAAAGAACTTGCTCTGATACATTCTCCAGTTTTGTTAGGAGGTAGGAGAACGGTTTCAGAGATACTGTAACTGATTTCGAGGAACTATAGTAAAAACAAGGAGTGTAGTTTAAATTAAAGAATATTTTTCTCCGCCTCCTGGCATAACAAATGTGTACTGACCGATATGTTGTTGTGTCCAAAGGAAGGCCTGTGGCACAGGCAAGGCTCCCTCTTGTGTTCACCATTGTTTATTTGGATAATGGTAATAAAAAATCAGCACTAAACTAGGATTTTCATTTTGGTTATCATCACATCCCTGATCACCATACTGCACTAAGCTACTGTATTTGTTACTACTGCTTGTATTAATATTATTCACTCTGGTTTTTACTTATTTTTTCTTGTCTTTTTGTTTTATGAACAGGAAAAAGGCGGCTGCCACCTCAACCACTGCTCCCTCCAGCAATTAACTTCAGGTCACATTTTGTGGCAACATTTGATTTTCATTGAAGTGTATCAAGCTGTCAGTTAACTGTAGGAAGACTGAGCAGCTGTCAGGCTTTAAAAATACTTTTCTTATTCAAATTGTATGCTGTTTATCACCTTCATTATCCTCTTTGCCTATTTCTTCCTATTCATTAAGCAAGCAAAAAAGCTTTATTTTCAGTATTCATATTCCACTATAGAATAAAACTGTTTAAAAGTGTTTATGTTGCAATTTTATTGTCAAAAAGTACCGTTATGGACTGTTACTTAAAACTGTGGTTTTAAAAAAACTTTTTCCAATAAATGTGACTGCATAATGTGAATTAAATTACATTTTGAATGGTGCTGTAACATCTGATGTAATCATGCTTTATTTTCTCATGAAGAAATAAAATCACAGACAAAAAGACTCTTCAAAAAATGACATTTTTATTGCCTACAGGAGGTGGGGAGAGTCAGGGGTGAGGAGAGATGATACAAGTGCTGCTGAGCATGTTTGGTTTTTAACTGAGTTGTAACTGCTCACATATAAAATACAGCTGTAGCCTTTGTAGAAGTCCATCATCCATACATTTAATATGGTGGGGAAATGTCTCTACATAACATTTACACAACATAACAGTGTTTCCACTGTAGTTTGGGTCAGAGCTGGGCCCTCAGGAGCCACTGTGGCCCCCAGAACAGCTACTATCACATCACTTTTGTCTCCAAGATTTCAGTTTTACATGAACTGAAAGAAAACATTGTTTTTTATGAGCTTGGTTTTATTTGCATGTGCTTTTATTGTGGTTTTTTTTTCCAGTACAGCACTTAATAACTTTAAGAAAAGTGCTATACAAATAAAGTTTATTATTTTTGTACTGTTATATTTATTATAAAGATTATAGCATAAGTTTGTCAATTCACAGAGGAGGATGTAATCCTCAAAATTGAAAATGAAAGCATGAGAATGCCCAAAATTCAACATAGGGGGGTCTTCACTAGTCAGTGGTGAAATTTCCTGTGTTCATTTATAATTTAAGTACCTTGTATAGTTTAATTAATTAGTAATTTTGTACATTTGACCAATTTTAAACCTTTTAATTTAGTACTTTATGCAGTTTTTCTATTATGGAAGGTTTGTGGAGGTGTAAAATTACACTTAGGGTCCCAAAAATGTTTCAGCTGGCTCTCATGACTTCAGAGAGCAGAATTAGATTTTTACTAAATTGACTACTGTGCAATAGTAACCCTGCAGGCACAACACAAGTCAAAAGGACCTCTATGAAGGCTATATCTGTATCTGGATTTGTTTTTTGTTTTGTCAGAGGAAAACAAAAGTCAGCACCGCCATCTACGGCTGACAAACTTCCACTCATCCTCACAGGCCAACAGTATCTTGTGTCACTGCAGTTTTGCACCTTTTTGACATTTAACTGTCAAACATGAAGCACACTTTGGCTGCTATAATATAAACCCTGCTCTGGCAGCTCCACACCACACAGCTGCTGGTTTTCCTTCCAACCAAACGCTCACTGGCTGCTTCCTGCTGTCTGCACTGGAGGCTGGTTGGATTGAAAACAAACGTGGTGAAGAGCTGCCGGTCTGGAATCTGCCAACACAAATGGTTCTGACATATTACAGGTGTTAAATCTTTCAAATCCTCTTTGAGAAATAATGTAGCACCGTTGGTGACTGCTGGTGGCTGAGGATCCTCGCCCAGTTTCACTTTACCACCATTAGCACACATGAATAAAACAAACCTGCTGCACAGTGACGAAAGGCAGCAACTTTAATATGCATTTAACTGTTTTTCTAGGAAATCTTTCAGGAAATTTCCGCAATTAACAGCCTTGTATTTTTCACCAGATTTCAATTGTAAAGGAAAGACAAGAAACTTTCAAACCAACTGATTGAGCTCTTCAAAATTTTGGTTGACTTTGTAGGTTTTGACGTTGATGTTGCTGCCTTTCTTTCTTTCTTTCTTTTGGTGTCACTTTATTTCATCAAAGTCCTTTTCCCAGCAATCTAAGCAGTGTATTAACCTGTGGTCAATATTGTAAATACTGCCAGAACTTCATGAAAATATTCTAGACACACAAGATTTTAAAAGGTTGTATCGACTAAGATTCATATGTGCATAATCTCATTTTTAATCAGGGATAATTGGTGTTTGTTGTGTATTTTAACAGCCTTTCCTCATGATAAACAGGTTAATACACTGGGAAGAAAACATTTACCCTGCAAACTTTAAGTTTCTTAGTTCAGATGCAGCAACCTGGCCTGTTTGGGGGCCTTCAAATTCAACTTGTTGGAGCAGATTAGAGACAACAAACCCTTCGTGCAAATGCCTAAATGCTTTGTCAGAAAATCCTCATTTTCTCCAGGACATGTTGTTGGTGTCTCATTGGCCACCAAAGACTTTAAAACAACCAGCTTGCTGTAAAATCAAGACTACACCTGAATGCACAACTTAACAGTGTTAAGAAAATAACAAAAATAAAAAAACAAACAGGGCCAGAACAACAGGATTTTTTTTTTACATTCAGAAATTGCATGCGATGATGGCCGTGATAATCCTGTGGAAGATACAGCGAGCTCTCTGTAGGAAAACTGCAAAAGCTCACCAGGGAAAACCACAAACAAGTAAGAGTGTGCATTTCGGACATCTGGTAGAAATTACTGATAGAAAATGAGGAGGATTTGTCCTTAATGTTATGGATACAAAAAAGCACTTTGATTTTTTTTTTTTTTTTTTTTTTTAATGGAAGTGAGCAATGATTCCTGTTTCAATTCCTCATGATCTCATCCCCAAAGGTTTCAGAAAGGATTGGAGGGATGAATGAAAGGATGAATGAAGGGATGGATGGCTGGATGATGGCGCTGGGTTAATCTCTGAGCGTCTTGGTCTCATGGGCAGTGCTGCTGTTGGAAAAATTGTACAAACTAGGCACGTTGTTTGTAGAAAAAGTAAGTGAGGTGTGCTCTAAAGAGACAAACTTAACAGGTCAAATGCTTACAGGTAATGATAGTTGGATACTGTTGTGGAAGAAGTAAAAGAAGTGGCTGTAGATGTTGGATGAAGTGTGAAGAGAGATCTGGAAAACCATTTTTGGGAAACATCAAGCAGACGGAAGAAGAAACCAAAACAGTTTAGATTGAGCATCATCTCAGAGCGTGAAAAGCTTTGAGAGGACACTTAAATCTGCACTGGAGAAATAAAAGCCATCAAGACAAACTGCTTTCAAACCTAGAACATTTATCTTTTTTTTTCTCAAAAACTTGGTGATACTGAATTGTACAAAGTACCAATTGAAAGACTGTATGTTAGTTAGAGACACAAAATGCCCGTCAGTCAAAAACAAAGTTGGACAGAGATGTTTTGTCTCTACAGGAGTGACAGAGACAGGTGGAGGTGTTATTCACATATGGGCTCTTAGTGCACCGGGCAAAGAAAAGAAAAAAAAAAAAAAGAGTACAACACCAAGTATATCTTTGATTTGTGAGAAAAAATACGCCCCTTTACCGGAGGTGGTACATTCCCCTCACAGATGTGAAAGACGCCGTCGTCATCAAAGACAATTTAATTTATGTACACTGTTGTACAAAATCAGAAAAACCCTGTGAGGTGAGTTTAGGAGTGAAGTATAGGCCTCAAACTGCTCACAAAGATCAACTCCACCAAAACTGGAGGTGTATCTGTTAGCATCAAATCATGTGCAAATGAAGCAAAGCCGATACTGCCCGTCCAGGCCGGTTAAACTGATCCGACTGCGGTTTAAAGCTGAGGTTACAGGGTGCCGTGTTGTGCTGACACCTTTCATCCCAAAATTATGGCTTTTTGTTCAAATACTGAACAGAGAAAATGCTAAGTTTCATGATACACTAATTCAATCTCAAAGAATCAGGGCTTACTAGACACTACAGTGTGAAGCGTGTGTCAGATATGTTAAGCACTGTGAGTGTGTGTGTGTGTGTACAGCTGTAGGCAGCTATTGGAGAGTCCCCCCTGCATAGTTAGGGCTGGGTGGCGAACCTCAATACTGTTTTTGGCACCGACCAAAATGTGTCAATAGCACCAAATATCAAAGACTGCCACTACTGAAAGCTGGTATCGAATGTCTGGTCAAATCTGTATTATATTTGTAGGATATTTGCTGATTTTAATTGAAAATGTGCTAATTTTAGATTGTATTTAATTTAAGCAAAATTCTCATATGGCTGCTTGTCTTCAGACAACATTTAACATTTGAGAACTTTTGTTAAATGGGAAAAAGTTTTGAAGAAAAACTTTTATATTTCTCAAAGAAAGATATTGAAAGAAGTATCATTTTGGTATCTGAACCAAAACTTCTGTCATACTGGCAGTAGTACTGAAAATTTTCAAACCCAGCCCTACAACTGCGTTCATTTATCCCGTCCATCCCACATCGATACTTGAGTCTTTCTTACAATCCGTACAGCAAAACCAAATAACTACATTTTAAAGTTTATCGGAACGTTTTTTTGCACCTTCTGACGGCTCAAAACTTAGACAAAGTTGTTTTACCCAAGTTATTCTTTTTGAGAATGGAGCAAAGTGAAGTGCAGCAGTAGTTTTATCAAAAATGCACTAAGACGTGGGACTTTTGCAACAACAACAAAAACATACTGTGTGTCAGTACATACATTACCTGTGCTTATAAAGGATTTTCAGAACAATAGCTTCCTGTTTGGTTTTGCTTGTACGATGTGAGAGTATTTCATTTGAGAGGTACTGCTGAATGCATAGCATAGCCCTGAGTTACAACTTACATAAAGGGCTATTAGTTCTAACCATCTGACACAAATATACAAAGTTTAGTCCACAGGAATCTAGCATTAAGAGGCTGCAACAACCAATTTTATAGTGAGCCTTCGGTAAATACATTCGACTCCTGGTCACAAATCATGAGCAGATTCTCCTCAGGAAGTTTTTTTCTCTAAACATTTTCTGCCACCAATAAATAAATATTGTCTTCTTATCAACAGAGCATAAGTGACTCATTCTGGGAAGATTCTTTGGCCAGTTGGGTGATGGGAAACAGGACGATACTGTTTTAAGACTGTAGGTGTTCAAAAGCACGACTTCAAAAGATAAAAATCTAAAGCGTATTGTCGGTCAATGTCAGGATCGTGTTACAAATATATTTTTATGTATTAAAATATTTTTTTTCAAAGCAGGCCAATAAGTAAGGGGCTAATTTGGTTGCAATGCTTATAAAAATTTGGGATTTGAGCACTAATTTGGCCTTAATTTACTGTTTTATTACTTCACAATGCTGCAGAAAACTCACGAGTTGCATCTTTTAAACTACAGTGAGCGTGAATCAGCTGAGAGGAACACGGATACGTCTGCAAGTACAATATTTAGCGACGATAAGAGAAAGTTACTGCAAGGTACAAGACCCGTATTATAGAGGAAAACAGATAAGACGTGAATGCAGTAGCCCAGTAACATCCACGCAGCACGGTGAGGCGGCTTTCAGGTTGAGATTTGCTACTCAACAAGATAACGGATGAGTCCGATACTTTTCAGGTTTTTAAAAAACAGTAGACCGGGCAACATAATCCCAAATGATCAGGAAATGTGATCCAGAAATAAATTTGACTTGACAGACACGTACATGAGATAAGATCCATTATTTTCCACAAGGCAAGTGTCAATCTGAAAGCCCCTAAAAACAATACATCATCAATATTATCAGTGCTGTTGTGTGACCAAACATTCATAAGACTCACAGCTGTGACATGAGATGATTTCATATCCTAGTTTCTGTATGAAACATTCCAATTTAGTGTTCCAATGACGTTACCTTACATGTAAAGGACCAATCACTCATTTTTAAGCTTAAAAATGGCAGGTATTTTCTCACGTCATTCAGTTTGACTTCCAAATTATAAAATTTAAGTATTTTGGTGTTTCTTGGCTGAGAATTGAAAATATAGACTTGTGTTTACAAAAATTACTGATGTAAACAAACCTTTCGCATTGACAACATTCATAACATATGATCCAGTTGTTTGTAGTGTTACTCCTTTTCATAAAAATACCTGTCAGTTAATTTGGGAGTCATACTGTGACTTTAACACAACATACATGTTGTGCTGCAGCATTAATAATATGTTATCATATGTTTTCACTCTTTAAAATAGGATTTCACAGCTACGTGAAATGAGAAAAGAAACCAAAATGAGATGCAGCCGAAATCAGCTGAAATCTGTGTTGTAAATTTATCTAAAAAAAGTTTTAGTTTAGGTTTGTTGTTGAATCTACAAGCTGTCATGATCAAATATATCTAAGGCAAAAAACAAAACAAAACAAAAAAAACAAGTGACATTGGGGGTTACCATGGCAACGTCATCCCAAGCCCAACATTTGGTATCAAGCCTTTTAAAGGGGAGAGGGAGAAAGAAAAAATAAAATATAACATTTACAGTGTGCAAAAACACAAAAAGGAGCAACAACAGGCGAATACTTCACTCCTTTTGGGAAGGTGTGTCTGAGGGTGGGGGGGCTGGATGGTGTCTGAGTTTTAACATGATTGGTAAACTGTACAGGGTCCTGTATAAAGCTGGAGAGGGGAGGAGAGTGTTTAAAAAGGTGGGGAGGAGGGCGGTAAAAAGGGTGGGTGGGGCTCTCTCGGGCTGCACTACCTGTGGACCGGCAGGTGCAGCCCGTTGAGGGGGTTGAGCGGGTGGGGCAGGGGAGGGTGCAGCTCCAGCTGGGCCAGCAGGGAGAAGTGGTCCGAGGGGATGTGGGGGTGGGGGCAGCCGGTGATGTTGTTGTCGATGAGCCACTGGCTGTCCAGCGGTCCCAGCAGGCCCAGGACACTCATGTGGGTTTTGGAGAAGAAGATGTAGTCGATCACGCCCTGCAGGCAGAAAGACATCGTGTGATTAAAATGTAGCTTTCTGAGTATCGACCAAAATGTGTCGCACAAGATTGGAACTTAATACTTTACCGAATCTGATCAGATATTTCCCTTTTCAAAACTAAATTCTCCAAAGTTGTACAGCTGCTTTGTGTTAAAGGCGCAGTGTGTAGAATTTAGTGGCATCTAGTGGAACGGACTTGACAGAAATGGAATATAATATTCATAATGTATGTTGTTTTCGTTACTTTAGAATTTTTTTTTGCTTTTCCAACACTGCACACAGTTTTAAGGGACAGGTGTGTCAGAAAAACAACCATATGACAAATAATGAAGATCCTGCAAAATGTTCAAGGCTTGCAAAAACCAGAACAAAAAGGTAAGTAGGAGGCACCGATGTGACTTTTTCCATCCCGATACTAATACTGATATGTGGGCTTTGGGTATCGGCTGAGTACCAACACGAAACCAGTGTTTAAATGATAAGCCGTACGCCTCACTGTGTGGAAGAGACTGGGATCATTCTTTTATGTGTAAGGCAACATCAGGCTTGACTTAAACATTGCTTTCCTAACTTTGTAAAACAAAATGTAACAAATAAATACACAGATATAAATTTACTGAATTGTTATATATTAAAATAATCGGATACCAGATCGGCCCATTGTCACCAATACCCGATCCAGCTATTTGAGTCAGTATCGGACTGATATCCGATCTCTAGTAAGTAGAAAGGCCTGAGGAAGATTCTTGCCCAATCAAAACGTTTATCTGGTTTATCAGTTTCGGGCAGGATCTTTTCTGGTAATATTTTGGTGTGGAGAATCGAATCACAAAACAATTCAAACGTGGAGTTGTAAACCTAAGATGAAGCAATATTCTACAACTTTATGATTGAAATGTATTCAGAAACAGATCATGTGATAGTGGATAGTTCGGTATGAAAACTGGAGGCAGATATCAGTGTGGTTGTGTTTTTTCAGTAGATATAAAAGACAATGTTGGTGTTTGCGTAAAGGAATACACTTGTCAGTCTTAAAGTCTTGTCCACCTGCCAGCAATGTAATTTTGGTCTACGATCACTGGTAATATCACGAGTAAAGCAAAAGCCCCCCCCCCCCAAAAAAAACCCCTCTCTGATCTAGATTTGCAGCTCAAATCATGCTGGATGGCAGGTGTTTGCACACTAACGAGCTTGACTCATTTCATTCTGCCCCTCTCACCATTAAATAATCCTCCAAGGAGTTAATTTGTTTATACTAAAAAGGTACAAATCTGCAAAAACTTTGATGACACAGAGAAAACCGAAATACTTTACAAAACAGGAACTCGTTCTGGGCTCCTTAAAAAATCAAAACAAGACAAAACATCTTAATGATTAATCAGTAGAAATGAGGTTAAAGTTTCTGTAAGTACGCCTGCATGTTACAGGTTTGTGTAAAGACGTAGGCAGTGAAGCGCAGCTCTACAGACACAGTATGTAACAACTATATGCCTGACTCATTAGAACCCGAGGCAGAAACCACAAGACAAATAAAATCTGTATGACAAGTGCAAATCCAAATAGTCAAATACGCTTTTGCCACCAACGCATCTAAAAGTGTGAAAAAGTGGTGCTGCTGTGTGGGAGACGCTGCAGCACACAATGATATCAACTCATAATGATATCAAATATTCCACATACAATATATTAATCATATCATATCAAATCATATGGAAAATAAAACTATCATACCAGCTAAATTCGCGTTTGTACCACCCACGGTTACTGTGTGTCCTCGAAAGGTTTCTAACTGTATCCTGGTCAAATGCAAAGCTGAACTGTAGTAACCACATTTGAAAAGACTTTATTTTTTACTGAATTCAACTGATTCTTGGCATCGAAGCAAATAAGTTCCAGAGTTTATTTGTATTTGGTTCTGCTTGAGGTTTCTTCCCGTTAAAGGGGAGTTTTTCCTTGCCGCTGTAACCAAGTGCTGCTCATGGGGGAATTCTTGGGTCTCTGTAAATTAAAGAGTACGGTCTTGCTTTATGTGAAAAGTGCCTTGATATAACTTTTGTTATGATTTGGCGCTATATAAATAAAATTAAATTGAAAATTGAATTGAATATATTTGTCTAATGTTACACCGGGCCTCCAAATTTGACTTCCTGGCCATAAATCAGGTTTACAGAATCATACCAGTGGTCTTACATGATTTAGACCAATAACTACACATCACATTATTTTCATTATCACTTACCTGCAGGCAACTAATGCTTATTTTCATTATCAATTAATCTGTTGTTTATGTATTCATCGTTTGGTCTCTAAAATGTCAGAAAATTGTGGAAAATGTCGATCACTGTTTCTCAAAGCCCAAGATGACGTCCCTTTGTCCCGACCAACAGTCCACAACCCAAAGATATTCAGCTTACTGTCATAGAGGATTAAAGAATCCAGGAAATATTAACATTTAAGAATCTGGAATCTGACAATTTGGACATTTTTCTTAAAAAATGACTCGAAATGATAAATCGATTATCAAAATAGTTGGTAATTAATTTTGTGTCGATCGACTAAATGATTAATTGACGAATTGTTGCAGAAAAGTTACATCACTAATGATGCAGTGCAGACTATTCAAATGTATTTGAATTTAAACTGTATTACCATGCTACAGTAATGTAACTTCGACATAAAATTGGTAATTAAAATCTTGGAAACACACTCTGATGGTCACTTGTTAGACATACAACATTTGGAGGCTGTTTCTACCTTGAAGTCATATGTGTAATTGGTGTAAGGCATCAGATTGCTGTCATAGGCGCTCTTCAGCTGGAAACTGTGTGTGATGCTTCCGTCTGAGTTGCCGTTCTTGCCGTTGCAGCTGAAATTGGTCAGACATTCATTGTAGCGCAGCTCCTTGAAGTCCTTGTGGTTCTCGGCCACTCCTCCGTTGCTCAGGTATTCTACCACACCTGGATGACACAAAAAGTGACACCTTATTGTCACTATGGATCATATTATTCAGGCAAATCCTTTCCTAAAATAAAACCATACAAAAAGTTCATTCGTTTTTAAGCTCAAGGTGTCCAACAGTACCTGTTGGCAAAAAGGAAAACTGCAACCAATGACGAGTGATACGTCAGGAAATTATCAAGTGGCAACCTCCGGGGCTGAAAAATGAACCCAATGAGGAAATGCCAAAAACTGCAGTTCCTTGAATGGCCACTTGAGGCTGGCTCCAAAAAGCGAGTCAATCCCCAACTTTAACAGCAGAAATAAACATGTTTACAGCCTGGTACAAAAAACAGTTTTGGTCTCTGTAGCTAATTTCCCCTTTCATGACAGCTGTATGGAGGGTGAATTTTTGAGCTTTGAGCTTCAAAACCACTCATCAGAAAACAACGGGTGACGTCATGGTAGCTATGTTAATATTTTTTACAGTTTACGAAGATTATTCACACTAGAACAAATTGATACAAATTTATCAAACATTTAAGTCAAAATACTAACATAAGAACATTACATGACATATATTTTACCTTTACATTATTTAAGCCAAAATGACTTCATACATCTTCACCCTGAACTTCATGTTATTCTTCATTAGCTTGTAAGTACGCTAAACTGTATTTGACAACACAAACACACTAAAATTGATTTAATGGCGTCTGTTTACTCTTGTATAAACGGACTGCCCCACATATCTGTGTGTGGGGTTATTTTCATTAGTCAGCCCTCACCAGGGTTGCAACTAACGATTATTTTTACTATCCATTAATCTGTCGATCATTTTTCTCAATTAATTGATAAGTCATTTGGTCTATAAAATACTAGAAGGGTTTCCAAAGCCAATCATTCAATCACTTAAAACAATTAATTTATTATCAAAATAAATGAATAATTTCTGTTGATTGACTCAATCAAATCAATTAATTGAGTAATGGTTGCAGCTCTCTCAGTTCACACTTTGGCGCCATGTGTAAACTTAGAGTGAGATGAAAAGTTAGACGGTCTTACCGGAGTCGGGCAGCGAGTTGAGGTCAGCACACAGGACGATGGGGATGGAGGATGGGTCGGAGGTCGGCGAGCCGGTCGCCACGGAGCCCGAGGCCCTCTCAGCGATGCTCTTCAGCTCCGACAGGAACATCATGGTTTGGATCAACTTGACGTCCGAGTACTCGGGGTCCCAGTGCATGTGGGCGTTGGCCACCAGGACCAGCTGCCTCTCCAGCGGCGGCTTCATGCCTGAAAATAGAGAAGAAGACGCTGAATTCAAAATGAATGGAGTGGAATAAAAATCAGGTCCAGTATAACAGCACAATGATAAAAGAGGTCAAATGTTTAAGAAATAAAAAACTTTACAAGAGTGAAACAAGTTTGTAAGATCCCTAAAACCTCCGAAATAAAACCTAAACATCTTCTTATGTCTTATTTTGGTTTGTAAACAAAAAGAGCTCTGATGCAACTTTAGAAACCTAGAAGTGCTGAGAAATCAATTAATAAAAATGGAAGAAAGGGATTTACCAAACGTAGGTGAAAACACAAATACAGAAGTTATTTTGTACATGAAGCAAAATTACAAATGAATGAATGAACTGCTAAACACTGATCATGTGATCAAACTACAAAAGAACCCACTTGGTGGGAAATGAAACTATTTGCGTACATCGTCCACAAGAAGTGATATCCCGAAACTTACCATAAGAAATGTTCTACAGACTTTTTTATAAATGACAGACCACTCTTTTTGTTATATCATTTAAAGGATAGATTCACAATCTTTCTTTTTTTTCAGCTCCAGGGCCGCTCCTGGTTCACAGTGTGTCTTAAAACAGCAGTCAGGTGTCCATATGAACAGTGAAAGAGGTTTTCCTCGCTGTAATCATTCCTCCTGTTCATACTGGATATTAAAAGATCCCCTTCAAATGTGCTTTTAATGGAAGTGATGGAGGCCAAAATCCACAGTGTGTCCACACAGTCATTTAGTGCAAAAATGCATTTAAAAGTAGATGTGAAGTCATATCAAGTGGATATCTGCAACATTTACAGTCTTTTTAGCATCAAATTCCCTCTTTGTGTTTCCTCAGACAGTGTTTCCCTAAATCAAATCAACTAGTGACACCTTGTGGCAAAAAGTCATATTGTAGACAAACTTTTTCTTTATTTTCAGCTGCACTGTTCTCCTACTGTGTAACTATTGGTCCAAGTATATTATTATTCATTAATAATATGACCAGGTACGTTTTTAACATTTGTTTAACTGGAGAAAGAGGTGTTTTCTTGTAATAATCATTTCATAGTTACGTCAATTTTCAAGTACAAATGGCAAATATTCTTTGGTCCGAGCTTTTAAAATGTGAAGATTTGCTGCTTTTCTCTAATTTATATGTTTGTAAAATCAATGAAGATGTCACCTTAGGCTCTGGGAACTTGACAGGCATTTTTCACTAGTTTCTGACATTTTATAAACTAAATGATTAACTGCAAACAATAACTGACAGATTAATCGCTAAATGTTGCCGTCCCATATTGTTGTTAACAACCCTGGATGCTTTCTGGGATGCTGGAATACACGGTTAGGTCTTAGTGTTTTGGGTTAATATTCTAAAGATATTTCAGTAAATCAAGCCGTTCTTACCGCCAGAGAACATGTCCTTGTTGACCTCGAGCAGAACGGCCACCCCGATGTTGTCTTTGGTCATCACTCTGTTCAGCATGACCTCTGAACCCTCAGAGTTGGCCATGGCCACCTGGTTGAACTCCACAGTGTGTTTCTGGACCAACGTAAACCTGCAGAAACATCCACAAAGAAATGAACACAAGAAATCCAAACATAAATATCCATAAAGGACTTTGAACAATTTATAAATCCAAACAACAAATATATAAATATTCCATACAGTATGTTCTGTAAAGAATACACAGTGAGGGACTTAAACTCACTTCTCGGTCTTGAAGAACACAGCGCAGCCGTCCACGTGTTTCCTCTCCTGTTCAGACACCAGTTTGGCACGAGACTTTGGACAGAAGTAGCCGTCGTAGCCGCGCTCCTTTAGTGTTTCCAGAAACAAGGTGTAGTACTGCTCCGTCTCAACCTCCTGCACACACACAGAGCACAAAGAAACATCAGCTAAAAACAGGCAATGAAATGTGTGTGCACGTTTAGACGGATGAATAAATAAGTAAATAAAAATAATTCAGCATTTCTCTGCCAGAATTTTATGCTTTCAAGCTAAAATAAACTGAGTTTCCTGTCCTGAGGGACAGACTGAGGACAGTTGGTCACTATTGTCTACCTCTATATCTTCTGTAGACAATGACTTGGTTGTGTCAGCTGGGGAATAGTTAGATATGCTGAATCCATGTGAGCAGTTGATAGCAGCTGTGCAGCTGTGCAGAGTACAGTCTGATAATTACAGCACTGAAGACACTGAACAGCTCAATCATTCAGCCTCGTGCTCGGCTACAACTGACACTGTCCTGTGTGAATCAGCTCTGATCGGTCATCAGGAGTCAGTGTGAAGAGGCGTCCATCTTGTTAAAGGTCACAACAAGTGAGCAGTAAACTGATACAATAAATTATAGCCAGTCAAAATCAGGTTGTGCATAGTAAGTTTACCCTTTTTATCAGATACTGATGAAGCCAAGCAGTCTAAAAAGTTAGTAAACAAGTATTGATTCTGTGTGGCCCAATAGTAGGGTTGCAACTAATACTTATTTTCATTATTGATAAATTGATTAATCATTTTGGCTAAAAAAAAAAAAGTCAGAAAATAGTGAAAAAAAACACATAAAAGTTTGCAAGCTGCAAAAATATTATTTAAAAACAAAACATACAGACAAGGTTGTGAACTGTGATTAAGAAGCCCAAATTATCATCAAAAATCTTCAAGAATCCCTAGAAAAAAAAAAAAGATCCCAAAGTCCCGACAATCAGAAGATCACTGTGAAATGAGTAAATAATCTAAAAAAACTTGACGTGACAAACAACAGATATGAGATGTGGAAAATTAGTTAATACTAAAAATGTGAAGTGCTGCAAATGAAATTTAAGTGTCTCGTCAGTAAGGAGACAAAACTTATTTTGTCCAGATGCTGATTTTGGCTGTTTTTCGAGTAAAGACCTAAATAAGAAATTATAATAGAAGCATTTAATGGTGTTGGAAGTCTTTTGAGAGACTTTTAGAGCAGCCTACAAAGATAAATCTTCCTCTTTCATGCTCTGATTACTGTCTGCTTTCTTTAAAGTGGAAAATGTAACAAGGGAAAAACTTAAATGCCTTTTACCTGCAGGCTGATGATGTCAGCGTCACAGCTGGTGATCTCCTCCATGATGCCTTTCTTCCGGTACTCCCAGTTGAGAGCCCAGGACGGGCAGTAGCCATACAGCTGGCGCGTGGCGTATTTGTCACACAGCACGTTGTAGCACATGACTGTGAATGTGGCTGCAGGAGAGGACGGAAAAGGAGAAACGTTGACCAAACAACCAACCAACAGTTTGAGGAGAGTGTCGGTAAAATTATCCTCGAGATCCGTCTGGTTTTTATTTTATTCTTCTAGTGTTTGCTGCTCTACGTGCTTAATAACCTGGACAGCAAATCTGAAAGTTATAATTTACTGAGTACAAGCTGCAAGAGAGCAAGACAAACATTTATTATTATGCAAATGCTGCTGATTATTACTTTTAGAAAGATATTCGACTGAAAAGTTTAACGCACTTTTTGTACTTTGGATGAAACTGGACATGAATCTTGATCCACACACCTTTACACCTTTACTTCTCATTAATTCATCATGAATCGTATAATATGACATGAGAGATATGACACTATCCCAAGGCCAGACACAAAAGCCTTTGTTTTAAAGCTGCAACAATTAGTCTGCCAACAGAATTTAATCTTCTGAAAAAATGCTTTTGTTTGTCACATACAACAGTAAACTGAGTATCTTTGGATTTTGGACTGTTGGTCGAACAAAACAGAACATCTGAATACATATTCACAGACTAAAGGTTATTTATGGAGAAAATAATCAGCAGATTTTATTGACCTTGAGAGAGAGCACTGTGACTTTCCTATATCATGTCAGCAGTTTTTGGGCTCCAGTCTGTTCAAAACTGTGCATGACTCTCCCCACAACTGAAACCGACACCAAGGCCCTTTTTATCTTTTGGACCTGTAAACAGCTTTTTTTTTTTTTATCAACTTGCATGTGTGCTTCATAAATAAAGAATGAGGTTGTGGCTGAGTTTCATCGTACTTGGCAACAGCCTACAACAACTAAATGAAACTTCACACCCTTCACTGCTCCGATAGGCCTGCAACTTTTTTGTTTTGACAGTTTTTTTCCTTCCTCGTTTGTTTTCAGACCAAACTGACGCCCAACATTACAGCTGTGATGCTCTGGGCAGCTTTACATCTTGGCAAGTGACAGGAAAATGCTTCCAAACCAAAAATCCAGTAAGGTGATGTCAGTGAACTAAACACAGCATGCTCATTTTCACCAAGCCGGCCAGTTTGTGATTTACATCCAAGGAAATCAAAAGAAAAAGGGGAAAAAGATTCAGCACTTCTGAGAGAAGCTTGATCCTCTCCAGACATGTTTTAACACATATAAAAATATTCTGCTTTGAATAATAGTTTGTGTCTGACATTTTTTTTCCACAAAAAAGTTAAATTATCTAAAAATCCCTCATTGAAAACTTCCAGACTATATGAATATGTAAATATATGTCATTTCTAAAGTTTTCCTGGACACCAGATGTCTCCTCCTTCACTGTAAAGTCCATTCTCAGTGTTTGTGCACTGGAGGCTTCAAGTTTCCACATCACACTTGTGTAATTTGCATACTGGACCACGATTGGCTCCAAACTAGTTGTGACGTCACAAATCACGCTCAGAGACGAGAACAACATCCAACTAAAGGAACACGAAGAAAAACATGCTGTTGAGTAAACGGGGAAAGTGGTTCCCAAAACTTTTTAGGCTTACAACTCCTGAAAATGAAACAATGTCTACTTCCCCACGAGTTGGCTCTGAGTCACTGAGTTGTGAGCAGTTCAGCCAAAGAATAATTTTTCCTTCATAGATTCTTTCATTAAAGTATTTTTAGGGGCCTGATGTATTAAAAAGTATCCCGTATTTCACAAGGAAAAAGGAAAAATTAGAAATATTGAAAAAATGTTTTTCTTTCTTATCCCTTAATCTCATGAGAACTCGTGTTTTTATGTTTGTACGGTTTATATTTAAATGTCCCATCAGAAACTTTACCAATAACTATCACAATTTAATTTGGACAAAAAAAGGAAAATCGTTAGTGTCTCAGTTAGCGGGGATAATATGTCACATGTACTGTATGTGATTTAAAGGACCAGTGTGTAGGATTTAGTGGCATCTAGTGGTAAAGTTGCAGATTGCAACCCCCCCTTACACACTGGTCCTTTAAGCTGATAGGAGATTCTTACATTAACATTAAGCCTTGTACTGCTTTAAAAAAAGTGTTTATAGAATTATGAATGAATTATCTCAATTTCAACAAGAAGCTGGAGGTGTAACTTGCACCCTGATGAACATACCTGTGGGAATCATTTGGTCTCGCTCTTTCAGAGTGATCCAAGGTCTTTGGGGGAGCTGCTCCGGGTGCACTGGAAACAGGGCAGGGCAGCAAGAAAATACGGATTAGTGCTCATTTGTCCGTGACAAACACAATGGGACGATATACCTGCGGTGCTCAGGTTTACAATAAACTACCAGTTAAATATGCATGAGTCCCGACGAACAGGCGTGTTGTAAGGTGAAGCTGTGAGGACATTTACCTGCTAGATTGTCGAGCATGTAGTTCAAAAGCTTTCTGGTTCCGTCCGGCTCCTGGTAGAGATTGAGGATGTCTTGGGACAAAGGGTTTCCTGCAAAACAACCACATGAAAATACAAACTATATATAAAAAATGCAAAGCAGGGAACTCACATTTTTGTCTCAATTCACCATCGGACCAGACAATTTGTGTCCCAGAATAGTGACTGTCGAGCATTTGGGGGATAGCGGTAATTTTTTTAAACTGGCAGAATATGTTGGTTCAAAATAAGCAGTTGTAATAATAATGTAATAAAGTAATAATAAAATAAAAGACTCACCTTTTAGCCCAAGGGTTTGTAACTGGAAAAGCCTCCCAAGTTCATAAGGCAGAACTCGTAAAAGATTGTTGTTTAAAAGCAATTCCCTGCAAGAAACGACACAAAATATATCAGTCGTTTGTTTTTATCTCGTGCAGTTTATTTATATCTGAGGGGTTTTCTTTGTGTATCTTTACTGATGTCAAACCATCATCTAACACACTGTGCTTTGTTGTCACTTCAATTTATTCATCTAGTCAAAATGTGTCTTTGCTTGTCATCTTCATTTTCTTTGTTGGTCGGTTTTAAAGTGAGATGCTTTTCTGGACCCGGGAGGATAACTGTTCTCATCCACAGATTTCACAATCTTCCTCTTGCTTCTGAGTGTTTGATCTGTGTGTTTTGGATTTATCATGTCTCTCATCACTCTGCTTTTAAGCTTTCGGCAGTTTGGCGCGTAATCCTTTGAATGAATTCATTTATTTTTCCAAAGGCACTGTTGAGTGAAATTAAAGTTTTGTCCAGACAAAATTCAGCCCCTTGTGTAACCACCTCCAGATGTGGTCACCATGATGTCTGGATTTTCTTGAGCAGCACTGGTTTTGCCCGGCAGGCGGCCTACCTGAGAGAGACCATGTTGCCCAGTTCGGCGGGCAGGCTGCGGAGCTTATTGGACGACAGGTTCAGGTAGACCAGGTTGGGCAGCTTGGCGATGTCCGGCGGGATGCGGGTCAGGTTGTTGTCGTTGATGTGCAGTGCCGTCAGGTGGGTTAGCGTCCATAACGAGCTGCTCAGATTCCTAACCCGCCCTGCATGAAAACAAACAACTGTAATGTTATAATAGTTGTCTGTAAGCAGATGTCATCTTTAAATCTGATCAGATAAACACAGGTTTCATATCTGAGCTTCGGGATCAACTGAACTAGGAGACAACCAGACTGACGCTCTTCAAGACATTTATTGAAAATTTCTGTCAGTTTTTATATTTTTGTTCTGCAGCAAATATCCACCGTTTAAAGTCTGACTAAATTTAAACAGTTTTCATGCCAACATTCAGTTTTTAGAATTCTTTTCAGGGTAGAAAACAACACACTCAGCATTTACCATGTGACACTAAATAGATGTTGACCTGCCTCTTCATCTGTTCTGATCTTTCATGTAGAATTTACAGTAATCTTTACTCAATTAATAACATGAAAAGAAATCAAGGATTTTATAGGTATTTTTTAGACTGTTCTTGTGTGACTGCAGTCAGGAAAAAAACATCAACTCTTAGATGGAAGAAACTTACTGGTTGATATCTAATATTAGATCATTGACATTGTTGACCTGATAGATCAGTTTTCCTTTTACATTTTCACCCTGTAACTCTCACGTCTGAGCTACTTATTTGAAAGCAGAAAAATGAAACAGGAACCTGACAAACAACCGTTTGGATGTTAATTATTAACTCTCCTTTCTGTCACTGAAGGTTACTTTTCTGTTTCACATTCATTCAGTCATAAATATTCATGCCTGGGATTGTGACACTGAAGTTGTCAATTCACATCTGGGTTTTTTGGTCAAGAATATTTTAATTATGTAGTTTCCAGATGTGCTCTTTCTTTGAATGAAGCATATTTGCAGGAAAAGTGAGATTTCTAGTTCAGGTTTCTGCAAAAACCAGAAGTTGTAAAATAGAAACTTTAGTTCAGTTTCAGTTTTATGCAACCATAAACCAACTGTGAAAAAGATTTATCCATAAAAGATACTGAATACAGTGTGAGTGAGATGGAAACATGTCAAGGAGCTCGCTGAGATAAGAAAAAAACAAAACAAGCACACAGAGAGAAAAACACAAGATATTCTGCTTCATCTGACTGATTAAATCCTAGACAAGTCACTTCAACTTCAACAATTTTTAAATGTCAGCCCTTCATGTCCTGGATAAACTGGACTCAACATGTAGAAGATCAGTAATAGAGCTGTCATGTCAGATTTTTCTTTATGCTCATACTTCTGCCAATTTCAATATAAAAATGCATCTTTTTCTTAATCTGGTTCAATCCTGGGACTCAGAGCTCTGCTGGTTTTTTACCTTTAACGATCAAATCGTATCCAGATTTACACCTGAGCTACAAGGCCTCAGCTGGGATGTTTTTATGGAGGCAGACCCAGAGAGAGTTAGTTAGACTGACCAGAAATCTCAAGCTCAGCCCAGTGAGACTTCTTCCCATTGGCCGCCTCCTCGGTTGACATGATGGTGTAACATCTGCGGGGATCTGGAGGATCATATTTTTCCTTTGGCATACCTGTTAATCTGAAAAACAGAACAAGGACACACACGTTTCAGGCTGAATTCAGTTCCAAAACATTGGTTAGCTGGCACTGGATAAAATAAATATTAAAAAAGTACGATACCAGTACCAATACCAGTACCCTTAAAGTGATACCGATACCAACAGAGTACATTTGATAACTTTTTTTTTCTACTTCATTCGATACCCACTCACCACTCCTCCCCATCCAAATGATTTTTACAGGAATACATTTTCAAAGTGTTTAAATTATTGAAAAATGCTTTAAATAACTGTACAATGAAGTATTATCACCACAGACTGTATGGGTTGTAGCTGCTGTGGCAGTCGGCCAATCACACGTCGCATTAAACCGAAGAACGCTTGCGGTGATTGGCTGCGAGCAAAACCATACAAATAGTCCTTTTGAATGCAGGTATCGTTTGACTGGAGAAGTTTCAATACTAAATGGTACCAATGCTCAGACCTACTGAAGGAGCAGCTATTCTTCCTTATAATAAAATGATATAAAACAAATGATACTCAGTAAGTGATACTGTGGCATTTTGGCAAGAATAATAATAAAAAAAAGTTTCTAGTTCTGTATTAACGATGTATAACATAGTAAAAGTGACACATTTTGTCTTGTCCTTATTGAGGTATGTTTTAAATAATATGTTCAGTTTGATGCTTTCTTCATACATCACTTCTGCTGTTGACTGTTCAGAAAAATAATCAGCACTGTGAAGCATGAAGTTCATACATAAAAGTTTATCAGGTGTTAATTTGTCACTCTGAATGTGTTTCAAGACAAAGACACAACTGAACTCCTGCTCAGACTGATCACACAAACAAGTAAAGATAAAAAAACATCATCCACCACAAACAACAACAACAAAATTATATTACATTTTATGATAAAACAGCTAAAATAAATTCCAGTGATGTAAGATTAAAGACAAGAAAAATAAAAATAAAAACAGGAAAAAAAACAGTTCAAAGAAAACAAAAACTCAAATAAAACTTAAAAAAAACAGGTCGTGGGAAAGATGTCAAAATTCCTCCTCCGAGCCCCCCACATTCTCATCCACCTGCAAAATGTTTTCCCACCCAAACAGATTATTTAAAAACTCAGAATAAACAAATAAATGGCGGTCTGTCTTTTGAAGTGGCCGGTGGAGTCAGCAGCCTCGGCCGGCGTTTACCGGCACACGGCTGCAGGTGATTTCCCGACCTGAGAACGACACAAAGTCTCGGAGCCAAACTCCAAAACCACAGAGGAAGCACCTGGAGGCCGATTCTGACACTCCGGGACAAAAACTGGCATCTATGTAAAGAGCTGAGACACTGACGTCATACGTCCAGATCCTTTGATTATCAGCATGATGGTGTTCATTATGTGATTTATGTGGACTACTTCTGTGACGAGGGCAGCGAAACAAGCTTTTGATCCACAGGCGACAGCAGCTGATTTAATCCAAAATGATGCCACTACTTTCAATATTGGACCAAATAACTGGATGTTTAGAGCAGAACAGAGTCCTCCAATCTGACAGCTGCTGATCTATCAGAGTGACAATCAACAGTCAACACATTACAGTCTTAAACATGTCGTATATCATTTCACCATAAAAACTAATTTATGAAAGAAAATATCCTTAAATAAACGGTCATTCTTGCTTTTAAATTAATGTTTCTTTGATGCATCTCCTGCACACAAGTTCACAATTATCAAAAAATAACAAGTATTATAGCTGCAATCAACAGAAAATTAATCGCCAATTATTTTGATAATTAATCAATCGTTCAAGTCATTTTTTAAGGAAAAAATTCTCAGATTCCAGCTTCTTAAATGTGAATATTTTCTGGTTTCTTTAGTCGTCTATGACAGTAAACTGAAGATCTGGTTTGTGGACAAAACAAGACATTTGAGGACGTCACCTTGGACTTTGAGAAACAGTGTTATTATTCTCATTATTAATTAATCTGTCTATTTATTTTCTTGATTAATTGTTTTGTCTAGAAAATGTCGGTGATCACCGTTTCCCAAAGCCCAAAGATAATAAGTTTACAACCACAGAAAACTAAATAAACCAGAAAATATTCACATCTGAGCAGCTGGAATCAGAGAATTTGGATATTTTTCTTTAAAAAAAAAAATGACTCAAAATCATTAAACAATTATCAAACTTTTCTGTTGATATACTGTGGCAAGTAACACGTTGTCTTTTTGAAGTCTTAAAAGTTGCATTACAGTTGCAAAGGTGATAAAATGTGTGTAATGTGTGTAATAAATGTTCTAGCCGAGTTACATGAAACCACATGGTAGGGCTGAACAGTTAATAGCAATTTTATTGAAATAGCAATATGGCAATAAGGAAGTGCAATGTTTGTTAAAGGCATCATGTGTGTCAAAATACCATTTTTAATTAAATACGGTCGTGCTGCAGATGTCCTGGCCTACACATCATATTCTCCAGACTTAAGAAAACCTCTTTGTTTGGTACAGATCCCCACAAAAATCACACCATAATCATTTTAGTATGTTTTTCAATGAAAATGAGAATAATGATGTAAAAATTATCATTCCCTCTAATATTGCAAATCATATCTCAGCTGCAATATCAGTCAAAATAATCGCAATTAGATATTTTTTCTAAATCATCCAGCCCTACCACACGGTCATCTTATCAACTCATGTTAGACTGATTAAAAATATCATGATTTCTGCTGTTATTTACATGAACCTGCTCAACCTTGTCCTTCACTTAACAGGCTTTAAAGCAGGCAGCAGGAGGAGGTCTTTTCACAAACCACTCAGCTTGCAAAGTTATTTAAACCGTCCTGCCTGCTGTCAGTCTGCAGCTCTGGGGCACATATCATAAAGTTATACTGTTGCATGACATTGTTATTAACCACTGACTTTCTGAGCACCGTGCATGCATATGAGCAGGAATAGGGTGCAGGATGTTAGGCAGCTGAGCCGCCACGAGGTTGACTGGGGGGGTGAACAAGTTTGGAGAAGACTTACATAACCTGTTTACACGCTGCTGGGTCACAAGTAAGCGGCAGATATACGGCCAGCTGGCAACTGCATATCAGACAGACAGGCACGAAAACTCAAGTTGCAACGGCGACCTGATATCAACATGTAGGCTGAATACACTCCGGGGGGGGGGGGGGGGGTAGGGGGGGGCTGTCAGTGGTCAACCCTGAATCTGTTACCTTGGCAACTGGGAGTGATTATTTTTTGAAAGGCGGGAGTTTTTATTGCAAGTGGAAAAAATGTAGCGATGGCAACTGCACCAACAGCTGAGAGAGAGGCGAGCATCCAAACATAGCTGAAATGTCAAAAGTGACAAGCGCGCAGCGGCGCAGCGTACACGGACGGGCCCCGTTCAGGAGAAGTTCAACCCACCGGCCAACCAGCTGTCACACCTGACAGGGAGGTAAACACGCCCTCTGGATATGTCTATTAATACATATTCCGATATTAAATCTATTAAACTAGTGTCAACACAAAGCGCAAACAGGTGAACCGTCCAGCGCGCTCGAAGCACGGCGCTGGATTTGTTTGGCTAGCGGCTGCAGGGCGCACGCTGCCCGGGCTCACCGAGTCGGGCTGCGGGGAAGGAGGAGCTGCCACAAATGGAAGCGGATTTAACGCTGAAATTTAACCCGGGACAGTCTGGACAAGGTGTCCGCAGCTGAAGAACAAGCTCAGGATTGACATTACCTTCATTCGTGGGCGGTAGAAGAGGATTTGTTGAGTGAATTGGTAGAGACATGCAGACGCGGCTGGTGAACCCGTTCAGACCCTGAACGTCTCGGAAACAGAAGGAAGAACAACAAACGCAGCTTCCGCTCGTACCCGCACACTGCATCCACCCGCGAGTCATCCCAAACCATGAAAACATGTATACAGACTTTTTAACATACAGAATAATATAAAGCTCAATACACTGCTGCAGAGCCCCAGTTTACAGTCCACTTTAAATTAATTCCTTTGTGAATTTTCTGTTTTAGCTCCAAATGACTGAACTCCATTTAAATCTCATATTATCTATTTAATGTTTATGTGTACATATCATTAATTTATGCCGCATACCGCAGCATTTATAGCCTAGGCTAGTTTGCAATACCCGCCCTATCAATCAATCAATCAAACTTTATTCATATAGCACCTTTTTAAACAAATCAAATGCGATTCAAAGTGCTTTACAAGGCATTGAAAAAGCGTGCAAGGTGTGAAAAATGGATTTAGAGACCAATGCACACCAAAATAATTAAAATGCAAAATAGTTAATTGAATAAGACAACAATGAAAGATGGGTAGTTAAGATAATAAAAGATAACACAAACAATATAAATAACAATCAAAAAATATAATTCTGAAATACTACACAAAATAAATAGATTATAATAAAACAGTAAAATGTTAATAAAATAAAATAAATAATGATGATTGTAATAAATTAAATAGGTATATAATAATAAAACCATAAAATTATAAAACACTACATGAAAGCCAGGCTACATATTTTAGTCAATATTTTCAACTCCTCTGAAATGGGCTTTAAAAATACATAAAGCTCAACAATGAAATACACACGAAACTGCACAAGACTCAACAACACATATACATACATACAAACAACTCACAAACATACCATAAAAAGTTTCATTAAGCAACAAGCAGCGGATCACTAATGACTACATGACTGATGCCTCTTTAAAAGCTGTTTCAGTTTGAGTTTAATATTATGTAGACAAATAGATAGATTGCAGAACATCGATCCGTGTAATTATTTTAGAATATCTGGGAGGCTATGAAAAATTCGGCATGCAGTTAATCCACCAAAAAAATTTCTTGATCAATAAATTTTAAGTTTTCTTAATTTCTCTCTACATTTTGGAAATGACTCATAGTCCCTATAAGTCAAAGGTTCACTACAATAAGGCAAGTTTAGTATATCAAAAGTATGCCGATGATGAAAGTGGACTCTAAACATCTTATATAGTTTCTAGGTAGTTTTTAAATAAGTTTTTTGTATTACTGATGGGAAATACAACTACAGATGTCCGTTTTTTAAAGGAGGTTTGGTTTTCCATCCCAGGCGGAACTGTTTAGAACGTATCGCTGTTTCCACACGGACCAGCGGCATTTCCCAGACATGGCAACGTGCACGCGGACTGTGTGGAAAGGTCAGTTGTTTTTGTGAAAATTACCGTTTTCTAACCGACAGTAATGATATTATAACGTAATAATAATAAGCAATTCGCACATTCGCTCTTTCAGACTTTCCCGCGGCTTTCTTGTGGGGCTTAACGGTCATTACAGCCTGTTAGCTTGCCTGCTGTTCGCTTAGCTAACACTGGTGAATGACGGGAGCTCATCGCAAAAATGTGAAGTTTTATAGTTCCCTTGGTTACTGAGGAATTCCACACATGACACAACATGACTTAATATCTTATTTGAATTATTGGGATTCCCAGTTTAATTCGGCATTACTCCTATTAACCAGACATGTCTTACATTAATATGAAGTCCAGTTTTATGATTGATTCATCAGTCATTCCTTAACGTCCTTGAACCAAACTCAGCGTGGTGGGCGGTGACGAGCAGTGCGCACAAGTTCAAAAAGTTTACTTTTGGTTGATTTAAAGTTTTTATTGGTGGATTATATGCATGCCGAATTAAAGAGTTGACGGTAATAATCCATTAAAAAGTAGAAATAATTTTATTTTGAGTATGTACATTTGTTGATAAGAAGGGGCGCTTTCTGTCGAGAAGGCATCCATAGCGTTACTTTACTGTATTCATAATTTCCATACTACTAGACATGACAAAACAATCAAAGGGTTGTTTACTGTGAACTTTATCTTCAAAGCAGTTAAACCCAAACTTTGCACAAGTATGAACTCTCTGTGTCTGCTCAGGACCAGCCACAGATCTATAATGTCCTCTATTTTATTATTTAAAGATGACTTGCTTAAATTGTGTTTCAACCTGCACAGCCAGTCAGTGAAGCTGTAATTTTTACAGATGTACAAGCACATTTAAAAAGTGAGTCAGCTTTTCCCAGCACACATCCCCGGAGGCATCCAGAGATTTATAACATGCTGTTAACAGCAAGATTTACTGTAGATTCTCCCACAGACTGTGAGATTGGAGAAAAGTGCTTTTCATGGTAAAACTTTAAAGCAGCACTGGGGGCACAAGTTTCAAATCTGCAAAGCATGTTTTGACTTGCAAATCAATGAACTCATTGACACCTTGATAAAGCATTATTGACACAGGCAGATTTTTCTTTGCAGTCAAATATTAGAAAATGAGTCCAGTTTCATGCAAATAAGCCAAACACTGGCTGCAGTGAGCTTTAGTCTGGTAGATTACAGCCCTGATGCAAACTGATCCCTGTGTATAGGTAATAAACTAATGTCAAGTGTTCTTTATTTCCCCGGATCATTTGGAGCACATATGAAACACCAATTTGATTTTGTTTTATGAAGATTACGGCTTCTTTGTAATGCGTTTCATCAGCTCGCTTTGGCATCCTCTTAACTTTACTTCTTGGTGTACTCGGTTCATGCAAAATTAAACGTCTCAAACTCTGTTATGCAGTTTGATGTTGTGTCCCACAGAAGGAGAGAACAGCTTCTGTCTGTGTTAAATGGAGGTCATCATCTGTACCCTCTATCTTTGTTTTCTTTTCATAAGCAGCTTTTTTTCTCTTTTCTAGTTTTAGCAGGATGTCAGAGGCAGCTGCTGACTGCTGGTGGTCCCGCCTACACAGGCATCTCACAGAATACACCGAGGAATATCCCCGTCAGGAGTTTCGCAGCCGTCAAGTGAGTTTCCAAGCTTTTTACCAACTTAAAAGAAGACAATTGTATGACTTTGGAGATGTTTTTCATAATCATTCTGCTTCACCTGCCATCAGTTTTTCACATTTACCCCAGCAGTTAAAAATGTTGCCTGCTCTCCTGTTGTTTTTCTGTCTTATCAGGGCACTAAGGAAAGACAAGAAACAGGATGAAGAAAAGGAGGTAAAGAAAGAGAAGAGGGTCATCGATGACAAAGGCAGACACAAGCCTTACGGCAAGACGGCGTGGGCGCCTGTGGACGACGTGTACATAATGAGGTACTACCCCAGGACCGTGTATGACGTAGCAGACGCCATCGACCTGATCAAGAGCTACCAGGTGTTGGACTTCACTCCCCACAATCAGCCCGTTTACATCGATCTGAAGCTAGACATGAAGCTGGAGAAAAAGGTAACAGCATTATCACTGTAATTGTCTTGTTGCATTTCAGATAATGCATACTGAAGTGGTTAAAATCCGATTCCGGTTATGCAGGGCTACATACAAAGTACAGCTGATGTTGATGGGAATCACCAAAGTCAGTTGGATTTATCCTCTGGGTACCATTAATGTCTGTACAAAATTTGGTGCCAATTAATCTAGTAGATGTTGGATTATTTCACAGGAGAAGTGACAAGTTCGACCTGCTGGTGGCACTAGAGGAAGAGTCAGGAAATCACCAAAGTCATTAGGATTCAGGTTCATGGATTTGTGCACCAGATGTGGCCAAATGATGGAAAATTTTGCTTCAGTGTGGGCGTATCAGTGCTGTGATGTTAGATATTGTTCACATAAATAGGGACTTTAAGGCAAGAGGCCAACGTTTTAGTCAGTGTCGCATCCCAGAAATCCCCAGCTGCTTTTTTACCATCATCAGAATAGAACACAATGTCCCGATAACAGCTGTTCACCTGCCAAAGTGTCTGTTAAAGTCTAATTTTAACAGACTTGGCGGTGTTTTTCTTTTCTTTTCTTTTTTTTTTTT
Source organism: Scomberomorus guttatus (assembly GCA_038419695.1). Taxonomy (NCBI): domain Eukaryota; kingdom Metazoa; phylum Chordata; class Actinopteri; order Scombriformes; family Scombridae; genus Scomberomorus; species Scomberomorus guttatus. Next base: position 31,414,102 of record CM076450.1, on the reverse strand, counting down.
TTTAATGTTATTTACAGCATCAAGCTTTGCAACATGAGCAGTTTTGGTTAATCAGCTAAAAACAGCGTGACACAGAGGAATAAAAACCTCACAAGTTTGTTTCCACATCACAGGACCGAAGAGCTGCTGCAACGTCCAACACAGTCCACATGAGACCGACTCTGTTTTACTCTCATCTTTCTGTCTCTGCAGAACTGTGCAGACCTGATGTTGCTGTGCATAATGAATTAAGAACACTCAAGAAAAATGAAAAATTAAAGTGGTGGCAGAATGAATGTAATACTTGATTATCTAAGTTTGGTCTATGATGGACATCCCTCTTTTTTCTTATGCTTTCTCCCAAATCTTTTATTTGCACAGAGAGTTGATAACCATAATAATTTAAATCTTATTTTCTCTTCACAGAAAAGAGTCGACCCCTTTGTCAGCACGTTGCACCTACCTCACCCCTTTAAGACCAAGATGAACAAAGTTTTAGTTTTTACTGAGGTAAAGACTCAACTCAAACTCTCTCTTCCCCCCATTCAGCCTCACTCACTCTTAATTTCATAGCCAATTGATTGCCTGCTGTTGATGAATTGTTTTAATATTGTCTGAACATGATTCAGATGTGCAGCAGAAGCACCTTTTTATTTGTCACCCTGTTTGTCTGTAATGAATGGGCTGTTTGTGTCACAGAGACTTAAAAGCAGGGTTTGATTTATATTCCTGTCAAGCAGCAGAGGTTGTGGGTTGTAACTTGGACACGCGTGTTAACGACCATAATGAATGATAGTGGCAGGGCCTGCCAGACTTTGACACACCCAAATCAGATTTAAATGTGTTACATCGTCTCTGTTTCTTGCTGCAGGATGCTAATCAAGCTAAAATCGCCCAGGAGAACGGAGCTGCGTTTGCTGGAGGAGCAGAGCTCATGCAGCCGGTGAGTTATGTGAACAGGTACATCACATAAGTTCAGTTTAATATTCTCACTTATTGTCTCTCACATGGATCATCACAGTGATTATAAACTTATTCCAAAAAATAAATTAAATTAAATTAAAGCTGCTTTAATCAACATTTCTATATTAACAATGGATCAAATGACTCTGTGTAATGTGAAAGCGATCACTTGTAGTGATGAACCCACAAAAAATGACCTGACTCAGCAGTTCCCCTCCTCCTTATGGAGAGTTTCAGCATCTTTCAGCTCATTATTTTAGTTTTACGACGACTGTTGCTTCACTCTCACCTGGAGCTGCAACGATTAGTTGATTAGTCGATCGACAGAAAATTAATCGGCGAATATTTTGATAATCGATTGTTCATTTCAGTAATTTTATAAGCAAATATTTTATGGCTCCAGCTTCTCAAATGTGAATATTTGTTTCTCCTGTTGTCATATATGACATTTAATGACATTTAACAATACTAATGTGATTCTTTTATATGTGATTTGCATACATTTGCCATACCTGGATATATATATATTAGAAAAATATATTCTTGTTAATGTCGTTGTATTGATTTCAGCCTTATTGCTCAGGCCTATTTCCCTCATAGGCCTGTTTTAGTCATTTTTTAACTACATTTGCTGGTTGCAGCTTCTGAATATTTGTGAATATTTGAAGCTTTTTCTACGTCCTTCATGACTGAAGTGAATATGTTTGCATTTTGGACTGTTGATCAGACACATAAAGACATAAGATGATGTCGCCATGGGCTCTAAAAAATTAACAGGCATTGTTCACTATTTTCTGACATCAACAGACAAAACAATTAATCGAGAAAATAATCAGCAGATGAATCGATAATAAATAATTGCTAGTTGCAGCCATATCTCCTTCTGTATGTAAGAGTCATCTCAATTTAATCTGCTCTGATTTTATTCACTTCCAGATCCTAGATGACGAGATTTCAGCAGACTTCTACGTAGCGGTGCCTGATATGCTGCCTAAACTTGTACCACTGAAAAACAAACTGAGGAAGAAGTTTCCTAAGAGCAAGAGAGGTAAGCTGAAGGTGCTTTCTTACAGGATCAGTCACTGGACTATCGGGCTGCTGTGGCTTTATAATCTATGTTTTAATTTCTCTGTTGACACTCAGGCTCAGTCGGTATCAACATTCCCAAGATGCTGGAGTTGTTTAAGACGGGTCATGAGTACCTGGTGGAGGACGACTGCTACATCAGGACCCAGATAGGCACGGTATGTCATAACAAACTGGTACCAGAGCCGTACCTGAAGTGTGATTATTAGAGCATCGATATCTGAGTAAGGCTGTGTGAGAGTGCATCGTTCTGTTATCCAAACCAACTCAGAGGAAGCTTTTAATGTCCACAGAGGAGGTAGAAGGTTTGCAAGATAAGAAAGAAATCCTGATTTTAAAAACGATGAGTTTATATTTCCAACAAGAAGCTGTAACATCAGATCTTTGCACCCTGATAAAGACAAAGCTGGGAAAAGCTGAGTGTTTAGGTTCTTAATCAGTCTGAGCATCTTTTATGTCACTCATGCTCCTCCACCAGAATACATTTTCACCAGCCAAAGATCATAAAAGTCATTTTAAATCACAGAAATCTGCGAGGGCGTTTCAGCTGGAGATGGTTTCACTCTGTTCCTTTTTCATTTCAGTATTTTTTATTTAATCTGTATAGGGCCTAATGATTATTTTCATTATTGATAAATTTGTTAATTAGTTGTTTGGTCCATAAAATGTCAGAAAATGGTGAAAGATGTTGATCACTGTTTCCCAGAGAGCCAGAGATCACGTCCTCAAATGTTTTCTTATGTCACAACCCAGAGATATTCAGTTTACTGTCATAAAGGTCTAAAAAACAGGAAATACTCACATTTAAGAAGCTGGAATCAGAGAATTTTGACTTTTTTTTTCTTAGAAAATGACTCAAAACGATTAATCGATTATGAAAATATTTGCCAATTAATTTAATAGTTGGCAACTAATCATCTAATCATTGCAGCTCTAAATCTGTATGATGATGAAATGCAGAAAACAATAAATCATATTTGAAAAGGAAAGAAGACGCTGCAGTTTTATACCAGTCAAACATTGCTTGTTGTATATTTGAGTTCCCACATTGAAAAACAACCTCATGACTTTCATTTGAAGGAAGAATATCATGACTTCAGTGTATTTACACAAATAACAAAATTTGGAGAAAACTCAGATTAAAAACAAAATTATATAAAAATGATTTTTAGTGTTACAGTAGTAAGATTTTTATTTCATGCTGTTTTTATTTTTTCTCGCCACAGCTCGACTTTCCAAAAGAACACATGATTGCCAACCTGCAAACTGTCCTGATGGATGTGTGCTCCCATCGGCCAGCCAATACGGGTACGTTCAGCACCGCTAAGCAATCGCCACAAATCACAACAAGTTTGACCACCGTAACAAAATATCTCATCACACATTAAGCCCTTCTTCAGTCAACGGCAGCTAATGAACTCCAAAATACCCTCATTAACTGTCTTAGCAGTTCTTTGGAATAAAATAACTTATTGTTGATGGTGAGAATATTTATATTATATTATAAGCTTTTTAATTGTGCCAGCTTCTGTCTCACTGGTTGAGTTCACAGCGCTGTGGCTTGACTGATACAGATAGCAACTCAGCCAGGTGATTTCTTTTTTTTTTTTTCTTCCAAAGTTACTGATGAATCTCTTCAGTATTTCATTTTTCTTTCTCCAGTCACCTTTCCTGTGGTGACCAGACTACATTTAGACTGAGACACAGGAGAGGAGTTCATGTCGATCCAGAGGTGGAGGTTTTAACGTTCTGCACTCAGTGGAGTGGACCGAGACGTAATAACAACACATGCTCTTATCTAAATGTGCCTGATAAGAATGAATTAAATTATTTAGAGCTGAAACAATTAGTCGATTAATTAGCCGACAGAAAATAAATCAGCGTACAATGTAATAATTTCATAATCAATTAATGGGGACATATCATACACATTTCCAGGTCTGTATTTTAATTCTGGGGCTCTACTGGAATATCTCTGCATGATTATCATCATTATCTTGTACTGGCCCTTCACACAGGCCTTCAGTTCAGCCTCTGTCTGAAACAGGCTGCTCTACCTCCTGTCTCCTGTGTCTCTTCCTCTGTCCTTCAAACACTAAATGAAAACAGTGTGCGCTGATGAACTGAGCAGAGAAGCAGAGTGAGCAGCCTCTTAAGTACGTTGGAAGCAGTTAATTCATTTCTGATCTTCTGTACATTTACTTCACTGTAACTTTTGGCAATAAGATGCAGAGCGTAATCATCGGCTAATGGAGCCTCGTTAGCGTGAGGCGCTAAATGATCTAAAAAGTAATTGATTCTGAGCTTGCTAAATAAAACGTCATTAACAACGCCTCCGCTGACTGAAGTAAACTGCAGAGCTTTCAGAAACACTGACTGAAGACGCTTTGAAACCAGTGGCCCTTTGTGACCTGGAGCTTCTCATATCACCGCTCACTTTCCCCTTTATCTCGAATCTTTCTCTTGAGGACCGTGTTGCCAAAAGAGCATTTGTCTCCCCAGCATTTGTCTCATCAAGTCTTTTGACACCTCTGAACTGTTGAAGGCCATTTTCACACTGGGTTCATCAGTCTGAGTTTGGAGCAGAGTCCCACTGCCACCGGTCTGCTTTTAGACTTGTGTACTCCTCTTCTCAACAAACTGCAGTTGTTAACTACAGTTTCCAAAAAACAAGCTCAGCGCGGGATTAATGTACGCTGCAAAAATGTGGAGTTCAATGTACAAAGAACCACATGAGAATTGTCGACTACTGTCATTGGAAAAAACATTGTTCAGTATCAAGTTGGCCTTGTAGGTTATTCTCTTCTCATTTATCAGTGACACTGTTTTCTCGCAGTGTAAAGATTTCACCAGGAATGTTTTCATTACATGCACACTTCTGATTTCCTTACTGTTAGGTTACAGATTGTGTTCTGGTTACAGATTAACTCCACCACCTCCCTCAGGGCCATTTTCAAACCTGCGTTGTTTAGTCCGGTTGAATGGTTGGTTTTGCTTCTTGGTGCGATTCATTTCATCAGAAATCGTGCTCAGACCAAAATAATCACACAGACCCTTTAGAGGAAGTGATCTCGGTCCGGTCACGATCGAAATGGTTTGTTTGTGGTAAGAACGTAATCTCGATCTGACCCAACTTCAAGGCTTATTTGAAATAAAATCACGAGATCTGTTTCAGCTGACGGTAAAGTTGAGATTACATTACAGATAATTACAGATCGCACGTCTGGTTCAGACTGCTATGAAAATTATGGTGGTTAAAAAACACTCGTCCCTCCAAAGTATTTATGAGCAGTCTATTATCAGCCAGGCACAAAAAATAGTTTCTCCACTCTTTCCATTCTCCACCCAGAGTTCCAGCTCTTACCTTCTGTTAGAAGATTCAGGTTCTCATGAGCAGGCTGAACCGTTATAAACAATTATTCCTGTTTATGTCCATTAAGCTTCTCAACATGTAATGTAGATGTTGGCCATGAGGGTTTGTGCAATATGTTGCCGTTGTCAGTAGGTGTGTATGTACACACGTGGACAAAATTGTTGGTACCCCTCAGTTAATGAAAGAAAAACCCACAATTCTCACTGAAATCATTTGAAATGTACAAAAGTAACCATGAATAAAAATTTATTGAAAATTAAACAATCAAAACCAGCCATTACTTTTAAATTGTTGATTAACACAATTATTTAAAAAAACAAACTAATGAAACAGGCCTGGACAAAAATGATGGTACCCCTATAAAAGATTGAAAATAATTTGACCAGATGGACATGTTTAACTCAGGTGTGTCCTTTAATTGACATCACAGGTGTCTTCAAGCTCATAATCAGTCAGTCTGCCTATTTAAAGGGTGACAAATAGTCACTGTGCTGTTTGGTGACAAGGTGTGTACCACACTGAACATGGACAACAGAAAGCAAAGGAGAGAATTGTCCCAGGACATTCGAAACAAAATTATAGGCAAACATCTTAAAGGTAAAGGCTATAAGACCATCTCTAAGCAGCTTGAAGTTCCTGTGACAACAGTGGCACATATTATTCAGAAGTTTAAGATCCACGGGACAGTAGCCAACCTCCCTGGACGTGGCCGCAAGAAGAAAATTGATGACAAGTTGAAGAGACGGATAGTTCGAATTGTAACCAAAGAGCCCAGAACAACCTCCAAAGATATTACAGGTGAACTCCAAGGCCAAGGTACATCAGTGTCAGATCGCACCATTCGTCGTTGTTTGAGCCAAAGTGGACTTCATGGGAGACGACCAAGGAGGACACCACTGTTGAAAGCAAATCATAAAAAAGCGAGACTGGAATTTGCAAAAATGCATGTTGACAAGCCACAAAGCTTCTGGGAGAATGTCCTTTGGACAGATGAGACAAAACTGGAGCTTTTTGGTAAAGCACATCAACTCTATGTTCATAGACTCAAAAATCAAGCGTATGAAGAAAAGAACACTGTCCCTACGGTGAAACATGGAGGAGGCTCAGTTATGTTTTGGGGCTGCTTTGCTGCATCTGGCACAGGATGTCTTGAATCTGTGCGAGGTACAATGAAATCTCAAGACTATCAAGGCATTCTGGAGAGAAATGTGCTGCCTAGTGTCAGAAAGCTAGGTCTCAGTCGCAGGTCATGGGTCTTCCAACAGGACAACGATCCAAAACACACAGCCAAAAACACCCAAGAATGGCTAAGAGAAAAGCGTTGGACTATTCTGAAGTGGCCTTCTATGAGCCCAGATCTGAATCCCATTGAACATCTGTGGAAGGAGCTGAAACATGCCATCTGGAGAAGACACCCATCAAACTTGACACAACTGGAGCAGTTTGCTCACGAGGAGTGGGCCAAAATACCTGTTGATAGATCTAGAAGGCTCATTGACAAATATAGAAATCGTTTAATTGCAGTGATTGCCTCAAAAGGTGGTGCAACAAAATATTAAATTATGGGTACCATCATTTTTGTCCAGGCCTGTTTCATTAGTTTCATTAGTTTCATTTTTTTAAATAATTATGTTAATCAACAATTCAAAAGTAATGGCTGATTTTGATTGTTTAATTTTCAATGAATTTTTATTCATGGTTACTTTTGTACATTTCAAATGATTTCAGTGAGAATTGTGGGTTTTTCTTTCATTAACTGAGGGGTACCAACAATTTTGTCCACGTGTGTATATATGTGTATGGAAGCCATGTGCTGTTAAGATGTTGATGTCTTTTCTTTTACTGTGCAGTTATGTATGATTTTACATACTGTATATGTTTGAGTCCAGAACAAATTTCTCTACAGGGACATTAAAGTATATCTTATCTATCTTATCTTATCTTATCTAAGACAAATCACTTATAATTCATCTCCATGTTATTATTCCTATGTTCCACTCATGGTTCAAAACTATCGTGCTCTTGGCATCTTCACTCTGGATCTACTGGCCAAAAACACCTGCTTTTATTCTTAGGCCTGCTGGGTGAGGTAGCTTACCAGCTTTGACGTATGTCAAAAAAAAAAAGAGATGGCTCTAACAGAAATGTTTAATCTGAAACTAAATATGCAGATATAGGCAATCACACAATACATTTGTCACGTTTTTTTATTCAAGTAAGTGCAGTAGTTTATGAGAAAAAATCAAAAATGTTGAAAAATGCCCCACCTGCTCATGTTAAGATGTCCTTTAGAAATTTCTGGACCCATATCAAAAGCTTGTCTCAACTTTCCACTCACTTTGATTTACAAATGATTCAGGTTTTGAGATGTCACACTAATTACCAAACAAACAAATCAAACGCTACCAAGAACAAAACTTTCTTTGCAGAGATGATGAAAGTTTTTCACAGAAGACAGCCAGCAGTAGGTGTGTGACGGCACTCACTTTTGTTTAAAGTGCTCCCAGTAAATTTGAGTGTGTGCCCTGTGGGACTCTGTTAACGCTCTGCAGAAACTGTTTTCTGCGCCACAGTAGCTGAGTGAAACGTCTCACTTGGTGCTTCGTTCCAGCTCTGTAATTTTCATCGCTGAGCATCATTTGGCGATGAAGGCGGCACGTCGAGCCGAGCCACCTGGGTGTTTCTGAACTCTGTCAGCGGAGAGCCCTCCTATGAGTTTGTGCCAGCAAACGTTATGCAGCAGTTCATCTCCCCGACAAGAGGCGCACAAGGACTCTGGGCAGAATTTAATTACTTCTGCACCCAGATGTCAGGGATCAGATGATGTGAATATCTGGAATACTCACTGTTAACTTGAATTAGCCGTGTGAAGAGCTGAGGGTTTTTCTTCATTTCCATTAATGCATTTTAAAGAGTCATTTGGACAGAAGCTAATGGCTGCAGCGTGGGCTGAAGCGAGAAGAAACTGCACAGATAAACGCTTAAAACTGAGCGGAAATGCAATGTGTGGGTGAGGGATAGAAACCCCAAGGGGCTTATGGGAATTATTCATGACAAAAGCACGACCATATGCTGATAAAGACCTGAATGCAGAAAACAGGGGGGAGACTACAGGGAAAATGATGCTGAAATAACTATTCATAAGTAAGTTAAAAGTAAATACGTGAGAGAAATATAAGACTACAGGGAATCTGAGTTCTTGCTGTTTTCAGATAAGCTGTTAAACATAATCTCATGCAAACGGACGCTCATGCTTTATTTTTTTATTTTCTGCTGTGTTATCCAGGGAGTCTTGTTGTTTTATGTCCAGAATAACTTCTCACAACATATTTTTATAGTTATGCTTAAATAGAACTGGTCCCTGGCACATTTAGACAGGTTTACCAGGATTATAATGGCCAAATATTAGGTATTCAGAGTGGATGCTGCTACAGAAAAAACTACAAGAAACTTTCTTTCTTTGCTCATTTTTCATTTTTGATTTTAAATATTCAGTGTTTTTTTTTTTTTTTTTGAACAGGTTGATTTCATTCTTTCTAGAAAAGCATAAATTTATTCTACAGATGTGATGTGTAGGGCTGGGTATCGAACCTATATTTTTTTTAAAGTACTGACAGAAATGTATCGTAGCATTGAACGCCTGGTCAGATTTTTATTGTTTTTTTTTCTGTCAGCAGAGTGGACAGACATGAGATTAATTCACCCATAGTTACATAAGAATAGAAAAATAAATAAATAGATGGAACAAAATAATAAACATAAGCATACATATACAAGTATGGAGCAGCTGTGTAATCTAATGCAATCCAACACCACAGCTCTGCCATAAATTCTACTTTTATGAAGCTTATACATTTTCAGTTTTTGTTGACGTTGTCAGAAAGGTGATAATTCTACTTTATGTTTATTATTGAGGTCGTAGTGTGTGGTGGCGTACTGGAGTGCATTATATTGAAAAGTGTTCCTAATATTTTGTCTACCCCATTAACATACATGAGGGGAGCAAAATATTAGGAACACTTTTTCAATATAAAGCTCTGAAACAGTCGAATAAACAATTATAATCAAGATAATTCTCACTTGAATGGTGATAAAAACGCTGTTTAGTCTGTTATTAAGAAAATGTGCATGAATGTAAAGATTTGGGTGTTTGTCGTCTTTATGAAATGAGCAAATTGGCTTTTTTGGCTGCTGATGAGACTTCAAAGAAAACTTCAGGCTCTGATAACTTGTGATGTGCATTTCTTATTATTTGTGACATTTTATAGACTGAACCATTAATCAAAAAAGATAATAGTTTAATCAACAGTGAAAAATAATCTCAAAAATGTGCAGCTCTATTCAAAAATATTACCATCGGCCCTGCAAAACCAAGTTCTATACATTCTGTTTTTATTCCATTTCTTCTGGTGTCGTCTGTGTGTAAAGTCTCACAAATATTTCTTTAACTGTTTTAAGAAAAGTATTAAGACGTTTTTATCGACATCCAGCTTCTCACCTCACACTTCCCTCCTCACCAGATCAAAAACATGCCTGCACATGAAGAATATTTACTGTTGTAGGTTTGTGGATTAATGAAGTGTGAAGATGTCACCTAAATGTCTTTTCATCTGGATGTTAATGATTGTTAATTCCTCCCTTCAGGCCCTTTCATCGAGCGAGCGATCATCGCCAGTCACACCAGTGAAGCTCTGTGGTTCAAGAGCGAAGACGTTTTACCAAAACCAGCAGAGGAGGAGGAGGAATGACCTGTTTCACATTGTATATATTCACTGTACTGAATAAAGTATTTGTTCTGAGTTTGGTTTCTGAGTACCTATTGTTCAAAAAATCCCAGGAGAATAAAAGGAGGGTACAACATACAAGGTGGCCAGGAGGGAAAAGTCACCTACAGCCCATAAATCAGTGCTACTGTTATTGTTTTACAGAACATCTATAGGTTCATAAAAAGGTCCATAAAAGTTCTAAAGAGGTTGATTCTCTGAATTAATACGTATTTAAAATGCAGCTCTTGACCCTCATCAGGAGCAGGTTTGGCAGCTGTTTGCATTTACTGAACACAGTTTGACCTCTTGGCCTTTTTTTTCTGTCCATGTATCGTTCTATAAACATTATTTAGTCAAAACACTTTTTTGAACAATCTTTGTAAAAAATGTATTGAGTGTTGAATTTGTCATGCTAAAAGCTGCAGATAGTCAACCTTGTAAAAATGAATATGATTGAATCAGTCTTCAGTTGTTTTTTCTGTTCTAGTAATATAAACTACAGTCTTCTTAGAATAACATTCAGTTTTAGAGCTGTTAAAAGAATAAAAATATTTTGGTGTGATACCTGCTGTAAATATTAATCCTCTATCTTCATCTTCAATTCATGTTTTCACGCAGAGTGAAGATGTCTCCCTTTCATTATCTTTAGATAATAAAAGAACACAACCTCTTACTTTATAATGTATGAAAAGGCCAAACTGTCAGTTATTGAGATATTTTGCATTGTAGTTCTATTTTGCATTTAGGGAAAAACTTTTGCAACAAGAACTTTAGATTTAATTGGATGAAACATGATGGACACGTGTTTTTTTTAGAGCAGTGAGATCTACAGTACAGTTATAAAGTCTCCCTCCACTCAAAAACATGTTTCTCTTCTTCCTTCAGCTGGATGTTGTTTCTTCTCTGTGCAGAATGATGTATGTGCAGAGTTTGTTTTCACATTCATCTGCTGAAGGAGGAAAGTTTCTCTGAGCTCAGCTTAAATCTCAGTTTAACACGTGGACCTACGAGCAGGATTTGTGACATCACAACTAGTTTGGAGCCAATCGTGGTCCAGTATGCAAATTACACAAGTGTGATGTGGAAACTTGAAGCCTCCAGTGCACAAACACTGAGAATGGACTTTACAGAGAAGGAGGAGACATCTGGTGTCCAGCAGGGAAACTTGAATGAAATATATTTACATATTCATAGATTCTGGATTTTTCAGTGAGGGAGAAAGAGATGAAAGATGAATTTTAACTGAACTTTTTTGTAATGAAAAAACAAATCAAGCACAAATTAATATTCAAAGCTGTTTTTATGCATTTTAAAACATGTCTGGGGGGATTAAGGAAAATATTAATTCTACAGAATACAATGATATTTTGGACAGTAGTGTTCCTCCAACTTTGTGTCAACAGTTTGGGTTTCTTCTCTTTCTTATTTCAACATGACAAAGCTCCTCTGCACAAACCCAGCTCCATAAAGAAATGTTTTTTTCCAAGTTTGGTGTGGAAGTAACTCGACTGGCCTGTATAGAGCTCTGACCTCAGCCTTACTGGAACTGAACTGGAACACAGACTGAGAGCCAGACCTGATCACCCAGCATCAGTGTTGGACCTCAGTGATTCTTCATGTGGCTGAATGGGAGCAAATCCCTGCAGCCAGGTCACCTTTTCCTCACAGAGGTAAGTTGAGAGATGGCCGAGGGGATAAAAAAGATTTTGTATCTGTTAGTTTTTGCTAATGGGACTCTAAAAAGAGAAGCAGAAGGTAAGACCTGAAACCTAAAACTGTCTTTACTCAGCTGTAGTACCACCATGTGAACATCAGAAGGCAGTGTTGACACAGTCCATGCAGCTGACCTGTGAAGGCTTCCTGCCACCTGTTGCAGCTAAAATCCTCATAAATTTGAAGATTGTGACAAAGGGGAAGTTAGTTTCTCTTTCTGTGATGTTGCACTCAATATTTCATAAAGGCCTGTGGAGCCTTACGCTGCAGATGTGAGAATGGTTATTGATTTGTATATTAGAAATGTACTCTTTCATAATTTATAACCCATCTTGTGCATGACCTTCAGTATATGTGTGTGCACAAAGGCTTCTGCTGGTAATGAAACAAACATCATTTCTGGACTCTGAGGAAGACAAACGAAGCCTCAAAAGTTGCTGAAAATGACAGAATTTCCTTGAGAAGTTCTCCTCAGGTCATCATTCGCCCCCCCGCCTGTCTGGGTCAACGTTCATGAGAGAAAAAAACAGTGATGGAGATTTATGTTGATATAGCAGCAAGTTTAAACTTCACTGAGATTTCATTATGAGGAAAACTGAAGCGTCTGTGATGTCTTAACTCCAAAAACTGCTGAGTTCAGGTCCATTTTCAGTCAATTTGAATTTGAGCTCCTCCAGCTGTTTTTGCTGCATTTAGTTATATCTTCAAATTCATGGTCACGATTAAAAGCTTGAGGTTAAACCAGTGAATTGAATCTTTAACTGAAACCTGTTTTTTTTAAATCAGTTTAATATCCTTGTAACTGTCTCTCCACCCTCTAAAGGCCTTACAACTGCCCTTAGAGCATTATTTCTGCACTCACTACTTTTCCACACAACATCTCTTAACAGCAGACGTTCAGCTAACAACATACAACATCATTTTTAGAAGTTACATAAGACTGTGATGCTCCAAACCCCAGCGAGAGAGTCGAGACATTTTCTCAAACAGTGTGCGCTGAATTAGTACAGCCAATTACACATTCATCCTCTGATGCTGTGCAGGTTGATATTCAGTGTTAGATTGAGATAAGTTGGAACTTTTATCAGTCCCTGTGGGGAAATAAGGCTGTTGCAGCAGCTAATGTAATAGGATTTGGCAGTGAGGAGGCGAGAGAAGAGACTGTAGAAAAAGGCAATGAAAATTGGTGAAACAGTAAAAAGTGATGAAACTGGCTTCAATAGGTTTCCTGTTGACAAGCAGGAGCTTTAAAACTTGTTTGTTGTGTTGCCATTTTGACTCTTATAGGCCCCTGGGACCTGCAGGGGTTCTGAGAGTGTTTGAGGGTTTGCAGAATTAAGAGGAACCACTTAACTCCACTCGCAGCATTAACATGATATTTATTCATTCATTTATTCAACCTTTATTAACACAGGATGGTCCAATGAGAACAGAAACACTGTCTTTTGCGTGGGCGCCCTGTTTATACAGGACAATAAAAACAAAAGCATCACAAGCAATAACAAAGATTAAGACAACCCTTAAAACTTAAAATATAAATAAGAGATATGGATACACGGGTAAAGGATAAACCAGCAGTACATACATTTGAATGCAACAATAAAGGATAAAAAAAAACAAGCTGTAGGAGCTACACTTCACTCAGATCTGACTACAGCAGGGACAGGTGTAGTCAGTGGGGGACTCAATTAAAACTTTAAAGGATTTGGCTGGTGATTTTCTTCAAAACATCCTTGATCCTACTAACAAGTATTGTGTGTGTATCCAGAGGCTGACATATCTTATTCCTCTGTGCCGCAGACCTCCGCTGTTGTCCAAAAACTATTAAAAACACGTCAGCGAGCCACACCGCTGCACTGGGTGACATGTTCTTTCATCATGAAGATTATGGACATGTTAAAGTCAAGAGGTTGTAATATGTGGCACAATAAGCTTGTAAAGCACTGTAAATGGAGCCTGTGTTACCGCACATGCTCAGTGGCGTCTGCCTTACACAGAACTACTCTCCAGAGACAGAAAACGTGATCGCTGTTATTAGTCTTTGGAGCCGTTTCTAAACAAACTAACGTGACCAAACTCTTCATAATGAAGGAACATGTGACCCAGTGCAGCGGTGTGACTCACTGACGTGTTTTTAATAGTTTTTGGACAACAATGGAGGTCTACAGCACAGAGGAATAAGATATATCAGACACAATACTTGTAAGTAGGGTCAAGGATGTTTTGAACATTTCAAGAACACGGCACTCCTGAGATCTGGTAAAGCAGTGAATTTAAAACTGCAGAAGCAATGTGAGCTATATCGTCTTCTTAAAAGGGTTTTTATAAATAAATACTAAAGAGCTTATAATATATTTAAATTCAATAAATTAATATATTTCTGCACGTAAAAATGCCTTCAGGCAGGTTTGTTTCACATTTGTGAGTCAGAGGTTTATTTTCCTTCAGTGTTAATGATTTGCTTGACCTTTGACTTTACTGAAAAGGAAAGAACTTGCAATAAATGTCACATTATATTTGGAAAAAATAACTTTTCTTTTCTTTTTATGAAAGCCTTTATGGTCATTATAACCATAGATGTATTAGAGGCTGAACCCACATTACCTCAGTTTACCCTCCTTATTAAATCTGACCTTAATGTGAGAATAAATCTGTCTGAGTTAAATTAGCGGCAGACTCCACATGACATGTCAGAGCGATGTCGTTTCTAATGTAGAAAACCTTAATTTTTCTAACTTGTATGGCTCACACACTGAAGGCCCGAGTTCTACATTTTTTAAATCTTCCACTGTGTCACAGAGTCCTGCTTATAAATAGTTGTGGGGTGCGGACAGCAGCATTAAAAGAGGCAGAAAGAAAGCTCATTCAAAGGCAAAACTGATTCTGATCCCTGTTTTTGGCAGAGGACAAAAGGGCTGAGTGGAGATCAGGTTACTGCCATGTGACACTGAGGAATCTCAGTCCTGCACTCCCTCTGATTAAACATTACACTCACAGAGACAGAGCTGCACACATTCTGTAATACTACAACAGCTTAGAAGGTTATTATACACACATCAGCTGACTTAGACACCCTGCAGCTACTAATAAGGCCAGAAATCGTATAATAATACTTCATGAATGAAGGTCACTAAAAAACTTTCCTATAGTTCCTATAAGTCCCTGTAGGATTATTATAGTGATACCATTGGTGATAAAAATAAAATATACAACCTCTGAGAGTAAGATGAGAACATTAAAACTCACTATTGTGCACCATATAGCCTGCAGTATATTGTTCAATGAATACATATTGATGTTAATAGTGGTAACCATAAATTAAAAAAACGCCATTAAGTAAGTCAAAGTAACCATTAGCTCGCACCAGGGATGTGATAGTGATATAAAGGGAATACAATTACTGTAAAGTATATTAAAGTTGCACTGAACACAATATTAAAACATTCTCTGACTTTAACTTTTAATCATTATGCAGATATTAATGGAAAATAATTCCTCCTCAAGGCTTATAGCAATTCTTTATGAAGAAAAGAACATAAGGTCACTAAAAACTTTATTAAATGATAACTTTTATAAATACAATATATCATAACTGACGTACCATAGAGTCGGATATCATCGCTGCAACAACATAATATGAATATTATGTCACAATAGCAAACAACAGATTTCCAGCTGTAAATGTGACTGAAGTAGCTCATCTGGATCATCTTCATCACTCAAGCTTCACACAAATAGCAGCAACTATGAATGAAAATAGATTTCTCTGAAAAGCTCATAGCAGTGTTTTGTGAAACAAAAAATGTCATAAGTTCATTAAAAAAGCTCAATGAAGTCCTCATAGGATTATTAAAGTGATGCCATAACAGTGGTTCCCAATCTGTTTGGTTTGTGACGTCTTCATACAAAGAAACGTCGACTTCAGCCCCTCTGAACAAGCTGCATATGTCTGTGAGCTGTGAGGAGTTCATCCAAAGAGTGAATATCTCTTCACAAATTCTTCAGAAGCCTGAAGAATTTAAACTGTCAGTATTTTATGAGAAAAAAGAAAAAGTCTAAAAAAAAGTCTAATCCTGTGTGAAGAATTGACTTTTTTCTTGTTTCCAACCCTGATAATCATCTTGTGACCTCTTAGATTAATCCTGTGACCTCCTGGGAGGTCCGGACCACCAGGTTTAAAACCACTGCCTCATAAGATATAAATATACACATGTAGGGCTGCAACTAACGATTTTCATTATTGATTCATCTGTCAATTCTTTTCCTGATTAATCGCTTAGTCTATGAAACATCAGAAACATCAATGAACAATGACAATCACACTGTCCAGCACAAAGTGGCATCATACAGTGTCTTGATTTGACTGACGAATAGTCCAAAACCCCAAAATATTTAATTTGCTATAATGTTAGACCAAGAAAAGCATCAAATATTCAATTTAAAGAATCTGGATCCACCAAATGTTTGACATTTTTGCTTGAAGAATTACTTAAACCCTGAATCAACGATCATAATAGTTGCAGATTAATTTTCTGTCGTTCGACTAACCGATTAATCGTTGCAGCTCTAAACACATATATAATATATAACACACACTATTACACACATTACCGCCCTGAACTCAGTGTTTAGTACCAGATGTTGTTACAGGCTCTGCACTGCCTTTTGACTGAACCTTATACTTTTTTAATTTATAAGGTTTCCCTTCTTTTAATTTGCATTTTAATGTTTTTATGCTGTTTTAATGGACTATATAAAGCACTTTGAATTGCCTTTGTGTTTGAAATGTGCTCTACAAATAAGCTTGTGTGTAGATATATTCATAAGAATAAGATTAGAATATAATAAAGCCAATCATAGAGGATGAAAATGCCATTAGGTGAGCTAAAGTCACTGTATAATGATATAACAGGGGATAAAAATACCATAAAGTATGTTAGGGCCACTATAAACACTCTATAAAAACTAATGAAAGTGAGTATTAAGTACCACAGACACACCAAATGCCCCTAAAGCAATATACCGAGATATTATAATGACACCACAGGTGATAAAATTGTGTTTAAGTGTGACAAAGTGAGCAGAAACTCCAGAGACTTTGTGGTAATTTATTATTTTTGTAAAACTCAAGATTTCAAGCTGTAAATGATGAATCCATCTGATGATTTACTTTACATTCATTCATCACCAAATAATTCCCCAAAAAACTAATTCGCTCCCTCATGTTTTAACGTCCATGGAGCATCATGTGAGATTATATGTGCGAGGTGGAGGTGGAGGGTGGGAGCAGCAGAGGAGGAGGTGGGACGTCCTCCTGGAGAGAGGAGGGGAGGACGAACACGAAAAAGAAGAGGGGGGAGGAGGGTGTGGGGGGTCTTGGGGAGGACAAGAAGACCGCTGCACCGCAAGAAGTGACTTCAAACGCAGCGCATGTCCCGCCGCTTCACCTTCTCTCGTCGTCATGCTTCTCGGCTTTTAAACCGGTCCCGGCTGCTGCTTCTGCTGCTGGGGAAGGAAAAAAAGCACCTTGCATCTGGTGATTTTTTTTTTTGGCAGAGTTTAGTCTTTGACCGGCAGAGCAGTGAGCCAGCGGAGAAAGAAGGGGATTACTTCTCCAGGTTTCGGGACTGCGCCGCATTCCTGCCCGGAGCGCAGCGCTCAGGAGTCGGACCCGGTGCGCTCCGTGCCTCCGCTCCGCTCCTGCTCTTTCCATAACAATTTAAAGATTCCTGGACCTTTCCTGCTTGTTTTCTGGCACGTCGGGACACTAATAATGCACAGTGTGAACTGCTTTCATTAGAGCTAGAGAGATAAACACAAACACACATCGCGCGTTTTCCCTCCTGACTGGATTTGGATTTAATGCCCTTTTTGGCTGCGAACATGGATGGATGGTGGATATTTGTTGGCGCTCTGGTTGGGATCCTCACCGTCCCCAGAGGGATACATGGTTGGTATTTTTGGTCTCTTTCACCAAACCAGTTGTTCGGGTTGTTACGCAGGTCAAGGGTTGTCAGGGACCACCACACACACACACACACACACACACACACACACACACACACACACACACACACACACACACACACACACATTGCAGCTACACACCCCAGATTTGTAAAATAGAGTAAATCTTTAATGACCTGAGGGGCAGTTTCATCAGATTTAGCTCAGAGCTTCTACTTTCAGCATAAATCTGTTTACATGGAAAGATTGTAGGGAGAGAAAGTTGTGATCAGAGTATCTGTTTATCCCTTCATCAACTGTGTGAAGCAGTAGTGAATATAAATTATTCCTCACGTTGCTGAGGACATCATGGACCTCCTTCAAGCACCCCTGGAGGGGGCCAGGACCCTGCTTTGGGAACCCCCTCAGCAGGTTATTGTTTCCCAGGGTTGAGAGCAGAGATTTCACAGAGAAGTTTGTGTGATTCCAGCCTCAGGATTTGCAGAGTTTCTTCCAAAAAGAGAACGAGCGGATGTAAAATAAACTCTTTCATATCACACAAAGAATCAGCTGATGGGATCTTTGAATGAACACCCTCTGCCTCATCATCAAGCAGAGATTTAACAGTTTATGATGCAGGGAAACCTATACCATATTAGTTAGATTTATCCCCTCTATTATATTTACAATATTTACAGCATTTTAATGGCTATATTTTTATCGTGGGGTCAGAACCTGCTTCACATTGAAATATCACTATAGCAATCCTGTTGAAATAACACTTCTGTGCCCTCTAGATGCATTAAAAGTCTCATTTAGCCCAAATCTAGCAAGAAATCTTTACATCTCTAGATCTGCAAATCGCAAAATTGATGCTTGGTGAGATAGAAAAGGTCTAATTTAAAGAAGATCCAGGGTGGAATAAAATAAAAAAGCAGCTTTCAGGATAGTTATAATCAAACAGAAGTCTTGTGTGAGTGAGATTCTGCTTCATGGAGGATATTTCTGCATATCCTCGCAGCCACATTCGACAGACTGTGAAGGAATCTGAATAGAAAAGCAACACATGACGTGAACTTGTTGCCTGAGTCGACCCGTTGTGAATGTGCACTTTCTTAAATATCTAAACATGTCTTTGAAACCGATCCTGCTCGTAGCCTCTGTGCCGTTTAAATATTCATAACTCTGCATCAAATCTAAAAGGTCTGACCATGCACAGCTACAGAATTCCCATCAGTCAGGAGCAGAATCTAAAGCAGGTCGTTACTGAACTGACCCATTCAAGGTTTCACTCCGATCCTCATATCAAACTTGTTATTATTACAGCCCGGCACCTTCAGGGAGTGAATGTGAAAGTCAGGGTGCATGTTGAAAAAGCTTCCCTGCTCACATGCAGCAGCAGCAGAACCCGACTTCAGATTTGACCAAAGTCATTAGCATCCTCTTTTCACTTCGGCGTGCATCCAAGCTGCTTGGCAGCACTTGTTTCAATAAAATTCAAACTTTCATAAAGAAAGATGCTCCCTCACCTCCTTCTGCTGGAAAAGACAGCATGTGGGTGTTGGCAAGCAGAGCAAAACAGTTATAAAAGTTGAAATATTATTGACATTAAGTGCTGCTGGGTGGATTGGATGGATGCTGAAATGAGAAGAGGATGTTCTGGAGAAATGTTTGGGAGTCCTGACAGTGAGCTGTTCAGGCTGAGATCTGCAGCATTTAATGGTGATTCATCTGAAGTCATTCAAGTTTGCCAAAAGATGAAATTTCCTGTTTATCTATGGAGGCTGTGAGTTGTCATGGTTGCTGATAATCTGATGATTTTGAGATGATGTTTTAGATATCTCTATCTTGCTATCTTGAAATATCAAACGATTTTCTTGTGATTGAAACTTCATTTCCTTGAGATAACAAATTATGGCCTAAACATGTGTAAACCTTTGTAGTTTCTCATCTGTCTTTTAATGATGAAACCAAAACAAGATGATGAGACGTTTAACGTGTGATCACGAGAAAATGTGATGAAAAAGTGTTTGATATCGGAAGATGATGGTAATTAAATCATTAACTTGTGAAAGTGGGCTTAAAAACCTAAATATGAGCAACATTTCTTATGCTGAGATTCTTCCTCAATCCTCAACCACATACCAAATATCAAATGTAGGAGTTCTTTCCTCTGGCAAACTATGTCACATTCAAAATATGGAAGAATTTGTGAAAAATGATTAAGATTTTTTACTTGTTAAATGCAGTATGTAGAGAAAATGATCTGTATTATTTCACTGAGGTGTCAAAAATCTAAAAACCTGCAGCATTTTGGTCAAAGCTGAAACCAAAACACACACACTCGTACAGTAAAGTTGTTTTTACAACTTGTGGCAGCAGAGCTGAGATGTTCTGTAAACTAGAGCTGAGCGATATGGACAAAATCAAATATCACAATATTTTTGACCAAATACATTGATATTGCGACAATATTGTAGGGATGATTATTGGTGCTTTCACAAAACATTTACACAATGAGATTTTTGATAAATAATCATCAGTAATGTGGATATAATGACTAAGTGGGTAAAAGCCAATAATAGAACAGCTAGAACAGTCTGTTAAATTCAGAAAATGACATCACTTTTATCACTTTACATCACTCATAACGCTTATGACATATCGTGATCTTACGATATCCAAAATCTAAGACGATATCTACTCTCGTATCATGATATTTATATAATATGGGTATATTGCCCCGATCTACTGTAAACCATCTTTGTAGATCTGCCAAAAGCTGGTTAAAGTGCCAGATTACGTTTTTCAGTGCTCCCTTTCTCACGTACAGAGAGATGAGGATACAACAGCATGAAGCAGCAGCGTAAACAGTCTCCCTCTCTGGCATCTTATATGAGAATACAACTGTAACTCTACTCTTGTTTTCCCATGTGGACCATTATGGTAAATGTTTACCTCTTGCTGCACTTTCCCCCCCGAGGCGTCTCAGATATCTGCAGTCTGGTTTAGTGAGGCTCAGACCTCAGGCTGGGCTGAGACGCGTGTCCGTCTGTGTGTCTATGTTTTCTTAACATTTAGCCCTCAAATTGAGCAGAGATAATCATCAGCGCCTTTGTCATTTCTGTCTAAAGGTCGCATTTTTTTTGTTTTTTTAATATCTACAGGCTCCATATGATGATAATGCCCAAGATCTTTGAATTTAAATGAATGAAATTAAAGTTTAACTTGAGACGTTTTAATGAATTTGAAGACTAATTTGTCACAAAACAAAAGAGTTACAATACTAAATTCTGATTGGCTTTCAACAGATAAAAGTGGGAGGGGTTATATCAGGTGTTCAGGCACCACAGGTAAAAGATGTGTTCATTTTTATGTATTCAATCCATCTGTGAATATTATTAGACTTTGTGTGTCCTTATTATGAAATTAAAGAATAAATTCAGTTTTTTTCAAGTCTCTCTTAATACATTTACGTTGTATTACGTGGAAATGGGTCTTTGTCGCTGTAACAATTCCTACTCTGCAGACTGACCCTGCAGACTGAAGCTATTCCCTCAGAATGTCACCTCCTCCTAACATACAGCGAGCGCGTGAACTCTAACAGATGGAGCGCGAAAAATTGTCCAGATATACTACGAGCGATGAGTAGGAGAGAGCCAGAGCTTCTGGAGGAATAACACCCGGAGTCACACCAGATTCTGCTCTGATCCAGAGCTGTTAACTGGCGGGAGGAGAGCTCAGAGTTTATTTTTTAAACTTTTGGGATTAAAAAGTGGATTTATTTTCACTCTCGCTCTCTCTTTGTCCATGTTGACTGTTGACTGGAGGGGAAATGGAAACGTCAAGGACGTCAGCGTCGAGTTTGACCAATGAAAATAGGGTTACGCAAAACTTAAAATAGAGCGAGGGCAATCAACACGTTGCTCAGCCTGTTCGCTGATGCACGGAGCAGGTTAAGACATCTTCATTGGGAAACACTGAAACAATCTGATGTTTGCTCACTCACTCGTTCGCATCGCGTCCAGTTAGGAATCGTGTGAGACTACTGTAAGAGATGAGGGACAAAATCAACAGCCCTCGTTCCAAAGTTCGGCTGAAGCTAATAACATAGTCTGACTTAGCTAAATCGAGTTGGTATCAATGGTGCAGCCTGTTTACGAAATTCCTTCTTTTTGTTTCTCTGGAACGTTCCTTGCCAGGCTGCGGCGGAGGGATACATACTAATAGTCGCGTCTACATCTGAAAATGTAGAGCTTAGCTTGAGTCTGAAGAAATGACAATAAACCAAGACATTATTGATTATTAGGAGTGGGACTCTATGGAGAGCTCATTTTGGCACATTTACATCACTGTATGTGTTGGTAATTGTTCACTAAGGTCATTTGGGTATTTTAAAGCTGCAAAGACAAAAATAGACATGCTTGCTGCATTTAGCTTAGCATTCCTTCATTTCCTGGTTCTGTGAGGCTACGTGAACTCATGCACCACAGTAGTAGTAGTAGACTGTAGCTCATAATACTTTTACTTAAGTAGGATTTTTCGTGCAGGACTTTTACTTGTAGTGGAGTATTTTTACTGAAATCTGACTTCCTGCAACAAAGAGACCTTAAAAAACTGTGATGATTTCACGTATAATCTTTAAGTCAGGGAGATTTTGACTGTGTGTCCCTGGATTATTCTCCCCTCTCCCGCTGGGATTCAGAAGCTGTTTATGCACCTGACATTGTGTCCGACTTGCGGAGATGTATCGACCACTTCCAAAGTTTTGACGGCGACACACACACAGGGCTTACATCCTACAGTTTGAAGGAAATTGATTCCTCGTCCTCTATAGGGCTGATCTCCCGTTTGACCCGAGTGTCTGCGAGAATGATAAATACAGATTTACATAATCCGTGACAAAAAAATACAGTTACATGACATATCAATAGCAGACGTGTGATCATGACTGGACTCTCTAATGCTAATGCTGCTTCTTTCTGTCATTCTAGGAGCTTGTATCTACGAGGGATCTCTGTATGCGGTAGGTGCTCCCCCCTTTTCTGTCCTGTCCTATTTTACCTCTCTAGTATCACTGGTTTAAATTCCCTCCCGTCTGCTCACAGTTTTAGGATCTCGGATCCGTTTGTAAAGCCTGATGGGTATTTGCTCATGTATTATTCACAGGGGACATTACCAGGTTAGTATGACTGACAGCTGAAGCTGTTAAGAGTGTGTATATGCAGAGATAGGTGGTAAAAGCTGTATGTATCATCAGTAGGGATTGCTGCACATCCTCTGTTGTCTGAGTAGATGTGTCTCATTTATAATGCATGCCGGATACTGACTTTGTGGATGATAATGGCAATGAGAGAGCATGATGCAGCTCGGCGGCGGGCCCGGCTGCTAAAAAGAAAAAGCCGCCGACTCCCGCTGCTCTGCCGAGAGAAGGTTCAGCTCTTTTCAAAGTTAGAGAGAAGTTTGTGATGAGCTCTATTCACACTGTTCTGCTGGGTATTGGGGAACATCCAGGGTTTTGCTCTGAGGTGTTCTGTTGTTTTATATTCTTTAAACCCCGCTGGCGGGTACTCATATCCTGGCTTGTGACTTATTTTGATGTTTTAAAATTGTCGTGTTTTCCTTGAGGCTTTTTTAGATGACAAGTTGCCTTGTTCCTCTGTGCAGGCAGCCGAGGCCCACCGGCATACTTTATGAGATTTAAAACTCAAGCCGACTCAATAAGTTGGACTTTTAAAACCGAGATAACAGTTTGCCAACATTTTATAAGATTTATTTTATATTGAAAGCATAAGCAGAAAATGAACAGATCTAAGTTTGAAAAAGTTAGTGTTGTTATTAAATATTGATTGTTGGTTAATCATGTCTAGGGCTGCAACTAATGATTATTTTTATTATTGATTAATCTGTTGATTATTTTCTTGATTAATCGATTAGTTGGTTGGTCTATAAAATGTCAGAAAATGGTGAAAAATGTCAATCACTGTTTCCCGAAGCTCAAGATGAAACCTAAAATGTTTTGTTCTGTCCCGACCAACAGGCCACAACCCAAAGATATTCAGTTTACTGTGATAGAGGACTTAAGAGACCAGAACATATTCACATTTGAGAAGCTGGAATCAGAGAATTTTGACTTTTTTTTTCTTAAAAAATGACTCAAAACGATGAATCGATTATCAAAATAGTTGGCGATTAATTTAATAGATGACAATGAACCGATGAATCAGCTAATCGTTGCAGCTCCAGTTATGTCATCTGATGCCGTGAAGATGGAAGGGTTACGTTCAAACTTCTCTTTGCACTTATTAATTTATTTGGTTTTTCCGATCTATCTTTGCAGTTAAATAATTCATTTGAAGGTGGATGGATGGGTGGATGGCTGGATAGATAGCCTTGACTTTGCTGAGGGGAGGCTGCTGTTTGCTTCCCGTTTGTAACCGCGAGTCGGGAGGAAGTATAAACAGAATCTCAAGTGATAATTTGAACCCAAACCATGATCTTTCCCTAACTCTAACCAAGTGGTTTTTGTGCCTAACCTATATATTGTTTTTAGCTGACTGAATTTTAGATCTATACTGTAGTTTCTTTATGAGGATGTGTTGGGATGAAGGATGAAACACAGAACATTTTCAGACAGCATAGGTGGTACTTTTGGTGATTCAAGCCTTAGGATCTGTGTTTCCCTTTACGGGTCGAACCAGAGTGAAAAGGAATGAAATTTGCTGCTGTGCACTTTAGAAAAACACCACTTGTGTCTTGCAACAACTGGTAATCTCTCTTAAAAAGCCGTAAACACGGTACTCAACAGTAGACTTGTGATTCCCAGGCAGAATAAGTACGAACTCCTGCTTCTTTCCTGCTGTGTTATCAGTATAATTACAGTAAAGCTCAAAACAGCAAGCTGTGACATACCTACAACTACCTTCAATCCTGTAAATGCATGAGAACACATCCTGCCACGCCGCGTTACGTTTCCCCCTCGCTTTGAAGGGGGGGATAATTTGTTGATGTGAGGATGTAAAGACAGAAATGGTTCAGTCAGTGTTTTAGGAGGGGAGAGGGGGAGGAGGGGTGGAGGAGAAGGGAAAGGAAGAGGAGGGGGTTTGTGGGAAAAAGGAGATGGCAGGGAGACAGGTGGGACGTCCCAGCATGTTTGAACACAGTCGGGAAAAGGCCCTTCTGGAGTTCAAAGTGAAGAACTTCCCCCCCCAACACCTGGAGTGGTCGGCAGATAGGAACAAATGGAAAAAAAAACACACCTACACAGATTAAAGTGCAGGTCTCTATAGAAGCCCTCAGGCCTCTCTGTGTGGTTTAGGTCTGCGGTTAAAATAATCATAACAGTAAAAAGGGCTTCACACACCGCGCCAGGTTCTTCTTTCTTCTTTCTCCAGATTTAAATGTCTTTATCTGATTAGATTTGCTGTTTGCAGCTTTCTTAAATTGGACGATTTGAAGCTTTTATGCATCATACAAGACAGTAAACTGAATATCTTTGGATTTTGGACTGTTGATTAAACAAAACAAGACATTTAACCTTGGGTATAAGGAAATTATTACGTATTTTTCACTATTTTCTGACATTTTATAAACTTTAAATCGATAATTGATCTCACATAACGCGTTTCATTCACCCTTTCTGCACAGCCAAAAATATACAACTTAGATCGACTGGTCACAACGTGGGTGTTCACACTGAATGTAAACATTCAGTTCATGATTAGTTTTGTCTATTAATAAGAAGGAAAAAAGAATATGGACACACATAGCTGGGAAGATACAGACAACATGGTCTGTCTGTTTTGTTTTAATTATATGACACAATATGTAACACACTACTCCAACATAATTAAATGTAAAAAGTCAATTTATTTATAGAGCGCATTTAGAAACAATAAATGTTTAATCACCTGTTTTACAGAGACTGACAAATACAATCAAATAAAACACAGACATAATTATGAGGATCATAAGAAAATTAATAAATGTGGAATTTGGATAAAATCATAAAACACAACATAAAAACTGGATGTGACCAGTCAATGTCTTCATGATGACTATTAAAAAGCTAAAGAAAAGATCAATCAACACAAAACAGTTACACCTGTACATGTGAATGTAAATCTGCATTGATAACAATATCCAAACACTAAGGCCCAGCTGGGACAACAACAACAAAAATACAACATTTCTGACATGTCAGAAATCCGTCTGATTGTCCAGCCGAATCGTTGATTGTTTGGGTGATTAATCCAGTGTTGATTCTAACATAGTTAGGGGTGACCAATTCTGGGTTAAAATTAGTCTCTGTGAGCACAGCTAAGTAGAAATGCTCAATAAAACTGAATCAAATCTTATAATTTTTGTATGCGTTTGAGTGCTAAACACCCTTTTTTCATCAGTGTGGGTTGGTGGAATTCTTTTTTGTGCTTTGGAATTTTATTCTCTGCAAAAACTAAAATTAACTCTTGGTTTGGTCTTCAAAAAAACTCATTAACCAATGCCACGGTGATTTTACATGTAGTACAGCATGTGAGACGGATTAAAAGACGGACACAGAAGAGCGGATCCTTACATTTTCCCACAGAGAAGAGTCGAGTTCCCATTGATTAGACCTTCTGACCGGTTGAGTTTCTACTGACAAGTTGTCGAGGCCAGGAGAGATTTGGTGTTTGACTGATGTTCCACAGCCGCACTAAATCATTCACCAGTCAGGTTGTCTCGCAGCCCTGTAACCTCATGAATCCAATCAGACCTGCAGAGGGTTTGTGCTCAGAGGAGCCTGTGTCGTCTGGGTCTTAAGTGACGTCACCTTCTGGTCGTCTTAAACATCCCAATCATGTCAGCGTGGACGCTTACATCTCGTCCTAAATATAGCTGCCAGTGGTCGAAGAAGTTCTCAGATTCTTTACTTAAAGATCAAGTGTTATAGAGAACAGGAATTTAATGGTCTTGGGGTGAGTTTTGCAGTCATAGATGCTATTAAAAGGATACGTTCACAATTTTTATTTCATATGCCTAAATGAACATCCAACATGATTCCAGTGTAAGAGATTGGGGTCCTTGTTTTGTGTAAAAATGCATTCAGCAGAAGCAAATGGATATTCTCCATAACTTTTGTAGTCTTTTTAGTACAGAATTCCCTCTTTGTGTTTCCCCAATATTTCCTTGCAGAAAAAAAGAGTGTAACTTTGGAAGATGGTCACTAACCAATAACTAATTGTGAGTGTAACAATTGTTTCAAGACAGATTAAAAAAATGTGTATCTGTCCTTTAAAACCATGCATTCCTTGTCAAAACCTGGTGCCTACATTTCCCACAATGCAACTTGACCACTGATAGTTTGGTCTGAGATGCAGGTGTGTAATGCTAGTAGTGGCTAATGTGGCCTGGAGCTGTTAGCCTGCAGCAGAGATGAGGAGCTCACTTCTTTCTAACTCAACACCCACAGATTTTTTTCTTTTTCAAACTTGTAGTCTTCAGCCACAACCGACTGACTCAACTGACAACACCTGAGGTAATTTGTCAGATTTCACACAGCTCCCTCTGGAGACACAAAAGGCTTTATACTACTTTATACACATATAAAACCTGGAAACACATGCTGAGAGGTAAAATTGGTTCCCCTTTATATGTTGTTTAAGCATTTTACCAACTTTTTGAAGTAATGAAATGACATCATTCAAACAAACCAATTCTGAAATGTCACAACTGAAACATCTTTTGATATTCAGTATCTAACTTGTCTGATTCAGTTTGAAGTAAGTTTGCATACTCCTAAATGTAATCTTATATATATCTATATATATATATATATATATATATATCTAACATTGTTAGAGAGGAGGAAGTGGCAGTATTAACAGCCAATGAGTTCAGTGGATCATTAATATTGATGTTTTTATCACAACAAAGCCCACACAGTAGTGGTGCATGTGTGGAGCTCTGCTTCAAGTAATCATCCAATTTTCACAATGCACCTGTGATCATAAGTAAAAGAAAAATACTATAACGGAAACTCAAATGAAATATGGAAAAGTTAAGAAGTAAAAAAGACTGTCGGCCTCTGATTCAACACACACAATCGTCTCAACAGTAATCACACATTCAGCAAACAATGCAGGCAGCGGACAGCCACAGATGCTTAACTGTGCTTCAGTGTCGGCTCATTGATGGCTAACGGTCGGTGTCGCTTGGTGTTTGGGGGCCATGAAAGTCTTTAGATAATGTCTGTAATGTAATGTAATTGTCAAGCTAAAATAAGATTGTTTTTCAAAGTTCCTGAAAAGTTTACTTAGTGTGCTTATCTCATGTGTACTGCAAACTCTGAAAAAAGTGCAGCGTTTCACTCGGAAAGCACCACTAGCTCAAAAGTGTTTTTTCTTATTTGAGTAAATATTGTTGCATCCTTCTGCAATCAGGAGCCCATGTGACCTGTCGTAATCACCCAAACACTGTACAGTATGAAGCTAAAGAGGCTTGTGGGTAATGTGTACTACGTGCGTCCTGACAGATTGAAATAACAACAGACTTATTGTACTGGAGCAGTGTGCCACCAAGCCTGACATGCTGGTGAAATACAACAGCGAAGGGCAGCAGGGCTCGGCAACATGCAGCACCATGTCCAAATATATCACCTGCCCCTCAAGGCTTGAATTCCTGGCATTGCAAGTCGTCGTTCCTGTAGGGAATCAAAATGTAGGGCACCTCGAGAATAGCACCATCAGGACGGAGGTTCGGGCAGTAATGCCAAAGTTTTCAAAGAATGAGAGCTGGGATTCAATAAAGAATTACCTGAACAGAGCTGCAGCAGAGTTTGAACTTCAAAGAATAAGTCTGGCGATTTTCTATATTTTCTTGTTGTCAACAAATCTCATGTCAAACCAACAATGAACTGTTCTGATATACTATAACTGATATATCTTATTCCTCTGTGCAGTAGACCTCTGTTGTTGAGCCACACTGCTGCACTGGATGACATGTTACGAAGAGTTTGGTCACGTTAGTTTGTTCAGAAACGGCTCCAAAGACTAATAACAGTGATCATGTTTATCAGTATCTGGAGAGTAGTCTGGCGGGAACGTGTTTCAGTTTGCAGTGTTTTTCTAACTTGTTGTGCTACATATCACAACTTCTTGACTTTATACTACATTGTACATTGCAAGTAACTTTAGTATAAAGTCATGAGGTTGTGATATGTAGCACAACAAGCTAGCAAAGCTCTTTAAACAGAACCAAATACCGATAATGTGATCGCTGTCATTAGTGTTTGGAGCCATTGCTAAACAAACTGATGTGACCAAACTCTCCATGATGAAGGATATGAATGAGAGAATGAACATGTCACCCAGTGCAGCAGTGTGACTTATTGTTGTGTTTTTAATTGTTGTACTCTGTGGCACAGTGGAATAAGATATATCAGGCTTTGGATACACACACAATACTTGTAAGTTCATTGTTGGTTTGGCTCCAAACATGAGATTTGTTGACAAGAAGAAAAATATAGAAAATCACCAGCCAAATCCTTTAATTTGTTAGTCTAAACCACTTAATCACACTGAGCTCTCCAGGGTTCATTACAAAATAACATCACTTATTGCTGCAAAATACTAAATGTCATTAACGATGATGAGATGTAGCTGCTACATGTGTTGTAGAGCGTTAAAGGTTCCTTATAGTCCTGATTGGTCCCAATTTATTTCTTCCTGTCTCATCCTAATCCTGCTACTCTTAGTCCTGATCCTGTTTCATTTCATTAATTTCTCCCATGTTAAGCAATATAAAGCTCTGACCTAAAGAACCATTGTTCTGAATTTGTCACCGTTTCTAAGTACATAAGAGATAAACGTGCTTTTTATTGATTCCCCAATACCTTTCACTGGTTAATTTTGGACCTGCTGAGCTTCCAGCCGTATCGCCGGTAATGCACGCATCAGTGCACATGTGTAATGTTTACAATATGGCAGACTGTAAAAGGTAATGAATTCTGCTGCTCTACACTCTGCACTTAGGTCTCAGTCAACCACTGATCTCACAGAAAAGTCTTAACCACAGATCTCTGAGTGGAGTTTTTATGAATACATTTGATTTTTTTTTTTAGATTTATGTTGAGCACATAATCTTGCATCATTACAATGTCCTGAAATTGCTGCAGCATATAAATCTGTCACATGATGGACAATAAAACATAAATTTCTCTTGACCTCTGTGCACTCCTGAGGTCACAAACCTGATGTTTTTGTGTCAGACATATAAATGTTATTTTATAATTCCTGCTTAAAACAATGTCATCACAGAATTTTTTTATAATTTATACGTTTGTTTGAGTTTTGTTTCATTAGTGAGAGATAACCGCTAAGGTGCCTCAGTGCTGTTGCTATGGTCACTGACAGTTGAAGTTACCTGGAGCACTGATGTGGAACTGTGGTTTAACAGTTTACTGGAGCTATGTGTGGGGGTATTCAGACACCTTCCAGCCAGTAACAAGCAAGTATTTTGTGTCTCCATGGTATTACACCTCCTTATACAGTACACTGATACATGTGTGTAAAGTAACTGATTTACTTTTCTCAATCACCTTTTGTTAAATGGATTCTTAAATGAGCACACAAGTTTTTGTTATTTCACTTGAGAGATTTCTCTATTTGTGTTTTTCTCAAAGATGAGCAGAGTTTGTTAGTGTTTTACTCCTGCATGTTATTTTTCAAAACTAACTCTGATGGACACTTATTTAGAATTTAAAGTCCCCCTCCACTCCAAAAAATGCATTTTTCTTCCTGTTACTTCAGTTAGAAGTTTGAGCTTCACTGTGCAGAATGACGTATGTGTTGTTGTTGTTTTCACATCAGTCTGCTGAGGGAGGAAGTTTCTCTGAGCTCACCTTAAATCTGAATTTAACACGTGTACCTATGAGGATGATTTGTGACATCACAACTAGTTTGGAGCCAGTCGTGGTCCAGCATGAAACTTATACAAGTGCAATATGGAAACTTTGTCAGAAAAATCAGTGTTGTAAAGAAAATGTTTAAGATGTAACAAAGCAGATGAAGACTCTTAAATGACTGACTTTTTCAAAGATTACATCAATATTAGACAGTTGTATATATTATGGTATATTAAAGGTATTGTGGACCTTTGAATTTGAGCAGACCTGTGATCACTTTTCATCTCAGTACCATTCTTCAGCCCACATGTAATTTGCAGTTGCTGAAATGCACTGCAGCCTCAGTGTGATTGCAGCCCACCAAGGTGATCTCTCAGGAAAACAGTTTTACATTTCTAGCCACCGTCAGAAAAACAATCTCAACAGCACGTCTGATTGCTGCTGCTGCCCGACATGCTTCACAACTTGAGTTTGACGACACTGACTGTGGAAAAAAAAAAAAGAAAAAAGATTCAGCTCAAACTCAAATTAAAAGGAGACTACAGTGAAGGCAAATACCGTGAACTCGTTTAAAAGCGACTATCTCTGACTTCCTCTGTGCCGAGGGGGTAATATCCTCAGCACGGGTATTCATATCCATCGACATTGTGCCCATTGGGGTTCAGCAGTGAAGTATGACATTAAAAGCGCTAATAGGATCTGACTGCTGTTGGACAGAATATGTATATTAGCGGAAACTGCCTTTTCCAAGTCCCCTTGGTGGATTAACGCTCAAGCCAAAGTGATAATTCCTCTGTGGCAACCGGGTCGCCGCTGACTGGTGTTCACGCTGTGGTTCCCCCCGCCGGGCTCAAAACCACCCATGTGATCAGAGGAAAGGCCAAATCAGTCCCCCCTGAGGGGTTAGACATGCACTGCAGGCACACTTCAGTGCTGTGGGAGGGAGCCGGGAGGAAGACAAACGGAAAAACACTGAAACTGGAAGAAAGTATTGAAGGGGAAAAGAGGCAATGCAGAAAGAGGAGTTTGGGAAAAACATCATTTGATGGATGACAGTCTGGGACAAAAAAAAGGCAGGAGGGAGGATGTCTGAGGAAAAACTGACAGAAGGGACCTGACTTCACTTCATTCTTATGAGACAGAAAGTCTGCGTCAGCATTTTCCTCTTTCAGCCTGATAAGGACAGGTAGGGTCACCTGACATCAGCATAGGAGGGAGGAACACAGACTGCAAACTAAACTGGATGAATAGTGCAGTACTTTTCACTCAGTGGCTTAGCTGAAGAGGTTCTGAGCTTTTTACGTTGCAAATGGTAAACTTTAACTTCAAAGAGGGGATATAATTGACTTGTTCAGGCTGGAGAGAAGACATTTAACCTGATATTGAATCCTAAAGTTGTTTTTTCCTACAACAAGCAAAATAATCTGCCAATGTGGTGAGATTTTCACCTGTTTTCATTAAAACTCAGCTTGTTTTAAGAAGTTTGTCATGCCAATCCTTGTTTTATAAAAAATAAAATAACTCTTGAGGGCTCATTATGAGGCTAAGGGGTATATTTAATAAGGATTTGTGGCCCTTTTTTAGGCAATAAACAATCAAATTGCATTTCTCCTTATTTAGGAGGTTTTGTTTGGTTAAATGGAAGAAAAGCTCTGAAAATCGCAAGTTTGGTCTAATAAAATATGTATTTTAAGGCTTTCCTATTCAGAGGTGCAAAATATGGGAGCAGTGCAACAGTTTTAGTAAATGTCCACGTAAATAGTTTGTTAAGGCTGATGGTAAATCTGCACACACTTATGTTTGTGTTTGCTTGGTGAGATTTTTGGTGGCAGATGGTCATTACTGTGTTTATTTGCACTTCTCAGTAATTGCTTAGTATTGTGGCAAAACTGGTTTCTGCAAAGTTTAGTGGGCAGACGCAGGACTGGGCAACATTTCAACATTATTGTTTTATGAATTTCAGTGGAATCCAACCATGATTATATCAGCATATTCAGTTTGTTTGTCTATCAGCACTAACTCAACAATGCCTGACAAAGGTCCATGACTGAAATGTTGCATTTTAAATAAAGTTAGTGCTGAGGCTGTGTGGGATTTCAAACTTTATTCTGTATATTTCATTTTCCCTGTACATCTGTGTACTTGGTGTGCATGACACAGCACTTAATATGGGATTTTGCAAACATT
Source organism: Scomberomorus guttatus (assembly GCA_038419695.1). Classification (NCBI taxonomy): domain Eukaryota; kingdom Metazoa; phylum Chordata; class Actinopteri; order Scombriformes; family Scombridae; genus Scomberomorus; species Scomberomorus guttatus. The sequence goes on along the minus strand of CM076450.1, from coordinate 31,381,206 downwards.
TTCTGTATTGTAATATACATTTAATTTTTTTAATTTTTTGCCAGTTAGTGTAGAGAGACAGGAAACATAGGGAGAGAGAGAGAGAGAAGTATGACATGCAGCGAGGGTCCCCAGCTGGGGGTTGAGCTGAGGACGTTGCCGTCATGTGGTATGCACCATAACCAGCAGGCCAGCAGGGCACCCTGTAATATACATTTACATAGGAAAAATAATCTATTTGCTTTAATATTATGATTCTGATTTCAACCATATAAACCAGCCCTAGACAGAGTGTTTAGAAGTACAAATGGGAAAGCTTTTCTTGGCCATAGGTTGAATCAGTGTTGGGATATTATGTCAGTGAAAGAGAGATGCAATTATTTGGTAAGAAAATGTCACAGGTTATTGCTTTAACAGTGACACAAAACTACAGCACTGGTACCTTATTACAGTATTCTGCAGCCATGTGGTTTTTTAAGTCAAGTGAATCATCTAATCTCCAGATTGAGTCCTGACGATCTGGATTCTTGTATGTTATCTGTCAGAAATTCAAATTCTGTGGCCGTGGGGCTCAATTTGCATGTCATTCAAACGTTTGACTCGGATGGAGGTTGCTGGTGTTCAGTGCTCATCATCAATATGACATCAAAAAACAACTTCAAGCACACGATGACGTTCAGTCTGGGACACGCTGTGCCTCATCTCCAACCGCTGCCACTGTTCACGTCAGGTCATGGATAAAAGCTTGTTTCCTACCCTGGCTTATTGAGTACTTTTATTTGTTAGATTCCCAATCCTGATTTCTCTAAATTAACCTCCGTTCCAAACCCAGCACATCATGTTCTTCCCCATTTATCCCTTTGAGAAGTTTTCCTGCTCCCGCGATGTGTGAAGATCCTGACATAATGAAGTGAGCGCAGACCGCACCGATGTCAGGAGAATAGGTCTTTTCAGAAGCACTGTGGCACAGGACACACAGAAATAGATTATATGAGGACTTGCCATTCGTGGCTCTACCACATCTGAATTATTAAGAGGCCCGAGGCTGTGAAGTGCCTACACTGGCTGCTCTTTTCAAGATGCTTTTAAAGCTTAACTGCTTCTTGCTTCTTGAATCCTTCCGTACTTTTGAGCCAGAGCAGCAGTTTTTATTTTCCTCTGGTGAAATATAAAAACAGTGGTGTTTTATTTTCATGTCCATTACTATGGTTGGTTTATATTGCATAGAAGCATTAAAGTTTCAAGACACCTTGAGACTTATTCAGTGAGGCGCTACAGGTTAGAATTCCTAACATCTCAAAACTCAATGTCTTACCCTGAAAAGATTACATTCAGGACATGACAACGGCACTTCTAAACATTTTTGAAAATTGACCCCATTACCTTGTTTTGGCCTTGACAGTAAGCCAAAAGATGATGCTTTCCTAAAAGTTTATAATTCAGTAAAATATAAAACATTAACAGTAACAAGGTATGGGAGTGTATTGCAAAAAGGATCAGAGCAAATATACAGTGTCCAAAGTTTTGACTGGTACTGTAAATATTACTAAAATATAACTAAAACAGGAGAAAAGATTAATAGAATCAAAATAAAATGACAACAATACAATACAGGAAGCACATACGTACATGTTGGCACTCACTGAAGGGAAGTAAACTCTCAATTTGAAGACACGTTACCTTGATCGATTGCATAAAAGAGGGAAGACAGCCAGCCTTCCCCTTAATGAGGATTAATCGTTGCACTAACAGTGAAGCTAATGCTACAGTATTTGACTCATCATGCTACAGCATTTGACTCCTCGCAGGTTTGTAGTGTGAACAGGGAAAACTTTTTTTTTTTTTTTTAAATGAAGATGTACAGTATACCTTCACAGAAGTGATCTGTTACTATAGCAACTTTTTGTCACCTTGAGAAGGGAGGAGAGATTGGAGAGGTGCACAAAACTTAATGAAGGAGGGGGATGAATGGATGTGTTGAAGGTTAAGTTTTAGGTGAGGCTGTGCAAAGACCGAAAACAGCGCTGTGTTTGAAAAATGCAAGAGGCTTTGTTGGTGCAGACGTGTTGCTACAGGTGCTGGTAAGAAGAACCAAGAAGTCCAGTTTGAAGATTTATCAGACACCAAAGCACTGCACAGCACTTTATAATACTATAAGACGGTATTTTACACCTCAATTACCAGTCTGTAAAGTTGCGAGGTAAATGGCTTCATGAACATAATTAGCACCTTCACACTCTGAAGTAATCTACCAGGAATGTGCGTTTACATGTATTTGATTGGCCAATGCTATGTTTTTCTGGATGATCTTGCATATTGTTGCAGCAAACGTTGAGCCAGGTTCAACCTGTTTGCTGGATGGCTCTGTGTTTTTTGCCAGATCTCTTTGTTGGGACCCATCCTGAGCCAACTCAGCGGTCCCATTGAAATGAATGAGGCAACTGTGTTTTTATTGCAGTGTTAATATTGATCTGACCGAGGCTTTAGAGGATTGCTAAAGAGGGAAACAGACACGACTGGGAGAGGATGGTTAACCAGTTATACGTTCGCTTAATTTGAAAGTATTGGAAACATATTTCTTCCTTGATTTTGTTTCATTTGTGTAACGACCCCTCAAAGGGCCCTCGGGTTGAGAACCTCTGTTTGACACTGTCCCATGCTTCAGCAGAGCTAGTGAGGCTAAATGAGAGCTCGCCATGCTCCTTCGACTGGAACTAAGCCTTTTTTCCCCCCACCAGCTCTCTGCAGACACGCGGAGATGTGGAGGGCTGGAGTGAAATGGTGCAACCTTTGGCAAACACCGAGCCACATGGGCTAATGGGCAAACAAACATGCTAGCTGCTTCCTTTTCTCATCAGCAGCCCCACCTCTGAACCCCCCGACCCTCCCTTCCATCTGGTGGTGGCTTTGACAGTTTCATTGCCGAAGGTCTGGGAGGTCGTCAGCCTTTTGTCTCTCACTTCATTCAGTGTTTGATTCCCGGCTCGCCATTCAAGTGAGTTTGCCTCTTATCTGCAAATACCAGCATGCGGCCCCGAGCCGTGGTTTGTCTTTCTTGCTCTACTTTGCCTTCTGTCTGTGCCTGCAGGCTCTTGGAGCTACAAGTGTTTAGACAGAGAAGATTTAAAGTGAGCCAAGTCTTTGTCCCCCTCGGCTCAGGCGGCTGTGTTCACACATGCTGCAGATCCCAAACCTGTTAGCCACAGGGCTCATTTTTTCCAACTTCATCTGTGGGTTTCTCTCCTGTTTTCTGTCCTAAATGCAAAAGAAGGAAAGGGAACGTCTTCAGGGGGAACTGCTTCAAAATTAATTCTTTTGTCTGTATGAAAGGACTGAAGGAATTCAAATAACTGTGAAGAATGAGAGTACACCAGGGAGTTTCATATTTTGGAGATATTTACTGATTCTCTTGAGTTATAAAATAAAATTCATTTCATTATAAAAGCTCAAAATTATGTGAGGCCATAAAATCAGTCCCTCCTGTATCTGATGTCTTTTTTGAAAATGTGCATCCCTAATTCCTTTTTATTCCCAGAATGCACAAAGTTTATACCAGTGGATGGAAAATAAAAATCCCGTTTTCCTCATTTGTCATGTGGAAGAAAAGAATATTCTAATTAGACTTTTTTGCTTGTCTGCAAAATAACAGGAAAAAGTAAACTCACAGCTAAATGGATGTCACCCCAACATGTGAATAAAGCTTCATGCACATGTGCATAAAGCCTGACAGTAACACACACAGTGTACTTACAGGTCTTTGTCGTGTGTTATCTGGTCTAAAGGCTTCACATTCTGCATTTTTAAAAAAAAATTTTGACATTATTTTTACATTTCCTGGAATTTTTTTAAAAGAAAAGTTCAATTGTAAGAAGAAAACCTTGGAATTGTTTTAATGTATTTGATGTTTTTTTCCTGTTCTACATTAAAAACATAATAACACGGCTGTATGCTGTGTGGTTTATTAGCATTTATAAAATGCTAATAGAGGAAGTGAATGAGTGAAGATTCTGTTTGTTTCAACAACCACTGCTGAAGCCATTGAGCAAGGCAGTGATGCAACAACTCCTCCAGTTAAATAAGGTAAGGTGATTTTCAATATTTGGAGGTCAAAGGTCAGTTAATTATGCCAAAGTTTCGCACAAATGTCTAATAGGATAAAATGATGAAGTGATGACTTTAGGAGTGATGACATTTTATATCCAAAAGGTCGACTTCACTGTTCATCATAATGTTCTGCAAAAACACTTTTCTGGCTGTTATTTAACTCCATAACTCAGGAACAGATTGTGACCAAATTTGGTGATATTTCTTCAACAAATCTCATGTGCAGTCAAACCAACAATGAATTGATCTACCTGTAACTATTAAAAAGACGTCAGTGAGCCACACCGCTGCACTGGGTGACATGTTCCTTCATCCAAGAAGAAGAAGAAGACGACGCTGGCTTGTTTAGAAACGGCTAAAATTTAGATAAAATAGTTAATATATAATAGTTACCCTTAAAGAACTTCACTCACAGTCACAAAGAACATGTCACCCAGTGCAACGATGTGGCTTGTTGACATGTTTTTAATAGTTTTTGGACAACAACAGAGGTCTACAGCACAGAGGAATAAGATATATCAGGCTTTGGATACACACACATTACTTGTTAGTAGATCAGTTCATTGTTGAACAATAATGAAAATCATCAGATTTATCCTTTAACTGGAGGAGTTGTCACTTCGCTGCCTTATTTAAAGGCTTCAGCAGTGGTTGTTGAAACAAACAAAATCTTCACTTATTCACTTCCCCCATTAACATTTTATAAATGCTCATAAAACACAAAGCATACAGCTGTGTAGAAAATCACCTGCCATATACTTTAAGCAGCTGTGACATACTACAGGTAAACAGTTAGAAAATGTTCAGAGGACTTTTGTTGGCCAAGTAAAGGTCAAAAATCATCTCATCGTGGCCCTGTAGGAGGCCTTGAGCCACAAGTTGAGAACCAGTGCTCTGGTTGAGTGCCCACTAGACTTAACAGACTCCCTGTGGTCCAGTCAAACGTCTGGACTGATGCTCAGTCTGTCCCTCTTCCTCCTCCTCCTCCTTCCCTCCTCTTTCTGTCGCCGTAGGCTTTTGGCTGGACTGCAACAGCGAGGCCAGCCCTACGTGTTGTTGTCCATGAGTGAGTGGTGAAGTTGCACCATTGGTCGGCTGGCTGAGTGTTGCAGTTTCCATTGGCTGAATTTGCACCCAATGCTGTCAAAACTTTCATTTATAATTTCCACTGCAGCCTCCAGATGAACATTTAATCCAGGAATTTACATCAAAGACACTAACACTGACTATCCCTGTACACCCGTACACGGTCCGGCCATATATCCGGTTTTGAGCTAGTCTTGTTTTTTTTCCTACCATGAAGAAGTCAAACTCTGGTCAACCACATTTTCCTTTGTGTCTGTCTAGATTATTGATGAAGCAGGTGAGGTGAAACCCAACAGACTGCAGGCAAAGTGAGGAGTTAAAGAGGTTCAGGGAGTAGTCAGAGTAACACAAACATCTCATGTGGAAGCACTTTGAGGTTAATGCTTCAAATGGCAGTCTTATTTTAGGTTTAAGTCTGCATCTACTCTTTTCTTTCATTATCAATTAAAGAGTGGATTTTTTGTCTTCGTATTGCTTGTTTTGTCTGACCAACAGTCAAAAGATTTTCACTTTATTCACAATAAAAAAACAGTTAATTTACGATCAAAATTTCCAAAAAGTCCTAAAGGACAAAACACCTGCAAACTAATTTGGGCAATCAACTCGAGGCTGTAACATATAACTAACGCACCCTTTGATTATCCTGCTGTAAATATGCCATCAGTGCTCTACTGCTATTAATCGGCAACTCTTTTTAAGCAAATATGCCAAAAAGTTCTCTTGTTTCAGCTGCTCAAATGTGAGGATTTAATTATCTCTTTGTCATTCATTAAGGTAAATTGATTAGCTATTGGTTCTGGACTGTTGGTTGCACAAAATAAGACTTTAAAAACTTCACTTTCACTGTGGGAAATTATAACGAGCATTGTTCACTATTTTCTGACATTTTGTAGACTAATTGATTAATTGACAAAATAATTGGCAGATTAATAATGAAAATAAACGTTAGTTGCAGCCCTGCTCTGCTCACTCTTCTGCTGAAGACAAACGGGCTAAATTTCTGCGCCCTTCATCACGTGTCAGGGAAGCAGAGGACGTTTTAGATGTTTGAGTTGTCTATTGAAATAAAATATAATCTTCTTGATTGAAGCAAAATTACAATTCAGAATTTTTATCTGTTTGTGTTACGTAGAGCTGATAAAGGAAAAAATAACCGGCAACTATTTTGATAATCGATTAGTCGTTTTAGTCATTTTATGCAAAAATATCAAACATTTGCTGGTTTCAGCTTCTTAAACGTGATGATTTCATGCTTTTCTGTCATACATGATAGCAAACTGAATATCTTTTGGGTTTTGGACTGTTGGTCGAACAAAACGACATCTGAAGACGTCACCTTTGACTCTTTGGGCATTCTTCACTATTTTCTGACATTTTATATCAATTAATCGAGAAAATAATCTGGAGATTAACTGATATTGAAAATAATTGTTACTTGCAGCCCTCGTGTTATGTTATGTGTTCCTTTGAAATTTACCACATCTCCTCTATACCTGACAAGAGCTGCTGATTGATATTCAGCCTGCTGTCACTCATCTTTGTAGCAATGTGTGTAACTGAGATTTTAAGCTCTTTTTAATGCACATTTACATTATTTTGCATAGATTCTAGGTCCAAGTTCAAAAAAATGGGATTTCCATTTTTTCTGTAGTGCATCACCCAAAGATGGCCTGTCAATCAAATGTTTCAAAATCAATGAAGCTTTTAGGTGCTAATTATTACTCTGATTATCTGTTGATGAAGTACATAAGACATTTTATTACAGAAAGTGAATAGTGAGTACAAAAGTGGACACATTTATATGGAAAATTCCTCTTCTTTACATGAATGGAAAATCAGATGTCTACATTAATTCTCATCTCACACTTTTTGCGTATGATTGGCATAAATCTCCAAACCCATGACAGGGAAAGCATTAGTATAAAATTCCCAGAGATTTAAAGTTAAACGGTATAATTAAGCCCCAGTCTGTCAGAGAGAGTTTTATCAGTGCAGTGTGCTTATTTTGAGTCTGTGCTCATTACCCTGCGCTGTTAACCTTTTACTAAAATGAGCCCGGTGGAATCGGCGGGCTGAAAGATAAAGCACATGATGACAGGTAGAGATGGATGTTTGCCTCAGGGTAACATGCTGGAAGCCAGGCCGGGCCTATCGATGACTTCATTTCCTCTCCTCACCTGGACGCTGCTGCCTCCCTCAGTAGAAAACAAAGCCGGTTTACACTTCATCTGACCTCACAGGATGCTGGGATTACGCTACAGATCCCTCTGCCAGTGTATATGTCTTGGCTCTCTGCCTGACTGATAAGACAGGAAGAAATATAAATACTGTTGGATTGCCGAGGAGGCGTTTGATCTCTTTCACTTCCTGGCTTTTTCTTGGCAAGTAAATTTGGACCACAGGACTCTACCAACTCACTCTACTTACTCTTATGCTTCAAGTCCTGCAGGTTTATTCTGAACTTGAAAAATCTGCCTTTAGTGTTTGTGCACCAAACACAATGAATTATCTTCAACACATCCTTAAGATCAACACTCTCGCTGCCCCCTGGACAATTCAAGACTACGATCTCAGACCACTTCACCTCAGTGCAGCTGTTTTCACTGAGTATTGTCCTCCTCTGATCTATTTAACCCTACGTATTTTGCTTTTAACTCTTATCTCGACATCATTGCAAATGAGGGAAGCCTCAATGATTTTCGAGGCTTAAAGGGATAATTTGGATTGTTTGAAGTGGGGTTATATGAGGTAGTTATCCATAGTCAGTGTATTACCTGCAGTAGATTTGGGTCGGCACGCTCCCAGATTGGAAAAGCAGACAGGAGTACCGGACGGGACCAGCAGCAAAACGTATTTTAGCCACCTAAAACAATCAATATTAGTTTATGTATACGCTATATTTTAGAATATTTTCATGGCTTTACCTTGCCGTCAGACAGCCCTTTCCTTTGGCACTACATTTTCTCAACCGTAGAACTTCCGTATTCCTACGCATGCCGTGCACTGTATTACGCCACAGCAGCACTTTCTGACCCAAACAGCTGATATTTAGATAGATAGATTTGAAGCTTTTCTGTGTCATACATGATAGTAAACTGAAAATTTTTTGATTGTTGACTTGTCAGACAAAACAAGACATTTAAAGATTTCACCATGGGCTTTAAGAAGTTATAACAGGCATTTTTTCAAAACACAACCAGACATCTAGTTAAATGTCTTTTCTTAGAAAAGTGTAAAAGTGTTTTAATGACTATATTTTGATGTGTAGTTACAGTAGGAATTAAATATAATTACTGAAATACTATTTAAACAATTTTTATATGAAACCTAGTTGCTTTAAAAATGTTCATTTTTCAACCAAATCCAGCACAGTTTTAACGTAGACATCTGGGTGTCCTTTGACCTGCAAATCACCACATCAGTCCATACTAGGAACTGACCGACCAGCATCGCTATTCTTTAATCAGCTTTCCTCAAAGTTGCTTAAACACTACAGAAGCACTGCAGCGCTGTCAGTTCGCCTTTTCAGAACGCCCTTTTCATGACTTTTCCTAACTAGACTTGCTCTTTTCAAACTAGCAGTTTTAGATTTTCAAAATGACACAAGGAAACTCTTCTAACATTTGCCTTTGTCAGTTGCTTCTAATCCATTGGCCTTTACTGATGTTCGTGAAAAGACACTGTAAAGACAGTCCAGCTGAAACTTAACTTGCACTCTCAGGTCTGTTTGAATGATCTTTGCCCTCTAGTTAGAGAAGAAACATGCCTCAACTTGTTTTATTATAGGCCAGTCTGAGGTAAAGACTAAAAGCTTTGGTCTCTTTGTTTTGCCTGTGAGAGCAACTTAATGGACAAAATTTAACATAATGTGAAGCCTCGAGTCTTTTTAAGTGCCTTGATAGTAGTTCTGCCCTAAAGGGGCAAAAAAGAAGGCAGTTTAAAGACACATATGACTCCATGTGACAATTAGTTAAAATCTGATCCATAATCCAGAGTTGATTTTCTGAGAGAACAAGAGCTGACACTGCGTTTGACCCCGTCTGCTCGGTTAATTGTTTGGTCCGAGTGTGAGGGAATGAGCGATGTGTGACTGAATGAGGACGTTAAATGTTTATCTTAACAGTCGCCTCTTTGTCCGGATGATGTGGCTCTTTTGTCTTGGTCATTATTTCAGGCTGTAAAGACCGTGAGATTAGTGTGATGGCGACAGCAACAGAAAATTCTTGTAAGCGCTCTAAAGAGGAACTTTAACAGCAAACTGAGAAGTTGTCTGAACGTCGTTTGGGGAGCTTGCTGTGTAAACATCTTGTTGTTCATCCCTTTCACTCGAGTACAGTGTGTAAAACAAAGACTTTATCACGGGCGTATGCTTAAATGTGATAACTAGTTTACTTTCTCGAGCAGGAGCAGAGGCATGAACATTTTGTCTCAGAGCCAGAACGTGGCATGAATTTTTGATGAGGTCACTGCAATTTGATTGCTGTGATTCACAGACGAACATCAAATAATTTCATTGCAATTAAACCGTGGTGTGAAGCCGCGCTGCTCTTATCGCCGTGTTTATGTAATAGGGGGAAAGTACATTTACATGTCCCATTTTTCCTGCTTTGTCGCCTCAGTGACACCATCGGCTGAGTCAGCTGTCTTGCTTGGTGACACCCGCCGGGCGTTTGACAGCTCTGTCTCCGGTGGGCTGTCGGGGGTTTTATTGAGGGTTTCTACCCCTGCGACGCTGCTGCTCGGTGGGGTGTCCGTAGTTTTAGTGCCAGGGAGACAAGCAGACAAAGTCCTAACTGAAGAAGGAAGGGGGGGGGGGGCGCAGGAATGAGGCTTCAGAGTGAAGCGGTGACCTGGTGCATCAAGGTTTTTAATTTCATGAAACCGCAGGAAGATACTTTCAGACCTGCATATTTGTCATTCTATGGAGGCCCACATGAGAAGATTTCTGAGGTCTTTTTCCATATAGGGAGAGATCAGAAGAGGCAGTCATTCATAAGCACCCTCAGTATGTCTGCTTCTAGTGAATGAAATAACAGCAAGGCTCATTACTTACAGTTGTTACTAGTTTTAACTGAAAAATACTCTTCTGCTTTGTTAAGAAACGTTTTTCTACCCACATTTTGTGGGTAGAAAAACACCCAAAAGTTGTATTTTTTGCTGCAAGGAGATACTGACCAAAGTAGTTCATAGTAAACTATCTACAGTAGGTCTTCACATAATAAAAAGTGTAGATAAAAACCGGGGTGGGAGGTGGAGGAAGCACAAATGAGCTGTTGATTATGCGCCTAAATCCCCCAAAATAGATTGTTTGTTGAGGAAACAATCTCACCACTGCGTCTATTTAATAGCTGTTCTGGAGATTTTGATCTAATTGCATGATCTTTATCAGCAGATGGAGTTTTCCTGGTGGTAAGGGAACTGTAGATGTTTAAAATTCCATTTTCTTATACACTTTTTGTCCCTGAGAAGTCCTTAACATGCTCAAAAAAAGCGATAAAGAACAGCTACTAAATGGACCTTGTAATGAGTTTGTTTTCTTAACTGCTGTTTTTGAATTATTAATGTTTTTTCATCCATTTGAACTGTAAAAAAAAAAATCAAATAATGAGCTCAAATAATAGTAAAATTGACTCTGACTTTTTCTGGAGACTTTAAAAGAACCTCAAGGGTCCATGGTGCTCAGTTAGGGAACCTCTTTGTTGCTACTTCATGCAGAAAAGAACGTGATGGAGCACAGAGAGCCAGAATGACTGTATGGTTGCATGATGGGTAATCTTTTTTCATACGGAGTGCTGAATTTTCCCACAGTGCCGGTAAAGTGCTGCAGTTTACAGTTTACATCAGGACACATCTGTAGCCACACGGAAAGCATGAAACAAGCCTCACAAGGAGGAACCGTGCTGGGATTGATGAATGAAATTCAATTTTTTTAAAAACTTTATTTTTCAAGTTAAAACTGTTTTAAACAATTATTGACATTAGGCACATAGTTAAAAAGTAATTGCAGACAAAATAATGCAGAGTCCTTTTTGTGCATAATCATAAGTACAATGCCACAGGAGCCCATCTTTGTAGAAAAGTCTCCATCTTCATTTGCAGTTGGGCTGTTATATATTCCATTGTGAAGACTTGTTTCAGCCTTTGAGTCCATTGAGTTTGGTTTGGCGATCGTACTTTCATCCAGTTTATGGTTGTTTTCCTTGCAACCATTAAAAGTATAGCTAAGATATATCTTTGGCCTTCATTACTTACATCTTTAGGAACTCCCAAGAGTATAAATGACACTGGGTCAAGTGGAATATCAATAATCATTTTTTTTTTTTTTTACCTCTTATGTTCTGCCCTGTTGTGCTGGACAATCATTCCACAATTCCTCCAACATAAAGCTGTTGAAGAAGCTTTATCAAGTATTGCTAATTTTCAGCTTCTGGTCAAATTCTTTCCTATTGATGCCTTTGTGAAAATTAAACATTTTTTATTCAGTTGTTTACAGCCTCTCCAACAACAACAAACAACTATGGCTACACATTTAGCAGGGTTATGTCAGGTTAACAGTTAAATTTCCACTCTTGTATCACCTGCACTGAAAAAAATAGGCATCCTGCAAAATTTACTGCCTCTCCCTCTGTAACATCATAAAGTAAAGAAACCATTTAACAAGTTTTCCGTTCCACCAGACTGTCATTTAATTCTCCACCCTGTCCGCTGCATATGATGCAGATTACATGGTAAATCATACATGGAAAAGCCGCAGTGGACTTAAAAGTTAAATGTTAAAGTCTGACAAAAAAATAGAGGGAAAGCACTATTCCTGTCTCCACAGGGTTACAATGCCACCAATAAGCCTGGAGGGACAATAATAGCAGGCAATTACTGCTACCCAGCGCCCCTGGCCTCCCACGTCTGAGCCCGGTGACATGGGCATCTTTTATCTTGTCCACTGGAAATAGCACAGCGTCCGCAGTGCCTCCTGCTTGGCTTCAGCCTCCGCTGGCGATGGGTGTAGAAAGGTAAACACAGTCTGGCGGCTCCCCATCGCCTCCTCGCCACCTCCTACCTTCCCCCTCAGGCACAGAGGCCCAGCAATCATTAATCTAGAGCGTAAACAGAGCCACTGCATCGCCAAGCAAGTTTGGTTCGGGATTGCAGAGCAGTCGCTGCACTATTCCTCCTCCTCATCCTAATCATCTTCCTCCTCCTCCTTCTTTCCTGCTCCTTGTTTCATCAAAAATTTTTAAGCAGAAAATTAGTTTGTTACAATTTCATCTTATTTTTTAAGGATTTTCATGCATTTTAAGAAGAAAAATAGAAGGATGAAGAAAGAAGAGAAGAATAATAGAAAAAAGGAAGAAAAACAATGAACAGTTTATCTCTCCGTAACGTAAAATCTGAATCTGTCACAATTAGAATGATAAGTGCTATAAAACTTAGTGTAACAGTTACTAACATACAACATTGCTGCTCCTTTACTCATCTACAGCTGGTGTTACTTTGCAGATTCAAATCCAACATTCAACAGAAGCTCAGAAAATATCATTGATATGACCCATTTTGTCCTCTTTTGTTCCTCTTCTTCTTTGCATATTTATTTCCTTCTTTTCATCCTTCTCAACAAAGCTAAACTCTCCTCTTCCCTCTGATACTTTAGTACTTTAGGGGCTCAGGAGGTAGAGTGGGTCATCCACTAATCAGGAGATCGGTGCTTCGATCCACAGCTCCTCCAGCCCACATGTCTAAGTGTCATTGGGCGAGATAGTGAACCCAGATTGCTCCCGATGGCTGTGCCAGCCGTGTGTGAGTGTGTGTGTGTGAATGTGCATAAGATTAGATCCTGATGAGCAAGTTGGCACCTTGCACGGCAGCCTCTGCCATCAGCGTATGAATGTGTGTGTGAATGTCCTGATGAGCAAGTTGGCAGCTTGCACTGCAGCCTCTGCCATCAGCGGGTGAATGTGTGTGCATGAATGGGTGAATACTGTAAAGCGCTTTGAGCGGTCAGAAGACTAGAAAGGCGCATTTACATTTTGCTTATAGTACTTATTTATAAATGAACATCTAAATGCAAGACTTTTACCTGATGCTACAGAGATACACTGTGTCTTTGAAGTGCGAGTTATACTTTGTGTCTGCATAGTAGGAAGGGTTTCCATGATGTAAATTTTGTTGTCTTCCCATGTCTGTAAGGGTCTGAGAGGGTCCGAGTGCAGCCCAAAATGTATGACTGCTCGTGGGGGCAGTACAGTACCAAGTGAAAACCACAAAGAAAAGAAAGAAATATTCAAATAAAAGTATCTTGCAAAGGATTCCCTGGAGTACTTTAAGTGCTACACATCTACTGTACCTCCTCTACTGCTTTTAGGCTCTCACGGCAGCGTTGTGCTGACTTGAGCTTTGTTTTTCCTTTCGTTATCTCCTGTGGTTTGAATAAAGAGACATAAGCTCTCGCGCTAGCCATCTTTTACCTGAATAATGCATCCTGTGGTCTGCTCTGTGCTAACATGTAGACACATGTAATATGGCATCAGAGATAGGTGTGCGTTATGCAAAAAACAGACAGGGATGGCCGCAGAGGCTTGTAGCAGCGCTCCTCCCATTCCTTCAGTTTCTGTTTGGTCATAATTTGATAGTTTGTTGAAAGAAAATGGGCCGGCACCGGGCACTCGTCATCATCTTTTATTTCTCACCCGTCATCCCCCTCCTTCTTCTTCTCTGCGCGCTCTCCACAACAGCTTGACGACTGGCTCTTTGTTGTGAGGAATGTCCTTGTTCTTTGTGCAGTCTGTCTTCTGGCTCAGGTCTGTGTTGGCAGATGGCCAGGACCGCCGAGCTCTGTGAGTTCAGACAACGCACAAAAAAGATAAATGGATAGATAACGTGATAGGGAGACAACCTTCTGATACAAATCAGCAGCTTCAACAATGGCGGCTCTGTGGATTCAGTTTCATCTTATCACAAAATCTAATTTTTATTTTTTTCATTTTTACATTTTCCAGTTTTGGAGAAAGATGAGATCAAAGTGTCCAGATCAGATCAGAGTATCACAAGCTTTATAAACAGTAGCAAGAAAATAGAGATATTTTGTCCTGAATTATGTCTTTCAGGTGTTCCCCCTCAGACTGCATATAAACCTGCATTTATAAGGCTGCTATCGTTTGAATTTTCGGGAGGCTTAAGGCACTGGACATCTTGCATCGTTCCCAGTTTTAGTCTCTACTGTCAAATAAAGAAGACAAACTTACCAAATGTTAAATGTTGTCTCAACGTGCACAACCATACAAGAACTTTGCCTAAACAGAATACAGTCAAAAATGAGCAAAATGTAGATTTAAATCAGGAACAATCTGATCAAAGGATAAGAAAATGTATCAATCTGAACAGACATGATGCAAACTTTGAGCACTTGTCACTTTTTAATACTCTTATATATACTTATACTTATTTCAGTGGGTACCAAAAAAGACTTGTTCGATCTTCAAGATAAGTTTTTTGTATATGAATTATCATGTGTGTAATAATACAGAGGGTGCTGCAATTGAATATAAATAAAAGCCATTGCAGTAAAACATGCAGTGATCTTCTTCATATACTACTTAAAGTTACTGTACGTAGTATGGCTATCACTATGGCTTCAACTCAAAGGCCAGCAAGCTCCTGATACCTGTATTAGTCGAAGAGCTCAAAGAGCTCCGTTACTTCCTGTCCCCGGGGAGAAATCAATACATTGCACGATCACGGGGACACAGGTGGAACAGGGAGAGGGGGTGGAGGGAGGAGCGGAGTGCTCTCGACTGTCATGACTGCAACAAACAACGATTTTGATAATGATTATTATGACAATTACTTTTAAATTAATTGTTTAGTCTGTAAAATTGTAAAATTCTTGTTAATTAAAGTGGAAAGTTTCTCTGAGCTCACTGAAAATCTGATTTTAAGACGTGGGCCATGATTTGTGACATCACAACTAGTTTGGAGCCAATCATGGTCCAGTATGCCACTTACACAAGTGTGATGTGAAAACTTGAAGCCTCCAGTGCACAAACACTGAGAATGGACTTTACAGTGAAGGAGGAGACATCTTGTGTCCAGCAGTTCAACTTCTGAAATAAAATATATTTACATATTCATATATTCTGGAATTTTTAATTAGGGAGAAGGAGGAGGTGTAATTTTAAGCATTTTAATGTAGTAAGTATATCTTTATGTCTTAATACATGTCTGGAGGGGATCTTTAAGGATTCTTTTTCCACTTTTTATGGGTGGTTGGGGCTTGTGGGATCTGCTGGCAAAGCACTCTCTTGTCAACTAATTTACAGAATGTACCAGCTTTTTTTCAAATATACACTTTTGGAAACGCTTAAAGCAAATGTATTAAAAATGGCCAATAAACGCTTTGATGCATGAAATCCTGTACAAACACAATCTGTGAGGCTCTAAGCAGCATCGGACACACACTAAGAGGAGTTTAAGTTATACCTACAGTTCTCTCACAGCAGGAGAGCTGCTCTGCAAACAGCCACTTTAACTCTTAGTGCTGCAATTAGTGCTGCGAGTGCTGCAGCGGAGAGGCAGCGATATAATGTAAGGTGTCGTTGATGCTGCTGCGCAACATCTGGACCGTGCATCGCTGAAGTCAACTCCACTGTAATTTGTGAGGGAACGGCAGTAAAAACAAGATGAGGTGCACTGCCTGGAAAAAAGACAAGAGGTTGGGCTTCTTGTTATCTGTCATTAGTCCGCCGAGCCATTCATCTCTCTGGCATGTGTGGGTGAAAAATACAGGTCGGCAGTAACTCTGAGAACTCAGGAGATGTCTGTGACACTGGTGGGAAAGAGCTACGTCTGTTTAGAGCAGGTGGGAGTGGAGCTGAAACAAAAAAAAAAGAGTGGTAGTCCAAGGGCAAGTAGGCCACAGGGACTTGAGACGCCGGGTTTCTGCTATATGTCCGGTTCTCAGATGTATCGGAGGAAGAGCTGAGATCAATGCTAGAGAGGTATTGATCCTGCTGATAATAGTCTGTATGAGAAGCCTTTTACAAGCTGCTTCAGGATCTAATGAAGAGCCTGCAGAGTGACAGTGTTGTCCTCATGCTGACTTTGGTCAATGCCTATGAATAGGAGAAATAAGAGCTTGTGGTGGAGATCATTATTTCTGAGGCAGTGGACGGAGAAAGACACTTACATGGCTGCATTTCTGTCAGCCGGCACCTATTCTGAGCCTTCACTTATATATCTGTCTTCACTTCACAGCCAAGCAGAGAGGCCTGATTGAAGTTTGAAAGGAAGCTGTCGATCGATTTATGCATTTCCACAGATCTGATGAAGATCTTTTTAGTTCTTAAGTGATATTTTATGCCACATTTAAGACCAGAGAGAGGTGGAGCCTAGGCGTCCACTTTTTAAAGAAAATCTGCACAGGAACCTTGCACACTCCTTGTGAAAATTTGCACCAGGAAATAAAATGCAACGCTCATGCAGCACGAGGAGTGAGAGTTTCACAAGCTGATCCTGGAGCTGCACTTCCAGAACTACTTTCTGATGTCGGGAGTTTGATGCTGAACTTTAAATGCTGGAAGCTCACATCAAAAAAAAAAGAACCAGACCAAATATGATTGAAGTTGATTCCAAACAGCTGCTGATGGACACAAACACTTCATGTTGTTCCAGTGCCTAAACAGAACCATAACAAAGTTAATGCTGTAACTACTACTAGCAGGTATTGTACTGTAAGATCAGATATTCAGATCAAACATTTCACTCATACATTCATTATCAACCTTTTTTGCAACTTGCCAAATACATTCAACATTTTCTCATTATGTTTAGAGAAAACATAATTCAGCAACAAAACAGGGTTGGTCTTGTGGTTTAAGTCACTGCAGAATTTTCTGTATTTAACCAAGACCATGATCTTCCCCTTTACCAAGTTCTGCCAGTGCCTAAACATAACCATACCAAAGTTTAATAGTCACTACCAGCATTTGCATTTTTGAAAGTTGCCCCATACGTTAATATTTTCTCACTATGTTGAAAGAAAACATGTAGAATGTATTTGCTGTTGCAGTTGAGTAGGGTATGTTAATGTTAGCCATGCAAGAAGGGACACAATTCTGGACTCCTGCCATAAAGTCTGATGCACTACTGGCAGGTCCAGTGTCCCGACCTTCACACTCTGACTTCACACCTCACTACATAAAGGGTGCACTACTTCCTGTGTTGGCACTGACTGAACACTGGCATTAGATGTAAATTGTGAGGTGTGGAATCATCCGATATGGACGTAATTACCAGGATAGATGTGGGAGGTAGTATCCTTAAATAAGACCTGCTGTTCCTCTCATTTACATCCTCAACAAGCTTTGAGGAGTTTTGTTATGTATGATATATGCACAAGGCTTCTTAAACTACTGAAATTCTGTTCCTGAGAGATAAACTCTCTGATTGTCTCTCTGGTGAATCACACGTTTTGCTTTGCTCTTTCATATTTTTCCAAATATACAATCATTCTTTTTATAAGTCTCAAATGGATCATTAAGGAGAAACATCTTACAAATCTGTCAG
The DNA here is from genome assembly GCA_038419695.1 of Scomberomorus guttatus. Taxonomy (NCBI): domain Eukaryota; kingdom Metazoa; phylum Chordata; class Actinopteri; order Scombriformes; family Scombridae; genus Scomberomorus; species Scomberomorus guttatus. Next base: position 31,363,479 of record CM076450.1, on the reverse strand, counting down.
CAGTCAGGGAGTGGAGGCATTTACCAAAGAGATATCAGTGGCATTCAGCACTTCGAATGCCACAAATACAGATGTCTAATCTCAAGCTCATTGTCTTTATCTCTCCTGAAGGCGTTTAAGAGAGGAATCCAGATGTAATGATCCTAAATTAAAGAAAAGAGATAAAGAAAAGGTCATTTTAAAAATCACACTCTTGAAGCTTATCTTTATAGACGGCTTTTAACGTGTTTGTGTCTGTTTTATTCTGACTGCTGAAATGTCAGTTTTATTCCTTAGCAGCCCTGCATGATAAGCATTAAAAATCCTATTCTGACTTTTATTTTACTGCTTATCTTTTTAGTTTTCACTCACTTTTTGTTTCACTGTGTGTAAAGCACTTTGTAGATGTGCTCTGGAAAGTCCCACACAAATGAGGTTTATCCTTATTAGTATTAGTGTGCTTGCACAGGGCATTAACGAACACAGATATTCCGATTTGGGATTAGTCCTCAAGTGTAGAGTAAGCAGAAAAATTGCAAATATCATTAATATAATTCATACGTGGGGTTTGCTTATAGTTTTAGATGCTGTCTTGACAGATTTCCTCACAAGAAGCCTGATGGTGACAAACTTCACTTGTGGTTCTCGTGGCACGTTTCAGCTGTGCACCAAAGCTCTCGGCTCAGGGCTTTAAAGCGAACCACCTCGCATTGAGAAACTGCCCTCTGTGACCTCCGAAAAAAGGCCGGCGTCGACACAGCTCGGCTCACACAAAAGGCCAATTGAATGGAACAGGTGAAAATGGGGCAGCCTTGGGTTTTATTGAGTGCAGCCATCAAGACAAGAGGGGGGAGGAGGAGGAGGTGGAGGTGGAGGCCATTCGTTGTTTTCTTTTCACGGGGCTGGGGTCTTGTTAGAGGGCAGTAATGCCTTAACTGTCAGATTAGGATGTCCAACCTGTGGCCCAAAGCCTCTTAAGGGGGGAAAGTGTGTCAGTTTGTCACGTATTCGAACATACCGTTGATAATTGGGACGATTAGTGAGGCAGCAGGGGGGTTAAAGGTCAGAGAGATACTGTCCTGCAGCAGAGGATACAGATTCACCCCCTTACACCAGACTCTGTACTGATAACTGACTGAGTCATTTATGAAGCAAAAATACCATATTATTATATAAACTTTCTATATATATATATATATATATATATAATATTCTCTGCAACTAACGATTATTTTCATTATGGATTAATCTTCCAATTATTTGATCGATTAATCATTTAGGTCTATAAAACATCAAAAAACAGTGAGAAGTGATCTGATGGTCATCAAATGTTATTTTTACAGTCCAAAACCTAAAGATATTCAATTTATTATAATGTAAGACAAGAAAAAGCAGCAAATTCTCAAAATTTTCTTTAAAAAAAAATACCTAAATGAGTAATTGTTCATCAAAATAGTTGCGGATTAATTTTCTGATGATCGACTAATTGATGAATCAACTAATCATCTTCTTTGGTTCGAGCTTTCCCAATGTGAGGATTTGCTGATTTTTCTCTTATTTTGTATCATTGTAAACTGAAATTTATTATGAGTTTTGATTGACAGAAGAATAATTGACAATAATGTTGATTGTTCTAATTTAGGATTTGCTGTTTTTTTTCTGTTTCATATCATTGAAAACTGAATATCTTTTGGGTTTTTGACAATTTGTGAACAATGTAAGCAATTTAATGACATCACCTGGGGTTTTATCTGCATCTTTCACTATTATCTGACATTTTGTAGATCAAAAAAAGAATCTATTAATTGAAAAATAATTGCCAGTTTAATCAGTAGTGAAAAAAATTAAATGATTATTTGATTGACAGAAGAGTAATTGACAACAATTTTGGTTGTTTATGTCATTTATGAAGCAGGAATGCTAAATATTCTCAGGTTTTAGCTTTTCAAGTGTGAGGATTTGCTGTTTTTCTCTGTTTCATGTCATTTGTTAATTGGGTATTTTGGGGTTTTGGACAAAACAAGCAATTTGAGCTCTGAGAACTTGTGATAAGCATAATGAAAATAATCATCAATTGCAGCCCTAATATGATTATATATGTAAATTAGAATAACAATGAATATTATTATAATATTCAATCCAACACTTGATTTTGCTTTTACTTCTGGTAGAAAAATAGCTAGAAGCTTACAAGATCACCTCATGTTTTTTGAATATTCTGTATTTTTCTATTCCAAATCTGTTCTCTCTGCATCTGTCATCTGTTTGTTAAATTCCATCAGCAGTGCATCTGATCCGGCTTAATAACGTATTGATCAGGTATCGATGAAGCATGCCAGGAGGACATATCAGACCTGTCATAAAGAATCACCAAAATTATTCCACCAAATATTGATCGTTGAGCTCCTCCCATAGCGGCCGGAGACATTGTTATTATTATGATTTATTGAGAGGGGCAAACCTGTTTAGTTTGCATGTTTCAGTGTGTTAATGGATTGTGTATTTTCTGCAAGAGATGATGACAATATTTCTGTTTGAATTTAAATTGACGTTAGGTTTAGAAGAATATAAAAAGTTAGATTTCACACAGAAACTTGCTGTATATGCATTATAAAGTCCCCCCTTCTCCTCCTAATGCTGTAAAAAGCATAAGAGTTGGTTTGCAGGTGTCACAAACACAGCAGTTATTAGACATAATGTGTTTATTTCTCATGTGAAGAGGGAAGGGCCATCTTTTATGACTCAGTTGCAGGAGGCAGTGACGATGGATTGTTTTTGCAGTTGCTGTGAGTGAGTCAGTTTATATGTATGATGAGAAAGGAGTCGATCCTGGTGGACCTGCTGGAGTTCTTCAGTGAAGCTGAGTGGACAGTAGATTGTGATTTGGGGCAACTTGTTTCTGCATGTTCTCACAAATACAAAAACACTGTATGTAGCACTGGGCAATATATCATCAATTTGGTTAATGTGTAAAATATCTAAGTCATGAAAATTGAGTTATTACAATATGCACAAAAAGGTTATTTTTAGTCAAAATGTAAATGCTGCTACATTAGCTGTCTTGAGTCACGGCAGTACTATAAACTGTGGTGTGAATAGTTACACTGTATGTGCACCTGATGCATTTTATGTGAAGAAAATATAAACAGCGGACGTGTTTCTACAGACACAAGTAAAAGTTTCAGACACAAGTACTGAAACCTGGATTTCATCGTAGTTTCAGTGTTTGGCACCAAATGCTTTGGTCAGATTCTTTATCTTGACAGATCTTCTCATACAGCTATTTTAGTCAAGACAACATGAAATACTGACATTTTCACGTGATTTGTCATCTTTAGCCAACTTTAAAAAGAAATGAAGAAAATCATGTTTATACTCAGCTGAAGCTCTCTGTGCTCACTCCCTGAACACCAGTATCTATCAGCTAAATGCCTCAAATGTAAATGTGAAAGATGAAACAAGAAAAGGCTTCGTCTTTGTAGCTCTGCAGTACATGAAAATGCAGAACTGTGATTATGAATTATTCATGTTTCTCTCCAAAATGAGGAGTTTGAAAAACTGACAAAGTGGAGGGATTTTTTTTTTCCTTTAGTCATATTATATCACTTTGATTCTGATTTGTCCAGAGCTTTAATTTCAGCTGCACAAAGCCTTAAAACACATACAGTCTCTTGTGAAGATCAATCGATCTTCTTGAAGATCAGCAAGCGGCCGTTAAATTAATTTATCACGTGTTTCTCCAGGATAAAGATGGCACTGTGTACTTTATGACTGATCCTCTTGGGATGTTTTCTCTTCAACTCTTTAATTACACAGTACTCATTCCAACTCCTGCGCTCCGATGGGAATCAAAGCACTGGAGGGCAGGAAGTTTTTAAGCAGAAAGTGTAGACCTGCTCTGATGAGTCAGTTGTGACCCTGAGGCTACTGCTTCTCTTGTAAATTAGCCTTAAGAGGCCTGAGCAGCCGGAGCCTCCCTGCCCCGCAGCGCCTGACGACGATGGGACATTAATTAGCGCTGAGGTACCCGAGAGCTGAGCCTCATACAAAAGACTCCACAGTAACAAGCACAAAAAAGACTTGGTTTTTGTGAGCCTTTGCTTTTCTGCAGCCCTGAACCATGGCCAAAACTAAAGGTAGCATGTCGCTGGCTTAGTTCTCTTCTTCCCCAGTAGTTATGGGAGAAATACTCAAAAGTTGCCACTGTCATGTCTGTGCTTTAAGTTTAAGCTTAGCATAGCATAAAGTCTGGAAGAAAGGGAAAATGGCTACCTGGCTCTGTCCAAAGTTTAAAAATACACCTGAAATATGTTGTTTCTGTTTGATTACGTACACAAACAGAAATGTAATGACAGCAATTTGTGGTTGTAGGGAGAGTTGTGTGGTGTAGTTAAGTACTGGACTGATGGATAAACTGTTCTTCATCCCAACATAGTTACACACAACTCCCTCTAAAACCACAAAATTGTTGTTTTTACCTTTCTGTTTGTTTAGGGTCAAACAAGCGAGATTGAATGTGTTCATTTACGGACCGTTACAGCGATTTTTGAAGTTTTCGAGAAACTAGCTTTGAGACATGCAGGCTAGCTGTTTTTCCCCTGCTTCTTTAAGCTAACCTGAGCTAACCATGTCTTGACTTTAACCCCATAACCCCAAAGAAAAGTTAGACATTTTGGGAAATACAATTATTGACTTTCTTAGATGAGAAGATTGATATCACTCCAATGTTTGCACGCTAAATATAAAGCTTCAGCCAGCAGCCAGCAGTCAGCTAACTTAGCTTAGCACAAAGACACATAGCAGCCTACTTTGTTTAATTTGTACAAAACAAATCACAGTTTTATCTGCTGGACTATTTATTGGCTGGAAGACTTAAGGAAGCTGATTCTTTTGTAGGGATTAAACAAACAGGATACAACATGTCTTGTGCTAAGCTAAATTAGCTTACTGCTTGTCTAATATGTCCAGCTTTATATTTAGCATATAGCCTACAGACATGTGAGTAGTACTGATCTTAAGCAAATAAGCATATTTCCCAAAACGATGAATGTTTTTTCTGACATCTGAGAAAACAAAAAAATGTTAAACTATTACTTTAAATAGTGTAAATAATGAATACTTTGGATGTTCATGATTTAATATCAGCTGAAGAAAAAAAAGAGAAAGGAAGTCAAGAAATAATAAAGTCATGAACCTGAACCATGTCTAAAGTCTTTCATATTCAAAGTGAAATAACACAAGAATCACAAGAACACTTAGTAAAGGAGAGTAACAAGAGTTTTTATTTCATGTTATATTTTGCAGTTTTGTGGATTTCCAGACTTTCGGGTCATTTGAGGAAACAAAGAACAAAGGAAAAAAAGGAATAAAGAAAGAAAGAAATTAAGCAAGCCATGAACCTGAACCATGTCTAAAGCTAAAGGTAGCACTTCATTGGCTCTCCTCGCTGCTTTCCCAAAGCCTCCTGCAGTGAAGGAAGGATTAGGGAAGTCAACCAGGCCCGAGCCCCAACAGGAGAGCTGGATAGAGGCGCTGGGAGGGAAGAACAGGGCTTGTTGTTGCAGCTCAGGCCTTCAGCTGTATTTTATGCGTGTCTAAACTCAAGTGAATGAGGCAGGAGGAGCTTTTTCCCCCCTCTCAGCTCCTGTCCTTGATGACAGGAGCTGAGAGGGAAGACGCTGCCAAAAGAACGATCCCCCACATCCTTTTTGCCCTTATCAGACAAGACTCTGCTTCTCCTCCATCTGTTACCTCAGATTGTCTTTTTGTGATGACGCTCTTTTTCTTGTTGATGTGAGGTTGTTGCTAAAAAAAAAAGAAGACACAAAGACAGAGTTGTAGTGTAGATTGTAGATTTAAAATGTTAATTAAATAAAGCAGCGCAAACTATATGTCAAAATGCATATTATGAAGAAGAGAGGAGTTTAGTTTCGCTGTTGAACTTTGAAGAGGGAATGAAGAAAATAAACAAAAGAAGGAGAAAAAGGAGAGAAATAAGGAAAAAGAAAAAGGAGTGGAGGGAGGAAGAGCAAGGAGGAAAGACGAGGAACAAAAAGACAAAAGGAAATAAGTAAGACAGAAAGTTGGAAGGAAGATAAAGAAGGAAAGAAGATCAAAGATAAGTATTTAAAGTAAGAGAGACAGAGATAAGGAGAGAAAGATGAAAATGTGGAAAATAAGGAAAGGAGACAAAGATGGAAAGAGGAAGGGAGGAAGGACTGAAACTAAGGACAGCAGCAAATAAACAAGGAAAGAGAAAATATGAGGAAACAAAGAAGGAAAGAAGAACAGAAATAAGGGAAAATGGAAATAGGAAGTAAAAAATGAGGGGGGGGGGTTAAAGATGGAAGGAAGGGAAATGGAAAGAAAGATAAGTAAAGTATTTTATGACTATCTCAATGTGCTGAATATAAAATCTGACTCTGCAAAGTAACTTGTAACTGCACTTTTCAGATATAAAAACTACAACATTTCCCTCTAATATGAGGTAGAGGACGACTATAAAAAGTCACCTCTGGTTTTATTGTAGCACAAAATGTATTTTTGTTTATCGTCTTTGGCGTCCTTGTGTTAGAAACCGGTGAGTGCATCCCTGTGGAGGTTTTCGTCTCTTCGTCTCTCCAATGCTGCATCTCTCTGCAGGCTGATCATTGCCTGACAAGGACTCGCAGCTAAAACTGTCAGAGCTCTTGAATAACTCGATGATGACCTTCACAAACTACATCAGGCTGAAACAATGGAGATCCATTAGCGCTGTACATCAACAGAGTGTCAGAGAGGGAAGAGGAGGAAGAGGATTGTGAAGCGCTGACAGGGATGCAGGAAATATACATTTGGTCTGCTCTGAGGTCCAGATGGATTCACTGCAGTGTCCAAGGACAGAAGTCAAAAACGTCCTGCAGAAATACAATAAAAAAACCTCTGATAGAGGAGTGAATGACATTTTAAATGGAGTTAATTCAAAGTTAAAGAGTGAACTGAACACATCAGGACTCAAAGTCATTACACTCAAGCCTCAAATCTGATTCAGATTTTATCTAATGTTCATTCATCAGATGAAATCCTCAAATACAGCAAATATCTTTCCTTAATCCCTTCTTTCCTTCACTTTCTTCTTTTCCTCCTTCAATTTTCTTTCTTTTGTTTTTTGTTCTCGTCTGTCCTTCTTTTTCCTTTTTTCTTATCTTGTTCTTTCGTTTGTTCCCTTAATTTTTCTCTCCTATTCTACATTTTTTCCTTTGATTCTTCCTTCTTTCCCTTACTTTCCATCTTTTCTCCATCCTGTAAATTTCCTTCTTTCTTTCCAAATATAATCTTTCTTTCTTATTTCCTTTTCCTTCCCTGGTTTCTTTCTTTCCTTCTCTCTTTCCCTCTGTCCTTTACTTTTCCTCTTACCTCTTGTTCCTCATTCCTTCGTTCTGTTCTTCAATTTTTTGTTTTTTTCTCTTCTATCCTTTTCTTACATTTTCTTTCTCTCTTTTGATCTTTTGTTTTTTCTTTTTGTCTTTCTTTCTTTCCAAAATTAATGTATCTTCTTTCTCTTTTCTCCTTTATTTTCCTCAACTGATCTAAAAGCATGAAACCCTTCACTCTTCTTCACTTTGAGTAGTTGGACACTTCAGTACATTTTGCAAATACTTAAAGATTTGAATGCAAGACTTAGTATTTTTACACAGTAATATTAGTACTTTATCTTCTTTCACCACTGTGTTGCAGTGATTTAAAGATGGCTGACTGACAGTTGCTTCCATCAGGGAAATAAATGCTCCTTTTCCAAGGCGCCTTGTGTGTCGTTAAAACTTATTTTCCTCCAGATGACAGTAACATAATCAGGTTCGGCTCAGATCCAAGCACCAGTCGTCCTTCTGTTTGGAAAATTAGCGACATCAGAAAAGACACGATTGAAGAAAACGCTCTTTCATTTCACCTTGTATTCATCGCACACTTGGGAGGACAAAGGGATGTTCGCGGATGAGCTCCGACCAAAAACCTGGCCGTCGTGAGCGGAGGCCATGAATGAGGCCATTGTGCTCTGGGAGTCCTCCCAGCGCTTCCAAAGCGACCAAACGGCCTCCAGAAACATGCTTTTGTCTGGCCTCATTTGTTCCACTGTTGGCTTCAGAGTGACTCTGCTGTCGCTATAAGAGGTTTACAGTGTCGGCCTGCTGCTGCAAGTCAGTGCCAACCTGCAGTACCTGCGTCAACCCCAAAAACACCTCCACGCACCTTCCCTCCCAGCCTGCACACACACACCGGCATAATGAAATTCAAGGGTGGTTGATCTGCAAGGCTCCAGCTTTGTGAGGAAGCTTTGAACTTATACTGATCGGCAGAAGGAATTCACTTTGTTGTTTACACCCACAACACAGCCTCGTCTTTGGAGCCTATTCACTCCCTCCACCACCACAATGATCGTCTCCTTCCAGCACGGGAGGGGGGATTTGTGCAAACATGGTCCTGTCTCAGTGGCCCAGCTTTGATTTTGAATCTTTACATAAAACTAGTGTTTCTAATTAAAGCTGAATGCTGACGAGCCTGACAGTGATTCAATATGTCACAAAGTTTCGGAAGTTCTAATTGGAAGTCAAAATCAAGCAGTAATTACACCACAGAGTTGTTATATAATTATTGGCAGAATTGCAGTCTTGTACTTAGTTAATTGGGTTTTGTGGTGGTGTTTGTATTTAAAATATATAAAGTTTTAATCTACTGCTTCTATGACAGATTGCTTTGACTTTTAATTATTTTTGTGATTAATGTAAAAAATGGTGACTCATGAGTTCGCATAGCCCAAGGTAACAAATTTCTTGTTTTGTACAATCAGCAGTTCACAGCCCAAAGATATTCAGTTTGCGATGATATTAAACAAAGAACTGCAGCAAATCGTCACACATATGACGAGCTGGAATCGGCCAAATGTTTGGTATTCATGCTTGAAAAATGACTTAAACCTGCACCAACTGTTGTTTTGGCCTCATGGAGGCAGCGGGAACAAGTAGTGAACACAAAATTAACGTATCATCACCTTTTTAAGTCGATATGTTAATATGTCGTGTTTCTGTCCACCTGGTGAATCTAAGTCCAATATTCACTCTCTTTTAGCTGTTTCTGCTCTCTACCAACTCCTGAGGGAAATATCTGGCTCTTTAGCTGCTAAATGCTCCACTATGTTCACCAGCTAGTCGACAGCTAACTGTGTCTGATGTTTGGTGCTGAGCAGGTAGTGTACAGTGGCTTTTTAGAGATTTTTCTCTGAAAACAGCTGCCTGCTGCGGCCCAAAACGACGCTCTGAGAGTGAACCAAAACAGTAAAGTTGCAGCCAGACAGCTAAACAATGAGCTGAAACTTTACAGCACATTTACTGCATCAATCTCGTTGCCAGCAGCTGTTTTTCACTAAACAAGCTCTGATAAAATCTCTGTACACTACCTGCACAGAACCAAACAGCAGACAAAGTTAGACACTAGCTGGTGAAGAAACAGTTGCTAAAGCTGTTTTAACGTGTAATAAATTCATACTGTGAACGAACCAGGCAACCTCCAGCATATCACCATCTGTCACTTACCAAGTACTGTTCTCATATACCTTTAATAATAACTTTGGGTTTTGCCAGCCATGATTTTCATCAAATGTGGATCTTATCTGGAAGACAAGGTCTCGAAGGATCAATGTTTCTGAGCCAAGACTTCCTGCAGTGATTGTACAACATTAGATTTCATTGTTTATTCAAATATTTATTTCAACAAGAGTTGCAGCTGGTGAGCATAATTCAATTTTAGCATCTATTTGCCTTTTTTATTAAACACACTCTGACACTAATGCAGAGCATCAGAATCCCTCTGGCCGCGGCCCAAAGAACTTTAGCACATCCTTTCGTATTTCAGTGCACTGAGGGTTGATGTGTTTGGCCTTTACAGAATCAAAACCATGTAAGCCTCTCACGTAGTTGAATATATTCTCACTTTCTGCACAGCTGGTGGGCTTCTACTCAGCTTTAATTACATCCCCAACGTCCTACAAATGCTGCAGTTGCCCCCAGTCAACAGTTTGACTCCCAGTTACGTCTTTCCCTTCGCTGATGTGGATGAGACGAGGCCCAGAGTTTGTCCTGAGCGCTGCCAGATGGAGAAACTTTTTAGCCTTTGTTTTGTGGATTTGCAGAGCACAGTAACCGTCCTTCACTCTGATGCTTACAGTCAGTTACAGACAGTCATACCTGGCAGCTAGAGGCCGACTGGATATGTGGAGCAGTGGGAGGTTTTTCCTCGAGGGATCGCAGTGAGTGCAGAAATGTGGATAAGAAAAGCTGAAAAAGCCTCAGGCTGTTAGGGTTGTTAGTTAGTCCCATAGACTGGCTTCAGGTGCCTCTTATGTCATGGCTGCAGAACATACTCGTTTCTGATTGGTTGACAGGTGTCCATTAAAAACAAGATAGTTTAACAGTTTAACAATCGTTTTAAATCAGTGTAAAAGTTATATTAAACTGTGAGTAACTATAGCAACAACACTAATACTCGGGTTAAACTTCACAAAATAATCTTAACTCAAAGTCTACTTTCTAGCTTTTTCTAGACCTTTTGACCACATCTCATGGTCTTCAAGTTTGCTCACTTGTCATGGAGATGGCCCAGTTATCATTACATGACCCAAGTATGGTAATTACGAGTTTCCAAGTTTCCTAAATAGAGTTTATGTCAACTTCCAAATCATAATTATGACTGGGAAACTGGGATTTTCATAATATGGAAGTGCCTGAAAACCAAACAAACATGGATGCCTCACCTGGACCAAAGTATTTTAAACCCTCATGTGACCAACTCAGTCATCATACTTCTGAGTTGTCAGATGACGTGAACACTCGCAAGTTCTTAATCTTTCCGATCCTTCCCATCCACCCGACATATCATGGACACGGCATTATATGGGTTGAAATCTTAGGAAGAAGTTCTTAAGTGGACTTTCCAGTTAAGATTGGAGAATGAAGTCAAGAATGAACTTTCACACTTAACGAATTTCACAGATTCAATTATGATTGTATCATGAGAGCTGAGCTTCTTTTTCTTTGGTAAGTGAATGTCTTAATCACAGTAATACCCCCTGCAGTGTGCTGATAGGGAAAATAACAGACTTTGCATATTTTTATATAGTAGGACATATTGTCATCTATTATTGCTTACATGGTTACTTGCTTACTATACTATATATGACCAAAAAAGAAAGGATTAAGGTACTGTGCCTACATGGGTGTTATTTATTTATTTACACACCTTTTCAACTGTCTTTAAGTCGTTTAGTTGTAGATTTTCTCTGTAAAGTCCAGTGCATTTGGGCAACCATTCGTGCTTAGTGACAAGTGATGCAAAGCAAAAATAAATAAGCTGATGTAAGTGGAGCCGGTTTGAATTTCAGGTCCTCTGATGTGTGGAGAATTTGTGTTCCACAAGAACTCCAACTGCCCCAGTACGGCTTACGTCTTAAATTGAGTGTTTAGCAAGTTTGTGAAACCTTAAGAGAAAATATTTGTCGGATCTCTGTTCCTGCACCGTATGAAACTGTCAAACGGGTACTATTTCTATAAACAAAAACTGACAAAAAGGATGATTTCACAGTTTTTTCTCTTTCCAGACCCCAATGACCTAACATCAGGTTAAAAATTCTGTTGGTGTTTTTCGTGTTGAACAGCAGAACTAAATCTTGATCACCCTATAATTAGATGCCTGTCTCAAGGGGTCTTTGGAGATAGTTTTTGTTTGGTAACTCAGATGGCTCTCAAACCAGAACCCCTCCAGTCTTTCTGTCACATTTACACTACCTGCCACTGTCCTGCTAACAGTTTATCCCTCCAGCGGACCCTGAGGCCTGGTAAATGTGCTGCAGTCACCTGTCAGGTAGCCTCCGGTGTGGAGATGATTTGTGTCGACACGCTTGGTTGTTTCCTCCCACTCTCTCTCCATCTGTCCTGCTCTTTCCTCCCACCGAGAGGTAACTGCTGCTGCTATTTCAGCTACCTCTCCTGTCGGCAGAGAAAATGTAAGATAAGGTGAAGGGGCAGCGACGAACAACAGGTGGATGTCCACCACATCAGCCTCTCTGTGCGACAGCAGGAAAGGATGCGTGTGGTTGACTTTCACATTCCTGACTGCCTCTAAAATGATTATTTATGTCAAAGTGTCATCCTTTCACTGGAGTTTCTGAACTTGTCCTCAGGTATCACGCATCCGAGGGGTATAACACTGGTGGAAGAATAACTCAAATCCTTGACTTAGTGTAAAGCTGTTCAAATCCATTTTTAAAATATTTATGGACAATTCAGATGAATACATGTAAAGTGAAAGGTGTTGAATCCACATATATTTATCACTGACTTAATGAAGAAATAGAACATTTGACTGCCAGATATTTCTTTCAGGAGTTGGTGGAGACCAAAACAGAACAAAAAAGACTGAATATTGGACGTACATGTGTCAGGTTGCCTGAAACATGTACATAAGAAATACCATAAACTAAGAAACCAGTGAAGCTTGAATTATACTTTTCATGTCCACCTAAGCTGCGAAGGTCCGTGTGGCATAAATTTCGTCATCTGCTAATGTCCACGTGGGCTCTTTGTGCAGCCCAAAGTGTATGACTGCACAGACTCTACATGCCATTGTGCAGATTCCTCGCAAGTCTTTAATGGTGTAAACACACACCCAACATAGTATAAGCATGTGCACATCTGCTGTCCCTGTATCTGTCCCTGAGTCTTAACTTAAACTGTCAAAATAAGTAAGATATTTTCTACTGAAATGTGAAAAAGGAAAAGAAACTTAAAGTAAAGTAAGAAAAACACAAACCTGTACTGAACTGAGTAAATCTACTTATTTTCCACTCTTTCTATAGCTTAATACCTCTGATGCTGTATATCTCTTTATGACCTCAGATATATGATATGATCCACGAACATGTATGATGATACGAGGGTGAAGCTTTCAACAGAAGTGATCACTAAGCCAGTGTGTGAAAGTCACGCCCCCTCTTTCTCACCACACGCACTTCTCCATGAGGGATTAGATCTAAGCCGGCGTGTGTCGAGTGGGATCATCACAGGGCGTGCCATCCCCTCTTTACTTTTTGTCTTTCCCTTTAGCCCTCTCTCTCTCTTTTCTACCTCCCCCCTCCTCCTCCCCTCTCTCCCTCACGTCTCCTCTCTGCTGCTGCATGTTGTGCTCTGATAAACCCAAGAGGATGGTCGAGGAGGAGGAGGAGGAGCGGTGGGGTCAGGAGTCTCTTTCAGCTCCAGCTGAAACACCGAGCAGCAGCATTGAGCGTTTTGACATCAATAAATCATTATCTTGTTAGATTTGGGATATTAGTGTAATTACAGTAAACAGATGAGACATCAGTGAGCTGACTTTCAGGGTTTCGAGGCCTCAACTCTGAATTTAATGTTATAAAATGTAGGGTTCAGTTTGGATGGAATCACTTAACGGCACAGAACAGGGCTAAACAGAGCTCTAGGAGAAAGTTTCTGTTAATAGCACATAGTCAAAAGAGTGGAAGGTCAACAGGAAAAATGGAAGTTGTTTGTCCTCTTTAAAGAGGACAAGGAGGGGCAGTCAGTGATGAGGTTTATGGGAAATGCAGTCTGAATTTTAATGGATCTAATAATACGGTCAGCTCCTGGTTTGGTTTCATAAACCATAAAGAATTCTTGTAATTCTTGTAGCAAAATCTGCCTTTCATGGCTGGGATACCCTTGAAAATGGATTTTAATATGAGCAATGTTTTCATGGTTAAAGGTGCCCTGTCGACTTTTGACCACTAGTAGCGCTATGGAGCAATATTTTTATGAGCGGGCCCTCGTTTAGTTTAATCCTGTGCAGCCAAATGAGGACACACATACACTAACACAAGCACACAGGCGGCGCAATTCACATCCTGTTTTTGGTTTCATACTTTTCCACTGATCTACAGGTGGCGGGAATGTGACAAGAAATGTAGCAAAGTGCCAGCAAAGGCAGGAAAGTAGAAGACCGCCAGCAAGTAAATATGGACGTAAACAATGCAGGTTTCAAACCTTTAAAGAAAAGTCAGCATTAAACACATTTGTTAGACCTCAAGGATACACACGTCTTGGTGAGCAACACTGAATGTACAAACAAACTTTGTTTACAAGAAAATCCACAGGGCACCTTTAAGTAAAGGTTAGTAAAGGAAGTAAAAACAGCAGAAAATGCTTTATTTATTCCACCTTATACACAAAATGTGCAAAAATGGTTTCACCATCATTACAATTACATTTTATTGTTTATATTTTTTAAGATATTGATTGAAATATTTTCTTATCCTGACTAAAAATGTCTAGATGAGAATGTCCTCACGAAGATGTCAAATGTCTGACTGAATTTGGTTGGACTAACGTTCTTCCATCACCTTCACTGGCCACAATACACAAACATGTTTGGATCCATTTTAAAGTACCAAAGTCAATGGAAAGACGCAACTGAAGCCAAACAGCTGCAGATCTGCAGATGGGCAACACAAATGTAGTTGAGAATGGTACAAACTAGACCAAGATTTGCTGCTGAATGTAGACAGAAGCAGAAAGCAAACGGTCTCGAGTTCTTGGTTTTTTGGTTAATTTTTCTGTCTGAGCTATTACTCATCGCACACAACTGTCACTGTGTGTTGTTACAGCAAACGTCTGTCTTGTCAATCTGTAATCTGTAATCTCATCCACTGACAATTTCTGCAAAACCAGTCCAGAGGTCAAAAATGTAAAATTCACTTCACTTTGGGTGTGAACGCAGCTTGCTCTCGGGATGAAACTTCTCTATCATGTCCAACTTTGAAAAAAAGCTGCTTTGTTTGGTGGTGAATGTTCACAGAATATCGTGTCACTGTTACCCTCCCATTCACTTTGGGATATACTGGTAATTTAATCATCTAATTATCTGCACCGTGCTCTCGTTTGTTTTCTGTAATCGTGTCAAGGTTTCATCATCAATTTAATTCTCAAAATTGAAGGGAAGCTTAAAAAAGCTTCAGGTAGCACGTTTAACTGCATCAGAGGGAGTCAGCTGGTATTTTGGAGAATCATCACATTCCCACTAAAGAACATGAGGCCCAGAAAAAGCATTAGATACCATCCTGCCTGAACTTCAACACATCCTGGCAGATGAGAACATTTCCACTCTCTTCTTTGATTTTTTTTCATCTCTTTGAATCCAAGGCCGTTCTGCTCATCTAAAAGCCCAATTTATTCCTCAGCAGAAGTTGAAAGAGACTTTCCCCCCCTTAGAGCTCTTTTCCCAATGAGAGTGTTTTTTTTTTTTTTTGAAGATGAGGTTTTCATGAAAGAAAGACAAATCTCAGCTCGTCAGCTTGATTGTGGCAACACTCGCCCGAGGTCGAGAGCTGGGATTTCTCCACGAGCTGGATCTCTGGCTCACCTACGCACGTCGAGGTGCAGAAATTACGTACAACATGGAGAAAAAAGGAACGCCGAGGGTTAAGCTGATAAATCTGTCTTTGTCAGAGATGTTTAAGGAAGGTTTATAGAGTTTCGAATGATGTATATTAAATACGAGCGCTGGGTCGGAGGTGTAGTTCTGTTTAAATGTAGGAGCAGCCCACTCTGTTGGCAGCTCGCTTTTTCTTCTGGAAGGCACAAAACAAACTGTCATGTAATCCAGGTCCAAAGAAAAATGAGTGGTCATCAGAAGCTGCTGGCATGTGGCACAGGGTGATTTTTCCAAAACTCAAGAGCAGGAGTCTAAAGATCAATTTCCTTTTGAGCCACCAAGCAGGGCGGGAACAGAAAAGCACCGGCAGGGAGTCAGAGAGCCGTGACTGGAATCTGTTTGGGTCTGAGGACAAGAATTTATGAAGCATTCAAAAGAAACGTTTTTTTTTTTTTTAAACGTTTTGGTCCAGATGCATCAGCTCTGATGCATGAAAAGGTTGCGTTGTTGTTTATTTCTTGATGGTGCAGTTTGACTCCATCACTGAAGCTCCTCTGTGACTGGACTGGTGATGTACGTATTTATGACAGAGGAGGTCTGTCAGGACCATTTTTGAGAGGTGTAATTTTTAGTTAATAAAATATTACAAATTAGTAGTTATAATGTTAGTGTTATAAGTTATTAAAATTATTTATTTGATCTCAGTTATTATCATAACCATAAACCCATTATTTGGAGCTGGAACTGGATGCGATTCTTCATACAGCTATCTCTGGTGTGTCCTTGGTTGCATCACAATTGATTTGTGGTGATTGGGACACTCCTAGGGCCTGCTAGCAGGCCCCAGGTGATGAGGACATATCAATCAATAAGTGTAGGTATTTCTTCGTGTCGTCTTTGTACTGTGAAGAAAGGCGACTAATGAAGAAATTGACATTGTGGCTGATTTGCTTCGGATTCCATTTTCCAGGTGAAGTTTTCAAGATAAAAAGAAATATCTGTAAGGGAGAGACCAAGACCTGAGCTCCAAGAGCTCACACAGGCAGGCAAAGGCTTTGTGAGGCACTTTAAGCTAACTATGACCGCTACGGCTGGCTAACAGCAAGTGCCCAAAAAATAAACTATTTTGCTGGTCGTGCTTGCTCTTAAACACAGACAGTGGTCCATGAAATACTGCTGGTTTTGGCAGTCTGAACACCAGAACGTCTTGGCCATCGGAAGGCCGGTTTGCAGTTTTGCTAATGCATTTGTCTTAGTGGGAGAAATAACTAGGTTTGCATAGTTTCAGCTTGTTGAGCCGGCGGTTTGAACACATTAATTAACAGGTGTTGGAAGGCGATTCTGTTATGGACTTATGTTTATGTGGAATTAATGACGTAGTTTGCATATTGTTTCGATTTTAGTAGAGCTTGAGGCAATGAGTTGCTGGTGATGAGTGCCTCTGTGTGTGTGTGTGTGTGTGTGTGTGTGTGTGTGTGGCAGGGTCATCAATCTGACCATTGAAAGGCCAGTGCAAGACCCCACAGTCTGCTACTGTCCAGACATGCTCATAAATTTTATGAGCATGTCTGAACACTGTAAAACATCCCAACATGCTGCGAAAAGAACAGCAAGTGAACCTACAGTCAGTTCATGAAAGCTTTTACGTTTGCTCTCTTGTAAACACTCACACACAGGAATTTATTAAATTAATTAATTTTGTTTAGACAAAGCAGTTGGTAGGTAGATTGAGCAGCACCATAGCTGAACTGAAGTCAAAGTCATGTTAAAAGTTTAAGAAAAAGCAGTCAAACAAACTGAAACTAGTGTCTCACATGTCACCTATTCAAATATTTTGTTTTGTGCATACTAGCCAGTATTATTTGGGAGATATATGATAAGATTAGACATTAAAGGGGACACATTTTATATATTTACGGGTCTATATTTATATTCTGGGGCTCTACTGAAATATCTTTGCATGATTTACAGAAGAAAAAACTCCTTATTTATCTTATACTGGCCCTTTATGCAGCCCCTCAGTTCAGCCTCTGTCTGAAACAGGCTGTTTTAGCTCCTGTCTCTTTAAGGCCCCCCTCCTGATAAGCCCACTCTGTTCTGATTGGCCAGCTTCAGGAAGTTGCCCCTTTGGCAGACTTTCGTAAGCTCCAGAGGCAACGTAAACAACCATGCAACAAACTATAGTAGTAGGATTATTCTACTTTTTCTCATTTTCTCATAAAAGTAAGGTATATCACAATGGTAGAGATGTTTTATTACAAGCAGAAAAGTTCTACATTTCAAAACTTGGTAAAAAATGAGAAATTAATTGTACTCAATTTAGTCAAAAGTAAAGTATAATGGTGAAGAATGGCTCCTATAACAGAGTACTGTACAACCAAATATTTCACAAGATCCAACAAAAGTTAGAGCCAAGTTTGGAAAGAATTAAAATATAACCACTAAAATCTTTTTCAGCTACTGTTTGTGGCTACTATTTCTGAGTAGCTGGAACGTGTCCCCCCAAAGCCTGAAACTCTGGTCAGCTCCAGATCTCCGTGTATGAAATGAGTTGAGACAAGCTGCAGTTGTTCCCTTCAAATTATCTTTTTGTTGTTGAAACAAGTGAAATGTAGTCAGTCCACAGTTGTGTATTAAGTTTTTAATCTGTGGTAACAACAGTGAATTTATGACCTTCTCATTGCTTTTCTCTTTCACTCGCCACATTAGCCACTGTTTTTAGTATGTAGGCTTTTTAATTTATTGAACTTTATGTGGGAGTTTTTCAATATTTTTCCATCAAACAAGCTTTCTGCATACATATTGGTTTGAAATGAGCTCAGGATATTTATGCTGTCTTCGCGGTGGAGATGACAGTATCTTATTGATTTCCTCTCTGAGTCTGAAAGGGAGTTTTTGGCCTCGGTGTAGCCTACAGGAGCAGAGACCAACATGACTCTGCTAACTCCGCCTGCCAATTGTTTACATATTTCACATAACTTCTGCTGTTGTGCCTCCAGGCACCTGCTGCAACGCTCGAAACGCCTCGCCGGGGGCAAAGTATCCAATAGCTACTCTGTCAGTCTGCATCTGCTTGATAACACTTGAAATTACAGTTCGCTGCCTGTCTGCCAGAGGAGGTC
Source organism: Scomberomorus guttatus (assembly GCA_038419695.1). Lineage (NCBI taxonomy): Eukaryota > Metazoa > Chordata > Actinopteri > Scombriformes > Scombridae > Scomberomorus > Scomberomorus guttatus. Next base: position 31,344,931 of record CM076450.1, on the reverse strand, counting down.
TATCGGGGCCTTCAGGGCCTTCTCTGCAGGCCCTACCATTTTTTAGAGGGGTAATTTTTATCTAATAAAATATTACAAATTAGTACAATTTATTTAATTTTTAAAAATCGTTTTGGTTCGGGCTGGAACAGGTTGTGATTCTTCATACAGCTATCTCCGCCCCCAGTGCCTGGTGTGTCCTTGGTTGCAGGCTCTGCTCATAGAAAGTGTACTTGGCATAAATATAGAGTGACAACAAAATTAACCAATCACAATTGATTTGTGGTGATTGGGACACCCCAAAGGCCTGCTAGCAGGCCCCAGGTAATATCATCATATCAATCAAGTGTAGGTATTTCTTTTGTTGAAAAAAAAAACTATTTTGCTGGTCGTGCTTGCTGTTAAACACAGACAGTGGTCCATGAAATGCTGCTGCTTTTGGCAGTCTGAACACCAGAAAGGAACGAAGGATTTTGTTTTCAAGTGAGTGGTGAGTCCTGCTGCATTAATTATTTATAGAGTTGATTAAGATTGTTGGCAATGCTTGAATTTGCTGCTGTGAGATACAGTTTATGGCCTAATTTCTGTCTTTCAAAGAATCTTTCCTTTATTGTTAACTGATTGTTGAGCAACATGAGCGAACGTCTTGGCCATCGGAAGGACGGGTTTGCAGACATTATTTACTAGTTTGTCGCTTGCTTTTCACTGTAGTTTTAACTATTTCACTTTAAAAAAGTAAATAAATAAACTCCACTCGCTCCATGCTTGTACACCCCCGTAGCAGCTCTTCTTCTCCTCTGCTCCTGTGGCAGCTCAACATCCTCTCCTCACGTCTTGCTGTCGCTGTCTCTCGTGTGTGTGCAGAACAATGGATGAGGAGAGACTAGCTGTTGAGGTTGAGAAATATCCCGAGCTATACGACCCACAATATCATCGTTACAAAGACAAAAAAGATATTTGCCCGGCGAGCCAAAGCTCTGGAGACCGGCTCTTCAGGCGCTGTGTGTGGTCTTCCCGTTGACGCGCTGCAGTGCGACGCTTCCTGTCGGTGCTAGGGGCGGCACTTGATGCACATTATATAACAGTAGCAGTGTGTTTTCAGCTTCAGTGAGATTTCTCTATTTTGACAGGCTGTGGACAGAGCTGTGCTGCTGCTCTGTGTTTACTGTGTTTGTAGGCAGGAAGGACTTGTCTCACCTTGTTCTTAACTTCCCTCCCATCTTTGATCCTTCACTGATTTGCTGACAAATGCACACTTGACTTTTAGCGCTCTGAGAGGTGCATGTACCAGCGGTTTTACATTCTTTATCCAAGTGTTATACCACTGAAATAGCCCATCCCTCATGGGTTACATGTGACACAATAATAGTACATAAGAATAAAGGGGAAAAAAACCTGTAGATGCAACAATTAGTCATTTCTGTTGTTTTTCAAGGCAAAATTATGTCTGGTTTCAGCTTCTCAAATGTGAGATTTGCTGCTTTTCTTTGTCACATGTGACAGTAAATTAAAATGTTTTGGACTGTTGGTTGGTTGGACAACAACACAACAAATTGAAGACCTGATATGATTTTTCCACAAAAACTTTGAGTTAACGAGTTAAAAATACTTGATGTCCATGATATAAATTTAATCAAACCAAACAGAAATCATGTACAGTATACTTCAGGCAGCATCACTTCAGTACGCTGTGAAAATCAACATGTAGACACTGAAAACTCCATCTCGCTGAACATTTTGTTGCCTTTACAGCTCTTCAAGGTTATCGTGTTGTAACTGTAAGAGAATCTGACAGACAGTTCAAGGACAGGAATCGGAGAGTTGGAGAGTTTTTTCTCCCAACACAGCTCTGTTCAAACTACTGTAGGTCTTTCAGCAACTGGCTCTTAAAACTGATTATTCTTTCCCCTGCATGAGAGTTCAGAATGGTCCCTACACTGCTACAGTCCTTGCAAGAGTCATTGGCACGCACCCTGTATGAAATGTATTCGATGGCACATGGACGTCACTGGTAGACACCTCCCTTGTTGTTGGTCCCTGAAGTGCAGACTAATGCCTGTTTTCATCACGCCGTCCGCTCTCTCCCTGCTGTCCTAACTGTGGCATTTTGGGCATGTGTGTCACATGACTCTGCAGTGAGCTCCATCAATCAAGAGTAATGTCACAGAGTCGATTCTGGTCCAGCTGTCTTAGATAGAGTTTATTTGTGGTGGCTGCTGCCTGGAAAATACAACATTATTGAGCGGAGAAGATGAAATATAAAACCTCAAGTATCACCTGTCGACACAGTAGCAACATTTTAACATTATAATGAAAAATCCCTCCATCATATCTTCACATTTCATGTTTTTGCAAACCCAAAAATAATACTGGGAGCCATGTTGAATTTTTATTGAAATAACATTATTGAGATCATGAAGGTTGTTTCTTTTTATGCATCTTTTCTCTTTCATTTCTGTCAATGCAGGTTAAACTTTGCCCAAACAGCAAGTTTTCAGACAGAAAATACTCAAGTGCCTCCTGTTATGTTGACAGTGAACTCAAGAGCAACTAAAGCTTCTTCATAATCTGGATTTTACTGACGTGGTTGCTTGATGATTATCACCAGATTTTCTTTTCCTCCAATGTCCAAAAAGTTTGTTTGTCTTGTACTTAATGTGCCGTTTTGCTTTCTGAATAAATCTCGCTAATCTAAATCCTAACAGACTTACAGCGACGGAGCACTCTAGTTTCTTTGTTCTTTCCAGATTGATTTAGGCAGGAAAGGCACAGGTGGAACTAATAATGTATCAGAAGATCCCCTTGAAAAGAGACGGAAACGAGATGGTGCACCTCAAGGGGCTTATCCTCAAATTAAATTTCAAATAAATAAAATAACATTAATTAAAGCTGTGCTCCAGCAATAAATGTATTGCAATGCAGCAATTAATAATGGTATTAGTTACACCTGTGTTCGACAAGTCAAAATGTTTATCTCCCTGGTCCTTTGTTGCCCCACCTGCAATGGCTTTTGCCCCTCCATGGTGGCCTGCCCCCCCAGCAAGTTTGGGAACCAGAAAAAAGCAGAAAATCCTCACAGTTGAGAATCTGGACCCAGAAAATGATGAACCAGTTATCAAAATGGTTGTTGATTAAATTTCAGTTTATACCCTAATCGATTGATCGACTTGGTTGAAGGTTTCAGCACAATGAGGAAGATCACAGTGACGTATTGTTCGGAGGATATTGGCCTTATGAAATATCAGATATCAGTCAGTGTTTGTTGTTCTTCTCTGATATGATGGAGGTTCCTTCCTGTCCATAGCTGCAGATAGTGTTGTTTTCTTGATTGGTAATTTAAAGATTAGATAGATTAGATAGATATGTACTTACTGAGGAGGAGGGACAACATACATGTTTCTTTGTTGCTGACTGTTAGTCACGTTCAAAATTGTGAATTTTGATATGACAGAACTTTAGTTGGCACTGTTAAAAAATCAGCAATATTAAATCCGCTATAATCGATATTTTTTATAATAGCACTGTATCAAATTGCTTGTAGTGATGAACCTACAGAGACTCTGCAGCTCCCCTTGGATTTATGGAGCTTTAAAGAGAGTTTCAGCTCATTGTTTAGCTGTCCGGCTGCAACTTTACTGTCATCTCTCTCATAGCGTTGTTTTGGGCTGCAGCAGGCAGCTGTTTTCAGAGGAAAAGCTTTAAAAGCCCACTGTACACTACCTGCTCAGCACCAAACGGCAAACAGACATATAGTGGAGCATTTAGCAGCTAAAGAGCCAGATATTTCCCTGAGGAGTTGGTAGAGAGCAAAAACAGCTAAAAGATATTGGATTATTGGACTTACATTCACCAGGTGGACAGAAACACGACTCCAATGATAATGTTGCTCCGTAACTGCCGGATGTGGAAATAAGCAACTGTTTGCTAACAAGTTCAACATATCGGCTTAAAAGGTGATGATGTCAGTGTTGAGTTCATTACTTGTTTCTGCTGAAAACAAGTGGACAAAAAAATCTGTTAATTCAGGTTTAATGATCAGAGTTTGTATGTATGAACACACAGAGACATACTAATGCCCGTGTACAGTTTATTGTTTGGGAAATAGAAATAATGTTGTCCAGGGTGAAATGTGTGATTTCAAATTAGCTGATGAGGTGAGAAAGTCATCCTTGATATCATCTCGTCTTCATGTTGTTTCTCATTCGAGCGCCTCGGGACTCTTTGTGGGACACTCTTGGTTTTATGCTTTACAGATATTGCCCTCATAGCTTACATGTTTTATGATGTTGTCACTTTTAACTGCACGCTGCTCAAACTCCAAAAGAAACTGGAAAGACAAATTATGTTGTGCTTCCTTTTCATCTGTCAAAAACTGCAGTGAACGCTTCACTAATGAGACGGTTGAAGGAGAGTGTAGAGTATGTTTTTTAATATTACAACTCAACCAGAAGCTCTAATGCTGGAAACACACTAGAGGTGTAGACTGAATTCATGTGAATGGTGGACTTAAATTCCCTTGATCTTAATAAAAAAGAAAAAGATAAAAGGAAACCTTGTGGAACAAAACACAAGAACATTAATGATGCTTAAACTAATTTAATTTGAACTTTAATGTTACTTCATCCACATCAAACTGGTTCATCAGATACTCTTCACTGTGAGAACCTTTACTACTTGTACAGTAATGACTCCAAAGCTGTTTTTAGATTTTCTGCCATCAATTTACAATAAAATTCTATAATTCCCCAAAACATCCAATCTTTCTTCTAAAAATAACTTTATTTTACAGCATAACTGTATTTTTTTGTTGTTGTAAAAACACAAGAGTTTAACTTCACATTCTGATTTTATAATGAAAGAAAAAAAAAACACTTTGTTATAAATAGGGCCAATGCTATATATACAGTACTGTGCAAAAATGTTAGGCACTTTAGATGGTTAGATTCTTTCCATACCATCAGGCAGGCGTCTGATCCGTCCCAAATTTATTCTGCAGCATGACAACGATCCCAAACATAGAGCAAGAGTCATAAAGGCAAGGCGAGTTTATTTATATAGCACATTTCAGCAACAAGGCAATTCAAAATGCTTTACATAAAACATTAAAAGCATCGAAAGTGTGTTTCTTTTGCAACAACAAAAGGACACCCAGATAGCCAAGAGAATAGAAAACAAGCTAAAATAGATTAAGACAGATAAAATACAAGAATAAAAGTTACAGTGCAGTGTAGGAAATTAATAATTATTTGATTTAATAAAAGGCAGTGGCAGCAGATCAGAAATGCATTTTCACCCTAAACCATTCAGTGCTTTATAAACCAGGAGTAGTAAAGTAGTAAATAAACAGTAGTAAATAAAGAACTATCTTTAGCAACAAGAAGAACAAGGAGTCCTGCAACAGCTGGTTTGGCCCCCACAGAGCCCTGATCTCAGCATCATGGAGTCAGTCTGGGATTACATGAAGAGACAGAAGCAGCTGAGACGCTGAAACTTCTCCAAGATGCAGGAACAACCGACCTGCCAAGTACCTGAAAACCTGTGTGCAGGTGTACCGAGGAGAACTGCTGCTGTTTTAAAGGCAAAGCTGCTCACTGCAGATACTGATTTAGGTTTCTTCTTCTTCTGTTTACTGAACTTTGTATGAAGTTAAAAGATAAATAAAAACTATTCATGGCATTATTTTTGAAAGCATCCTCACTTTACTTTTAGTAATGTATAACATCCAGTAGTTAAAGGGTAGTTACAACAGCATGAGCATACAGTCTACCTCCATAATCCAGTGTAGATGGTACAGTGGGTTGTAAATGTACTCATAATGCAAAAAGATAATTTAAACTACTTTATATACTGTTCTATAGTTTTAACTGTATAATATTTTTATAAGGTGATCACATGTTTTGAAAAATATTAATCTGCAAAGTAGCTAATTATTTGCAGCTGTCAAACAAATGTAGTAAAATAGAAAATGCAATATTTCCCTCTGAGATGTGGTGTAGAAAAAGTAAGTACTTGAGTTTCTTTCCACCGCTGCTCTGCAGTGTTCCACATGCCAAACATTCAGTCTTGACTTAGAATGAATTTTAAAACATCTTCCTCCCTCCCCCTCTTGTGGATTTTTTCCCTGCGGCAGAAAAACATTTGAGCCAAGACGGATAAATACAGTACGGCACATTGGCAGTTTCCTTTATGAGGCCGCAAATAGTTGGCTTGCAGTATCATGTTTTCATCTCCAATATAGGCCACAATACAGGCAGCTATCATCTGATTCATAATGGCTGCCTGCCTGTCCGCCGCCGTCTGATAATCGGCGTCAAGAATGTTTTACTCCACTGACGGCTGTTATTTAATCCAGTTTTGTGTGAACATGTGGATTCCAACACTCACAAAACATATTTGCATGTACATTTTTAATACATGCCCAAATAACTCTACGTCTGGTGGCTTTATTTCCCAGCTGATATTCAGTTACAAAGTGAAAGTTAAAATAGCTGCCGCATTTTCCTCATGGCGCCCGGCTGCAGCTGTTTTTTCGCTGGTGCCTGGAAAGCCTTCGCCACCAAAATAATCTGGGTTGGAGGCAGAGGGACAGTATGTGGTGCCATCACAGAGCTTTACTAAATATGGACGCCGCTGTCATAGATTCACACGAACACCTGCTCAGGCCAGCAGCAGGCCCTGCAGCGGGAGGAAGAGTTCAGCTAACTGAATTAGCACAACGGTTACACATGAAATCAAAGTGTAGAATACAGAGATAAAACATGATGATAAAGAAGAGAAGATGTACAGGAAGAGATAAAATTAAATCCTAAAGCATGCCAAAGACCTAATTGAACCATAAAACATGGTAGGGAAAACAGAAGCAACAAAGCTTGAGTTTAAATAAAACCATCAATACAGGTAGTCCAACCACCAGACTCCTACTTTAAAGTTTACTGTTTTAAGGGAGAAGTCTATAGGTCAGACGTAGAGTGCGAAACTGCCAGATGACATTATAAAACTGCCTGAGAGAAAGAGAAAAGGCAGCGGCAGAGTCATTCCAGGACAGCAGAGCTACTTCCTGTCTCCGCCTGTAACCTCAAATCTCATCTCTTGAAGAATTACTTCACAGCACCCTGCCCCACCTGAGTCACACACCCCTATTCTTCCTCCTCTGCTGGTTCTAATATGTTCTAATTTCTTCCTGTCGTGAAGTAAAAATATCCCTTCCACCTTTTTTCGCCTCAGCTTTTTATTTCCTTAGCCAGCGCTTTTCTGCTGTGCACGGTTTCCTCTGGAGTCACAGGAGTATTCTGTTACACGTATTGTCAAGACACAATGTGTGGCTCTGACTCACACCCTCCTTACTATTGATTGGATGTAAAGTAAGTGGTACAAAAAATTCTCAGTGTACCATTAAACTTTGTAGATTCTTCAACTGATTATTGGCTCAAAATTAAGTGTAGGTGATTTTTTTGTTTTGCTTAAAGCTACATGAACTTATTTCTCGGCCACTAGGGGGCCGAAGAACATCACAACAAGCTGAAAAACACAAACCTCTGACATAAGATTGTCTTAAAAAGATGTTGATGTCGTTTGGTGTTGGTCAATCAGTGTACAGTGGCTGTACAGAGCTTGTTAAGTGAAAACAGCTGCCTGCTGCTGCTGGAAATGAGGTTGATGAGAGTGAACCAAACAGTAAATGTGCCGTAAAACTATAAGCTAAAAGAGGCTAAAAAGCTCCATAGAGCTGCAGAGTCGGTGAGAATCCTCTATAGGATCTAGGGCTGAAACGACTAGTCGATTAATCAATTCAACAGAAAATAAATCTGCAACTATTCCGATCAAATAATTTGATTGAGTCATTTTCTAAGCAAAAATGTCAAACATTTGCTGGTTTCAGCTTCTCCAGGTTGTGGATTTGCTGCTTTTCTTAGTTTTTATATATATCTAACAAACTAATAATAAAGACCTTAAAAGAAGTCACCGTGAGCTCTGAGAATTTTTCGCTGACTTTATAAACCAAACAACTCATTGATTCATTGAGAAAATAATGGGCAGATTAATAGATAATGAAAAGAATCATTAGTTGCAGCCCCGGTAGGATTGTTACTTTTATACTAGCGACCCCTTTAACATTATAATGAGTAATGTATTCCATTGTTTTAAAAAATATTGATAAGTGGCATCTTTTGACAGTCAAACAATTTGGTAAAGGGGAGGAGTGTAGAAACTGTGTTGGCTGCTTGGCTGTTTGATAAAGGTTATACAGGTTATAGAAAAGCATAAGAAAGTCCAGCTGCATGTTTCCCAAACTAGTGAGATGACAAACATTGCGCCCGCCAATCTCCCATAGAGTCTATCATGGATTATGACTCAATTTGTGCAGACAGGAAAGGTTCAAAACAACTGAAGCTTATTTAAATTCTAGCAGAGATCCTAAAGTTTCCAGACATGACAAATATTTCAGGCTGAACAGCTGCAAAATGAGAATAAATAGATGCAAAATATGTACATCTCATTTAGTAGTAGTTTAACTATGAAACAATACATATTGTACAGTTTTTTTTTTTTACTATATGTAAGTGTGAGATTTCAACCCTACATCAAAAGGAAAGTCTTGTATGCCTCATTGTGGTTGTTAGATGTTTGTTTTTTACCTGTAATTGAGCCTGGCACATGTAATATCTTTGTAAACTTTGCATGCTCCACTAGCATTGAAAATTAAGTTGAAATAGCTTTAACAAAGGGCATCGTGACTTTGATTAGATGGGCCTACTTGCAGCTCTGCAAGCTGGAGGTTAAACAGAGATGGAACATCAATCCTAACACTGAAACTGTGTGTACACTGGGAGGTTGAGATGATGGGAACATCTCATCATCTCAGGTCCGTATTCTTCTTCTTTCTGCTGTCATGATTTGACCAAAACAGAAAACAACACGTCAGAGTTGAAGAAACGATGTTGACAGAGTCAAGGCATCTTCCAATCAATAACCTCCAAAGTCAAACATTGTGTGGTTGGAGGATTGCCACAGAGAAGACGCTGCATTCACTGCCAACGTCTAACTTTCAAACTGTAGTAAAAGTTTGTGTTTTTTGTGCAGCATATGGGGGATGTTACAGCATTTATTATTTGAGAAACTCTCAGTATTGACTGAAAGTGATGCACAGCGTGATGTTGTACTGGTAATTTGAGTCCTCCCCTAGTGGTCAAGTGTGTCTCTTCTATGATGGAGCTACATGGGGGTGGGGGGGGGGGGGGGGGGGGTGGGGGGATAAAAGGTCAAAGCTGCTAAAAATACGCAGAATTCATTGACATTTACAGGTACGGTTAAAAATTCATGGAAAGACTCCTAGAGAAAGGGATTCGCCTGTGTCTCTTCTCTGATTTAGTATTCTCTTTGTTGCTCAGGAATTGCATGTTTAGGTTGAACATACAGAACGAGTATTGCACTGAATTAGTGTTTCACCTGACTGGAGCTTGAAAGGATTACCACTGGTGGTGCCGCTGACAAAGGCCATGAGTGTTTCATGGCTTTTTTGATAATATTTTCATTTGTGAAGTAAGTTGAAAATGTAGAGTTCATTAAAGTAACAATCTCAAAGATCTCTGTTTTGTTCTCTTTGGTGACACCTATGGCGATAAGCGGTATTTGCAGGTGTGTTGCAGGCAGACCACTGCTGGGTGATGGAAAACGGGTTACTAACTGTGCACCGCTTGTGATTTTTCCCGGGAATGTCGCCACCGACACTCAGTTTGTAATACTCATAATATTGCAAATGCAAGGGCTTTCATCAGTGGACCATCAGTGGGCCAATCACCACTGTGTTACCTCATTCGGCGATAGTGACTTACCAGACATTTATTTAAATAGAAATCTTTGAGATTATTACTTCAAGTCAAAGATCAAAAGGCACTCAGTAAACATTTTAGCCCCAGGATTCATAAATTTTGTTTACATTATGAGAAAACGCACCCTGATACTTTTATACTTAAACCCCCTTTTAAATCCTGTATATTAAGATTACAGGATGTTTAAGTTATGAAACAAATGAATTAGATTCCTAAAATACCAAAGTGAAAAATTAAATGGTGCTTATGTTACTCATGTGGATTCTCGGGAGTTTAATAACCTCTATTAGGTTTTGTTCAAGCAGCCTGTCCACTAATCTTGCAAATGAAGGGAAACTAGAAGCATTAAATTCACTGAATTAGAGGAGCCTGTAGGTTTATACTACATGGTGTATTTGTGTATATTATGAGATGGCTAAGGAATGTTGTCACATGTTTAATATTTTAAAGGGATTTATTGCCTGCTAGTCATGGAGCGTTTTTGCAAAATATACTGTTTGTAAAATATAGAGAAATAATAGCTCAGTTTGGCATGAAAAACTTAAAGGATAACTCTAGTGATATTCTATATTTATTTATAGTCAGTGAATCCCCTGAAAAGTATTGTGTTTGTATCCAGAGCCTTATGTATCCTAATCATCTGTGCCACAGGGCTCCATTATTGCCTAAAAACTATTAAAAACACATCAATGAGCCAAACTGTTGCACTGGGCGACGTGTTCCTTCATAATCATGAACACACACACACTTTAGTTTATGTCGTCTCAATCCCACACACACCGTCCTGCTGCCAGAAATACTCACTAGAGCACCAAATGTAGATTACTCCGCTGCTGAAAATAGTCCCCAACAAATGCACTGTTGCCTCCTGTGTGAGTAACATTGGCCAAAAACTACAGCGCCCAGCTGCTTTAGGAAATTATCTGGAATTAAATGAAACTATATATTTGTGAGCAGTTTTTCAATAGTTACGTTTAAAGGTTAGTGTCACAGACGTGGTAGGGAAGTCTTAAAGTATTAAGAGACAGATTAAACTGTTTAGATTTTCCTTTTCATGGAATTATTGACAATAACAAAACTAAAGAATATTGCCAGCGCCTATGTGGGTAAAATTCACCCCCACCTTAGTAATAATTACAGCCATGACAGCTACATACAGTATAGACCTATTTCAGAACCAATATGACGACAGGAAAAAAAAAAAAGAGCAAGACCCCATTAAAAAAGCTCATCATATTAGGTATTGGTATTCTCTTTTCAACACTGTTTTTAGCCTACATTTGTTCACATTTTGGCAAATTGGCATCATTAAAAGTATGCTGAATTAGCTATTAGCAGTTCCTGTTTATAGTGTAGTCAAGCATGTACAGACAGCTGGGTTACTTTTATACTGAAGAAAACTTAAATATGTGAAGATTCTCGGGCATGTTCTGAAGATATGACTTCTAAGCAGATTTATGGAGGTTTATTGGCAATTGACATCTGAGATAATAATATCCTCAGGAAGTGTAAGTCACTCCTGATATCAATATGTGTTTAATGTCTGTGTGTTAAGATTTGACTGAGTCATACATCTGAGAAGGAGTACGATTTTTTGACTCAAATTCACCACACAGAGGCTTTTGGCACAGTGAATATTTTATTCCCCACCTCCTCCTGTAATGTTAATCCAGTCTGAATGGGGCTTGAACTGAAAGCTGTGACTTCTGAGAGTTCAGCTTCCTCATTAGATTAGATTTGTAGAAGTACCTCAATCAACCCTGAGATGGAGGTACTTCCACTACTTTAAAGGAATCTTTGCCGGCTCTCTCGGGGTCTGAAGCCTGATGAAGCCCTAAAGGTTCCTTGAAGCTCTTGTACTTTCTCAACTACTGTCTGAAAGTAATGTCATGTCATCTTTGCTGGCTGATTTGCCCCACGCTCTGGATGCTGCGTTCACTTGACAGGAGGCGACTGCGAATGGCTCTCTGAGGAGTATTGATTGGAAGCGATGACCTTTTAGAGTAAAAGGTGATTGGACTGATGCAGACACTCAGTTTCCTCTACAAGCCTTTTGGGTCTTGTACACAGGAAGTCCACGTCAATCATTTATAACGCTGGTGTAAAGATTTATCTGCCTCAGCTAGAAGTGCCGAGGGTTGTTCACACTCCTACTCGCACACACTGACACTCTGGGGTAAATACACATGTACGTTTATTCAGGTCAGGTTATCTGCAGGTCAATGAAATATCTGAAAAAGTTTAAAAACATTTACTTACAGTAAATCAAACTTTATTCTTACTCCAGATATGTCTGTTCGGTCTGGTGGTTGGTCAGTCCAGACTAAAATATCTCTACTGGAAGGATTGCCATTAAATCTTTTTCGTTTATTAGATATTTATTATGGCCAAAGGATTAATCTTACTGACTTTTCATCTAGTGCCACGATGAGGTTGACATTTGTGGTTTTGGGTGAAATGTATCAAGAACATTTGGATGGATTGCCATGAAGTTTGGATCCATGCATTCACGTTCCTCTCTGGATGAATTATAATCACTTTGTTAGCATGCTAACAGGTAAAACTAAGATAGTAAACATGGCAAACATTATTCCTGCTCATCATCAGCATGTTAGTATGTCAGTTTTTAGTGTGTAAAACCAGCCCCACAGAGCCACTCGCACGGCTGTAGACTCTTTGTGTTGTTTTTCTCCATTTGATAACAAGACATCTGCTCTCAGGATAATGGGTTTAAGATTAGGATTATTATCCTGTATCGTGTGCTATGCCAAACATTGTTGGACTTTTGGACTGTCAAATTAGGCCGTTCCATCCTCTTGTCCTTCTTAATGGACAGCTTTGTCCTTTTAAACATTTAACATTTTAATTTCAATTTTGCAAAAGAAGGCAGAGGTCTAAATGAAGGAAATAAATGCTTAATGCAAATTAGGACAAAGTTCACCTGGAATCTCTATAATGATTTACCAAAAGAAAAAGTGATGCAGTCGTGGGCAACCTTTACTGCAGCTCCGCAGCCGGAGGGTCCTGACCCTTTGACTTACCAACGCTACCATCCTCAGACACAGCGGGAGAGAAAAAATTGAGCAACACCACCAACACCATTTCTCGCTTGTTGATGTGGGCGTATCAGCACTCGCAGGCGTAACTAGTATTGCTCACAAATCAAATCAAGCTTTTGTATCTGCAGTCTTGGAGGGAAAGGTCATAAATAAGAGGAATCCCAGAAACTACAATAATGATCAGACATCAGACATTTTCCCACAAGATAATAAAGTTGGTGATTTCAAAGATTTTCCACAACAAAATAATTTCCCGAATTCATGAACACAAGCATACAGACACAGTTTGAAGATTTTATGGGGGCATTTTCACCTTTATTAGACCGACGATAGTGAAGAAGACAGGAAACAAGGGGAGTGATGGGTATGACATCAAACAGAGGTTCCTGTTGGGAATCAAACCTGCAAAGATATTTTATTAAAAGATATTCTATCTCTTCTTATTCATAATTCCTCCCATTAGCTTTATTTCAAAACCCTGATTCTGCTTGAGAAAGCCTAATTTTCATATTTCACCTTATCTTCGTCCCTCTCTGGATGGCCGATCAGGACCATTCAACTGGACTCAGACTTACCTTTGTCCTGATTCTCCCCCTGCCCTCCCAGATCCACAGAGGCATAACGGCCTGTGACAATACAGAAATTAGGGGGCCGGCACAGCAGTCATGCCTCGTCTTTGTCATAATTGCGGCTGTCAGATCTGTTTCATGATGTCTTCTGCCAAATAATTACCCCGGCGCTGTGCTCACTGGGGGGAGAGAAAGTGCACGGCAGACTACTTTTTGGCTCTCGTTTCTCAGGTAAGTCATTTAACACAGCACAGTTTGTTGGCCGGCTTCCCTCCGTAAAGACTCCGTAAAGACTTTTGGAGCCAGTTCTTGTGACTTAAAAGGCTGGCAGGGAGACGGGCGAGCGCGATGTCTGGGATCAAAGCTGCAGACATGCCGATGCAGAAGTCCTACTTTTCACTGTGTGCTCTTCAAGCTACAGCTGCACCTTTGCTCAGCCTGTGGGAGGAATAAAACAAGCACTCCTTGCCTTTTATGTCATCACACGCTCATAAATCCATACATCTTCCATATCTTTATCTTGACAGCTTGATATCAGTATTTTAAATTAAGTGCAAAAGCAAAGGACTGGATGTAGAAACATTGAAACATGAGTCTGTGTATTCAGTGGTGAATCACATGTTTTATTGCATGCTTGGTAATGCTTTACTTAACCTACATAAGAGGGATTATTTAGGAAAAGCAAGTTAAACCAGTCAGATGTGAAAAGACATTTTCCGAAGAGGGTTTTGTTCATTTTATGCTTAAAAGAAAAGTTACATTTCAAATAATTACTACATTTTTCTGTAGCACTAATGGAGGTTCAGGCTGTACTGAAGGTCTTTGATTTCACTTATTTACACATTACACATATTGCACACATTACACAGACAACCTGTTCTGCTGATACAAGGAAGCCACAAGCCTTAACCCTTAAAAGAAAATGAGTCAAAAAACGACTTGTCTTATACTGGCCCTTTATGCAGCCCCATAGTTCAGCCTTCTTTACTCAAAATGGAAACTTCTCAAATACATCCGTACATGTTTGAGCCCAAATGCGATCTGAAATATGTGAGTGGCCAACCCAAACAACCCGTGGACCAACGTTAGCAACAACCTTCATTATGAGGACGAAGTACGATGTAACTTTACAAATGGAGCGTTCAGAGCAGTTTGAAGTCCTGGCTTTTGACTTGCATACATTCACCTCAAGTTTTGGAACTTTGACCATGTTTAACACAGAAATGACAGAAGATCACAAAAAGCATGATAGTGTCCCCTTTAAGGATTTAAGTTTAGGTCAAGGTTAGGGTCAGGATTTGTTTTACCAATGTAGCAGTTATGGTTAAAGTTATGGCAAATCTCCAGGGATTGAACTGAAGTCCTCCTAAGTGACAAAAACAAGTTTGTGTGTGCATTAGGGTCTGGATTTCCCTGCCAGCGCAATACTGGAAATGTTTAGATAACGTTGGATTATCAGTCACCCTGGGGGGTAAAGCTACATCTCACACACACACACACACGCACGCACACTCAGTGTCAGCCAGCACTCCTGTTAACACCAGTACACAGCTTGATGCTTGTAACATCACATCTTGCTGTGTAGAAACTGTAGAAGTATCTTGTCAGCAGTGGCATGGGGGTGTTTGGAGAGCCTGTGTGTGTGTGTGTGTTAGTGAGGCAGGCAGGGGGTCTGTAGGGGTTTCTGCAACAGGCGCCAACTCTCTAAAAAATAAAAATAACAATTTTTTTAAAAAGACAAAACCTCCCCAAAAGGAACATTCAGCCGGGGTCTGAGCTGCTGAGCACAAAACCCAATTATAGAGCAGGGAGAAGGGAGATTGGATTATACACAAACACAAACACACGCACACATACACACACACACACACACAGTACCACATGCACACTTTGGCCCATTTAGCTTCTTTAACAGTAGCTGTGCTCCACTTATCCTAATCAAGACTCTAATAGCATCCTGAGAAGAGGAACACCAGGGTTTGTGAATGTACGTGTGTGGAGAGTTCTCGCTGAAATTTACTCCTATGAATGGTTGAGCCCTCACAGCCAGCAGCCTCACACACTCTCACATTCATACACACACAAGGTGCAGGTTGTTTTGTTGTTTGAAAAATGAAATGTATGGTAATTTGGTAATGCCGAGCATATGTAGTTAATCCTCTTAGTGCCTCCCTGTGAAGACTCTTGCCCTCTCTTTCTTTCCTCTCTCTCGCCACAGTAACTGTAACAAACTAATTTTCTATATTTTTCTTATTGTCAACCAATCTCATGTTTGGAGCCAAACCAACAATGCACTGATCTACTAACAAGTATTGTGTGTGTATCCAAAGTCTGACCATTCCTCTGTGCCGTAGACCTCCGTTGTTGTCCAAAAACTATTAAAAACACATCAATGAATCACACCGCTGCACTGGGTGACATGTTCCTTCACCACGAAAGGTTTTGTTCATGTTAGTTTGTTTAGAAACGGCTCCAAAGACTAATAACAGCGATCACGTTTTCAGTCTCCAGAGAGTAGTTCTGTGTAAGGCAGACTCCACTGAGCATGTGTGGGAATGTGCTTCTGTTTACAGCTTCACTAGCTTGTTGTGCTACATATCACAACCTCTTGACTTTGTACTACATTGTACATTGTAAATAACTTTAGGCAAGGCAACTTTATTTGTATAGCACATTTCAACAACAAGGCAATTCAAAGTGCTTTACATAAAACATAAAAGGCATCAAGACAGAATGTAAAAGCAACACAACAAAGGAAATATAAAAGACATTTAAATACAATTAAAAAGTGTTAAATTGGAAATAAAAATAAGCTAAAATAGAATAAGACAGATAAAACAGGAGAATAAGTTACAGTGCAGTGTAAAATATTCATCAAAAGCCTCAAATTTGATTTAATAAGAGGCAGCAGCAAACAGAAAAGTCTTCAGCTTTGATTTAAAAGAACAGAGTTGCAGCAGACCTGCAGTTTTCTGGGAGTTTGTTCCAGATATGTGGAGCATAAAAACTGAGCGCAGCTTCTCCACGTTTAGTTTTGACACTTTAAGTCAAGAAGCTGTGATATGTAGCGCAACAAGCTAGCGAAGCTGTAAAAGGAACCGTGTTCCTGCACATGTGCTTTATAAAACAACATTTGAGGAGGTCATCTTGGACTTTGGGTAACAGTGATGGACATTTTTAACCTTTACTCAGATTTTATAGACCAAACGACTAATCGATTAATTAATAAAATAATTGACAGATTAATCGAAAATGAAAATAAAAGAAGGAAGGCCAATAGATGATGTAAAGTGGGAAAAAAATAAAAGGATGATTGAAAAAGCAAGAGAGCACTTTGTGTTTGAGTGCAGTGCACTCTCATCTCAGTGTGAGTGTACTGACCCATAAACAGTGTGAAAGTGTTGGAAAAGTGTGTGTTTGTACACGAGGCTGAGCTGTGTGTGTGTGTGTGTTTGTGTTTATGTTTTCTTGCAGCTCTACAGTACAGTTAGTGCATTTGCATTGTGTGTTTGCAGTTTGCCAACCTCAGCTTGACTCGGCTCTAATTGCCTTCTTCTACACTACACACACACTTACAGATACCTAATGACATATGTTATTTTTGTTTTGTAGCTCAGAGCGTAGAGCCTGGTGCTAAACTAGATGATGGCACACACACACACACACACAGCTGCTGCTCTTCTCATTCAGACAGCATTACACCTTGTTTCCTGTGTCAGGTTCCCTCTGGCTGCAAGAGCTGTCAAAGAGGTGCCTCTCTGGTAATCCATACATCCACACACACATCTGTGTGTGTGTGTGTGTGTGTGTCTAAAAGATACTGGTAGCCAGTCTGTCTGGTTGTTTTAAACCCATAAAGAGTGATGTGCAAACTTCCTGCTTGTTTTACGAGCTTTAGATTTAGTTTTTATCAACTGCTGCTTCTTGAACTTGCTGCATATTTTCTTGGAGCAGATGTTTGTTTTTTTTTATTACACGCTACTCGCTAAAGTACTGCTGCATTTTTACACCCTGGAAAGAAAGTTTTGCTGCTTTTACAGCCTGCCAAGCGGTACAGGGTCGAGGATTTTGTCTTACAAAAGCTATTACACACTGTTTCAGTCTGTTCAGTCCACAACACAATATGGACAAATGCTTTTCTATGTGAGTGAAGGATGGAGAGTGTGAGGAAGTGTAGGGGATGTGGGTTTATGTGCATCTTCAGGTCATATTTCAGCTCATGGAAGAGTGATGTCAGAGCATCTCCTGAAGGTACTGTGACATTATAAATTGGGGTGGAGCCAAAGAGAGCAGCACAAACTCACATCACTAGATGGCAGCATATTGAGGCTATTCTACCAGTTTTTTGTTTGTTTGTTTATGGGAGGTATGAGATAGTGTCAGGCCGAATTCACACCAATTGTGGTGAAAACGCCAGTCCTCCCATTCATTTGAATGGGGGTAGTGCGTTTAGGTTGTGGGGGTGGGGTCTGCAGGGGTGCTGCAGCGGCCTGCGGCGAGAGAGTTGAAGCAGAATCAACTTTTGGAGAAACGCAACCTGTCGTCACACTGCGGTGGCAAATCACAGCCGCTGTACAACCCTGCCATGAGGGAGGACAAAGATGTTACTAGGACGAGGGGAGGGCATTTCTCTTCGTTCGATAACGTTAAAAGTAAAGTTAGGCTTTGCTGACGGCTTCCTGAAAAAGACGAGAGCGACAGAGAGAGCAGCGGTGGTCAAGCGAGTAACCCTGTGGAGGTGTGCCGCAACGCCTGACTTGGTCTGAATACGAAATGTTTCATATCTAAAAGGATGTTGCTGTAAACTATATCTTGCTTTATCCATTTTATGTAACTTCTTGGGTTTGGAAGTCTTCCTTGCCAGACCTAAAATCATGTGTCTGCAAGGAGCCAAATTGAACAGTGAAAAAAGGTTTTATATGTCTAATTTATTTTTCAGTGAGTTTACATGATGTTCTCTCCCTTTCAAAAGCAGAGAAGTATGATGGCACACAGAGCTACTTGGACACAGTTCTGGGTTAACTGTTAACAGCGTATAAAGCAGCTAATTTAGCTTTGTGCAGCCTGTGTTTAAAGTTAAACCTTGGCTGGGAATGTGCAACATGACACTGGTTAGTAGCCAGCATGCATGTTAGCTTGAGTGCCAGCAAGTAAACCTGCCAACGGGACATCCTGTGACCTTTCGCCTTTTCCTCTGTCTGATGGGTCTGAAGTTACAGCAGAAGTTTCATGAAACATTATCCAGATGGTATCACTCAAAACAAGATTGCAGTTGTGTTGCAGTGCGGGGCTCCAGCAATGCTCACAGCTGCCCCAAATTAAAATTTGGTTACAGATTCATAAGCTCCCCGCAAGAAATCAGAGGCATTTAAATGGGTCAGAAATCACTCGTCGTTAATGTTTAATTCAAGTTGCATTTTTTACATTCCTCTAAGGTGGAAAACTGTGATTTAGAAACTTGTTCAGCCTCAAATCCCTGGTTGCACGGTAGCTGAGAGATCACCTAACATGACTTTCACCACGCCTGAGTGGAGAGTCGATGCATTATTAAAAACTCATATGCACATGGATGTGAGGGTCGAATCCGACTTGCAGGAGAATCCCTGCAGAGCGAGACACTTTTAATGCATCTTCTTCCTCGTGTTCAGGAGTATTCAGAGGATAAAACAATAAAAAGTGACTTCAGAGCCTTGCTCACAAAGCTATCTACATACTATATGAATTATTTACCCTTTGTTTTGTTAGCCTAAAAGCTGTTGTTCTTTTCTAAGAGCTGTAGACTGTTGTTTTCCAAGCTGTTTGGTGTTGGGGGTGAAACATGTGAACTGGAGGGACGGTGATGTGTCTGCGTCATCAGAGCCGGTCGAACACTGTGGGCTAGCAGGAGCAACAAAACAGGAACAAATTAGGTAGATTTGTCAAACAGGATTTTGAATTACGCAACGTGGCTTCAACATGAAATCTTTTTGAGTGAATGCAAATGAGTTTCGCCAGATGTGAGGAACCTGTAAACTGGATAATGAATGAGTCAGCTCCTCCAAAAGGCTTACAATGAAAGAAAACAAGCTTCTGAGATTAAATGCCAGCAGCATGCATTATATATCACTGCAGGTCTGTGGGATGAAATACAGTATGTGATTTACTTTTTGTACTTTCTGTACACCTGCATCTATGTCACTGTAATCAACCCTTTAACTTTATTTATGATTTATGTAATTTTATACCCCTCTGTGGTTGGTGTCTTTATATGATTTTGCAGCTCCATGCCTTGAAAGTTCAAAAATATTAAGTGGTGAGGTATGAGTGTGCATTTCTATTCTTGACCCTCCTAAATGGGTCATCCGCAGTTACTTCAGGCTGGAATAATCCCAGCAGAACGGCCCACAGTTATTTTAGTTTGGTGTCTTTTGCGGCACGTCATTGGTTTGATATGACTTAAGTCTTTGCTATCAAGCAGATGTTTCTATTAAACTGCATCTAAATTAATCATCTCATCATATACACCACTGACACGCTCCTAAAATCTATTTATGAAGCTGGTCTGTCTCACAAAACAACCTTTTGTTTTTCCGTTCACGATCCTGTGGCTTCGGCGCTAATCTCTCTCTGTGGTGGACCCTGACTCTTTGGGCCATCTGTTTGATGATCCAGAACCCATTACGTGCTTGATGCTGATATTTGGCTGCAGGAGCGGTAGCAACTATGGCAGGGTGAGGGCAGACAGCTGGATTTATGGGCGTTGGGAGGCCAGTGATCAGCCAGTCATTTGTCATGTCCTACCACCAGGTCCTCTAATTGGACCGGAGGCATGGGGGGAAAGTTGAATCAATGAGCTAAGTCACAACTTTTAAACTCAGCCTTTCCCCCAGACAATTATGTGTGAGTATTAGCATAACAATGCTTACCCTGTGGCAGAGCACACAGTCTCCTGCTATACATACAGATTCCTCAGCTGCTAAATAACATGTATTGGGGGTCAGATGATGGATAGCACACAGGACAGCCATAGACATTCACGATGAGATCACACAGCAGCCAAAGCTATCTCCTTACTCTTTGTGACTGCTTGCAAAATTTGCCAAAGCTTCGATTAAATCTGGCTTTTTGGCAGAAACGGTGACAGTTTTAGGTGTCCTTCAGCTGGGCAGCACTATAACTTTTCTTGTTTTCACAGCTTGCATTGCAAGAAATTAGCATATAATCACTCGGCCGGCATTGAAGAAAGTTGTAGGGTAAAAGCAATTAAATGGCAGCAAATGAATACATTTGAATTCATTTTGGCTGGGAATTATTCTGCAAAACAAGAGCGACACAGCTGTTGCCCTCCAAAAACAGCAATGTTAACACTCTTTCTGCTTGTAGTGAAGTTCCAGAATGATGAGGAGGCAGCTTGAGAGCAGGCAGCGATAATGAGAAAGAGTGGACGGGCTACCTGAAGTTAGAACTCGTTACTGTATTGTCAGGTCGGTGGTGTGCTGTGGCTCAGTAACTTAAATAAATGAAATAGGACGTAGTGCAGCATTTTCTCTCTGTGTGCCGTTCGCATCAGTTGAGCTGCTCAAGTCAAGAAAACATCAAGCAGCTTATTTTCCTTTCACACAACCTTTGAACTGGTTGTTCTGACAACTTTTTTAGCAACATGGAGACGGCAATTTCAAGCAGCTGGATTCGCAAGATCTCAAGATCATACGAGAATCCATCTTGTCAGGCTTCAAGTGATGGATTTGTGTCCAATTAGTGTCCTTGAACTACTGGCAGCTATGGGTGTGGTTTAGGTGTGACGAGAGTGAGAAGTGATAGCCTGTCATAGACGGTGATAGACAGATGGTTCATCCAATCACCAGCCAAGTATTTTTTGAAAGTGCCCGCCCTTTTCCAAACAGTTTCCAAGGACGACTTCTCAGATGGTTCTGTGTAACAAACCATCTGGCTCGTCAGGTTATGGTTTCCAGGCAATGTATCCTAATAATGACTTTGGTGATCTCCAGCACCAGCATCAGGTCAAAATTTTACATTTTTAAATAATTTAGCTTATGACAAAATAACTGCAAAACGATTGAAAACCCCATCAGCCTCCACTGTACCTGTGTTTAGTGTTATGAGCAATTATTAGCAACCTGAACTATAGCATAAATATTGTACCTGCTTCTTAGCATCAGGATATTGCATGTTAGCTCCCTCACAGCTTTGCCTACGTACAGTCTCACAGAGCAGCTAGCATTGCTGTAGACTCTTAGTCTTGTTTTATGTATATTAATCTGTTGTATGTATTTTGTACAAATTAAGCAGAAAAAATTATTTTGTGATAAAGTCTAAAGATACACATATTCTCATGGGATGATGTGTGCCTAATTTGGAACAGTGCACATATAAAAACACGTGTTAAAGGAAAAAACAACCTCAGAGTCTACATTAAATATCATCCATTATCAGTCATTCTTTTTAGTTAACCCATGTTCTTTCAGTGTGCCTCCTCTACTTACACATAAGTTAGTGGTCTCCTGCAATTCACAAGCCCACAGAGGACATGCTTCAAGTGGTTTGCATGAGTACTATTTTGTGTAGTGAACAGCTGTGATGGTGATACTAAAAATGAGAGTGGAAGTTTCCGGTCAAAAAGTGAGTCCCCTGTCAAACCCAACCTGTCCTGTTGCAACATTGCATTTTTGTCTACAGTGTTTCCTGTGCTATTCAAAGTTTTTATTCCCTTTTTTTAACACAAAAAACACAAGAGGCATTACAAACTAAAGCCACCACACAACTCAGAAAGGGGAGAAAAAGGGTTAAAAAAAAGAAAAAGAAAAAAGTTATTTCTAGTGTTTCCTGTGGGTGTAGAAATTGGTCTCTGGTCCTTCTCTTCGACTTGATTTCACCCTGTTTGATTGTTGAACAGAAGTGAAAAATAGCAACTCTTAAAAAAAAAAGTCTAATGTTTGACACCAAAGGAAAAACAACTGTCCATCAGATACATTCTCAGGCATAAAAGAAGCGCTCCTTAAATTAAACTGAGCAGCTCTATCAGGCTGTGCACATCATAAATTACATTTATTGCCATCAAGGTCAATTGGTCAATTTATAATGATATTGATTAAGGGTCACATCACCCTCTTTTAGCATGTATGACACTGTTAACCTGACCCAGCTGTATGTTGCATGTAAACTGAATTGCACACACATGTGTAGTACAAGGCTTCAGTCTCATCAGCTGTAAATATATAGCTGTGTTGACAGAACCAGGTATCCCTCGAGGAGAAGCTGAAGTGGTTTTGCAGCCATCTGAAGCTTCTCTAGCTGCTGTAAGCCATCACATCCCCAGATTGAATTTGCCTCAGTTTCTATCAGCTGCTGGCCCAATTTTAGCCCAATTACATTTTGCTTGCCTGGCAGGCTGCCTTTCTTCGCACTGCCCCTGTCTTGAATGGGAGAGTCCAAATAGTGTTACTGACAGCGACACAAAACTGAGCCCTGTTAATGTTTGACATTTGCTTTTTGTTCTCGAATGGATTTTCATTGAATCAGCTACTTAAGCTGGTATATGGGGCAACCAAGCAATCCCCTCCCTCTTTATTTGTTCAGGCTGAACTGACTCGAGGGTACGGGTTGTTTTTCAGCTTCATCGTGCTTCATTTTCATTCAGAAAGACACTCTCCTTGCTGGGAACTTCCCAGTATGACTGCAGTCTTCTGATGTTGGTGGTTGCACTCATCACTTAGCTTCCCTGTTAACTGATGAGAACACACAGTCCCCTGTGTTCCCCTGTTTGATGTTAACAGTTAGCATATAGAAGCATATGTGGAGGATCATTAGCAGGATCCCATTAAAGCAGTCAGTATGGATGTATGTTATATGGCTCATATATTCATTTTGTTTTGAGTCATTTTTTAAGAAAAAAATGTCCAAATTCTCTGATTCCAGCTTCTCAAATGTGAATAATTTCTGGTTTATTTAGTCTTCTATGATATTAAACTAAAGACCTTTGGGTTGTGGACTGTTGTTTGGGACAAAACAGGCATGTGAGGACATCAAGTTGGCCTCTGGAAACTTGTAATCTGCATTTTTTAATATTAGGTAGCATTTTACAGAAAAATTACAACATCTACTGAATAGTCAGTAGTCACAGCCCTATCAAGCCCTACCCAACAGTGAATCATTGACATAGACTCTATTTGTAAACACGATACGTGACTCCACTTGAAGGCACCGTATTTCTCTCATGTAGTATTTATGGTAGTTAGTTTTTTTATAATACTTTTATACAAATATTTACATATCTTTTAATGTGACTTCAGATTAATTTTCTTAGATTTGTTGCACCATTTTTGGCTCAGATCAGCATGGAAAGGTGCATTCTTTATTCACTTTTACAAACCTCGAACCTGCCCTATATTACAGCCTGTACTAGGATGTACTCTGTGTGAAAGTTATAGATCTATTTCTTCTTTATGCAATTTGGAGACGTCCAGCCGTGTTGGCTGAGCTGGTTCAGTCCTAAATCAAATCTTAAGGCTAGATATCTTTCTCCAGGGGGGAATGAAATAACCCCTCAACTCCTTAGACATTAAATGAACGATTCTCAGGTATGGGTCCCTGTAGGGGACAATCTGATTGGGAGGAGGGGAGGAATTGCTACTACCACTCATGCTGCTGTCTTCTCTATAGCTCCCCTGGCTCGGACTTGTCAGAGCAGGGGGGGCTCCCCGGCTCCCCTGCCCTGGCCACTTTAAAAGGTCCGTGTTAACAGCGAACCCGGGGTCAATCCCATTCTGCTCATGGCCTATTCAGGAGGCAAACAGGACAAGGATTTGGAATTGAGTGCAACCTTCCTGATTCCCCTGAGACCAGGGCTGAAATGGACTCGCACTCTGAGCTGTGGCGTGCAGTCGAGTCCGAGCCAAAGTCTCCTATATACTGTTAGCTGCTGTGCTAATTTTACCCAGCTCTACTAAGAAAGAGTTCCTGACATGAATGCCAGCCACAGAGCCATAACAGGAAACTTATTTCTGAGGTGATCCCTGCATGCACACAGACTTATTATTAACCCCGGTAACCTCCTTACCCAATTTAAGGCAAAGCGATCTAAATATTCCACATGGCGTTCTTGTTTTACCAACAACAAATATACACATACAGGTTATTAATACCATCTGACACTCCCACTGCCCAAACACACACACACAGATATGTAGTGAAACACACACTCAAAGACATACATGCATTTCAAAGGTTTGGTATAACGAAATTTCCCAGATCTTATTGTGTGAAACAAAAGGAATGCCGTTGTTTTAAAACGATTCACGTGTCAGAGCTTTTGTTTTTCCCTCCTGTAAGAGTCATAAAATGTCATAAAGTTGCACTTAAATCCACTTGCACTTGCATGCTTGATGTACAAATGAACCTTTAACTCCTTTAACCTTTGTATTTATCAAGCTATTTTACAGGGAATTAAAGTTGCTAATTAAAAGCGCTCGGACTTTCTCCTTTTCATACTGTATTCATGTACTTTTCTTTTTTTAAATAACTTTCTAAAATCAATCTTACTGCTTTCACTTGTGTAGTTTTATACTCCAGGAAGGATTTACTGAACAGCCTGAAGTTCTGCTGTTCTGGTCCAATCAGAAGGATTTTCCATTTATAAGTTTGCTTTGAACCTCTTTTCCATCGCAAGGCAACTTTTAGAAAGTTATCTGATGAAGAACAAATTATCACCAACCAGAGAGCATCACTGAACTTGGCCCTTTTACAGTGACCTTTTGTACTAGTTCAGAAAAGGCCGGGGGCAGGTGTCTCTCACCTGTTATATGCAAACTGAGAGATTGAGAGGAATTGTGATACTCGGCGTGACAAACTGATCTCACTCTTCCATGTGAATTGCTCCTTGCAGTCAGAACATTTTACCTGAGAGATAGTCCCTCCTTGTAATAGCTCAGATGCACAGAGAGGTGCAATTCTGAGTGTCTGTCGCTGTGAATCTGGTTTTATACTTTTGCTGGAGTGCTTTTTCTTGAATTGGCACATCCTGTTTGGAATTTAAAATGAATGTTTGTAGAAAACATAAAAGTGTTGCCTTTCTCAATTTTTTTCAAAATTCTGTGTTTATTGGTCACAAACGGCTAATGGATGTGTTGGGCTTGTGTATGTGAATTCAGCATGATAGACATCCTCACTATAAGTGAGACAGCTGTCACCAAGCTCCTCTGCACCTTTGTTGGGAATCCTTTGGGCTTTTCGCTTTACTCAAGTTGAAACATTTTCAACTCAACCGAAAGCATTTTCCTTTCATCTACCTGGAATAAATCTGCATCTTTCACTCCTGTTTGCAGCTTTTTCTTTTGATTTTGTGTGCATTTACATTTAGGTTGACATACCTAAATGCACCTTTAAAGAGGCTTTTAAAATCTAATTTTAATGTCTGTTAGGTACATTGGTTGACATTTTCCCACCTAATATTGTTTAGTTTCTATAATCTATATTACTGCAGAGACCTCAAATTAAACTGGCTTTTTGAGGGGTTCATTATGATGATAAATGTGTTTAGCAATCTATAAACCTGACTGAGACGTCAAATTAGAAAAGTTGCATACATACTTTTTTGAGTGGCAGATTGGTTTGTTTGAAAAATGCAATATCATCACGTAAAAAGTTTGGTGAAGCATTTTAAATTCAGTTTCATGTCTCTCATGTCTAACTCTACATCAAGGTAAGACTATTACTAGGAATAGGAAATATAGTACATGTGTGTACATCTTCATAAACGCATTATTACTTTTTGAAAATGATACATAAGGCATCCAGAATATTTCAATGTGTTTTGTCATTCGTAATTGTGCCGGTATAAAAAAAGATATGGCATCTCTGCTTATTAAATGTCACCCTTTGAAAACATTATATAGCTTCAATGAAGCATTGGAACAAACAGTGTTGTAAGCCTTGTTCATATTAAATTAAAGGGGCAGGTCAAAATGTAAAGATATTAATTTGCATCTTCTGCATCATCTGTTTGTGTGTTATTTAGTTTAGTTTCACAGAGTTAATACTTATCATCATATATCTTAGCTTGTGTATGTCTGTTAGATGGTTAGATTGTTTCTGTCATGGAAAAACTGCAGCGCTTGGTAGCAACCCACTTTCCCATTAGCTCTGAAGGTCGCTCCTCCCTCTCCTCCCTGAGCTGAAACATTAACGTTGTGTGCAGAGATTGCCCATGAAACGTTTGCCCTTACATAAATCATGTTACACATCTGGCCACAGCTGTGCAACGATGCACAGACACAAACTTGCAATTAAACACATGTACATCACACATAAATAGCTCATAGAGATCATATCAACTCTCATGTTCTCTACAGGAGTGCCATTCCCCTCAGCTGGCTGCTTTCCCTAATTAAATTTTCATTCTGCGGTCTCTGTCTGTGTCTTTCAACATGACCTATAGCTACTCCCACATTTTACTGCATGCTTACTGCTTGACTTTCCTCTGCACTTGAACGCAGTTACCAAGAGGAGTTGTTTTAAAGAATTATGTTTGGCTCTTATTTTTCACAGAAAATTAAAAGTAATGGTTCAGTACTAGCACAGAAATTGCAGCAATTCATTTATTACAACAAATCTTTAAAGTCCCCCTCCATGAAAAAATGAGTTTTATGGCAATAAAATAGACTATGCGCAAGGTTAGACCCTTTTGCACATGCAAAAATGGCAAGTTGAGCTCTGCACAACAAGGACACCTGATGATAGATCCAACCAGGAGAATTTAAAAAAAAAAAAAGGGTTTCTGTAAGGCCTACTGCTGTGTACCCTCTTATACCTTCCTGTGTCAGTATATAAGGGATCATTTATGGGTCTGGACCTGAGGCTCAAGTTTTCTGTCCATTAAGATGTCTGCTTTAGTTACCATCTCAAATGGAGCAAAGCCTCCACATGTGACAGTCACCACCCATTACGAAGTGTCCGCACCATAAGCACAGCTGCCCATGGATATTCCCGTCATGAGAGGATTATTAATCATCCGGCTAAATCCGATTTATGGACTGTAAAATGATATACGCATCTGAGCATATGCAGGCACTGGAATATTGATTTAGCTTTGGCTTTAAGCTAGCCATAAGACATTGTCAGCTCGGTGTTATGAGCTATTGAAAAATAGCAGGCATGCTAAAGGGTGCATCCAACTAGCAGCAGCCTTTCTGCCTTTTTTTTAAAATCCTATTTCATTGTCTAGTTGGCGATGGTGCCCAAGACTTTTAATCAACACTGAAGCAGTCTCACTCCACCTGCAGCAGAAATCTTTCAGTGTTTTACAGCTTTAAGTATAGAGGATAAGAGTTCAAAGTGTGAAATGGTTTTCTTATGGTGGTGCTCACATTTTGTAAACCAGAGCATAAAACTTTACTCGGCTATTATGGACCTCAAAGTACCTGTAACACAAACTGGTGCAATGAGTGGAAAGAGTTCCCCAGACTATGACACCGAGTGATATAATCATGTTTCTTAAATTCAGTTTTCTTTTTATATTTCATACATCTGTTCTATATCTATAATGAACAATTACTGCATTTTGTACAGTCTTGCATTTATCTTGTTACAGTAGAAAATTTACAGCAGAAGTAAATCATTATTTTGTATGAATGTAGAAGACTCAAGCTACTAGTTACTACATATTAACTGCAAAAAAGTGAGAAACAACTTTATCTTTTTTAAGTCGTTCAGCCAGATATACAGTGAAATATCTTTATCATTCACATTAATATGCACAAAGAGTTTAACATATGTTTCTGTCGTTTGCCACTTGTCAACATAAAGATGACATATAGGTGTGTGAGGATATGATAATGAGTATAAGAGAGTGATTTTATTTATATATTTTCGGCAGCAATGAGTCAAGTGTGCCCTCATGTTTCATGTCTTTTTTCTGCTTTGCCTTGACAGAACAACACGTCATGGAGCCCACAGTCGTGTCAGGAGTGTACCTGCTACAGCGACGTGGCCATCTGCAGGCCCACCCACTGCCCTAACCCCCAGTGTGACTTCCAGAGGGTAAGACAATGAACAGAAGGAATCTGGGTGTTTTTCATTCTTGGATATGAAACTACAGGTCATATCCAAGGTAATAAAAAAGTTTTTTTTTTAAAGAATATATGGCTCTAAGCCAAAAAGATTGTTTTTCTGTTTTTCTGAGAACAAGACATGTTAGGTAAGGTTTTCCAACAAGCTAAAATTGCACAAAAAAGCAAAAAAAGGACATTTGGTTAGAGTATAAGTTTTTTTATAACATGATGTTTCATGACATTGAAAGGTAACGTTAAGCAGTTTAGCTAGTTAGCGTAGCTGGTGGCTAAAACTTCTTTTTTAGCTTAATGCTAAATGTCAGTTAGGCTAACTTAGCTACACTAATGTGAGTCGATTTATTTTTAAAAGTTAGCTTTAGTATCAGCTTCATGAGATAAACTTCCAACTTTCTGACCTCTTGTTGTTTGTAACAAACAGTTTGTTGAATTCATGATGTTGAAAGACGTGTAGGCTAACTAGCGTGTCAAGATAGCAATGCAGTATGGTATGGCTGCCTTAAGTTTTCAACGTCAGTTAGCTTAGTTGCCTAACTGACGTTAAAAGAATTAGTGTCAAGTAGCTAAGTAGTTCACATAGTTGACTTTATTCAGTTCGTAAAAAGAGCACTATTCTTCCATAGAAAGGGATTTTGGAGGCAGGTTTTGTGTTAATTTGTTAACTAGCTTAAAGGACGGGATCACTGCCCTAACTGCCCTAACTGCCCTAACCCCCAGCCCTAACCCCCAGTGTGCCTCATATAAGCTTCAGATAAACTTCTTTAAGATTATTTTTTTTGCATTTTTGCCTTTATTGGATAGTGGACAGTGAAGAAGGAGGGGAGAGAGAGATGGGTATGATATGAAACAAAGGTCCCTGGCTAGAATCCAGTAAGGGGCATTGCGGTTATGTGGCATGTGCAGCAACCATTTGGCTAACGGGGGGTGCTCCTTCACATCAACTTTTAAATGCATTTTTGCACAAAATGACTGTGTGGACACACTGTGGATTTTGGCCCCCATCACTTACATTAAAAGCACATTTGAGTAGTATGAACCAGAGGAATGATTACAGCGAGGAAAACCTCTTTCACTGTTCATATGGACACCTGACTGTTGTTTTAAAGCAGACTTGGAAGAATTGTGAACCTGTCCTTTAAGCTCTTGCTACATATAATGTTGCTTAATTGCTACTCCAGCAAATAACGAAGCTGAAAACTCCATTATCTTACTTTCACTCATTAGGGCTGTCAAACAAACAGCACAGACTGAACAGCTAAAAAACAGAAGCAGGGAAGTCAAAGAAGTCTGCCCTACATTGGCCAACATGTGGCATAATGTAAGATGCTGTATCCAGTGGAGAAAAGGGAAAACACAGAGGTTTAAGTTATCAGAATATTTCTCCTTCCTAAGCAACTCTGCCTTTGTGAAAAACTTTTAGAATTAAACTTTCTTTTGACTGAAAGTGTTTGGAATTGCACAAAAAAGGGTAGGAGCCTTTGTAAAGAGGTTTTATGTTCCTTTATACCCATGGCTTATGTGTTTTTTGTGGTTAAAGATGAAGACGTAGTCATAAGCCACTGGGCAGCAACCAGAATCATTTCAGTAAGTGAATAAAATGTGAGGCCTTGAATTTGCAGGATCCTTGTTCCATGATATTTTAATCTCCCTCTCTCAATTTCACCTTGAAGTGCAGAACCTCTTTTAAGGGTCCATCTAATCACTCGTCTTTGTAAGTTGTCCTTACAACAAGAATCAATGAACTGACAGACTATTGACAGTGAAGTTTGTTGATTGCACCATTTCATTTGCCACAATAACAGCTGTTTGGATACTGTTAGTTCCTGCCTACCCTTTTTTTGGTTCGAATTCACAGGGACACATTTTCAAAGCTCTTCAAAGCTTTTTTTAATCTATCTATCCACCAGATCCTCCCCGTGCTTCTTCATAAATGTGATTTAAACGTCAAGCCTGTGGTGACAGCATCAAATCCAATCCCAACTCTGAGCTAAAGCAACAATCAATGCCTAATGCTTTCCACTCTGCTGGCTAGCAATCCAATGTTAATTAAAAATTAGTCATCATGCTCACCAAGCCTTGTGCACCTCTCATTTAAAAAGCTCTTAAAATGTGACTCCCTCTCACCTACACTGATAATAAAGTATTAGGTTTTATCATCTGCCTGTCTCTGATTATAGGGCTTTCTTTTAAAATCCACTGCCATTATCTGCAAGCATACATTTTAGTCCCTTATCGACTTCGAAAAAAACCATCTCTGAATTTGAAAGGAGTATCTTAATATTTTCTGTATTAGTCCATCCACTCTCTGTTATTCATCTGCCACAGATGTGTGTGTCTGGACAGGATGACTCATATCTGTGTTTGTTGTTTAAAACAGCATAATGACTGATAGAGCACACAGGATACCATTAAGTTATATGATGCTACACAAATGTTAGAGATGTGAAATAGGGTGAATTTCTAAACCAAATTGGTCATCTGAGCATTGTCCTCCCAAAATTTGAAACTTCAAATGTTAGTTTTGTTCAAAAACACACATGTACAGTAAGATCAGAAGGATCTTTTTGCCGATATTCATACTAAAATGAATATATACAATATAAATATATAGTATCTATTGTATCTGTACATACATATTAGAATAAAATAAGAATGGAAAATATATAGGCCTATATATGTTATAGTATGCCAATAATACCATAAAACTGTACAGAAATATGCATTTTTGTTACAATCTGATAATATTACATGGGCGTAGGAAGCATTGAAAATGTGGGTGGGACAAATTTTATCTGGCTATGCTGGCATGAGAAAAATTATGGGTACATTTTGTAATTTCATCCAGAGGAAGTGGTTGGCCCCAGATCACATATTTTAAAATATTAAAAAGTTAAAAGTGCAAAAATTGATTCAATGACTAATTCAGAACCATCTTTAATAAGAACCACTCACTGTTTATTTAAACTTGAGGATCTCTTTATGCTTGCATGCAATTGCAATTTCTGTTAAATGAGTTTCTTTAATGTTTAAAATCAAAGAGTAAAGTGGAGACGACTGTAGTCAAAGTGTCCCTGTGCATTCTCCAATAAACTACATTCATCTTTCAATCATTTCTGCCACTATGAGGAATCAGAGGCCTTTGTCTCAAAACTAGATTATGTTGTTAGCCAGTTATCTTGGTGGCTTTGTTTTCACACACAACACTGCTGCCGAGAGGCACTCCACATAAATATTTAGGGCAACATTTCATGACAAAAGGCATCAATATATAACAACCATCTGCCACCTTTCATGAAAAGCAATAGTCTTGTGTCAGAGTGTCACAGGTTTGAGGAGTGTGTGTGTGTGAGCAAATCCATCAAGTTAGCTGGATAACATCATAATAGCTTTGTGGCACAGACCCCTGATATATACTTTTTGGCTGAAAATACATATTTGCTAACATTTCAAATAGCAAATTACTTAAAATCCAACACATAGAACCCAAAAAAATCTCATGAACTATTGAAATGAATGTGACACAATTCATCACCAACAATGACTTAAGGGGGTTGATGCCTTTTGATGTTTTGTATTTAATAAATTTCATAACCTCACACAATTATCAGGTGCCCATTTGTATCAACTAATGTAATGGCGGCACTGCAGTAACACTTAAAAATTTAAAGATAATAAAAAATAAAAGCTTACAGCTACAGCTCCTCCCTCCTTCATCGTTTTCTTCATTAGTCCCCTTCCTCCCTTTTTGTTTCCTGGTTTACTTCACTTATTCCTTCTTTACCTCCTCATTTCACCCATTTCTTTCACTCCTTCTCTGTTAGTCATTTGCCTTCTTACTTTCCTCTTTCCTGTCATGTTTCCCTTCCTTCTACCTAGTGTTAGCGGTGACTAATAAAGGTGACAGTGTTACTGCAGGATGACTGTTCAAAACCAGCACTGACAAGACTACATTTTAGTGTGATACTGTAAACGTGCAGAAAATGCTTAAAATGGTTAAGGTGCCTGCCACACAACTGCATCAGTAATGAATGAACTCTGTTTATGAACCATCCATCTTTATTTGCAGCAATAAAACCTCAAATTGGATCAAATTCTTGTACTGCAGCCATGTTTTGGTGATTAAATTTTAGGCGGCAGAGAGAAAAAAACTAGAGGGATAGAAACAAAACAAAAAATGAAAAGCTCTACAGAGGAGACATGAAAATAAGCGCCTAAATATATGGAAAACAGTAAGGTTTCATTTATTAACACAAAGTTGCTGTTAGAGTAGATACGTTTTCTAGATGCTGTCAAAGTTCAGCATTATTTGGCCGGTGATCTTGTTTTTATTTTGTGTGCTCTGTGGTTAGTAATGATAACAATGAGCTGAAACCTTCAGTCTGTTTATTGAAGATGAACTACAACCTGCTGCAAAGCTCACTTTCCATCTATTTCATTGTTCTGCTCGTAAATCGGTGCATGTCTGTTCAGTTTTTTTCTCTTTTTCAATTGACACGAGACATTTTCAGAAGCTCCTAGGGGGTTGTTTTGTCCCACCTTACACAAATTGTATTCCTCCCCTCCTCCTACTTCCATTTCATATAATTTGTATTCACAAATAAACAACACCTAAAGTATTCACTGGCTCCGTGTCTGGCCCTTCCCACCTTCCCATTTGCTTCCTGCCATTCCGCCACAGTTAGGGAATGTAGGCAGCGTAGCTAAAGGACTGCGTTGTGAATCTATATTATAATACATTCAGTGTGTTTGCTCTGTATTCTACATGCCGTGCACGCCTGAAAGAGTCTTCATATTTTCCATATTGTCGGTCCTGTGGTTTTGTTTGTGTTGTCATGTCGGTTAATTTACATGAAAATGAACAGACAGTAATTGACAACTTTTGTATTCATGCTGGTGTAAGTGTGTGTGTGTGTGTTTCTTTTCTAAAGGGCGAGCGTTTGAGGATCCCTGCCAACAAGTGCTGTCCGGAGTGCCTCTCCTCGTCCCAGGGCTCCTGCCAGTATGAAGGAGTCATTTATGGAGTAAGTGAAAGTGACAGAGGAGGGAGAGAAGACTCTTCTTCTCATTCTTTCCATCTTCTTTTCTCCTGATCATCCATCCCTCCAACCAAATAATAATGTGCACAGAAAAAGATGCAGCCTTTTTTGATCAATTCAAAGACCCTATTTATAACTGGTATGAACATGCAATCTGTATCTGAATAATGACATCTGATCACTGGCCTTTGCATGTATTCCTGGTATTAACAATCATTCTCATTATATCACTGTGGGTGGAACTCAATATGCAAATTAGGTAAGTGAAGCTGGCAAACTTATCAACAAACATGGTGCGTCCAAGGTCAATAGAAGCAATCCATTTAGCTTTTTTTTTCTGCAGCTTGAGATTGCAGAAAAAGTTATGTGTTGATTTTGTTTTTTCTTAAGAATGTGGTCAAACTGTACAGATGCCTTTTTACACCTGGTTGAGATCTGATCACACTGCGAGCCAGATCACCTGCAGATGGTGTCTGGTTGAGCCAATTGCCCTGCACTCTATATGCATTTACATTTTTCAGTAACGTGTTCATCCTTATCCTGATAAGATATACAGCTACAGATGTTAATACCAGGTGAAAATGGAAAAAAAAAATGTATAGAGTCATACAAAATGAATCCTTCTCAATCATCACTTATGACCCACTAGAAGTGTGTGGTGGTGTCTGTATCTACAGAGACTCTGCCCTCTGCCTGTTTTTTCTTATTTTCTTATTATTTTGTTGTGTTTGGGACATTTCTGGGTTTCAACCTTTGGGCAGTGGGTGTGTAGCCCCCAGCCAATAACAGCATGCAGGTGTAAGGTCGGGACTCGTAGCGTAGCAACCAGGTTACATGGCTGAATGCTGTGTTTACAAACACCAACCAACAAATCCTGCATAGTATACCTTTTAAAGGGATTCATGTATCAAATTTGGTCACTGCTGTAAAAAGAGACCTGCCCCCCTTTTCCCGCCTCTGTCCCACTAAATCAACAATTGCTGTCTTGTTCATCTTCCATCGGGTGGCCTCCGGCTTAACAAGCTGGACTTTTTGGCATCCATTTTGGATACAGTACAGTACATGTTGTCCTAAAAGGGAACAGCTTTTTCTCTTGGCCAAGTTTGGAGATACCATTTGTGTTGCTTCCTTGGTGAAGTGGCGCTTTACATGGATCTGAACTACCAGGAGAGGAGGTTTGGAGAGGAGTTGTGACCTTTTGAGGGCTTTACTGCATCTTTACTAAAAAACCACGACTGCTGGTACAATTATCTCTGTTGCTGCTCCTTTCCCAGAAAGGAACTATGTGGAAAATCTTGTTTTTCCTCTTTTTGCAGACGTCCCACATCACAAAGGACTGGGATTTTTGTGATGTGATGGTGCATTGCATGTTCAACATGTCTTTGAAAGACACCCAACAACACCAACAGCAATATTTGGGGTTTTGAATCTACCAGTCTCCAATATCTATTATCTTTTTTTTCTTTAAAGATACTAACTGTAACCAGGGACAGCTCCAGAATCAGCACCCCGGACAGCGCTTACGACCCAAACTTTAAATTTAACATACATTTTACAGATGATGTGAAGAAAAATTATACAGTATTGTCTGTATGTCAAAATCATAAAAGGTGTAATTGTTTCCCACAAATGTCTATACTATTCAGGGAAAAAGCATTTAAATAAATTTTCCATTAGCAGGCATACTAATGATATATTTCCTGCAGGGGAAAGAGGGTTTATTGCAGGTTTCACAGCCTCACACCTCAGAAAAGGAAATGAATGAATTCTCACCTTTACCATTTTGACTGCAGGCAACACTGACATGCTGATATCTCATTTAGAGTGAAAGAACAAATCTGAACTTATACTGTATATCCACACATGGATGTATAACATACAGTATATATCTAATTCATTCCCCAGAGAGGGCTGTGTAAGAATGGATTCCAGCAATCTATTTCTGTCAATCACGGTATAGAAAAATCCTCATGGTTTTATATAAACACAACGGCCTGAAGCATTTTCTCAACACTAGTATACACATACAGTATGACTCAGAACGATGAAGAGAAATTCACCAACAAGCTTCCTGTTCGCCTTGAGCTGGCATTGCAGCAGTGCCAACTGTTGAAAACCATCTTTAGCTGACCAGGCTGCTCTGCTAAAAGGACTTTTCGTGCAATATTAAATATGAGCACATATGTTTGAAAATGTGAAGGCAATGCCCTCTTAACACCGTGCCTTCTTATTCACATTCACACTCACACACACCCTCTTTTTCACATCCATTTTTATGCCTCTGCGCCAGTGACAGCCGTAGCCAGAGGCATTATGTTTTTCGGGTCTGTACGTCCGACTGTCCGTCCGGCCCATTCTCTCGTGAACACGATATCTCAGGAACGCCTCGAGGGAATTTCATTGCATCTGGGACAAACGTCCACTTGGACTCAAGGATGAACTGACTAGACTTTTAGTCACTGTGACCTCACAAAACACATTTTTGGCCATAACTCAAGAATTATGCTAATTATGACAAAGTTTCACAGTCTCTAAGTGAAGACAGCATGTTTCTCACTGGAAATTATTCACTGGAACCATACATGTAAATATAGTGATAACATTCATTTCGCCAAAAAATATACTTAATACCTTTATTAAATTCCTTCAAAGTCTTCACTACAAATATCATGAGTCTGGACAGACATGGATGTAAACTGCAACTTGACTAGTTGGCGGAGGCGTACAGCTGTGAGGCGGTATTTCTAATTTAATCTGCTTTCTCTCCTTTTTTCCCATGATCTCTTTTTGACACATCTTTCCTCCACCTTCTATCCCCCTCCGTGACTCTGTTTTCTCGTCTGCCACTCAGGCTTAGGCTTGCTAAAGTTGTCTCGTCCCCAGAGAGCAAAACAGTTTTCCTCATCCCACTGTCTCTCTGCTTCTTCCTCTCTTTCCCCCTCTGGATGTGTTTCTGGTGTGTAAATGTCTTTCTCTTTGTGTTTCTCTGGTTCCCACAGCATGACAGCCAATGGAGTCCCTTGCCCTGTTCGGTGTGTATTTGCTCCAGAGGGAGTGTATCCTGCACCACACGCCCCTGCCCCCCTCTCAGCTGTCCTGTAGATCAGAGCCCATTCACCCCAGCCGGAGAGTGTTGCCCCAAGTGTGGCCGTAATGGAGGTAAGGATGGCACCAGGATCACCTGCACATACGGCTTTTTGTTTCTTTTAATGCTACAACAAAGTTCACATTATACTTTTTACATTACATCAGCCGTGTTTGCTTTTTCATTGTCTTTGGGCTTTGAATCCACAAACACCGAAGTTTACAACAATACAACAGTACTACCATGCTGAACTGTGATGGATTAT
The DNA here is from genome assembly GCA_038419695.1 of Scomberomorus guttatus. Classification (NCBI taxonomy): domain Eukaryota; kingdom Metazoa; phylum Chordata; class Actinopteri; order Scombriformes; family Scombridae; genus Scomberomorus; species Scomberomorus guttatus. The sequence goes on along the minus strand of CM076450.1, from coordinate 31,308,046 downwards.
CCAAGTTTCATGCCTGCAAGTACATTTTTATAGCACTGAAAACAACTGAAACCAACGGCTGACTGGAAACAAGACTGACTCTGTTTGCCTAAAAGCATTTAGCGAGACTGGTTACTCCTTGAAAACCATCTCCACTCGTAGGAAGAAAAAGATAATTTGTCAGTGATGTCCTGCTTCATGAATATCACACCATATTTAGACAGGGAAAGACCTCAGGCTGCTACAACAAGCCGCTTCACTTCAGTTGAAGGTTGGTTGAAGGAAGACATGCATGTGAACACAAATATCACAAACACACACAATATAATATCTATCTATCTATCTGTCTGTCTGTCTGTTTGTTTGTTCATTCGTTCAGGTAGTTCTAACCTCTAATGTGTTTTCCTGAGTCTCCGTCCTTTGTTGAGTTTTTGTGCTCCACTCCCCAGGCTGTTTTTCAAAAAAGCTTTTTGAATGAAATTTTTTTTCATCAGACATACCAGTTTGGCAGTAATGACCTAGTTTATCCACTGTTTTGACACAGAACGTCTGAGGCTGTGGACCACAGAATTGGTGCATTGGACACATTATTTTCCAAAATAATACCAAGAGAATACATGCAATTACATTTTTTTCCACAATAGATGTTTTATGAAACCACATGAATTTGACTCAGTCCAGAGATATAAGATGGTGCATCCATCCACACAAAACTGCAATAAAAATGTAAATGTTCCCAACACAGTTCTTAGTCAAGTAGGTTTTAAATGCTTTTCATACAGTAGAATGAATAATGTGTTCAGGGTTGCAGTGGTATTTACTGTAATATGGTGCTAAAACATACTTTTCCTGCATGGCTGTGTGCTGAACTCCTCACCACTTATTTTACAGCCAGACTCAAATCTGCTGACCACTGCTCATCATTCCACACTCCCAGTTAAAATCCAGAGGTGACTGGGCTTTTTCCATTGTTTGCCCTAAACCGTGGAACAGTTTGTCTGTCATTATTAGAGCTCCCCCTCAACTGATATTTTAAAAACCCGTCCTAAGACTCATCTCTGTTCTTCAGCCTTTTAATTATCATGAAGACATGAATGGTCACATTCTGTTTTTATTTTATTTATTTACTTTCTCTCTCTATTAATTATTTTTTAATGCTGTTGTGTTTTTATTAATTTTATTCTACACTTTTATTAATTTTTCTTGATCGTCATAACTTTGTCTGTGTTTTTATTTGATTATATTTCTCAGTCTCTGTAAAGCACTTTGGTCAACTTTTGTTGTTTTTAAATGTGCTCTAGAAATAAATTGACTTGACTATGTTACTGCTACTGGTAATTAGTTATAGTCTCTGGTGACATCAAAGTATACTTAAAGTAGTTCTGACATACTGCAGCATCTTCAGTGGATCATTTAGTAATATTTTCCCAGATAAGAGATCCCGCAGGTGTAATTAGCGACTGCTTTTTTTTCTCCTGACTGTAAATCAATGAGTGTGTGTGTGGGCAGACACTGCCTGAATAGTCAGCTCATTATCTGACACCCATGTTCACTGTTTACTCATTCTGTGTGTGTGTGTGTGTGTGTGTGTGTGTGTGTGTGTGTGTGTGTGTGTGCCAGAGTCTTGCTCCTGGCAGGGGGCAGTGTACAGGGACGGTGAGGAGTGGAAGCCCAGCCTCTGTTCCAGATGTGTGTGCAGTAACGGGGAAGTCCAGTGTTCAGCTGCCGAGTGTCAGCAAGTGGCCTGCAAACCAGTGAGTTTCTAACACACACACACTCTCTCACATTCACACTGGCAGTCACTGTCTGCTCCTATCAGCTTAATTTCTTCAGATTCAATAAACCCTATTTATACTTACATAAGATGTACTGTACATTGAATACACTTTGTGAAATATATTTTTTCCAATGAAATCCACATTGAGAGAAAATGATCAGTTTCATCTATGATTATCTATGTGTATGTCTATTCCTAGAATGGGAATAGAAGCTATTGAAATACTAGATGAAGATGGCCTTGTCTTCTATTCCACTGCGCCTCTCATGGGTGGCTTAAGTGCTGGACTGCTCGGAGCAATGTTTCAAAAATACAGACTCATCTCTTGACTTGTTTATATCCCAAATCACACGGGGACATATATATATGTGTATATATATATATATATATAAATATTATAAGTGGAATCCATTAAAATAAATACGTGGAGGATCAGCGTGGCTCCCACATGAGTGTGACTGATCCAAAAGGAGAGCACACAGCAGGAAAACACAGGGAGAACGACACTTGAAAGCAAAGGCAAACTGCTAGCCATAAAAGTACAAAACAGATACCTTCGAACTACTCCAAAGCATATTGATGGTTGTATATTGATGGTTAGAAAGCTATGGATCTATTCTTCTGCAGGGTTTGTTTATGATGGACTTACTGCGCCCAGCGGGGCCTGTTTCACTAAAATGATTTGCAGGCTCTGCTTACATGCAGATTGCATGATTGAATGGTGCCAGTGCCCCTTTTCACAAATGATTGTTACTAGTCAATAGCACATATATTTGCGAGTCCTGTTGTCCTCATATACAAGTATGATGTTTCTTGCTTGGTAAAACATGTCAAAATGAATGTGAGAGGAAATGATCTCTTCTTCCAAGTCGCAGCTTGCATGCTGAAAATTTGTTGAAACGGGCCCCTGATGTTGATCTAGAAATAGCTCCAGTGTTTACTGTTCTGCTCCATAAAACCACAATGTCTCAATTTTCATTTTTTCTTTTTTTTAAAACTATTTTGGCAGTTTTTCTTTCCAACACAGTTTAACAAACAAGATTTAAAGATTTCTTTAAAGACATAAAGAAAGTGTATGTCCTCCCTTCATGCTTGTGATATCCAGTTTCCAGATTTTGTGCTAAACTAGACCAAACACCTGATGGAACTGATATTGATCTTACCTACATCTGTGTGAGATTGTTTAGTTTAATTAACAGTGTTGTATGTGATACAATGATATTAACCCGCAAATGAAGAAAGTTGGTCTGAGTGTGTTTTCTCTTCCCTCAGCATGAGAACTTGGTGATCCAGCCGGGCCAGTGCTGTCCTCAGTGTGTGTCCAACCCCTGCCTGTCTGCTGGGAAACAGTACCAGGTAGGCAGCCCGTGTGTGTGTGTGTGTGTGTGTGTGTGTGTGTGTGTGTGAGTATGTGTATACAACATGTGTTATTGTGATTTTTATGCGTGTTGGACGCAGCTGTTGACAGCTCATGAATCTGTACTTATGTGACCTGGCACGTTTTATACTGTATTTCGTATTTCTCTGTACAATCTATTAGAATATTTTGTGATGACAGGGAGATTATGACGTGTGTGTGTGTGTGTGTGTGATTTCCTCTCCTCTCCTCCTCTAATCTCAGTTTGCATCACCTCATCTGCCCTGCTCTTGCTTTCTCCTGCTGTGTTTACAGTATACACACACACACACACACACTCCCTCTCTCTCTCCCTCTCTGCCACATTTCACCTTTGATCATAGAGTGTCCCATTCTGTCTAATGTGTGTTTGTGTCTTCTGAGGCACACACACACACACACACACACACACATGCCTACACACAAGCACACTCATTCATGTTTGAGTCGTCATGACTTCAAATGTGTTTTCTTTTTCAGGGTGTCAAGATGTGTCAGGGTCATCTTAATTTGTGATTTATTAAAGGGAATGAATTATGTCGCCTTGCCTCTGATCTCAAACCAATACAGCACACACACAAACATGGGTACACCCAACCACGCAAACACACAGTACAGTAGAGTGTGTGTTCATAAATGAAGACAAAGAAACACGTTGTATTATCTGGATTTCAGCTGACTGACAGGATTACAGTTCAACCTTACTGAACTTGTTATATTAATATTCATAAAAATATAAATACAATTTCCAAATTTAGTGTTATCTTGGTAAAAAGATCACATGTTTAGTCTGATACGGCTAGTGTTTGTTTTGATGCACTTGGACTGATTATGTAAATAGATATTGCAGAAGAGATATGATAGATATGATAGATAGATGGTATTATAGCGGCTAGCTAGGAGGTTTTTTTTACACAGATATATTTTATTAGTTGTCTCAGTGAAGTACTTTGTGTCACTATAAAAGCTTTGGAAATACCTAAATCAATCCCATTGTACAATCCCATTTACTGTAAGTGAGTGAATACATCAAATATTTTTTAGTTATTTAACTGTTTACGTCAGTATACACAAGCACAAAGTTGTTTTTGCAGTGTAAACCTGAGCTGTGTAAATCTGTCTGGGTTTTGCAAGATTTCTATTGTCCGTCTAAAAACAACTCAAAGTTTCAGTGACTATTTTTGGTTAGATTATGCCAAAGATGTTTAATTTATAAACCATCTACAGCATGCAGGTGATTGTCAGTTTAGTCCTTCAGACATCCTTCCAACCTGACAAAAATGCAATTTTTAGTGTGTTTAGCCTGAAAGTAGTCAAGTTTTAAGATAATGAAAATGTGAACAAAATGTCAGTTATGAGCAGAGTCAGTGCAGAAATAATAGAATTCAGAATTGGCTTGGCTGTAATCTCTGTGAAAATTGTCGTCTTTATTGGATACAATGAAATCATTTCCATCTTTTAGACTTCTTTGACGTTTTGATAGGACAGTTAAGTTTGAAAAGGTGAAAATGAAAACTATTACTTGGGTTCAAAGTTCACTGCTGTGTTTTTTTGAGGAGCTGAGAGTTTATTATAAGGTGTTTCAAAACTCTTGTGTGTGTGTGTGTGTGTGAGAGAGAGAGAGCGAGCTTTGAGAAACTGCTGATTTATAGTTTGACTGTGTAAGTTGAACACACACTGACACTAATAAAACAACATGGTTTTGAATTATTGCTGCGTGAAAATGTGCGTCAACTTCCATGTGTGAGCTTTTGCCTGTAGAGTTTAGTATACTGTGTGTGTGTGTGTACAAATGTGTATGTATGTACAGATTTGTCCTATACTGTATGTATGATGTGAATGGGTGTGTGTGTGTAGTGAACAGGTTCACAGATTAAGGCTCCATTCAAGTTAAACATGTTCAGAGCTGTTTATTCAGACGTCTTTAGATCACTTTTGCTCCGGTGAGAATGATGCTGTTTGAACTCTGGCTGAACCAAATTAGCTTCTGTCCTCTACAAAGAGATTTGTGCTGCAGTTCATGTATAAATCACTTAACATTTTAATTCATATGCATGCTGAAAAACCTTTTATACAGGTTAGTGATGTTCAACGAGCTCTAAAAGTGCTTTACATGGTTGGGATCTCTTTCATAAATGGCTGTAATAAATGTTACATCGGTGTCTTCTTTCTTTTGAAATAATGAAAAAATTAGCATCCTCCAGGCTTCAGTCAATATTTAATTGAGTAGTTTAGGCTGAAAGAGGAAGGAAGTTAAAATTTAATCTGACAACTACAGGAAGTTGACACCAATTTGAAACAAGATTATAAATTCAAAGCCAGAAACAGCAGTACATAAATAAGTCACACTGGCCTTGACTGTTTTTTAATCTGATCTCCAGCCAGTAAGTGTTGATTTGATGACTTGCAGTTAAAATGATGTCTAGATGTGAAATGGGGCTAAATTTGGTTGAAAAGTGAAAGTTGACTGCTGGTGTGCGACTGTGGAGCGTATCCATCTTCACAAATCATGTAAATTTTGGTTTAGGCCCAATCTCTCCTCATCATCCTAACACACAAATGAGCCTTGATGCCAAATTTAGAGAATGACAGAGAGAAACAATTAAGGAGAGCGTGCCAGAGAAAGAGTGAGTGAGACAGAAACTTAACTTAATGTACTCAACATACAGACCACTCAACATAATGTATCTTATAAATTATTTATGATTTAAAATGATATATCGCATATATCTAGTTACCTTGTAGCACGTTAGCAAATAATCTGATGCCTGGGCCCGGATGTTGGGAACCTGTGGTCGAGACTACATTTAACTGTTATTCCAACAGCATGATAATGACTATATTTCAACATGTAGTTAGGGCATGCTTCACTCTGAATGTAAGTAATTTAAAAGCTGCTGTCAGCTTCCTGTTGTTGATTCATACATGCGCATCGCTGTGAGTCAGGTAGGAGTCAAAGGGGGACGAGGTAATTCAGTTCACTTGAACTGTTTTTGGTTTGTCACTGAACTGGATCAACCTTGAAGCTGGTTATATGACTGGTTCCTCAGTGTCCTTGAGCGAGACACTGAACCCCATATTGCTCCTAATAAGTATATGGGGGAAAAATGTGAGCTTTGTACAAGTGTCTGCCAAATGACTGCAGTATAATTTAAAAACAAGCTTACAGTATGCAGGCAGTAACTAATCATTATTTTCATTATTGCTCAATTTATGAAGATTTGATGCATAAATCGAGGCAACATTTACTCTATAAAAAGTCAAAATTAATGATAAATGCACATCCAGAAAAACAAAGCAATGTCTTTAAATTGATTATTTTAACTGTCAGCAGCTAAATCACCCAAAGCTGCACAGATGAAATAAAAGATGAAAAGTAACACTAATCTTCGTACAATGTTACCAGCAAATATTTGACTTTTTTCTTGATAAATTACTGTTTGTGTGCTATATTTGTATCCTCACACAGAAAAAAAGAGGACACTCATGGGATTCAAATGAGCTTTGAGTTTCCTGCAAACAGCTTGTGATTCACTGTTTGTGTACGAGTGTGTGTGTAGTTTGGAGCTGGTCTAAATGTATGTATCTGTGTGTATCTTGGCAGCATGGTGAGCAGTGGCAGAAGAACGCCTGCACCACATGTGTGTGTGACCGGGGTCAGTCTAAATGCCACACACACACCTGTCGGCCCGTCACCTGTGACAAGGTTAGTACACGCACACAGACACACGCTCGTTGACATTGAGTTTTATACAGCTTTCATCTCGTACATTTGAATGTGCGTTGAAACTCTGCTAATGGATGCAGAGATGTGTCACTGTGCAGAAGTGTTGCTGTCTGTCTGACACACACAAACACACACACTCACACAGGCTGACATTTAATTGTTAATTGTATGCAAATTTCAGCTCGCTGGAACTCTCGTTAGTGCAGTCAGAGAAGACCATAAAACACGCTGCATACACACAACATAACATTAAAAGACCACACAGAGACAAGAATGTGGTAATATCAGTAGCACACAAATACAGTCTATCTGCAGAAAGCTAATACTGGGGGGCGCCCTGGTAGCCTACTGGTTAAAGGGGATGTATCATGCATATTTACAGGTCCATATTTATAGTCTGGGCTCTACTGGAATGTCTTTGCATGATTTGCAGTTACAGTTTTTACAGTCCTTATTTATCTTATACTGGACCTTTATGCAGCCCCTCAGTTCAGCCTCTGTCTGAAACAGGCTGTTTTAGCTCCTGTCTCTTTAAAGCCCCCCTCCCGATGAGCCCACTCTGTTCTGATCGGCCACCTCCCAGAAGCTGCATCTCGGCAGACTTCTTATGGTTCGGTAGGCTACGTAAACAAACAGTAGCAGTATGATTTCAGTTTCTCGTTCTTCACTTGAAATGGAAACTTCTCAAATACATCCGTACATGTTTGAGCCCGTATCTGATCCAAAATAAGAGAGTGGAAAACAAGGGCTACAGAACAAACGGCCGTTTGTGGGCCTGCATGAACAATCTGACGTCATCGTGAGGAGGGAGTAGATCTAACACTGCAAACAAAGCATTTAGAGCAGGCTGGGTTTTGACTTGCAGGGAGCATTTTTACACACGTTCATCTCAAGTTTTGGAGTTTTGACCGTGTTTAACATAGATATCTAACATCATAACAGTATAGAAATAACAGAAAATCATAAAAAGCATGATATGTCCCCTTTAAGACACATACCACATGACCGCAACGTTCAGTCCTGGTTGTAGACCTTTGTTGCATGTCTTAACCCTCTCTGCCTCTGTTTCATGTCTCCCTGCATTTATCACTGTCAAATAAAGGCAAAAAACAACAACAAAACAACAAAAAAGCTAATATTGGTCAATACATATTGTAGAATATTGTCTTATCCTTTAAACTATGTGTAGAAGTGAGACTAAACAAAAATTGCCAGTAATCTGTACTGTATAGTTACTGTATAGGAGGACATTTTTTGTAGGAAAGCAGCATAAAATAATATAACACATTAAAACAATAGAAAACATTAAAAAAGCTGCAATAAAGAAGACGACAAAGTGCTAGGCTGTGCGGGGGCCTGAGAGGCAGTTTATGGTACAGTATATTTGAATTAAGTGTGTTTATTGAGCTGTTGTGTGGGAAACCTGTATCTCTAAACAGAGAGAGAGATTCCTTTAATAGAAGATAATTCTGATTTCAGTTCTGTATTGTGAAAAGCAGCCGGTTCGTTCTTTTTCTGTTATAAACTGTACACACAAACTAATTATAATCATAGCACTGACCTTATATGCTTTTATAAAACCTAAAAAGAAGAAACACTTGCTTTGAGGAAGCTCTTATCAGGCTTCTTGCTGTTGCTGTGAAGCCAGTGGAAACCTTTTTGAAGCACTTTGCTCTTTCAGTCAAAGTTTCCATATTTTTTTTTTACACTTTAACTAAAACTTAAAGTAGAAAAATCCCCGGTTCTCAGCACAGCAGAGGACGTTTTAACAGCCCGTTCCCTCCAGTGATGATAGCAGGAACAATGCTGAATTGAGCGCTGCGCGGAGAGGAGCCCGGTAGACTAAAGCCTCCAAACCACCACTCTGAAAGAAGCAGATATAGGGAGGAAAAAGCTGAGCTAATAACTACCTGCTCTGTTCTGTAATAAACACCAGTGATTCACTAAACAGTGACATCATTTGAATAGACTCTGAACACGCTGCCTGAACTTTCAGAGGAAAAAAAAAGGAGCTTTCTTTAATATTGTGAACTGTCTTCATGAGATAAAGAGGATCTCAAATTCTCAGCTGTGAAAGAGTTACATCTACAGTGTCAGTAAATCTGCACCTCTCAGCACTTTTACAAAAAGTCATTCAAACTGTCTGTTGGTCCAAACTGGTTAGTGGGTTTTCCCTTAATAAAGCAACACACACACTCTCTCCTTCATCCTCTTATCACTCTCTGCTGAAACACACACACACACACCAGCATTTTTATAAGCTTCTTGGATTTTCTTTGTCTTGTCTCACAGTTCAGTTTGAATTCCTTCAGTTCCATCATCTGTCCTGTACATGCAAACCAAACCAAGTCCTGCCTTCTTGCAGGGTCAGACCAAAGTAAAGCGTGCCGGTCAGTGCTGTGATGAATGCGCCGCTGCCAAGGGAAGCTGCCTGTACGAGGGCGTGGTGCGTTACCACGGAGACATGTGGAACGGCACGGGCTGCGAGTTCTGCACCTGCAACCGGGGTCAGGTCCTCTGCCAGAGGGCTGAGTGTGGCCGTGTCGAATGCCCGCAGGTAAGCCTGAAAGGAAAAGGTTTTTATTATTAACCACGAGGTAAAACTGGCCTCAGCTCTGGAAACTGTAGATGTCAGTTTTAGCTCTTGACTCAACTTTTACCGAAGGCAAAGCGACAGCATCCCGCAATGCTGTGTTTACACTGTATTGACCAATCAAATACATGCACCACACTTTCCAGATAGATTGCTTTGTGATATGAATGGGGTAGCTCTGCTGTTTACTTCACATTGTTGAGGTGAAGGATAAAATCATTGTTGCTGTAATAACTTTTGAGAGTTGTAAAATACTGTCTCATTGTATTATAAATTGCTATTGCGTGTTTTAGTGATAACTGGACTTTATATAATACCACACAATCATTTTGCTTTCATTTTTTAACCACAGTGCTTTTTTTTGGTTTTATAGCTGCTGAAAAATTCGAGAGGTAATAAAGTGTGGTGCTCTAAATAGTGACAGATAACATCAGTGTAGACATACTAACTTATCTCTGTTAGCTCATGACCTAGATGACCAAATTGAAATGAATGACACCAGTTGGTTTGCTGAGTTGACAAATGAATCAGAATAACTCATCATTCATACTATTTATTCATATTTTGGTTATGCTTTTGTCATTCGGGTTAGCTAACTTGCTATAAAAGCTTTAAACTGAGCTTTATATTTGGCTCCACCCATTTGTAGTGCAGCAAAAGTTTATATACTCTCATCTCACTTTTAACCAACATGTTGGGAGACTTCAGCCATGAGGCCTCGACAGGTTGAGTGTGAAACATACATCAGAATAAATTTGTAACATCAAGGCCTATTATTCATGTATGAATGTCACGTTCATGAATGTAATCTTTACACTTACATGCTTATAATGTCTCCTAGTAAAAAAAACGCTGTGCATGCATTTCATTTCTTGGTTAGCAGTGTCATCCATGGCTCCTGAGCTGGCCTTTCTTTCAGGCTTCACCTTAGTGACCATATATAAAAACACAGGTTGGCTTTTCCTGCAGGTTAAACCTCTTACCTTTTATATTCTGGTGCTGAAACTCTGGCCCCAAAAATACATGTCAGCACACAGAAATCCCATTTTCTGGCCTTTAAATGGGCCACTATGAAGATAATGGAAGACGTCACAGTTACTTTGTCCAGTTTCCTACAGTCAGTGTAATTTGCTGCAGTCCTAGCTTGCAGTTCGAAACGTCTGATAAACAATTTTCTATGGTATTTTGCTGGAAATCCAAATTGGGTGGAATGGGAGGAAAGATGATCATTTGAAGTTATAAGGTTGGCTGCTTCCATCACAGATAATTCACTCAGTTGAGATGACGTAAACTGAAAGATAAAATTTTAATGATCTGTGTGGGAGCTGCGTACAGCTGCAGAAAATAAAAGAAAATAATTAAACATTAAATATTTAATTAAAAAAATTTAAAGGGTGAGACTCAGCTGCACTACACCTACACCAACTTGACGTCACACTTACAAGCCTTTCCCTTAATGCATCACATCTTTTTTTACTCTGTAACACTGTCCTAACGTCACCATCAGCCTGAAATAACACAACAGAAGCTTCAGTGGTAGCCTTCATGTGAAGACATGCGTCTCAGACTTAGCCCAGTTAGGAATGTAGGACGTTGGACGTGGGAGTGTTTTGGGGACAAAACAAACAAAGGATTTGTTAAGGTTATTAGCCGGTGTTCCCATAGTTACTTTTATCCCCCAAAATGACCCAGTTTGTGCTTGGCGCCGCATCGACTCAACACCTCATCCAATGTTTTCTCACATCAAGCAGATTTAATAATATTCCTTTAATGTCCCCTGCTATGACCAAATAAGCCCTCATTAATCATGCTCTATGGTGATAATTACAGCTGGTAAGTGTCATTAGCAGTAAGTAGCATAATTGGCATCCGTCCAGCTCTGTATTGAGCAAGGTCACTATGCTAAGAAGATCAGAGCTGTGCGGTTTTCACCCTCTGTGTGTGTCAGTGTGCAGCACAAATAGGACAAGGTTATGGGTTTAATGACATGTGGGTCAATAGACAGAAAAAACCATTAACGCTGGTAGAATTACAGTAGTGAAGGGTTATGATTCCTAATGGTGACACCTGAGCTGAAATGTACTGTCACTGTACTGTAAGGACGTGTAAAAACCTCATAACTCCATTTACACATTTTATTTAATGTTTTGACTCATAAAATTAAAAAAAGTCTTTGGGCTGAGAAAGCTGTACAATGTTTTTTTCTTTTGAAAAGCTCTTAAAACATCACTGTATAAGATCAAAAATGCCTGGTGGAAAGTCAGAAATCATGGCACATTGTTTACATCATGGAGATAAAAAGTTTTCAGCCACCAGATCCCTGCAGTGATGTGCTTATGTAAAACATTCACCTGCAGCTAAATCATAGATTAGAATACAACTTTAATGTCCACAAAGGTGGGAAATTATTGTCTTTAGCCCATCTGGCAGTTCATTAACATATACAAGTCATGATCATTATCAATGAATATGGTTTTAGATACATTTTGCCATTTTAAGAGCTGTGTCATATAACTTCTAGCTCTATTTGGACAGCTAATACTGAAAATGTGTTACCATCTTTTGTCAAATGTGATGATCTTGTAAAATAATTGAATTAATTGCAATTGTTGCAGAAGGAGCTGAAGGGGAGAATCAAAGTTAAGTGAGATGGACTGATGTAGAAAAAGACTTAGAAAACTAGAGTAAATTAGATGTTTGAGAAACACTGCTTTTGCCATCTTACTGTGCTGATTCTCAAAGACTAAAGGTTTCTGACTAAAAACGATGGTTTTTGAGGAAAGATGAATGTAGCTATTGACTCTCTGGGCCAATATGAACTGCTCTATGCCCTCTGGTGATTTAGCCAGTTTTTAATATTAAACTTCTCTACAAATGAAATGCAACTTTCACGGATGATAGAGAATCAAATTAAAAGTTTCGTTTTTCTGTTCTTAGGGATCGGAGCTCGTGCACCTGCAGGGGAAGTGCTGCCCGGAGTGTTCATCTGTGAAACCTTCCTGTGTGTACGAAGGGCAATCCTACAAGGTACGTCTATCACAGACTTAGAGTTTACATTGTGTGCACACAAACATGAGGAAAACTGCAAAACCAGGCAAGAAATCCAAACTGTGCGGGTGAGACAAAGCCACCACAGGGCTTCTGTAAACTCTACACAAACAACCAAATACATCAGATACAAATATATAAATACAAACTCTTAACACTGAGGGGCAAATTCATAAAGAGTGGATTGCGGCTGCTGATAGCACCATGAATTGCACATCACTTGCAACCGCTATCTCCGCCTTCTCAAGGTCTGACAAAAGATATTAATAAAATTACAGCGCAAACACGGCCAGAAAGTTTTGCAGCTGAGTGCAATTTGGCGTTGTTTTGTGTCTGAATTATCCATGTGGCAAAGTATAAATGTTGCCTTTGTGCCAAGAACACAGTAGGCAGGACAATTTACAGGCCGCAAGCTGCAAGTCCTGACCAACGAGGTGCAGAGGCATTCCTCAAAAGGCAAGGAATTTAAACGTGACATGATCACTGGAAAGTCTGGGCATTACACTGTAAATGCGCTTCATTTCTGAGGATGCTAATAATTTGACTCTAAGTGCGTGTGGCTATTAGTGCTGGTGTTTGTGAATTGGACTGTTTTTGCAATTTACCTCATTTAAATATGTGCAAATAGCAAAGGAGCACCGAGGTGCTATTTGCTTGGCAGCACAGTTAGGGGTGCATTTCACCCTCTGCAGGTGCTTTGTGAATTACACTGTTTCTCTTTGTCTTATTTATGCAGGTTTAGCGGCTGCAAAAGCTGCACAATTATTTTGTGAATTCCCCCTGACACTTAAAGTTTCAGTGAGACAGAGTAAATATGTGTTTTATGACAGACTATCAGGTTACTTTGGGCTGTGTAGCCTGTAACAAGTGTCTCTTTCTTATTATTCTGCTCCATATCTTTTAGAGTGTCGTCAACTTCATTATTCATAGGCTAGTCCTGGAAACCCAGAAGGCAAAGTCTTTTATTTTTTACATTTCCAGCCAAAAGGGGATTGCTCATGAAATGCTGCAGGACGGTCAGCCAAGGCCGAGGCTCAGAGTGAATGTAGAAAGAGCTATTATCCTTTTTGAATAGATTTCTCTTTGTCTCCCTCAGGAATTCGTCTTACCAGTAGTAAATGCAAACAGATAGATACTGTACACATTAAAACATGCATGTCTAACTCCAGCGTTTTGTTTTGTTAGGAAATGCTAAACTGAAAGGTTAAAGCTGCAGTTTTGTGACTAGATGATTACTGGTTTGAATTCCTAAGTAAGTAAAATCACAGCTTGGAAAGTTAATGAGCAAGAATAAAAAACTGTGTTTACTTAACACTTATCTTTAAGATGACTTAAAGGTACATTAACAAGCTTTTTAAAGCAGACAAAAAGAAAATAATAGGGGGCAATTTAGGACTTGATCATCTTAAATGGGAAACTGTTTTACAGCCTACAAAATATTTAATGGGCACAATAAATAAATGATCAAACAGACAAACATGCAGGTACATGATGCATGTGTTAAACAAACTGCCTGTTTTGTGTGTCTCAGTGCAAATGGCTGAAATAAAAAATAGATGGCATCCTGTCAAAGTTGTTGTACACCATAAAATCTTATTTACAAAAAGGCACTTATATGACTATTCTTGCTTTGGACAAAAGCATCTGAATGAATAAATGTAAATGTTAATCAGGCTAAACTCATCCTGACTCCAGCTTCACACTTCAGACACACAGACATGAAATTGATATCGATCTTCTCATCTCACTGTGGGAAAGAAACCAAATGAGCATATTTTCCAAAATGTCGAACTATAAATTTAATTTCAAAGCAGATAACAATCAACTGTCTTGATGCCATATTCTAGTTTGACAGCATCATGAGAGAAGCTGGAACATGGTAGCTCAAACAGCAACAGAATCAGTGTAAACCAGTTTGGAAGCATCATCTCTAAACATGGAAGATGATGATGAAGATAAGATGTTTGGTCCAGTAAAATGACCTCATGTTCCTCAGCTGTTGCACCACCGTACAGGTTAACTGTTATGATAAGACAGCAGACACTGAAGGTTGTAGATTTCTTTCCTCCACTGCTGCTCATGGCTGCAGGTTTTGTGCTCCTTACACCAGGGGATGTGTCTTTGTGTACTAACCTCGGTTCCAAGTGGCTTGTGAATGGGAGCCCTGCTATAAAGAAACTGCTCATGACGTCCACTTCTTTTTGCCTGTCAGAAAAGTTTTGATTCAACTCTGTGATCTTAAGAATCTGCCCTTGTCTGTGAGCTTTGACCTGCCATCAAAAGGTTCAGCAAAAGTCGTCACAATTTCTAAAACCTTTTCACTTTTCTGCACGAAATCAGTTTTTGTGACTGATGCTCCTGCTGTTTGATTGAATATCTGTCCTCAGTGGGCCTCTGTCAGTCCCCTTGTTCTGCTTTTAAAACGTATATAAAAGTCGTGACTGTCAGACTTCTTTTAAAACTGACACATGCAGCTTTTCAGCTTAGAGTCTGGTCTGTGTGGCTTCCTTTTTAATTGTGATTCAGTTTCTTCAAAGTTAAAGCCCTCTATTGTTTGGTGTTTCCACAATTCAGACTCCTCTGTAAATGCCTTTGCCACAGTGGCTTTTAGAGCATAATGAGAACTTCTACTACTTCTACTTTCACTTTTGCTGTATCTAATAAACTCTTTTCCACTGTCTCTTCCACTTTTCATTCTATCACTGTGTCAGTTTACCTTTCCTCTTATTCTTGTCAGGACTTGTCTCGATGGACCGAGGGCAGCTGCAGGGAGTGTGAATGCCGCGATGCCCAGGTGACTTGTTATCTGCGATCCTGCCCCACTTGCCCGCCGGGCACCCTGGCCGTCACCCAGGAGGGCCGATGCTGCCCCGAGTGCCACCAAGGTCTGTTAACATGCTGGAAAGGATGCTGGGTGTGACCGTGTGTACTGTGTCCACTTCTATAACATTCCTCTGCCCTGTCGAACCCTGTTCCTTTTTTACATTTCACTCTTTGACATCACACACATCATCAAGGCTTCACTGTGTTTGTGCCTGTAGTTGACTTTGACTGGTAAAAATTCCTCCTTCATTTACCACTGACCTCTTTTTCAAGTGTACTTCAGTTTTTGTTATTCACCTCCTGAAGGTCTTATTAATCAGCTTTAAGGGGGATTCAGCCCTTAGATATTAACACACGTTTGCACACTGTTAAATCTGTGCAGTACCTTCCAGAACGTATTTGGGGATTAAGTTGTCATTTACCTTTTAGCTCTATGCACATTTCTTCAACTTTAATCACATACAGTACACCAGCTTCACGTACTTATTTCCTCCATTTACCACGATGCATTTTGACATCAGACAGTTGGCTTCAACATGTCCGACATAGTCAAATACAGGATTACAGGCAAACAAATACAACTAACTACTGAACTGGTTATTGTACTGCATTTATGGTCACAGCCAAATCACAGCGTCTCTTTTAATTGCATTATATTCTAGGCTATTTCCCAGACTACTGTTTTTTCTGGCTCTTCTTTGATTCCTCTCTTTGATTCCTCCTCGTGCTAAATTGCGACTTGAGAAAGAAGTCCTCCAACCAAAACCTAAACCAGGAACAGTTTTCTGTTATCCAGCTCCACCGTCATATGATGTTGTCCATCAGCATCCATTAAAATGAAGAGAAATACAACACCAAACTAGTAAGAAAGTTTAATATGTGCTTCTCAAACACCTGTTCAGTCAGTCAGGGTGTTTTTACTTAGATTTTTCCTTTTAAAAATCAACATAGCAAATATCATCGGCTGCTTTGTTTAAATCTGAACTATACGTCCTCCTTAATGAATAGCTGGTGTTAATAATGTGCCCCTGAGCAAATCACTTCACCCTAAATATCTCCGGTGTCTCCAGGTGTCAGTGGGTGTGCCTTTATTTCATGTCTCCTGCTTCTGTGTTTTATAATGATCTGCTCTAGAAGGTGCTACATATTGATTAAAACCTTACAAACTAAAACACTGTACATGTAAATGAGAAGCCGGGTGGATAAATAAAGATTAAAGGCAGAGAGAGGCTCATAAACAGTGTGTGTGTGAGAGAGAGAGAGTTTTTAGATATGCAAGGCAGTCACAGGGCAAAATCCAAATTGTCCTTGGGGAGGAGGGCAGCGCTGCCCAAGCTGCTCAGTATGTGTCAGCATGCCGTCGCCTGAGGACAGAGACTGAAACAGTCACACAGAGTCAGTGTAAACTACCCGTCTGTCTGTATCCAACTTTTTAATTTTTAACCTTTGTTTATATAGGGACCGTTAATTCAACATGTAGAGCTTCCTTTTGTAATGTTCTTCTTTATATTTACATTCAATTCCCAACATTAATATTAAAATCAAATTCAAACTCTGTTTAAAAAGCAACCAGTGGTGACGCGCTTTGAATTTCTGAGCCCAGTTTTGTTTGATGGCGTGTTTTCTTTTTTCTTTTTCAAACAAAGACGACATCACTTGCAGTTGAAATTTTTTTTTTTTCTTTTAACAAAGCAAAGCGTTGAAATAGTCTGAAAATGTGAAAACTTTCTGAACACCAGTGCTGCTCTCGGCCTCCCCGCGGCCTTAAAGTTACATGAAATGATAAATGACTCTCACTTTGTTGGCCATTTTTTTATGGCAGAATATACACATATTTAACAATTACTGAATGCAAAAAAAAAAAGCTGTGATATGGTGTATGGTGACAATAGGTGCTAATAAAAATTCCAACCAATGTTTTTTAACAATTGTTCCCCTTTTCCCTTCAACATGTTTCATAACAAATTACCACAAATTAAGAAAGGAAAATGCTCTAAAAGACATTAAATTGTGGCATTTCTGCTGTACACTACACAGTCACAATTCAATACGTATATATCACCTCCCGGTTTAAAAAAACAGACTGATCCATCAGTCTTATTGACTAAAAATAAGTATACAGTCTGCAGTTATAGCTAAATAAAATTATGTTATTTTCTCATACAGATAAATAACCCAGCAGGCAATTAAACAGAGGGATAACATTGTTTAGATTTATGAAGACTTATAATTAAGTTTGGCGACATGAATGAATAATTACAGTTGGGCAAGGGAGACAATTTTTCATTGCCCCATATAAATGAACAGTTTGAGAAGACAATAGTTTTGAGGTTGTAGGATGAAGTTATTTCTTTAGCTTGTGTGTGTGTTCTGTGTTCCTCAACAGTCTTACTGCTTTCTAAGGTTTTTAATGTTTGGAGAATTTCTCCACAGCAACGCCGTATATTCTGAGGCAAATACATGGTCTAATTAGTCCAAATAAACACCAGGGAAAACCTGTAATATGTAATATCCTGAAATAGCTGATTGTTTTTGCATCTGAGGTTGTAGAAAAAAGTCATGTTTTATTCAACAGATTAACACCAAATTGCTTATTAATAATATCCAGGAACTCTTACAGAACTTATAGCGGCATTCCTGTTTTATTCACTTCTTTTCAAACTAATTTGGCTCATTTGAGTAAGTTCATATGTAACAATTCTGCATTAGTGACTTGTGTTTAATGGTATTGTTCAGTGCTAATGCAGGAAGTAGTGTGATGTTCATATGGTGCAGCAAAGAGTGTGAAGTTCTTGGTGGTGGTCCTTACCAGCAACCCCACCTGTGTCCTTTCATACAAGAAGTCAGCATTGACATTTCTCATATATATTTAATGAATATTTATTTGAAAAGTGTGCAGTGAACGTTCTGTTGTGCAAGATAAGTGGATGACAGACGTAATCCAGGCTGCATTACATTTTCCCCAAAGGTTTTCTTGCTAATGGAAAATACATAGGGTGACCACCTGCATGGTATTTTTTTCTGAAAATGGCTGAAAATGAAACATGAAAAAATCTATTTCAACTGATTTGTTCCATCTGGTGCTCTACAACTAATGCTAATAGATGCAAACTGAAATGGATAACACATGGTTTGCTATATCCCAATTTAGTAGTTATATTATCAATATGTTAGTATTATCCACTGTATACAGATGGCTTGTTATCTTTTAGTCTTCTTGCTATTATACTCTTATGTTTAAACGAACCTGTCATTCAAAGGGGCATTAATCTGCTGCTATAACAGACTTTCCACCAAATTTTGGAACCTGGCTGCAGGTTTTTACTCCTCCTCCTACTCCAACACTGATGTTGGGTGATAAGGTCCAGCTCACAGTTGCAGTTCCAATTCATCCCAACTGGAAAAACCATTTCTTTATGGGGCTGGCCTTGTGCACACATACAATATATACTGAATATAGGTATGTTGAGTTGATTAGAGTGTTGGAGAGAAAAATGTCAGTGCTCCCTATAGTCCCCCTGCAGTGTCAATATGTGTGTGTTATGGAGGGGCTTGGGTGTGTTTCCATATGAAAGGTATTGGGATGATAGTGTGTGTCTGTGTGAATAATTTATCTGAGCGAGTCATGTGTGTTTTGCATGCTGTGATAATCATGTTTGCATGAGTGAAGTACGTAAATGTGTTTGTGTGATTTCTATATTTGCGCTCACATTACGTCACACGCGTGCACGTCATGACCTCGTAGCTGTGTGTATGCAGTAATGTATGTAATAATGTATGTATATATGCATGTCTGTCCTAAGTTATTTAAACATGATTTGCCCATTTCAGTTTACACACTGATGTGAAAACCAGACACGTGTTTTTACCCGTTAACCCTGCGTTGGTCTATCTTACTGGCTGTGAACTGGATTTCCCAACTGTGTTTAGTTTGTGGATAAAAATAGAAAAAGAAAAAAAAAAACAGATTCTCTCTTTCCCTTTTTTGTCTCCCAACTCCAGCCGTTAATCTTCCTGTAAGCCTATTAATCATGGCTGTCTATAGGCCCAGAGGTCGGCAGCCTCTCTTCCGATTGGGCAGTTCACACCCAAGGGCCTTAACCAGGAGTCGTGCTGTGTTCAGGTGTCATGGGAAAAGCTGCCGATGTAAGCTTGATACCTGCACATACGGTCTGGGTTTGACCCAAATTAGTCTTGTGATTTAGGTATTATGCATTATGTAAATCAGGGCCTGTATTTAGTATCCAAGCATCTCAAAGTAGGAAATCAGCCCCAACTGGCCAAAAATTTGGTCTTACTTTTAGGATTAGGTGTAAAAAGTGTTCAACCAACTTTCCTAACCAAGGAAATGACTTCAGAAGTGACTTCAGAACCTGTTTGGAGATGTCATGAGATCGCAATCAGTCAAAAATGTTCAATGTGAGGAGAAATGTTTTGGGAACGCGTGATGACAATGAGCTTATTAACAGTTATAGTTATAGTTTTAGCAAAAATGTAAGAATTTCCTTGGATAGAAGCAATCACACTTTCAACAGGGACCCCTGAACTTTATGTTTTTGGCAACAGGGAAAATGCAGCTTTGAAACAGATTGATTTACGTGACACAACCAACACTTAGCAATAATACATCAAACTGTGATCACTCATACCACCTCAGATAATGTACATATTAATCAATTTCCCCATCACTCAGCATCAAGTCATGGAAAGGCTTACACAAATTTTCTACTTTCAACTTGTAAATACATTTATTTATTAAAAAAAATATTTTTTCCATTGTCTTATCTCAGCTATCAGAAAAACATAATACATTATCATGATTCCTACTATAAGACTATAAGACTTCTCTTTGTTGGATGTTGTGTAGGAAGTTTCATAAATAACTAAAGTCCCATTCGAAGGTAGAACTCTTTTAAGTTTCATTTTAAGCGTGATTCCTTAGAGGGATTCTGCGATTTGATAAATACAAGATTTCCCAAAAGATATGCCTCAGATTCCAGATAGATCCCTTCACTATTATTCATCAATTTTAATCAAGTTTGGAATTGAAATTGAGGGCTTTATTGTCTCAAATAGTCTCATGATTGAAAATTTGGCAGCAGACTGCGCGGGTGAATTACTGACTGCCTTTTTAGTGGGAATCAGTGTGTGAAATTACCATGAATCAGCGGCCAAATGTTGGTAAGCGTTGGCTGTGGTTGGTAAGTTGGCTTATTCTCCCAGCTCCTGTGGCTGGTAGCCAGTCTCAGTTGGAGGTCAAGCTTGTGCTAACAGTCAAATTGGCAGGTGATCTTTTTTTTTTTTTTCTCATCTATGTTTCTAATGATGCTGGGCGACAAAACAACAAGATCCAGGCCAAATATTGACACATCTGCACTTTCATACTTAGGTATTTGTCTTTAGCAGGTAGAGCTGTGCAGTTAATCGCCCCGGGTCCACACCTCTGCATCACTTGTTTTCATACAACTTTGCTGTTAATCACAGCTGCCGTTTTTAATTTTGTGCTTCAGGGATTCTGGCTACCTACACTTGTGAAGAAATTAAAGTACAGTGTGCAAGTGTTCGAGGCACCCTTCTGTAAACAATGGCTCGTATCAAAGCGTGTGATTGCTGAGCTTGTGCTGTAATGTGGCTTTATTCTCAAGAGAGAAAAATCCAATTCTGGTTCGCTCTCAGCTGTCAAAACAAACAAGAAATTATCTCGTAGTTACTCAGGTGGAGTTTTGCGTTGAAATGTACGAGTTTGTTTCCAATGTTTAGCATTCGGGAAAGAATTGTCTACAGAAGTAGTTCGGGGCAGATACAGGATGAGGGGGAAGAAAGACTTCCACAGCGGATAGCAGACTTTATGCAAGAGGTTGGTTTATTACCACTAGGTGAAGAATCGGCCACAGCTGAATAGAGAGATAAA
The DNA here is from genome assembly GCA_038419695.1 of Scomberomorus guttatus. Taxonomy (NCBI): domain Eukaryota; kingdom Metazoa; phylum Chordata; class Actinopteri; order Scombriformes; family Scombridae; genus Scomberomorus; species Scomberomorus guttatus. The sequence goes on along the minus strand of CM076450.1, from coordinate 31,286,792 downwards.
CACTTGACTGATATTTGTATTAGCCAATAAGCCCATCAGTGGGCCAGAACATACAGCGCTAAGTATCTCAATCTCCCTCTTTTCTCACTCTATTTCCCTCCTTCTTAAACTATTTTTTACCCCACGGCTCCAGTTTTTCTCTCCAATCTTCCCTGTCAGAGAAAAGACAGGGGGAGGGCGGGATGAAAAGTGAGGTCAAAAAGTGAGAATGAGTGGCAGATGGAAAGAAAATGGATGGGAGGAGAGAAAATGCTGCAAAAAAAGAAAAAAAAAGTCATAGAAAGGGAATAATGAGATGGAGATACTTAAAACAGTATGTTCTGCCTTACTGACAGTCTTATTGGCCATTAAGGTTAAAGTCTCACCTCCATCTTTCTCACGTTCTCTTCAACCATTTCTCTTTTTTTCTGCCTCTTTTTCCCCTCATAGTCTCCAATTTTTTGTCCATAAGTCTTCCACTTGTCTTTTCATTTCTGTTCTATTTTCCTTCCTCCCTCTCCTCTCTGCTCTCTTCCGCAGTTATCATTACAGTCGACATTAATCAGATCACATTTTTACAAGCGGCAAGCGCTTTATTTACTCAATACATTCACATAATGAATGGAGCAATCACAGTGCAATCAAGTGCAAGCAGCCACGTATATTATTTGACAAGCGGCGGCATGTATTCGCTTGTTCTGCCATCCAGATACAACAGCGTTACTGCTGTCGCGCACGATTCTGTAATTTTAGATAATGACAAAGTTTTCAGGAGAGAGTTGTGGGAGTTTCTAAAATACATTTTGAATTCTTTGGGACATGTTAGAAATTTTGAAAAGCCAGGTAATTTTCAAAAGAATCCTTTGCATAATAGAGTCTGTCAATCTGCAGGATTGATGCTTTCCTACAACTTGTTTCATACATGAACTGTATTAAAGGATGATTCTTCAGCCGGTTTTCTCCACAGCAAACTCAACATGGAAACCAAACTGTTTACCCCTTCAGATGTAGGAATTAAGTTTTTAGGTCAAGTGCTTGCACTTCGTCATGGAAAGTCAAGGAAAAGTTTATACAGTTCAAAACAGACATTATTAGACGATTACTCACTGTTGTGATTTTAAAAAGTCACATCAATGTTTTCGTATTAGCAAAATTAGTCGTAGAAATTGTTTGTGGCACATTGCAAAGCTTAATTCACTTTCATTCACTCTCAATTAAATTTTAAAAATCACACACAGCGTTCAGCTTTAGCCTGGTTCCAGACCTCTGAATTGCTGCCCACGTCTCAGAGAAGCTTGGGGTCATTCTCATTAATAGCTGTTTTTCTGGGTGGAAAACCAACTGACCAATCAAAGCTTTTGATTAGGAATGGGGACATCATCTTCCTCTGCCAGAGCCAGAAAAATAGCGACAGAAAATGGCAACAGGCATGGATGAGATCGACGCAGCTGTACTCGGTGCTGCAAGTCGGCTTGCAGAAATATCTAATTACTATTATTATTAAACAGTAACTGAAACTAATGTGTCTGGTGAGCATAGAAGTCTCACTGAGGTGCTTTCTGGATGCTGTAACTTGTGACTCAGATGACTGAAATTATTCAAGCATGAAAATGCTTTGACTTGTTTTTAAGATTTAGGTAATAAATAATGTTTACACCCTGGCTTGCTCAGTGAATAATGGCTTCTAAATACCAACTAGGACCCAGTGTAGGCAGGCAAAGCACTTAAACATTTCATCACAAAATGCACCAGTGGAGCTGTTTCCCCGACAGTAGAAGACTGTGAATACACTCAAAAACTCCCACCAAGGCACATTTCACAGAGTAAAACTTCTCCACGACCACTAACACAGTCTGACTGTAGAACCAAATGTACTGGATGGAATTTGATATGAAATTAAATTTCATGTGTGTGGTTTTGCAAAGTTAAATCTCTCTGCCTCCACTAACTGAGTTTCAGTGCAAAGTCAAATCTGCTGGATAGAATTTGCATAAAATTAAATGTCAGAATGTGTGTGTCAGTGAGTGAGTGAGAGAGACTCAATATCTTCAAGTGGGTTTGCACCACTAACAGTGTCTGTCCAGATGTATTGGATAAAATTAGCATGAAATTGAATGTCAGAATGTGTGAATGTGTGTGTGCGTGTCTTTCTGTCTGCAGCCATGCACATATAATCTTTTTCCATCCAATATCCAGATTGTCACCGCAAACATATTGTGTTAAATTGTGCAAATCTCTAAAATAAAATACATTAAATGTGTGTTTTACAGTCCAGTGCCATGCAGACTGCCTGTCATGTTCGGGGACTCCTGACCACTGTGAGAGCTGCAGGGACCCAAAGGCTTTCCTCCATCGTGGCCGCTGTCTGTCCATCTGTCCAGCCGGCCTCTTCGCCGATGGGCGAGTATGTGCAGGTAGGATTGTCTTTTAAATATATACATCAAAATAGCTACTCAAAACTGCCCCTTAACTTGCAATTATCTCACTTTAGTACTGCAGATAAAGCTCCCTCTAGAAGATTCTCAAAATAGCTAGTCAATCACATTTATCTTTTTTGTTTGGTTTTACTTGGTGCAGCAGGATATTCCTAAATTTAAAAATAATGAGGACACGTGTTATTTACCCTTTGAACCTGATTAATGTAATTTGCATCAAATCTTGCAAACCTTCTGAGTCAAATTAGAACACACACTGCAGGAATCTTTCCAGTGATGAGAGATATCTGATGTCCATTCAGCAGAAAGCAGAAGGCAGGACAAAAGATCCACACACTTTTCCTCGAAAATTAAATTTAGCAACGTTTACATCTAACAGACAAAGACCTCTGTGAGATAATATTTTCCTGGTGACCCTCTGGAAGCTTTGTGTTATGGCCTTTGTAGTCCCCACACCACCGTTTGGGAATCAAAAGATATAACAGACCAGTATCTGTACAGAGAGTAAACTTTACATATTTAAAAAATAGATTATTTCAACAATGTAAATGTGCATATATGAATATTTAAATATAAATGTAATAAGAAACCCCACATGCTTAATTTAAGGCTTCTCCTTGCAGAGAATTATTTATTGAACATCATAAAGAGGAGCTAAATTTAAGTTAACCTTAAAGCACCAGCAGCTGAAAATAGATGAAACTTTTGGCTCCACCGCAGCATCTCAGCAAGCACGCTATAAAATATGAGACATGAACAGTGTCTCCATCTGGATTGATTGTGTGTAAGCGTGTATGTCTGTACCTGTCTCGAGTGTGTTTCTCATCCCTTTTGCATATATGCGTATTTGTGCGCTCTCGCAGTCACGTTTGCCCTGCTCGAAACCAGCCACGCCACCTTGACCGAGCGCTGACCCGCGACGGGCGTAATCTTTTTACATTTTACTGCACTGAATTCCTACCATCTGCTGTCCCATCCCATTGACCTGTTCTCCTTGTGAGCCAGACATTTACTGCCCACAGCTATTCATGAAGCTGTAAACACCAAACAACCCGACGCTGTAAAGCTATCAGGCACAGATAAAGGTATTAACTTTGAAGCCTAGCTGCTGCTAAAGCTAGCAGCCAAGCCTTTAACAGTGTTTCCACTCGTGTGGTTAGAAATGTAAAGAGGGGTGCTTGGTCGCTGAATGTGTGGATTGTATAAATCCAGCCGGTGTTATAACTTTATTTAACCAGGCAAGTGCCTCACTAAGATTAAAAAAAAGTTTTGGCCAAGATAGAAGCACAAACTGTAGAAAATATATAACTGTGTTGTATTTCTTAACCAAGGATTAACAGTACAGATGTGATTAGACGGAAAGTGTAAAATTGATAAAATAGCAGCAGTCAGTGTAGTATGACAAACAATATAAAACAGACACCTAATTCATTATTATTGATTAAAAATCCTTAAAATATATAAATATAATCATAAAAAACAGTTAAGATGTTGACAGGCAACTGAAACAACTTTTTAAGGTTATGGAAAATAATCCACTACAAGTTACAAGCTTAGTTACTTCCAATACTGATAAATATATGAAGTCAAGGTTATAGAGTGCAGGTTGTAGGCAGGAGGATCTTGTTTAACACCTAAATTTGCAGCACTTTTCACAGTTAATTAAAAGTCTGCTTCACATAGTTTATATTTACTCTTTCGCTGCACATTTCAGTTGTTGATTGTTGATTATTTCCAAACGTTTGCATATATTACACATGACATATAAATGCATAGAAAGTGTTGGAAGTGACGGCGCTCTAATGGTTCTCCAACTAACTTTTATCAGCAGCACATTGGACACGGTGTCATCAGTTGAATGTTTGTGTGTGTGTGTGATAACTGTTTGACTGATATTTATAGAAACCAATAAGGCCACCACTAGTCCAAACAGTATCCAGTCTTCCAGTTTCTCTCTCTTCCATCTCATCCACAGTTTCATTTCTACATTTTTTTAAAGATAATCCATGTGGATGATTGAAAATGCCTCATGTCACATTGAAACATCCCTTCCATCGCCCTTCTCCTCCTTTCCCCCCCACAGACTTCTTTCATCTTTCTGGACATCTCCTTTCTCCTCTAGTCTGTCGATCTCCCTCTTCTCTTTCTAATCTGTCCATCTCTCCATTATCATCATCTTCATCCTGATCGCCATCCTGATCTTTCTTTCTTCTGTCCTCATATCTCCACTTGCTCTCCTCTCCTCTTTTTTCCTCCTATCTCTCACTCTGTGTGGGTGGCTGTGAGGTTTAAAGGGGATTTGGATGTTTTTTTACTCTGTAATCTTGAGATTTCTTATTAAAGAACATCACAAGTCTCCTCAGTGCATTTTCTCTCCTGTTCTATATGCACTGCTTTCATTATTATCTTATGGATAGATTGATTACATTGCACCAAACAGAGAACCATCAGTGTCAAAAGTAATCTGCAAGATCTAAGATCTTCAACAGCAAAGCAGAATGTATTCAATCAGAATATTTGGACAAAACAATGCATTACTTATTCCTAGTGTAATATAGTTCATCTCAGTGGGCATAATACTTTAAAAAAACATAATTTAATCTGCACAACTCTGGGTATTACTGTGGCAAGCAATGTCTTTACCACTTTATACTGTACATGGACATTTTTCTTAAATTCTGCAGGTTTCATATAACTCTGCTCTGGGTGGTGAAATGATTAAATCAATAAAAACTTGATTTACTGTTGTGAAAACAACAGTTTAGTTGCCAAGAGCACTTTGGGTTACATACTGTACTTAGGTGCAGACAAACCAGACAATTTTAAATGTCTCACTAAGGCAAAAAGTTTTAATGGCAAAACTCACAGTTGGTGATAACGAGAGGATGCATCATCTTCTGAAACTTTCCAGCAGCGCTGCCACCCACTGTTACCTGCCTCCACTCCGTCTGCAAGCCTAAAATGTAGGGGGCAGCTGACAAAGAAGGGCACAGACAGAGAGGACAAATTCATTTAAAGATCCCTGCCAGACATGCTTTAAAATATATACCATAATAATATGTGTCTGGTATGATTTTTCCACAAGAAAAGTCCAATTACCTCATTAAAATCCTTGACATCTCCTCCTTCTCCCTCATTAAAAAATCCAGAATTTATAAAAATGCAAACTCATGTTTCCACATCACACTTGTGTCAGTTGTTTACTGGCCCTTGATTGGCTCTAAACTAGCTGTGATGTCACTAATCATGCTCATAGGTACACACACGCCTTTAACTCTGATTTTTGATGAGAAACAGAGAAACTTTCCTCCTTCAGCAGATGAATATGAAAACAAACTGCACATACATCATTCTGTACAATGAAGCTCAAACATCCAACTGAAAGAGCAAGAAGAAAAACATGTTTTTGAGTGGAGAGGGCCATCTTATGTGGGAAGCAGCAATGTCCTGCCATGATGTACCACAGCTACAGAGGAGTTTACTGGTGCTCTTTTAATTATGTAATCTTGTTACACTTTCTTGTGAATATTTGCAGAGGAATTAGTTGGTGGAAACACACACATTCACATTTTGTTTCCCTTTTCTTAAAGGGGAAATGTGCACAACATTTACATGGAAATATATTCTGTGTTGGCTTGGATTTCATCTGGGAGTTCAAGTTTCCTTCCACAGTCCAAGAACATTCTCAGTCAGTCAGACTACAGACTCTAAATCACCCACAGGTGTGAATGTGAGAGTGTGTGTTTACCTTGTGATGAACTGTCGACCTGTCCAGGTTCTCCAGTTTCTTTGCCTTCATCCACAAGCTGGCTAAGCTATGACAGGCAGCCTGAAACCATAAATAAAGCTCAGATAGGAAGAGAAAATGATTTTTTGAATTAACTGACAGTCAGAGTCTCTCCCTCTCTTCTTCTCCTCCCCCACAGCCTGCCAGTCATCCTGTGCCACCTGTTCCAGCAGGTGGGATTGCCAGTCATGTGGCTCCCAGCTGCCCCTGCTGAGTGCTGATAGCGGGCAGTGCCTGGCTTCCTGTCCTCCTGGTTCCTACCAACATGACCATACACACTGCCGCCGTGAGTATCCAGGGATTTCATGTGACTTAATTTACCGTCTGGATGCCATGATAGAGGTCAAAATGGTATTTTGGCTCAAATTCAGCCTATAATAGGATGCACAAAATATGAAGGTAACACTGGGAAAAAGGAAGTTCCAGCAGTACTTCAGTACTGAATGTCGTAATGTTTTCACTGTAAGCTTTGTTAAATTTGAGTTAAGATTTATTTGATTAATTAGTTCAGATGGCGCTAATTAGACAGTTTAATGTGTCACAGTTCATCTTAATTTGGAGACTAATAAATCTGAATATGCTCTGCTGAGTTACTTGTAAGATCAATAAATGAACCTTACCTCTTATACAAAGGACATATATTTCCATATATCAATATTATTTATATATATATTGACATACAGTATGTTCTATAATATCATTAATATTCACATATTGCAGGACATAGTATTTGTCAGTTTTTCTTTTTTCCACATATTTATGGAATTATGTCTAATTTCATTTAATATTTTTGAGGAAAACTTGGCATTTATTGAAAACTATTTGTATAATCATTACAAATAATCTACAATATTTTGATATATACATTAAAATATGAACATGCTGAAAATCCTTCTTTTTGAAAATTCTATTTTATACACAGCCAATTAGCCAAATTACCTCGATGATGGCACTAACTTGGGACCTGACTTTTATGAAGAAAGCTGGAAAGCTTGTTTCTGCAGTTTTTTAATTTCTTTTAATTTTATCTATCCTTCCTATAGCCTTTTCTTCTCCTCACTCCTTTCCTTGTCTTTGCAGCATTTTACAAAAGACGTCTTTCCATGTATCCATACTGACATGTCTTCAAATCAGAATCCCAGTATCTGTCAATCACTTGGTTCCAGACCAACTTTTGGCAGTGGGGCAAAAAGTGCATCCACAGTTCAGTAAACACAGTTTAACAGTGGGTCTCCACAGCCGGTGTCAGTGTTTTGGATGCCTTGGATAAACTCTGTGTGACTTGTTTCCAGTGGATTGGTTATCCAAATAATTTGAGGTGGATATTTCGACTGAATATTTTACGAAGTGACGAAGGAGAGAGAGCTCTCTCTGGGGTCCAAGTAATATTGCCTCAGTATTATGGCTTCCTTGGAAGAAGCCAAAGAAAGTCAGTGTTTGGAGGCAAAGAAATGTGCTCACATACTTTACAGACTGTACAAGTCTTGCTTTTTATTGCATGCCTGCTGAACTGTGGCTGCACTTTGGCTCAATCTCGCCCGGCGGGATTGTTTGGAAAAGTTAGTTAAATGTTGCTGTCTTAAACAACAAGTAATGAACGTGCTTCAAATTTTTGTCACAAATAAGTTTTTAAATTTCTGCCAGTCTTCTCCTTTCTGTTATTCGTCACAGTCTTTCAGAAGAACAGAATGAATTAACACTTGAGAATTGATTTGGAATTGAGAATGAAATTGTCTTGAAAATTGTCCAGTCTCAGTTTTGCTTTTCTAAAATTTTTGTTTTTGTTATTTCACTCAACTGAAGCTGGGTGTTTTTATATCAGTGCTGCATTATGCCAAACCGTCTGCCTACTGTCAATCACTTTACACCCACAGGTAAAACCTGAAAGTCTCCGCCAGGTAATAATCCCTTAAAAAACAAAAGGATGTCATGACTCTTTGCAGCAGTTAATTTCAACAATATGAATATTTTGATTAAAAACAAGTCAAGATTAAAAAAATCATTGACAGGCAAAAAACATTCGCCCACCACCACAGTAGCAGAGAAATGGCTTAAATTCTTGGCAATGAAAGCTTTGGCTTGGTCTTGTGTTCCAATGAAAACAGTTGGTTGCATTTGTGGGTGTTAAGGAATCATGTGCTTGCAGCTGTTGAAAGTTTTTGCCTTTTAAAAAATGGCCATTTTGTCAGATCAGGTGACATGACAGACTCCACATTGTACCCCGACCAATCATAGTTTACCATCTTCCATGACTTTGATGACCTTCACTCAACAGCACCAACAACATCATTCCTCTTTTGCTTTGGCATGTTTATGGTTATGCACAAAAGAGCTCTCAGGTCCTTTGGGTCAACATCACAGGATACATTGTATCTAAAATAAACTAGGCGAGAAACGGCAAAACTCACATCATGGGACAAAACAAGCAATCTTCTGCTGGTAATTAGACGCAGGTAATGGCAGCATCAGATTTGGTTAAACAAAACACTAAAAATAAAAACAGATATCATCATCATTAACTGATTAACTCATCAACTGATTAACTCATCAAACAAAGTGAAAAAGAGACTTAAGAGAGTTAAAACAAACAAGCAATTATCACGCCCAACACTGATTTGGTTCCCGATGCTGCACGTCTGCTAAGTTGGGCCCATCGACTGTATATAAATATGGACGTCATGACAGCTCCCCAAAAGTGAAGCCAAAACATCTCAATCGCCCCCTGGTGGCTGGCTGCAGTATGTCTCATAAGTCCCGCCCCCTCCATGTTAGCAGATGGGACATGAGCCAAACTGGTTTCTGTCATTTTAGGTAGTTGTTATCATGCTGTTTGTCCAAGTGCTCATTTTTATGATGCGTTTGTTTTTAAAGGTTTGTATTTAACAATATAAAAAGTCATTATTGACAGCTGTGACAGCTGCTGTCAAACCTCCGTCAGGTGGTGGGACAGCTAATATTGCATAGTTTGATCCCGGCATTAGTTTGTTTGTTCTGATTTTGGACAAAATGTAACTGTGATATAAATGTGAATGTGATTTAAGTGACTGATTGTTACAAGCATGGAAGTACTTCCTACGTTTCCTGTTGCGTCACATTTAAAAGACTAAACCATGGGGACAGTAAACTAGTCACAGACAGAAGTTAAAAACTGTCCAAATGACACCTGCATTCTTGTTTTCTAACTTTCCAAGAGTCTCTTTAGTCTTAACGGTGGATAAAAGCAAGTAGGGAAGCTAGATCCCACTGTACACAGCACTAATGCAGGATAATTGCACAACGAGCACCGTCTATATTGACTGTTACTCAACCAATCTACCTCAGAGGTCTCCTAATGCTCCAAAGCCTGGACCCATAAATAAAACCGTGGCTCAGTGAGCTAAACCCCTGTGGGCATGCTAATATACTCGGACGGTTTGGCTGAGCTCCTCCATCGATTGGGGAAGACCTGCTGTGACTCCTGGGAATGATGGGTAGAAATGGAAAGAGAGGGGGGTAGGTGAGAGAGCAGAGAGTAACCACAATGTGATTACAGTCTGGCCAGTTCCGCAGCTCAATTTCACACTTTAATGAATATTGTCAGGAGGATTGGAATTCCAGACCTCCCAGTGCACAAGCTCCTTGGATCGCCTTAAATAGGAGAGAGAGCAGCAGCCATTGTAGAAAGCCAGCTTTGTTTCATCCTGCCTTCATCCATCCAGCTTTATGTACTGTATACAGTGCTAGCTATTGCACAAACCCACTGTGGAAATCCCACTTCATGAATTTATGCTGCCTCTGTCCGGCTTTGGTGCTGTGTGTGCTGGTGGCAGCCTCCTCTCATGTATTAATCCAGCATCTGCTGTTAGATGCTTCATTCTCAAATCTTGCACAGTAATAGCAAATTAATGCAGTTGCAACTATTGTGCAGGAAGTCCCCTGGCATGCATTTATCCTGCATCTATCCAGGTTTAATAGAGCAAAAAATACTTTCTTCAGTTGAGCCAAATACACAAACCCCTCGTGTGTCTCAGTCAACTAGTTCTTTTAACCTTCAACAGGCTTTAATGAGAGCAGAACCTCTTGGTTATTCCAAAACATTTTCTCCTGAGGACGGAGTAAGTGGAAAGTGGGACTCATAGACACTGCGACTGTAAATTAGTGGCTGCTTAGGTTGAAGCTATTAGGGCGGATTTAGCCTGAGTGAACTCCTATTCTGAAGTTTGTTTATGCGGAAAAAGGGAGGGAAGGTAGAGAGGAAGGAATGAGGGAAGAGAGAAGGAGGTAGAGGAGATGGGAGTTGACAGCAGCAATGAGTGTGTGAGGTGTTTGGAAGCTGCTGGAGACATTCGCACCTGATTGTAGCATTTCTTGGCAGAGGACCAAGACCACCCAGAGCCCAGTGCGTTCCTGCAGGCCTACCAGGGGTTTTGTTAACACCTCTGTCTCTGACTGAAAGCCTCTGACTGAAGGCTTTACTGCGTCTGCTCCTGCATGCATTCAAAGTTAGCTTGTTAATAATAATGGGGAGGTGTTGTGTAAGAGATATTCTCCCCCTCTTCTTTTTTCCCTCTGTCCTCTCTAACCCAATCTGTGTCTTTTCTCTCTTCTCTCTAATGGCTCTCTGAGTTTGCTTCTTTCTTGAATGGTGCAGCCAGACTAGATTTAAGGGCCTGTTTTCAGTGTAGAATATGTCAAATACATCCTGCTGTTACTAATCTCTTCATCTTTAAACAGACCTATTATGCTCACTTGTTTAGAAACATACAAAAAAACACATCTATCATGTCCTGGTACTGAGTCCAAAAAATCTTTTGTTTCGTCGTACCTGACGAAGAGCCATTTTTGGTCGAAATGATGCAATAAAGAAGAAATTATAAAGGGAGCATGTAAAATTCTTACAAGCCTTAGGGAGAAAGAAATAATATACATTACAGTACTTCTACAGATGCACATAGTATTGAACTTAACATTGCAATAAACGATATTTAGCCGTATTAGTTGTCAGAAAACAACTATTTGCTATGTAGAGATATTGCGGAGTAATGGCGTCTTTACCAGTGAATGAAGTGGAGAGGTTATTTGAGGGCTAATTGCTTTCATTATTGATTAGTCGTTTGGTCAATAAAATGTCAGAAAATTGTGAAAAATGGCGATCACTGTTTCCCAAACCCCAAGATGTCCTGATCAGCAGCCCACAACCCAAAGATAATCAGTTTACTATCATCGAGGAAGTAAGAAACCAGAAAATATTCACATCTAAGAATTTTCTGTCGATCAACTAATGGATTAATCGACTAATTGTTGCAACTCTAGTAGCATGTTCTGCTTTTATGCAGCAGGCCGGAGTTTGCGTCCCATCCCTTTTTAACCATAATCATGATCTTTCCCTAATTTTAATCAACTGTTTTGTTGCCTAAACTTAATTAATCAAGTCTTTTAGTTGCCTTAACCTTACCTAACCTTACTTTCACAATCTTTCCCTAACCTTAACCATAGGCAAGGCAAGTTTATTTGTAGAGCACATTTCAACAACAAGGCAATTGTGTGCTTTACATAGAGCATAAAAGGCATCAAGACAGAATATAGCAAGCAACACAAGGCAATGTAAAAAGACATTTAAATACAATTAAAAAAGTGTTAAATTGGAAATAAAAAGAAGCTATCAAAGAATCCTCAAAGGTGGAAGTTGGTGAGGGGGTGGAGACTCCTCCTCTCGGCTCTGATGACAAGGCTGAGGCGGCTCTCTTTCAAGGTTTCAAGGTTCAAGGCTGTGTTTTTTTATGTCTTCTTGTTTTGATTCCTCTTTTCTCTTGTCCTTGGCAGAGGGAACAGATGTGTGACACAGGAAGTAAAATAGGTTCGAGATGAACAGACCCATCTGCCTTAAAAAGATGCCTGCGGTCCCAGAAAAAGTTGAAATTGTCAATAAAGTGCGGTAGAAGGACGGTACATGTAGTAGAGAGCCATGTGTTCAGAGCCAACAGTCTGCTGAATCTCTATACTTATTTTCTGACTGGCGGTGGAGGGCCACTGATAAACACCTCAGCGTTCAAAGAGCTGACTGTGTTCAACAGATCGATAAAGTCTCGTTTCAGCACTTCAGACTGTTGTTTCACAACATCATTGGTCCTTTTGTACACTATGATGTTTTTCACAGTTGGATGTGTAGCCACGATGTGCAGGATTCTCTCAGTCATGTCAGAGACCATATCCTTGGGAAAACGGAGTATTTTGGTGTTCTTACTGCACATGCTTCTTAAATCTTTTACAGCATAGTCACCAAAATCAGAGTTTGAGGCCCAGTCGTTAGCTTTCCCCGTAGCCTTTAATTTTCTGATTTACTCTCAGTTCATACCCTGTTCATACCCGAGAGGTTATCCAGGTCATCAGACGGAGATCCAGGGTCCCGCAGCAGTGCAGCAAATCTGTTCTCCAGTTGCACACTCGGTTGTTTGAGAGGTTTGTTGTTCATTCTCCCTTTCGCAGCTGTCCATGGCTGTGTCCTACTAAGAAAAGGGGTTGAAGAAGCAGTCTGCCTGGATGATAACGCAGGCCAGCCAGTTGTATTACAAATCTCAGGGCGCTGGCCTCTGCCTGTTACTCGTCCTTCCATTTCACAGGAAAGTGATTTACCCTTAGGCTTTACTCCAAGAGAGTTCCAGGGTGGACTACCACTTGTAGATTTATTACCTGGTGCACAGCCCTCCTGTTTCTTGGTAGTCTTAGTGGTGCTAATTAGCCGTGTGTTAGCATGCTCTTGTCCACTGTTTTGTGTCCATGGTACAGTGGCGTCGTTCCCACATAGTCCATTCACTTCCACGTTAACTTCTAACTGGTGAATTTTGGTTTCCGGCGCTGCAATCTTCTGCAGAAGTTTGTGGTAGTCGTCCATGGAGAAGGGAGGCATCTTGCTTCTAATTAGCTTTAGCTAAGTGCCATGTTTCCAGTCACTGCAGTACAGGCTTGTGCTGCTGGTAGGCCTCACTCATGTAGTACTGAGGAGGTTATAAAAATGTTGAAATATAGCAATAGCCTACTATATCTACAAACAATGAGCCCCAGTGATTTATAAGTATCCAGGAGCCACTGCTCATGGTTTATTGCAGAAGAAAAAAAAAGAATATCAGCAAAAAAATGCAAGCAGAGGCTAGAGCAAGCAGCAAGGTGTCTGCACTGTAAGAAAGCAGGAAGAAGGAGGACTCTATACTGTAGTTGCCATGGCGAGATGATGGAGAGAGTGAGAATTTTAGAAACGTTAGCATTGGACTTCACAAAACGGAACATAATAGAGGATTTTGCAGAATCCTTCAGTAGTGACGTTCTTGTATGGTTTTAAACTCAAAACTGGTTGCAAAAAATGTGTTCATGTACCTTAAGCCAGTAAAGATGATGTTTTAGAATATAAAGGAAGAGTTATTATTGCAACCTACTGTATGATAAAGCAGCCAACATCTATTTATCTTCCTCTTTTCTTTGTTGTTGGGTTCATTCTATAAGGAGGCAGAGACAGAACTGGCCTATATTTAGTTTACCAGCCTTTTGAATCAGTTTGTCCAATTTATAAGGCTGACATAATCTTTAAATTCTATATTTGTTTTTTTCATAAAGTCTTTTAGGATCTGTGAGATTATATGACGACAGTCCCTTTTTTTTAAGAACACTATTTTTACTTAATACCTCTATGAAAATAAACAGTGTTGTCTCCTACCAACATTTTTATTCATGATGACTTCACTGCTGTTCTTTGTGTATTGTGACCTCTCATTTATACTTCACTTGAGAACAAGAAAAGCTTTTGGGTGAGCTATAGTCTGTTTTTTGTCTCTGAGCTAGAAAACCTTTTGGCATTCATAGCTGTTTTTGTTAGGTATGATTTGATGGCTCTGATTGTCATGACACTTTGTGAAATTGATGCTAGCTTGACCGTAATACCCTTTTTTTCTTTCTGTTACTTCAATTTTGCATTTCAGTTTTATTGTGAATGTGACAGCCAGGAACCAAGGCAACCATGACAACGGCACAATTTCGCTGGCTCCCTGCCCCTGTTAAAAAGAAACAACCTTGACATACTATAGTGGTATCACATAATATGTTCTGCAGTGTGGACTTACTCATTGAGCCTCAGTGGAACATCAGAGTTTTCTTGCATCCTTACTAAGATAATTCTGCATTTCAGCAGGAGAAGAAATGTTCTGGAGAATCAAGTTCTTGTTTCATGCTGTTTAGAAGTTGAAAGGAACAGTGTGGTAGCATTTCTCTGTAGGTTAAGCTTGTCTTATGTGTTGTTTTCAGGTAGGCTAGTCAGACTATCTCAACAACCAATCATTGTAAGAGGGGTGCTCTGCTGTAAGCATAAATAGTGAATGGATCTGTAATCTGGAAGAGGTGAGATGTTTTCTTTTCTGACCTCTAACTCAGGTAATACTCTCTCTAAAATGCATTATATTGATTGGTTGTTGAGATAGTCTGACACTTCTCCTCCTAAGCTACTAGCCTATCTGAAAACAGCACATAAGACGAGCTTAACCTATAGAAACATGGCACATTGAACAGCACAGAGAACAGAGTGCAGCTTTTTTGCTTACTTGTGGGCTCATCTCATCTCTTTACTCATGAAGCCCAGCTCTTACACAAGCTCCAGCACACGTGTATGCAATCTGACAGACGCATGTAAAAAATATAGCAATACAGTAATAAAATGAGAAATGATAATGCTTTGTGCTATTTTACTTTCACAATGCCTCTGCGCCTGGCGACAGAGGCGTTATGTCTTTGGGTTGTCTGTCCGCCCGTCCGCCCCATTCTCGTGAACACGACATCCCAGGAACGCCTTGAGGGAATTTCTTCAAATTTGGCACAAACATCCACTTGGACTCAAGGATGAACTGATTAGGATTTGGTGGTCAAAGGTCAAGGTCAGTGTGACCTCACAAAACACGTTTTTGGCCATAACTCAAGAATTCATACGCTAATTATGACGGAGTTTCACAGTCTCTAAGCATGTTTCTCACTGGAAATTATTCACTGGAACCATACATGTCAATATAGTTATAACTTCCATTTCGCCAAAAAATACACTTAATACCTTTTATTAAATTCCTTCAAAGTCTTCACTGCAAATATTATGAGTCTGGACAGACATGGATGTAAACAGCATACAACAACAAGGCTGTATTTCTAGTTATTGTCTGTATTATAGTTCTGGCCATATCTCTGTAGTGGTTTCAGATTGCAGCTCCTCAAATAAAAATAGGCTTTTTGCTTTCCGTGACCAGGTATCACAATAACAGAAAAAAACATTCACATGCAAACCTGATTTCATTTCCGATTTCATTCCAATTTTCAGAAAAAGCTCCTGTTTTAGTTATTTATTTATTTTTTTCACTCTGTTCCTCTTTGCAAAGCTGCTTGCTCCGCGCTCAGTTTAATTGCTGAATCTCTCACTTCATCTCGTTTTATCACTCGAGGTTTGGGGTGTGTGTGTGTGTGTGTGTGTGTGTGTGTGTGTGTGTGTGTGTGTGTGTGTGAACCGCAGCAGGCCCGGTAATCGTGTGTCCCCTCCCGTCCCAGAAGGACAGAGAGTGAAGATTATCCGCTGCACCGTGTGACTGTGCATTCATCTCAGCCTCTCCTGGTTTATGCAGAGTAGGCTTTAGAGGAGGTTTTTGGCAACTGGCCTGCTAGGATTACATTTGCTGATAACATTGCGCTTCGGGCTGCACAGAAAAATAAATTGCTTTCCTGCATGGGGCAAGGTAAAGGACGTGTAATTCCCTTGTTGGCTATAACCATTTTGGGGGGAGTGTGTGTGTGTGTGTGTGTGTGTGTGTGTGTGTGTGTGTGTGTGGAGTGACCCAGTCATATAAATGCAGGAGTCCCATCTTGTACAGAATGCTTATAGATGCCTGTTTTGTCCTTTTGCTTCACCTGCCAGAGGAGTAGTGTACAAAATACATGTGTAAGCATATCTGTTGCTGAAAGGGGCAGTAGTGGTATTATTTAATTAAAAGGATGTCCAAATTTTGTTTATAAATGCTTGAATTTTGTTTGCAGCTGTGGAAAACCAATGATGCACAGGTACAGTAGAACAATTAGGAATTGATGCATGATAGATGCCAAATAAATGACTGTACTTAGTCATTTGACTGAAGAAGAAGGCGGATAGACAGAAAGACATTACAATTGGACATGGATGTGAACACAATAAAAAAAGGCTTGAGAGCGCGACTCACACAGAGAGAAAGAGAGATGACAAGAAATCCAGCGTGAAACTTGAGAGAGGCCAGAGGGCTGAGGCAAGAAAAAAGGCTAGGACCGAGAAAAGAGGGCATCATGGGAAGAGAGGGGGGGCACATGTTCAGAAACACAGAGAGAGAGGATGGAAGATAGAAGATAGACAGGGAGATGATGGCAAGGAAATAGGAAAAGATGAGAAGCATAAACATTGAAAAGTGAGCCAGGAAACTATTTCACCTGTCAATCTACCTGACAGCAAAGGATTCAACAGCAACTTCAACCTTTTTTACACAGGACTAAATGAAAGTTTGCTGTAACCTTGGGATGTCCTGTGATTTTGTCATTTTGCTCTACTTGCCTTTCATTTTTATTATTGAAATATGTTGTAGTGTTTGAGCTATCCTGTTAACTAAAAGACAAACAGGACTGATTACGTGACCTTTTTTTTTGCTAAGATAAAATATTAAAATGACAGAGACTCAGGTGGATTGAACAGCAGAAACTGAGTGAGGCTCAGCATGGAGGAGAGTAAAAATAGCTAAATAACAAGGGGATTAAAACAAATTTAATATGCCTTGAATTACATAACCCTGTTGGAAGTAAAGTGTTTGTGACAGAAAAAGAGGAAGGCTGCATGTTGTGTTGCTGGTGGGGAGCAAGAGGATGTTTGTGTGTTTTCAAGTTGATAAAGAGAGAAGCATGAAGAGAAAAAGAGAGCAGATATGAGGGTTTTTACCTGAGAACGATCTGTACTGAAGAGCAGGGATCAGGAGATTTATCTCATGCTATGCATATTTAGCTAACTTCTGACGTCTACCATTAATTGAGGAAGATTTTCATCAGCATTTCCTAAATGGCGCTGTTTAAATTAATTACTCTCCTCATGTGAATATCTCTTCGTCCTGGTGTGTTTTCCTCACTTTCTTATGCTCTCTGAATTCTCCTCACCTCTCTTCTTCAGCCCTTCTGTCCTCCTTTTTTTTCCTTCTCCGTTTACTTCTTAACCCTCGACCTCACTCTAGTCTACTTGTTACCACCTACGTGTGTTTCATTTTCTTCTCCTTCCATCTTCATACTCACCCCGTGGAGTGTCTATCTTCAGTATGTGGAGCAAAATACACCACACTCATAAAACTGAAGACTCGCAGAGATCCAAAGTCAGCCAAAAGGCACGTTGGGGGTTCTCACTAGAAAAACAATGGCTTTGTAGGTCGTGAGGACAAAAGTTTTATTCAATGGCACATTTCAGTACAGGCAACCTCAACTGAAGGTTTATGGAAGTGTGGTCAGGATTCATGAGCCCTTAGCAGCCAAATCCTTGTGTTGTCCAGCTCACTGAGAAAAGTCAAATTTCAGTTCCAATTTCAAACTTTGTAGAACTTTTTTGGACTTATTGTCCAAACAAAAACCAGCCAGCGGTGCCTTTATGTAGAGACGTGGTTTTTAAAAAAGTAATTGCAAATTGAATAGCTTATCCCTGATTTCCAAAGATCTCACTGTCCAAGACTGAGCTCTGCCTACACAGATTTACCTTAAGATTTACAAACAGGATAGTAAGTGGTTGATTCTGGGTGTAACTGCTTTATATCTGAGGCTGAGCTCATCAGGGACTGGTACTCAGCATGTTTTTTTTTTTGGTTTTCAGTTTTAGGTGCTCTAACAATCTAGGAACCTTTGTGATCACCCAGCATTTGCTACAGCTGGCCAAAGTACATGTATACACATAGGCTGTACGTGATACATGTACACATACACACCCACTTTATCCGTAGCAGGTATGCAGTGAAGGTACTGTGTGTTAGTTGGCTGAATTGTTTGACACCTCATACATAAAGATGAATGCGCAGGTGTAGACGCAGACACCTATGTATGCATTTCCTCCATCCACCTCCATCTTTCCTCATCAATCAGATTAATTTACTGGAATCATGAGATGCTGTGTGTGTGTGTGTGTCTCCTTCCTGATTTATTCCTCTCTCTCTGTTTCTGTCACTCTCACCCTCAGACAGAAACACAAACACATACACACACACACACACACACACACTTAAATTATTGCATAGACTCCCCACATAGCTCACCTCACTCCAGCCTCCTGCGCTCACAGTTTGTCTGCACTGTTGTCAGTGTTGCTTGTGTTGCTTTTAATAGCTCGTAAAATACCACTGGTAATGGCAGGTAGACCACACACACACACACAGACACACACACAGACACACACACACACACACAGACACAGACACAAGCTCTGCGAAATCCTAGACATGTCCCGAATTTATTTGCTCTACAGTTATTGCTTTTGTTGTCAATGGTGTTTTTTTTTTTTACAACATTAAGTTTATAACATTTTATTTCCTTAATGCACACAGGAAATATCGCAAAAGTGCATTAAGAAATTAAAAAATATTTTCCACTTTTTTCCACTTTTTATCCCATTTATTACAAATCACATATGGTACTTTACATTACTGCTTTCTATTTTTCAAATCCTACTTTGAGTGCTTTAGAATGTGGATTGTTTCTCTCTTCCTCCAGGCAGAGATTTGAAACTGGCTATATTTAGGTTATCCATCACAATAGCCCTCATGTCTGATCTTATTGTTGTCAAGGTTACATTAGTGTTGTGTTTAATGGAGTAGAAAGTAGAGACTGTTTTGAAAACCTGTTTCACAAAGAAGTTACACATCACTGTAACTATGATTTCCATACTGCAGTCAAGTGAATGGAAACTATTGCCTGCCTGAAAAAATGTCTCAAAGATTTGTAGTGAATGAACTCAAACATAAACCCTGGCATGGCCATTTAAGACCACTTAACAGTGACGATGTACAGTAAATACACACTTAAAGTATATTTATCTTTTCCCTTCTTTCCACCAGGCTGTCACGAGTCGTGTTCAGAGTGCGGCGGACCGAGCCAGCAGGAGTGTGTGTCGTGCTCAGACCCGGCTGCCTTGCTCAAAAGCGGGGAATGTGTCCCCGACTGTGGCGCTGGTTTCTACAGTCAAGAAGGCGTCTGTTATGGTAAAGTTGACTCATTTCCACTCTGCCCTGTCGAAGCAGGTTATCCATGAAAAAGCAGGTGTGTCATTGATGTAGCAGGGTGACCTTCAAAGGGTTGTTGGAAATTAGGAATACTCCTACTGTTGGCCTCAACCAGGGAATTGGAGCCGGTCCTTGGGCCAGTCTGAGCTGCACACGACAAATTTCCCTTCAAGGATTAAAAAGGTATCACTAGGAGTATATTATGTAGGGATGCTTGGGAAACATTCCTACCAGCCTGATTCTTCTAAAATAGATTCTACCAACTATGTCTATAAAATAAATTGTGTGAAAAATGGCACAGGCCTTTACTTACATTACAGAAGAAAATCTGCTATTAAATATAATCGTTGGTGGACTGGAAGCACCTTAATATGAACTCATGTTGTCTGCATGATTAGGCAAATATCCATGATAATATGAAAAAATACAGCACCAAACAACACAGACTTTATTTAAATTGTTGCTTAAAGTTTCCGAAGACATATGGCGGCAACATTTTTGGAACATGCTGAATGTAAGATGAAGAAATTTAAAGGGCAGGTCCATTATTTTTTGTTTTTTTGAGGTTTTTATATCATTCTGTAGCTTCTCAGTAGTGTTCCATATGTATTCAAATCTAAAAATTCAAATTTTGGTCGAAGTACATATGTTTTAGCATCAAAATACCATTTTCCCAAAATGTTTTTCCCATGTGACCTGATATAAATTTCTGCAAGATGACATTGCTACATATAAACTGATATAAACCCCCTAACCCGCCTAGCTAGTAGCCATAGAGACTGACTGAGCACTCACTGTTGCTGCTGCTCTGTTAAATGTGCTAACAGATAAACGCACACACACACACACACACACCTACACACACACACACACACACACACACACACAGATGCAGCACTCTCACTGTTGCTGCTGCTCAAAAGTTTAAAAAATAAACTCTGAGCTAAATGGCTCTGGATCAGAGCAGAATCCGGTGTGACTCGCGGGTGTTATTCATCCCGAAGCTCCGGCTCTGATCCCAACTCTGTCCTCCAGAGCTCCTGGCACGCAGCAGCTGTCTGTCCCTCCGCTCCGTCCGGTGCATTTCTAAACATCTCACACACATAGACTCAGCGCTGCGACAACGCTCGTAGCATATCTGGACAATTTTTCATGCTCTAACATACAGCAAGCGAATATGTTAGAAAGACAGTCAGCGAACTGCGTGTGTGTGTGTGTGGGGGGGGGGGGTCGCTGTCCAACTGAACTTCATGAGGAGTGAAAGTTCATCTTTTAACAGACAAATTAGGTGTCACAGACAGCACTGGTGCAGCATACAGTAAACAGAAAACACCATCTGAGACAATAAGGGGTTTATTGTTAGCGGTGAACTGGAGGTGAAGGTTTGTTTGGGCTTGTTTTTTAGCTCCCCGCGGAGCTTCTTGCCAACATCCACTCCATGTGGTGCCAAAATGATAAGTCAGCAGTAGTCGGAGTGGGCCAACAAACAATTTAAGAAAATACAATAATTAGGATTTCACTCTTGCACTAATGAGGATTCAGAAGCTCATAGAATAAAGAGATCCTGTATGAATATGGATGGTTTCTATTTTTGAGTGGTAAGATGAAGAGGAGCAAGAATAGGCCTCCCTCAGGGTGACGGTGAACTCAGCAGAATAGAGCTAAGCCTTTTCTTTGGTTAAAAACCACCTGGAAGTGTTGAGGAGCGGGGGACTCTTCTTTTCCTGCAGCTAATATGGAAGTTGACGCACTCAGCGAGGCGCCCTCTTTGAGAAAATGTCGGAACCTGGGGAACTTTTTGGAAAAAGGTCATACGCATTAGAATCTGCCAGTTTGTGCTTTGAGGTCTGTTTTAAAATGTCAACATCTGGAGAGAGCTGAAGGGTTTTTAACTTCTCACTTTTCCTCCTCAGGGTTTCCTGTGTTTTTTTTTTTGATAGGTGTCCTTTTTTTTTCGTTGCCCTCCAGCATGTTTAGATTGAGAGAAAGACCTGTTGGAGCATGTTCACATGTCAAAGTGTCACTACACACACGTACACACAAATTAACTCTGGAGTAGAATTTCAGTCCACATTTACTTAAATTAAGCTGTGTTTTCTTTAGATTTCTGGACATGTTTTGACTTGTTTATAACTTTTTTTATTTTCCTTGTTGAATTTTCATATCTTATCAGTTTGATGTTTGAAGTTTTTTTCACTGTTTAAACTACAACAAAAACATACTTGCCAATAACTGACACAAAAAGTTGGACTAACTTCCACAGTGGCTCTCACAAAGTGACACAAAGTTAAATTCAGTATAACTCACAGACTGTCTGGTTAAGAGACTTTGCTCTTATGCTTGCTGAAGGTAATTCATTCATTTTTAAATTGAGCACAACGTATTTTATCATTCTGAAGAGAATCCATTAACAACTACATGCTGTCGTTCACAGCCTGTGATTCGTCCTGTGCCTCCTGTTTCCCTGACAACCCCAAGTGTATGAGCTGCCCGCCGGGGACCTCCTTGCATCATGGGAAATGTATTTCCCAGTGTCCAGCTCACCATTACCAAGACAACCACAACAGATGCAGAGGTAGGCGAAGTCCTCAGGTCAATCAGCCTTTTCTTACAGGTTGATTATCAGGTGTTTCCTAATTAAAACAAATTTCCAAAAAGTTGGTTAAAGAAAATTTTACTCAACATTTTTGTCTGCTACTGTTGTGAGGCTCTTTTTCATTTCTCCACTGTCAGTATGCCAACTTTACACCTCAGTCAGGCATAAAAACGTTTATATGAATTCTCACAAAGTTCTGGGATTAAAAGTCTTTCAAATCTCAATTTAAAGCATGTCAGGTAAGTAGTCTGACCTACATAGCTACTAGTAATATGCTTATGTTCTACAGTACTTAATTCATTATAGTGCTCTTGGGTGAGAGATAATTTTTCATATTTAAACCACCATGTCTTAGTTCAGTTCTTTCCTCTGCCTCTTCTCCTCAGCCTGCCACAGCTCCTGTGTGTCATGTTGGGGTCCCTCTGTATCCCAGTGTACCTTGTGCTCAGCTGGGCTCCTTCTCCACCAGGGACAGTGTGTGGAGGCGTGTGGGGAGGGACTGTACTCCCAGGACAACACCTGCCAAAGTAAGAGCTTTTATCCATGTTTATTCAGTATTAAAACATCTTTATAAATGATTTTCCACCACTGCCAGTCCGCCCTTTTGACCTTTCATCTCCTCTGCGTCCAGATTGCCATCCTACTTGTCGCTCCTGTGTGGGACCTTTGGCCTCAGATTGTCTCCGCTGCCTCAAACCAGAGGAAGCCCTCCTCCTGCAGTCCAGTCACCTTCAGCAAGGCGTCTGCACAGCTGGATGTCCCGCTCACAGCTTCCTGGATGAAATGCAAACATGCAGAGGTGAGTGCACAAGATTTTTGATTTGATTTCTGTCTTATCAAGGACAAGCGATAACTGAAAGGCCTGGCTAGAGTCTCTGCTGTTCATGGATGTGTTTTTAACTAGTTGCCAAGCCAATTAGCAAGTCAATCAATAGTCACTTTGTGTTTTAAAACAGGTTAGGTATCACCAGCACTTGTCATTTGTTCAAGCCCAGTGAAAGTAAACAAAATCCAGTCAGAGCACAAAATCCATGAAAAGCAAACAGAATTTTGTTTGTTCAGTCAAATGGCTAATCCTGTTGCAAACTCTGCTTTCATTTAAATAGTGTTAACTACTGCTGAAATGATTAGTCAATTCATCAATCAGTCCGTGGACAGAAAATTAATCAATTATCTGTTTTAAGGGATTTATTAAACAAAATGCCAAAGATTTGTAGGCTCCAGCTACTCCAATGTAATGATTTTTAACTGGCACCAGAAGAAATAATCAATTGAAAGACGACGCTGTGGGCTCTAAGAACCCAAGATAACATTTATATTTATTTTTGGACAGCATTAGTTGCAGGATTTTTTGACATTTTTTTCCCTTGGCTCTTTATGCCTTTATTAGATAGTAGATAGCAACAGTAGAGAGATCACAGGAAATGAGGGTCCAATGCCAGAATCTAACCTGTGGTCTTTGCCACCAGGGTGCTTTATGTAAATGGAATTTTGTTTTATCCGCCTTTAAAAAAAAAAAAAAAAAATCTGCCTTGGTTCATATTGTAGGATATCCCATCACAAAGCCACACATACAGAGATTAAGTGATCAGGCTGTCGGAAGTTTGTGAAGAGCAAACTTGTAAAGCGGAAATAACTTTTTATTGCTGAAATATGTTGTAGTATCTACTGTAGATTTCGTTTACACTCCAAGCCGATACTAAACATACGTTACATGTACAATCCATGCAAACCTTAGAGACTTAATGTACAGCAACATGCGTTATCGATACACTGGTGCCGAACATTTTTTAAAAACATAGGACCGCTCAGAATTGACGGACGGAAAGCTTTTAATATGAAACAGCAGCCTTTGCTTCTAGTAGGCATGGGCCAATGTGTGATTTTAGTGGTATGTGCTATTGCACAGATGTGTGTCCCTTAGTACGTACACACACACACACACAGAGTAATAAAAAAGCCTGTATTGCAGAACCAATATGTCTGTTAAAATGCATTGTTAATATTTCAAAAACTGTTTCAATGTTTCAAAAACTTTCAAATGTTTTAAAAAGCTCTTGCAATATTTTATTTAAAACGCTGTGTCAATGTTTTAAAAGCTGTTTTCAATGTGTCAAATTTTCAAAAAATCTGTTTCAATGTTTTAAAAAGCTTTGTCAATATTTTAAGGCCCATGACTAGTGTCTTGTAGATACTCGCGTCTTCCACTTCCATAGTCCTCCACTGGTTTTCACATCATAATTGCACACAAAGAGAAGGAGGATGCGCAGTAGAAATATGTATATAATAAATAGTTAATAAATTCTGTGTAACTTGAACATTTTTCACTGTGCTCCTAAATTTCTTTGTGTGTTCCTAATTTTTTTTCATTTAGGAGCACATGTACTCGGGAACAAAAGTTAGCGTTGAGCCCTGCATGAGCAGCTGCTGTCAGACTCTCAGTGTCTGCGCTGATACACAGAGAGTCTGCTGGAGCTTTGTCACTACAGGCACATTCATGGCCCTTTGTAAAAGTTTCTGTGTGGTACCTGTGTGAAAGCTGTGCTAGCAGCTCTACAATGGGAGGCTCTCCGGTGTGTGTGTGTGTGTGTGCGTGTCAGTACATAGCTGTAGCCTTGCTGTTTATCATGTTAACGGTAATCTGGTAAAGCTCTGTATGTAGCACAGTTAGTTATCGGAGGATCATGAGTAGCACGGCGCCGCCTCTCTGCGTCTCTTATCAGGCTTGCTAATGCAACTAGCAGCTCTGTGTGAGAGGCACAAACTGAGGCTACAGATATCAGTGTTCTGATATTTATAATGTACTGTTAATAAACATTGTACATTATCTGGCTCTTTTAAATAATTCTTTCTTTCTTCTTCAGTGACAGATATCGTGATAGATCATAGATTATTTCTTTGTGATATATCGTGTATCCCAGAATCGCCTTTGTTGTGATATATCGTTATCGTGGGAAGAACTTCATGATAGTATCATATCGTGATTTTATCTGTGATTTCCACCCCTCGTGTGTGTGGAGACACCTGATTAAGTTGTTTGTGAGTATGAAATTGTGCGTGTAATGGGCTAACTTTTAAGGTGGGTTTTGAAGGGGTAGTCTGTCTGTGAAGTGAGAATAATTATCACCCACCTCCCAACACCCAGAAAAACACACACCACTGCAAATACCACCTACTTGCCAGAATGCCAAGTTTGTTTTTTTTAAATGATGCGGGATGGCGGCAAAGAGGAAAAGAGAAATGAAAAGACTGTAATCGGTTTTCTTTACTTCCCTTGTACCTCCAACCGTGTGCTATGAAATTCTATCCATTTACCACAATCACCGCTCTACTCTTTTCTTACCTCCTTGTTCAGTGTTTGTGCCCACTGACAGTACTGCGTTCAGTATTTGGCAGGGAGAAGGGTATTTGTTCTGCCTGCTGTCTCTTCCCCGAGCGCAGCCAAGTCATTCGCCAACGCTGGCGTTTCGTTCAGCTCTACTTTCCTCTCAGCTCACTTTTCATCTGCTGGAGCTGCTGTTACCTGAAATTACATAAAACACACGTTGCCAAGCAGCGGTTTTGTAGCTGCTGCTTATATTAAGGTTAAATTTTAAAGAGAGATGTACAAGTGGTTTTGAAAGCATGAGATCCCTAATACTGAGGTGAACCTGATCTGGAGGAAGGAGGACGTTGCACTCATTTGTTTTGATATTGGGAAACAGGATTAGTCTTTGTTAAAGCACTTTTGCATAGCTTTTTTTTTTAATTTCCACTTTTTAAGCTGCTACTGTAGAAAAGTCTATAATAATTACTAGTTTATGACTTTTGAGTGCTGCTGCATCACTATGTCCAACAAGTCCTCCAAACCACACAACAAAATGAATGTCTGTACCAAATTTCATGACCATAAATCCAATAGTTTTTGAGATATTTAAAATGCACCAGAGGAAAGAGTCCATGGATTCTTGTACCACATCTTGTGCCAATCCATGAAGTAGATGGTGAGATGGTTCAAGTACAAATTTTGACCTGTTGGTGGCACCAGATGAAAAGTTGGGGGATTGCCAAAATTTTTAGGATTCATTTTCTGGGCACAATGTCTCTACAAAATTTCATAGACATCCACGTGATAGTTGCTGAAATATTTCAGTCAGGACCAAAGTGGTGGACAGACCATTGCGATCAAGCGTAGAGCAATGCTGCTAGCATAGCTAAAAATGCATTGTCATAAAGCTGAACACATGGCTGTTTTTCTTACCTCATGAAAAGTTGATGTTCTGGAGTCCTGTTCTGACAGGACAGAGATTATCTTTCATAAACTTATCCTACATGTATGCTTTGTATGTAAAAGCATAATCGGCAGAGTAACAAGTAAAAGTGTATTTCCACCTGAAATGTAATGCAGTAGAAATACTGCACTTAAAATTGCACTTGTGTGATGACCTCTAAAGGTACGTAAAGGTACACTGTTACTGTAGGACTACACTGTAGGAGTAGGATGCTTAATAGAGGAGGTGTTGGTTTATGCAGTGTTGCAGTGCTCATCTTTCATGTAGTGAACAGACATACCTGGACTCTCGGGAAATGAAAACACGAGAAAGAGCTTCAGTATTGCATTACACTATCATTTATCATGGACGGGAGGTGTGGGGATGGGGGTCCTTTAGCTGACCTTCTCACTTTGAATTCGAAGCGATCAGAAGCCATGAGCAGCCGGGGAGTGTAGGAGACGAGTGACATGGGAGATATGGTAAGTTTGAAGCCATGGCAGATTGCATTATGGGTAGGTTTGCTGGTATTTCCCACGGTGCTGCAGATAAGTTCTCGCTGTCTGTTAACAGTCACTCAGCAGCTGCGTTTCAAGGTGTGAGTGCAGTTTAGCGATCACGTCTATTGCAGGGTGCTCCGAGGAATGTCTTTATAGTTTCCTGTTAGCTGGTGGTTCCTGGATTCCTGAAGCTCGGAAACGTTGTAATTTGTTGCTCATTCTGCTGTTTATACGTTTTCCCTCATTCCAGTGCTGTTCGCTATGTGAGGAAAGTGAGTGACTCTCACCAAGACTTGCTGGTTTGCTGGCATTCAAAATAGTTCTCAAGTTGGAGTTTGCGACCTCTCTGGGAGTCACAAAAGGCAGAAATTAGTTATCATGCTTTTACCTTTGAATAA
Source organism: Scomberomorus guttatus (assembly GCA_038419695.1). Classification (NCBI taxonomy): domain Eukaryota; kingdom Metazoa; phylum Chordata; class Actinopteri; order Scombriformes; family Scombridae; genus Scomberomorus; species Scomberomorus guttatus. Next base: position 31,259,588 of record CM076450.1, on the reverse strand, counting down.
TGGATATTTGTAACCTCGGGGAACCTTTTTAATAATAAACCAAATTAAACAGCCTGAATAGAGGAACTAAAATCCTTCAAAAAGCAACAGGGGGTCATGAGTCTGCATCAGTTTGATTTTTGGGATGTTGAGACTGAAGCCATTTAGGTAATAGCACAATTTGTCTCCTCACAACAGTTTACTTTTAAGTTCAGAGCACCTCCAAACACCAGAGAAATTCTGTTTACTTTACCTGGAATTGAATAGTCGTTAGCGATATTGGATTTCTTTAATCATCCAGGACAAGACAATTACAAATCGATGAGTAGCAGTCGGATTGGTGTCCTCTAACACCCATTCATCTCGCATGGGACCAACACTGAGCCAGTACATGGGCTAGAGAGGATGCCCGTTCAAGTTTAAGGTTTTACTGTGACTAATGGGAAGCTTGATCTGCAGCTACATGCTAAACTTACACTCACAATAACATAAATACATAAAATCAAAGGAGAAATGTCAGATTAACCAGCAAAAGGAGCAGAAAACTGAGTTAAAGATTAGCGCTGTGCTTCTTATGGATAGTTAATTCTGTGAGAAGTGAGAACTTGAATCTGTTTGATTTAGCCTTGAATGATTAGTATGCTCGGCCACTGCCTTCAGCACCTGGTTGCTGCGGCAGCGATAACAGCTTTCTCCTAAGTCTTTGGGGAGGCTGCTCAGGATGTGCATCACCCGGAGCAAAGAGGACGTTTCAGTACCTCACTCCTGACGCATATGTGCAGGTTGGACGGACACAGAAACAAGTCTTACTCAGTGTGTAAATTCAATGTTGATGATTAAACTTGATATAGTTGTTGAGTTAGTAAATAATTACAGCTGCAACGATGAGTATTTTAATCGATCAGCAGAAAAATAATTGGTAACTATTTTGATAATTGAGCAAAAATGACAATTTGAGGATTTGATGCTTTTTGTTATAAATGATGGTAAACTTTAGATTTTTGACTGTTGATCAAACAAAATGAGATATTTTAAGACATCATCTCGTGCTCTATGAAATTATAACAGATATTTTTCACTATTTTCTGAAATTTTATTGACAAAACTGTTAATTGATTAATCAAGAAAATAATCAATTAAAAAATAATCATTAGTTGCAGCCCTATAAATAATACTTACAGTCACTTTACTCTCAGCTGACACTGGCCTCAGTCTATAGTGTTCATTGCAACAGTACTTATTTGCCTTTTTTTTACAACAAGTCTGTCTTCTATACCAAAGGAAAAAATGGTGTGTGTGTGTGGGGTGGGGTGGGGTGGGGTGGGGGGGGGGGGTTATACAGAATAGCTCGTCTCAGCTTGGAGTTACATTGTTCATCAGCTATTGTGTCCAACTAAGTGCCACTCATCTAGTTTGCTTTTAGTCTAAGCTTCTTGAATTAGGGTCAACAAACGTAGAGCCGAGGATGAATTTGATAAATGACATGTCATTAAAGCTCCATTCACAGTAATAAGTACAGAAGTTGTTCCATTCTGCGTCTATTCTCAGTAACAAAGGTTTAGTTTCCCTTCCCACTGGAGTGTCAGTGGGTTCAGGTACGGCTGGGAACAATGGAGGCTATTGTATGTGTGTGTGTGTTTGTTTGTGTGTGCGTGTGTGTGTGTGTGTGTGTTGCTCTGACAGATACTCAGACCTCCTCAGCAGCTACTGTCCTGAAGCGGAGGAGGACGGTGTATAAACATGCACATGAGACTCACAGACTCCAGCGTTTACGTACACAGACACACACACACACATACACACTGGCACACATTAAGTGGGCCGGAGCTGACAAGCTATCAGATGTCTGAGAGGAAATTCCTGGCTGTAAATCCCTCTCCTCTCCAGTCAGAAGCCCTCTTATGCAGACAGAGATAGTTGGCGTGTAGGAGGCTTAATGCTGCTTGACAGACAGGTTGAGCTGCAGAACACCACATACAGAAGAGGTTAACACACCTGAACTGTGCTGGTTCACTTTTCACAATATCACAGACATTAATTTGTTTTCTTTCAGGCTTTTAGACTTGTTGTTGTGTGAATGTTTTGTTTATTTATTATTATTATGGTAATTATTTTTATTTAGACAACAAAAGCAAAGATAACAATAGCTTAAAAGTAAATTAAGAAAAGAACACAACAACACCAGTACGACACATTGTTTAAAGAGGAACTCTTATTTTACACATCAGTGTGTGTTTCCAGGTACTGACGCATGTATGAAACAAGTAGTCTAAAGCTTTCTGCGGCTCCAGAGGGAGATGTGTGAAATCTGATAAATTGTGATGTCACTTGAGTCATCGTCGGTTGGGGCTGAAGACGACAAGTTCGAAAAGTAAAAAGATCTGGTGTGGAGAAGGAAAGAAGTGAGTTTACCAGACCTCTGTAGCTCCTCATCTCTGCTGGACGCTAGCAGCTCCAGGCTACATTAGCCACTACTAGCATAACACACCCGGATCTGTACAGTTGAGTGAATCGAGTTGCATTGTGGGCAATGTAGGCGGCAGGTTTTTGATGAACACTGCATGGAATAAAAAAGACTATGGATGCATTCAGATAATCCAGGAAGTCCAGTTGGAGCTATTAATACATTAAAACGCAGATCAACGCGTTACGTCACAGCACGACTATGTACACCACAATACTCACAGACAGGATTTTACAACTTGGGAAAGTTCTCGTGGTGGTAATTATTTTAACGACAATCGTGAGGTAAACAGCAGAAGCAAAAAGTTCATGTTATAAAGTAGTCCACCAGGAATGTGCGCTTGCATGTATGTAATTGGTCAACGTGGCACCTTGTCAGATGACACTGCATTGCAGCAAAATTTGTACTGGCTTCAACTTTTTTGCTGGCTCCGTTTAAATGAATGAGTGGGCTGTGTTTTTTCACACAGAGCTAATGTCTAATCTCACTTCTGCTGCATCCATTTTGACTCTTTTTTTTAAAAAATCGGTCCATTGTGAGTCAAAAAATTTATAGGAGTGCAATGATAAATCAGTGAAAAACTCTTAAGGGGAGCAAATCTGTCTCTTTTAGGAGTGAATGGACTTGTAGCATACAATAACAGAACAAATTTAAACATTTAAACAAGACACTTGAGAGGAATGAGATATAAACATGCGCTTGTGTTTCTGCTGTGTAGCATTCAGAACTCTTTGCAGCACTAATGTAATGATCAGCCCTGTACTGTACCAGGAGGATCATTTGTGGAAAGCATCAAGGAGCACTCACACCCCCAAACTAAATCACAACCTCATCGACTGCGCCCACCTTAAATTATGCCCCTATCAGCACAAAACAAAGTAATGAATCCGATTCTCTGAGCCTGTGCACCTGATAATGTGTGATGAGAACGCCTGTGCACATGAATTTGGGTAGTACAGGAATCAATATGCTCTGCAACAAACTAGATGTCCAAGCTGCAATAAAGGAATCAGCGGCTGCCAATCGTTCTTATTCTCTCCTCTTACAGTATTAATGAAATGTGTTTGACAGCAGGCCTATTTAATATGTGTGAGTGTGTGTTTGTTTTTTGACTTTTCATATGAAGGTTTGTGTGTAGCTTGTGTTCAGCAGCTTGATCTGAATGTGTGTTTATGTCACACAGATGCGACCAAGAGGAATCTGTGTTCATCTGTGCTCATGGACACATGTCACTGGGTGGTAAACCTAATCAAGAAAACATATAGGCTGTCTCCTCATCTCAGCTAACCAATTAAGCTTAGATGGGGGAGAAGGGGATTATGGGTAGGCAGTGGGGAGGAAGGTGGGTGATGATGAGATGTCAGATTGACAGTTTCGACTGACACCACTGTGACTTTTCAAGGTCCTTGTGCTCCCAAAGGGTAAATGTTTTTGTAGGTTGAGGCTCACACACACACACACACACACACACACACACACACACACACACACACACACTGCTGTGTTGGCTCAGGTAGAGCACCACTCGGCTCCTGCCAGTGGCTGTCATGCAGTGTGTACACAAGACCCGGATACAGCTGACAGCCCTGAAAGGATCCGGTGAGGAGTAATTATAAACACACACACACATACATCAGTGCATATACTGTATATTGAAAAGTCAGGCAGCGCATACACATACATCGACAAACACTCGGCGCTCCTGGCCGGTTGGTGACAGGCCTTTTGTCTTCCATTTCCACCAGCGGCAGCAGTCGGTCGGTTTGTGGCTCGGCTTGACTGCCAGAGCTGATAGCTGCTGCTCAGCTATTTGTCTTCATGCTGCCAAAGCAGACATCAAAGGCGGCACAAAAGGCCTGTTTGAGGGCAGCTGTGGTGTGGGGTGAAGGGTGTGGGGGCATGTAAAGGAAGGGTAAATAATCCAGGTTGCACCTATTTGAAGCCAAGTATAAAAAAGACAACAAGCAGGGGAATGTTGCAGCAGCGGCCAAACTCTTCACACATCAAGCTGAATTGAATACCAGTTAAACAGTTTAAAGCTGCATTAGGGAACACTTTTAAATCTGATGTGAGGTTTCTGAACAGCAGAGACCTGAAGATTTTTATCTGTCAGTCCAAATAAACTTCTGGTATTTGGTTTCATTTCAAAACCTTAAAAGAGGGAATTACAAAAATGTCTCTTGAAAGGGTTTTTACAACACTAGGAAGTCAAACTGTGATCTTAGATTGACACCTTATTAATAACTCTCTGCTTATTTCCTTTCATTAAATTTGATGCTATTTATTACAACTCTTTAACTACACTCAAACGGTATCCCACGATTATTCTAGTTTTATTTGATTCTACTATTTTATTAATTAATTTATTTCTGAATGTTCTGCTGTTTCTTTGCCTGATGTAAAGTCCTTTGATTTGTCTCGGGAGGTTTGAAAAGTGCTATAGAAACAAACTAGCCTTGACTTTCTTTTATGTCTTTTTCTGATCTGATTTCTTTTGCTATGACACATCATAGTTGGTAAAGATGAGTATGATGTGTTAAGTCTTCTGATGACACATTACATGATTTCTGAGTTGTAAAGTTTCATATTTTTATCTCTTGACCTGCGACTTTCAAAACTATTGTTCAGATATAAATCATCATCCTAAAGTTTTATGTTTCATTATCAGAACTGAACAGTCCAACGTTTCCAAGCTGAGCAGTAGTCTTTGCTGGCTCGTGGCCGTCTTGGATCAGACTCTGTCAGCTGGCACCGACTCTGGTGTTAATGTGTAACTTCAGATTGGTGAAGCTGGCTGCTGGCCTCATACATTATTTCGAAGTGGCAGAGCTGACTAAAAGCTCTTGAGACTCAGATTCCAAAAATGCCAATAGTGAAGGAACAAGATACAGTCGGGTTGTCACAGGATAACAGAAATAGTGGCTGCTGTTCAGGCGCAGATACATAAGCTGCAACTATTTTTAGGTGTGGACCTTTACAGCAATAAGAGCAGTCCTCCTTAGTCCAGTTATGACACATTTATCCTGCATTACTGCAGCAGTAGAACTAAATTAGTAATATACAATACAATAGTAATATACAATACAATAATGTTTTTATTTCTCATTATTCTTATTAATAAGACTATGAATAATAAGAATAAGAGTTGAAACGTAGCCGCTGCTGTCTGTCTTTCAGCTCCATGGAGGTGAGGAGAGAGAGAGACATGCTGTTTATTTGAATAATAACAGAACACTTTATTGCTGATAGAAAATATGTTCAAAGACCATTTTACTAATCTACACTCCTGTGTGGAACAAGTACACCTTCGTATCCTCGAGGGCTGCGGTTCATACATTAGCTTTATTTTTTTGTTTTACAAAGGCAAGAAGAAAAATCAAGTCCTTTATAAATGTTTTAGCCTATCTGCTGTTTCTGAAGCACAAACTCTCCTTTCTCCACCTGCCAAACCTCACGAGATGTCTGACCAGTGAACGGAGTGACAGCTCCCACATGGCTTTTGCTGATACATTTTGGTCCACTGGAAATTAACCGAACCAAAGGGAACACGCAACAGAGTACCAACTCATCCACTAAAAATAATGGCATCTACAATTTTTCTCCTCCACACACAGTCCCTTCCCTGAGGTCCAGCAGAAAACACTGATAGCACAGTAACGTTTTAGACCATGAAAGTGGGTAATTCACTCAGCTTTAGTAGTTTTAGGCTTTTCTTATTGTGGCAGTGGGGAGACACAGTTGGGGATCGAGCCTCCTCTGTCTCGGGCCACAGCTTTATATGTTTTTTTTGTTGTGAATATAAAACACGGTTCTCTCTGTCCTTTTCAGAGTGTCATCCCTCCTGCTGGCACTGTACTGGACCATCTGCAGACAACTGTACGTCCTGTCCGTCCCTGTCCAGCCTGCAGGAGGGCCGCTGCGTCCCCACCTGCCCACAAGGATTCTTTATCCAGGACAAACAGTGCCAAGGTGAGCGCGGACACACATACACATACTCACACTTGTACCTCTGTACTTGTGAGCACCCCCATTAGTCCCCGACTTAACCTAAAACCTGACCCCTAAAAGCCAAACTCTCAAATACCCCTATGAAGAAGTGAGAAGTCAACAAAATGTCCTCATTCTCAAGGTTGAAAGCTGGTCCTCACAAAGGTAGTGGTGCAAGAGGACACACACACAAATCTTGGTGTGTGTGCCTGTTTTATAATGTAGTTATGTAGCTGATACTTTTAACTGTACAACCTTATAATAGGCAAATTCCCAAAGAAAAATTAAACAATCACTATTGTCATCATCATTAACAGTGCTGCCTCTGAAATGATAAGACAATGATTATAATTGTTATTCTCACACCAGTGGGATCGTTAGCATGAGTGTTTGTGCCAATTAAGACCCCTGTTGTTGACGACTTGTAGCGTCTGCAGCTGTTGGTGCCTCGATCTGCCCTAATCAGGAATAAACCACAGAAGGTCTGAACATTACAATTATCGGTTCACTTTCTTTGACCCATAGCAACTTGTTTCCACGCAATCATAAAATAATTGGGAGAAGTTCTGATTAATGATGAATTAAGCGTTTTTAATGAGTGTTGCATTCACAGGCCAGCAGTGTCATGACTCACAACAAATATTATTTCTTGCCCACATAGAAAATAAATAACAATAATATAATAACCACTTTCAAATGTAGAATATGAAATACAGTTAATGAACCAATATGAAATTTTAGGAGCGATGTGAGCTTTAAAAAAAAACATTTTTTTTTTCAGAATCTGTTTAAGGTTCAGGAGAGTTGTGATTTGTTCAGAGGCTGCTGGATCCTGGTTTTAACAAGTCTAGAATAGATTTTAGTTGAGCTGAAATGATATATTACACAAAATTGATGACAGATTGGAGACTTATGAAAAGAAGTGCTTAAATTTTGTTTTCATCACAGAATTGGATTTTCAGACTAGCATTTTACAGCTTGATGTTAAAGTGGGATCAGTGAAGATGTAGTTTATTAATAACAATTGTAATTATATCTTAAAATTACAGTGGCAATAATTGAGTTGTGTTTAAACACTGCATGTGGCAACTTTTTGTCTAGATTAATGGCAGAGGAGAGTGCCAAGGTCAGATAATGGTACCTGTGCAATATGTTAACCACTAAAAGGAGCTTAGTGGGGCTCTTCTCCCTTCCTTTCCCCTCTATGACCCACCTCTTTAATGAAAATCCATTTGCTCTAATCTGCCTTTCATTACCTCGGCTCGGTTTACCGTCTCCGAGCTCATTTGAAGCAAGACGACTCCTCTATCTCCTGTCTACCAGCTTCGTCTTCGAGCCTTTTTAAGGACGCTGAATTTTATTGTTTATCTTGAGTAAAACAAAAACTGAGGTAAACATCAGTGGATCTTTTAATAGTTTTTTTCTCCAAACTTTGCCTGCGTAATTGAAATGGCAGATGCAGACAAATACCTAGACAGTTAAGAAGAACGATGGACTCAGATTACATTTCCCCCAGGATACCAAAATAAATGGGCTCTGTTTTCTTACTTGGCCTCGTCTCCTTCAGTGCTGATTGGCTCATTAGAAGTTACTCAGATACCCTGAAGAAATATTGTATTTCTGTCTTAAAGAGAGTAAACTTTTACTGCAAAGTTTTGGTGCTGGTGACTTTTTATACTAGGCAATAAGACACAGCATGTAGTTAAGTGTCCACGAATTGATATTTTTTATAATGGCAATGAATCAAATGACTGTGACTAATGTGAAAGGGGTAGATCGTAGTGACAAAGCCAGAAAGAATTATCATCTGCAGTTCCACAGAGCTTATTAGCCTCTTTTATCTCATAGTTTTTGTTTTTACGGCACAATTACTGTATGATTCAGTCTCTGTTCCTGCAAAGCACCAAACAGCAGAGAAACAAAGTTAGAGACTAGCTGGTGAAGAAAGTGGAGCATCTCGCAGCTCAAAAGCCAGATATCTATCTCAGGAGTTGGTAGAGACCAAACCAGAGCTAAAAGGAGATGAAAAGTCATCATGTGGAAATAAAAAAGACTCCATATGGGATGATAATGTCGCTCTGTGTCATTTGGATGTTACTGTTTGCTAACATATTTTCAATAACAACTTTACAAGGTGATTATATGTTTTATATGTGTGTTTTTCAGCGTGTTGTGCAGTTTTAACAAAGTGGTTTGAATAGAAAGTGTTTGTGAAACCTGTTTATTTCACTGTAATGACCTGAGTTTGAGGTTGTAGAGAAGTGTTATAAATAGAGAACAGCTGAGTTTCCACACCAGGACAAACTTGCATGGTGTCATATATACAGTGGTAGTACAAGTAGTAGTAGTAGTAGAATTACAAAATTGAAAAAAACTGAATAGCCATATTAGGTCAATACAATAAAAATGTATAATATTAAGTAAATATAAGGGGTAATATGGCAGGTTAAGGTTCAGACAGTGTATACAGTAGTTTAAGTATATTTGTTATGAATTAAGATGCATATGTATAGTCAGGATTAGGGTTAGAGACCTCGAAACAAATGGTTTGAGTTTTGTGTAACTGTTCTCTCTTTTCTGTTAAATATCCTCCTAAATATATCCTAAATATTGTACCTGCTCTCTCTCCACTCCTGTTTGTGGTTTACTGGCCATTAGTAGGTGCATTTAAGTATTTCCAGACGAAAACAGCCAGCGCTGTACCTAATAGATGTTTATTTAATTGCAACAGTTCAGAAGCTTAAAATGTGCATGCTGGTTGGATGGAAACACAGTTAATATCACTTAATGAAAACCTCCCTCAGTAATACTGTCTTTAGACCCTCTTCCTCTTCTTCTCTCTCTTCTACCTTATATAGTCTTCCCTCTTCTCATTTACTCTCTGTCTTCTACTTCTTCCTCCTTCTTTCCTCATCCTTCCCTACACCTTCCTTACCTCTTTTCCTTTCCTTTTTCCTCTCCTCATATTATCCCCTCTTCTCTTTGTGCATTTCTGTTTCTATTTCTAAAAAACCTAAGAGGAAATGCAGAAAATTCGAAAAAAAAAAACCCTCAAAATATCGCAAAATATGCTTAGCTGAGGTGGAAAAGCTGGCGTATCGACAAAAACAAAATGCAACAGTGCAGTGGGAACAGATTAAATTATACAGATTAAGTCATGACATACATGAAATATGTGATTAAAGTTTCTGCTCCACTAAAGAGACGAAAAATAGCAGCAGACAAAAACATCAGATCTGTGTGGAGTGAAGAGGAGACTGTAACACTTTAAATTAATACATGAAACAAACAGAATAAGAAAACAACAGCTCCAACTAGAAAAATAGCGCCTCCAAATCTTTCCAAAACAGCAGTGGATGAAAATGTGCATTAATTTCAATTTTCTTTTGCAGATATTCTGGAAATTCTGTTAAAATTTTTGCTAAATTTGGATGGAAACACGGCTTCTGTCTTTTCTACAACTTCATCTTCACTGCCCATCTTCTTCATCTCCTCCTCTGTCCCTCTTCTCCTCCCTCTCTTCTTGTCCCCCTTTGTCTCAACTCTCCTCTCCTCTTTGCCTCCTTCCCCCAACTCTACTCTTCCTACAGTACATCCTTTCTTCCCTCCATGCCTTCTTCCTTGTCTCCTGTGTCCTTCTCATTAAGTTAATTTTTTGCCTGATTTTGACCCTTTTCTCCCATCCCTTCCCTCTGTCCCGCTCCTTCCATTTGTCCTCCCCCCTCCCAGCATGCCACCCCTCCTGCCAGACTTGCTCCGGTCCCTCCCAAGCTGACTGCACCTCCTGCTCCCCGCTGGCCTCCCTGCAAAGCGGCTACTGCAGGACGAGCTGCCAAGAGGGGCTTTTCCTCAACGCCATCACTGGAGAGTGCCTCAGTAAGTCAGCCTGTGTGTGTGTGTGTGTGTGTGTGTGTGTGAGAGAATGTGTGTGTCTGTATTTTGGCACATAAATGGTGTCATGCACATGTGTATTCCATTTGTGCAAAGCTTTCATAAAATAGGCTGCCATGAGTGCATGTATTTTTAGCCTGAGTGGCCCCTGTGGGAACAGAACCACCACCTCTGGCAGGCTTAGTGCCTTGCTCTGCCTGCTGAGCTTTGCACAATCACATGCACATAGACATAACAAGTCTTGTGTGTGTCTGTAGCTCCAATCACCTGCATTATTCATGAGAAATGTCAGCCATCTTTGTAAAATAGATGTTCTTAGATTGATACAAAAAAAAGCTTTGCAGTGAATTGTGGAGTCTAAAATGATTGCAGAGCTGCAAGCTGAAGTAAAAGTCAGCTTCTTCTGTGCGTTTGCTGAAATACTTTTGCATGTTTGCGTCATTCTCCGTTAGGAACAGATGGACACAAAGCAGGTTTTGTTCTCGCCGTAGCAAAAAACAAGGAGAGGTTTAGTAACTACAGTAGCTGATAAAAATACTTAAAGGGAAATTTCACCATGTTTTATGAGGATGTCCAATCAGTGTTGATAGTAAATGTAGTCAGTTGAAGCAATAAATTCCTCAGTGCGTGCTACAGTATATTGACAGAGAAAACGGAGTGCCGGCAGTGCCTACATGTACCAGGATGCATTGAAGCGGAGAACCGGACCACACCAGCCGCTATGAGCGTGTAATATTGCCGCAGATGGGTCTACATTGGATTTAGTTGAAAACCCAGTGCGTCGCTGTACAGACGCCAAAGGGTACCTTGTGCGTCTGCATGAGACGCCAGAGGGGCGTGACAAAGTGTCGGTATTTGACGACCTGAGATGGTTGACTTTAGCTTCCTATTTAGCAGACTGGGAGGGGTATCAATCTTATCATCTAACTCTCAACAAGAAAGCAAATCAGTGTATTTCCCAAAATGAAATGAATAAAACCAGTCACCTACCTGTATGTCTCCCAAGTAGGAAATAAGAATAATCTTGTCACTGAACCTAAAATTCTGTTGCATGCACAGCTGACAGCAGGATAGAGCTAAACTTGATAAAGCACTTAGCAAGTTAAATCAGTTGACCCAGATTCTGGGTAAATTGCCTCTGACTGGCTTCCTCACCAGAGCAACTGCCTCTGAGGCTCATGTGTATCATAGTAAACGTGATTTTTTTAGAAAAAAAAAAAAACCTAATGGCAATAACATAAACCTATAGTTTTGTCACATTATCTACTTATCTATTCCTTACTTATCTACTACTCAAAAGAAAGTTTCTTGCTATAAAAGTACCTTAACCTCTTGATGCAGAAAAAAAAAACTTTTAATGAGTTTCTCGCTCACAGTTACGCTTTTCAGAGAATCGCTACATGAAACATCCACCGGGATAAAGACGAGCTCTCTTTAGATCTTTGTTAATAAACACCAACCTAAGATACTTCACACCTCCGCATCCCTCTTCTCTTCATCATTGTGCACAAAAAAAATGCTTATTTGTCTTTGGCAAGCAAAAAATGATAAACTACCATCCAGAAGAGAAATAGAAAAGGTAAGATTGGAGTGTTTGTGTGTAAAGGTTTCTCTTGTTGTTGTCCTCCCCCTCCTCAGTGAGTAATGAAATGAGATTTTACCTATGTGGACCGCTGGCTGGAGATTAAAAACAGGCGTGTTTACACGATGGGAAGCCAGCATGGAAAAGATAGGAAAGGAGTAAACAGAATCTGAGGGGGAAAAATGGACGGATTGACTTTTAATTACAGTTTCTGATGACACGCACTGTGAAACTGCTACTAGATTTTAGCTCTTAGACACACACGTGTATGTACGTACTGTATGTGTGCGGACACACTGCTGGCTCGCACACATACACAAGGAGATAAGCATGGTTAAACACAGATATTTGTTTGCCAACACACACACACACACACCACACACACACACAGCCTAATCTCAAATGGGTCAAGCTCAGCCAAATTCTAGTTAATAAAAGATGCCTTGTGGCACTTCTGGGGCCACAGAAATACTGGGGTCATCATTTCTGCATGGCAGGACACTCTCTCTCTCTCTTTCTCTCTCTCTCTCTCTCTCTCTCTCTCTCTCTCTCTCTCTCTCTCTCTCTCTCTCTCTCTCTCTCTCTCTCTCTCTCTCTCTCTCTCTCTCTCTCCTTCTCTCTCTCTCCTTCTCTCAGACACACACACACACACACACCTCCCTTTCCAATTTCAATTCACAGACTAACACATACACACATATTTTATTCTTCCTTTATTCTTTTATTCTGACTTTATCCGTCCCTTCTTTTTATCACACATGCACACACATTATTCATGCAGACACTTTCTCTCTTTTTCACACACACTCATACTTATACACACATACACATACAACCTTGGATCACCTCTGTCCACCCAGCGGTACCGTACTGTTACATAACATCTTGAGGCGGGTGAGGCTTTCTATCTCAATCATGAGGTCATATGAGAGCAGCCATCAGAGGCAGATGTCTCAGTATTGGCTGTCACCTGTCATTTATCCTGTGCTCATCTTTCTCTCACTTTCTCTTTTGCTTCCTGCCTGTGTCTCCGTCCAGGTACTCTCCTTAGTTTTCTATTTGACAGCAGCAGCGGTCTTGTCACATACTTATTACGGCCAGCTACTCCAGCCAAGTGATTTGCCAAATTGCACAAGCACTCATTCTCATAATGCTCTTATCTGAGACTCTATTCAGAGCCATTCATCCTGAACTGCTGCTCGTTTGTGATTTATGTTTTGTAGAAATGCTAACATTTATTGGAGCCTGAAACCTACAATATATCATATACCCATAACAGGAGACAGTAATGAAAAGATGAGAAGAAGTAAAAGATGTCACATTTGTTGTTTTGGCAGTGTTCCTTCCAGTATGAAACATTTTAAATTTGGCTGAATTGATCTGTTTACATAAATACAGTTGGCTCTGTGAGCCTCCTCTCCGCCTTCATGTGTCATTATCCACCATGTTGACTGAGTCAACACTGACTCAGCCAAGCTGATAAAATTTTAACAGCAGTCCCAGGGTGAACGATGTGAAATGAGCACAGTCACATGGCAGAGCTCAGATGTGTGTTGGGATGCAAATAGCCTATAGGATGTATTGTAGCTGATTTTTGTAATTCATAAAAGTGACCTAATTCTGATTGTTGTCCAGCTATGGAACAGTCGAACTGAACAACATTTACACTGACAGAGAGAGAACGGATCTTTGATTATTCATGGTAGTAATTGAGGCTCAAAACATACTGTAAGAGAGTGTCAGACTAGCAAAAGATCTGCAGGGTGGAAGCTCACCATCAGCCTCGTATAGCCAGATCATTCTACATCTGTCGTGCTCCCTGGTCGGTCCTTTGTCGACATACCATCAAGCAAAACATGAAGATTTGATGAAATTTAAAGTTAAATTGATTTCATTTAGCAGATGTGTGTGGATTTTGGTTTCCCTTTTATTACCAAAGTTGAGTATTTTTAGAGTTATAACAGCACAGTCCTGAAAAGGTGTGTGAATCATTCTGATTTTGACAACCACATGACCTTTACCTCTAATGCCATCTTCAGAAAAGTCTAGCCACATCACCAGTAAGGCTTTAAGAAATAAATAACCAGGATACTGGTTGTTCCCTCCACAAACTGCAGCTACTAGGAGCCACTAGCTGGTCTTTAGACTGGGAAACGGGAAATGCACATAGGCAGACCTTTCCCACAGACCGGCCCACCCTCCAGGTTGAATGGATATCTTGTTAGATCCTGTCCTCAGAAGTCGGACATGACTCACTGTAAAGTAGATGGAAACAGACAATAAAAAACATCCGATACACAACTTGCATTAAACACCTGTAGTGTAAACAAAACCCATGTGGGTAAAATTAGAAAAGCAAAAGTTTGACCGCACGCTACTCTTTGCTTTTCACACTGATTTGATGTTCACATTAGAAACACAAGTTGTGATTCTCATGGGGAGAAAAATGAACTCACAGTGCCAAATGCTGCCTCTCACTCTCACCCTCCTTCTTTCTCTGTTGCTTTTTTTCTGTCTTCCTTTGCTGATGTAAAGAAAATTGACCTCTGAGCTGCTGATCAGAGCTGTGTGTTTCTGGAACACTATAGCTAAAAGCTTACGGCTACACCAGATTATTTTTCATCATAATTGTGCCATTATTTAACTACATATGAAGCCTAAAATAGACCTGCACATTGGATAAATGCATGAATACATCACCATAGAAACAACACATACTAACATTGAAATAAAAGACATGCGATCAATAGAGAATAAAAACCCTCCATGGAGACACATTTAAGAAGCATTAGTGCCGACAATGACAGCTGCAGTCAATGTCTCTTTTCATGCATTTATACCATCTATTGATGCTGAAGACCAACGTAAATTTACTCAACCGGACATAAACTAGTCGATGTACTAGAAAAAATGCCTTTTTCCTGTTTTTGTGGGGAAAGATGTTTGGTTTTTAACATCTTGGGACCTTCAAAGCATTCTCGTATTTCGTCAGTTGAATCAGCTCATCATATAAATTGAGGTAGCGTGCGTAGAAGAGAAGCATATTTGCTGAAGTCTAGTCCTACTCTAATTTACAAGCTCTGTATAAATCTGTATAATTTATTTTTAGTAACACAGGCACTAACATTTCACTGTGACCCTGAGCTGAGGCGTGTTAATGGAAACCAGCTTTTGAACTCATGAAAGCCTTTCTTAATATTTACAGTGGTTAACCTTGTAAAAGATCCAATGCATTTATTTTTCATCTACCCTGCAGACACTTCTTTCATCAGAATGATATAATAGAAGAAACTAGTATATAAAAATTGGGTGTGGAGTCTCCATTCCTCTTTGCTGGCTGCAAGGAGAACATAAAGAGTTGATTTTTTTTTTAACAAATACTTCCTCTTGGGAATGAAACAGAGGTGCAGCAGTTTTTCATCACACCTCCCTCGGACAGTGCGACCTCTGGGAGCTAAGTGGCTAGATGTGCAAAAGATAAAAGTACTAAATTATTTTGTATGGAAGGATTTTCGTCACTGCATCTTTGAAAAAGGTTACATCATTTATTGACCAATTTTTCTTTCCAGAGAAAGAATCGGGTGTAGGGCTAATTACAGCTTGATGGAATATGATGCACTGCGCTTTGTGCCTTAAAACTATAATTATTGTGAGATTCATTACTAAAGCTGTGCTTATTGTTTGAGCTTTGTGTTTTGATGTTCTGCACAGGACTTAATTTAAAGGGCTCATATTATACCCTTTTTTAACAAGTTAACACAGTTTCCTGCGGTCTTAATATAAAATGTATCTGACATGCTTTGGTCAAAATACCACCAGGATCAAGCACCACAGCAGCCTTCTCATCCTGTTTAAACAGCCGTGTTCAGAACGACCTGTTTGTGTGCCTGTCCCGCCCACCTCACCCCCCTCTTCTGCGGGGTGTGCTGGTGCTGGCCACCATGGCAACTGTTGAGCGTCAACCCCGCATAGCAAAACATAGCTGCCAGGGAAAACATAGCAGTGCAGTCTATGGTTGCAACTAATGTTGTGTTCACACCAAATGTTACTCGTGCAAGTTTGACCACGGAGTTCATTTGTGTTTATTCGCCTCAAACAGCCAGCGAGCAACGGCAGGCACCAGCTAGTGCCCACTTGGACCACTTAGATTTTTCTTAGATTTATTTGCAATAAACGTATCAAAAGGAAGCCAAAATAACTACATTATGATGCCGATTTGTAAAAAGTCTGAATTCATGCTTTGTCAAGTCTGCCCGCAAGATGTTAAACAAATAACTTTTAAAATGCTTCGATCAGACACAGACATTTAAGTTGTGGTGTTAATTTAGCTCCGGCTAGGTTGAGAAGTGAGATTAAAGATAAATCCACTTAATCCCAACAGTTTAAAAAAACAAACTCCCGCCGGTACACTGCTCCTGATCAGAGCAGAATCGGGTGTTTATTCCTTCAGAATATAACATGTATTGATGCTGGAGACCAACAGCAGGACTCTCCGGCTCTGCTCCCCGGCTCTCTCCTCCAGAGCTGGCCAGCGCTCAGAACAGCTCTGTCCCCCTGGTCCGGCCCTGTGATACACGCCCATAGCTTAACAACTACAGGGTCCCGGCCGGCACTTGTGGGAAAAACATGGCTGACACTCAGGAAATTTAGTGGGTGGAGACACTCAGACAGGGGCATGGATGAGGGGCGGTAAAATTTCAATGAAGCCCCTTGTGACTTAAGAAGGGGCATCAAATCTTAATGGCTTGTTGAATCACAGGACTTCAGATCAGGCCAGCCGACACCAAACTGACTGGGTGGTCTTATTTCACAGTCTTGCGTGTTAGTAGGCACGTCAGAGACCCAAATATATACGCACAAGCACTGAAAAAGTGAGTTTTTCCATAAAATGGCCCCTTTTAATTGTTGATGCTGACTAGCTTTTTGCCAGTTTTTAAATTTTG
Organism: Scomberomorus guttatus; assembly: GCA_038419695.1. Taxonomy (NCBI): domain Eukaryota; kingdom Metazoa; phylum Chordata; class Actinopteri; order Scombriformes; family Scombridae; genus Scomberomorus; species Scomberomorus guttatus. Next base: position 31,242,742 of record CM076450.1, on the reverse strand, counting down.
AAAAATATCAGCTGTAAATACATCCACATAGATCAGGTGATTGTGTGCTCTTGTCTCTTCTCTTTGTACCTACTTGTCCGGCATTAGTGCAGGCCTTTGTTTGACTGACATAGTTTTATATAACAAGAAAAAAAGTGTCTCCCAACCAGTTTCTAGACCAGCTCATATCCTAATTCTGACATCTAAAACAAGAGCAGAGCTTTTTCTGTTTTTGGGGACAAAGCCAACAGTGATTCAGAAGTGAGCATTGAGAGAAAAGTAGGACTTCTTTAATAACTACATCTATAAATCCAGCCTTTGTTGGAGCAACATGTCTAGACAGGGTGAAGTCAGCGTCGGAGGGACCACACAGCTTCTCACTCCTCTGCAAACCATCTTTTCTTACGCCTGTAACTTGATGCGATGATGTCCCACTTTCTTCCTCTTGCTTCCTGGACTACAGCTGCACTCAGGCTCCATCCCTGAAAGAAACTGCTCAGAGACACAAGTTTTATTCTCTTTTCAACTGTATAAAGGCATGTGGAAGGGACTAATTGAGAGACATAAAGAATTCTGATTTTCCTGTGTAACTCTTGAGAAATAAATTTCTGATCTATACTGTATATTGCAGGGATGCAAGAAGACTGCATGGTATGGGATAATGTCTGTTATAAATTCAGCCCACAGGAGAATACAATCATTCAGTCTGCATGTCATGCATTGTAACTCCTGCATACCTTTTTATGTGCTTCAAAAATGGTAACTACGCCATAAAGAGGGACTCAGAGGACCCAAATCAATACCATTTTAGTTTTATATTCAGTTTTAGTCTGCACAGTCAATAATCCCTGACGCCTAAGTTATCTTGTCTCCGCCGTGGAGCCATTCGTTTAGCGCCTGGAGCCGGATCGCCTGCAGAGTGTTGGCAGGAGGAATGCTGATACATGTTTCATTGTAAAGTGATGTGATATGAAAGATGTGAATGTGAGATGATAGAGAGGAAGTTCTTTTCTTTTACTCTGTTGATATTGGACCTGCTTCAGAAGGAGAGTGTGACTCACCTGGGCAGATGCCACGTTCAGGAGATTGGGTGTTTGAGTTCTACAAGCATTTGTCAGAGGAAAAACTGCTCTGGAGGCAGAAATAATCTCACTGTCTGATTTAGATTTCAGCTCTTCAGGGTGATGCGAGCAAACAAAAGTAGCTGTCAGACACATGAAAAGAGATCAGAACATTTTCCCATTTAATTAGAACGGTTTCCAATCAAGTTACACAGAAATGTCACTAAATGTCATGTACAAGAAGTGTCTATTGTGTGCTATTCTCTGTACAAAAATGTGGATTGCATAGACTCTACTAAGATGCTTTTCTAAGCAAAACCATGACCAAACACCAAAAAATAACCCGGTAACCTTAAAAAAATCAACTGTTTTACCTCACAGAATAATACTGACACCACTGACACAAGCAGAGTCAGTATCATCTTTTCTTAACTTCTAAACCTGCAGAATATTTTTATAGAAAAAAATATGCTGCAAAGAAAAAGAAGAGAGGAATAAACTACAGAAAGTAAAGTGTATGATTATGTATATTTAACCAGGCCATGGAAACAGTGAGTTAAATATAACATGCCTTTGTTTGCAGGGCAAAGAGAGATGAAACCATTTGCTCTTTTTAGTTTATGTCAGATATAAAATATAAAAAGTGTATATTTCTGTCTTTTGGTTAATATTTAACCCATGTACAAAATTCAGATTAAAAATCTTGTTTCGTTATAATTCAAGAGCCAAGCTTTCATTTGATTCTTAAAGCGCTTCTAAGCTCTTTAAAAAGTGTTATTCATGTCAGTGTCGTCCTCTTCCTAGTATTACTGTTATTTAAGGCCAAATCCACTGAAAGTATTGTTTTCGTTTCAGTTCAGTCAACAAAAACCTAGACAAAAGATCACTTATCAAATTATCTGATTAAATCTAGATTTTGTTGTCATATGGTTTGATATTTCATCTGTTTTCACCTTGTAATCCCTCCAAACTTTTGTCATTTACATTAATCCTACTCAAAGAAAGAAAAGTGCTTTCATGGTCTCAACAGCCCTTTCCCGCTAATACCCCCACGTGACCTCCTCCTTTATCTGTTCTCATCGCCTGGCCGACACACAACTCTTCACCTGCAAGGCCCCGTTGTTGTGCTTTCAACTTATAGATAGTTATCTCTGCACAGACAGATGGATAACTTTAAGGTGCCCACCATTATGCCAGCAAGACACAACTCTGATACTATCAGATAAAACACTACCGAGGTGTTCCTCATTGTTCTGCTAATCTCGACTCCTTTTGGGCAACCCTGCTGCGCTTACTTTTGAAAGTATATATGGGTCTGTGGGTAGGCAGGAGGTGAGTCAAGTCAAGTCAAGTCAGCTTTGTTTATATAGCGCCAAATCACAACAGAAGTTATCTCAGGCAATTTTTCACATATAGCAGGTCCAGACTGTACTCTTTATTCCGCCAAGAACAAGGACTTGGCGACAGCAGCAAGAAAAAAACTCCCCTTTAATGGGAAGAAACCTTGAGCAGAACCAGGCTCTAGGTGGGCGGCCATCTGCCTTGACCAGTTGGGTTGAGAGAGAAAGAGGGAGGGGGGAGGGGAGAGAGAGACACAGTGAAGCACAGCAACAACAATAATAATAATAACAACAATAATAATAATAGAAATATGACTAATAATAATAGCGGTAGCAGTGTCAGGTTGGATGGCAGTCGGTCTGCCGCTGAAGGTCTAATGCAAGACAAGAAAGCACAAAACTATGGGGAAGAAGCCAAGTTAGTAACATGCATTAATGGTACATGAATGTGTACAGATGGGGAGGAGGAGAGTGTGGAGCTCAGTGCATCATGGGAAATCCCCTGGCAGTCTAGGCCTATAGCAGCATAACTAGGGTTTGGTCCAAGGCGAGCCTGGGCCGGCTCTAACTATAAGCTTTATCAAAAAGGAAAGTTTTAAGCCTACTTTTAAACGTAGAGAGGGTGTCTGCCCCCCGGACCCAAACTGGAAGATGGTTCCACAGGAGAGGAGTTCACAGGAGAGGAGTTGGTGTTCTAGTGGGGTATTAGGGTACTATGAGCTCTTTAAGATATGATGGTGCCTGACCATTAAGGGCTTTGTAGGTGAGGAGAAGGGTTTTAAATTCTATTCTGGATTTTATAGGGAGCCAGTCAGAGAAGCTAAAATGGGGAAATATGGTCTCTTTAGTGATGATCCAAGTTTGGGAGTTGAAAGAGGAGGACAGAGAGACAGAAAGAGAGAAAAGATACCTGAAAAGAACCATGCATTGTCTTTCTCTGCAGTGTTTAGCCACAATTTCTTCCCCAAATGCCTTTTTCACAGAAGAATCATTAGTTGGATTTAATTAGAGCAATTTAACACCAAATGCCAGAATTGCTTGATGAGACATCCTCATTAAAATTTCACTTTTACGAACTTTTCTTTCATGTAATGATTATTCAGTCTCTGTCTTAGCTTCTTGTTTTTTCTTTTTTTTTTTACTCCCTCTGAACCTCCTCAAATGTTTACATATTCTAGGAACACAAAAATATCATTCCAAAAGTTTTTCTAAATAAATAGATAGCCTTGGAAATCCGGGTTTGTTGTTCAAATATTACACTCAAAAGCATTATGATTCATTAGCTCGCTAGATCAACTTTTCTCCTTGGATCAGCACATTTACAAAAAAAACTGGTGAAACTTTGAGTTTAAAAATGAGTTTATCACATTGTTTTTTTGACTCAAGTAAAACCAAAAGAGGACTTCATCTCAGATACAGACTAGTGATGACATCAGACCATTGGACATTGAACATTTTAATATAATTGAAAACCAATAAAAGTCCTATAAAGGGCCTTATATGTGATGCTCAAAGTAATGTGATAACCAAGTTTTGTTTTAAAAGCAGAAAAAGTTAATTTAATGTGTGCTTTATAAACAAAAATTATTATTGTTATTTTAATGAAAAATATCATACAGATTATTAGAATGTGATGTTTAGGGTGATGTTATTTCTTCCTTCTGATACCCAAAAACAGAAAAATGTTTTCTAAGCATTTCATTTTGATGGCTGGGCAAAGTGCAGGAGCAGAAGCATGTGTTGTGACTTTGATAATGGCTCAATCTTTATATGTGTATTATGATATATGAAATATAAGCGTTGCCTCTTGTGTCCTTCTTTCAGAGTGCAGTTCAGACTGTCAGCGCTGCACAGCAGACCTCCAGACGGGCATTGGCAGTGTTTGTCTGTGGTGTAAAGCGCCGAGGACCTGGCTGCTGGGCGATCACTGCGTCTCTCACTGTCCGCAGGGCCACTACGGCTGGCATGGAGCCTGCATCAGTAAGGACTTTTACTCTCTGACTTAAACAGAGTATATATAAAGATCAGAGGTCAGGCAGTAACTGCCAAGAATGTAAAGCCTGCAAGAAAAACCTTTGTGCAAAATGATTTCAAAGGTCTTTAAATCTGAGGTCTTTTGTTGACCCGGTAGGAGGTTTTTGTTGACCCTCTTATCCTCTGCTGACCTGACTACAACAAATAGTGAAAATGCTAAATGCTAATTTTTCAAGAAACATTCAGCTTTCTAAATAAGTCTTAACTTTGTCAGAGCGATATACTCACATTTTATTTGGCAGTAGATTTGATTTCAGTGCATATTGTCACAGGCTATAGAGGTACATAAGGAAACTACTCACAGATACACTGCCTGATTTTGTTAGAGAACCCAAATCCCCAAACTTCCTCTCAGCTCACTGTTGATGTTTTGAAGCTCAGCTGTAAAATGTGTGGAGATTCAAAACAATGACCGAGCAGAGATTTGGGGGATTTGGAGGAGCTAGTGTGTTTGGAAAACCTGTATTATTCTATAAGCATTTACACAGTTGCTCTGCACTCAAAGTGAAAGTATAGTTAAAGTCTTCATGTGGGAAAAAGGCAATTCCAAAGTGTTTCCATTCATCACCAGTTTAGGATGCTTGAGCCCAGAAAAATCACCATCACCATGTAGTGAGTATTACTACTGCACTCATAAAATTATATGGTGCACCACCTCCCTTAATTATTTAATTCATAATTAATTAATTAATTAATTAATCTTCTATCTGAAACTACTCAAATACAATGACTTGGCAAACTGCCAAGGGATAGGGATGAATGGGAAACACTAACCATATATACATATATACAACTAGAATGAATGAATGAATGCATGAATGAATGGGCAAATTAAATTAACAAGTTATTGCCGACAGAATGAATTTATGTTATCAACAAAGAGTCAAAAATGCAATGAGGGCAATTAACTCTAAGTAAAGCCAATAAAATATAATTTTGGATAGCTCTGACAGAAGCATGGCAGATGGTTTTCATACTGTTTTGTGGTGATGAAGGACTGATGAGGCGAACTCCCCGAAAGGGTGGGGGGTGGGGGGTGGGGGGTTGGGGTGGCAACCGCTGCAGATTCAGTGAAACAGCTTTGGTTCAGGAGGATGAATCCAGTCAGATGAGGCCGTGTAGTAGACACAGAGCAGGGAGGTGTGTCCCAGTCTCAGTGCATTCAGGAGCAGGCTGCAGAGTTGGACGCATTGAGTTCTAACTAATCAAAAGATTAACTACATGATAAAAATAGGAGAATTAATAGATTATTCATATGGATTGGCTTGTGGTTTAGGCATCTTTGCAGTCTTTTGCTTCTTTGTTGAGTCTCTGTCTGCGGCTTTCAGCCTTCAGAAGAAAGATGAGAAAGGACGAGAAACGCAGGAAATGTAACACAGGCCATAACGGCTGGCAAGTGGTTAGCAAGCAAACAAAAAAAGAAGCCCAAAAAGACGAAGACGAGCCAGACAAAGAGTTGTAAACTTTTACAGTCTAAGAGGCGTGTTTTGAAAGAAAAAGGATCCTTGGTGCTCTTCTGAAGGGCCACATTGATTACTAATTAATTCCTTTAGGTGGAGAGAAAAACTGACAGAAAAAGGGAGAATTTTATTTGAATTTTGGTCATAGCAAATATGTGAAAATTATGCGCTTGCACTCATTTCTGTCATCAACACATCATGACAACCAGTGAACAACAACCACTTAAAAATTGTAATATTGATTAACCAAATAAAATACAGAATAAAATAAGTAAACTTTCATTTTCTAAGCAATCGAATCAGAGTTTGAATTTCCATAATATCAAACTAATTAAATCGTTATGAAACATAATAAATGTTAACACTCTTCAAGATATGTACTTTTACACATTTTAGCAGACATTTTCTACTTATTTTAGACATTTATTGTGAGTAGAAATCGGGGGTGAAGAGAGAGGGACACACTCAAGAAGGAATGTGGCTTGAACCTAGAGAAGGGAGTGAGTGGGGGATAGTTCATGCAGGTTGTCTGTGGGGTGAGGGAAACTCCACGCCAGTGTAGTCTGCCCATATCTGGAAGAAACAAAGTTGTTTAATTCTAACACCATTTTCCCTTCGTGACTAGTGGGAAGAGGCACAGGCTAAGTTCTCTGTTCTGTTCCATGTTTCTCCCGGCATTGTTATGCCTTGAGGTCAGAGGTCATTGGGTCTGTGTGCTCTTGTATACACACAGATATATTCTGTTAGACTCAAACATCAACAACATGTTTCAGAAAGAAGTTCACTTCTCCTTATATTCCTGGGTTTACTCCACTACAACCACCACTCTTAGCACAAACGTCAAATCATTATTATCTTTGCCATATTCTTCATTATCATCATCCTTATCAAGCTCATCCTCATCATCATAATCCTGTTCACCATTATTATAATCATCTCCATCAACATCCTCATCCTCCTTCTCATTATTAACATTATCATCATTCTCATCCTCCTTATCCTCCTCAATCTTATCAATACTATCATCCTTATCATCTCGCTCATCATTGTAATCCTCTTTCTCATTATCATCCTCATCTTCCTCATTATAATTCTGATCATCATCATAATTCTCATCGTTACAGTTCTCACCCCCCTTAATCTCATAAGTGTTATCATCATCAACCTGCTCATCCTCATAATTCTTCTCATCCTCATCGTTGTCATCCTCATCGTCTTCATCATCGTGTGGTTGAACAGCTCAGCAGTAGCAGCCGCCTCCACGCTGATCTGCTGTAAATCTGCAAACAAATTTAAATGCAATGAGTGTAAACGGGACGCTTCAGGGTGTAAGAGCAAAACCTCTGGAGCCTCATTTAGCTGAGCCCTAGGACACACACACACACACACACACACACACACACACTACAGATATATAAGGAAACAAAGAAAGATAGAAACAGCACTTTTAGATGCATATACCCACAGAAACAGATTCACATTCATTCACATACAGAAAATAAAACAATTATTTTCAATCACACACAGACATGAAAAAACAGACACACAGTAGAACATTCTTTATATGAACATGTACTGTATACCACATAAAAACACAGAAATAGACACTCACACAGACACACACTACAGATATATAAAGAAACACAGCAAGAAAGATAGAAATATCACTTTTAGATGCGTATACCCACAGAAACAAACAGATTTACATCCGTTCACATACAGAAAATAAAACAATTATTTTCATTCACACACAGACATGAACAAACATAGACACCGCATAAAAACACATAAACACAGAAATACAGACACTCGCACAGTCTGGAATAAGCACACACACACACACACACACACACACATACACACTGTATACTGTTTTTACCAGATACCTGCACATCCTGGTAAATGTAATGCAGTTATCCAGTCATTAAAATGTCTTGGAAAATGACCAAAATGTCCTGGAAAAAAGCTTTGAATGTCCTGTTGACCTGTTGATTCAGGTCTGTGGATGAATTTTGCCACATCAGAGGGAAATTTGTTTTTCACCCATTTTTTGGTTCATTAGATTAAAGTATGATTGGTTTCAAGGGGTGTGTGGTGGGGGGGCGTGAGGAGCAGAGCAATCAGAGAATGATTAGGCCCTTGATAGTGATTAGTGAGTCTTATGAACATGTATCTTTAAACTGAAGAATGTGGCTTTAATTAGAATTTTTATAAATTCTAATATGATTTTCTTATAAATTAGTTGATATTTCAGCAGCTTTTAGTCATCTAACTTTTCTGAGAGTTATAAGATTTTACATAACTGCAATACTGATTTAATACTTTATGTACTGTATGTATAATATTGTGTTTTGTTTGCATTATTTTACTTTCTTCTGCGTGCCTCATTCATATATTCTAAGCAGCAAGTTCTAGTGTTGACACTGTTCATTTTACGCTGCTTTACTCTATTTTATGTTATATTTCTCTTTGTTGTCTTCCTTTAATTATATGACGTTTCCATGACCCAATTTCCCGACAAGGAATCTTTCAAGTGTTATCCTTGGTTAATGAAATTAAATTACTTCACTACCCATTTTTTTCCCCAGGATGCCATCCATCATGTGAGGACTGCAGTGGGGCGGGGCCTCTCTCCTGTACTTCCTGCACCGCCAACAGCGTTCTGTTGCCCTCGGGTCTCTGTGCTACCAAATGCCCCCTGGGTTACTATGACAACGGTCACAGGGTCTGTCAGGGTAAGTAGGGAACAACCACTTTTGTCTTTTGTTTGTGAGCATCTACTTGTGCCACCTGTTTCTTTTTACTAAAACAAAAGCACTTTTCTACTTGCTGCACCACATACTGTACGTATATCTGCTCTGATGTACCTACCGTTGAAGCAGCAGCTCTTTGTATTGCTTCTCCAAGTTGCTTTATATTGTCTCGAAAAATGTGAAAATATTCAAAAATGCCTCACTGTTAAATGTTTTTAAATTATTTTAAAAATTCTGCTGCCCAAAATTTACTATTTTTGCCTTTATGCACAGCCTGACTTTCCACCAAACTGAAAAACAAATTATATCAAATCAACACATTCTTAATGGATGTAATCATTTCTGTAATTGCTGTCTGACGAGCTGGCGCATCATTTGCAAACACAACAAAATTGTGTAGCTTTGCAAAAAGAAGTCTCAGAAATCATGACGACAAATGACCTGACCTGATCTCCATGTCGACCTTTTTGTTTTCGGCAGCGTGTGACAGACAGTGCCTGACCTGCGACATGGCGGGTGTTTGTACGTCCTGCCGCGACCCGGCCAAGGTGCTGCTGTTTGGAGAGTGCCAGTACGACAGCTGTGCCCATCAGTACTACCTCAATACCACGACCCGAGCCTGCAGAGGTACGCTGCCATCACCGTGACAACCCAACACACACTGCAGTGGCACTGGAAGGGCGAGGGGAACACTGGATTAATAATGAGGATATATAGTGCGCCCTTTATGATATTCATAAATTACTCTCCATCCATATTGCATGTAGTGCAGCCTGCTACATTGAGTTTATAGGGTCCTAAACAGTGTGTGTGCGTTTTAACTCTGTATTACATCTTCTAGTGCACGGAGAAGTTGATAAATGAGCCTCAGAGGATAAATGTCCGCACTGAATAACTCATTCTGCATACAATAACTGTTCATATATTTTATTACCCACTAACCAGCTCAGACCACATCCTGTCAGACTGAACTCCGTTTCAATGCCAACTCACAAATAAGATGTGTGAAAATATGTTTTACCTCCATTTTTCCTTTGTGCTTATCTCAAAGAATAATGACTAGATGGGGTTTAGGTTGAGAATACAAACAGCACAGATGTGTTGTCATGCTGGCTTAGCACAGATATCCGCTTTAATTCACAGAAAGCCATTTTATGTGAGGCTTACTTCCCACAAACGCCACCTCATAGACTTCTCTTTATCAGTGACTTGGTTCAATATAATGAGATTTTTCCAGGTACCGGGCCCAAAGAAATCCGCCCCTGAAGTGGAACCACCACTTCCCACCTCTGTTACGGGATTAGCAGCTAGGCTAACTGCTAGTGGCTAGATACAGTTTGATTGCCTGTGAGACAGTGCCTCCCACCCTGACTGGTAGTTTTAACCATTCAGCTTGTGGCGCTGTGTTTATCCCTCCAGCTAGCTGCAGCCGCTACCTGAATAATCTTCTGAACCCTGGATGAACCCAGAGCATTAGAAAGCAGCACTGCTAGCTGCTCTCTGAAAACTAAAAGGGCTTCTGGGAACCTCTGGGGGCTTCCAGTTCGCAGCCACAGGGGAACTTCCAAAGTTCCCTGAGAGAATCTCTTAAAACCTATCATCAACCTTCATTCATTTTGGTTTCAGTGATGTTTTTCTAGTGAGGAACCCCTTATTTACCTCTTCCCTCCCTTTGGATCCTCAGAAAAACAGTGGAAGCCTAACTTTTGTATTTGAAATGAGCTAGCATTTTAATGTTGAACAGCAGGAGAGTGATCAGAAATGACACCTTCTCTAAAGTATATAGAGAAGGCTTATTTGTCACCTTCAGTTTGAAGGATAAAGTGTTGAAAGTAAGATACAAATGTTGATCTTAGTTTTACTTTCCTTCCTTTCCTTCTTTGTAAAGCTGTAACCTACTAAACTTTTAATACAAAATTTAGAAGCTTAAACAAACACATTTGTCCTAATGAAACAATTATTTGTCCTAATTAGGTTTAATTTTCTTGCTAATATTAATGGAGCACGGCACAAACACAACAGATGTGCATGTGATAAATAATAAAAAATGGGTTTAAAATAAATCCCCTGCTGAAAAAGAGTCTCCCTCCTTCTCTTCTGTTCTGCTCTCACCTTTTGCTCTTGCCTTCAAACATCCCTCACTTCTAATCCCAATGCCCTGAACACCCTGCTGCTCTCTATCCTGTTTCCAGAGTGCGACTGGAGCTGTAATGCCTGTAAAGGTCCTCAGCGAACCGACTGCCTGCAGTGCATGGAGGGGTACGTGTTGCAGGATGGAGTGTGCACCCAGGGGTGCTCCCCTGGATCCTATCAGGATGGAGACAGATGCCTCGGTCAGTTCACCAAAGCAGATAAGCTCATCCATCACGTACAGCTGGGGCTATTGTAGCTGCACATATTTATCCTTCATCTACGCTGTTTTTCTTTTATTTCCGTGCAGTTGTGACCACTTAAAGTTGCTTTCTGAGATTTGTTTAATCACCTATTTCATATTAAAGCAGTTAATCCACATCAGAAGACCCCTTTACAAATCTGAACTGTTGTTGTGTTTCTCTGAATCTTTAACAGATTGATTTTTTTTTGCTGTTCAGATATAATTTTTGTTGTGAGAAACTTCAAGGTGCTTTACAGTTCCTGCTAAATCTTATGTGAACTAAAATACTAAACACACACCTGTGACCACATTACAAGTTACTGTGCCAATTAGTTACTTATCCAGATTGTTTCAAAATGTCAGATTTTGCTGTGAATTTACTGGGTGGGCTAAGTGTGGATGAGAGGTGGAAAGAGGACAGAATAGAGGAGGAAGATAAAAATGAAAGGAGACACGGTGAAATTAATGACAGAGAAATTGAAGAGCTGGAAAAGTAAATATGAATCGTCCCTGCAATCTTACTGGCGCCCAAACTACAACGAGAGAAGATGCAGGAGCAGCCTCTGACACCACGCAATTAAAATGCACCCAGCGTTTCCCCTACCATTGCCTTGGAGGGGAGGCCCGCCCGTCCAACAGGACCACCCGTGTTATTTACTTAATTTATGTGCACACATTAATGTAAGTGCAATAAAAGCTTTGCGAGAAAAAGCCAACAAGAGTAATTTATTAATGTTATCCACGCAAAAGATGGACAGACGATGACCCCAAACGTCTGAAATTCAGGACAAAATTGCGAGCATCCATTAAGGTGGAAAGTAGCGAGTGTGAGGGAGGGAGGGGGAGAGAGAGAGAGAGAGAGAGAGACAGACCTGCCACCTTAGCTGTTCTAAAATCACTGTAAACCACGGCCTCGCATGCCTTATTGCTTTTTAACACAATAGTAATATATTTAACATAAATAATATTATAAAAGCTATTCTCCTAAATGTCAAATCTTTATCATTAAAAACTAGGAATTAATGCATTTTGAGTCCTACTAGAATGAAAAAAATTCAGCTTATTTAAGCTTAATTTCTGTCTATCCAGTCTAAGCGTCACTGTCACCATATCCCTGTATTCCTTTATGCCACATGAGTAAATGCCACTTTGGTTCGATCCCGGTGTTGAATGCTGTCTGTCTCTCTGCCAGGCTGTGATGAACACTGTGTGGAGTGTCGAGGCCCGGGCCAGTGCCAGCGATGCCAGCCTCCCTACGCCACCCTGCAGGGTCAGTGTGTGCTCGAATGTGGCAGAAACTACTTCCTGGATGCCTCCTCCCAAGTCTGCAAATGTAAGAGTTAACACTTTGTTGAATTAATTTAAATTTGAAATGAAGGAATGTGTGCAAGCTCAATATATCTATTTGACTTAACATTTGAAAATAAAAAAATATGCATAAAATAATTTGAGTTGTTTGAGTCAGTGAAGGTTAAAGAGGCAGAATGCCCAACATGTTAATAAAGCAATATACAAAATGTACAGTGAAACTGAAAAACACTCACAGTAATCCACTTCTTTATTAGCCTGCTCCACCGACTGTGTGCTGTGTGACGGTGTCGGACGCTGCACAGCTTGTCGAGATCAAACCTACCTCATGGAAGGATACTGCACCCCCGACTGTGGACATGGATACTACGCTGACAAGAAGACCAGGACCTGCCACGGTAATAACATGATGACTGTTTTATATAACAGTCACTGGACAGTTAGTTGTCCATTTTTTAGGTTTCTGGCTTTCAAAACTGCCTGTTCCCAGTTCAGGGACTCATACTTCTTATCTACTGGAGTTTCTTTCAGTAATTACACCTACAGATTAAAAATGACTTGGAAGCCTCAAGTCAAAAATCAAATTATTCCAGTATTCAGCATGATATTTAAATATCTCATCATATCATTAGACGTCTCTCTCTCTTGGATCTCTGCTCTAACCAGTTACCTTCCAGTACTGTATGAGTTTACTGTGCTACACGTCTGTACAGTGAACTACATGAGTTACAGTTACAGGTCTCTGTAGTTCAATGGCATCCATGTTTTTATTGAAAAATAAGTTCAATTAAATCAAAACAAAACTTGACTGAGAGATTATTTTTTCCAAAGCTAAGTATAAGGATACTGCACCCCTGACTAAAGCATCTAAGGTTGCATGAAATAAATGTTAGAAATCACCTTATGGTGTGTGCTTATATGGCAGAAGTCCAAATACTATAATGGTGAGGTCATTTCTAATAAATGCAAATGCATTCAAGAAGGCCACATAAATAACATGAAACAAAACCCACATGGCTGGTTGCTAGGTAACAGGCATGTTAACCATGGTATGCAATGGTTAAGCTAACAGAAAAATCACACAGCCTGATGCTGAATGATTGAGCCTGAAGAGGTGTGTGTGTGTGTGTGTGTGTGTGTGTGTGTGTGTGTGGCTGTTGTCCAACTGAGGCCGCAGCTCTAACAGTAAAATATGTTTGCTGTTCTAGCAACAGTAATAAATATACTCTCACTGTCAATTCACAATTCATCTGGAGGAAATCATCTGTTGCTGAGACCCGCAAAATAGCAGTGATGGGATTGCTCCATCCATATTGATCTTATTTACCAACTGTAGCTGATTAACTGGTCACCTAAAAAGGATAATAAAGGTCATACATACTGGAACAGCCACTTAAAGCTGCAGCACTTTACCAACTTACATAGATGTTATGGCCAGCATGTTAGCCAACACTTGCTTATTTACGTTACACATGCAGCAGATGAATGTAACTCTACCTTTAGCTCTGACTGAAAATATCTGGCTCCTTAGCTGCTGGATGTTCACTTTCTTCACCAGCTAGTCGCTAACTTTGTCTCTTCGTCGTTTGGTGCTGGCAGGTAGTGTACAATGGGTTTATCAGACCTTGTTGTTGCTGAAGAAAGCTGCCTGCTGCTGCTGCTGGAAACAGGGTTGATGAGAGTGCTGAGATTGATCCAAAACAAATAAATGTGCTTTAAAACCAAACCTGTGAGCTAAATGGCTAAAAAGCTCCACAAAGCTGCAGAGTGATTGAGAATTCTGTCGTTTCATCACTGCAAGCGACCCCTTTTACATTTTAGTCATTTGATTCATTGTTAAAATAAAGAACATTGATTTGCGGAGCTTTAAAAAGCAGACATCAAACGTCATCTGTTGTAGGCCAGTGTTGAAAACAGCTTGTAAAAGATGAACATGACATAAATATAAGTATCGGAAAACACTGTAGTGACACATTTTACTTCTCCTGCTCTTTGGCTCCTCAATCGACAAGAGTCATTGAAGTTTTTCTCTCTATTCAGCCGTTAGAAATTTGGCTGCCAACATTAGCTGTCTGACATTATGAGTTTTCTGTTGTTAATATACTAATTGGTTGTCCTAAATAACACTGAGAGCATTGTCTCCAGAGTCAGGTCATTAGAGGAGACTTGTACTCTCATTTTTGTTTTTTATGTTCAAACACTGGCTGTCAACCTGCAGGCAGAAATGACAAAAGGCTTCAGGAGAAGACTGTGGTTGTGAGATGATTTATGAAATGTGACAAAGAATATTTGTAGCAGAGAAATATATTATCATGAACCCTTTGTGATAAATGATTTCTTCTTTGGAAATAATGAACATCTGTCGGCCTCTAGGCTTCAACTAATACACAAGTTAATCAAGTGAAATTGCCTGGAAAGAAACTGCTTTGTTTTGTTTTGTTTTTTGTCTTTTTTTTTTTTTTACTTTCAAAAATTTTGCAAACCAAGAAAAAAAGTTGAGAAATTAGTGCTTTAAATTATAAACTCATTTTCACTTGTGAGTTTAATTACATGGCTGAAAGTTTGAGTTGTCAGAGTATCTATTGGCATCATTAGAGGAGATATAATGAGATTATAACGTGGCTTCTCAAAAGAGCTGATCTTTAAAAAAGTTCCTTAACAAAGTCAATTCCAATTAAAACTAACTTCTAAAATGCCACACCAAGACCGAAATGGCTCGCTCGTATTTCAGCAGCATTTTCACCCACACACACTTTCCAGTTTCATGTCATTACATAACCTCCTCTTGTCCTCTCTACCCACTCACAGCCTGATCCAGCTGTGATTTTAATTAGATAAATTTAAGGTTTTAAAAAAGCATTAAAATGTATTAACTGAAATAATTAGGGGCTGTTTGTTATTCACCGTGTTATGAAAGTTTATTTTTGAGTTTTTACTTAATTATTATCATAAATTACTTATGAGACCTGTCAGTTTTAATAGCGTTTTTCAGTAATAATATCTTACTGATCTATCTTAATAGATATATCCTCTGTTATTAAAATAACTGGACATCATATCCCAAAATGATTCATTTACTTTTAGAAACATGCTGGTTTTACTTACTTTTAACCTGAAACCTGTAGATAACCAGTATTTCTCTGTCCCCTCTTCATGTCTTTCATATATTTCCACCTTGTATTTTAATTATATATGATAACCATTATTTGCTTCTCTCTTGTTAATGACTATTTTTGAACTGGACTTATTTCCCTGCAGGAAACATCAAAGAATGTTATTTTGCATTCACCAAAGATAATTAATTTCTGTTTTTCTTTCTTTCTTTCTTTCTTTGCCCTCCCTCCACCTCTCAGTGAACACCCAACCCCCCACCCTTCAGGTCAACGGTTCCCTGCTGGTTCCCCTCGGCGGTTTTGCTCCGCTGCCCCCCACCTTGCTGCAGGTGAAAGACCCTGACAGTCCGTCTGAGCGGCTGATCTTCCAGCTGGTCCAGGGCCCGAGTAATGGACGGCTGGTCCTGTTCAGAGGGGAGGAGGCAGGAGAAGAGAAGGAAGGCCGGAGGAAGGCGGGCAGAGAGCTGACCAGGGATGACACCTTCACCTGGGCGGAGCTGAGAGCTGGCCGCGTCCGGTTCAGACACCAAAAAGACAAAGCCAGGTCAGTGGGTCTGATGTGGTTCGGTGGGGGGTTTAGGGAGAATGTTTTTAAGGATGAAAAATTCATCCAGAAACTCTCAAAATCTTCAAAAACATGTTTCTGGGTCCATGTTGTTGTTTGGTGTTGAATAACTGGACAGCCTGGTGACACATCCAGATATTTCCAGCTGTTGCAGTAAAGTTTAAAAGCAGAAAAACAGCAATCTCAGACTTCAACGGTAAATGTCAGTTATTGGTGTCAGTTATGCAGAATCAAAGAGCTTCCTTTCAGTCGCCATTTTGCACTGACATTCATCAGTGATGAAGGGAGAAATCCATGATGTAACGGGCAGAGAGACCAATTTCTGTTTCCACAGGAGCAGGAAATAAACTGGAAAGTAATGCAGCCACAACACATCTGTGATGTAGCATAAGGGTGCAATTATAGTGCAATTATATGCAGATCCAAAAGCAGGATATATAACAGTTCTTCTGAAAATAACTTACAAGTTCAAATTAAAGTAAAAACCAACATGAAGTGGTTTAGTAAGGTTTGCGGCCACCACAGGTCTCCAGGAACTACCTCCTCATGCAGTAGGTGTTCGATTCAGTTGAAGGCCATAGGATATTAGGATTCACATCATTTTCATACTCTCCAAACCATTTAGTGACCCCTCATGCCCTCTAATGTTTCTCCACCCATTTATCCAGGTTTTCCTTTGATTAGTCACATGTCTGTATAACAGTATAAAGCTATGCTGAGGATGGAGTTTCCCAGACTTTTCAGTTTATACCCAACACTTAACATGCATCTGGTATGAGTTTCATTGCCAAAGTAACAGTTTTGACACATGCCCCCTCTCCTCTAATATTTACCTGTTTAAAAGTTGACATTAAACACCTTGTCTCGCTGCTCTCCATCCGTAACTATGTTGACATTTAATTTTTTATTGGCTTGTTATTGTCCAAACCTGTTGATTTATGCTGCTTCATTGTTGTAAAGTTCATTTCCAATAACCTACACATGGATTGAAGATGCATTATATTTACACTTCTTAGTTAATGTGGACAGATTTGCATATGTATTTGTTCTGTGTGTCTTTGAGTGCATCTCTATGTCAGGGATAAAAAAAAGCTGCTAATATGTACGTATAGGAAGTAATATGTGTCTCTTTAAAGCTCAGACTGGAGCCAGTTTTCCTCACCACAGCTGTTCTGCTGTGCCCTTTCCCTGTGACAGGTCTCTGGCATTTTGGGTTTGTGCCCATAATCAGTTCAGCCAGTTGGAATCGACATATTAAACAATTTAGTCAATCCTTACTCAGCTGGTCTGGTCTAAGATGGCGGCATGCCAGCGAATTAGCAAAATATGGTTCACTGCCCAGTTTTGAGCCATTAGATTAAGTGAGACAATAAAACGTAAAGCTCCAAATAGGATGTAATCTGCATATTATAGCCATATTTTTCAAATTATGTGGAGTGGGGAATAATGGCTGCAGACACAGAAACATAAACAAATGCTCTCAGGTTTGATTTCCATACAAGTCGACGTGTCCAACAGAGAAAAACATGCCCAGATTCTGTTGAGCCAAAACAAAACATATAACAACTCACACACCACGAGTCACCGTGGACGAGTGAGGCAACAAAAATGCAATCGTGAAATGTGGCTCAAGATGAACTAAACTCATTTTCTGAAATGAGGTATTTTCATTCACTAGTGTGGAGACACAGACACAAACAAAATGTTAAGTCTCAGGTGGCATACTTTGCCATTGATGAGTATTTATATACAAACATACAGACAGATCAAAAGCTGTTCCACTTTTGTCTCAAGGCTGCATTTAAAAGAATCTTTCATCTATAATGAATCCAACAAATACACCAGTCACATTTATAACCTGCGCATAAAAAAAGATTTAGATGTACTTCGGCTTTTTTTTCTGAGAAATATATTCTTTATGTTACTTTAATAAGCTGTCCAATACATCTTTAATGAGCCACAATTATTCTGGCCATAACAAATGCTGCAAAGCTGTGACAAATCTCACTTTTGCTACCAGAAATTGTCATTCAAAAAGAGTTTTATTATTGTTGAAAGGGGCTGTAAGAATGTGTTATGCAAGACATGAATTTCAAATAGAAACAGTTGCAGTAGGCTGGGCACGTTTTTCAGAATGCAAAAAGACATCAAACATTCAATCTGTACAGGGGACCATGGTTATAGTAGATAGTAAATATGCAGATAGGTGACAAATAAATACACCCACATAAAGTGTCTTAGAAAGGTGTTACGGCCACCACAAGCCTCCAGAAAAGCTCCAGTGCTCTATGGAAATCTACTGTAGGGATGAACACCATTATTCCAAAAGATATGACCTCATTTGGTGTTTTGATGATGGTGGTCTTAAATCTCCTGCAGGTTTTCAGCTGAGTTGAGATCATTTTCAACCGCTCAGTAAGCCCTCGTGCCCCATATGGAAGCATCTGCACTCATTATGGTTCTATCATTCACCTGTCTGTATATAAAACACTGTGCATGCAAATACATTTAGCTAGAAACATAATGCTGGCTGAAATACGTTTTCTCTCATCATAATAAGAAAATGTTGTATGTAATTAGCTGCAAATGTTGAACATATGAGTAAAATGTTTATGAGTAAAATCCTTTTTTTTCCATTAAACTATCTGATTTTGCAGTATAATATCCGTTAGTAGTAACTACAGCATTATGTAATGTTTATGGTTATGTTTAGACACTGGCAGCACTTGGTTAAGGTTAGAGAAAGATCATGTTGTTGGTCAGCAATGACTTGAGGCATAACATGTTTATTAACATTTAAACAAAACCTTTCACCACCCAAAGACACACGCAGGACTTCAGGATGTGAACCTCGGTCTATGGTGTCAGAGTGATGCGCCCCCCATCGACCCCGACCTCCTCCCTCCAACTACAATATATAAATGTAGCACTTAATTCATTCAAAAACTTAATCCAGGCAGCGACTACGTTTGCAAAACACAACGTAATTAGGAAAACTAATTAATAGTATATGAATGTAATTTCTAAGAGATAGTATATGAATGTAATTTCTAAGAGATGGAGTTAATATGCAATATGAAAGATTTTAACATTAAATCATTACAGCACTTTCAACTGTCCACTGCTAAAAAAGACTGGACTCTACTTAATTTAAACTTAATTTTACATTTTGTGACAGTGTGTTAATATCACAAGATGCTGTATTGTTTCACTGGACAACTTTTAACAGCCCAGTAACCTGCTGGTTACTAGTTAAGACATAACTGCAACGTCTGTGGTTCGATTGCAGCCACTGACTTTTGTTGCATGTAATCCCGCTCTCTCTACCCCTGTTTCTTGTCTCGTCTTGCTTTCTGCTGTCAAGTAAAGGCTAAAATATTCAAGCAAAACAGCCCCAGGACAGGATTGCATTTAAGGACAATGTTTACAACATGACAACATGCACATGACAACTACAGTATGGTTGTCATGCAAGGTATTTAAAGGGTTAGATATATTATAATAAAAAGTAAACATTTATTATTAATCTGAGAGGAATGTGTTCATTGTCACGCTTTCCTTATGCTTCACTACAGAAATACTACACTTATTTTCAACACTGCCACTAAATAACGATACTGGATGCAACAGGATTTATGGGAAATACAATATTCATTTTGAGAAGCACTTAGCATTAAGGCTGTGAGACAGACCACAGTCTCATTTCTTTACACAAGTTATTCTAAGATAATCTGACAGTTTTTAAGATTAAATAACGTTACACTCATATGGTTCAGTTTGTAGCCATATTTCCTTTTTAGTCGTCACTAAACCAACAACCTGCTCAGTCATTTGGTTTTCAGCCACAGTTTGCCGCGGCACCCAGCACCAGCTCCAGCCCCAGGGAGTTGTGGGTAATAACCCTTGTCTTTGATGATGCTGAGGCTGGCACAGTGAGAGGAGATATTGGTTATGATGCGTGCGTGCGAGCAGGTGGGCTGGTGTTTGTGTGTATGCGTGTGTTACTGTCCTCCACTCCTCTCGACAGCACAGAGGTGATTAGATCTAATGACTACACACTAGGTTCGCCTCAGACGACTAATTTTCCCAGAAATCCCCAGGGCTAACTAAAGCCTGTTTCTAGGCTATGTTCACTCAAAGTGACTCTTGGAACGAGACAATGAAGGAACTTCGTCTCAAATTGAAGGCTGTTTTTTGTATCGTGTACTTTCAAATGACTTACACATGTTGTTTGTTTCTTTCCTTCTGCAGGACTGGAGAGTTCACCTTGCGTGTCGCAGACCCGCAGCTGTTTTCTCAGCCAGAAACAGTTCAAGTTCAGGCAGTGTCAATGCAGGTACAGTATCATATAAACACACAGAGACTTTCTTAATGTGTCCTTTGTATAATCGGGAACTCTCAATGAGATTGACACATCAAAAAGCACCTGAGAACAATAAACTGCCTTTTAAATGCCACATAGAGTTGCATTATAAATGTGCTCTCTAAGCAGATAATTAGCTACAAACAAAACATATCTAAAGAATTTCTCTGTCTCTATGCAGGTCAATTCAGTAGCATTACAGGTAATAGAGAAGGACAGTCTGCCAAGGCATATTTGTTTCCAAATTTAGTTTACTGTGAAACAGAAGACTGTTAAAATGCCAAGTCGATGCTTGTGTCCTTGCAGGGAAAGTTTGTCCCAGAGAGAACAGGAACATAAAAAAGTAGCTTCTCTGCAGTTTGAGGTGGACTGTGTGTGTGTGTCACTGCACATGTGATCTTTGAAGACACACTGCATTTACTTTTCAGCGTCTAACAACCGTGGACTTCAGACTGTTGGGCATTAAGAGCATGTTCTTGCATTAATTCTCAAAGTTTCTCATTCGCTACCCTCAGTCAGGTCAATGTCAGATGGATTAAAATGGCACAGCCAGAAGTCGGCTCCTACAGAGAGCGGTAGATGGAAACCCATTCATTTTCCATTACCAAAACAAAAGAAATAGCATTTAGCATTTATTTCTCTGTGCTCTACTAATTTATACTATTTTACTAATAGACCTAAATGACAATGGATGTTTGCTCATGGCCCCTTTGACTGTCAAACTGCTACATAATCTTATTGTATCTTTTTTGATATCTCAGGAAGCTTTTCAGTGAAATTAGATTTTTTTTTTTGACAGATTTAAAAAGGGTACGGGTAAATATCCACACCATATTCAGTCCAATAAATGATAAGAGCACAGGACAGCTAGATACATGGTTAGCTAGCTAATATGATCACATTATGTAGCTAAATATATGATCCAACAGATGGACCGGGTGGTAAGTAATAAGGTCTCTTTAATACAGGATAAAAATATATCCAATCTATTCAATTTTTATGTGAACTCTAGGATTTGCAGCTTAGGACCTCCAATGTGGCCGCCATGTTATCCATTAGCAGTATATATATAATTTCGCCAATCAACGTAATGCACACAAACATATGTTATAAAAAACAATCACAAACAGAAACATGAGACATAGTAGCTTTAGCATAGCAGCACACAGCCACATTTAATCTGCTAAATCTGACACATCTGTTCTCATTTAGGTCATTCTCCACCAATTTGTGGGTATGTCATTATGGAGGGACGGCAGGGTTGTGATTGGCCAATGTCATCCTGACAGCGTGCCGTGATTAATGTCGAGCTGACCTCTGATTTTGGTACAAATATGGCAAAAAATGAGGAACAAGGGATTAAAGGCCTCTGCGTGAGATTTATTGATAGGTTAGTGTGACAGCTGTGTTACTGTGCTCGGTGTGTGAAAGAGAAAAACAGAGACACACAGCTGAAGAGATTGTTGATAAAGCATAACAAAACAGAAAATGTGCGTTAAAAGGGAAACATGTTTCATTTGTTTTTCTAAGAAAAAGAAAATCATCCATATCTTTGATTAATAGACTTCAAGCATACCTTTTCTGTTTTAAAAAATAGCTTTGGTGCAGTCCAGTGTGTCACCGGTAGTATGAATAATAAAAACATTGAAATAAACAAATAGAAAAAGGAGTACAGTCTATGCAGGTGATCTCAAGAGGCTCTTTAAAACCTGCACCTTGAACGAGAGAGATTCAAACAACTGAGGTAGCTAACAAACTGTTTATTTTTTTGGTGCCATATGCTTGTCACTGTTAATACTGAAAACAGTTTTACTTTTCAAGGTCTGTGTGGTGACGAAGCCCACATGATGAGCATACGTGACTGCTTTCTTCAATTTCCATCAGCCTTGAGTAAATTAGTGTTGCAGACGCAGAGCTCAGAGTGCCGCTTGCAGATGGTGATTGAGTGGAGATACAGTTATTTGGGTTTTGGGCAATTTATTGATCCTCAGTGACAGTGTTTTGACTGGCAGCTGGTCAGCCATTTCTGTCCACCAGGATACTGGTAGAGTTAGTTTTTAAATTACATTCAAACATAAGACTTCTGTGTCTTAACTCCACTGCAAGATTATCTTTGTAGAGTTTTAGACATGACTTAACATGTGTAATAAAAATACACAAAGGTTTTCAGTTACATCGACCCTTTCCCAGTGGACAATGCCACAACAAGTGCATCACTGTCTGCTCCACTTCGCTGTGCTTTTCAAAAAAACTTTGAACTTCTTCGCTCCAAATCATACAACCACAAACTTGACACAAAGAGAAACACACAGTCTCACGAGATTGCTTCTTTCACTCCACATCAAAGCGCATCACAAACACTGATGTAACCTTCAGTGCGCTTGTTGTTCACTTGTGTTTCCATTAATGCATCTTGCCTTTTCTTGCAAAATAAATATATTTATCCTATTTCTACATCTTTAATACAGAGAGTCATACATGTTTACGAAAAAATTCCAGGGTTTATAGAGTTGGATGTAAGAAACCATTCAACATACATAACCACAGTACAGATGTACAGAAACATGTGCAGAAAGGATGACAATGTTCTGTGAAGGAACAGGAAAAACATCAGGTATGTCTCAGTTCATATGAATGCACACATGCTGCCATGTACATTCTTGGCCCTAAATGTGAAAAGCACTGTTAAATATAAAGCTGGATGGAATGGTGAAAAAGCCCATTTGTGCGTATGCAGCCCTCCTGGTATAACTAAAAGCTGTGAAAAAGAAATCGTTGATTGAAATCCCCATCAGGTCCCTAGCCAGCAGGCACCTCAGATTGTAATAGCCTCAGGAATGAAAGATCTGAGCTGTAGATAGCCTTTCCCCCTTCTGGCTACTTCTTTTGAAAAAAGTTTCTAGGAGTCCGATATCTGCTGATGGCATTTCTACAGAGGTGGTCTCACACACACAGCACAACAACATTTTGTAGCCTACATTTCTATCTTACTCATCTTAAAGTGGCAACCTTTAAGTTTCTCAGACTTTTTATTTTGCTCAGGTGATATCTTTGGTACTTAGCTGTTGAGTTTCTGCACTGCCCTTAGCTGTCAGTCAGTACCGAAATGTCCCCATGGCTAACTTTCTGTGAAGAGGAGTGAGTGTCAAGCTCACCTCAAAACAGCATATAAGACCAGTGATGAGTAATACTGTAATGCACCATCATTTTACACCATATCCATGGGTTAGTAAACAGCAGTACAACAAGCTGTGCTGTGTCTGCTTGACACATGGCACACAAAAACATGAGAGAGCTGCAGATAAAAGGCATTGTTACAAACTTAGAGGCTTACAGCCATGTGACAGGGGATAATATCGGCTTGGGAGATGCTTCCACTCCACCCATCGTGCCTCTGAATATCATCCAGCACGAACACAGCAGGAAAAACAAACCAAAATAAAGAGCAAATGAAAAAAAAATCCCAGAAAGCAGCATAAAAAAAGCTTCTTCCATTTTTTTTGAAGTGCTGCAGAGCCCTAAGGGCACCAGGGGTGATGACAGCTCTCTCCCAAATATGAACCTTACCTCTCCCTCACCCGTGAAGGGCTAAAAGGTTAGCCCTCCTACCTGAGTGTGCCTGTGTTTGTTTTCGTCTGCCTCGGGGTGGGGGGTGGGGAGGTGGGGGATTTCGCAGTTTGCCTTTAGTGAGCTCACACGTCTTCGCAGGATTTAAAATCAGCACACACACCCACTTACAGCCACCACCAACACATCCAAAATCTTTGTTTTTCCTCCTACAAACTGCAGCAGTGACGACACAGGATTTAGGTGTGCGCCTGGGGGCCCGAGTCTTCTGTCTCTTGCAGATAATACTTTTGACGTCTAAAAATCTGTGGGGGGGCTGTGGATAACAATATGCTCTCCCTCTCTGTTTTCGTGCTTTGTTTTAGTTCTGTGTCTAGCAGTTTCATCCAGGTCACTTTGGTTCAAAGACACCAAGGTGGAATATGTGTGTATGACTTTCCACAAGTCATCCTTCTCTCTAGCGCCAGCTTGTTTCATGCGTCCCCGTTTGCTCAATCTGCTGCTATAATGGCAAAGAGCTGGAGTTCAGCCAGCAGCTGACGAAGGCAAAGAATTGGACCCGAGCCCTCTGTTAGGAGCACCTTGTCTGACAATGGGTTTGATTTAGGGCCACGGCAGAGTGGCATCTCCGCAGGGACAGCCCATGCATCTCTACCTGCGCCTTCATTGCTGCCAAGCTGCCCCGCTAACAAATGTTTTGGCGTATTAAAATGAACTGCATCAATGCTGATATTTTGGCCTCTAGCCTTTCTGTGTTGTTCTACGTGTCAGATATTCA
Source organism: Scomberomorus guttatus (assembly GCA_038419695.1). Lineage (NCBI taxonomy): Eukaryota > Metazoa > Chordata > Actinopteri > Scombriformes > Scombridae > Scomberomorus > Scomberomorus guttatus. Next base: position 31,218,047 of record CM076450.1, on the reverse strand, counting down.
AATGCATACACATTCACAGACAAAAGATGCAACTGTGTTTCTATCCTAATGAGGGTATTTTATTGTTTGTATTGTTGCTCAAATTAATCTTAAGCATGAAAGATATGAAAAAGATATTTAAGTATTTGTAGGTACGCAAAATTATTTGTGAGGGTCTAAGAACAGAGGATATTGCTGTACAGACTGTAAAGCCCCCTGAGGCAAATTTGTGATTTGTGATATTGAGCTACACAAATAAAATTGACTTGAATGAGTATTTCAATTTCCCAAAAACTGTGAAAGACCCTGAGATACGATATGTATATAATATTTGAATATTCTCTATACAAACAGATGTATAAAACAAAGTACTGTATCTACTAAAAACAACCAACTCCTGAGAAAAATATCTGGATCTTTAGCAGCTAGTCTAGCTTGTCGCTAACTTAGTATGTTTGTTGTTTGGTGCTGAGCAGGTTTCTCAGAGCTTGTTTTCTGGAAACTGCTGCCTATGGTTTTATATAGGGGGTTAATGAGAGGTGACTGAAACATACATTATGTGTAGCCGGACAACCCAAACAATGAGCTGGAGTAGGCTAAAAGCTACAGTACATATGGCTTTACAGGGTTGATCCACAGTGGGTTTTGCACTACAAGTGACACTTACATGTGTCAGGGTAATTTGATTTAATAATATCAAACACAGCACCTCAGTCTAGTGTCTTAAATAAGGGAGGACTGGCCAAAAGCACCTCACTTTCCAGAAATATCCACAATCCCTTTTTATACAAGCATAGAGGTATGAAAACAGACAGAGGCAGACATAGTGAGCTCTGTATAAAGTCAGACCCTTACTCACAGTAGGAGGCCTCCTTCTCCCACCAGTGCTGCTAAAATTACTTTGTTAGCGAGATGAAGCTTTTCTCCTGCCGCAGAAAGGCTTCAGGTACGGCTGAGTGCAACGTAATGAGGGACCCTGCTTAACCTCCCCCTGGCTCCCACACCCTGACCCCCTGGGAGAAGATGACAATTGGGAGTCTTTGGGAGAAATTGCTGTGTCTTCTTGCTGTGCTCTCAGCCAGCCTCCAAAGTTGTAAAACATGTTCTCTGGTGTTACTCCAGCAGCACACTTTTTAACCTAAAAACAAGGTGTTATTTCAAGGCCCTAAGCAAGCCACGGGCCACGTTTTGTTCTCCTTGTAAGAATAACTATCCTGCACAGGACCCTTGATGATCCATGAGAGGTTCAGGGACATACAGCTTCAAGGTCCATGGACTTGTTTTGAAGGGATTCACCAGGAACCTTCTGAGGTTTCTGTCTTTGAAAATCTAAGAAATCACTAAAAGTGTACCTACCGAATTATATGTATGTTCAGGTTATAATGAAAGTTTTCTTACTCCCAGCTTCACTTCTTTTTTTCGTTTTATCGTTTCCAGCCTCCAAGGGTCGTGACTCTCTCTCCCTTACCCGTGGAGGGTCGTGGCGCCCTGGCAACCATCACCAAGTCTGTCCTGCAGGTCACCGACCCCGACAACCCGGCCGATGTCCTGTTCATGGTCCTCGAACCGCCCCGCCACGGCCGGCTGACCCGTCTCCACGGTGACCGGGTGCTGAGCCGATTCAAGCTGGAGGAGCTGTCACGGGAGCAGATTCAGTACATCCACGACGGCTCGGAGGAGATGGAGGACGGGGCGGTGCTGCAGGTCAACGACGGCCACAGCTACCGGAATATTCTGCTCCAAGTCCACATCAGTCAGAAGGTAGGCTGGACAGAGGAGGAGGACGAGAGATGAATGTTGAGAGCTGATGATTGATTTTTATACAGCAAAAATCCTTCACTTTCTGCTTTCCTTTTAATTCACTAATGTAGTTTAGCAGGATCACTTTAGTTTATTGTAACACAAGCTCAGTTTCTATTAACCGACTTGTTTCAAAAATTATAAGTCAAGGCTGAGAGAAGAAAATAAATTAGATGCCATAAAGGTCAAAACATTTTTTAAAATTTTAAAATGAAATAGTAAAAACAACAACAAATATACTTAAAAAATATTTTAATGGCTCTCTGGTGTTTAATTTAGAGTCATCCGGCTCCTCGTTGTCCCAGTTCGAACATCTCTGCACCGAAGCATAAGTCCTGTATCGATCCTCCATTAATACTGGATGGAGCTCTTTCCAGGATGTTGCACAGCTGAACCAAATTAGTGTGTTGGACCTCAAAGCTCCGGCGTCTCTTCACCAACTATAGTTCCCAGACTGTAACACAGACAGTCAGGAAAAAGAGCAATTGATTTTTTTCCAAACACATCACCTTGGGGATTGAACCAAAGAACAAAAGTTCAGAAAGAATTCAGTAAAAAGTGAAACTACATTAAGTGTATGTGCTAAAAAGATCTATACTGAAATCATTTCTACTGTGAAACAGTAGAATCAAATACTACGTTACATTATCTTCAGTAATCTGTGTTTATGCATGCAGTGGTATGCACAGAGCTCAGATTTGTCTTTTTTATTTTATTTATTCCAGTTGTCCAAAAGAACAGGTAACATACCGAATAATATCATAATTTGTATTGATTACATAATGCAGTTTTTTTTGCCAGCGTGCTCCACATGATGCAGTTTTACCCTGAATTGTTCTTAAAATTACTTTGATGGACTTCTGATTATTATTATCATTATTATTATTATCTGCAGCCTAATAAGACTTGTTAGAGTTCACAGTGTTATAGTGGAAACATATTCTCAGCTGTCTTTTGGCAGAAAACATTTTTATGTGCAAACATAGAATCCGAATGAAAATACTTTTTTGTTATAATCGATTTATATCAAATAAACACTGAATATTTTGCATGTTTGATTTATTAAAATAAGCTCAGGGACCAATTTCTGTATCTTTCTTCCAGAAGTTCAAAGATCAATAGTTAGGAAGAGAAACATGTTTAATGATTACTCTGATAATATTTTAGTGGTCAGATTCAAGGGAACTGCATTTCTGCCTCAGCTTAAAAGTGGATTTTGTAATGTAGTATTCATGTGTAGAAGTTGTATTTTGTTCTGTACATTTGAGTTACATTATTTATTCTTTGATGAAGTGAGGTACTGCAGTCTGAACATCTTTTATATCCACTATATTTCTTTAAACTCTTAAACTCTTGCTTCACCTCTCCACTTAACGTGTCCACACAGTTTTCTCTGTTGACTTTATCCCTGAAAATAGTTTGCTGGAGGCACAGACTTATCCCACATGTTTAACCACTGTAAAGAAAGAGTAGGTCAGACCTTTGGAATGGCAGCCGTCCCATCCCTCTTCTGTCAACGTTTCTGGTGAGGTTCTTACAACAAGGACGCAATTATCTGCCAACAAGCGCCAGCCACCGTGACCGAGGGAGGAGGAGTGGGGGTGTCTAGCATGACAAAAGTTTGGCAGCTCGCTCAGTTACCAAGCCTGAGCGCACACACACACACACACACACACACACACACACACACACACAGACAAGGCAGGACCAGCTTTCAATATTGAAGATGTCTAGACAAACAAGCATCAAATACTGTAAATGTCTGTGTGCTCGTACTTGACCTAGACAAGGACATTTCAGAAAGTAAGAATGTTTTGTCGGGTTCCCACTGCTTTGAACAGCTGATTCAGGGTTAAATTAGGTTTAAAGCAGCTATAATTGATATTTTTACAATATTTTCATAATAACAACGTGTGTAATGTGTTGGGCTTGACTCACAGTGAATATTGGACTTATATTCACCAAGTGCACAGAAACACGACTCTGTTACTGCTGTGAGCAACTGTTAATGCAGGTTTATCAGGTTCTGATAATGATTGGTTAGACATGTATTTGTGATGATTAAGGTAAGGGGCTATAGGAATGTATAATGTCAGTAAGGGTCTTACCAAATATTGAAATACAAACACGTGTGTGTGTGTGTGTCCTGCAGGCATCAGTCTTCTTCTATCCTTCCTTTGTGCTCCTGTCATCGCTCTGTCAATCTCCCACTGCGGAGGGTCACATTGGCTACACACACCCGTGTCCACACATCTTCGCACACACACACACACACTATTTTCAGGCAAAGGGCTTCTCCAGTGAAGGGAGACAGCATAAATCACAAATATAAAAACAACAGCAAAATACAATCATGCATATTAAAAAGCAACAGCCAGACAGTTACATGTAAAAAAACTAGTAAAAATAACCAAAATCTGGTGGTTATTTGACAGAGCTGTGTAATGCAAATACACAAGCTGTTTGGTTTCTGGTTTCACTTTTGAAGGTTTTGGTTTAAAGTCCCAAGTAAAATCTCCCAGCACTCAAGTGTCAAGTAAGTCGAGTTGCACAGCAGACAATACAATACAACAAAGTCAATTGGTGTCTTAAGTCAGACTGCTGTCCAAGTTTCATGTCAAATTTCATGTCCACAGTCTACTTTCTCTGCTTTTCAGTTCTGCGAGTAATACTGAAACACCTGAAATACTGCCTTCACAAAGACCCATTTATACACCTTTCACAGATTTAGGGGGTGTTAATGTAAAAACGTCCATCTCATCAGACAGAAGTATCAACTACACGACTTGTGTTAAGCTTTAACATAATTGAAAGTAACACATTCAAATGCTACTAAAAGACATCCTGCCTTCTTGTGTCTCAGTAATACTACTAATATAGTCAGAGAACATTTTCAGTGATTTTTTTTTTTTTCTTTCTGTCTCAGTTTCTCTGCTCACACAGTCACCACAGTTTGGTTTAGTAGGGCAGCTCTGTTTGTCTGGCCGTGTACAGATGGTGCGCTTCAGGCTCAACTCCTCTGCTTTTTCCCCTTCTGTACATCAATAGCATCCCACATGTACACACACTCTCACACATGCACACACACACACACACACCAGTATCCATTCAGTGTAAAATGTCCTGATGCTGCATTCTGCCGTGCACAATACATCCTCACAATTAAACAGCCACATAGGTCAATTGTACCACGCATAGAAGTGTTTTCTAATATGCCGTCTCTACCGGTGCTTCCAAAACTGTTACAGATCACTTTTAAAAAAATAATGATGTTTTATGGTGTGACAACGCTGTGGTTAACGTCTGGTTAGGTTCAGGCATAAAAACACTTGGTTAGGTTTAGGGAAAGATCATAGTTCGGGTTAAAATGATCACTTGATACATGGTGTGGATTATTACTTCCTTAATAATAAAATAATAATTCCGGGTCATAATTATTACGGCCGCTAGATGGATTACGTCTCAAATGTAACTATAGGTCGTTTTTGCCGGCTGAATTTTCGACCTATACTATCGTTTTTCTTTTGAGGACGAGCTGTTCATGCATTAGACAGAGCAGAATGGACACCATGATGGAGAGCTGAGAGAATGTCATTCATTTATGTCGGAGGCTTTTGGATGAGTCCCAGCACCTTTGGGTTCCCTGCTCTCTCCATGCATCTCGACTGATCCACAGATAGATCAGCATAGAATAGAGATCAGTAAGGAAATGTAGGGAGAGTAAGAAGAGGAAGAACGGCCTAATTTCACTGGTGGTGTGAAGTTAAAAGAGGAAGAGGATTTATATTTCATGACTGCACAAGGCTTCAGTGTGAAAATACTCCTTATTCTCATAATACATAAAAAGAAGCTGTATTTTCAAGGAGCATACAGTCTGGTGTTTGGACAGTTTAAAACATGGCACACAAGTGGCACATTCAGTTAAAATTATATCCAAGTGTCTCTTAAACAGCAGCAACTTTGCTTTACTCACCAAAATTACATCACTTTTCTCTTCTGCTTCCTTAGTTGTTTTTAATAAATTGTATAACAGAACAGCTGGGGTGGTAAACACGAGCATGCTGTGTGCAGTTTACTGATTCTACCTCAAAGGATTTCTGGATATTCAAGCTCAAATTGAAGTTCAAACCTCCCACTGCCATTTGGAGCTGCCAGTGTGCCAAGTTGCCTAATGTAGCTTTAACACTGTAGGCCTCAAGCTGAGGAGGCGACTTTGGAAAACTGTGAGGAGTGGCATGAAGGAGAGCAGTGCAAGGAAAACAGAAAGTAGAAAAGAAAGTAATATCTAAGGCAATAAACCCCCAAAATCTACTTAAAGAAAACCTCAATAATGACTTCATGAACCCTGACTGCATCTACAAAGCTCAAAAGTAAAACCCTGAGTGATTATTGGCTCTGCCTGGATTTTAACAAACTCAAGCCAATGAATCCGTAGTTTTCAGAGCGTGGCACTCTTAGTGGCACTCTTTGTACTTCCAAGGCCACCATCCAGGCAGCAGCAGTGGCTGTCGATGCCAGGCTGTGCTGGGGACAATAGGCTTCCTGAAAGTTGGATTATTGGGCTCTAAAGCAGGAGACTAATCAGGCCCGTAATGACCCTCTGATGGATGGACTGTGCCTGAGCCCTGAGCAGAGCTGGAACTCAGCTGAATAGGAAGCAGGACCCTTGGCTCTCAATTACTGTCTCGGGGAGAACACTCTGAGTCTCCGAGAGACCCTGGGGCTCTTCTGTTCCCCGGCAGAAATGGAGGGAATTAGATATTTTTTTCTGATCATCCGTCCAGCTTTGGAAAGCTAATAGCTGAGCTCTGTTATCAAGCAGAAGAGGGGGGCTGAGTGGTTTGAGTTGAGATCTTCTCCCGCTGAGCACTCGTCCTTATTATTATTGAAGTATAATTATTTGCTTTGGGTGTTGTGTTTTTTTTAAACAACGCTTCCAAGTCAGTGAATACATTTGAGATTGCTCTGATTTGTCGTTGTTAACGCCCCGTGTCACATAGACCTCAAGTTTACTTTTCCCACATGCTCCATCATTTTAGACGTCACGGCTGCCTGTTTCACTGAGAGTAAATTAGAAAATGTTGCCGATAAGGATTCAATCTCTATTCCGCACTTTCCTTTACTGTTTGACAAGTCCATCAGCTCGTTCCATTCACCCCTCCCCCAGTGAAATTATGAGAGATGACAATGTTATTGTCATTATAACAGCATGACCATTCCAGCCGGCAGCTAGCTGATGTTTTATGGATGACTCTGACTCCATCTCGGCAAAGTCATTTATTTCTATTTTTGTGGACTGCAGCCAAAAACTCCTCGACCAGCATCAACTCTATTTACAGTCCATCTCAGGTCTGCTGGCTCACAGCCCTTTAAAGGTCTCTGATTATGCACTTTCATGCATTAGCTCTTAAAAGTACTGAGGCTGAAGAGTAAGAATAATGTTGTTAAGGGTTTTTTTTAAATATATTTCAGCTAACATTAGACCATGAAAAACATATTTTCTGCAGCTTCTGCTAATGGCCTTCACTTATCGCAGTCAAACACCTCCATTACTTCCTGCACTACCTAACCCTACACTACAGGTAAATAGAAAAGAATACAGGGATAGAAAAGAAAAAGCATTTAGGGCTCAAATTTCCTAAAACTCAGAACAAGTGCAATCTGTAGCAGTCACATGTGGATATGGGTGACCAAAGAATTTTTGCAATTTTGTTGAATAATCACAATCCTGCTATAGTACGGCACAATCCAACGCAGGGTGAGGCAGGATTAATACATGATTAAGGTATTATCAGCAGGTGAGTTAGCTCCTCTCATCCTGTGTCAAAGCAGTTTCAAAGCAGCAGTTTGATGTTTGTTATGTTTAACAGTCTCGCTGCCAAAGCTTTTGAGGCAGGTCCAAGTCCAAAGTGAAGTAAAAGTATCAATTCAAGACTGCAGTCCTTAAGAAGTAAGGACCCCCCCCACTCCCACCCCGCCCCACCCCCGTCATTTCAAAGCTGTGTTAAGGTTCCTGGCAAGGTCTGCCTGTCACTGTCTGACCTGGATTTTATCAGTTCCAAACTTGGGAATATTTTTGCTTTCAAGTTTCAAGTGAAGTCTTTAGGGTGTCAGGTCTCAAATAAGTTGAGTATCAGAGCTGTCAAGTCTGTCCTCATTTCTGTGACTCAAGTCTCACTCAAGTCTAAAGTCCTCAAGATGGCTACTTGCAGGATTGCGTATAAGATTCAAAACTGAGAACTCAATTTAATTACCAGTTTTGAAAGATAGCAAGTGTTACTGTCACTATTCAGAGTAAACAGCATTTGAAGTATTCCTTAAACAATCCTAAGATCATTGATGAAGACATATATCCTGAGGAATGTGACATTGCGTTAGCACTATCCCAAGATTTGCCCCAGCACTAAATAACAGACCCTGAAATAATAGACCCTCAGAAACTCTGACAAAAAGTCAATGAACTCAGTGAATTTAGTGGATTCTGTTTTTCCTCTTTCACCGTACTTTCTATCTTATCTATCCAAAATGTCATTAACCAAATTTAGTCGCTTACTTATGCTTTCCCAGAGGTCAAAAAGCTGAGAAATTATCCACGAGCATTTCATTTTCTCTGCACCTGTGTGAGGGAGATTAAACTGTCTCTCTGTCTAATGGGGCAATACAAATCTCACACCAAAAAACTCATTAGATTTGTGTCTTATTCAAAGAAAAGGGCCGTGATGCAGCTGCAAGACAAAGAGTCAGAAAAGTTCTGGGGAAATCAGGAGTATTGGCAAGCTTGTGAATTCAAAGGATTCCCCTGACCTCTTTTGTGCTGTTTCTGGATCTGAGTGTCCTTGAGGGACCTTGGTCTTCGTCAGGAGAGCTTGATTATCTCCTGGATGATGTGGTCCTCTGAGTTAAAAGCCTGCCATGCTGACTTATGTGTTTTCACTTCCATGGCAGTCCACTGCTCGTCTGTGATTCTTTGCCTGCTGCTGCTACACTAAAATACTGTGATTTGGATCAGCCGAGTGGCAGGCAGAAGAGCCACAGATGGTGTGCAGGTTGTTATCTGCAAACACAGACACCCACATATGCACACAAATACGGGCACACACACACACACTTGTGCACATTCCTGTAATCTATTACCACCTCCTGCCTCAGTGTTTATGCCGCTGCACTGATTATCTCCTGCAGTAGTTGGTTAACCGTGTGTGTTCTTCTGTTTTCAGCTAAGAAGTTTATGAAGAACTCACCTAAGACTGACCTTACATGAATGTGAAAGTTTCTGTAACCACCTTCTAATAAGACAGCTTATAAAGCGTTTAGAAGCTGTAATTATTGGTGTTATTAATCATGCCTTATAGATGAATAGAAACCATGAACATGAAAGGTTGTTTTACCTGTTTTTCTTTATCCTTTCTATTCAGTAAAAATCCAGTTATAAATGTTGGCAGTCCATTAATAGACACTCATTGGTTTCTCACTAATAAACAATCTGCAGTGCATAAATGTTAATAAATGTTAATAAATTATTAATGAATGTATTTTGGTGTAGATGCTCTGCATATATTTCCCATTAGGTAAGTAGTCTAACAGTTCACTGAGGGGTGTTCCTGATGAATAATAAAGAGCTAAAAAAGACAAAGCATGTGTCCTGCTGCAGGATAAACACCAGCCAGCAATGGGATTTGTTTTTTTATGACTAATTAATGTTTATAACACATTTGTAAATTATTTATTAACTATAATTCTTGTAGGAATATATGTTGGTAAAAAAGCATCCACTGTGGAAGTACAATTATCTGTGAGCTAATTAGTTTTAAATGGATATCAATGAATATATTTCATCATTGTTTAGGGATTTTCAGGTCAAAATTTCAATTTGCACAATTGGTTTATGACCAAATACCTGCAAAACTGATGACATTCCCTTCAGCTTCAGCTGTACTTTGTGTTTACTGCTAATTAGTAAATGTTAGCATGCTAACATACGAAATTAATAAAGGTTAGACTCATGTGGTTAAGTCTTAGTCTTGTTTTACTGTCAAGAGTAGCCCACACAATATCTGTGAAAATAAACAGTTTGAACAGCTCTATAAACGATGTTTTATAGCTGGACGACTTCATATCCTTTAACTTCATTCAGATGTAAAATGTGGAGCTGCTGCTTACAGAATAAATAGCAGGTTGGATTTATAGACATCCAGGAAGAAATATGACAAACCTGTTTTTATTGAGGCAGCAAGGTGACACAGTGAGTAAGAGGTCTAGTTTCAAACCCTCCCTGACAGCAGGCATCTGCCCTGCTGAAATGTCCTCGAGCGGCACTGAATCATCACCCAGCTCTGTGTAGCTGATCCTGCTCTTTGTTCTCTGCTTCGGAGGGAGGGCGGGCAAAGTGATGAGTCATTCTATTGGATCAATACAGCATCACAAAAATAAGTCTGATTCCAAAGTTGCTCTGTCAGTTCTTAAATGGAGAAACAATAGAGTCTTTTGTGATACATTGCTTTTGATTGGTGGAGCTGACTGCAGGCTTAGTGCTCAGGTGACACTGTTGCTGATTGACAGAGCCTCACGACTCCTGGGACTCACAAACCTGAGGTTAGAACAGATGTGGAATAATAGCAGCTACACAGTCCGTGACAACACAAAGTGAAACTGGCGTCATGCTGCACCTGAGGAACAAACAACAGAGTCTGCTTCTATATTTGTCTTCATACGTCAGTGCCTACACCACAGGGATTCCACACAGGGTTTCTTACTTTGAGTAATACTCAGTTTACCATGTTTGAAAGTACATTTTGTGCAAATAATTTTTGATTATGCTCTGCGTCTTCTATTGCTGCTTTAAGATAATATATGTCCAGTTTACATTTGATCTAAATACTTGGCGTATGCTAGGTTCTTTCCAGGAAAAATCCTCTGGCAAACAGAAGGTGATATATTTTATTTTTTGACTTTAGTTGGATTTAACTCTTGTCAATCAGAGTTCAGGTGGAATTAATGGACAGACGTGGTTAGAAATGGATGATGTTGTTGTTGTTGTTGGAATGTAGTCTTTCCTGTATCCAAGAATAACCAACAACTGGTGTGTTTAGGATGGTTTTCAAACTAACAGCAGGTCCTGAGGATTGTTCTTGACTGACTCTTGTTTTTAGTAGAACTGATGATCTCGTGGAAGTACAGACACACTCCAGTAATTTGCACCAAAGCTGGCACAAAAAAAAAACAAGTGAACTCTTATATTGCCACATTTAATAGTGTTTAGAATTTTAAATGGGTTGAAATTTATGTTGTAACACTGACTGTGTGTGTGTGTGTGTGTATTTGGCTTTTTCAGGCGGCCGACTCTCCTCACGTGCTGTCTGTGCCGCTGACCTGGGTGAAGGAGGGGGGCATTGTGCGACTGGGTAAGAAATACCTGCAGGCGGACTACAAGGGAGTCAGCACTGATGACATCGTTTACACCATCCTCGCCTCCGACGGTCACCCTAAATACGGTACAACACTCATATCTAATTAAGAGATTAAGTTCAAAACAGCCTTGAACATTTACAGACTTCTCAAGTGTTGATATTCCACAGTCAAACAGAGTTGGCTTAAAAAAATATTATGTGTCCATCCAGTGATGTATAATAACTCTCAGTCACCTCCACCTTCTCTATCCAGGTGAGGTGGTGCTGGTGTCCATGCCAGCTGACGGCCCGGCGGAGGGCTGGCGCCCCTCGCTAACCGACGACCAAGGCTTCACGCCCACCACTTCCTTCACCCAGCAGGACGTCAACGAAGGCACCGTCTGGTACCGCCACTTCGGCACGGGGACTGACAGCGACTCCTTCCAGTTCCGGGTCAGTGTTGATCCTTATTGGTGGTGTTGCAATAAATATACTTATATATATACTTAATACTTTATTAACACAGCTGCCTGCACTGATCATGTAATGACTCCCACATCACTCAAGCTTTATAACCTGTAACAGTGATCAGAAGTGTATTAATACACTTCAAGTCTTGCACAAGTAACTTCACTGATTAACACTGACTAACATGATCAGCAATAGCCACCATGGCTGAACAGACAGTCGGTCTCACCCACAGTGTTTGTCTGACAGGTGCAGAAGTGATCTTTGTGAAGTACAGAGTAGAAGCAATGAGCTCTGAGCATCAAAGATAGAAGAATAATCCATGATGACAAAGAAAGACTGATTGTAAAGCGGAGTTTTTGCATACTTTCAAAAAAACAAACAAACAAACTGTGAGACGAGAAAACCTCAAGAGGCCAATAAGAACGTCTCACCCTAAAATTCAAGTGGAAGAAACTGTGACAGACGCATGTTGTTGTTGGCGTTGTTGTTTTTTTTTCTCCCGTGCCCTCGTTCAGTCTCTGGTGTATTCTTTGAAGTATTCATTCTTACTCATGTTCCCATGTTCCCTTGTGTTTACCTCTCTCCTCCTCTTTTCCAACATCTCTCCCTCTGGCTTGATTTATTTTTCTTTGCCCCTCCTCTTCCTCTCATGTATCTATGTCTCTCTCCCCTTTAGTCTCTCTCTTTCACCTCTGTGACTGTACTTGTTTGTGCTTATTTTTTCTTATAACTATGAAATTGTATGGGAATACATCTACAAAGCCTGTGCTGTTTACTGCAGCCTATAAGAAATGTTCTTCAGTCTTTGTTTTTTTATTTGAAAAGTTACAGTCTGCTCATCACTCAGCAGTTGTTTTAATCACCATCTACTTTACAGTTTTTGTGTGTGTGATGGAGGCTACAGTTTGGCCACGATGTTTCCCCTTTTTGTTCTTTCTCATTATCTCATATTTCCTTCCCAACTCTACCTAAAGTTTGTTCACTGTGGGTTTCTTCTTCTTTAGTTGAAGCCTTGGCACCAAACTTCCTATGTGACTCATAGGCACTCAAAATCAATCCATAGTGACTTATCTTAATTAGTGTTAATGACACCAAATTACTCGCAAATTGGCTGCAAATCCGAGACAATCCCACTAAAACCGATGCAGCACTCACGCCGCCGTTAGAGCGTTTTCATGCCAGTCGCTGCTTCACCTCGACTCCATTAGGAAAACAAAAGAGGCAGCCAAAAGCTTGTAGCTCCATCTAATCATCTCTCTCCTCCATCCAGCCCCCCTACATTTTGGCTCCATCTTATCAAGGCAAACGCTTTTCAATCACACAGTGCCGGATTCAAATTAAATTCTCAAGTTTCTCATCATTTTGACGGGAAGCGGGGAAAGCAGAGGCGAGGAAAAGAGCGAAACCCGTCACAAGCTGAACCGCCGGAAGTGCTTGTGCTGTTTGTCAGAGGTGGCGATTAAACTTGATGGTTTGTCAGGATGGTATTATTGTCCTCTGCTGGTTTTTATTAAAGTGTGTGAAGCCTTGTTAGAACTGATTGATTTAAAATTCATTGTGCTTCTGCAGCTTGGAGCCCTGCAGCTGAGCAGAAGTACGCTGCACAGTTCTCCATACATACATTTTCTCATGGACCAATTTGGGATTTTGCAAATCAAAACCATGTTCAAATCAGAGAGATGGTGATTTAGTGCCCCTGCAATTTTAGCACTTAGTCTTTTTCTGCTATGTGGCTCAAGGAATATCTTAAGAAATATAGAACTAATTTAACAACATGTCCTAAACACATCATGGTAATAAAATGAATACATTATTATTTTAAATGGAAAAGGAATGAGCATGTTTGAGTCAGTAACATGGGGGAAAAAAAGGGAAAAAGCAACACATCTCTGGGAGATGTGGAGTGTTTTAGTAAGGTGCAGTTTGCAGCTGTCAGTTAAACGTTGGACTTGGCTTTAGCACCTAAGGCCAGTTAGAGCCTGTTGATTACTTTATGTCCACTTCAGTAGTTGAATGAGCTTGAATGAGGACTGAATGGGAACAACTTCCATCAGTAATTTGTTCCTAATTTGTCCAACCTTCACAGAAGTATTCCTAAATTTTTCAATTGCCTTTGCTTTTATGACTTAATTTCCATGTATTTAAAAGATTTTAAGTAACATATATATATATAAATTGTGAGTCATCATTGTGGAGTGTGAAAAAATATTTTTTAGGTTTTATTCTAAGATGAAGGTTTATCGGCCAAAATTGTAACAAACCCCCCTGGTGTACAAAATCATAATTCTCTTTTAAAGCTGCAACAATGCGACAACAAGCAGACACACACGTCTGGAATAATATCCCAGTAAGTAAAAAATAGTATCTAGAGTTGTTGTTGCTCATGTTATTTGCCTGTTTACACACAGGGCAGACAAGAGGGCAACATTATCATTCATTTGGAGTCCAAGTCTAATATTTACTCTGCTTTTATCTGTGTTTTGGTCCCCATCTACTCCTGAGAAAATATTTCATACTCGATGTTGCTGTGCTGGAAACTGTTACGCGCTGAGACTGAATAGATTAAATGTGCCAAAAAATGAGCTAAAAGAGGCTAAAACGCTCAGTAGCGGTGCAGAGTTGGTGCTAATTCTTTATGGCTTAATCACTTCAAGGAAACCATTTTATATTGAAAGTTAGTAATTTGAATAATTTTTAATATGAAAATAAGAATTAGTGGAGCTTTGAGATGCGTGGGTCCTATCCTGGCTCCACATAAAGGCCCCTCAAGGTGTATTTACTGTACAAGCCATTGGATCTAATACACTGTAAAGGAAATCCAATGAAATATGGGCAAATTAGTCCATCAGTTTTTAAAGCTTCACTGCAAAACAAACCGTGATGGTTCCAGATGAAAACGAGACGAAACAGTTTGAAAATGCAATCAGCTACATTCAGAACTCATTTGACCTGATGTCAGTGAACTGCACACAACAGGCTCACGTTGCCTCGCGCTCACTCCAGATGAAGAGTGAGGTTATATTTTACTTTAAATAGTGACTGAGTTTAATTTAGGAGTGGAGATGGGACTTTGGTTGATAGAGGCATGTTTTTACATTAAAGTCTTGTCTAATGCAGTTTTAACATAAGATTTTTCAGATTTCAAACATGACGTCTGTCATTATGTTGAACAGAATCAAGTGAATAATCAATATTTTACTGCCACACTAACTTGGATAAATCCAGCTGACTCAGCACTGACTCTCATTGTGGCACATTACTTGTGATTGGTGTCAGTGACTCCAGGCTTCATGCTGGTGTTACATTATTTCTGACTGACAGAGCTGACTACAGGTTCTTGAACTTTCTTTCCCCTGAATGTCACTGATGTGACAGGAACAAGCAGCAGCAGCAGAATAAGTAAGAGGTGACCAAAGTCGGCCTTCACAATGAACAACTCAGGCTGCTTCTGTTGCTTATGTACATCAGGGGACAAAACAATTTAGGAAGAGAAATAAAGCACCAGTAACACAGTCTGATAGTAGAAAACGGTCCATTTAAGAAATGTGCGTATTTTAGTGTAGTTTCATCCGAATGGTAGAGGGGATTAGATTGATCCACCAACTCCGCCATCTGCTATCAGCAATTCAGTAACATAATCCTGAATTTTAATTCAAATAATCAGCTGCAAATAATCTCAAATAATCTCAGAACTGAGAAAAAAAAGAGCAAAGGAGGAAGAGTT
Source organism: Scomberomorus guttatus (assembly GCA_038419695.1). Lineage (NCBI taxonomy): Eukaryota > Metazoa > Chordata > Actinopteri > Scombriformes > Scombridae > Scomberomorus > Scomberomorus guttatus. The sequence goes on along the minus strand of CM076450.1, from coordinate 31,202,687 downwards.
TCTTACTTTTCTGTTGACAAAATTAGATTTTTTTGTACTGTAGGTTTATGGCTACCACTGCTCATAGAGGCTGTCCTCACAACTTATGAATATGTTTACCTGTAAAGGATCTCTAGTGTGAATTATGACTCTTGCTGGTCAGGAACAAAGACATACTCAGCGTGATGCTGCAGCACAAAACCTCCATGCTGTCGGGGTGGATGAATGGGTCGGACAAGGGAGACAGCTGTTTGTCTCCTGTTTCCTCTCAACTGTCTGCATTTCTTTTACGCATGACCACAGTCCTTTCCTAATCTTAACGAGCAAAGCAACACCAGCTAAAAAAATCTTGTTGCGGACCTTCTCATCTTGCTGCTGTGTTGTGTAAGAGTGTACTCCAGGATGTGTCCGTACACTCTGACATCACTGTTGGATGTGGTCACAGGTGCAACAAACTCTCAACCAGAGAGGTCAGTGCAAAAAAAGTTTTTTTCCCCCAAACTGTAATAATTTCTGAGCTTTTACCAAATAGTTTTAGTTTGCTTAACCGAACCAAAATCTAACCATAGCAGATCAGCAAAGAGTATGACATTTTTTTATGTTATTTATAACAGTTTTAAGAGGCACTGACAAACAATGTTGTCCTGCAGATAGAGCTGTCAGATCAGGAAAGACTCATATGTAGTTTGAAAGACTTGTTGGCTCATGCTAACTATCGAGTTATTCTTCTGATTAGTCCAAACAAACCAGACGTGCATCAGTTTCTGTGCGGCAGGAAAGAGTTCCTAGAGAACAAGAGAAAATCACAGATGGACATTTGTTGCTTTGCAGTTATTGAACTGGTGAAAATATTATTACTCGCATTACATTTAAAGTTTGGAAACTCATTAATTGACTACAGAATATCATAAGAAATATTTCCTAGCAACAGCTGCTGTAAGAAGAAGACAAACAATAGTTGCAAGGAAGGCTGACAGAAAGTTGCAAATAAGCAACAAATCTGAGAACTACAGAGGAGTTCGGGTCTTTGGGAAAGTGGAGAAAGCATCATTATTTTCAATTTACTTCACAGAAAGATCAGAACATCAGCATGAGGTGTACGCTCTGTCCTGACTCAGAAACAGCTGTCCACTGCTGTCAGCTCAATGAGAAATCTTTTGCTTAACAAAGCACTCAGAGGCTCCTCCTGTGTCCTTTCATGTACTTTGCATTTGAAGATGATTTTTATGGATTTTAGAAAGCCATTCAAAAGTAATCAGTGGTGTGGTTGCTTTAACAGGAGTAATAACTACCCTTAAGCTAGTCACAGATTACTACTTAAACATGGTCAGCTGAGCAATGAGATCATTACACTGAATTTTACTCAAATTGGCATGTCCTGTATTAATATTCCTTTAGTGTAGGCAGTGATTTATGAAAAGAAACGCACTGAGCCGCTGTGGTTTCATCTCTGCAGTGCAGCCTGATGCCAGGTTCGCTTTCTGTTGTCACAGTTACTGGACTGTAGTTTGTTTTTATCACATCTGTTGTATCTTCTGGTGATTCTCGAGAGGCTGTCAGCAGCCCTGACGCTCAGAAAAAATGTATAATACACGAGACAGTTTGCAGTGAAAAACAGACATTTGTAGAAGTAATGTGCTGTTGATTAAGACTTCAAACTTAAAGATAAGAGCATTTTGGAGTGACTAGAGGAGGGAGGTAAGGGAGTCGGGTTATGTTGAAGCGTGTGGAGTGTATTTTCTTAAAGATACAGGTTTCCAGTTTCTTATAAAACTATTGTATATGTTTGTATCTCTGCAGGTTTCCACAGAGGCAGCCCCACTTATACAGAGTGATGCCCAGACTTTCACCATAGGAGTCTTGCCTCAGATCCCTGGATTCCCACAGCTGGCCCCTGACTGCGAACTACAGATCACGGTGAGGGACATAAAAAAAAAACTAACTTAACCAGGCCTCATAGAAACCAGGATTTTTATATAAAGTAGTAATGCAGCTTTTCAGTCATGGAGAAGTTGTGCAAAATGACATAATAGACCAAAATGTACTGAAAAACAATGATGTGTGCAGTTTTTTTCTCTCTCAAGAGAATTAATCAGAAATGATCCAAAAGATCAATAACACATAAAACACACAGTCCTTCCCTTATCCACCTCACACAGTATAACCCACTATCTAACCCCACTGGCCAAATAAATACATATATAGGATAAATACTGTATGTAAGCTGAATTTAATAAAAAACTGTAAAACAGAATAATAGCAAGTGCCAAAGACTAAAATATTAAAAAACTAAAAAAAGTATTTATAACATAAAATATTTGTATTGTAACCACATACAGTAGTTGTAAACATAGCACATATATTAAACACACATTATATACTAATAGGAAGATAGTAATATAAAAATGTGTATATATATTTATATAAATACCCCTTGATCATTTTTTTAAGTGCAGCATAGTTACAGTCAGATTGTTATATGAACATCGGTGTCACAAGCTTCCAAAATCTGTTTGTGTCTGACGTCCCTTCAGCAGCTAAATCTGCAGCTCTTTCCAGTGATGAAGTAACACTGAAACTGTAGCGGAGTCTGACTGGTCACTGACTGGTCACTGACTGGTTTTTTTTTTATTATATATGGCATTTATGGTTCCTTCACAGTTAATAGCTTTTGGTCCTGCAGCAAATGTCATTAATTTTTAAAAATTTTAATTGTTCTTAGCCAGGAAATCCTGACATGCTGCATCTGGCTTGTTGAAGTTAGCCTGAACAAATTTTAGGGTATTTCAGACTACCCTGGTTTCCCTTAACTAACCTAATTTCAATTTTAATCAAATGACATATATTTGAACATTTAATGCAACTCTTATAACCACTGGAGCTGTTGGAAGGCAGACAAACTAACTCCTGCTGTGTGGATGATTTTCTGTTTGTTTGTGTACGTGGATCCCTCGGTCTCTCACTTATAATCACACAGGTCTTATCAAAGTTAGAGGATGTACTTCTGTTCTCACCTCAGCATGTGCGTATATGTGTGTGTGCATCGGTCCGTGTGTGTGTGTGCAGGCCCTGGAGGATCGGGTGACAGAGATAACACCCTCAGCTCTGTCCTTCGTCGACTCTGAGACTCCCAGCGAGAAGCTTATCTACAACATCACCAAACCACTACCACCAGGGCAAGGTCAGCCATACACACACACACACACACACACACACACACACACACACACACACACACACACTGAGCTTCTCCCTCATAATGTGAAAAAGATTAAAAGGATTAAAACAAAAGTTCTGTCAGGGGGCAGAAACCTTATAATTTGATACGGTGAGTGAGTTTCTGAGCTTGTGTTTGATTCTTGACTCAGGACTAAAGCACCATGGGAGAAGTTAAAGGACGGGTTCACAAGTCTGTCTTAAAACAACAGTCAGATGTCCAGATGAACATTGAAATAAGTTTTTCTTGCTGTAATCATTCCTCCTGTCCATACTGACCATTAGAAGATCCCTTCATAATGCACTTACAATGGAAGTGATGGGGGACAAAATCCACAGTCCTCCTTCTGTGCAAAAATGTCTTTAAAAGTTTATCTGAAGCTAATATGAAGCTTCAGCGTCCAAATGAGTCAAATCAAGTAGATATCTTTCAACGTTACAGTCTTTTTAGTGCCAAAGTCCCTCTTTTTGTTACTATACTTCCACCGCAGCTCAACAGGGAAACACTGTCCGAGGAAACACAAAGAGGGAATTTGATGCTAAAAAGACTGTAAATGTGGCAGATATCCACTTGATATGACTCATATAAGCTTCAGGTAAACTTTTAATTGCATTTTTCCACAAAATGACTGTGTGGACACACTGTGGATTTTGGCCCCCATCACTTCCATTAAAAGCGTATTTGAAGGGGATCTTTTAATAGCCGGTATGAAACTAGCAATCTAAGTCTTCTTCAGTAGCACCACTACCCTCTGAAATGATTTGATTACTGGCTTTCACTCTGAAAGTTTACAAGAATAACTGTTGATTTCCTCTTTGCTGAATTTAATGTGGCGTTCAGAACTGGAGCCATTAATTTCAGCATTGGGCCATCTGAGAGACTGGTGTATCATTTTCAGCTCTCCGTCTAATGAAAGGGAAAAACGATTTACAATGGGTCATATTCATCAACTAATGGGCTGATAAATTTGTGTAGAAATCATTTTTAACAGAACCAATGAGGACACAAACGGAGTCAGATTAAACAGCAACATTTATCATGAACCTTTTATTTTCTGAAATTAGACTTAAATCTCTTCTGAGTCAAATAATCATGTAGGTTACATTTTGCTTTGGTTCCACCCTCTTGTGAGAGTGTTTGGAAAGTTTTGCTCATTTTGCAGCCACTGAGAAGTTCAGAAACTTAAGTGGTAAACTGTCAGCTTGGAGACACCAGAGGTTTGTTTTTTAATGCATATATATTATTCTGCTGTATAACATTCACTAGAAAGTAATCCCATGAACAAAAAGTATCATTAAGATTTTTTTCTGTAAAATAGATTCACAAAGTAAGATTAATTACACAAACACTTCCACTGCTTTGGTGAGAGAAATAACCCTATTAGTTAAGTTAATTCATCTGTTTATTATGTTTTTTTTTTTTAGATTGTTTAGTCTATAAAGTTTATGAAAAAGTGAAAAATGCCCATCAGATTGTTCCAGATGTCTCTTTTTTGGTCTGAACAACAGTTTACAGATGATATAAAACTGAAAAAAGCAGCAAAGTCTCACATTTAAGAAGCTAGAAATGATTTATCATATAAATTATATATATATATATTTTTTTTTTTTTCTATCAATCGACTAATTGATCAACTAATTGCCTCATCACTAACCATCTTTTCATTCATTCTTGACTCTGACATTCATGATACTGGAAAGCGAACAGGCTTACCTTGATAGCAATGGGCAAGTAGAGAGTTTGAACTTGAAGGGAATCTCAGTTAATTAGCTAATCTACTACAGATAATTATCATGTTTTTAGTTAGTATCAGAGAGGTTAGGCTTCAGAATAATCTTCCTCTCTTACGTTCTGCTTCACCAGGCTTTATACGCTGTTACCGAGCCAGAGAAAACTCTTGTCCTGAGTTGATTTCTGCCTCCTGAACAGTTTTGCCTCTGTGAAATATTTCTGAATGAAAGGCCGTGTTGGACAGTGTAGGAGGCGGGATAAACCCTCCTCTAAACTGAATCTCTTCCTTTGCTGCTCGTCATCAGGGGCGATTGAGCATCGGGACAGGTCGTACACTCCGGTGAAACATTTCACCCAGGCCGACGTCAACAACGGCAAGATCATATATAGACCTCCGCCGGCCCCGTCGCACCTCCAGGAGCTCTACCAGTACTCCTTCATCGGTGAGAAACACACACACAGAAGTGCTCACACATACACAAACCTGACATACTGTGAGTGTGATTACAATGATAATACGATTAGTACAAGTATACATGCTCACACTATTACTGTTACAATATTCCCTAAAATCAAACAACAAACGTGTTTTAACTGGATGATTGTTGGCTCCAAGGCTTAGAATGTACAGAAGGTAATACAGAGTCAAAGGTTATCAAATCGACCTTTTTCAAATATAATTAATGTGAAAAAGTTTCAGTAACCAGGTTTATTTTTGGAACTGTTTCAGCAGAGAAGGCCACATATTGACCTTTAGTTAGTGCGGTTCGCCATCACCCCCCACAAGCACTTTCTATGGAAACTGAAGAAGTAATCCCAGCTCCATAACAGTATATTAGTTTCCTATATAAATAGTTTCACTACATAAAACCAGTGAACTATCATTTTCAGGTGATTTACTATTCATAAAGCTGCTGCAAGTTCTCTTTTTCTCATGATTGAATATGTCACCTACACCTACTCGCTTTGGTGTTTTATTTAAGGGGCACTCCACTGATTTTACATGTCAAAGTCAATTTACTAGTCAAACAGAGCACTACTCATCCTCTGAAAGCAGTTGTGCAACGTCTGGAGGAGCTTTGTCGAGTCTGAAAAAATCCCAAAAGTGACATCAGTTGAGTAATCACACCTTGTTTGGAGACAAACTGGAGTTGCATCACAGAAAATGTAGGAGCCAGGGTTTTTGGAGCTTGAATTATAATGGGGATTAAAAGTCATGCACCGATTTTGACCGTGCTTTCTTATGCAGCGTCTACACAGGAGGCGAGCGTGAGCAGCACGTTAGCAGAGCAGCAGCAGCAGCTCCGTCTGTGTGTCTACACTGGAGGCATTCAGGCACAGCGTTGACTTCCAGTTGTTAGGCGCCTGTGTAGTCAGCTGTTTTGATTAAAATATAAGCGTATCTTTTCCATCAGGCCTGCATGAGCGGACGACTGAAAAACGCAGCTGAAATGTTTTTTGTGTAGACTCTCGCAAGTTCCACTACTTTATTGAGTACTGTCTAATACTATATAACTGAAATAATCTTAATTGTTAGTACTAAAGACAATCCGTCATTTAAAAAGGTGACGAACAATATCATATAAACTTGCAACATTACTAAGCTTTAGACTGGAACAACGCCTCTGTCATTGTCCTACTCTTATATTGTTGAATATCAGACGATCTCCTGGAAGACTGTCTGAGTTTAATAAAGGAAAATATCCTCCTTGTAATGTCTATGGAGACCAAATGTAATACCAGCAAGCAAGAAATGCAATAAATCTGCTCATCAGTTCTGAGATCAATACATGTATAATAATACAAGTGATATTACCTCATCCATTAAAACTGACTCAGCTTAGTCAACACTCTATAAACTGTTGGTAAAGTTTGAACTTCGTTTTGTAAAACTCCTCATTTTTTCTGCCCTAGATTGTGAAATCCTGAATCATATATACCATCGCCAAACTATCAGCAGTAAACTTAGCACACATGAGGAGCATTTGGACAGGAGGAGAGGAGTCTTCACTGTTTTCAAAACAATCTGAGGGGCAGATGAGACATTTTCAAAGGAAATCTGAGCCATTTTCAAGAGATAATCCATAATCCAAGATCAAAGCTGACTTTAGTTTCTCTTCATCTGGGTTTGTGGAGCTCCAGTGGAAAGCTTTAGCATCAGTAAATCATCCTTATTGCCTCCTGAGTTTTATGCATTATAGCTTGATCTGTTCACTTTTTATGTTCACTACACTCTCAAGTCTGCCTGGATCTACTGTTTTTTTGTTCTTTTTTTTTCACTTTTTTTTCACTTCACAGCTCTAACAGTTTTCTGTTTTATCCCCCTCAGGTCTGCCGGAGTCACTGAGCGTCTATTTCACAGGTAAATACTTCACCTCCCTCGATTTACAGAGGGAAAGAGGGTGGAGGAGACAAATCATTGCTCTTGTCCTCCTCATCTTTTGGCATTTTTCTCTTTCCCACATCTTCCACCTCCTCTCCTCTCTCATCTCCATCCTCAGACGTGTCTTCTCTCCTCAACCCTAGATGTCTCCTCTTCAACTTTAACATATTCCTCTTCTTTAGCTGCATCCTCTCTTCCTCCAACTGAATCACTTCCCTTCTATCTTCCCGCCCCCCCTCCAGTCTTCTTTCCATCACTTCTGTTCTCTTCCCTCCACTTTCATCTATTTCCCCTCTTGTGACATTTTATTTTATCTCTCCCACTTTGTCTCTTGTTTTTTCTCTTTTCTCTCTCCTGCTCTCCTGTTCCTTTTTTCCTCTATCCCTCATTTCCTCTCGTCTCTTGATTTCTACTTCCCTCCCTTCTACTTTTCCCTTTTCCTCCTTTTAATCTTCACAATATATGTTCTTTCTCTTCTCTCCCCCTTGGATGTTTTTCCTCTTATCTTCAGCCTCCTCTCCATTGTCTCCTCAGCTACTTGGCCTCCCCTCTCACCTCTTTCCTCCACACTATTGCTCTCATCTTTTCTCAGCTCTGAAGTTCTTCTTCACCCCATTTTTCTCTTTTCTCATTTTACTCTCCATCCTAAATCTCTCCTCTTCTTTTCCTCTTACACTTCTTTTCCACCCTCCTCTGTCACTTCATTCTTTATTACTTTTATCACTTCCACACTGATCTTGCTTGACTGGGGTTTCAGATGCTCTGTGATTCTCTGTTCTGGCTCTCAGACCTTTAACCTGCAGATAAAACCGAGTCACTTTTTTTTTTTTTACTCCACATTTGACAAAGTGCTGCTACACATCCCCAACAGGAGTTGTTTGGGAAATGAGTGTTTACGGGTGTTCAGAGCCGTCACCAAAGTGCTTTTCATTTGAATGAAGGCCTTGAGGCACACATTCACACACAGTATTCTCTTCTTCTTCTCCTCCATCCATCCTCCTTCAGTTCGCACTTTTAAGGGGCACTAAGTAAACGATGATGAAAGTTCTGCGGCTGTGAACAAAAGATAAAGTCACATAATGACACAGTATTCACCACTAAAAGGAAAGTCTATGTACAGGCACTTAAGTAGAAACTCTAGGTAGGCTTGTACTTGTACTTTACTTTAGTATTTATATTCTTTGCAACTTCCTTTCTAACTCTTACTTTGCAGATAAAGATACAACCTAGACATGTGATGCAATGTTATAGGTCAAAAAATTTAATATTTACCTAAATTACAAAAACTATTTTTTCCCATTTAACCCTTATGGTATCTACCTGCTGATTTTTTGAGCTGTCTGTGTCTCCACTCCTATACAAGGGAGGTGAATATAATTAGTTTTGCGGTGCTCACAGCTTTGGAAAATGACATTAAAGAAATTAAACGGAAACATCTCCTTCCAAAAACGATGGAAACTTTCTACTGAAGAAATTTAACATTATAAAAGGGGCAATTTATCACAATTAGTACTTTTTCTAACATTTTTTGTCATTTTCACCTTTATTGACAGCAACAATAGGGATAGAGAGAAGAAGGGAAAGAAGATGACATGCAACAAATGTGCTTAGCCAGAATTAAACTGGGGCTGTTGCAAATACATGATAAGCTTCTTATTAACCAATAGACTACCAGGGCGCCCCCCAGTACCACACTTTTACCAGTTAAAATCAAGTTGACTAGCTAAATATCTTCACACATACATGACAAGAAAGTTGAATTACTTGTCAGTAGCCTATACAGTACAATGTCAAAGCAATGTACAGGAAATAAACAGACATAAAATACAGCTGTTGTGTAAAATAAGTATTTGAAAATAAAGACAAACAGCTGGACAAACATACATATATACACTGTATAGGTCTGGGCAGTGCAAACAAACAGTGCATAGGAAAGTCAGTGGTAGTGTCTATAATGTGAATTCCCAGCTGCATCCAGCTCGAGCTCAAGCTGCAAGCTGCTGCTGCTTCTTCTGGCGGGTCCCTGTGCCGCGTAGCTCCTACCCTCTTCTCCCCAGTGTGTTGCTGCTTACTACAGTCTCTCTGTCTGTCTGTCTGTCTGAGACAGCAGCCTGCTTCCCCACCAGAAGAAGCAGCTTCAGTGCGAGCTGATGTGGCCAGCGGGGCAGAGAGGAGTAGGAGGCACCTGCACCGTGAGACTTGTCCTCCCCCGCTGCCTCCGTCGTCTCTCCCCCTCTCTCCTCGCTTTCTTCACCCCTCCTCCTATCAGACCATCGCCGCCGGGGAAAAAAAAAATTAATATAACAAAAAATGCTTCTTAAATACATGACCTACCTTAGCTTTAAATTAGCATTATAGTGAATGTCCACAATCAGCTGTATACACTGAGAACATACTGAGAACGTTTACTAAAACCTGTCATTCTTAACTGATCACACTATCCTTTTATGATAATTGGCTTGTTATGTTTTTGTTGTTATGTTTAGAAATGACAGGAGGAGCCGATAAACTCGATAATCCCTCCAAAACATTTAATGAGCATAACGAGTTTCCACCTGAAATTCCTGATGAATTGTTTCGGCAGTTTGGCTAATTGATTCTGTGCCGCTTCATGGAGCTCCTGTGATTCGCCTATGTTTTTTTTTTTCCTTTTTCTTTTATTAATAATCTTGTGTTTAGAGGCTCGACGAAGCTGATTAAGTTTTTCCCCCCAGTTTCCATCCTTTAAAAATATTTCTCAGTAAAGGAGCTGGGGAGATAATTAGCATCAGAGGTGTGTGTGTGTCTGTTTTCAGAAGTCTTTGCTTATCTGATTAATTTTCTTCCTTTTCTGTGTGTGTGTGGGTGTGTGTGTGTGTGTGTGTCTTTCCATGATTTGTGTGTTCGCTTGCACCATTTTCTGTGTCCTTGTTTATTTGTGTGTGTATCTGTGTGTGTGCGTGTCAGTGTCGGATGGTGAACACACCACTCCGGAGTTGGACTTTGCCGTCCTGCTGCTGTCGAACCACCAGCAGCCACCGGTGTTTCAGGTCCTGGACCCGCTGCTGGAGGTCAGCATGGGGGGACAGGCTGCCGTGGGTAAGTACAGGACACACACACACACACACACACACACACACAAAAAACACTGATATTAATTTCCATGACGAGAGAGAGCCTGTTGTGAAGAGGTCCAGTAAGTGATGAAGTCTTCTGTGTGAGGTAATGAGCTCTGAAGTCAGACCCTGATGATCAACAATACTGGAGAAGGAGCGCATACAGTTTCCTCTTTCTCCTGCTTCATTTCTCTTAAGGCTTCTTTCTGCTTGTGTGTGTGTGTGTGTGTGTGTGTGCGTGCGTGTGCGTAGGCGGTCAGCAGCTGGCGGTGAGCGATGCTGACACGGCTCCAGACGAACTGGAGTTTGAGCTGGTGGAGGCTCCCATCCACGGAGAGTTGATCAAAACTGATGGCAACACACACACCAGCATGACTAACGGTGAGATAATACACACACACACACACACACACACACACATGACATATGGAAAGCTTTAAATGACTAAATGAATGAATAATCAGTCTGTTGTTAATATTATTATTATTATTTATAGCTTATTTTGGGGAGGTCCACTTTAAAAACGTATAGTTATTTAATGTCTCCTGTCACATCTTTGATTTGAATTTTCTTGACATTTAGTCCAATGGATTTATTTCTATTCTTAGTTTGATTTTGCTTGCAAAGATTACAAACTGAAGGCGAGAAGCTTCTAAAAGAGCAAATTAAGTCCTGCTGTTCGCTCAAATATACAGACTTTGTCCTGAGTTTTTTCTTTATCCAAATTGAGAGGGTAAGGATAGAGGGTGCCGTATGTCTGTAACAAACTAATTTTAGGATACAGAATATGAACAAAAACAAACAACAAATTCTTTGGCAACCTTCAAAAATCAATCACACTCACAATTTTGTCCCCACTTGCTGCAAAGCTTGCTTTGCACTTCTGTCTCGGCACACTGTTAAATATTTAATTTTGGTTTTAACCACTTAATTTTGTTTTGCACTTGCCTGGAAGTTGTGATATTCATGTATATCCATAAAGACACACGTATAAACACTCAAGATCACCAAAATGATGATAAGCAGGCCATGCACTTATACACAAACACAGAAACATGGACAACATGGCGAAATAAGATTCCACATCAGACCAACAGACAAAACCAAAAACACACACACACACACAAACACACACACACACACACACACACAAACACAGTCCTACTCAGATCTTCTCCATCCCCTCAGGCGACATCTTCACCTTCAGCGACGTTACCCGCAACGTTCTGCTGTACCGACACGCTGGACTCTCCAACCAGGACGACGCCATCACCTTCTCTGTCAGTGACGGTATCTCGATGGCAACCACGGTGGTGCAGGTGGTGGTGCTGGGCGCCGGGGGCGACGGGCCACAGCGAGATCCGGCAGCCACTCTGTCACTGGAAGTGGGCGAGAAAAGCAGCACCGTGATCAGGCACTCGCACCTGGCTTACACTGTGAGTGCTAGCTACAACTGTTAGCATCTTTAGAGGTCGTTTAGAGGTTGAATGTTGAATATGTATTGTGCAAGTTTTAATGGTCAAAGATTTATGGTCAAAAGTGTCAGTAATTTAAAGGACAACAAACACATTTTCCAGGTTTTAATTTATATCACACACTTCCATTTTGCAGATTAACAAGCAAATAACTTGTCAACTGTGCGTACGACTGAAGTACGTTATGTTTTTCTGTGCAAACGAGTCAGCCAATGTATATGTTATGGTAATGAGATATTATGAGCAATTGGATTGTTGTTCTTTTCAGTTCGCTTTTTAAAACCAGTTGCGGCTAAATCTAAAATTTAAGATTTTTAAGCTTGGCAAGCTTGTATTTGTCACTGCAGCTTTTGAATGTAGGATTATGAGACCTTTTGAGGTTTATTTAGAGGATGTTTTGATGAATTTGTAATCATAGTATCAATCATAGTATGTCTAAAGACATGCAAGTTAAATTAATTTATTACTTAAAGTTTGCCCATAGGTGTGAATGTAGGCATGAATGGTTGCCTGTTTATATGTGTTAGCTGTGTGATAGACTGGTTACCTGTCCTGAGTCTCCGGCCTTAATGGACATAGTTCAGACTTCTAGTTATGACTGTACACATAACCATCACAGTCATAGAGGAGTGAAACATTCTGTTGCGTCTCTCATAGGACAACACGTCCCCAGATACCCAGATTCAGATCCAGTTGGTGTCTGTGCCGATGTACGGCATCCTGACCAGGACCCAGTCTCAGCAGGAGCCCCAGGAGCTGAGGGAGTACTCCTCCTTCAACATGGAGGACATCAACGAGCACAGGATCAGGTGGGAGGGTCACAGCAGAATACAGCCAGTACTCTGAACAAAAGTTAGAGGTTTTAAAAGAATGCAGAATGGCTTCAAATCAAACCAAAATACAAAGTCAGGTTTATGTAGTTTCACCATATTTCCACTAAGGTTAGACTGATGTATGTCTTTTTTGACTTATCTGGGTACTCTGTGACTGCACCTTGAGGTGTGTTTTTCTTCTTCTTTTTTTTCATTTATCAAATAGCTGAGATATCATTCCTGTGTGATTTAGAAGTATATTGCCCATCTTCAAAGGCAACAGTCTCTAAAAGTGCACAAAACAATTTCCTTGGTTTCAGTTTTAATTTCCCGTGATGGTTTTAAACGCTACTTCAGAGGCATATAAAAACAGATTATCAGCATAAAACCTGCAGCTATTGACCAAAAATGACTTTCAAAAACCCTTTGTTGTTTCCAGAAGTTTTCGTTGTGTAAGCAATAAAGGTTCATTAACGTCCAGGGGAGAGAAGAGAGCGTATTAGCACCTTTTTAGTTTTAATAGAGAAATACTCAGAGTTCTGTTAATAGCTTAATAAAGTTAAAACATGAACACCACTCACACTGAAGTCAAGAAGTTGTTACAGGACAACAGCGATATGTTCTTAGTTAGCTCAGGTACCACTAGGATGTTTTAGCCTTTAATAAAGAGGCTGCTTTAAAGGAAAAGTCTGGTGTTAATTCGACTCTGTAAGAGATAAAAGAGCTTCAAGGGTTCTTCATACTGCAGTCATAGTCATGATCAATTTCTCTGATTGCAGCTTGAGTCGGTGGGGATCATTTTCCCTTCAGCATCACAGCAGAGTAATAGCTTGCCGAGACATTTGGTTTTTACTTCAATCTAATGCTTCTTCTCATGAGACGAGAGCTCTACCCTTATTATCGTCACCAAAACCCAAAACAACAAATTAGTATGAAATAATTCTGTAGCCTTGTCCCCATTACTTTCAATGACTCAGCCTGGTGACATAAGCAATGCTTATTAGCATCACTCTGATATTACCTGCAAGAGGTACTGAGGCCCCCTGTGAGAGGCGCTAAGATGAAATATAAATATTCACATCCTAACTGCTTCATTTCCATAATGCAGGCCCTGATTAGCTTCAGCGCTGGACGATCTCTGGCGGCAATCTTCAAATTGTATGCATTCGATTTGTCTCTGTGGCGTTGGCTCATAAAAACAAGAGCCGGCAATTGTTTTATGAGAATTAAATGGGATTAGAGAAGATTATACCGGTATGGATTTCAATTTTATTAGTACTTTGCAGAGATTAGCGTTGTATCGCTGTGGGAGGGCTAACGCAAAGCTTTCTTAAGTCCCCTATCAATCCAAGACTAGACACATAACAGATATTTATTTAATTAAAATAGAATTATTGTATCAAACAAAATAGTTATCTAACAACATACACTACATACATTTAGAGATGGAACAATTCTTCATTTTTATCAACTAATTATCCCTTCTACAGGTACATCACCTCGTTAGAGACGGGCAGCCAGCCGGTCACGGACATCTTCCACTTTGTTGTGTACGACAGCGACAACAATCGCCTTGACAACCAGATGTGTACGATCACCATCACCTCCACTCCCAGACAGCCGCCGGTGGTCACCGTCCGCAGCGGCATCAAGGTAGTCACACACATAAACACACATCTGAAGGATGAAACACACATGAAGGCAGTATTTATACACACAAAAAGGCACATTTATTTATTTATTTATCCTCCATTGCCCTACCTGCTCATAAGAAACTGAAATCTTAAATAATCTTGAGTTATTTAAAGCAGCTGCAGTATTCAGAAGAGATCATTAAAGAAGGTTTCTTTTCCTCAGTTTGTCTCGAAGACAACACTCACGCTTTGAGATGGACTCATAACAGACACATAATCAGTCAAGAGACAACGGCACACTTAGGGCCAAATCCACAGAAGGATCGCGCGGCTTTTGCGGCCGCTAAACCTGTGCATACTGGCCCCTTTCTATGCAAATAAGACACGTTGCAAAAACAGTCTAATTCACAGAGACCAGCGCTGATTGCCACATGCAATTAGGGTGGAGTTATTATTTATCAGATAGTGTTAACTGTGCGCACACTCACGCTCTCTGTCTCTCTCTCTCTCTTCAAATCGTCAAGCTTGTGAGGCTTGAATGATATTGAATTGATATTGAATGATATTCAGGGCGAAATCTACAGTCAGACGTGGGGGGGATCAAGTGGGGTTGTGGGCTTATCTCGGATTTAAAAATAGTGAATTAAAAAAAAGTGCTGACGGAGCTCAGGATTCATCCATAAGGGCGGCTTCATTACAAACAATTCCACCATATAAACCTGGAATCTGTGTGTAACAGCTGATCTGTGTAGATGTGTAGCAAAACACAGGACATTAATTACCATCAGATCCTGACCGATCTGGTGTTAATGAAGTTACTGCTGCTGTGTCATGTGCGTAAATGCGCAGAGTCTCTTTCTCAGTTTGACGCATTTATTGTTTCAGCTGCTGTGTGATGCTGCAGCCAGCTGTGACACACAGCCAGCTGTGGGAAACAAACAGAACATCAGTACTGATGTTTCTGTGAAATCCCAGATACAATCAGTGACACCTGAACAACATTATTGTTAATATAACACGTTTCAGACCTGCCTGACTCACATTAATAGCTGTATTTTGATATTTCAGTAGATTACGTTATAGATGTGAAATACTAGAGAGAAGGTCTAAAGAAGCAAAATACATGAAAGTTGGTTTGTGATTGTGGAGAGCTCTGTATGTGCGCACTTCTGCTAATTAAAGACACGCAATTTGAGGCTTTTGTGCTCTCTGCAGTTTTCATTATGGACCAATCTGTGTGCTGAAATGTGGAGAAAAGCCTGAAACACTTGAAACTGCTCCACTTCAATCAGATGCAAAACAAGGGCAAATTTGCAATCAGCTGCAAAACTTCATGGTTGTATTTACGCTGGCATATCATTTGTGCAAAATCTTTTGTGAATAGGACCTTGGAAAAGAAAAGACCTAGGAAAAGATTGCGGGTACAAATGCTGCACAATTCATGGTGGGCGCAATCCATTCTTTGTGGATTTGGCCCTTATTTTCCTGAAATTCGTCATAAAGAAGAAGAATGCACAACAACACAAATGAAAAGGAGCCTCTCTCCAGCTGTGGAGCACACCTGGTGGAGGAGGGGAAACATGATGTCAGACTTAATGAAAGTTACTCTGTACACTGGTACTCGCTGTAGAGGCTCCCTCAGGGATGAATGCTGTATTAACACTGCAGAACCGCCCTTCCTGAAAGGTAAAACCTCTCCTTTAGTTTGCTGGGAGGCCTTTCATTCTCAGTTTTTTATCAGTTTTATGACGGTGTTGGAGCCGTGTGTTGCCACACAGTCGTTGGTGAAGAGGGCGTACAGGACCAGACTTAGCACACAACAGTGTCGACCGAGGGGTCTGTTAAAAATTGCAAAGGGGCGATTTTTTTCATAAAATGAAAATCATTGATTAAACCATGCAGTAGCCTCAGAAATGCTAAATAAGGATACTGTTTCAAAATCAAAGAATACATTTATTAATCAGAGCAGTCACAAAAATCACTCAAAATCAGGGGGAGGTGCGTAGAAACAGCTGTTTGCAGCTTGCAGCTCTCCCTCAAACAAACCAAACAGTCATGTGTGCTGTGATTCTTCATGTACAAATGAAAGAAAAATGCATTTGTCTCCAAACTTATTTGGTCTGCTGCTTAGAGCTTTAATAAATGTGCTACTATTTGCAAATAGGTTTTCAGGTGGACTGGCTGACAGGACAGTAATCCTCATTTAGCATGATGCCAACAACATATTAATACAATGGGAAATCCCATAGAAAAATGGCAAAGCTAGAGCAGAGTTAGTGTTACACCCCTGGGCTGCTTACATCCTGTTTAGCTGGTTGTGTTAGGCTCATGGATTTACAGGCACATCCTCTCCAAGACTTTTCAAAGTCAACAAACTCAGTTTTTCTTGACGTCCATGTCTAGGTCCAGGAAGGTGGTCGCGTGCAGCTGTCTACCCATCACATCATAGTATCGGACCTGGACACGCCCAGGAAGGACCTGCTGGTGTGGCTCGTCAGTCCTCCAAAGTACGGCTTCATCGAAAACACCAAGAGAGGTGAGATCTTTGTGCGTATGATTATCATCATGGAATTGTCACTTTCAGACCTTCAGAGTATGGACATTGCTGCAGACAGGTGACTTCTTCATGCGGCTCACATGAACTCAGAACATGAACATATGTACATGTGACACCGTGCTACTTGTGTGTGTGTGTGTACACTGACACACCTGCGTCACTCAGAATAATTTTAACATTTCTATTTATGTCACACTCATATGCACACAATGCCGGTTGAATTCCCTTCAGTGTTGCTGCCATCTGTCATAGCTTGATTATGTTGTGGATTAGCACTGCCGGATAGCTGGCTACAGATGGAGTCATTGTTATCGTCCCAATTCTGACTGCATGCTTGCTCAACCGCTGCTGTACTTTCTTCTGTCCCAAGAGGAACTGTGAAAACATATCACTGCAAGTGGAGAATGAAATCAGATGAAACAGATACAGCACAAGGTACACACAGTACTACAAATGAAAATTAAAGAGGACAAACAGAATATGTAGCCAATTAAAACTTTTACAGTATGGATGAGGGTGTTTGGAGTAGCATGTTTCACTTAAACAGTATACTGATCAGTCCACCATATCGGCTACATGCAGGATGTCGAAATAAAAGACTGCGATGTTAACCATCCACATTTCCACAGAGCAGCTGTTCTTTTTGTAGATTCTTGAGAACTGAAGAAGCCTTTTGGATGAGAGAGGAAACATCTGCAACAAGTCCAGTTGCTCTTGACTCAACACTTTTGGATAAAGTTTACAAGGCTAAAAGACATCAAAAGGGGCATTGCACCGATTTTACACAAGTTCAGTGGGGGAGGGAGGGTCTAACAAAAGACCCAATTGAGTTGCATTATGGGAAATGTAGGATCAAGTGTGTGGGGCTGGACCTTAACTCGAGACTAAAAGTCAGGATATCTCTTTTGACCATTCATTTGTTAAATCTGTCTTTTGTTAAGTTCCCTTTATACGGAGTGCTGTAGTGCCCCTTTAACAAAAATAACAAAAACAACATTAAAAACATTAAAAACATTACACTGCATCTTACAAATTCAATAAGTGAATTCAAACCCAGACACATACCCTCACCACTCAAACGAATGTTCCCAAAGGTCAAGAATGAACTTACGGAAATCTTAATAATTTACAGTAAGGCAGCGTGGAGGAGGCATGGCTTCAAGCATGGGAGACATATTGTACTCGCACTGACTCCTTGTTTTGGGGAGATTTCTGCTGGAAAAACATAACCCGTTTCTTTATTTCTTTATTACCCCCAAGCAGAAATCTATTTTTGTTGAGTGGGTCTCAGCACCCCTGCTGGAGGGAGTGTGGATCGGTTTCATACGTTAAGCTTTTTTGCAAAGAAGTGGGCCATTTAGTTTCAGAAATTCTGGACCTGAAATCTGATTTCTCTTTCACCTTTTGTACCTTTTGAAGATTTTTATGGCTGCAGGTGAAAAAAACAATTACAAAATGCTGGCTCCAGAGGAACCTTCCCACCACTTTTTATCAACATAATCAAATCTATTTGCCCCGTGGAAAAAATGACTTTTACCCTTCAACTTCAAAAAAGGGAAGGGGGATAAATACTGGAAAAAATGGGACTGCTATAATCATTTTTCTTTTTTCTGTCTGGACCCTTTTAAATGCATTATGAACTGTACCTGTGCTCTTTTGTTTTACTGATTGTGCTTTCCTTTCCCAGACCCCATCTGTTCTGTGTCCATACAACAACTAAAAATAAAAATATTTAAAAAAAAGAATGAACTTGAGCTCAAACAAACTCAAACATGCTATCTTAATGTTGACAGCACATAAAATCACATTAAAACCATTGAATCAATTGCTAGCGTTATATTTGCAACATTTTTAGCTTTAACTGTTAAGCAACAGCAGAAAATTGCCAAATTGACCAAGTCGGATATATAAATCAGCACTTTTCATTTTTAATAATAGATATGAAGCCACAGCAATGCTAATTTGGTTCTGCCATATTATATGCAAGAAAGAGTTATCTGCAGATGTAATGAAGGATAAATGCGCAGAGTCAAACGCTCACATTGTCTGCTGCTGTAGATAAGCAGCTGGCACCAGTCTTCTCTCTCCACGTCCCAGCTGACTGTCCTTGATGGCTGCTGGAGCAGAGGGACAGTGGTTGGTATTCAGCAGAGTCAGTGAGAAGTGTGAGGTGACGGGATCGCTGCTGTCACCGGCGCACAGGGAAGGCCAGCCGGTGTCACCGTCAATGTGTTGGCTCAGGACGGGTTTTGTGTTGACGTGCAGATGCACGAAAACACAAAAGGCTTTCACCCACATGTTCATGTTGCGCATTTGCATGATTTCATTACAATTATTCAAACATACATTAAAAAAAAAATGCAGAATAGCATACACACCTACATACAGTACATATGCTGTATTTATATGCAAAACAGCTTCTATCATAACATTTACATTTGTATGGTTAGCACAGAAGCAGGCAGGAACGTATTGAAGACATTCTCTAATATTATGCTTTTAAATTTTTATTGCTGGTGCAAATGCAAGCATTTAAACACACATACATACATAATAGTGTATATTTTCTTTACTGAGATTATTGATGTTAGTCAGTCAGTCCATCCATCTGTCTGTCATTTAAGTCCAGAATGAGACATTTTGATATTAACAGGCCAGATTACAAGATGTCCATTTGAAATGTTTTGTATAGCCTAAAATCACAGGTTTCTCTCAGAGGGGTTTACAAGCTGAACAATGTACCACATCCTCAGACTCATGTTTCAGATGAGAAATGAACTCTGCACACACACAAAAACACAATAGGAAAATAACCAAAATATTTCCCCTACCTGACAGTCCAAAAGTTCACCACCTGAAAACAAGAAATGCCAGAATTAAAAGGGCAGAAATTTGCTGAGCATGTTAAGACTCACCAGCGAATGAACCCTTTCCATTTTGGACACTGTGTGAGCTTTCACCCTCGAGCCAGAATGTAAAATTTCTTCACAGGATATCTCATAATCCAATTGGAAGATAGCCATTCACTATGCTCAGCACATTTATGTTCGCCATAGGGTGAACAGTTTTGATTTTAATTATGCAAAGGCCTTTCCTCATGACAAACTTTCCATTTTTAGCCCCCTTACTGGCTCTGAGAACAGCAATTTTTGACAGTTGTTTGTTCCATACATCAGTTTAGTTTGATGAAGTAGCAAAAATGCCCTCAGAACAGCTAGTTCACACATTTTACTGGATGTATGATTCCTGCAGACTTGATTGAAGTTAACTTTTACTGCAGTTAGTTGCACTGTCTGTCTGTCAATCATCAAAATCAGATTATTACACACTGTATATTCAACACATAGGTTTTCAGTGGAATATTCTTTCAACATGTCTGTACACATATTTTTCCTGGTGAAATAACAGATTAATAGTACAGCCATAATCTGATCTGCTTTAGTCAACACAGCTGTGCTTCGTGTCCCTGAACAATTCATTTCCTGTTGTCCTTTTTTCACTCTGCCCATATATGGTTTCAATACTCATTAGTTTTGTTCAGTCAGATAGACAGAGATGTCAGCAGTGTTACTTCTGTATTATGGTTTTGAAATCTGCAGACCATCTTGTTCTGTTTGAGAACAGAACAAAAAAAAAAAAGACTAAATTTCTCTGCTGGCTGCAGGTGATTTCCTGCCCTGATTATGATTCTGCGAGTTTTCCCTCTCAGATAAAAGACTCCCTTCCCTCACCTTATAACAGCCAGATGATGGAGATGTGATGTGATTTACTGTTGTGCCTGAAACACAGACACACACACACACACACACTTATACACAGCTATTCCCTGCGGAGCCCTGACTCAGCTCACTGTGGACTCATCCATCTTCTGTGACGATGGCACTTTGTCTCAAACTTCACAGATTTCAAGGTTGATTTTGCACATTCGCTCCGACTCTCCTTCGATGTCGTGAGTGCCATTCCATGTATTTACAGCCCAACCGGGCTTTGATGAAGAATTGTAGAGAACTGTAAAAGTCTCTCGATGCATCTATTCTGCATCCAAACTGCCAGACAATTCTGACTAAAGTGAAACATGGAGGCTGGGAAAAAAATATGTTTTACCATCTTTCCAGCTGTCGGATGATATGAGCGATGGACTAACTGGTCGCCTGAGAGGCACATGACTTCTGTGTTACAATATGCTAAATATTGCATTGCTGCTGTTGTAATGTGAAGTCACAGCTGGTGATATGAATGAACTGGTGCTTCACAGTACGTAGTAATTGAGTGAAATAACTGATGCATTCTTTTGGGGTGTTAATTTTATAGTAGCAGCTTCCGTTAATGTCAGTAACAGAGACAATAACTTTCTCCTTTATTTTTAATAAATGTGTCTCTCATCTCTTTAATCTCATCAACCAGGGGGCTCAGTAGGCGGCTCGCGGGTTGTCACCCCTGATGTGCCTTTCTCCGTGGAGGACCTAACATCCGAACACATCTTCTACGTCCAGGAGCATAAAGCTCAGGACAAGCAGGACGTCTTCAGCTTCTACATCAGCGACGGACACAGCCAGACGGAGGCTTTCAACGTCGAAATTGACATTCAGGTGACTGGTTTCTGTTTACTGCAGCTCATCGACTGCGTCTCAACTTTAAACTTCTAAATTAGTTATCAAAAATGTTTTTTTAATCTTGCTAAAGAGGTTTAAAGTGGTTCCAGTGGGGGGAAATAGGATTTGCAGCAACTCTGGCAGATGTAGTTTGCTTAAGAGTCATTGAATGTTTACTAAGCACTGCAGATACAAGGGGTGGACACAATAACAGGAACACTCCTCCCATTTAATGCAATCCTACAGTATACAGAGGCCTTGTATGATTAACAATTTTTGAAGGTTAATAAGTTTAATATTTGTTAGACAGGTGTTGTTTCACCAGGTTGTTGTGGTGTGATGTTATTACTGTTATTACTATTAATGTGTGATCACCGCTATCTGTCTGCCTGAAATCTGGTTTCCACATTCATGTCCCCAAGAGGAATAAACACATTTATTTTGGTGGTCTGAAGATCTTTCTTTAAGCCCCACTCAAATTATTATACGTTTACTGTTCAAATTCAAAATCCTCTTTGTTGTGGAGAGTGTGTGACCTTTTAAATTATCACCACCATCCTGCTTCTGTTACAAAACTAATTCTGCCATTTAAAAACTGGAATCCCGTTGCGTTGACAGTTAAAGTTACAGCCAAATGGATTATTAACTTCTTACTTTGGAGACCAAAATACACACAATATGCTTAAGTCTAACTGGGGTTGTGCTGATGGAAAGAGATGAGAGGAAGACTTGCAACAGCTGCAAACCCCGTCAGTAATTTCAAGACAGACTGCCTCACTCAGCAGCTCGTTTAAACCACTGTCCTTGATCTGCACGTAACTTCGTTTAAGACAAGCAGCTCTGTCTTCAGGCCTTTTTTTTTTTTTTTAAACTGTTGTTTTATTCAGCCTAAATAAACTCTGCATCCAAATCCATCTCTTAAGCCTGTTTTAAGTCTGAGTTGAATTGATGAGGCTGTCAGTGAGCTGTTAAGTTTGCATGAGCGTGTGTGTGTGAGAATGGGTGTGTTTTAATGTCGAGGCAGGCGTTGATGAGAGTGTGTGTTAATGAGGAAAAAAGGATGAGGAGATAGAGTGAATTTATTTGCCAACTTTGCACACATCTCTCCTCACTGCACGTCACGGTTGAATCTCTTGTGTTAGATCTGTTGGTGACCAAGTAGCAAAACTAAAATGTAGTGATGTCACAAAGTATTATTAATGCGAGAACTTTGATTGTAGGAATCTTGAAGTTCGTCATTATCTTATAAAGTGGTTTGTTCTTCCTCTCTCAGCAGAGTAAAGAGGAACAAGAGCCGGTGGTGTCGGTGAGCAGCATCCATGTGGAGGAAAACTCCGGAGTCGTCATCACCAACTCGTCTCTGAGTGTCCTCGATCAGGACACGCCAGAGAACGAGATCCTCTTCACCATCATCAGGAAGCCTTCCTATGGTGAGCACACACACACACACACACACACACACACACACACACACACACTTCAGGCTTAGGCTCAGTTGCCAGTTTATCAGACACACCTAGCTGAAACTAATTCAGTCTAATACAACAAGACCTGCCTTTGTTATACTGAAAAGTGTTTTGAATACTTAGTCCAAATGTGTTGACATAAATGGGGTGGACAAAATATTAGAAACACCTCTCAGTATAACACAATAACAATTCGGCAGCACCAAAGCTTTCAACACAACCAACAGTAGGAATCAATTTTTTGCTAATTTTATTTATAACTTTTGACATTTACAGAAAAACAAAACCCCAACTACTCATCTACACGCCCAAAACAACCTCCTAAAACAAGACCTCACAAAAACATTGACAAAACATAGATTAAATTAATTAATGAAAAGAGAAGGAATATATTATATTTAATATATAATATATTCCATAAAGGTCAGGACCTTTTGTGATGAGCCAGTCAGATTATTGCCAAAAATCACCACACATGGATTAGTTAGTAGTTAGTGAGTAATAGTTATTTTGTAAACACTTTGTAGTGTTTCAGATATTTTAGTACTTCTATCTGTTACAAGCATCCTTGTGGTGAGGGAACATTTTTGCTTATTTGGCCCTAATATATTGGAGTCTAAATAGAATTTTGGTCTAAAACAGTTCAACAGTGAGTATTATCACCTTTATTAAGGTAGCATTTATTGCTGGGCTGTTGTATTAGATCCATTACTTTTAGTGAGGTGAACTTACTGGCAATCTTTCATTGGATTCTGAACTCAATTTTCACTCAACGTCCTGGATGAAATTGTCCAGCAAACTCTGGTTTTGGTCACTTTTCATGCAGAAGTTGAAAGAATAAATCTGGTAACTGGTCAGCTGGTTACGAGAAATGCAAAAGACAGTGTAGCTGCAGAGCTACAGCTGCTGTTCATGCTAGTTAAATGAATAAATGAGAATGTTCTGCTGCTACTGTGGGCAACATTCATATTTATCCTACATTGTATTAACTTTTCATTTTAATTGTTCTTAATTTAATTATGTTGCCTTAGTATGACAAGCTGATACGCAGACAATTCATCTGCAACATTTGAACATTCAGGAAATACACAAAAAATACATAAAAATAAAAACATTGTTCCTTTAAAATCACAGAAAGAGACACTAAAATGTCTCAAATTACTTTTCATTCTATTCTGTATTTAGGTGTATTTCTTAAGTATTTCCGGTATGTGGTTTATTTTAAAGCAAACAGTAAACAATAATGGTTCTGTAATTGCTGCTTATAAAATATAATGAATATGTCAGCTACTGAGGTGCTTCAAAAGCACATCCTCATGCACTGTAAATTTACATACGTACAAAAACAGCATTGACTGCAGATAAACATTGGAAAATTATGCAAACAGATGTGCAGTCTGCATATTAGCATATACTGTATACACACACACACACACATACACACACATACGCAATGATGAGATATCCCTCCACACACTTTTGACACATACACACCACAGACTAATAAACAGCTGAGCAGAGAGTTATGCTGAGGAGTATCCAGCATGTTGATAGTAAATTGTTCCGAATGTAATAGAGATGAACACACACACACACACAAACACACAAACACATTACTCTCTCCTCCGAACACCCAAACAGTTCAAAACAAGACAAACACACCGGTCGGCTGCTGCAGCGCCACACACTGACGGCAGCCATTCCTCACACACTCGCCGCACACGATACTGCGACACGCGCAAATCAGCTGACCTCCAAACACTCTGTTTCCCTGCTGTGTCCTCACCGTTCCAAATTGAGTTTTCGCTCCTGTCTGCCAAAACACGGTGGACTAAAAAAAATGACTTCACAAAAAAAACTAATTTTCTTGGACAAAAATATATTTCACACTCAACAATATATCATCTTAACCAATTTTAGCTTAGAAGTTTACAAAATCAGGAACTGGCTGAAAAATTCAATACAGAAAGTGAAGAGCAATAATAAGAGGTTTGTCACAATGAAGTCATGTCAGACCAGAAATAAAAATTAGATAACCTAATATTTCTCCACACACAGAGCGCCGCTTCACTGCTCACCGCTAACGTTATGGCGTTTTTCCGCGGTTTTGGGGGTAGTCACGCCAAGCCATGACTCGAGTGGAGCTGGCACGCTGTGAGTGTTTATCCATGACACAGCAGGACAAAGTAAAATAAGTAGTTTACCTGTTGCAGGTGTGCTGATCGTCTGCAGCTCTTCATCAAACGTCATCATCACTGTGGCTGTTTCTGCTTGTACTGATCCACTGAACAAACAGCTCCAAATATCTCCATATATTGTCGTTTCAACCTGTTTTTAGAACCACTAATGAAGCTGCTAATTCGGTGGTGAACATGTTTCATTTCCTGTAAATACTTCACAATAAAAATCTTCCATTATTTATTTAGTCATTTAAAAGCTTTTAATTTGAAGCAGTAAAACAGGAAATATTGGGTTTGCGTCGGCAGTAACTTAACACGACTCCGATACGTTCTGCCCCTCGGCAGGCTGCCAATCAGAACAGAGTGGGCTCATTGGGGGGGGCCTTAAAGAGACAGGAGCTAAAACTGCCTGTTAGAGACAGAGGCTGAACTGAGGGGCTGCATAAAGGGCCAGTATAAGATAAATAAGGAGTTTTTTGAACTGTGAATCATGCAAAGCTACTCTAGTGGAGTCCCAGAATAAAAATATAGAGCTGGAAATGAGGAATAGGTCCGCTTCAAAAGTGAAAATTTTTTCTTTTTGTTTTGTTAAAGTTTCATTCAGGAAAAATATCAACGCTGTAAAGACCCAATTAGATTATGTTTTGTTTGAGATATAGGAAGCTGACTTTAATGGACCAATCATTTTACTGTATGTACATTTGAGGCATGGTTGGAGGGAACGCAGCTTCTAGTGCTGACAGCCAACCAGACAAGTGGCTTGTTATGGCTGCTGGAAAGTCCACAAATTATATGAAAAAATATGGGCACTGCAGAATAAATGACTAAAAATATTTATCATTCATCATTTCTGATTGGAAAACATTCTCCTGTGTGTGATGAAGCTTTGTCAAGTTTACACTTGATGTTGAGCAGCATGATTTGCAGCTAATCAGGAGCTTGTTTAATACAAAGTCAGTGTTCTTTGATTTAATCAGCTTACAGACTGAGTGTACTGGCAAAGGCCAAAGACTGCTCGTAACTTGGAAATTAAAATGTTAAAAGTCACAAAAACTTCGCCTA
Organism: Scomberomorus guttatus; assembly: GCA_038419695.1. Taxonomy (NCBI): domain Eukaryota; kingdom Metazoa; phylum Chordata; class Actinopteri; order Scombriformes; family Scombridae; genus Scomberomorus; species Scomberomorus guttatus. The sequence continues at coordinate 31,176,504 of CM076450.1, read as the reverse complement.
TCATCAATGTGATCAATTTAATACCATTATTATACTAAAGGGTTTTGATGTCAGCTAGTGTCCCAATTCTTTTTTTTGAGTAAGCATCTTGGCATCAGTTTGTGAGGCAGTTCAGGTGAACCAGGATCCAGTTTCAGAGCTGTTGGACTGTTTATCAATGTTACTGATGAGACCCAGACTGAGGTTTTGTCCATTTTAAGTCTTTCTTTTTCTTCAATGCTCGTCCAATCTGTTTATTTATGTCATCTAGTAATGATGATGTGTGATTTCAGCTCACAAAACACATTTAATTTGAATATTATACAAGTTTTCACAACAGTATCAAATTACTGAATTTTTGGTTCAGCAGATGAAATTTATAGATTATTCCCAAAAAGACACCATTTGTCCACCTCGGCTGCTCTAGGTCATTCCTCATAACAAACCCCCCCCCCCCCAGTGAAAGCACCATAAAGCAGCCGGTGAAACTGAGCTTTCCATTGCCGTAAAACCAAAAGCGTGTACAGCTGACGGGACAGAGAGCAGGAGAGGATTGATTTCATACAGGCGATGAGTCCCAGGCAGCTTGTCTTTTTAACAGGCCGCCTCTCTCCACCGTCCTCACATCACACACACAGATTTATCAGAGAGAGAGCAAAAGAGAGACCCTTTGTAACATAACAAAGACGTCAGGATGCTGCAACACTCCAGCACACACAGATACACAGCTTACCTCCCTGGATGCTGTACAAAGAATGCTGTTTAAAGTTAACGATACCCAGCCAGATTCTTTTCTGTTTATGGTAAAAAATAAATACCAGCTGTATATAGCTATATCTTGTCAGATCATCAAATATACCAGGCTCAAAAATTCAATATTGAGTTAAAAAGACTTACACTGCAAATATTTTGTAAAATGTAGGAGGGAAAAAGAGTCTGTCTGTCAGTGACTGCATGTGTGCGAGTGTGTGTCCTCTCATTACGCTCCAGGATTTAGACTCAAATCCCATTTAAACCTGGGCTTTGATTTAAGAAGCGGTGTCATTTAGTGGAATCTAAAAAGTCCCATTAGTTTCTACAAAGACCTTTCTTGTCTTTCATGTACTGCATGAAAAACTCAAACGTCCTCCATTTAACTGAGATAATCACAGTACTTAACCAGATGCAATGTGAGGCGCCGCTTCAGCTACCATTAGCATGTGCGCACACACACACCTACACCCTCTTCAAAATCAGAGGTTCACTAATCTTTCATTTCCCTCAGGCAAACTCCGCAGACGCCAGTTCTACTCTCAGCCACTGGAGAATGGTCGGGTCCTCTCACAAGGATCCACCTTTACCTATCAGGACATCCTGGATCAGTTGCTGGTCTACACGCCTGAAACTGTCAGCGGGGGCGCAGATGAAATGGGTTTCACCCTCACTGATGGCATCCACACCCACACGGGCCGCCTTGAGTTCACCATGGATGTCCGGAGAAGTGAAGGACCCCGAATGACCGTCAACAGAGGCCTGCAGCTCCCAGCGGGTGAGACTGGAGGGGGGGAAGGTGGAGAGTCGTATTAACAGGGGAGAAAAAGCCTCTGTCATGTTTTGTATTAATACGAGGACTTTGAAAATGTGTTGAATTCATAAACGTGCTTACCACTCCAAGTGGATGGAAGCAGCTGTTGTAGTGTACTGCACTATATTTACTTTTACACTTAAAAGTGCCAACCTTACATTACTTAATAGAAATCAGATGAAGAATAAAGATTTCATTCAAAAAGAAAGAGAAAAATATAAAAGAAAGATCTGAAAATAACAAAAGGCTTAAAAAATCACGTTATGACCCTTTACTTGTTGTAAAGGGTCATAAAGACACTGAGCGTTCTGTATTTTTTGCAGGGTCTTCGTCTAAGATCACAGAGCAGAATCTAAAGGGTACAGACATCGATTCAGACAGCCTGAAGCTCAGGTACATCCTGACCAAAGATCCTCCGGCTGGCAAACTCCAGCTCAGCATGAGCAGACGTGTGGAGAAGGTTTCTGTCAAAGGTCCCGTTCAGAGCTTCACTCAGGAGGATGTCAACAAAGGTGACAGCTTTGTTTTTAAAAATCTAATGTCGTCCTCTTTCTTGCTCCTACTTTCCTGTTCCCTCTTCTCCATTCTGTTCGTACAGATGAATCAAGCAAGTTTTGCTCTTAAATCTGTTGCTGGGGGTTAAAAGAAAGTTGAGAAATATTAGATATGTAAAGAAAAGAAAATTATAAAAAGTACATTAATGGCCCTGAAACCAAAGCAGCTAATTCAACCATCATTCATTTTATTGTTTATGTCTGTGCTTTTCCTACTATGACATGTCAAAATGTCTTCTATTAAAAAGGGCTATTTATTAACAAATGAGACCATGTTAGATTTGGACTGTAGCTTCCATTTCTTTGATAGCTTACAAGCTATGTGTGATAATGATGAAGATGGTGGAAGAGATTTTTAACTGCTTCCTACCATCTGACAACAACAAACACTGAATGTTTTAACTCTGTTTGCTGTGGAAGAACAGCACCCATTGGCACCATGTGACTCAATGAGTTGAAGTGGTCAAAGCCGCCTCTTCTCTCTTTGATGGTCAAGTTTGCGTACAATAATTTTGCCAATGTCGGTACTTTAATATGATAGTGATTTATTGATGTTTAAATGCTTTAACCTTTCCCATCAGTTTCTGTTTTGTGTGGAGCTGAAGCACAACATTAAGGTAACACTGTGTGCCTTCTCTGTCTTGCAGGCCTGCTGCAGTACAGCCATGAGAAAGGCGAGAAGGGAGGCAGCCTGTCTTTCAAATTCAACCTGGTGGATCCGGAGGGCAACAAACTGATTGATCAGTCCTTCTTCATCAGTGTGCTTGGTAGGGTTTCCTCCATCCTGTTACCTGTAGTGCTGAAATAACGGGCAAAGTGTTCCTTCAGTTGGTGGAGGAAAAAAAGGCAATTACTACAGATTTAGCCCTTTGTCCTGCATGCTTACTGATGTGCCACTGCACCTCGGACACATCCGGAATACAAATTGTGTGGAGAAAAAATGTTTTCTGGAGCCATTTTCTGCACAAGCCGCTGTTTTCCATCTTCTAAATCATGTAGGTTTATAGTAGTGATATTCAAATCTACCTGACTTCAAGAACTTTGTTTTTATTTATTTTAAAAAGCTTTTTTTCCCCCCCAAAGGCCATTAGCCAATCTGCTTATGTTAAATGAGCTAATGTTGTTGAAGTAAAAGGTGGTTAAACTGTGCTGTGGTAAGTGTAACCTCAGTCTTGAAAATACCAAGATTTGACATTTATATGCAGAGTATGGAAACCTGCCAACTGATGCTAAAAGGCTGAATAGGTTTAATATATATTGTACTGCTGAAATGATTAGTCAACCGCAAAGTAGTAAATAGTAGAATAGTAGTAAATGTATTGAGGCTATTTTAATAATTACTGCTATTTTAAGTTATTTATCAAGTCAAGATTCCAACATTTGCTGGTTAAAAGCTTCTCCATATTTAGGATCTGTTTGCACTCCTTCAGACATGAATACTGAGTTTCTTACGTTTGGTCAGGAAAGGTTAGCAAACATTTTTGGTTTGTGCAACGTGGGATTTTAGAGGCCGTAGATAGCAGCAATAAAATCGCTTTAGGGACGAATTAATTGAGTATGAATCAATTGCCAATGAAAATGATCTTTTGTTTTTGCCCTGATAACCCTGAAGACCCGACCCAGTGAGGTGAAGTCCATGTTATATTCAGTCTGATGGCGTTGGGTAGGATCCTGCTGTTCTGACACAGGTATCAGGTCTTATGTTTAATACCTGAGTGGATACAATCTGACTCACTCAGCTTTGATCATGTTGAGCATCATCAACATCACAGAAGGAAAAAAAAAAATGTTTTTTGAGAGAAATGAACTGTGTTCTTAATTCTTAGGACAAGTGTTACTGTTCTTTTCGACCACAGCTGCTCATTAAATGATGGAGCATCATGCTGCTTCCAGAGTTGGTGTTCTTTCTTTATTTGGGTCTTTTGGGGTCAATTGGTACTCTTTTTAAAAACGACTTGATGCATGTTGGTGTTGGGGAGGTTCTCCGTCTTTGTTTCAAATTGCATCAAACATTTTGAAGCCATGAAGACCTCTAATTTACAGCATAACACTGTAGCTTAATTTCAGAGATTATCAGTGAAAATTGGTGTAATAGTTTGTTCTAAATACGTCCATATTTTGAGAAATTATATCCTGTCTGCTCAGTTCATTTACATCACAAAAGAAGTTAGTGCACATGCAGTCCATTGTATCACACAACTTTTATGTTTCTAAGCCAGCTGGATAGTAGACTGCTCCTATTATACAGTGTTGGATGAAGACACACCAAAACTTTATTTTTCTGCACTCATCCTTCTGGGGCTGAAGCCAACCTGCTGCAACGTTTCAGCAGTTAAAATTCAGACCTCTGAGCAGCAGCTCAGCCTCCAGAAGTTGCAGGAGACTGAAGGATTGTCTGTCCCTCACGGTTCAACAGAGTCCTGATTCTCTCATATCTTTTCCAGCTCACTTTTTATCGTGTTCTGTTATATCCACACTTTTTACTTTTTCTCTTCTACTCTGAGATGTGAAGCTCTCTGTTCATATCTGTTCCCATCACACTGCCCTCTGATTACTTTCCTGCCCTTCTCTCAATCTTTCCTTATCCGGTTGTCTGAATCTCTCAAACCTATATCTCTCTGTCATGCCTCCTTATATGTCTTCCTCCCTCCTTTGCCATTACCCAATTTAATCTTTTCCGGTTTTGTGCTTGTTGTTGTGTCATTCCTCCATTTCTCCAGTTCATAATACACCCCACTGCTCCTCTTATCTTCTCTTCTTCCCCCTCCTCCCCTTTGTACCAAATCAGCCTCAGCTTCTTTCTCCTCTGCTGATTCAGTCCATCATGTTCGTTGTTTACCAGGATGAGAAATTGACTCCTAATATTTTTGTGTCCTTTCGGATGAGTTGTTTTCAAAAACTTCACAAACTTATACATCCTCTCTTGGAGGGGCCATTTTTTCTTTACTTTCTTTTTACTTTCTTCTCCTGTAACTAACCTTCTTCTTCTTCTCTCCTGCAGAGGACCGTCTTCCCCCGTCCGTGGTGGTGAACAAAGGCCTGGTGCTGGATGAAAACTCGATGAAGAAGCTGACCACGCTGCAGCTGTCAGCCAGCGACCAGGACAGCGAGCCGAGCGAACTCATCTACCGCATCACCAAACAGACGAGCCTGGGTCACCTGGAGCGTGCCGCCAACCCAGGTAGGCAGGGGAGGTTTCACACCAACAGCAACACCACATGTGAAATTTAGAAATGCACTGGGAGACACGTTACTGCCTCCATATTGGTGACTGGAAATGTGAGTGTGAATCATACCACTTTTTGAGGTGTTGGTATAATTGCAGCAAAACAAACAATCCACCCTCAATTCTGCATTTACCAGAAGTATAGACATTATTCATATGTCTTGACTTGTTTGCAGTGCATGCCACTGGCCATCAGGGGCTAGTAACTTTAAAAAGTAAAATTATATTGGACTCTCATTTCTAGTCTACTGGTTTTGTACAATACAAGACTTGTGACACGATGTCAGAGCTTGCAGACTCGACTGCCGACTTAAATAAAGTTGACTTGGTCACAGCTGTGGGACATGAAGGCAAATCAACTAGATCGCTTTACAGTTGACAAAACAACCTCATCTCGAGGTCCATTTAGTAGCTGTTCTAGTACTTTCAATCATTTCGTCAGGATCACCTCAACTTTTAAGCCCGCGGCAGCAAGAAGTCCCTGAAGTGGAAAAAAGGAAAAAGAAATTTTTGAACAAACTCCATCTGGTGATGAAGATGGTGTGATATGATAGAAAGCTCCAGAACAGCCACTAAATGGACCTTGAGGTGAGACTGGTTTATCAAGAGGAACTGTTTCTACTTTGCAGGTAAGGTAATTCCAGTTCCACCTAAACTGCATATTTAGCAATAAAAATGTCAAAATATAATAATTGAAAGAAATCAAATCAAATAAGAACAAAGCGATAAAAAAACAGTGATCACAATGATAACATACATCAGTTAAATAACACACTGTCAGTGTGTATTTGAATTGAAAATTGAAAGCTGCACTTTCTAACAAGCACACAGACGTCGCTGTTTGTAACTAAGAGAGAGCACGATAGTGGCATGTACTGGAAGCTGAGTAACATGAAGCAGTCATAAGAAACACTTACAGAGCTGCTACAATACTCCTGTGATATTATCACAAGATGTATTTTTTTAATTTTTAACATTTAAAATCAGTTTGAGTTCTGCACGTGAGAAATGAGAACTTGTCAGAACAGTGAAAACAATATTTTGCCCGACCTTCACCTTTAAAAGGAGATATGTTTATGTAATAGGTGGAAGCAGGTAAAAGCTCATTCACACGATGATGAAACAGACTTATACACCATACAGTAAATTCATATACAGAAAGGTTCATTCTGTCTTTGATTATTACTCTACACACACACACACACACACACACACACAAAGAGAGGAGTGTAATGAGCCCCGCTCCAGTTCCTCTCGTTTATCTCTGATGTATTCCAGCTGCCCCCTTCAAAATAGACACACATACTCACATACAGATATTGAATGACTGCAGCCTTGACTAAATCTCTTGTGCATATTCTGTTAATTACCAAACTCAACAACCTAAACAACAAACTCATTATTCACATTTCCTCAGCACCACCAAAATAACTGCCAGGTGTTTTTTTTTCCACTCAGAAATAAATAAAGCTTCTCTCATGTCACCTCAAACTGTTTTTATACAGAAATAAATTGCAATCAAAATTACATTTGGCAGATGCACAGAGGAAGTTGATGCATCTTCCGACCACAAAGAGGTGATTATTAGCTTCCGTGCTATTGAGCATTTCGGCCCCGACTGAATGGATTCCCCACATCTCTGAACGCTCTCGCAGCATGCTAATTAACTGGATGTTAACACTGCTCTCCGATCTTCGAGCATCAGTTCACCTCAGAGCCACAGAGCAGCCCTGGATAATTACCGCTAGCCATTCAGCCAATCTGTCATTTCATTCCATGCTAACATGCACAGCTAGCTCCCTGCTCCTTTGGGATAGGTTGTCAGCCTACGAGGAATGTCAAGGTAACAGTGCAAAGAGATGAATGTGCTGTATCAATGCCCACTTTCAAAGCCAAAGCCTTCAAAAGGCTTGTTAACTGTGTAAGGTTGTGACACCCCTCTCAGGTGGAGTGTTAGTCAAAGGGCACCTGTCGTATAGATCAATAAATATTGTAACCCACTTCACCTCAGATTTATCTAAAGTTCAGTGTGACGTCTTTTAGAAATAAGTTTGGGGTAAGTTTCAAAAGGAAGTAAATATTCAGTCAAATGCAAATAGACTGATCTACTTATCCAGGAGGCTTCATTAGTTCTGCTGACTGTTGAGTCCAAAGCATTTGAACCTCTCTGCAATGTTCACATCTTGATGTCAAATGAGATTTGTTGAGGTTGGCTGACTTACAAAAAAAAAAACCTGTAGTTCTTAGGCTTCACCCACTGTGGTTCAACACAAGCACAGCTCAGTTCTGTGCAATTGGAAAACAATTTTATAACTTAAACTGTTAGTACTGCTTCTTTAAATTGGAAGTTAATTTGTCAATTTTTTTAGACAACTCATCAATGTTTTACTTTTTGTCAGAAATAAAACTTTAAATCGACAGTGTATCACAGTGGTAAAACTGCTATGCAATGACTGATCCATTATTGTCTGTGGGAGGAAGCTGCACAGCCACAACTATTAATGTTTTGTCAGATCCAGGCAGATTTAGAGTGAAATCTTCCCTCAAAACTGCCAAAGACCATATATCTCAAAAACTCTGGATGTCTGGATTAGCAGTGTGACATATCATATCGTTCAAGATAATATCAGTATAATTTTTAATATGATAGAACAGATTCATATCGTGTTAATGGCAATATTCTGACTTGTTGACGTAATGACGTCATACCGTTATACACAGCAACAAAAAGCATTGCTGAAAGCAAAAGTAACATTTCTACCAGCTCCACTGTGGAGGAGTTCGTTCCAAAAAGGGGGCGACTTCAGTAGTGTGGAAGTGGTTTGGTTACAAAAGATCAGATGTACAACAAACCACAGTAATGTGTAAGAAGTGCTGTAACAGCAAAAGGGGGAAATACAACAAACGTATTTCACCACCTCAAGCAGAAGCACCTGGTTTAGTACGAGGAGAGCCGAAAATCCTGCGAGGAGTATTTTGTCATATCGTCAAGAATATCGTTATCGCAAATACGCTGAAATATCGTAATATTATTTTAGGGCCATATTGCCCGCCCCTAGTCTGGATGCACATTTTGTCAAGTCTGTCTTCAAACAATAGTATTATTCTCATATGTAAACTGAAATAGTTTTGGTTGCTGTAAATGATCCATATGTCCATACTGTGGTGAAGGGATGGGCTAAAAAACTGTAACTGTGGAACATATAAGATGGATTTGTCTAATTCAGACTATTGAAGCTTTGGATGAATTTCAGAATTTATTTTTGCACAGAATTAGGACTGCAGATTTTGTCCTCCATCTCTTACACTGGTAAGGAAGGGATCGCCTCTTGGCCAGTAATGACAGGAGCAATGGTTACAGCAACCAAAACTCTTTCCATGCATATATGGTCATGTTATTTTTTGTGTTATTATAATGTAAACCTGACACAAGAATATCAGAACAATCTGTTCCTACAAGTATTTCCAAATCAAGCAGGCCCTAATCTTTTTTTAGTTTTAAGTAAATAACTTTTGTAGCCTTTTCATCTTGTAACTGTATGTGTACAGTTGAAAGATGTGCGGGTGCTTCTCTCTGCTCATATTATAAAAAAATATATCAGACTTCAACAGTTTGCCCATGCAGCCTGTGTTTAAACTTTGGAAAACAAAAACTTGGTATTTCCTGCAATTTCCTGTCAAGACAAATGGAAGGAAAAATACAATTCCCTTTAATGTAATGTACAAAAAAAGCCAGATTTTCATCACTGACTATTATGATTGTTATAGACTACTGAGTATTGCTTCTGTCTCCCTGTCTGCCTGTCCTGATTATGATGATGTACTGTATAAACTTCCAGCCGGGGAGTTGATGACGCAGGCAGGGAGGACCGTAGGGTTTTAAAAGTTGATGTGAAGAAGATTGATGTTGAAAAGCTTCCACTTCTATTTCTTCAAGGCCTCGGTGACACGTTGAATGAGTTATAGCTCTCCCTGTATAATGTTTGACCTGCTTCATAGGGAATTTTGTTTTCCATCTGCACAGAGAAATAACCTTTCGTCTGTTGCGTCTGCTTTGGGAAATAACTTTGATTTCACTACTGGGTGGTAATATTCAACAAGTTATTGCCTTCACATCAAACTCACAGACATAAGAGGTCTGTTTATAGATTACTTAATATCTCTTCATGCAGTGCAATGACAGACCTGGAACAAACAATATCTGCCTTATTTTAAATTGTACCATCAGGAAAAGGTAAAATGCTGTTAGCTGCAAATTATAGGACACACTGTTTCATTTTGAGGCTTTAAAACCTGTCTACACCCATCCAGTATCTATATAGCTATTTATATGATAATTTTTTTATGTTTTAAAGGACCAATGTGTAGAATTTAGTGGCATCTAGTGGAACTGACTTGGCAGAAATGGAATATAATGTTCTGTATGTAAGTAAGTATGTTTTAATTAGTGTATAATCCCATGAAAATAAGAATTCTTGTGTTTTCGTTAGAATGAGCCCTTTATATCTACATAGGGAGCGGGTCCTCTTCCATGGAGCCTGCCATGTTGCGCCGCCATGTTTCTACAGTAGCCCAGAACAGACAAACCAAACACTGCCTCTAGAGAGGGTCTTTTGCATTTTTCGCAACTTTTATGGCCACTGTAGTTTCTCACTGCTAGATGCCATTAAATTCTACACACTGGTCCTTTAAACTGTCTACTGACAATATGATGTGTTAGAATATGATATATCTAAGACTGAAATCAGAGAACTTCTGTCCATCCTCTCTTTTGCATTCATTATACATTTCCATGTCATCACCTTCCATATCAAACACAACTGTAAACAGATGTTGGTATCAGTTATAAGAACTACATGGCCACTGTTTCTAAAACCTAATTCAAGTCCCTTTAAGCATCCAGCCATAACAAATCAGCAGAAATGGAATTCTGTGTCCTCTGACACACAATATATTTTGGCTCCTTTTTAGTAAATTGCCTGTAGTTTCACGCAGAGTAATGTTTGATCAATGCTATCAAACCTGATTAAGTTTCCCACTGAGTTTTAATCCGTGGAGGCGTCAGAGAGTGAAGAGGAGCTGGAGCCTCGTTAAAAATGTTTAACTTTAAGTTCAGTTTAGTATATTTGCTCATTAAAATGATAAAAGCCAAAAAGGAAAAGTGAAAATAAACACTGTGTGTGCTCTGAGGTGAAATGACAAGGGGAGCGTGTAAAACCAGCTGATGCCAACATAAAAAAGATTGAAAAACAAAATGCAGGATGACAAACAGACACAGAAGAATGGGGCAGAAAACGATTGACGCTGAAATGTAACACAGGAAAGAATGGTGGAAAAACAAAATGCATTAATAATAATAAGTGAGTGTGGCTGAATGAAAGAGTGGCTTAATGACGATGTGTGTGTTTATGTGTGTGTCAGGATGTATCACTGAGGGTGTGGGTATTTAAAGAAAAAGGAAGTAAATTTGTTCCAACTCAGCTAACAGCTTTTCCATCTTCTCTCTCAGGCACCAGAATCAGCACGTTCACTCAGGCCGATCTGGCATCACGCAGCGTCCAGTACGTCCACACCAGCGAAGAAGAGAAGCACGCTGACCAGTTCTCCTTCACTGTGTCAGACGGGACAAATGAGGTGAATGAGGCGGTCAACACTAAACAAATAAAACTGGCTTTCAAGGCTCTTTAGGGGTGGTTTGGTTCAATTTGGTGCCATGGAGCTTGAGAAGGTGCCTTGAAGGAGGTTTTTCTGATACCAAAGGCTGAGCAGTGATAAATTAAGGGGGTATTACTTGAGCGTTTCAGCACCAATAATGACTCAGTTTAGCTGATTGGATATCAGCCATGATGTGACCCAGCATTTCACAACTTTTTAGGCTTGTGACTCCTTGAACTGAAGCCACTTGTGACCTCTCATCACACCTACTCGCTAGATGCTGGTTAAAAAAACAACTAGTCAAAAGTAAAACATCCTCTCTAAGTTCTCTCTAGAAAACAAAACCTCCTTTTTAACAAGAGCATTGGGTCTCAATAGCTTATTTCCTCTTCATTCTTGTGTCTTTTGGTGGAAAATGTGACATGTATTATTTATTTGTATTCAAAATTTAAATAGAGGATAAGCCCCTTGAGATGCACCATCTTGTTTTTGAGGGGGTCCTCAGGCACAGAAAATAAAAATCACAATATTTAAGCAAAACATTAAGATTTTCATCAAGACTATGTCAAAGAGAGGAAATATACAACAGACTGTAGCTCATTTGTCTTTTTTTTTCTCCATTTAACTACATGCGCTGTCAGGTGTGAAGTAAGTGTCCACAGAATGGTCAGTTAAAAGAAATTCACTTCACGTAATCAAAAGTTCAGGCTAGGACGACTCTGTTTGAAGAGGCAGGCAGACGTGTACGTTATTCAGGCCTCAGCACTTTTGTCACAATAGATAACCCCACTCTGAGAGCCTGTGTCACGTAGTTCTCATGATAATGAATTAAAGGAGAGCAGTGTTCTCCCTCCACATAAAAAGCCCTCCAGACTGCTTTGTCATTGGCCAATTTTGTTTTAAGAAGAAGCTTTTTAGTCTGAAATGGTTTGCAACACTTTTTTTATTAAAAGGGTCGGTAAAAGTTTTCTGACCCATAGCACAGTAATTCCCTTTCAATATAAATAAGGTCTAAAGGTTTTTATTAAATATAAAAAAATATCAATCAAATCTAATGAACCCCGAGCTTGCAGAGAAAGTGGCACTCCAGCCCTTCCCACCCCCAATCCCCACCACACCCCCCAGCCCCCTAAACCCAGTTCGCCTCATACATAAATCTGCCTTGCTAATCCAGACTAATGAGGACCACAAGGACTTGAGTAAACATGTGAAAAAGGTCATTTGGCCTTCACGCCTGGCTGACTGCAGTGTGTGTGTAGGCTTTTGTGGCCACTGTAGTGGTTGGTGTTTGTAAAGTGGTTTTGGTGCTACTTTGGTTAACTCTCCCCTCTCCAGTTTCCTGCCTGAAAAGCATATTTATCATAAGTGTCTTACATTAAAGTCGTTTTGAATTTTAAAGTAATACTAAAGCAGAATATTTTACTCAATGTGAGATGGGATTGCTTAAGGGTGTACCAGTACACGGTTTCTGTTATAACTGCAGTTTGTGCTATTTGAGACGTGTCATCAGGGTTTTGAAATTATAGATGTGTTGAATCTTCCCCTGGGCATACAGTATTGAAAGTGACTATCACTTAACTGGAAGGTATTCAGTTAGCGGCAGATTTGTTCAGCAACATCTCTCATTATCATCGGTCTCAGTGCGAGACTTTGAAAGTAACATTGAAGATCCCCTCGAGTCACGTTTGAAGACAATCTTCTGCTTGGAATGTGTCTGATATGGTCTTTCCACAAAAAAAATGTTCAATTACCTTGTTCAAAATCCCTTAAGATGACATATTCTCTTTTTCCCTCATTGAAAAATCCAGAATCTATAAATATGCAAATATTTTTCATTTCAAAAGTTGAACTGCTGGAGTCGCATACTGGACCACGATTGGCTCAAAATTAGTTGTGATGTCACAAATCATGATCGTACACGCCTTAAACTCAGATTTAAGGTGAGCGCAGAGAAACTTTCTGCCTTCAGCAAATTGCTGTGAAAACAGCCGTCTGCACATCCATCATTCTGCACAGTGAAGCTCAAACATCCAACTGAAGGAACAAGAAGAAAAACACGTTTTTTAGTGGAGGGGGACTTATCATCACTGTCCTGTGTACATCAGCTTTTCATGAGCTGAGAAAAACTGCCATGTTTAGATTATTTTTCAGATAATCCAATGGGGTTTAAAGTATTATATTTAGTTTAGGAAGTAGGTGACGTTTCTATAAAGGAACACTTAATCCTTCAGTTTGTTTGAAAATTTCAGCAGCGCCTAATTTGATCCTAAAAATAAGCCTTTTCAGGTAATTGCTGCAAAATAAGAAAACAGACACATAGAAAGAAGGAAATGTACACAAAAATACTGGTAGTGATAACTGTTGAAGAGGAGTTGCACATCCACATTGCATCAAAACTGATTTGTGTTAATACTGTCTTGTGTACGTTGTCTCCAGGTTGCCCAGACGTTCTACATCACCATCAAGCCAGTGGACGACTCCCTGCCTCTGCTCCAGGTCCCTGGCATGAGGGTCCAGGAGGGAGTGAGGAAGACCATCACTGAATTTGAGCTGAAAGCCACTGATGCAGACACTGAGGTAGGACACTGGCTGCACAAATCCCTGAAAATCTCCACAAACTTTCTTTTTTGTCCAGTTTTAAAGGTTTGTTTAGAAAAGAGCAGGACCTCCAAAGTGATAGTTGTTGATCAGCAGCTAAGCTGGCTAAACTAAGCTGTGTAAGCTGGCCTCTGTTGTTTAGAGCGTCGGCTGTTCTCTATAGCTTTATTTTCTCTGGCAACAACTTTACAAAGGCTGTTTTCTGTTGCTTTAAGGAAAAATCCATCCTCAGATACTCTTACATTAATCTCTTACTTAATCCCATCAATCTGTGATCCTCAGTGCACTCCACAAGTTAAATCTGTGCTTATTCCAGATTCCTTTTTTGGTGTACCAGCTTTCTCTCAACAACCTTGCCTACATGTACTGCAATTAAAAATGTCCTTAATTTCCCAGAATGTCTTTAAACAGCCACTAAAAGGCTGAATGTATTTCTTTTTGGGTTATAAACTATGTACACAGGAATAGTGACAGCAACAGGACAGTGAGTGCAAGAGAAAAAGCAAAAGACCTGACAAATTTCCCCCCGCGTGATTGATGAACATCATTTCAAAATAATAATAGTAAATTTCCTTTATAGAGCCGGAGAAGCTTTAGAAAGCTCTGGAGACTCGCACCAGCAACAAATTTCACCATAACCGTCCATCATCGTGCCTCCTTCAACATTTCCATTTCTCTCCCTCTATCACTGCTTCCTTCAGGCGGAGTCCATCGTCTTCGCCGTCGTCCAGGCTCCTCGCCACGGCACCATCGAGCGCACGAGCAACGGCCAGCACTACCGAGAGACCAGCAGCTTCACCATGGACGACATCTACCAGAACCGCATCAGCTACAACCACGATGGCTCCAACTCGCTCAAGGACCGCTTCACCTTCACTGTGTCCGACAGCACCAACCACCTCTTCATGGTGGAGGAGGGTGGCAAGGAGGTAACGTGTGTGTGTGTGTGTGTGTGTGTGTGTGTGTGTTTGTGTTTACATCTTTACAGCATGAAGCCGCCTAGATTTGCAGTTAGTGTGTGTGTGCTTCTGTGCGTGGGTGTGTGAAGGAGGCAGTTTCCTGACATTTTTATTACAGCTAGATGATTGAATTAACAGAGTTGGGCCGTGTGTGTGTGTGTGCGTGTATTTGAAGGTCGTGCTAGTGTGTGTGTGTTTGGGGAGTCACTGCTCTGACCTTTATGTGATGGGAGGGGTGAATCAGCAGTTTGTGTGTGTGCTCTTGTTCTTCTATTTTTGTGAGGACCAAGTTCAGTTATAGACCTGGAGAGTGACATTTCTGGAAAGCGAGGACAGTTTGGAAAATTATGATGTTCTTTGAAAGCGAAGACCATTTAAAAAAGTGAGAAGAGTTTGGTAAAGTTTTTTAATATTGCCCGGGCGTTTTTATGTCATTGTTAGAGACAGTAGTAGAGAGGAGACAGGAAATCGAGAGATGCAAGCTGGCCAGACTCAAACTGTGAAAGTTGCAGTTCATGGTCAGAATCTTAATCTCTGAAAGTGAAAAGTTGAGACATTTTTTGAAAGTGAAGTCATTTTTGGAAAGTGTGGATATTGTAGAAATAGGTTTAGGTTAGGGTTAGGGGCTAAAGCAGTGGATTGCCAACCTTTATTGCTTGTTAATCTTTAATATGAAGGAGAGTGTTTCCCCACACAGACTTTCCCATTTGAATAATTTTGAGACACCAATATAGTATCTCAAGACTGGAAAAAAGGTCAGAAAATTACACAATATTTTGTGTAGCAGATTTTTGTGTTTTATTATTTCCTTTTAATCATCTCACAACCTCTCAGATTCATCTTGTAACCTCTTCAGCACCTCACGTTCCCGGCCAGACCTGAAGCCACTGAGGCAGTATGCATTAATGCATTAAAATGAGGAGTGTGTGTGTTAATGTCGGCTTTATGTTGGTAGTTATGAACAAGGCTCAGGGTGAATTGACTTCTCAGCTTGTCAATTTAGCCATCCGTCTCAGCTGCCCTCCACTACCTGTCACTACTAATAGTCTATATGATTAAACTGAATGACGGCAGGCAGGTATTGATATCACCCAATCACACACACACACACACACACACACTTCTCAGGGCCAGTGCTTATTATCTTTCCATCACCTGGGGACATTTGACTTGATATTCACACATGTTCCGTAGCGCAGTAGACGGTTTGTGGCATTAACGCTGCCGGTGTTTGAGGTGAATTTGCTCCCACTGGAGCTGCCCTGTTATTAAATAATGTATGAGCTCATATAACACCCTTTGGATGAACACATCCTTCAAATGGCACATGTCAAAGCTGGCCTTAACAGCGTCTGTGTGATGACAGGCTGCTCTTTTCTGTATTCCCTCATGCACCTTGGACAAAACTAGCAATATTGGAGGAGTTTATCTGATTTAGCCTGCTATCAGTGTTTGAAAGGCAGGACAAATCAATAAAGGGTTAGCGTTAGGGTTAGCGCTTTCTTTTTTGTCTTTTATATCCATTCATGAGAGCTTTTCCATTTGCTGTTCTCAACACGACATCAGGGCGATCTTTTCATGGAGAAGTGGCTTCAGTGCAGACTGTTCACAGCAAAGTCTGAACACTACCCTGTGTATCCAGGACTCTGTTTCTGCAACCAGATGTTGCTGTTGAATTTTTCAAATGTCATATTTCAATGTGAGCAACGCCGTTCCATTCACCTCCATTATATTGGAGTAGAGGCAGAAATCTCAGAGACAGATATCTAAAACCAGTAGTATGTGAGAAAATGTGTTTTTGTGGTTTACGTTTTTTTGTTTGTTCATCAAATTCTCCATGAAAAGAATCTCCTCCATACTTAAAATCTTTGAACTTATCAAATGTCAAAACTGTTCATCTTCCAGATAGTGACAGCTGCTCCACAGAAGTTCAAGATTGATATTCTGCCGGTTGACGACGGCACGCCGCGTATTGTTACCAACTTGGGACTGCAGTGGCTGGAGTACATGGACAACAAGGTACAAGTCGTCTTTTTGCAGGATCACTTCTTCCTGAACATCTTCCAATATGCCCTTTAGTCTTTGCTCTGTTTCATGGTGATGTTTAATAACTGTGAAGGGAGCGATGGATCCAGTGATGGAGACCTTTTTCTAATTCAGTACCCTTTCAAGTTGCCATTGGGCAAGGTTACAATACCTCCTTCCTGTTCTCCACTTTCACTGGACGCTTTACAGACAAAAAGGTCTGAATGAGCAGGAGACTCAGCAAACTAACTGAAAAAATCTTTTTTTTTTTGAATAAAGAGTTTGTCTGGAAAACATGATTGTGCCAAAACACACAGCTCCATGTGATTCTCAGAGCGACTGTATCACAGGAACATATTAAATGTGTCTTTGTGATTGACAGAAGTGCAAAGAGAAGCTTTATCACTGTTTGCTCACAGTGTGTAATTTACTTGCTCCCCCTGCTGGTTTAAACACCTCAGCACTATGTAAGCCATTGGTTTCCTCGGTAGGCACTGTAAAAATATCACTTTGTTCATTTATCCCGAGTCTGTGCTGTGTTAGCACTGACGGTAATTAAGCCCTGAATGTATTACCACTGAGGCAAATTAGCATAATGCAAAACTCCTGCATCTGCTTCTAACAGCTGCAAAGAACTTACCAGACCACAAACAGTCCTGTTCATCTGCAGCATGAACTGAAGATCTTTTTGTAAAATATTGCAGTATGTATTGGTTCTTCTTCTTCATGTTCTTGATCTTCCTGGGCAGATGGAAAAGTCTTTGTTTGCCAGTGTAGATTTAACACAGGTCTGGACCCCCGTTACATGAACGTACAGTAGCATATATTTCAGTTCATATATCTGTCATTATACAAATCAACAAAACAACAAATTCATTCATTCAAACCTTTATTTAAGCCTTGATACAGAGTAAAAAGGAAACAGAGTTAAACAGATCAAAGCAGGACAGGCAGCAGCAGCAGTGTACCCAGACTTTCTCTTTAGTGAAATAAAGTGCTCCAGGCAGATCTACATTTGCAAACTCTGCCTCCAGGACACTCAAATCAAGATGACAGCCAAAAATCACACTCTGTGTCTGTGTATGTATGCTTGTAAAACCACTACATACTGTGGTTTGCAAAATATATCTATATAACTACATTTATATCTTTGTCTGCCTTCATTTATCCAGATCCACCGCAGCAGTTAGTAAAACACCTTGCTAAATCATTTTCCTTTAGACTGTAGATAACATTTGACATATGAGAACCATAATATTTAGTATAAATGCGACTGTAGCAAAAGTAATCTGAGTCATTTCTGTTTTAATGTCTCCCAGGCCACCAACCTGATCACCAAGAAGGAGCTGCTGACCATGGATCCAGACACAGACGACGGACAGCTGGTGTACGAAATCACCACAGAGCCAAAGCACGGCTTCCTGGAGAGCAAGCTGAAACCTGGCAACCCCATCACCACCTTCACACAAGGTACAGAGCTTCCATCTCTTTGTTTTTCCCGGCCTTCATTTCTTTTTTTTTCTTTTTTTTTTTTTTTTTTTTACAGCAGACACATATTAACATCTTACATAACCTTATTGTATTTCTCCTAGAAAAAAGAAAAGATCCTTTTGTTTTTCACTTTTGACAAAACAGATGTGTACAATTAAATTTACATAATCTATTTTCATTATTATCCTTACACCTGTTTAATATACACTGTTATACAGATACATCCATTTTCAGCTTCATTCCAATGTTCAAAAGTGCTTCTTAACACTTTTGGCTTGTGACTGCATTAAATGAAGCCACCACTGCTTGTTATTGTTACAAGTTATGGTCTTCTTGTTCTTATATTGTTTAATTTGAGGGATTTGTAAGAGCCTGAAGAGGTGAAAGTATCAAGATTTCCCGAAGAGAAAAGTAAAAAGTTCCTTTTCAGTCATTTTGTGACCCCTCAGATTTATCTGTGGATCCACAGGTAGGAAATCACTACCTAACCCTACCTTTTGATTTAAAATGACCCTCAGTTAGGAGTGGCCCCTCACAAAGAGACTTCTGAATAATGGATGATCACTTCATTCAAATTTGACACAAACCACAAGAGAAGACAGCAGTCAAGTGTGTAGAAGGCCATCAGTTTACTTAATTTCATCCATTTTGATGTTGCCCTCCTCTGCTCATCGTTTTTCTTCAGCTAATACACGGTGTTACAGGTAACACTTGACTCTAGTTTGAAGGTAGAGGAGAAGGGCTAAACCGTCACTTAACACAGTGAAGTTTTGAATTGGGACTCCTCAACATTTCACACGTCTTCACAATGAGGAGGAGGAGGACCGAGGGGTCGAGGATGCAAGGAAAGGACAAAGACCTGTGTAGTCTCTGCCTTTTCTTCAAGAAAAGTTTTGTTGAAAAGGCACCTCAGCAGCTGTGGGAGTGTTTTTCTTCCTCCCCAGCCCATTTTTGCAGTTTGAATCAGCAGCGCTCTCTTCATGAGGCTGTTTATCTTCACCTCTAGGCTGCAGCCAGGGATCAATGTCAGCCTTCTTTTGTAAAATGTTGATCCTCTAGGCTGGAGAGAAACTCGAAATAGACACTTCTATGAGTTGCATTTGAGATTTGAAGCGAGCAGACATCATTTAGTCAATGATAACAAATATCCAATAACTAAAATAAATTCACCCTGAGAGAAAAGAAATGTGAATAAAGGGAGGGGGATTTACTTGCTACGGGATTAACTGTCAACATTATCCCAACTGCCAACATTTACTCATATTCTGCCATTTGCCTGCATTCAGTCTGAAAACGTGTTTTGAAATATTATTTCTCTGGAAATTAGTATTATTTTTTGTCTGTGTGGTCCCATTTAGTGCTGTTTTCTGTTCGTGTTTATTCTGAACTTCCTGAAGGTCATTTGAACAGCTGTCTAGCAGGGAGACTCTCATCCTTTTTTGATCCCTGTAGAGAAAGTCTCTTTTAGTTGTCCCTTTACTTACAGTGAGGTCAAAGTGAAGCGTTGAACGATTCTCTTGCTCAAGGACACTTCAGTAGTTGAGATCAGTATAGGAACACATTTTGACACATTTAAAACATTATTTTGATTTAGAAAAATATCATTCTCACATTTTGCGATGAGTCGATGACCAACAACAGGGTGTTTCTGTGATTTTCCACGCAATATATAATCCCCTTTGTGACCTAAGAGGGGTGAGATGAAACAAAAATTGAGGTGTATAGTGGATTTTCACATTTGATCATCATTAATCTGACGTTGTTCATCTCCAGCTGATATCAACTTGGGTCTGATCCGCTACGTGCTGCACCAGGAGAATGTTCAGGAAACTATGGACAACTTCAAGTTTCTCGTCAAGGACAGCAAACCCAACATAGTTAGCGACAACGTTTTCCACATCCAGTGGTCCCTCATCAGCTTTGAGCACAAAAGGTCTGTAACATGTGTGAGGCTTTTGTCTGGTGCACTGTTGAAGATGTTACAAATGAGTTATTACTAAAATTAGATTGCTTTACTAATTTCTCAGTGAGGACAGTCATCACAATTTTTAAAAAGTCCTACTACTGCATACCTGTCCAGCATCTTGTTCTTGTATCTTTTTAAAAAAAGTAGAATAATCACTCATTTCCTCTGATGTTTCCACAGCTACAATGTGAGTGAGAAGGCCGGCACGGTGGCGGTGACGGTGAAGCGAACAGGGAACCTCAACCAGTACGCCATCGTGCTCTGCCGCACCGAACAGGGCAGCGCCACCTCCACCAGCAGCGTCGGATCCCGTCCAGGCCAGCAGGACTATGTGGAATATGCTGGACAGGTAACAGAGCAAATTTTTTAGAGAATTTCAAAAGAATAAAATGTCCTCTCATCGATCATGTCACCATCCCAAGTTTGGTAAAACTCTTCTGTGCGCACAGATGCTTTACCTTTGTTTTACTTTAAACTGTTATTGTTCTCTGTCCTCCGTTGTCTTTGTTTGTTTTCATACTTTAACCATTAGATATTATGTCCAATCACAAGAGGAGCACATATTTAACATCACTACTATCCCCTCCATTCACAGGTACAGTTTGACGAGCGTGAAGACACCAAGGTGTGCACCATCATCATCAATGACGACAAAGTTTTTGAGGGGATTGAGAGCCTCCAGGTGGAGCTGAGCATGCCCGTGTACGCACTGCTGGGTGGAAACACACGCGCCATCGTCAACATCAACGACACAGAAGACGAACCAACTCTGCAGTTCGACAAGAAGACCTACCACGTCAACGAGAGCACCGGCTTCATCCACGTTCCCATCGAGAGAAAAGGTACAAGGGATTTCTAACACCCACGTTAACCTCTTTACCCATTGTTTGCTTTAATTTTCTCTTGTTACTTTAAACTTAAGGTACTTCCCTTCTTTTCATTGTATGACAGAGAGCATATATGTATTCTGTATCTGCTTCTTCCAACACTTCTAGAATAGATGATGCTAACACTGATGTTTGTTTGAATGATATAGTAATGTATAATAATGTAGGTGTTTTGTGCATAACGTTTTACTAATTCACATTTAAAAGTTGTATTTCTACAAAAATGCCTCTTCTCCACCTAGGTGACACCTCCAGCACCGTGTCGGCTCTCTGCTACACCTTGGCCAAGTCGGCTCAGGGCAGCAGCCTCCACGCTCTGGAGTCCGGCTCCGACTACAAGAGCCGCGGCATGACCAACGACAACCGCGTCATCTTCGGCCCCGGCGTCAGCATGTCGACCTGTGACGTCAAGCTCATCGACGACAGCGAGTACGAGCTGTCGGAAGAGTTTGAGCTGGTGCTGTCAGACGCCTCAGATAACGCCCGCATGGGGGACGTGGCGGTGGCCAAAGTCGTCATTGATGGACCCAACGATGCATCGACTGTTTCTCTTGGGAACGCCACCTTTACTTTCAGTGAAGATGCCGGTATGAGCCAGTCTCTTAAAAACAGACACAGATAAAGTACCTACATGATTCTCTTTTCATTCTTCATTTCCAACAAGAGAAATTATTTTTAAAAATTAAGTTACACTCTTTTTTTTTCAGATCAGATCAGTCTTTACTTAGCTATGCTGTTTAAGAGAAATATGAAAACTTAATGATCTCCACAGGGAAATTGGGAAGGTGGAAAAAAAAAAGTTAAAACAAAAATGAAAAAAAGGAAAGGGTAGTTTCACAGTGGCTACATCCTGGGGTGTATCATTAATTTCTTGCCAGTAGTACCGCCTGTGTGGACCCCTACCCTTCTCTTTACAATGTTACTACACATGAAACAGAATATAAGCATACTCCATGAACATTTAAACATACAGGAACAAGATTATTAGTAATTGGTAGGAAACAGTTCCTACAAGTTGCTGTTAACTAAGTCACTGTGTTAACAATCACACTATGCCACATATAATTCTTTTGAATCACTTTAAAGCCTCTGAAAACTTAACTTCAAACCTGTGAGAAGAGTACAGAGGAGGAAAAAACTGTTTTAATTTTGTCAGAAAATGGTGTGTTCATATAAGTTTTCAGACTGGATCTTAATCTAAAAGCTAATGTCATATCATATTACTTGGTAGAAAGATGTATGTTAATACATTACTGCTATAAATACACTCCCTGTACGCCTCCTATCATCTCTCCACCAACCCTCCTCGGATTTCTTTCTGTCTATCTCTCTTCTTTTTGTGGTTCTCTGACTTTTCTTTAATGTTGGATAAAAGCATGTACCATGCAGCACTGAACAGTCAGCACAATTAGTCCCTGCAAAATTAGCTTCAAAATTAACTTTCTCTGTCCATTTATTCTTTATGATGCTAATTACTTTAAAATTGCAGACCAAAGCAGACTTTGTAAACCAGGGTCACCCAATATCTTAGGACCCTTGTGTGTCAGTTTCCCCTGTGATGTCCGGGACACATCTACTGTATACTTTGTTTTAACCTGCGTTTCATTTTGATCTCCACACTCAAGGCACGATAGAAATACCCGTGCTGCGCCACGGCAGTGACCTGTCCTCGGTGACGTCTGTGTGGTGTGCCACCCGACCCTCAGACCCGCCCTCAGCCAGTCCAGGGGTCGACTACATCCCCAGCTCCAAGAAGGTGGAGTTCAAACCTGGAAAAACTGAAGAGGTGAAACTCACAGTCACCTACAAATGTAGTGCCGTTCATCTTCCAAAGATATCTAAAGTGTTAAATCAAAGGCAGCTGGATTATTCTTCAAGAATCACATCTTAAAGGCAGTACGAGAAGCACATCAGGGTGTTTTTAGCCTGATATATTTTGTGTTATGCACCTTCTGTAAGGTAGTCCGAAAGAGCAAATTAAACATTTGCCCTTCGTCCATACTTTACAGACATGCAGTCTGACCATCATGGATGACGTCCAGAACCCGTCCATCGAAGGATCTGAGTCCTTTGTGGTCTTCCTCAGTTCTCCTCAAGGCGCTGTCCTCCAAGAGCCCTACGAAGCCAATGTCGTCATCACCGACACCTTCCAGGACAGTATGTACACACTGGATATATAATAATAATAATAATGATGGTTTATTCATTTTCACTGTCTCTTTTGTTAGAGCAGAAAATAAAAACATCGCTGCTAATCAAATATGCATTTTATTTTTCATTTGAGGCTTTTCACATGTCAGATACCCATACCTATAGATTATTGGTATCTTAGTTACATTGACCTTCTCATCCTCTCTCTCAGTTCCTAGCATGCAGTTTGAGAAGAGCGCCTACACAGTGAAGGAGAAAGACAGCGTGCTGCACATCCCCATCATCCGTACAGGCGACCTGTCCTTCAAGTCATCGGTTCGGTGTTTCACCCGCACCATGTCAGCCATGGTGATGGATGACTTTGAGGAGAGGAGGAACGCCGATGAGTCACGTATCACTTTCCTCAAAGGAGAGAAGGTACAACAAAGTTTCATCCGAAGCAGATTAATTCAGTTTTGTTTTCAGTATCTACACATCAAGGTCTTGTTTGTTTGTTTGTTTGTTTCTGCAGGTGAAGAACTGCACAGTTCACATTAATGACGACTCTGTTTTTGAGCCTGAAGAGGAGTTCCAGGTGCATCTTGGGACACCGCTGGGTGACCACTGGAGCGGCGCCATGGTTGGTGTTAGTGACATCGTAACCATCACCATCACCAATGATGAAGATGGTAAGCAGGCAGAAAATTCTGGTGTCTTCTTTCTTCAGCTGTTAAATGTGTATATCAGGGTTTGGTGGTATTTCTTTTACAATTTTGTTTTTGAAACAAACACATTTTTTTTCCACATTCTCGGGGCCTCCACTGAACTCTGAACTCCTCCAATGAAACTGAATAAGTTTAGTCTATGCTCACAGCTTAGTTCTGTCCAATACTTTTGTGGATATACAGCAAATATTATGCAGGTTCCTCCATGAAATTTAAAAAAACCTGAGGTGACAGAGTTATCTTTACACATTTTTTATTCATCTAACTATTCAGTGATACTATTTACAATTTAATTCTTCATAAAAATGTAGTAATCCCCACTGGACTTTCTATTTTAAACATTTATGTGGCTCTTAGGGTGTTAAGCACACCTAAGTAACCACCAGGGCAGCACTGTGACCTGTTTTATATCCTCATCTGTTCCAGCTCCCACCATCGAGTTTGAGCAGGCGTCCTATCAGGTCAGAGAGCCTCCTGGTCCGGACGGCATTGAGGTGCTCAACATCAAGGTGATCCGCCGGGGCGATCTGGATCGGACCTCCAAGATCCGCTGCAGCACCCGAGACGGATCAGCCCAGTCTGGAGTCGACTACAATCCCAAGAGCCGTGTGCTCAAATTCACGCCTGGTCAGTGCCAAAAATCTGAAAGTGACAAATCCTGAAAAACTGCTAATTTCCACAAGAGATGAAATATGACTCAAACATTTCTTCTTGATCACTCCGTAGGGATGGACCACATCCTGTTCAAGGTGGAAATTCTGTCCAATGAGGACAGGGAGTGGCATGAGTCCTTCTCATTGGTCCTTGGCCCTGACGACCCTGTGGAGGCAGTACTTGGGGAAATCACTATGGCGACAGTGACCATTCTGGACCAGGAGGCTGCAGGCAGCCTGATCCTTCCTGCCCCGCCTATTGTAAGAAAACTACAGAGTGATATCTATCAGTTTTACTGGGCTTTAAATGAAATAATGGCTGCTATCACATAACTAACTCATCTAATGTGTCTTATTTGATAATAAAACAAACACAGAACAACACAAAGATATAAAGCAGGAGCAGTTGGAGAAACTAGGACACAATGCATCTTAAGCAGCTTTTCAAAGGACTTTAGTGACTTTGCTTCTTCGATTTCAATGGATGATTTATGCTTTTGCCTGTTTCCAGCAGTGCAGAGTACTTAACATGTTTTTAGCATTCAGAGTGCTTGGCATTGGAAGCAAGAAACATCTTCACTCCCAGCAAAAGCACACCTCTCCTCTAATAAATATTCAGTAACTAGAGAACAAGAGCAGGAAACATAAGCAGTATTTTACTTCAGTTTCTTTACAGGCTTTTAAATTTCCTATGCATTTAACTACCTTTAATTTCACTACTTAGAATGAGTACATTAGCTCAGCTATATTCATTAATTTCATTATGGCCATTAAAATATTATATGTTGGATGATTTTACCCCCAATGCCTTTTAGTCCCTCAGCAGGAACCTTAATCTCATACTGTCTTTGTGCTCTACCCACCAAGCTACTCTGGACCATCTTATAAAATAAAAAATAAAATCAATAAAATATAGAAGAAAAGAAAACTGAATTCCAAGAAAACCAACCTCCTTCCTCCCCAGGTGGTCTCTCTCGCCGACTATGACCATGTCCAAGAAGTGACGAAGGAAGGCAGTAAGAAGACTCCGTCTCCAGGTTACCCCCTGGTGTGCGTCACCCCCTGTGACCCCCACTACCCGAAGTACTCTGTGATGAAGGAGCGCTGCGAGGAGGCGGGCATCAACCAGACTCAAGTTCACTTCTCCTGGGAAGTGGCGGCGCCCACCGACACTAATGGTGCCCGGTCCCCCTTTGAGACGGTCACAGACACCACCCCGTATACCAGCGTGAACCACATGGTGAGTGGGTCTACAGAGGGAAAATAATCTCATTGGCTCCACTAAACTCACACAGAGCACCCAGCTGACTAACAGGCAAACTGGAAACCTAAAAATATAAATTAAAAATGTAAAGAGTGATGACTTGTTATGTAGTCAGTTATACATGATTATGATGGTGAAAGGTCAACAGGTTAGCTTAGTAGCTTTACCAGCATTTCTGTATAACTGTTGAACACAAAATATTGTCTGACAAATGTACAACAGAAATCAAATCAAATATTTAGAGAAATTTTGCTCACTGGTTAATTTATCTTGAATTGGCAGCAGTAATATAAAAGTATACAATAAAGATCAGTGTGTAGATTGTACAGATTTAACATAGCTAGACTGCGTTTGTCAGTTACTACTGTAGTGTAACTATGTGCTGCTAGTAACTAGCATACTGTTAGCTTTCATGCCCTTCCTTTTTCCCAAATATCATTCACTGGAATTTTAAACATTTATTCACAAAGTACATATTTTTTAAATGTATTATCAGTGATTTTGGTACATTGTACACTAATGTTACCTGTTTTATAAGTGGAATGGTACCACTACAGAAAACTATGAGGGTGTGATTGTTCCATTTTTTAAAGGATTAGTCTTCTTATTGTCAACTAATCTCATGGAAAGACCAAAACCAACAATCTATTGATCCTACCAGCAAGTATTGTGTGTGTATCCAAAACCTGATATATGTTATTTCTCTGTGCCATAGAAATCTATTAACCAATGGGTTTGGGGCTGAGTGCTATAGACAGAGTAGGGAGGTCAGAAAGTATTGAGAGACAGACTAACACAATGCACCTAATCCTCCTTTAAGACAAGCACTGACACACCTTGTTTTTGACATATTTTTAATTCTGCAGTGCAGCCTCTGACATCTCGTCCACTCTGCTTCCTCTCCTGCCTCTCTCAGGTCCTGGACAGCATTTATTTCAGCCGGCGTTTCCATGTTCGCTGCGTGGCGCAGGCCAGGGATAAGTCGGGTCACCTTGGAACACCGCTAAGGAGCAACATCGCCACCATCGGCACTGAGGGCTCCATTTGCCACACGCCTGTTACCACGGGAACCGCCAGAGGCTTCCAGGCTCAGTCCTTCATTGCAACACTCAAATACCTGGACGTCAAACACAAAGAGCACCCCAACCGGTGAGGAAGGACGGGCGGATGGTGGTTTTGGATTTGGATTTGGATAAAAGTCTTCAGCAAAACCTCATGCTTTGTTAATCTCTTCTGTCTTCTGCACCATATGTCCCTCTTTAGTATCCATATCTCGGTGCAGATCCCCCATCAGGATGGCATGCTCCCCCTGGTGTCCACCATGCCGCTGCACAACCTGCACTTCCTGCTGTCAGAGTCGATCTACCGGCAGCAGCACGTCTGCTCCAACCTGGTCACCCTCAAAGACCTGCAGGGCATCTCTGGTCAGTCACACACACCTTTCATTCAAACACGCAAACAAGCTGTGTATCCTCTTTCATCAAAGCTCACCTGAGGGATGAAACAAGAGATCAGACATAGACACCCGCAGGCTACTTACCAAATCATTTACATGACTTTACACTTCAAAGATTTATCCGACATTCACATCCAGAGCAGGTTTGGTTAAATAAAACAGTGGAATATTTTGCAATTTCTACAGAGACAGGTTTCCTGGACGACGTGTCCTATGACAGCATCTCTCTGGGGCCGGGTTACGACCGCCCCTACCAGTTCAACCCCAACATCCGGGAGGCCAAGAGCATCCAACTCTACAAGCACCTCAACCTCAAGAGCTGCATCTGGACCTTTGACGCCTACTACGACATGACCGAGCTCATCGACGTCTGCGGGGGCTCCGTTACTGCCGATTTCCAGGTACATCTGACAGTCAAAGTCAGGTTCTTACTGTGGCCAAGTCATGATTTAAAAAATGTCTCACTGTAGTTTAAAATGGCCAAATTGATCAATTAGGCCCAACAACCAAACTACATAGTACTGAGTAGCTTTTAGTGTTTAAATTCTAAGCTTAAGTGAGAGTTATCTTAAGGTTGTTGTTGAAAAGTAAATCTGAGTCTGAGGCAAATCTTGTCTTAAGCCAAAGAGTCTGGTTTTATTTATGCTGCGGCAGGGGAAAAAAGCAGCAACAGACTGTTTCAGACAGAATATATAAGTAAAGCATGGAGGATGTAAATGAGGGGGAAACAATACATCTGTAAAGTTGGGTTTCATCAATATGACAAGAGGCACGGAAAGGCTTTTAGCACAGGATCAAATGAAGGGCAAAACATGGGTCCAAATGAAGGGGCGAGGCACATCAGGGAGAAAACCAATGAGTACATCCCAGAGAGGTATTTAACAGTATAAAGCAGTGAATTATGAACAAAGCAGAGACAACATAGTACTATTTCCTTACATAATACATATTTCTAGTCAAATCACATTTTCTTCCACATAAGAACACAAGGTCCATTCAAACTTTCTAGTATTCGGAGCACTTTTAGGACTTCTCATCCATGTAGGTTTAAAAGTTGAGTTTGACATTTCATTCTTGACCTTGAGAGCATCATGCAACACACCATCGAAAGCTCCAGAACGAGCTAGAAAATGGACCTTGAGTGGATTTTGTTTTGTCAACTGCTGTTCAAGCTGGATCAGTTGTGGTTTAGCTCAAGGCCCATCTGTCAGTGAATTGTCATAGAATTTCAGTTTCCTTGAAATGAAAATGAAATTTTTAGAAATCCTGCTGGCAGAAAAGAAAAACTAACTAAAGGGTTTAACAACCTTTGGAGAAATTCTCCAATTTGTTCTGTGACTCTGCAAAGCAAAACACATCTGAATACTGTGTAAAATACTCAATAAAGACTAAAAATCAACAAGAAAAAAATACTCATTCACAGCAGTTGCTTAAATCCTGATACGACCCTCTGAAGGGTCCCTCCCCCTCAGGTTGAGAACCAACATTAAAGCCACTGTTATTTTTTCAGGTTCGTGACTCGGCTCAGTCCTTCCTGACAGTACAGGTTCCTCTCTACGTGTCCTACATCTACGTGACGGCACCGAGAGGCTGGGCTTCTCTGGAGCATCACACCGAGATGGAGTTCTCCTTCTTCTACGACACCGTGCTCTGGAGGACAGGTTAGAAAATACTTTATACCACTTTTTTCACTTATAACACCTGGAAACACGCTGATGTGTAAAATTGGTGGAGATTCTCTTTAAATATGTTTATTCTTGCTCACACACAACAGTCCTATTTCTCATAATCCATATTTTCTTCACATGCAAACACCATTATTTTACATAACCTTTTCTGGTGTGCTGACAGGTGAGGCAACTGCAGTTTGATGAAAATAGACAACCTTTTACAACAAATGTATTATTTTCTTTAATGTGAGTTTAGAGATGCATTTGGCCCATGTTAGCAAAGATCTGACACATGATGTGGGGTAAAAACTGCATCCTCTAACTGTCACGTTTGGTGTTTCATGTTTGCAGGCATTCAGACTGACAGCGTCCTCTCTGCCAGACTGCAGATCATCAGGATCTACATCAGAGAAGATGGACGGCTGGTGATTGAGTTTAAAACTCACGCCAAATTCAGAGGTGAGTTCACACAACAAAACCCCTGACATTTCACATATTAGTTCCAAGTCTATACCTACAGTAGGTTTTGGTTTATATATTGTCTGTCCTCTTATTAATACAAGTAATTCCAGCTGTGTACAAAGACACTTTGTGGACAAATAGATGAAGAACAAACAGAGGAGTGTTAGTCTTGAGCTCTGGTCTGAAGCGACGGATGTCAGTATCACATCAGTGGAATAAAAACATATTTGTTGAATTCTTCTTCTGTTTTTCTTTCCTCCAGGTCAGTTTGTCCCTGAACACCACACTCTGCCAGGCCACAAGTCCCACCTGATGGCCCCCGACCACCTTGGAGGAATCGAGTTTGACATTCAGCTGCTGTGGAGCGCCCAAACCTTCGACTCACCGTACCAGCTGTGGAGGGCCACCAGCTCCTACAGCAGGTCAGTCGCTTCGAAAATCATAGATATATATTTTTCCTAGTCTGTTGAATCTAGTTGTTCCCTGTTTTTTTTTTAAAATGCAATGTCATTCAGCTAAACATTGCAGTACTCAGTCAAAAAACTACACCAGAAGATCTCAGTTGGAGGTTGATGTTTCTTTAATCACAGCTGCAGGGAACCTCAGGGTGTAACAACCAAAATGGTTCTGTGAAAATCCTCAAGTGATATGTTTGACTTCTGAGAAACCCAGAAAGTTTTTATCTGCTCACTTTGGATTTCAGAGGAACTCCTGATCAACCCATTTTGTTTCTGTGGTGCTCAGTATCTCACTGCATTGCGATATTAATCCTTCTGTGTTGTCTTAATGTGTACCTGTCAACAGGAAAGACTATTCTGGAGAATACACCGTCTTCTTGATCCCCTGCACCGTCCAGCCCACTCAGCCCTGGATCGACCCCGGTGACAAACCTCTGTCCTGCACGGCTCACGCTCCAGAGAAGTACGTCCCAGCACAGCCAGCAGACACACAGCTGTAAACAATTATACAGTCTTAAAAAGCAGTGAATTCAGCTGTAGTCAGTAACATTAGTTATACCTTTTTTTGTATGTAGTTGCAGGCTGTCTCACTATAAATTAAGTGAGACTTAATTATAGCGGATTGTGTTGCAGGAAGCTGTTAATTAGACACTGTCACTACTGCAGCTACAGTAGCTAGCAAGCTCATCCACTCACAATGGACAAGTGTCACTCTTAGCAAAAACTTAATCCATAATCCATTCATCAACTTTCTTATCTGGGTCCAGGTCGCATTCATTTAATTGACTCTATTACTAGGAATTATCGTCATATACAGCTGAGAAGAACTTACAAAAATGTGATATAAATGTCAATAAATTCATGTACTTAATAAATAATTGTAGACCTCATTGTCCCGACTGGTTTTCCATCATTAAATAAGTAAGTAAGAGGTCTTAAGAACTGTTTAATTTAATTTGGTGAACACTTAAGAACCTCTGTTATAGTAAACAGTCCCTTTCAACTTAGATATACATACATCTTGAAGCCAAACAGTCTTAGTTTGATAATGACACATGTTAAGGAGCCTGGTGCATTGTGGGACAGCTGATAACCTTAATGTCTTCTACCTTGACCAGGTTTCTGGTGCCGATCGCCTTCCAGCAGACCAACCGGCCCGTTCCTGTGGTTTACTCCCTCAACACAGAGTTCCAGCTGTGTAACAACGAGAAGGTGTTCATGATGGACCCGGCCACCACTGACGTCTCCATGGCCGAGATGGACTACAAGGGAGCGTTCTCCATGGGTATGACGGGGGGTTTATAGTACAGACAGAGCAGAGTGACGAGCTGCTTTTTGGTTTAACTGAATTTTCCTACTGACATGTTTCACCATTTCCACACTATACTGTCCTGTCAGTTTTGTTTTTCATACTTCAAACTTTTTCAGTATAACGTAGGTGATGATTGATGCAATAAAAGATCTCAAGTTAACTTTTCAGTCATATACAGAAAAGTCATATATATCAGGTGACCTGCAAAAAGTTTTTAAGTTCTAACCAACAAACCAAGATAATGTTAAGATAGATAATCTTCTCTTCATTTAGGTCACAGAAGTCAAGTTGGGGGTTTATTTGCAGCACAAACTCAAACATTTTAATTATGAATACATATAAAAGAACAGATTGACTTTCCTCTGCCGCCCCCTGCAGGTCAGACTCTGTACGGTCGGGTGCTGTGGAACCCTGAGCAGAACCTGAACGCAGCCTACAAGCTGCAGCTGGAGAAGGTTTACCTCTGCACCGGCAGGGACGGCTACGTTCCCTTCTTTGACCCCACGGGGACGCTGTACAACGAGGGGCCGCAGTACGGCTGCATCCAGCCCAACAAACACCTCAAACATCGTTTCCTACTGCTGGTACAAATATTTATGTGTTATACTTCTCTGTGTTTTCTGCTTTCTTTTACTCTGATCTGTGTATGTTGGAAGAGATTCATTCAAAAAACAAACCTACAGTACCTACATACCTGTGGGTAACAATAATAATTATGGTCTGTATAAACAAATAAAGGCTAGAAAAAGGAAGAGAATAAAACAAAATTACCTAAATTAAATAAATAAACTGTAACACAATAATCTGTCAATCAATCTAATAATATATTTAAATAAATATCATAAAAACATCATTAAACAGAAGTCAGAGAGGCAGACCATTGTCAAATAGAAACCGGCTTCTTTTAGTCAAGGTAAATAAAGGCCCATTGTTGAAAATGTGCCTCTCTGTCTGTTCAGGACAAACAGACTGTAGCAGCTGAAGCACAGATGGAACATTTTCATAAAAACAGACACTGACTGTTTAACGTATCCTCCACTGAAAGAAGGAAGCCTCACTTTCTGCACATGAAGGATGATGTCTGATTAAAACCTGCATGTCCTGTTAAATATATTATCAAGTTAGATATATTTTCTTATGGACAGTGATGACACGTCCTTCTATTTTACATTTCTGTCCTTAAACAGTACCTTAAAATTTAGTGTTTTTGTGATTTGATGAAGGACAAACAATGAATAACTTTACAGTTGAAGCCCAAATTCACCAAGTGTATTTTTCATGTTTTTTTTTCTTGTTTAAGTTACTTAACTGTAAAGAAATTGCTTCAAAATATTGTTTATTGTTGAAAATAATTCATTTATAAACCTGAATGTATCTTTTCAATGAGTCTAACCTTCAAACACTTTTTTTAGTTTAATGTATTTGCTTTGTCATGTTATATCTGTACAAACATACACACTCACAAAGATCTTCCCTTTTTCTACCTGCTACACCTGTCAGACCAGGTTTTTTTTTTTTTTTAAAGATATTCAAAGTCTGCGGCTTATTTAAATCACTGATATTCTCCACCATGCAAATTCTGTCTGGTGTCTGGTTGTTGTCGATAACAAACCTTCATTATGTGTGGAGAACTATTTACTGTAGACAAGTCATGTACTGTAAGTTATTTCAGAGTTGTTATTTAACCCTAACCTGAAAATAACCATGTCAGAGAATAATTGTTATAATTCAGTAAACACACAGCTGCACCTGAACCTTCAGTCATAGCTGCACGTTTAAGAGAACAATGCTGAAATATCCAAACACATATGTGCTCTCCGCAGGATCGTAAACAACCCGACGTATGTGACAAATATTTCCACGATGTTCCCTTCGAGGCTCACTTCGCCTCAGACATCCTGGAGCTGCAGTCCATGACCTCCATGCCGGGCGTCGACGGCTTCACGATGAAGGTCGATGCTCTCTATAAGGTCTGTGGAATCACCTCAACTACATCAGTGTCATCAACTACAGTGTCGTGTTTCACTTGTGAGACATTTTATTCAGCAATCAAGTGGTCTGATGGACTTTAAACATTTACCTTTATAACTTCATTTCACATATACACAATTTTCATAGGAATTTAGTATTTGGTATTTCTTTAATTTAGTATTTAGTAAACTTGCACTAAATTTGTAAATGTTAATGAACTAAGTCACTGAACGAGGGAGTGACGTCCTAACTGAAGACTCGCCTTGATGACTGACAGATTACATTTTCATTTTCATTTTGACACGATAAAACTTTGGTGACATGTAAATGTAAATGCAGTAGACTGGAGGTGCTGTTTTATTTAGTGCATTTAAATATTGTCCACTGTACAGCATTGAAAATGAAATACCGTTTAAACACCGTTTTCATTTTCAAAATTGCATTTTAATTTTAGTTGTAACTTATATATTGGTTGCATAAATGGAAAATCAGGTTACATTGTTTATATTGCATTTTAATTTGATTTCATTTTGATTTTTAATCAAGTAACACATACACATGTGAAAAATTATATGATATATATATATATATGTATATATGATATTGTGGAATAAAAGGTTAGCTCCTCAAGGAAAATTATCAGTTTAATGCAGTGAAGTTTCTGATAATCTAATGTTATGATTCTCAGATTTGAGAGGAAGTTGGATCTTTTTGTACTGAAAAAAATTAAAGAAAATTAATTGGAATTCTTGCTGGAAGAAGAAACAGTTTGGTTCAATAGTTCTTCTGCTCTCTGTGTTGATTGACAGGTGGAGGCGGGACACCAGTGGTACCTGCAGGTCATTTATGTGATCAGTCCGGAGTCGCGGTCCAGCCCCAGGATCCAGCGCTCTGTGACCTATCAGCTGAGCCGCTCCAAGCGCGACCTGGTGGATCGCAGCGGCCGGCTGACTCTCGACGAGTCGCTCATCTACGACAACGAGGGCGACCAGGTGAAGAACGGCACCAACATGAAGTCGCTCCACCTGGAGGCCGGGCCCTCTGCCACCTTCAACGCCCACATGGGCAGCTCGGTGGGCGGGGGCGTGGCCGCCGTGACCCTGCTGGTCCTGGTCCTGCTGGCCTCCTGCTTCCTGTTCCGCCGCTGCCGACGGTCGGCCAAGAAGAAGAGCAAGAAGACTCCAAAAGTCTACGAGGAGTATCCGCTCAACACCAAGGTGGAGGTGTGCATGGACAAGTGTGTGGAGAAGAACTTCAGCACCAAACACTGCACGGTGAGAAACATCAACATCCTCAACCGCAACCAGGAGGCCAACGGCAAGGCCAAGGTCAAACAGGTCAACCTGGAGGTCAAACTCCACAACAACCTCAACGACGGCACTGAGGTCTGAAACACTGAGGAGGAAGTAAAAATTAAAAAAAGGTATTTTCTAAAAGAAAGTTTGTACTTAATGGAACGAGATATTTGTTAAAGTATTTTTATACCACTTTGAAAAAGGGAAGAGTGTGATGTGCAGAAAGCGACGCAGCATTATAATCATTTCGCAACTGGGCTACCTCAGGAATCCACCAACCACTCAGCTGCATGAAACAGCCAAAACATCTGCATCCGATCATCGACAATAAACTCCGTCTGAAACTGTTGGTAACTTCATTTCTATTTTTACTCGACATTTACATCCTTTTAGCACCAAAATGGTGACAGGTAGCTCAGACACTGGTGATTGTTTCTCTGCTGCATCGTCATTTCACTGCTACTAAATGTCACTGCTGTGGAGTGGTAGCCAGTGTAGAGGTCCTCCCTTCATGCATTATTAATTACCATAAAAAAAAAGAAATTAACTCTGATTTAACTGAATAAAAGTTCCATTTTCCTGCGGAGTGACTCCTACATCGGCTACAGCTGCTTCTGACCGCTGTGAAAGTATTAAGCACAGTACAGTGTGCTGCTATCTCCTAAAGGCTGAACGAGTGCAGAGTGTAAATATTAACGAAAATGAATGATACCTATTCAAGTGCAATTATGCCATAACTTTTGTTAATCCTTCCCTCGTGAGCAGAAGCTTTGTTTGCATTTTAAAAACGTGTATTTCAGGCCTTACTTAGAGACATTTGTACTGTCACGTTGGAAAAAAAAAACCCAGATAATTCTTCTTGTTTCAGCTCAAATTATTCTTAATTTTTTTTGTTTGTACTGTACTCTGACAGCTGCCAATATTAAGTGCCATGCAGTATTTTTCCTCATGAATTTCAACATGAATCATCCAAAGTGTTTTTCTTTTATCAAGAGTGAGAAAGTGAAAATTTCCATGTGATTGTAACAAATCAAATGTTCGGACAACAAAGGTTTCAATCCACATGACAGTGTGCTTTAGCCTTACTACTGTTCTAATGAAAATAATCACTTTTTAAAAAATGATGTATTTTATAAGACTTGTGTGTCTATTGTTTGCCTTCGTTCCGCCCAAAGACACAAAATTCCTTATTTTTTATGTACACCCACTCACGTCTCACTCAAATGTTTTTTTTTTTTCATTTATGTATTATTATGTTACCCTCTTATAATGTATTATGTTATGCCTCAGCTACTGATGTAACCATAATGTTACTGTACTACTTTTTAAGTGTGTGACACTGGCTGGAGAGAACTGAGCACTGCAAAAGAAAAAAAACTTAACTCATGTGAGATGTTGATTTGTCTTTCTCTTCATTCGTCTCTCTGATCCCACTTCCTGTCTTCTTTCAACTGTGTGCCTATCAAATCAACACGGGAACGGGGAATTCTGGGAAATAACATTGTATTTTTGGTGCTATCATTTCGTGGAAAATAACTATGATGCTTTCAATATGATGCCTGTATTTGGTGCCTTTTTTAGTAATTAAAAAATCTGAAACCTGCAGCTGTCCTGTATTTAATGTTTATTCATTCTATTCATTTTCTTTAAGATTTTGTGCAAATATTTTAACATTTTGTTCTTGCAGGTAAATGTTGAATGTGAGTATTTGTGGCTAAAAAGGTTGGAAAGCACTGTATCAGCTGATATTACTCAACAAAAAATGGGATGTGAAGTTTATGGAAATGAATGAATAATAATAATATGCTGATAAAAAGGTTAAGTTCAATTCAATTAAGTTCAAATTTTCTTCAGAACATTTTGCAAAAAAACTTTTACTGTCAAACTGAATAATATTCTCTACAAGACAGAAAAAATGCTGTAAAATAGATTCAAAAATTAAACTAAACACATTCAAAACTAATATAATCAAACACTTTTACAGTTAAATAAAAGCAAACAAACATTAAACACAAGTAAAACAAACAAAAATAAAATGACTAATTAAAGTAACCTCAAACAAATTAATCCAAGTGATTTAAAAATTGAAACTGATTCTTTGCACATATTTTTTCTTATGGTACATTTCATTTAATTTTGAATGTATTTACTTTTGATTATATGCTGGTGAACTTATAATATCTACTGCGACGGATGTTACAGACATAACTAATAAATCTCCTCCTTTTATTTCTCCACTCTCAATATTCTTCAAACCTGATTATCTCTGTCCACAGAGTGAATTATATTCACTTGTTTAAAATGTTAGACTAAAATAAACATTAGTTGAAACTTGAGATCCAGTTTCACGTGTTCACTTCAGCCCCATCTGAACTCTTCACATCTGTCTCCAGATAACAGTAATACACTCTGACTGGGACAGTTGGTGGCCCAGTAAATGATGGACTGGGTGGAGGACCCCTCCCAGGGGGGTCATGGATTTTTAGCTTATCTGAACTCTGTATCACTGTGTTTGTATAACTTATTAGTGTGTGGAGCTATACTGTAGGTTTTGTGAGAGTAATGGTGTTCATAAGTTAAAAATATTATAAGAAACGTTTTTATCTCTGTTGTTGTAATAAATTGCTTAAATAGAAAAAAAGCACCTGATTAAACTGTATTTCTTATGAAGGATGACCTAATTGCTCATTTCTTTTTAATAGCAAGGCTTCTACAGGTAGATATGTGAAGTTTACGAGGTGTCCCTGAAGGCAGCACCTGCCTGTATAGAGTGGGCGTGGTCAGCTGACTCTAAGGTACATTTCCAGGCTCCACAGATCCTGAAGGTGTGGCAGCAACGTTTCCGGTTCAGACAGAAATCCAGGTAAGATTTTCTGTGGTTGATTAACTTTCAGTAAAGTTATTTTGACTGTTTAGTGACGTAACAGATTTGTTCATTTGAGCGTGAGAGAAAGTTTACAGCAGAGATTTGTTGATGATGTAAAAATCATTTTCTCATGAGCTCATTTTTACCTGAGAAAAAAATGTGCTGTATTCATTCAATTCACATACGAAAGTCTTGAACCTCTATTGCTCACTTACAACTTGACAGTGAGTTTATCATATTTAATGAAATCTTTATTTTCTGTTGTATCATCACACACAATCAACTTTAGTGTGAATCTACTTTGAACTGTGGGAGTTTTTTTTTTAATCTTCTCTGGTATCATTATAATATTTCCATAAGATATCAAGTTTACAGGTTGTGATCATGTATTTTTGAATGAGAGTTTTCTGTTTTTCCTTTTAAAAAATGATGTAAAATTGTAGCTGGCTGTAGTGATGAGTCTTTAAAGCTGAAAGTTTCCTTTGTTTCAAGTTCAGCAGAGCAACTGATCCTGTTCAAACAAAGATATTTGAACAGGAAGAAGATCCACCTGTTGTACTTGTACTGACATATAGAAACAATTATTAGTTCATCTACCACAAAATTATCATATAAAGAATATTCATCTTACGGTTTTCAGAAGACAAATCAAAAACTTTTAAATATATATCTTAGCTGGGTAAAATCTATAGACTTCCTTCATTTTGTTTGCAGATTTAACTTTAAAATATTACACAGACACTGTAGTCAATAAATGACATCATACGTACATATGTACAATCATAAATCCTATAAAATACAGTAGAAGTGCTATAAGGTCACAGTTTTTATGTATTACTGGACAGAGGAGGATTAAGGGCAGTTGTTTAAGTCAGTTCTGAGAAAACATTCTGAATTTTGACACTCCAGTATTCTTGCTTTAGTATTTTTATTATTTTAAAGACTCTGATCTTAACAGCCTAAAGCCGTCCCAAAATTAAATTTTCCTTTAGCACAGTTTTACAGGTAAAGAAATTTGGGAATTTTTATTTTATTTTACAGTGACACAATAATGCAAAAAATACAATTGCATGTGTGATAAATGATGTGAGTGTCACAGATTTGTTTACATTAAGTGCTTATAAATGAGAAAGATAAGATAGAACTTTATTTATCCAAACATCCGTTTAAAAGTAAATTTAGACCCACATTTGTCTGCAGAATGAATGAGGAACAGATGTGATGACATAGAGCTGCTTGTCACCATAAATCACAAAATAAATAAATCATAAATATGTATGTTGTGTATTTTCACTACAGAGGAACTACCTGTTGTCATCATGGCTTCTTTATGGGTGAGTCAAATTCTGTGTTTTTATTTTCTGAAGTTTTGACTGATTACACAAAAAAAAAAATTTATTTATTATTTATTTGACTTTTCATTCTGCAGGATGACCTGGACAGTCTTGTGAATTCTCCTTCATCCTTCGAGGTGAAAGTAAGTCCAAACTCAACTTTACACGTAACTGATGTTACTTGATGATGGTATGAATAAAATGTTTTGTGCCTCTTTTCCAGAGCGGAGAGAGAGGAACCATCAAGCCCAAAGCAAACTTTGATGCTAAAGAGGATGCTGTGGCTCTGAGGAAGGCCATCGAAGGGCTCGGTACACAATCACACAAACACAAAGAAAAGATATTTCAAAGTCAGGGCAAAATATCTATAAAACTAATGACCAGATTACTGTCAGTCTCTTGTATTTTGAGATTAACATACTATGCTAACATGCTAAAGTTAGGATGCTAAAATGCTAGGTGTAATATTAAGAATAATTATTCATTTTTTTATGAATAAGGGCACTTTTGGAGATACTCAAAGACGCACATGATAAGCTAGTAAAGTAAAAATACAAAACTAAAACACAGAATCACGTGCTGTATTGTGTGCTAATGCTAATTTAGCACATTTAGCAACATTTTACTAGCATATTTATGCTAGATGTAATATAATTATTATAATTATACATTTTAATATACTTGTGTAGATACTCAAATGTGACAAATTACACAAGTAAAAACACAGTATAGCACAGAATCAGGTGCTCTAATGCTAATTTAGCGCATTTAGCAACATGTTACTAGTATATTTATGGTAGATGCTGGATGTAATTCCTTAATAAATGATACATTTAAATGTGGGGCACTTTTGTAAATACTAAAATATGTTTTACATAACAAGCTAAGTAAAAACACAAAACTAAAGCTCAGACTGATGTCGAGTTTGACAAGATGAGATCTTGTAAAAGGAGAATAACAAAAGCAAAAAGTTTTCACCATATTTTTAAACAAGAATTTCTTTGCTGGTGTTAAACGCAGCCCCGGGGCCTCTAGCTAAGCCATAAACTTGTTATATTTATTTTATTTTTTCCATTTTGTCAATTTACTTCCTCTCTGTTCTTCTTAAAAATGTTTCAGGCACCAAAGAGAAGACTCTGATTGACATTCTGACCCACAGAAGCAGCGCTCAGAGGCAGCTCATCTGTGAAGCTTATCAGGAAGCCACTGGAAGAGTAAGATATCACTCAGACACTGTCACCCAGAGTTAATTACAGTCTGTATTCATGATTAAGACAACAGTTGCATCATTATATGAAGGCTTTTAAAACCACTCAGAAAAACAGCTGCTTCATTATACCACTTTTTTTGTGTTGAAATAGCAGCCTGCTCTAATTGGAAATATATGTTTACACAGAATAAGTCGTGATCATTTTTAGGATAAAACATAACCAACATTTTAACCTGACCTTGTGATTCAGGTCCCTTTGTTAAAATGTAACATGTGTGTGGGTCCTTGTGGTCACTTTGGGTTGGTTTGGTTTGGTTTGGTTTGGTTTGGTTTTATTCTGTCCTAAAACAACCTACACATCGTGCACTTTTCCCAACACGTCTGTTTCATGTTTGATCATGTGACTCCAGAACGACACATAGGAGCGTTTTCTAATCTGGTGGTTTTATCAGCATCAACCGAACAGGACATCATTTGTCTGTGCTTTCAAAAAACTGTTACAGATCACGGTTAAAATAATAATGATGTTTTATGATGTGAGAACGCTGTGGTTAAGGTCTGGTTAGGTTTAGGTAAAGATGATGGTTTGAGTTTATATGATCACTTTGTTAAGGTCAGAGAAACATGTCGTGTAGGTTAAAGTCACTACTTCCTTATAGTTAGGCCACCTTCATCGTCACGGCTACAGTAATAATCACAGGGTTAAAGGTTAGGGGACAATCATAGTTACTATTTTTAAAAACCTGCTTGCTCCACAACATTGTTAGCAAACCAAACATTATGAGCTAGTTTTTCCTCTTTTTTGTCAGCAGGTGTCAGACTGTTGAACACTGCTGTTAGCTACATAGCTGCTGTTTAGGGTCGCAACATTTTAGGCTAAAGGTGAATGAATCTCTGTTTCCTTTTATTTAAACTCTACATTAACACTGGTTTAAAAGGCAAAACAAAGACTGACCGAAACTCAGTCAAACAGATGCTTATTAAGCCAGCCGCAGGTTTTAAAATGACATCTACATTATATCATCCTATAACTAAAGCTGTGTAGTTACAGTTCATCACTTCTCATCTATCTGACACCTGAAATTATATTTCAGTGAATCTACTGAGATTCAACCAAAGCTATTCTCTCTTCTGACACATTCTTTGATTTAAGCTCAGATTTTACTTTAAAATATTGTCTTGTTCAGCTGTAACGTGACAATTATCAGTTTCTGTGTTTACTCTGATAATACGTCTGTGCTCAGCTGTGTGTATTTGCATGGGTGTGTTTGTATGTTTGAACAGTGACAGGCTGTCTCATTGTGTTTACCTCATAGACATTACTAAAGGACGTGGAGGGGGACACCCACGGTGACTTTGAGGACCTGCTGGTGGCGCTCATCACCCCTCCTGCAGCGTACGACTGCCATGAAGTGATGCGGGCGATGAAAGTTAGCTCTGTATACATTTTAAACAACATGGCTGGAACACATTCAGCTTGATGTGTTAAACTGAGAATAATCATATTCCTCAGTTCAGATATAATATAAATCCAGTTTAAACAGTCGGCTCCATGTGGTAAAGTGACACTGTGTGACGTTGCAGGGAGCTGGGACAAACGACAGCATCTTGATTGAAATCCTTGCCTCCAGATCCAACCAACAAATCAAAGCTCTCACTGATGTCTATTTAGAAGGTACAGAGTGCTGTTAATTTAAAGATTGTAATTAAAATGATGAGCAGTGACATTAGAACCAGAGGCAGAATCTGCTTTATTGGCAAATTATGTTTGGACAGGAATTTGACTGCTTATATAAATGTAAAGGTGGATAAACTAAAACACAGACAGCAGACATACACATAAAGTTATTATATATCTTGAGACCAATGTGTCTCAAGTTTGCATATTTACAGTTAAACAGATCATTTCCTTTTGTAGAACTGGTGAATTTTATTAAAAAAGGCGAGATATATTGTCCATGTCAGAGAATGAATGTCTGTACCAAATTTTATGGCTATCCATCCAAAAACATTGGACCAACAGTCTTATTTTGTGATTAACTGAAACTGAGTGGAAATTAAATATGAGAATCATGAGCTCTTCT
Organism: Scomberomorus guttatus; assembly: GCA_038419695.1. NCBI lineage: Eukaryota > Metazoa > Chordata > Actinopteri > Scombriformes > Scombridae > Scomberomorus > Scomberomorus guttatus. The sequence goes on along the minus strand of CM076450.1, from coordinate 31,134,710 downwards.
TGGATGTTTTCCTCCACAGAAACAGAGAAGAAGTTGAGCCTCGACCTGAAGTCTGAAGTTTCTGGAGACTTTTCCACGGCGCTGCTCCTCCTGGCTGAGGTTTGTCGTTGGGATATTAAAGATGTTATACAACATTATACCAGCAGGGTGCAAAAAGATGCAGAGGAATGACAGCAGTGGTGCAATAATGAAGAAAAACTGAATTATGTGATTATTCATAATATTCACTTTATATTACACATCTTTATCCAGCATCACTCCTTTTACCTCCTTTTACCTGCTTGTTCTGACACTTCATTAAAGCCAAGTTTACACATATTCAAACCAAAGACATATTTTAATGGCTGCATCTTCACATCACAGGCAAATATTCCTGAACACATTAAAATACTGTATATACACACAATATTAAATTATTTCTACACATTTTGAATTCAGCATATGACACAGAGTATGTGATAGCTTAGAAAACGTTGTGAACTTCACAATATAAGTTTGTAAAGAGTTTAAGTGGTCGGAGGGACAGAAGACATCAGATTTGGTGAATTTCAGAGTGATGATGTGATGTAGATTAAAGTTCTGTTGTTGTTTTCAGGGCCAGAGGGACGAGAGCACCGCAGTAGATGCAGAGAAGGCAAAAGAAGATGCCAAGGTTCAAACTTAATTCCACTGAGAATAAAATGTGGTTTTCTAAACATAATTGTCTCTAAATATATATATTTTTTTGTACCCAGACCCTTTATGATGCCGGGGAGAAGAAGTGGGGCACCGATGAATCTAAGTTCATTGACATCCTCTGCCACAGAAGCATACCTCAACTGAGACAAAGTGTGTATTTAAACCATATTGTGTTTATATTCTGGACTAGAAAAGAATTTAGAATAATTAACAATGTACAGTGAGACTTTCACTTTGCTGTTTCCTGTGTAGCTCTTGTTGAATACAAGAACATCAGCGGAAAAACCCTTCAACAAAGCATCGAAGGAGAGATGTCTGGAGAGCTGGAGGAACTGCTGGTGGCTGTTGGTAGGTTAATGTGCTGTTTGCTATCAAGTATTAAGCAACAAAACTTATACATTTGTTAACAAATTTATCTTCGCCTTGGAGAGAAATTCTTCATTTTATCTTTGCATTTTTTGCATTTTTTTAACCCTGTTTTTAACTGTTGTTCCTCCTCCAGTGAAATGTGTGAAGAGTGTGCCAGCCTACTTTGCAGAGCGCCTGTATAACAGCATGAAGGTGACTTTACTGTTTGTATTATTTATGCTTTAGTTGAAGACGATTGTAAAAATAATCAGAATCATCTTTACTGGCCAAAAATGTTTACACATAACAAGGAATTTGACTCCGGATACAAATAGTGCAAAGAAGTGAAGAGTGCAAGGAGTAATAATATAAAATATCACATTCATTTCATCATACTGTCGTTGTGTTAACTGAGGAAATGTTTTATAATGTTTGTATAATGTATAATGTTTTACTTTTATATGAAGAATGTGCAGAAAATATAATATAAGTTGTAAGTTGAATATTGGACCAGGATTGGCTTCCAAACTATTTGTGAAATAGTTACTTTCCACTAATAGAAACTTTCCACTTTCAGCAGATGAAAGTGAAAACAGCCTTCTAGTGTCGAACTCTGCACATACATCATTCTGCACAGTGAAGCTCGAACTGTAGGAACAAGAAGAAAAACATATTTTTTAAGTGGAGGGGGACTTAAATATTTAAGTTTCTCCATCTTTTTATCTACATTACAAGAAAAAATCAATTCTGGTAACTTGGTTTTCTGAGATACAGACTTGAAGTAGGATGAGTTACTTACAGGATATGAATCTCATGTGCACACTGCAAATAAACTAACATGTCCAAACATGTCACTCAGTACAACAGTGTGGCTCAGTAACATGTTATTAATAGTTTTTGGACAACAAGGTCTACAAAAATCTCCAGCGTTCTCCTTTAAGTGATAGAATAAGTTTCTGTGTTTGTGTCCTGATGGACTTTGCTAACCCTGTTCTCAGGGCGGGGGAACAGATGAGGCCACTCTGAACCGGATCATGGTGAGTCGGTCTGAGATCGACCTGCTGGACATTAGAGCCGAGTTCAAGAAGCTCTACAGCTACTCGCTGTACTCCGCCATCGAGGTGAGGAACTATTTTATCTTCCTTATTTCCTTATACTTTGTGTCTTTGTGTCAAGTGCATTGGATTTATTTGAATTTTCATTTCTTCACTATGTTTTACTTGGTATTTGTCATTTATATACTGTACTAACCAGACTGCACTGGGTTCTTTCCATTACATTTCAGTAAGAGGATCCTTGCATACATTTTGTCTGCACACAGTTTGCAGCAACATAAATTCATAATAAATTAGGTGTGATCACAGGATTCGACTAGACTCTGAAGTTAAGATGTGAGTCAGCTAGAGCTGCAACGATTAGTCGATTAATCAACTAGTCGATCGTCAGAAAATTAATCAGTTATTTTAAACGTTGAATAATCGTTTTAGTGAATTATTTAGCAAAAATGCAGCTTCTCAAATGTGAGGTTTTGACGCTTTTCTGTGTCATACATGATAGTAAACTGAAAAGTTTTGAATTTGTGAATGTTGATGAGACAAAACAAGACATCTGAAGACGTCACCATGAGCTCTAAGATGTTAAAACAGACATTATAATTGTTCGTTGCAGCTCTAGTTTCAGCCTGATCTGCCTTTTACTTGCGTCTGTGAATTGTGTGTCTTCACCAGAGTTTGAAGTATGATCTCACTGACCTAAATTGACCACAGCTTGATTTGATTTGGCAAACCACTGTGTTATCTGTGAAGCCAAACATTTATGAATAATGCATGAATGAGGAAGTCCTCTGAGACACACAAAGACTGTACTGAGACAAAATGACTCATCTGTAGGAGAACTGGAGCTGTATGAAATGGAAAGGTGCCTGAACATCTCTTCATATCAAACAAACTAATCTGTTACAAATATTTGAACACTTATTTTCAATGCATTTTAAAAATATTGAGTGGCAGTTGAATAGTTTTAGTAAAAATCGAAAACTGAGGAATAAATCTCCTGAGAAATATTAATTCTTAAGGTTCTAAGGTTTTTTTAAGTATCTGGTGCTGCTGTTTTCTACGACTGTCTTTTATCTGTTTGTTTTTTTTCCAACCTCTGTTTCCACCTGTTGCAGCCTAAAAGGCAGATTAAAAGACAGTCGATGTGTCCACAAGAACAGATTACCAGCTGCAGCCAGCAGCCGGTCCCTTGTGGATTTTGGCTGAAGCTGGTAATTTTGTATTCTATCCCAGCCGCTCTGACAAGTATCTGTCCATCATTTGAAGGGACTATTGGAGTTTTAGTCAGACAAACATTTCTCAGAGGCACAGCTGCTTTTGGAAGCAGAAATAGTGTGATCAGCTGAAATTCTTTGGTTCCACCCAAAAACATTTTAATTTTATCTTTTAAGAAAGCACAGTGAAAAAGCTGTGAACGTTTAGAAAAGAAGTGTAACAAAAAACCACATTAGAGTTCTGCACAGGCCTAAAACTGAGACCTGAACCCAGACCAAATCTGCATCTTCAAGACCCAACCAAGCAGAATCCAACTGCCAATTCTGAGACCTAATCTGGGGACACAAGTAGCTCAAAGCTTCACGCAGCAAAATGACCTGAAGTCACGTCCGTCACGTTCAGGTCAGGTAGCAGGACTTGATGCAGACTTGCGTCACAAAAATGAGGACTTGAGACATGACTTATTTGAGATTTGACTCCTTACAGACTTGACTTGACTTGAGACTTAGAAGCAAAAAAAAAATTCCTGGCTGCACATCATCACCACTCAGCTTGAATATTTTAAAATAAGGCCTCTCTATTGAAAGGACTCTTTTATGTTAAAAAACACATGATTAATACAGCTTTAAAAGGAAAATGTTCAAATGCAATGTAACTTTTAATAGCCAGCATTCATATTTTCTTACAACAACAATTTGTAATGACTTGTACTTAACTAAAGAACCTGAGACTTGCACTGACACACTTGAGTTAACCTCAAAAGAAAGTCTGGCAGATACAAGTTTAGCTTAGTATACAGACAAAAAGCAACAGCATCGTGTTTTAGCTCTTCAAATAATCCAGTGATGGAAACACTTTATAACTAAACACACTGAGAAGTGAAGGCCAGTGAAACAGAGGCTGACCTGGAAACTTTGACTACAACTCCAATGATCCCAACAATCCAGCTGACTGGTAAAAGCCCTGCTGGATGTGCGATGTGCTGGTTAATATTTCTGGTAGACACTTTTCTCCTTGCTTGTGTTGCTGTGTCCTCCAGTCGGATCTGTCAGGCAACCTTGGGGATTGTGTGAAGGCCATCTGTGGAGGAGACGACTAACTAACTGTCCACCTGAAGCCAAGGAGACGCCTACTTCCTCTCTAACTCACACTGTAGGCTCTCTGTCGTTCTTTTCTTGTGTGCTTCATCTTCAAACTACTAACTGGTTTACAGCAATAAAGATCGATTCCATACATGTCGACAGCCAGGTGAAGTTTTGATATAAAATTCTGTTTTGTTTCAGTCTGATTGTCGTGGGAATTATGAAAAGACTCTGCTAAAAATTTGCGGAGGAGATGATGAGTCCTAACATCGACGTGTTCTCCTTCCTCTCACTCTGTTTCTAGTTCTCTCATTTTAACATTTCACTCAGTCTCTCATGTCTTTATGCTAATTACAAGAGGAAACAACTTCCTAAACTTCACATGGACTTTTATTTATTGGAAAAGGAAACACACACTCAAAAACCTGCTCTGAAAAAAATGCTTTTAGCAATTTAGCATGCATTTGTTGCTTCATGCTTTAGCGGTGTAATTTTTCTTCTACCTGCTGAAAACTGGCCAACCATATAAGATACGATGTGATGTTGAGATCGCAGAAGATATTGCAGAGAACTAAAACATGAGACAAAATGTGCAGCAGTTATAAATTAAGAGGAGATTTCTTTTCATTTCTGTACAAAAATATGATAAAAATGAATTTGTCCTCTATGAAATTCTGTATAATATAGGATACACATATATAAATGCTCAGCCAATCATTGTAATTGAATTCACCATAACTATTATAGTGCTAAAATGATTAGTCAATCAATTAGTTATTGGATGAATGGCATCAATGGATCAATCAATGGGAATTTTGATAACAGGTTCTGGATTTTTGGTAACTACCGGTTCAATTTCATTATTTCTAAATCACTGATGGTAGATTCATCCATAAAGGTAAAAAAGGGACAAAATACCTGCAAAGATCTTCACATAAAACAAAACATAATGTAGGATAAAAAGAACCACAACATAGGCACAGAAGGGATTAAACGAAAATAAAAGACAAATTCAAAGAAATTATTACATAAAAAGATAAAAAATAACACATTTAATCTTCTTAGTTTTCAACTTATTCATCTCTTTTGTGTTTTTCTTGTAACCTCCAGACATAATAAACACCCTCATGAATCTTTGCTGGTGATATTGTTTTTCTTATTATTGTCTGCTCTCCATGACACACTGACACACTTACAGTCTGGTAGTTCATCAAAGTCTCCAGCAGGGGGCAGGTCTGCCTCCACAACAGCGTTTTAAAGCTTTTTAAATGTTTGCAGGTCAAAAGACAGAGGGGGCTTTAAGAGGCTTACAGAGGCCATATTGGGGAACTACCCCACTTGATTATTAGCAGAGAGACACATAATCCTATGTAACTTTTATGTGCCTCATCAAAATTCCTAATCAGGCAAAAAAAACTGTTTATCCTTTAGATAAACAAGTAGGCTCATTGAAATCAGGAAGTCCTCCAAGAATAAAGGAATAAAATATCTATGTTATTCAATTTTCATTCATTCCTGGTGTCCATGTATTTTACAGACACTATTTGGTAGAAATACTACAGTATATCAATAACGAGGCAGTACGCAGTTCTTTATAAACTGTACACATTGTTTAATTGTCCGTATAGAGTACACATAACATCCCCAAATGTTCTTATCTTTTTGCACACATTGTTTTTGTGCGTACTGTTCTGGTTTCTTCTGTTTTGTTTGTCTGTTTTATCATAATGTGCTTGCTCTCAGCTGACTCCAGCGATCTGACTTGCCTGCAGACAACAAATTTGTCATTTTGGCCACAATTCTTGTGTCATGAGAACCACAAATTTGCTGACAGATTTAAAAAAAAACCAAACAAATCAGACGCAACTTATTATTCCAAGCAGAGTACTTTTAAATGTCTTCAAACATGGCTGGAGGTGATCTTTAAGGATCTTGATAATCTCTATTATTATGCTTTTTTTTCACTTCATTTAAGCAATATAATAGACTCACATAGGGGTAATGCACAATGCTGGAACAGGCTCAACTCATCCATTAAGTAACAGGTGGGAGAAAAAATCAATGTGTCTCATTTGCAGCAGCCTTGAGTGTAATGATGCAGGATGGCCTTGTTAAGAGAGACAATATTAGTTCACAGAGGTCTATCTGAGGATAGAAACCTTACAAAACCGTGGAGTCAGAAGTGTCTTAGATTTAGCTGTAAAAAATGTTAATTAGGGTTTAGCTGTTTCCTCTGTTTCTAATCAACAATAAAAACACATCAACAACATAGTTTAATTCCCACAGAAATCCCTCAGAGAAGTTCTGAGGTCTGATATTGGAAAAGTTGGGCAGAGTGACAGCAGCCTGGGGGGACTCTGGGTCTACGAGATCCAAACACAGCCTGTTTTACTTTTAGTTAATCTGAGTTTAATTCCAAAATGAGGTCCTTAGCTGTTCAAAACTGTGACATCTCCTCTAGAAACAGCAACAAGTAAAACCATGTGTGGTTCTTCTTAGAGGGAGAGAAAAAAATCACAACTTAAGGTTCTTGTCATCCCCACATGATAAAATTCAGATGAGCACCTCATCAAAATGGGTTGATGCAGTTGGATGATCATATTTAAGATCAAATGTGGCCAAAAAAACATGCAGGGCAGAAAGTGGATGTTTGTCTCATCTTTTAATACAACATGATCAGCAAATTTTCAAACCAGTTCTTCCTGAAGATGGAGACAAAGTGCAGCAAAGATTCAGGGTAAAAACACAGTCAAAGTTAAACCTCTCCTACACACATTGTAGTAACACTTTAAGTCCCCCTATTTAGTATTTATAAGCATTTAATAAATGGTTTATAACACTATATTGTAGTTCTAAGTAGATATAAGTATTTATATGTATTTGTCAACATCTATAACTCCTCCTGTGGACACTCATAAGTGGAGGCTGCTGTATAAACACAATGAAAAAATAATAAATTATATCTTCATAGGAGAAGTTATAATTGCTAACAAATACTGTACATTTATATAAACTCATATCTGCTTATAATGGCATTATAATAGGCTATAAACAGTTTATTAAATGTTTGTATACTGCTAACAAATGCTAAAGGAGGACCTACTGACATTTTTAATCACTACTGTATTTTTCTTGTTGTTGCCGAGTCAGGTGAGACATTTGCTTGCTTTGAAGAGCTTGTTGCTGTTTAGGGAGTTAATATGACAACATCAGCAAAAAACTGACGTCACAGCTGCCAGTCACTGAAAAAGGCTGAAATGAAATGTCAAATCACACCACACACTTTCGCCCCTGCTTCTGCCTTGCTCAGCTTTCCTGCTGTCAGTGTCATCAAACCCAAAGTACTCTGAGAACCAGGCTGCCCACTCACATCCAGGGAGAGGATGTAACGATTCATAAATTCCTGGATATTTTATTTATGCCATAAAACACGTCAGCCTCTGTTCCTTCCCAAATGAAATCTACAGACTCATTCATCTTTCTGCAGCACCTAATGCTGCAGTCCTGCAGGGAGCCGACAGTAAAACTCAGGCCAGACACGCTCACAAACTATTGAGGTGGATGACAGCCTGAAGGCAAAGACGTTTTCCTCATTAAAGCCAAAGTAATCACACAGAGTCCTTCAGTCTGCCCCCCTAACAACCTCCGTCCCCTCCCTCCTTATCTCCACTGAAGGAAAACAAGGAGTGAGGCTGCGGGCCTACATCTATACGTCTTCTTTATCTTTGTGTGTGTGTTCAATATGATAGTGAAACAGAGGTTTGATGGGTTATCAGCACAAAAAATACTTTTCTAACACTTCTTACATACCATCATTTGTGACCTACTTCTTAGCAGGCTGTAATATGATACAGTATTGTTTTACTATCCCTTTGGTACCACTTAACAATAAGGCAAACTTATAAAATGTATAATAAGTAATCTATTAATCATATAGATGTGTGTGATAAATTGTTATATTGCAGACAAACTGTGACCTCATCAATAGAATATCAAAGGCTTTTTCCCTGTATAATAAGTCATTATGCAGATAAAAATGTTTTAAGTTGCATCCTTGTCCCATTAAATACAGTCAAGAAAGTTGCATCTTGGTTCATTAAGGAGCGAACAGAACAGCATACACCAAACAAAAGTGTCATTGCAGGCAATAAATGTCTGTCCATTTTATTTTAAATGATAATTTTCCTGTAGGAACCTAAAATATTCCTAAATACACATTCAACACTACGTAGTGACCTAGAATTTATGGTAATTGTGTTTTTGAACAACTATTGACTTATCTGAGGTTAAAGGACAGGTTCACAATTTTTCAAGTCTGTCCTAAAACAATAGTCAGGTGCCCAAATGAACACTCAGTACTTAATATGAACAGGAGGAATGATTACAGCAAGAAAAACCTGTTTTAATGTTCAATTGGGCACTTGACTATTGTTTTAAGACTGTCCTTTAATCCTATACTGAATTTTGAAGTGACCTAAGTTATATTCTGTCAGATATTCCTACAGATACTGATAGTTTTCTTATGATACCAGTATATTCTTGTGTATAGGATTACTTTTTTTCACCAGACTGTGTCAGACTGCATGAAGCCTCTGATGAGTGACTGTATCTTCTGTGACAATGTGCTCTCAGATCTGTATAGTGACCCAGCAGCGCTCCAGTGAGGGAAATGAAACACGCAGGGGAATACAAAGAAATGTAGGCCAAGTTCATCCATGCTCACTGCGCTCCAGACTCCAAACTGGTGTGTGATGCCAAGTGTAAAGAGTAACAGACCATAATTCAAGAGCAGAGCTTGTACCCCAACCCTGACATGAATCCAGGAAATGTAAGCTTGTCCATGAATTTCCCCAATTATATTCTTTCCACATGAAAAGTCTCCATTCATAAGCTGGGCTGCCATTCAGAAGTAGTACAGTATAGACCAGCGTGTGTGAGGATGAATGTAGGCTGCATGTAAGGCTGGTAGTGGGGCATAAGGACACAGCAATATCATCAACCTTTTAAACAGTTGATTTTCTTCCAACATTTCCCCTTGAGCTTCTATAAAGACCCTAAACATTCACAAAGATTCTTGTGCCAAAAGTAAAAGCTAGCCTAAATTTATAAAAAGCTTATGTATGATAGTATCCTATTTTGTGTCTAATTGGTCCAATGCTGAGTTCAGAAATGAAACCTAAAGCTCCTTTTTATTACTATTCCATCAAATGGAAATATTTAATATGTCTTGTGAATCATTTTATTCACTAAATTCAGCCTGACATTTTTGGTCTATTTGGAAACTTTGGCATCTCTAGTTCTCCCAAATTTGTACGAAGGGTTCTGTGGGTTTAAATACTTGTGTGCACAACATGAGATTGTGAAGATGAACTCATATCACAGATTTTAAGGAACCCCCTGTTCCCCTGCGCTCTCTGTGCAATGTGAACAATGTGTTATTGTATTTAATTGAGTAAATAATGAATGGTTGCAATTATACGCACATCACCTAGGTGCAAGGCATTTAAAAAAACAGCACCAATGGAAAAAGAGTAACGCCCGGCACACTTGCTCCAAAGCCACACTTTTAATTCAAAACAGACATTTTGATCCAAGTCAGATCTTCATCAGGTCAAAATGTTTCTTTTTCCATTGGTAAATGAGCAAACACATTAACTTACTGTAGGAATATCATATAAGACATATAAACACAAAACTGAATAGTAACGTGCACAATGTACAAATCATGTATATGACCGAATAACATGGCCTATTGTAATGTATATAATGTATATATGGAGATAGTTTAGTTATTATAATGTGATTTAAGTATAGAATTTGGATAACAGGTGGTCATATATGGGGAGAGATCATAACCCATGTCTTTGTCCAAGGATGGCATCTTAAAACGCTTATGTAACGTAATAACAACTAAATGATTTCCAAGTTTAAGAATAACCTTCCAGCTCAATGTATAAAGTTCATATTACCTGTTTTGAAATATGACATTTTGTGAAGAACTTATGCTATGAACAAGTTGGGTGTTTTAATTAAACACTCATTAGGAGATCCCTCTTGGCTGCAGTCAGAGGTCTGGAATTATTAATATTTTTTGCTCAAAGACACTCAAGCAGGGTCAATGCTTGTCGATACATATACTCGAACTTTCTGGATGAACTATCTGTATGCCCCTGTGTATTCAAACACCAACAGGTGGCAGCATGCACCTCACAGACAGCCAGACAACAATAAGTGTGTCAGAGAGGAAAGATTCCCCCCTGCAGAAACAGGATGTGTCCAGACATGGGGGTTTATACAGTCATGTGATCCTGCACCGCTCCTCCTCATCTCTTATGTAATCCCCATCTCAGCCATGTGCTCCCCTTATAACCACTGACCTGAATATGTTAACTGTGACCAGTTACCCGCAGAATTACACATTTTTCCCCTCTAGCAGTTGACGTAGACGACAGAGGCGACTTAGGGTGATGTTGCCTGTTGGTTAGACTATGAAGGAATGAACGTCTGTAGAATTATGTGTTGGATTCTCCAGCCTACACACATGCCTTTGTTCACAAAGCCTGGGGTTCACAAATGCAGCTGTTACACCACTTCCTCATCTGCAGTATCTGGTGAAAAATCACATTGTTTTTTCCACTGCGCATGATCATTAAAATTAAAGGGAGTGTCATGAGATCAATTTACGCATAACCTATGCCTTAGGAAAGATCAGTAAATCCCTATAGGAGAGAACGCTGTTCAGGCAACACAAAGATTGACCTTTGATAAGTATTTTTAATAATGAAAAGGGTGATAAATGTGACTCAGGATAACACAATACTTCAGTGTAGCCTGAGGTTTGTTTATTTGACCATGCACTGCATTCTTTCCAGTTTGTTTTGTGTTCTCCTTCCTCAACCAAACTGCTTGGACTGTCTGTCACTCACTCCACCCTGTCACAGATGAGCATTGTCTGGGCGCTTCTTATGGAAGCCCAGTCCTGCTGGGAAAAAAAATATACATGAACATTAGGCATGATAAAAAAAAAAATACTAGTAAACATTGTAAGTCATAATTTTGACTTACTATCTCATAGTTTGGACTCATCATAATTTTGTTCTAGACTTTTCTTAATCTGCAGTCTTGTCTGTACTTGTGTTCTTGTAGACTTCTGGTAAGCTGTAACGTCATCAGTCACATCAGCCCAAGTACTGGTCCAATTTGATCTTAAATGATCTTAAGTGTTCTTGCTACGTCTGTTTTTATCCAGGGTACCTCAGTAACTGACTTGTGTGGCATTGGGGTAGACAAGTATCCCAGCATGCAATTCACAACAACCAGAGGTGACTGCAGAGGAAGCTATGAAATCAATGTTGTATATTTATCAGATAATTTCATCTCAGCAGCTACAGTGACTGGCCAGCTCCTGAGATGAATGGCAGGTCAGTGTTCATGGTGGTATGTGGTAATGTACTTGTGGCACTGACACCGTCACAGAGACGAAATATTATATACTTAATATTCTTATATACTTAATACTGCCCAATTGATTTGGCTAAAGGTAATGTTCAGGTTCATGTTTTTATTGATTTAATATTGTACAATAGTGCTGCCTCTATGTAATTTTGGGTCTGTTGAAGTGTAATTACCAGAGCATGCCTGAGCTAGTGATGTCAGCGAGAACGCTGTTACCCTAACTGCACGGTGTACTGTGTCTTTGCACTGTCAGATGTTTAACTCCTGAGTTCAACTTGCCAAGGATTCAGACTCAGGAGTACGGGAGGAAACCATAGACTGTAAAAAATATGGATGTAACCACAGTGATGTCACCCATTGGTTTGTGGACTCCTGTTTGGAGTTTGTGGACCCTAATGCTAGCTGCTAGCTTGGTTAGCACGGTGCATTTACAGTCTATGGTTAACTGTGATAATGCTAATGCTAATTTGCACTAGTGAAAAACAGGCTTAAACCCATTAAAACAAAATGTACTTACTGGAAAAAACTGAACATCTGACTCCACAGATGGAGTCAGATGTACAACCAAATGCTGGACAAGTGGACTTTTTAGGCTTTTTTAGGTGACCAAAATGTTACAATTAACTTTCATGAACTAAAAACACACTGAAATAGCAATGGGGGGTTAAGCCATGGTAATGTTACCTAACCAATGTTGTCGCCGTAGCAGCACCTTGCCTGTGACAGCACCCACCTAGTGACTCAAAGTGGCCACACCCTTAATTATACATAACTTTAAACCTTAATAAAATTTAAATGGGTGAGTTATATATCCCCCCCTACAGTTGTCATGAACAGGGACATAAGCTATAGAGCTATAGAGCCCAAAACCGTAAACAGGCTGTAAACATGTTTATTTCTGTTGTAAAGTTGGGCAATTTAACATGGGGGTCTATGGGAATTGACTTGCTTTTGGAGCCAGCTTTAAGTGGCCATTTGAGGAACTGCAGGTTTTGGCACTTCCGCGTTGGCTTAAATTTTTTAGCCCTGGAGGTTGCTGCTTGGAGGAAACACGTACGAACTTTGTGTAATCTTTATTGAGAAAGGTCTATCTGATAATTTTGACTTAGTAATTCAAGATTTTGATTTGCAGTATTTTTTATTTTTATCAAGCACAATTTCATTCATTTTTTTCATTTTCCTGGCGTTAATAGGCTTCCGTACATTCTCCTCTTACACCAATCATAACAATAGGAGGGGGCGGGGCCACGTCAGGTTAGGTTGTCACTCTCATTGGGTAAATACGGTAACAAACCACCCACTTATTTTGAAGCCTGCAGTTGGGGAGTCACGAGAAGTTTAACGTTAGCGAAGCTCAACCAAGATGACACGGATGAGAGTGGAGATGACACAGATGAACCTGGCGAAGACGACTTCGCTGGAGGTTTTCTGATAAACCACGGACGCATACTTGCTCCAGGTTCGGGCTCCTACTTCGTTTAGCCCACCTGCACTCGGGGTGGCTCGGCTCGGCTCGGCTCGTTAGCCGCTAACTACCGTAGCTAGCGAGCTAACTAGCCGCTTCGCCCGAGTGAAGTGAACCAAGTCGCGGCGTGTAAAGCTAACGACGCCGAGGCTAGTTTTTGGAGGACTACCGAGTTGGATATATTCATGTGAGGGATTCGTCGCCGCCGGAGGAGGTGTTATCAACACCGCTGTCAGCTGCATTTGTTGTCCCCTGCCCTCTTCTCATTGTTGGGAGAGCGTCCCGACTGCACACCGCAGAGTCCATGCATGTTAGCAACGGCTGCAGCCAGCTAGCGTGATGTGTCATATTAGCTAACGAACCTATCTCTGTTTTTTGTTTTTGACAATTTGAGAGTGGATGTTGTCACCGGTACGAGCTTTGGGAGACCTGTCGGGGTTGTATCATCCCACTGTGACGCCTGTATATTAACTGTACTTTCATGTCGTGTCACCCGACGGCGAGTAGTCCCTCCCGAAGAACCAGACGCAGAGCATGCAGGAGAAGAAAAGATTTCAGATAAGTAGATAGGAGACGTCGGACACAACCGAGTTAAATTGGACAGTGCGGTTTATTACCCACCAAACAAGGTTTGCAGTTGGTGGTGTCGGACTGAGAAAGTTCAAGGATGAAGAAGTTTTCCAGGATGCCAAAGTCCGAGAGCGGCGGGCTCGGAGGGGCGTCCGGTTCCGGCTCCAGCTCCGGAGTCAGCAGTTACTTGGGGAAAGTGTTTGCAGTCGGCCGGTATCAAGTCACCGTGGAAGAGCTTATAGCAGAGGGTATGTACAGTAGCTAAGCATTTCAGTGCCTGCTCAATAGGAGATCTCTCACTTAAACCACCCCAGTATTTTCTGGGACACACCCGCCATCCCCTGTGTGGAGAGCTCACACAGACACAACTTCTCCAGCATTGTTCCTTTTATGGGTTGGTAATTGCTGTTGCACTCGACAGTTAAAGCTATGTTTTTTTCCCCCCTAAACATCTGCTCATTTTCCCCAAGAAATCATCTGCAGAGTGATTGAAATAGGTCGCCACTCCCCACTTCGAGGCTATGAAAGCTTTTGGTACTTAAATTGGGACACCAGGGATTTGTTACATAGCTGAAATAAAAAATGTGTAACTTTTCCCTGTACAGCTGCAGTTTACATCCTGTTACAGCTGCTCCACTGGGGGGGCTTGCCCTCAGGATAACAACGGCCGAGTCTCTTGTGTCAACATATGTAAAGATTCAGCCGTTACAAAATGAGGTTGTCCAACATTTCTTATTGAAGTTTGCACTTCTCTCTCCCTTTTCATGGGTATATTTTAGGGGAATATGACAAGTGTGACCCCTTTTTGCAGCTGTTAAAACGTACAAGAACTAGTGACGCCATTGGCTGGCTGAGAGACACAATAGTTTTGTGTCAACATATACAAATTTGATTAGATTGCATAACATTAAAACAAGTAACAGCAGTGCTTGTTGGGTAAATTCATAAAGAATGGCTTATGCAATGGCTGTACCTTCCCAATACAGCTCTTGAGAATGTTGACAAGCTTATTGGCAACACTGGAAATTTCCTTCACGGTTTAACAAAGCCCTGTGTTTAAGAATGTCGAAATGAAAATACTCTATGTATAGTCAGGCATAAAATGAGGAAGTGTGAAAACAAACATGTTTCACAAAACAGCTGTTCTTTCTTTCTGTTCGTTGCTCATCACAGTGTATTAATTGGAAACATGATTTGATTTATAGAGCTGCCCCAGCAAACCCAGCTCAGCCAGTTTCTTGACTAATTGGTCGTTAGGGTCCTCCTTCACTTGGAAGTTGTTAGTCATATTTTCACGGTTTGTATTACAGAATAAAGCGATACTAATAAGACGTTACTGGAAAATTGTTGTCAAAGCTTCCATTGAAATAATATTCACATATATGCTTTAGTCTTTAAGGCTTAATCCATGGAGGGGAGATTGTATTGGAGAGACAGTTTGACAGATTTTTACTTACCTAATTGATTACTTAAATTCTGTCTCTACTGTTTGAGGATTTATTGAGTCGAGGTCGTTCCACAAATATAAACTTGGAAGAGTTTAGGTGGAAGGTGAAAGCCCATAATATTTCTTGTAAGTCACTATGAATAAAGGAAGCCAGCTAAATGCTTCATACGTGACGGACATACCTTTTCAAGTAACACAACCCTGTAAACATGCTGTAGTGTCTGACTGTAGACCTGTTCTTACTTGGCCCCCCAAAAAAAGGAAAAAAACACACACAACCCTTCTGGGAGGCAGTCATGAGCCTGTGTCATCATGTAATCATGTGAAGTGGCTGTGGCTGGTTTTGCTACCAGCAGCACAAGGTTACATTGTGACCTTTGCTCATCATTCTGTCCCAAGGTAAAAGCTTCTGGTCCTCTCTGGGCTGCACAGTTAATCATATAATTGTATATTTAGTTTCTCTTAACAGCGTCTGCTGCAGTCAGGAATAGACACGTTGTTGAAGTAAGACTCAGAAAGTAGAATATTGTTTCAATCGTGAAGGTGAAAAGTATTCAACAGTGTCCTACTAGAGCAGAGGTACTATTATTTTACTCATATCTTCATAGAGGTTAAAGTGCTACGTGTGAAATCCGCTTTAGTAAATACCCATTTGAAGACTTATTCAGAGTGAAACTTGCTCCTTTTTAGAAATGAAAGCATGTGATGTGATATTTACAGCTTCAAAAACAGTGAAGGTAGAATTCAAACTCTATTTTTAAAGTGGAAAACAGTGCAACAGGTTAAACCAGAATACTCTTTTCTTCAGTGATTTTGAACTCAGTTTAAATTACCCATTTTATGGGCTGAGAGCATTTGTTCTCTATTTGATGTGATTCCAAATACAGCAAAGTACAGCACTTCAATAAAACAACACAAAAAGCTACTCTTTTTACAGTAACTACAGTAAATCAGTTATTCACATCCTACAGTCAGGATGTAAATAAACACAAACATGAGCAGCTTGAAGATGTTTTTGTATAAATATAGCACTGTACAGTGTTATGAGTACATAGGGAATGGAGCATTTTACTCTGTCACTGCTGGTCTCATGTGCTGCTCATTCAGCAACACAGGACCTCTAACCACCAACCAACTGCTGCTAATTCTTCACTGAGGTTTGGGGGTTTGTGGCCGGAACCACTTGGCAGGTGATCAGCCATCATTTGGTGATCCTGTTCTATTTAAAGAACTACTTGGCTGATGACGTGGTAAAAGTCTCTGCTTAATTTTTAGGGTTTACCTGCTAATGTTGTCTAGAGATCACCAAGTAACTATGCATCAGGGATGGGTAGAAAAAAGTATTGGAACTTTGGAGTCTTCCTTCAAAGGTTTCTGTTTTGGTAAAACAGTGACATTTGAACTCAGATGAACATGTTATCTCCACTAATAAAGCTGAACTTGTACATTAGTTGTCTTCCAAGTGAACTGTGTTGCAGTTTGAAATGAAAACAAAATCTGAATCAACTGCAGAAGTCTGCAATAATGTGAGGTTTAATGTGTAAAGGAAACCCACTGCTGTCATGGCAGCAGCAGTTCCTCCTCAAAAATTCTTGCATGACAAAATCAGATGAGGCAAAACCACAGTATAACCCGATGCTCACATTGATCTACTCTGTTCTGTGTTCTTAATCACATTAAATACCAGATGGTAAATTTAGTGTCCCGTTCATCTTGTAACCCTGTTGTATTTTCAGAAATCCGGGGAAATTCACCAGTGAGCACAGGTTTGATCAGGCTGACAAACCTGCTGCTGGACAGTGTGTGGCACTGGGTCACTTGTGCGACTGATGTCTAGGTACTAAATGGATCATGTGATGTTTTTGAGAGGCTCATCTCCCACTCGCTTATTCAGCCATTATCCTGCAGCTTTGGCAGTTAAATGAAAAGCATTCCCTTAAAGCCAAACACACAACTAAAGTTAGCTGGAGAAGAGAAACTGAAACCATGTTTTGAATGAACAGATACTGTTGTTCAGAATGGTCCAAATGTCACCATCTCCTCCAAATATTCAAAATTAAATTTAAGTCAAGCTCAAAAATTGTCTTGACACCATGTGGTTAGCTATTTTTTCCTGTGACATATCTTCAGAGCGGGACAGTTCATACATTGAGTTGGAACAAAGTAATTTCCCTTTATTCCCCTTTAGCCTCTGTGGTTTCTCTCGAGGTCTATCTCTGATGCTGTCTCCAAGAGGAACACAAGTGACATGAAGGAACAGGATGCATCTGTGAGCATGTCACCCTTTAACCACAAACTCTTATCATACAGGGTTCTTTTTACAGGGCCTGGAAGTCTCGGGAAATTAATTTGATAAATGATGGGTTTGGGAAAGTTTGGTAGCTTTCACAGAAAGCCTGACAAAGCATGCGGATGTCATACTAGACATAGAAATATATGGAAGTTGTTTTGTTTTTTTTTGCATACCAGGCACCTAAATAAAAGTATAGAACCCCATGCTAATATACATTTATTTATTTAAAGGCTTATTTTTTAATTCCTTAGGAAACAAGGCCAGTTTTTCTAGTATATAACATCATATGGTTTTATTACGGGTGTTTTTTAAAGTCACTGTTTAAGAGAGCAGACAAACGGTTCCCTAACTGATCGCTCTGTACCTACAGTCAGAATATTTAATTAAGCTGTTTGCTGAGCAGCCACTAACCATTTAACAGATAACTGCCTCTGGAGCATGTCTTGTTGTCAGCTAAACTTGCGTAATAGCCCTTATGTCACCGTTATTTATTCACCAGACCACAACCGTTACACAGCCGCTGTACCTACCTCACTGCTGTAGGTACAAAGCAAACACATGATGTTTGCATGTGTTGGGTAAATTCTCTGTGAAATGTGACTGATTCTTTATAACTAACAGGAAGAACTTGGCTCAGTGGTTTCATCTCCTATGTTTGCAGTTTTACTAGGATGTTAACAGCAAGGATATAATTCATCATTGCCTAATCTAATTAGGGTCACATCCATCTTCTAAGCATAAAAGATTTGCAGACTTTCTGCTTCTTAGCGGTTCCCTGTGTTTTGCATACATCATTACATGTGGTTCTTCTTATAGAGTTTCATAACAGGCCTTCCTTCCACTCTGCCTTGCATTTTAAGTGACATGCGCCTATCACAAAAAAAACTTTTTCTCTGAACATGCTGACTTAACACAAATTGGCCTTGTCTGCCTGATGTCAGCAAAATCTTGAAATGTTTACACTGGGGTTTATAATGGTACTCTGTAAGTCACAGGCTGAAGAGATGAGTGCAGTGTAAGACTTTCAGCCTTGGTCACAGGGACTCCCTGACCATGACAAGTCACAGATCATGTAAACAGAAGAAATGCAAACACTGTTTCCATGCAAACAGCTGCTGTGTTCACATTGACCACGTGGCTTTTTTCACCTTGTCCTTTGCCACTTGTGATCTGGACAGACGCCATGCATTCACCAAACAGGCTTTTTGCCTCTGCTCTACTAGAAGTTTGCAGAACAAATTTATCAATACAAATGTGGTTACAGTTGATGTTTCTCACGTGGTGTCAAGTGTATGTGATAAACTCTTTGTTGTGAATTTCTTCGGCAGTGTTTGCTTTTGTTAAAGAGAATAATAAATGAAATCAGGGGCCAAAAGTTAAATAAATACAGATAACCACAGCCTTTTTAGGTCTGACACAGTTTCGATAAAATGAAAAACATTAGGCTCAGTGTTTCAGGGCTCAGTGATGGTTGAAATCAGTATTATGGTATTAATAATATCAATAATATAATTTTATAACGGAGTGAGCACCATTTGTTCAGTGGTGGAGGAGAGCACCGTCTAAACACGTAGCTCCAAAAACTGCTATAGGTGATCAGTTTTATTGTGTGTGTATCGTTATATTGCTCAACTCCTTTTATTCAGGTTTTTCCCTTAATTTGAATGACTAATTTAGTCTAGTTTTAATTATAATTTGCTTAGAGTTAAGGCTGGGTGATATGGCCAGAAAAACATGATTTAAAACACCAGATTTTTTAAGACTTAATGTGCAAGACTGTTGAGCAAGAACAATCGAAGACTTCTGGCAAGGCTGTCATCATCATCATCATCATCATGCATATTCTTTTTTTCTATTTAAAGTTTATTTTTCAATTTTTAATTTAATTAATAATACATAACACTCAGCAGTTCTGAAAAACAATAACTAATATAATAGAAACAATAATAATATAGATATTACAAGAAAAAAATTGAGAAATAAATAATGAAACAAACATTATATATTAAAATAGGCACTTAGGGTAGCATAATATAATTAAAGGTAAACATAGAGATATTTAATACAGCATTATTTAGATATAGATTTAGTATTTTCCCTATTTTAAGATATAACCTTCCCATCTGTCAGTCTTTCTATAGAAAAGTTGTTCATGAGGCCACCTTCCCAAGTTCTGTGAACCTCTCCCACCAAGTCTCTCTACCCGCCATTATGTTTGGATCAGCTCTGCATTTCCACAGGCTTTCACAGCTAATGGGTCACCCAGAGAATTCAAAGTCATTGCTAGTGATCTCCTTTATACAGCTGTGGACTTGTTCCCAAAAGTCTTGAATCGTAGGGTATTGCCAGACCGCATGGAGTAACGTACCCTCTGAATTCTGACATTTCCACCAGTCTGCTGTGTTTTTAAGTCCTAATCGATGTAGTTTAGATGGTGTCCAATAGAAGCGATTGAAGATTTTAAATTGAATGAATCTGCAGTTTATGTGTTTTGGTCCAACTTCCTGTTACTAATGAAGCCGCTGTAAAAAAAACATTATAATTTGATTGAAACGAGTGCAGGTCTAATTGGTTTGCCTTTCTTTCTTATGACTTAAGAGGAGCTTCATCAATTATTGCAGTGCAGGTCAGAGCGTTCCTTTGATAATGTTTTTTTGAATGACCTATTTGATCCTCCCTCTCTGCCAGGGGAGGGTGGTGAGAATGTATCCCATCTACATTATTAGCATACTGTACTGGTGATGAATAGGCACATTGTGCCCCTTTGTTGTCTTATTCTAGCACCGTAGAAAGAATGCTGGTACGACGCAGCTCTTGGTCCTGTGATGGGTATCGCTGCCTTTGTGCTTGCTCATTGAGGCCTTCTGTATCTGCCTTTCAGCACTGCCGTCCCTCCCCTCTTTGTGAAACTGCAAATGAATTATTTTCTACCAATTCATTATCACCAGATCGGAGGAGGGCGCCAAGCCAAATGTGGGTGTGTACTTGGGTCATATGGAGATGCCAAACAGAAGGACATTGATTCGGAAAAGCCAGTGCAATATTCCACTTCTGTGCGCTTTCAGTGATTTGTTTTATGTCTTTGATCAATGTATTGACACATTGTGGATTTATCAGCACTCTATATTTGAGGCCAAAGAGTGTAAACCATGTGAGTTTGGGTTAGCTGTCACTTTTTCAAAAAGTCAAGTGCGAACAAATTCAAACTAACAAGTAATTTGTTTGAATTAATTCAAACTCAGCACATATACCGTAATGTGTTGGACAATTACAACTGTGACCATCATAAGCATATATATGGACAGTGACGTCCATCCATCGGTGTCTGAGCGTCTTACCGTTCAGTATAGTATATTTTCCCGTGTGATGTCATACATCTGCACCATGTAAACACTGTAAATTTGTGAGACGGAGTGCACAGTTGCCACCGGTCGTTTGTTTTCTTGTGGGCAGAAAGTTCTTTTGTACTCTGCAACCCTCGTCAGCACCTAACCATAATCAGTCAGATTGTCCTCTAGCAGCTTGCAAATTTGTGAAATCTGGATGTCATGTTCTCCATGAATATTAATATCCTGATAACCAGAAACAAGATACTGTTTGTGATAAATAATAAATCATACATGTCAATATAAAAAATGTTTCCTGGCCTCCTTCTAGACAAGACAGTTTTTTCAGAGAGGCTAAGTACTGCTTTGAGACTGATCATAGGCTTATGTTGGCACCCTTGACAGCATGACAGTGACTTGGATGACGAGTCAGAAATGATGAATGATTGCCTCACTCTTAATGACTGAGACTGTGGTCACTGTAAACAAGTTGGAGACATGAGACATGTCACTCTAGTCTGCAGAGGGTATATGGAACCTGAAAAACATTTCTCAAATGTGTTAATGTTGTTGAAAAAACACGTTTTTCTTATGGAAAAAGAATGCAAAGGCATCGCCACATAAACAAATAATTTGAGAAGGGAAAAACTCGACTTGTTGAGTTTTTAGTTTTGATGGCTGATTGCGTGCTTGTTGGGTGGCATACACTGGAATACAAAATTAGAAAAATATTATGTAATATTGCTGCTTTTGTGGGATTAAACAATATGATCACTTGCAGAGTTGCTTTCAGCTTGTTCTGTCCGAGGCTTGATACCATCAATGGTGGAGAAAATACTTACGGCTATTACCTGTGGAGAACAAAGCATAGAATACTGTCATTTGGCTATTTTGTGGACGTCAACACACATATTTCTGGGTGGAAAAGTCTGGTACCTTTTTGTGAGTAATTTATAGCGCTACCTACTTGTTGATTTTCTTTCCACCATCGCAACATTTCAGAGGCTTATTTGGCGGTTTTCACATATTGTCATGTTTACTTTTTGATATAAAGGGATTGGTGTGAACAGTTAACCATTGTTATATCAATCAGGGTTTTAAAAAGGGCAGTTTTAATCAGAACTTACACTGTAAAATAAAAGTTAAGTTGGAAGTAGCTTTTCTGCATCCTGCTCCTACTTTTATCATGACGATAAGAAAGGTAGAGATGATTTTTTTTTTTTTTTTTTACATTTCCCACTATGTTTCCAAAGAAGTGCTGTTGCCTTGATCCCTTTGAACTTTCTATTCTTTTCACTGCCCCCTTCCCCAGCCTGACGGATGCTGTGTTTATCTCTCTTTGTTGCAAATTTGCTCTCTACGTTTTTTTAATTAAGATTAATTAAAATTGGATATCTCACCTTTGAAAGAGAATTCAAACACATCATCAGAAAAACAAGAAAGAAAGCAACCTTTTTCCTCCTTACTTGTGTGTTTTTCTTCGTATGTCAGAATGGCGCTCAACTTGGACTTTTCTTTTTCACAACTGCCCCTGTTGTTGTAATGTTTTTACCCTCGTGTATCCTTTTCATCCAGCAGCTCCTCTGTCTCTATTCCAATTTCATCATAAAGACTCCAAAGCAGAGCCACTTCTGTCTGTCGGCTCAGTTGTAAACACTGTTGAGGTAAGATCTATGAGAGCTGACTGCCAGAACCTTCCCGCTCACTAAGCCCAAGATAAAAAACGTGTACACTCATCGCCGCACCTTCTCATATTACCTTTTATGGCCTTGCTTCTTAGAAAGTCTTCTTCATACACTTGCATCAGCTTTTAAAGTGCTTTGCATCATTCACCTGAGTCAGGGCAGAAACTAGATTTTTTTGCAGGCGAGGCTCCTGTGCTTACCACATAGGCCAAAGTGTAAAAATGCGAACTGAACAAGAAAGAGGAGTCCAGTTGGACAGTTTCAAAGTGTCTGCAGTGGTGTTTGCAGTTCTCACTTGCTAGACAGGAGTTAGTGTGCACACCAGAATTGAGGTGTTATGGGGAAGATAGGCCAGTTAGATTTGTGGTAGTTAAAGTAAAAGTGATAGGGCATTACTTTCTTTATTTAATAAGCAGTTTTTCTTGCTGCTTTGCCATTTTTGATTTTCTTGTGGCTCTTCTCAGTGTGGTTTCTTCATCAGTTAGGATTGTTTGTAGATTTGACCCATGTGTATTCTTGTGGACTGGGATCAGTGGTCACATGTAAGGTTTGACTGGTATATTGGACTGATGCTGGCTTTATATTGTCCTATCAACAGCAAGAGTTCAGTCAGTTTGTCCGTCCTTCTGTTTGTCCAACCTTTTGATCCAGTGCAAGTTAGGTTTGACAACAACTGGCCAGATTGCAGGTAACTAACCTTGATTCTAGCACCAAATTTCCCTTCACCAAGACTTTGATAAAAGACAAGGTTTTGGCTGGATTTAGATGAAATTTACTTTGGATATTGAGGCTCAGTAGATTGAATTTTGGTGACCGTTTGACCTTTTTGTGTGAAAAATCTTCACTTCTACAAAATATAGGGCTGGGGTTTGGACCTCATTTGGACCATCATTACTTTTTGGTACTGACTTTGGTACTGAAAGCTGACATCAAATGTCTGGTCAGATTTGTAATCTTACTTATTCTATGATCAAACAGTTTCTGATCAAAATTTATACTTTAAGACCATATTTTATTTAGGCAAAGTCCTTGTACAGCTGCTTGTGTTAAGACTGCATTTAACTTTTAAGTTGTTTGGCTGGTTGTTTGGAAAAATGTCTATATTCAACTACGTAAGGTATCAATAAAAGCATCATTTTGGTATCTGCACCAAAATTCAGCCCTTGATACAGTAAAGCAAAGTCTAATAGGCACATTTATGCTTCAGAGAACCTTTCTCTGTACAAAAAGGAAAGGGTCTAAACTGTTGGACACAACATATCGCATAATCTAGAAGGCAGATTGCCATGAAATTTGTTAATGAATAAACATTTTTTTCCTGTCGTCGTGGCCTTTCCTTATGCACCGTGCTTGGGACAAACAGCTTTACATATTTTGGACAGTACTTAATCACAAGTAAAAAATAGTAAGGCAGAGTTTCTTCATGCAGTGCTGTCATGCTCAAACTCTGCACTGATACTAAGCAGATGTACAAGGCACTTGCCATCTGAAAGTGACCTCTCCATTGTGAGGGAGAGCAGTGTGGTGCTGAATACAGAGCAGATTTACCTGTAAGTGTAGTGAAGAAAGTCAGAGATTCTACTTAAAAACGTTGACTAGAGTTTGATTAGAGGATGGGAAAAGAACTGACTGCCCATACAAGAAAAAAATATTGTATATAAAGATTTCTGCATAACAGATCTTCATAACCTAACAAAATAATTCATGAGAGCTTCTCAATCTGGGTTTCCCCTCTGAAAATATCTGGATTCCCTACAACTATTATTTTAAGTGAAGGTTTGAGCAAATGTCAGGGGACTGATTTTCACGCCTACTTTACTGACCACATTTTCATCAATCTTGCACTGACAAGGAACCACATCAAAGATGGATACTGAACTCGAACTATACAGTTAAGGTGAAACGTGTGCGTCCTTTAAAACTGGTAGCGTTGAAATGTGATCAGCATGCTCATGCTGTTATGACAAAATCACAATCCCAGATGTTGGAACATTTACCAGATTGAGATTTTCATCTGTTTTTCCCTCTGAATGCACCCTTTTTATTCATTTTAGTCCAGTATGCTCACTCATCCCACTATCTCCTCTGTATTTTAGCAGAGTGCCATCCTCACCTCTAGAGGTTTAAAAATATCTGACCTGCAGCAACCCTGGTTATCTCCTTGCTATGGTCATGCACACCTGACTTGGCTGGAAGAGGAAACTTAAATGACACCATGTTTGTATCATTCCCAGTTAGTAGTGATGGCGGGAGGAATGGGTGTTAATTAAGCAGAATGTAATGTTATCTTTGCTTAAATTTTAGTAACTTGACATGTTAAATGTCCATTTCAAAAAGAGATTTTTCTTCATCTATCCAGAGGTCATAGCGGGCTTTCTACCTCGAAAGGTCCAGAAAAGATGTCAAGGTGGTGTGGTGTTCTGTCAGGAAAACGCTCACAAAGTGCAGAATCTCTCAACTGCATGCTAAAAGCAAGTTCATGTCTATTTTTAGGCAGCCTGAGCTTCTGATGCATTTCTGAGTGTCACTACAGTGTAACTTTTGAAGACTCAAGAGAAACCGATTAAGCGGAGTTCTTAACAAACAGTTGCGAGCACTAAAGTGGGTTACAAGGGCATGATGTTTGCAAACTGATGTGTCTCAGTGCCTGAAAAACGGGCAAAATCTCAGGGTGGATGGTGCTGGAGTGACTGTGTTCGGGTGGCAGATGAAAATAAGACATCACTACCTTCAGGCTGATAACTAGTCTGAAACTGACACAACATATTTTGTCTTACATTTTAAAACATATGTTTGCAGCTGCCATTTGCTTAAGCAGTGCAGGTTTGTTGTAACTCTATTGTTTCACAGTTACCAAATGGCATATTTGGAAGCTATATCAACAAGCCAAAGAAAGTTCTTTCCTGTATTAGTCTGAATAATACCAAATCTCAAAGGATTTGCTAAAGCGCTGGGGATCAAAAAGTCATTATTGGTAATTAGCAGGAGCAGCTGGCACAGCATCGCAAACTGGCAACGATCTTGAAGCTGGTTAATGGAAATCCATTTTCTACATTTACTATGGAAAATGGCACCTGTTTATTCTACATGAAGAATTTTGCCATGTAGAAAGACATGTGAGAACCATCTGGAAATCAAATTTGACACATATATTTAGAATAGATTGACATCATTTGTTTTGCTGCAGCAGTTTAGCAGTCTAGTTATTGTCTTTGTGAAGCATATTGTATCTTAAAAAAAAAAAAAAGTTCTTCAGAGAGAGTTATGAGAACTATTATGACACTAACAGCTTAAACTCTTAGGTCAACATTGTGTTGAGTTCATGTGACCAACAGTAATCAGCAAGGCTCTGATCTCTTGTGCTTTAGTCATAGGAGAAGAAAATATTTATGTGATTATACAATTATCATAGTAATCAGCTGTGATCAAATTGGATCAGCAACCTAAGCTTTTCTAGGTCCTCATATATATAAAAAAGGGCCTTTAAAGTTTGTAAGGAACAATTGAATTTGCATTGAAGATAGTACAACACATTCTTTAAGTCCAAGAAAATAATGGCAAAATCATGGAAAAGATTGACAACTTTTTTTCAGGCTTGTGTTCCTTTTGAGAGTTTACCCAAAAGAGGACTTTATTTCCAAGTTGAATCTTATGAAATAACACTCCTTAGAGGGGAAGTTTGGGAAGAAGGCCAAGAGATTTGCAGGCGAAAGGAGACTACGAAGGTTACGGATATCTCTACAAAGCTCAGTGAAAATAAACTTACTTTTTATCTAATTTAATAAAACTATTTCATTACTCACATAATGAAAAGTGATCTGTATTCAAACCAGTATTTATATTATCCATGCTACTTATTTTTATTTTTATACAAGCTAATATTAAGGTTTACACTTTTATAGAACAGTGCAACCACAGACTACTTTAAGACAGTTCAAGCTGGTTACTCTTATATTCAGGCTTTACAACTGTGAGGCTTGTAGGGGAAGTGTTGTGGGTTCATGTTAGGGAATGGGGCCTCCAGGAGGAAATACCTCAGCCTGCTCCAAATGTTCTCCAAAAGAAATGGCATTCTCTCCTCTTAAAAGCACAAGTGCCTCCACAGCTAAAGGAGGCACTTTGAATTGAACTACATTCTTAGTTTGTAGCTTTTTAACAAGCTAAGACGTCACGCTTACTTAAATATAAAACTGGGAGAGAGACTGTTGGTGAGAGAGAGAGAGAGAGAGAGAGAGAGAGAGACTGTCGGTCAGAGAGTGGACTGTTATCACAGATGACATCATGCTTCAGAGGAAGAACATCTGCGCCTTGTGCCTGAGCAGAAACTAAATGTACCATCTCTGTTCACTGCATGTTACTAAATCCTCTAATCCTCCCTCATTGAGAAACTGCTCTACCACTTCTGAAGTTTTTTTTCCTCCCTTGCCTATGTCACAAGGCAAACTGAGTATCTGTTTCGCAAAAGGCTGTGGAGATCCTCCTTCAAGCCTCTTTCACAGGCTATCATGTGGGCTGTCTGTGACTGTCCTAGTTAGTCAGGCTTTGCAGTGATGTCAGGGTCCCCAGTGCTGGATGCTGGGCCGGGAAAAATTCTCCAATAATTACAACCCTCGTTCAGTACCAGGCTTTAATGTCAGTACCCCCCTCCTTTTTTCTTGGCCCGATGGATTTGGGGTTTTCCTTCCAACTGTCACTGACAACTGGTCATGTCCACATGGTGAAGTGCTTCCATCCTCTCCACATCGCAGCCAGCTAACAGACGAGCAGAATGGGAGGTACAATAACACTAAGATGCGACTAATTGGGACGCTGAGTACTGGAGTTAGACATGCCCATCAGCAGTGCTTTAGTACACGGAAAAGATCCAGTTACACTTCCATGCATGAGAAGCTTGCTGTGCTGTATCATCATATGTAACTTAAACTTGCAGCAAACAATCTTTTGATTTGCACACACATCTGTGTCTGTCCAAAATAATTGTGCCTTAGTGAGTTGTAAGACTGCTTAAAGGTATACTATGCAGGATTTTCCCAAAAAACAGTGTATAGACTTGTACCAAAGTAATCCCTCTCAATCATCACTTGAAGTGTGTGGTGGTGTCTGTATCTACAGAGACTCTGCCTGTATTTTCTTATTTTCTTATTATTTTGATGTGTTCTGGACGTTTCTGGGCCTCAACCTTTGGGCAGTGGGCAGGGTGTGAGGTAGGGACTTGTAGTGTAGCAACCAGGTTACATGGCTGTCTCCGTCTCTCTCCTCTGCTCTGCTCTCTGTCTCTGTGCCATGGATGTATAAAGAGCTGCAGGTCTGTGTGTCTGCTTGCCTGAGGGCGGGGCCGAGCTACACATACACAGAGCAGAGAGGCCACAGCGGACAGGATGAAATGGAAGGACAAAATCTAGCAATGCCAATGAATTAACTTTTGTGAGGATGCTGCTTTTCCTTGATAGTACACTGAACATCTTTGGGTTTTCGTCTGTCAGTCGGACAAAACGACATGTAAAGATGTTGAGTGGGCTTTAAGAAACAATTTTCATACAACTTATAGATCAAACAGTTATTTGAGAGAATAATCAGCAGATTAATCAGTAATCAGTTCCAACCCTTGTTGAATCAGCTACAGGCAGTTGTAGAAAGGCATCATATCTTTCAGAGGGTTGTAAGCCAAACAGGTTAAGAACCATTTGACCTGTACTGACAACAGTAGCTTTCTAAGAAGTAAGATTTAGTTTTTTAAAGCATATTTAGCAAGATGGTTGTGTAAGTGATCCCCTGGATCCATGGGATTAATCCCTCCATTGTTTTGTTATATACAAAATGATTATTAGTCTTTCAGTCATCAGTTCCTGGCATCCGGAAACATAGTGATGGTATTTGCATCCCCTGCTGAAGCCCATTGTTTGTTGTTGTGTAAGTGTTTGCATCCGTGTAGCCAGTGTCAGGTAGTTTTGGACAGCTTTGTTGTTGTCATTGGTTGAGGCCAGTCTCCTGTACAGTGAGGGACCTTTTTGTGTTGTTTAGGAGTCCCTCGTCTGTGCAGGAAGTTGGTATGCAGGACACAAAGCCCCTTTTAAAACAAATCATTCCATCCAGAGCCACTCAGGAGAATAATACACTCAATAGCGTACCACTTCCGTGGCTGGCATAGTCATGGGAGGCAACAAAAGCCTCAGGGTAGTGATTTAGTGAGAACCTGATCCTGGAGCATATGGCCTCAGTCAGTCCCAGAGCAGGCCAGCAGGCAGAGTGTTTGGTATTATAGGCTGCCCTGGGCTGAGGCCTCTCTATCTTCTCTTAGTTCTGTGAAAACCACCTCGCCTCTGAAGACACAACACCGGCTGCCAGGATAAGTGAAATAGTGAAATAGTCCTTTTCTATTGAAAGACAGGTAACAGCTGATGTCAGAGAGTCATGTGGGCTGTGGGCATGCAGAGTCCATGCTTGTGCTCGCCACACTGGGTAGTTCAGTCTTGGCCGAGTCATAAGGCAGTCAGAGGCAGTTTTGTGGGATATTCTACCCCCCCCCCCCCCCCAAAAAAAAAGATGCATTTGTATATGGAGCCCCTTGGAGACAAAATGGAAGATGAGCCGTGTCCAATGACTGCACAACAAGAAACCTGGGGTCTGGAAACTGAGTGACTTCTCACAAGTTTTCGTTGAATATTATGATAAATTACTCCTGTCATGCTCCCATTCTACCGGAATAATCTTGTAATCTGTCAACCTCATCTGAGATCACTTGTCATTTGTGCACCTGATGTCAACATAACAGTCTCTAACAAAAAATGTCTTAGTGTGAAGAGTACAACAGTTCTAGGATTTTAAAAGTCTTGCAGTTTGCACTAGGTTTAAGGCGACATAGTGGGAGAGGATTTTGTGGGTAGGATGTTAAGTGCAGCTCTTCAGTGCATTTGTTTTTCTGTTTTACAGTAACTGTTCTTCTGTATCATGTCCATGCATGCTTAAGTAGCCTGCTCTTTTTAGCCTCCTGGCCCTTTGCCCAAGCAAATGGATTTTGTCTTGTAAAATCTGTCATCTGGTCCATGCAACCCCCACATCTTCTTGCCTCCATTCTTTCCGTAAGTTTGATCTTTACTACGTCTGCAACCCACACCTTTCTGTGGAAGCAGCACGTAAAGCTTGAGATTTGCACAAGATGACTCACAGGTAGCTTTTTCTTATATGGCAGAGTCATAACGCAGACTCTGCATCACATATGATTGGGTTCCAGTTTGCAGAAAGGCCCTGTACTTGCTAAATGCACCCTGCTGTTTAAAAGCAGCTTTTTCACAAGACTGTCATATGATTCAGTTTTCTGCCTGAAGTTCACCTCCACTCCCCCAAGTCTCTGGGTGGCTCTGTTCTCAACTGCCTTGCTACAGGAAATTTAAGCCCGGCCCAGCAGTTTGGGCTGACCATCAAGCTAACCTTAGCGCACAGGGCAGATCAAGGCAGATCGATGAGCAGCATCCAGCAGGTGTAAACAGCTTTGGCTCTTGTACTTTGCTTTGGCAGAACTTCTGTCTCAGTTTAATCTTTGTTGAGATGTCAGCAGGTTAAAGGATACAACTGTTTGGGGGATTCATTCATACATGCAGCGAATGTCATTATCTTACATTATTCTAACTAATTCTAATTCATAATTTCCCCCTACATCAGAAATAAGTTTGTTTTGCAATTGGTTTTTGATATAATTTGTTGTTTGCTTCAACAGCATGAGCATAACGTTTTGTCCCATCAGTAGTTTGTATTTCTTATTGGCTTTGTTCTAGTTTTTATCATTTCTACATGGACCTTGTGACTGTCAGCTGAAGTGCTAATGTAAGATCCAGGTGATTTATTTAATGCTACTGATTCGAAGGTATGTTTTTAAAATGAGACAAAAAACAAGATAAGACAGAATAGACTTAACCAGTCCCAGTCAAAATTAGGGCTGACCTGACTCAGGATTTTCACAGTCGACTCAGAGCCGGCACTTCAGACCAATGCATCAACTCGGATGGGAAGAGGGAGTTCTTATAGGCCTACATACAACATTACATTATTAATTTGTTTCTTTGTTCAGTACAGCCTCCTATGAGAAATATTATTCATGTCTCCGTCCAGTTACCGCAGTTGTAGTAAAACCGCCCCATTCTGCCCTCACACAGCCAACATGAGTCTCATGTTTTACCTGTAAGACTCGTGTTTTAATGCTGTTGTTTATCATTTGTGACGTGAAAACATCATATTTCCACACAGTCAGAGAAATAAAATGATGTGTCCTGGTATAAATCCAAGCGCACCACGGAGCGTCTCTCCTGCTGGCTGCTGACAGCGCTGTCAGCTGAAGAGTCAATCACACTGGACGGTGGAGACGCTGGTATGTCTGTTTAAACAGTAGTTTAGCAGACTTTGCTGCATTTACCTCCGGAGCTTGGAGCAGGAAACACAGTGTGTCGCTCTGAATTGCACTGTCAAGTTTCCATTATTCTTTGCTGTCTCCATTACAGTTATGTATTTAAGTTATTTAGAGACAAGAAACTGAAAAAATGTGAGTCAACTCGACTTATCAACTGATGCATTGACTCAGCGACTTTTAGCCCTAGTCAGAATATACCATCACTTTGTTGGTGGTTCATGGTAAGTTTCTCATCACATGCTCTGGCTGGCTTTATTATCAGCTGCACCTTTGCCAGAGCTGGCTGTCTTTTGTCTCATTAGCTGCTTGTTCATCCCTTGGTGCTGCAGAATGGTTGGTTGCATCAGTCACCCCATCTAATCTGATAATGTCTGCTACAGTAACTCTCCCTGTTGTGACTACATACAAGCAAACTCTACGCTTCACTTTGTTTATGTTTGCTTTCCCTGACTTTGAGGTCTGCTATCTTTTGTTTACTGTCCTCACAGGGACACACAGGTTTAACCTGCGTGAATAAGTGTACTTTTGGTGTTTATGTTGCATTGTTGTCACAGCAACACAATTTCTAAGACCCATTTAAATGTAATGTTGATGCATTTTTCAATGAAAGCCTTTGTACCCACTGGTCACTTCAACTCCCCTCCCCTTCTGTTCATTTCCAATCCAAATCCATGCTGTTTTTCAGCTGACCTAAGGTAACTTGTTGAGCAACAAGCGCGCCATTGTAGATCCTTCCTTTCTCCTCCCCAGCCGGTGGACTTTGATGCACACCACTCAGTGACTCAGTGAACCCGTCCTAATGAGACGGACTGTCCCATCACAGTGTCCATTCAACCAAAGAGGCACACAAGGCAGTGAGAACAGCTACTGGCACCCCAGCTGAACACCTCCGTCCCTGTCAACAGGCTCTGCTCCTACACCTGAAATCCCACTTAACACTGAAAATCTGCTCTCAGTGAAATTTCAGCTTCATGTCTCATTCTTATAAAACCTTGTTGCATTTCATAAAGCTGCCGGCTTCATTCACTCCAGGATTAGTCCCAGTTGGAGTTAGGCCAATGCTAGCTAAATGAGCTTAGCCTACTTGCTCATGACACCAGTTAGCTGCTGTTAAAATATAATCTCTTACAAATCTTTTATTACACCTTATCTGTTGTGATTGACACACATTTTTCTTCCTTAACTTTTAAGAGAAGCTGAGTGTGTATGGTCCTGTTGTCAGCTATGCTATGTTTTGTACTTCTTTATGCACCACATTCACACTTGGCATCATCACCAGTCTTCCACTGTTGTCCACTGAGCAGCACAACCGCACTACTTAGGCATGAAATGTTGGTTCACGAGCAGTGAAACAGAAATTGGAAATTTGAGTGGGGAAAAAGAAGCCTGTAATGGAAAATTAGACCAACCATGTCAAGTTTTCTTGCTAGACAAACCTCAACCCTAAAATGTCTTTGCAATTGTCATGTAAGGCTTTCTTAATGGTCAATAGGCAGTTTTTCCACATAGGATGACCCTTTACAGTGTTTCCCCTAAGTTGACTGCTTTGGGAGGAGTTTAACAGTAACGTAATGAGTGTCGCTGTCGTCAGCTCGAGTAATGTTATCTTCACTTCACCTGATAACCATAACCCGATAAATTCATTATCCTGCATGAAAAGAACTCAAGTATGCTGATGTAACACTAACTTGTCATCTCCTGTCTTTTCAGGAGGCTTCTCAGTGGTGTTTCTGGCTCGTACGCACAGCGGAGTCCGCTGTGCTCTGAAAAGGATGTACGTCAACAACGTCCCGGACCTAAATGTCTACAAGAGAGAGATCACTATCATGGTGAGAGCAGCATCACAGTGTTTGGTTAGAGTTGTTATCTCTAAGCTTAACTGAAGTCTTCCTGCTTGTCTTCATTGCTTTTATATTTCAAACATGGTCATTACACACCAGTTTTAAATTACACAAATAATAATCAGGCAACAGGAAATTAAGATATTATCACTGGTGATAAATTGTGCAGCTTCAGTTGTGGTAATATTTGCATGAGTTGGGACTTGTACACAAGTAATAAGACTTTAAATAAAGTATTAGCTCATCTTTTGCTGATCTACACACCATTATATTCCCCTGTTCTGCTTCAGTGTCAAACTACTTTCCTGGCTGGAAAACAGATTTCTCTCACCTTTTGTGCAGTAAAGACACAGTGCTCATTATCTAAACATTTCATGAGGGCACTCTCAGTTTTGAGGTATTTAATGTAAGCACATAATTCCTGTTTCAAATGGGACACAAGCCCTAATAAAAAACACTTGCTCTCATAAATCACAATGCATATTGTATAAACAGCCTCATTCCATCTTCATAACCCATCCTGTTTTGCAGCATTGCCAGTCTGGCAAGAGCAAAAGGTTTTTGGCTGTGTGCTGGGTGACATTGTAGTAAGACACCTGGTCCATTGACAAATACTTTTAAATCTGTCTTACAGAACTGGCACTCACATGATTATAACACATTATTCAAGGTGTTTTATGCCATTCAAAGTTAAATATCCTCATCTACCAGACATCTACGACTTGGACAACAGCAGATGTCTCGCCTTGAACATTTGACCCCAGTGTGTCAGTGAACAGCTCACTCTGAGCTGTTTGGCCAGCTTTGTCTGTCTGTTCACTGTCTCATCCTCTGGAACAATATGTAATACTCACCCACACAGACCCACACACACAGCTGACCTTAAACATTGACACAGTTCGGGCCTTTTGGCACGTTGCCTTAGGTGTGTCGGTTTCCACAACACACAGCAGTCTCTCTGCTCATGCTGGCATTTAACCACCAACAAACACAAACACTGTGATGCTTTAATCCAGAGAATGAATCAAGTTTTGTTGCTTGCACCACATAAAAGACATGAAGAAACAGCAAAGCATTATTCCAGACTGCACTTTGCCCTGCTTGATTTTAAATTGTACATTCAGAAGCAGCGGACCACTAAACAAATAAAACAAACCCTATACAAGTTCAAACATGCGTACTCACCAGCAATAACACAGAGGGATAAAAGTATGTGTTCACAATCCTCACGTATACTCTTTGTAATCGCCCCAGTAGGTTGTTTATTAAGAGCTCATTTAATTCTGGAAATACACGTTTCTCCATCTTCAGTGGGATTTTCCTGTCTTTCTGCTCATTACTGAATATTTCTATCTGTCCTGATCACTGCCATGTTGTCATCCCGTCCGTAGAAGGAGCTGTCAGGCCATAAGAACATTGTCGGCTACCTGGACTCCACCATCAATGCTGTATCAGACAGTGTCTGGGAGGTCCTCATCCTCATGGAGTATTGTAAAGGTGAGTGTGTACAAACAATACAAACATGCTCCGAAGCCATGATATGACCGCAATGTTTTATATTAATTTATAATATATATGTTCAACTGTATTGGATTTGTTCTTTTTTTTAAAAACATTTATCACTTCATGTTTCATTTGAATTAGAGGTAGTTATTTTGGGATAAATAAACTAAAGGAAGCCAAACTTTAAAATGCTTTGTTGCAGCCTCTGTCCTTTTTGTGGCCCCTGTATTGATCGTGGCAGCTCACAGGATCAGCTTGTCGTTTTGGAAGGCTATTTTGAGCAGTTTTGCCCTCATTGGACACGTTTACATGCACACATTACTCTGGTTACTGAGAATAATCAGCTAGATGAAGCCTTTAGAAGGTGATTTTATTGTATTGTTTAGCAAACAAAAACCTTTTTTGGCTTGAATGTTCGGTATTCATGTTAATGTCCTTGAATCACCGTGCTGAGTGTAAGCAGAAGCTATTGTCATGTACTCAAACAACACATGCCATTTCTTTTTTTCATGTTTGTGGCTTTGGTTACACAAAATATGGCCTTAGCTGACTTATACAGATAGCAAAAGACCTGAGGCATTTAGATGCCATTTGCTATATTGAAAAAATCAGGTCAAGTTCTGCTGAAGGGTGTGATACAGATTTATACAGGACTGAAACTGAAAACAATCCCACTTGGAAAATTTAGTTTTGCGAGGGGGCAAAACACCAAACATGCTGGCTTGCGCTTGTTTCCCAGCTTGAACTGA
This sequence comes from Scomberomorus guttatus, assembly GCA_038419695.1. Taxonomy (NCBI): domain Eukaryota; kingdom Metazoa; phylum Chordata; class Actinopteri; order Scombriformes; family Scombridae; genus Scomberomorus; species Scomberomorus guttatus. The sequence continues at coordinate 31,099,597 of CM076450.1, read as the reverse complement.
TCACTTGTGTCGAGTCTTAAAGCTGTCCTACCCTCTTTCTCTTTCAGCGGGTCAGGTGGTGAAGCAGATGAACCAGCGGTTAAATGTGGGCTTCAGCGAGGCTGAGGTCCTCCACATCTTCTGTGATACCTGCGAGGCAGTGGCCCGCCTGCACCAATGCAAGACCCCCATCATCCATAGAGACCTCAAGGTAAAAAGGATTTTACCCTTCCTCCTTTCCTCCTTCCTTCCCATCAGGAGGGCAATTTGATCTAATGGCTAGATTGTCAAACTAGGATGGCAACTTATATCATGTGTTCCATTATTGTTTATATTTCTTGATTATTTTCACATCTCATATTCCTTGTTTTGTCTGACCAACAGTCAGAAACTCAGAATATTCAATTTACAAAGATATTTAATAGAGTAAAGCACAAAATCCTTACGTTTTCTTTTTTTTGTGCTGAGTGATTTATCGATTGATTAATTGTTTCTAACCTTCACAAAAATTGAAAAGGAATCACATTAAAAATGTCCTCTAAAAAAACACTAAAATCCAACCTGCTGGATCACTTTGAGTTCTTCTGACTAAAAACGAAACATGTAGTATAATTCAGAGTAACAGCTTGTACGTGTTTGTTCAGGTACATTCACTGTTATTAAAACCCTGTAGATCTGGAAGGTCTTGCAAAGGAAAAAACATAATATTCCTGGAAGCAGGAACAGAATCGGAATATCAGTGATTTAAAGAAACGTGTGTCACCTAAAAACTTCACAGAAACTTCCCACAAGCAATGTCTCAATACTAACAAATACTACAGAAATGTGTTTCCTTCCCCCAAATGCCTACAAAATCATGAGGACAGTCTTGCTGATTGCCACTTGTACAGTTATTTATTAAATTTAATGTCAGATGATGTTTGAAAAACTTGGTGATGAAAATCTGCTCAGTCAGCAGAAGAAATAAAGCTTGGATTTCACTTCGCTGCTCGTTCTAACTCCTCTGCTTCCTCTTATGCTCCCCCACTTCCTTTGCTAGCTTGCTCTTATTTCCTTTCCTTCCTGTAGTCCGACGACCCCCGTTTGTTGCTCATCCACCTCTATTTCCTCTTCCTCCTCTCCTCAGAGCACCAAACAAACCCTTTCTGCAGTATCCAGACCATCTTGAAATTCCTCAGTGACTTCCAGCTAACTTGATTTTTAGAATAGGTTTTCAAATAACAGGTGGCTACGAGCCAGATTTACCCTTATTTTGCTGATGCTCGGAGGCCGGTGGTAATTTCCCAGCCTGGTTGAATCCTCCTCAGAGCCCCATCAGTGGGCTGCTGTACTCTGACCAGTTGGACAAGCCTCTAAACAGTGTGGTCCCTTCAGCTCCACAGGCCTGTCCTCTGTTCGCTGTCTATCTGTTCAGCCTACATGGCTTACATAACATTGCAGGGACACAAAAGACCAAGGGGGCCCAGTCACGCATCGCCAGGGGAAGTGAGAGTGCAAAAAAGCCCCTTAACCCTGAGCTGTCAACAGTATTGAGACACTCTGTGTTGCTTTCATTAGCTCAGTTTTTCCTTGGACAGTCTTTTTATCTCGGCCCTCTTTTTGGTCTCTCCTCTTTTTCTGTCACACCTTCCACAAATGCCTTACTGCCTTTCTATTTTCAGACATTGACTTTTTACATCTACATCTATGCACTTGCTGTACTTTCAACCTCTTTCATCTTTGTTGTCCTTTTTCTTTTGTCATTTTATGTCTTCCTATCTTTGCTTCTTGTTTCCCATCTTTAAATTCTTTGGTTAAGTCATTCAATCACGCTGATTTAGTGTTGTTACTCTGGATTGCCTTAAATTTCTCTCAGCTGTGGCCCTAAAATAAAAGAATTAACTGAAAGCCGAGCTCTGAAACATACAGAAAGGCTGGACTTTACTCCCAGTCTTTACTGAAACCCGCCTATAATATACAAATAAGGGACAGATCTGTTTACAGACTGACATGTTACTGAAATTTGCCTTCCCTCTCTCAGGCCACAGAACAGCTATGATGAAAATCCTGTGGTAGAATTACTGTAATGAGGGCTTGTCTCACTACTCCATCACTGTATGTGGATGTGGGATTTGGGAGTTTTTACAAGCGACATTAATTGTTGTCTTTGCCTAATATGATGTAATCAGGGATGAGCTACAGATTGTTTGTTTTGTTCATCTGTCTGTCACAAAAAATGTCAGGGTTACAGCGGGTTACATATGATTTTGATGTAACTTTGAAATGATGCGTCTCACTCACAACTGCAGTTTGGTTTGTGTGAGTTACATGTTTTTTTTTAGTTTTTTTTTAATGTGTGTGAAATAGGGTTGTTTAGGATGCAGACTTTCCACAGAGGGCAAGGCATCCAGTTGGTCATTGTCAGACCAGCTCTACACATGAAAACCTACAGGAAAGCATAGAAATAGCAGCAGCAGCACTTTTAGGGTTGGTTTATGCTCAATAATGACAAGTTCATGTATACAAGTGTTTAGTGAAAAAGTCTGCCTTCATAGACAGGGGGCAGACGTGATATCATTTAAATATGGGGACAACGTCACACATTTTCAGACAGTCCCTCCTGGAAGGCATTCATAGAGTTGCTCTTAGTTGTTCATATGAAAAGTGACAAATAGTTGTGTCAAGAATGGGGGAAAATGACCCAGAGATAGAAGTTTATAATCCTGGCTCATTTCTCACCTCTGCACAGCTGGCCAATCACGATGTGAAGAGGGTGTGAATGCTGGATTATCGGTTTTGGAACTGGCCTTACACAGCCTCCCAATCTGACATTGGAATTATGTGGTGGGAGGCGGGTTTCCAAAGCCTTTCGTCTATCTGACAAGCAGTTCTGACAAAGTATACTGGCCCCTTAAACCTGCAGATGTAGTCATACCAGGAGGACAGTCTGCAGGGTTAAAATGTAGAAAATAAACCCTAAAACAGACAAGCAGGACCTATATAAAAGCAAAAACTACAGTTATAACATTGATTTCCCCACAGGTGGCAAAAGTGTCAAATTGGCAGAAGATATTTCATCTCCTTGTCTGTAGAGACAGGGGTAGACACACCAGTATGTCTACCCCTGCATTGCTAAACCAGTGCTGCTGTTACTTCTCTTGTCTGTGGGCGGCACAGGTTGGACTGAAAATGCAGATCTGAAACTGCAGTTTTGTGATCGGATGATATTGGTTGGGCCTGGTTTCAAATGTTTCCATCAATAACACTGTGTGCTTGTTGTTTTTATGTTTTGCATATGAGCCACAAATTAACCTGTTAAAAACAAAGTGACCTAAAACTGCATATATGATATGCAGTTTTTTTTTTTTTTAATTTTTATCCCATAAACCTCTATCTGTTCCTTCCCCAGGTTGAAAACATCCTTCTGAATGACCAGGGCAATTATGTACTGTGTGATTTTGGCAGTTCCACTCACAAAGTTTTGCAGCCACATAAAGATGGTGTGACCGCTGTGGAGGACGAGATTAAGAAGTAAGTCTTAAGTCAGTCGAAGAAATTGAGCCACTGTGGCTGGTAAATGCCAGATATTTAACTGCCAATTTGCTGTTCTGCCTGCCAGCTGGAGTTTTAGGATGGGACCTCAGATTTATGTTTTACTTGTTACAGTGGCTAGAAACGTAGAGGAACTAAAACCATTATCAAAAATGCCCGCATATAACCACATTAAATTATGCAGAAACCCAGGAACATTTTTAAAAACTCCCTAACTTTATCTGTATCTTCATCGCAGGCACTTAGTTTCAGTTTTAGTTCTCACCCACCCAGAAGTCCCTCCTCCTGAGATCGTACTATCTATTGCCACTTTCTACAGGTCTCTGTGCTGTAAAGTGCAAAAATAAAGCCATTGCCATTGTTAGCAGTTAGTTTCTAAAAGGCTATAACTAATCAAGCTGTGACATTCACACTGAATTCATACCACTTTTAGCCTGGCCGAATACTTCTAACTAAACCATTTGTGGCGTGTTGCCAAAGGGGTTGTGAAATAAAGTGTTGCACGCAACCGACTGTAACTTGGGACCTGTTATTTGTGTTCACAAACCTTCCAGATTGAGCTTGCAAGTCCCTCTGGAAAGCAGATACAGCTCAGTTCCTCAAAACAATGCGTTTGCAGCCCAATGCATATTTTGGTTTACTTGCATAGTCCCATGACACTGCTGCAGATGATGGTCTACTGGGAGGTGGTGAATGTTGGCTGGACCACAACGGCGGGGCCAGGCGTATAAACACGAAAGTTGGTGACAGAGTGACTGACTAAATGATTGAGTGATGAAGGTAAACCATTGATTGGCTGAAGGCGACTGAAGCTTGGGACAGCCAAGTATCCCAGAATGCATTATGCACCACGAGATTTTGAGCCAGGCTAAAAGCTGTAAAAGCCAGGCTGTTGTAATTTTCGCTGTAGGACTGTTAATATGTCCATTTATTAAGTTTTAATATTTTTTTCAGGCGAGAAAGATTAATTCTAACAATTAGTTAGTATGAATGTAAAATGAAGCTTTATGTTTTTGCTGGGCAGAACAACAGTGCTGCCTCTGGCGCTCTGTATGTACAGATATCATCACATTTCAATAAATATAAATGTATTAAAATGAACAGATCTGTCTATATTAAATTTAGTTTTATTTTATTAAACTACATAAGCTTGTAATTTTATTAGAGCTACATTAAAGACTGAATAACATAATTTACTGCATCTCTCTGTCAGTGAGGTTATTGTGGTATTGAGAGTCGTATGTCAAATTGGCTTCAGTCAAAGCCCAACGTGCCTCCCGGAGGCTTGGTCGCCACATGTCACCACTTCCTGTATCCGTTGTTTCAAATTAAAGGCCCTCTAGCGTTTCATACACAGTGCAGCCATATACAGTGTTTTTAACTAGTCTTAGGTCACAACCTGTCACTTTGGCTTTGTGGTGTGTTGTGCAGTTCTACTGTATGTATTGTATTTGCATAGCGTCAAATCACAGCAGTCTGGTCAGATCTGGCCTGTAAACTTTATCACATTTATAGCTGCAATAAAGTACAATGTGTGGCGCTTATCGACAGTATACGACTGTGTAAACTTTCATTCTTCATGACACTGGTTACACAAACCAACAAGCTTCTGAACTGTGACTCATTCAGACTAACTAACTACTTACCTGTAGATCAAACGGTCTTCTCACTTTCATAACTCAGCTGGGTTTATTCCAAACACATCCAGCTGCTGACTGTTATCAGAATGACTTTAAGTGAATAGAAAACTAAATGAAATGTTTGCCTCTCTGTTAGTGAAATATGAAGTAGAAGTATTCAGAACCTTTACTTAGGTTCATTTAACAACACCAAACACCAAAATATAAAAATATTCCATCACATGTTAAAAGTCCTGCAATCAAAATTTAACAGAAAGTTTACTATTATTATTAATGGTGCATTAATATGTTAGCATCATTTCATTTTGTAGCTGGTTGATGTTGAGCTATTTAACTTTTTATTTTTTACGCTTTGGTTGTGTAATCATCATATTTCATAAGTGCATCATATGTTTTGTATTTACATATCATTACAAATAACTATATATTTCTACAGTTATAATATTTCCATTTTAAATTTAGTGGAGTAGTATAAAGTAGCATTAAATGATGTACAAGTACCTCAAAATTGTGCTTAAGTAGAAGTCCATGAACTTAGTTACTTCCCTCCACTGGTGCTTAGTCATTTTGAACATTGACCTGCCATTGACCACTCTCTGTTGTTGTAACTCACAGGTACACGACCCTGTCATATCGGGCACCGGAGATGATTAACTTGTACGCAGGGAAAGCCATCACCACTAAGGCTGATATATGGGTACGGTTCTACTTTGTGTGTGTTTACGTGTGTGTGTGTGTGTGTGTGTGTGTGTGTGTGCGTGCGTGCGTGTTATGCATCCTGCAGGGCTGGTTTGTCCCGGTAGTGTCCTGTGTGTCACTCTGCCCCGACAGGTTCCTCCTCCTCTCTGTCTCTCTCCTGCTTCACCCTGGGCTGTTTGCCTCCACCAGCTCTCCAACAATGTTTTTCTCTCATAAAACATTAAGCAACATCATTCACAACAAAGCCAAGACTCCGTCTCATCCCATTCCTCCCTCCCTGCTGCCTGTCGTCTTCTATTCTCCCTCCATTTGAGATAATTAGGCCCAGTTGAGGACCTTGATAAGCTTGTGTGAAATGGGCCTTGGCTGATTTGAAGGTGCGAGGCAGGAATAAGGGCTTGGACAGCAGCCATTTTGAAGAGTGGTGTAAATTGATGCACTAAAACCCAGGGAGTTAAAACGGCAAGCATATAAAGATGTGGCTGCTGATGGGACACCTTGTGCATATGAAAGTGTGCACTCCACTTTGACTTTGTCACATTCACATTGTTTTAAAACTTTAAATCAAGACCTAATAAGATTAGAAGGATGGAATAAAATAAGTATTGCTGAAACTATATATATGTTCTTTAAAAAGGCAATAGTCAGTAACACGTGCATGTCATGTTTGGTTGCTGTGGTTAATTGGTTACTAAGTGATTGTAGTTTCTTAAACATGTTTTTTTTGATTGATGCACTTGCCACTGTGGATGAAATAGTTTTTATATTGTATATTGTTATATGGTTTTTTTTTTATTTTTATGTATACATTTTCAGATGAACAGGCAGAAACTTTAAATAGGCGTCTGGTTGTCAGAAACTACTGTTGAACACCAACTTCCTCTTAACTACCCCCTGCATTCTCACTTCCTGTTCTATGTTTAGCCACGTGTTTTAAACTCGACCTTTTTATACATTGCACCTCACGCAAGTGACATATGCAGTTCTTGTGTTTTGAGGTTATTGGCGGGTAATGCTGCCCGACTCAGATTAGGAGTTTAGTATCAGACTGGATTAGCTCGTTCACTGGAGAACTGTGAAGAATATCTGTCTTCAGATAGATCGCTCAAAGGAAAACATTCCCTAAATGCGGTGGCTAATTCCAAAGTCTCTTTCATCTCAAATGGCATCATCAGCAAAAAGATGCCGGAGCCAAATATAGCGCCAATTGAATATATTACTTGGGAGCAGAGCGCTTTTGCATGTGGATTTGTTTGGACAGCCATATTGCCAGGGGACTAGACTCTGGGCCTGTTTTTTAAAAGCAGCTTTTTAGCCAGTGACATAAGGAACATTAATTCTTTGCTAAGCAGTCTTGTGCAGCTCAGTGGGGAGAAAAAGAGAATAACACTGCCAGGGGTCAGGACTTCACTTCCCACTAGGGTGGACTGACATGTTGAGCGCTGATAGTCGTAGAAGTTCAGTTTCTGTGTATATTTCCTGTATCTGTCATGAATACTGCAGATAATTCTCCCTCAAACACTTAAAAAAGTACAGATTGTATATTGTAACTCAAACCCAGCTAGTTAGTTCTAGTTAGTTTAGATCTTCTTCCTGTATCTTGTATCTAGACTTAGCGTATCTTCTGTTAGTAAATAGAGAGCTAATCTAGTTCTTCTCAGCTGTTAAATGTCAAAACAGAACTAGGCGTCAAACGTCAATACTTTAAAAAAATAAAATAAAAATGTGTTTGTTGCACTTTGTTTGCCAAGCGTCACAAGTTGGGATTGAATACTTGGTCAGATTCATAGTTTTGTTCACTTATTTTTTCATCAGATTTTGTGAGTCATAATTCTGCTGACATTATATGTATTTTATTTTAACATAGCACATTTCAATATATTTGAGATTAATGGCTTATTTTGTCAAACCTAAAAAAAGGGTTTGGTAGAAAAAAATGTGTATTTCCCTCAAAGTAAGATCTGTATTCAAACTCTGGTTTCGTTTCTGCACAAGCATTTAAAAATATCAAACAATAACCAACTCTGAAAGTTACTGAATGCAGGTGTTTAACTGGACTCTATCTTTTGTTTTCACAGGCACTTGGATGCTTGTTGTACAAGCTGTGTTTCTTCGCACTTCCATTTGGGGAGAGTCAAGTTGCCATATGTGACGGAACCTTTATTGTTCCAGATAACTCCAAATTCTCCTTCAAGTTGCACTGCTTAATCAGTAAGTTTGTGACTCAACATTAATTAAAGAAGTCAGAATAAGTGTTCCAATGATTTGGTAGTAATTCATTTGACTTTAGTCACTTGACTGTGGGTTCGACCATGTCAAAGTATAGTTACTTTCAAGAGGTATATTCTTCTTCTAACTCTACTTAAATAGTAGCTAAATTGTAATTTGCACTCACAATGTTGTTTTGTTGTGTCATTTTGATAATGCTCCCTTTCTGCTCTGCTCACCCACAGAGTGATCAGTAACTATCTTTTTGTTGTCATGCATTTACACAACTTGAGCCTGTTTGAACCAGTCATGGACCGCCGGTTATGGCAGCCTTGTTTGCTTTCAAATTACTTCACTTCCCTACATGTATCTTGCGGTGGAGCTTCCCTTTTTTTCATTTCCTGACCAACAGCTCCACCAAGTGGCCAAATAGAAAAGATGCAACCGCAATAAATCAGGAACTGTTGTGCTCAGCATACTGTATTAAATTACTTTTCTGTCTCTAACAGGATATATGCTCGAACCAGACCAGGAGAAGAGACCAGACATTTACCAAGTGTCCTACTTTGCCTTCAAGTTAGCTGGAAAGGACTGTCCAGTGCCAAATCTCTTTGTAAGTCACAAGAACAATGCAATCAGTGTGTGTTTACCATTTGTAGTTTTTGTTTTTTACCATGATTCTGATCTTTTCTTCTCCTCTCCAGAACTCTCCCATCCCTACATCACTACCAGAGCCTCTAACGGCCAGCGAGGTCGCTGCAAAGAAAAGTATGACGAAAGCAAGGTACTGCTCATTAAAGACTCACTCAGAGCTGTTTTCTTAATAATTTACAAACTGAATAAAAGCACAGCACATTAGACATCAGATTTTCACACACACAGTACAAGGACAGTGGAAACGTACATATACATATTAACTGTTATCCCACTACATGCTGTGTGACACAGTGAATGCTCAATGTGTTATTGGTCAAGGAAAACCAAACCACAACCTTTTTATTCTTTCTTCTCAGGATAACAGACTCTGTGGGCCCGACTGAAACATCAATAGCTCCCAGGCAGAGGCCAAAGGCAGCAAACAGCAACGTCCTGCCGATTGCAAACACTGTCACCCCTGTCAAAATGACCGTGCCTTCAGCACCCGTCAGCAACGGCCAGAAAGGTGAGATGGATATTTTTTATCTTTGTCAAACATTCATGTTACCAGTGACTTGAAAGTAGGTAAATTTTAAACAGTGGAACCAATAATAAAATTAAGATAAATATAAAATGTGTATATGTATGAGATAAAACAGTGTGAGTCCCCTGCATCTGTTTTCAACATGGCAGCCGAGTCACAAACCTTCTCGTATTACAGCTGAACAGTACACTAAAATATGTTTCTGAAAACATCTGAGGTGAGAAATAGGCAATGTGGTACCAGAATCTTGATCCATATTTGATTAGCACTGCCTAGTTTGACAGTTTGATCTGAGTTTCGTGAGCAGTGTGTGTTCAGATGTGGCTTTCTTTTTTTTTTTTTTCCAACTTTTATTGAATAAACAACGTGCACATTTGTTTTGCTGGTGCTCTAGTGCGACATCCAGTGGGGCTGAATGTCATATATTGCACCTTAACTGCCATTAAAAGGTCTGACTGAGTAATCCCACTTTTGACAACCCAGGAGTACGGTTAAACTGTTTACTTCTGTTGGATTATGTCCCTGAAATGGTTCTCAGAGAAATAAATCCATCAATCTGTATCTGTCCACACAGCTCCCACTCCTGGCTCTGGGCAGCCATCCATTCAGCCCCAGCCCAGCAGTCAGCAGCATCGAGTCCTGCAGCAACTGCAGCCTGGTGACCTGCGTCTGCAGCAGCTGCAACAACAACAACATCACCACCACCACCACCAACAACAAGCAGTGCAGCAACAACATGCAAATGCACAGCAACTCCAATACCTCCAGGTATATCCACCACACTCACAACCATACAACACATCAATGTAGAGTCAAGTCATTACTCAACCTGGTTTCTGAAAATGTCACCAAGAGAAATGTTAAGTGTTGTAATCTCTTATAACCCTCCTCAGTACCAACAAGCTGTGCAGCAGTCCCTCCAGCTGCAGCAGCAACAGGCCCTGCTCCAGCAGCAGCAGCAACAGATGATGATGCAGCCGATGTACCAGCAGCAGGTTGCTCAGGCCCAGGCCCAGGCCCAGGCCCAGGCCCAGGCTCAAGCTCAGGCTCAGGCCCAGGCTCAGGCCCAGGCTCAGGCTCAGGCTCAGGCCCAGGCTCAGGCCCAGTACGCAGCAATGGTGAGTTCTGTCAGAGGTCGGCATCAGAGCCGCTAAGACTTGGATTAGATCTGCTGTCAGTGCTAAAATGGACATCCATCAAATTGAATTTGCTTTTGTTCGAGTTCAAACCCATTCAAGCATTTGAGGGTGCTTCAAACTTAAAATCATTACAGAATTTCAGAGCCCAGTATTTCATCCAATTCTGCAATAAATAGCTTGAGCAAATGACAGCGAAACACATGGAGACGCAGCATGAAGTAACACGAAGCTGAATATTTCATTTAATGTCAGAATGGCCGAAAATTGCTCTCTCTGTTTCAAACACTGGCAGACAGTCCTCTTCAGTCGAAATGTTTAATTTCTGTGCCAAGCAGCATTGGAAGCAGACGCTCAAACTTCCTACTGACCCTGTCCAAGTATTCAGAAAACTAGTATTTACGCAGATACTGCATCAACCACACAAACACAGGTCCTCCAAATACGCACTGTTAGGGCGGCACAATTTTTAGCTCGTTTCCCACCGAACGAGTACCATCTGTTTTATTTCGGAGGCAATCTGGTCTGAGCGAAGCCACGAGGGGATCGAACAGAGGGTGAAATCGAGCAGTTTCCTCTGTGTTGCATCCTGACATATGAAGCAGTGCATAAGCAGGGGAAGAGAGCACCTCTTAAATTTACTGTTCTTATTCCCAGGAAACCAGCTAAATATTTAAAAACCAGTATTTCTTTTGTGAACTTAGCCCGGCTTTGCTAAGTGACTGCAAATTTGTAATATGGTGTAATGACATCACAACAACTTTATTTGTACAGTACTTTAAAAGCAAAACTGCAGCGTGTACAGCGCTTTATAAATACAGGCTGTTAAACTGTAAAATGTAGGTAGAGGATGGAGCGACAACAGCAAAATTAAGATTTAAAGAAGTTACCTTAGTGAAAGGTTCATTTTGAGTTTTTAAAGTTTAGACTCATTTCATCTCATAAAAATATTTATGTATACTTTGAGTGAAACATGTAAAGGGTTGATTTATCACTGACTCTGTGGAGCTCTGTAGAACTTTTTAGCCTCTTTTTATACCATAGTTTACTGTATGGTTCAGTGTTAGTGCTCATCAGCATCATTTCCAGCAGCGACAGGCACCTGTCCAGCACCATATATAATATACATAGTAATAATGCAGCTTTAAACTGTCAGTCAGTGTTTCAAGTGATCTTTATTGCATTTGGAACTTGGTTCATTTGTTCAGTTTGGTGTCCTACGTACTGTTTGACTTTCATTCCCTCGTCCCTCCCCTCCACTGTGTCCCCAGCTTTCCAAATCCAGAACTGGTTTCTAACAACATTTCATCATCTTCTTGGTCATCATTGTGCGCCATGAAATCAAAAGTCCGTCCCTCATTCCCTTCCCCCTTTTCTCCCTCTCTTCCTTCCCTAACAGCTGCACCAGTACCAACAGGCCTTTGTCCAGCAGCAGCAACAACAGCATCAACATCTCCAACAACAACAACAACAACAACAACAGCAGCAGCATCAGCATCATCCTGCTCAGCAGCCTCTCCCCTATCTGTCCTCCCCTCTTGAGTTCCAGATCCCCCTAGGTTCCTATAATGCAACCACACCCACTGCTGGAACTGGAGCTGGAACTGGCCAGATGGGGGGACCGTCACCTGTGGATCCCTCATACACTAACCCCAGGTACTGTCCCCTGCACTTCTATCATTACACAGGTGAAGGTCTCAAAATGAAGCCAAATCAAGTATTGGAATATTTTTGTTATCCTGATTTTTCTTTATTTTAGTTTTTATTCACTCACAATGTCACTGAAGGCTCAGATTCAAACTTTTTTTTTTCCTTCCTCAAGGTTTTAAAAGCTTCTTATGCCTACAGAACCAGTAATATGTAATTCAGTATGAAAGTCAGATCATATAGTGTTAATGATGACAAATCCTTACTGGAGTATTTTGGTTATGTTTAAAGGTACATTTACTAGACATTTCCCAGAGCTTTCAGCCACATCTTCATTTTCAGCATTTTCCTTCTTTATTAAATTAAAAACCGTATTAGAACATAAAAATAACACTTTTGTGTCGGTTGTATATATTTTTGTCTATAGTTTTGAAGCTCTGTGTCTCAGACAAACAGCTTCAGCCTTTTCTATAGAGAGCAGAGATGTCTTCCCTCCGTCCTCTTTTGGTTTTAACTATAATTGAGTGTCATTTGTGTGGCACAACTGTGAGCTGGAGGCGATACTTTCTGTAACAGGGTGTTGTTGTCGTCCTCTCTCCACAGTAGAAACCCTCTGCTTGCCTCAGATGGGATCACCCCGCCCTCTCAGAGCTGCAACAGTACAGTCAGTAACCCCCCCGACATGTCTCGCTGGAACCCTTTCGGAGAGGACAACTTCTCCAAGTTGACCGAAGAGGAGCTGATCGACCGGGAGTTCGACATGCTCAGAGCAAGCAAGTGACCCTTTCATTCATTTCATCACTTTATTTACTACTAAACTTTTATAGAGTGCTTTGAATAGATTTACTTCTCCCCCCTTGTTCTGTCCAGCAGAGATATTATGTTTTCAGTCCAGTGTAAATATGTCTGTTTGGGAGTTGCAGAGATGAAATATCAAAAATTTGACACATATTAAGGATTTCTTAACAATGTGAGAGCATTTTCTAATGAACTGCTGCACATACTTAAAGGAGAAATGTGTATTTTGCTGCAGATCCAGATTAAACTTATTAAACATATCTAAAGATATTCTGTTGCAAAAATAACAAAATCAGAGGACTTTGGATGCTTCCTACTTTTATAATATATCATAACAGGATGAGTTTGTACAAGGAACAAAAATGGTCTCTAGTTTGACAAAACAAGGTTTTTGAAGAGAATTCACGTGTAACAATTTCAGCATATTTTATCAACATGCAATATTCTGAATGGAGAAGGAATCATTACTATAATGAGTACTTTGTACTCAATTCCTGTTAATGTATTAGAGCTCCATGTGGTTAAAAACCTTGTCTGGTGTCATAGCTGTAGATGATCTAAGTAGTTTCCCCTCTGTGACCTTCTTCATACAGAAAAGCCAGTGGAGAGAACAGCCAGCGTGGAAACTGACCGGCCGCAGCCTGCTGCCTCCACCGCCAAGCCCCTCCCACCAGAGGACCTGTTCGGCTCAGTCCCGTTTGTGGCCAGCGCAGGCAAGTCTTAGAAGAGTCTCTACCGTGAGGACCCAACACTGTGGAGCCACCTGCCCCCTCTCTGCCCCCCCTTGTCCAGCTCTTCTGTTCACACCTGACCTCCAGTCAGGAGCTCCTATGCCACACTGACCCCACAGTGGGGCATTAAAAACCAGTGACCAGATTTTTGTTTGGTTTCCCAGTGTCAGTCAGCAGGTTAGTTGTGCTTCTGTTACCAGAATGACGTATAGTGAGAAGGCGAGTCGAGGTTCTGGTGACTTCTGTTACTAAATTAGGAGGAAAAGCGTTAGCGGGAATAGCATGTGCATTAATGACGTGGTAAACTTCCTGAGTTCACTGCAGTCAGCTCTGGCTCTTAATACTGAGCTTGGTGGTGATTATTTTTAACTGCCTTGCTATAACAAACATTTATGCAAGTAACAGGAACAAGTGTGGATGAAGCGAGACACTAACTCTGCCAAGGTTTGGGGTTACATTCCCTGTCTAGATCAAATGTTTGGAGCAAGGTACTAACACAGTGACGCTCACGGTGAGGCGCGTTGCATACTTTTTTTTTTTTTTTTTTTTTTTTTAAAGAAATTGCGTACGAAATTTTCTGACTAGAGCAAAACGTCAAAACTCGCTGTGTCCAACAAAGAACACAGCTGGATAAAATTGCCGTTGTTCCATCGGCACTAAAAGCAATATGAACATATTGAGTCTGAAGTGACAACACGTCAGTGTAAAGAACACGACACATGCTTGGTACTAATGAGGGCTGAGGGATGTCAACATTTTCACAATGATTTCAGCCAAACGATACAATCGTTTCTTCAAGCAGAATTTTTTAATAAATAGGCCATCTAATTAAAAACCCCAGCTTTGAGCATTACTCGAATCATTAGCACTTGTTGGCTTGTCATGGCTTGACATTGTATTTTTTTTCCACATTGACTAGTTATTACAATGTCTACCTAAAGTTGAGAATCTGAACAATGCTGCAGAATGTGTAAGTGATTCCAGCATTGAGCCCCTCTCCTATTAATTGTACTGTAGTTTTAATGATCTGGCTCCATTTTGTTAAAACAGGCTTTCAGAAGTTATTTTAAGCAAATAGTCAAATACATCAAACTCAGAAGCCTGCAGGATACGACACAACTGTCAGGTGACTTCTGGTGACTCTTGGTTTTCCCTCCTCGTACCGACTGTCATGCTATCAATTAGCGATTAAATCTAACCTCACTCAGCCCTGGTACTAATAAACTCCAATTAGGAGGAAAAACACTTGAACTTCCAAAGTTGTGGCTCTTTGCCGTTTGTTTACATTAAAATACCGCTGACCCTCTTCGGCCATTAAAACTGCAATGCAAAGATTCCTCAAAATGTTTTTTTTTTTTTTTTTTAATTGTTGGGACGAAGCCTCAAATGTTCTTGTGTGGACTGTGCACTTTACTGTGGAGGCTGACGTTAACATCCGCTCTAATATAACCTGAAAATTAGTTCTCATTTGGCTTAACTTAACCAGTCAGACTGCATGCGGTTTAACCCCAACACAGATTATATCCTCAATATAACAATGTGAATATCAAAGTGCAGTATTTCTACATATCGGTGGCAGCAATAAGCTTTTGTGCCTCTGTACTCTTCCTGCTCCTTAAATGTGAATTGGTTTTGATAGGCAATTTAGAAACGCTGTTTGTAACTCATAGAATATATTTAATGATAAACAGTATCAACGCTAAGACACTTAGATATTTTTTAGAGGAGAGTGAGAGTAGATTTTTTTTTTCTACAGTAAATTCATCTCTTGTGTCCTTACACGCAGGCTTAATGCAAGTCCAGTGGCTACAGATTAGAGTAGAATATGACAAGATAACGATGCAATATAACCCTCTAAGCACTTGAATGTAAGTGTGGGAATATTTTATTGTCTTCACTTGTTACTTAATGAATATAAAATTCTATTTGAGTTCTAATTGGATCAAAGGAAAAACCAAAAAATGAAAAAGAAACCAAACAGATTGAAGGGAATTTTGTACTGAATTTAAAACCCAGAATGGTCCATTAAACCCACTTTGTTGGGTCTGGGTGTCATTCCTACAGGCTGGCATGAAAAAATTTGCTTAAAATTTTTGATCAGCCTTTTAGCTTCCTGTGTTTGTGCCATCACAGTGTGTCAGCTGGTTGTTTCAGTTTCAGGTGACTCTTTTGTTGTTCAGTTTGACTTTGTGTGCAAAGACACGCCGCTGGCTTTTAAAACCAGCTGATTGTTGCCATAATTTTTTTTTCTTTTTTTTAAATGTAAGAAAGATTTTTGTATTGAGACTAGCATCTCTGTGTCAACTTGAGTCAACACAGCAACACTAGTGTGTGGTCAGCTGCTGATATTTGTGTTTTAGTTACAGTAGCGGTGTATTTCTTGTCATTTTAAGCTCCATCCTATGACACCACCTGGCTTCTGTTTAATGGTTCGATAGAAACACTTTCTCTAGCTCACTGAGGGTTAACTCAACCAATCAGGGCAGCACAGCATTGGAGCAGTTTCAAGTTAAAGCCTCTATGAGTAGAATTAAAATATTCTTGGCTACAGCCCGACTGATACAGGACTTTTGAGGCCGATATACTGATATCAATACTAGAGACTGAACAATATATTGTCTATTTATTTTTAACACAAACTCATGACAAATATTTGGATTAGGTTTTGTTAAATGTGGTTATGAAATAATTGTGACCATACTGAGCGGGACGTTTTACAGTGTAAAAATAAAACTGTCGCGTCATGTGATTGAGACGTTGTTTCAAAATAACCTTAAACAAATCTTTGTTATTTCTGTGCTGCGATTTCTTGAAGCTTATTGGCTGACGTGCAGGCTGATGCCAGTATACCTGTGATCGGCTCATATGGGTTGTTTGGTGTCTATTTCTGACTTCCTAGAGGAGTTATCATAAAGGATAACAGCACACACAGCTGACAGCAGTTTTCACCAAAACGGTCTTATTTTTGTACACTTTTGCCCTCAGAATTCTTTGAAAGATGCTTTAATTTAATAAAATTCTATAAATGGAGGCTTTAACAAAAATCACACTATGCTACAGCGGTTAATGGCAGTACAGCTAGTGGCCAGCTAGCTTGCACAGCAAGTTGCAGGTGGTGCGTCTGCACATTTAAACGTCTCTTTTTTTTAATTGCAGTTATTAAGTATCTACTTTTTTTAGAATACAACGTGTTTCTTTTTCAGTGGAAGTTGTTCGGTTTCCATTTCTAGATACAAAGTGCCTTTGTGTGGCATTTTTATTTACTTCGCCAACAATGCTGACAAGAGATTTCAAAGGAATAAAATTCTCCTCTAAGATCACATTTGGCTCAAAAATTCAAGGTTATTTAGTAGAAATTGAGCAGTTCTGTTTCCTAAAGTTCCTACTGAAGGAAAAAGAACCAGTTGGCAGGTAAATGATAGTAAAATCTATCCAGTGCTGACGGGTTGGTGTTCACCAGCTTGTCAGGTGACCAACCAACAGTCAAAAGAACTAATGTCATGTTCATGTCCTGTGGGAGTTGCCGTACTTTCCAGTTTCCGACTGTTATCGTTCATGTCAACATCGGAGTTGTAACTGCGGGTGACGAACTTGGTGCTTAATAAAATGAATGTGCTTGATAAGGAAATCAACATGGAGGACTCAGGTCAGCCAAAATCTGTTGTTCAAGGTAATTCAACCCAAATTTATGTAGCTATATTGTCAGTGCACAGTATTTTTAATCCTCCCTTAACCAAACTTTCAATCGATGAAATGAGCGTTTGCAAGTGGTTAAAAACAGGTTTTCCATCTGTTATTGATCCATTATGATGTGAACGCCGCATTAGTTGGCTGATAAAATACTGGAGGCTGGTGGACAAAGTGATGCTGCTGCCCTGTACCTGATGTTAGCAACACTATTCTGACACAGTATAAATCAGCTTAGTAGGACTTTGATGAGAACTGACACATGACTTGGTTCTCTAAACCGCATCAATTCTTGTTTAATTTGACGTTGAACACAACTGGCTGATGGCACATTCTGTATTATAAGTGTTTAATGGTTGTGCTGAGAGGAATGCTTGATGAGAGCGTGCCGATGATATGATGACATTTAGATTTTTTTTTTTTTAAATCCATACAATCCTAAAGGGCTGTATGTTTGTTAATCCTCACTGTGCTGCTGTTGTTCCGCCTTAGTGCAGCAAGTGATAAGGTGACCCATCTTAGTCATCCATGCAGACATGAATCATACACATTATTTGTACAAATGTATTAATGTACTTAGCTGAAGGTAAGTTTAAAGATAACTGTTAATGTCGCCTGATGCTTCTGTTCCACATTTCCGCTCATTTCACTGCCTGCTTTTATCGGGACTTTGTGGAAAAACCTTCGCTTCATTTTAGTTAAGTTTTTTTTTTTTGCTTTTGTTTGCTTTGTTTCTTTTCATTTTTCATTTAGTAAGACAGCCATACTCAGAAACATCTTGTTCATGTGTATTGGTGGATGGATAGTTTGAACAGGCGAACCATCAAAGCCAAAAAAGAAAAGTGAAAGGGACAACCAGAGCCGTTAACTGGACTTTATTTTCTCTTTTTAAAGTGCGAGGAAACGTGAAACAGCATCCCAGGATTTGTGGGATGAACGAGCAAACATAGACAGTGAATATGTTGTTATATATTGTTTCCATTTGCAAGTTTTCTGTGCTTTTTTTCCTCTTGTCACGGGGTTTGGTTTCCCCTTCACTAAACATTTTTTTGTCAGCTTTACATCCTGCTGAGGTTTTAGACGCCTCAGAACAGATCACTAAAACTTTGGGAACTTTTTATTTTAATTCATCTCATTAGAAGTGTTGGAAAAAAATGTTACAACTCTTCATAAACAAGTTTTAGTTGTACTAGAAATCAGCAGCTCCTGGTACCTCTCCTGCAGAAAGAAAACAACCTTTAGATCAATAAGTTGTCTTATACATATCTTGTTTTTGCAACAGACTATGTAAAAGGTCCTGTATCATACTGTGAGTGTGAATGTATTTCTTTATAGAATGTTACTGATAAATAAAAAAAACATTCAAAATCAAAATACACTTTTGATTCATTTTTTATAGCTCTTTAAAGTATTGGAAAGTTTAGCGTCTCTCCACCACTACACCACGAGCAAGATGTTCCTGTTCTTATCATGGCTGTCTTTATGTGAGCTGTCTGTCGTCCAATGAAACGCCAACAAAGTGTTTTACCATGCAGCAGGGAAGGTGACGGTCAAAAACAAATGTCGACTCGGTCTGTCGGGGACAAACAGGTGCATGAAACATTAAAACATAAGCAGCTTACTGAGACGCACGGCCTGCATTGTTCATGTTAAAGCCATGATGCTGGTAAATTTAGGTTTTAGCATCTTTCTCTGGCTAAATATTTCCCTCAAGGTATGTTTTAAAACCTACATTTACTCATGTTTATCTGTAATCTTACATGTCATCTTTCCCTTCTGTCTATAGTATTTCAGTCTTGCATTTACATAATTTATGTAACACATGGTGAGTTTAAGATGGCTCCATTCAAGTATAAGCATCAGAATGTCTTAAAGAAGTCTGTATACTAAAACTCTTTAATTAGGTGTGTATACACCAATGAATTTATATTGCAATGAATATTCAAAATTACAATTGAAGCAATAAATAATTTGCAGTCTCATTTTGAATTTAGCAACTGAACAATAATCAGTTTAATAAGCTGTTATTAGACTGAATAAAGATACAAAGACAAGAATCCTCCTCTTGTGCCAAAGTGGA
Source organism: Scomberomorus guttatus (assembly GCA_038419695.1). NCBI lineage: Eukaryota > Metazoa > Chordata > Actinopteri > Scombriformes > Scombridae > Scomberomorus > Scomberomorus guttatus. Next base: position 31,080,281 of record CM076450.1, on the reverse strand, counting down.
AACAGTTTAACTTCAGTCTGGAAAGTTTCTACAGTAAGTGATTTTCTGCTGTTAGAATAAAATCACATAAACTTGATCTGTTTCTCAGTTCAGGTTGAAACTGAAATGGAGAAAAAAATGCAGAACGGTCTTTTCAAACAAATCATTTAATGTATAAAAATGTCAAAAGGAACTGAGAAAACTTCTCAGATCCCAAAGTTTCATCTTCAAATTGCTTTTTTGTCAGTAATTTTAGGAGGATATAATTAGAGGATATAAAAGAGAGAAACATTGTCACACTTGAGAAGCTTAAAATGCTAAAACTCTTGTAATTATGTATACGAGTTCACCTTAAAGTCATATTACAAATAATTGCAAATTGGACTTTGAAATATGTTCCAAAAATAGGATTGAAGCAAGTCACATAAATAAAATATCTCATTTAGAATTTTTCCATTTGAATAATAATCGGATGAACAAGCTTCAGCAGGAGAGTTAAAATTCATAGTTCCTGCAGATAAAATATTATATTTACTTTGTAAAAAATGATCCTCTGATTAAGTTCATTTCATTTTATAATGAAGAGTGATACTTTAAATATTTCTCTGCTTTATCAAACCTTTTGAAAAGACTGAACTCTGAAGCTGATAATGTATCAACTTTGCTTATTGATGTTTTAATCTATCTAATCTTAATGGTCTCAAACACTTTAAGTACAATGTTCTTATTAAAATAATCTGTCTGCAGTCACTTGTATTGTTTTACAGATCATTCTTTGACCTTCTTCATTATTCCTTCTCAGAGATATAAATCCTCTCTGTCAAAGTGGAAAAGACATCAACCTCAATCTGGAAAGTTACTGAATGATTTCAGGATAAAACTAATGTGGAAGCCAGAGGTGGAAAAAAAGTGTTTGTACTTTATTGAAAAGTTTCTAAATTCCTGCCGCGTTTTGTAAAGCAGCAACATGATTATTAATATTTCTGATTAACTGTTGAAATATATAAAATGTCTAAAATGAGACAAGATAAAATGAGATAAGATTTTGTCAGACCAACATTTGCAGGTAATCAATGATATAATTACAATTCTATAATAATTAGATGACATAAAAGGAAAAAGCAGCAAATTCTCACATTTTAGAAGCTGGAACGTTTATTACTTCCTCACCATTTCAGCACTAATGGTAATTCATTATTTTGACCCTCAGCTACAATATTATCATTTTACTGTGAGCAAGACTATTTTTTATATAATAAAATGAGCATCATTCATTTGTTTTGAGTGACCTTTGGCTTCAGAGTCACAGAGTCTTTCTCTCCGCAGCTTCATCCAATCAGTCTGGGTTCACTGTGTGAGAGGAGACTTCTCTAAGCTGCTGCTGCTGTCAGACATTTCTGACAGATTTTTATCTTCCATCATACAAGAGAACAATCACACGCACTTATTTGTATCTCTAAAAGGCAGCGTGTAATCCTGCAGCTTTTCCCCAAAGGAACATCAACAAAACAAATTTGTGTGTTAGTTTGACATCTTCTCATCGTGATTAGAGACGTTGTTGTTTGGTGAGATCTCCTCAATCTGAGAGGTCGAATAATTACAAGTTATAATCAGTGACCAGTCGGGTGAAGCGAACAGATGCAGAGCACCTTGTGTTTCCTGCGTTAATGTTTTATTCCAAAAACTTTTTTTATATTTTATTGCTGCCTTGTTTCATTTATTAACAACAAAGCTTTTGGCTTATCTGTCATCACGTCCTGCCAGTTTGGATGGTTGAAGACGTGGAGAGGCTTCCATTTTTGTGTTCACAGCAGGGGATCCTTTCTCTGCTTTCTAATGTAGAGCTTCCACTAATAGGGAACAATAAATTGGCTCTTTGTGTATGGCACAATTTCTTTTCAATATAATTGGAGACTATCCACTTGCTAATTAGGCTAATTTCTAAGTCGCCATTATGCAAATCTCTTGGAAATAAATTTACACAAGGCACACATTTTTCATCAAATGCCAAATATGCGTAAGAATTTATAGAAACGCAGAAGTAAAGGGTGGTAACTGCAGAATAAAGCTTAATTTTTAAGTCTGAAGAAGTGACTGAGAGCTTAAATCTTTTCACCAAGAGATTTGACTTTAAAAGCAATTTGGTGAATCTTGAAAAGCTCTGCGTCTTATTTCTTCAGCCTCTAAGCCTGCTCTTCTTATTGCAGGGTCAGAGCAGAGAAGTCAGAGCAGCTTTTGGACCATATTGAGTTTTGTGATTCGCTTTCGCTGCTCCTTCTGCTTCAATATTGGACAAACTTGGGATTTGTATTTGTTGAAAAATGATGTCATGAAGGACCTGGGGAAATCCAAATGTAGGCCAAGTAATCCTGATCCTAAAGCCACATATTAGAGGGACAAGAGTTATTGTTAGGAAATGAAAACTTGTACTTCTGGCATCAAGATTCTTCTGCTTTCACTCATCTCGTTATTTTAAAACTGATAAAAATCAAACTTTAAAACGTGAAAGAAACTGAGGTTGAAATGCAAATTATTGCAAACACTGATAACCCCTTTAACTCTTATATTTTTGTAATGTTCCTGCAGGTACCAATGTGATAACGACTGAGCCGACCAATGAGGAAGTCAGCGTTCCTGCACCCGTCTCAACCCCTGCAGTGGATCTGCAGCCGCCAGCAGCCAAGGAGCACAAACCAGGCAGAAAGAGCAACTGCAGACCAGGTGAAGAGTCAGAGAGCGACTTCGAGTCCGACCCTCCCTCACCAAAAAGCAGCGAGGATGAAGAACCAGAGGAGGACGAAGGCCTAAACAGTGAGCACGGTGACGACACAGAGCCAGAGAATTTAGGGCAGAGGCCTCTACTGATGGACTCCGAGGAAGAGGGCGAGGAGGACGAAGACAAGCACAGCTCTGATTCAGACTACGACCCCAACAGAGTTAAGAGCCGCTCAAAGAAACCAGCAGGCGGTAAAGGAGCTGCTGCGGCTACCAGGAGGAGTCCTCGGGGAGATTCTGGCATGACTCTGATCACTCCTCCTGAGTCGCCCAGCAGAGCGAGAGCTGCTTCAGCTGTGGAAGCTGTAGATGTTTTTGGTGCTGTTCCCTTCGTCGGAGGAGACTTGCCTGTCGGGCCTTCAGAGAGCATGGACATCTTTGCCAAAGCGCCTTTCAGGCAAGTCAGCCAGGAGCAGCAAGCTGTGGATGAGTTTGATGTTTTTACCAAAGCGCCATTCAATCGGAACCTCTCCAGGTCAGGCAAGAGTGTCAGTGATGTTCCCATGGGCCAAACGCCACCCATTTCCCCCGAGAGCATTGACGTTTTTGGCTTCTCTCCCTTTTATCCAGGCCCCACCGATCCACCTCCGACCACATCTAGAAGCGCAGAAGATATCTTCCGGCCGTCTTTCGAGGAGTCGAGTCCTCAGCAGCAGAGGCTGAAGCAGCGCAGCCTCCAGAAGCTGTCATCACGCCAGAGAAAAACCAAGCAAGACGCCACAGCTGGCAGCAGCAACGGCAAACGGCACCACAGTACACCGACAGGAGGCCGCAAGACCAATAAGCCCACTTTCCGCACACCTGAACGAGTCCGCAGACACAAGAAGGTCGGCCGCAGAGACTCTCAGAGCAGCAACGAGTTCCTTAGCACCTCTGACTCTAAAGAGAACATCAGTGTTGATATTACCATGTCTGAAGGGAAAGACAAAGGGGCCTCTCTGCCGGTAGACGAGGTTCTTTTAGACCCATTTGGAGCCAAACCCTTCCATCCTCCGGACGGCAGCCGGCACGGCCAGTATCAAGGCCTCACTGACAAGAGCGACATGGGCACAGCCAACAGCAAGACCTGGAGTTCCCTTCACGGCGCTCTTGGAGAAAGCAAAGCCATGGATGATTTTGGGGCGGTGCCCTTCACAGAACTGGTCATCCACAGTGGACCTCAGCAGCTGCAGCAGCAGCAGCCTCCGCCCTCACAGCCGGTGGAGCTCGACCCGTTCGGAGCTGCACCTTTTCCCACGAAGCAGTAACTTTCCTTGCATCTTCCCACTCTGCCAGTTGCTGTTAAATAACCCCTGAGCTTTTTTTTGGTTTGGGAACATCTTCAATCAGTCATTGGACGACAAGCTAACAATGTCCTAACACTTTCTTTTTTTTTAATACATCTCTCAGTTTGAGTAACAAAAACCTTAATCCTGTGGAGTGCGAGTGATGTTTCCACATATCTTTCAGCTGTACCTGTTTGCTGAGAAGCCTTTTATGCTGCATCTTAACGCTTGTAAAGACGTTTGAACCAAGAGAAACGGAAAAACCCCACTCGAAAAATCGTACTGTGATTATAAGCTTAATGTTTGACCGCTTGACTCGCTGCAAAAAGCTCCTTATGGCCTGCCTTCTGATCTACCAATATGTTTTTTTAGCACCACGAAGCCTTACCTGAGCTTGGCTCCGCCTTGCTGCACAGTACCTCGGAAACCTTGACACAAACGGCCCACGTTGTCCTTTGGTGTCGGTGGAATCATTTGGGAGTTCTCCTTAACCACTTTGTTTTATCCTTTTTAGACCTATGCATAATTTCACAGTAGTCTTTACGCAGCTGAATGTGGCTGTGATTTGTGTTGCATTACACTTGGAATACTAGAAGGGATTTATTGTACTTCCTTGAAAAGTTGGATCTGTTATTTGGGACAGGTTTAAATTTAGACTCTTAACTATTTTCTTTTTTAATTTTTTTTTTTAGTTGTTTCCACTCATTCTGTTAGAAACAAGGAAGAAATGAAACACAAAGCCACATTAGATCACTAGTCTAGGGTTTGTGTTTTTAAGAACTTTGACCCCTATAGAAGCTTGCAAGCTGTACCGCTATTTTCTCAGCTATGGAAGTGCTTTCAACAGTAGATTTCATAACATTTACAGAAACATTTATGCTTGAATAAATGTTAATAAATGGGAATGGCACCATCAGTTACAGGATAGGGTTGGTGGTATTCTATACATTTATTTATTATTGTTAACAAATCCCATGAAAACACCAAAACCAACAACGTGTCGGTCCGTCTCTCGATACTTTCCGTCATCCCCGCGCTGCCTGTGGCTTTACTTAACGTTATTTTAAGAGAAGGAAATAATGCATTAGCTGGGGACTATTTTCAGCGGTGGATTAATCCACATTTGGTGCTCAGGTGAGTATTTCTGGATACACAAATTATACTTGTTAGTGGATCAAATTGTTGGTTTTCATCTTTTAATGGGATTTGTTGACAACAAAAATACGGAATATCACCTGACTTATTCCTTAACTAAGGTCGTTCTGCTGCCGGATGAGGTGAATTGGCGTGTTCATAAAGGGAAAAACCATTAAACACAGACTGAGAAATCTGTGATGTGAAATCGGGTCATTTGTCTCCATGAAAGCACTTTTCAGCGCTGAATTCTTCCATGAACTAGTTCTCTGTGTGCTCTACATAGACGGCCTTAAGCACTGCATTTACCTTCACAACCATCGGCACATTCATTTGAACGACACCTGCAGGTTGCTGTGTTTTCACCAGTGGAACCATTTGATACAACTACTTTCCATTCTTTTTTTTTTTTTTTTCTCCTCCACAAGGGTAAATCTTATATTGTATTTATCATGCTATACTGCTGTTTGATGCAATAAAAAGATTCATCTCAGTGCACCACGAGGTGTGAAGTGGAATTTAAAACAAAGCACTTAAACACTTTTAACAGTACAAGGTTAATTTTATTTAGCGTCAAGTTCAGCAGTTTGATTGCTCAGGTATGAAAAGTCAGGATACAAAATTTCTGCTGCTACAAAATGAGTCTTAAGGCCAATCCACACAAAGCTTATCGAAGAAAGACAAAATGTTTTAGAGAAACTGTTACAAACTGTACAGAGCAAGTTCGTAGTGAATAATTTAAATATAGAAACAAGACGTAGACATATTGAAATCTTAACACCAAAGAACATTCGTCTCGGTCTAAAAACATTAAATACCAGAACAAAACAAATGACCTTCATTCCAAAAGAAACACCATTTAACTGGAATCCTACTGTAATTAAACGATGACAGTACAGTAATCTTGAGGGGATTTACTGTAAATTAAGACTTCTAATTATTATGTCTTATTGTATTATTGAAATTTTGAGCAGTTTCTGTCAGGTGATTTCTTTCTAAGATGGATGTGTTGCATTTTGGAATGAAGCCATTAAAATACAAAACAACCAATGACCTTTAACATTGCACATCACCCTAAATGAGCTTGAGAAAAAGTACTGTGGGTTTATTGTGTCTGAAAACAGTCAGTTTACCTACAGCGGAGGATCCTCTCGTCAGTTCAGGCAGAAACAGCAAAACAAAATCTAACACAGTTGTAGTTACAGTGACGACGAGAGTAAAAACCACTAAAGTCATCAGAATCTACAGTAGATAACAGGACTGCACAGTGGAGAAAAGTCAAGTTGCAGTTAAAATATAAACTGCAATGCAAAAAAAAAAAACTGTAACCAGTGCGTGAATTTTTAAAAACAAAACTGTGTCCCAATTTCAAACTAATTTTAACTTTGTTTTAAAGCGTTTTAAAAAGACAAGAAATATTTACTTAAAAAAGCCTCAAATATAACAAATCAATAGATTTTTGAGCACAGTGATGACGGCTCTCTTGTCCTATAATTATAATGTAACACACAATTGAAATGAAGAAGCTTCTTACAGCTGTTAGAACATTATTGATGGTGAAGCTACATCTGTAGAGACAAAAATAACACAAAATTGTATGTAATAAATAAAATAAGCTCTCAAAAGAAGAAAAAAAAAATCCAATTTAAAATTGGCAGGAGCTTTCCAAACACGGACATTAATCGCTGCTTACTTACAACTTTCTATTATTATATAATGAAAGTTTATGTAGAAAAACAGTTTTTTTTCTAGCGTAGTGACAAATGAAATGTACACACTGTGACTTGTAGAGAAAACATTATTTTTTGTACTTTTCAGTTGCCTATAAGTATCTATTAGTATACAAGTAATGAATATACATTCATTCCTCTGTTAGCTGCTAAGTAGTACGCTGTCAGTACACAGTGTAGAGTCAGTATTCATTTAAAATATGGAATTGGGACACAGTTTAAAAGATCTAAAAGTCTCACTAGCAGCCTCTAGAGGCCGAGCTGCTCCTTTACACCCAAATATCAAAGCGCTCACTTGCAGGCCTCTATATTCACTTGTGGGGACAAGAAAAAAAAAATCTAAATAAAGATGTGAACTTTAAATAATACTGTAGTTTCATCTGGCAGGTAATCAGGGATTCAGTTTGTCTTTAATAAACTGCACTTAAACATTTTCTCTGAAGGAAAACGTTCCAGTAGTAACACTGAGGCTTCTCGCCCTCAAACATCCCACACAGCTCTGATATTAAAGTCAGTCTGAACATAGAGGCGGTGCAGATCAGCGCAACACAACATTAAATTCTGGAGCATCAGGTACACATTTACAGTTCATGAGTCTTTGTAGTACCTGTGTTTGAAGTAAGTAGAACATTTAACATTTAAAACCATCTGTTTGTCTTGCTCAGCAGTCACAAACAGACACATTAACACTGTTCACAGAATACACAGAAGGACTAAAAAAAATAACAAAGCTACATGTAAGACAGTGATGAAGATAAAATGTAGCGCTTTGTTCGTCAGCAGTGGCTCTGAGTCTTTGGTTTTTCTATCTAAGCATGTTGAAAGCTGCTGTCTTCATTAGGAAGAGACACAGTTTTACAACAAGGCAGCTACAAACAGATTTTAATTAAGAAATAAAAGAAATCCATCAGAAGTGACTCAGGTCGCATGTAGATAAACAATTTAAACTCCAAACACCCCCCAGAACTGATTGACTTACTAACATCCACCCATACTTTTAGTGTAACAGTGCACAGTTGTGAAATTTAACACCAAAAACATTTTATTTTCCCTTTTAAGGACATTTAATTTGACTCCAGAAATAAGCCTAAAGGATGTTAACCTTTAAAACATTATTTTAATTATCGTAAATTCAAAATAGATTATTTTGGGAATTCCCCTCAGATTAAAAACCACTGGCTTATAAACATTTTAAAAAGATAATTGATAAAGTTGGGCACACTAGGAGTAAAACTTTATATAAGTCAAGTTAATTTAACAAACATGATGTTTCATTAACAGGCACTTACAGAAATATGTGGGATCTCTTCTAAAAAAGAAAATGCTACATGACTAAACTTGCCAACCCTGATCATGTGTTTTTAAAGTTTCACTTGAAGTTTTTAATTTTGAACTCAGTGCAGCTGCTTCAAATACTGGAGATTTTATGGTTTGACTGCAGAGTTTCAGTGTTTAGTTGGTGACAATCCTGTAAACTGTGATAGTTTACCTGCACTCACTCAGAGGTCCCGTTTTATCTCAAATATACACTCGACACTGTCGCCTCACATCCTGGAGGTCGCAGGTTTGATTCCCATCTACAGCTCCCCTGATGTGTTTGCTTGTCTGGTCTCAGGTGGACTGAAGACACTCGCAGGTGAGAATGAGTCTGTCCATCTGTGGTTTCTGTGTGATGGACTGGTGTCCTTGGTGTCTCCCTGTCTTCCACCTGTGCATGCTGGGATATGCTGCAGCCACAACCATCCTGAACAGGAAAAAAGACAAATTGATCAACAGTTAAAATGATGATAACGTCCATCAGCTGCTACTGAAAAACTCCACAAACTGTTACACAGACTTTGTTCATTTGTTTGGTCACTTGAGGGCAGCAGAACACGCTTTAAACACGCTTTAAACACGACATCGACATATGATCGCCTCATCACCTCCATCTTGTTTCTGTCCACCTGACAAATGCAAATATAATATTCTGTCTTCTTTTAGCTCCGGTTTTGTCTCCACCAAGAGAAAAATATCAGGCTCTTTAGCTGCTAGATGTTAAACTTTCTTCACCTGCTTGTTGGCAGGTAGTGTAAACAGCTGCAAACAGCTGTAAACAGCTGTAAACAGCTGCAAACAGCTGCAGGTAATAATCCTCTTTAAAATCTGTCAACGATTATTTAGCTTCTCTGTAGTTATGACTGATTAAACTTCCTGTCAAGGTAACAAACAAATCAACCTCATTTTTTAGCTTTAAACTGCTGCTATGTCCCAGAATATTTGAAAACTAAAGGAGAAATATGAAATATCTATAAGTATAATAGCTGTAAACATATGTACAGTGATAGAGGAGCAGCTGCTTACATTATAACAGTGTCTCCCAGCGTGCTGAACAGTGTCCTATGCGTGTTGGGGGGCGTCGGGGCACGGCTGGCTGTGTCTGTACGCCATGATGAAGCCTGACGACTGGTGCCACCAGTAAAACATCAGCACCAGCAGCATGTGCCACACCTGGTGACTGGAGCCCAGGTAGTTCAGCTGACCTGCAGCGACAGAGGAGGAGGAGGATGAAAGGAGGAAATCAAACCAGAGTTTTTACTTTGGCTGCAAATTATTGACACACTGAAAGAGAATTTGTGATTTGGAAAGTAATAAAATAAAGTCTGTAGAGTTTTTTTACACAGTTTCTAAAGGTTTTTATCTTTTACGAAAATTAGTGACTTAAATTTTGTTGCTGAATTTTAGACTTGAGCTCGATTGAACTTGATCATCCGACTACATCACCCCTCACAACAGCTGATGAATATTAGGCTGTATTTCAGGTAATTCTCCAGATATTTTGTGCAAACTAAAGATTTTCAAGACCTGAAAAAAAACATAACGCACGCACACATGCACACATGCACACACGCACACACGCACACACGCACACACGCACACACGCACACACGCACACACGCACACACGCACACACACACACACACACACACACACACACACACACACACACACACACACACAAGCTCTAAAAATGCTTCAGATGTGACAAAAATGCTGAAAATTTACACTTTGAATCACATGAAACTAAATCCAAAACCACCAGTGAAGAGACTGAAAACAAAACATAAACTGAACAATAGAGGAAATCAATAACTAGTCTCACCTGGGAAGTAACGTTCAGGGACTTTTGACACGTAGAAAATGAGAGCTAAAGCAGCGATTAAGTACATCCCCAGGACCCGAGGCACAAAAGCCTGAAATGGAGAAATATTTATTTTCTAAGAGATCAAAAAGCAGTGAACATAATGGTTATCATGACAACGCTGCGCTGTCTCACCTGGACGAGCTCGGAGGAGAAGCCTCCGGTGATGCAGATCCAGTGGACGGTGGGGATGAGGCCGTATCCGGCCACCGAGCAGAAGATGAGCGAGCGCAGCTGCTTCCACTGCTTGCTGAGGTAATGAGGGTGGATCTGAGCGAAGAAGACGGCCAGGATCATGGCCAGGACCGTCACCAGGTACACCTGCCGCCAGTACTGCAGGGACAGAGACACACAAGGTCAAATCACACCACCTGCACAGTTACAAATACACACACGTGAGAGTCATTAAAAGAGTTTAACTTCAAATTTAATTTTAGAGTCTCAACAAGAAAAAAACAAAACAAAAACGAACATAAATGTAAATAGACGCACATATCAACACTTGAGGTATCAAATCAGTGCATTTACAGGTGAGTTATTGAATGATTTAAAACTGGAGACAGGCTGCAGAGGAAGAAAATGTCACCAAAAAGCTAAACTAAGTGTACATACAGAGCAGAGAACCTGTTATTATATTATTTATGATTATGATCTTTTAATAACTGTTTTAAAGGCTTTAGATTGAGACAATTCCTGAAGAGTTTGACTTCTCAAGGAAGTCAACTTGTGTTTTAAATACAATTCTCCTCTGATGGTAATTTAGATTTCAGCTGCTTTGCTTTCAAAAGATCAGTCGATAAAAGTTAACAAATCAACAGAAAGAGAATTCATCATTTGTCAAGAAACAAACCAAATATTCTCTGGTTTCAGCTTCATGAATGTGAGAATTTACTCCTTTTTTTGGTTTTTATATGATTGAAAAATTCATCTTTGGGTTTTGAGCTGTTGGTCAGACAAAACAAGTTATTTGAAGACATCACATTAGGTTCTAGGAAACAACAATTTTCTGATATTTGATCGATTGAAAGAATTAAACAATTTAACCAATAGTGTAAATGATTGTTGCAGATCTAAACTACTGTCTGTGATCCAAATCACTTCAGGAGTTTTTGGTCATTTTAATTTTTTTCTCTACCATTTCATGTACAGGTTTATTTTATTTGCATATGACGATATAACAAACTTCCTTGAAAAAACAGTGAAGACCTGTGCATCTGATAAAAACAGGCCTCCCACTGTTTTCAGTTTTTTTTTCAGAACTATTAATATAAACCAAACGTACACTAAAGCCTCGGATCTGTACTTATTATTTAAACTTCTATAAGTAAGTGTGCACAGCCTGGACAGCCTCGTCTCAGTCCCTTCTGTCCGTTTGTGTGGATGTAGGCCTCCGTCCAGTCACACGTCCTCATGTGACGAGTCCTGCTGAATTTCACAGTGAATAAATTTGCACCAGGAACAAGGCCCCGCTCGGCTTCAGCCAAATTTTTTAAGCTCTCCTCCCGTTTTCATGACAGACACCATGTTCTCTCCTCCAGATCTGCATTTGTAAAACACTCTGACAAGAGAAGAGTTTGACTGGCTAAATATAAAAGTCAGTTTTTCTTTAGGGACTTGGCTTGCCACAGGAGTGGAGCCACCCAGAAGCGGAGCCCCAGTCTTGGCAAGGACGGGAGGGGGGGGCCCCCTTCGCTGAGACGGCTCCCAGACTTGCGAACGTCATATGGTGGGGAACAGGAGTGACGGACCGCTCCGTGAACGCAGCCATCTGGTTTGAGCTGGAGCAGATTTCAGCTGCGTTCTGGGGGCAAAATAACCCGGCGCTTCCAATATGCGGGGGAAAGCGAACAGTAAGAAGCACAGCCAAACACTTCAGGAGTAAGAAAAAAAAAAGGAAAGAGAAGAGAAACAACCAGGAGAGGAAAAAAAAAAAAACATGGTGGTGGGCGGCTGGAATAAGGAACTGAAACTGGCTTGTGTCATCAGAGGCTATTTTCCAAACGGCGAGCGCAGCGAAGGTGTCGTGTTGCTTATTCACCAGGAACAATGAGTCAATCAGCAGAGCCAGACTGTGGGCTCCACTTCAGCTTTATTCAATTACTGCTCCTCAAAGGCTGAGGACGATGCGCTCAGAAGTCTCCAGGGAGGACTGTGGATAGATGTTAAAGTGAAGCTTCACACATAAACATATTTACATTCTGTAAAATGCATCTTCCGTCGCTGCAAAGAGGTTAATTACAGCAAAGTAAAAGGAGCCTGTTAAATGTGAGAAGATAAAGATGTTTCTCTGAACCCTGACGGTTGTGTAGTAGAAGTCTTGGTGTCATATGTGACCATTATTTCCATTTAAATCCTACATTAACTCTACTGTCAGGTTGTGCTGAAACTAACAGTTATTTTCAATAATAATTAATCTGTTGATCAGTTTTTTGATTAACTGAACTTTTAGTCTGTAAAATGCCAGAAAATAGTGAACACTGCTCATCATGATTAGACTAAAGTAATGTCCAAGAGTGTGAGCAACAGTCGGGAAGCCAGAGATATTCACTTTACAATGATACAAAACAGACTAAAAACAGCAAATTCTCACATTTGAGGAGCAGGAAGCAGAATTATTATTCCACAGTCTTATTTTCTCCTAATAATCTAGCAGTTACTTTGTGGTTGTCACTGTCTTTTGTAAAGTGTGTGTTTAAATGAAGTTGATCTGATTTGAAGGTCGGAGCTGCAGTGTCCTGACAATTTATGGAGATCATTGAAATGTTGGGAAAAATAAATATGAGCTCAGAAGAGAGGCACATAAAGAATATAGTGGTGGGTACAGGGGGAATATATGGAAACAGAACTTAACATTATACAGCGGTTTATTTAGTCTGCCTGCTTTGAACTAGACACCACAAGGCAAACAGTCAGCCGTTTACATCTAAACTGAGCTGAGTGTAATTGAATCACAGAGGATTGGAGGGTAGCGCTTCACATTTAGCATTTTGTAAGGATTTAAAATAACAATCTGGATGCAGCTGTAGAGGAGGACGGGGCGTACAATGTAGAGAGATAAGGGGTCAGATGAGACTAATCTCACCAGCAGTCAGACTCAACAGAAATGTGACATTTCTATTAAATCAATAACACACATCATTAAGCGAATGATAATATATATTTCCTGGCATGTACGCAGGATATAAAATTTAAAAAGCAATTTTGCATTTCATCATAAGATCTGCTTTTAAGATCTGCACACTTAGCTAGAGGGTGAAGCAGCTGATGAATTTTCATATTTACCAGCCAATATGATCTATAAATATGTTAGTGCCTTTAGCTTGCTATATACAGGAAACTAAATCAATAACAGATTTGAAACTGGAAACGGGTAAACCAGAGAAGTGAACTTGCAGGCTGAAGATGAACGTACATTATTGCAGTAGAAGGTGTAGAAGACTCCGGGGACGTAGCAGCCCAGGATGCCGATGGAAATGCCGGCGTAGTCCAGCGCCATCCAGCGGCGGCTGGTCTTCTCTGAGCGGTGGCAGCAGAACAGGTGGTAACCCACCGAGCACAGCATACACAGCTGAGGACAGTCAAATACACAATACATACCATCACATACACATGACGGTATATGGTATATGTACCATACACACAGCAAGATGACATGTAAATATATTACTGATTGAACATATTGTCAGAGGTTTCTTTTAAATATTCAATATTTTTTCCAACATGGAATTGAAGAGCCACAAACGACATCAGCTGCCAGCAGCCTGAACTGCTGAAACATGATTTTAACCATCTTTTTAACTTGCTGAAAGGCCACCAGGGGAAACGTTTCTTTATCTCTGGTCCAATTGGGTCGTGGGATTGGCTGGTTCTCTAGCCTTGTCAGCTCGCACACATGTCTCCACTCACACTGCTCCACACACGGACTCTTCTACACAGACAATCTTAATCTCTTTTGGGAACGTTCCTCGTATATTAGAAAAGACGGACCACACCTGAGCCGCCTGGGTTCAAGGATGTTAACTGCAAACATTCTCCACAGTGTTCTCCACATGAACGACCGATCATTGAAAACACCTGTGCAGCTGTGGACACAGATGTGGTCTCTTCCCCTCCCGCCCGCAGCTTCCTCAAGCTCCGACACCTCCTACAGTTATGGACGGTGTCTCTCTGCAGCCTTAACTGAGAGACACAGTGTTGCCTCAATAGATTTTAGTTGTTCATCTCCTGAGAATTTTTATTATTTCGATGAATTTTATCATTTTAAGCCGGGTGATGTATAGTCTAGTATAAATGTCCAATGCTGTCAAAAAATCCAGGTGAGTCCGGTTCAGAACGCACTCTGTCCTTCACTCTCTGCTCCTGTGTTTCACGTTCCTGTACTGATCACTAGTGGCCCTCATAAAACACCATCAGCCTATTTCCTGTACAAGTTGTTATAACCCTGAAAATGTACTAATGATAAAACCCAAACAATTTGTAAGTAAGTCCTCCTGTGACTGTGATGCATTTAAATATCACACGTCTATGTAATCAATTTAAATTAGATCACTGATATCCTGGTTCTGACTGAAACTGAGGTTTCCTCACATAACTATAGCTTGTACAGAACAGACAGAGTTGGTAGAGGGGGGGGGGGGGGTGTGGCTGTATATGTGAGGTCATGTTTATCTGTTACTGTTTTAAATGCTGTCACTGTTCCTCAGTCTTTTGAATTTATCGCTCTGGAAGTTAACTTATCTAGTAATAATTCAATTAATATGGTGGGTGTGTACAGACCACCCTCAGATGTCTCTAGTATAATTAATAAATTAGCAGACTTAGTTGCTCAGTACAGTAACTCAGGGACGCTGGTTCTAGGTGACTTTAACCTAAATTGGCTGGCAAATGATCCAAATAGTCTAAAAGAGATGTGTGACAATCTCAATCTGTCACAGTTGATTGATGAGCCGACCAGACCTAATTTGAAGGATCCTTCAAAATCAACACTGATAGATTTGATTTTGTCCAATATGAAGGACAAAATTACTGCCTCTGGAGTATTTGCGCTTGGCCTTAGTGACCGCCGTCCTCTAGCCTGCGTTAGAAGTGCTCAAGCTCTAGGATTGTCATCAAAAGACATTTGATGAGCGTAGGGTTAAACATAGATCAAGCCTGGGCTCTAACAAAGCGTACTGCTGAAGCAGCCCATTGGCTGACTTTCAGGCAACTCAGAAATAAATGCACATCCTCCCTGAGAAAAGCAAAAGCCAGTTATTACACAGAATTAATCTCTAGCTCTTTTACAAACCCATCAAAATTTTGGAAAGCAGTGAAAGTACAATAATAAGTGAGAGTTCAGAGATTTCCTGTGCTTTCAACAAACATTTAGCTACCTCTGGGAGTCTGTTTGATATGCTGTACTCAGGATCTGCTCTTGATAATAAGCCTTTGGCTCATGTGCCCGCCTTGAACCACACCTCTCAGTTCATCCTACAGGTTTTCACTCCCTCTGTTGTTAAGGAGGCACTTCAAGCTACTGATTGCAGGAAAACAACTGCAGAGGATAAACTAGACCCCCATTTTTTAAAGCTCTGTGCCCCATTTATTGCTGAACAAAATACATCTCTCTTTAATCTCTCTGCCTCTACTGGAGTTATCCCTCAGGTCTGGAAATCTGCACATGTTGTCCCACTGCGTAAAGGTAGTGATAAAAATGATCCTGTCCTATCTTGCTAAAGTCCTGGAGTCCTTAGTTAATAATCAGCTCAAATCATTCCTCTCAAGAAATTCTGTGTTAAGTCCACAAACAAAGTACTGTCACTGCTATTACTTTGGTTATAAATGATATTGCATCAGCTGTTGACAAAAGGGAATATTGTGCTGTCCTCTTTGTCGATTTAACAAAAGCATTTGACGCTGTTCATCATGCTATGATCCTACAGAGACTATGTGATACTGGTTTTGGTGAATATCTCTAACAGTAAGATGTGACAGGCATTGGTTTCCATTTAATTATAAAGCCCTTAAGGGCAACTTGCCATCATATATCACTTCCCTATTAAATTGGTCCTATAGTCATTTGATTTGTTGAAGTGATTGGCTAATGCTCGAAGTCCTGTATGCAAACACTAAATTTGGGAAAACCGCTTTTAGTTTTTGTGCTGCACACAATAACATTTTACTATACACTGTAAACTCAATAGTACCTACAGGTCAATTTAAAACCATGATTACAAACTACTCTGTACTTGAATGTAACTGTTTTTAACTGTATTCTGTTGTTTGTTTTCTCATTAATTTTGTGTGTATTTATTCTGTTATGATTTATTATTATTATTATTATTATTTATTAGGGCATGCCCTAAATGATTCATTGAGATTTAAATAAAGGTTGAAAGAATGAAAAAATTGTGAAAAATGACGATCACTGTTTCCCAAAGCCCAAGGTAATGCCCTCAAATGTCCATTTAGTTTACTATCATAGAAGACTACATAAACCAGAAAAAAATTCACAATTGAGAAGCTGGAATCAGAGAATTTGGACATTTTTTCTTAAAAGAAATAACTCAAAACAATTATTATCAAAATAGCTGGCAATTAATTTTCTGTCAATTGACTAATTGATTCATCACCTAATCGTTGCAGCCCTAAATTAACTGTCCAACAAATTCTGCTGCAAAAAGTGGATATGTATGAGTTCATGTTCTGTCATCAAATGGATGTTTATTCGTCAACTTGAAATCTGTAACTTTGTCATCATAAAGGATAAATATGTAATCTGTAACTTTCAACACAATCTCCAGAGGTAAGAGGTGTTCAATATGACATGTTAATGACACTAAATATGACAGTTGTGCTGAATCCTGTTGTTTAATTGAAGAATCCACAGGAAGAGAGGGAAAAGCTCTACTGTACTGAACTGATAACAGCTCTACATGATGTGACACCACTGACTCACTCACTGCCATTTTCTTGTTTCTATGTTGAACAGACTTTAATGACATCATTAAGTGCACAGATGTGACCCAACAAGAAGATCAACATGTGAGAATAGCTGACAAAGGAGAGCCACTACTGCGCTGTTCTGTGTGTTTTATAATAGTCCACCATACTGAGGGATTTACTAACAATATATAAACTAAAAAACATTGGATGTCAGCTTTAATCTTAACCACAGCATTACTGAAATACCAACCAATCCTAACCAGACATTTCTAACAACCATCACAGCTGAAGTAAACTGGGAAACTCTGGAGAGTCTTGTACCTGGAAGCAGAAGAGCCCGATGGAGTAGATGACGTAGTCCTCTCTGGAGGCGCCGAAGGCCGGCAGCACCGAAGCCATGTTGTACACCCCGAGACAGAAAAAGAGCAGGAAGCCCAGCAGATGGCTCCAGATATTCACCGTCTCATTGGACAGAATGAAGAGGCTGCAGAGAGGACATACAAACTTTAAATCTATCACAAATATGTCAGTTCTCCTCCTCACAGAACTCTTTAACATCATCTTTTACTACAGACTGAGTAATCTCAACCGCATCCATAGCATTTAAACTCAAACATCTCTCGACTCCAGCTAGCTTGAAGAACATTTGATATAATTAGCTGCTACAAATTCTGTTATTTTACAGCATTAAATCTTGTTGTTTTACATCACCGAAATGAATGAAAACCATTTACTTTGTCAACGGTTAATTTAACAGGACAGTTACAAATGTTGTCACTATGTAGGCAAGCAGGAAAAAAAAGTAAAAGGTTAGTTTTCCTGTCCTCTGGATGATGTAAGAAACACCTACAGTACCTGTTCTGTTGCAGAATGATTTGGATTTTATCACTTCAAAGTTTAAAATGCACTAGTACCTGAGTGTGGCAAGGCAAGCTGTCTATGTATTGTTATGTAAACTGTATTTTGCACTCTGACTTCCCCGAGGACTGGTAAAGTCAAAAAACACTCAGAAATAATAAAGTATCACATATAAAATAATCAAGTGTTTGTTCCAAAGATCACTGTGGATAATAAGTTACTGATAATCACAAACACAGTAAGTACAGTGTATTTCGGCCTTATGTATTTAGACCTTGCTGATCCTCGTCCTGCTCTCTGCTTCTCACCTTTTAATGCACAGTCTGGAGGGCAGGTACGCTCTGTATCCATCTGTGATGTAGGGGTTCTCCCTCAAAAACCCTGGGATCTGTTCATAGGTGTAGAGTCTGATACCGCGGGGCACCAACACAGGCCAGTACTGATAACCTCCCAGCTCAATGTAGTGTGCAGTCTGGGCGTTCTTCTGGAGTTTCTGAGGCATGGCTGAGCCAGCAGAGTCTGCTTTAGTCTGACCTGAAGCTGAGGAGACAAAGTCAGATCCAATTAAGACAGTTTCTTACATAACAAGTCTTACTAAATATTATAACATGGTTGATCAAATAAATGCTGTTACATTTGCCCCGTGGTTCACCATTGCAAGTGTCATTGTTTTTCTTAAGGGAACAGGAAATTTAAGTGACTAATTTTGTGATAGGCTGACTTCAACCATCTTTATTATGAGGTTAAATGATGAACAAAGCAATAAGTAACGTCAAGGGAAAGTTTAAGAAACTACAAGCGTTAATAAGAAAGCTAACATTTACTTGGAAAATGCAAAATTCCAGAAAGAGTATATATACAGACGGGTTATATATATATTGTTATATATACAGACGGGTGACAAATTAAAGGAAAAACCAACATAAAGTGTCTTAGTAAGGTGTTGGGTCACCACGCACCACCAGAACAGCTTCAGTGCTCCTTGGCATTGATTCTACACGTCTCTGAACTCTTCTGGAGGAATGAACACCATTCTTATAAAAAGATATTCTCTCATTTGGTGTTTAGATGATGGTGGTGGAGAGCGCTGTCTAACACATCGGTCCAAAATCTCCCATAGATGTTTAATTGGGTTCAGATCTGGTGACTGTGAAGGGCAAAGCATATTCACATCATTTTCATCCTCATCAAACCATTCAGTGACCCCTCATGTCCTATGGATGGGGGGGCAATGTCACCCTGGAAGAGACCACTCCCATTAGGATAGAAATGTTTCATCACAGGATAAAGGTGATCACTCACAACAACTTTGTATTGATCTGCAGTGACCCTTCCCTCTAATTGGACAGGTGGACCCAAACCATTCCAGCAAAATGCCCCCCACAGCATAACAGAGCCCCCAGATCCCCTCACTGTAGGGGTCAAACATTCAGACCTGTACCGGTTTTTCCTTTAATTTGTCATCCATCTATATATATTGTATATAAACAGTTACTGTATATATTTTGTTTAATGGACTGTTTGTAAAGACATCATTTTGGCTCATTGTATATAACTGAAGCGTTTTTTTGTCTTGTTTTGTCTTGTTTGTTTGTGGCCTGAGGCATTGCTTATACTATCTACAGTTTGATGGAATGAAAAACAATAACAAAAAATATACTGCAAAAAAAAAGAAAGCTAACATTACTCGGATACTAAAAAGCGCAGCCACCAAAGTAGTCTGCAAGTAATCTCACGTTACCTACGTAAACTATCTGCAGCTTATCTCCGATCTGTTCCACTCTCATTATGTGAAGAAAAACTAACACCAATCTCCGTCCACTAATATGGCAATTTTCGGCTTTGTGCATTAGCGAACATTCACGCCTCCAGAACATAGTTCAAGACTTTTTAAAAACCCCAGGATCCTAACTTTAACCCTAAAAAGCATCCGATACACCAAGGAGCATGACAATTAAATTTCTAAACATGTCTTCCCAGTCTTCCCTACCAACATACCTTCAATTAACCTATCCAGCGTAACTACACTGTGGAAGGCGACGGCAAGCATTGTCACCAACTATAAAAGTGGTCCTTTTATTGATACTGTGTTCTTGCTTTGATAATTATGTAATGCCGAATGTCCACAGACAACAATTAACAAGATAATGTATTAAATTAGGTTTTATCTGGTAAATAAAATGACCATAAACCAAATTACCCTTAAAATAACAGAATTTTTAAAAGCGGTTTGGCAACTACATGCTACGTACAGCTTACAGGAGTCTGATTAACAGGCTAGCTAACAAGCCGCTTTGTTTAGAGCCATAAAATTAACAACAAACTCACCTTTTAATTTGGTGTATGTGCAGTTTGTACCATTTTGGAGCTTATAATAGCTACTACGCATTTGTAAACATTTGTTAACATCAACTTGAAACACAACGCTGCGCTGGTCAAGTTTCGGCTACAACATCTTCCAAATCACCAGAGACGTCATCAACAGAGGACCCCTCCGGCCAGCGAGCGTGCCCAAAGACCGCCTGAGTAAAAAACATGCAGATTTGTCTATTTGTGTCAACTGAGCAAACTACTTCCTCTGATGAAGCTCGTAAACTCTCGAAAAAGCCAGTAGGTGGACCTTGAGTTAGGTTTTTTTTTACCAACACTGAGTAGAAACTTTCACGCTCTACTTTTTTCTCTTAATGAATTTTATTGAATATTCGAACAACTAAAGGTTACACACTAATAAATACAGCAAATAAAGCAAAACAATATTAGGGTATTAATCCTACATTGCCACCCTACACAACTTTACTAGGGCAAAAAGTAAATATTAATATCATTCTCAAAAGCTCAAGAGTTTCAAGTTATCATTAACACGAAAACATTAGATATTATCAGGCTTGTTTAAAAGTTTTCAAATGATTTGTTTTGAATGAAAAAAACAAACAAAAAAAGAAACTCATCATGTGATTATACTGAAAGCAGCAAAGATTAAGCAAAATATTTTATTATATTTTACAATTGTAATATAATAACAATTGTATTGTTATATTATATAGCTGTACAAGATTTGCCTGCATCCACATGTGTCAGACAGGCAACACTCTATAATCTGTGTTGGTATATTGGTAATTACTACTCTAATTCTTATGAAGTTATATTACTCATAATTCTGCAGTCTAAAGAAGTTGTAAATGGCTAAATTGGGCCTTCAGAAGGCCTTGAAACATTTCTCGCATGTTTTATACTTAAATATTCTTAAGTACTGTATTATCACTATTTGTGACCTCTGATTTTCCCCCACATTATCTCACTCTTAATGGAGTTTGTACAAGGCAACGATTTTGTCAATTAGTCGATTAATCATTTAGTCTATAAAATCCCACAGCTGCCTGGATTACACAGTATTGTGTTTTCACTTCATTTTATCTTATTTTTATTGTTATCCAGTGGGTTTTATTTTCCATCTTATGTTATGTTGCTTTGTTTTGTTTTTTCAGGCTTTTATGTTCTTTTATGTGTAAAGCACACGGTGCATGTAATTTCATAGGTGTAAAGCACTTTGAGCTGCATTTCTTGCATGAGAGGTGCAATACAAATAAAGTTATTATTATTATTACTATTATTATAAAATGTCAAACACTGTGAAAAATGACCATAATTTTCCAGAGCTCAGACATCTTCAGATTTCTTGTTTTGGCACACCAGCAGTCAAAATCCAAAAGAATTGACTATCTGAACGTGTTTGGTATATTTGCTTGAAAAATGACTAAAGCGATTAATCGATTATCAAACTGACTGCTGAATAATTTTCTTTTGACTGACTAATTGATCTAGTTTGTACATCAGTCTTTGAGCCGCGTAGGCTACTTGAAAGGTCACATCATTGATAAAATATTAATTTAAATACATACTAAAGTGTGCAGGTGTGGCCCATGTTAAATAGGCCATTCAGTGCAGCTCACAGTCTCCTGGCTGTCATCCCGCTGCACTGTGAGACTGCGTTATATCCTCCTGTCGCTAACTGTCATCAGGAATCCTCATCAGAGCGAGCGCTCTCTCCGCAGACCTCTCAGGTGTGAGAGATGTTGGAGGATTCCCTCAGGAGGGAAGTCACACTCAGTCCTCCCTCTGCTGTTTACACCCCCACTTTAATTGCCTCATTCTCAAGTGGAAGTGTGTTCTTCATTATCACTTCTAATACACCTCTCAGCACATCCACTCTGGCAAAGTGTCAGCTGCCAAGTTAAGATAGTAACTCGTGCATGCAAGGGCAAACAACGAGAATCTCCTGCTGCTGTAGTCGCTGCTTAGAGATGTTAATTGATTTAGTGGGCTTACAGTTGGCAGTGATTTGCACTCATTTGCTATAACTGATTGGAAAAAGTGTTCACAAAGTAAGTGACACACACACAGAGGAACACGTACAGTATGTCTTTTCCTTCTACTCTCTTTCCCCAAATTATTATCAGTTACATATAAACATGGCCGGATTAACTTTCTATGGGGTCCTGGGACAAACATTTGTTGTTGGACCTAATGACCCACATTATACATCACAGTACTCTGAAGTAATTAGTTGATTAATCAAATAGTCGATCGACAGAAAAATAATCACTATAAGTCACTTTTTAATGGACGAAAGCTAAAAATTCACAGGCAGCAGCTTCTAAGATGTTTTTAGTTTTCTCAGTTTTCCATCAAAGTAAACTCAACATCTTTGGGGTTTTGACTGTTTGTCAGACAAAACAAGTAATCTGAATATCAGCATTTTCCACTATTTCCTGACATTTTATAGACTGAACATCTAGCGGATTATTAAATAAAACAATTGTCAGAATTACTGATGATGAAAATAATTGTTGATTGCAGATTAAAAATTGAAGCAGGAAGTCCATCTTTAAACTGTGACGGATGTTTACAAAAGACATTTTGGTAATAATTTGTTGTCTGCTTGCCTTCGTCTTCTTTTCTAAATAAGTTTGACTAACCTGAGAGTTTGTTTACAATCTTTCTGATTGTTTCACTGCTTGTGTTCCTTTGTTACACCTATTTACACTTTTATTCAAATACAAATACAAATACAAAAATTGCTGCCTCAACAAATACAGATACAAATACAAATACCGGGCTCCCCACCCCCCACCCCCGGAACAAATCTCACGCTAAGCTGAAGTCAAAAGTTGGCAGCCCTGTTTCTGTTTCTGTACGGATCAAACAAACAAGATATAACATGTTAATTAGTGAGCTTTAGAGGAGCTGGTAGGTGTATTTTTAAGCTTTGGACAGAGCCAGGCTAGCTGTTTCCCCCTGCTTCCAGTCTTTATGCTAAGCTAAGCTAAACTAATCTCCTACTGGCTTTAGCTTCACTTAACACACAGACATGTGATTGGTATGGATCTTCTTATGTAACTCTTGGAAAAAACAGCAAATAATTTTGAACTATTCCTATAAAGAGATAAGTTGGAAATTTTTCCAAGACTTCATATAATCCATATATATATATGATTATTATTTATTAAGATCATTTTTGTTTTCACTGCAGCTTTAAAACACAAATACTGTACAAACGTCCAACTTAACCCAAAAACACATACAGTCAGTACCTTCTCAGGTTTTTTTTAATGGTGGTCATCACTCTAGTTTTTCATCCAAAAAAGATGAAGATCAGACCCTGATGCTTTTGTGATAGTATGACCTCTCACACGCACAGAAGACTCTGACGGAGCATTTTCATAAGGACGACTCCCCTTGTCCTGCCCCACCACCTTCTTTCTGACTCCTCACTGATTCACTCTGACAATCTGTCATCTGCGCTTTTTTTCCCTCCTAAATCTTTGTTTGATTTCTGTCCTCCATTTTTTCTGTCAGACTTAATGCGGAGAAATGTGCCTCGATGTAATTTTGCGCTTAGGCTGCGTGTAATGGAACATGAAATTAAAGTGCTCCTACTTATACTCTGAATGTTTCTTATAAAAGCAGGAGGTGATTTCTGTATCGGCCATTTTACTGGTGTCAAAATATCGCATTTGTGATGATTATAGCTCAGCTGTTGCAGAGATGCTGGAAGTGTTCCGTGTTATGACCGGCTTGGGATATCTTCTTTCTAACTGTGGATGCGTATTGCTATGAAATGTGCAATAAAATTACACTGCATTACATCTTAATTGAGGCTTCCTGCACCGTCTTGGCAAGTGAAAGTCTCTCCTTTCCAAACAAGGAGCTGTTAGACTGGTTTAAATAGAGACAGACAGGCCCCCGGGCTACGAATGTCCTTTGGGATAGTCAGGGTCATCAATGAAACACAAGGCTACACTGGTGCACTTCTCTCTGACTGCTACACTGCATTTAATGGAACATTCAGTATGGTAAATACATTAGATGTTATACTTCTTCCCACTGATGTTAAACGCATGCTAAATTGACTATATGTTACTGCACAGAGAAATTAACAATGCATGACATGTTTTCCACTGCACCCATGTTTTTGTTTCCTCAGGCGCCTTTCTACTGAGCGCTGCTTCTTTTGTGCACCTCAACTTCCACCATTTCCTCTCCCACCTGCCCCTTCATCGAAAACAACTTTGATAAAACCTCAAATCTGGGGGCTAGAATCTTTATTTTTCCTCTCCCTGAACACAAAGCTCACAGGCATCACAGGCTTCGACGCAGGGCCTGCCAAATGTTAGCCTGCCTGCCGTGCCAAGACTAGACAGGCCCTTTGCAAAGCTAACACGGCCTCGCGGCGGCTTGTGCTCGTCAGCGGCCGGCTGGTCTCATTGGCTTTATTTATAGTCGGCGCCACAAGACATCTGCTGGAGACGAGACTCTGTCCTCTGTGTCCACACAGCACCACACAGAGGGAGCTTGTCAACATTTTTTCGAAGGCAAAGTGTTTGCGAGGACCTCGGTCAGAGGAGGGGAGAGACGGCGGCGGTGCTGCAGCCTCCTCTAATAGGACGGGTGTCCCCTCCGATTGCTTTCTCCACAGCTCTGATTAACGAGACCGGAAGACAGAGGGAGGCTTCACAGTTTGTCGTGTCTTGTGTGTTAGCCGATGTTTACTTGATCTGAGAGCTGTTGTTTGTTTGGTGTCTTCAGTCTGGTCGTTGCTCGCCACTATTTTGGGACACTGACACTTGGATGCAGCTCGGCAGTCGTCTGATGTGGCCTCGCCTTTTCCTCCCCCCCCACCCCCCTCCCTACCCCTCCCCATCCGTGTCACACAGAGTTTCTCTTCCTCTCCCATTCTCTTCACATCGATCACATCTGCATCTCTCTGGCTGACCGTGCTTCGGGCCTTGACACAAAGTGCCGGGGACAGCTCTTTGCTCTTCCCACAGAGCTGGGGGTGAAATCAGACTGCCACAGAGGGAGAGAGCGTGGAAATACTCTGTTTACATGTTCCTGAAAAGAACCAACCTGAGAAAGCCTCATTTCCAAACAGAGGCGCCTCCTAATGAAACAATATCGAAAAGAGTTTTAGCAAAATTGTGTTTATCTGACACTGATGTAATATTTGTTTCCATACTGACCCAGTAAGCACTGATTTGGTGATTTTACAGTGTAGACCAGGTTAAAACTGGTTTAAACAACAGTTTTATGTAACCTACACTTCTAAAAAAAAAAGCAACCATATTTAGCATCAACATTACAATAAGTTAAACATCCAGGCTGCATTCTGTTTTCAGGCTCTGTTGTCAAACTATATCCAGCTTGGTTTGGTCCATTTTTCACAAACCAAAAATGGACCAGATGACCAGAACAAACTGGATATGTCAGTCCAATCAGTGAAATGTGTGAAAAGTGGTTTAGAGGTATTAAAACAGGTGACACTGGCACTGTGTGCTGTTTCTATTTATCCTCTGATTTATTTTTCTGGATGATTTGGGAGATAATGTGACTCAACTTCTAAACCTGATTCTGATTTACAGTATTCAAAGTTTTACAAATTTTGTGTCAGGTGACAGTTTAGGAGAATTTTGAAATTAATTTCTAAGCAACTGTCAAGTTTAACTATATTGGTCTCAAATTTGGGGTTCTACCTAATTTGTTTATAATTTTTCACAGCTATTTGATTGTAATGTTTAAGAAAAATGGGACAAAAAAAACTTTGTTTATAGTTTATCTGTTTTAGTTGTTGTGACTGCGGGTGCCAGAATGCCTGTGTTGATTCATGTGTACTGTCCCATAAATAATCATATGATAAACAAATACTTTAAATAAAATATATAAACCAAGCTGCTATCATTAGGCAAGAAATATACAAAAGGAAACAGTTAGTGCAAAACTTAATACATTTTTCTTCTTGGAGGCCATATGCAGTGCAGTAAATCACAAACTGAAAAAAATAAAAATGAAATGTTGCATCAACAAATGTTCCAGCACTAATGTCTGAATCTATCCTTGCAGCATCTGGGCCATTGAGCTCTTTCTGGGAATGAAATGGCATTGTTGCTTAGTCTCCTTGTACTTTTTTTTCCTTTTTTTTTTGTTGTTGAAAGTTTCATCTGTATAACAATATTGAAAGGCATTAGTCTTAATCTCCAGGCTTCCTTTTACTTTTTTTTAGTCTTAGAAGATACATCTGGTTCCCTGTCTTGTAATTCCTGCTGGGATTCCAAAGAAAAGCGAAAACAATTTTTACAACAGTGGGAGGATTAAGGAGGAGGACAGGGTGGTTGTTTTAGGACATTTAGCTGCTGCTGAGAATGAGATTAATGCCCTCGAACAGCAACAACTGCTGCGACGTGTTGCACTTTTGCAGCTGGACAAAACTTGCTGGTAATCCTTAATGGATCAGAAATGGTAAGCCCATCCTCATCACTCAGACAAACTGTTTAAGCTTTTTGACACAAAGAGTATGTATGCAGGGGACTTTATTTTTTCAGAAAAATGCCAAAATAAGCCCTTTATTATAAAACTGAGTGTAGATTAGACCTGCATATGCGCTGTTGCAGTTATCCTCTTTCTGCAGGGTTACATGGGACACAGATTGGTTTTCTTGAGTTCTCCAAAGAAGATTTAGATTTAAAAATCATGTAATTGTTTATTTTTCATAGCCAAAAAAGCTTTTTGTGATTGTTACTTGTACTCATCTACCTCTCCACCTTTTAACAACTCACCTAAAACAACTCGTGTCAGGTTGGGACTACAGACAGTAATGCAAGCGGCTCGATTCAAAAACTCAAATATATTCGACAAAAGCGCTGCAAGTGACTTCAACAGCAGCTTTCTGACATGATGTGGAAAACTGAAATGTTTTAAATTTTCAAATTATGAACACCAGACTTATATTAGCCATTTGTTTCTAATGCTTGGACCAGAGATGAGAAATGACCCTAAGAAAAGCATGTGTGACAATGCGTAACGACCTTAATGTAACTCTAACAGGTGCAGAGCAGCATTTTAAATACTGAGGAATTTGACAGATTGCAGATTGCCCTCCTGTTTAACACCTCACTCAAATACTAAAAGTTCAAATTGGAATCTTATACTAAAACAGAGCTTAAGTCTCCTTTCAAAACAGAAAAAAAGTATGTGCAAATCACTATACTATCTAC
Organism: Scomberomorus guttatus; assembly: GCA_038419695.1. NCBI lineage: Eukaryota > Metazoa > Chordata > Actinopteri > Scombriformes > Scombridae > Scomberomorus > Scomberomorus guttatus. Next base: position 31,052,887 of record CM076450.1, on the reverse strand, counting down.
ACTGGATTATGGAAATATTCTGTATGTCATGCTGCTGCTGCCGCTGCCCTTAAACCACTGGAGGCCGTTTATACAGTCATGCTCAGTAAGTATACACGCTGAGTTCAAAACTGATTCATAAGACAAACTGAAAAGTCTGCACACCATGACTTACGCAGACAATATTACTGAATGCACACATGTTTTGGGCTGAACCCGTCCTCAGCGTGCTTATTGTTAGACATGAGACCACACGTACAGGCTGGTGATGGTATAAAAATCAATAAGACCCAGAATATCCCTTAAATATTCACAATCCCAACACAAGGAAATAAAAAAATCAATGTAAAGTTTCCTTGTGAATCTTTACAAAAAACATGTCATGAGTTCAGAGTGCAAAAAATCTATCCAAAAATCCAACAGTCTGTCTCTATTCCTTCCAAGTTTGATCACATTAACCACCTTTATGCATATTGATCTGAGGTGGTGACATCATGCTCATTACAATGTTGAGTGATTTAAATGAACCATGACACCAGATCACAGGATGGATTAGCTTTAAAAGTTCATTATACCAACTATGAACATCAAAACACTCCGAGAGACTTTAAAGTTCTACATACTGATATTTTTTAATAGTATTTATGGTTGTTTTAATTAGTGTGTGTGTGTGTGATGTCTTCTTGTGATATTACTTCGATCGATCTAAATGGAACTTAACTGGTTCAATAAAGATTAAATAAAATACGTATTTATCACTTAACGTATCACTTATTTTTTCTGTAGTTTAATGTATATTGTAGCATGTATATTTATTTATTTATTTAATGGAATAAAACTGTCAGTATGACAAAACTGAAAATATTTTAGTTGACGTCACCTTGTGCAGCCATTTTGAGATTTTCAGACAGTGTAAGTGTAAGTGGTGCCGTCTGATCTACAGTCCTGAGTACTGGTTTTGGGGATGTGGGTCTTTTAAAGACCTGAGCAGGCATGTATACACTCAGTCAGCAGTTACACACACATTCAACATGATACTTTTTAAAGCTGGTTCAGATATTTTTTAGGCTTATTCATCTGACACCTCAAAGTTCTTACACACCATAAAGTCAAGTCATAAAGTCTCCTGACAAGACTGCGTAAAACAGTTTAAAGACATAATAATAATAATAATAATAATAATAGCTTTATTTGTATAGCACTTTTCAAAACAGTAAGTGCTTCACAGAGCAATGAAACACTGAAAGCTTAAATAAAATGTGGGATAAAATAAAAACAAAGCAAAACAAACAAACAAAAATACACAAAATCCAAAACAAAAGTCAAACAATCACTCAAATCAAATTTACTGTTTCTCTACCAGAGTTATGTTCCCGGCAGGGTGGTATCTATTTATCATGTTGGGGAGATACACAGAAAATATAACAACAGTTAAATCAATAAATAAAATGTGAAAAATTTTGAATAATCTGAATATTTCCGGACTTCTTTGCTGGAGTCACATCCTCACTATTCCTAAAATCCTGCTGAGGATCCTGAGAGTAGGTTACTCTGATTTGTGTAGTTATAACCAAAATTATGCAAGAAATATTCATCAATTAGCTTTAGATGCTGCCAGAGATGTACTGTGGACACTTTTGACTTCTATGTACATTAAGTTCACAAATGAGCCAATCTCACAAAAATTCTGTGTCACCACATCAGTTTATCGCGGCTCCGTCGCTACATGCTTCAGTATCAAACCCTCACAGTGCTGCACCGTAAAAAATCTGTTCATTCTGCAGCTGTTTAGTCAAACTATACGAGACGATTGATGACAAAACACTGCAGTAATTTGTAACGTCTTTTATTTATCACTTGTCTGGTGAAGAGAGAATTAATTTGGAAATTACTTATGAATATGAGAATCTAACTTTCTGAGTGTGGGCAATAAACGGCAGCGTCTTCAGTGAAATTTATCAAACTCGTGGACGTTAATCGCTGTGTAAATCTAACTTGGAAATGAAATGAAATTGATGTATCACTTGAAAGTAAAGAGAGAAACTTGTTCAATTTAACAGACTCTCATTTGGTGTACAGCTGCTGCTCCACCTCCAAGCATTTTTTTCTGAAATTTAACTTATTATTGTGACTGTGCAGCAAACAAAAAGTATAAATACATGAGCTTCAGATGCTGCTGGAAATCATTCATGATCATTTAGCGTTTCTCATATGTGGTTTGACCGACAGACATCAGGCTGCAGTTCCTCTACCGTCCTGCGGAGGTCACTCTGTACCTGCTGTGGACACGAATCCAACAGCAGAGCAGCAGAAGGCCACCCACCGAATATGAGCTGCCTCAGATAAAACAACATTAAACTGATGAATTTAATCTGTCTGATAGTGAAAAGGAGACACTGACTGTACAGTATGTGGCCGTGCAGGATATAATGATCATTAGAATTATTATCTCTGTTATTTTGCTCAGTTATTTCAGTTCTCCACCTCCTCAGACACACAGAGCTAAATGCTGGTTTAAGATAATGAAAAATGCCATAAACAAGATTTTTTTTAATTTGTGCATGTGATGTAAAGTTTAATTTATTTGCAACAGTAATTTTATTATTATTTTTTAATTAGTACATGAGCTAAATAAATGTGAGGTTTAAAAACATGCAAAAACTGGAAAAATAACTTGCAGAACAAGTTAATCTTAATTTTACAGCATTAATCTTCAAAATTACACTTTTTCTATGTCCTCGAATTTGTAACAATTTAATTTACTTTTAATGCTATTTTATGTTTTTAATTTGACTTATTTTATTCCATTTTACACTAAACAGCAGGTAAAATAACACTAAAACCACCCAAACAATGTCCATCTGAGTAAGAATAAATGTCTGAATGAACAGCTCACTGAATCACTTACAGTAAATCACAGATTAAGCCCAGTTGTTGTTGCTTGCTGTTTTACTGTGTGGCTGCAACAAAAGGCTCACAGCTGCAGAGCGATGAATCAGAAACTGGGAGGAAAATGAAACCTCCACTTCCCTCTGCAGGCAGCACGTGGCGCTATGGTATCTCTGTCTGCTCCTCCATAAAGACATCAACTCCCCGCATGAGTTAAAGTGTACCAGGCCCCCAAAACTGGCCCCTGCATTAGGCTAATAATAAATAACACACCAATTGGGGGCTGATTCAACTGGTATGATTTATTAAAAGTTAGTGCATTAGATCAGGGCAATAATTGAAGTTATGATTAAGGAAATGACAGGTTTGGGACCCGCGGACGATGAAAAATGGATGCGTGGATGGACAGACGCTCAGGCAGATAGATCTCATTTGATAAATAATTCACAGTTAGATTAAACCAGATTGAGATACAAGCCGACCCTTTTTGTAAGTGGGGTTTTTAAAAAAATATATCCTCACGGGATTTGCTCCAAACCTGCCACCAGGAAGCTCTCGTGCTGGTGGCATGTTGCTCTGAGAAGCGTTATTGTCATCATATGCAATCCAGTATTAAGATGGATGCTGCCTGATCCCATCAAGATAATGGGTTTCATGTCTTCTGGCGTTAGGGGGGGGGGGGGCTGGTTGGTGGGACAGAGATCTCTGCTGCTGATTTCTTTTGTTTCCTCCCTCATCTCTGCAGGCATGGTGACCCTGTGAGTTTACAGCACACGCCGCCGTGCAGAGAAAATTACAGCTTATCTCAATGTAAAATTAATACCTCAGAAGTTGGGAGGCGTCAGGTTGGAAGCAGAGAGGAGATTTTAGGTTTCCAGCCAGCAAGGCAGCCAGAACAAAAGAGGGACACTCTGTTCACAGCAGAAGGGTTGTTCTGTCTCTATAATGAGGAGGAAGAGAGAGAGAGACCATGAGACAGACAGGTTGAGAGAGAGAGAGAGAGAGAGAGAGAGATAGTCGGGGTGGTTAGTCCTCACCCTGTCACCCCGGGGGAGGCCATGTTGCATCTGTTTCAGGCTGCGTTCACACTAAAATACCTCTGTGATCATTTATGAATTTCTGCTTGCTCTTACCTGATTTTGACTGTGTTCTGGATGTAAAGTACCAAAACAATATAAACTGACAGTGATGTCAAAAGGGAAGATTAACAATAATAAAGGAGACATGACTGAACTGAGCTGCGTCTGTAAACATTTACATGTCAATCAAACAGGAGAGGGAAAGACTGTATAGATCCATTACTTAAGCAAAAGTAAAAAATACCACATTGTAAAAGTACTCCATTACAAGTTAAAGTCCTGGATTTAAATTTGTACTTAGGCGAAAGTACAAAATGTACCCAAAGAAGCAAAAGTAAAAGTACTTATTATGCAGATTGACTCATTATGATGTTATAAATTACTGACACATGGAGCAGTGAAATATTAAGCAGTGAATTTTCTGCATGTTTGGATTTAGATTTGCAGCTATGCATGTTTGACATATAAAATCTATGTAATGCAGGTTTGAGATTAAACCGAGTTTATTTGTTAGATAAGGTGAACAGTACTGTATTCAAATAAAGGGGAACTCCAGTGATTTTGTACTTTCATAAAACTGAGGAACAAACAATAAAAAAAAAGGTAAAAATCCAAACAGCAGAGGCTCAGATATCCTGTCTGTGTGTCTCTTACTGAATCCTACATTTTCCAAAATGCAACATGATGGTATATCTGTGAGACCCTTTCTGACTTGTAAACACCCACGTCGTTCAAACTCCATGCCTCCAGTTTGTGATGCAAGCTTTCTGTGCCGAGATGCCTAATGACATCACTATGATGTCATCAGGATTATTTTCTCAGACATAAAGCGCCTACACAGCCGCAACAGCCACACAGACAGCTTTATTCCACTGCTTTCACAGACTGAGCTGTACTAATCATGAAACGTAAACTGATCTTCATGTGTAAATTTGGTGGAATTACCCTTAAAACCTCATTTTATTACACAAGTAAAAACGTCAGTGCAGAAAGAATATATCAGCACTTTTTACAAAAAATAAAACCTGGTTTATTGTTGTCCTTGTAAATAGCAGATTACAAATAGCAGAAACAATTCTTATCACAGGGTCCACTTGGTTTTTTGGAAGCTTTCAGCCACATCTCAGCGGATGGAAATTACTCCGTTGCCATGGAGATAGTTTAGTTATCACATCACTTAAAGGGGAACTCCATGGATTTGACACATCAAAGTGTGTTTCCAGTTGTTATATGTGTAAAAAGTATAAAGCCTTTTGTCTCCAGACGGAGCTGTGTGAAATCTGATAAACTGCCTTAAGTGATGTCACTTGAGTCAGCGACAGTTGGGGCTGAAGACAAGTTTGAAAATAAAAAAAAATCTGGGGGTGTGGAGTTAGAGAGAAGTGAGGTTACCAGACCTTTGTATCCCAATCCTCATCTCTGCTGGAGACCAGCAGCTCAGTCTCAGACCGAACTGTCCGCAGCCGAGTTGCATTGTGGGTAACGTAGGTGTCAGATTTTGACAAGGAAGAAGAATGCACAGAGACGATGATATCTGGTTCTGCTGCATCGATTGTTAAGAAACTGTCCATCATGAGTCCGACAATGTTATAGGAATGCAACGCTAAATCGGTGGAGTACTCTGAGTCATGTGATGACAGGTGCTCACATAACAGGAAGACCACCCATATCATCTGAGCAAACTCCATCAGCTGAGGAAGGAGATCTGGCTCAGAAAAACCAGGAAGTGGACCTTGTGTTTCCAATTCAAATGAACTTGTCGCAGGTATTCTTTGGCAAACAGGTTAGAATATTCTGCAGCATGGGCGTCACCTCGTTTCAGCCGCCACCTGTCCCCCGGCGCCCCCCCCCCCCCACTCTGTCTCCCTGCCCATCCAAACCCTGCAGTGTGATTCACCTAAAATAGTAGACGGGGGGGGTGGGAGGGGAGTGGAATGGGGGGGGTGAGTGGGCAGGGCATGGAGGGGAGTGGATGTCTCAAGGTCAAAGGCAGAGCGACGAATTGGGGTGGAAGCGAACTAATGAGTTTTTCCGTTCTCTCCCTGCCCCGGACCGGTGGCATCACCTCGCTGTCCTGTCAATCCACCTTAACCCCCCCTCCCCAACCAACCGACCAACCCGTCTTCTTCCCCTCCCATCCTTTCTCTTTTCCCACCTTCACTGCAGAGAGAGAAAAAAAAAAACAGGGAAAAAACTGTTTATTTCTGAACAGGCCTCTTAATCTATTTGGACTGGGCGTAATAGGACATTTGCATGGCGAGCACAGCGAGGTGTCAGCGATAACCACGGGGTTGTGACATCCCCCCCGAAATATGCTGAGCTTTCGCTAACCTCTCATCAAACACGCTGATCTTTATGGACTGTATCATATTGTGCTGTAATGTGCTTTATTGTCCACAGAATAAGCTTTTCTTAAAGGTAATTGGAAAGCGGGAAATGGCCGCTATCGGCGGACTTTTTAAATACATTATTCCTGAAATGTGGCTTGTGTAATGACCCTGTCGGTGTAAAACGTGAGATTTATCTTGGCAGCAGAAATTGATCCATTTCACCTTTGTCTAATGGAAATTTTTATCAAGGATTATCTGTTTATGTAAATGAGCGTGGCCCCTGGAACGGAGGGGATAAAAGGAAGTCTGGAGGGGGGAGCAGTTAATCTAGGGCCTCTTGACGTGTCAGTCTGGACATAATGCATACAGGATTCATCTCTGTGGGGGTGGTGTGTGTGTGTGTGTGTGTGTTCTGCACTTCTATCTCTGTGAGAACCAGGATGACTTGTACACCTTCATCGTGAAGATATTTTAAAGAAGATATTTTGGATGGTCCTCTCGGCTTTCTTTACAGGGCTGTTTTAGGGTTAGGACCTGGGTTAATAGTTAAAGATTAGTGTATGTAGTGCTGATGTAATGTTGATGGTTAAAGACCATGTTTGCCTTTGACACTTAAGCCGCCCTAAGTACCACGACCAGAAGGCATCACTCATCAGGAAAAAGAAAACATCTGTGTCTGTTTTAAAAAGTGTGAACAAATGACTGTTTCTGTATTTCTGTAAGGACAGTCTCTCTCAGGACAAAGAATATTAACACAAAAAGTTACCGAATCTTAGTTGTCTTGCCTGTAGTTTGTGACAATAATGTGTCAATGCTCCACCAGGGACTTAAATAAAAGTTGTGACATGCAAACTTTGTCATTATAGGTTATACATACTATTGTAGATACTGCATACACTGCAATTTGGATAGAAAATAAATAAAACCATGTCAGATCTTCCCATTTCTATTAATTCCCCCAAATTTTTACATTAATGTTTAAAATCTGGGAAGCTTTTCCTAATTTAGGCATCTGTACATCTAATTTGACTACGCCTGGTCTCTGGTATATTCATGTACATGTACACTGCTGCTTAATCATATAAATAACATTTAATCATTGTAATTATTTACTTGTTGTAATATAGATAATTTTTGACAATAACAATCTCTAAGACACTCTTGGTTTACAGTGATGTCAAAGGGTAATAATGGATTTACAAAGCAACAGCGATTAGTATTAGTTTCATGTATAAAAATATGAGCGCATGCCACTCAAACATTAGTGTGAATCTCCACAACAAAGCATGCACTAAGCTTGTGTTAGTGTTATTTCTGGCCCCATAGTGTCTATTCATCACAGAGGCTCTTCACATATTTCCATATCATAAAACTTTTCAGACAGCTCCGTTATGTGCGGCATTATATGGTAACTCAGACGTTTGGACATGCTCTGCAGAATAGATGGCACATTTTGGATCACCGACTGCGCAGCATGAAAAATGAATAAATAGCGTGGAAGCTCTGTGTAGTGGCGGTGGGCTACAGTCACTTAGAAGACGGGTTGTAAAGATTGACAAGGCCCCCCTCACTTGTGTTTTCATTGCAGCGGACGCTTTTGATGTTTTATGAGAGAGGCCTCGCCTTGTTGCCGGCATCTTTGCCGTGACAGCAGTGCAACGGTCTTGAAATACAGCTGGTGGGGGGGATTCTCCACGGAGGGCAGCAAATGGAGCTTCACCGGGAGCCGGCGGTCCCCTGGTGGCCTCCGCTGTCATCTGCCATCCTGACAGGCAGACAGAGAGGGAGATAGAGAGGGGAGAGTCAGTCGGGCTAAGTGACAGACACGCCAATGTGACCCAATCCACCAGAGGGGAGGCTTCATCACTGTCTTAAACGGCCTGATGTTCTCAGAGGCCAGAGACAGAGAAGACCGGGTCTGAACGCCGGCTAACCTCAACCCGCGGCCCCTCTGCAGATCAAACAGCGGCCATGATGCATCACAGCGGCCAGAGTTCAGCTGCAGCAGGCTGAGGGGGAGGGAGCAGACAAACAGACAGACACTGTAATGCAGAGGATGATGTACGGCATCGAGCATAATGCTGCTGAACAGACACTAAACTCAGAGTCCTTCTGGCTACAGCAAAAGCATTTAATATCACACACTGAAGACTTTTCTGGACTCAATCCTCTTTGAGTAAATTCAGTCATTTTTGCGACCCGGGGATTATTTTCTTAGATTTACTTTCATACTTTTTGGTTTTGATAATGATTAGCAATTCCATTACTAAGATCTGGAGACAACATTGCAGCTTTACAATACATCAGGTTGAGAAATAGGTTGCAAAGTCCATAGTTTATGCATATTATAGAAGTATTTGAAAGGAATAACTAAGGTGGAAACACTTTAAATGTCTGTACAGTTGCAATGCAGTAAAAAGCTCCATATGCACACAGCAGGTACAGTAGAAAGTACGGTAAGTTTAACTCTGCAAAATCTAATACATGGTCACAATTAGTCATTTGGACGATACGTTTAACATTCACCTTGAAAATAAGGTTTGACAGCACAGTTAAACTGGGGTTTTGTTTATAACCTGCGTGATTGTCTTATTGCTTGTGTTGCTCATTGCATTGGACTTTGTTCCAGTGATGTTGACAAGTCCAAATCTCCAAATCTCAGCAATTAAATTAATCAATAAACTGCTATGATAAGAAATGGCTTTCGAAAACAATGTTCAAATATAAAATAATTATAGGTTAAAAACTAACTAACTAAAGCTAGCAAGCAAATATTTCCCTTAAAGGGAAATCAATTGAATTAAGGGCTGAAAATCTGTTTGTATAATGTCTCCTGTGAAAGATAAATGGGTAACTGACACATTGGGGAAAAAGTGGTGAAAAAAAATCTTTCATGCATCCTCTTTCTGCATCATGCAGGGCTGCACTGTATTCTTTGCCAAACAGACTAACTCAAAATAAACAGCCAATGTACTCGCAACTTGCACCCGGAACTGGAATTTGATCCGTTTTCCTCAAACTTACATGGTGAGAAAATTAGTATTAGTGTGAAAGCAGCAACCTGAGAGACAAATATCTCAAATTCTGGAGAAATAAAACGGGCTCACGGGCAAATCAGAAAAAGTTTTTGAAGGAAGAAAGAGTTTCTCATTCACCCACAAATTTGTTCAAACCACTTCTGCAACACATGGAGTTGTTATTTATTTTTCTTCAGCTGGTCGGCGGTCTCATGTGTGACTCCACTGCACCCCGAACCCCTTCAGGTGAACACCTGTGAGGTAAAAATCCACCTGCATCAGTATCTCTTAGTGTTTACAGTCCTGACCCATCACGGCGATTTAACTGGCTGGACGTATGTGAGATGTTCTGCCTCTGTAATTGCAGGAAAGTGCTTTTCCAGCCAGTTCAGTCTTGTATCTGTCCCCGTGAGACCATTTCATCCTCCCCTCTGGCACTTCTGGGACTTTTAACTTCTTTAAGAACTCACACTACTGAGGTCAGCCGTCAACTCCAGCATCTCACTGTGGTCCCCAGACCAGAACCAAAGCACCTATGAGGCCACTGAGCCCTCAAATACTTCCCATTCACTCCATCCATGACTCCTTCTATACAGGGACCTATGTGTAATTAAGAGGGGGCTTTAAATTCTCCCCAAACATTAAAAATGGATCCTGTTGGCAGCAAATGGAGCATCTCCCTGCTCATCTGCCGCCATCTTGTCTGCTCCTTGAGGGCTGGAGGCCTAGACAGATGCTCCTCCAGGAGGCGAGGGAGGATTGTGTGAGCCTCAGGAGGAAGTGGATGTCTGTGACCGGCTGGAGTCTTCTTGGAGGATCCTTGAGGGCATTAAGTCAGAATATTATTGCTGGAAGATGAAACAGCAGCCATGACAGGTTGTACAATAACGCAAACTTTACCTTTAAAACATTTATTTTGTCTCTACTTAGGTAGGCGGTCCCACTGAGAGCAAGAAACTTTTCATGTGAGATCTGCTTTGAAGAAGTAGGAATTACTTGCACTATTTCTACATGTACTATATTCTGTATTCCTTGTTTATTTTTCTGGGTTTTGTTTTGCTTGTACACATCTGCAACAGAATTAATACTCAAAAACTGTATTTCATAAATATAGTGTCTTATAAGTGTGACAGAGCCACACATCTTACAAAAGATGATGCGGAAATATATAAAATCAATTAATACATTTTATAAATCAAGAACAAATATGGAAATTTGGCTGCAGAGGGCATTAAATTCTTTAAACCGGTTTAAATTAAGAATTTATATTTGCCTTTTCATGGTCCACCGTCACAATTTTTTAAGAAAGGAGTTTGAGAAGAATATCTTAAACTTAACAAAGAACTTTGAGGAACCTTTAAACTTAAACCACAGGTAACCGGAGAAGGTACCCTGAGGAGCTCCATCACAAAGAGTTATACAGTTCTGATTTTACTTCTTTAAAGTTCTAACTGAAGGTAGTTTTTGTGATTGAATGTAAAAGTTTGTTCTTAGAGAGAATAGTTTGAAAACAAAATCTTAATCATTTAAGGTCCAGAGATTGAGATAAGGTTTTTTTCTAGTGTGCTCACAAAAATCTGCCATTTAAACTTCTAAGAACTTAGGTGCTGAACCTTCACTTCCTTTAGTCCGTCTTTATGGATCAACCACATAAACCCCAGACAGAAAGCCACAGAAATGAAATGCGCTCCCTCTCCACCAATGAGGAGCAGCTGCTTGTGTCCTCGTTGCAGGAAGGCTAACCATATGAGCCCTGGCGTTTTCCCTCCACACTTATTACATTACCATGAGCTTAGTGGCGAGGGCACCGCTGCATCATAGACACGGCTATTACTTTGAGTGTATGCGGGGTGTCTGACGCTGTGTGTGTGTGTGTGTGTGTGTGTGTGTGTGTGTGTGTATGCGAGGAGAAGGGACTCCTTGGCAACCCCCCCCCCCCCCACCTCTTTCTGCACACACACACACACACACAACAACCTCTTGCACCCGGTGTCAGAGCCTTCTCCTGTCAGTAATTTGTTGCTAATCAGCTGTCAGCTTGGAAGCGATGATGAGGTGATCATCGTGGGCGGTGGAAGGTAATGGCCTTAAAAGTCACAGAGTCAATGTCAATGGGATCACTCGGATTCAATCAGGGGCGGCCCGATGAAGGATGGCGCCCGCTGACATTACCACTCATTTTGAGCCCAAGCATCTGGGCCCTAGTAAATAACCATCAGTGGGTGGGTCCGGGGGACAGGTCATTAGCCCTGAGAAAAATAAATATCTCCTCTCTCGTGAAGGCTGCAAGTCATTTAGCACAGACTAGGAAATTTCACCCTAGATTAAGTATGATGAGCCAATATCAGTCAGAGGAGAGGCCATACTGAGCGGGGGGCCCTGATGAGACCAGAGAAAATTTATATGCGAGCCTCAGCAAATGTAATATGATTTTAAAGGCGAGGAAGTGTGTTGGCACAGGGCTGGATGGAGGGACAGGACCACTTGAAACTAGAGTTTGACTGATGGAGGGTTTTAAGGGCTGATGTGTTTGGATTGAAGCTGCTGATCACTGGTCCTTTCTATGTTTTTCAATTTCCCCAGTTTACAGGCAAATGTTTAAAACTAAAGGATTCATTGTTTCATGTAGATTTATGCTCCTGTCAGGGTGAGAAAGCCTCTGAAAAAGCAACTCTAGGAGACTTTTTTTTTTTTTACAACAAACAGAAAAATTCAGAAGTTTTTATGTAGCTGTTGCCAACATATTAATAAAAAGGGAAGTACCAAACTAAAATAAAGGTCAAGCTGTACGGGAAGATTTCAATATAGTGTCAGTTCGGTTCTTTCTTTTTACAACATTAAGTTTGCAGCTTTCTGCTTACAATGCAAAAAAGAAAACAAGGAATGTCCAAAAGTTTCAAGGCATCATAATACTAAGAAAAAGTACATTTAAATGTACAAACTTGAATTAACTAGTGTGCAAATCTGTTGAAGGCCAAAGTAAAAGTAGAAACGCATAAGTCAAAAATGTACAAATATGATTAAAAATAGTACAAATTTAAAGGAAATTTAAACTTTACTTTAAGCAGTCCAGAGAGGTCAAAGGTCAACAAGCAGTGGCCCTGACAGGAGGTAGTTAACACTTTCAGAGGACATGTTGACCTCCATGTCAGACACATGTTAGTGGGGAAGCGTCTTATTGGTTAATTAAGCTTACAGGGAGGGTTTCCCCCTCCGCCCCCTGCAGATCAGCTTTGTGGATGTTGCTAAGTTCTTGCATGACACATGCAACACACACACACACACACACACACACACACACGAAATTTAAAAAGCCTAAAGTAAACAAACATTGTTTAACAAATATTTAATTTAGTAACAACTTTCTGTGCTCAGCTATGACTCCATCAATCCCAAATGAAATGTTAGCTTTTAAAGTGACTTTTCAATCGTCAAAACTGAAAACTAAATGAACTCAGCTAACACTGATCTATGCAGATACATGTTTCTTTAATGATGAACTATCACTTTATACTCTTTCCCTGCAGAACTACAGTCCCTGGCTTGGTGGCAGTCCAGCCAATGCAAAGTCTGGGGTTGAGGTGCTCAGGATGCCGACATATATCAACATTATGTTGACAGTTTCATCAACAGTCAGACAGATTTTAACAAAGAAATCATCACTAACATTGAGCTTCTCTTAGTCAATCCTTAATCAAGATGATTCAAACCAGGAAAAATAACTCCATCTTAGTAAAAACTGGGCTGTTTGCACATCTTTCACTCCCTGTATTTTCAGCCTCATGGTATAACCTGCATGACTCAGCAAGGCGAGGTACTGTATATATAGTTATTTTTAAGACAAGTTAGGCTTCTCATCGATGCCATCATTTGTCATATGAACCCTAACCCTGTTCTGGGACAGTTTTAATGATCACACACACTTTACATCCAGATGTTTACAGGTGTTCACAGGATTGTATTCTGACATAAGGCTTCTACTGTATATTAATGACAGGATAGACTGGCTTCTTAAAATAAGTGATCAAAATGAGATAATGGACACTGGTGGTGCTTTGACTGTTGAATATATTCTCCCAAGTTTTGGAGAGATTCTATAGTATTAAAGGGTAAATTTGTAACACTGCATGTTTTTGGACCATGTTTAGTGCCATCCGTTAGCTCAGAGTGTCAAGCTTTGGGCTACAGTGAGAGGAGACTTTATCTGGCATCTCCTCTTCTAAAAGTCGTGTACACACTTCATCCAACTTGACTAATGTAAAGCCTTGATGATGCACAAATGACCCTGGCGGCTTTGAACTGTCATCAATCCAATTAATAGGAGATGGCTCTGAATCCATTACAGTAAATATAATACAAACATTATTATATTAACCTCCAAATCTAGTTTAATTCTATCAACATAATTAATTTAATCCATTTGCAAAGTGCCTGGTTTTATGAATAATTAATATCAACACTTAAATATTAAATATTCATATTTGTTCATGTATCTCCATTTTGTAGGAGCGCCCCTGAGCTGCTCTCAACTCTGAATGAGTGTGTATGGGTGAGTGTGTGTCTTTGGATGTGTGTCTGTAAGCACATAAACTATATGTAACATATACTGAATGCATGTAGTAAGTACACCCAGTGAGTATTTGACCACAAATACTGAAAAAGAGTCTTAAAGACCTGTGACGCCATGTACAGATGGGTAACAGATTAAAGTTAAAACCCAAATACAGTGTGTTAGTGAGGTATTGTTCCTTCATGAGCCTCCAGAACAGCCTCAATGCTCCTTGGCAAAGATTCTGGAAATTTGTGACTCTGCTGCAGCGATGACGGACATTCTTCCAAAAGATTCCTTCATTTAGTGTTTTGAAGCTGGTGGTGGAAAGTGCTGTCTAACAGATTGGTCCAAAATATCCCACAGTGTTCAGATGAGATCTGGTGACTGTGAAGGCCAAAGTGTAATTATCATACTCATCAAACAATTCTGTAACCCAGCATCAGTATGTTTCTAAAACTTAAGGTTTTTCCATCACCCGTCTCTGTTTTCCCATATTTTATGAATTTGTTTCGTTGATTTTTTTCTCAGAAAGTCTGAATTTTATGGCAGTTTAGCTTTCATTGGCAAGTGTCAACCCATCAGGACACGAGAGCTGGGAGGAAACTGAGGCCATGTTCATCATGACAACATCAAATGTCAGACCTAGCTGTGAAAAAAGGCGAACGAGGCGCTGCATTCGGAACCATGACCACATCTCTACTGAATTCTTGTGGTTGTTTGAAAGAGGTTACGTAACCATACCTGAGCCACTGAGAGGCGGCTAAGAGCTCTAAACTGTTCCCAACGGTCAGGAATGAACCGACATGCTCTGCACGGTCTAAATCACTGACATGTTTTTGACATGACACAGGTGAAAATACTGATACTGAACACAAAAAATATTGGCAGAGGCTTTGATATAAAACATTCATACAAACTCTTTTAAAAGCCATTTTCTGTTTGCTTATACAGACCAAACAGTCAGACCGACTTTCTTCACAGTCGGGTCCACCAACTCTCTCCCCTCTCCCTCACCTCCTGGGTCCTGGCCATATATCTCTTGCTGTTCTCTCGCCTGATGCCCAGTGCTCAGCAACTCTTGGCGAGACATCATTAGGTATAATGTACTTCCCCTCTCTCTCTCCTAGGGATATTTTGGAGTGGGGCAAGCGAGCTGACCTTACTGAAGGGCTCAGACAGTGCTGCCAACTCTCTCTCTGCCCTCCCTTCATGCCCTCCACACACTCCCCTCATCTCCACCAGTGTTTGCTGGTCACACATGGAAACATAGTGATTGAGCAACGAAAGCAACGTTACAACTACCAATCAAAAACATGTTGTAACTTGTTATTGCCTTCATTAAGAACCAAATAGAATTTGAACTACATAAAGACTTTGCAATAATCATCCACTAAACGTATTTTCAATATAGTTTACTGCTGTCACGCTAAGCTTTTGTAGAGAGGGTAATCCTTTCCTGTTACTTTGATTTTAAAAATATGAGAGTTATACGCCAGTGCTGTTTGGTTCCTTTAATCATCCATAGAAAAAGTAACTGAGAAGTACCTTGGAGAGCTCCTCTGGATACATAAATGTGATTGGTTGAGTCAAAACTCAGTAGACGGGGTCAAAGAATTACAAATAAAGGCATG
The DNA here is from genome assembly GCA_038419695.1 of Scomberomorus guttatus. Lineage (NCBI taxonomy): Eukaryota > Metazoa > Chordata > Actinopteri > Scombriformes > Scombridae > Scomberomorus > Scomberomorus guttatus. The sequence goes on along the minus strand of CM076450.1, from coordinate 31,037,410 downwards.
ATAACAGAGAAGGAAGCTCTACTGACTCAGTGCAGTTATAGGACTCAAAATCCAACTATGACACCAAATGTGTTGACTGTTTTTGGTTATGGTGTCATCAACGGGTTTTCCCAAAAATTCCTTAGCCGGAGACCGGATCAGGCAATACCAACAGATGACTGACAGATGGTCTCCTTCACTGAAGCATCAACATGAACCACTCCCACATCTGATTGGACAAATGCGTCACTGGCTTCTCTCAGCTTTAGAGTTTTTAGAGTTGTTGGAGACCAAAACAGAGTTAAAAGGAAAGTGAGTATTGGACTTACATTTGCCACATGGCTAGAAACACAACTCCAAACAAATGCTAATGTTGCTCCGTTTGTTGGATGTTTTAATGGGCAGCTGTTTGCTAGCACAGTCGCAACTTTATTGGTGATAATATGTGTTTTCAGCTTGTTCCGCTGCTCCCAAGTGGCCAAAAGAATGAATTAATTCTGCTTTAAGTTTAGGCTGGCTTTGTTACTGTACAAGTTAGCCAAGTAGCTAACAACTATCTAGGTATGCTAGTTAGCTGGCATGCTGAATTTGAATGCTATGGTAATGAATATGTAGAAAAACGTATTTCCTCTTTTCGCCTAAATAACTTTTCTGGTAGTTAATTAGTTCAGTTGTTCTCCAAAAAAATTGGTTATTTGGCTCCATCCACCCAAGCTGAACACAAACAAAAATAATGAGATTATTTTTGGCTCCACAGCAGCTTTGCCCGTGAAAAATAATACTCCGACCTACTAAAAGTTTGTGGTTTTGGTTGATAAGACAGTTTTATTCTCTCACATAAAGATCTCTCCCTGTGCAACTTCTGTTGTTGGTGATTTATTCCTAAGGCACACACAAACAAATACCCTCCTCCCAGCACTCGTCACCCTGCCATGTCCAGTGACAGAGGCAGGTGCTGGGTCCAGGTGGGCCTGCCAACACACGAGGCTGGCATGAACCAGCAGGGGGTCCGACCAGGCCAGGAGTCCACCAGGGCTGATATCGTACCTCCAACACAGCAAAACCTGTTGCCAAACTCCATTCACACAACACATATACTGACTGAGTGCTTTAAAAGGCAAACTGGGAGGGTGTGTATTTGTGTATGAGCTGATTGTTATGGTGAAATGATAAACTAGAGGAACAAATTAGCCCCAAGTTTGAATCTGAGTCTGAATGTGTGTGTGTGTGTGTGTGTGTGTGTGTGTGTGTGTGTGTGTGCGTGTCTCTGTGTTGAAGCTGATGAACCCCGCCTGGAAGACGATCATTAGTGAGTCAAATACCAGCACAAATGGCCGCCCGCGATAATGGCTGACATTCATCTATGTCTGAGTCTTGTCCAACTCGCCGCTAAACGCTCACACAAAGAGGGAGCTGAAGTCTGACGAGGAAAAAAAAAAAAAAACTTTGTGGAGGAAAGAGAGTGCAAACTCATCTAGAAGTATAAACCTGTGTCTGTTTATACATGTTTACATATATCTTTTGAGCTGAAGTTGTCGCTTATAGTGAGTGGAATGACCTCAGATTAACCCTAAATGACTTCGTAACACAACATTAGGAGCAAAGAACGTGTTAAGATCTGAGACGCAGCGTCCTGAAAATAGATTTAACAAAATATTCCTCTTACGGTAGAAAAATCATGTATGATGAAGCAGTGCAAGGAAAGGAAATAAAAGCTTGTTGCGTAATATTTTAACACTCACCCACTTTGGTGTGATCAATCAGGCGCCCGTGCACAGTCCATCCCTCTGCCCCCCCATCTGTTATTACAAGTGCTGTCCATATAACAGGCGCCTGTCAATTTCGCCTGCTTTTTATTGACTCATCCTCTGAGCCACGGAGGGATTTCAATCACAATTATCATTTTTTATGAATACATTTTCATGAATATATTAGCGTCCTCCCCACCACCGCCACCCACCACACACATACACATACGTACACATTTGGTGGAGTGTTGTTTTCTCACAGTTAATCAGTGGCCAGATAAATCAGAGGCCATATTTGCAGTCCATCTGCTGGGAAGGTGCAGTAGGCTCCAGACGCCATTCAAACATGCTGGACAATAACAGGAAGTGGAAAGACAGCACGCAGACTTTGCAGACATCACACTTTGCTTTTCACTATGTTCTGTCAATACAGATGTCAGGCCGAGAGGATTTGTCTTTTCTGGGAGAGAACAGAAAGATTTTTTCTGACTCTGTATGTTGCAACTGGTCACTAAATTTGATTAATTAATTTTCTTTTTTATCAGTAAACCCTGTTTTTGGGACCACTTATCAGCTTACTTGTCGAAGGTGCACTCCCTGATGTTCTTATAGCACCCATCAGCTCTCATAAATCCACAAATTTCCTCACAGTGAAACTTAAGTGTAACTTTTGCCGACTTTAAATAAGTACAACTAAAAAATTTGCATAACCTTAAACATCAAATTCCTTTTTAGATTAAAAAAAGAAAATCAATTTTACATAACTCACTCACTCACTCACTCACACACATTTAGCAGTTTAGATTCTCCACGAGGGAAGCTGTTCACTGTCTTTGTCAACCTTTAGACTGATCCAGGTTGTAGGCAGAAGGAAACAAACTGACATTACTCCAGAGGCATCTCACTAGTGAAACCACGCAATAACACTGTTGTGTGTTAGATATTTTACTTTTTGTCCAGGTCATCCTGTAGAACCTGCAACATGTTGAAAATATAGTCTTACCACCTACAGGCAAGATATGTTGCAGAAATTTTGCCATTTGCACCACTTGCAGGCAACGAGTACCAGAGCTGTAGTTTGTTGTTTTTTGTTAAAGCTGCTGAGGTTTTATATATTTAACATGAAGATGCTATTCTTTGGTACCTTGTGGCACACCCAGCTTTTTTTTTTTTAGTTTGGATTAAAAATATCTGGTCAGGACCCCCTTCTTTCCTCCTGAAAGTAACCAGGTCATCCATTAACCAGGTCCTTTGGCAACTGGCACTCATGCTGGAAGAAAGGAGGACTAACAACAGTGCCCCCTCTCCCCCAACCCCTGGCTTCTCAAACATCATGGCCTTCGTACCAGCAGGGAAGAGGTCAACTACAAGAAAAGAATCAAGCCTACTGGATACAGCCCAGGATTGGAAGATGAAGGTCAATCTAGACCAGAAGCTCACCTTACAACCAGAGATCATTCCAACTAGTCTCAGGCCCTATTCATCATAGAACTGACGGTGCCATGGGAGGATGCAGTTGGTGAAGCATACAAACGCAAAAAAGCTGAAGTACTCCGATCCAGCAACTGAAGCAGAACAAAAGGGTGAAAAGAAACAACAAGAACTGGGCGGCAAGATGACCATCAGCCAGCAGGAGGGGTAAAAGCGGAGGGGGGTGCACCTGGGACGCCAGGTGTCACTGTTAAGCCCTGTGGAGGTGTCATGGGCCTATCAACGAAACACAAAGGAAGGAGGGTGCCCACCTGATGACCCCAGTGAAGCGTTTATCCCTACCCCCACTCAAGGAAAGACTGCCGATTATAATACGGGATTGTAAAACCAAATCCTATGAACTCAACGACAAACAGAGCACACACTGACACTCAGAACAGTATGAACTACACTTCATACAGCATTCAACATAAAATAAACCAAAAAAGGCACATAACAATAAAAATAATAAATAACGTCAAGAAAAATGTACCAGAAAGCAGTAGAGCACAAAGCTTATCAGTGCTGAACAACGCTCCTTTGTCTCTGAAGATATTTTGATATGTGACAGTAGAAAAAAACATAGATGTAAATAATAAAACTAAGGACTGCTGAATTCCATTTAGCTGCTTCAGTTTCAGGGCCCTGGTATTGTGCTTATTGGCACTGAACAGAACTGAACCATCATTAATGTAACACCTGTGTTTTTCCTACTATGACAAGTCAAAATATCTGCTGTTAAAAAGGTTTATCATGCAACAAGCAAGTAAATGATATTACATATACAGCTAACTCGGAAGATCTGTAAGTCAGAGATTTCCTCAGCTGTACTGGAACATACACAGTACACAGTAATAGTTATTGCTTAAAAATACATAAAGCATCTAGTGGCAGAAATCAGCTTTTAGATCGTTTTGTATTTATGGACATTCATTGTATTTATAGATATTTTGCTAACAAGTAGCAGGACTTCTTTCTAACTTTATTCACAGAGGGAATATGAAGATGAAGATGACTCAGACAGAAACTGTGGAAAATTAAACAACCAGGGAATCAAGGATAAGGCATAATCCCTCTATATAAAAAAGAACAACTCCACTGGTAACTCTCTGAAACTCTGAATAAAGACCCAAACGGTAGTCGGGTGCTCTGTTATTCCAGATGGCTTTATGGGTCATGAAAGAGTGATTCACGCGTCACATTAAAAGTGCTTGTCGCTGGCCTGCCGTCTAACCGCTCCTCTCCTTAAAAACCGGGAAGCACCCCATCAATTATTTGCTAAGCAGCCATACTGAAGATCTCACTTTGAACAGTGTGTGGGGACGGCAGCCCTGTCAGCGTGATGATAGATGCACTGGAGGCTCACGCTGCCCCCAGCACGCCTCTCTGAGGGTCGGCAGCTGTACAAAGCCCGAGCTGTGTGTGTGTGTGTGTGTGTGTGTGTGTGTGTACAGAAAAGCAACACACACATATACAGAAATATACACACGTGCACACTCTGAAATCTCAGGGATGCGTGCACAAACACACCTGCACATGTGCAAACCTATGGCATAAACACACACATACACCTAAGAAAGACTAAAAACATATGAAGCATGTACACATACACAGACACATGAATGCAGACTAATTTTACACAGAACAATAAGTTCATCAAATGAGTTAACAACAGAAAAATCTAACAAAGTTTACAACCAGACATCAAACATCAACATTAACATCAGAATGAGAAATTTGGGATTGATTGTAAATCATCTTAACTCCGCACAGCTGCAAACCCACCAGAGCCTGGGCTGCTAATTACACCGTTTGCCACTTTAATGCCCAATGTAGCCATTGAGGATTCAATTGGGTCTGAGGAGAATTAATAGAGCATTAATCAACATGCGCTAATTAGCTAATAACGTGTTAATTAAATCAGGTATTTAAAGTTGTGAGACGTGTTATGCTTATTCTACCGTGCATGTGTCATTCACTGTAGGAAGAGAGAGTCAGTATGACGTGCATGCATGTTGTAGCAGGGACGACAGCAAGTCAATACGAATGTCACGCTGTTGGTTAAATCCGACCCTCATCACTCCGCTGGGATTTCCCCACTTCACACTATTGTTAACCCCCGTGTGACCCCTGACCCCGCCCACTTCGACCCTTAACACGTCTAATTTCTTCTCCCTGGTGATCAGCTGTGACAAATTCAAACACAAAACCGCCTCTGGATCAATGGCGCCTTTTAGGCCGCCATACGCCGCACACTCAACTGATGTTCATAGATTCTGCTGAGCAGGATCTGAAATGGCAGAAAGCCAATAGCTGAGCCCGTCTTTGAGGTCCAGATCAGTGAATTACTAGTCTGGAGGCAGTCCCGCTGCTCTTAATGTGAAATCAATACACTCTTCTCCACTAACCAGTGTGTAACGCTTGACCTGAGGATTGACTTTTTTGTTTTTCTTCCCTCTCTTTGTCTTCTATGGAATGGCTCCGTAAGTTTGAGGACAGCTTTTATTCTTGCCACAGTACACATGCTGCTGAGGCTGCTGTTCCTGTTATAACATACTGTGATACTCCAGGGCCATGCCTATGGCTACTCTCACTCCAACCATACAGCCTGGACGCCTCCCGGGAATTCACATCAGAAATATCAGATGATCAGTTTCTATAGAAAAGATAGATTTACTGTTGACATAAATACACATTACAGACGCCTTTCCACTAGATTTTATAACCTGGCTGCAGGGATTTGCTCCCATTCTGCCACAAGAGCATTAGTGAGGTCCAACACTGATGTTGGGTGATAAGGTCTGGCTCACAGTCTGCGTTCAGTTCATCCTAAAAGTGTTGGATAGGGTTGAGCTCAAGTTCTTCCACACCAAACTGGGAACACCATTTCTTTATGGACCTAGCTTTTTGCATGGGGGGTTGTTGTCATGTTGAAACAGGGAAGGACCTTCACCAAACTGTTGCCATAAACTAAGCACACAGTTGCTAAAAATGTCAGTTTACTGCATTAAGTTTTCTCTGCATTGGAAAAACAGCTCCAGACCAAAAATTTTGAAGGCAGAGGGGTCCACCATGTCTTTACATCATACTAAACAGATTAATAATTCAACTACAGGCTGCTATCAAAGCTGTATTTAATATGTAACCTAAGCATGTAGTATTGATTTTTAACTCTTAACTTTTGGATATTTGCTTGTAGGTTCTGCTAATTAAGTCTTTTGTAATTGTTGTGTCAGTAAGAAAAAGAGCAATGCTTTCCTCAACATACTGGTTTCTTCCTGTGTTGTTGCTTCTTGAAAGCCTGCAGCCTTTTATTCCAACCAAGCACTACAAAACTTTATTTAAAAGAATTTTAATAAAAAATGAGGGAACATTTCCCTGAAATCAGGTGTGCATTTGATTGTAAGTAAAATCGAAGACATTGTGAACTGTGAGCATGTTCCTCAGGGACTCTAAGGTGTCAAAAAGGATTTCCAGAAACCTCCTGTGGTTGCAAAGTCCTCAAAGCTATTTATTCCACTTCCTGAAGAACATAACCACCACCACCACGGGACATGAAAAAGCTGCTTAAAATCAATTTGTTGCATTTTTCTGTTCTTGTCCACATCTCTCCTGATGAATCATGTTTTAATAAACCCTCCTGGCGTCTTGACCCCACCGTGTCACTGTCTCCTCCTCTTGTCTGTCCCTGTGCTCCCAGTCACCTCACCTTAAAGGAGGAGGCCACAGATCAATACATTTGATGGGGAGGCAATAAGCAGCCCTATTAAGTGACAAAGGTTTACTCTGTAACAGCTGGGCTGGCGCGAGAGCCGAGCTTGTCTGACTAATGAATCGTGAAACAATCAGGCAGTAGCCATTTGTGTTTAGATCTGTAAATATGGCGCGGTACAAGTGCCAGACCATCGCTGGCACTCCAGCTGGGGCCACAGATGGTCTGGATTGGAGGCGAGGCGCAGGCAAACCGTTAGCTCCTCCGGCCCACACTGCACCGCACCTCCTCTGTCTCTGAGTGACAACTTCACTTTCGCGCTAACTTAGCCCGCCTGCCCCACATTGGGAGCCAGGATTTGGTTTAAAAAAAAAAAAAAAAAGAAAGGAAAAAAACCTGACAGCTCCTGAATGGGAGCCCAGCCGATGAGCAGTCTTGCTGCAATCCGGCAGAGGGAACCAGGGGGAGTAGAGAGCTAGGTGAAAGAGAAGAGCAATGATGACCCTGCTATTTAAAGACATGATCAACCTAATTAACCTTGGGATGCCAATGACTAATTCTGAGGTGGCTGCTCCACCACAAGAGTGCTGATGTGGAGTCCTCATAAATCTCACTAATAAGAAGCTCTTCCTCAAATAGGAGGAACATGGGCGCACAGGCTGGTCATTATTTGGGAGAGGATTGAAAATACTGTATGTGGTGTTCTTATCAGTCAAGCTGGGGAAGGAGGCGGCTGGTAATGTGGCGGAGATGGACTGTATTTCACCCGACGACAGCTGAGTAAATACAGCAATATTCAAGCAGACAAATAAGAATTCATTTCAAAGAGCTTTTGTCATTTGCCCGCACAAATGATTGAAATGGAGACAGAATATATTCTGCAGTTGCAGTGAGCAGGGAAGGGGGTTGAGGGTGGGGGGTTAGCAGGTGGGGCGTCCTTGAAGATAGAGTCATGAAAGAGATGAAAGGTTTATTTAATCTATTTTCAAGGTAAAATGATCTTCCGGCGCTTTACTCTACACATTTGGTGCAGTGAATGTGAAAGCGGTACAAAGCCATTACAATGCCCCCAAGTCTATTAAACTGAATGACAGACGTTGTTTACAACCCCAACTGCTTCAGCAACCGCACCATTATCGCTGCATACTGATGCAAGCATCAACAGCAGGATTGGCTGTCATTACAGAGGAACAGCAGAGCTTCTTAAAGCAACGTTGATAGCGGCGTTGATGAAGGATTTGTAACCTGCTAATCACTAAATGGCAGGTTACTTTCATTTCTTCACCAGCATATTGGCTTGTGAACGCTCCACATTCGGACACGGTTACTGTTCGTTCCAACAGTTTATTATATTGGCTAATTATAGACATACATGTCGGGATTGAACCTGTGACATTTACTGTGGCATTACTCCCAAAGATCTGTCTCAATCCTTTCTTTTTTTTAACATACACAGGAGGTTGTCAAACATGTCATGATAAAGGACTTTAAAGTAGCCTAATCACATGATAACCTCCTATAATATATTGTACAGTATTATTGGTTGATTAAAGACAGTGAAAAAAAATTTCCACATTGTCTGCATGGTATATGTCAAAATATACGTTAAAAAGCAGGTGAATATTAACTGTAGCTATCAAAATGCCTCTTTTTTCTCTTCCTGTAAAATGCTGGAAATATTTTTGATGACCTGTTCTGTACTCAGAGTTTATCTAAATATTTCTAATAAAACTTAATTTGGGGAGACTACAGCTAACCTCTCATGAATTTGGCAAAAACCTTCTTTAAATTGGTTGTGATCCGACTGCTTTTCCCTCATCCTCTGTTTTGTGATTTAACAGGACAGGCTGTGATTCTCCAGAGACTCACGCTCGCTAAGTCATGCTCACTTTGACAGCATCTGTAACTTCGGCAGATAAAGATGCTCTAACTGCAGTCTCACTTTAAACTTATAACCGCAACCGCATATTTCTAAATATGGCCAAATAGGACTGAAAAATACATTTTCAATATTTTCAAATGAACTATTGCACTTATTTGAATGAAGAAATAAAATAATGTATTTAAAGGGTTGTGCAGTGCTGGTGAAGATGTGTGCTCTCATATTGTTAAGGGTTATTTCAGATAATCATTTAATTTTGTTTTTGATTTAATTTGGCCTTTTAAGAGTTTGTTGTGCTTGTATAGCTTTTAAAACTCTAGAAGCTGCTGTCATCCAACAAATATGACCCACTTTGTACTGATACCTAAAATTGTAACTAGTTTAAATCACATTTAAGGTCCTTTGTCATGAGGTTTATATTATTTTGTCCAACCCATTTACCTATTACTAGATGTACCTTTACAATAATCACATCCAGTTGACATTCAGATGTTCACCTTAAACACAACCCCCAGTCTGCTCCACTGTCTGGATGTTCTGCTCTGCCATGTGGAGGAGGGATATTTATGGGCATCTAAATGTGCATGAGCAGGTCTGCAGATCCTTCGTTTCACATTGGTAATAATGCCAGGCCCAGACCTACTGTCCTTGCCCCTTCAGCCCTGTGAATACAAACCTAGGCAATGGAACTTTTTGCGCAACGTTAACTGTCACGACCCGCGGCGGCGGCTGGAAATGGCTTAACTAAACTGTCAGATCTAATAAAGCCAATAAAGGGATCAGATAAATGTTTATTACATAGTGGGAAAAGATCATTTCTGGACAGAAATTGAGGATGACCTTTCCGGATAATTCTTCGTTGCCTTTGCCCCCCCCTCCTTCTGCTGGATAAATCACTGGGTCCCTTTTGTTTCACGGCTGATGAAGCCTTGCTGACGTGGGATTGTTAAAACCTCGCTAGCTCTTCTTTCTTTGTCTCCCCAATTACAGGAGACCTCTGAGTCTGAATGCCACCTCAACATACAGACGGGGGCAGGCTGCTGTGCTCCTGCTGTTACAACAGTCACAGGAGATAATAATATAAAACCTGAGTCTACGTGCAGATGGAGTCTTTTTTTATTGAATATCTGCTGCACTTCTGCAACATCAGTGTTTAGAAAATGGATCTGTTTAGACAACAAGTCTTGTAAGTATAGTAACTGGTTTCCAGTTGCATTTTGTTAGAAAATACACTATATTTGCTTCTTCTAGATAACATCTGTGAATGACGTGTATTAGTAATGAATGAAAGATAAATGCATGAGGAACAACTTAATGGCTACAACTGCACATGCTGATACTGGAGTCATATTATGGCAGGGTTATCAATTAACAATAAAAAGAGGAGGAGCCCTTTAGACATACACATCCTTGTTTTACCCCGCCAATGTTATTATGAGCACATGGCTAGATGGCAGATATGATATCACCATGTTGTTTTAGGGGGTTAACATGTTCTGGCTAATGTGTTAGCAAATACTTGTCTATGTTGACATCCAGCAAACACAGAGCAAATTTCTATTCCATTGGACTTCTGTTTGTTTCCACTTGAATATCTCCTGTTAGCTCTGGTTTGATCAACAACTCCTGAGAAAAATATGTCTTTAGCTGCTAGATGTTTTTTTGCCAGCTCTTTGCTAACATGGTCTGGAAACAAGGTTAACGAGAGAGAAGTTTGCAAGCCAGAAGAACCAAACAATGAGCTAGAAGAGGCAAAACGCTCTCTAGAGATACAGAGTTGGTTTTTACTTCTGGTCATGTTACACAATCCGAGAGCTGTAAACATGAAGTTACATAAACGGACAGGTAACTCATTCACTGGACAGTTTTGGTGAGGTCTTCCTGCATCATCAGTCACATACAGTCAGTTCTGCAGTCTGGATCTCATATGTTATAAACTGTGATAGACAGCTAAGAACAGAATGACAGAGAGGATGATAGTTACTGTGTGGCTCACAAGCTCATCACACCTCTGTTTTAACATATTTTCACATTGCGATGCATTCCCCAAAATCCCCAGTACCTAAGATCACATGCTGATGTGGATACATGTTACCATGGTTACTAAAGGATCTTGGATAATTATATGAAATCACTTAGGAGATTGCTTCCTTGAAAGTTCCCTCAATCAGCAGATGGATTAGTTTAGCTTTTGATTTCATGTGGAAATCACATATCTACAGTCACAGTATCCTGTGGTTGGTTGGTTTGGTTTCACACCACAAATGAGCCGCTCCAGAGTCTGTTTGGACCCAGAACACTTTTTGGTGAGTCGTTTTCATACCAGCCTAACTGAACCGAACCAAACATCTTAGGTGTGAAAGCATCCTTTTTTAAAAACGAAGAGATGGGATTACATCACTCTGGTTTTACAGTAGCTTCTTATGAATTCAAATGATTTATTGCTAACTTTTAAAGGATTGCAGGCGTTAGATTACTGAACTTTTGAGTCCTTAAGAATCTTAATGTAATGTGAGATCCTCAAGGGTTGACCAAGCCTTTTCTGTTAAGGCCCCAAGACTCTTGAACAATCTGCCTGAGGAGGTCTTTTATTGTATAGCATAGCCTGATTTTAGTTTATTTGTGTGTGACTGGCTCTTACAGTATCTCTGTTCTTAATACTATACTAACTTTACATTAATGAAAACTGCTGTATTTAGGAGATCTTGATTGCAATGATTAAATCATTGTTATAACAGTTGCCTTTAACCACCGATTTGCATCCCTAATTATTATTAGTTTATGATTATTAGTGCTAGAATCTAGTGGCCATTAGAGGAACTGCAACTTAAAGCACTTCCACATCGGCCTTGGTGTTTACGACTTAGTTAAAACGCCTTTGAAATGTATTACCAAATCTGCCAAGGTGAAGTCCAAGTTAACAAAGTCAAAAAGCATTAGCTCAGAGTTCATTATTAATGTGGGGGGGGGAGGTAACTGGAGTAAGCCTTATAGTTAAAACCAATGTAAAATTCAAGGCTTACACAGAAAACCTGTAACACTCATCCGATATGGATGACGACACCCAACCATGAGCACCTGCACCTCACGGGTTCACTACTGAACAGATGTGGCGTGATGAGATCAGGTTAGGGGGTGTTCGAAGATGCTTTCTTACCACCCGATCCCCTTTATTTTCCTCTCAGACACCCCCGCTCCCCCCCCGCCCCTCCTTGGCCTGTCCTCTGAGCTACATGTGGCATGGCTGCCTACTGCTTCCTGTGACAAGCCAAGCTGTCCGCTGACCACTTCATTTTTGATGTTGGCAGGCGAAACTCGAGGCGTGGCAGCCAATGTGTGTGTGTGTGTGCACGTTCAACCACACACACACACACACACACACACACACTCATGCACACACACTGGGTTCAAGGGAACATCATCCAAGAAGAAGAAGAGTTTCCAAATGACCAAACACAGGCTGCTTGATGAGTGTTTGCTTCGCCTCCTCTTTGTTTTCTCTCCGTCTCTCTTTCAGAAGTCCATCATTATATCTCTGTTTATCTTTCATTCCCTCTATTTCTTCTTCTTCTTTGTATTAATATTTGTATTTCTGTCTTTCTTGGCTGTTGGTTTTCTCCTTCTTTAAGAAGCTTTTCTTCTAGATTACTTTTTTCTGTTTTGCTTTCTTTTATTTTCTTTGTTTAAGATTTTACTTTCTTTGTGTTGTCTTTGTCTTTTAGTGTCTTTATGATGTCCATCCTTACAGCATCTGCTTTCTTGCTCTGTACTTACATTGTTTTTGTCCTTTCTTTTTTTTCTTTTCGTCCATCTCAATTTTTGTCTTTGTGTGTTTGTTGTTTTTTTATGGTTTTATTTTTGCCTTTTTTATTTTTGTTTCTATCTTTTTTGGGGGGGTTCTTTAGTCCTTTTAGTCTTTCCTTCCGTTTTATTCATTGAGTATTTCGATCCCGGCCATATCACTTAATCTGTTCGCTGGGTTTTTTCTGTTTGTCATGTCTGTCCCTCCTTTTCTTACCTTATTCTTTCTTTTTTTCTCTCTCTCTCTAATTTTTTTCATAATATGTATTTTACATATGATCCAGGCCATCATTACCCATGTCATGTTAATGCCTTGTAATTCAAGTTTGGGTGATTTCTGCATTAACGTTTACATGTAAGGTTTACATAATCCCTAAAAATCCTGGATAAGATGAAATACACACTGAATACATATTAATGAAACCAAAAACTAGAGTGTGTGTTTTCACAGTTCCTGAAAGGTAACGTTGTGGAGATACACGACAGCTACCATATGCTCGTCCAGGAGGAGCAGTCATTCTGTTTTTGCTCCCCTCTTTCTCATTCAGAAGAAACTCATGTACTACTCACCACTGGACACTAACATGTGCCCTGTGCTCTGTACAGTACCTGTTTCTGTGTCGCTGTAACAGACTAATACGAGCCTAAAGACATGACAAGGCCTGTGTTTAAGGTCAGATACACATTAGATGTTGGGGTCAGGATAAGAGGCTTTGATCGGTGCTACCCTGCTGAGTTCATGATCTTTGGAGGGAGGAGGAGTGTGTGTGTGTGTGTGTGTGTGTGGTCATAGCTATAGAGTGCGAGTATATGAGGCAGGAGGGCCTCACCCAGCCCATTAGATGTGCGCACTGGCCTGTGAGATGTTGTATCACTTTAATTAGCGGGGGGCTGGCCACGGCAGCGCGAGGAGATGGGGAGAAGGTTGATCGTGTTTTAGTCATTGCCTAAAGCCACGGACCCCCAACCCCTCCTCACCCCGACCCCTCCAACCCACTCCTCCCCACCCTCATGTAAAAAGCTTTGTCAAGCTTGGCTTCCTCTTCCTTCCTTTTGTCAAAGTGGCAATGACAAGATGACTATTGTCTTGCTTTGATGGTCATACATCTTGCTCTTCGTCAGGTGGCAAACATTTATTTTTAGTCTTGTGGCTGAGAAAATTATACGCTCTATTCATTTATTTTCATTTACATTGCCATGAAAATATCCCTTTTTCCTTTGAACCTCGCAACATCTTTAATTGCAGCCACATTTCCATATTAGGCGATTTGTAAGGGCGCTCATTTAGTCATTTTGCCTGCGGCCTCATCTGAATTTGAGAAAACTGGGCAAAACTTAAACGCTGTCACACCGTCTGAATAAATTGCAAAATAATGAACATTTTAGATAATTACGGCAAATCAGAGCACGCTGAATGCACCCTGGCACCGAGCCAGCCCCCACAGACGGTCAGAGATGGAGCCATAGAGAGCGGGAATGGGGATTCTGGGTAATTGGACTCATTGTCCCATTGTAGGAGCTAATGAAGTGATGCAATTGAAAGGATGATTCTTTGCGATTGCCTTAAAAGTAATTCAGCAGCTTGTAGCATTAGACAATTTATATGAATAACAATAACTGTGTGCCATTTAAGAAAACAACACAGTTGAGGAGAATTGCTGCAAAATGACACATCCACCAGCTTAAAAAAATTAAATCAAGCAGAAAATTGAAACTAATTGTGATATTTTCAATGGATAATATTAAAGTTAATGGTAATATCATTGGTTGACAAAAGTCTTATTCATGTTGTGGATAATATAGATGAATATAATTGTGGAAATAATCAAATAACGAAAAGCTTTTGTTCATTTTTGTTCAGGACATTGTTCAAAATATAGTAAACTGCTCTTCCCCAAAATAACAAATACTGTCATTATAAAGTCAAATAGTGCTCGCTATGACAGCACCATGCTGTAATACATGTTACAATGATTTCCTGTCAGAGGTCATGTTTAAAAAAACACAGGTACACACCAGCAAATAGTGAGGATTGATGTCAGAGGTGAAAATCATCGGACAATGGTCTCCTAATGGCCAATGTCAGATCTCATGTTTCTCTCTGTTAGCGCTGGGCTGCAGGGATGTGGGATTGGATATTGGGGGTGGGGGGGGGGGGGTGGGGGGGAGCTGCGCCTCTTTATTGCTATCATAAAAGTTTACATGACCACCATCTCTTCCAATCCATATTGACAGGAGGTTCCAGCTTCCTAAAGCGCAGGAAAAAAAATCTTCCAGCCTTAGGTGCAACATACCCTTGTGATAGGCCAAGGAAAATATAGACTTATGGAAAATGAAATGAGGCATGTATGACCATAAGCGTGAAGACAATTACACCCTTCGGAAATCGTATATTTGTGAAGATAATTTCTGAAGGAGTGTGGTGTCGGTCTGCGTGCTCGGGACCCGGTGGGGTTACAGTATCTTCTGTATGCTTGAACTCTCCTTGAACTTGGGATAACCGTCGCTGGAGTGGGACGTGGCTATCTGCCCCTGCATCTGGTTATTTTAGCTCCAATTTGCTGCCTAATGCCACAATTACCCTGATCTATGGCTCGAGTCACCTCTTTAATGGCTCAGTGTCAAAATCAGCACATTTGCAGAAGCAAGGGCCTGAGAGGAAATCCTGACTTTGCTCCATTGACGACTTGATTGATTCAGAAACTACTTTTTTGTGCCTCGACTGGCCAGACTAAGGACAAAACAAATAACTGGACTGATAAAAGTGAATGAAGGCAGAAATATAAATTCATCTTAACAGTCTCTTATACAAAGGTCATAATGTTTGTAATAATAGTCCACTGTATTAGACTGATTGAGGTTAATAAAACCATAAAAGGAGAGGAATGAGATAAAAAGCTAAACCAGTTCACTTCATCTCCCTCCTGCATTTGCTTTCATTTGCTCTGTTACTGTCTGATATTAAACAGATCCTGTTTCATTTTCAAAAACTTCTCCATCAGATATAATTTTAGGGTTTTAAAAATATATTTTTCTACAACTGATATAGAGGCGCTGTGACCTACAAGTCATTTTGTTTTTAGTGTTACAACAAAATAATAAGAGTAAAGGTGATATGATGATGTTTAACATACTAACATATAAACACCTTACTGACTTTTGCTATGAGGCAGCAGCCTATTACATTTTCTTTTTTTTTTTAATTAATCTGGTTTAATAACTATGTATAGTGTTTTAGGAATAATATCTTAGTCTGAAACTGAAGTATATTTGGTTGAAAAGTGTGGATATTGTATGTCTATATGTTTAAAGGCAACACTGACTCATAAAAATTACATTCATATACATATATAACCATAAAAATAAAAATACCTTTAGTCTTGTAACAGATTGTTATACCCAGATTCATTCATATATCTGTGAAATGTTTTTTATCACTGTATTTCATTTGTTTACCTAAAATATTCACCTAAAATGGTTTTATGGTTCTGTTTCAGTAACTCAAACCATCTGGTTAAAGTTGGGGATGATAAGTAAGAATAAGAAAATAAGCCTGGTTTTAGCTCGGTGCAGTGTTTACTGTGTTAATGCCTCTAAAGCTTAATAGACTGCAATCATGATCTGGATCTGTCCCTTTTAATAACAGCGTAATGATGAGCGCCTAAAATGTTGCATTGTAAGAATATAAAATAAGATGCAGCTCTAATAACATAACATGATACTGAGGAGAGACACTGCACTGTGGAAAGAGTGACTCTGCTTTGGCTGCCCAGAATCCTCTCTCAGCGATGAAAAGCAGCCCCCTGAAGTCCACTCCATCACGGCATGGCTCTCTGCCCTCACTGTGGCGTGACTGGGACAAGGATGAGTGGCGGTAAAGGACAAACTCATGGACACCAGTTGGGCTCCCAGAACCAGCACACATTATTACCCCCAACAGAAGCTGAGTGAATGCGGGAGCCAGGAGCCCATCCCCGGCACAGCTTCGGTGGGAGATGCAAAAACAGATGGCCACCCCCAGCAAGACATTAGCAGCAGAGATTTGAAAACATCTTGAAGCCCCTGTCGCCACACAGAGACTGTGGTCAGGAGGCTAATGTGAGAATAGTAAAACATCGGAGTGAATGGTAAAATGAGCTGCGATAAGAACAACAGCTGGCCACAATTACAAGGAACTGCATGCTAGAATGTATTTATTTGGGTCTACTGTGTAACATTCAAAAGGCCATTGTCTGCCTGTTCATGAGGAAACTGGTGAGGCTTAGTCAAAAGATGATGTTAGTTAACACTGGAACAAGCCAATTAATATACAGATATGCCCTGCCTATCAGTGGCAAATGTTAAAATGCCGGCTTGGAGTTTCAGAAATCACTGCTGGCCTGATGCAAACATCTAAACAAATTCAGTAGCAGGAATCACACAAAAAAGACGACCAAAAAAAAAAAAAAAAAAAAAAACAGAACCCAAGGTGACACGTATCATCGTCTCCAGTCCGGCAGTTGTTCAGCGGGGGCGATATTTGTCGCAGCGGTGTCAAGAGACTTGTGAACAGAGGGTTTGGCTATTCCTGGACATATTCTCCACACCTGCGCCCGGAGTGCACTGGGTTGGCATTTCAAACTTTATCACCTGTCACAAGAGAGACACCGGCTGCTCTGGAGAGCACTGCACCCCCGCCGCCACCATCAAGCCAACTCCCCCACCCTCCACCCCTTCACTCGCGAGACATCACACCCGTCCTTGGAAGTCGTGCTTGGAAAGAGAAGACGAAGATTTCCCCAGTGGGAGGCTGCAGCCGCTGGCCAGCCGACGTCCATATTGTCTTCTGGCTCCTAATTGATTTGAGGGCTGTGAAATCATCTTGATCATGTAAAGCTAGAAGCTGCCTTTTCATATATCAATCCATATGTGTAAGAAACAACTAGACACAGTATAAGTGACTTATACCAGCCAGACTCTCCATGCTTCGACTACACAGCTCATTTTTTTGTTTTTGATTATATTTAACTGCTTTTGCCTTCTGAATTATTTTTATTTTAACTGCTGCACTGACCAAATGTCCTCACACAGATCATAATATAATCTCTGCTGGAGGCATGTGCCAGTATGAAGAATTTTTGGTATAATAATATTGGCCATATGGAAATGTTACTCAAATATACTTAAAGGTGAGAATAACTTGGCTGGAAAAAATAGAAAAAAAACTTTTTTCCTGCCTGACATGCAAGTAAAAGTTATTTTCTTGAGGACAGTTTATTTCATTGTTTCTTATCCTGCGTCAGAACAGTTCTTTCTCAACTGTGTATTTAAGAACATGCTGCTGTGTTCAACTTTTGCTCCACCAGTCAGTTCTCACGGTAATGAAAAACTAAAAACCTTGAAATTGATAATGCAGTTATATCCACTAACATTATATTTCTGCTTCACAGTATGAGAAGTGAAGTGGTGGAAAAATAGGTGACAGAGGTAAAGGAGTGCATTTTTCCTGCACTCATATGGACCAAATGTCCTCACAAGGACAGAAAAGTGAGGAAACTTTTCCTACCTGAGGGAACTGTTAGTTGGGTTAAGGATTTATATCAGTATTGCTAGTCAAGATAGGGAAATGGATGTACAGTAGTCAGTGGAAGTCCCCACAACCATAGTAATTAAAATTTTAGTGTTCTGTGTGTGTGTGTGTGTGTGTGTGTGTGTGTGTGTGTGGAGGCAGTCTCCCGGGGACACAGTGATCAAGGTGACACGTCTCTCTGGTCTCCACAGGGGGTGTCTGGGCTCCAGAAGGCCATGGGTGTCACGGCAACAAAGCCCCACACGGGATGATGTCATACCACACACATACACACACATACACACACATACACACACATACGCACGCACGCACACGCGCACGCACACACACACGCACACACACACGCACACACACACGCACACACAGAGATCCACTGGGACTAATACCACTGGAGATTGTGAAAGCTGAAGTTAATGAATGAAACACAGTTCACTTTTACATTGTGATGATTCTAAATGAATTCATACAACTTTGTGGTAATTATAGTTGTTTACGTTGTTGTAATGTACAGGTGTTCATATTAATGTGTCTACTTCCTTTAGGTCATACATACTCAATAGGTGGACTCCGGACTAGTAAGAACCACAAAACTGAACCAGATGAAGTCGTCATATCAAGACTCCAGCTGAACGATTGTAAAATGAAACATTTTTTCAACAGTGAATGTGGTGAAGAACTCTCTAATGAACACTTACAGCAGTGTCTCCGTCAGGCCATCGCAACACCTCCGTCAGGGTTACACGACGAAGGTTAAAGGTTAAAAAACATTGTGTTTCTGCAGTGTTTTTGGATTACAGATATAGACTATGATGAGGCAGAACGTATAGCATGTCAGCAGGTTGTTGTCAGCCAGTTTCTAACAGAAGACATAACACAAACTAAAGCACTTGGTCAGTCTGCCCTTATTGGCACCAATTCTTTGAATTTGGCTCGTTGTCTCTGGAAACGTAGCTAAACTCTATATGTTGGAGAGCTGTTATCCTTTTACTCTGGGATTTTAAGACGTTGTGGTCTTAAATTTGAACAGAAGGCTCTTCCCACGTTAGTTTTCTCTGAGTAATACGAGTTATCAGGGTTCATTTTACTTAAATAGAGCAATTTACTGTAATTTATTTTAATACAGTATGAAAAAACAGCTTCTACAGAGAGACAATCACAGTAAACGTGAAGAAACTGAAATTAACAATAATAAAATAATAATAACATAGTTGATATAATTAATTTATTTCCACCCATGTCTTATTTTTGGTACCATACTTACTGTTAAGCTAACATTAATGCTGTAAAGTCTGTATTTTTTAAGTAAGTCTTAAAAAGTGCAACTACACTTCCTGTGCACTGTGAGATGACCGGGGCAAAGACAGTGATGTCTTTTAAGAGGAGAATCGTGCAGCTGAAGTAGAAGGGTCAAAAGCCCCCGCTGCTCTGGTGTTAGTGGCTATTACGGCACAAGTACTGTCATTATCTGTCCGACTCTACTACGCCCACTCAGTGTCTGTGTCTGCGTGTGCTGTACGATCATCAAAAGTGCACGCCGGGGGGGAATTAGGGAATGAAACATAATGTCAGCAATAACACAAAGGACCTTGGTTTAACATTTCAGCCTGTACCGTGTCCCTGCTACAGCCCAGAGTAGAGCCAGCACTGGCCTGCTGCTACGCTCTGACCCGCCCATCCACAGGCTCTGCTTCACCATCTGAGATTTGGAAATGTGTTGCTGTAAAGTCTGCAAAAATATTATCTGCAAATATTTCACTATCCACAAACAAACACTTGTTCGTGTCTGATTGGGAGACTCATTCAAATAAATTTATACTTTTTTCCCCACAATACAGAATACAAGATAAAGATATCTGTGTAGGATTAAACTTATCTTTTTACATTTAGGCTCCAGGATTTAGGATACAATTAGGATACACATACATACTGTACTCTTGGTCCTTTTGGTCTGTTTACCTGGTTTGTGCTAAGTGAAAGGAAATCTTAATGCCAGTGCCACAGCATTCAACGATATTTTTGTGCTCAAAGTCAAGCCATAAAGAAATGGTTTTCCCAGCTTGGTGTGGAGGAGCTTGACTGTCCTGCACTGAGCCCTCAACCCCATCCAACACCTTTTGGATGAACTGGATCACAGACTGCGAGACAGGCCTTACTGCCCAACATCAGTGGCCAATCTCACTGATGCTCTCCGTGCTGAATGCGAGCTAATGTCTGTCCAAATTCTTTTGACCATGTGATGTAAATAAATAAGCAAGCAAATTATTGAATTAATAAAGTCTCATAGCTTTTTTTTTTTGTTTGTTACTGTCGGTATTTGAAAAATAAGGTTTTGTGATAAAGAAGGAAGAAAGAAACAGATTATCTGGTTTTCTCACCTGCAGAATGTGTGTGCTTACGTTCATTTGGATTTACCTTCTGGCGTTAACATGAGACCACAGAAGAAGCAGCATCTTACATACATTTACACCTGTACCATCACATATGACATAAGACTTAGAGACATATGCACTCTCACACTCTACACGCATGTGTGTGTAGCGCCTCTGTTTGTTAGTGGAACCAATGCTTTAGATCAAAGTCATGTCAGTCAGTCTGATAATAATTTCACAATCCTGTGAATGAAAGAAACTGAGCCAGTCTTTTGCAAACTGAGGTATATGAAAGATTTGAAAAAGCTGAATTCACGACTTCAAGAACTTACTAATAATTCTCTGAGGAATCTTCAGGCCAACTTAAAAAGCAAAACAGAGAGTGAAGCTGATATTTCTGTTTTAACAAGCAAATGTTGTGCATCTACAAGTCTGTAAAGTAAAAGAATAAGAGGAAAAATGCTGTCTTGTAGTCAGGATCCAAACTATACTTTGAATTAATTGTACTGCTTCCCCATTAGTTTAAAGACAGAGGAAAAAAAAGTCAAATTATTTTCCCATATTTTTTAAGCCTTATATTTACCCTTGTCAGATTGTTTCATGCTTTTGAAAGACCTGCAGATTCCCTGGTGCAGACGCACAAATACACACTGTCAAACACACATATGCTCCAATGCCCACATGCAAACACACACACACACACACACACACACACAGAATCCCTCATCTTCACAGTTCCCACTCATAAAACCCTCTCCTCCCAACACTCCAACACCCACACATTTTCACCCTCTGCTTTTCCAAGTTCTTACCCCCCTCTCGCCCCCATACACACACACACACACACACACACACACAGACACACACACACCTCCTCAACCAAACTGCTTGAGCCACTTGCCTGCCAGGGAGGCAAGATGGCCCTCCAGCCCTCCAGCCAATCAAACAGCTTGGCTCGCACAGGAGATCACAGGCCAGCTGATCCAGCCTCCCGACTTCTTTTCTTCGTCTGCTCTTCTGGAAACTTTTGGACGAGAGCACAACATCGCTGATCGAGCTTCACAGGTCTGCTGGAGAGAGAGAGTGAGAGAGAGAGGGATATGTTTGGATGTGTGCAGGGATTTAAGATAGTGTGATTATGTAGGACTAATGACACACTGAGTGCATAGTAAGGATGGTGTGTGTTTATTCTGCATGTGCTTGAGTGCATATATTTAAAAGAATACGCTGACGTTTTGGGAAACAGGTTTGTGTCCTTTCTCTCACGGAGAGTTAGATGAGAAAATTCATAATAATTTCATCTCAGTGCAGTACAGCTGCAGCTCTGGGACATGTTAAACTAGCTTAGCACAAAGCCTGGGAAAGGGGGAAAGAACTAGCCTAGCCTGTAATTTCTTACAGTAAATAAAAACCATCATTCTAATAATGTCCAAGCAGCATGGACGAATAAAGGCCAATAGCTAATAAAGGCTGGGTAAAAAAAAGAATATATAAAAAAGAATAATGTCTTCCTTTCCTGATTATGCCTTAATATTAGCCACTGACGATACCTTAGGAACAATCAAAACATTGACAAAGTGGAGACAACTAGAAATAATAAGTGAATAAAATCAGTACTACTGTTTCAAAGGGGAACACATGCAGAGCAACAGTGCAGTGAATAAATAAAACACTGTTGTACTGATGGAATCAGTGCTGTGGACATGTATGACAGGTAGACAAAGGAAATGAAGAGTTTGCATCAACATAAAATTCAAACAGGAGCAGATCAGAAAACGGGGAGGCTTTTGACTGAAAAAAATGATAAAATATACTCGAATAATATAGATTAGAATGATATAACCCATTTTAAATGGGGGCTCTGGCCACTATAAAAGAACCGGTAGTGTAACAAACTGCTCGCCCTTTCTCTTCCGGTGAATCTAATAAAGTTTCTCATCAATTTCATAATTTGGTAGAAAATTCTGCTGCTAAGTCTGATGCACAACAGATCGAAAAGATGTTAAGTTGGACTCTTGTTGAATTCCGATGAGCTTGCATGTTGTATGTAAATCCTTTTGCTGCATATTTGTTTATTCAACCCTGTAGTTGTCCTGGATGAAAGGTGAAATTATAAAGAGATACAGCTGGTCTGATCATTACTGAGGGTTTATTTTTAACCTTTTTCTCGGCGCTCATTCATTCAACTTCTCTCATGAAATACTAAGTCAATACATTTCTTCAACAAGTCATTATGGTCTCAATCTCTAAATTCAGGCCCTCTACTAAGTGTGCTGGTGGTCATTTTGGAAATTCCATTAATAAGATATAAAGACAAAAAGTAGCTTTGATGTCAGCCCTGTGGGCGTTGATTGACAGCTTTGATTGACAGTTTGCTCCTCGGCTCCAGGACTCGCACTGTGTCGCAATATTTTGGTAAGTTTAAGGTTACTTGATAACAATACCTGCTGAGGTAGTTAGCTAATGTTAGCACAAGTCTGCACTGCTCAGTTTTCCCGGTAAGTCAACGTTAGCTTCAGTCTGAGGTAGCGGGGTGTGTTTCCAGAGAGTGAAAGAAAACACGCCACACTCCTTATTTAGAAGGTCCTGGCTCCAAACGGAAAAGATGACACTGACTGTAAGCAGCAACTCTGGGCTTCAAACTGGCTCCAATGCAAACCAACGGGTGACGTCACGCCTTGTTACGTCCATCTTTATATACAGTCTATGGTAGGCACTCAGCTGATGCTCCTATCCACAGCCTGAAACAGCAGAATGAGCTTCTGCTTACAGATCACCAACACTACAAGAGGCCAATAAGTGAGGAGTGCATGCTCACACTGGCCTTGGTTCATATTCTGTGTGACACACTCGCCCTGTTTGTCTTCCTGCCTGCAGCTGGAGGTAGAAATGGTGATCATGCTAAGTGGCATGTGGCTGAGATGCAGAAAACACGCTTGAGTCGCTCTACCTTGAAATTTGCTTTTGCTCTTTCAGAGAGAAAAATCAGACAAGGGAGGAGATTTTCCAAATGAAAGGAGTTTGAGGAGCCCTATTTTAAGATTTTAAACATTTCTCTATTTATATCATGTACACCTCTATGATGACATGAGTAGTGGTTAATGTAAGACTTACAGACTCGTGTAAATGCATCATAGATAGACTTGGTCCTGATGGAAACCCTCTCTAAGTCCTTGCACTCAGGCCAATTTGCCGCATTTACAGTTGAAAGTCTCCAGTCAGTTTAACTTATTCAAAAAAAGCTGTAAAGTGGAAGCAGTTATTTTCAGTTTCCAGGTTTCCTGAAGAAATTCATTTTCCTCATAATGTTAGGTGACTGACAATTTGAACACTTTTAAGTCTTGAATGATATGAAAAATATCTGACTCTTTGATAAAAAGTTTAGGGTACAAGCATGTGTAGTATATAAAAATATACATTGCGGTAAGAAACATCCAATCACTGAGCTTTAAATCTAGCTGTGGTGAGCTGAATCTTAAGTTTAAACTTTGTAGAAACCTGATAAAACATTCAGCAGTTTAAATTGCTTCATTTTCACATTTGGGGACAGTTTTGGATTAATTCAGCAGCTGCTGTGTAGAGATTTGCAATAAACTGTAATAGAGAATGTTCTGAATATGTTACTGCTACTGATTTGTGCCTCTGACAGGCTTATTCTCCATAGCAATGGAGGCTGAGGCTCATGGGTAACGTAGTATTTTGAGTCATACCAAACTGGGGGAGAAAACAAGATATCTCAGAAATAAAGCTGGAATAATTAAAATCTAATGGCCCTAATATAACGTTTTAGCATTGTTAAATTATCCAGGAGATGTCTGTGTTTCTATATTGAGCAACACTGAGAATATCTTTAAAAGAAAAGACTGAAATAGGAATTTGCATCCCTCCAGAGCTAATGCCAGCCAATTAAAGTTTACTATTTTGACTGTCCTAAATCTGATGACATACAGTAGTATCTAATATAATAAATACCAGGACTATTTCTAATAAACCATGTTATTTGTGCAACCTCATTATTAACATAAAACATGTTCCTGTAGTGCACTTGAAAACTAAAATCATGAAACTGAAAAAAAATGGGACCTGAAAGCATGAATCCACTGAGGAGTTTAGCCATAACCATTTAGATTAAATACTGTGTTCGCCTGTAAAACACACCCCCACCCCCCGAATATGTCTAGAAACAGCCATCTGTACACACGAACACACTCCATGGCACACACTCTGAAGTGAAAATCACATCCTTGTTCTACCGGGAGGGGAAACTGTTGTGTGATTATGATGAACTGGTTAAACTGCAATTACGCCGGCGAGCGATGGGAGAGGAGACGACAGCAGTTTAGACGACAATTTGGGAGGCGGCTGCCGTGGCTGCTGCAGCTGGGGCCTGTTTTAATGCAGTAATTGATGGACTCTGCCAGTCACTAGTGGGTTCAGAATTAAAACTCAAATTATCATCATTAGGAACCCCCCTAATTGCTGCATCAAATGCACATCAGCGTTTTTGGTTTTCATTATAAAATTTACACTTGTGTTATCTAATTTCATCAGCTGCATTGACAAAGTCCACTAAGACCTTGTCAGTGATTTGAGGAGGATGTTTTTTGTTTTTTCTCCCCCAACTCCTCAACCTACTCACAACACCCCCAGATCATTGTACAACCAGTTAATGAATATATGAAAGATGTCCAATGTGGGCAAAAATATCTTCCTGGTGTTGATACAAACCATAAACACAATGCATTTCACTATAAATACTGGCACACAGTGTAAAGACACTTGTTTGTGTGACTTAAGAATTGCTGGGAATGGTAGCTGTACTTGTTTAATAGCTTATAAAGTAGTAGTGTATCATTGTGGTGACGGCTCTTGACTTGTTAAGATTACGCTGTGAATTTTCAGATAGTGAGATGAATCTAAGGGGTTGTAAAATGATTACTGGGGTTCACAAAGTTATGTTTATTTTTCTATTGTCTATTCTTATATCGTAAAATACGGTTTAGTTTTACACCCTCAGACCTCAAAGTTATTAAAATAAACTCAAGACATGTTAGGAGGTGTCGCAACATTTGGTGGGTTGTAGTTGTAGTTATCATATAAAACTTAAAGGAACAAAGAAGAAGAAAGAAAAATACTGATCCTCCGGCAGGTGAAAACACAACCTACAGAGTAAAATCAGACAGAATAAACTGAATGACAAGGCTCAAACAAAAGGAGAGGGGGGCAAAAACATCAAGGTTAAAGGACAAATTAATTGGAGTCAAATAAATGAAATCAGACTAAATGCAGTGAAAGTGAGACTTAATAAGTGGGACTGACCAAAACAACTGTTAAACATTCTGCTGTCCAGAAGTGAACAAGGTTACACGTCACTCACAGTCACTCTGAAAACACAAACACTAAGCAGTGGTGAAAACCTACTTTTTCCTACAATGAACAGTCTCCTTGCCTCCAGCTTAGTCTGTGTCTCTTTGTGTGTGCTTTATACAGCGAGTACCCACATAGAACATACATACTAGGTAGGTATATGCTGAGCAAGCTAATCTTCCCTCAAACCGACAAGAACTGAGTGCATGTGTGTTTTTTGTGTGTGTGTCCTTGACAGCGGTCCTGACCTGCTGTTATCCAGCTGTAACGCAGTCAAACACTGAACAATCAGCCTTTTACTGTGATGCCAAGCAGTTAGCAAGATGTAAATTAGCATATAGTCTGTCACACCGTAGAGCTAAATTGGTAAAATGTGACAAAAAAAAAACCCTGGCGCCTCCCTGCAAACTGCATGTCAGGCATGAATAGACAGAATTTGTGGCTGATGCCAATTAAAAGTGTATTTTATAGGGTTTTTTTTTTAATTTAAGTTGCATACAAACTTGTGATCCTGTTTTTTGTTTGGTGGAAGACTTCTGACTTATTTTAAGTTGTGGTGTATTCAGGGTGCTACACCAGTAACACCAAACAAGTGCTGCAAACACATAGTCCTTCCTCTTCAAGAGTATTTTCCTAACTAAAATCTGGGCCAATTAGAGAATATTAATGATTGTTAAATGTGCATATGCTGGAGCTGGAAAATGGGAAGGTTAATAGACAGGCAGCGTCACACGATCGCATTTATCAGTTTCTATTTATCTCTCCTTGGGAGGTGGCAGGTTTACAGTAAATACCTTCTGTCCCCCTAATTTCCTAATGATGGTGATAATGATGGAGAATGGCGCAGTCATTAGCAAGGACAGGCTCTGTGCATCACTCTGTCAGCTACGTCTCTCCCAGGCCTGCAATGAGAAGTGATGGGGCCCAGCTGTTCCCCACATCCTCTCCCCAAACTGAACCTCTAAGAGACAGAGAGAGAGAGAGATGGTGGGGGAATAGAGAGAAAGAAAGAGAAGAACAGAGAGATACAGAGAAAGTCCAAACATCAAGAGAAAAGAAAAGAGAGAGAAAGAGAGGAGACCTGCCAAGAATGTGTGCCAAACAAAAGAGGACATAAAATGGCACAGGACTATGTTGTATTTTCAAGAAACTATCCCGTTAGCCAAATTAGCTGTTAATTGAGAACATAGACAACAAAATCATTCATGTGCTGTGAATCTGCATGCTAACGCTTTGCTGAGAGCCATAGGCTCCATTCAAACATTTTAATATTTAATGTTTTATTGACTGATAGTCTATGAGCTAACCCTTCGGCATACAGTATGCTGACAAAAGCTTGCATGCAAAACTTTGCCCGATATGTTAAATAGCTGCAGGCTCCATGCTATCACTTTAGCATACACAGTGTAGCATACACACTTTAGTAGACACTATGTTGAGTAATTAATAGACTGTAAGTTACTACGTACCACTCACCATGTTGACTAGTGTATTAGCTTACAATTTAGCATACATTATGTTAAGTGATAGCAGGCTCCATGCTAACACTTTAGCATACCTGATGAGAATTTATGATTTACATTTGCGTGTAGCTACGAGGGTTCATGACATAACGTCAGCTGCTCGTGTCGGCAACAGTCCACAAGTAAAACCTGTGCAGATGACCACGTGTGACACAAAATTAACCATGTGACTGTACACCCCAACAAGCATGTCGTAGAGAACTGCTTGTGTTTCATCTGTGTAACTGTCCTATTTTCTTTGACTTTCTCAGGGATCTTTATAGTCTGCATGCTAACCCATTAGCATACTGACTGATTGTAGGTTTTATACCAACTCTTTGGAGTACACTAAAGTGGTGGAAAGTAACTAAGTACATTTACTTGGTACTTACGTACAATTTTGAGGTACTTGTACTTTGAGTATTTCCATTTTATGCTACTTCATACTATAGTAAATATTCTACTTTCTACTCCACTACAGCAGGGCTGTTAACTCTCACACGTTGAGCGTGAGACTCATGCAATTGACACTTTTCACACGCTCTCACGCCACACATCCATTTTCTCACGCAGTGAAAAACAAATTCATAACTGATAACGTTGTGGTGCTAAAACAAGACACTGACAGGGCACGGACAGACAAGACAGAGCAGCACAGTGCAACAGCAGCACCGTGCAGCAGCGAGTTATTCAGACCATCAGGGGAAAAGTGAGGAGAAATATACACAAATATTTATATTGTAATGTATTCCCATGCATGCTGCTCAGAGTAATCTCAGTCAGCGGCTCCTCTGGCAGCAGCACAGCGTCTCTCCCTCTCCTCCCATGCCGTGCGCACGCAGGCAGGAGAGAGTGAATTACTATGGTTACGGGGATGCTCTGTGTCTCTGTCGCTCTGAAACTTTCTCGCTATTCCCAATAACAGATTTTTAGGTAACCTACTACCACTTTAGACTACATAATGTTTTTATAAATATTATTTCAAATATGAAATAGCCATTCTTTTAATAATCATTTCCTGTCCTGATCCACCCAATTAGATATTGTTCTTGATGCGTTCCTGGTTTTCATAGCACCCTCAATCTAACTAATCTAGACTAGTGCAGGTGGCTGTTTCTTGACTTAATCCAAGAGGTTAGGTGGTGTAGAAATGCATGAAATTTGTTTTAAATTACTTTTTTTTTCTGGGGGAGGAACCCCAGACCCTCCACCAATTATGTTTTATCCCCATTTTAAAACATATCCAGGCACCAATGCTTGCACATTTTTCATGTGTGTGTGTGTGTGGGTGGTGGGGGTGGCTCACGGGTTTCAATCACTGACCTCATGGATTTCAGTAATGTTAACTTGACAGGTACACAGTGGTAAGGTTGTAGAGCCGGCCTAAGTAGAGCACGGTTAGTACATTTATTGCAGCATTGCAGCACTAAACAAGGCCAGAGAGAGGTATAGTGGGTCAATTTACCATGAATAATGCTCATTTTATTATGAACAAATTAATTATGAAGTACTACTAACGTACTTTTATTTAAGTAGGATTTTTTATGCAGGACTTTTACTTGTAATAAAGTATTTTTACATTTTTTACTTTTACTTTACTTAAGTAAATGATCTGAATACTTCTTCCACCACTAGTACACTATGTTACACTTGGTATATATCTTAGCATCTAATGTATTGGATAACAGTAGTCTGTATGTTACTGCTTTAATATACTGAGTGTTGGGTTGTAGCAGTAGGCTCTGCACTCATTATCATACACTATGTTGAGTGACATGAAACACTAAGTGAATACTATGCTAATATTAGTATGTTAAGTCATGGCAGGAACCACAATGTTCTCAAAGGTGAGAAATGTATTATAGGTTATTAAATATGTAGCCAAGCAAGCTAGTTTTGTGTAAGAGACGGTATAATGACAAAATATATCACGATTGAATATGTTCAACATTTGAAAATGTATAAAGCCACAGGCCAAAATAATAAAAAATACTGACAAGATTTTTATGGCTTTAAGCAAGGTCAGACTTCTTATCTTAGATAAAGCTTGTAGTCTAATATCAGTAAATATTCTCTGTACTCGCAGGGAAACCTGGAACAGCCCAGTAACTTTGGTGTTAATGATAAAATTTCCTGTAGTTCTATGCAACTTAATCACCAACTGTCATTTCTTCCTTTTCACTCTGGCTCTCTCCCCTCTCTCTCACTGCACTCCTTTTTATTGTGCATGCTCCCTTTGTCTCCACCATCTTAATTAGTAGTCCGCACCACGTGTACTACTATCAGCCTTGCGGAACATGTTACAATTAGAGCTGATAGCCAAATATTCCTCTTTTCCAATAGATTAATTTGAGAGTGAGGCTTATCAGGCAGGCCTTGCTTGTCCTGTGTAGTGATAGCTTTCAGTAAAAAGAAAGCTGGTATGAGGTAATCTGAAAGGACTGCTACCATTATCAGAATTAAAGTTAAACACTTGGAATCAACTCTATAAATACAGAGAAAAGAATGAACATTTTCATTTGCCTTCCTTCTCCTATTAACAGTAATTTTTCTATTGTTAATCTTTGTGTGAAGAGTATTGAATCCTTCAGAGGTACATATTGGCAATTAGATGCTAAGGCATGGCTGAGAATGCACTGTGTAAACCCTCAAGTTGAATAAATTATGCCCCAAAAAAAAATCAGTCTAGCTGATTTAAAACTGGCGACGTTCAAAATTTCAAAGTCACCTCTGATGAATAGCGCAGGGTGATTAATTCATGATGGGATACGCCACCTTGTCAGGCCGAGCTCTTCACTGGGTAATGGCAACACATGCATAATAGAAAGGTGGTTCTCTGCCTCCCCTCGTCGTCTCAGTGACTTCAAAGGAATTAAAAATGGAGCCATCAAATTACATCTGTTATGTTACTTTGCTCCAACACTTGTTTCGGAAAAGAAAAGTGGATCATATCGTTTGAATTGTTGCTCTAACGCAGTGAGAGGCTGCGATGACTGAAGTCAACAAGTATGTGAAAAAGGCTGTAAAAGGTGAAGTCTGAAAAAAGTAAAAATGCAGATTTTATTGAGGCACTTTTTGTCAATTTATAATGCATCTTTCTTTTATAAGTAATGTAGACAGTTAACTCTTATATTTAATAATACCTACAAAACTGAATTTATGAATTTATATAGCATCTACTCTGCATAATATCTGATCTGATATTTCAAAATTATTTTTCTTGGGAAACGAATCCAAATTGCAGCTGTAGTGCAGCAGCAGCGTGCCCTAATGACTGGGACTCCACTGTACATCTCTTCTTCACTGAAAGAGTGAACAGTCAGTTCCACAGTGGAGTGACCTTTTCTCTAAACCCTCCAATAACTCTCCGGCTGACAGGCCGAATGAGCAGATGATCCCAGACTCCTTCATGGTGTGTTGCGACTGCATTCGGTGCAAAATGACAAGTGAATCAAGCTTCTATTTTTACCTCCGGGTGGGGAACTTGTGTCACTCTCAACCACTGCACCCAAGAAAATCAACCATGAAGTTTGGTTTTGGGCAATCTGACCGCTGACACCGCGGAGCTGTCACTGCGATGCCCTTCTCCTCCATCAACTAATCCCCCGCCTCGACCTCGCACCACTCCTCACACCTGACTGGCACCAGGGGTAGTGTGCTGGGCCAAAAGCGTGATTGACACCTCACCCGATCTTCTGTAAACACCTTGAGATATCCGCACCTCCAGCAGGGAAGATCAGTGACTTGTGTGAAAGAGGCCTCTCCTCCTGGCCTCAGCTCAAGTCTGCTGGCGCTCGCTATGATGCGGCCCGACTTGTCAGAGGGAGTAACAAGATGCTGAGTGACTTAGCACCTCTGGAAATGTCAGCCCCCGAGCCAGCAGACGCCAGGCTGAGTGGAGTGGGGAGTGCACAGACCCCACTGCGACTGGCTCAGCTGCTGCCTGTAAGAAGCAGGGAGGACGACACATACACTCGACAAGAATAGACAAGCAGCAGAGATGAACCGGGCCTTTACGACGCGTTCTCGCCCCATTCCCCCATATTTCTGCCACACGTCTTACGCTTGCATCTCTTTTCGGAGAAGTGCATCTGCTATTGTCCAGCTGCTGCTGTGGCTGAAACGGACCTTTGCTGCCCTAGTGCCCGATGTGCAGTGGGTACGACAAAGTCCATGCGTGATGATGATGTGGGCAAAAGCAGAAACCGGAGCATGCCTAAGTGCCCCGTTATTGCTCTGGTGAATCATGTTAAAGGAAACAAGGCACCAAAGAGACACCCAACACAGAGGAGAACTCAGTCACGGCACAGTCTGTCAGACTGCAGTTATTTACCATGCCGACAAACACATTTTTTTTCTCTCCCCAAGGAAACTCGAGGATGTATAACACAACATATTTAGTGCTACATATTTATAGAAGTCAAGCAGAAAGTCAGTTTGGTGAAGCATTAAGGAATCAGGAGGTGCAGAAAAGAAAGCTTTTACAAAAAAAGAGAGAAGAGAAGGACTTTGGAGCGTGATGATGCTCAGTAAAATCTAATGGGCTGTTTACTCACCGCCTGCCGAGATGCACACTGCTACATTGACTCTTGATTTATATTTTCTGATTCATAGAGGCGCATGCATCTTACTTTAATCAAGGTTCTCCCTATCATCCCCCCCTCATCCCCTCCATCTCACTGGCTGCCATCCTTTTTTTCCCCCACAATGCACATTAACAGCAAAAAATATAATCAGTTTTATGACAGACTATGTTTTTAGCACATGATGGGTGAATATAGCATTTTGAAAATGGCCCATCCCTATCCTCAATCTCCAAATAGATCCGCTGGGATGGAAGGCAATATCAGCTGTGAGGACACAGTCTCAAGGGTGTGTTTGTGAACGAATGGCTGCAATCTGATGCCTGCTATTTTTCATGTTTGTTAACAAAATACAATTTGAGGGAGTAACTGAATATACAGATAAGGACATAAGCACATTATTTGGCTGAGCGGGCAAATAAAGTTAGAAGTCTGTGTGTGTCTGAGACTAAGATGAGGGCAAGACGTTCCCTGAATAAGTAGGAATTGCTACTGGTTGTACTGCGGAGTTAACGTGTGTTTTTGAATACCAATAATTGTATTTTACATTATGTTGAGAATGCTGGTGTACCACACATTTGATCAAACTAAATCATAAAGTGCCGTCAAGTAAAAAAAAAAAAAAAAAAGCTTTCCAAACATCACTGCCCCTAAAATAAATCAACTGTTCAAGATCACAGTGCATTTGTCACAACGGCAGTCACCTTTTCTCAAAGAAAGGAAACGCTTTGGGCAAAGTTTTGCTTCTCTCTTTCAGGGGTTAAGTTTCAGTTTCATTTCTTTCTGGCTGCTATTAGCCATTATCCAAGAGGGCTAGAAGGCACAGGTTCGGCAGATTAAGGCTGGGGATTTCTCTTGACCTTTTAGCCAAATGCCATGCTGTTTGAGGTGTACAAGCATAATTAGATCTGATCGTCCTGTTGCTTTCTAATCTTTGCCAGGCCAATTTTTGAGCCGCAAATAACTGTTGTTCATTAGCAGTGTTTAAGATGTGGAGGGCACAGGCTAATGACAAGAGCTAGTGAGGTTGAAATAATCCTGTTGTTTCTGACGCTTCCACATGATGCCCACAACTGTTGCGTAGCTCGCTTTCAAGGAATCTCCTCATTAATGAGGAGGATGGCCTTCCGATGGTCCGTTTTAGTGATGTACATACATCGTTGGGGGAAAAAAAAAAAAAGATGCGTTCTCCCAGCTAATGTAGCCACCAATTCACAGTGACATTTGCCATTAGCTCCGTGCTGAATTCGACTGGCGACAAAAGCAAAAGAAAAAGCTCAAATCATTCCCAATTAACGGAGGCATCAAACAGTGAAAATCCTAGCAGGAGATTTTACGGGCAGTGCACGGAGAAAGGTCAGGCTCCAGTGGAACAAGGCAAAGTCACAGGATTTATTAGAACTAATGAGCACTTTCGTTAGACCGAATTAACGCCGGTACACAAGCAAGATAATAAATAAATAAAGGAGTCTGAGCAAAACATTTGTTTTGTTACACACACACACACACTTGACTGACTGACTGACCCTAAAATTAATATGTTCCCTTAAATATGTTAGATTTGTCAAATGATCAATGATACCAGATTTTAAACATGCTATTTTGAACCCTAGATGCAATTAAAACAATAATCCTGAAAAAAAGCTCTGTCATTCTAATGACTAACACTAGACAATAGCCAAATTTAAGTTTTTAATATCTTGCTGCAGATGCTGTAAAGGGTTTATTTATATCAGTAATGTCTATAAACATTGGTTTTAGTCATTTCCTGATATCTAAAATGTCTTTACAGTGTCTCCAGCTACCCAAACCACCTGAGCCTCCTTTCACAATCTCCTCATTCTACTAATGAGCTCTGAGCCCTTGAATAGAGGAGAAAGTATTTATTGAGATATTCAGATGGATTTTCCTTCCCCTTGTCTTTCTCTCTCTCTCTCTGTGAAACGATGGAGGTCTGGGTGGAGAGATGTAACGGAGATTGGCTGTGACAGCGCCAAAATGAGGCTAACGAATATCCTAATGAGGAAATGCCAGCCATGTTCCCTCATTCCAACACCACCAGATAGCTGGCCTTGAGAGGGAGATGAGCAAAAGCTGCAGCAAAATCTCACCGAATATTGACCTCTAACTCAAACACCAACACTTTCAGTTAAAAAAAAACAAACTTCAAAACGTTTAGTAGAAATTTTGCATGTGTTTGTTTCGGGATCAACAGTTTGTACAGAAGTGACACAGCTGAAAAACTGCCTCAACTTTGTACATCTGTGACAGCTCCAATTTCTTTGTTCTATGTTGTCATTTTGGTATAAAATAGAAATCCCCAGCTGTGAATGTGGTCACAACTTTCTAGAGAAGTACACTGAAGTGAAAGTTCTTTCCTGGAGACCCTCTCGAGTCACCTCAGGGACCCCTGAAAGTGCCTGGACCCCAGTTTGACAACCACTGTCCCGCTCAGACAAATCACGCTCTTCTTGCATCATTCTGACAGGGCTCTTTGGATTCAAGACAAGGCCTGATTGTGACAAGCAGTAACACTGTGTATGGACATCTCAGAGATCTCTGTGGAAGCTGGATTCTATTAGAGAACAACAGGGACGGGCCCTCTGGTCCCTCCGGTCCTAAAGCAGCATATGACACAGAGCCTGAGGGCAGAGGAAGTAACTCAGCCTTACATAATCCACTGGATGAGCTTCACAGGAGACGGACTCACTTAATGTGGGGGAGATATTAACGACAGCCCACTGCAGCAGTGATACCACTAATACTAATAATAATGCAGGTTTTTAAACAGCAAAGTCAGACTCTGGCTAATGTTAAACAATCAAGTGACAGAAAATGCAAGAAGCGATTGAGTTGTTATTTAACTTAATCTTTGTCCATTTCATAGCAATATTTTTGGTTTTTTTTTTAGCTTTTTCTCACACAAATAAGACTTTTTAATCAATTGTGAGAGGCATTGGTCATTACTTTTGTAAAATTAGTTTTTGATTCATAGATTCACTAATATAAATAACTGCAGCCCTAAATAATATGATCTAGTGATCAAAAACATCAAACATAAATCTACAAAAACTCGTCTGAAAACATACAGACATCTTCTATTTTTCCACAATGAGAAGAAATGTCTATGTATCATGAGCAGTAATACCCAGAATGTCAGAATAATGAAGAGTGCGTTCATCAAACAACTCAAAGAACAGCGCCACACAGAGAGAGTCAAACTTTATTTAAAGGACGTTCAAGAAAAACGATTTAAATTTACCGATCTATGGAAAATGCTTAGTGGAAATTGACATTTTTCACCTACAAAAAAGCAACAATGTTGTGGATTTTGCAAATAATTAGGGGGAAATAAATCATTTTCAATGAAGTGCAGTTAGCAAAACTGTTCACCGATCTAGTTTGTAGTTTTGTAGAGGAAATGCAAGCTCGAGGGTGTTTACTTGAGAAACCTTCTTCTGCAGCTCGTGTACATTGCGATGCAGAGATAGATAATGTTGAGCGATGGTTAGGATAGTAGTAGTAGTGGGAGGAGGAGGAGGAGGAGGACGGGGGTTTGGGGGTGGGGGATGTAGAGGTTGGCATATGGTCACATGAGAGGCACTATCACGAGTTAGAGAGCCAAAGCCCTGCCTTGTGTATGATATGCATTGTGGCAACAAACATGGATCGCATGTTTCTGAAGCTTCTAGGTTGTATGCACGGGTGGTTGGAGGGAGGGGGAGGTAAAGGGTGAGGGGGGAGGGGGGTTACGGTTCGGGGACGTGTGACGATGGCCTGAATTGAAAAGAGCCACCTTTTGATTTTGGACGGGCCCCGTTCCTGGCAGGCTGGCCGGCCATAAGGCGGGGTGGGGCCTGAGGATAATGGCAGCAGAAGGGAGAGGAGGCCGACAGCTGGCGAATTCTGCCCCAATATGTTTCCATGAAAGAGGCGAGGAAATTTCAGAAGACGCGATGCCCGAACGACACGCTCGGCGGCAAAAGGGAAGATTAAAAATAAAATTAGTTAACATCTTGCCCGTTTCACCCCACGATGCACATTTCAGCGCAGGAGGGGGAGGGGGGACTGATTGCAGCGGCCATTCACATTACAACAACAACCAAGAAGAAAAAAAAAACAAAAAAACAAAAAACAACCTTACAGTTAATTAGAAGAAGTTATGTGTCACCTCCTGAAGCTCGTTCAGCACACACAGATGTGGCCTGGAGTGTTTTAAGCCACTTTCCATCATCTCCCTCTTTCTCTCCTCCCTGCATGCATATCCTGTTTTCCCATCCTAAGCATATTGTGAATCTAAAATGCAAATGACTTCCTCTTTTTTTCCCCCCCTCTCCTCTTCTTTTTTCTTTTTTTTTTCCACCTCCAATCACCGTGCCTCTAATGAGGTGTAAAATATGTGCATTAATGACAGAAAAGTTATTTAGATCTGGGGGAGAGTTAATTGGTTTTAATCACGGCCTACATCCATCTGGTTACGCGAGACAACAAACTACTTCATCCTGATGCCTCATTAGACATATTGTGAGTCGCTACAACTAAAGGAGACGCTCATCTTTAACTAGCTTCACTTACACACAAGCATTGTTCAGTTACACAGTGAGCAGATGAAACGAAGTGCATGTGACTGGTATCATGTCAGCTTTTTATTTGCATTGTCCTACTGGTGTCATTTATTGCCCGACTCCTTCGTCCTTTCTTATAGTGAATATTACCTATAGGTGAGTCACTTATTCTTACTTTACTAATTGGCGTGGCTCTAAAAAGCCAGCAGTGCAAATTAAAAAAATGAGAAGAATCTGTTTCACCTAAACACCCACAGTACAAGAACACATGGGGCAGAAACCAAATGATATATAAAGCTAATTATGTTATGTTAGATGCTGCTTCAGTTCAGTACAACTGAGGATGTAATCAAAGTGCACCCTTTGTAATAAAGGGGCTAGCTACTTTAATTAATTAATTGCAGACTTTTAAAAAAAGGTTTTCAAAACATTTTTGAAGAGCAATAGTTATATATATAGATATTGTAGAGAAAAATGAATTACATCAACAGTTATCTTCTATCAGATATGTTCAGTATGAACATTTTGCAATTTTGCAGATACTCATAATAAAAACATTTCCTTACTATTTTGAAAAAAAAAAACAATCAAAATGAATTTGCTGTTGCAAATTAGGTGTATATGTGCAGTAAAACTGTGCCTTGTGAAGTTTTAATAGAGCAAAATATTAAACTATTCCTTAAAACGAGCTGCAATTTGATCCTTCTAACAGCAACATTATCCAGTTACTGGAGTACAGTAATATGAGGCACTTCATTTTAGGGTGGGGGGGTTAAATAACAACTTGCTGACAAACCTTGTTTTGATCTTTCTTCAAAAAAAAAAAAAAAAAAAAAAAGTTTTCTAAACTCCCAAACAAATATTTGAAAAGCAAGTTTCTGATCCACGATTTGAACAGAATAAAGTGACCTCTTCATCATCATGCCTCATATTGACTTTGTCACAAAGCCTGCCTCCATGTGTCTCAGTTTCTGTTTAGTTACTGATGAAAGCTTCATTACAACATCACAAATAGTTTAAAAACAGACATTAATTATGCCTCAGGGGATCATACATTTAGTGTCACCGTCTTGAAGAGTTTCTGTCGGTGGGGAAGGGTCTCTTTAACCGAAGCACTCAGTTATCTGCTGTCTGTCTCCATCCGCTAAACCTAAAGATGCTCTCACCATCTGTTGGCAATGTGACCATGTCCAAAGTACCATGTTTCTGAGGATCCTAACAGGCCAAGAACTAAAATGTGTGAACTGCAGGCCTGCTAATCTGAAGTGTTGATAAGAGGCTTGAAAACATACCACGTGTGACTTACACCATAAAAACTAGGAGCTCACTGGGGATTCAGCCAAGATCCAGAGGGACTCAATATGCAACTAAAGGTTCCTTTAAACAAACAAAAAAAAAAGACTTTCTTGCAGAGCCCCCAATACTGAGAAACAAGGTTTTCATGTGTTAAAGTTGCTTGTTAGTTTGAAGATTATTTTAAAAAATATACTAATCAGAGGCATTTCACTTATTTACTAAAACATGACCTTGCATGGAGGGAATCCTGTCATACTGAATGTTTTTTTAAGTTTTCAAACTGAAGGAGCAAACTTTATTGCAGATGACAAGTGCATGTGGGAGAGGCAGAAATCTGCAGCTAGGTTTACCCATGTGCCTCATTAATCATTAGCATTTGGCTGAGAGGCTGCTTAATATGCCCCCATGATTCACATTGTCACTTACTGTAGTCCATCTTCATTTTATGCTGTGGGCCTCTAATGGGTTCTGTTCTGATGTGTCAAGTGAAATGGGTTTGTAAGGGTGCAAACGTACAGGGATATTTTTCTCTGAGAACCACAGTGAAAGTTTCTACGTTTCTGAATTTGCTTCTTATTGGACAGATTGTGTCATCTGATCCTGTTACATTTATGTAAAACTGCACCCTTTGCTGTAAATTACCTTTCTCTTATCTACCTGCCAGTTACAAAGATATACAAAAGATATTTGACAAAACAAACTAATGATTATTTTCATTATTGACTGATCTGTCGATTATTTTCTCGATTAAACGGTTAATTGTTTGGTCCATAAAATGTCAGAAAATGTTAAAAAATGACGATGACTGTTTTTCACAGCCCAAGGGGACGTCCTCAAATATCTTCTTTTGTCAAAGATATTTAGTTTACTGTCACAGAGGACTAAAGAAACCAGAAAATATTCACATCTGATAAGCTGGAGTCAGAGAATTTGGACATTTTGTTCTAAAGAAATGACTCAAAACAAGTCGATTATAAAATAGTTGATTAATTTAATAGTTGGCAAGTAATTGATTAATTGTTTCAGCTTTACAAATGAGTATAAATGTATTCAGCAGCCTTCGAGCTTAGATTTTGGTACTTGTAACATGTTTTGTGTCTAACACTTTACATTAAACATAAATATACACAGGATCTATACTGGAGCTCAAGTGATGAGAACTAGTTTATGTGTCTAAATAGTAACGAGTACTACATGTACAATCAGTACAAATGATACAGGACAAATAACAATAACACATCATGTATTCACCCCCTTTCTGTATGATGAAAAAAACAAACAAAGGCTGTTGACTCAGAAGGAAGATAAGGAGTTTTTTTATATTTTTGTAATGCACAAAGCCTCCTGTTGTTTTCACAGAAATTCTGGCTGATTAGAAAAACATACATGTTAATTATTGAAATCAGTATAGTTGCAGGCTTGTGTGGAATAAGAAAAGTTGTGCAATTTAGTGATTTACAGGAAGCGACTGCTAAACCAGTAGCAGCAGTGATGGAAATTGCTGTGGTTATAATTAAGAAGACCTTAGCATATTTAGCTAAATTAAGCAGCGGGATAGGCTCCATATTTACGGCGGCGTTTCCTGGCTAATTTGCTTTGCGTCCTTATGTGTGGTGTCAAAAATACTCTCTCAGTGTTTACATTTGCTTCCTGTTACCCTGCTCATTCATTTTGACTGACATTTCTAGATCTATAGGGCCTGACTGTACTGATTCCCCCCCAACTAACCACAAATTGTGCAGCCAGGAAATGCTGTGTGGTGACAATCATTATTGGATACTGAACTTTGACACCTAATCATGAAAACAGTATGCAAGTGGTACTGATAATTATCTGTGGGAGTGTCAGTGTGTGTATGTGTGCGTGTCTGTGCGGGAGTCTTTCTTTCTTATATATATATGTCAGTACTGATGATGATGCTGCCCAGGCTAATCAGCCTCGACTGTAAAAGGCCACTTAAAGGACCAGTGTGTGGGATTTTGTGGCATCTAGCAGTGAGGTTGCAAATTGCAACCTATCCGTTCTGGGCTACTGTAGAAAAAATGGCGGTGCGATAAGGCGGGCTCCGTGGAAGAGGACCTGCTCCCTATGTAGATATAAAGGCTCATTCTAAGGTAACGAAAACACAATTCTTATTTTCAGGTGATTAAACACTAATTAAAACATACTTATGAATATTATATTCCATATCTGCCAAGTCTGTTCCGCTAGATGCCACTAAATTCTACACACTGCACCTTTAAGTACCTTTAAATGCAGGTTTTCCTTACTGAAAGCTTTGCTAGTTGTGCCATGTTATTTTAATGTGCTGTTTCCACAAATGTAAACTAGCCATGCCAGGGAATATACAGATTTTCTGGATCACGGTGAAGGCCTCCACTCAAACTGCATAAATGTGCCCTTGCAACAGTATTGCATCATGGGAATGGGTGTGTTCAAAAGGTTGATGAGAAGGATCCAGGCAAACACACACAGAGAGCACTGAGGCTGTAAAACCACAGTGGATTTTTACATCTGTCTGGCCTCATTGCTATGCATAGAGCCCCGAGCCACATTTCTCTGCTTCCACCGAGGGGTAGAGCACATTGGCTATGCCACCTCCCTGACAGATTACCGCCCTAAACAGTGGTGCCTCCGCCAGTGAGAAAGAGGCCTGCCAGCAACAGCTGTCCTTTAGCATTGGAAATGCTAAGTTCCCCTTTAACAAAGACTGAATGGGAGTGAGTGTCAACAATGCTTTGCCCTGGAGTGGTTGCTAACATCTTGTAACTTTCTGTGCTCCGAACCACTTCTGTTGGATACTTTTGGATCACTAGAGCAGCTGAGTTGTAATATGTATGGTAATTTTTAGTTTCTGGCTCCTCTGCTGCCTGTTGTAGAGTATAAAGAAGAAAACAAAAACACAGTGTCAACAGTGCTCTTGAACCTGAGCGGTGTGTTAGCCGGCTGCTATGCAAATGAGGTTGGAGGAGAGGAAAGCAAACAAATCTGTTAATTGATACATCCTGTTGGTGAAGGGCCTCTGGGATTACCTGGAAGAGCTTGAGTGTCATCATCGGATGGCTGGGACACACTACAGGAGTTTAAAGTGCATCTAATGGGGATGTTAGCGCTCGTCCTCTACAGGCTAATGGCAACCATTTTGTTAGCTGTGGAGAGGTGCCCAAGCTGTCGAGGGCCAGACATTCAGAATGACCGCGGTGACCTGTGGTGACCCCGGCAGGTAAGTTCAACAGCCTCTCCAGAAAAAAGCGGTCCGTGGCAAGAAGACACTAATTAAGGTAACACAGGCGGCTAAGTCCCACAAGTGTAGCACACAGTTGGAGTGTATACTGAACCTTGTCATGTAGGTCACTTTGGAGCTTTTAGCAAAGCTATGCATATTAATGGAGCTCTGCCACAGCAGTCGCTGCCTCTGCGCTCATGGTGGGTTTTGTTTTAACTGTGGGGCTCTTTTCTGAAACATATGCATTGCAAATTGAGATTACGGCTGGTTACAGTCAGCACAGGTCCCTGTGGCATTATTTAACCACAACAAAAATAAGAGTACATGATGCTGAAAGAATTATGAGTTAGCCATGGATGAAATAATTACAGTGAGAGAGGTGTAGAGAGATGACCATATGCTTAGTAATATGAAAATACATCTGCCATATGATTGAAACCCAGATGAATTCAGGGTCTGTGCACTGTTTATGTGTTTAAGCAGCTATTTACCTGAACATCAGGTGGCTTGTTGACTGCATGTTGAAAATATAGACTACAGGAGTCGTATACCATTCCATATGGTTTCACTTTCTCGAAGGCTTACGGGACTTCTGTTTGGTTTTGGAGATCATGTAGTCACACAGAAGGCTGTAATTCAGTAAGAAAAAAATATCTAATAGTGAACAATGTGTACATTTTAACCAAAAATAGAGTTTTTACTGTAATACATTCATTACTTTCATAGCAGCAGAACAAGAGCTTTGTAACAGCTACATTGCACATTTATTAGTGCAGATTCAACTGATATGTAACCTCTAAGCTTTTTGAGAAATAGCTGTGGCACAATGTGCTCATGTTTTTCTTGAGAATATCAAATCTAGTTTTGTCATTGCCATGAGATGGAGAGGTTAGAAGTCATGTAACAAAGGTCCCTGGCAGTGATCTGGTATTTATCCTAAATCACCAGGTCAACTACTTGGTTCCAACCTCTTTATTCTTTATATTTTGTCTTTTTGGTTGTGTGGAGATCCACTATATAGTCAAAGGTATGTTAACAGGAGCGTGTACTTTTGGTTGTTTTTCATGATTTGGGCTTGGCCACTTAGTTCCAATGCAGGGAAATCTTAATGCTACAGCATACACTAAAATTTTAGACAATAGTGTTCTTCCAATTTTTGGGGAAGGCCCTTACATGTCCTCATGCACAAAACCAGCTCCAATAAGAAATGGTTTTCCCAGTTAGGTGTGGAAGAACTCGACTGGCCTGACCTCAACCCCGTCCAACACCTTTGGGATGAACTGGAACGTCGACTGACGCCCAACATCAGTGGCTGATGTCACTACTGTTCTAGTGACT
This sequence comes from Scomberomorus guttatus, assembly GCA_038419695.1. Taxonomy (NCBI): domain Eukaryota; kingdom Metazoa; phylum Chordata; class Actinopteri; order Scombriformes; family Scombridae; genus Scomberomorus; species Scomberomorus guttatus. The sequence continues at coordinate 30,995,003 of CM076450.1, read as the reverse complement.
GAATGGCTAACAGGTGTAATGTTTCAGCCGTTTAGTGTATGCAGCATGAAGTATAGTAGAAGTTATTGTTTCCATCAGTCACTGTTGCATCTTTTCTCATGAATAGATCAGCTTTCTCACATAAGGCAAGTATAAAAAAACTAAAATAATCTGCAATATTTTTACTGATGATTTTTATTGTATTTTTTGGGTTTTTTTTTTAGCACAAATTCAAAATATGCTGGAAAATGGATGCCATACACTCTAATCAAGGACCTTAACATTACAATACAATAATCAATACAAGGGTTGAGTCAGTGGTCAGGATTGTGTCATAAAGCTGCATATGAAGTTGTTCATCAGGTGTCGTATGACTGCCAATTTGACCCACAGTGTCACATTTTGTGCCAGCCTTTACTCTGATCTGCTTCAGTTCAGCAGCATGCAAGTGGCATGGATCTTCAGCTGAGCCTCACAAATCGTCTGCCGCCACGTCAGTCAAGCCTTGTTTACAGATACCCAACATCCTTTCCCTCTCGCTTGGCTGTCTCGCAGCGAAGTCGGTCAGGGATGTGTGATGTACATCATCGGTAATCAGATAAGTTGGGTACCATCCTCCTGCTTTCTCTCCAAAACAACATGTCCACTGAACTGAAAGCCAGAGTGCAACTGTCACATTAGCAGCCAGAGAGTGCTCACTCCGCTGCATGCCTGGTAAACAAACCCCGAAAGATGTTTTGCATGACAGACAGACTGACGGCTCTTTCAGGCGAGGCCAAAGCGTCGCTGAAAAGAGCCGCCATCCTCTCCTCTCTGTTGTCAGTTGAAACTCTTTAACCAATTAAAATGGCAGAGCAGGGCGCATATTTGAATATGCATGACAGAATGTTGCATTATGAAAAAAAGGGGTTGAAACTGCTAATTATGTGGTCAACAGTCTAACACTGCGCTGTTTTACCTTCTATTTAATTTGCACATGAAATCTCCCCTCTCATGGCAGCAACCTGCATTTTGATCTCACATCGAATTGTGCAAGCTTTCAAGTGTGCTGCTTTAATGAGGCGTTTCATATTCACTGAAAGGGATTCGGTCAAAGAATAGTGACAAAACCTCCCTGATCCCAGCTAACTGTTGTTTGTCACTTTTCATAATGAGCCTTGGCCTTATTATGTTTCCTTTTCCTGTAGATCATAATGGAGCCGTCACAGTTTTTTACCTCCCCATAGCTGTGTTCTCCTGTGGAGGCGATACTAGGCGGTTACATTCATCACTTGATGAGTTTTGCTCTGAGCACTCAAAGTTGGACAATTATTTTTGAATCCCTGGGCTTTCAGAGGAGTGAACATGAGGGAAACGGCCAATTATGGAATGTGATTTATTAAAATGTAAAAAAAAAAAGAGTGTTTGTGATGTTGGAAATGTCATTAGGCCGAAGAGGAATTGTTTATGAACGCGTGACTGAATGACTCGTGTGGTTAAGGTCATGAAAATAGTTTGCGATCACCTTATTACACTAAATACTCAAATTATTCTACGATATCTAACAGTCTCTTTTCTATATCAAAATTCATTTAATCTAAATGTTTATGTTTGACCAGTTAACAATAAACAAGCAGTCCAGTCCATCACAAACACAATGTATTCACACAATGTCAGTCCCTCAACCACAGGGCATCCCACGGCCCAGCTGGGACACCGAAAGCCTTCTTCTTGGTTTCTGAGGTAAGGAGGAAAATTTCCAGTCAGACCCTGCACCGCTTGCCAAAAACACTGCTCATCCAAAGTCATTTGCAGCAAAGTCCATTATCATCATCACTTGTGGTGATGAATTCCCTATGATGGTGGCAGGCCCGCAGCAGCCTCCACTCATAATGACATTCTGCTCTTGTTGGCAGTCACTCCCCGTCAGATGGCTCATTCCCAACAGCCAGCATGTCAGACAGAGCACACACACAATACTGGGCTGGGCCTCGCCGCCAGAATGAGGGGAACAACAGGAATGGCACTTGAAAGGCAGGGCTTCATTTGAGGGAAGGCCGCAATGTTCAGTCTAGTCAGCATGTTATTTTCAACGTAATCAATGGCGACATTATGAAATCAATGCATTTGTTGATAATTCTATGACAGTTAATAGGCCAACTTGGTAGTTTGCATGAGCACAAAAGAGAAAAATAAAACAGCATCAGCTACAATAAATCTCACTTCATAAACAGAAACTGATTCGAAACCAGAAGTACTGCCTGTGCTGTTTGATTGACAGGTAATCTGTGGGAGGTACAGCGTAAAAAACATTATGACTACCATGCACCATGGATGATGATAAATTAGAAGAAATAAAAAAAATACAGAAAAAAAACATGTATAATCATACCTATTACTACTCGAAGCACAGCTCAGTTTTGATCAGCCCTGTGTGCAGACAGAACTCTCCACAGATTAATTTCAATGACATCATTTCTTAATGTGAAACGCCAAAATTTTAAAAACAATTCTTTCTACAATATCTGCGCATGGCAACTATGATACAGTTAAGATTGGCGAAATAATGCGGTGATGGCAAATAAACTACAGTTAAAGTACAGTTAAGGTTAGACAACGTAAACACTGAGGTTAAAGCGAAGGAAAGATTGTGGTTATGGTTTAAAGCTGGAGTGCAGAACTTTTGTCTCCCCCTTCTGGCAGTGAGAGTAATTACAAAAACACTGTCAACACGTGCTTACATCATAGGCTCTGCCGTAGCCTACTCCATCGCTACTGTTGTGGCTGTAAAATGGTGGATAAATTGCCGTGAGCATCACACAACCCCTGCGAAATGACTCGTTTCACTATCAGATTTTGATCCATGTGGTCCGATAACATTTGGAAAGTCTAGAAGAGCCGCGCGATTCAATTATTTTATCCCCATTCAAGTTTGCAGAGGGCTGACCAGGAGTTAGCCTGAATGTTGGTACTAGGTGTAATTTATGTGCTGCAGAAACATCTAATATGAATGTAATTCTCAGAGATACTGTAAAAATCCACTCACAGTTTATGTACTCAGAGCATGTACACATGGTAGAAAAACTATTGTAGCTTCATCTAACAGCTCCAGTGGAGTCCAGGTGGAATCCAAACATCCAAAATTTAGTAGCCAGAGAGACACCAAATATAGACAAGAGAAAATAAGCATCAGATTTAGTATTTAGAATGATGATTTTGACAGATAAAAGGTTAAACTCACAGGTGGATGCTTCACAGACTGGTATTTGACAATGTGATGGAAGCATAAAGAGAGACACTGTAGATCTTAAGTTGTTTTAGTTAAGTGAAAGGGAGGGACAAAGATGAGCTTCCCTGATTTCACTGCTGCCGAATTAAGGTTGATGCCCCATGAATAGAAAGGTAAGAGGTGCTGCAAGGACAATAATATTTAAAGCACCATGCGATGAAGTCATCACTTGAGAAATAAAACAGCTCTGTGGACACGGGAAGTCTGCTCGCTCCGGCAGTATGACTCAACAACTCAGCAATAACAAATGAGGAAAAAGGCAAAGTTGTGGAACCAGCTGCCTTCTCTTCCCATTTAACTAGACCCTTAGTTATTAGATGCACATTTTAAAGCTAATGTCATAATTTGACAATGATATGATTTTATATGTTTCCACAAACAAGGTGTTGAGCAGATGTTCAAAGACCAGCTTTTACAAAAACAGTATTATAAACTCCAGTGTGTCAGTATGATCTCTACTCTGTATATTTAAGGTAAACTTCAAGTTTAGTGTCAGTTTTACAAAAAACTATAAACAAGCTATTTGCCTTTTAGGGTTTTTAACACCAATTCCTTAAAATTGCCCTTAAAATTTGTAACTTCTACCTCAAATTATTTGTGAACTCAAAATAATTATTTTGTTCCCTCAGTTTACTAATTAATATGCTTAAATTTCTTGACTCAGCCCCTCAAATTGATAATTACACCCTAAAAAGAATATTATAACTATTATATATTAACACTGCAGTAAAAAATCCTTCAGATGTACAAGATGAAGGTCACTTGTGCTATAAGGTAGTAAAAACCAGACTCATTACCTTGATACAAGCAACTTGCTGCAACTATGTTCCAGACAGTAAATGTACTGTTAAACCAAAACAGGTTAAAAATTGTGTTCATCACTGCAAACTACCCTCTTCCCATTAAATGTAGGTGATTGATTCCTTGATAATATGAAACATATTGATTAGTGGTGCTTTAACTGAACATACGTAGAAATGGCAATGGAGAAACATGTCATCCTTTCCTTCTTTGGGATGCTACTAAAAGATTGACTTGTAAGATAAAACAGGAAATCCTGTGAGGTGCAAAGCAACATGGCTGAAGGTGACTCTAAGCCCGTGCTTATCGGGGGATTCAGTAAACAAGAGGCCTGGCAAGCGCCGCGCTCGGCTGTTGACAACTGGTGATGGTGACCAGGTGGGATATGTTATCCTAACAGTCTGGAACTCTTGTGAATTATTTGCTGATAGATATAAACAGCTGTTATTCTTGGTAATGGAAAGCAATTAGAAACATCTGCATACTTGGCTGTGAGCGATGCCTCCGAATGGCGGCCGTGGCTCCCAGGTGCCGCTGGGAAATAATTACATCATCAGGACGGGGGCCGGTGCTGGAGGACTGCTAGTGATCTGTGAAGAGCAAGGAGGAGAGCCCAAAGAGGGACACACACACACACACACACACACACACACACACACACACACACACACACACACACACACACACACACACATTTGTATTAGTCAGACTTGTAAAGACTTTCTGTTGATTACATTTTAACCTCTAACCTTTCCAATTTCCTTTGATCCCAATTGGTCCTAATCTTTAAACCAAAGACCTAACCTGAACCTGTCTTTAACATAACAGGGTTTCCACCAGTGTACTGCAAACCCTGCTTGTCATAAGCTTCAAGGAGACTACGTTTTTCACTGAGAGACTTCCTTTTTCCCGTCATGATTTCAATGTGCACGCAGCACCAGCCTCAGTGCATATCATACGTGTGTCATGGGAGTAAAGTAAGAAACAAATTCCACTATAAAAACACACCAATGAGCCACACCGCTGCACTGGGTGACATGTTAGTTTAGAACACGTTAGTTTAGAAACGGCTCCAAATACTAATAAGAGTGATCAAGCTTTCAGTCTCCAGAGAGTAGTTCTGTGTAAGGCAGACTGTGAGCATGTGTGTGGACGCAGTTACGTTTACAGAGCTTCGCTAGCTTCTTGTGCTACATTATAAATTTCTCAAAGAACTTTAGTACAAAGTAAACATTGCCTTCTGGGGGAAGTACGCTCAAAATGTGTTTGGCTAGACCCTTGATTTACCCTAAACCTGATTCCAGGTATTATCTAGCCCAAATAGTAATCCTAAACTAAGTCTTTAATTCAACCCCAACACAGTCCTAACTAAACTAGATCCTATTTATAAGCCTTATAAACTCTAATTTAGAATAGTGCTTTTAAGTGGAAATTAAAACATTTTCCGCACATATAAACTGCAACAAAATGACGGAGAATCTAAAGTGTTTGTGAAGTGAAAATATCCTCAAAGGACCATCTGATTCAAACATATTATTTAGTGAAGAGATGAAGTTAGACAGCATTGGCACTGTCAACTGGACAGGTGCGACCTGACAAACCTGATCAGCATTTCCCAATAGCAGAAAGCATCTGCAGCCACAGTAGATCCACACTTTTAGTGTTTCAGTACATTCAACCATGAAGATAGATACAACAATGACACACTAATTTAAAAACTGTAAAACTGTACTCACTCCAAATGTCTGAAACTCAAACTTCTTCACACAGGCATACAAGTACAGGAACACACTTACACACACACACCCACAGATGAAGACAGTAGACATTTGTTATGGTGATAATTAATTCTGTTTTCCAAGCAACATAAAAGATCTCTGTGTGTCTCAGTAAAAGCTCTGAAGTACAAATTCACTCTGAATGTCATTAAGCGAAACTCTTAAAAGCTTTATGCTGTTCTATATAAATAAACTTGCCTTGCTGATGTTTTGGCAAAATGTTACTGAGCTGAGCATAAATACCCAGTTGGTTGTTCTTAGCATTGAAGTAACTTTTTCTTATTATTAATCTACCTGGATGTTTGAGCTTCACTGTACAGAATGATGCATGTGCAGAGTTTGACTGCTGCTCAGTTTAATCACAATTGGTTTGGAAGCCAACTATGGTCCAGTATACAACTTACATCCGTTATACAACATGTCTGGCAGGGAATTTTAACTATTAACTTGACAGTTACAACATTAAAACTTCAGGTCGTAGGTAAAGTAAAAGAAATGGGACAGTTTCTTCTGTAGAGCTTTTTAATGACCGCTTCACTTCACTGTCTTATGGTGTATCGCATTCATGTCTCATGTTATTTTGTTCCCAATTTACACAGAAATAAATCTCATTTTACACTTTGGAAGTAGTTTATGAAGTTTCTATGGGTTATTTTTATTTCTTTACTCTGCAGTGGAAAGATTTCACCATTGGACACCATCATATGACGGAATTCAAGCTATTCATACGTGCTGATCTTCAACAATGAGGAAACTACAGTTAGTAGGGCCGTCAATTTATTTTAAATTCAAACTACTGTTTGAACACGGGCATAAATTAAATATTCGATATGTACTTATCTGTTCAAATTCAAAATTCCCAGCATGATTGACAAAATATCTCAACTCAAAAGTCCACAAACTTTGACCACATCTCAAGGTCAAGAAAGAACAAGTGCCAACCTGTTTACAGGGAGAGCTCGTCACATTTAAATGGAGTTCAGGCAACTATATCACTTTAAGATATCAGAAACTACTTTGTACTGTACTTTTATGGTGGACCAAGACATCTGTGCCCTGCTTTTCTGTATTTTACATCTGTGTATTAATGTACTGTAGCTTTCTGCACAAAAATGTACTTAATTTTGAGTGTGTTCAGTGCCCTTTACTGGAAATGTTCTCTTTGATATTTGATATGCAGTCAGTCACGCCACAGTGTGTCTTCCTCTAATTATGTTGTGTATGGAGCCGCTGACCTTCCGCCCCAGCCTCCTTCTCTCTCTAAACAATACTGCGGCTGTAAGAGCCCCGACTGTGTGATGGCTCTGAATTTACCCCTGCTAAAGCATGACTGTGACTCTCCACATACATCAACGTACGGGCCCCTACTGAGCGTGCTCATCAGCTGTAAATACCAGCAGTCTGTGCTGCCGTGGTGAAATGAGCAGTCTGGGGGATTTAACCATGTTGTGAGGTGGCAGGTTGGGCCTGATGGTTAAAGAGAGTGTCCTGTAAGCAGAAGGTCACAGGCCTGATGCACTGTGCAGGAAAATGAGTCCTGACTAGGTGTCCTTGAGCAACACACTGACTCTGACATGGACCTGACAAGTCTTTGTGCACAAAAGCAGCAGCTACAGCATATGACCGAATGTCTCAATTTGGGGGTTCAAAAACACTTGTCCCTCCAAACAATTTATGAGCAGTTTATTATCAGACAGGCACAGAAAATAGTGTCTGATCCAACTCACATTCTCCACCCAGAGTTCCAGCTCTTAGCTTCTGCTAGAAGATTCAGGTTCCCATGAGCAGGCTGAACAGTTATAAACATTCATTCCTGTCTATGTCCATTAAGCTTCTCAACACTAACATGCAATGTAGATGTTGGCCGTGAGGGTTGTGCAATGTGTTGCTATTGTCAGTAGGTGTGTATGTGTATATGTGTACAGGAAAACTGTGTATGTGCAAAGTGCTATTAAGATGTTGATGTTTTTTCTTTTACTGTGCAGTATGTATGATTTTATCTTCTGTGGAACTGCAGGACGGAGTCCAGAACAAATTTCCCTAAAGTATCTTATCTTATATATTTGGAGAAAATATGTAATGTGTGACAAATTTGCTGGACATTTTAGATGAAGAGTTTCACTGTGTCCTATATTTGGTATCTTTGCAAGTTTCCAGTAAATGAAGACTCAGTTTGCTGTGTAAAATAAAGGGAATTTTGATTTATTTCATTTTGTATTGCACCAGTCTCTGAGCAGCTCACTTCTGATTTTTCAAAATGCCTCTTGGATCACAGTTAATTTTAAAAAACCTCATTAGTCAGCTGGCAATTTTTGGGTTTGAGGGAGTTACAACAAAAGTGGCAGATGTAACTAAACACACAATATTTTGTATATCTAATATTTATTCACTAATATCCTGGCGTGCTCTGCTGGAGAAAGAAGTGTTTGAAAATGTACAAACGCATTTAGATTTGTTTTATTTTCTATCAAACACCTTTGTGTACCTGCAGCTGTTATATAGTGTCACTAACTTGCTCAAAACAACTGTATAACTTGTTTTTATCAGATTCATGGCACCTGTAAGGATTTTACTGTGAAGCTGCTGCAGCCACAGTAAGATATTCATTTCTAATTCATTACAATCTACATCACATACTGTCATGTCCAACTTGGTGCACTCCCAACATCTTACTAATGTTCACTGACAAGTGTTGAACTGTGAATTGTCAGTAACCAGATGATTGAGAAACTGTTTTTTTCCTTCTCCAGTCATACAGGACTGATGTAAAAACTGCAAAAGTGAAGCAGATGAGCAAGTACTAATTGCTACAATAGTCATCCACAAGCTTAGAAATGTTTTACAAATTCAGCTTATACACAAAGCCATGAAGTAGAAAATGTCCAGTCTTTTGGAGAAATATCACTTTGATGAAGATCTACGATAAAACAACACAGCAAAAACAGACAGGGAAAAAAGTCTCCTTTTCTACTGCATTGTCTCTGCAGCAGACAGGAGATAGAAGCAGCTCCAACACAAAACATTATGTTTGTGCCTTTGTTTCATCGGGGCCTGTAATCCCTCGGGCAACAAACAGAAAATATCCGTCAGAACAGATGAACCTGCGGGTCGTGAGTCGCGGCTGTAGTGCCTGGATATGTTGATGCCGGCTGGCGTACCTGTCACAGAAAGCTGCAAGCGCAGTTCAAAAACGAGGTGGCTGGTGTCACATTAGTCTGCTGAGGGAGTCGGTGACGAATATGAGCACAGCAGCGCATCACACAGTGAGTCTGTATCCGTCAGCACTTTCTTATTCTGACTTTTTTCCTGCTTTGTAGTGTGTTTGGGGTTGTTTTACACTCACTCTCCATCTTTCTTCATAATCTTTGCTGTTTCTGTTAGCTTTTTACTGTTATCATGTCTCAATTGAAACAATGTGAATGGTCCAGTTACATCTGTTATCTTAGATTTTATGTTGTTTTTTTGTTGTTGTTTTTTTTGGTTCAACCACAGAGGCCGTCACAGCTCATCCTATGTGCAGCTCCTCTTGTCTAACAAATCCTGTGCACCAGCAGATATTTCCTTATAAAGATCCACCAGATAGTGAGACAGAAAATGGAGAAACTAATAACTGTTACTGTTCTGTTCTATCAGTATGCAAGTATCAAACACATGTATGTTAGGGTTAATATTCCTGTCAGTACCCCTGACCACTGGCAAACAGAACTGTTGGTCCCTGGTGTATAGGAGTGACAATGAATGACAATAAAGAAATCTTAATCTTAAGTAGCAAAGATTCATCCCTTTAACACCCAGCTCAGTTGTATACCCTTTTGTGCATTATACCTGGATTTTTTTTTTACTGCAGGAACTTCATTTTGAAGATGACCACTATGCCAAAAAACACGAGAGTCTTGATACATGAAGTACATACATGTATATTACATGTTCATATTCATTTAGCTGTTCAAAGAATGAGCAATCCCTAAGAGTTTAGTTGCTATGGTCCTGCAAGCAGAGCAGTGGTAGTAAAGGGATTTATTTATGGGAAACCTTCACAAATATATAAAAAAATATAGACTTCTTTCAGAGATAGAAATACAGAGAGTAAATGCAGGGAGAGAGAAGGGGGCAACAAAGGTTCCCAGCCGGAGTCACACTGGGGACATTGCACTCGGCTAGTGTAAAGCAGAAAGCTTCAGTCTGACACATATACATTTTTGAAAAGTTGGCACTGAATGTAAGAAAAATATTGTTAGTGAATAATTGACATTTCTTGGTTACAGATGCATTGGTCATACAGTGAGTTGCACTGCTGCACACAGTGATGTGACATAAAATCTAGGTTATATCAATACAAACGGTACAGTATAATCCATATCCTGGTGTTTGTACCAGTGTGCGCTTTGTACAGGTTAAGCTCTCCACTCCTACTGTAAAACCATTGTACATGGTGAATGATGTGATTCTGATATAACTCAGACTAGTACAGTCTGTTAATCTATTCAGAGAGACTGCGGTGTCCTCATACTACAAGTCAAGTACATGATCAGATATGCTTTTGTAAATGCTTTTCATTTAAACTGACCTGCTGCTCTGAGTTGATGAAAAACAATAATAATAATTGGTGTGTGGAGGTACTGTACAGCACAGCACAGCACAGTGGATGAAACCAAAGTACTTTCCTCCTCCCAGATGGTCTGTTCAGCCTTTTAATAATGAAATCTGCTTTTGTGTTATTTAAAAAATTACAATAACCTTTCTGCTAATCCCCCGACTTACGACCCCGTACACCTGGATTTCTGCGCTGTACGTACGTCCAAAATCCCCTCGGCTCTTGATAACATATTAGGATTATATCTCGGATATGGTTCTTTAATAAATAGTTTAGATAAGCATATCTGTTTAATTTTATCCACCCGCCCTCCCCGCATGCAGGATTACAGTGAAAGGGTTGGTTTTTATTGAGCGCGTGTACTGCAGTCTGCAGACAGATCATGCAAACATCTGTACAACAATTCATCAGAAAGAATTATGTATGGCAGACTGGAGGGCTCTAAGCTGTGTGTATTTCAACATCCCAGTGTCCTCAATGACTGAGGCAGATCATAAATAATGGAAGCAGAGTTAATTGGTTTATGCTATGAGCATGTGTTATATATATTGATGGCATACCGTTGGTGTGCTGTTGCTCTGTGCTGGACTAGACATGTATACTGTGGCTTCCAATTTGATGAATGATCTCGATCCAGTGGTCGGATTTATAAGGTTTAGGTTCAGCTTATACAGTATTTATGCATAAAAATGATGAGACAGCTGTTCAAGCGGCTACTGGAAAAGTAACAAAGACAACAACAGAAAAAGCAAGACGTCAAACAAATTTAGGCAAATTTACCAACAGAATTTACTTAAACTATACGGCCAAAAGTGCACAGACAATAGTGTGATTCCATCACTGTGGCAAAAGTTTGAGGAAGGACTTTTCCGATTTCAACATGACAACACCTCCGTTCACAAAGCCTGATCCATAAAGAAAATGTTCTCTGAGTTTTGTGTGGAAGAACGTGACTTTCCTGCATAGAGCCCTGACCTCAACACCATACAAGACCTTTTGGATGAATACACCAAAATCTTGTGAAAAGTCTTTCCAGAAGAGAAGCATTATAGTATATTATAGTATATTATATTATATTATTATATCAGCATGGTTTTGGAATTACAGATTCTATCTATCTCCAGACAAGACAAACATTATTCTTCAAACCCCTGGATAACTTTCAATGACGACATTTATCTAGTACCAGGTTAGGGAAAGATTGTAGTAATGATGAAAAACATGAGAAATAGAGTCCAAATTCCTGAATGAAAGTCATATATGCTACACAAAGACTCACCACCCAGACCTACACACCCTTCCCCCTCACTACATATAAGGCACACTGCTTCCTCTTTAGGCACTGACTGTTGGCACTGGACGTAAATCATGAGGTGCAGAATCTTCAGGTATGAATGAAATTCCTTTTTAATGAGATTGTATGCAAGTACTTAATTATGGAGTGTTAATTATGGAGATGTGCATTCAGTCTCTTTTGTGTTATGTTCCTGTAACTCACAAAAGTCAATGCCAAAATGAAATTTAAATTTGATCACAAAAAAAAAACAAAAAACAAGAGATATTTCTCAAAATACTGGACAGGAAAAATGATACAAATACATCAGTGGTTACTGAAAGGTACAAAACAAAAACAAATTAAAATAATTAACCACAAACATTTTTGCCCCCAAAATTATTTTTTTAAAAACAAGCATAAACCACTTAAATCTTCCTCGACAACTTTGTCAATTTATCACAAATTTCACACATTTTTTTGGATATTAATTTGGAATTTAATTTGGATCTGTTCGATATAACCATTTCTCTGACTTTTTTTATTATACATATTGATTAATCTTAAAACCCCTCATACACATATAGGTAAGAGTATTGTATATGTATTCAGCACAAAGTGTTTAGAACAGCACATGTAGATTGTATTTCATATAGAAGCTTTGGATGTAATCATTTGTTTTTTTAGCTATCAGTGATAGAAAAAAAAGGCCATTTATTTATATTGTAAAATTGCAGATTATTACCTTCAAATACACAGTACCACTCTGTGTTTCATGGTCAAACTCAAAAAAAAAAAAAAGTGTGACAGACCTTTAAATTATGCATGCTGCACTTGACCATGAGGTCTGAATTTTTTAAGCCAAACACCCCACTCTCTGTGGGTCGTGATCCCCCCCACCCCCTGCTTTGTATTTTACCTTGCGTGCTGGGGTAAATACCTCAGCACCTGCATGTTGCACTGATTTCACCCAGCCCCGGCAGATGGTCCTCACCCTTCACTGAACACACACCCCAGCACCTGGGACGCTGGGGAAATCCTTCCGTGCTCCTGCCACTCTATCAGAGCGCACATGCACATATTACAAACACAGATGCAACGTCATGTGTGCAGGCATGCGCGTCCGCATGCACAGGCAAACATAAGTGCAACGACCAGTGGGTGTGAAGAAGCAAACAGGCAAATGCTTCTTGTTTCCACATAAAAACACACATTCATTCATGTGCGGATAAAATAGAAGAGAATAATAAAAATCAATGTAGAGAGGAAGTTTATGGTGTCTCAGCTGTATGGTTCAAGTACAAGACCCATAACAGGAAATGATCTTACACATTAATACACATTAATACATACAAACACATCTTCTGTAATTAGGAAAACAAGTGGAGGCGCTGTCTCAAGAAAATACAGAATCACAAATGTGCACAAAAGGTTTTGTAAGCCTTTTGTATTTAATACAAGAGCATTAGTTACATTCGGTCCATGTTGGCCGATAAGGCCAAGCTCGCAGTCGGTGTTCCAGTTCATCCTAAAGGTGCTGGACGGGGTTGAGGTCAGGTCTCTGTGCAGGTCAGTCAAGTTCTTCTACACCAAACCATTTCATTATGGACCTGGCTTTGTGCACTGGGGCATTGTAATGTTCAGGAAAGGGTCTTCCCCAAAATGTTGCCACGAGGTTGGAAGAACACTACTGTATAAAATAATATGAAGATAATGATGATGATGTAGCACTAAGGCTTCCTTTCACTGAGACTAAAAGACCAAGCCTGAACCATGAAAAACAGCCCCAGACCAAAGGGTGTCCACATACTTCTGGCCCTATATGAAGTGTATCTAAAGCATCGTCTTATTCATACAATACTATCATTTTGTTCTAATGTGCATTAATGCTGTTCTGTGGTTGTGTTTTTAATATATTTCTCTAAATTTTAGCAGCTGGACCAGGACTGGCACAAATAATGAGCCTTTCTAAATTACTTATAAGCTCTCAGTTTTACAGTCACTTTTTACATGTTATTACTTGTAACTGTTGTTTTTCCTTTTTAAAAATGTCTATTATTTTACTGTTTTATTCTTTGTTGGACGTTTATTTTCCTTGTCTTAGTGCTTTATGTTGACATTGTATTACTTCACTCTGTTGCTTTATTGTAAAGCATTTTGTGACTGTTAAGAAAACTGCTATTTAAATAAATTATTATCATTACTACCATTAACTGCTACATTTGTAAAATACAATATTACATATACAACATTTTGTTTGTTCTGATACCAGAGAGGTTAAATACTACACAAACACACTCCCACCCATACACAGTAGACACATACACACACTAGCCAGCAGCTCAGCTCCAGAGATGCAGACTGTGTAAAAAAATGCTGATGTTGTCCCCTCACAGAAAATCACACAGTAAACAAGCAGCCGAGCTCAGATTCGTTGTGATGAGGAGGAGCTGTTCCTTCTTTGAGCTTAATGTGAAAATATGCCCCACAACCCCATGACTGCGTGCCTGGACGGACGCGACCGCAGGCACAATGTATAGACAAATAAACGCCTTATGGCGACTGTTGCTCCACTCCTTGCTGATTTAATTAAAGAAGCCTTCTGTGCTAGCAGTGCAGCACAAAGGGAATGTTAATGATGGAATTAATGGCTGCTGTTTTCCACACTGAGCTCCGCGCCATCCGCACGTTGTCCGACAAGTATCCCTGAGCTGAATTACAGGCCTGGATGAGCTACTTCATATGGACACAGACTTCACTTTTCATATCTGCACTGTCAAAGTGAGCAGCAGCAAATGCCTTTTGTTTTTAGCGTTAATTAAAATCCCTGCAACCCTAATGTGATGTATCATTTCAACCAAAGTCAGACTGTTGAGATGAATTTAACAGGCTGAATATAAACAGCTTCTGTCAAGTGGAGGGCTAGTGGAAATAGGCTTCCTCTGGGTTTGAGGCTATCATTATCTTGCAGATTTAAGGCGCTGATGCTTCCTTCTAGAGCAACAGTGCAACCCATTATAAGGAAAAACTCAGAGGAAGAGTATCACACTTTACGCCAGTAAGTTTTCTTATGACACCAAAAAGATCACAGATGACCAATAAAGAAACCAACAAGCAGCAAAGTTCAGCCTAAACCATTTTCATAATAAGACAAAAAGGTTTTGAACCAGTATCTAAAAGATGTCAGTCCTGGTTTCTAATAGCAGGACTTCTGACATCATCTCAGCTTTTATTTAGGCTTTGTGGGAGTTTTCAGCTTTGTCCATGTGTTTGAGTTAAGATAGTCTTGCTTAAGGCTGAAACATGATTCTCTGGGCTGCACGTAGGCAAACGTGCAGCCCAGTAGGTCGTTCACTTTTTTTATACTTGCATGTACAACTTTTATTATGTTTTTTCTCTTCTCTGTTTGTTTATGTGTAGGTTCGCAGAAACTTTTATGCTTCTGTATCTTTGTCAGAGGTTTGTCGATGCCTTCCAAATCATATATGACCATTACAAAAATGCTCCATGTGAGCATTTTCTGAT
Organism: Scomberomorus guttatus; assembly: GCA_038419695.1. Classification (NCBI taxonomy): domain Eukaryota; kingdom Metazoa; phylum Chordata; class Actinopteri; order Scombriformes; family Scombridae; genus Scomberomorus; species Scomberomorus guttatus. The sequence continues at coordinate 30,979,785 of CM076450.1, read as the reverse complement.
CTGCCTCCTCTTTGGTTAAGGTTTAGTTAAGTTTAGCCAATTAAAATTACTTTGTAGGAAGAACTATGTTAAAAAAAACTACTCAGTAAAGTTAGAGAAAGATCATGGTTGTCAAATGCTTTGCTCACCCATCCATCCATCATTCTATAATGTTCTGTGGCACCAAATAAACGTCACACTACTTCTGCATTTGCTTCACAGTCATTATTTGGAAAATATAAAAATATAAACAACCAAAGTTGACGTCTCATCACCTAAAATTCTTAACTAATGGAAGTGCAGCAGTGAGGGGGACTCTATAGCAGGTAAAAGGCTGATTCTGTCTTCTTTTATGTTTGATCTTTTACAACTGTCACGGCTGCTCAGTATATAAGTCTATTATATCAAATCTTTGAGGAATTGTGTTTTCATACAGGATGTAGAACCATGCTATGACTTTAGAGCGCACAATGTCATTTGTGTTTGCATTCTTACGTTGAGCGTTTCAGTCTTAAAACAAACAACAACAAAACAGTTTCCATAATCTCCACTGGCAGACTTTTTCACTTGGCAGAGAATACATTTCTACGACTCAAAGACTGGTTATGGTTTCTTGAAGAAATGTTTGTGGATTGCACAAAAAGAGCAAATAAACATGTCAACATTTAACCAGCCAGAGTCTGAATTCATCCATGTTTAATGTGTAAATAATGGTGATTTCCCAACATGAATACATCATTCGAGTGACCAAAGAGGCCTGGAACTTCCATCCAAATTGTCATTTGGAGTCATTTTCCCTTTAACCTGATAAGTGCATTTACCCTTGGCCTGTCTAAAATATTTATACACAAAGTGCTGCAGAACTTCCCTTCAGTACAGGTATCATTTTTGTTCAGCCTTTCTGAATATTAATGAAATTTCCCACAATGTTTATTCAAGAACTTAAATGAATCAGGAGCAATAAATCACGCCCACATGTCTGAAGCCCCCGGACACAGTCAAGGGAACTGGGTGATAAATCACTGAAAGAAAAGGTAATGTGGCCTTATACTTCAAACTTTAATCGTCATGCCAAGAATCACTCTCTCCTCACAGACGCCAGAGTCAAAGATACTTTGAGGTCCAGACCTTCACTCCTGTCCCGCATCAATCACAACTGGGCGTTTTTAATTTTCTGACTGTAAGATCTCTCTGCTGCTCGAGATATTAAGGGTCAAGTTATTTTTTGACATTAGCTTGACACTTACCAAAACAGCTGTTTCATGCGGAGCTCGACACTACAGTGTTACAAAAACTACTTTATAGTGTTTCATGTCCTGAATGTGATCTGAAAAGGTATGTTGGTCCTTTATAAATGCTATATAAATGCTATAAATACTACACTGTAAATGGAGTTTAATGAAAGATATGTCTTCATTGCCACATTTATTTCATTACTTTTTTCTTCACGCCTTCCTAAACTGGAACTCTGGACTTCTCTCTTCAATTATTTTGAATTTTCTGGAAAAAAATGGATTTCACATTTAAGTTTTGATATGTCATTTGTCTGTTGTAGAAACACACAGCTGAAGTTCTACATTAAAATCCTTCCTCATGCAGCTTTAATCACTGCTATGATTATAGCATATGGATTATATGCTTAAGAGGTAGTTAAAATTATTTTCTTTCTTGTTACCTCTATATTTTTGTATTGTTTTCCTCTGTGTGAATGACTCCTTGCTTTTTGTTGTCTGGTTCATGTGTATCTCTAAAAGCTTACTGTGGTTCTACTCTTTTCTACTCTTCTCCTCAGTTCCCCTTTAAATGCAATATTAAAATGTGATCTTCATTGACTTTTGACCTTCCCTCTGGAAGCTTGTCATCTAAAAAAGTCTTAAATCTGTTCTGTGCAATATCTGTCCAATGTGGTATTTAGATTGGATTATCTGGATCACCATGCATCCATTCATGGTGATTCCTTTTTTAATGTTTGGAAGGCACAGTTACTGCACTGATGAAATTTGATTTGTATGTGATGAGAGAAAAAGAGAAGAAAAAGAAAGAGAAATTTCAGATATCAGAAATCCAACCTGACACCTCACTGTAGCAGGTCACTGAAGGTCCTGAAAGGTCAACATTTGATTTCTGCAACAAAGAAAAAGCCCACAACAACCTCTTTATGAACAGACACTCGGGTCAACAGGGTGCTGTGGCGAAATAGATTGTCCTCTAACTGAAAGGTTGCCAATTTAATCCCTGTACAAGCCAGAGTCTGTTTCTTAGACATGTCAAAGTGTCCTTAAGGATGACAATAAAACCCTGACCTCTAAATTTGTAATATCACTTTTCAAAAGCAGAGATGAATATTAAACTACCTTTAAATAAAGATACCAAAGATTACCAAAACTGTTGAGATGGTAAAACAATAAAACATTCAAACTACATTAACTGATTTTTTTTTTTTTTGGAGGCAGCAGAAACAAGTTATAAACACAGTTATGAACTTGTTAGCAAACAGTTAGCAAACATTATCATTCATTTGGAGTCGTGTTTCTGTCCACCTGCTGAATGTAAGTCCAATATTCACTCTCTTTTAGCTGTTTCTGCTCTCTACCAACTCCTGAGGGAAATATCTGGCTCTTTAGCTGCTAAATGCTCCACTATGTTCACCAGCTAGTCTACAGCTAACTGTGTCTGTTTGCTGTTTGGTGCTTAGCAGGTAGTGTACAGTGGCTTTTAGAGCTTTTTCTCTGAAAACAGCTGTCTGCTGCAGCCCAAAATGACGCTATGAGAGCGCTGAGAGTGAACCAAAACAGTAAAGTTGCAGCCAGACAGCTAAACAATGAGCTGTAAAGCCGAGGGCAGCTGCAGAGTCGCTGATAATTATCTGTAGGTTCATTGCTACAAGCGACACCTCTGACATTACACACTGTCATTTCATATATTGTTACTGTAAAAACACTGATTATAGCCACTTTAAAAATACATACAATTACAAAGTTAACTATGTATGAGGCTAACAGTGAGCCTTAATTATAACAAACTGATGAATGACAAACTAATGAATAGCTCTCCTTTGTAATACTGCTTTAAATACAATAATGTATAGTTTGATATATAGTGTGACATACAGTATGTTATAATACTGTCATAAAAATGCAAAAAGATGAGGCCCTCAGAAATTCAGATAGTTAATTTGGTTTCCAAAATGACGTTTCCAACAAAGTAATGATGCAGCCCCTAAAAGCACATTACTTATGTGTATAAATGAAATATGCAATTATGATAAAGAAGCCATTTCACTTCCCCAATCAAATTAAATTGATCACAACTTGACAATGTTGTTTTTAGCTGTTCTTAGACAGTTTTTTTAAAGACTTAACTGATCTCTTTTACTAAAGAGTCTGGTGCCCAGTTGCATTAACCCCAGATTATCTGGATAACATTCATTATCACACACTCCTGGTCTGTCTGACACTCTGGCTGCTACATCTGCTTAACACCACCTCTTAAAACTATTTTTTATAGACTCGTCTTTTATGTAATGACCTTTTGTTTGACAGATTTGTTTTGTTTTGACCTCTCTTTTTATGACTCTGCCTTGTTTATATATTTCCCATCGCTGATTTTATGTTTTTGAATAATTATAGCCATACTTCTTCTTCTTACTATTATCACAGACTGTTTACAGCAAAGAAGCTACAGATGGGAACAGAGACATCAAGTGAAAACAAAGAGTAGCAGGACCAGCGTTAGGTTAGTGGATAATATCTCAAAGTCCACGTTCATTTCACACTCACATTTTGTGTTACCCTACACATGACTCAGTGACAGTTTAGGATGCTACTCAGTGAAAGTTTTCTTGGATCTCTGCATCCCTGTACTTTACATGCTTTTTGCCTATTTCTCCGCAGCCTAAAGATTAACCAAAGACATCTGTGCTGAAGTCCTGATCCCCTTGATGATGATGACGACGATGATGATAGTGGTGCAGTTTGGGGACCAATAGATTAAAACCCTAACCTATTGACCCATAACTAAAGTGATGTTTGAGCTCATAATCTTTGCAGTAAGTGAAACCCGCTTTGTTGGAGTGACTGTCACCAGACAATAGGGAGGATCATTTTAACATGGCTCCATGCTGAGCAGGTGGGAGGGTGGGGGAGGCAGAGAAACGGGGAAGTGGGGGGTAAGCAATAGAGACCAATATTCAGCAAATTGTATCTATTAAGTGTTGGCATGTTTTATGTGTCACTGAGGTATTAGCAATACTTCCATCAAAACAAACCAAGTAAATCGCATCTCATTTAAAATGTTCTCCACAAAACGTGAGCGCTGAGAAGCAACGTCAACATCCTCTCGGGCTTTTCCCGTTGTGTCTGGCAACGCGATTGTTCCGATACAGCGATGCAGAAAGGAGGATGCACTTGGGATCCAGGCAATTTCATTACACCGAGTCAAGCTGTTTCAGTTCAGGATCCAGGCCTTTGTGCCGGTTGCCCAGGACTGAGAACTGGAAACATGGCACAAACAACATTATGTGTTATAGCAACTTCGCGCCGGGCCTTGTGATATGTCCATCTGCCGTGACTAGTGTTGCAGATCGCGCTGATGTCCCTGCCTCCCTGCCTGTGTTCCCTCGCCTCCTCTCACTGAAGCTCTCCATGCTGCATGACCGCTCAGCCATAGTTGCCCTCAGTGCAAACTACTTTTGTTATGTTAAAAAAAGGTTTTTATCTTGTGGTTTTGTGTAGGTGTAGAAGTTTTGACTGGCAGTGTTTAGCTTTCAGTGTGCTTTATGGCTGCGTTCTTGCTTGTTAATATCAGTAATTACAATGTTCTGTACTCTGCATGGTTTACTGTGTTGTGTCCAGTCTGCATAGAGTTCACACTAATGTGATATTACATGTAGGTACAGATGAGGCCATTGCAGAAGTTGGTGCATTCTTGTTTTACTACTGAAATTTGAGAGGATTTTGAGTTTTGTTCATGTTCAGCTGTCAGAAATTAAATAAAAAATGTTTATAGATGTAAAAAAAAAAAAAAAAAAAAAAAAGATTTGCTTGATTGTTTTCTTTACAACGATAAAAATATCCAACAAAACATGCGCTTCAAAACGCGACCGGATTCCAATTTCCAACAACGAATTATTCATGTCGTTAATACAAAATGCACGGAGGAAAATGTCTACATCAGCTATCACCATGCCATCCAAAATCCGACCACCAGAATGCACTGACTGCCCAAAACCAAGCGCATGACAATCTGTCCCGCCTCTCAAGCTGCTGTCAAAAAACAAAAAAAAACACAGGAGCAGATCTTCAGCTCAACACCTTCCAACTACACTTTGATCTGATTTCATGTTGTTCCCAAAGATTACAACACCAAAGACTACACAGAGCATATTGAGACACTTTAAAAGAGATGTCTTACAGATGCCTGATCCCTAAATCCAAAAAAACGAGGCGATGCTTAATTCATATCCATTTATTAGAGAGTGTTGTTTTGGATGGTAGGGCGGATTGGGCGATGTGATTGAGTTTTCGGGGTCGAGCTGCAGCATCTTACTGGCTAAGCTCATACTGAGACACATTTTCATCTTGCGGATTATTCTTTCTTGGGGAGGGATGGACAGAAGTTTGTAGGCAGATGATATTTTGAAATATAAATAAAAAAAACACATGTCACCGAGTGTAAGGGGGGCAAAGGGTCAGGCTTTGGGGAATTGTAGGGGTGGAGTGAGGGGGAGTTCCTGAAGAGCCTCCAGCAAGCCACAAAAAGCTGATTATCAAGTTTATATCTGTATTAATCAAGGCAGAAAAATATGAAAGACGCAGCCTCAGTTCTGGTGATCACTTATAATCGGGTCACTTAGAGTTAGAAAGTTATCTACAGTATGGCAGCATATGGTGATGAGAGTTAGAGGGGATGTTCTGGCTGAGTGAATACAATGGTGTTGTGATATCAGTGTTGGTCTTGTCTTATGGTTTGGTTCATATAGTCCCAACAACTGTAAAGCTCCCCTTCACATGTTAATACGTCAGATAATCCTCCTTTTAATATGACACAACAGAACCAAATTAGTATAACAAGAAACCCTGAATGGTTATCTGAACCTTTTTTGTACTCTAATAACTGAAATGAGAGACGTAATCTGCCACTAATTCCTTTTGGGGAGGGAGACAAAAAGCAGCAATAAAGCTGTGACTCACTGCTAATTAGCTTCTATACTAAGAAAATAAGAAATTGACTATTTCAGTAGGTTGTTCTGCTCGTCACACAGACACATTTGTGTGTCCCTGGTCAATCATTAACCTCAATGGTATATTATATTTTAATGCCCTTTAACATTCATGGCAAGCTGGCAATAGGAAATTTGACATTTTAGAAAAAATAAAATGTTATGCTTTATGATATGGAATGAGAATCAGTTATTTGAATCAGCTTCAGTGAGACCGTCTTTACAAGAAAAACAGAGCTGGTCGTGTGTAAAATGCCTAAAACGACTTACGTCATGCAAATGTTGGAGAAAGAGCATCAAGAAATGTGATTCTAGCTCCTGTGTGATGTTGGATTTCATGCATTAATAATATGTATATGGTGTAAAATGGTGTGTGAAACATAACCATACACAAATTTAATAGAAAAACCTGTGAGCCAGGACCCTACAAGTAATGACAAGCTTATCTACAGTGTCTGAACACAAAGAGAAACAACCCTCTGTAAAATGTACCGGCTTGTTTGCTGATATTCTACCACACAGATGGGGGAAAAAAACAAAACAAAACAAAAAAAACAACCTAGCTTTACTATTACAGAACACAAGACTGCAACGCTCAACCCAGTGTGCTGTACGTCTCTGGAGCAGCACAGCTTTAACAACAAAGAAGGCTGTTTTAAAACCCCTTAGCACTCACCAGAACATGAATCAACACACTTTGATTTGTGTTTGTACTTTGTAATGCTGGATTTAATTAGCTAAATCACTGCCCTCTGCTGTGAAAACCAAACATCATAATAGGACACTGAAGGAGGGGCGGGATGACAGTTCTAGTCACTGATAGTCCACTGAATATACCAGAATAAAGTAATTCTAAAGTGCTGCTGCTTCTTATGTTACTGTGATGGAAAACTTCCCAACACCAAAGATACTTCTTTATGGTATTATAACAGCAGCAGGTAACCTCCCACCACCAGACTTTCAGGTAATAACCACTGTGTTCCTCTACCCAACTTTGACTCTAATGTATCTCCAATGTCATCAATGGATGGAGCTCATTTCTGCTTTATGTTGGAGTAAGAGAGGAGAGAGGCACATTTCATTCGCCGCTGTAATGACATAAACATCAATCTGTCTGAACTGCTGCTTAAATGACTGTGTAACCTTTACAGCACTGTTAAAGAAAGATGTATAATTTCTGCATAAAAAAAGAGAAGCCGAGGTAATAAAAAGAGGAGTCTAGCTGATGCACTTTACTGGACTTGCAGTCTTTTTTATGCCCAGTCAAAAAGTCGCGCCCCGAGAGTCACTTTGTAAAAGACTCGCTGATATTTCCTGCTTTTAACACGCGCATTAAGATATTCACAGAATTTTAACAGATTTTAAAATTGCTGGGAACAACAACAGATTGAGAGCCATAAAAAGTAGAATAAAGCCTTTATTACCCACTGACATTCCCCACATAATGGAAATATTTTACAATGCCTCCCATTTATGGACCTCTACCAACTATAAATTATATTATGCAAGAAACATCATCATGACTGGTGGCATTAACTACCTTATATTAAATAGGTTTCCACAGGGAAGGATTGACTTGCTATATGTAGCCTGGAACAAAATTCAATCTGCCGCCATGTTTAATGCCACATTTTTTATTATCTTGCAAGCATATGTTGGAATGGCTACAGATGATGAAGCTAGCTGCTGGGCAAAGTGATCATCACTGCTATTTTTTTCTTTTTTTTTAAAGCTCTCTTAATAACAGTATCCGGCAAATTGTTTGTGACCTTTGTCAAGGTTTTGCTGGAAACACAGAGGCTAGCAGCAGCAACTGTGCTAGCCCGCGGCATGTGTGAATATGCAGAGCTCCCCCTGTTTTTTTGCAAGGTTTCAACATGAAAACGTGAAATTGTTTGGAAACCTTTTGCCTCGCAGGGCCTTCATGGAGAGAAGCCACATAGAGCTGAGCTCTGCAAGAATGTTTGATGCGGCTTCCTTAGTTGAGCATATGCCACATTCTGTTTTAGGGAGGCTGTATTTGTGTGGTGGCCTTTTTCACAGAGCTGCAACTCTTGGCCATGGGGAGGAAGGGCTAGTCAGGGACAGCAGCTGCGCAGCCCTCTGTGAGTCACATGACATGCATGACCTGGCTGAAAACACAAGGTAAGCAAAAACATACCAACAATGCTGCCCTCTTTACCTCATGTCATGTGCATGTGTCTCTTAAAACCTCCATGTCAATTATGTTTTTTCACTAGAAATGACACTCCAGGAGAAACATGTGGGTCAAAAGGGTCAAACACAAATGTATAAGCAGTTTAACATACAGTAGCCAGTAGGGAAGAGGCTTAATGGAGAGATCAAGAGAAAAGGCAGCAGCTCGCTGAGGAGGGAAGGAGTAAGGAGAAGGAGGAGGAGGAGGAGGGTGAAGGAGGGATGGGGGGCAGTTGGTAAGCATGGGCAGGGGTATGCTGGTGCATCTGCCTGCGGCGATGGTATTGACGGACATATTTCCCACAGCTCCGTGTCACGGCGGGATCATCGCACATGATTAAGGGGGGGATCAGCATGATCGGCTGTCGCTGATTTCGCTGACATCTGTCGGTGAGGTGATACAAGCTGTGACAAGGATTGCCCCGGACATGAAATCTTGAGCGGCTTTTGAGCCACGGTGGCCGAGGCTCCTTCTACTCTGAGCTGCCACGACAAAGTGTTTCCTTACACTGATTTACTTCTGGAATGAAATGAGAAAGAAGTCCATCTGCTTGCACACTTGTCCCAAAGACCCGGGAAAGCTTCTGTACTCAGTGGCACTTCAGCACATTCAGTGCTTAAAAGGAAAAAACTTTGGCAAATAACCGTATGAGAGACGGTTATGTGCAGAAGTCTTGTAACTCATTGATTACCTTTTCATTTTCATCATTTCACATCCAGACTATAAAATTGTCAATACACCATTAATGTAGTTTCATAAAGTTACGATTTTATGATTTATTACTTCTTACTTAGTTTAGCTAATTTAAGGATTGTTTGAGTTTAGAAATAATATAATCAGGGGATTTCTGGCTTTATCAAAATAAATAATAAAAAATATTTACTTCACAAATTCATGGCAAGAATAGTTCTTCCAATTCCCCAAATGACAACAAATCAATGATGATTCACTGTGGAAATTTTGAAAAATTATTCTTAATTTTGGACAGAGAGAGAAAGAAAAAAAGTGCACTGACTGGCTTTTAATCAGCTGATGGAGTTTGCTTAGTTGTCATGGTGATGGCTCAGTTGTCATCCTGTGACTTACATACCATATAGTACCTATACCCAGCTCACGTATATTTCATCAAAAATCAATTGTTGCCACAAGAGAAATTAATTCTGTGTGAATATAGTTACAGACAACACAGGCAGTTTAAGGTCTATCAGAGGGAAAACAACCTTTCTGTTACAGACTTGACCAGTGAAAGTGATGCATAACAGCAAAAGCAATTTACACATAATCCACTGATTGAACGTCCTTTACTAAAACCAATATCTGTCCAGCTTCAAAAGATGGATTATTTATCTCGGGGTAAGTAATTGCATGGTTCATAACAATGAGATTTGGATTAAAGAATTCATTAAGGGTTTGAAGCGGAGCACAGCTTGTATACAATTACCTTTAAGTCCGGCCCAAGAGATAAAAATCATTTCCTCAATATGGAGCACTGGAACCGCTTTGATGTGACCCTCATCACAGCGGAGGCACAGAAAATGATCTCCTGGCTAAATCCTTTCTTCGCTTCATCTCAGAGATTCCAGGGAAATTTTTAAACATATGGCTTAAATTGTTGGTAATAGCTGGGTAGCAAGTCATCTGGGGCAAGAGCCTGAGCCCTTTCTCATTTTTGATGCGAGCTATATCTTTGATTAAATGTCAGACTTTCACGGTCACATATGCTGGAATAAAATCCCTTTTTTTCCTCAGAGATCCCTCATTGGGCTGTTCCAAGAAAGAGAGATCCAAACTGTGTTATGACCATGACATAAAACATAATGCTACCACTCCTGTAATGAATCACCTTGGAGGTTGAATTCAACATAACCATAAGCTTTTATCCCTGATTTAGCTGTAAAATGTGCCTCAAAGAAGATGCCTTTACATGACTGTTATCTAAGTACCGCTGTGAAGGGTTTTGTTGGGACTTTTCATGTCCACCCTAACAAGAATTAATACTTGAGAAAACTTGGGTGGAAAAGTTGAAGAAGAAAACATTTTAAGGTAATGAATCCTGATCAATCACCAATTTCAATCTACAAATCTGGCTTTAAATCACAGACCATCTGTCTGCCCTTTTTATCGGTTTGAGGATTGACCAAGTGTAACAGCGAACCTGCATTTGCAGAGAAGTTGTTGACAAATTATTAAGACTGTGAGATCTGCAGCATCAAACACAATTTGCGATGTCAAATCCAGTCATCTAGAAGTTTAGTGATTACAATTTACAAATTAATCTTTCCATTTAACAGCCCGTTTGAACAAATAATGAAAAATCAGTATACATGGGTAGACAACAAATGAGAAACAGCATAACTGACAGTATTATTCCCTTAGAAAATATACATATTTTAAGGATTCAAGAAATCTTAAGAGTAAATTTGTATTTTATAACATGTCTACAGTAATTAATAGTTGTAAAAATGCAGATTTTTCACTGTGGTATCTGCTCAGTGAGAAATGCAAAGCTAGCTGTGAGACTGAAGGCTTGTTTGAGGTTGTTTATTGTGTATATGACCAGTCATTTACATGAATAATGTCACCCTGCTTTACCACCAGAAGTGTTTATGACAGATTAGAGGCCAGCATCCAACTGCATTTTCATTCCAGTTATTTTTGTTTTAATGCATGTGTGAATCAATTAATTTTGTCATAAAAGGCCACCATAAACTGTGTGCAGAAGTTAATGAGTCTGGCATTACCACATCATTACACCAGCTGGCATAATGGAGCATGTGTTGTTTGTCATAATATATGCTGCCACGCTTAACAGTCATAAATTGTTTGGATTGGTACATTTTGTCTTTTGTTTGATGAAAAAGACAAAAGTCTTGTGCACTGAGCTGACAATACTAACAGCACGTAGTGTTTACATACATATGTACATACAGGTGGCTTTAAAGCTGATGGGATTTATCAGTGTGATTTTCATATCAAAAGAAGCTAATAAACATCTTACTGTTCTGACAGTATTTAAAATTTGTGGAGGTATTGAGGAGGCTCAAAACCCTCTTTTAACAAGGTTTTTTTTGAAGATGCACTACCTTATTTTTTAGTCTTAATTTTTATAAAACCCTATTACACCCCCAACACACTGCTTTGAAACCTAAAGGGGATATATTATGTTCATTTCCAGCTCTATATTTATATTCTGGGGCTCTACTGGAATATCTTTGCATGATTTTCAGTTTTAAAAACTCCTTATTTATCTTATACTGGCCCTTTATGCAGCCTCTCAGTTCAGCCTCTGTCTGAAACAGGCTGTTTTAGCTCCTGTCTCTTTAAGCCCCCCCTCCCGATGAGCGCACTCTGTATTGATTGGCCAGCTTCCAGAAGATTCCCCTCGGCAGACTTTCGGCAGCTACATAAACAAACAATAGTAATAGGATTTAACTTCTTTTTCTTGTTCTTTACTCGAAATATAAACTTCTCAAATACACCTGTACATGTTCGAGCACAAGTCTGATCCAAAATATATGAGTGGACAACGCAAACAACACATGGGACAACCTCAGCAACAAAGGCTACAGAATGGACGGCTGTTTGCAGGCATGCGCGAACAATCTGACGTCATCACGAGGAGGAAGTAGAGATAACACTGAAAACAGCATTCAGAGCAGCTAAAGCCTTGGTTTTTGACTTGCAGGGAGCACCGTAAGATCTGGAACTTTGACCATCATCTTTCTTTCACATTTTAGTACTTTATACTTATACAATAACAATAAACATGACTCCAATGGGATGTTCATGTTATCTGTCTGCTGGATGTGTAAGTTTATTGTTCAACGTTAATGTTCAACGTTGCTCAAAGTGACCAGCATGAGAGGGGGTTGTGGGTTTTGTGTGCCTTATCCAGCATCACCTGCCTTTTATTTGGTATTCAGTCTAAGTAGGAACACATGAGAAAATATCTGAAAATAATCACCACTATAGACTGCAGTTCACCTTGTGTTCATTTGTTCCTCCAGCCTCTCCAAACAACTTCTTACTATTAACTTGTCAACATTTGTCTCCATATACCAATCTGTTTTTTGGGGGGTAATTTACTGTATTTTGTTCACATTATGTTTTCACTCCTAACACAGTGCTCACACCTGTTAGGCCCAAATAACATTTTTTGTTGTCTTGGTGCTGTTATTCAGTGCAGCCTGTATTAAATTGGTATTATTCTCACATTGAAATAAGACTGAACATAAGGATAAAATGCTCAAACAGAGTTCAAACAAATCTCTTCAAACACCCAGTGTAAATGTGTCTAACTGTGTGAACTGTTAAAGGTGGGCGATGCTGATAAACAGCGCTGCCTGCACACTGTACTGTTTGCTCAGTCAACCTTCCCACAATAAATGCAGGTTAAAAATGCATCACAGTGAGTTCCGCTCATGCAGCACATGTTTCGTTCAGTCACAAGCCATACAAAATGTGCCTCCATCCATCCTCTCATAAGCAGTCTGCAGCACAGCGAGGGGGAGGAGCCCGGCCTGTCTCAAGGTCACCAGGCCCTTCACCACTGTGGCATGATGGGTAGCTCCTGCCCGTGCCAGCCAGCCAGCCAGCCAGGATCTGCCCGGGTTCGCCTGGCCAGCGTTACCTTGACTGAAAGGAGGGAGGAGGCCACCGGTGCCCCCCTGCCGCTCTGTAACTGGTACCAAATGGTGCCTCTCCTCTGGGGTCCTGACCCGCGAGCGGGCAGAGTCCCAGGACACCTCAGAGCCGAGCTGGAGGATGGGCAGACAGCTGTCTTCTGTCAGTGGGCCCGTGGACCTCGAAGATCATCTTTCTCAACACACATAAAGTACAATTTCAGCAGAAAGAGACTGAAAAAAAAATTTCAGCCGTTATCTGCTATCAACATAACTTCTAATGCAGCTGACAATGTCCCAGTTCTATTTTTTTTTCTGCCGAGAATGAAAAATTGTATTCTTCTTCTCTAATGCTTACGGTATTTCTTCTGCACTTTTACTTCTTCTTGTTTCTTATTTTATATATTAAAAAAAAACAACTGTCTAAGCTCTCTCTCATTGCACTTGTACCTGGTCAGCTATTTGAGAGTTTGTACCCCAGTTCTTTCAGAGTCACTGACATCTAATGCTCGATTGTCTTGTCTAGCTTGTAAGTCGCTTTGGATAAAAGCATCTGCCAAATGACAACATGCAAATGTAAATCTAATGCAACAAGTATTCAACTTGGTTGCTAGTTTAGAAGATTTTTTTAACTGCGACAAAGAATTTTTGTAATTGATTGAGTTCAAAGGAGGATATAACATTTTCTGTAATTTTTACTGTGCTTTCAAAATCTGTTACTTCATATTGGAATGGGACACAGGTTACGTACTAACTCACAGAGAAACAATATGAACTATAATTCTGAAATGAGAAGGGATTCCTACTCTAAGTGACCAGGGCTAATATGTGAAGTCACTGGCTCAAGGGGCCAGATGTATAAATGATGCATGGGCACAAGAACCTTGCATTCACCATTTCCTAAATGAGTGTGGTGAGAATGTGGGCATCTCCTGCATACTGTGTAATAGTAATGTTCAAGGATGCCTTGTAAAGGATGTCACCATTGCAATTCAGTGAAATTACACATTATTTTACTGTTCTTTCTTTTACTGAGACTAGAGGAACAGAAGTAAGCTATTCACATGCCCAATTTTATAAAGATTTACAAAACAGAAACATGTGTATGTCCACCTTTATCAACTAGATGAGCATGTATACATATTTTTGCATTTTTGCCTACACTGAAAGTTTTTATGCATCTGGCCCAAGATGTATGATATCCAGAGACAAAACTAAGAATCGACAGCAGCTCTGTGAGGATGTACTGAGGCACCAGCTGTGCTTTGAGCTAAATGTTAATGTCAGCATACTACAATGCTAACAGTGACAATGCTAACATGCTGATGTTTAGCAGGTACTGTACAATGTCTGCCATGTTCACTATCCTAGTTTAGCACGTTAATTAGCACAGAGAATGGTAAAGGCTGACAGGAATGTCATTAGTTTTGCAGGTATTTCGTCTTAATCATTTGATCATCAAAGTCATTAGGATTTATTTATATCTGTGCCAAACTGCATGGCAATCCACCCTGTAGTTGTAGAGATATTTTAGTCTGGACTAAAGTGGTGGACCAACCAACCGACCAACTTTGCCATCCCTAGAGTGGAGTAAAAGATTGAGAAATTGTTTCTGTAGAAGAGCAAGCACGCTCAATTGACTTTCCCTGGATAAGTAATGGTTAAAAATGTAATAATCATATTGAGCTCTTGGAGTCCAGGTAATCTCTTTAAATCTGTCTGCACAGTGAATATGAAAAACCTCGGTGAAACAACAGTAAATTCTCTTTTAATTCTCTCGAGGCTCTGATCTTTTTAAAGAATTTAAGAAATAATACGGAAGATAAATACAGTATTTGACTTCCTGTGTTTCTACCTCTGCCTCTGAAGCTGGTAGGCTTTGAGAAACAATGTTATATGGATCTTGATGGGAAGAAGCTGCATAATTAATTTGTATATTCTAGCATGACAGATGTTTGATTTTGGCCGTAAAAGTAATTAATAAGAGAGTGGAGGGAGAGGCAGATTGCTGGAAGATTATTTATGAAGACTCCTCACCGAGCAATTTGGAGGTGGGGTGGGGTGGGGGTGGGGGGGTTAGAGGCTGTGTGTGTGTGTGTGTGTGTGTGCTGACTTAGCCTACTTTCAGAGACACATTTCAGACTCAAGACCAGTTGTGTGTGTGTGTGTGTGTGTGTGTGTGTGTGTGTGTCAGGGGGTATCAGCCCTCGCTCATGCCCCAACATCACCTGCTCCCATGGCTGTCCCAGCTGTTAGCCTAGCTGCTTCCACTGTTGTCTCCAAACATTTGTTTTAATGTCCCTCAAAGTAACAACTCAAATACACGCAGAGAAAAAAAAGAACAAAACGATGCACCTGTGTTTTTTTCTAGAAATTTTATTTCACTAACAAAGACAGTGCCAGTAAAAATATGGATTTGGAATAGTTTACTGGATAATATGGATGGAGGGGAGCCAAGATTATGAGGGAGGGATGGATTGTGGGTCCAGAGGGAAGGATGAGGGATGAAGGGATGGGAGGTGAGTGTCGAAGGATGGAGGGATGGTGGAATGAAGGTTAAGGGAAAAAATCAGGGGTAAGGATGGATGTAGGAGTACATCAATGGACCGGTGTCAGCTGGTGGCAGGAAGACAGAAGGGAACTAGGGGAGTTGAGACTCTGAGTGGAGGAGCCATTTCTTCACACAATCTGATTAGATTGAGCACCCAAAAAGGCTTCAAGTGGAAAAATGCGTGTGGGCGTTTCTGATGTTGTTCAGATCATTGCAGATATAGGTAAGGTATGCTGGAGAAGACCAACGGCCAAGACTTTCATCCTTTTATCCAAGGTGCTTGGGAGGTTGCGCTACTGTCGTGCCTGCCATTACTAAGCATCCAAAACCACTTGTATCTCTTTGGTTTTTAACAGAAGTTGGCAACCAGCGTTGGCTGACCTTTCACCTGGATGTTGTGAAGTCCTTTCCGCTTGTGACCGTCCTTGGACGGAAAGGGTGAAGCAAGTTCTGCACTTGTTGTATACTTGCTGCATTAGAAAAAGTTGAGATTTTTCTATCTCGGTGCGCCACAGACGTGCCCAAAAAAACAGGCGCATCGCAATGAATGCACACCGCGGCGGCATCGCTTTTGGTTTTGAGCACACTTGTCCCACGTCTCCACTGAAAATAATGAATTTGTGCACACAGCATCTGAACAGCCCCTAGGTCAGCTATTGTGTGGATGTATGTGGATCCCGGCTGATCATAAGTGCAGCATCTGGAGGAGTAGCTTTCCTCCGAGGAGCAGCGATAAAAATGGCCTCTGCATGGATGAGGTGGTGAAGGAGGTACCTTGTTGGCACTGCTGGATTGAGAGTAATGGACGTTACTTTGCCGAGGAACGTGCATCACAGAGCACAGGTGGGACGTAAGCGCTTGTGATGCAAATCTGTCACAGGTCATATGAAAGAAACGTATGAGGTGTGCCTAAATACTTTCTGTGCAGGAATGGGATGTGTTCAACGCATGGTCTTTGTTCCTGAACCTAGTTATCAAACTTCATAACAACATAGAGCTTGATGATTTAATGGTGAGAGGGAGAAAAAGTAAACAATGAATGTAAAACATGCTCTTCTGATTGGTCCAGAGGGCAAACCAGAGCACCTGCTTATACCCAGAAGGAGATGTGCAGAGAATTCACCTCAGACAGATGTTGACATCTGCCTGACAGAGAGGTGGGAGGGAAATATTTTTTTGGAGGTCTGGGAATAGTGTTCAGGTACACATGTGACCAGCTGCCATCTTTGTTTAATGGTGTGATAACACCTTAACTTGAACTACAGCAAAAAAGTTAACTGTGATACATTTTTGAATTCAAATTTTTTTCAGTTCACACTGTGTAATTACAAACAAACCAGGGCTGTAAACAGAAGTCTCATGAACAAGAAGGAAATCATTGGTTTTTCAATCATGACTATAACTATAACTTTATGCAAGAATGATGGGTTTTTCTTTCTTTTTCTCTTCTTGTCTGGTATTCATATCTTTAAAGAGCATCAAGAATTTGAGGATCAGTCCAGCCAATATCGGTCCTTATGAAGCCTACTATTGTTTTCTTGGAGGAGGACTAAGACTCACATTTAAGGAATCTTATGGAACATGCATGATGACCCTCAATTTAATTCACTTACTCTGTGTCTTAGTATTTTACAAATTACAGTTTATTTATTTAATGGGCAAGTGGGCAAGTAATGTAATTGGTGTATGCCCGAACACCGTGTACCACTGGTAACACCTTTACACACATGCAACACGTTTTGCTCAGCACCCCCCCCACCCCCCCCCCCCCCCCCCCCCCCCCAGCCCCCCATGGCTGCAAAAAAGACCAATATGAAGTGAAGCTGCACAACACTAGTAAAAAAGCATGCCTGGACTTACAGAAAGACAGACCGAGAAGGAGAAAGAAAATAATTAGATACGGCTCAGTGTTTTGCAACAGCAGGGACGGGGCAATTTATGCCTCAATCTAGGCACAAACTTCAGCTTTTCTTTTTTTCCCTTTTTATTACAGAGCTGTACGGCTTCAGAAGATAATAATGAACTGTAATGGATGCCAAACAGTGAGGACAGGGAGTGAATGTAATTTCCTCAATGAGGGCATAAATCTCACACAGAGACTGTTACTGGAAAGTCTTGTGGATATTCAAATCTGCTGCTTTGATTGAAGCAGTCACAGTACATCACAGGCCTTGTAACTCGACAGAAGGTTAGTGCAGGTGATCTGCCACAGTGTGATCTTGTTCATTGCAGGCCTGGATGCTCTGTGTTATTAGTCAGCAATGATTAAAAAACAAAGCTTTGATAGTGGAGCCCAGGAAGGGGGTGATTTAATCAACACACCCATGTAATGTATATACGTGGTTATGACAACATAGGGGTCTTGTTTCATTTAGCTGTGAAGTCTATGGGCTTACATTAATTCAGACCATAGCCAGGGCTGTGCACTATGGGAATTAAACATTATTTGAATAAGAATAGAGGTGGAAAAGAAGACATGGCTGGACAGCTATGGAGAGATTAAGGTCTGACTGATGAAGTTTTATAGCTGCAACGTAAGATGAGACCCTCTGGTGAACAGCTTCTTCTACTGGCTTCTGCAGGTGTCACCCGCAGTGGTTAGCTGCAGACTGCACCAGCGGTTCTTAATCTTTTCTCATTCAAAGGTACTCAAAAACAAGATGTAAACAGATGTAAATCTTGGCCAATAAAGATGATTCTGCAAGGAAAATACCGCAAAGTTTTATTATTTTACCAAAAAGGCATTTTAGGACCTAATACTTGCCACAAATCTCTAAAATCATCTTTAAAGCAAATATAATTATAATTTTTAATAATAATAACAAGGCCTGGACCTGGCAGGGCTCTTGAATCCCAGTTTGAGAACCGCTGCTGTGTCTAATTTCTTAATTCCAAAATTCGAGAACTGTGAGAAGTACTGTATGTACTGTAAAAGTGAAAATGCAAATATCACATCAAATTGTTCACTATCAAGTATCACTAGTTTGACCTCTTCTAAGTTGTCAAATTAAATGTCCTTGATAGTAAATGGGTGAGACTGCAGAACGGACAGGTAAGTTCAGCCACTAGAAAGTGACATTCTGTGCACATAATTGTGCAGATGTGTCTGATTAATGGGTAATGCATTTGAAATTAATTACACAGCAATAAATTAGTGCTCTAACACAAGACAAAGTGAATTGAATCTTTCTCTTTCTTGAAGGATAAATAGAGAGATGAAATATAATGAAGAAATAGGGAAAGTGATCATAAAGAAATACATTTGCATACTAATTAAAGCAGCGTAATAATCTCCCCAATATTCTTCAGAGGAGTGTACTGAATAGAAGTCATTTCCATAACGTACTGAATTATTGTCCTACTGTCCTACAGTACTGTGGGGAACTTCACTTCAACTGAGTGAGCTTTTCTCATTTTAAACTTTCTTTCTCCTAAACTCCGGCATCATTCATTGTAATTCCCAGCACACCCTCAACACAGGGTTAAATGTCCTCTCAATCTGTTAATTGCGAGACTTTATAATTCAAAGGAAGGGATTTAAAAGACCTGCTATAAATCAAATAACTACTCACAAGGTTTTAATGAATTCCTCCCCGTGACATTGCAGGTAGTATCGTCTAACCTGAAGACTCAACAATATTCAGTCACCACACTCATCACTAAAAAATGCTCATTTAAAGGTGATCTATGATCAAACAAATCATGTACAAACTCAGGTGTCTGCAGCACAGTGGAAGATTAAAAAAGTTCACACAAATAGTACATCTTTGAAGCAGGTGTTAACCTACATTCAGCATCGAACCCTTTAGAGAAGAGAAAACATATGGTCCTTCTCGACAGCTTCCTAACCATAAACCTGTCGATTCTAAAAGGCTCAGCAGCAGACAGGGCATATTCACCTGCAAGGACTGCATCTGATCAAATGAAGCAAAGAAAGAAACAGTAACAGACATCTATGAGACAAATTTGTCATTCATCGTTTATGGCTTCTCTGGCTTCCTCGTCATATATTTCAATGAGACCACTGCATTGACACAGCAGGGGTGCCGATGTAGAGGCTCAAGGAAATAAAATGCAGGGTCATCTGGCAAAAGAGTTGAACCTGGCTCAACATTAACTGCAACGCAATATTATCTAGCAATGCACCGCATTGGCCAACAAAATACATGCAACGCCACATTCCTGGCAGATTACTTTGTAATGGAACAGCATAATTTTAGTCTTTACATTTCATTCTTGTACTCTCCTTGAGATGCGAAACACTACTACACCAGAGCTTCTCCTGTTCCTGGAAACATTTCCTGTAGCAGGACTCCAGACTAACTTTTTTCACCACTGTCCCGAAAAACAATGTGAAGAGTGTGATTAAGTGAAGTGAATAAGTGAATCTAACAGACTGCTACCAAGACTACTGCTAGTTTTAAATTCAAAAACTTAAAAAGACACACAAAATACTGAAGCCAGTGCAGCACCACCCACAATTCTTTCACTTATTATAAGCAGAGAGTAGCACATCTGCAACTGTTGTGAGTTGAATTGTGAGTTAACTGTGTCAAAATATAGTTTAAATGGCTATAGAAAGCATGTAGGACACAGTTTGTGTTTTAAACAACAAATGTACAATCTTTTATGACCTGGAGACAGGTCGAATCTCTATTATGTTGTTGCACCTGGACAATGATTTGTATGAAAACTCCCATTCCTGTTTTAATAACAGGTACAGGGAATCCGTGACTGTATACAGTACGAGATGGAGCGTCTGTCAACGTGTGTGTTTATGTGTGTGCATACACAGATATGCATATGCTGCATGCCTGTCTTATTAAGATATAATGTAAGTTGGTTGTTACTCTCACTGTATCCACATGGCAGTGAACATGGATGCATTACAGCACAAAAACTTTCACTAGTTGAGATTAAATAAATCCTTCTGTTAATTTTCTGGCCGTCTGTCCCTCATCTGCAGTCGCCAGGAGCGGCAGTGTGCCTCTCCATCCCAGCGGGGTAAACCTCTCAGAAGCAATATGTAATTAAACTCAGAGAGCATATTCTTTAATCCTAAAGGCTATTATAGATTTATGGTCAGTGCATTGTCTGAGCTCCAAAATGGCTTTTCCTCACTGCACTCTTGTGGATACCGTGAGCCCATATATGTTCTTAAATGGGTAGATAAAGGTTTTGTAACCCTTTTAAATCTGGCCTCGTAATGGAAGTGCTACAATGGCTTACTGCCCTCGTGGGGTAATACGTTAGCTTTTGTATTTAGCCTGGAATGGATAGAAAAGCTTACAAAGGATAGAGGAATCTGTAATTATAATGCATCAACCGTCATCAATGACATATTTTTGAACCCATTTCCAGTCACATTAGAAACAAGCGGAGCTGTACATGTGAAATTGTAATTATGGTGTATTCATTTTTAGCTCCCGGGGATTAAAGTATTGAGTATGTTTAATTGTAAGTGTTCTACATTTTAGAACAGTGGAGCCCTGATTAAGAGTGACCTATCCCCATGACAGGATGCTTTGAAATGCCATGAATACTTAACTTAATTGCTACTTTTATTTGCAATATTTTGACTCAATCTTTTTTCTCCAGATCTGTGGGGAATCACTGATGTAATGTTTCCCTTGTGTCCTAATAAGCATTGGTGGAACAAGGGGTTTTTTTTTTTGGCTCTGCAGGATTTTCTCCTTTAGTTCAGTTTGTTTGGCCAGCTGAGAAAATCATTTTTCAAAAGCATCTTTAACTCACTTGTGTTTTAACTTTATATTTTGTTGTTCCTGCACTTTGTGTCCTTGTCATTGTTGTGTCTGTATCGTATTTCCTACTTTACTCCCATCTGTAGAGTGCTTCATAAATATTGTTTTGAAAAGTACTATAAACCTGGGAAGCAAAAATTCTGATCAGTCCAGATCAAGACAAGTGTGTTTATGTGCCCTCTTATAAGAATGACACAAAGCACTTAGTGTACAGTAACAGTATATTTAATGCTTTATCATTTACCCCACTATATCACAGACTACATATCCAAACAATACACAACATAAAACAGTACTACATCGACACACATCATCTTAAAGCCATTTCTAGGACATCTGTTTTCCCTGATCAGCATGTCTTTAGTCTGTGGAAAGAAATCGGAGCACTGTACAAGGAGGAAGGAAACTATAATGAAAGAGAGAACCTGCTAGATCCAAACAGAAAGGACCAGGAGGGAGATCTGAACTGAAGACTACCTTCAGAAGACTACCAAACACTTCCACTTCCCAACCAACTACTATCCACACTAAAACGCTCATACCTATCGATTTCCTTGCTTGTTCTTTACTGATATTGATATCACAGAAGTTGATTTACAACAAATATTGAGACTCACATCTCCGAAAATACAAAAGCATTAGTCATTAGTTCAAATTACATTTAAATAGCACAAGCAGACATAACTCAATGTTATTATCCTGCAATTCCTCCAAATCCTCAACCAAGCAGTTTTAATTGTCTAAACCCACACAGCCAGAGGCTGGATGGCCAAAACACTTATGTGAATAAGTTTTGACCATTAGATGCCACTAAAATGTTTTACTGGCTGGGGTGACAGTTTACTAAAACTATGTTCAATAAACTTCTAAGCTACTTCAACATTTTTAGCTACTTCTAAGCTACTTGAGTCCATGCAAATTTCATTTGTTTAATTGTTTTCTTTTAACAGGTATTTTTAAACCTGAACAGACAAAATAGAAAAACTCAACACAATCAACTTTTCCTCTTTGGTTTGGACAAAAGAAACATCACACCTATTATGCACCACAAACAAATAGTGACTTTTTTCTCTTTTCCAGCAGCAGTTGGACCCTTTTGTCCTTCTCTGTCACACACAACTAAAAATCGTCAGGTCCTGGTGCCTCAATGATAATGTATTCTCTCTTATTTGACTTTTTAATGGGCTTTCACCTAATTATCATCACATGGTTCCTCAGATGTGTGCTGGAGAGGGAACTCAGGAGTCGGGGAACAAAAGGAGGTCAGATCTGGAGGTGTTGGCACATGGCCGGCTCAGCTCCGATACCCCACTCTGCCCACTTTTGCACGATGATAAATTTTCCCCTTGAACATGATGTCAATATGTTGATGTGCCTTTCTTTATTAAGATACCATCCAACTGATAACAAGTCCTGCTGTGTGTTACCAACATAAATAATTAGAACAGAGACCAAGGAACGGCAGGTGGCTTTTGGCACAAAGAAATAATCATACTTGATGTGGAAAATAAAGTAAAAGGACCCATCTGTTCACGGCAGGGGGAGGCGAAAAAACACGTTAACATATTGTCACTAACATTATGAAATACACAGTTAATAATTTAGTCATGGCACATGGCTCCGGACACTTGTTTTAAATAATCTAACAGAAGTGAGCCAGCGCCTGCTTCGAGGCTTCAAATTAACCGCAGATTTGCACGCTCATGACTTGTCCACCGGCCATTTTGTCACACGCTCTGCCAATTATTTACTCAATGGGTTGATGAAGAAAGATGTGACAAAGCCATGTAATGCTAAAATAATCGTCTCCGATATGAGATCAGCCAAAAAGTGGCAGCAGAAGGAAGCTGTTGAACCCTGAACTCTCTGTCTGTCCGTTATTTATTTATCTCAACACCCAAGATCTTAATTGTCTCCATGAGCAAAGTGCAGGACCTGCAATTGATTGAAATGAGCAAACATTTACTTACTTTGTCAGTGTAACATAACAGTTTTCTCATGAAGTCAAATTGTTTAAAAGGTGTAAATGAAGCCACTGAAGAGGCCTAAGCTAAAACTAGATACTTGATTAAGTATTTGCTGCTTATTATTATTGTCTAGGAATATTTGGAAAATTTAAATTATTTTTCCATATGTCAAATGTGAGAGATTTAAATAATCATTTGATGTGTTTCTTGTATATATTATATATGTTACAAATGTTGTTTTCAAACTAAGGGGTCAATGTTTGTTCTCAATTCAATGTGCTAATAATGTCACTGTGACAATGCTAATCTTAGGCTAGTTGAACTCTTGAACTTGTTTCTATCTGAGGGTTGTTTGCTGACCTCTGGGGTTAGTTAGAGATATCTTTGCCTTAAGCCTATTGTCTTAGAAACTGTGTGGATCATGAGTTACCTAGACGAGCTAAATTTGAAGGATGTCTTTGTTTGAAGTTATTGACTGACCATTAGGTCTCTGTGAGATCATCCTATGACCATACTTGTTTGTATAAAGGTGTAACAGTCTGTGGAGGTGTCCATTTAGGGACCGGACTGTTTTTAACTTTGCTTCTGGAGAGGTATAAAGCCGCCTGGTTTGTGTTCACAATCTTACCTGAACTTTGGCATTTTGTTCATACAGGAGATTATGTATAGCAAGCAATACATAATATTATATAAAACCAGTCCAAGTTCGCACTGTGAAGCTGTATTTTGTATGTATAAAAAGAAGAACAAAAATGTATCCATCATCATTATCCATCATTCATCCAGTATCTATACCCACTCATCCTGTGCAGGGTCGCAGGACGTCTGGAGCCTCCCTTCACTGGTTCACAACTAGTTTGGAGCCAAGTTACACAAGTGTGATGTGGAAACTTGAAGCCTCCAGTGCACAAACACTGAGAATGGACTTTACAGTGAAGTAGGAGACATCTTGTATCCAGCAGTTTAAACTTTAAAATGAATAATATTTGAATATTCATAGATTCAGATTTTTTTTAATGAGGGAAAAGAGGAAGATGTTATTTTAAGGATTTTAATGAGATAATTAAACATTTTTGTGCAAAAAAAAAAACACATTAGACACAAATTATTACTCAAAATAGAATATTTTATATAATTCTTAAATCTTGTCTGGAGGGTATTTTTAACAGTTACTTCAAAGAGCCCCCTTCACTAATCCATCCATGCTAAGAAACTGGGTTTAGTACCTTTACAGTAGATCAACTGTGGAATATCCAATAAAGCAATACTTATCGACTGCATAAAATAATATATGTTGTAAATGAATTCAACTCAGCTCAAATTTATTTATAAAGCACATTTAAAAACAACAACAGTTGACCAAAGTGCTGTACAATCAAGATAACAGGAGCCATAAACAACACAATAAAGACACAAAGACCAGTTTAACAGACAAAAAGACAACGCAATGCGACTCTCATACTGAGTTAAAAGCCAAGGAATAAAAATGTGTTTTAAGACAGGATTTAAAAACAGGCAGTGTGGGAGTCAGTCTAACATGCAGAGGCAACTCGTTCCAGAGTTTGGGGGCTACAACTGCAAAGGCACGATCTCCCCCGTGTTTCAACCTTGATCTAGGGACAATCAAAAGCAACTGGTGGGCAGACCAGACCAGTTCATGCCATGGCAAATGGCTAAAATACATCTGTATGCACCCAGGCTCAGAGGCCATTTTGGATACACTGGGAAAATCAAATCACCAAAATGAAGAGGCTGTCTAGGACAGCCACTTCAGCCAATCAAAGTTCAAGAGGCCTCCTGTCAAGAGCTTCTTGACTGTTATGAGGAAATACTGGCACATTTAGGCTACCGCAGGCGCCTGCATTGATATAATTTCCTCATATTCTGTTGTGTACCAACAGGTTCATCTGTGGAGGGCCGTGCAAATCAGATTTATTTACTTGCTTGTTTGAGATGATCAGCTTAATGTTTACTGGTGTGTGGAATCATCTTTGGTTTATAAATGAGATGATTAAGGCCACAGGGCTTCCCCGCTCAGGGAGTTGAACAGCCGCCTTCGAACACAGCGGTGGTGCCTCCACTATGAGACCAACTTCAACGCACATCATGTGCTCATCAGCTGGCACCTTATCACAGATTTTTCTCTGTGAGTCTGCATAAAGACACAGTCATTTTAGTCTGAGAATACTGCAGTCTGCAGCCAAACCTCTGATTAACAAATCTCTGCAGATCACAAGAACTATTTGGACTGAGAGTGTATAATCCACTCGTCAGGATTCATGAATATGTCTCTGTAATATAGTTAATTTATCCATAGTGTAAATGTATAATGGTAAACAAGGCAGAGGGGAGAAAGACACAAAAACAAAAGCTTTAAAATAAATAACAGGTGCTCCACTGGATGTGTTGCATCTGTCTAAGATCAAAAATAGCAGTGGTTCAATTCTCAAGTTAATAGCTGATGCATGTTCATCATTAGTGCTTGAATTGGAATAAAATAGATGGCAGTGATCTACACCAGCATAAGTATTTTAGATTTGGTTGTTTGTTTATTAAAGTGGTTACTGAAACAATTAGGAATGTTTAGATGATGTTGCACCTTGACTATTTCCTCTGTCTGAATGACACATCCAGCCTGAGCTATGTTAACTCACCCAATGCTTAACGACGAGACTATCCTCCCAAGAAAAAAGACACAATAGGTCGTAATGTCAGTTACCCAAAAACGACTTATAGTTACGTTTGAGTGACAGATGCCATCTAGCAGCCGTAGTAATTATGACGCGGAGCAGTGGTGCAGTTCAGATGAATTATTTATATGTCGACAAATTTCCTCAAGGGTAGATGGAGGGTATAGGCCAACGGTGGACTTTGCCACAGGAGACCACTGTTCTTCACCCAGACCATGATCTTTCCCTAAACCTAACCAAGTGGTTTTTTCGTGTGTAAACCTAACCAGACCTTAACTACAGCATTGTTACATCATAAAACATCATTATTTTTTAACAGTGATGTGTAACTGTGTAGGAAAGCACAGACAAATGATGTCGTCCTGTTCGTTTACCATCGATAGGGGCGCCAGATTAGAAAACGCTCCTATGTGCCGTTCTGGAGTCACATGGTCATCGTATTTGGTCGTTTAATTTGGAAGACCTGTTCGCGACACAGCCTGTGTGGTAATGAAACCCTTTAGAACTGCTGAACTCAAACGTGTCTGAGCATTGCACTGGAAGAAGGAGTTCCTTACTTCCATGAAAGTTCAGAAGACGAAGAAAACGTTTTCAGAGGGTTCAGCACTTTACAGAAATCATTTATATCTTTTTTCTAATAAGAATCACAAGATCTGCACCAGATCCTTTTGGATGTTAGGATAAAGCGATGAATCCCAAAACCTCTATAAAACACCTATACACTTTGAATTTCTAGTGTCTCTCTGATACTTATTCATTCATTATTACAACTTTTTAAAACCTCTCCACAAAACAGACTAGCTCAACACACTTGCAGTCTTACAAAGTGCTGTAGGACTTGTATAATAGCTACATCTCTAACATGAAAGTTGTTATTCTCATGTAACTCTCCTTAATTCATTAATTTAATTCCCCTTTAACAATACATTCAACTCAAGGCTATTTCCAATCTTGTTTCAATTAACTGAGGCATGTTCAGACAAGTTGCAGAGGTGCAACAGCAGCAAAAGAGAGCAGGAGAAAAAAAAACACACTGGCACATCTCCCCTAAAATGGCTGCTCCTGTATCCCTTGCAGGGAAACATTATTCCTAATAAAACTCTTTAATAAATACTTCAGGTCCTTGGAGAGTTACTTGAACCTGAAAGGAAACACTGTCTATACCCAGGAGCAAAGAAGGCCATTACAGCTTGTAGTGGAAGATTTAATAGGTGTCATAATTTATCATGTAAACTGAAAAGTGTTTCTTAATTAAGTGCGCACGTTAATGAATTTTTTAATTTGATCCCTGTAAGTACTTTGCCATGCTAATTGCAATATTCCACACATTAGTTATCGGCTATTGCCCTTGGCTATTTGCTGTCATGAGGAAGGGACCCCCTTTTCCCCTCAGCATCAGTTCATTAACTGAGTCTGAGTCTTCCGCCTAAACTACAGAGGCCATATTCTTAGTGTGTATACATGCATTTGGGTCTCACGTTCTCATCAGCAAACATAATAAACCAAAGTTATCTGGTTCTTTGCACACTTACGGAACTGACAGTGATTGGATTTTACAGATGTGAATCTTTTTCGTGCTGATAAAGTCCAATCAGTTGTATTTCTTAGTAGCTTGAGCATCTGTTAGCTAATAACACCACATCCCTGGACCTCAGACTGAAACTGTACATGAGAGTAATCACTGAGTGAGCTATTTAAAATGACTAATGCGAGCCGGGCTCACTCTTGATGACTGCCTTTGTATCCAAAGTCTCGCTATCACTGGTGGCAGGCTCATATTGTTCAGCGCAATTAATCTGTTTGAGAAACATAATAATGGAGTTGCCAACTGCTGCTCGTGCTAGTATTTTATTAATCAACTGCAATTAGGCAGTGCCACTATGTCCTTAGGATGACTTTTCATTCACTTGCAGGGGAAAGCAGTACGCCAACCAGGGTCCGACATAACCGATGGCCCCATGGCCTGGTGGCCCCATGGCCCGGTGGCCCGATGGCCTGGGGCCAGTAAAAGTTTATGCAGTTCAAGTTGATTGGCCATGACAGTGACATCCAATCAGAGTCATGGCTATACAGTTTAGGATGAGCGGAGAACATTTCTCTTCGCTCTTCGTTTGATAATGTTAAAAGTAAAGTTAGACTTCCCGACTCATTTTAAATAAGACCAGGTCAAAACCTAGTATATGGCTGGACCGTGTATCAAACGCTAGAGGGCTTTTAATTTGAAACAACAGATACAGAAAGTGGCGACACGTGGCGATCAAGCCCCCCGGGAGGTCTGCTTTAACTGAAGCCAATTTGACATAGGGCCTTTCTCGATACCAAGTAGGGCTGGGTTATAAAACAATAATATTAATTATCTTGATATAATTTTCCTTGATAGAGATATCACAGATTTTCAATAAAAGTTTGATATATTTTAACTGTCAGGGGGAGAACAGGAGCTGAGCTAGTCGGCTCACACCAGCTACTGGGTGCTGGCTAACTGCTAACAGCAGCTAACAACATGGTTTCCATGGTGCGGAGCCGCACTTCTAGTTCACTGAGCCTTGCCTCCAACACAACAAATAAACTACATTTATACATGTACCATTATCACTGAAGGAGGAATAAACATAAGACACACTGAGCAAGAGAGAGCAGGGGAGTGAGAGGGAGAGAGAGAAACCATCATTTCTCTTTCTCTGGCCCCTGAGAGAAAGAGAAACGATGCCTAAACCTAACCAACCTAAACAACAAAGGTAACGAGTACTAGCCAATCAGAGGCAGAGTAGGGTCCTTGTGGAATGCGGGTAGGAAAAAAATAAGGCATTTTGAAAAGACACTAGACACATGTAACATGCGTAAATTGATAGTAACTCACACTGGCAATGGTGCACAGATCCTCTTTTCTCATGTAAATGTCACACAACAGTCTCCTTCGGTAGGTAATCGTTGCACTATCCACTCACCATAGAGGAGTTGGGCTGCTAGCAGCTGAGATGACGCTGGTCTCACCCGGCCAGCAGCTCCTCACATCTCCAAAAACATTGGAGCAAATTTCTAAATAGGCGTTATTTGGATAAACTGATCACAAATTGGGAATCTAACTGGTCACATTATTGCCTGAAAAAATATAAAAAACTTAATAAAGTGACATATTAACAGTCCTATAGCTCAAATTACAAAAGCTTAATCTCTGCCATCACTGCTGGTTGGTGCCAAATGCATTCTGGGATACTTAGCTTCGGCCGCTTTGGCCAACCAATGGTGTAACATCATCACTCAGTCAGTGACAGACATTTGCGTTTGTAGGGCTGGCCCCGCTGTTGTAGTCTAGCCAAAAAGATGAGAGAAAGGAAAGAGAGAGAAAAAGCGAGCAAGTGAGAGAGAGAGCAGCGGTGGTCGAGTGGGGGGAGAACGAGCGGCGGTAGCAAGAACAAAGCCAGTAAATGAGAGAAATAAAACATTATTTTCTGATTGTTTCACGGTGGTTATGTTCTAAAGCACAAATAAATAACCATCAAACACTCAACAGATGATTAACTGTGGAAACAGACGCTCTTAGTTTCTGTTTCATTTTCCTCCTGTGCATTTCTCCTTTTCATTCATCCATTACAGTTCGACTCCATGTCTGTAGTGGACAGGTGGCTCACGAAAGCAGACAGAAGGAGCTTGGAGTGAACACGCACACACAAACAAATGCCATTATTTCTTTCTCTCACTCTTCTATCTTAACGAGTACATTTCTGCAGATCTCTCAGCGTTGTCTCCGTTTTTGACACAAGAGGTTGTTATCAAGGTCAGCCATACTCGCTCAAATGTTATCATCATAAACTTTGTTGTCTTCTCCCTATGTATCCATACTCTCTGGCTTTACACAAAATATGGAGAAACTTACATTTATACCCCATTCATTTACTAATCCAAAATGTGCCTAATTTTATATTTGTGTAATATATCAACATTACATATCCATAACTAAAGGAAACCAACCAAATCTTAAAGGAACTTCACTGTTGTACGTATTATGGATACGATGAATAAATCACCAAAATTATGGGGAAAAAATAAGTTATTTTCATTTTTTGGCTGCCGGGCCAGTCAAAATATACAAGGGGCCAGTAAAACTCTGATCTACTGGCCAAGTGGGCCAGTGGGGAAAAAATGTTATGTTGGACACTGCCAACACAATAGTGCACTCAGTAAGAAATACTGTTCGCTGCTACAGAGATCACAGATGGGCTCAAACAGACATAAAGTAGCAACAATGTGGGGAAATTATCGTCAGCCACTAACCAAATGCTGGTGCGTTTTGGCTGTGGCTGTTGAGTTTGTCTACTTTATCAGTGACTTCAGGAAATAACAAACGCCATTTTGAGGCTGACTTACACACTAAAACTCCAGCTGGCTGCTGAATTTTATAAAGTACCAGCACTACTGTCACCTGCAGATGAGACAGCTTCACATCCTACACTGCAGTTTATGACCATGGATGGATTATGAGATGAAGGACCTCTGGGCATAGACATCTTAAAGCCTGTTTTGTGGTCAGTACGACCATATAATTAGGGAGATTTATGATTTCTTTTAGCAGATTGGGCAGCCTATACTATACATCCAACATAAAAAAATGTAGATAATCACTCTCTTTAAAGATGCCACAATGGCTTCTTCCTTTTAAGAACCTCAAAGTGAATGTTTTGGCCATTTATTTTGTTTTACAGAAGAACTTTTTACCCTTTTGCATTGTAATGAAATATACTGATATCTGTCACTTCTGGGGGTGTAACGGATCACAAAACTCACGGTTTGGATCATATCACGGTTCATGGATCGGATCATTTTTCAGATCAGCAAAAAAATTGCTTATTTATTCTGTAAAACACTCAAACTAAGGAACTTTTGCCTACGGTCTTAAATGAAAACAACATTCAAGATGTCCAATGTTTTAATAAAATCTTAAAATATATAAAATATTCAATACTCAGTTGTTAAATTAAAGTGCAATATGAGGCATGCTACCTTCCTCCTTTAAACATGGTAATGAATGAATGAAACAATAGCCTGTGTCCACATCATCACAACTTGATGATGACTTACAAACATGAACACACATCTTGTTCTGCATCTTAGCTTATTGAAGGAGCCACCAACAAACATTCACCGTGGAAAAGTGCACCACTAATGTCAGTTAGCAGCTAGATGGCTAATTAGCTGCTCAGCTGCAGCACATTAAACAGCATGTAAACATACATGCAGTGTCACTTCGGGCCTGTTAGATGCTGGTGTGGTCGTTGCTCTGTTAGCGACACACTGTCTGTCCATGACTTGTACTTACAGCAGTTTGTTTACTTTGTCTCCAACGAGACATTAAATTTTGCAGTTAATCTGCGGTTCACATGTGTGCTGAACCGTGGGGGGCGATCCGTACGGATCATGGATCAATTACATTCTATCACACCACTAGTCACTTCTCATTGAAGCCCTGCTTTAGCGTGCCTCCTAGGCCTATGCTTGGTAGGCTTGATTGATAATCGATGATCCTTATAAATCTCCACTAAGATGGTTTATGTCATTTGTATGGTTACTAGCAGATTTAACATTTCTTTGAGTGTTCATGTACAATCATTTTGATAACAGACAACAGAAAAAGTAAACTGACAAAAATCGCACTTCTATCATAGGTTAACTCTCCTATGTTATGTTATATATGTTAGAAAGCTGCTAAAATAGGACATAAACTAAACTGTAATGAAATAGAGGTAGTCCAACTTCAAGACAAGAACGTATTAGAGAATGCAGAGGAGGGAAATCTGGGAGGAAATATTTAGGAAGGCAGTGATGTATTTCTGAAAGAAGAGTTGTAAGGTCTCAGTGTAATATGCTGACTGGAGCGGGAGGTTCATTTTTCAACAGAAGGGAGGGACAATCAAAGTGCAGTTAATGTAAAAGTCATTCAAACTAAACTCATGCGTGAATTTAATTCAATTAGTTTATACAACACATAGAATCAGACCTTCTGAGTCACCATACTTATAATATTCTGCACAATGCTGCAGTGAATTTCTCCTCCCTTCACCCTCACTGCACAGTCACGGTTAAGATGGATTTGCTAAGCTCTTTAATTTAGCCAAAGCCAAAGGAACACAAGGCTATTAACACAAATTTTATCCTCCCCCCCCCCCCCTTTGTGTCATGACATTCAAGCTTAATGGAGAACTCAGCAAAGGCAAACGCTTCCCCATAAATGTTTCATGAAGTAATTCCACCCATATGAAGAAACTCAGAAAAAAATCTGTTGACATTATCCCGCCGATGTTGTCGGAGCATCTGCAGATGAAATGTATTTAATATTCACAGGCCGTCTTACACTCTGACATTAGCCGAGGAAGATAATCCCTCAAAGATTAAATTAAATGTAGGCTAGAGTGTTTAGTGCTGCTATTGTTTTCATTAGTGCAAAAAGGAATTGTACTATGATATTAAATCGTGCTGCTTGGCGAGCACTTGACGTCCATACTCCCCCACCCCTCTGATGAAACATAATGTCATTCAGGGTCCATAATCTCCAAGCAGCAGGTTAGCATTATAGTTTTTAACTACACTTAGCGTTTACTAAATATGCATTTGTGGTATTAAAATAAATCTTCTGTTGAGATAAAAGCAGAAGGTGCACTACACTCCCTGGCTGGTTCGAGCCATTTGCTCATCCTCACTTTGGAGGGGTGAAGTTAGAGGGTGAGGATGATAATAATGCAACATTTTACTACTTATTCAAGTAATCAGATGTTCTGTTTTCCGAGGACTTTCCGGGAAAATATCAACAAGTTGCAGTAAAGGAACATCTGCAAATGTGTATTAATTATGGTTTGACAGATGTTACTGAATGTCTGCAGAGTCTGGGATTTGAGGAAAGCCTCGTTCAGTTCTCTTATCCACTCTGAACAAGTCGGGTTACAAATGGACATCAAGCAAAACTTATTTTAATAAATAATGAAGGACTAGTTTAAACATTATCAACTCCTACGATTAATAAGGGACATTACAGAAGTTGCAGTCGGACATGTCAAAGAAAAGCAGGAAAGTGGTAAGAAGAGAACAAACTGAGATTTCCTAACTATAAATAACAGATCACTGTACAGCACTAGTAGCTTGAGTACTACCATCAAATGATGTGCACATCAAATATATACTGAAATATCAATAAATCAATACACTGTATGTATTTGAAAATATAAGTATAATAAGAGTACAGACCACTCAAGTTTGAAGTTGCTGTTTGTTCGAGTGCTGTAACAAGCAACTTTCTTGCCACCTCATGATCCTACATTTTAATGAGGGTCGAAATCAGTTCTTAATTGTTTGTCCTAAGCAGAAGGCTCTCTAAGGATATTTTTAAAGTCACAAAAACAACGACAAAGACAAATTTGCACTATAAAACCAGCCCAAAAACCCTGCCATTCCCTTCTTCCTGAGGATGCTCACTGAAGGGTATCTTCTGGGTACACACAGCGTCTTGACTGACATCCCTGAGAAAGCTCAAGGTGCTGCACTGCAGGCCAGTTTCAAGGTGATGTTCACACAGAGTTTTGATAGTTTGTCTTCTACTAGTGATCCCAGCAAGTCAAAACATGTTGTTGATAAACTTTGACTACAATCACTCTTCATCAATGCATACAGTATGTATTCTATTCACTTGTTTGATTGTTCACTTGTCTATTTGTGTCTGTATGTCATCCTGTGGTTTTTTTTTTCATTATTTAAGGTGCAGGAAGCACTTTAGAAGTCAGCAACATATGTCTTTCAAAATCAGTCACTGTTCAACAGAATAATGCTTTGTGAAACAGGGTATTCACTGTTTTTCCATATCTTTACCACCAGCGTCTTGCTTACTAATGTTCGCATGCATGTCTAGTCACAGTCACAAATTAAGATGAATAGAGCGATGCAGATGAGTGAATAAGTGGAGAAGTGGCTGAGACAAGAGACAAGCCCAGGAAAAAAAATACTGTTCTCCAACTATGACAATATTTGGCATCACTAGCTAGTAAGTTGAATTTTAAGAATCTAACATTTTTTATATTTTTATATTGATTATTTAATGTTATTTCCTTCCCTTTATTTAATGGCTATATGGTTTAAGATGCACATCAGTTCCATGTTACCATAACAGATGCAGATTTTCAACCTAACAGTGGCTTTCCTTTTAAAGTTCTTATTAACTGGACCAAAACATTTGTGCCCTCTTGTGATTCAGCCAAGTAAAGTAACCTTTTAAAAACACCTTGTTTTTTCCCTTCGGAAAACCTTGTAGGTGAGACTCACCTTGAGTTGGTCGATTCTTGGAAGTCCAGACGAGATCCTGTGCAGTCCATCCCTGCACCAGGGTCGGCCTCTGCCACCTCAGGATCCCTGACACGCAGGGCTGCCCCCTCTGTCAGCCTGGCGTGGCTGATCAAGCTGTTCCAACAACTGGAAGACATCACAAGTTAAACACTCATTATTTTAATTTGATGCTAATCATGTGTTAATGAGACTAATCCTCGCAATGATTCAGGTAATTTGCTTAATGGCTGCCTAGAGTCCAGATTACAGCAATCAGTCACGTTTGATAAGACGTCTGTTGCAGGGCAGGGGGGAAAACTCGGTGAAGGAGAGGAGGACAGGGAACAGGTGAAGGCCAGCAGGCCTCCGGGAGAGTCAAGACATGCTAGTTCACCAACCCTCTCTCACCTTTGAGCTGTTAATGTCTCAGCTCTGCATCGGGGGAGAGATTTTTGATATTTCCCCTCAATCATCACTCCACACGCCATTTGCCATTCCTACCGAGCTGGATGCTGAACATATTGCAAACAACTCATTGTAAGAACAGCCTCTTCCCCAAAGCAGTGGCACAAATCATCAAATGAAGTGCACACCAAAGTCTTAGTATACCAAATAGGACAACACTAATTTACCACCTAAGGTTAGGGAAGTTTTTATCATGTGTACAATTCTCTGCACTCAATTCCTATAGATAATTCAACACTGCACTCTGGCTCTACTCTAATATGCCAACATGAATTCATCTTTTCTTTCTTTACTTTTTGGTGGAAGAAACCAAGAGTCAGTGGTGGAAAGTAACTAAGTACATTTACTCAAGTACTTGAGGTACTTGTACTTTACTTGAGTAACCAGTGGCTTCCAACCTTTTTGGCTTTTGACGTCTTACAAAAAGCAGTGTGTAGTCGGGGTCACATTTCAGATGTCTATGAGTTGTTAACAGCTCCACCAAATAGTGATTTTTCCCTCTAAACTTCTCACACGGTTTCATTTCAATAAATGTTCAAATGATCCAATATTTCAGGAAAATTCAAAGATTGGAGAAAAAGCCCAAAAACTGAAAACAGATTTGCGTATCAAAACATACGATCCCTCAGATTTATCTGGTGACCCTTTGGAGGGGCCCCACCCCTAGGTTGGGAACCACTGGACTAAACTAGCTAACTGTATATAAAGTAGTTTAAACTAGCTCCACCTCCAGCAGCTACAACAGTAACATGCTGCTTACACACTGATGCTTCAGTATTAATAATCTAATGATGTCATATAAAATAATATATCAGTCAGAGGGACCAAACCACTACTTTTACTGCAATACTTTAACTACATCAAGCTCATAATACTTATGTACTTTTACTGCAATACTTTAACTACATTTTGCTGCCAATACTGATTTTTCATGCAGGACTTTTACTTGTAATGGAGTATTTTTACATTGCTGTATTGGTACTTTTACTTAAGTAAATGATCTGAATACTTCTTCCACCACTGCCCAGGGCTGAGTGTAATATCCTGAAGGTAGGTGTATTTATTGTCTTGATGATTGCTTTCCAATTCTTTTTATCAGTAGGAATTTTATATATTGTTACTTTTGTACCTGGTTGTGATTAACCCATTGAGATACATTTACTTGTACAGTATATTATTTTCACTAATTTCTGATTCTGATATTTTGTTTTTTACATTTACATTACATTACACAGGTTAGCTCTGAAGTCAGAAGTAACAGTCACACTGCTTGAATTATAGCTAATTAAAAGCAAAAAGTTAGTGAAAGTTGAAAATATAATCATGATTGTCAAAATGCCACTGACCTTTGTCATTACTCCTCATGACCATGGCATGATGCTGGGCGGTCAGTAGGCAAGCTAACTAGCTGCCTTACCTATACGGGCTAGTCTGGCTAGTTTGAAGCTGAGCTAACGTTTGCTAACATTGGTTTTTACAAATATTTAGTATGTCTAGATAGCTTTTTTCAGTTGGTAGTTATAATATTAGTTTATTAGTTTCCTCTTGTCTTACCTCTTGAGTTTTTCCACCAGGCTTTAGTATATAGCTTTAGACGAGGCTGTAACGCGGTTTTCTAGAAAATGTTATCCAAGTCAGCAGGGTTTAGCTAGCAGAGGGGGGCGGGACTTCTATATTTAAGGGACTGGGATGACCCCCAGTTCTTCATAATACAGTGTCAATATACGGTATAACTTTATCTTTTTTTATTTTTCATATGTTGTTATTGTTAATTTGACTGATTCTAATGGGTCTTGGTGGCAATTTTCAACAATTCAATTTAAAAAAACATATTTGAGAGCGTAGTTGTTTGATTGACAGTTGTCTCAGCCAATGACAGTCTGTTGTTTCTGCTTGCTCAACCCACCTGGATTTTCTTGCTCCATTAACAGCCAAGGTGGAAACAAGGTGTAACTCTATGGTGTAACCACAAACTCAAGCTTAAAAATGTCTTGGTGGAGAATTTTAAATATGCAGTTTAATTCAAAATACATTCAAGTTTAAAAAAGCTGAATATTTGGGAGATTTTTTAACAGAACTCTGCAAATGACACCCGACCTCTGACCTCCTCCTTTTTTGGGAGAAATGTATGCTCTACTCTTTATTTGGATGCTCCTCAGCTTACACAAAGTGCTTGTCGGTCATCCTGAAATACACAAAAAGCAATAATAAAGCCAAAGAAACATACAAAATCACATAGTAGGCCTATCAGTGGGGTAGGAAAAGAAAAAAGAAACGACAGGTAAAACCAAACATAAAAATCTGAAAAGTTAAATAATTATGCATATGAAAGGGTAGACAAACTTGAAAAAAATCAACAAGAAATGAATAGTAATAGAAAAAAGTCAAAATCATCAATGTCAAGATACAAAGCTTAAACCCATACAGAACTAATAAATAAATAAATCCAGGCCTGTTAGTATTACAGATGGACCCCTGGTGGGAGGACACATTGTCAGGCAGATCAGTCCTCCCTGTGAGGAGGAGTGAATGAGTGAGCTCTCATCCCGACTCAGATCAAGCAGGGGATGCTACGCCCCTGACAAATGGCTACAGCATAATGACCTGTGAGTGCTAACAAATATAAATCGTTTTCTCTTGCATTTTTACTGTCGTCAAAACAAATGCTCATTAGCCTTTTATGAGGGATTGTGTGAATAATAAGTAGATCCTAATTACCCCCTATCACAAATGCAAATGTGTGAATTAAAAGCAACGGGTAGTAAAACAATAGAGCTACTATTATACTGTATGTACAGTTAGTGAGTTATTGAGCAGTTAATGGTTTAAATTAATTTTTGTGTCCAGTTGCTTTACTTAACATTATTGTATGCACTGATTGATCTTTAAACCCACTGAGTTATAACCATTTTCCTCTAGTTTAATCACTCTAAAATTGTATTCTTTTTCTAGCAGTTCTGTTTAAGATTATTATTAAAGCATTTGCTACAGCTCTGACCTCCTGACTATTAGTGTTTGTAATATAATAAATGTGAATGTTTTCAGTTTTGCAATACATTTAGATCACGAGCTATGTGTATAAACATGTGTTGAATTTTAAAGAATTTGTTGTATGATATTTGGACTCACCCTTGCTTTTAAATGAGCCACAGTTAGTTGCATATTGTTCACCAAACAAACAAATAAACAGCATTACAATGAAGGAGGCTTTAAAACAATGACACTTAGTCAAATCACCATCACCATTCACATTTCTGTGAAGCACATTTGTCACCTAAATCAGAGGATAACCTATATTTTATACACTAATCTGGGCTAAAGCATGTCAGATGCCTTTACAGGGGTCCCGATCTATTGTTCAGGCTGAGGGCTTATCCATGTTCACATGCTGAGTGACAATGGACTTATGAGTCAGCCTAGTTGGTCTCTGCAGCTTCTGACCGCACAGTCACCAGGGCGTTTTCAATAGCAGTTAGTGCTGCTGCATGTGTTAATGCACCCACACCTTCTGTTGATGCCTCATCCTACTTTGACTGCTGGGATTAAGTACACTTAGACACACACACTGCATTCCCATTTACATGAAGCTTCAATGACTTATTTTTCACCTTTTTTACACTTAGGAACTTGTTGGCTTGCTTTACCTTGGGTTGCCAATAAAGCAAAGAGGATGCAGATAAACTGAAATTATCATCAGGAGAATCTACTCCTCACAGAAAGGGAAGGAAGATAATTCATTATTGTGACAGTGACATTTCCCCCATTTTTGCCCTTAAGGTTGGAAAAATGCTTATTGGATTCTAAATCAGCATGGTCCAACTGATTGAAACTAAATTATGTTTATATTGAGTGAAATATAAATGCTGTTATGGCTGCACCATTCCATCAAATGAAAATATTCATTTAAATCTTATGCATAATTTTTATACACTTTTCCCCCAAATTCCCCAGACACAGCATTATTAATTTCATAGTTTTAACTAAATACTGATATTCATTTAAAGGCAGAACTACAGAAAATTTGATCACTATCTTGATATGATGACAGTGTGCTCAAGTGAAAGTAGAACCTCTTTGATTGAGGTGATAAATGTGCTATAAGGTGCTTTGGATAAAAGCTGGTTTAAATTCCCTCAGAGATTACAGGGTGACTGACACTGACTTGTAGCGACTCCCATTGTCATGTAGATTACACTTTGTCCAACAACAAAAAGCTCTTTCTGCTACACTTTAACTCATCATGGGGATTACAAAAAAGGTAGCTCACCAAAGCGACTTTCATTTCTGTTATTGTTTGACAGGCAGCTGCATGTGGATTTAGCATCCCCCAGCTCAACTCTAACTATGTGTGGATTAGATCTGCCTGATCCATTAGATGGATTATGATTATTACCACGTCCCAATACCATTTCAGTTGTCACACCCCAATGCTTTGGGTTACATATGGGTGCATGATTTATGTAATGGGCAGACAGTAGAATTCCACTGATATAATGTGTGGGACAGATGTGGCCGGTCTAGACGTGCCACCCTTTTACTGCGTTCTGCATTACTGATGCACTTTTTCTACATCCCCAGGAGGCCAATGTGGAAGTACCTTAAAGTGCAATACCACCAATGGCCACTAGACGCTGGCTCCAAAAAAAATCCTGGCTCCAACTGACTCCCATTCAAAAGGCGTCAACTTCTTTCTAGAAATACAAAGTCAACATTTTTTACATTATGTCATTATGGTCCCAACCGCTAAATTTGGGCCCTGGCTCCGCGGATGGCTGCCTTGGTGTGTCAAGGCAAATTCCTTGCATGTACAAACCTACTTGGCAATAAACGTGTTTCTGATTCTGATTCTCTAATAAGTGTGCTGGTGGTCATTTTGGAAATTATTGCTCCATTAATAAGATTTGAAGACTTAGTAGTAGCTTTGATGTCTGCTGTGTGGGTGTTGATTGACAGCTGTGATTGACAGTTGGCTCACCTGCTGCTCTTCCTGGCTCCGGGACTCGCACTGAGTCAGACTATTGTTGTTTAATTCATCTTAAGTTTAATGCTACTTGATTATGATACCTGCCCTGTTAGCACAATTTAGCTAAAGTAGCTAATGTTAGTCCAAGTGTGCAGCGTTCAGTGTTCCCAGTTAGCTAGCATTAGCTTCGGTCTGAGGTAGCGAGACCTACCTGTTTCCAGTGCTCCAGTGCAAACCAACAGGTGACGTCACACATTGCTACGACATCTTTAGATGCAGTCTATGGGGAGGACGCAAAAATAAAGGTGCACTCCACCAGTTTCAAGTTCAGTTTACTCATTATGTGGAGTACTACTCAGCCTGTGAAAACTTTGTTGTACAATATCTTTTGTTACTCTGCAGGGAGCTCTCTATATTCTGAAAAAAATAAGTCAGAAGATGGCATCAGGGTCAGAGACTACAAGTTTTTGACAAAAAGCCTGCAATACAACCTGGGGCATGGGGTTTAAAAGATGTGGGCATTTACCAGGCCAATTAAAGATGCTATCGGGCTGCATTATGTGAATTGTAGAAGCCAGGATATCTTGGCCGCTTCAATTCTGACC
The DNA here is from genome assembly GCA_038419695.1 of Scomberomorus guttatus. Classification (NCBI taxonomy): domain Eukaryota; kingdom Metazoa; phylum Chordata; class Actinopteri; order Scombriformes; family Scombridae; genus Scomberomorus; species Scomberomorus guttatus. The sequence goes on along the minus strand of CM076450.1, from coordinate 30,939,460 downwards.
TTACTGTTTCCCACAAGTCATGCAACTTCGTGTCGGGAGCTGTGGGAATGGTCTAATTCGGGAGGTAGACCATGCAAACATATATTAATTCAGGGGAAGACTGAAGTCTCATACACAGTGAAAATAAAGCAATTAGACAAAGGTCACGAATGGATATAAGGTAATGAGGTAGATAGTTCAAGAAATAGACATTTCACATTGACTGTATAGTCTAGTGTCTGGATTCTGGGAGATTAAGACATGACAAGAAACTGATATTGATGCCAACAGTGGCTGGTTAGTAACCATTTTAATAACTGACTGCTTTTGGTTTAAAGTTAACATTTTCAGCAAAGTTTTACTGAAGAAATTAGAAACAAAGGTGCCAGAAAAAGGGTTTGGAGGGAAAGTAGAGTGAATCTATAAGGTGTGCATTAGGTACAGAAAAAATATTTTAAATTATTTTATAGAATATGGTCTTTAAATTATGGTTACCCTTTGTGACACAGGACTAACTTTACCCCCCTGTAGTTAAACCCCGAATGCCGAGAGGTAAAAAACAAAACAAAACAAAACAAAACAAAACAAAAAAACCCCAAACATTCTCCTCACAAATGATCCTCTTGTTGTGAATCTGATACAGCTCCCTTCATAGGTCTCTGCAGGAAATGCTCTGTAGCTTCTGCCTCTCTGATCACTGGCCTGATTAATAGCGGGCTGAATTGGAAATTTAATTGGATGTGGTTACAATTATAAAGCCATGCTCTCCCTGGAGCAGCAACTCTAACTGTCGGATGGCGTCGACGGGGGAACAAGATATCAGCGAGGGAAACATGTTCTGTCACACCACCCCCACGTTATTCCAATAGACAGGGATGTGAGGTGTGTCAGATCGGTGTCGCCCACAGTGGAGCCGTTAAAACACCCAGACTGCTCTGATGGTGGCAGCCATTGACCTCTGTGATGGTCTCCGTTGAATGGCCAATTTATCACAAACGGCCGTTGTGGGAGTTCGATTTCAACGACTTTTGCACATTTGGTGCCAGGTTTTACTACAGGTGACTTTGGTGGTTGTTGAGGTGGAAATTCCTACAATATGGCAGCATGCAGAAACGACACCTTTCTTCATTTTTACTTCTCCAGAGAAAGCTGATGGGACACAGAATGCTCCTCTTCCAGCGCAGTGAAACACATCACACCCGGGACTGCACAGCACAACCAAGAGTTTTATAGTGAGCCACTGAGCAGCTCCAGTGGAGCAGTTATGTGCTGTCCCCGTGCTCACAGGGAGCCTCAGCAGTAACCAATATGCTAAGCAGGGCTTGTGCAGACATGCATCCCTCTCTGCATCATTTTCTCTCCCTCAACATTTCTTCAGCAAGTCTACTTTGAGTATATTTGATCCATCCACTCTAATTTTCCAACCAATAAACCCTCTCAGAAATCACCCCCTCACTTGCTCACATGCCCCCTCTCTGCAGTTGCAACCCCCCTAAGGCCACCGGAGGTTGAGGGAGCCCTCTTTTGGTTGGAGTCAGTATTGCACCATCACTACTACCACAGTCAAATCTCATCGCTGAAATGAAAAGGGCTCTGTCACAACCCAGGGATCATTCCACCCAGTTATGCGTGCTGTTAGTCCATCATACATTATAATCTCTGACATATGTAAGATCCGTGTCATGTTTTTTCCATAAGCCAAAAAACTTAAAGAGGATGAATTTGAAGCTTCCCTCGTCTATAAGCTGCTTTTCGTGGCAGTCTGCAGCAGCAACCACCATTGACAAATGAAAATGGAGCAATTATCAGATTGAGGCCAAGAAGCAGTGACTGGAAACTATTGTCCATGTTCAGCTGTCGACCTCTGGTTTGTATTATGTATATTACACTGAAAGGGCTTCAAGGAATTTATAGAAGTTCCTCATATTGTAACTTTATTAACCTCATAATGAATTTTTCAATCTTGGTGTACACACATTTTTGTCTTGTTTATTGGCACCTTGTTGATTTTGATGTTAATATATAATTTTAAAGTATAAAATCAGAATAATCAGAAGTCTGTAAAGCCAGTCATATCTGGACTGAGTTAAGGGCCAGACGCTGAAGCATGCATTGAGGTAGGGCTGCAACTAATCAGTTTCTAGTGACTAGTCAGTAATTGTTCAGTGTATACAGTGTCTGAAAATAAGGACAAATGCCCATCACATGTTCCCTGAGCTCAGTGTAGGTGCTCCAATTGCCAATTTTTGTATGAACAATAGTTAAAGAACCCAAAGGCAGTCAGCTCCTAATAATGTGAGACAGAGAAAAGCTGCAAATCCCCACAAGAAGCTGGAGCCTCTGAATATTTGGCATCGTTATTGGATAAATTACCTAAAATGATTGATTGATTATTGAAATTGTTGTTAATTAATTTTCAGTGAGCATATATGATCAATTATTTCACTAATTATTTCAGCATTACTTTCTGTTTTTCTACAGTCACATCCGGGATCAACTGAAACATAAATTCATTCAAGAGTCCTTACACCTACAGTATACCAGCCATCATTAAGAATGTGGAAAAATACACCCTCAAAGTTATCTCCAATCAGATACAATTGATTTTAGTGTAACTGTTTGTTCTAAAATTTTGAATTTTTTACAGTAATCCCAAACCACTGAGGTTGGGAGACACACGCTTTGATCCTTCCTGCTTTATATTATGTTTACATGGCAGGGGCTCTTCCTCCATATGGGCAGAGAGAAAAGCTTCTATGTCAGTAAGCACGACATGAGGCTGAAGCAACAGTGTGAGTTTGTGTGTGTTGCAGTGTTTACATGCACGTGGATGCATGTGTGCACATACTGTATGTGTGCATATGCATTATCAAGTGACTTCTCTGACCAGGCTCATGCCATGTGTGTTGATCTCTCTCTTTCTCTCTCTAGATCCCCTTCTGTACTCTCTCTCCTATCCTCGATGAATGTCTCTCTGTCTCACCCCTGCCCTCCCTCCCCCCATCCTCACCACTTGCTCTCTGTTGACATGCCAAGCTGATAAAGAGAACGTTTCATTTCATGCCCGGCAACGGCACCATGACTGCTCTGCATGAGCAGGCCGTCCGTCAGAGCGTACAACAGGCGAGGAGGATCCTCGAGCAGCCACTGCTGCAAAGCACAAAGTGAGATACAAAACAAATGGGCCAAAACAAAGAGAGAGAGAGAGAGAGAGAGAGAGAGAGAGAGAGAGCAGGAACCAAACATATGTGTGTGTTGGAAAGTCATGTCCTATTTAAGTGACTATTATTAGAGCGGGTCACCATCTGCAAGTCTAGATAAAGCAAAGAGGGGGGGGGGGGGTGGTGACTCTGGAAGATTATGCTCAAAAACAAACAAACATATTAGCACATGCTAATGCTAGCCTGTTAGTAGACAAGCTGAAATCAACCATATGTCTACAATGTCTTTTCAGAGACAGCAGCAACTGTTGCACAGGGCATTTATCCTTCATATAACCAGACATTAAACTTTATGAAAATTTCTTCTTGGAGATTTTACCGAGCCATTTGGGCTTCCTCAATCTTTTAGGTGTTCAAAATTGGACAATTCAACAACAGTCACAGATAACAGTGTCTTTCATTAGATCCTCCCAGTCTTGGTAAAACTTTATGGCCACAGTTTGTAACATAGGCTCTCAATTAAAATGTGAAGTTTCAGTGAAATAACCCTGATAACATCACTACGACATCGTCGTGACAAGTAACTTGAACTTCATGCGCAAAATCAGTGGATGTCCTTTAAAACTACTATCTATGGGAAAACAAAAGAGAAAACAGTATGTTAAGGACTCAAAACAACTTTGTAAAAAAATGTATTTCAAACTATAGGATTCTTTTTTTTTTAAATCTCTCTTTGAATTGGAAACCCAATCAGGAAGTTTACCTTCACATTCACTTTTCATCTATTCTGAATTACTCCTCATATAAATAATTATAATTAATAATTATAATTCATTGCCTCTGTGCATGGAGTCAGAGGGCAGCAGCAGTTGAGCAGCGCTGCATTAAAAAGTGAGACCTCTGCAGTCGCTCCAGTGTGCAGCTAATCGGAGTGGGTATGTTGTTCTCAGAGCTAATGTCACCTTGCTATGAAGGCACATATTGCGCAGTGTGAGAGCAACTGCTTTTCAGCCCACACAAACAAAACAGATGTTGTGGGTGTCAGGGGTCGGTGTGCAAGCTGCACAGGCCTTAATCAACTATTTAAACAGCTGAGAGCTAATGACGTCATTACAAACACAGATTTACAGGCACTTTCAACTCCCTCTGGTGTGACTGGACACATTTTCATTTGTCTCATTATTTTTGTTGTATGATATTTTATCTCTATGTCATGCACACAGAGTGTTGACTTATCTTTGTAGTGTGTTTATGTTTATGTCTGTTGTCATACAGTGCATCTTATCTGCTGTGTGACTTCTTGTTAAGTTTGTGTCACTTACATTGTGTGACAAAGATTACGATTTTGTAACCCTAGTTCTATAAGCACAGGTGGAGCCCTCTACTGGACTCTATGGGTAATACTCTCCTCCAATCACACGCACACAATTGCACACTGAAATTTGCATGTATGTAGCCGGCCAATCAGGACGCGCCTACCGATTACGTGTGTCTCACACAGTATATAAGGCAATGCTGCCGCTCTCATCCTGAAACCACTTCAGTGGTACCTGTAGGAGTGGCAGGGTCTATAGTTAGAGGGCTCCGCCTGTGCTTATAGAACTATGGTTACAATATCGTAACCTTTGTACTTTCTCACACCGATGAATGTTCGCCCTGCCGCAACATGTCATCAGACTGCCTCACTGAGCCCAAACGGCTATAGGTTAGTCGCTGCGGCCCTCCTACTACTTTATAATCCAAGCCGCTTGAGCAGAGCAGTAGGGGGCCCAACCCAGCCCAGTTAACATGAACATGAAACTGGGTGTGGGGGCAGTATTCCACAGCTGACACTCACACCACCTTTTCACAAGTCCTGAGTTGCTCCTATAAGCACAGACCCTGAAAAGGAGCCCGTCATGTCCAAGAGATAGAACCTAATAAACGGACAAGGTGAAGACCAAGACGCTGTCGTGCATATGTCCTCGACACTCGCCCCACTGAATAAAGCCGTTGACGCTGCTATACCATGTGTGGAATGTGCTCGGATCACGGTGGAGGGGTCCTTACCTACCTGCCTGTAGGCTTGGGAGATGCACTCACAAAGCCAACTAGCTAGATGCTTCTTTACCAGTCACTCCCTCTCCATAGCACACAAACAGCTGTTCAGTGCGCCGAATGGGGGCCGTGCGTTCAACACAACATGCCAACGCATGTACTGGGCACCTGCCTCCCTGACATTCCTATGGGGTGGAAGACAAAATGCCTCTAGCTGAATAGTTCTCGACCTAAATGAACTCCTTATGTTCTAGGGAACAATGGAGTGGCTCGGTTTGAGAGTAGCACCACTGTGGTCACCACGAATCAGCAAACAGCTGGGGTGAACCGACAGGTTTACCCCAGCACAAACAGTAAAGCTGTCTTGAATGACAACACCTTCAGAGAGGATTCTCCAGAGGCTCATAGGAATAACTCACCAAGGCCTAGTTCCCACTGGGGGGCGGAGACACGCATCACCAGGCATTGTCTCCTAACCTCCTGTAAGAAACGTTTCTGTCGCCAAAACCCTCATGACAGGAGGAAATAGCTGATGCATACACTTTAACAGTGGCATGAGACAGCCCCTTTTCCACCAGATACTGTAGAAAGCAGAGAACCTCTCCCACTGCACATGTCAGGGCTCTAGTCTCCTTTCCTCGCACCAGAGTTGGAATCCCGACCACTTTGCTTTGTAGCAAGCAATGGTGGATCCTGCTCTCGCCGCCTGAATAGTCTGCACCACCTGTGCGGACAGTCCAGCCTGCATCTGCCTGTCAGCCTGGAGAGGAAGGCCCAACATGGACAGCATGCCCACCTCCTGGGACAGGGCCCCCCAGACTTGGGGGATGGACCAGGGCTGGGCCGCCAACATCTGGGTCATCTTTGTGTACCACGGCAACGAATGGCGGTCCGTGGCTATCTGGATGACCAACAGCCGCTCTTGTCTAACTCTCTCCAGCAGAGGGGGAATGAGACGAAGAGGAGGAAAGGTGTAAAACAGCGTCCTCGGCCAGTGAGCAGATTTGCTGTTGCTGAAGTGAGAAGGAGGAGAGCGGCAGCAAAGGCTGCCTAATATACTGTGTTAGACACAGGTAATTGGTAGACATGTCCTGATTGGCCGGCTACGTACATGCAAATTTCAGCAGGTGATTGCGTGCGTGTGATTGGAGGAGAGTATTACCCATGGAGCCCAGTAGAGGGCGGAGCCTGTGTGAGACAGAACTCTCCTGTGTTGTATCTCCACCCATTAACTAGGTCAACTCCTTCAACACCCATTGTTCTCTGTAAAATATGTGTCTGATTCATCCAGTAGGGACATTTTACCCACATATACACATATAAAAAACGAAATAGCAAATTAGAAGAAGAGAATTACAGAAGGTAAACACTTGCTGTTGAAAGGCGCCTTGAATAAAAGCATCCATCCACTTGTATATACAACATTAGATAAACCATGCTGTCTGTAAACAAAAATGTGTTGCATCTCAACAATTAAATGTGCCAATTATTCTTATTATTTCTATGAAGGAGACATATGAATGTAGCCAAAGGTGAGAAGTTTTTGTTTGTATTCACAAACAGAATTTGTATTTCTTTTTCTCATGTTCAGTTTTGTCATTAAATGAACATTAGCAGATTATTTGGCCACTTAGAGGCCGTGGAAACCAGTTGTAAACACAACAAGACATATTACCTTTTAAGGACACAGCTGCACACAGCTGCCTTTTTAGACATTGAGTAAACACAGAGCAACATTAGCATTCATGGAGTTGTGTTTACCTGATGGATGTAAGTGTAATAGTCACTCTACTTTTAATTCAATTTTGCACTCCACCACCTTCAACTCCCATGCTGGCATACAGTGAGTTTTTATTGTGAGCAACACCTTTTCCATTACACATTACACGTCATTTGATCCATTGTTAATATAAAAATAATGCTGCTTTAAAATAGAAACTATCTAAACCAGCAGTAATTGTGATTTTAGGGATGTTTTTTAATTCAAAGCACCTTTACAGACGTGTTTCTCTATCAATGATGCTATACATTGACGGTACTTATGAACCAACAGAACCATCCTCCTACAGTGAAAAAACAACTTCTTGAGTTCTTGTAAAATGTACAGGTACTACGATATGTGCCTTTAGTAGCTGGCTCAACCTATGTAGTAACACATTTATCTTTACTATCGAATCTACTTATTTATGCTACTACCGCTGTGTGTAAAAAAGGCCTACATTAAGGAAACATGAAAGAAGAAATGAGCTGATTAGATGGATAGGTGCACGAGTCAGACTCTCACGTACAGTTTGTGCAAATATCAAACCTCCAACATATCACAACACCTTTCACTGTGCCGTTTCGTTGGAGGAAGAGTGCCAAGCTTGAAACGTGTTGCAATCCCAAGTAGCTGCTGATCCAAGCCTTTTCTGTGTTCTTCATGCCATGCACATGTTGAGCATATTAAATTGAAACTGTCACATGAAAAACATGTTATTATAATTTTGACGACCAAGAAAACACACTTGCTGCTCTCTAATTCAGTGACAATACAATAAGAGGGGTTGATTAAAGAATAAAATTACTGTGCAGTGTCACTGTCCTGACGCTGTGGTAAAACAAAATTGACCTGTCACGGCCCTAAAAGGTTTGGTTTGGTCGATCCACTGCAGTTGGCCATCCTGTTGTGTTTTTATGCAGTAACTGTAATTTAATTCTAAGTGGATCTGGTGAGACAGCCTCTGTTAAAACCCATCACTCTCAGGACCCTGAGAGAACCCCAGAACCCCAGCGTATGCCCCTCCTTCTTCTTGTCCCGCCTCAACTTTTATTGTAATTGCACCCACATCTCCTTTAAAGCACACCGCTCTGATCTGATAAGTGCTTACACAACAGCCGTGTAGGCAGAGCAGGTTGTGTTTCCCTCAGCGCCCACGAATCCCACCGCAACCTCGTGCAATTATAAAAACAGATAGAGGAGGCAGACAGACAACTGTGTGTTCCCCGAGCCTCCCATTGGCTGCGGTGACAATGATGGTGGCGGATTCCTGTCTCACTGAATGACAGAACAGTGTGGTGGCGGCGGAGGGGACATCAGAGAAGTGAGACAGACAGATAGAGAGGAAGGGAGAGGGAAAAAGAGCCTGGGGGTGTTGCAGTCAGTTTGTCAGAGAAGCTCAATGGCCACCAGAGTTCCAACCTGCGTCACTTTGAATTCCTGGTCTCGCCACATGATATCCCTCCTCCCAAACTGCCCCGCCACCCCATCCTGTTTGCCTGGAGATAGAAGATAGATGCCCTGGCTGTGAAGTAAGGCCGGCTGTAACAACATGTAGGCCCAGACAAATGATTGATTCCCTCCTAATTCCCTCAAATAGGATGTATGAGGATGATGAGGGTGGCAGGGGAGGAACGGGGGGCAGAGGAGACTGAATGGTGGTGATGGTGGTGGATTCGATGGGTGGGGGTGTAGAAGAGGAAAAGGGGCGAGAGACAATAAGTAGGCCACCCTGTGTCAGGTAAACTTTGGGCTTGTAGCTAACTGGACGTGTCAGGGCGACTAAATGTTGAGCTGTCGCCACAGAACAATGGGGTTAAAGATATGGCCTAAAAATCTTATGCTAGCATCGCATAGAGAGAGACATGAGGATAGAGTGGAGGATAGGGAGTGGAGGATAGGGAGTGGGGGGGAGGGACCATGAGTCATCCAGTGAATTCCTGTATTTGACTTTTTGCACGTCTGAGTTGGGAAATACAAGTTACTAATTTTGTAACCTAATTTTGAAAGTTAAAACACAACCACTGGAGAGTTGGTCTTCAGCCAACAATGCTGTAGGTGGCTAAATATAACATGAACAGAAAAATAGATACTGGGTTTAGATACTCCAATAGCATACATGGTAAATTCAACATAATGTGCATTTTCGCAGGATTCATTCATTCATTCATTCATTCATCAGTTCAACCAGAATCATGTCATACTGACCCCTCTGTTGCTCTGAATTTCTCTTTTTATCAGAAATATTGTTTCACCAATTTATTCCACTTAGCCTTTTTTTTGATTGCTGTTAAGCTACTGTCAATGAAACACTTTCTCCAGATGTTTCACATTAAAACCTACCAGGAAACGGAGGCATTCAGGCCTTTGAGCCACTAGAAGGCTTTCAATGTGACACATCGGTGCGGGAAATGTTGAAAAAAAAAACTTAAAGAATTTAATTGTAATTAATTAGTGAATGAAAACAGTATTTCTGTTAGAAAAGTGAAACTCAGAGCAGCAAAGTAGTGAGTACGATATGTCTCTGTTGTTGTACTAATGGAATTAATGCTGTGAAAACGATTTTATTGCCAATTTTGTTTTATTCTGTTCTAATTTAAAATATTTTAATATTTGTTAACACATTTTCTGTGTGTGTAGTGTGGACGGGGCTACAACTATGCAATCCTGTGTTGTATAATGACAATAAAACATCAAACCTTTAATTCAAGGTTTAAAAAATGTACATGTTGAAAGAGCAGTATGTACATCAACAGCACATTAAAGCTTCTTGCTGAAACATGATAAAATATACTTTTGAGATGAGGCTATACTGTTTGAGAATTTCCAATAGCAGCATTAGCAGAGGATAATTTATGTCTTGCTGTTTTCCAGCATACACATGCATCAGATGTTTAGTGAATGCAGTATTAGATTTCTTCAGCATACAGATAGATAGATAGATATCATTTCAGCCATTACCATCTGTGTCAATACGGGATTAATAATTTAGTCCAAAAAATTATACAAAATAGTACAAATTGGCCATTCTGAGAATTCAAGGGGGTGTCTTCAAATTGTTTGTTTCAACAGCGAAAATATTCAATATACAATGATATTAAACTGAGAGAGCAGCAAATCTTCATATTTGAGAAGCTGAATGTTAAATAATGAATGAGTTAAATAATTGATTATGAAAATAATTTTTTGTCAATCAATTGATTGACCAACTAATCATTTCAGCATTAATCCACTACAGTATTTGTATGTTCGTCTTCCTTCCAGTCAGCAGTTTCAAGCTGTTCTAAAATTCAATTCAATTCAATTCAATAAGGCTTTATTGGCATGAAAGTTTTGAGAACAATGTTGCCAAAGCATCTAAATATAATTTGTCCAAATATCTGTACAGCACAAAATAATAATATGAACATTAACACAACATTAAGCTTGATATATATTAATTATATATATACAGTATAGCCTGTCCTATGCATGTATTTGTGTGTGTGTGTGTGTGTGTGTGTGTGTGTGTGTGTGTGTGTCATGTAAACGTACGGGACAAACAACAGTGATCCAGAGCTCCTCCACAGAGACCGGGCATCTGCCTTCGTTAATCAGCGGTCCCCTCCCCCTCCCTGAGTATGAAATGGAATAATGAGTCAATTAATGTGCTAAAACGGCAATGAGAGATAGGAGAGAGAGAGAGAGAGAGAGAGAGAGAGAGGAGAGAGAGAGAGAGAGAGAGAGACAGAGAGAGAGACAGATAGGGGAGGGAAGCTGGAAAAGAAAGTGACAAGAGAGACAGGAACACCATGTGAAAGGGAAGGAATTGAAAGGGAAACAGTATACAGAAGAAATAGGGTTTTGTGCCACTTCATTGATAATTGACTGTTTGTGTATGTGTGTGTGTGTGTGTGCAGTGCAGTGCTTTGGTTTTTTTTTTTTATCACATCCACAGAGCCACACAGCAGCATCCATGCATGACTGATGGTCTCGGCTGACACTCGCCTAGCCAGGCCTGTCTGTCTTAAGTGAGGAACCCCCAGGTTTAATTGCAAAGGGCACATTGGAAATGAATCATGAGAGAAATGGGAGAGAGAGGTAGAGAGAGAAAGGGTGTGTGTTAGACGGTGAAAATACAGTGACTAGGAACAAACACACTTGTATAAGACTCACAGCTTTAAGTTAACCAGCTCTGCAGTGTTTATTTCAGCACTTTGAGTCATCTATAAAACTGCATTTTAATCAGTGTTATCTTAAAAGGCTCAAATGTCTCGTGTTTGAATAACATATTTAATGTAAATCCATTGCATGTACTTCACAGTAGGTCATATAATTAGTGCTCCTTTATGCATTTAATCTGTATCCATCTTACATTAGCACTGCTTAACTTTGCCGATGGTAAAATGTGTATATGTAATTTTTTGGATTTTGTCTCAAATTGAGACAGCTGACGGTTGATTCATTTCTGTGCTGCATGTACTGTTCCAGTAATAGATAGAAAAAAAGTCTACAGCCACTCCAGCCCCTAGGTTGTACTTTGAGGTGTAAGCTAACATGCTCAAAATAGCCGTGCTAACATGCTGATGTTTAGCAGGTAGGCTAACGCTTACCATTTCACAATCTTAGTTTAGCATGTTAGCATACTAACATGTGTTAATCAGCACTAAACACAAAATATAGCTGAAGCTGGGATGGGAATACCATTTATTTTGGTCATGAGTCTAAAACATTGACAAGACAAATTGATGACAAATGATCAAAAGTCACAGGATCACCAAAGTTATTCATCCTCTGGGCAACATGGTGATCTATCACATTTCATTGCAATCCACCCAATGGTTGTTGAGCAATTTCACTCAAAACTAAAAATATCAACCTGTTGGTGGAAAGGTCAGAAGTTTAGGAAAGTCCTTCATCCTCTGGGGGACATGAAGACACTGTTAGACATTTCTATCCCTACAGCCATGCCACAAGTGTGGCTATTAACAGTAATTTATTGATATGACGATGGTGTTGGTATTAGACTTTTTTGTTTACAGTTGAATAATTGTATAATCTGAAGGCTACAGTATGGTATGCTAACAGCTGCAGTACTTTCATAAGGATTTTGTCTTAAAATAGTTTGCATCACACTGCTCTACAGTGTTGAGTATAAGATATAAGATATGAACACACGCTTACATTTTAGCATTAGTGTTTAGTGGAAGGCGGTGTGTTGATACACACTGATCAGCCATAACATTAAAACCATCTGCCTAATATTGTGTAAGTCCCCCTTGTGCCACCAAAACAGCTCTGACCCGTTGATGCATGGACTCCAAATGACCTCTGAAGGTGTCCTCTGGTATCTGGCACCAAGATGTTAGCAGCAATGGTCTGTAACAATGTTTAGGTAGGTGGTGCCCATGACCCTGTTGCAGATCACCGGTTGTCCTTCCTTGGACCACTTTTGGTAGGTACTGACAGGTACTGACCACAGACCTGCCATCATCTAGCCATCACAATTTGGCCCTTATCAAAGTTGCTCAGATCCTTACGTTTGCCCATTTTTCCTGCTTCCAACACATCAACTTCAAGAACTGACTGTTCACTTACTGCCTGTTATATATCCCCTTAACAGGTGCCATTTTAACGAGATAATCAATGTTAGTCACATCACCTGTCAGCGGTTTAATGTTTTGGCTGATCGGTGTATATTCAGCTGGACAAACTGGACTGTCGCTGTGCCTGGCCAAGAAACCACAACATGTTGTTTTAAGATTTTGGTTCTTCTCATCTAACTCTCTGCAAAAGCAAATAGGTGTATTCCCAAAAATGTAAAAAAAAAAAATTAATTTGAAGAAATCTGAACCTATCCTCTAAACCAGTGGTTCCTAACCTGGGGGTCGCTGGATTAATCTAAGGGGTTGTGAGATGATTTGCTTTTTTCTGTTGTCCTATGCTGCCCTATTTTTGACAGACAAAATTTGTTTTTCAAGTTTTCCTCTAAGTTTCGCACAGTAAAACTATTCTCCTGCTGTGAACCACAGAATAACAGAGATTATCTGTGTTTTCAAATGCAGCACAACCACTACCCGCTATCTTTTAAAGCTGAAAAACATATATTATTGAGTTTAAGTATGATACGACAAGACAGCACCAGCGTATGCACGCAGCATTAAGAGATGCTGGTATTACAAATTGGCTGTGAGTGTAATTACCCCTGTTGCTAATTGTCCCCAGTGAAAGTGGCACTGCCCGTGCCATTACAATCCGCAACCACTTCAACCTCGCTGATCAATTATTTCCACTCTTGAATAATTAATAACAGCTTAATTGTCTACATTGCTGGTGAAGAGTCAGGGCCTCATTTATGTTGGTGACGGCATTGCGCTCTCTGCAGGAGGATTCCTTGGTCATACTTCTGTTGTACATGATCTTTCTTTGTCACTTTCTGAGTCCTTGTTTTTCATTACGGCTAAACACACAAACGGAAATGGAGAGTGTTCACATGGTTATAATCCACAGCCACAGTGACCTGACTGATCAATTATTCAAAGCCATTTGCCTTTGAATCAGTCCCTGACACACTGCATGGACGACAGGAGCTTGTACAGCTACTAGGAGAACACCAGGGGGTCCGGGCCCCAGCGGAGCTTCAGGTTCAGATGCCTGCACATTTACTTTCAGCCTGTCACTCGGAATCACTGACGACCTTTAATGCCCCCCCCACCCCACCCCCCGCCAACCCATCCCTTCCAAGGCTAAAGTAAATTAGCATGTGTCTCTGAGGAGCTCCTTTACAAGGCGAGGGGTCTTTTAAAATACAGCGTGTCTTACGAACGTGTGATTGTAAAATGGAAGTAGAGTCGCTGTAGCGTTCAAAGTGATTCAGGAAGAACAGGCAGTCGGGTGGTGATAGCTACAACACTGCAGGGTGGAGGATCATGACAGGTTAAGAGCGGGAGGCACCTGAAGGCAACATCAACAAGAAACACTTCATATAGCAATATATATCTGTGCAGTAGAAATGGCACTGTGTGTTTATCCTGAATACATTTTGTCGAAATAAGGTTCAGTTCCTCTAACAGCTATAAGACAATAGTGATTAAATCAATAGCCAGTTTGTGAAATTTTTACATTTGCTGTCAATTTGTGATATTTTGCTGCACAGGAAGTGATGCATGCTTTGTACATTTCATTGACACAGAACAAGAATTGGACTAAAACAAACAAGACCCGGATAGAGCATAGTATTTCCATCATTGGTAAATGTCAAATTGGTAAATTCTGTAAAATATTTGTTCATAATTTCACAAATCTGACGTGAGACTTTCTGGTTGGACTTTCAGTCTACGTATGTGCTGTTTGTGTGCTGGACAGCGGCTTACTACCTTTCTGCCTGAAAAGGATTTAAAAAAAAGATTTAAAAAACTTGAATGTCCCAGAGGGGCAATTTGCTTCACAGACAATAGTCCAACACAAATACATACAATACATCATACACAACACAACACAAGATCCATATCTACTACACTGTCCCCATGAATCATGTGAAAAAGAAAGAAAGACGCGATGACATCTGGGGTTATAGTTTGTTTAAGAAACCAATAGCAGATGGAACAAAGGACAATCTGTATCTATTAGTGCTACCTTTGGGGAGACTAAACCTCCACCCTGATGGAAACATCTGGAACTCAACATGTAAAGAACGTTGAGGGTCCAGAACAATAGTCTGTGCCTTTGAGATGAGCCTCACTTCATACAGGTGCCGAAGATCATTAAGAGTAGCACAAGTAATCTTGCGGCACAGCTCAGCCTGAGAAAGTACAGACTCAATAAACAAGAATAAAACATTTTCATCAGTGTCCACATTAAAACTTCGCAACTTCCTTAAAAAGAACAACCGTTGATTTGCCTTTTTACATATATCATCTGTATTTGCATCAAATTTAAGCTTCTCATCTAGGATAGTAACCAAATACATATATTATTATACATACAATATATTGCTGCACTGCTGCCATTGGCTCATCCTTACTCACAAACGGTGCAGGGGCAGGGGGAAGGGGCCTCCTCCGAAAATCAATCATTTCTTTGGTCTTAGCCACATTTATTTGGAGGAGAGACTGATCACACCAGTTAACAAATTCATCAAGCACTGGGCCACAGTCTTGCTCCACACTCTGCAGAAGACTCACGTTCACAGAGTCATTGGAATACTTAAGGACAAATCTTGATACATGATTGCTCTGACACTCATTTGTATATCAAAGCGGTGAAAGCACACAGCCCTGAGGGGATCCAGTGGAAGATGAGAGTTTACGGGACAGGGTTCCATTAACCTGGACCCTCTGAGATCTGCTCGTTAAGAAGTCAGTGAGCCAACATGCTGTACTAAACTCCATTTTAAAATTAGATAAGAGCCTGTGTAGCAGAAGAAAAGTCAATAAAAAGCGACACCCTCCAGGTGCTTCAGCATAAGATTTAACAGTGTAGCTGTAGCGTCCTCCACTCCCCTCCTTGCCCTGTAGGCAAACTGTAAGGGGTCCAACATGTCATCCACTGTGTGTAAAATTTCAGATTTAACAGTATGTTCAAATATTTTCATAACAAGGGACGTAAGGGCCACAGGGCGACAATCATTCAGCGCCTTAGGAGACATAACCTTTTCCACTGGCGCCACAATAGATACCTTCCACATGCTAGGAACTAAATAATGAACGAAAGTGAAATAAAAATAAAATGTGAATAAAGTCACGTTATACACACTTTTATCCAAAGTGATATATTTTCACATATACACATACAGCAGCCCAGTATCACTAGAAATTAAGTCTATATTGGTTGATTCCACACTTCACAATTTTACATTTAATACCAACGTTCAGTGGTAATGCAGAGAGTAGTGTGACAGTAAGGGTGTGGGGGCAGCTGATGGATGTGTAGTGCATCTGACTTTTATGCAACTGGAGTTCGTGTCCTGTCACAGACTTGCAATCAATTTGCCTTTTAATGAACCATAACCACAATCTTTCACAAAGTATCCATACCATAGTTATCAAGTGCACATATATAACATGTAAAGAAATATATATGTTGGCACTGGACATAAAGAAATACTGTCACTGAACGTAATCCGGGACTTTATAGAATCATCCAATATCAACTTTCTTGTCTGGTGAAAAGGTTTAGTGTGAAAGGGGTTTAGTGTCTTGCACAAGGACATTTTGAGAAGGAGATTAAACCAACAACCCCATGAATATCAGACAGCTGTATGATACTTGCGGTTCTCTGTTTACAATGTTTTTATTATGACTCTTTCATGTTTGTTTAAATAAATATTATTATTATTAAGCTTTTTTTTTATTCAGGATATCTCATTGACATCAAAATCTTTTTGCAAGAGAGACCTGAGAACAGGTTACATACACACAGGCTCACAATAAGATGGTTCATTCACATCACAATCATCATTATACACACTCACACACACACTCTCTAATGCTTTGGCCACACAGACAACACTTGTTAGTCTGATGAATTAAATGTTTGTTTAATAATAAGAAGTTAAAAATGACACCTGTCTTATGTCTTAACTGTCTGTCCCTCACCTTGAAGAAATAACTCAGCAGCTACTAGTTAGATTTTAATTTTTTACTACTCAGTTTACTGTTTAAAATTTCAGCATGGTAGATGTTACAGAAACACATCACTGCCCACACTCTTTCGCTCTTTATCTACTCCTTAAATGATGCTTTCTGTGTCATTTCCTTCATTGCATTAAAACAGACAAAGTAGTGAACTGTCAAAGACAGAGAGGCCTTGAAAGCACATTTCCTTGTCCAGATGTTGGTGACATCTCCCCAGCCATTCAAGCCTCACACAGACAGACTAAGTCGCCAAGAGACCGCAGTCAGAAGGGAAATTACATGAGGAATAAGAGCCAGTTTGTGTGCTGTTCCATGCTGGCTTAAGGGAACAGTGGGGAGGGCCCTTTAATAGACAGTGCGAGAGGTGGTGCGATGGCACTGGATCCATGGCAGCTGTTTCCTTCAATGTTTCATGCTCATAGCCACAGCTGCTCTCCAAATGAGAGTTAATATTGCAGGGGGGCTGTCCACCCTGGGTCGAGCCGTGTCGCATGGTCTGAATGTCAAACTCCGCCCAGCAGGGTGACACCGGCTCAATGGACACACTGTGCCCCCCCCCCCCCCCCCTTGCCCTCTCTTCCCTGTTGATGTGTCTTTCTGCCTCATTGGATCTTTTTCCCCCAACTGGACAAGGGTGAAATCTGTATTTTTCATGGGCACGCCAATGTGGTTTCAGCTTTAAATGAAAAATAAATGAGGAAATAAAAGATGGTTATCTAGTTGTAGCCGGGAGAACTCTGTGTTGACATTGGGATTCCTCTGGTATGTGTTTTTGAAGGCTATCACTGAAACTAATGCTTCACTCTTAAGCTAGACATAGGGGGATACAAGCTACTCAGAATGCATTTAGACCATCACATGAAATTAAAACACTCATGAAATACTTGTAGTGTTTGCAGCTGTTTAAGGAAGGAAACTTGGACACTTTATTTCTGTAATAAATCTTCCAATATATTATAGTATAAGTAAGGAAAAAAACAGTTTAATTTCAGACTACATACAGTAGCTGTGCTCAGGTAGGAGGATTCAGAGATGGGTGACCTTGACTGTCCAATATCCAATAACTACCAAACATATGGGTCTCCAGCATATGACATGACAACATATTACCTTTTGCTATGTACAAAGTAAGATATTTTCATCCCAATTGCAGTACAATATTATTAACTTATACAATCACACCTGCCTGGTTTAGTTCAGTTGAATCGAACCCTGGAGCTGTTCTCCAGACGTTGCCTTAAAGTGTGTTCATATGTGCCATTCTGCTCGCATATTTCGGCTTGGTATACGTCCAAAACAATGACCGCAATTATGAAGAATTGCCAGTTCTGCCAATGATCTATTTTTGATAGCTATCATGGAAGAAAAACAAACTCTCCTTTCTCTGCCCGCCAACCCAACAAGATATTCTGACCAATGAACGGCGTGACAGCCCCCACATGGCTTTTCTTAATACATTTTGGTTTGCTTGAAATTTTACTGCGTGAAACCGAACCGAACCGAAGCGAAGGGAAAATCCAACAATGTAGCAGCTCATCAACTGATTCGGACCAGAGCAAACAAACTATAAGTGTGAAAATGCCCTCAGAGAAAGATCATGATCGTGTTTAGAAGAAACCAACGCTGACTGTAGTTTAGAGACCAGATGCAATTTATATATTATAATATTTACATAAAAACTATCATCTTTTGAATAGATTATTACAGTTTCATACCTCCCTGAGGTGTTTGAGGCATTTTTAATATGAGTTAGCTTTTATTTGGGATATAAGTGGAATAAATGCCTCCACATAAACACAGCTAGTCATATGCTCTTCCCATAGACCTACACATGACCTGTACGCCACAGTAGACCTCTGTTTTCTCTGTGCTGATAATATCCATAGTGATAGATGTAGAGTTCCTCTCGACTCTCTGTTGTGTCTCACTGCGACGTTGAGCAGGGATCCCTTTGGACTGCCACACACACAGTGGTGGCAGCGATGAGCATGATTTGAAGTGTCCTGTCTGCAGCGATGCAGCTGCATAAAGGAAACAGCTGCTGAAATATCACAGGCGGCCCCCCCGTGTCTCCCAGTATCTATCACACACACACTGTGACCAGCTCAGCCTGGAGAGAGAGGACACAACAAAGACATCTGCAAGATGGCCTCGGACACACAACCCCACTGATGTGTGCACTGCTGTGATGTCGTCTTCGCTGGGTGGATGATGAGCGCTCCGCTGTGATGTGCTCTTCTCCGGGCTTCATCCCACTCCTGCTGTTTCCTTTTTGAGCGGACTGACACGCAAACAGGAAATGATGGTCAGAGTCTTTGTTTGAAGCAAAAAGAGGCATTTCTGATGCTGCGTCTTTGTTAAGTTCAAGCATGATGCAGGCCTTCAACGGTCACTCTGAATCCTATCTTATACTCTAAGTTTCAGTCTTTTTAGATATGTTTTGGCGCTTTTGCCTTTATTATTTGAAAGTGACGGTCAAGATACAGACAGCAAATGCAGGGAGGGAGAGGATGACATGCAACAAAGGTCCCTCGGCTACCATGATGCCCCTCTCTGCCTGTTTCTTAGTGCCTCTGATGGTATTCTAGACCTCCTGAAGATGTCACTGCAGTTCATTTGTGTTTACATCTTGAGTCTGCGTGCGACTCTTTTAAATCTTTGAGGTAAATCTTGACCACACGGTGTGCAGCAAAAAGCAGACGGTCAAAGACAGGTTCTGACAAAAATGGCGTCCATCTTTAGTAGATAGAAAACGAATACACATCTGTCAGTTGTGGATGTGGACAATCAGGAAGTCATTACATTTACTTTAGTAATAATAAATCTCAAAATTTTATGTTGTAGCATCACACTCACTGAACATTACTCCTGATAAAAGTGTCAGCTACAGTCAGTATAAATGGCACCAGTGTCCTGATAGCAGCAGACCTTTTGAAAATAGTTTGAGCTGAGTGTAGGGCCATGTTTCCCCAAGCATCCAATCCATAACGATTTCTTATTTCAAATCATTATTTAAAAAATAAACAGTAATTCCTTTGTCATTCATTCATCGTCACAAAATATAATATAAAATATAAAACAATTATATTCACACAGGATAAAAAAAATTGGTTTATTATTCAAGATTATTTCAAGATTTTAAATCTTTCAGCAGCCTGCAGAAATGCAGACGATCCTGCACATGTAAATCAGTCTATATGATCATATGATCAGTCAGCTGTCAGGTTAAAAGATCTGTCTTGAGAATTTACTGAGCAGTAGTTATTGTCTTAGCATCCCTCTTAGTCCCTGGTCATTCTGAGTTTTTTTATTACACATTTTGTTCTTAATGTGTTTACTCTATCGTGCTAATATGGCTAATTTAGGTAGCATTAGGTTGTTATAATCAACAACAACATGATTAAACTTGAAAAACTAGATGCATTTAGTTGGAAGTTATATACTTGATAAGCTGGCAAATAACTAACCAAGACATCACGAGACATTTCATAAGGCATGTTTTTACTTTAAATACTATTAATTAATTAATTAACTAATTCATTAATATCATTTAGGAAAGCACAATAGATTAATTACACATAGTCTGTGCCTGGGTAGAGGATTTTTTGTTTTTCACTCTCTTTCTTTGTGCAATTTACTAACCATTTTGTCTTGATATTGAAGATGCATGCTGGCTTTATAGATTTTCTATTTGGAAGCAGATATGGTTGATTCATGCTGACTGATAAGCGATTATCAGTTGCTTTGTTAATTTTTTGTGAGAAAGAGATGAATAATAAAAAGGGAAAAAGGTTGTTATATTAAAGTTCACATCTTTAGGATATTCTCACCTCAGATGGAAACATCTCATTAGTTTGTAGCTAAACCTGTGTGTCAAATTGTTCTATGTGTTAAAAATAAAACATGTTTACTTAAAAACTGTTAACTGTCAAAGGAAAGAGACGAGAAAACCAGTATGACAGCCCTCAGTTTTATTTAACCTCACATATGTACAACTGGTGTCATTAAAGCACTATAAAAAGCAGTGTGGAAGCTAATATAAAAATTTCAGGTTATGAAATATTTTTTATGGTTATGTAGGATTTGTAAATGTTTTATGAGGTGGGAAATGCATTGAATAAGTTTGCTAAACCACAACACAAAATATGATTTGGTGAGAAACACTAAATGTAAACGAAACCATATTTGATTACAATGAAAACTCCACAGGGTTCCTTTAATGATACACTGCTTATCTGGTTGATGAAAATTATGAACCCAAAGGAATGAGAATAATAAAAAAAAGAGAATATATCATCAAACATCTGGTGACTGTCAGTTAATGATCCATGTTCCATTGTACTGTACTGCATCACAGACCAGATATAACAGAGATTATATTTCTTCTGGAAACACTTGAGGTTTTCTTTTTACCTCATCGGCTGTCAAATTCTCAGTGGGGGTTTTAGGTTCCTGGAGTCTTTCAGCTTTCACAATAGCATCTTATCACACTTTGAAGGGAAATGGAAATCTCTGCCAAGTTATTTTCTCATAGACGTCCCATACACCCCCACACCTGTTGCCTTCCAGCTCCTTGGGGGATGTGCCATACTGCTGACAATTACAAGACAAAGAAAAATGTTAATGGCATATGGATCCTATTTGAGCAGATACGCCTGCATTTTCACTGAGGCAAAGTTGAGCTCAACCAGATGTTTAGGCAATCCAACACACTGCAAGGTGGAGTGTGTTATTTGACAGATGACCCCATGGTCCAAGCAAGCCAACATTTTAAATCTACTAAAAAAAAGGGCTCTAATGTGGATTTCCACGCATAAAAGACCTTCTTACTTCCAGCAGGACCCTCCCTTCTCTGCCTGAGAAAGAAAGCTTAAAGTTATTGACTCTGGCTGCCCTTCATGCAGTTATCAAAGTATCTATCCTGCAGGTTCCTTAATGCTTTAGAGTAAAAAAATAATTAGTGCCAGCTAGAGCCTACTATATTTTACTATAAATTTGTTTTTATAATAATTTTATAATTCTCCTACAGAGAATTATCAGCGACTGCAGCGGAGCTTTACAGAGAGTTTCAGCTCATTGTTTATCTGTCTGGCTGCAACTTTACTGTTTTGGTTCACTCTCATAGCGGCGTTTTTGGCCACAGCAGACAGCTGTTTTCAGAGAAAAAGCTCTAAAAAGCCACTGTACACTACCTGCTCAGCACCAAATGGCAAACAGACACAGTTAGCTGTAGACTAGCTGGTGAACATAGTGGAGCATTTAGCAGCTAAAGAGCCAGATATTTCCCTCAGGAGTTGGTAGAGAGCAGAAACAGCTAAAAGAGAGTGAATATTGGACAAAGGTTCTCATGGTCGTGCTTCTTCTGCAGACAGTGGTCCACACATGCAGTTTTTATAAACTGAGACATTAAACACTGAAGTTGGGAAAACACATATCAAGGTAGTAATGCAGCTGGCAATGCTGTTACATTAACATATCTGCGACATGAGTAATTTGGTGAATTAGCCAAATTTAGCTAACCTAAGCTGATCTAGCGTTGATAATTTTGTGTTAATTGCATGAGATAATCAAATAGCTGCACATACTAACATTTATACAAAGAACCTCTCTCAAGGAGACTTTAATGGCTTAAAACAAGAACAATTTAATGTGACTGTAACCACAATTTAGAAACAAATGAATCCTCTTCCCTGCTGTTATAATGTTATGGGGAAGGGTTTATGTAAGGGATTATACCCTATGAGGTGTATATTTCACAATTTTATCTATTCAAGTGAATGACATGGAGGTAAAGAACCAAGAATATACTGTGCACTGCTTATAACATAGCTGCTCATGTAATTGAATGTAAAATAGCTGATGGATTTAACAAATTATTGTTTGTATTTTTTGTTGTAAATATAGGTCAGGTATCCTAAAATCTTCCCTGTTTGGGTGGTTACACAGACTACTGTAAATCTGTACAACACTCTCAAACATGCTTGTTCAGATTCCTGATATAACTGCTAAATTTCTGTCAAAGAAAGTCTGATCGATTAATCTACGATTAATCCACAATCTCCATCAAATGCCCAGTATAAGCCTCGTGCTCTGTATGTCTGTGTCCTAGAGAACCATTTGTCTCACGTCTGGTTATCACTCCATGCTACTTCTCACATATGGCCTTCCTCAAAGAACAAGATCTCTGCTGGAGCCAGTTTCCCATCTGGCAAAGTCATATAGAGCCTCTCAGAGCCAAGCACGCGGGGTGACGCTGAGCTATATCAACAGTGACAAAAGTATATTGAATAATTATCTTTGGAATTAATACATTAGCCCAAACTTAAGTAAATGTCAGCAGATCAGTATATCTGGGAATGAGAGGGAGAGCGCTGGAGAAATGTGAAGGACGCTGCGCTTCATTAATCATGTCTTCCAAAGTAATGTAGACAGATGAAATGATTCTTACAGAGAGCTGTCATTACAATCATTTGGTCATTTTGGATATCTAATTCACCATTCACCATCACAATCTTCTTCACTAGATGGGGGGGCAGATAATTTATCTCTATGAAGGATTCCTATTCTACGGTATATATATATATATATATACACCATCTTGTGAAACAGGCAGTTTTAACCAGTCAGACTGGTAATCCTCATAAAGCATTACCTTACCTTACCATGGGCGTCCTGTTTTTCACCTCTGATAATGTTGTCACTACTATTTTCTGTTTGTCTGTTAGATGGCAGGTACTGGTGGAAAGGAGCTAAGTACATTTATTCGAGTACTGTACTTAAGTACAGGTTTGAGGTACTTGTCTTTACCATTACCTTCCACAAAGTGGTCGCTAGTCTTTCTGGGGTCCACACAACAACTGCAACAATAAAACAAACAGCAATTTAAAATCAAAATGATCAATAAAACAGGAGAAAGCTAAACAAGCCAAATATAGAGATGTGAAAATAAGTAAAATAACTCTCAGGCAGACAAAACAAACTTAAAGACAAAAACATAATTATCGAGATAGAAACAAAAAGAAAATAAAAAATAATCAAAGCGGTTCCAAAACTGCAATAATAGTTCTCATCTGAATAGAAGTACAAAGTAGCATGAAACTTTACTTGAGTATTTCCATTTTATGCTACTTTGTACCTGACTGCATTTCAGAGGGAAATATTGTACTTTTCACTACATTTTTTACAGCTATAGGTACTAGCTACTTTTCAGATAAATATTTTATACTTAAAACATGCGATCATTTTATAAAATATGCATTATTATAGATTAGACAAGCCAACATAATAAGTTTGTTCTACCTTGGAAACACTTCAAAATGCTGCTTATATGTATATGTCAATATACACAGTACCAGTCAAAAGTTTGGACACATCTTCCCATTCACATGAATGAGAACTTGTGTCCAAACCTTTGACTGGTACTCTATACATGTATATACATATATGTGATATGGTTTATTTCAACCTGGTGTATTTCCCATAAATGTGAACACTGTGGCTCTATGGGTCATGCTAACTTTGCACTCACCAGCTCAGTTCTAGAGATTCTGGGAAACTCCTGCAGGATGACGTGCTAATGTGGGGCAAGCTGTGTGAGCAGGATAATAAATAAACAGGATGTTTTTAATGAATCATTCAAAACTTACATTGTAAGTGATGCAGTCCTGGTTTTGTGCAAAAATATACTCAAAGGTTTATCTGAAGATAGTTTGAGGCTTCAGCTGTCCAAATTATTAAAGTCTTGTTAGAACAAAATTTCCTCTTTGTGCTGTTCATAAGCACATGTGACTATTATTTTAAGAAAGACTTTGCTTCCAAAATTGTGAACCTATCATTAAGAGAGTAAGATTTTGTAAATTCTGAAAGTACATATTTTTTTATGTGAAGATAATATAAGGCTGTGGCAGTCTGAGTCCTCCAAATCTTCCAAAGTAACAGTCTTTAGTATGAAACTCTCCCCTTTTGTTTCCGCAGACAGTGTTTGCTTGTTGAGCTCCAGCAGAGGGATAGTAACACACTGCTGTGTGAAAAGTGACTGATATTTCCTCTGACATGAACATCAGTTTGTCGTGAGCTGAACTGAGTCGGGCACACCCAAACCAGACCCTGCTCACAAAAAAAGTGTGTTTACATTTTTCACCCGTATGAATAAATCACTCCCAACTCTTGATTGTGCAGCATATGTGGGGCCTAAGTTGTGTTCATCTGCCATTCCAAACATCTGTTTAGCCGCAGCCTTTGAGGAGTGCTGCTCAAAAGTGACCTAGCCTAAGCCGCTGGGACATCAGGATGAAATATACATGGCAAATATAGAAAAATAAACACACAGCTGAGTGCAGGGCGGTGGGTTATTGATGATCTTCCATCCTGTCTCTTAAGCTGCAATCTGTCTTATTTTGTTTCTCAGAACTTCTTCACATGATCATTCCAGGGTTAGAGGGTCCTACATACATTTCTGATTATGCTTTAGTATTGGCTGCGTTTAATGTTGGTATATGAATTACATTCCAGTTCGTGCATCACTTGAGATGAACTGTATACTGTCAGGACAAGAGATAAAGCATTAAGCATCCTGACAGAAAGTTCTCATCCTTTATTTTCCCAGTTTGAGACAGCGAACTCTGAGAGGAGCTGCAGGGTAGCTTTAGTCTTTTATTCCACGTGCAATCAACATTTTAAACGCAAAAAGCTGAACCACAGGCCTTGCTCTACAGTATTTTTATGTAATACTGCTTTGTGCTTTTGTTTTTCTTTGTTTTTCTTTTGTTTTTTTTGTACTTTTGTGCTTTACAGGCCTACTAGTTTTTCTTTTGTTTAGAGGGCGTCTTGTTGCTGCATTCGTGCGATATGTTGCTTGTTGTGTACTGTATGTTGCATGTTCTCGCTTTGTGTTTTGGTGAGCCAAAGGCAATTTTCCACTCTGGTGGACAATAAAGTTGTATTCTATTCTGTTATACAATGTACACGCAGCATGTTGATACACATTGTTTACAATTTACACAAGAAAAGAGGAAAGGCAAACACTCTGAAGACTCTGTGCCGAAATGTGTTTTTCTATTGTGAAGTGAGCCAAATAAACAAGTGAAATGTTAGTATTTTGTCCTGATTGATGAGGAAATTTGAGAAGTGCAACCTTTTCATATGTTTGGAACATGCTCAAAAGAGGAAAGGCGTTGCCACTTGGATAGGAAAATAGACTTACTACCAACCTTCTCTGTGCACATAGACATAGTGTTGAAGCAGGATAGATTTCCCAGTCATGCGAGGAGCGAAGAATGGAAGGAATGATCAAATAAGGGAACTGTGATGTACCCAGTGACTTCCAAAAACCCTGAATGCTGGATATAACCCTTCCCACTTCACCACTCTATAGATAATGACCATGGTGCGGTATATTTACAGGAGAAAATAATGTTCTATCTGACTTTTTGTGGTTTCCGTAAAGTATCTGTACCTTTAGAAAAATTCCCAGCTGTGAATATGTATTGTGTAATTCCAACAAGGTAAAAAGGGAGGCAAAAACCCACTCTACGTTCTCATAAATGAGATTTGAAACAAGATGGACTGGATTCTGTAAGATAAAACTCTTTATGAAAGAGCAGGATGAGATCAGGGACATGGCAGACATCCTCCTGGCACAGTTCGCAGTGTTAATTTATCTAGATTAAGTTGTCTTGATCCTGTTCAAAGTGTGACCCCCTCCATACAGTGGCAGGTGCTGAGGCAAGTAAAATGGCTTGAGATGATTGATGTCTTTTCAATTAGTCACAATGTGAGACCTTCACATGTCACTCTCCCTCCCTTATTAATGACATGGCTGTGTTAATACTGGGTGTGTTAAAGAAGCCTCTGAGTGAGATTTGTAATTAACTTGTCTCAGCCTTAAAGTCACAAGATGACTGAGGAATCATCTGATAGGAGCTTGAGGTGCTTCAGTTTATATTTTAATTATCTTGTAGTGTTTTTCAGTTTTCATACTGTGTATTCAAGCAGCACATACGCAAATAAATGAGCTTGTGGCAGGTGTCTTTCCCCACAAAAGTTAGCATAAGACAGATAATTCACACAATTTAATCGTATTTCTGAATGATTTTTTTGTTGAAATATAACAAATTAGTCACAACATTCAATTGATAGAGTTAAATTAGATCTTTCCCTGAGGCCTTCTATAAATGTGTGTCAAGTGAAATCTCCCTAATACATTGACATTAAGACATGCTTTTAATGTTCAATACTTAATTGCATGTTTTAGCCAACAGCATCAATATATGTACATTAAAATGAGCTGCCTTTAGATTTTTAGCTGCTTCTGTCATCTGCAACCACTCACAGGCCAAATGTGACAATTTGGGCTAATGCATAAGCTACTTAAAGCTCCGCTAATCAATATTTCTTATATTAACCAACTGATCAAATCACAGAATAATGTGAAAAAAGTCGCCCATAGTGATGAACCAACCAAGAATTTTATCAAATGTGATCAAACACTGATAAACCCACTATGCGCTGCCTGCCAGCAGCTATCTGGTGAAGAAAGTGGGACATCTAGTGACTAGTCAGATATTTTTTGTAGGAGTAGGTTGAGCCAAAACCAGATCTTAAATGAGAGTGAATACCGGTCACCCTTACATTTATCAGGTGGACACAAACACGACTCCAAATGAATGCTAATGTTGCTTCATATCTGGTGGATATATGATTGTTTTCTAACCCACAGCCGAAACAACTTAGTGGTTGTTTTTCAGCCTGTTGAGGATTTATCAGTCATTACAATACATGCAATACATTTTCAATAATTTACTTTAATGTAAATGTTTCAAAAGAGTTTGTTAGTTTATGTTTGTAAATCACAGTCAACAACTTAAACATCAACAACTGCAATGCTTTGAGTTAAATGCTAATGCTAGCATGGCAGCATGCTCACAATGACAATGCTAACATGATAATGTTTAGCAGATAAAATGTTTATGGGAATGTCTTTAGTTTTTGCAGGTATTTGGCCATAAACTAAAGTATTAGACAAAATAAGATTTTGATCTGATGATGAAAAGTTACTGCAGTTCATCCTGAGGGGAACATTAATCTCTGTACCAAATTTCATGGCAAGCATTCAAATTTCACCCAAAACCACAAAGGTCAACCTCATGGTGGTGCTAGAGGAAAGATCAGAGGATCATAAAAGTCATTAGGATACATCCTCTGGGGACCATGAATGTGGGTACAACATTTAATGGCAATCCATCCAATAGTTGTTGAGATATTTCACTCTGGATCAAAGTGATGCATCCCTGCATGGTGCTATAAAAATCCTGCTAAGGGATGGTATGTTTTTAAATAAAACAACACAAGAAAATGACATCAACAAGCATATTTATGTTTTCTGAATATTTGAATCAATTGCACATTAAGCAAAGGTAAACCGTGTGGTGCCAATATAATACTAAAATGTGTGTTCAGTGAATTTATTTACACAATTATACAATTTATACAAATACATTGAAACTTGGGGATTTCAGATACTGTATATTAAGACCATGTGGCACTTGGCCCTAAATGTATAGAATGCTAATTAAAAAAACATAAACATACATATTAGATGAATACCTGAAATCAGAAATCATGACCATGTTTTAAAAGATTTCCAAATATGAATACATTTCCGTATGTATTTTACACAGACATGTATGAATTGTCAGACTGTTACTATTTTACTCATTTACAAAGCCAGCACGTGCCTGCTACTGATGAGTTGCTCCTCTACAGTTTCACATAAAAAAGACGTGTTCTAAATATTTTAATCTCATCTTATTTTCAGTCCAAGGAAGACTTTTCATGTATGTTTTCCAGGCATTAGTGTATTACGAATATACTGGAAACAGGATAAGCTGCAGAGATGCCCTAGCGTGACTTCCGATCACCACTCCCCGCCTTAAGAACTGCAGGAGTTAAGCTGTGTAATATGTTAGCAGACTCCCCAACAGATTTTCATTTGGCTTTCATGACAACATCGATGACCTGATAGCCATTGATCCTCCAGTCTAAGTTTGGAGGTCACACAAGTTTGGTCACGCTATTGGAGATTACAGCAATATCTCCAGACAAAGAAAATATACAGGATTATGGAGTACATACACTGCAAATGAAAATGCATATGTGTTCTCAGTACATAGTGTATTTTGTTGTTGGATAATACACCAGGAGACGTACCTCTGATCTCTATACAGCACTGGCTGAACTCTCTGAGGGGGCAGACGGCTTCTTAATGCAATCAAGACCGTGAGTATTTCACTGATCCCATTGGCTAAAATCCCTTTAGGCTGAACATGTGTAAGATGTAAATTCAAATGCACAACACTGCTGCAAATGGTACCTGGTACCAGACACTTTCCTGACAACGTTTCTGACATGGTACAGTACAAAGTTGGAAGCACACTATTGGCCCAGTAGTGTGCTTCCAACTTTGTGGCAATAGTTTGTGTTTGGCCCTTTCCTGTTTCATCAGGACAATTCCTCACATGCACAAAGCCAGGTCCATAAAAAGAGGGTTCTTCCCAGTTTGGTGTGACCCAGACCACCTTTGGGATAACCTGGAATGCCAGGTAGGTGTAATGTTCAGGTGTCCAAATACAGTACCGGTCAAAAGTGGGAATAGGAAATTTATTCTAACACTTGAGTTTATGACCAAATACCTGCAAAACCTAATGACATTCCCATTAGCCTCAGCTGTAGCTACTTTGTGTTTTGTGCTAATTAGCAAATGTTAGCATTCTAACACACTAAACTAAGTTGGTGAACATGGTAAACATTATCATGTTAGCATTGTCATTGTGAGCATGTTGCCATGCTAGCATTACAATAGCATGTAGCCCAAAGTGTGTCGGCACAATTATACCTTGTGTGGCAGGAGCAGGAAAACTTGTAGTGGTGTTGACAGGTTCCAGGAAGAGGTAGGAAACGTCCATCCAAGTAGCTTTCACCTGCCTAGATATAGTGCTGAATGGTGCAACCCAGTAATTAGGACGCCGATTAATCATTGAATCCGGCCTGGTGATAATTTAGTGGGCCCGAAGAAAAAAGAGAAAACCTAATTTACTACACAATCATGAAGATGTAAGATTAAATTATTGCAGTGATTGATGCCGCTCTAGAGAGGTATAACTATCATAGTACAGTATTATAAACATAGACTGTATATGAAGCTGGATGTAGTGAAGTGTGATGCTACCTGTTGGTTTGCATTGGAGCTGGTTTGAAGCCCAGAGTTGCAGCTTATGGTCGGCGCTGTTTTTCTGTTTGGAGCCAGGAGCTTCCAAATAAGGAGTGCGTGTTGCCTTTCACGCTCTGGAAACACGCCCTGCTACCTCGGACCGAAGCTAACGCTAGTTTACTGGGAACACAGAGTGCTGCACACTTGGGCTAATGTTAGCTACTTTAGCAAAATTGTGCTAATAGGGCAGGTATCATAATCAAGTTACATTAAACAGTGCGAGTCCTGCAGCCGGGGAGAACAGCAGGTGAGCCAACTGTCAGCTGTCAATCAATGCCCACATGGCTGACATCAAAGCTACTATAAGTCTTCAAATCTTATTAATGGAGCAATAATTTACAAAATGACCACCAGCGCACTTATTAGAGGGCCTGAATTTAGAGATTGAAACCATAATGACTTGTTGAAAAAAATGATTGACTTAGTATTTCTGAGGAGAAGTGGATGCTTTTTGAACAAAAGTCAGTTGGAGCCATATCATTATAAACCACTACATGATTAAACTTAAACCTTGATGTGATAACGAATTATTGATACTGAATGTTACACAAGACAAGCTAACAAATGCCATTTCTACATGATGACCTCTGCATTTGAGACAAAAAATATTAGCAAAATGATGATTTTTCTTTCATTTTTACTGATATCTGTATTAACTCCTGCAGAATGAATAAAGCAGACAGTGATACTGCTGGTGTCAGATCTTGACAGGCCTTTAGTGAAGGCTTGATATCAGTGACTGGGTTTCTCTCCAGCAGAGATGAGGGAGTGAAGGTTTGGTACTGAAACGAGTGGCGTGAAGGGATGTGGATGAGGTCAACTTTCGCCCAGGGGCTTCTCCAGGTGAGAAGACGTCAGGGGAATCTTGAGCTGGAGATGGATTTCTTCACCACTGAGCCATACGGGCCCCCAGGGGCCGCTCTCACTTTATCTTAATGTCATTCTCTTTCATCCGTCCAGGCGGGTGAGATGATTGAGGCTGTCCCGGTCAATTGTCCGAAAAGGATTTGATAGAAGAGCGAGTCAATAAGGGAGAGGGATCTACTGTAATATACAGCCAGAGAAAAATATGACTGTGACATTTGGATGGTCCAGGGACTTCTTGTGGCAGCACAGATCTACAGTTAAAGATAAATCTACTGATGGCTTTACAGCAAAAAGACAAAAGAAAATTCTTCATTTAGATTAAAAAAAGTCTTGTTTCAGGAGGAATGAAATATGTTTCATCCCCAACCTTAGGCTGTATCCCAATTCCATACTACACCCACTAATTGTATACACTATATTTTATACAGTCATCTTCATATACTGTTTTTTGTAGTTAGTATACAAGAAACTGCAAATTAATAAAACAAACAGAAACGCAACTATCATCTATTTTCTGAGGTGTTCCTGCAGCTGTTTGAACACCATAACTACTACTACTAGTACTAGTAGTAGTAGCTGAGTAGCTGGAAATTGTGCAGTGCATTGTGGGAGAATAGTCTGCATACTAACTGCTTTGAGTATACTTAACTGCCACATTTCTAACTCAATTGTATGGATTTGGGACACAGCTATAGTTCCTTGAAAATTCTGATTTTAAGATGGAAACCATCACACAGTCTTTATATTAAACACTGTTTCCTGTTTTCACAGTCTTATATCTTTAGAAATGTTGACTGGATCCTTAAATTCCCTTATAGGAAAACTACGGTTTACTTGGGTCTTATTTTTGAAGCGCTTGCCTTTTAATCTATCGCTTATTATAAAACTGTACTCACAAAGTGATTGCTGAGATGTCAACACATTGCTAAAAACAGGTCTGATAGGGCAAGAAACTCAGCAGTCAGACGATCATAGTAGTAAAAAACAAACTTATTTGAAAAAATTTATTTAATAAATTTTTCCCCTTTTCTTCTTCCTTTTTAAATTTGGTGAATCTTTTTCTAATTTAACATCTACATGTCAATAAGTTGTATTGTTCTATTATGTGGGAAAAGTGCAAAAAGTTGTAAAAAAAAGAAAAAAACAAACACAGATTCTGATCTGTGTTTTTAGTGTAACTGAGTGACCCAAAAAAACTAAAGGAAATCTCATTTAAATGTTTACCTGTATGTTTATGAGTATACCTACGTCCTCTGTAACTATTTCCTCATAATCTGTTGGTCTGGAAGCTTTTTCGGCAAAACAGGATAATCAGGATAATCTCAATTATTAATAGGATGGTACAAATATGATTCACTGATGGATTGTTTGAACACATGAGAGAGCTGGAGCAAAACAAAGGCAAGCCAGCGAGGTTAGAGGAGGAGGCAGTGAGGGAATTATCATGTATGTGTTGTACATGATCAATCTGGGATCAACAGTGTATCTTGTTTTGGGCATTTTTGGATCTGAAGCTCGCACTCTATTGGATGCTTGTTATGTTGTTAATTTAGGAATTCGACCTCGCCATGTTTGATTCAAGGTGGATTTTATCAGTGAAATGCCTGAAATGTTGATGCAAACTTAAATTTACATTGATTCTTCTGTACATGCTAAATACATAATACATACTACAAAACAGAGTGAGATTCACTCATGAAAGATCAAAGAAGCAACCGCACTCCTCACCACACACTTCAGATGGTAGCACCCAACATCCTGCCAGCCTCATGAATAAATTATTTCACTCATTGCTGCCAAACTGTGCGACAATGAGCTAGACTGTATTTTTGCCATTTAAATTTCTGAGCCCATTTTCATGCAAATGGAAAATTTATTGTCACAAACCATGTAACGCTGGCAGTAACACCTTATCTTAATGAATATCAAGTGCGGCTGTATTTCCCTGCTGCAATAGTTCACTAATCAAGTTTTAGTTGGACTGTGATTCATAAAGGGACGATTCATGGCCTCTCAACTTACACTAAGACTGCTAGGCCTATATGAGTGCGTTATAAGGATTGATGAAGTCATCCATCAGATTGATCGCCAGCATTCTACCAAATGAAAATGATTATCGAATTACTGTGGCCGAGCCGTTAAAAGACCCCGACTCGTAAAACTCGGAAGTTAGAGCTTCTCTGAACCCACTCAATTAAAAAGTACGAGGTAATCGCTTATACATGCTGTTAGATTGAGTTATGGTGGTTAGCACAGTCTCTCGCCACCGGTGCTCCTAAGTCTATTGTGCAATTACTTAAGAAATTATACATTAAACCTTTGAAAGTATCAAAGGTTTAAGTTCAAGTGACCTTTAAAAAGTGCAGTAAAGTTAAATAGAAAGTTGGACTCAAAGGTTTTTTTCTATTAAAAACTGCTCAGATACTGCTGTGAACCATAATCCTTAAGCCTCCCACCACTGTCGCTAGCGTGACATAAATTCTCAGTCCTTAAGCCAAAGGTTGATATTAATCAAAACCTGAAAATGAATTAAGCTTCTTTACTTGTTTATCGGTTTGTTTTTGACCTTTCACACTAGGATTAGTATTCAGTGTAAACAGTAGGCCTATTGTT
The DNA here is from genome assembly GCA_038419695.1 of Scomberomorus guttatus. Lineage (NCBI taxonomy): Eukaryota > Metazoa > Chordata > Actinopteri > Scombriformes > Scombridae > Scomberomorus > Scomberomorus guttatus. The sequence continues at coordinate 30,906,163 of CM076450.1, read as the reverse complement.
TCCCGCTGGCTTCTTCAAGTCTTGTTCCGTATGCATTATGTAAATACTGAAGATATCAATGTTTAACAGAGACAGTCACAATAAAACATGATTTAAAGGGGCAATCTGTGATCTAATGTTATGCGCTCCTCCCTCTTGTGTTCTTCCTCCTCTCCTCTCTCTTCTCTCTCTCTCAGGTGCTCCTGATCCGGTGATTAGTGGGCGGCCCTGCCCCATATTTAAGGGAGGCTGGCAGGGAAGGAGCTCTCTCTCTCTCAGGCGAAGCAGTCTTCTTACCTCGGGTATGGCATCATCTTTATATGCTGCTGGTCACAAGGTTGAGCCAAATGTTTCTTTTGTTGTGGCCGTAACATCCAAGTATAATGACATTTTAAAGAAAGAGTTTAATTTGATGATTGAAACATATATAAATCTGCAACACTGTTACATTATTTAAAGTAATTAAAGATAAAATCAGTTTCCACTGTGGAAATCTCACTTTTCGCTGCAGATTCATTGAATACCTGCATATTTATTCAGCTTCTAAGAAGAAAAAATATGGTTTCGTCTCAATTAATCTTCAGTTACAGACCAAAATACATTCAAATCTTAATTTTAACTAATTTTTGAGACAGATTTCAGGTATTGTGCAATGAAAAACAAAATCATTCACTGTCACCAATGCAAACTAATCTTTTAAATCCTGTTTTTAGTTAACGATCAAAATCATATCCCTGCATTGTGGAATTCCTCACCTTTTGTCAATAAACACGCTTTATCTAAAATAAGAGCTTTAGCGCTAACACAAATGATGATTGGCTCATATGTAATACTCTCGATTTTTGAGAGGAGACTAACAACAAGAGTAATTCCCTGAAGGCTTTTGTCCCTTTGTTTTTGACAGCTACTTCAATTACCACCATATGACACTGGGGACAAGGTGACAAACATGTTGTTGTCTGTGTGCACATGAAATTATTTGTTTGTCTTCACAACCCACCAGGTTTAGCTAATACCTCACAGCCTTTGTTAGATTAGACAATTTGGGAGGTGTCAATCAACAGCCCTGCCTTCTACCTTTCTACAGTCACTGACCTGAGGACCAATAGAAAAGCAGAGAGAGAGAGAGAGAGAGAGCATCACCCTCCACCTTTCCCCTCACACTGACTCGGTCTCTCTGTCCTTCTCTCCCTTCATTCACTGAGGATCAAGCCTCCATAATCCCTGGATTTTATATCCACCAAAACAGCTTGGGCCCATCAGCAAATTGCGATGGCATATGGTATAGGTTTATGATTCATCTGGCACATGCATAGCAATGAGAGCCTCATCATCCGTGGGCAAACACCGGGAAAATATCGTAATGTTAAACGATGCCAGCCATGGAGAGAAGTGGCACCGGGCGTGTGGGAGGGCTGTGTTTGTTCAGCCCAGCGAGCGCAGCAGCTGAGGTTGTAAACAGCGTTTCGGATCTGTCGTCCTTCCTGCGTTCTGGGCTGGATTAGGGATTGGCGCTGGGAGTGGACGCTTCGAGGAGGACCGATCTCCACAGAGACAAGAAGATGGAGAGACAAGGGGGGAGAGCAGGCAGGCGAAGAGGCCTGAATGTGCCTCAAAACACCAGTGTTTCAGTAGCAGTGTGACAAGTTTGCCCCTAGTTTGAGAATGATAAATGAAAATGTTTCAGGCTTATAATGCATTAATTTAACAGAAACAGCCCATCAGCATGTAATTCATTCATTCATTCAAACCTTTATTTAAGCCTCGATAATCATTGAGGTTTCCTTCATTTGCAATGATGTCGAGATACAGAGTTAAATAGGTCAGAGGAGGACAATACTCAGTGAAAACAGCAGCACACTGAGGTGAAGTGGTTTCAGATCATAGTCTTGAATTGTCCAGGAGCAGCGAGAGTGTAGATCTTGAGGATGTGTTGAAGATAAATCCGTGTGTTTGGTGCACAAAAACTAAAGGCAGATCTTCCAAGCTCAGAATAAACCTGCAGGACTTGAAGCATAAGACAGTTAGTAGAGCGAGTTTGGAAGGGACCCGTGGTCCAATCCAGCATCGATGTTATATAGAGTGGTAAATGTCCAATAAGGGCTTTATGGATGATACAACGATACAAAGGTTTATCATGCCTCTGTGCCAGAGAGGACCAATCAACTTTGTCATACAGAATGCAATGGTGAGTGTCATAGGTAATGAATCTCAGGGCAGAATGATAAACTGAGTCTAGGGGCTTGACAGTGGAAGCAGCAGCATGTCTGTAGATTATATCAATATAATCTGGGACTGATAGAAAGACTGCCTCAACTGCCTTTCTACAATTCAATGGGAAGCTGGATCTGTTTCTGTACAAAAACACCTAGATATTTATACTCTGTGACTCTCTCTACCATTCAGTGTGGGTAGGTGTAGACTGTTAAAATCAATATCTCTAGAAAAAAGCATGACCTTTGTTTTACTTGCATTGAGTACTAGTTTAAGATTGACAAGTGCATCTTGAAGAGCACTAAAAGAAAGTTGTAGGTTCTCAACAGCAAGTTCTACAGAGTCAGCAAAACAATACAGTATAGTGTCATCTGCGTTAAGATGGACATTACAGTCAGTTAGAGAAGAGACAATATTAATATAAATTGTAAACAAGACAGGGCCCAGAACTGATCCATGTGGAACACCTTTTGTTACTGGTAAAAACTCAGATTGGATATTTTCAGTTTTCAAGCACCATTACATAAATGTTAGAGGTTTATAGAGGACATAATCACTCAATAAAAGGAATGAATTCATGTCAACATACCAGACATTGTGCAATTGTGACAAACGAGTACAAAACTGTTTTTTTAGAAACCTTCTGCTGATTATCAAGTATTAAACAGTAAGTTAGTTAGAATGTGTTGCGTGGGGTTCAGAACAGCAGGGTTCAGAAGAAACACAGCAGTGTTACAGGTAGGTGTTACCAGTGAGACGATGAAATACAGTCCAAAACTTCCAGTTTGAGTAACAGATTCAAGAGTTTGGCGCTTATCAGATGTCAAAACACTGCACAGTGGTTTGTAATAGTATTATACAGGATTTTACAACTCTGAAAAGTTATCATGGTGACAATTATTTTATCCTTTTTCTTGATGATCGTAAGGTAAACAGGAGATTTACACCACTCATATTACAAAGTAGTCGAGCAGGAATGTGCACTTGAATGTATTTGAGTGGCCAACAAGGCGCCTTTTTTGCAAAAGTTTGAACTTTTGCCAGAGCGCCACTCAACGCAATGTTTGCATTGAAATGAATGAGTCATAATGCAGCACTAATGCTGTCTGACCAGGATCACCCTTTCTGTAAACGTAATGAGATTACTTTCCTCAATACTCAATGATGAATGATATCTTACTACTCACTAACCAAAATGCAAAAAGCAGTAAGCTGCAATGTAAGTTAAGAACAAGGAAGGACCAAAATCTTTAGTCATTTCTCCCTACAAACCTGGTTGAAAACGAATCTCAGCCGTTTTGCTGAGGTTGAGGCATTCTCACCTGTGTTTTGACCAGGTGCTCGACAGTTTGTTTGTGGAGTTTGTGCTTCTTCGGACAGATGATTTGAAACTGAACTTTAAAACTTCTCTGTGTGTCTGTTTTGTATCTTATCTACTTTCCTCCTTCTTGCATAAATCTGTGTCCTCACGTCCAAATGAGCAAAGAGCCACGGCCAAATAATTCAGTCATGTAATTACTTAGATGTGTTACAGCATAATTTGGCTGAAATTTTGTGTATAATGACATAATGACTATTTTCACTCAGCTAGTAAGTGTAAATGTAAATTAAGTGGAAATCAATTAATGTGTTACTGGGAAAAGTAACAACCAAAACATTGTTTAGAAGACATATTTTATACATATATTCCCATTTTTTGTTTTTATTTTAAAAGCACATTTCACCCAAGCTAACTCAGTTCTCATTAGTATCAGAGTTTCTCGCTGCTTGTTCACCCACAGACATAATCCACTACATTAGCACCATTTCCAAACATCTGCTGGAGAAGTCAGAAGCTATCTGCTGCCTTTTCTGCCTGTGACTCTTTGGAAATGTGACATGATTACATACAAACACCTCCAGCCAAAGTTCCCCTCTGCCTTCATTAAAGCGCGATGCAGAGCGCTGCTGGCAAGGTGACTCGACCCAGCACTGCCATGGCTCCACCCCCACCGGGTCAGCCCGGGCGCAAACAGCCCAACGCGATTGGCTCAGAGGGCTGTCCGTCAGCCGCCATGCCGGGTCAATATGGGTTCAGACGCGGAGCAGAAGTGACCGGGGGCTGCCTGCGTGGATCTGCAGTTCGGAGAAGGCCTGCCATGAGCTGACAGTCAGTATGTTGGAGGTTTATCATTAGCAGGCTCCAGACGGCCCGCAGACCCTCCGGCTGGACAGGTGATCTCACTCGACCGTCTGACTCAACATATGCCCCCGCGGAGCTTCAACACACATATTGTACCATCATTATTTTATACCTAGCAGGAGCATTTCTGAGCACAGCCCAGATTTAGGTGCAAAAGCAGGTTGCTGTGAAAAAATTTTTTTTTCTTGCATGTGTGTACCAATAGGTGAGATAGATAAATAAAATGGCATCTGCAACCTTTTACATGTGTTCATTCAGCATCTGTTCATTTCATTCATTTGCTGCTGTCACCTGCTGGACCACTTAGGTCATCTGACATGTGCTGTCTAGTTGTTGCAAGGCCTAAATCAAAAGTTGAAGATGCAGATTTTGCTTTTGACAGTAGCTCCTAGAAATACTTAGCATTAGATACTGTGTGCCCTCACATTAACATTGTTCACATTTAGATTTTTGTGTGTGACTGTTTTGTTTGTTTGGTATGCATGTAGCACATTTCATCTCCCCCAAAATGAAATGTGCCATACAAATTAAGTTTTGTTTAAAACTGCAATAATGCAATGTACAAGCACTCCTAATATATATATATATAAATATTAGCATAAAAAATTACTATAATCAAAAGTACTCATCATACAGAATGGCCCTGTTCAATACACAGCTCATTATTTGGTAATTATTACTGATGCATTCATGTGAAAGCAGCATTTTAATGTTGTAGCTACTTAATAGACTGTTGAGCATTAATGCCAATGTGACACTGAGTTTTGGTACCAAAACCAAAACAATACAATAAATACAATAAAATAATACAATATTTTTTCAGTACCTTACTTTAATAACAAACTTTTCATCTAGAAAATGTTTTTGTCATTTAATAAAAGAAGCCAGTGTTCTGTTGTGTCTAAATACAAGCAGTCATACAAATACTTAAAACAGTCTAAAATTACCAACATTTTTATTTAAATCAACTGATCAGACATCTGATGGAAACTTTTACTCAGTGACACATTTTGGTTGGAACCAATATTCCATAACAATTCATCATATTTTAGGGGCAGATGATATGAATTGTATGTAAAGTTTTAATCTGCTCAGTTAGCAGATGTACAATTTGCACCACTACAGTTATTTAAGGTGTAGTTTTTCCATTTTTATATATTTTCTCCCCTTAAATGTAATGTAGTAGTAACATATAGTAGCAAAATGGAAATAATACATGAGTAAAGTACTTGGTTACCTAGGTCTGTTTTCTGAGTAGGCTTAAAGCTTTTGAGAAACAACAGATTATATTGTCTAATGGTACATTATGATTAGGTTTTATTGCAGTGCACACATTCACCTAAATCATGCGTGTAATATGATTTGACTTATATGACATATACATATGTGGGTTTCCACTTCCTTGAAATAACTGTACACCATCACTGATATACAATCTAATCATCTTACAGGAGTCCTAAATCTTTATCAGCATATATAGTATATTGGGCTTTAAAATTCACAGCAAGCTCACAGAAAAGAGCATCAAGATAAAGCTCTGAAATCCCGAACTGTCAAGCTTTCCTAATCCCCCCACCTGCATTTTCCACAGCCGTGGCTGAACAGCAGCCCTCCATATCGCCTGAGAAGGGGATTTAGTTGTAATGCTCTCAGAAATACAATGCATAAAATCAAGTGTCAACTCTAACAAGCTGTTCTTAGGGCGGATGGGCTGCCCTCTGGATCCGACAGGGTCCCGGCTCAGGCTTTGAAAGGTTAGTGGCCGTACAGAGTCGCAGCATTTGATCCCACAGTTACCCAAATTTCAGAGACAACTGTGCAAATCGGGATAACCTGGGAAGCCAGACGGGCTTTCAGGGGGCAACAGGTGCTTAAAACCGCTCACTGCCTGCCAGAGAAACTTTATCAGGGGAAGTTGAGGTTGAAATTTTATGGCAGCTAAGCCCCCTCCATCAAATTGCGAAAACAGAACCTTGTGGCACAGCTCAGGATGGATTTAGGAGTTTGCTCTGTGTTTTCTTGGCTGTGAGCATTAATATAAAAATAGAAGAATGCAAAGACCTTCGGATGCTGCTGTCCTTATGTGCCACTTTTATTCCAATCAGTGTGTTAGACTGCGGATCAACAATAATGCATTAATATTCTTCTAAAATCAAAAGGAATTCTTGTTTAAACCAACAAACGAATGCAGTGACGCTGAACATGTGAGGAACAGTGAAGTTTATCAAGTCATTAGAAATATTTCTTAAATGTATTTATATTTAACAAATTGATGTTTCTCTTTCGTATCTCATTTGTGAATTTACTGAAATAACGAATATCTGCAGCATCTGAGCTTCTTTAAACACGCAACATCTTTTGGGTAATTCAGCTGCTTTATTCTCCTTTTAGATGTCTTTTCATCTCCAAACTATTTTTGTTTATTTAAGTATGGCGGTATGTTACTCTGTACCGAGTCTGTTTACGTACCACATGATCTATAAGCTTGAATGGCAGCATGGTATATGAACACGCTCCAATGTCAAGTAATGGCACTTCATCAAAGAACAGAAAGACATCTTGTCAAGATGTTTGTTTGGAGTTGAAAATAGCATATTTAGGATTTCTATTCCAAATTTTCTTCTCTGAGTTGTATGTGAGTTATTTTTGAGGATGTATGAGTTGAGCACATCCTCCTCCAGCAGATGTTTATGCATTAGTTGTTTTCTTTTGTCCTGTTGGTCGTCTTGATTACTTTATAAGATGTTTTCTCTGCTTGTTTACTGACTTGTCTTTTGTTTCATTAGATTTTTATTTGTCCCTCTGTGTGAACACATTCATCTTGTGCATGTTAGATCCTCTTTGTCTCTTCTGGGACTCGATTTTTACATCGCCATGTTTTTGCTCAATGTCCATCACAAACAGCGAGAGAGAGAAGATCAGAAGATGTATATAAGAATAAAAACAAAAGTTCCAACTTCGTACTGTACAAACAATCTGCCCCCATTTTCTGAAATGTGTGTGAATTGTGTCTTTCTTGTATTATCTTCCGTAGTTTTCCAGTGAATACATTATGAGCTACATCAAAGCTTTGACATCGGAGATTCAGAGTCCTTAGCAACAAGTGTGTGGTTTGTTGCAGTCACAGTTATTGCAGGGTTTATATACAAGTTAGAATAGTAATATATATATATATTTTTATATCTTAACATCCTAATAAATGCATAGCTATTCAGGGCCCCTCTTGGTTGGGGCCCCAGGCAGCTGCCTACACTGCCTAATGTCTAAGTCCAGTCCTGAATTGGCAGATTTTGCAGGATGAGTACTGAACTTAGATTAACATGTGTTTCCTAAACACAGCCTGTAGCTGCTGCTGCTAATAATAAGCAGACCAGTAAACACAGCAGATAAGCAGATATTTTAATAAAGTAGTTTATGAAACTCTTTTTTTAAACACTTAATGAAAATATGGCCTTTAATGTCTCCAGTAGCTGGTCTTGGTGCTGTAAACTCTGTGTGAACGGGTCAGCTGAGAGCAGTAATCAGCTTATGGTGATGATTTAGTTTGGAGCTGTGCAGTCTGTGGATCTGAATGACACATAGAGGATTTATTAATTCAGCAGTTTAAGCTTATTGAAGTCTAAATATACACTGTGATTCACTGGCTTTATAAGGCATTTGTGGTTTCATGCAGCTGTTTTTGTGTGAAATGTTTATAATAAAGATGTGAGTGAACTAGCAGACAGGAAAGAATGAGTTGATGACTCTTCTTCCATCATCATCAGCTGGCTAATAAACCTCAGTACATTTATGTCTGTAGTAATGTTACAACTAACAATTATTTTCATTATTTGATGTTTTTTTTTAAATTCATTGTTTAATCTATAAAATGTCAGGAAGGTGCCTGTCACAAAAAACAGTTAAAATAACTGTTTCCTTCAGTTTCCTTTGTGGAGTTTATATGACCGTAAAAGCCCAACAGGACTTTGTTTAAAATGATGATACAAGACAGAGAAAAGTTACCAGGATGGAAGCTACAACCCTTTTAATTTACATTCATATTACTTAAAATGGTTGATTGTTTGCAGCGATGCCATTTTATTCTTGTTTATTTTTGGTTTAGTCAGATAATTAACTCATTTTGAAATTTCTTTAAATGTATGGTTGTTTGTGTTTAGATGACAATTTATTAAAATGGGATGATTTTGTTAGATATGTGAAAAGAGGAGAGAAAGTCGTTGTGTGAATCAGGATCACATATTTAGACAATTAGAGGTGGTTTAGGTTTGACAGAAGCTGTTGCAGTGGAATACTGTTGTTTTGATGTCTGAGTCTGAATTAATATTTATATTAGAAACTCAACTAAATTTGAACACTTGTAACAGAAACTAGTGGTGAGGCTGAATTATTTGATTTGTATGATGATGTAACAATGTAGTTATTTCCTCATGTGACATAAAATGTTCTTCTGGACTGTAAATATGTGAAACCAGGTGATATTAAGATCCATAAGGAACAAACCTGTCAGTTTTTAACCAAACCTGTTTGATTAAATCAAAGCTTACTATAAAGCTCTTCTCCTTTTGAGTAACTGAAGAACTTTTTAGTCCCTGTGATCAGTTTTTTCATCTGTAGAAGCACCTGAAGGTTACCTGGGTCTCAGCACATTTTGTTTTGTCTTTTAAGGTTTTAGAAAAAGCGGTTGTAGTATTTATGTCGAGCAAAACCAGGTATGGAAAAATATTCTAGTTCAAAACGTAGACAGGCCTGATCATTATAGCTGAAGTGAAATTAGTCCATCATACACTCAGTGTGTAACAACACAACCAAACAGTTACAGCTTTGAATTATTATATTTTAACTGTTTAATTGTTGGACTACACCAGATGATTTCTTTCAGACTTTCAACAAAAATGAAATTAAAACCAAACAGTTTTCCTGAGAGAAGCGTTTAGACAATAAAAAAGTGTTTATGACACCTAAACCTCAAACAAAGACAGATCACTGTCCTTCTTTCACGTCCAACATAGAGGAGGGGTTATTGCATGTAGACGCAGAACGACCCCCCCCCCCCCCCCCCCTTCTCAAACACACACACACGCGCACACACACACACGCGCACACACACACCTCAGCTGGCATCTTGTCACAGCATGCAAATGTGGATAATGCAGAAGGTGTACGAGCGCATATTTTTACTAAATGCAAGACCTCATTTTTGGGGCGCTGAAGACCTTGGAGGGATTCTGTGTGTGTGTGTGTAACGTATGTGTGTGTGTGTGTGTGTGTGCGCAGTGCCTCCGGTGACTGACTTCACAGGGGGAGAGGCTGCACACTGTCCACTCCTCTGTCCACACACACTCCGTATAATCACGTTCCCTGTCGGGCCCTATAAATCTGTAAGGGCCCAATTAAAGATCGCCTTTAGCATGTCCACCCCTACCAGCACACACGTGTTATAAAGAAGAGAAAAAAAACAAAACACTGTTCGCTTTTCATTGAATATATATTTGACACAACCGACAGCAGTATAAAACAATAACACAAATAGTTGGACTAAAAATTAAAACAGTGTAAAACCAATTAAAAAAAGCTTTGCAAAGAAGACGTTTTTTTGTTATTTTGGTTGTAAATCACACATGTGCAGCTTGTGTGACTTGAACCTGTCCGTAAAGGTGCTACATGAATATAAAAAGACGGAATGAAAGATAAAAACTGTACAATCTTTATAATAATAAAATGATAAATTACAATTTTGCACCTAAAATGAGCTGATAATAATGTTCTATGCAGAAAGTTCAGCATGCAAATCAAAACCAAAATTTGAGATGTTGACAAAAATTAAATGAAGATCAACTAAAGTGATGATCCACTTTGTTTTGGGAATAAAGTTGTATTTAAAACTGATAACGTAAAAAAAAAAAAAAAAAAAAAAAAAAACTTTGGCTGAAATGAATAAATGCATTAAAATAAAAAAAAAAGTCAACATTATTTTTCCACTTTTGGTGATTAAATGACATTAAAACATCTTCATTTAACAAGTGCAGAAATACAAAAATACTTTTTTCCATCAAAAGGCATCAATTTACAAAAAGGCACACAGAATATCAAAGTCTAACTTTTCTGATCCAACAATAGGTGTTAAAACTTAATATGACAGTCTGTAATGATATGTGGAGAAAGACACGGAGGGGACATGTGACGTGTTATTAGAGAGGCAAGTTGTGTTGTGACTACTATGTAAATATCTCATTAGTTCGGGTTAATAACATTCCTGTGCTCTTGGTTGTAACATAAAAAAGACAAGATCTAAGTGCTAAAATTTCCTCGTCCACCGTCCGTCCAGAAAGAGGATGATGAGCCTATTAAATGTCAGCCTGCAAAATTATGCAAGAGGCTAAAAGTGTTTAAGTCAGACATAAATACCAGCGGACCCTGAGGATTTGATTTGGAATTATTTATGCCCTTTATGATCGTCAGGAAGAGAAAACAAAGGAATAATTAGACCGGCGTGATGCGCGCCGCCCGCCTCACACGCTCTTGTGCCCACCGAATGTGAGCCGCTCACCCATTCCCCCTCAAACTTGATGGTTGTTGAACTTATTTTTAGTGTCATTTGATAAGCTTCCCTGCTTGCACAGAGACATCCCACTGACCCAGCCACTGGTCATTGTCTATACCGCTTCCCGTCAAAGCCGGCGCGCTTTGTCAGGTTTCGACTCGAATATCCATTTTGCATCTGAAGTACGGTATCCGAAGTGACTGGATCATTCGAGCCTTTTTCTTCAGCTGCTGCCCCCTTTCCTCCCCCACAGTGTTTCCGCTCACACTAACATCATTTGGGATTGGCGTCATGACAGCGTGCTTGAAAAATCCACAATACATATAAATATATATACCCTGCTTTTTGGGGTGAGGGATTTGGGGGTGGAGGGGGGGGACATAATTTCTGGAAATGAACAATACTTATCCGTCCATCGCATCTGTTAGTTTGGGTTTGCGTTTTGGACGTGGCGCACCGTCACCGTGGCGCGTTGTCCTCTTTTTTTCCTCTGAATAACGCGGTAATAGGTCATTCAATGTCAAAAGGCATAAAAAAGAGACAGCCAAGTCTTCACAGGCTGCTGCTTGCTGTTGCCTTTAATTATTTTAATTAAACTTTGATATTCTGGTGCTGAGAGAACTAGTGAGTTGTGACGCAGCCGGGGAGCCCTCGGAGGATTGAGACAGTGGGGCAGAGAAGTGTCGAGGCAGCTGTATCTATATCTTAAAAGTCTTAACTGATAGGCCTGTTTATGGGCTGTGATGTGCTACGCCTTGCTGAGCAGAGAGCAGACTGCGCTGAAAACAGGGGCAAAAAACACCAAGCTCCATGTCAAGGTCTTAAAGGCATCAATCCCTCAAACCTTGCTGGAGATCATCCTGGTCAGGAGGCTGTCCTGCGGTCTAATAACGCTCTATTAATTTCCTTGTCCCGAGTGCATAATGAAGGGAAGGTGTCTTCAAAAAAAAAAAAAAAAAAAAAAAAACCCAACTAAAGGGCAAAGTCTTGATGCCTTCCAATACCTTGGGGCATCCTGTCTACAATTTGTCATGCGTGTGCACTTCTCAGTGTTAAAATGACAAGATAAGCCAGTCAAAGGGCAGCCGCCAGGCATCCAGCACTGCTGAAGTTGGAGAGGATTCGTGATGAGACATTGCCAAAAGGCAACGGACTTCTGCACTTGTGAGGCCCACTGGGATTATTCCGACTTCCACGCCAAAGGCAAACAGCCCCTTTCTCTGTGTTTTTCTTTTTTTTTTTAGATAGCTTCCGTCTGTGTCCATGAAATTAGGTTTTTCAGGGAAGGCACAATATGGTCAGAATATGTTAAGTCTTTGGAGCGCACGAAAAGCTAACAAAGTCTGAGTGCTGAGTTCTGGGGCATCCTGTGCTTCAGCTTTGATTTTTTTTAATTAAAGAACAATTTGGGAATAAAAAAAGTTAACTTAATAAACACAATAACTTAATGAATCAGACTCCATATTAACATTACACCCTGTGTGCTTCAATGGTCTAAGGGCAGAGAAGAAGAAGGGAAACTTGTGCACAAAGTGAAGCCGAGTGAACAGATAGTGGTTTTAGCTGCATGATTATGGATCTTAAAAAAAAAAACCTGAAATTCTTCTCTTGTCCACAGCGATCAGCACATGTTTGCTTTCACACAGAAGTCTTTCTCTTCTACTAACGCTGCACACGGCTGAAATTCATACAGCGACCCTGAAAATAACAGAAAGACAGAGAGAGACAGAGAGAGAATTTTACTTGCAGTTTTTCACATATTTAATTTGTATTTGCTAATATAATAAAAGCATAACATTAGAATTTCTGAAAGTTTTTCCCTATTCTCTAATTTCATAGAAACATTTTGTAACCATGATTTGAATCCTTTACTAATATTATTTAAATATTCTATTTTAATAATATAAGACAAAGATATGTTCACAATAATAGATAATAAAAATAATAAAGATATTTATGTATATACAAATATTATTAAATGTCTTCCAAAACAAACAGGAGATAAAATTCATTAAACACAGGATACATAATACATAGTCACTCAGAAATAACATAGAAAAAATAGAAAAAAAACACACTTCACAGATAAATTAATAGATGAATTATTATTTATAAAGTGAAACGATTCTTCATCTGAAAATTGATCTCAGCTACAATCAAGTGAGGAATCAACTGGTGAACCTGCAGCAACACTCCTGTCCCCTCACCACCTCGCATCTTTTGAAAATACCGACAAAAAAAGACATCTCAGTGTTTCTCACCCAACATGTGTATCTGTGTATTTGTGTGTGTGTGTGTGTGTGTGTGTGTGTGTCCAGGCAGCTGTCTGAGCCTCTCAGTGCAGCAGCAGCTTGTTCTCTAACAGTGGGCTGACTGGCACCAAGAGGGAGCTCTCGCACAGCGAATCCCAGCAGCCAGCAGGCCTCCAACCTCTCTCACACACACACACACACACACACACACACACACACACACACACACACACACACACATACACACACACACACACACACATACACAATCTCACACACAATCTCACACACACACACATACACACATACACACATACACACATACACACACACACAGCCTCTCTGTACCTCCTCACCTCTCTGTGTTTACCTGTGCTTACTGTTACCTGGTTATTGCTGTTTACACTCACCTGATTTCTTAAATGCCATAAACATACTAAGTTACACTTTTAAATTAATACTTATTGGGAAATGTGTCCTCTGCATACTTTGAGTCATTCTAAATATTCGGGAGCAGCTTCAGTGCAGCAAACACGGACTAACTCCAGATCTGACGACAGTACAGCAGCACAGTACAGTATCACTAAAGGCTCAGCTCACTCAAACCACATAAAACCATATTTTCCTTTCTTTCTTACTCCTAGCAGTAACCAGCCATGCAGATAAGCTGGGTTTTATGTGCCAAACTTGATACTTTCTGTATCTTCTTCTGCATATGAAAAGAATTGTGTTTGTGCTGCTCAAAGCTGTGAAAATTACATTTGAAAAACTCAACAGTGTCCTAGTTACACTGGATAATCCACAAAACACAATGTGGACAGTTTTCAACTATTAATCAACTATCTCTTCAGTTGAAAGTGTGAAAGTTGGATATGACTCGCTGTAACTGGGAACATTTTTAATTTCGGGGGAAGTGACCCTTTAGGAGCAAACATGCACGTCCTTTAGGAGCAAAACCACACAAACGTGGACGGAAACAAACACCAACCCTACAATGACAGGCAGCTTCGAACCCAGACCCTTCTGGCTGAGGTGACGGTGTGAAACTCGGAGCCACCATGCAGGGTTAAGCATTAGGAGACAACCACAGGAGAGAAATGGGATTCCTTGGCTATGTAGACACTTTACCAGGTTTCCGACTGACCTTTAACATGTTCCAATGTGCGTGAGAAAGACATCAGACAGAGAAAGTATCTGTGTGACAGCAGTGTGGCAGCATGAAAGGAAACATCCTGATTTATAGTGGTACATCTCTGTATCCAAAATAATTTGATACAAAGTTTCACTGAAACTGAAACAAATCAATCTAAATAAGTTGGTTTAAACACATAAAACACTGTGTGCTCTCACCACAGAGCCTGACACCAGTCCAACTGTTCTGACCATAAAAAATAAATTAATCTCTTCAACCTCCGGTGTCCTATGTCACAAAAACTATTTTCTTTTAGAGAATAAACCTTTAACAGGCTTAAAATATGACAGTTTTGGTTCAACAAAATGTAACACAGCCGTTAAAGCACTGGTTCCCAACCTGGGTGTCCCGACCCCTACTAGGGCTCGCCAACGCTTCTCGGGGGGTCGTGAGGCCCTCTTGATTTTAAGCAGTGTACGAGTTTATTCTTATTTTTATATGTGCCTCAACATTTAATTCACGTCTATGAAGAAAACCACTAAATTGAATTATTTGTAAATCTTTATGGTCAGTGAGAGGAGAACACTGACTGTGTCAAAAAGACGTCTTTTAAGTATGTATGATGGTTAAAAATTTAAAAAGGGGAGGGGGTGTCATTAGTCTACTCAATGGTAAAATAAGGGTCCCTTATACTGGGAACCACTGATTAACAGACTTCTTAATGTGTCCACATGCTGCTGTTTTCTGCCTCTCGTCCCTACAGGTGACTTCAAATATGTGTGTCGACTACACTACTAATCAGTGGTAATGATCTTCGTTGTTTTAGTCAATTAGTTGTTTTGTTTTTTGGACCTAAAATTTCTTTAACTGATCACATCCAGCAGAAGAAATCATAAATTTAAATTTTAGTTTCAATTTAAGAGGTGTGACTGGATATTTGTGAGTGAGAAAAGTCAAAATAATTTCAGTCGGATCTGCTTCATGCGTTGAACTGAAGTTGCATTCAGACGTGCACATCCTGTATGTGAGCTGCACAGCTCTTTCTTCTCCCTCTGAGAGCACAAAAGCACCTTCTTGCACATACAGGCCTCACACAGTCCAGGTGGGAGCTTCCTATTGAGGTATTATGGACAGAAATGACCAAGAATTTTGGCTCCTGAGCTTCCTGCTGAATGCAGCAGCCAGTTTGTCTGGTGTGGGAGCTCTTACAGTATCTGCACTACAGTCTGGCTCAGGAGCAGAAGTGTGCACGGACCGACTGTGACGAGGGCTTTAGACAAGCTGGAGAATCTTCCATTTCTCATTATTTGGCAGGGCTGGTGGGTGTTTGATGGAGGGGTGGGGGCTTCGCTCCATCTCTGCATGGTAAGCCCCTCGACGTGTACCCTCTGCAACTAATCTCACACAGTCAACAAATAAGGCACATCAGATGCTGTTTTGGCCACGGCCATCAGAGCGGCTAAGTTCAGTGGATTTTACGGGTTTTACGGCACGGGGGCTCGTTGAGGGAAGAAGTGCTCTCTGCGGCGGCAGAATGGCAGGCGAAGCAGGGGGATCTGGTGCGAGGGCGAAGCAGGTGCAGCACAATACGGTCAAACCCATTCCAGCTCCCCTGTTCCCGGATGAGCGGGGCCTGACTTGGCAGGGAGCGCTGCCTTGTAACTGGGCCATGTTGGAGAGATGGCGGCCCACCTGTGCCACCCAGAGTGGGAGAACAATAGTCTGAATATGTCAGCATGGAATGTCAGTGAAATCTCATCAGACGGACGGGAGCGTGACTGCAGATAGACGGGTGGATGAGTCAGGTGGAGAGATGGATAGGTGAAGAGACAAGAGGAGGGGGCGGGGCGGGGGGGTCACAGAGAGTCTTCCAAATGAAGACTGTGATTAATAAGGTTCATTACAGACTCTCCACTGGCTTTCTATTGAAATAAATGGAAATATGCTGAATGGTGACATCAAACCCAACAGCATCCACTGTCGATACACCTGAGAGGTCCAGTATAACTCAAATGTAGATAATTAGTGATGTAGATTGGAAAGTTAGAGCTGGAACTAATGATAATTTTCATTATCAGTTAATCTATTGATTAATTTTTAGATTAACTAATTTATTTTAAGTGAAGAAAGAGTTGGAAAATAAGGACAAATGTCTTCCAATTGTCCTTATAAATGTTTTTGTTAAACTACTTACAATCAATCAATAGATTATTTAAGTTTTTGATAAATTGTCCATCAGTTAATTGATTACTTGTTTCGTGGAAGCGGAAACAGTTTTGTTAAGACAATTTATATAAAAGAACTCAACAAAGAGCTAAAACCTGCCAGAAATGTGCAGATTCTTACATAATTTAATCAAAATCCTGTTCTGCAAACTTACTGACAATTCTTTGTTGTCAGTGTCCGTTTAAGGACTGTTGGTCTCAGCGTCTGAAATGATGCTCCAGCTCTGCATGTTGTTGAATACTTTGCCTATCTGACTTGAGTTTTGGCCTCCGGAGTTAAAGTCGTGTTTGTGGACCCTCGCTGCGTGTTGACAGGAGCTGCAGAGGTCCACATTTGCCCAGTCCTCAGACAACATGTTTGTCACTTGGACTGTTGGCTTGTAACTTGAGGCAGAGCTCCAGAAGTGATGTGTGTGTGTGTGTGTGTGTGTGTGCGCGTGTGCGCGTGTGTGATTTTGCATCTCATGTCTTGCTGTTTGCACCATCAGCAGCTCAAGTCCCCCAGAGCTCTGAGTGGCTGTGCAGCACGTGACGGTGAGATCCAGGACATAGACGGCAGCAAAATACAGCTCAGGACCAAACTATGTAAAATGTGCTGTTTCTTGCTATGACGTGTTGGAAGATAAACCAAAACTGTTAATGATAAACACCACAGTGTTTAAAAGGACTGTTTGGGAGAGTTTCTGGGAAAAGATGATGAAGGCACTGAGGGATATTTTTGTTTATATTAGCTGCAGTATTTGAGTCAAACGTGCAGAAAAAGTCTTAAAATCTGACTACACCTGGGTTGCCACATGTTCAGAGACCCACAACAAGTACAACCAAACAACTGATTGCTATTTGGCTCCTAACACTGATGTGAAACACTATTTTTCTGGTAGGGGGCAAACCTAAAAAAGTGGAACATTTTAGGTATGTAGGTCAATTTTTCCCATTTCCTGATTTCAAAGTTTTGACTTGGAATAAGATCAATTGAGTCAACAAAGGCTGGAAAGTTGTGTCAACTTTTAAAAAGATGTCATACAGGAAACGCCGGCTAGCTTACAGGTTTCAGCTAATACATAAAGTGAGTACACCAAGACTCCACAGCAGTGATTTACAAAATAAACTGTCTCAGCTCAGCGCACCTGTTAAAATGTCACATTTGCAAACCACCATTTGGTAATCCAAGAAATCACCTAAAGTAAACAATGTCTCCATTACTGACATGGATACAGTTGAAGATGAAATTTGAAGTGTTTGAAGTGTTTTGTTTTGACATCTTTGGTGTGCATGAAAAAGCTTTTAGCGAGCTGGCACAGCTGAAGGTTGCAACTCTTCCATCTCGCCAAAGAAAAATAAACATAAGCCATATTTTTTTCATTCAACGCTGAATCCATTCATTGTGTGAAGGTTCTGAATCTGAAGTTTTTTAGTACAGCGGCTCCAACTGTCAATTCACCTAAAAATCATAACATATATAAACAAACATGTAAAACTTGTAGGTCATTAGGTTGGCTAGTAAGGTCCAGACAGTGAGTCAGGCCCTGGACGTTGTTTTAATGCTCATGTTCTCTTGTTTCTTTCTATAATTTAGTAAATAATATAGATATCTTCTGTGGTCTGCAAGTGAAACAAAACTACAACAGAAAATAAAGTTGCCATGTGTTTGTCTCTTCATGACGCCTGCTCAGAACCAGTTTGAAACGAGTCCTCACCACAATTTTTGGGAGACAAATAAGAGGAAATAAACAGCGGATGGTGAGTTAGTTCCCTTCCAAATGTTTGTATTGGCTTGCCGTATTAATTGACTGTATAGTTTGTCACATTTACAATATCAAAGACAAAAAAAGATGCATGAAAGAAGCATCCATTTAGGTTACAGAAAGAATCTCCCATCTGGACTGTAGTGTGAAAACACTTGCAAGCATCAGAGTTGTAATCCAGTTGCAAGATGCTTATTTTGCAGTGATAAGCTTCAGGCTTTGAAAGATTTTATTACCAGAACAGAGACTTTTTTTCCACATTAGAGCTTTGCAGCCTATACAGTAGCTTAGTTAATCTAGGGCTTACTTAATCCAACAGCAACAGGACGACCGCAACACTCATCACAATACTCCAACACTCATCTGTTGTTCTGACAAAATGTTAATGTGTTCAACAGTTAATTCATACTGCAAAGGACATATAGCTTTTATAGATGTTCCACTTTTTACTCCTTTTAGTACCAATACGCTGCTTCTCCAATTCTATGGGAATTAAGACTTTAGTGTTCAACAAGTAGAAATCATCTGGATCCAGATCTACATCAAAATACACAAATCACAGTAGAAATACACAGTGATACAAAAGGAAGGGAAGACTTTTCAAATATGTACAGCTGTTTCTGTGAAAATCAACAATCCTGAATCTGAACCAAAAAAGGACTCACTTCATACTCTGCCCGCAATATCCTCAGCACAGGATTTAAATACATAAGCATACCAAGTATCATACAGAAAGCACTGTTCTTCTTCCAATATGAAATCAAAATTTGCATTTGCACACCATACATAACACAGATCCTTGTGTCAATGGTGCTTTTTGTCTATCGGTTTGTTTAAGCCTCTAAGAGTCGGTTGCATGAACCGGGATCCTTTCAACCAGCTTTAGACCAAACTTCCTAGTTTTAAACTAATCAAGTTAAAATTTTAGTTTATACCTGTCCAATCTTGTGTTGCCAGTATACTTCATCACAAGTGCTTGTCGAGGGGTCAAACAGCGTTTCTGATGTCAGAATATGGTGGACTGTGTCTAATGTTTTCTGTAACTTTCTGGAACAGACAATCCGACTTCTTGCAGCGATTTGCCAGGTGTGTGGCGTCTCTTTTTTCGGTTGTTACACAACTATTTCTGTCACTTTTTGCGTGTGCAACACTGTGAATGCCTTCCAGGAGGGACTGTCTGAAAGTGTGTGTCATTATCACCATATTCAAAAATTATCTCCCCTCTCTCCAGACAGCTGCCCTCGAGTGTGGATGTTTGGCACAGCTATAAACAACTTTGGCCTTCTGATGTGGTCGGACAACACATCTGGCTCTTAATATACAAGTCCTGTTGCTCAAAACATTTAAACTCTGACCCGTGTGTAACTTTACAACGATGGCTGAGGCGGTTTAACTTCAAAACTGGTTGTCAACAGGATGTTGGACTCATTGTCAAACATGCAAAATGCTGGTTGGGGCCATGCTCTCATTCTTAATAACAGGGAAATTCCCCTAGCTTAGAAGAGAAATGTGCACAGCTCAACTCAAACAAACTCTCTGATTAAAGAAATAGTTTGTGATATACAGTTACAAACAGCAGTTAAAAGCATGTCAGTGATCATTTTGATTTGCAGCTCACTCGTTATGGGTTTTATGGTATTTATGGTGGTTTTAACTTCATCTTAAATCATTAAGCTGAGTTTTAGTAATCCAGGTTTTTTATCTAAATTGTGCAACACACAGTATGTGGAATAAATCTAGATTAATAATTTAACAGTGGTAAATGCAAGTATGAGATTTGAACTTTAGCAGAGAAAAGTGTGAACTGTTCATTTATCAAATTAACAGCCCTCATCTCTGGAGGTGTTTTTTTTACTTGATGGAGTCTGCTGCTTCCACCAAACAGTGTCATCATCCTCTTCGAGTCCCTGCCTGACGAGCCTCAGCCACCAGACATGTGTTCTGTTTTACTCCGTGTCCTCTGCCACATATTGAACAAATTAAAAGTTCAAGTTGGAGGGAGAAGCACAGCTGCACAGGGACAGAGGGGAGAGCCAGAATGTGAGCAATCCTCCCTCCACGAGGCTGCTGGCCCTCTTCTCACAGCCCCTCGTCCACACACACACACACACACACACACACACACACACACACACACACACACACACACTGCCCACACAGCGCTGCCATCTGGCCTGCTGGGAAATCAGAGCCACCTGAGACTCGGCCAAATGCATGATGCTCGCTGACAACTCAGGCATTTCTTCTCATTGTAAAGAGATGAATAAAGATTATACAAGCACATAAGGTACATGAAAAACAGTTACTCCGCTCACTACTGCGAAGTTTAACAGATATCTTGGAAGGTTCTGGAAAAGAAGTGAATCTCTCTTGTTCCAAATTTCCAACTATACTTAATATTCGTCTTAGAAATGCGTCCACGTTTATATTTACAGTGTGGACACTAGTGCATGGGGCTACGATGCATATAAATAAGTCCAGTGATTATTAAGAATTGTGCTAAAACAACCTGAGCTTTGATAGTTACTAAAAAAAACCAATAAGTAAAATATATTTGGATGCCTGACCTTATGTGATTGTTTAACATCTCACTATAAAACCATGACACTGATCTACTGCTATAACAGCCTCCACTCTTCTGCTTTCAGACTTTCCACAGTGTTTGAACTTGGCTGCAGGGATTTGTTGTTTCAGTTCATCCCAAAGGTGTCGGATGGCGTCGAGGTCAGGACTGCAGACCAGTCAAGGTCTTCAGCAAACTGAGTAAAACTAAATCTTTATGGAGCTGGTGCTTTGTGCACAGGGGCACTGTGATGCTGAAACAGGAGAGTCTCACTGAACTGTTGGTACAAGGTTGGAGCCCACTATTATCTAAAATATCATTATATTTTGTAGTAATAAGAATTCTCTCCTAGAAACTAAGAAATCTTAACCAAACCTAAAGTATGCAAAAGCTTTCCTAAAGCAGAGCTTGACTGAGCTCAGAATTAATGCTAAAACTACAGCAGCTGAGTGATGTTGTCTTTATGCTGAGTAAAGTTCTCAGTATCATATTACTCAGATTAAATTACTATTATATCCAATACAAACTTTGAGGACTTGACAGTCAGCTGCACATATTAATTCTAGATGACTGACATGTTAATTTTGCTCTCTACACTGAAAACATGATATAAATTTGACTTATTATTATTAGTACTATCGTTATTAGTATGTGTGCCACTGTGAGTGATGGGTGGAGCCAAAAAACAAGTTTTCTCTTTAGCCCTGTATAGTCAACTGCGCCAGTTAGCCTCATGCTACACGCTAGTCTGTGTACTAATACTAGTAATAAATATTAGACACAGCGTGTGATAACTCTCATAATTCAGATTCTTTGTCATAACATAATGTTCCATCAAAATGTAAGCTGATATTAAAACTTCACCTCTGACACCGTATTTACATCTCAGCACAGACTCCAGTGCAGAGCCTTAGTGTGAGTAAAGTGGTAGATGATGGGCTCTGATGGCTACTTGACTGACCCTGGGAGCACAGAGAGAGAGAGAGTGAGCGACAGCTTGCAGTAAAAAGTTATGCTAGCAGGCAGCAGCATATGGTCCGCAGACTGTCAGAGCATCTCTGGCTCTCATTTTATGCAGCCAGGAGAATGTTTTATTAAAGGAAGAAAAGAGAAACTGATGGTGAAGAAAAGAAGTGTAGCTCTTTGGTACAAAATATCAGGCAAATGTCTGGACTTCTGCTTTTTATTTAGGTTTCCATTATCATTTGGAAAGAATGTTGGTCAGACCTTTGTATGCATAGTATGTATCTGTTTTAGGCCTGGCCAAGGCCAAGTCATGACAGCAGCATTTTCATAGAAGACAGCAAGGCCGCTGTTGCAATACTGGGAGTGAAGGGAGATCCAAAGGCCCAGTTGATTTCAGGGACTTGTTAAACAACAACAAAACAGGCTTAAAACACGTCATAATCACGCTGTTGGACAGGACTTTTTATGGAGCTGACTCATAAACAGCCAGACTTCTTCCTTTGGGCAGAAATATTGTACCCTCTGGCATTAGATCCTGTAAGGAATAACTTCACTTTCAATTTCCTCCTG
Organism: Scomberomorus guttatus; assembly: GCA_038419695.1. Lineage (NCBI taxonomy): Eukaryota > Metazoa > Chordata > Actinopteri > Scombriformes > Scombridae > Scomberomorus > Scomberomorus guttatus. The sequence goes on along the minus strand of CM076450.1, from coordinate 30,883,794 downwards.
AAAGATTATTTTCATCTACAAAAAAAGCTCCTAGAGGTTTTTAAGGTGTAACTGTGCTGCTTTAAGACGTTTGCCAACATGGAGGTGTGACCTGAAGTCTTTGAAATGAAGGCCTCTCTACTCACAACACCACTCTGCTGCCTCCTTTTTATTTAAAAACAGACTACACTGCATGGGCTACCTGATAGCACTATATATTAAAGTGTAAATAGTTGCTTTGCAAACATTTTCTTCCTCCAAACAAACAAATAAAACAAGGTTATGATAAAACACGAGGTTATGCCTCCTGATGATGATGATGGCTGGTTGGTACCTGCTCACTCACACACCCAGTCATTGTGCATAACACTGCCAGCTAAATGTCTAAAATGTAAACCATGAAACAGCTCTCGACTCTGTATCAGCTGTCTGTTGTTGCAGGGATAAGTGGTATCTCCTGAAGCTTGAACATGGACGCCGCAGTACTGTAGGTGCAGCTGTTTCCTGCTCGGGCCTCATGCTCGCTTCCACCCCCCTCAACCCTCTCTGGTTTTGTCAGAGTAAGTGCACATCATTGGCAGCTAAAAGCTCTGGGCACCGTCCCTCTGGTTGTTCCAGAGAAATGCCAATCGTTTTGGCGTCGACGGGGCCCTCACAGACGGCGCAGGAAGGCACAGATGGCACTAATGGACGAGCAGAATCCAACCGAGGGACCGGGACAGAGCCACACCGGAGCGCCGTCCAAATAACTGTAGTGTGAATGTACTGTATGGCCAACGCGCCGCTCTGCTCTAGCGGGGCCGATGCCACGGCAATGCGGCATAAAGAATTTAAAATGATAAAATAATCATAAGAGAGGGAGATCGTGGGAGGATCGGCGTGGAGCGGTGCCAAGAGGATCAGACAAAGGAGAGATTGTTCTTGGGCTGATATGTGGTGAAGTGAGTTAGACAGGCCTCGTCCAAGTCAACCCACTCCAGTCATACAACTGGGTTTACTGCTAATGGACTGACTGAGACACTCTGTCTGTCAAGGAAGAGCCAGTTTACAGACCGCACCTTCTCCTGGTACAATGGTACTTTTGTGCAACGTGCGAGCCAGCTGATAGCCTGTTTTACGACCTGTGAGGCGACAGACTTACATTTACTTTTTTTTTTTCGTCACCCATATCTCTCCCTCCATTTCCCACGTGATGCCCACATGCTGCAGATTTTAACATTTGTTGTGTAATGCATTCACAAAATCACTCCTGTGTCCACCAGCCTCTTTTTAAGCTAGTAGTGCTAAACAGATGCTTGTAGGAAGAACTAGTCACAGCTTTTTGTGGTGCTAAGAGGCCAACGAAAACCTGTTTGGAGCGCCGTGTTCTTCTGATAAAAGTTGAAATACTTCTAAAGGGTCGCGACACCTTAAGTCTGAGGCTTTTTCAGCCTTCTGTGTTGTTTCTAAAAATGCAAGCGGCGTTCAGAGATGAGAGGAAAAGCAGATACAGTAAGTGGGCAGATTGGAATTGGAATATTGTGGTGTGATATTTTAAAATTTTGCAAACCATCAAATAAGCATCATATAGATTTACGTTACAGGTGCTAGTTGGCAACAGAAAATGCAGGAAAAAGCTTTCTGCAACGATTCAAAATCTGAAAACGCCTTGAATGTTAAAAAATTACACAAGCGAGATACTATACTGTACTTAAGTTGTTCACAGGTGTTCAATGTCCCAAAAGCTCAGATCTGCAGTACAACATGTTCAAATAGCACATGAGACCCTTCTAAACAAGGACTCCCAACACAAACCAAAAAGAAAGAGGGGCCGTTAGTTAATTTCTCTTCTGTGTGCCACGGTGTATCAGCGTCCACATAGAGCCACTGGGCTCATCTGTACTTTTAAATTACATGTCACCACCACAACTGTCCTCCCAGAGAGGCCAGGAGAGAGGCTACAAACACTCCAACTTGCACTGAAAACATAAGCTCACATCATGTCTCCAGGCCACGGCCTTATCAACACACAACTCTTGTTTTTAGTTAAACAGTGTGTAATATTAATCTGGTAATACCTCACCATAAAATCTGTATGTTTTATGCTAAATGGAATGAATCTCTAAATGTCTCGCTCAAGGACACTTTGGCAAATGCAGAGAGCAAAAAGTAACTCGTAGCAAACGTTTCAAGTTCTGCAGACGTTCACAGACGTGCAGAAGAGGGATGACGAAGCACCTTACACCTTACAACAATAATCTGCAGGGATCAACTGGTGCAGTTTGGAAGTTGCTCTTAAAAATGTGAGCAGTAAGTTACAGACAGGCCCTTAATTACAGGAGATCCTAAGAGAAAATTTGTAATATTTAGGTTGAATAATTTTATTTCTGCTGCACACTCACAGTGAAATGAAGGTTTTTTTTTTATCTCTATGGTCGACAGAAATGGCAACAAAGGACGTGTTTTACCACATAGAGGAATAAAAAGGGGATAAACATTTAACATGACAGAAAAAAAACAAATATGATATTCAGAGTTTGAGGACTGGACAGTTAAATTCAGCCTTTCATCTTGACAAAACTGATTATAAATGTTCAGTAAAATATTCTTCTGGCTTTCACACATGACTGCAGGGTTATTTCTGATAATGAGGATTTAATTCAATTTTCTGAGCTATTAACACGCTGTTTAATACATTATTAATACACTGTTTTGTTACAGGACCTTCTATATCAGCTGCCTCTACAGTCAGACAGCCAATAACATATTTCTTTATTTTTCTATTTTAATAAAAAATAAATATGCTGAATATCCATTTGGGCTAAACCTTCTTGCCTTAAATGAATCTGTCAATATTTTAAAAACACAGATGATTTAATTTTCACAAACCCATTTGTAAACAAAGGTCTTATGAGGACTCATTTCTAGCAATGTGCTTTACTTTGATGCCAGTCGTGTTTTTGTCGGAGTGAGCAGATATGTATATTTTCAAGTGTTGAGAATCTCATTTTGGACTGAAACTCTTTGATTGGCCTCAATTTTTGGAAAGTGTTCCTTCAGTGTGTGTGTGTGTGTGTTAGCGCTCTTGTTCCCTGCATGGTTCCCCCTCTTCCCCCTCCACCAGCGGCATGCTGGATGGGGTCACATGCGATCTGCTCTGAGCGGAGATGCAGGCCATGCGACAGGGAGGGCCAGTAATTGGAGTGAGCTGTCAAGACGGGGCGGTGTGTTTGTGTGTGTGTGTGTTGTGCACGTGCCAGGGCGGCTCCCCTCCTACAGGGTGGCACATATTAAAAGTCCCTGATGAGACTAATGCAGGAGGAAATGGTTTTGGCGTCGCGCCCGGTCGAGAGGTGAAAGCGGAGGCTGGTCCGGGGCGACCCTGACCTGAGCTGAATCTGGAGCATGTGTGTTTAAAAAAAAGCTGAAGATGTTGTAACTTTCTTAATTTATTCCTCCTAATAAAAAAAAGCATCTCATATTCATATTCTCATATTTGTATCATTACTCAATCATTGATCCTTCAGACACAATTAGTGAGAGAGAGATCACAGCCCCTGCTTCTGCTTTAAGAGTTAATCAACAAATTAAAGATGCAGATTTGCAGCTAATGACGTGCTGACGTGAACTGCCAAAAACATGCAACACTTTCCTGCAGTTGACATGATTAACTACAATTACATGAAAGGTAAAACAAAAGCATTAATGGGAAATTGCGTCTAATCAAAGGCACAAAGGAGATAATTGCGTTGCGGGTTGATGAATTTGTTATCTTTGCCCGTACATGAACATCTGTAGCTGCCTTATTAGTGTTCAGCTCTGACAGACAGAAAAGTTACTTATCAAACACATCAAGTCATTTTTAAATATTTTAATCAATGAACTGTTGTAATTTTGAGTATTATAACTTCTTCTCTTGTATTTGTGGTTTAGTCTTCTGATAATCAATCACGATAACACCTGTTTATTCTTGTTCTACAATTAACTGATGTTTCCAAGATTTAAGATGTGTGGATGTGAAGTAAGATGTTTTCAACTCTGACAATCTTGAAAAAAAAAAATCCGTAAATTTTTTTTTATTTGCACAATTCCTTAATTATAAGCTATATAAGTATTTTGACCTATAAATGAGGTTTCAGTCATTTGAAAAGATGAAATCTTCATACTTTAACCTAACAAATAATTAAAAGTTTTAAATACGTACATATAAAATGACTTGATGCTAGATACTTGATGATTTTTAAATAATTTTGTATACTCTTACCATGCATTTGTGTTGTGCTATATATTACAAAAGTGTTCTGCTTATTTAGCAGAGCTCAGAGGAGATTTACACTAAAGATTTCTGGGTTCATAATTCACAGCCAAAATATGTCTTCATGTTTAAAGTTAAATCTGATTTTACAGCAAAAACTCCAGCTTTAAATCTCAACAGCAGAAAAGTTGTTATTTACGAGGCTGTAAACTAACAAGGTGGAAATACGAGCGAGCGACGGCGGCCTGCTACGCTGGGTGGAAAGGCTCTGTGATAAAGCATCTTGTTAGCTCTACTGAGGAAAATATGCTTATCAAGCCGCATGTTAATACAAGCAGTAAATAATGTGATCATCGGCCAGCGATGCTGGAAATATAACAGCGTGAAGGAGCCTGAAGCCACGCTGACTACAGGGAGGTGTTGTTTTTTTTTCTCTTTTGAACATGGGCTACAAACTGTGAGAACTGGGTTAATGTGACCTGAGCAGGGAAGACATGAGCAGCAACACACACTGGGTGGACCGACACACACTCACACTCACACACACACACACACACACACACACACACACACTTACAGAGCTAGTAAAACCTCACACAGCTGTGTAAAGGCAAGAAACATGAATAAAAATCAATATTACATGATAAATTATTGCACAAGGCAAACCAGAAACAGATTTTTAAGTCACAAGTTTTTACTGTCTGTCTGCTGAACCACTGCTGCTGGAAACGGAAAAATTAAAACGTTTGTGCTCGTTTCATGTAAAAGTGCAGCAAAAATAGGACTTTAGGATAAGTGCATGTTGGACTGTACATTAATTCAATATTGTCATTTATTGATTTCAGCAGAAACATTTTGCGATGATGATTGGTTTTACCACGTTTTCATTTTATACATTTCTGTTGTCCAAATTAATGATTTTGAGCAAACTAACAGAATTTGATCTTGAAGTTTTTGTTTTAAACATAAAGAGTTTGGTTCAGTAATGCCATATTATTTGCCATATTGTGATATAAATCAATATCAGAAAATATCCTTAATAATATTGTGATATTAGTTTTACGCACGTGTCCCACAAACTCTCAAGTATATTGAATGTAAGTTTGAATGTAATTTTAAGTATTAATACAAATGAGCAGCTGCCTCCTTCCACAAGCTGCAGACACGGAGCCACATTACCGTCCTACTGAAGATGTGTTTGTGTCCACCTGATTAATGTTAAGTCTGATATTCACTCTCTTTTTAGCTCTTTTTTTTGGCTTCCGCTAACTCCTGAGAAAAATATCTGGCGCTTTAGCCGCTAGATGTTCCACTTTCTTCACCAGCTCTAACCTGCTGTTTGGAGCCTGATGGACTGAAACAAAACAAGCTAAAAGAGGTTCAAGGCTGCGTAGAGCAGCAGAGTTAATGTTATTTCTCAGTGGGTTCGGCACTACAAGCGGTTATTACACATTAACAGGGGAAGTAAATATGATCTGTTTCTTTAACCACACATGTTGGTAAAATCCTGCCTGAAACTTTTCCATCGCACTGCCTTCCTCTCAGCTTTCTCACCGAGGTCAAACTCAAAATAACACAGAATCACAGAACAGAAAACAAATGAACAGACTGGAGCGCTTTAGTTTTGATTAAAATAACCCCTCTTCTGTCACCAGTAAGGCTCTTTTACTCATCGTTCACTGCTCAGCATGTCTACTATCCTGACACACTAACCTCCCATCTTCTCAGCTTATGGAGCCTTTCTCACTTCAGCTGCTGAGTCACCTCACTGCATTTGGGGTGAGAGAGCCGGCCCGTGACCTTTATCATGTTATCACCTTTTATATCCTCGAGGCATGAGCACAGACAATGGCAAGAGGATATCAGCAAATTGAAAACGGCAAGTTGATACTCTGAGAAGAATCGTCTTCCCTTGTGAGTTTCTCAGAAACTCATCAAAAGTGCACCTTAACAGTTTAGACCCAGAGGTGTTAATTAACAAAAACATCTGGCCCTCTACTTGAGACAATAATTCTATTTGGATGTAATTATCTGTTTCGAGCTCATCATCAGTTAAATCCCGTCATTCCTCCATACTCATACACAACAAGCACCTTAATATAAACATTTCTTGAGATGGAAACACAAACATAGATGTGCTTGCGGGACTCTTCTACAACATAAACCTGTCTTGGAACCTTTTTAGGAGCTCATGAACAAGCCTATATTTTGACTGCAGGATCCTAATTCCAGTTGTCATCTCAAGGTGCAACATGCATGCAAACACTACACCTAAAATGAAGTTGTCAGGTTTGGTCTTCTTTGCCTGTTTGTTACAGTTATTCAGATGTGCTGGACTGTAAGTTGCAGATTTAGTCCAGGTTTGGTTACTGGTGCTCCCTGGTTTCTGTAGTTATTTGGTAAAAAAGGCCCACCACACTCCCTGATGTTTGTATAGTGTCCAGCAGCGCCTCCAAATCCTCAAATGTCCTTCAAGCTCACTGATGCTTTGAGTCTTTTTTGTGTCGAGTTAGGCACTGCAACAAAATCAGGGGGTGTATCTTCAAGAAACCCACAGGGTGTCACATACTTGGCAGAGATCTGGTGTGTGCATCACCTACATCAACCCAGAAAAAAACAACTGCTGTGTGCCTCTGTGGTACATCTGCTTTTTCAAGGAACCGCCCTCTTAAGCTGCACCGTGGTTCTCATGATTGTCCTTAGTCAAGGCTCTTGGCTATGATTATGAAAAAAAAAAGAAAAGAAAAGTGAACTTGAGTCAACTCCGGTTGACCTGGGAGTTGGTAGAAGAATGGGGGTGGGAGCCTTGATTTGTAGTATGATGAATCGGTGCACAGCACGCTAAAACCTTCCCCGAGGCCCAGCAATGAAATTAACAAGTTTGGCAGGCCGGCGTTGCCTTCTCAGGCGCTTGCCGAGTGCTGCTTTTGCAAGACGAGGGTGGGCACTACCTCTTTGTCTCAATGAGGACAAATCTTGGGCGGACTGTTTGTTTGGGGAGGGGGTGTGAACGGCGCACAAGTCCATCAAATCAATTAGAGTCTTATGCAGAGACGGCCTGGCTTGGCCTGGGCTGAAGGAGCTTGGCCCGGTCCTTTGAGGGGTTATGTGAGTCAGAGTGTTGCCACAGCCAACAGTCATGACTCGTGTACTCACAACACCAATATGAGTGGAGGGAGGAGGGGTGAAAAGCTTGCATATGGCCAGAGCCAGTGTGTCACATTTGGGCTAGAGTTCACATTGGGCTCAGATGCTCACACCAATGAACTCATGTGAGGATTGTCGAGCTGCAGCAATGTGGTCGTGTTTGAGGGTGAGATTTACCAGCTTAGAAGTGTTGGGTAGAAAACTGTACTGCATGAACAGTGACATCCACACTTAAGAGTCCAACTTCATGCCTTTTTCCTACATCTTATCCTTGCTTAATGCAGCAGATTGTGTTTATTGGACGTACTATGGATGAATCTTATATTGTAATAAGAGTGGACTGTCTGTTTTTAAAAATCAGCATACTGAGAAAAGCTTTAAACTAACTCTCTTAACTATGAGTGCATTCGTACAGAATCAGCAGGAAGTATTTTGTTCCCATTGTTACTGATCACTGATCCTAGTTGCTGGTCATCTAAACTGATATTACTGTCAATCACAAATCAAACTGTGATCATGTCCACATCAGTCAACTCGAAACATCATCACCCTCATGTCCTCTCAGGTGATGGAGCCTTTCTCAGCTGATGTTTGTCATCCTGACTTTCTAGTTTTGATTAAACCAAATTAATCTGTTCCCACTTTACAAACATGTCTTTAGATGTCCTTTTCTTCTCTACAAACTTCCAGCAGAGCCTGGTAAAGAAGAAGAGAGCGATGTTGCAGGCAGTTCCCAGGTCTGGGTATAAATGCATGCTGGCCTGCTGGTGTGACTTCATGGGAGAAGGGCAGGGTACCAAATCTTAATATCACCAAAAATGTGTCAGTGGCACAGAGGATCAAAAACTGTCAAGTACTGTTAGCCATGAGCAGATTTGCAATCTTGTTTACGCATTCTTTGATCAGATAGTTTCAGATTTGAATCAAATTATTTTTCCAATTTGAGTATTTTATTCAAGTTAAGACTTTGTATTACTGCTGAAGACGTTAGAACATTTAGAACAAACATTTGACTTCTTTTCTTGAAAGAAAAATATGAAAAAACATTTATATTTGTCAAAGAAAAGGGTAGAAAAATATATTCTTTTGGTATCTGTACAGAGACTTGGAATATCATATCAGTGCTAGTATCGCTTTTCCTGCTGCTATTTCTGCTGATATGATGCGTCTATAATAAGCCAATATGAGATGATAATATTGGCCTGCAAATATAGCAGTAGGTCTCTATTTAGTATCTAAAAATGTATCTCCAAATGTCTACTTCCACATGTGAATTAGAAGTTTCTGTCACTGCTCTTTTCATGAAGTAAAACCCGGCAATAACACTGATTGCACTGTTTAATTAAGCAGGTTTTCAGGCTCTGCAGTGGGTCAACACTCAGTTCAACTTCTGCTGCTGCCATGAGCACAAATCTGAGCGCGATCTGCATTATGTTAATTTATTTGCATATGTTGGGAACTACAGACATTCACAGTTGCCTGAAGACTCGTCGCAAACACTCCGTATTAAGTGTAATTATTCAACAGTGTGGAGCAGCTCCGTTCTCTATTACACGGCATTAAAAAGGCTAATATCAATGCTGTTTTCCTAATGGCGAGGTTGGTGGCCATGTAATTCATTACTATGTGCATACTGCAAGTCTCAGAGGATATTTCACCAGGAGGACCCACATATGATGTTAAATTAATTGGCCGAGAGCATTTTGTTGCAAGTTTTCCAAGTTTTTTGGGGAGTCAAGCTGTACTGTTAGGGCGACATGCATGCTAATCAGCGCCGGCTCATCCTGTAGTCTTTTATTATGCGCTTTTCAACACACTGTGTCGAGATTACTTCGTTTGAAGGAAAACGCCAGCTGTCGTATTTTATGCATTCACTTTTCGGTTCAGTTTCTCTTTCCCGTCGCTGTTGGAAAATGCAGCTTGACTTGTGCTTCAGCTTCTATATTTTACAGCGTACAGGTTTCATACATTCACTGCAGATGTTTAGGCCTTGATTGCATACGAGCAGAACAGACTCCAAACAGTGGTGATGGAATATACACCAGTGTAGAATATGGACGGGAATGTGTTTGGGTACAGCTTCATTTTTACCTGAATGGGTTAAGAGCAAATCCTTTTCTCACTCACTTAATAATTCAATAATTTGCTGTTTGTTATATAGTATAATACCTGGACAGGTGAGCTGTCTATGCTCAAAGGACAAATGAACCAGTTTATGACAGATAATACAAATTTTCACAGTCAATATTTTGTCTTTTAGTGCCAAAAATGCCAAAAAAGGATGAATAGTACTGGACAATTAAATTTAAATGAATATCACAATTATGACTTGATATTGTTATAGTACAGTTATAGTTTTTCTAATGCTGGGTATTAAACCTCAGTACCAAAATGTGTCTGTAGAAACAAGTATCAATCAATCAATCAAATAACTTAAAATCAGTAAATATACAGTATAAACTTATACAACGACAACAGAAGTTTTTGTATAGGTGCATCAAACACTGCTGCATTTGGAAAGTTTGACTTGTAAATTAACAAAAAATGTGTTATATTACTCAAAGTAAGTTATCAAAAAAAAAAAAAAACTGTATATTGTTTTGGCATCAATACAGAAAGTCAGGTAATCACCACACACTACTTTTTTGATACTTTTTGTTTTGGGATCATACCTGTATATGTTTGTAATGTTTTTTTTTCATATAACACAATATGCAGATTTCCCTAAACAAATATATAGTAAAAGTTAGAAAATGTTTCCTGATTTAAATCAGAAACCACCAGATAAAAGAATAAGTAAACAAACCTAAAAGAAAAAATCTGACTGACTTTGAATACTTTTTTAGACTTTAATTTAGGATTTTTTTATTTGATCAATTGAGGTTCAACACAGAGCCCCAATCACAATATTATCAAAGCATTTTTTCCAGTATCAATATATTTTACACAATGTATACAACAACACCATACAGTCTAATATTCATTGCAATGTTTAAGACTAAACTCTTCACACATGTATAATAAAGACTGATAACTGATTTTGTTCACTTTTGCTTGGAATCACGAGTTGGAACAACTAGATGCTGTAAAATATGATCACATCAAAAAGATACGATTCCACTGAAAGCCGATGAATGATAACATTGAATTATCACTGAGCCACAGGGATGATCCTACATCATATAAGCAGTGGACAGCAGGACTATTAGAAAACTGACTTATCAGTCTAAGTGTGTGGCAGCAACTCTCACGTACTCGATCTGTCTAATTGACTCAAATATTCTGCCCTGAAATCCCAAAGGCCTCTGAAACACACACACACACACACACACACACACACACACACACACACACACACACACACACACACACACACACACACACACACACACACACACACACACACACACACACACACACACACACACACACACACACACACACACACACACACACACACACACACACACACACACACACACACACACACACAGAGGCCCCCTGTCCCCTTTGCTTTCTCCTCCATAGTCTCGGCTTCATTAGCAGCGGTTTGCATCATCCCCGGTGAAAACGTCACATGTCATCAGTGACTCCATTCTTTATCACTTCCTGCGGTATAGACAGTGTAACCTTCAGAAACCTGCTGCCCACAGTTTTACGTCTTAATTAGGAGCACTGTCAGAGGCGCCCAGCGCCCCTCGTCCCAATGTGAACGGACAGAGAGGGATGGAGACGGAGAGGGAGTGTGAAAGACGGAGAGGAGGACAAAGTCAGACACGAAGGCAGCAGACAAAGGCGCTGGGAGAGAAGGAAGGAAAAGATGTACAGTGGAGGAGAAAGAGGAGCAGGCAGGGGAGAGGAGGGGGGAGGATTTAGAGGATGAAGAGACAAGAGTGGAAGTTGTGAGGGAGTGCAATAAAGAGACGAGAGAAAGGAGGTGAAGAATTTTGCGTGAAGCAAAGTTCCATCAAGCGTAGCAGACGATAACTCATTCAGGTTATAGTGATTAAAAAGTATACAAGGATGATCACGATCAACTACATGATGCAGAAAAACCCTCAATCTAATAAAAAATATAAATGAAGAGAAGTATTTATTTATACGTAGGGATGGGCATCATTTTAAAATGTTCAATACTACAATAGTGCTGATACTAAAACTATGATTTTTTTGACACCTTAGTTTGAGAAATATAAACGTTTTCTACAAATCTTTTTTTTTTTACATAAAAAAAAAAAGTAAAAATGTTACATTTGGGTCTAAAAGAGAAGTTGTAGGAAAACTTCACCTAAATTAAATACTCTAAAACTGGCAAAATTGTGATTTAATCTGATCCAACAATGAGCAAACAAGACTATAAATCTGAGCGGATATTTGACACCAGCTTTCTGTACTCTGCAGTTTGTTACTGGGCGTAATGGACACATTGTGGTTGATACTAAAGTACTGATGTTGGATACGCAGTCATGAGTTATGAGGTGAAAATGTTCCACAAAAAAAGCAGAAACAAATAAAATCCCACCTGGCTCAACATTTTAAAGCTGCAGGAAAAAAGCCACAAAAGGAATTCAGAGGCCAAGTGCTCGATAAGTTTCATATGCAGCAAGTCCAGAAGCCTTAAGGTGCTCTTAAAGTAAAAAAAAAAAAAAAATGGTGATGAAGTCTCTGTGAAGCCAAAATCAGTCTGTGTTTTTAATCATTATGCCAGACTAAATAATAGCTTTTAATCTAACTTTTTTCTTTCTCTGTGTAAGTGTATGAAGAACATTTTCTTTTCTGAGACCAAAAAACTGATTTTTGAAACAATAAAGAAAAAAAAAGAAGAAGCTATTTTCATGAAGGTTTTGTGAAAGACAGCAGCATTCATGAGGAGCCTACCGAGAGAGAAAGAAGGGGAAGGAGGATGACTGTCAGTGGAAGAAGATGTGTTGGCTACTTGCTCGGCGAGAAAGAGTGAAAATCCGGCTTAGCGGCAAAAACACTGGAGACGCTTGTGTCCTCAGTTTGGGGACAGCTGACGGGTTAACACTATTAAGACTGCAGAGAACACAGGACTGAATGTGCATCTGTGCTCCCAAACAGTGGGATTGAACGCCGCTTTCGAGGCATTCACTCTGAGACACAGATACATAGACAGACGGACCGCAGAGAAGCAAAGGGACAACTCTGGAACACAGATTCTTTTTGTTTTTTTTGTTCTTTCTTTCTCCACACTTCCATGACAGCTTTATGTTTTTGGGAGTCCATCAGAAAACACAGCTTCAAATTGAATCAAAGATTTTATCTCATGAAAGTTTATCATTACAGTATGTTCTGGTTTAATTCACCTAAATCAGTTTTTCTGTCTTGTGTTCGGCATTTTTTGTTTTTGCATCTCACTTTTGTCCCGTACAGTAAATCTCTGTAAGCTACTATAAACTTCATATTTCTTGTCGGCCCCTGGTTGAATATCTGCTACTGTGGCAAAACCTAACAGGAATATACAGTAAGTAAACAACAAACAAAAGAAAGGACCGAAACAAAGGAAAAACCCACCGGAGCTGTACTGGCGAGGTGCTGTACTGCCATGAAAAAAGCCATTAGAGCACTTAAGCATTAATTAAATCTGTATCATCATTACTCAGTATAATTGAAGGTGAGACAACCTATCAATTGTAAAAGATCACATTGTCATTAAGGTTAATAAGCTGTTTTATAAACTATCGTCATTAACGTCAGATACATCTATTATAATGATAAATGACATATTGATAAAATAGGCGGTAAAATTTGCGTCTTCTCCCAAGATGGTGTACAGTGACGTGGATGAGGTGAGACAAACGAGACGGAGAGACGAGTGAATCTTATCGAGACGAATACTTTATAGTAGGAAAACTCCCAAAAAATGAACATAAATGAGGATATTTTATGAGGTAAGACAAAAAAAAGATGACATCTACATCTGGAAGTACTTCCAGAATGTTTTCAATTAGCCACTGTGCTGTTTTACCAACTATTGTCACATCTGCATCTTTTCTCTCAATCAATTATGAAACACTGTAATTTATTCATGGGATGCTCAGGCTCCAGTTGTGTGAATCTATGAAGAATTCAACCCCCGGACTGACAGAAAAAAAAAAGCTTTCAGCAGCATCCTTAAAAGAAGACATCTGTTTAAATCACAGACAAACAGTGAGGAGTCTCACAGAGATTGTTTTCAGTAAATAAAACCTCTTTTCACTGAGTGACTGCACAGCTACTGATGCATTTTTAACACTTGCAAAATTGTCCAGAAGTTCAAGAATTGAGTCTCTTTTCAGCCATAAGACATTACAAGAAAATGTTTTGTTACTTTTTATTCCTTATACAAAGACATTTACTCCTGCTGCCAATCATGTGCTGAGATAAAACCCTCCTCTTCTCATCTGGGGTCACTTAACACAAGCAGCAAAAATTAATTAGTGTCAAACACAAATAAAAATGTCTTTTAATAGCTGTTGAGCCTACAGTTTAGGATGAAAGAGCATTTACATGCTTAAGCTCATTAGCATAATTAAGCTCATGTTTAAAAAATGGCAGAGGCCTAGCAGTGAAGGAGTTAACGAGGTGGAGCCTGTAATTGGACGAGGAGTGACCCTTTCACAGCCGGTGACGGGGACGCTGCTAATTCACTTAAATGGTCACTGGAGGCCGATAGTTTAGATCCAACATATACAATTAGCATCTTACTAGAAAACAATGAGCACACGTGGGAGGACGGAGCGCGACATATCTGTCAGCTCAGCGTCATCAGGAAGGACATCTAAGTTTTCCTGATTTCATGTGTATTTTCATTCATATCAGCCTTAACAGGTAATTTCTCTTAATAAGTAACAGTTACTAGTCAATTCTGAATAAGTCAGTATCTAACCCTCCGTGCTGATTTTGTGATTACTATCCTGTTTTAACAAACTAGATCTACATCTGACAGGGAAGGTATCCAGGATCAGCGTGTAAAAGGAAAAGCTGAATAAGAGTTTGAAAGGCCATTTCTGTTAACAAGTGATCCATCTATTATATATAACTTATATTTATATTTAACTTTCTGTTATGAATTTATGATATTTGTTCTCCATTACAGACAGATCTTACAGGAAAGCTATCAAGGACCCATCTACTGCCAATAAATGTCACATTTTTTCTTCACTTCAGTTTATATTTTTGGTTCTCGGCTACTTCAGTGATGTAAACACTGTGTTGTGTTAGTAAGAAAACAGGGTATTCACTAATAAAGCTGATTTCTTCTGCTTCTGTGGCATCACAGTTAATGTTTACACTCAGAGACAGTTGATTAGATCCATCGAGTTAAAACTAACACAGTATAATACAACATCCCTGCAAGCAATCCACGCTGCCTTCATGAAGGTTATCATTTTGTAAATGTTATACATTTTATTAAAACAGTTTTAGAGAAGTACAAACAATTCAACTGGCCACTTCTCAAGGACTCCATCCAAAGAAGATACTGAGCACACGATTCACTTTAGCAGTTTATTAAGCTGCAAACAAAGTTTTAGAGAGGTGTAACCAAAAACACTCATTTGGAGACTGTAGTTTGTGGTGCTGTTGAATTGTATTGCATAAGACTGTTTTTCTAATATTTTGTCTGCCCTCAGTAGTGGATGGAGGAGGAGTGGACAAAACAAACACATCTTATGGCAGTAGGATTTCTGTCTTAGGCTGCATTACTTTTAGCTACGTGGATCAGACGCACGTTGGTACTGAAGCCGTAGTAAATTTCTGGTTATTTGATATCTGCACAAATTTCTATTTCAATTTAATATTATGATACTGAAGCCAGACACGTAGGCCAGGCCTTCTGCAAATCTGAAGAAACTGTTATGCAAGTATCAGCATTTAAAAGGTGAGTTACCTGTAGGAGTTTTTCATCTACCAGCTTCAGTGGAGCAACAGGACAACAGCAGAGAGAGGGACAGAGGAGAAAAGAGGAGGAGGAGGAGGAGGAGTGTGCATGGTGTGACGTTCATTGGGGACAAGACTCTGGCCTGGAAACCAATGAATAGGGCCACATTAGTGACACTTCACTGCTCTATTCACAATGGAGGAGAGAGCCTCAGAGGGTGTTTTCAAGAAGCCGTTCAGTGTATTTAAATACAATAATAATCATAATAATAAGCTGGAACGACACTGTTACTGATTCTGCTGGTGAAATCCAATTTTCAAAAGAGACGAGAACTGTTTTAAGAAGAGAATCAAAAGGTAACACGAGCCTAACGCAACATTATCAGTGATGGAAAAGCTCGAGGATTTAACTTGTCATGTTGTACATTCAGTTTCAGAATTATCATCTGAGGTTCAGTGGCACATGTTTATGCCTGCATGTTTATTCATAATGCACGTCTGTTATCAAACGCAAACATTTTAGAGTGGATCATCTTACATGTAGCTTCATGCGAGGGGCCTTCACTACATATTAGCAGGCACCGTCACACCGTTACATTTATGTATACAAAATACGAGCAGGCTAATTGAATATTCACTGTGAACATATTCCCTGCATAACATGACTCCCCGCTTTCATCTTTTTAAAAATTCAAATCGATGGGAGGAGAGGAGGGGAGCATTAGAATATATTACTGCATGTGATCCCCCCGCCCTCGCCCTCCTCCCTCCCTCCTCTATATGTCTGTCAGGAGGTGAGCTGAGGAGGAGGAGGAGGAGGAGGAGGAGGAGAGCAAAGTGCACGCGACAGAGCCGGCCTCGGCAAAGCTGACGTTAACAATAATGTAATTTAATTAAAGCCAAGATCCCAGCGGTCCTCGCCAAACGACGGGGCTTTGATTTTAATAGGTGATGAAGAAAAGGCTCGGCGCGCAGCGACACCGCCACCGCTCCAACCAGACTGAGGGGTTCTGGGAAAAAAGGCACCGGCAGAACATCAGTTTAAATCGTATCAGGCAGAGAGGGAGGGGGGTGGTGGTGGTGGTGGGGAGTGGGGTGGGTGGGGGCGTCAAAAAGTCCCCCTGCTCCGGGTGCAGGTACCAGCCCCGGCCACCCAAATACAACAACACCGATCAGCTAATGGAGAGGAAAAGGGGAGACCTCCAACACAGGACCGTCCCAAAAAACAACCACAAGAACAAAAGCTACAAAAGTATTTTCCAGAGTGCAGAAAGCTGCGTTCAAACAGGATTTCACTGCAGGATGAGATTTAAAAGGAATGAGAAAAACAAAGAATTAATCCAAAACTAACCGAGCAGAGATCAGAGTCATGATCTTCACATGCAGATAAATGACATTAAATCTGGCTACATATTAAAATTTACAACAAACAGCTTGTTGTACTCAATTTTTTTCCTTTTTGAGTGACATGTTATTTGAGAAACGGTTTTGGCTGTTTTTTGGTTGGAAAAACAAAAAAACAAAACATTAAACCTCAGAAAATCAAGAATAATTTCACATTTTTTCTGTATTTAATGACCTCAAAAACACTTCAGGGCTGTGATGTATAGAATATATACACATGTATATGTAATGTATATAGATTAATATTAGGAATTCCAGATTATACATAATATAAGATCTTTCTGCTCTTGAATATAAAGATACATTTAAATATATATTAAAAGAAAAATATGTTTAAGATTGTGGTTACAGGAAGTGTTCAGGGTGAAAACCTTCTACATCAAACGCTTTTACGTTCAGAGAAAATTGAAAAGAAATAGAAAAGATTTTGTCCTGACGTCTCACTAATTATTTTCTGATTTCTCCTTTTCTCACATTAGGCTACTTTTCACTTCTCCAACCAGCCGCCACCAACAACAATTAGCTTCTTTTCTCCTGGTCCAAGAAACACACACATAGACACACGGGGAGGGTCCCCTCATTGGTAATCCTGTTACCAGCCAGGTCCCAGCCTGGACTTGCTGAGCGGGGACGTGGACGCGTAAGGGGAGGGGAGGAGGGTTGGGGGGGGATTAAAATGGTGGTCATTATCAAATTTACAACCAGTCATACAGACATCTGCCCTACTTTTCCTCGGTTAATGTAAAAAGAACTAATCTGGTTAAGAGAGCACGGGCGCGGCTTGTAAATCGGCGGCGCTCTCCGCCATAGTTAAAGCTGTCACTTCTCTTGTGGGGGAGCGGCGGCTGAATGGAGCTGTCAGATGGCTACTTGTTAGGGCTAACAAGGCCGTCCAGTGATAGGACTAATGAGGCCCAGGGCTCGCTGCTTCCCCGCACAACCCACCGCCGCCACCACCACTACCGGCACCACTGCTGCTGCTCCAACGTATAAAGAGCTCCAGGAACACAGAACAATCTTTATTATTGGGGAGAAACAAAAGGCAAAAACATACATCCTAACAAGTTACTCTCATATTAAAAAGAAAAAACCCTCCTATGTGAACTTGTTCCCAGTGCAGTTTTCCTTGTTTAAGGAATTTTCATTAAATTACTTCTTGTATCTTGAAACATAACACAATAAGGCAGCATCAACAAAACAACACCTGACTTTATTTTCACTAAAACCAGGTGCAATAATGTCTCATGTAGACCGTCATGTAGAAAATCTGCAACACATGACTTTGAACAGCGTCAAAAACCAAAAACAAGAAGCAGACAAATATTGTTTAGTGCTTGAAAAAAAGCAGCACTGATGATTACAGAAGGGTTTGAAACATCAGAAACACAGTGCAATGAACCTTTATATCTAAGAAATCATCTTATCAACCAAAGTTGTATCTGGATTCTTATTTTTGGCTTTTTTGATACTGTCCAATTTCACGTGTGGGAGATTTTTTTTAGTGACTGTTAGTTTTTATATCCATTCATTTGTGGGATTATGTTCATTTTCTTTTCAACAAATTATCATCATCATTTTCACATCTTTACAGCTAAATCCCACAATGATTTGCAGAATGTCTGAACATCAGTTTTTTATTTATGGTTCCAAATTCCAAGTAAGTCTTATGAAGCACAAAACTCTTTTCGTGCACAGAAACTGATGTATTTGACTTTATTAGCAACAGCAGTGGAGCTTTGTTGAGAAAGACAGAAAAACCAGGCAGTTTGAATCAGCAGTGACAGCGACCAGGACCAACGAGACAAAGCAGCACCTACAGATCATTAAACATCGTCAGCGGAAAAGACCCACAACAAAGAGTCACATATCCAGTTATTTTTGGGAAGGCAAAAGCTATTCATAATGTATCTTCTTTGGCACATTCACAGTCCTATTCTTAGGTTTACAAATTCATAAGTAAGTAAAAACAGCGTCAGTGTTGCCAGTTATTAACCCTGTTGTCCATCTCTTTATTGAGTGAAACCCACAGAGAGGCAGCTGTGCTCTTTTCTCAGCAAGCAAAAAGCCACTAAATAAATGTCTGCCCCTTCAAAATGGAGAGATTAAATGTGACGGTGGTCGGTTGAGGGTTAAATATCAGGCATGAGCAACGTCTGATTGTTATTTCGAGCTTTGTTTTTACGAGTCAAACTCCAGCCTTTTCCAATGAAGCCTCATCCCCTCTCCTAACGCTTCATTATTTGTGACGCTCTGGTTTAATTCCAATTACCCCTGTTAATTAGGAAATCTCATGCTCTCTGATCTAGAGGTTCGTTTCTACTTAATGTCATTTGCCAGGTTGTTTACTTTCGATTAAAGCCTTTTATTGTGAAATTAAGTGTTACATTTGTTTCAACAGGGTATTTGTGTGTATGTGTGTGTGTGTGTGTGTGGTAAACATCCTGACTGATGTCAACATATAGAAGTCCTCCTGCATGCATTACCCTGTGTTTATTCTGCATTAGTGCTGCTGTCACCTCTTTCTTTAGGCATATATTAGTACCACATTAGCATATTTTTTATCAGACATTTAGAAACCTAATTATGCCTTCCAACGGCTGTGGAGAGAGCAAAACGTGGGCCTTCTATAATGCCGAAAACCTTCAAAAATGTGTCATTCTTTGGCTCCTTCCAAGCATTTATTTTAACACTGAACAATACAGTTTGACGGCTTTTATTAGTTTTAAGAAAGATGTTCTCACCATATTCAGCGTGGCATTGTAATGCAGTAAGATAAAGGCAACAAACGGGAAGCGTGAAAGGATGAGTATGTGTGCATCTGTTTATGTTTTTTTTTAAATAAATGTTTACTCCACTTTACATTCTGAGCTCAGCTGACAAAAGATGCAAACAAAGAAGCTGCTAAATAAATCCTTTATGTTTAATTCAGAATAAACAGTCTGTAGTATGAAGAGAGCAAAAAATTCAATATCTCTCTCACTGACAGTAAGATTTTGAGGCCAACAGCCGTTTCACCTCTTGAAGTATCTAAATGGGTCACTGTGCAGATCTCAGGACATAATCAGCCTGCCTGATTTCCTGTGAGGCTGCTATTTCCTCTTTTGGATGATTTCCATGGAACCAGGCTGCCCAGTACACACTGATACACCAGTACAGCCAGTATGGCAGCCAGTTTATTTCTGATCCTATGGCATGGCTACAGTCCAATATATAAGCCTGTATCTAAAGCTGATTCAGTGGAAGTTGGCTTTATCTTGTCTATTAGTGAGACTGTAATTTATCATTCAGTCTATTTCTATGTATGTTGATAGACCAGTGATACATTGCTGTTTAATGGACCAATTGTAGCATTCCTTAAGCCTCTATATGTAGATTTTTTCTTTAATTATTGTGATGCTTGTTCATTCTGAACATGAGGGGTGTGGACTGGGGTTTAAAACAACAATATATCACTACCATGCAAACTGGGCTAACTTGGCAAAATTACCATTGACAGATGACACCATGTTTTATCTCACACAGTCAGTTTGACTTCTCTGGCTGAGTGATCATATCAGTGGTGTTGCATGTTCATTTAATCTTTTTTTTTTCTTAATAGTACTAGTGGTACTGCTCCTTTAAGATTCCATCCCCCATGTTCCCCCTCACTTCTTCTTATGAAGATGATGTTTTGGTCAAAGCTTTTCTGAAGATGATAAACATATTGGCATTTTTCCCCCCCTATCAGCCGTTCACTCCTTCCACCATCTGCCATTGAGAGAAACTCTGAGAGAAACTTGAGCTCCATTTGCGCTGGAAGAACATTTCCCACAAAATGTGACCCGGTGGCTCACAATGTAAAAATGCAGTGTAGAGGGCAGAGAAAGGCTGCCAATCCTCTCAGCCACGGTCTTGTTTGTTTGCAGTAATTATACTCATGTCTCAAAATTAATTACTGATGACTTACTGATGTTAAAACGCTACACGTACGTACACCTTCATGCCAGTCAAATAATGAAACTGAAAAGCAAATATCTGTTTCGCTTGGCTCTATTTCCATGCAAATAATCACCGCGCAGCACCTCGCCACATCCTAACTGAGCCCTGAGAAACCGGCAGGCACTACAGCGAGCTGCTGAGGAAAGAAATAATAAACCCAAGCATGTATTTCTGTGACCTCCAAGGACAGCTCTGCCATGCCATGCCGTGCCATGCCAGGCTACACCAGGCAAGCAGACTGTCACCTCTACCCTCGGTGGCCCTCGGCTTATGCCAGCCCTGTCCTCTTTTTTCTTTTTTTTTGTAACACCTCCCATCCATTTCTCTCTCTCCTCCCTCAGTCTGACGGGACTCTTCCAGAGCAGGTCCGTGGAGTCCCTCTGCTCACAGTCACTTAATTAAACGCTCCCACAGCACCGTCTACAACGTGACCGACGGCTGTTAAATTAAGACGCTGTCACAGCCGGGGCGCCGAGCGCTGGCAGGGTGAAGGAAAGATAAACCAGTCGAGGAAAGAGAGAGGAGAAAGAAGAGACACAGGGAGGTGGCAAACAGCCTCTGCAACTGCGGACGACTGCCTTTTTCTTCATATGCAGTTTTAAGAAGAATTTGGAGGGGAAATCCACGCTGTCTTACTCCTGAATCCAGTCTACCTTTCAGATTTATCTAAAACAAAAGTCTTGCCATCCTTTCTCTGGCTCTAATATCAGAGTATTAGAGCCAGAAAGTCTGATTATGTTCATTATTGATTAATCTGCTGTTGTTTTTTAATAAATCTGTTGATAATTTAGTCTGTAAAACGTCACAAAATTATGAAAATCCCTGTCACAAGCTGCTAAAACAATAAGTGATGTCTTCAATAGCTTGTTCTGCCTGAACAGCCCCAAACCAACAAGAATGCAATTTACAATTATAAATAGAGAAAATAGAGAAAAACAGCATGTTTGAGAAGCTGGAAACAGTGACTGTTTGTCCTTGAAAAATTACTTATTGATTTATTGATTATAAAAAATTGTGCATCAACTATGTCAGAGTGCTGCAGCTTTAAATCCTCCTCTCTCCACTACTGGTTGTTTACAGCATTGACAGTCCAGAGATTTACATTTTTTCTACTGATTCACTCACAAGTTTCTTTGCACAAGAGCATCATGCAATCATGTCCTTGATGAACTTTTCATTCCGAGCACTTCAACAGAAAAGAGAAATGAGAGCTACAGAGAGAAGTAGAAAAAAAAATATTTTGATGAGGTTGAATGTTTGCTGAGGTTGTGCTAAAGTGATGAGATCTTGAGCAACATCCAAGATGCTCGTAGGAAGAGACACACTGCTTCTGTGTCTCTCGTGTCCTCGTTCCACCCTTGAGGATCAGTAACCATCGCCTGATTAGTACTTCTAATATGAAATTTCGAGATTCAAGAAGGCACTGTCCAAAGATATAAATAAGAAAGATTTCTTTCCTCACCACGAAAAAAGCTAAAAATGGATATAATAAACTCAGCAGCAAATATGCTTTAGCAATAGTCTACAAGTCCATCAGATAATACCATTAACCTCCAAGTACATCAGCACACTCAGCCCACACGTCCCCCTGGCGAGGAACAGATGAGAGCGAGAGGAACAAATGGAAATCCAACTGGAAATCCACACAGATTCAGAAGAACTCAAACGCCTGTTCTCTGTCTTGGCTCGCCTACTCGTGTGTGTCTTTTTCTGTAGGAGGACACAGAGGGTTTAATGTATGGTGATGCATCATTCATTGCCCACCTTGTTTGGACATTTTGTGGACAGCTGCTTTTAGAAAACAATACCTAGAGTGTGAAGGTAGGGGGGCGGTGAATGAGAAAAAAAAAAAAAAAAAAAAAAAGAGATTACTGGAAAAAAACCCACACATGCATACGCAACACGGGCACGAGCACCAGAATAAGGCCAACCTCTCTCTCTCTCTCCCTGCCACCTTCCTCTACCTGCTGTCCCCAGTCGATCCCCAGCAAAACTTGGTGGCAGATGTTGCTGTGCTAAGTTGGCTCTGAAGTGCCTCCCCGGCTCCCCGGTCTTACCGACAACACAGTCAAACCACATTAGATCTCTTTATTTGTGCCTGGGGCAAGTTCGGCACTGCAGCTGTGTCCACCCCCACTCTACCTTTGGTGTTGAAGGCCCTCAGGCGCTAAATGTGAGACCACAAAAAAAAAAAAAAAAAAAAGATAAAAAAAACTGTTTCACTCTCATTTTCTGTCTCTCTGTCTCTCTTCTGCATCTGCTGACAATCCAGCAGTCTGGCTCCGGGCGGCAGCACTGAGGGAGGGAGGGGGGGTTAGGAAAGGAGACTGCCGGGGGAGGGATGGAAGCTTATTAAAAGGGAGGAGAGAGGGGAGAGGGTGGCATGGACACCCGGGTCCCCATGCTGAACAGATGTCTGTGACAACCTGCTTCCTTACACCTGTACGAGTCCTTGTATCCCCGCGGATGCAGCCCGCTGAAAAATTCATGACCCTGGAGGTTTCCTGTCCGCCATCAAAGACCGCCGCCCTCCCTCCCCTACTGCCTCCCTCCCTACTGCCTCCCCTCCCTCTGCTGCTCCCCTCTCTTCTCCACGCCACCGCTGCCCGCTCTGCCATCTACACTCACCTGCAACTGGACAGTTCAGACTCCAAGTTTACTTGTAAAGCCTTAATTCTCATACATGTCTCATTGTGGGTCAGGCTAGAGGAAGCCAAAAACAAAAGCCAAATCTCTAAGAAGACCAGGAACAAAAAATCTTGTGAGGAAATTCACACCTCCTTGAAAAGTTGAGGGTGCAACATAAGTAGTAGATTTAAAAAAAAAAAAAAAAAAAATAGAAAGTTGTAACAGTTTGAAGAAAACAGAATAGCCAGCTGATGTTGTCAATCCAATATTAAAAGTCCAATAAAAACTGGACTCAAGGAATGGAAACAGCTAAAAATGAATCCAGTGGAAAATGTCTAAAGAAAGCCTAGAATCAGATATATGATATCACTAGTGCATGAAAACTGTGTTGGTGTCCACAGCCTTTCAGGATTACACTAAAAAAAGGAAATGTGCTGACACAGTGTCTTATCTGTCTTGGTAAAGGTGGCAGTAAATCATTAGACTGTCTGATTTACGTATATTTCACTGCCTGTGTTTAAACTTTCTTATCTTAGATGATGAAATTTCTGTTGAGGTGCAAGACATCCTGTCTTAATCTATCATTTTACTGTATGTTATTGAGTTTTTACTGTATTCATTCTGTTGCAATGAATGAACAAAATGTCTTTCCCATGTAAACAGAGTATCATAACTGGAGAGAATGACAATCATTTCTACTTTGACCTTGATTTTAAAGTTGACAAGCAAATTATGTCTATTTGAAATGGTTTGATTAACATCAACTACTGTCCAAGATTCAGTTTTGACTGTCCAACTTTGGAAAAAAGAGCTCTTTGTTTTGCAGTTGGATTAAATCGTTACATAGACTAAAGTCTGCCTTTTAGCACTGAGATCTCTGTATTGCAATTCAACTGTAAGCCTGCGGGGGGCTTAACATCATACCTGGCCTAAAAATGAAATGATTTCACAATTATTCCATTTGCATTCATGTGTTCTGTCTTTGTCAACCGCAGCAACATTTCCCAGCTCTGTTAAGACCTGACTTCAAACCAGCACACCCTTCACTGCCTCCTGTTTGATCCTCTCCTGCGTCCACTGTGTGCTGATCTTGATTACAGACTGGAATGCAGAGTTTGGCGCATTGATCGGCATGTGAATGAAGCGAGCCAGCGGTGCAGGGGACTCCACTGGCAGCCTTTCCTCCACGTCCTCCTCTAGCTCTTGTGTCTAAGTGCTTTGACACAACTGGTTTGCTCACTAGTGGGCTTCACTCTCTGTTTTCGACACTTCTAAACAGTTTGCTTGGAGCGACTGAGGTGACCTCATGTGTGGGAACATCTATCATTTTTTGCACGGTGGGAGATTCCACCATTATGCTTCCACGCTCTGCCTTTTTCCCCTTAAAACCCAGACAGTTGGATGATTATTGGGCAGGGGAATTGTTGTCATTTCAACATGAAAACAGAGGCCTTGCATGAGAGTGTAATGCAGGAAAATATACAGGTTTGGACATCTAATGAATCCCCTGGCCTCATCATGAAGCCTCATGACACAACACAATCGGCACCAGCCCGTTTGACAAATTGTTGACAATTCAGCATGGCAGTGAAACCAATGCAAATCATATTTGACCCTTTCTCATCCTTACAGACAGTACTCTTTTGCACCTACACTTTGTACACACTTCTATTTAAGGTGGTAAAATCAACAAACAAATTAAAGGAAAAGCCAGCATAATATGTCTCACAGGAAGCCCTTGTGTATGAAAGCATCTGCATTTAATTTGCCACCAATCTGCAGGATAAAACTGAGAAAAATGTACGTTTCTTAGACATCCAGCTTACATATAACCGTTGTTTCAACGTCTAAATTACTATATTCAATGTGAAACGTCCAAACGACACGTTGAAATATGAACATTATATGTAATATGTCATACGTAAGCTAGACATCTAAAAAAAAACAACTTTTGACCACATTTAGCCTGGTTCTGTGCAGCTATCTGGACATCCTGAAAATCACTGCTAAATAAGAAGCAAACAGAGTTCTGATGATGCTTATTTTTAACTTTGCATCTTCTGGCATTCTTTCTGCTGAACAGCACTGTGATGCCCTGAGTAGTAACTGGCAGGCTCACAGCTGGCCAACTGGCTCAGGTTTTTTCCATGTTCTTCATAGCAGCAAACGTTATTCCACTTGAGACATTTTCAGTCTGACATGATTCTGTGAACCATTAAAAACCTCTTCTGGTTGCTGTTCTCAGACCTCTGGGAAGAGCAAGATGATCAGAAGTGCTTTGCACATGTAAAGTATAAGGCAGTAAACTTATACATGTCTGTATGGATGTGTCATTTTTTCCCCCATTTGTCTTTCCAGCTCCAACAATATTTTGCTTAATTCACAGAGAGGAAGAGTTTGGAAGAGTCAGTTGTTGTTTCCCTTTTAGTTTCATATTTAATTTGAGGATATATGCCAATGTGGTTATACTTAGTAACATTTTTAAAAAAAAGGGCTGTATGCAGGATTAATGTGGGACAGAGGGGTGGGGTCCTCCACCGACTACCACTGTATAAAGTTTGTAGGGGTGACATCATATGAAGAGGCCATTGAAAACCTGAATGCTCATCTGCAGTCCGTTTATAATCTATGCTGTTCATTTTGAGGTTAGGCATATAGCTCGGTGTCTGAAGCAGATGGTTGTGGTGGTTTGTTGGATTAACTGCTGCCTTAGAAAGCTAAACACATATCAAAACATCTGGTTAACTTTGACTTGGTGGTGGTTTGTGTGCAGCGTGCTCTCTTAACCGCCTGCAGGCGTCAGGTTTCAGTGTGTTGGTTTGTGGGGCTGATACGTTCCCTCTTCACTGACTGAGGTTCAGAGTTTGACCATATTAGGTCGTCCCTGTCATGCTTCCTTATGTGAGTCTTTGCAGCTGTAGCTCACATCGGACCGGTGAAGTAACAACAACACAATGTGAAACTCTTACCAGCAGCTTCCTGTGCTTGGAGGCAGTGCAGATTATAGTACCTCCAGAGCTGTAATTCAATACAGCAATAAATATCACTTTAATTAAAAATACTCAAATGAATTCATACTGGAGATTTTGGATTTTATAAAATGTTACAGGAGCAATAAATGGTAAAAAAGAGGAAGAAGAATACCATCTATGCAGCTGACTGATGCATTATGTTCTCTATTTATATCATAGAGTATATTATATAAGTAAGTATTATATAAGAATATAACAAACAGCACCGATAACCACTGATGAGAATTTGACCCACTACCTTCAGGCTTTAAATTTGTGCAACTAAAACTCCGACACAACTATTACACTATGACACTGTATTCATCTGGGAACAAAAGAGTCAAGCTAGAATGTTTTGCATCTGTTTTGACGTTGGAAACAAGGTTAGAGAGGAAATTTATTCCCTTTTTTCGCCGACATACCTTGTCTGCAGTGGTGGGACGCATGACGGAGACTCGATCATACTGCCGCCGCAGCAAAGCCCACAAAGCATCGAGACGACCCTGATAAATGAGAAAAATGTCTTTTAGTTCTGCAACAGGACATCACTGTTGTGACTGCATGTTAGTTATGTTCGATCAACTGATTTGCATAAATTGAATGAAAGAAAATAAACATTTGAAGAGTATGCAGGCGGGTGTCTAATAACAAAAATGAAGAAAACAAAAATCAAAATATGAATCTTTGAGCATGGAAGTTCATTCATGGCCTATTGAACAGTATATACTACTACATCATTTAAGCTCAAAGTTAAACTTGTGGTTGAAAGCTCAGAGGCAATAAGTGAACTTTTGAGCTTAGAATATTTTGTAACATAAGATATTAAACAACAAAAACATCACTAAGAAGGAAGTGCACTGAAAAAGAATGAAAGACAAAAACGCTGCATATTCATTTAGTGCATTCAGTCAGGTTGGTGGTAGGTACACGGCGGGAGCGCTCACCTTGATGGGGGTGTACCATTTGTTCTCGGTTTGATGGTAGCTTGGGGCAGGCTTTGGGGTGCGACGTTTGATCATTGGCTCCTCCACGTCCTCTGGTATGGACACTATAGCATTCTTTGCCTTCTCCAGTCGGGCCCCCTCTTCAGTCGAGCCTTTCTCCCCCCAGCGCACCTGGACAGATAAAACCACCAACAGAAGCAGCAAGGTAAGAGCCGAGCGAATCGTATTCTCTTCCTTTAAGGTTTGTTTAATGCAAATGCACACTCACCAAGCACTTTATTAGGAACACCTGTGCAATCTAACGCAATCCATAACAACAGCTCAGTCATAAATTCTACATTTACTTATACATTTTCAGTTTTTGTCGACATTGTCAGGAACTATCTGATTAAAGAATGACTAATGAAGTTTACAAAACTGACCAGACATCGGGGTGGACATTTGTCACTGATGTCTGACATTTTATGAGCCAAACATTTAACCAAAAAACGGGCACTCACAAAGCCAGACTTTTAGCACCTAGTATGGGTCAATCTCCAAAAACACTTGATCCTACATTTTCCATTGCAGTGCCTCTTTAGTAATGAAAATAATCATTAGTCGCAGCTCTTGATTAATCACCAGTCATAATATCTATAAAATGCAAAATAATATAAAAACGAAGGACAGATTAGACCAAACACACCTTCAGCCCAAGAGGATCTAACCAGTACAGGACACATAAAAAGGGTGTTGAACAAGTGATATCTCTATATATCCATAATGAAATGATCTGAAAACCAGTTTTTATTTTATTAATAAGCATATTAATGTACATATGGTATAATGCAATATTAATTTACATATGGTATAATGTGTTATTGTGTGTGTGAGCGTGAGCGTGTGAATGCAGGCCTGTGTGTTAGTTAAGCTGTCCTGCTTTTTAATTGAATTCATCACATCTGTTGCAAGGAGGAGATAAAAAAAACAAAAAAAAAAACAACAAAACACCGTCACATAAATGGGGAGAGGTGATTAATTAGCGACACAGTTTTCAAGCTGTAGGTTAAGCCGTGACAATATAGAACAGCTTTTCAGAATCATCTCTGGGATACATCTCTGGCCTGCTGCATCATCAAGAAAAGAGAGGGCTGCGATGAATAAAAGATACGTTGTCACCTCGGTCGGCTCAATACACGTTTGAAATATTGGCAGCGGCAAAGTGGTGGAGGTGGAGGTGGTTTTCGCAGCGTGACGTCTTAAATGTGGATACAGAGGAGAGGACAGGTTGATCTTAACAAGCACCTCGTTCTCCATCCGCAGGGGGGAACCTTCAGAAGTGGAGACGGGCCTGTCGGCGAGAATCAACCTGCTACAGGAAGAAGAGAGACGGGATTGCCGGGCTCGCAGCTCCCCAACACTCGTGGGGAAAAAATGAAGAGGTAGGGGCTCCCTGAGGATGCTGGGAAATCCATGCAATGCCACCAACTTCCTCGGGGCTGAGAAGCAGTAGGGGGTACAACAGCGAGGACGGTGGAGGAGGGGAACTCGCCTTCAAACCTGGATTCCCTTCGGAGGAGATAGATAACAAAGGCTGCCAAGGTTTGGGAGTTGATGGGGGGAGGTGGAGAGGAGAGGTGGGGGTGAGGTGGATATGTCAAGCTGACAGCAGCACTCAATCCTTCATCCTGGCAAAGACTTGATCCAATCAGGCCCAGGCGGCCAAGGACGAGATGGCAGGGCCTGTCATGTCAGAGTCGTCAGTGGACTGACGAGGACAGCGGCCCAGCCGGCCGGCCGGTTGGTCCCCCCGCCTGCTGCCTGTGAACTTGACAAACTTCTAGCTCCGGAGAAAAGACTGAACGTCAGCAGTTTTCTCTGAACATGATGCAGGTTTACAGGACAACAGCTGTCAAAAATGCATCACTTCCTGCTGTCTGATATTTCATCTTTGCTGGATTTGATCTTTTTCGCTGGTTAAATTTGCTTCCCCATGAACAGAAGGCATGACAGAACGAACCGAATGTTTTAGAATTTGCTGCTAAAGTCGTTTCACATCTAGACAACCACATCAAGGATATTCATATGTCAAACTTAATAGAAGAGACGTGACTTTGTGACTGTGATGAAAGTGTTTCATGCTACTGAAAGCAATATGCTGGGGGATGATGTACGAGCTCTGACCTCCATGCGTTTGATCCCTCCAGCTCCTCTTCCTCCATAGTAGGAGGCGTCCACAGTTGGCCACTTTTTCTTGGGCTGCGGCTCCGGCTCCTTAAAAAGACAGGGAGGGAAATTATGTAGGAAACTAATACTTTTTGCACAGATATGCATCACAAATGGAGCTATACAGTATGAAACCTTTGTTCTGAAAAATATCTGTCAACTCTTTCTCCTTGACATAAAGGAAGCTAGAGCAGGATTATGCTTGCCATTGTTCTATTCTCTTGCAATTCCATTTATCATTTAGCCTTTCCTCTCAACAGGAAAGACTCATTTACATCATCATGTCAGGAAGGAAGAGACACTAGTCCTTATTCCTGTTACAGCCATTCATTCTCTCTACCTGGTTCAAGCTATTCTATTCTCAGCATGAGAAGAAGCCAACAATTAGCTGATTTCCAGAAATTATTCCCTTCAGTATAATCCTCTGCAGATGAATCCAGTCCTGCACAAAGACTTCTTTAAACCTACAGTAGTGCTTATTAAAGAACCAAACCTGTCTGGATATTATGGTGACAGAGATACGATTCAAATTGTTATGATATGATGATGAATTTTTCAGTAATGACTGATAAAAAATGGCCCATTCAGCATGAAAAACTCACAAAAAAATCAACAAATCAGCTTAAATTTCTTAGTAGATCAACAGAAGTGACTTAATTAAATTCTTGTTGATAATATTCTTGTTAAGTATTTCAAGGTGTTTTTGTCACTGCTGTACTGTACTAGTACAAATCTTTAGGCAATCAGCCTTTTTGACATCGATATGAATATTCAGGTATTCTGTGACAACAGTATAGTGATGTACTCACAGGTGGTGGAGGACGGGAAGGTGGAGGAGGTGGCGGCGGGTCTTTGATGACCTGGATAAACAGAAAAAGCAAAAGAGCGTCAGCACAAAGTCCATCAGGGGATGTATACAGACACACAAAAACACACACGCTCAAACCTTGTCAGGACAAGCACAGACGAGGCTGACGGAGGTGATTCGTGACAGGTGACTGAGTCGAAGAGAGACGTCCCTGAGCTCGCCGCGCGGCAGAGACACCGCCGCCGCCAGGCTGCTTTGTAACTGCAACTGGCACCCCATCGCCCCGCTGACTACTGATTACAAGGATTCTGCTTGTAAACCAACATCAGGGGCCCCCCGTGCAAAATAAAGAAAAGCTGAAAATCAACTTGTTGACAGGGGAGTCTTTGGGGCGAGCGCCGCTGCCCGTTTAGCTCTTAATTAATTGGATGGGGTTCAGTGCTCCCAAGCAATCCCCCTAATCATAAAGTCCTAAGGAGTTAATTAGCTCCAATGAGATACAGAGGAGGAGGCTCGGGCTCCGCTCCAAGCCCTGCCTGGGTGGAAGACGAGCGGTGGCGCGCGCACACACACACACACACACACACACACACACACACACACACACACACACACACGCACACAGAAAAAAACAAAAACAAAACTCACATAAACCACAACACACCTCTCCAACAGCAGAGTGACCAGCCCAGCGGCATTGTTCATGACAACACTGAATGACATGGCATCTGAGGAGCAGGTTGTCCACAATGTGATTCCACTCAAGGACAAGATGCCTCGACTGTGTTTTTCAGATGTGCATCGCAAAGCAAAGAGCGGCCTGACAGTGACATTTGTCAGGCGTCAGTCAGACGCTTCACATACAGATGTCCAACTTTTTACTGCAGGTTTGCTGAAGACACCATTGCATACTTGCTGTCTCTGAGAGGGAAAGATGGACTTTCTCTTGTTGTTTTCAGGTGTCAGGGGTTGTAATAGCCTGATAATCAGACTGAACTGCCTGTTTGTTTCATTTCATTCATTCTATGTGAAATATGAAACTCAAAGGTTTGAAAACAGGCTTTGGTTGTAAGTAATTTCCTGCTAATTAGTCACTACAGAACGCAGGATTATAAGCACCCAAAAGGCCATGTCTACTTTTTCTGAAAATTTGGGGATTTAAGTGACCATAGATGCAGTTTACATATTATTACACATTTTTCTGGACTCAGTATCTTTGCGTGTGAGTATTTATAGACTAAGGAAATCAAGTTAAAAGATTCAGTACTTTCCCAGCAGAAGTTCAGTTTTCCTGGAAAAGGAACTGAAACAGCTTTCAGGCTAATTGTAAAATTGTAAAAAAAAAAAAAAGAAGGTATAATTACATTTCAAAAAAATGTTACTGATGAGTTGACTGAATAAAAACAACTTGGAAAGTTAATAAAAATGTGTTTGTGAAGACAATTTGACATGAGAGGGAGAGAGAGATGGGAATCAACATAGTTGACACAGTTCCCCAGCTGGACTTGAACCAGGGATGCTGGTCTATGGTTGGCGCACCACGCTGCAATTATTAGTCAACTTTACAAAAAGCTGTTCTGATAATCAATTAATCATGGATGTCATTTATCAAAAAAAAATTCTAAACAACATTATCTGGTTCCAACTTCACAAGTGTTCTGTTTCATATCCTTGTGAACTGAATATCTTTGGGACTGTTTGTCTGAGCTCTGTAAACTTGAATAAGTTAAATAATATTCGAATAGTCAGAAAAATGAACAAAAATGCTCAAAGGCTCATCAGCAGAGGTTGATAAGGAGTGTGTTTCCTGCTCACTCCTCCACCCACATTCTCCTGGGCTTGGCCTGAGATAAGGCCTCCTCACATTCCCCCTCTTGCACAATAGTGGCCAGTAGCACTACACACAGTGGCTGGCCTATAAATACTGTACATATAATTACAGTGAGGACATATCTCAACCTGAGGTGTGCTGCAAAGTGGAAGGCAGACCTTTGTCCATTAGTCATCAAAGACAGATATTACACTGTCATCGCTGCTTATGCATTTGCTAAATTGGTTTTGGTGGAAAAAAAAAGAGCAATGTCATTATGGCATATCATAGATCCTAACAGCTGTTTCATTCAGTGTTAAGCGCAGGGATACCATCACACTCTCCACATACTGTTGTCATTAGAATAATGAAAAATAATCAATTAGGGTTAATTAATTGCTCTTTGACACACAACTGGCTGTAAGCAAATCCAGCAAAGGTCTACTGGTAGCCTCTCCATACGCTGATTAACATCATTTCAGCCACACCTTACGCTGACAGGATTATCTCCTTTTATTAAGTAATTATGCAGCAGATTTCCTGGACATATTGTGGGATAAATAAAGCATTATACAAATGACAGGGCTGTGCTGCTCTTTCCCAGCTACCTGATGGACAGATGTGAAGAGCAGAGTCGGCGACGTGCCGGCGAAATTAAAAACTAAACTGCAGGAGACTTAGCCATCTGACATCAGCCCCGGTAGCCCGCCACCGCATCCACGACACTGTGGGGAATTGGACCAATCAGAGGCACTTGGGGCATCGTCCCCATATGGCTGTCTCCATAACTGTGCAACTGGACTTGATAATCCATTCGTTCTCCAACCTCAAACTCAAACCGTGTTGTGACAAGCTGTTTCGGGAGGCTTATTGTGATGGATCAGTGGCAGGTGGCATATTTGGAAATTTTAAATGATTTGTGCTTTTAACTATGGACAAATGAACCAGTTTGTAGATGATAAAAATGATTCTGAGGGGAACAGGAACGGATGAAGATAAAACTTCTGCACTGGAGAGAAATCCTGACAACTTCTAACATGAAATAACTGGAGATTATTAACATATTAAATACCAACTGAGTTGAAAATGTGTCCAAAAGTAAATCCAATTTATCAGTGAATCATTTGTCATTTGGATAAACTAACTGATGTATTTCAAAACTGCATCTCCAATCCTGAATCCTTTGATTTGAACTAAAGGCTACGCCATTTTGAGTTTAATTTCCAAACAAATCATAAACAAAGAAATTACCACTCCACAGCTTGTATGACCTCTGTGCTGGCATCAATCCATGTGGGAGAGAGAGACAGAAAGAGAGGGATTGTGGGAAAGAGGTTGGGCGTGTGTGTATGCGTGTGTGTGTGCGTGGCCTCATCCTGACTGTTGAAACCTGGCAGACTGGGGGTTTAAATATTAACAAGCCACACATGGCCCTCCTCTTCTGCCGCGTCCCTCGATGGAAGGCAACAGCAGCTCTCTCCACCAAGACAAACACATCCGTGGCCAGACATGCTGCAGGGGGTTTACATTTTAATGCCTTTGTTGGTTTTCCAAAATATGCTTCCATCTCATCCTGGATGGGCTCCCTTCAGGTCCACAAAGCCAGGTGACGTTTATCAGTTAAGGGGCGGTGCGGGTGAGCGGGAACGAAGCGCATTGGGGAGCAGGGATGGCGGCGGTGGAGGGTAAATTTGCCTTTATCAGACCTCAGTATAAGCCGGGACAGAGAAAAAGACCGGGGTGCACCATCTGTATCCCCTCTCTCATAGCCCCAAACAATAATCTGTTGTGGATTTTTGTAAGTGGTTAAGTGGATGAGACTGTTTTTCCAAAAGGGGGTGAGGGCAGAGTTTACATTAGTAGTTTTCATTAAGGTTGAGGACTCAACAAAACTTTGGGATGGATTTAAAGTACAATCTTAGTTATTGAAAGGTAAATAATAAAGAATAGTTCAGAATTTAATTGCAGATTCAAGACCAGTTCATTAAAAATAGCCTCAAGTTCCACCTTAACAAACATCCTTATCTCCCCCGAGCTGTTCACACAGGACACAGGACATATTAATGAATAACCTTCCAACCTCTGCATTTAGGGACACACATATACTAATGAAATCATCTTTAATTGCCAGAGACTCTACACTGCATGAGGTTAAGATGTGTTATTTTGTCCTTCATAGAATCCTGCATACCTTTGATCACTTGTACTCAGCACAGACAACCATTCGGCCTCAGACCGTCATGAGTAGGAATAGCTATCCTTTGACTTTATTGATACTAGTACCGTTTATCAATGTCAATACTTATCTGAACTCCTGATGCTCTTGATACTCTTCCATAATTTACAATAAAATCTGCAGATTTTAACCTATCTGCTAGAACTACAGTTCACAGAATGTAAACACAACCAAGAAGAAGTTGTGTGACGCTAATGAACATCTGCACACGCCTACGTAGACGTAAGAAAAACTCAGTTGGCAAACTGAAAATGCCCAATGACTGAATGAACAAAGCTTAAATACTGATAGTTGGGGTGTTCTGGCCAATGAAAAACCAGTGCCAATTTAAGACTGGTCTTTAGTACTCATCCTTACACATGTGGTAAAATTAATTGGATTGAACAAAACATGTTCTGTATTCATACAAATTAAGGTCAATAAGCTGTACACTCAGATTTTTATATATTTGGCCTTTTTTCAGTGTCTTTTTATACTTATATAGTAAAGTTTTATTCATCAAATTGGTGACAAACTTTGGCTGATTTGTACCTTATAGATTTTAGCAACACATTGTTCTCGAATTTTTCTATTGCGTAGTTCTATTGCGTATTCCTTCCTCTTACTCACTGAAAGAGGAAGAGCTCAGTACTGTTTACAATTGCAAAGAGTTGGCGTCCTCTGACTGATGGGTTCCTCTCAGGTCAGATTTTTATGTATATGGTGCTGATGCTGTTTGACAAAATCTTATTTGATGAAGGTTTATGGACAGAAACATTGTTAATAAAATGAGAAGAGTGTATTCTATTGATCAGTTTTTGATCCTGCTGTACACACCCGTCAATAAGACTTCATTGTGTGCAAGAACTTTGTTGAAATTGTTATTGTCCACTCCTGATTTAGCAAAGCAAAACATGTAGCCCGCATTTCCTCAACGGATTTAGCCTCTTGATCACCAAAGAAAAATAACAACAACTATGCAAGTGAGAGAAAAGATTAAAGACCAAAAACAAAGTCCGCCTGATATTAAAGCTCTCTGATTGACAAGATTAGCATTAGTAAAAGAAGAATCCTGTGTTTACCAAAACACAGTAAGTATTTTAAGCTGGAGCATAGACATGGCAGATTCAAATCTGACTAAACCCACAAACTATCTCTGTGATTATTTTATTAATCACTTCAGTCCCCAGGTGGACCTAACATTAGTCCTGCACAAACAGAGATTTTGTTAACTTTCGTGCAATCTGTCACTCACATCCTTCTCTCGCTAATCTATCGCTTGTTTTGTTTTTAACACAGTCTGTTTACATAAAACATCTCTTCTCAGAACTTGTGTGTGATCATATGCAGATTTCAGCCTCGGCAGGATGTGGGCTCATCACTTCCTGTTTCAAGTTCCAACTAAAGGTGAATGAGGTAAACAGGAGGTGACAAAGTTGAACAGATGTTTGACACCACTTCCATTCAGCTAAGGGATGGTGAACAATGCTGAGCCTGCTGCATATCAGTCACAGCTGAACTTGGCACTGACTTGCTGGTTATCGCTGGTTTATGGTCACAGCTTTGAGCTCTAAGTGGGCATAAACGTCCCCAACTATGGTGTGATTTTAAAAACCACAGGAAGAGGATTTCTTAAGGCATGTTGCTTTTGCAGCAACGAGATGTTTGAATTTACTGGTAGAATAAAAAAAAAAACATCCAGAGGAGATAGAAGTTCGTATGCTGTTAATATAACTGCTTTATAAAATTTGACATGTAAGTACAGCTCAGACCTAGAGAAGTTTTGCATGTTTTTAGTGTGCACAGAACCTGCTGTTATCTCCATGCAAACATAGATTATATGAATAATCAGCTCTAGTTGTCCTCAGTAAGTTGAACGTGTCCATAGTTGATTATGAGAAGTAACACTCACCACTGTGCAGCAAAGAGGCCAGAACCACCACATGAGGGCCAAAGCCACGAGGATCAGCAGCACCAAGAAGACTATCGCCACTGCCAAACCGTCTGACTGCAAGACAACAGAACACAGATGTAGATACAGTCCGATTACATGTTCTGGTGATGAATTTGTGTTTCATTCCAAAGAGAAAATGCCAAAAACAGACAATCTGATGTGCACATGCAGGGGTTCACAGTGACCAAAAGTGATGATAAATTCTTTTGCTAGGTTTTATAATCATTCACATAAAAAATATTGATGATTTACCGTATTGAAATTATTTTATTACAGGTATTGCATCTTGTTTCAAAACATATTTCAATATTGCCATATTGTGTGTACGCCTGAAAATAATAGACAAAGACAAAATAGACTGAAGTCTATTTTGGAGCAAACACTGGTCTCATCACATGATAAACATAGATGGGAGGATTAGGGGAATTCTGCTTACACAAGACAGGGAAACTGTGACATATAATTGTGAAATAGTTATATATATATACACTCAAACCACAACATGAGAAACATTTACTAAAACACTAAAACAGGAAATGTAGCTTGAGGTGATGATAGATAGAACTTAGTATCATTTTAGATGCGTATGTGTCAGAGATGGTGATATTTCAGACTCACACATGTGGAGGCAGTGATGGTGTAGGCGCTGGAGATGAAGGATTTTCCCTTGTTTAAGCTGATGAGAACATCCATGGTCCTGTGAAGAATAAACCAACAGTTTAATCAGTGTCACAGTAAAATGTTTAATCAACCTGCAGACACAAGGCTTTAGCATTCTGTACAATGTGAACCACATGGACAGCTATTGTTAAAGTCTCATCTCATGGGCTTCTCCTGCAGGTCTCTCACATCAATCGCACATTTAAAAAAAATCAATAATGACAAAAATATTGGCAGATATGCACATAGAAGTTGCAGTACATTATTGTTTCAAAGTCTACATTTTTGATTAACGAGCAGCCTGCTGGATTCTTTTGTCTTTTTGTTGTGACTAGATGTCACAACTTTTTAATGACTAAATCTGAGGGATAATTGCCTAAAATATTTAAAAAAGCAACCAGGAATAATCAGCTTGGCAATAATATCTGGGCATTAGATTTTTTCCTGTTTCTCAAATTTCAATACTGGTATCAGCCTCAAAAATGACCCATCGTTCAGGCGTTATAAAACCTCCCTTATGACTTCCACTGACAAAAGAAAGAGCTAATTTATCCTCTTTAAAAAGAAGTTAACAAGTCGAGCGCTCACGTAGCACAACGCTCCGTACAGAACACAATGGGAGCAAACTAAATGGTCAACCAGAGAGGGAGGAAATCCTCTCATTATCACAGCCGTCAGCGTGTGTGTAGAAGTAACCTGACTAGCAGTAACAAGGCTTGTGAACTCCTATGACTTATTTAGAGGGAAAAATGCGGAGGCCAAAATGGGCGCAATTAAAACCCTAATGATGAACGGCACCGCAATTTCCATATGTCTATTACGCCCAATCCAATTACTGCAGGTTTAATGAGAATTCAGGATATGGAACGAGTGAAACGCCTGAAATCCTCCCTCCAACATAAAAAAAGAAGAAAGAGGAGAGAAAGAACTGCGCACAGTGGTATTGTGTGTGAGGGGCCAGCTGTGAGTGTGTGGTAGCGTACAGGGGAGGCCTGCATGAAAACCGGTGCTGCGGAATAATAACAAGAAAGCTCTCTTTGCTTTGGATTGTGCCTGAGGCTGTGCCTTGGGCCACCAATTCTCCTGTGGTTCAGAACAGATGAGCAACCAGACCATGTGTCCATTACTATGCAGTGTATTCTAAATATTCTAAACTGACTGCTTTGCACCTTTCCTTATTTACCCACGCTAAATATTTAACATACATTTCACAGAACTTCAAACCCGGACGCACTTTGACACGTCGCTCAACTTGTTGATGCCTCTACTTATCTTTTTTCCCTTTAATAAATGTAATTTTTATTTGTTTATCATTCTGTTCTATCATGCTTTATCATTTTTTAAAATCTTTTTTCATTTGATATGTGATGCTGATCTTCTGTATTATGAATAACTTTTTTTAGGCAGGACAACTATTGAGAATGGTCTTTAAGTTACAGAGAGGTTTAGGGTTTTAAATTTGAGATGACACTGCAGAATACTTCATGAGAAGTAACACTAACACCAAAAAGAACAAAAGACAAAGCGTAGTACAACATGAATACAGAAGAGAAGACAACACAAACGTTAAGTTGAAATCTAGAATCTAGCTTGAGAGCTATTTGCAGTTTATTCCATTTAAAAAAGTGTATAGTATCTGAATGCAGTCCTGTCAAGACACGTCTGGGATTTAGGTTCAAGATTTAACTGAGAAAGATGTGAGTAGGTTGGGAGCTTTGGTAGTAGAGCTTTGTCTAATAATATAATGAGGTGTTTATCCTTCATTGTCAACAAGGAAGTCCATCCAACTTTGCAATACTAGAAACAATGATAAGTGTCAGTTATAAAGCATTACAAACTGGAATATGTTGGGTTTAACTGAAGTAAGGATGGGGCAGCGTAACAGTACAGAATGTCTTCAATAAGCAATAGTTGTGGAGTTTAAATTTCTAATTTTTTGTTGACTGTGAATCTTGAGTTGCATGCACCTGATCTGAGGTCAAACATGTTTAAAAGAGAGTTGGACAGTAACAGCCCCTCAGTCTGTGCAGCAAAGAAGGTATTAGTTGTAATTTTTGTGCTTGTTACTCTTCTGCATCTTAAATGAGTAACTACACCTCTTATAAGAAGATTTGCCTCCATAAAAAAACATCTCTTTGTGCCCGACAGATTACTGAAATCTCTGCAGCTCTGCGAAGCTGCTCCAGGTTCTTGCATGTTAACTAAGTGCTTGTGCTGAATGGGTGAGGGGAGAGGCTAATTTAGCTGACACCCTCAATCCGTGATAATGGTGGGCAGGTTGTTAATCAAGCTGGAGGTGTGGACGGCGGCATGTGAAGGAGGAAAGCTCCCAAGCGAGTTACACTGACGAACGGCCCCCACCCACAACCCCCCCCTCCACTGACATCACTGGACATCCTTAACGCACCACAACCCAACCATAGTCAGCGAGGCCTTTTCTTTTCCTCCCAGAGACACTGACTAATTTACCGAGTTACTGTTGAGTAGGCAGAATCTGCTCAGCACAGGGGCATAAGTCATATATCCTCTTTCCTTTTCCACCCTTTTATTTCCAGGAATAGGAATGATTAATAAATGGATGACATCTGCTAAAATGCCTATTCTGCATTACTGTATTACAATTAGTTCTGTAATTATAAGTCAACCAACTGATTTTAACTATTTTCCTAATAAACTAATTGGTAAAGTCATCTTTCATGTATAAATGTTGCTGTGCTGCGTTTTAAAATGTGAGAATTTGCTTCTTTCACTGTAAATTGAAATTGTTTTTAGGTTTTTGACTGCTGGTCAGACAAAACAGTTCATTTGACGACATCGCCTTTGGCTTTTTCACCATTTACACAAAATGATTAACTGAAAATAAAATTCTTAGTTGCAATATTTTGTAAAGGCCTATAAACAAACCTGTGCATATATGGTGATGGTGCACCAAAACATTTACGCTCTAAATTCACCTTTTTTTTTTTACTGTATGTTGCACAGCTAACGACAAGCAAAACACGAAATAAAGTGGAGAAAAAAAGGGTTAAAAAAAACTTTAAACAAGCAACTGAAGGACTTTAACAAGGAGCCAGATGAATAATTTAAAACAACGCTCGCTGTCATTTAACTTTTCCACAGTTAAAGCTAGTGAGTGACACTGAGGAGAGCAGTGCAGCTGCTCGGTGAGTCGACGGTTATGTTTGAATAAATGAGAGATGAGAGGGCAGATTGTCATGGGGCTGAGGGATCAGTCAAAATTGGGGTAGAAAGCGACACGGGCTCCCAGGGACACCAGTTGAAGTGCAGAAGGCCTCTTTCCACTGCAGAGTGCTGGCTCCATGTTGGATAAACTTCGTCCCCGGGCTCACTATAATCTGTCAGAAAGTAGGCCCGTCGTGACACTAAGCTTTGGTGATGCGATACAGCTGGACCGGCTGACAATGGGGACACTAATGGCTTTCAAACTTCCCTTAAAGATGTGAAAATTGAGGAGGCTGAATAATTCACAGCGGAGCATATGCAAGGCCTGTCACTCAGCATCCAGGGGTCATCACTCTGCTCTGTTTGTGTGGCAGAAGTTCTGATGGAGGGGATGAAACTCTGTTAACGAGAGGGATCGCCTCATGAAGCCTGGGGACCTGACGAGAAGTTGTGTTCCTGAATGAGACACCCGCCATTTTGAAAGAGTGACATGCACTCTAAAAAACTGACTGGTGGTACTAAATTAAAATTAATGGTATCTTGCACTGCAAAAACTTAAAAAACCTTAGCTACAAATTCTCTATGTGAGCAACAGTTTTTGCTAACCATTTTTGTCAAAATGCATGCTGTACGATTCCTGATTTATTTTTCCAAGTCACTTTTTTTTCCTGACTTTCATCTTGTTAAGTACTGGAAATACCTGCTTATAACTCCTGTCTACACTAAAGACACAACCTGAGATGTGGGATCACATGTAGACATTGCTTCATTGTAAAGGATCACAAGCCAACAATAATGTAAAGTAAACGTAATTTGTAGTAAACTGGCTAAAACATCACTGCTGTGGCCTATCAAGCTCTTTAAGTAACAAGGATAAGACTTTACCAAACTGGATCCACCAAAAAATATTCTGGTGATCAACTGAAAGTGTTTGTGAATGTTATGCTTCAATTAGTGACATATTTTTGTTTCTTCTATATCCAGAAGAGCTTGAATCATCTGCTGCTCCTTGCATCGTTCATTCAAAGAGGTCTGGTTCCAATGAATCAATGCATATTCTCTGGGATAACATGGAAGACAATCAAACAGGACATTTCTATCATAAACATCTTCATACCCCCACCAGAGCAGATGGAGTGTTGCTGCTGCGAGCAGCTGCCCTGGGACAGCCTGTTTAATTATTGATAAGCATTAGCATTAGCTACTGTACCTGCTTTGTAAAGCAAGTGTCGACTACCCCCTCAGTTATTTTTTGCCCTCCACTGTTATTGTGAAAACACCAGGTGAGGACATGCTGCTGCAAGAGTGCAGCCACTTAACCTCTCAATCGGCACCCCAGCAGGGCTTGCTGGGTCTCCTAATGGGGATACACAGAGGGGGGAGGAGGGGGGGGGGACGAGGAAAGGGAAGGAAGGGAGTCAGCAGATGCCAGTGTTTCAAAAGCCTGATGCCGCAGCTGTCAGCACAGATGATGCCTCCGCCGTGAGTGCTCCTACACTGCTCGATGACCAACTGAGGACACTGTGATTCCTGGACATTGAGGCTGGATGTGGAGCCGCCTGCTTCTAGTCCCCTGTGGGACAAGGAGATGCAGCTGAGCTCCTCAGTTCAAGTGACTGCTGTATCTGAAATATGTTCCCCAGCAATCTGCGTGTGCGAGGTCAACACAGTAATTCAGGCAGTGTTCACTGAGGAGAAGGCCTCATGTGTAACAAAACATGGGTAAAACGGGGAAAAGAAATGCGCGACGAAAAGACGATTCGTCTTCGGCTGAGTAGAGCCGTGTTTACGGAGCACCCTGAGCACCGGTAGTGGTGATGGAGCAGAAGCAGACAGATGGACGGAGACGGAAGTTTCTGGGCTCCGGCGTTCCATGCAGGTGGTCCGGGGTGCAGGGATTGTCAGAGCATGGTGAATTATTTAAATGGGGAGCGTGGAAAAGGGAATGGCTGCATCTGTCGCACATCCTTTTAAAGCCCCTCCAGCAGATGTGTTTACTCACCGCCTGTACCAGCTAACTACTTAATGGGTCACCATTGGCAGCCAAGAGTTAATTAAGCAGGCCTTTTGCAAATGGCAGGCACGCAGCATCAGCATCAGCTCAGGTCCTATCAGGGCGTTGCAGGCACTGTAGGCCTGCGGTTTACAAATGTAAATATTTTACTACATGTTTGGAAAGTAGGTGGAAGACATCAGCTTCTGATTTGCCCACAGGTTTCTATTCAAGAGAGAAAATCTGTATGAAAGCAAAACTTCTGCAGCAGCTGCTGCTATAATACCAGTTGTAATTAGCATTTGGCATTTTCTTCACATCAATAAGTGAGGAAAACCAGAAGTTTGCAGTAATATATTCATAAGTATGTTTTAGTATGTTTAAGTATGTTTCCCCTACACGCTTGGAAGGGGAGGTCAAGGGGTATTCAGTTGGTTGCAATCTGCAACCTCACTGCTAGATGCCACTAAATCCTACATGGTGCTTTAAAAGTACCTACCATCTCTACAGCTTGGCCCTCAGTTATAATTGGTTGCTCATCCCCATCGTTGATGACAAGTTGGCCTTGGTCTTGTTAGCGTTTAAGAGCAAAGCACAAATCTTCAAGATGTTTTTGAGATATTCTGCTAACTAGCAAACAGACAAATACGCAGGAAAGAAAACGCAGGAATGAAAACATGAATGCAGGTCTAACTTCACGTCTTATATCCCTTCAAAAATCCATATTCTACCTTCAGCCCTGTTGTCAGTTCCTGTTGTCAGAAAAACATGTTATCATGAGCAGTTTGGACTTTAAAAATGAGAGGATTATCTGAGGTGAGGTTCAAGCCGATACGGAGTAGTTACAGCATCACTGTTATCATATGATACATAATCTGGTTGAGAGCTGAAAGACCTTCAGGAGCCAGCGGCACTCATAATCATACATTTTTGATTGGATTGCAGTCAGCGAGGACATTAAAATCTGTTGTTCCATCTAAAATGCCTTAGCGATCATCTGTTATGGTTTGGGATTATAAAATGACGTTAAAATCAAACAGTAGCTACGCAGCCGGGAATAAACGCATATTTACACTGTTTTCACTGAAATCATGTGGGTTGTATGGACGGGGTGTTTTTCTTTCAGGCTCCGTCTACAATGTTTACTTCATAATACACCAAACTCTTC
Organism: Scomberomorus guttatus; assembly: GCA_038419695.1. NCBI lineage: Eukaryota > Metazoa > Chordata > Actinopteri > Scombriformes > Scombridae > Scomberomorus > Scomberomorus guttatus. Next base: position 30,840,592 of record CM076450.1, on the reverse strand, counting down.
ATCCCTTCATCTACTGTTTTTACATACAGCCGATTTATAGATTTAGGAGTTTGTTATTTGCAGAGAAAACAAAACAAAACAAAAAAAAACAGAAAAGGAGCAGAAAAATAAAAAGCATCCTTGTACGACAAAGACAAACCAAAAGGATTGAAATATCTTATCGAAACACAATAGATATGCAGGTGATATAAATAAAACAGAAATGAAACAACAGTAAAACTGAACAGAGGAGAGCAGCACAAAGCCCACAAAATATACAGAAGAAAAGGGCAGATAAATAGTTTTGAGTCCTGATGTTGGGAATGTAAGTCTGCCAGAGAGAGGAGGTAGTGTGTGTTTGTGTGTTTGTGGTTTTACAGAAGAGGTCTGCTGATTTCTACTGAGATAAGCTTGTTGATGTCTTGATGCAGCTTAGAACACTAAGCTGCAAAACAAACACAATATTCCTTTTATTTTCTTCACATTTTATGGCAACATCACGATTTATAGAACATATTAAATCTATTTAGATTGTCGTATTTATAGATGCTGGATTTATGAAAGAGTTCACAGAGAACATTTCCTGTTGTCCACACGCCAAAACTTAAATACATCTACAGAAACACTGATCTCATATGATAAATGTCAGTTATTTAGGAAAAACTTGCTTCATTAGAATATTACAATATTTTCAATGCTTACTATGTACATATTTAATGCTCACCAGTGTTCAGAAATATTGTTTCTGCCCATTTACTTCAAACTGTTTTTTAACAAGCAAAAAGTGAAAATGCAAAAGTGCAAAACGGTTAACAAGTTAAAAATACTGATTTTTATGTGCGCTTAAAAAAAAAGGGAGAACCTTTAGAGCTTTTACTAACATTCGTTATTATTAATATCTAACGATCAGCGGTTTCACACTGGGTGTCTTAACAGTGTTCTAGGTGCAACCATGTTTTAAATATATGATTTATTATTATGGTGTCTTTTGGTATTCTTTTTTTTTCCATCTGGATCAACTAATTCAAAATGAAGTGACTTTCAATTTGGTGACAGAATAGCAAAAAACAGAATTTATAAAATATAAGTCACAAATTTCATTGTGAATCCTCAATGTGGTATAAAAGCAGTGGTAAAAAAAAAAAAACCTTTGACACATTGCTGCCATTAAATAAAGAACTGATATCATAAATTATATAACAAACATATCTGAAGCAATAATTAAATCATTATTACATGTAAGAATAAAATATGATAAGAAAAAATGAGGAAAAAGCCAAAGTACAGTATCTCTTACTCTTTATGCTGTTTTTTCTGTGGCTGCACTAAATCAGCAGTGGACCATATGATTGATATACTGATATTTTTAAAAAGTATTAATCACTGGCACAATATACAGTATAACACCAACATGCTCCCCCATCACTTCCTTTAAACATGACTCTCACTGTGTACTTACTGTCCGACTTCATAGAGCGGTGGTGCAGGACACAGCAGATAATTATTACGCACAGTAGTCGGCTTAAAATCTGCAAAAAAAAAAAAAAAAACAGGGCAAAAGACAATTTTATATTAACTCCTTGGATGAATCAAATAAAAACTTCGGCGCAAACTTGTCCCCAAATGCAAATATGTTGCTATTACTGCAAATCTCTTAAATATGCGTATACATGAGTTTGTCGTCAGTTGATGAGCTTTGACATGAAGTGAGACTACTGTATGTAACTTTTGCTGTAAAAAACAGGCCAGTGTGGTCATAAGTAGTAATTTAACCACTGAACATCTTTTTACATGAAATATAAAATTATGTAACTATGAGCAGTGTTTGAGGATCACTATCAACTCAGCTTTGTCCAGTCTTAGAAGAGAAAAACGAGCCAACAGAACCTCATGTGAACTCTTCTCCTCATGTGACCCCTCAGCATTGCATAAGGAAAATAATGTTTTTTTTTCTTTTTTTAAGCATATCTTATTATTTGTTTGTGTCTATTTTTTGTTCTCATTTGATATTCCTGTACTCTTCTACCGCTGGACTTTTGTTTGTCTTTGCAGGTTTAAGAAGAGAAAAAGAGACTGGATTATAATCTGTGTGTGTGTGTGTGTGTGTGTGTGTGTGTGTGTGTGTTCATCAGGTTCACAGAGACTTGAACCATCTTCAGACATGGAGGTCAGTCAGATTATTGATATTATTTTTTCTGCTTGTCTGCTCAGAGCTCCGACTGGTTTGGTGATGGAGAAGACGGTAGCATCTGTTCCACATATGTGGTGTGTGTTCCATAGTTGCCATGATGCCTGTCCATAATTATAAGGTGCCCCCTTGTTAAAAAGGTCTGGGCTGAACACATGCAAAAGCCAATAAGGGAATAAATAGCCCCAAGTGGGCGAATGTGAGACAGCCTAAACTGAGAAAGGACTAACAGGAAGACATCTGCTAATGGCCACTTCCTAATATGGATGGATTTCTTTTTTAAAAAGGAAAAAAAAATATGCTCAAGTATTTTAGTCAAGTTGAAATGTTGAAAATCAAAAATAACTTGTCAAGGAGCGAAGTGTTGTCATTGGCAGTCGTCGATCCCACAGATCCCACGGCCAAATGAGTGCTTGAAAGGATTGGCTTTTGGTGCCAAATCCTGTTAGCTTCCTGAAAAAGGATTTCTCAACTGAACAGACTGCAAGCTCAAAATAAGGAGCACAGTGACCTACATAGCTGCTTTTCTTCTGGTGAATTTAGATCATAAAGATAAGGCGCTGCTGTGAGATAACGGACACACATCCAGACTGCGGTTTGTTTAGCCATGCCCTTCCCATGAACGCCCACTATGTGCAGTCCAGTTCACATTAGAGCAAGTTGGATAAAAATATGTGCTGAGTTATAAAATCTGTGCAGGAGACATTAAGTACCCCATGTCCCCGCTATGGACATAAAATTCATTAAATCACATAAATCTTCACAGTTCCAAAATATAAATGAACATGCAAGACAAATTCGGAAATTTGAGTCTCTTGCAGGTCAGCAAGAGGGCAACTATAACAGGTTGTGACGTACAGATTCACTGTGAATAAACGTTTAAATAATAATAATAAATTTTTTAAGAATGAGAATAATCTGAACACTGAATCATTATCTCAGAAATAGCTTTTGCAACTGCTTGTGTTGTCTTCAAACCTGCAACATCTGATTTTTTTGGCCACTCAGGGGCAGCGAACTCAACATGACATATCATCACCATTTAAGTTGATGAGTTGAGCTCGTTAGCAAACAGTTGCTTATTTCCACATCCAGCAGTTACAGAGCAACATTATCATTTATTTGGAGTTGTGTTTCTGTCTACCTGGTGAATGTAAGTCCAATATTCACTCTGTTTTTGCTCTCTACCAAGTGAAAATCTACTATATTCACACAGTACATAGTAGTAGCAACTAGCTTGCTGTGTCTGTTTGCTGTTTTGTGCTGAGCAGGTAGCGTGCAGTGGATTTTTAGAGCTTCTTCTCTGAAAACAGCTGCGTTTGAGAGGATCTGCCATAGATATGAGCAACTGAATGCAAGGTGTAATGTAGCTGCTACTAGCAGTTTCCACTACTTACTCAAGGTTTGCTGGCCGACTATGAAGCTGCAGACGACGCCTTCACTGCTCTTGCCGAGCATGAAGCCATTCCCTCTGAGGACGATGTCGAAGGACTCTGTGGAATGTAAGCAAACAGGAGATAAGACTGGAGGAGGTTTTAGGAACCAACATATAGTCGGATTCTTCCATTTATCTGGAATTTCTTTGGAATAACTTCTGCAGACCGACAGTATCCTGATACCATCAGGCAGGCATGTTGTCATTTACTGATATGTTGAAGGTTCCTCTTTTTCCCCCGACAACTACATAAAAGCAGTCTGTAAAAGTTGCAATGACTATTTTCTTTGCACATTTTTTTAGTCTCTACTTGGTTTACTCATCTTGCCAATCACTGAGCTCATTTTCAAGTGAGAGATATCGAATTTGGTTCCATGGTATTTGATATGATGGCCAAACAATATCCATGTTTTCAGATGGCTGGCCTACACTGTGGCATATTTATTGCTTCCCAAAGCTTTTTAACAACACGAGCAAAACTGTGTCCCTTCTCAAATTATCCTACAGCCATGAATGTAACTCTCACAGATCCTGAGTTTCAAGCTGATTTATTTGGGCATGTTTTTTAGGTAAGTGGTTCCCAACCTGGGGGTCAGGGCCCCCCTTTTTTTCCTTGACAAATACTGGATACCTTTACCTGTCCAGGCCTCTAAAACTCATGCATGTTTCGGTGCACTCTGGTAGCCTACTGGTTAAGACTTATGGCACATAACCACCACATCCGTGTCATTCCTGTCATATTTACACTGTCCCTATAATAATAAAGGCATAAAATGCCCCCCCCCAATTAAAAAGAAAAAAAAATCTCAGCAGACCATAATTGGTGAAGGGTCACAAGCCACTTGAATTGGAACCACTGATTTAGATAAACTACCCCAAAAGAGGGGGGGGGGGGGTAGGAGTTTTTCAGAGCTGCAAAACATATAATAATCAAACATTTCTGAGGTTCAGTGGAGAGTTTTCTCATGACAGCTTAAGTACTGTCTGATGCTTTTCAACTCCTTGTCTCTTAGCAGACTGGCGACCACCATTGCATGTGACAGAGTTAGAATTCCTCTTGGGAAGATGTGTGAAGTTCAGTAAGCATGCAGTAAAAATAGGGATTCCTGCAGAAGATAAATCTAACAGCACAGAGCTCCAGGGACTGACTGCAGTAGGACGATCCACTCACCGTTCACACAGACACTGGAGGGCTCCACTGTCAGGATCTCTGTGCACGATTGCTTTAATATCTGGAGGATGAGATAAAAAATGAAATGGGTACATTATTGCTTGAGGGCCAAGAATAAATACATCAAATCCTGGCTGTTATCAGCTCTGTCAAGTTTAGAAAACAGATTAGGGTGCAACACCTGAGAAATGTCTTGCACCTGATCAGGGCTTGGCGACTAAAGGAGAGTGCTGAATATCAGCGGGAGAGAGAAACAGCAGCTGTGTCAGCCTTTATGGGAAAATTATGCAAGACTATTACATTCCTCAGTTCTATTAAAAACCTCCGGGATCCTGCATTATCATATAAAGAGGCCTGTGTGAGCCCACTGTCATAGAGCTGCACTATCCGCTATGATTCAATAAATCAACAAAGGACAAACTATGCAAATCTCAGTACACAGTCGGTAAAAAGAAGCATATTAACTGCAATATAGGACACTTGAACCTTTCATTTGATGTTGGGCGAAACTTCAATCTGAGGAGTGGAAGGGGAAGTGTTTACAGCGGCCTTATTAAATATGATGGTTTGATATGGAATCGTTAAAAGGGGAGAGGGTTGTAGATGACAGCTGGGAGGAAAAGGATCTGCTGCTGTTCCTCTGTGCCATTATTTTCCCTGTCTAATTACTTCCTTGGCAGTGCCTGAGGAAAAAAAAGAAAAAAAAAAAGAAAACAAAACAAAATTGACTGTTTGCCTGCCTAAGCTTAAAACGATGGAGGACCCAAGAAATGTCATAATTTTCCCATTAAGTCTAGAAATGTGAACAGTTCTGCTCCAAAATGCCAAATTTGTCATTTAAAAAAGAAGCACCTGCTCTTAAATATAGCATATTAAAGTACCTTTTAAAGAAATATGGGTAAATTAAGACATTTATCAAGGCTGAAGGGGCCACAAACTAAACCCTTAGTGTTTTAGGGATATTAAAATGTAAGCTTTGAATGCAGAGATTACAGGTCTCAGTTGGTTAAACTCAAACAGCAGCTATTCATTTCTCTGGGATCTAGTGACAAACATTATTTACAGGCTGCAGGGGGAAAGGAGGCAGCCATCCAAATATCCAGAGTCATCCAAACATCCCAGCCAGTGCTGTAACTGGTGGATTTCTGCAAGGATTTGCTTCTGTGAAGTAATTTTGTCTGAATAATTAGATGGAAAGGTTCAGGAGGGCACTTGTGTCCTACATTATTTCAAAATATGTCGTCACAAGATCACATATCTTATAAAGTCAATGATGGACTGCTGGATGTGTTCAGTAGCTACGGGAAGTTAGCAATAACAATGTGGCTAGATTGTAATTTGGGGTTTTCCCAAAAGGCCCACAGCTCAGACAATAAAGACCCAGTGTATTACAGGAAAAAAAGAAATGGCCTAACAGGGTGCAGAAGCACAACTTAGTCGAGCTCTTTCTGTGAGTTTTGTCATGCTGGTCACAGAGGCAGCGTGGATCCTGCAGCAAAAGGCTGCACAGATGATCTCAAATCCTCGAAATCCAACAGAGGAGAGAGGAGGCCAAGTAGTCAGGAATCCAGTATTACTAATCAGTGAAGAATGCTCCTTCATTTGGATGCTGGAAGCGTCACTGTGCTCAGCGCCTCCGAGGACTGAAGGGATGAGCTTTTTTGTTGTTGTGCTGGACATTGTTGTAAAAGCTTTAGAACAGTTTGGGAAAGTGTTGTTGTGCCTTGAAACCATCAAAAAATGCATACAAGGCGTTAATGGGAAGGGCGTCTTTGAGAAAAAGACTGTGAGCATGCTCTTCTCGAGATAAAAAATTTCTTAGCTCAGCACAAACAGATTAGGAGCATATTTTCTTCTAATTATCAATAATCAGATCCACCCTTTTGTAAGCACATTTTAATGTGAATTATTACAAGATGTCTCTGCATGCAAAAAATATTTTTGGGTTAGAAGTAATGTGTCATCTTTTCCTTTTTCCTTTTTTAGTGTGTTTTTCATGGTTTTGTTAACTTTATAATGATACAAGTACAGGATCTGTTTTGAATTAATTGTGACTATATCTTTCTATCACTTTTTTTAATCACTTTGCAGACTTAATTTTGAACACCCGCGATTTTGGGGGATCATGAAATTGTTGAAATTGAAAAAAAGTTGTCATATATAAATGTATGATCATGTTTTATTACATAAGTTATATAAGTAAGATAAAAAAAGAGAATTAAAATGCACATGATCTCCATTTTGCATCCATGCAGGCACCGTTCCACTTACAGTTTATTAAACAAAAGACTGAGAAACACAGATTTAAGCCCTTCTTTACTTGACATTTGTTTAAAAAGCAACATAATCAGTCGTTTTACTTTGCATCACACAAGAGAAAAAAGTCACACCATTTGGCTTCGTGTCCTTCCAGCTGCATGTCTGACAGCTCCGTCTAGTTCAGCTCTAAACACTGCTGGCCTTGTCAGCTCGGACACAGATGCAGGTCCAGCTCAGGTCAGCGTGCTCCGCATGGCTCCAGGCTCAGACTCATGTACAAAATTTTGCCATACAAACCCCCGCCCTGGCTGACAGCACTTAGGCTCAAAGCTGCAGCAAATGGAAAGTATCACTAATTGGCTGGCAGAGGACGAGGAGGCTGCATGGGAAACTTCTTAAGAACACTGTTTAAGGAACTTTTGTTGTCTAACAGCGATACATTGATTACAGCATTACATTGATAAGATGTGTCTGATGCGCTATGCTGCCTTTTATTCTTTTTTTTAATAAAATTAAAATAAAAACATTTATTGTATTGAAGCGCGGCTGCAGCTCTGAGAGTTTTGACACTCACAATAAAAACACTGTGAAGAGGACGTCATATGGACAGTGACTAACTGTCAAACTTCTCCAATTCCAGTGTGTAATTTGTAACAGAACAGTTTAGATATTTCCTTCTTTTTCGACAAATTTAGGACACAACGAGCAGTTATTTCCAGACATTTTCCATGCAGCATAGCAGGAAGTTCACTGAGGCTTTGCTTTCATTTGTGACACGTGTCAATGAAGCCAAGGCAAGAAACTTTACCCACCTGAATACAAATTTACCAACAATCTGCACTGTTACCACCTTCAAATATTTCTAAAATCAGGATAAAATGTCCAAAAGATGACTACTTTACGGAGAAGAGAAATTACATGTACTAATCCACAAACCTGAACTGACTGAAACAACACACACGCACACATACACACACACACAAACAGAAAGCAGGCAAACTTACAGAATTGACGATGCCTTTGAGTGCGTGGAAGCCATCTTTGACAGGAAACACTTGGTCCTTGGTGTCCGCAATGTCAGCAAGCTGTTGGTATCATGAAAGAGCCGAGTAAACAAGAAGTACTGCTGATTTAACCGTGCTTTCTTCTTTTTCTTCTGTTTTCTTCTTTATGACTGAGCACTGTCTTTCCTTTCATATCATGGGCAGGAGCAGACATAGCAGATGGCATGACTGTGGCAAACACTTTGCTCAACCATAAAAAAAACAACAACATTGCAGCACAAACTGGGAGCAATATTGCCTTTGTTTTTGACTTTATAGGCGCTCATCACAGGATGGTTACCAATGGTTACAAGGGACAGGCCACCATGTTGGAAGAGGGACAGTAAAACTACAGACTGCCCTGACATAAGAAGGAAAATGTCTGACTTCTGTGCAGACAGTCTGTACAGTCAACTCTGCCGGATGCACTGCAATTATGTAAGTAGTATGAAGTGTTTTTGACACTGTGCAGGATTCTTTGGTTTTCTTTTCAAGTCAAGAGTTTTTTGATCCTACACACTTGTCACCAAGATCTTACGGTGCGCAAGAAGTGTTTTGGAACAATTCAGAGATTGAAGGTGTGTCAGTCTTGATTGGAAGAACACTAACTCGCTTACTGCTTGCTAAGAACTTGCTTAAATCCCAAAAATGATCATTTACTGTACTTTCATAGAATTGAACAATTTATCAAACCATATCAGAGAATGAACCAGCATCTGTGTTTTTGATAAATAAATGTAAATGTCTACTATCTCTGCATTTTGCTGTTAACCCATCATTCAATTTTGTTTCCATTATTTGGCTACATGTTATCATTTGGCCAGTGGTTTCAACCAGAGATCTACTGGATGTGAAGCTGCAACGATTAGTCAATTAACCGATTAGTCGATCAACAGAAAATTAATCTGAAACTATTTAATAATAATCGAATAATTGTTTTAGTCATTTCTTAAGGAAAAGTACCGTGTCGTACATGATAGTAAACTGAATATCTTTGGATTTTTGAAGGTTGATCAGACAAAACAAGACATTTAAAGATGTCACCTTAGATTTTAGAAATTATAACAGGCATTTCTCACTATTTTTTATTATTAATTGAGAAAATAATCTGCAAATTATCAATCATTAATTGCTGCCGAAGTATGCAGACTTCAACATCAGAAAAGCTCTAAACCTTCATAAGGAGCAGCATAAGGAGCACCTTATTTTGGCTAAACTATGACAATTTTGAACATATCAGAAAAGAGGAGTATGCTGCAAGAGAAAGTTGAGAAAGTTCTTTTTTACATTTGCTGTTATTAGAATCCATTGTAACACAAAATAATTAAAGCCGACCACAGCTCAAATTCTCCTGTGTGGAGGAAACGACTAACTTTTAGTTCCCTTTCAAGCCTACAGGAGGTGGGTGAATGATACAGAGAAGATAAATAGACATGAATTTTCCACACAGGTAATAGCACTGATCTTACCAGTGTTTACCTTCTTGTCACTCTTCAAACATGACAGCATGTCGTTTGCTACAAACTGTAATCACTCAGCATACATTCAGAGACAGACTTCACTGTGTTTGACTGCTGCACATTAAGACTCAAACTCTCTTACCTGCTGCTCATCAAAGTCCTTGATACCCACACAGTACACGCGAGCACCGTATGTCCTCGCTGCTTCAGCCTGCAGATCAAATTAAATGTGTAAACCACGTGAGAGTTCAACAAGTTGAATGCAAAGAAAATAAAAACACACCATGAAACAGAATTCAGGCAGGACGTCCTGGTACCAAAACACAGTAAATAAATAAGTAAAATTTAAAAAATAGGTTAAAATTTAAAAAAACAGGAGGTTAATACAATTTGTAATTAGAATTTGTATTTACACTATGTTAAAATGTAGAATTTCAACATTTTGACATGTAAACGAGATAACTTGTGAACTTCACCTCTCTCACTGTGAGCTGGTGAACGTATACTTCCAGTTTCCCGTCTGTCAAAGCCAGGATGATGCTGGAGGACTTGGTCGTCTGTGCTTTTATCTGAGCTGAGGCCTTCAGGTTCAAAACAATGACAAAGCACTTCATCAGATCCCAGTTTCACAACAATTTGAAATATTTTAAAAATGTATTGAGCATTGATGTAACTTATTTTAGAGGGTAAACTGACCTCTTTTATTCCCTCATGCATGTATGTTTCACCTGCTGGTTTCACATTGTGCAGGCGCTTCAGACCTTCTTCAATCTGGTATCTTAAAACACATAAAATAAATGATTTACTCCGCTTTATTAAACTAGATCAGAATTATACTTATTCTTCAGCACTGTGGGTTTATGTATTACCACTGGAAAAGCAGCATGTCAACATCTCTCATTTAGATCTATTTGTACAGCTAATTTGTGTTTATGGTTGTGTGGATAACCACAGCAGGTTCCAATAAGAGACAGTTTGTTCTTGTAATAAATATGAAAAGAGAAGCTATTCCAAGTGCCATATGGTGAACATGTTTATCTAGAGTGTCTGAAAGTCTTTTTTGGCATTTTGTGAACCAGTGAGAATTGAAACTATTCTCACCACACAAACATTTAATCTTAACTCAGCCTGCAAGAAGTTTATCGTAACCTAAGAAGATTTTCATGGTATGTGAGTAAAAGCAGGGTAAAATATACATCACATACTGTATAAATGCTTTGGAATCAGTGTTACATTAATATTTGGGTTTTAAAAAATAATGTGACTTTCAGCTGTGCACTATTTTAAGTCAGATTTTGTTCTGGTATTATAATCAAGACAGTACACATAAGCCTCTACACTGCTGTATAGAACAATGTACAATATATGGCAACAATCACAGTACTGTATCAAAATCACAGTATCCCAAAATAATATACATTCTTTAAACAATTCCATTTAAAATCTGCATATTTTTGAGACAGGATGTTCCTGATTTTTGCAATGTTAAGTAGGTGAAAAAAGTCAGTCCTTGAAATTTGTTTTATGTGGGAGTTAAAGGACATCCTGATCAAAGATAACTCCTAGATTCCTAACGGTGGAGCTAGAGGCCAGGTAAATGCCATCCGGAGTAGCTACATCATTAGATAATGTGTTGCTAAGGTGTTGAGGGCCAAACACAATAACTTCAGTTTTATCCGAGTTTAGCAGCAGAAAACTGCAGGTCATCCAGGTCTTTGTCTTTAAGGCATGCTTGGAGTTTAGTTAACTGAGTGGTTTCATCTGGCTTCATTGATAAATATAATTGTCTGCATAACAATGAAAATTGTGAGTATTTCTGAATAATATTACCTAAAGGAAGCCTATATAAGGTGAATAGTATTGGTCCAAGCACAGAACCTTGTGGAACTCCGTGTCTTTTTTGCGTGCATGGAGGATTAACATTAACGTGTACAAACTGAAATTGATCTGATAAATAGAATTTAAACCATCTTAATGCAGTTCCTTTAATCTGTAATGCAAATTAAATGTTCCAGTCTCTGTAACAGGATGTGATGGTCAATGGTGTCAAATGCAACACGAAGATCTAACAAGACAAGTACAGAGAGAAGTCCTTTGTCTGATGCAGTTAGGAGGTCATTTATAACTTTCACCAGCACTGTCTCTGTGCTATGATGCTCTAAATCCTGACTGAAAATCCTCAAATAAACTACTGTAGAAAGTCACACAACTGATTGGTGACTATTTTCTCAAGGATCTTAGAGAGAAAGGGAAGGTTAGATATAGGTCTATAGTTGGTTAAAACACCTGAATCCAGTGTAGGCTTCTTAAGAAGAGGTTTAATTACAGCTACTTTAAAGGACTGTGGTACATAGCCTGTTACTAAAGACAGACTGATCATATCCAGTAAAGAAGTGCTAACTAAGGGTGAGACTTCCTTAAGCAGCCTAGTTGGGATGTGGTCTAAGAGACAGGTTGATGGTTTAGAGGACGAAATCATTGAAGTTAATTCACGAAGGTCGACTGGAGAGAAACAGTCTAAATATATATCAGGTTTTACAGCTGTTTCTGAGGTTCCTGTGTTTGGGGATAAATCGGTGCCTGTTGAGGGCAGGAGGTGATGAATTTTGTCTCTAATGGTTAGAATTTTGTCATTAAAGAAGCTCATAAAGTCATTACTACTGAGAGCTATAGGAATACATGGATCAATAGAGTTATGACTCTTTGTCAGCCTGGCCAAAGTGCTGAAAAGGAGCCTAGGGCTGTTTTTATTCTCCTCTATTAATGATGAGTAATAGGCAGCTCTGGCATCACAGAGGGCCTTCCTATATGTTTTAACACTATCTTGCCAGATAAAATGAGCTTCTTCCAGTTTGGTGGAACGCCAAATCCTTTCAAAATTTCGCAATGTTTGCTTTAATTTGCAGATTTCAGAGTTATACTATGGAGCTAACCTCTTATGTTTTATTATCTTCTTTTTTAAAGGGGCGATGGAGTCAAATGTGTACTATCAACAAGATTATCAATTTGGGAGGGACTAAAGTTAGCAGTTAGCATAAGAGACCTCCGTTGTATTGAGACATGACATTGAATTCAGTACTGATGGAATTGCTTCCTTAAATTTAGCTACAGCACTATCAGAAAGACATCTAGTGAAGACATTTTTGTCTTATGTTGTGTAGTCCAGTAACAGGAATTCAAAGTATTAAGTAATGGTCTGATAAAATAGGATTTTGTGGAAAAACATTTAAATGTTCAATTTCGATGCCAGATGTCAGAACAAGGTCGAGGGTGTGGTTAAGACAGTGAGTGGGTTTATTTACACTCTGAGAGAAGCCATTTGTGTCTAATAATGAGATAAACGCAGTGCTAAGACATCATTATTGACATCCACATAAATATTAAAGTCACCTACTATAATTACTTTATCTGTACTGAGGACTAAGTTTGATAAAAACTCAGAGTACGGGCCAGGAGGGCGGTACACTATAATAAATAGAATTGGCTGCAAAGTTTTCCACGTTGGGTGTGAAAGACTAAGAACGAGGCTTTTTAAAATGAGTTATAATTAAGTTTAGGTCTACGGTTGATAATAAGGCTTAAGTTGAAAATGGCTGCAACTCCACCTCCTGCAGTAAACTGTAAAGACCATTTTAATATTGAGAACTGTAAATGGAGAGAATGACAAGAAATTCTACATTGATCCTGAACTTGCTAAGAAACCATTTCTGTCACCTTTTAGTTTTCAACAATTTTGGAGATTTTTGACATCAGAATTATTTCTAATTCTTTATGTAGTTTCTAGAAGTGAGTGAAGGGAAAAAATAACACCAATACCCCTAAATGGAAAAGCACAGATAGTCTTTTTTCTTGTTATGTATATAAGAAAGTTTCTTGAAAATCAGTAGATATATGATAATCATGATAATATGATGCAACAACAGTGTCAGAAGCACATTTTAGGGGTCAGTTACCTGTCTCCAGTCAGAGGCAGCAGGACTTGAGCTTTGGCTGAGAAAACAATGAAGGAGACTCTCATGCTGGGACTGAAGAGAAAAACAACAAAAAATTAGGAAGCTGGAAATTCTTAATTCACTTGTAATATCTCATACTGAGTTAAATTTAGCTAAGACAATATAATATAGTGATATATTATCTCCATCTTTCATCCACTTTATCAGACAACCACCCACTCAGTATGTAAACTACTCAGAATGGCTGGTGTGACTGGCAGTTCTATATAAAGCTTTTCAAGTTAAGAAGCATAAATAATTAAGCAAACAGAAGGGGATCTTTTAATGTCAACTAATATTAGTGTATGACTTAAAGCAGCTTCTGTCTAACTGAAGGAAGTGATTAATCAATTCACAGACAGGAAACATGTTGTGATGATGAGTCACATATAAACACACGCATACATCTTGTGGCACAAATACTTTGTACCTGTGACTTTAAGGGTGTTAACAGACACTGGACACTCTGATGTGTCTCTGACCACAGAGTCTGGCATCAGACTGACTGACTGTTTACATTCAGTATCTCTGTCATATCAGAGCACTCAGACTCCTCATCTCATAAATATGAACTCATTTTATTTGCAAACACAGCTGGTTTCTGGGTAAATATCCAGCTTAAACATCCAACTTACTGAGACATAAGAAAACTCTTTGTGTAAAAATGTACCTGAAAACCTCACAGCACACTTTTACAAAGCACAAAATCAGGGTCTGGTGCCTTCCTTTTTGAAAATCTTTAAATGCTGCAAGTAACAAGTAAACTCCACCGGACATAAATGTGGAAGAAGTAAAAGATGGAGAAAAAGTAGAAAGTCCCAGCGAAACAGATACTTGATTACCATATAAAGTGCTTAAGTGCAGAAGTTGAGTAGATGTACTCAGTTACTTCCCACCTTTGTTACAAACACAAAGCACACAGACGCCATCCAACAGAGCGAGTTTAACTTCAGATAATTAAGCGTACAAGTGTTTCCTTCAGAGATCCAAAGCCTTCAGAGCATAAGGAGAGGTGCTGATATTTCTCACCCACATGACACATGGCCCAGTCGCGATCCTCCCCCGCAAACATAGCACAATCTTTAAGCCACACGGCCAGATTTGGCAGGGAGAAGTAGCAGCCGTATACATCCACATCCTGTCTGCAAGTTTTTAGACTCATATGTGGACTAAAAACTCACCACGTTCAAGTCATGAGGATGAGAAATTTGGGGCGGTGACTTAACGACCAACTTTAAGTTTTCAGAGGAGCTTATGATTGTATATGTTACCTCTTCAGCAGCACTGAGATATTTTCTATTTCTAAGAAAGACTCGGGATAAAGAGGCAGCGATGCCAAGGACAAATCAGAGGGTGGTGGTGGGATTTTTTTTCTTTATGGGGGGGGTTGATGAAGTAGACCAGTTTGCTCCACATGGCGGAACAGAAGTGCTCTTGGTGAGCGAGTATTGTTTAGCAGATTGTCCTCGTCGCCTTCCAGTGTTCTTTTGCTTTACTGTACATTGTCTGCCTGTCAGCCGTTCTGTGGTGGAAGCAGGGGATAAGTGTGGAGCCGGACCCCCCCGGTGCAAATGGCCATTCTCACAGCCCAGAAGACTGCTCCTCTCTGCCACCCACTCCCACCTGGTGCCTTTGCTATTTTCTTCAACCAACCACTTCATTCTGGCTGGGTCGCTACCGTCTGTACTGTGCTGGCAGGCGCCGTTTGACTCAAACGTTATGCAAGCTGAACGTTTAAAGGCGGCTCCTCCGGTTTTGTCTTCTTAATGAATTATGTGTAAAAAGGATGTAGTGGATTTTGCAATTTTGTAGTTTATAAAACAGGTGGGAAGTACTTTAAATCTGTGCGGCAGGCAGCACCTTATGTTGTGGGCTGTGTTTTATGGGATAAACGTCTATAATTCCAACTATCTGGATGTCAAATAGATGTAAAATAAAGAGATTCAGACAAAAGATTTGTACCATTTTTCCAACCATTCACCTCATTTTAATTCTCTGCCATCAGTTATCTTCTCAGTGCAAATGTCATTTTTTTGAAGATGGGGAACGACTTTCTTGGTAGAAAATTCATCCTACATCTACTGCATATTTGTGCTTTATTGTGTGTATTTTGATATTACTCCACGCTGCTATCAACATCAAATCATTGCTTGTGCTTCTTCCATGCAATATGTGCAAGTCTAGATTGAGGAGTTCTGTTTTCACTTCATAGTTGTTCTTATTTTAAAATATTGCCTTTATTAAACCCTTTTTAAGTAGACACAAAACACAAAAATATATCTATACATTATTTTTTATTTCCAATGAAAATGTATAAAGTTGGCACAGATAACGTCACACTCACCTCACAAATCTGTCGGTGAGGTTCTTCACAAACGAGTAAATCTCGAACCAGTCAGTAGCGACACTTCCAGACCTGAAACAAGATAACAGTCAGCTCACAGCTCGTCAGAGGCAGCAGATTGTGTGCTGTGGAGTAAAATACTGTAGAGTATTTGTGCTTTGTACCACAACCACAGTTGGATATTAACACCAGCCACATGCTGGATAATTGTGCTGATAAGTCTGTCTACTACAGCAGCCACTTCAGCTGTTAGAACAGTCTACTGTTCACACAAGCTCTGCAATTCAAACAAATCTAGTTGGCTGGTGGAGATATAATAGTACAGATAGCATTTATTTCCCAGCAAACGCATAGAAAAAGTGGCACAACAGTAATTAAGTCTTATGAACAGGAAGTCGTTAAGCAGAGGTGGAGGTAACCTTAATTAAGTATAATTTTGAAGTAGTATTTGTACAGTCCAGTCACACATACAGTGTCCCAATCTAATACAGGACTTTCCAAAGTCCTCTAAGAAGAAAGTCTGTTAAAATAAGAAAGTTAGTTTGCACGTGTGCATAAACGTGTGCATGTACAGGAAGTACGTAAGAATGGATGGGAGGTGTAAAATCCTGTATATTCAAGATATATGTATATTTTTTTAACCTTATTATTATTATTATTATTATTAATAGACTTATTATTATAGTTCTATTTATGTATCCTGTTCTTATCTGCCACCTTACAGGAAGTTGCACCTTCAGTCTTGTACTGCAGTACAATGACAATAAATGCATTCTGTTCTATTCTAAAATGAAACCATTGAGTACAAAGACACTGCTACTCTGAGACTACTACTGTACTTTTCCTCCACTTGTTTTCTGTTTCCTTGTTTCCTTCCTGCTTTCCTTCCTCTTCTCCTTCCTTAATGATATAGTTTCTTTTCTTTTGTCCCTGTCTTTTCTTACTTTTCTCTGATACGTCCTTCCTCAGTTCCCTCTTTCCTTCCTGTCGTACTCCAGCTGGTGTGAAAGCATGAAAATACCCCAAAACTGAAGATACAGTGAAAATAAACTCTATTGTTTTTCAGTATGAGTATTTTACTTTTAATACTTGAGCACATTTTATTGTCATTACTCAGTTACCTTTACTGACATAAATGCAATGACTGAACTTGTCAACTTATTTACTCTCTAGTGTATTTTTTCACAAAACTATTGCTGCTTCATTTGTATGTTAAAGTCTGTATTTACTCTTTAACTTGAGTTGATTTTATGATGATTAATGATCCACACTTTTACCCAGAATAAGAAGAAAGTAGTTATTTTTCCTGATTTAAAGGCTAAAGCAAAAACAGGAAAGCTTTCAGTATCAGGTTCAGTCGGGGGGTTTAAATGCAGGTCTTTAATTTGTAACAGACTATTTTACCTTTAAGGATATTGCTACTTGTATTTGAATAAAAGCCCCGCACTTCTTCCCTTACTGTCTTTGTCTCATTAAAACTAATTAAGACTTGGTAATTGTTCAAAACGATGCATAAATTTCTCATTGTGTTCAAGGACAAACCAATGTTAGGTGGGTGTCAACCTGTAGCCCTTGGCCCTGTTCACCCCTCCATAAGTCAACCTGACCACAATGAACACAGTGTGTAAAAAGTGCCCTTGATGTAACGACAAAGAGGTAATTAAACCAATAATTACAATTCAATGTACAGTATGTGCGGAGAACATAAAACAGAAGAGTTTGACCATTAGGAGGCTCATCTTTCATGCCACCTCTCTCTCCTCCCCGCTGCCCAAAGACAAGGTCACACAGCGGAGGGAAGAGACGACGGCGGGGGTAAAGGAAAGTTCCACTGCACTTTGACAATATTGGAAGGTAATTAACAGGGTTAATTGTGGCTGATGTGGAAATGAGGTAACAAGTTCTATTTTTACTGCTCTGGAACACATCTGCAAGGATTTGATGGTGTTATTTGTATTGATTATCAGTTGATAGACAGAAAATTAATCAGCAACTACTTTGATAATAGATTAATCATTAAAGTAATTTTCAAGCAAAAATACCAAACATTCCTTAGTCCCATCTTCTCAATTTAAAGAGGACCTGTTACACTCATTTCCAGCTCTGCATGATTCATCGTTCAAAACACTCCTTATTTATCTTTCACTGGGCCTTTATGTATCTATATATATATATATATATATATATATATATATATATATATATAATATTTATATTTCAGAAAATAAGGAAAATCCTAATATGGCCCCTTTAAGGATTTGTTCTTTGTCTTATTTGATAGAAAACTGAATATTTCTGGATTGTTGGTTGGACAAAAGCTATTTTAAGACGTCACCTTTGGCTTCAATAAGTTGTGATGGCCACTTTTCACTTTTGTCTGTCCAAACAATTCATTGATTTATTGAAAAGAATGCACAGAAGCATTGCAGGGTGCTTTGGACAGGAAGCGCAGTATCGCTCCTGATGAGCAGGTTGGCACCTTGCATGGCAGCTTCTGCCATCAGCGTATGAATGTGTGTGAATGGGTGAATGTTGGCATGTACTGTAGAGAGCTCTGAGTGGTCAATAAGACTAAAAAGGTGCAATATAATCTAATAATAATTCATCTGTTTCACTCATAGTGACGCATCATATACAGGTGTATAAACCAACATCTCCCTGACAAACACACACACACACACTTTTCAGTTTTTACTATTGTTATTATATATATATTGTTACTATTAGTTTGCTATCATTGTTATGTAGTCATAATATTTTTGGTAATATTGTGAAATTTTAACATTTAGCTGGAGGTGTGTTTTCTGCCTCTCCCTGCACTGTATATAATTTGTTCTTTGTGTATTTTTTTAAAAAATGCGCAAAAACTAAGAACTAAACTAAACTTTTATGAACTGGCTGCAGGTTTAAACATCATCACTGAGTGTCAGAATACCAAAATGAAGATGTTCTTTGTCCAGAATCATTGCAGATTATTGCTGCAAAGGATCTAGAGCCACAAAAATGCTGACATTAGGTCCTTAGTCTCTAATCAGCAAAATCAGGAAATCAGGAAAGTAGAGCTACTTATCAGAGGGCACAAAGTAAACTTCCAGCAAAGAGATGTGCAACACACTGGACACTCTGCCAAGCTGATGATGGAGAAATCACCACAGATTTGACTTTTACAGTACTTTCACAAATCCCTTTGCATCACTTGCATATGCAAATTAAACATAAAAATGCAGACTAAACTAAGTTCTATGTACTTGGTCAACAATCTTGGACATCATCCTGTAATTTTGCAATTTAGATAAGGGTGGGGTGCATGAAAACAGGTCAGGAGAGCAGTGTTTCAACTCAACGGCCCTGAGCGATGGCACGTTGCCAAGCTGGGGGAGGACGGGATAAAAAATAGTTGCTGTCAAAGCTGTAAACTCTCCTTAATATATTGGACTTTTTTCATGATGCTACTGCAGCGCTGCAAAGTTTTGCTCAACTGACTGAATCTGACTGTGCAGTGTCTGTAAGTTTTGTGTCTGAAGCACTTTCTGTCTGTGCACAAAAGACACAGGAAGTGCTACATTGCCTAAGCCTGTTCCAAATGGTGATGCAATTCTTTCTTGTTAGTTAGAATGATTCACATGCAGCATTCAAAGTCTTTCCTGTGACCTTAAAAGATGTTGTTTTTGATGATATTCTAGGATGAAAATGAACATACAGTATGTTAAGGTATTACATGACAGTGAAGTTGATCCTACAGGACAAAGAAGATTAAAACCTAGATTGCAACATTTTGGACTTTCAATGTTTCTTAAATCTACAAACTTTAAAAACTGTGAGAACTTAGACAGAAAAAGCCTTTTTAGATGTCAGTAAATGTTCAAATGATGTAACTAACACAAACAAATGATTGATTTGAAAATATATTTTAAAGTAGTAGTAAGTATTGTTATTGTGGGGGAGGAAGAGGTGACAACCCTTCAGTCTTTATTTTGGTTGAGCTTAGGTAAGTAAACTACTTGGTTAAGGTTAGGGGAAGGTCGTGGTTAGACGTGCAGTTTCATGTAGCCACTGAGCACCAAACAACTGCACCCAAACAGGAAAAGGCCTCATTTATCTGTCGGGTTCTGAACCAGATCCACCCAGGTCTTCACTGTGCTATGCAATGAAAACATCACTTTGACAAACAATAAAAGCAGGCATCATGTTTAATGGAAGCTGCCAAACTTTAGAAAGTTTAATACTGAACTGAAATAAATGAAGCTAACGATTACATTATTCTAAAATCTAAAACACTGCTAGGACCACTATGGAAATAAGTTCACTTTTATTGTTTGCTTAATTGCTTAATTTATTGGCAAATCAATAATTGTGTTTTGTGCTACTTATAGTTTAATGCAAGTGTGTTGTGTTTATACTGTTTGACAGATAAAATCAAACCTATGTACTGAAAATGATGGGTAGTAAACTCTGCAGTATGGAACTTGACTAAACAAAGCTGTGTGGTCCTTTCAGTAACACAATAACAGCTGGAAGCAGCAAAACTGGAGTGCTGATGACCACTAAGAAGTTCCAAGGAAGCCGGTGTAGCTGCTGTATCAGGTGCCTTTCTCACTGAACCACCACTGAATAAAGACTGATGGGTTGACCCAATTTTGAGGTGTTATCACCTCACAGGCCTCTATAGACAGACAGGCCTCCAGTTTCTACTGTTGGGATTACAGCTAAGAACAGTAAGTGGACACCCAAACATTACACCTATATACACTTGTTGAACCTGTCACTCCAAAAGCATGGCTACAGCAGTATTAGATGTTGGGTGAAAAGGCCTGACTCACAGTCTTGGTGGTGGATGGGGCTGAGGTCAGGGCTCCGTGCAGGCCAGCCAAGTTCTTCCACACCAGAAAGAAACTGGAAAATGATTCCTTCCTGAACCTGGCTTTCTGCACAGGCGCGTTGCCATGCTGCAATAGGAAAGGGCCTTCCCCAAACGTGTGCCATTATTGTCTTAGATGTCTTTGCATCCTGTGCCATGAAGACCTCCCTTCATTAAAAGTATGTGGACACCCAATCCACATGGCTGCCATATGCCAAATTAGTTCCCCAATTTAAACAGGCAGCTGTGGTGTCAACAACTTTGGTAACTGCTACAAAAATACACAATATGTTGCAAAAACGGGTGTAGTGGCAGAATGTGGCTATAATAAAGGTCACAGAAAACTGTATCACACCTGCGTCAAAGCGCCCCAACTCCCCCCCTCACCCCCGGCCTCATCATCTCTTCTCCCTCCTCAGGAAACTCAACAGTTCATAACATACTAACGACATTTGGAAATGTTATCTTCTCTTACAGAGACCAGCGGCAACATTGTTTCGACTTTCTGGATTTAAAAGGTGCGAACAAAAGTCTGAAACACAAGCAGACAGGCTCTTTGTGTTACTTACTTGTCTAAAACAAAGTAGAGGTCGTAGGCTCCGTGACAGGATGCCTCCTCTGCCCAGCAAGACGAAGCAAACAAACCCAGGAAAATCACAGCGACCGCCGCTAAAGTCCACCGACTCTTTCCGTGGAAAAGTTCAGTCTCGGCGGTGAAATAATGTGACAGCTTAGCCAACATTTTTGCAACCAAAGTCAGTGAGACGTCGTGTGAAAAAGTAGCAAATGTCCGAGTCTTTAGATGGAGGCGGTAGAATACGACATGCGCATCCCGCAGTGTGAGCAGCTACATGTCAAAGTTCCTCCACAACAACCACATTAACAGATTGACCTGTGAAATAAAGGAAATCACCGCGGCGACGTCATCAGTTGTGTAGATTCTTCATCTTCTTACTCACTCACATCCTCAATAAAACCAAAATCCTGAGATCCGTCTCTGTTTAGAAGATGAACTGTAACGTTGACTCACTTCTACTAGCAAACTTTACTGTTCCCAAATTCACTCTTGAGAAGAGTGAAGTTACCTTCAGGTGCTCCTCCAAAACTTGTATTTCTGAGAACTACAGGCGTGACTCTTTTACTATCGGCGGGAATGAATGTAAAATGGTTACAAAATGAGTCATAACACTTTCGTGACCTGTGTTTTGTTTTATCGAAACTGTGCTGCATTTAACTGTAGAATAGAGAGGAGAAATGTTTATTAAGCATGCCACTGGTATTTTAATAAGTGATGGAAAAGTGTAAAGATCCTATTTTTAATAGTTTTGCAGCAGCGTACAAGAAGAAGTACTCCATTACAGGCTAATGTTATTGTCAAGGCTGGTCTACTTAAGGCTAAATCGAACTACTGTCTTGTAGTTTAATCTATAGCAATGCATCATATTTTATGAGGTTATGTTTTTTTAAATATGGAATTTTAACCTAACATATCATAGCTGACGTCAGATAAGTCTGGAGTAAAAGTGCAATATGTTTATATTGCATGTAATTAAGTGCCAAAAAATACTTATTTCCACCCTTAAATACTTACTTTATCATTACTTTATTTGTCGCCAAAGGGCAGTTGGTTGTGCAGCAGTGTAACACAGGATAAAAACACAAAGCACATGAACACATTGTATACAGATGTATGAAAACATTACATAGATAATAAATAAGAGTGGCTTTTTAAGGTATATATGATATGAATCACCTACAAGCCTCAAAGGGGGAAACTGTCATTAGGAGATCTGCCACCTAATGCATCAAAGCAAGTACTATTTCATGACTAATGATACTGTACTACTACTAATACTGTAAAACTACAGTGTTGCATCTGATGATCTCAACGCTCACTTGGCCGTCGTGCTGCCTCCATCCTTCACCAAGCCAAGCTCATCAGCTCTAGTCTCTGCTCTAAACACACATCTTTAAACATCTCCCCGAGGTAGTAACTCTGAAAAATTAAAATTCCCAAATTGTTGCATTGTTTATGTTCGCCCAACTTTAGATTTCATTGTTTCCCACAGCACTCAAAGGCCTCATTAGTCTTCAGTCCATTGCGCATGCCCGCGATGGAACCAGCTGTTGCACTTTTGCAGAGCTGGAGGTCCCAGTGCACACACCCAACAACATCTGTATCCTCTTTTATGCAAGGCTACTTAATAATTTTATTGTAAACAATATTTGCACCGGTCAGAGGTGAGTTCTGATATTTGTGACATTCGTTTTTTTGTTCTGCACACTGCACAGTGTGTGTAGTTCAAGAGCAAGGCACCAGCACTGCCAGGATTAGTGGGTTGATTCCCAATGGGCCCACAAATCGTGAAATCTGTTTGCTGTAACATGCTTTACTCAATCAATGTATGTAACTTTTATTTTAAAAACTATTTTACAATAATTCTGGGTAATCATTTATATATTTAGGGCTAACAACCACATAACCACATGGTTCTCTTTAACTTTTGGCCTGAAAAATACAAATTTTCCTGTTGTAGAGCTTAACACAGAAAGGCAGCCATTGATATTAAAACATGATTTCCATTACCCATTTCCAAGCTATTGTAATTGATTCAATTTTGGAAGACCCACAGAAGCTGCAAAGGCATGAGAATATGTATCTTCTCCTTTTCTCATAATTTCCCAATTTTCCCATATCTTGAAACAGTTGAGCCCTTCTTGTTGAACTAGATATCAGTTTGGCATGTGCTACCTCTGTGACACACGTTATTTAAGACAGTATGAACACGTGGCAAATAAAGCAGGCGTCCAAAACTTCTTTCCTAATACAGAGAGCAGTGACCTTCAATGAAACAGAAAAGTCTGTTGGCAAAATGAGAACAGGAAGAGGCGGCAGATGTGTGAAATCAAAGAGTTTTCTGAAAAAGATGTCGTATAAGGACAAATTCCAAAGATTTACGTTACAGTATTCCTTAGAAATCTTTCCCTCGCTCTTTTTTGTGGGCTATGAGGTGTTTTTATAACCCCTATTATTTCTTTTACTGACCCAATTTGTTTCTTCATTTCTTTTTTTAGCTTTCGTAATTCACATGTGCAGAGAGGGTGTTCATGTGTACCCAAGAATAACTTTGGCCTGCAGCTACTTCAATAACACAAATGATCCAACTTAAAACACAATAAAACTGTTTAAAGGCGAGAAAAGTATCTTAAGTTGTCTGGATTCATTTGGATGTTTACTCAATAAAACAGTGCCATATGTGACAATAGACAACAAGGTGTTCTGATACATAAAAATAACAGTTAGAGTGAGGACGATGGGATGTGACAATGACAAAATAACAAGAGGGAGATACATGTTGGAGCCTTTTCCTCACAGGTGCGGCTGGTTATGGTACCAAAACCGTGTCCATGTACAGGTAAAACAAATGAGATACACGTAATAACTGTTAATTAGTGCACTTTGAACAGAGCGTTGATGTATTATAGTGGCGGGATACCGGACTCAAAGATGGCGCCCATTTGCCCAAATGAAAATTTTTCACCTGGCGCTTAAACCAAAAGAGTTTTCTATCTTCCCAGAGTGCTTCTGTGTTGTGCGGCCTACTGAATATGTGTAGTAGTGTTTTTCCTGCTACACTACTTTGTACTACATTGTAAATTTCTCAAAGAACTTTAGTACAAAGTCAAGAGGTTGTGATGTGAAGCACAACAAGCTCTGTAAACGGAACCGCATTCCCGCACATGCTCAGTGATGTCTGTTTACACAGAACTACTCTCCGGAGACTGAAAATGTGGTCGCTGTTTTTAGTCTTTGCAGCCATTTATAAACAAACTAACATGCCCCAAACTCTTTGTGGCAAAGGAACATGTCACCCAGTGCAGTTGTGTGGCTCACTGATGTGTTATTAATAGTTTTTGGACAACGGAGCTCTACGGCACAGAGTAATAAGATATATCAGGCTTTGGATACACACACAATACTTGTAAATAGATTAATTCACTGTTGGTTTGTTTCTGCACATGAGATTTGCTGACAATAAGAAAAATATAGAAAATCACCAGCCATATGCTTTAAAATAGCTTTTCTAGGCTCTGGTAAACTTTTATAAATATAATATCTTCATGAATTAAAAATTCGGAGGTGACCTGTCAACAATGTAACCGACATCTCTTTTATAATGGTGGTCTATGGAGAAAATGTTTTTTGGGCCGCAGGGGATTTTTTGGTCAGTGCTGCGAGTGGCCAACAGGAAAATGTAGTACAAAGGCTGAGTGTCGGCGCCGTATAGAGCTCTCCTCATACATCCATGGGATGGTGCCAGACTAGCCTTTTCCCCCTGCTTAGTGCTAAGCTAGGCTTTTCAAAGGGGACCTGCCAGCCAATCAGAAGTACTTATTTTCAGTGGGTATGGCAACAAAAAAGAACTCCTTGAATGCATCGAGCATCACAGATATGATATGTATCAGTGCAAGAGTGCAGTGAATTTTCCATTTAACACTTAATTAAATTTGCCATTTTATTCAAAGCACATTACAGAACCACAGGTGCCTCCATCTTCAGCATGGATGGCTCATTGTGTGGTTTAAATCCCCAAATCTGGCAGACTTGGTGCATTGCTCTACTCATTGATGTACACAGGGAGCTGAAGCCCTAAACCTGGCAGTGCACCATGCAGCTGTATGTCTAAACTGGAGCCTTCCTCTTCTTTCTGCTGCTATGCTCCACCTACTGAGCTACACAGCACCATCTAACTCAATGCAATATGAACATGTGGCCAAGTAGCCTTCCAAAACCAGGAGTCTTCAAGGGAATACAAAGATGGGTGATGCAAATGCTCTCACAGTGTTGACTCTAGATGAGTAATTACGTTTTGTAACTGCTGTGTATCTGACTGCCTTCCCCTCAGGTTACAATAAACGAGATTTTCCGGGACACACAGGGAAATTCCAGGTTTGGACTTATCGTCTCACTCGTGCCTCTTGTTTGCACAAGGTGTGTCTACAGTAGCTGGCAGAGAATGACTCCAGGCTATGGAATTAGGTAAAAACACTGACAGACGCTCAAAGTGAAAATGCCACAGCTGCTGCTGAGCTTTAGCTGGATTACCTGTATCTGATTCAACAAATGTTTTTCTCAATAAAGGTAGAGTTAAGGGGTTTTATATATTTATTGGCATTTAGGTAATATATGTAAGCACGCTTGTTTTCTGGGTTGATATTTAAGGTATGTTATCTATTCACATCCAGCAAATAGGATGGTGATATAACAGCCGGCACCAGTGTTGAAATCCATGACGATCTAGCAGCAAAATAGAAGTTTGGAGCCATATTGATCTAGAGCTGCTACCTGCAACAAATTTAAAAAAAATCAGTTTAACAGATTACATTTTTTCAAGTCTCAGGTCAAGTCTTAAACTTTGTGTTTTGAGTCCTAAACAAGTACTTTTACACCCTTTCAGCAAATTTAACGCCACATTTACATGCAAAAGAATGTGGCATGTTATACCTGTGACTCAAATACAATCATTTCTAATATTTGGTTGCTGTGGGTTTCTGTCCATTTTCTGTTGAGCACAATAGAGTCTTTACATCAAAATGTCAAAATCCAAGGTATCATCTTTTGTCTTTCTGCTCACCTGCACTGCAAAAGACTTTTCCCTGCTGCTCGCAAAATGTGACTGGGGGCTTTTCAAAGTCAAAGGTCACCAAATTGATGCAACTCGAGTCCACACTTGCCTGCTTTGACCTTTTCCTTCAGCACGTTCCTAAAAAATGTTCCTAACAATACAGACTGAAGCACTTCTTTGTCAGACAGATCTGAACCAAAAATCTCCTCAGTTTGAGTTTCCAGTTCACTTTACATTGTACCACTAGGCTGGAGGCATTATGACAAACAAAATTAAAGAATGTACATAATCTGAATATCACAAGAAAGAGGAGATGTCTGGCTAATGTTGGGTTATTTGGCTATTATTAAATATTGATCTGAGACTCAGCCAGACACTGACGTCAGTTTTAGATATGATCAAGATCCCCACCTGACCACAGTTAATGTAAGTGCTCAACAAATGTTTCTGACTATTATTTTCTCTATTTAGTATTATTTAGTATTTTTCTTGGGAAATGGGTTAGTTAGTTTCTGTTAAGTGTTCATGGCCTGAATACGGCTGTAGAAACAGATACAAGTAAGTAAATTACTTGCACGATTGTGTCATGAAAAGGTAAAAATGTAAAAACATTGAATACTGGCACTAAAACGGGCTACAGACAACATTAATACAAACACTGTGATGTCCACATCTGCCTTTGAATTGCATTTTATTTACATCCTGATTAATTTAAGCTTTTATTTCCTTGATTATAAGAACCAATTACTCACGCCACAGCTTCTTCTAAAACATGGATTATCTGAAGCAACTAAATCTATTTTCTTTTGTTTAGCCTGAGTGTGAAAACTGCGCTGTCACACAACTCCATATCAGCGAGGTAATTACCACTAACACACCTCATCAAATCTGAATAGTCCAGAGAACACCAACACACGAGTATAATTATCTGGCAAATCAAAGTCTAATTAGATTTTAATTAGAATGTTAATTCTTTTGCACGCCATTTGGTTTCAGTATATGCTACCTAACTTGGTGTATCCTGAGCAGGGCTCCATAAAACAAAGAGAACAAAAAAAAAAAAAAACAAGCATGTATTTTCCATTATGTGGGGAATGTATGTGTGTATGAGAATCCAGTGGCTTGAGAAAATACTTGTAGTGCATCAATTTGTCATGGGGCTTTTAAACTGGAGAGGAAATCAAAAGTGACAGTTAAAACAACAACACTAATTTATGGAAGCAGTGAGGTGTTGAAGCTCATCGAGAGATAAACCCATGACAAAATGCAAAAGTGAGAAAACAAACAAATATTTCTAACAGTTAAGAAAGAAACCTGGCAACATTTCTACCCTAAAATGTGACAGATCATTGGGATGTTTTTAAAGAGATCCATAGAACACCAACAAACACCGTGGGGCTCCTCAAGGCGGAAAATATCCAGAAAGCTTCCCTAAAAACAGATCCATAGACGTTGGCACACTTTTCTGTGACATATAGACCAAAAATTGAAAAAACATATATTTTACCTCCTCAAACTAAAAAATATTTGCTTGTTATAGAGAGCAGTCAAATCCTGGGTCTCAGGAAAACTTTGATTTCAGCTTCCTCTCTGTGCATCCAGCAGCTGATAGGAAGTCTTTAGCCTACAGTAGCTCAGCACAAAGACTGAAAGCAGAGGTAAACTACAGGCCTAGCTCTGTTTCTTAAGTGCTTTCAACAACTTCAAATCTATCATACTTAGACCTACACATGGTATTTACATATTAACATAAGCTAAATGATTTATTAATTGATGTTTCCTGTAGTTAGATGACCTACTGAATACTTTTCCTTCTACCTTTTTCCTCCCATTTTTGTCAATTTGATTTTATTTCCTCACTTTGACAAAACCTGTGTAAATATGCTGCAGCAACTCCACTGTTACAATACAGTAAAACACTTGGACTGCCTTTCTTGTTTGCATTTAAGCTGACAAGTTCTCATTACAGTGGATGGTTGCGTCATCTGATGTTCTGAAAATCTGTATTACAAATGTGTTTTAAAGAGTGAATCCACTCTGACTCACAGAGGGGAAAAAACTGCAATTGCGCTACTCTTTCATCAACCCTTTCTGTGACATCAGTGTTTGGCGGGTGCAAAATGATTGAAAGTTTCAACCCATCGAGAGCATTACTGAATCAGTTTCCTGCTCTTTAGTCAGTGTGCAGTAGTGTTCAGTATATAGAATATACAGCCTGTCCTCTGAAGGTCCTTGAAGTTCAGAACAGCAGTGTGTTTATGATGCTTCATCAAGAGAAAAACCTCGTTATCGATAATTGGAGAGGCGTCAGAAAATCAAGCCACCTCAAGAAAACCAACCAAAGAAATATTAGTCACAATAACAAAGATCCATTGAGTCCTAATAGCATCTATAACTCATAATTACCGTAATAACTGTTATTTTAGCTTGTTTGTCCTCCTTTGAGAAAGCATTGTTTGTCACTAATGGCATCTTAAGTTGAAATTGAGTGCCTTGCCCAGAAGTAAACAGCATCTATCAATCATGACTTGAGGCCAAGTGTCAAAACACACAAAAGCCAAAAGTGTGTGTGTGTGTGTGAATGTGTGTGTTAATGAGTGTAGTGTGTGTGAGGTAGACAGCTCCTACACCTGCCTGGTATGTGTAAATGGTAATTAGACACACAGTGACCACCTTGTGTTGTTTTCATCAATCCATCTTTCATTTTAAAGCAACATGCAAACTCATCAGCTGCTCCGCATCAACTTCATCAGTTACTGGTGATAATGTAGTTGTAATGTGTTCAAAGTGTGCTATATACAGGATTAGATGTGTTATTCTTTCAGCATGTTGGTTATGGAAGTGCTGCAGTGTTAAATAATCAGGCACCAAAACAATGAACTCCAAGATCATCATAAAATAAGCAAAACCCAATATGAACAAAGATCAGCTGTATTTTCAGAAAAGAATTAAAGTTGCACACGGTGACTTTGCAGGTTGGCTGTGTCCAATAGCAGTGATAGATCCCCCCACAGCCCCCCTTATAGTAGCACTATGAAGGGATCGCTTTATGCCTTTCTCTCAACGTAAATATAGCAGTGAGTATTACACTGATTTTACACATCAAAATCCTTTTACAAGTGTTGGGGAGTACTTCTGCATATGTGAAAAAGTAGTATAAAGTCTTTTGTGGCTCCAGAGGGAGCTGTTTGAAATCTGATAAATTCCTTCAAGTGCTGTCACTTGAGTCAGCGTCAGTTGGGGAAGAATACTACAAGTTTGAAAATGAAAACACAAAAACAAACAAAACAAAAACAAAAACAAAAAAAAAACGGGGGTGTAGAGTTAGAAAGAAATGAGGTTAGCAGACTTCTGTAGCCCGCTCCTGCTCTCTTGAGGGTAGTGTTGCTACTAGGATAACACACCCGAATCTCCGAATGAGATGTCAATGATAGAGTTGCATTGTGTGTAATGTATTGTAGGTGCCAAATTTTAACAAGGAAGAATGTGTAGAGTAAATGTATAATGGTTCTGCTGCTTTTAATGTGTCTGTTGTAAGTCCAACAGTGTCATAGGAGCACTATGTTATATCGGTGCAGCACTCTTTTAAGATAGACTTGAAAAAATCCAAACCTATCTAACTTTTTCTTTCTAACCTATTTAACTAAGCTTCAATACTGTATTATAGTGTTTTTACACTATAATAATACACTAGATGGGACCATGTCATCTCTATTTACAGATATAATTATATATTCAGTTTGTGTGTCCGTGCAAGGCCTACCTGTTGCTGCTTATTTGTTTTAAATTGTGCCAGGACTTCAATAAATAAAATAAATAAAATAAAATAAGACAGTAAGTATAAAAACATAAACCACCCATCTCTTCAGAGCAGGAGGGAACAGGCAGCCAATCAGCTGGTCAAAGAGATGACACACGCACAACATCCACTCCATGACCTGCTCCCACAGACAGGAGCAGACGATATAAACAGACTGCTACAGGAACAGCAACAATTTCACACACGTCCAGTACAGTAACAGGCTGAAAGCAGCAGCCCTGCCTACAGCAGTCAGACTGTACAATACAGAACTGAATGGAACAGAAGATGGATAGCTGAAGTCTGTGGGGTCTGTTATTGTTTGTTTGTTTTGTGTTTGTGTTGTATATTGTTGTTTTTATAGCATTTTAAAATACATGCATGGTTGTATGTAAGTGTATGGTTGTATTTGTAAATGCGTATGTATGAGTATGAATGTATGGGTGCATGAGTGTATATCAGATATAGATATATTTCTATTTTTATTAATGTAAATTCTGCTTTTATTCAGTTATTAACTGTGAGCATGAATACTAATAAACTCAAACTCAAATAAAAAAAGACAAAGCCTAATGTACATGATAAGTGACAAGATGCCCAACATCAATTTTACATATAAATATTCGCCAAATGTAGCAATAAAATAACATTTATTCACCTTACAAGACTATGTCAAACTGTAAATTCACATTATAAAGATGTTTGAACTGACTTCATGCAGGTTACCTCCACAACATTCCTGCATGGGCCTCAGTTAAAGCACACATCTGCACTGACTCCATGGTCCTCAGAGGCAGACGTTAGCATTTAGAGAAGGACAGGCAGCGAGGCATCGTCCAGATAATGAAATGAATCCACGTTTGATCCTCTCGTCGTCTCCTGGTAATTGTTCTTGATTCCCCCTTTGTGTTTCACGCTTGACTCCCCACTCACATCAGGGCCTGTGTATGAAGACGTGCTCGTTCCCCCTATCAGTGACAGCAGAGTTCAGTGATTAACAAATTAAGGATCTTCTTTGCCTTAATCTGTCTCAGGGCTTTTTCTCAGTTCGCTCCTGCAGAAACATGTTTGGCAGTGACAGCACCTCTGCTCCCATGTTTAATTGGATTAGAGGGAAGTCGGGATTAATACACTCTCAGACGGGGCGTCAGGGAGGCCTGGATGAGGGAAAAAACAGGTGATGAAGTCGTTTTAGAATTACCTTTTCAACTTCTTTCACAACGCTGTTAAAGACGTCAAGGATTTCTTTGGCGTTGAGTATCATGGGAGGAAGTGAAAGCCTGTGTGAGGGCGTATGGATTAATTTAGGGAAACATTAGGCTGAACCGATTAATGTCAAAGTGGGAACATTCAGCGATTGCCTGATGTTCAGCAGTGTAGATGAAGCAGTGTGCAGTTCTATTTAATGCTCTGGTTTAGTTAGTACAAGACCGAACATGATGGAATATTTTGCAGTTGATTTTGCACTGTTGATCAATAATTTTCAATTCTGACTATTCATGTTGAAATGTGACCAGGATTCTGTGTTTCTAGTGACGTGGCTCTGTGGCTCAGTCAGTCAGTCAGTCAGTCCGTTGGTTGGTTGGTTGGTTGGTTGGTTGGTTGGTCCTCATATATCCTAGCAGCTACTGGATGGATTGCCTTGAAATTTGGTACAGATATTCATGTTCTCCAGAGAGTGAATCCTCATAACTTTGGTGATCCTCCGACTTTTCCTTTAGCGCCACCACAAGGTTGACATTTGTGGTTTGCAGTGAAACCTCTCAAAAACTATTGGATAGATTATCGTGAAATTTAGTGATCCCTTAACTTTTCATCTAGCGCCACTGATTGTCCAACACTTTGGTTTATAACCAAATACCGTCAAAGCAAATGACATTCCCATCAGCCACAACTGTCCTTTGTTGTTTATACTAGTTGGAAAATGCTAATGCTAAATGCTAAACTAAGATGGTGAAGATGGTAAACATTGTTAAACATCAGCATGTCAGTATTGTCATTGTGAAGATTTTGCCATGATGATGCTACCATTTAGCTCAAAGCACCACCTCATAGAGCTGCTAGCATGGCTGTTGTCTTGTTTCCATTAATGTATTCTTTTTGGTGTAGAAGCCTCTGAGAGAACATTTAAATCATTATGAGACACTAAAGGTTTTCATTTAAACCGTCAGTGACATAATATAACAGCTTTAAATTGACCTGATCTTTACTGTATTTAACCATAACATACTGTTCATATGTCTCTATACCAAACTTCTGAACTACACATCTATTTCTATTTATAAATACCCTAATCAGACATTAATAAATGTCTCTGTTTATGGAGAAAAAAACATTTACAATCACTCTATATGATGGTCAGCCATCATGATTTTAAAGACTGTTATTGAATAAATAATAATTTGAATTTTTTAAATAAATAAGGGTCAAATTTAACCCATAACACCCTGTATCTACAAAAATGTGCGATTTTTGAAATATTTCCATTTTTGTATATTCTGGGTCACTTTCAGAAAATTCCTAAATTTCAGGCTGAAAGAATGTGATTAGGGTGTTTTTACTGATTTCAAATGTAAAAATTTGTCACTATTCTTTTTCATGCCTCAAGCTCTCAAAATATGTTATTATATCATCTAAAGCAAACAACCAACATCAATATTTATGTTTGTGTTAAATAAACCAGGAAAATAAATAAATGCAAATTAAATATAGATGGATGGTTTTATATTCATACCAACATTTTGTTTATGTTGTTGAAAACACAGCGAGTAATGACAACCTGTGGCTTTTATTTTCATCTCTTAGACAAGGACAACATGGAGCGACAGTCAAAATATTTATTGTAGATTGATTGTTGTGGCAAAAGCATTTATAGACTTGACATGAGCTGTTTCCTCAGAGGACTCATAAAACACAAGAGTTGGGCAGCAGATTTCCACAAAGTGTTTCCAAAGTTCAAAAGGGAAAACTCTGGAATTCGTGTTAAGGGCCGGACCAAACACATCAGACACATTTCAGAGTCATGAGTATAATGTTATCATCATCAATAGAACCGATGGCCAGGGCAACAAACGTAACACCCAAACTGTAGATTTCCTTAAACTGTAGATTTCCTTTAAAGTGTTTTCATATACAACTAATAAGCGCTTACACTCACTGAGAGCATTTAGTTCCAACGGAGAAAGAAGTGTGACGCTCATGTGGCGCAGTGAAAAGTAAAGGTGTGGAGGGAAGTGGACGGACATACAAACATTAATAAAGGAGGGCTGGGTTCACATCAAGTCAGCTATAAATATTTCAACGATGATCTGTCCTTAACCAAGTGGTTTTACTGGGGTCTATAAAATGGTAAAAAAAACACAGTAAAGCTTGAATGAGACATCAAATTCCTTTTTTATCATTCAATTCCCAAAACGGAAGATATTCAGATTATTATAACATGAGACAAAAAGGCAGCAAAATGTCACAATTCAGAAGCTTAATCAGTTATCAGAGCAGCTTCACGTCTATGTATATATGAGCATGCAAAATAAAAATGCTTAAATATACAGCTTCCATTTATCATTAGTGCTGTTAGCTTTTCACATTTGTCACTCACAGTCAGCCTAATCTAGTGTACTCTTGGATAGCTTACCACACAGCTAACTGATTTAGCAACTAAGTGGAAGCTGGGTCAAACGTACAGTATTTCACAGCTGTTACTCAAGTCTAAATTAGGTGAGTGTTTTTGTTTTCTGTGAAATATTCCTTTTTAAAGAGTCATGAAGAGCTTTTTGTCTAACTTTTTATTTCACTAATCACAGAATGGAGGTGAGATCTGTCGCTGGGCTCCCCTAGATTCGCACATATGGATGATCATGATTAAAATAGTCCTGTGAAGTGGATATTTAGCTAACAAAGTGAAAAAAGTTCAGTTTCTTTAAAAATTCTGATTTAATTCTAACTATTTACTGTGACACTTCAGTTTTTAGTGGTGGCCTTTACAGTGCAGTGCAGATGTTACCCAGAACATCTTGATTTCAAACCCGTTCGCCCAAAAACTGACAAACAGCGAAAATACCTGTTTCTTCTCTCAGTTCAGACGCCACCGCTGGTCTGTAAAAACACAACTATCAGTTTGCATCCATCTTATTCCTCTGTCTTACACTCCCACTGCAGTCCGAGAGACCCAGTTACACATTTCTCCAGCCACTGAAACACGATGTATGAAAGATGAAAAGCACAAACGTGGCCAAGTTTTAAATATAGTTGATTTATGAAGATTTAATGGTCATTTACGTGATTATTCGGAGTGACTCGTTCTTCCAGCAGACTCTCCATTGCTGCTTCTTTATGATTCTTTGAGAGCTCCCTCAAAGAGCAGAGCCTTTTTCGCTTAATCTAACTGAATAACCATTTTCAATAAGTGGTTAGTTCCTTCATGTGTCTCTGATTGAATTAGGTGTTGTTGCAGGGATTGACCAGTCTTTCTAACATCGTCATTTTAAGGAAGGTTATATGCAAAATGTTTTGGCATTTCTTAAAAACTCTAATAAGGATGCATATAAAGTAACAGATCAGAGATAAAATTCCAGCCAGTCGTATCTCTGAGAGTCTATATCCATCTCATCGTCTTCAACCTTACCTCAACAAGACCTTAGCCTAAGTGCCTTGGCAATAAAATTAAAAAATACTCCTCTAACTGAAATAAGAGTTGAAGAAAAGTAGAAAAGACAAAGAATGCTTTTACTTTAAGTTGGCAGAATACTGGTACCAGTGGTGGAGGACATTGCACAGAAACACATGTATGTGTTGACACATGCTCTCCTTACGTTTCCTCAGGCACATTGTCTTGTGCTGTGTCACAAACAAGCTCATGCAGAAAAAAAATCTCTAAAGCAAAGGCTTCTTTTTCAAGATCTTAGGAATTTTACCAATTTCCTGCTCCAAACAATGTCTTTGTGATCAGGGTAATACTTGTTTATGTTGGCCGTAAACCAGTGGAGTTAACAGTGCTGAATATCCCTGACTGGTCAAATTAGAGCACAACTGTCAGTTTTAAGTACAGACAACCAGGTGGATAAAATATAAAGCAGGAGAAAGAGGAGGAAACAGTTAAATAATGAAAATCTAGATAGTGGACAGGCATATGACCTGACAAAATGCCAGTCTTTCGAAACATTTCTTTCCTGTGTCAGGGGGTTAAGTCATTAACCTCAAAAATCAGAAAGAGGATCATAAGATCATAATTACCACAATGATGCATTAGTGGTCTAATCTTCACAGTTTTGAGTAGTGGGAAAACAAACACAAATGCACTCAGGAGTGTTTGTAGTTCCTTAATTTTGTGATTCATTGAAATTTTAAGTTCCTCTATTTTGGTGGTAGGATCATTTGGTGGGAAACTGCTTGTACTGGTCCCATTTACGTAGATGATGAGGGTTTGTTTGTCAGAATAAGACTGTGTATTAAGTAATCTACAACCTTTATCAACCTCTATTGGCAACCAGCAGCAATTGCAACAGCCCTGAGAGACTTGATTTTCTGATACAAGTCCTCAGACACCTCCCTTGGCAGGATCTTCATGTCTGTAATAAAAGGGTTTTTTGTTCCAAAGGAGAGAGAGAGCTGGAAAATCGAGGCTGAAAGCCTGAAATCTGAGCACCTGGTGGACAAAATAACCCACGCACAGATATGTCAAGGCTGTTTTTTTTCTTTAGGGTAACAAAAGTCTTGCTATATTGCATCTTTAGGGTTTTGATTCAAAGTCATGATTGAATTTGTTACAAATGGGTGTTGAGAGTTGAAATTTGGATCAGAAATGAATATAGTCAATGGAAAATTAGGGTTACAGTTACTTCACAAGTATCCAAGGGTGTGTTTGACTGAATGAGCACATAAGAGATGGAGAAACAGTGAGTGGAACACAGAAAGACAAAGAGAACGAACAGCAAGAGTGCAGCCGCTGATGTGAAACCAAAGTGGACGAGGCTCTCGAGTAGCTGTTGCTTCACATGTCAGGATGCGGCGCTGCTGAACACTGACGGGGGCTGATTGGTAAGGGGCCATCTCTTTACAGCTTAATGATTGTCCCGCAGCACCCTGTCCCTCCGGGGGAAAAACACTTTTTAAAGAAGAGGGAAGTCCACGAGCCTTGCTGTCGTTTAAGTTGGCAGCAAATAATCCGTCCAACCTCGTGACCACCAGCCCCGGTTCAAACTGCCCCGGGCACTTGGAGCAAGATAGCAAAGAACAATTGCCGTGTTCACAGTTCATCTTGCCGATGTTTTTTCTAGCCTGTCATGGGAGTCTTTGCACTTTTCCGGCGTTAGAAGAAAACTTGCTGGCACATTGTTGTTTTCTCGTGGCTCAGGAGAGGGTTTGACCTCACATGACCTCGCAGGGGAACAGGTGCACCGATGACTCTACCGCAGCAGAGCACGCTGTATGAATGGTGGCATTAAACTTTAACGTTAGTTAAATGTATGCATAGTAAGGATCACATGCATGGATGAAGTATGGATATACTGCAGGCCTTTTGATCATGCATAACCTTTCAGTGACCGCGTACTCCTGTTCCCACATCTGTGGGCAGAGAAATATCTTCACCACTCTGGTTGCTCTTCTGGTTTTAAGTCTATTTTTCAGGACTGTGCCATATTGTATCTGACAGCCATGATCCTCTTTCTTTGGATGGTTTGTATTCTTGCTGAGCTAGAAATGTAAGAAGATCGTCCATTTTCACCTCATGCAAAGAGATTATTTAGCTCCATTCATTTGTTTGGCAGCAGGATATGAGATAACGTTGCTACGTTATTGAATATGATTGAATTTCAGACCATTTGCCAAGGAGAAAGTGATCAGATCCAGGAGTTTCTTTTTTGAAGTTTTTTCTTTTTTTTCCTCCTGACTCACTGCACTTAATTGGATTTAAAAACAAAAGAATCTGGTACATATATCCAATAATTTTCTACAAGTGTATTTTAATGCAGATATGAATCCAGACTCAAATGTTTATAGACACAGACAACACCAGACACGTTATTCACATTATTGTGTGTATTTTGATGCAGATCTTTTTATCCATGATTTTACTACGCTTTACCTCATTCTGAGCCTTCTGTTTTTGGTTGTTTGCACTGTTATTGAACTAGAAATGTATGATTGCTTTCTTTTTTTTAAAAAATGATCCATCTGTCGAACAGTTTCTGATGTTACTTTGATGTTACTCAGTTACCTTCCCCCTTCCTCATTTGTTTACTTATAGTCCACATATAATTTGGCTCGACCAGAGGTGGCTGTTTAAAAAATGCAACTCTTGCCAAGTCTGCAACTGTTCCTGTTAAGTATTCATTTATATTGTGGACATGTTTGTAATTGCACCCTTTCCAAAATCTGGGATGCAGTATGATGAGATATACTGTATATATCATCTGCTCTCCAGCTTTGGCTGAATCAATGAAGAAACCCCTCTGCTCCGAGTGCTTTAATGGATTTACCTAAACAGTCACACTTGAGTTCATGCACGGACATACCTCCTCACTCAACTTGACAAGCTTGCCTGTCCGCATTTACTCTGATGACCAGGAGTATCTAACGCATGTGACAAAGTGCTCAGACAGACCAGGGTGGTGGAAGGAAGGGGAGGGGGGTCGAACCTCGCCTGCTTTCCCTCAGCGTCACATCTCTTGACAGCTGCCATTTTCAGTACCGTGCTTCGCCCTCGTTGCCAGCCGACCGCCAAGTCCCCATCAACTTTGCTTTCTCGCCGCCTTTTCCTGCTCAGGTTTCTAGAGCGCAGACTGGCGACAGCGGAGGGAGTTGGCGCAGTGTCGCCCGAGATTAGCAACGAGGGCGTGAGGGCCAACAGGCCTCCACCCGAAGACAGAAACATGTAATGAAAAGAATCCTGAACTTTGTGCAGAAATGAGGCTGAAGTGGAGAGGATGTCCTGCCTGATGCTGAATAGATGTTGACATGACAGTTGTACACCAGTAAGAAAAAGATAAGAGAAATATCAGCTTCAGTACAGCACTGAAATGTAAGTCAATGCCTGACTTGCCGGCATTTTTTTGTCAAATCTAGACCTTTCAAAGGGTTTTCTTTTTCTTTTCTTTTACCACGCGTGTTACATTTATGTGAAATATTTGGGCTAGTTTATGTTGATGTTGGGTTTAAAGGCATCCTTAACTTGAACCCCATGAAAGGGTTATTGAGTGAACAGAATCTCTTTAACATGTTTAAAGAGTGAAGGATAGAAGTTGTATTTTTTCTTATACTTTTTGCATAAAGTAAACTAGAGTAATGCAATAAAACTACTCATGGAGGACCAATAAAAGAGTATTTTGATTGAGACAAACATCTGATGGTCTATGTCAAAACATGCCCACCACAAAGTCCATTTAGTGGCTTTTGATTGCATCAACATAATTTTTTTTTAGCAGATGGAGTTTGCTGAGTTGCCTGTGAAATTGTGGATATTCAAATTTCCACTTTTCAGAGCACTTTGAGGACTTCTCATCGCTCATGTTGGCTTAAAAATTGAGATTGACGGGTCCTGACGTGCTCTGAAAAACAAAAATGTGTACATCTATTTCATAATAACGCTCCATCTACTGAGGAAGATCATGTGATATCACTGTAACCCCAAGATCACCTACTAAAGGGACCTGGTGGTGGTGAAACTGGTTTGTCAACTTCTGTCTCCAAGGTCAAGAATGAACTTTCAATCTAATATCTTTTATATATTTTTTAATACTTCCATGTTGAGATTGTTTGTTTTATATATTCTGTGGTACTTAAAGGACTTCACCTGGCTGGTACAGTATGCAGTCACATGGATGAAGAAGTGATGTAACTGATGTGTCTAATTGATAAATATGCTGGAAACATGCAACTTTGAAAGAAAATATCTATTTTTTCCACTAATTTCGTCGACGACCAAGCCAAGAATTGAGAACAGAAAATTCCCCTGCTGCGACAAACTGACTGTGTGGATTAGAATAGTCACTACTCATATGAGCTAAGATACACTGGCTGAGACACAAGCGAATCTTTGCTCCCTGCAGTTCTCAGAAGTGTAATCAATAACCTCAGCACATTCCCTCCTCGCCAAGCCTGAGTGAGAGAAAACACATGTTAGGTACTGTAGAAGTATCAGAGCATTCATAATCATCCTGGCCAGGCGGCTTAAGTGAATTCAGACGTTGTTTAGGGAACTTATTGTTTGGAGGACAGAGAGCACACAGATTTGTCAAACGTCAACTCCTGTAACCTAGAAAGCAGCAAAACAAACACAAAACACAGTGACATACTGTATCTTCCCTCACCAGGAGTCCTTCGTCGAGGAGGAGGCAGCATGACGGGAATCATTTTGTTTGTTTCTTTGAGGAATGTTTTGTTTTATTTCAACCACAATGGAATGACATTGTTATTCCTCTGTGTTTCACCTCAGATTCCCTTTATTGTCAGGAAACCACTCCACGCTGAGACACTTCTCACAATTTATTGGGTTCCTTTTGTATATAAAGTTCTAGTTGTATGTAGTTCTTTTACATATGTTTATCTTGAATTTATTGTGTGCAAAGTATTTCATTTTGACATGATGATGACACTAGAAAGCCACAAAAAGGGGCCACAAAAAAAATATAGTTGTCTCATTGATTTATTGTTAATGTATGTACCCAGGACTCCCGGAAAGCAGTATTGATACTGAATGGAATATCCTGGTGAAATAAAGTTAATGTTCATGTTCAGGGGACCATGTATATCCAAAATATCAATATTTCATGGAACAATATTTGTAAAGATACCTTCCCTTTACCCAAATTGATGGTCAAGTGGAAATTCTGTGGTGCTTTAGATAAGATTATGGGTCACCAAAAGTAACACTTCATCTGGTTTTTGGGAAATATACTTTTTTGTTTTCTTTATCTGAGTTTTATGAGAAAATCGATACCACTTTTATGTCGTGATGTGATGCTAATGGATGATTTACGGTAGGTTAACAGAAATTAAAGAGTCCATGGTAACCAGATGCTATGCCCAGCGGGCTTGTTTAGTTACATTATATCATCCCAACTGGGACTAATTAAACAAGGATGTTACAAGTTATCTAAAGTTACAGACCAAAACATCAATAAGGAAGTTCAATAAAAACTACAATTTCCATGGTGATGTTAGTTGCACGACCCAATCACAGTGCGTGACAAAATATGACGGTGTCATGACAAATCATATGGTAGACAAATCTACCATAAATCAGCCTTAAGACTCCAGGAAGTCACTGTCCCTCCAGCTGCTGTTTACCAAAACAACAACAACACATAACTCTTAATAGAACCAGGTATATTGTCTTTTTTATTCCATGCATTCTTTTTCTTTGTAAAAATCTGCCACCTACATTACCCACAATGCCACTCGACTGCCTCCTGTGTTGTGCTAGTACCAGCTAATGTAGTGTTGCACGATGAGACGTGGGCTACAGAGGTCTGGTAACCTCACTTATTTCTAACTCCACAGCCCCAGATTTGTTTTTTTCATTCATTCATAGTTATGACAATGAGTACAATAAACCGATCAGCCACAACATTAAAACCATCTGTCACCATTGTGTAAGTCCCAGTCGTGCCGCCAAATCAGCTCTGACCCGTCGAGGCATGGACTCCACAAGACCTCTGAAGGTGTCCTCTGGTATCTGGCACCAAGACGTTAGCAGCAGATCCTTTAAGTCCTGTAAGTTGTGAGGTGGGGCCTCCGTGGATCGGACTTGTTTTTTTCCAGCACGTCCCACAGATGCTCGATCGGACTGAGATCTGGGGAATCTGGAGGCCAAGGCCAACACCTTGAACTCTTTGTCATGTTCCTCATACCATTCCTGAACAATTTTTGCAGTGTGGCAGGGCACATTATGCTGAAAGAGGCCACTGCCATCAGGGAATACCCAAGGTTTCCCAGCAGAACATTGCTCAGAGCATCACACTGCCTCTGCTGGCTTGCCTTCTTCCCATAGTGCATCCTGGTGCCATCTCTTCCCTAGGTAAACAATGCACTCGCACCCTGCTGTCCAAAATATGATTCATCAGACCAGGCTACCTTCTTCCATTGCTCCATGGTCCAGTTCTGACGCTCATGTGCCCATTGTAGGCGCTGTTGGCGGTGGACAGGGGTCAGCGTGGGCACTCTGACCGGTCTGTGGCTACGCAGCCCTTGTCAAAGTCGTTCAGATCCTTACGTTTGCCCATTTTTACTGCTTTCAGTACTGCTTGGTTTTAATGTTGTGTATGTTGAGATAGAGCATTTTCAGACAGGTGAATAGTGCTAAAAAGAGCAGATATGATAAGTGAAACTCAAGTTTTCATATTGTATTGACTCTTATTATCAGGGCTTGTGCCAAAGGAGGCAAACTTTGGTTTATCTGTATTCTATGAATTCAGTTCAAAAACCATCTCTGAGAAAGTGAAACCTATTTTCAAAGTTTGATACTGTCAGATAAATTTTCAGTTCAGCGGGCAGCTGTATCTTCTGTTAAGGTCCCCTCAGTGTCTTTACATCACTCTGTGTGCATCTATAAGACCATCAGCTAACAAGCTCCCTTTCAGCCTGGAGCCATGTCCCTGTAATGTACACCAGAAAGCCGCATCATCTCCCTTCACATGGGATCCCTTTGAGGACAGCCACAGCACAGTTTTTTCATCTCGGACTACTGTGTGAACTTTTAATGCGATTACCGGCCACATAGGATGACACGAGTCCAGGCCATGGCGTCCGTTTTCCCAAAGCGAACATAAGAGGTTTGGATGGACGGTGGGCAAATACCCCCACACATCCCTCCTGGCAATCACTCCAGCCTCCTTCTCTGGTCATCCTCTAATTTCCAAAGGGTCACTAATCTAATATTAAAGGACTGTGACAGTAATGAGTGCTGCGGATGTGTGGTCCGAGGCTGCGGGATTAAATGGCCGCACTTACAATACCAGTAAACTGGGGCCAATCTCAGCAATATTTAGCCGGACGTTGAGCTGCAGTGCCTGAGCCTCAAGTCATGTTAGCTTAACACCAAACGCCACTCAAGAACAAGGGGGTGGGGAGGTGTGTGTGTGTGTGTGTGTGTGATGCTCCATTAGAAGCTCACATACTTGGCTTGGCAATGAAACATTTCCTGCTTCCCAGAGTCTTTCGCTCCAACTTGCTCAGAGAGCTTGAGTGGATACACCTGAGTGCTGCTTCAGTTTTATAAACTCTGGAGTTAAATAGCCAGGGACTCATTCATCCCTGCTGCAATTACAGCAAATTACTTAATTAGCACATGAAATTAGGAAGCCTCCTATTCTGCAGGACTTTTTTTTGCCCTGCATGGAGCGACTCCATCTCTGATTTTGACATTTGCCTGCATTGTGTACTTGTATTACCTGATAAAATTTCTTTCTGCCAACCAAATTTCTCTTACAAAACAATCAGAATCTGAATTGAGTTTTCACAGTCCCCTCCACACTCTGATGCCTTCTCTTTCTTTCTCACCCACTCTCTTTCAATGTCTGCACGCTTGCAGCCAAGAATATGAGACCAATTAAAACTCAGAGCAGGTCCTACAACCATCCTCTCTCCTGGCAGGCGTCCTGGTAACACGTCGCACATTCTTTGCTCCAGAGAGGCTTGCGCTCTCTCCCCCCACTTCCCAAATCCACATAAGACAAACAGGGACTGGTGGCTCGGGGTGCGTGCAAGGCTCAGACACGCAACAACAAAGACGTAGGCGATCACAGTGGGAATTAGGGGATTCCCCAGATAACAGAGGGGAGGATGATGGTGGTTATGAGGTAAATCTGCTGTGAAATCTCCCCCGTGCAGAAAGTGTGCAGGACAATGCCGTCTGCTTAGCCCTGATGTGACAAGAATGAGGTCGGGTGCATGTGCCCTGAGCAAGTCCAGGGAATAAGGTGCCGAAGGCGATGGCATTGCTTCGTTAAAACTAGGGGTCACTCATTAAGGCCGGGATCCTTCCGTCGGCTTAAATGTCTTGAAGGAGAGGGGGGCTTCAAAGCGATTATGATCAGACATGGTTATCCATGTCGACCAGGGTCAGAAGTTAAAGGATCCCTGGTGACTGCATGTCCCGGGATGGTACCCCCCCCCCCCCCCTTAGCTCCCTGTGAGGCATCACTGGAAGTCCAGAGGGATTTATTTTCTTTTGCATTAATGCCACCACAAAAATTCTGAAAGCCATATGGTACCCCTAAACAATTAGTATGCTCCCGTGTCATAAAATGAAATATAAGACATGAAAAAATAATTACATGAAATATTATGCTCAAATATATCAATAAAAGTCTTTTTATTTTGTGATAAAACATATTTTTGACATTTATGCTTGAAGTAAAATCTGAAAGAAAACAAACAAACATAACAATTTCTTTTTGTTTTTACAGCTTACACTTCTGCACCTACTGGACTCCACCAACAGTGGCTCACTGAAATAAAGAGAAGGGTCTAGCTGCAGTCTTGCAGACTTATGCTAACCCCACACGACACACCCACTTTACTACGCGACACCCCCACCCCCTGATGTTGTCACCCAGCATGTTACACGACCCCAGTAACCCTAACCATCCCCTAACCCTAACCATACCCCTCCTCATTGCCTGTACCTAACCACGTGGGTGTGTCATGCAGTAAAGTGGGTTTGTCGTGTAGATACTGCACGTTCATGCTGCGGCTGCAGCTGGATATACTTGGAAATAAATGATAACAGCCTCCTGAACCTACTGGTAGGTTTAGTAGGCCCCTACTAGCACATATATTTGGGACAGATGTGTGATGATAATGCCTATTCAATAGGCTGATAACAGTCAAATCCTGTATGAGTCTCTGTTTGGACTGGAACCAAAGTAGCAATGTGGCATAAATGTGTCACTTCCTCCACAGCTGCATCTGTGCTGCACATCTCTGCAGCCACACGGATTTTCACTGGCGATTTCGCAGTTGCTGCTCATGAATGTCCATGATGGAGGTCCTCACTGAGGCCCCTTTCATTGTCACTGTCAAAACAACTCGTTAGCTCGTGGAAACAGGCATTTTTCAAATTTCACCTTTTGAACTTTTCTCACTGGACAGGTTCCTAAAAATTCTCCCCGCTCTGTATGATTGTCTTCAGAGCCTGCGTGGTTTATTTTGCATTTTTTATCCATTTTTTCCTTGTCTGTCAGCCAACCCTCTACCCCCCCTGAATTCTCATTCTCTCTTCTGTCTCTGTGTGTTTATCTCTCTTTGAGATAAAACTTTGATGCACTTACGGAACGCAGAGCTCTCCCTGTGCAGGGAGTCTGAGAGGCCCCCCCCCCTTAACACACACAAATCTACACACACCTCGAATGCCCTCCACTCAGCAGCTGCGTCCCACTGTTTGCTTTAAAGGAAGGCCCCCCTCTACACACACACACACACACACACACTACTCTC
Source organism: Scomberomorus guttatus (assembly GCA_038419695.1). NCBI lineage: Eukaryota > Metazoa > Chordata > Actinopteri > Scombriformes > Scombridae > Scomberomorus > Scomberomorus guttatus. The sequence continues at coordinate 30,796,001 of CM076450.1, read as the reverse complement.
CTAGCTGCCGGCGTACGCCTGCCGCTGCCCGTCGGGACCCGGCTGTGTGTTTGCTGCTGCTGGCTTTGATTTGCTGTTTTGTGCGGAGGTCCTGCAGCCGTCCCGGGCCACTGTAGGTTCGGATGGGGTGGTGTGTGGGGGGAGACGGTGGTGCTGACAGCCCCTCCTCAAGGGATTCCACATCATTTGTCATCTTCATCCCACACCTCGTTTTTTTTATTCTTTTTTGCTCTCTGTTACATCAAAACAGCCCCGTCCCTCTCCTTCCAAAAACATTTCAACGGAGGTTTAGAATTAAAACTGGTTCCATGAGCTTTATCCACACAGGGCTGAATGATGTGGAGACGTCATGCAATTCATGCGTTAACTACCACAGTCTCTGTGTCATATGCATGCATGACATTCACTGAAATCTCTGGGCCTGAAATGTGTGTAGTGTACAGTATAAAGTAAAGATTTTGCAACTTAATGTTTTTTAGTTTAGGTTTTCAGAGTTGTTTTCACTACTGCCTCCAATTATCCAACCAGGAGTAAGACAGAAATCCCGTCCTCACAAGAAGCACAAAATAATATGAGGTTTAAATTCCTATTATCAAGAGACGTCTGTAAAATGTTTGAGTATAGGGGTTAAAATTAAGTCCCGATCAAAACTGAAGTTAGGAATCTTCAACACATCAAAATACAAAAGAAAATTATTTCTCTATATTTTTTAACCTGTCTTTTATAATTTTATTCTCAAATTATTCAGTATTCAAGTCAATATTTGCAGTATTTACACAAAAACACAGAAGGAAAATTGTTCTGGATTTATACTTTTTAGTAATTTTTTACTTTTAAAAATAACTGACACAACCATGATCATGACTGAGAGCAACGATTTAATTCTCTGGACGTCCGTGTGTAATAGTCCTTCATGTGTAAGTACAGTAGGAGAAAAGTGTGACTACACATGATGCTTTTTACTGCAGTTACTTTCTATTTCTTTTTAGTACATGCACAGTTTAAAGTAATATTTGTATTTACTTTCAGCAACATTTGACTATATTGTCAAATATATATTCAAATATTTTTTATGGTTTTACACTCACATCACATCTGAAAAGGATCAAATTAGTGTCTAGTGTATTTTTAAATTGGGGGATTCAGTCTGAATTATCCCGGTCATGTGAGACAAGGAGGGCAAAGCCAAGTGGAGCATTTGAAGAGTTTGGAGGATGTTGCCCTGCCCTGACGGAGGCAGACGTGCAGCTCTCTCCTCGAAGTGTGTTTTTGTGTGTTGGGTTGTGTATGGGAGGACGCCCTGAGGGCAGAGGAACCTGGAACATTAAGCCTTGCCATGGCGGCTCAGCGCAGCTCTGAGCCGTGAGCTGCTCTGGCAGCTTGCCTGGGGTGGAGGTGGCAGCGGGGTGGCACAGGTTTGGAAAAGGCCCCTCAGCTTGCTCCTCCTCACTCCTCTGGGACATACAACCAACTCTCTGTCCGGTGGAAATGTTGTTGTTGCTTTATTTTTGGATTCATGCACGCCAGAGAGGAGAAACTTGGCCTGTGTGGCCTTTGTTTGACTGTGTTCATCCAGAACAAAAAGCAGCAAGAATCAAATCATTATGGATGATGGATGCAAATTACTTTGTTGTGTTCAACAGCTGGACTTTCTTTATGACGCAAACAGAAAATGTGTCACAGACCCTTTGAAAACATACCAAAATAATCACATTTGAAGCAGCCGCCAGGTTGTTCTTGGCCTCTGGGAAGTGATCTGAAAAGCAACAAACATGACTGAACATCTTCAAAAGGAAACTATCAGTGCTGTGATTACGAGCTTCATGGTCAGTACAAACCGGAGCTGTTTGTTTGAGAGTCGCATTTGATTACCACATCAGCAGAAATGACAAGAAAGAAGCCTCTGCTGGCTAAATTATTTTAAAGCTTCTGTGAATCAGCCCACCACTTTGGTCAAGACTGAAATATCTCAACTATTGGACAGATTGCCATGAAATTTGGTACAGACATCTGTTTCCTGCTCAGGATTAATTGTAATAACTTGTGATCCTTTAGCTTTTCATCTTTGTCCAACACTTTGGTTTATGACTCAATATAAAAAAAACTCTAATGACATCAGTCTCAACTGAACTTCGTGTTAGGTGTTAATTGGCAAATTTGAGCATACTTTACATTATACCTGCTACAATCTCCTAAACAGCAGCATGCTAGCATTGTCATTGTGAGCATATTAGCATGCTGACATTAGCATTTAGCTCAAAGCACCAGTGTGCCTCAACACAGCCTTTAAAGCTGTTATCATGGCTGTAAACACTTGTATTTGAGAGGGTTGGTCATGATAGAAGCACATTTTCTCAAATGACGCATGACACACTGATGAGGTCTGAAAACTGCTGTAAAAGCCCTCACTTTGGACTTAAACTGCTCCAAAAGTACAAAAGGTATCACAAGTGAATAACACTTTGAAAATTCAAAGTTTTGTGAACATTTTAAAGTTTGAATAGGGTCTGTAGGAAAAGGGATGTTCACGCAGTTGAGTTTCAAAGCGATAAAGTTCCAACTGAGTTGGATCCAATTCTCCCATAGACTGCCATTATAAATGATGTTTAAAAATCCATATAAAATTGCTGGAATATGCTAGAAAAAGTAATAGCACACATCTGCTAAATGAGCTGCACAGTTTGACATTTGGTTTTTCTAGCACAAAACATGCAGCAGTTGAAAAGGTCCCATAAACGTACGGAATGTGGAATAATAAGTTGCACAATAATAAAGAGCGAGAGGAACAAAGTGTGATTACTTTCAGCAATCCCTTCTTCTTCCAGACCTTTCCTCTTACTGTCCAACTTTTTTTTTTTAGGGAGGCGTAAGAAATAAGGTAACCACGTAAAGTAGCTTTAGCTGCATCCCGTACAGTAGCAGGTGAAATAAGAGAATGTTTATTCTCACGTGAAAATTGTGAAAGTTTTTTCTGATCATATGAACAAAATGTATCATTATTCAGAAATGATAAGTAAGAGCTGAGTGGTGTTCTGGGGATATCGGATTCTAACTTGACATCTAAATACACAGAAGCATTGTTATAGAAGCCTTTTGCTTTTTTAAGTAACTTATAATTTTTTTCCTTTTAATTACGTGTTCAATTATGTCTAAAATCACCCATCATGTAAGGTCCTGAGTAAAGTTGCGGATATGAAAAATGGTAAACAATTCAAGCTGGTTGTGAGTAACAGAAGACCATAAGAGGTCATGTTCAAAACATTAAAAAGTAAATAAAAACAGAAACACACAAAGTAAAATGATATATAACATTATTGACATTAGAAGCAGCACCTTTCTCTAACCCCGTCCCCAAACGACAGGCTACCATAGAACCTAATGTGTCTCTGTATTAGCTGAGCCTAAACCAATATAACAGTATCCAAATACACTTATCCAGCATCACTAACCCCAGACAACTCCTGCGCTCCCCCGTAAATGTAAGATACCACCACCAATGTGACAAACTGAATGAACAGGAGCAGCTAACGCAAAAGACTTTAATTACGCACTGTTGACATTAGAATTTACTTTAGATTTCAGACTTGCACAGTGATTTTTCTAATGTCCTTTAAGGTAACAGTAGTTACAGGTTTTGTGGGGGTCTTATCCCGCCACCACCAGATCTGCCTAAGAACACTCTGACTTAGAAGCTGCATTTATCTTAAAACTCTCAGGGCGCACATCAACATCTCCATTATGTATTTCTGAGTTTTTATGTGTCAAAACGAACTCATCAGCTAAAACAGCTGCTTCACTGGGACTTTTAACTTTGTTGATGTACAAAGCAATCAGGCAAGCAATTTTTCTCTAGAACGACAGGGTTAGCGAGCTTGTTAAAGGTATCAACACTGGAAGCAGAACACCAGCGATTAAAATGACAGGTTAGACCATCCACAAACTCAACATAAATTTGACAAATGGTTTTATTCCAGTGCTGATGATACGCTTCAGGTACCAGCTCATAGGCTTTTAACACAGCTGCTTTCACTTTGGCATAGTCTTTACTATCTGCTGCGCTTAATGCAGAATACGCTTCCTGAGCTTTACCTGTAAAAATGCATTGAAGCATCAGAGTACATGTATCTGCCACATGTTCAAACAATGAGAAAAACGTAATCCGGTTCTTTCTCACTGAATTTTAGCAATAACCTTAGTTTAGTGGTTATATCAAACCTAAACTGAAGTCCATTGGTGCCCACACTTTCCCTACCTGACCCTTCAGCTTACCCTCCTTAATCAGGTGCATTTTGTACTGCCCCATTTTAAATTTCACTTTTTTCAATTCCAGCTGCATTTCAATTTCTTTTTGTTATTTCAGTTTATTATGCTCCAGCTGCAACACTAGCAGCTCTTTTTGTTGTTCAAAGCTTAACCCTGCATTAACAGAAATCGACTGAATTGCTTCTTTCTTTTTTAGAACTCCGGCTTCCACCACGTTTGCCTTCAAAATCGTGTGATTTTCATGGAGCACAGGCCACATGTAAAGTTTCTACACAGCGTTAAAAGAAAGAGATATGCATAAAAAATTGCGCCCTTGCTGTTGTTGGGGTTAGGGTTGGTAGAAATGCGAAAAGAAATATGCTTAAAGACTTACTATAAGTTCCTGATTTAGTGCCTGTGACCTGGAACTATTTAGTAGAAAAGGGACAACTGCAGCTCGCTGCCCCTGCCCGCCCAGCTGTCAATCAACAATCAAACATTTACACCAGCCCACAAACTCGGAGGCTTGGAGGCTAAAGGAGCATTTCTGATGGTCGTCGTTTTCTTCCTTTCAGTAATAAACAATAACATGAACTTGAAAATCACTGATTACTGATCAGTGACATCATTTTTGAATAGAAGGAACAGTTGGAGACGTTCTTTTTGTGCTACCTGAGTACAGGTGGCTTTGTTCACACTTGACCAAACAAAACGAACGAAGGCAGAAAATGCTGCTTGATGTAAATGTAGCCTCAGTTTCTCTTTTGTCTTTCTCTGTCTTCCTCTCTCTCTCTTTCTCTCTATTTTCTCTGTCGTTTTCTCTTTGTAGTTAGAGCACCAGAAGCTGTGGAGAGAAGAATCTAAGCCAGCCATCAAAGCTATTGAAGCATTACTCCACCCCCCACCCCAATCCCACCCCCCCCAACCCCTCTCTCTCCCTCTCTCTCTCTCCCTCTCTCTCTCTCTCTCTCTCCCCCTCTGTTCAGGCCTTGCTGTGTTTTTGGCAGTTACTACTGACCATCATGAACGTCATTGCCAATTTTTGTGAAAACTGGCACATATGGCAGCTGAAGTGCCATATGCCATACAGAATATTTTTTGGCCATTTCCCCCATTTGTATAATCGCTGGATCCGGTATAAAAGTGGCTCATTATTAATTCATTCCTTCCCAGTTTTTTTTCCCTTTTCAGTTCCCCTCTGAGTTTTTTCTCCTATTCTCCTTCATTTTTTTCCAGATCCATTTGATGTCTGTGTGGACAGAAACGACAACTTAATTTAATGCACAGTGTGGGGATTAAAGTGTTTGGTTAATTCAAAGCTAAATGTGGGGATTATTGCCAGTGCGGAAGTCCATCTTTGTGCATTAATCTTGTTTGTATTCTCCACTACTATAGTACAAATTAGGTTCGTTCATCTTCTGGGTGAAACCAGCATGCTGCGCTGATTATAATGCCCAATTTTATGAGTACATACTATTAAAAATATTTCCTAAAAACTTTCAAGATGTTTTCTGGAAATAATTATATAAATTTGTACTTATTATTGGGATAAACGAAAGTGTTCAATTAGAACACTTGCAATTAATTCTAATTTATATCTGGAGTAACCTAAAGAGTATTATAACCAGTGCACAGAATATGCAAAAATGCAATTTGTCTACAGACTACCATACAACTCAAGATATAAGGAGAATGATTACAACAATGATGACAACTACTTAGGTTTAAATTGAACTTTCTTTAAAGGAAACTACTGTTTTCTTTCGTTTTTCCAGGAAAATCATAGGAACTTTTTAAGGAAATTATGGACCCAAGTGTGATTGCATTCAATAAAAAAATAAGCCTGCCATTATTTATATTTACTTTATTGTCAACAAATTCAATGAAAAGCCCAAAACTCAGTCCCTGTCTGTGGCACTCAGCCCCACCAAGCCCCAAACCCAATGGTTCCAACTGAAGAAAAACATCTTTAAAAATGACACACAAATATAATGTTTCATTTTTTAAAAAAGGTGGTAATTTCCTAAAATAGCTTGGCACTGTGTTTTTTAGCAAAACGTTTCTCAAATGGGAGGAAATAATGCATTTATTGGGGGTCTATTTTCAGCTGCGGATTGATACACATTTTTGGCAGCAGGACAGTGTGTGTGTGGGATTGAGTCAAAATAAATTACACTGTGTGTTCATGGTGATGAAGGGACTTGTCACCCAGTGCAGCGGTGTGGCTCATTGACCGGGTTTTAATAGTTTTTGGACAACAACGGAGCTCTACAGCACAGCTACAGCAGATATATCAGGTTTTGGATACACATAAAATACTTGTTAATAGATCCATTCATTGTTGGTTCTGGTCTTTTCACAGGATTTGTTGACAACAAAAAAATATATAGAATTTCACCATACTTATCCTTTAAAATGCACCTTTGTCAGATGTTTTCCACCTGTCTTTTCTTTTTTAAACCGAAATTTCTGTTTTTATTTTTTATTTTCAGAACTGCTCAGTCAGGCTGGTTCTTACTGACCACCCAATCTTCAGTTTATTTCACAAGAGCCAAAAAACTTCCTGTGTGACGGAGGAGGATTTAAACAGTAAATTTAGGAGCCATCATGAACTGGCTGAAGGTTGAGTCACTGTTGTGTTATATCATTAAAGGCTGCAGGACTGACATTTATTTATAAGAAATTGTGATTAAATGAGCCAAAACCTCTTGGACACAGAGAGGCCTTTTACCGCTGCCTGTTCTTCCTCCTCCGTCTCATATGAACAGCTTTCACATTCTTCTTCCTCTATCATAGGAATTGTCTCCTCATGTGTGTCTCTCTGTCTTTCTTTCACACACACACACGCACACACCTAATCCAGCCTAATCCTCACCCTAACCCTAACTTTAACCTAACCTCAATCCACACCTTACTCCTAACCTTAACCAGGACCTCACAAACAGCGTTTTGCCTCATTAGGACCGGGCTTTGGTCCCCATGAGGACTACTGGTCCCGACAAGGTCGGTGTTTATACCAGAACAGGTCCCCAAGAGATAACAAACACACACACACACACACACACACACGCTTTTTTCCTCAGAGTCGCTGCCTCTCTCTTCCTTCTCCTCTTCTGCCCTCCATTGGAAAGAGAATGGAAAGTCCACACAGACTCGCACATTCACAGTCTCGTCTCTGTGTTGCTGCTCGTCTATGACCACATCAGTTAAGGATTTGGATTTTTTTTTTTTCTTGTTCCTGTTAAACTCCTCCATTGCATCTGGGCTGTGTTTACAACAGCCAACTCACAGCCAGGCTTGACTGATTTGAACAATGACGATGCTCCTAATAGATAATCAGGACATACAGGCGCTGCGTCCCAGATCACTCCCCTGTTCACTCAGTCACCACAAAATAAACATTTTTATTGATAGTTTACTCCAGTGGTTGTCAACCTTTTATCTTCATGACCCTTTACAACGATGATCACAGGTAGTGGACTGTAAGCTGTTTAACCAAAGTGATTTTTCCTTCTTGGACTGAGTAATTTTTAGAGACTTGAAGAGGTAAAGTGAGAAAAGTCTGAAAAATATGTATTCTGTGACTGTCGTGTGACTGCTAAGATTTATCCTCTGATCTCCCTCAGGTTGGGTACTAGTGGCTATGACCATTTACACAAGAATTACATTGATGGATATTTTGTGAAAAGCAGTGTAAATGCTGTGGACGCTGCATGTTCTTGTACCATTGTGGTGATTTTTCATATTAAAACGCAAATATTTTACATTTTGAATTCAGACACTCAAATAAAATTAAATACAGTGGTTTCAGCCACAGCTTGGTATCAAATTTACACCGTGATGTGTTTTTCCTTCCACAATTTAAGAGCAACAAGTACAATCTGTAAGTCAAATAAGCTGAAATTCCTGTGGTAACAATATCACAAGCAGACAGAGTTGATAAGAACTGCACAAGTCTCAGAGCTGCAGTCTCAGCTTGTTCCCAGCAATCACATGTGACAGAGGAATGCTTTGAATTAAAGGACAACAGACTAAAGAAGATCCTTTTTAATGCCCAGCCCCCCATTTTTTTTACATCTCACTGGCCTCTATCTTGTCTTTCCAACACATTCTTACATCGACTCTGCAGTTAAAGAATTTACCATATAACACAAAAAGCTGCCATGCAGAACTACTTTACCATCCTTTCCCCCACGCCGCTGAAAAGAGTAAAAAAAGTAGTAAAATATTACATGATATGACATTTAACATAAAGTGTTGCATTAATGTCATTTATACATTTATACAGGTTTTGTTTCGTACAGATACACATATTGACACTGGAAGCAGCCTGGGGGTTAAACGCCTTGCTAAAAGGCACATCAGTAATAGCAGGTCAGGAAGATACTTGACTTTGGAACCAGAAACTTTGGCAGGTGGAAAATAAAGTGTGATATCTCTTCAGGTAGAACTTAGATATGAAGTATTTAAGCTGTTTTATAAATGTGTGTCCCACAGCATCTTCCCTTTATTTTATTTATGTTTGTGTGTGTGTGTGTGTGTGTGTGTATGTGTTGGACCATTGAAAAAAAAATCCTCATATCAGTGTGGAGGAGCCTTATTAAACAGCTTTGTTTGAAACAATAACTGTCAACATGTCCATAGCTGAGGACTTCTGGGTGAATAATGTTTTCTTGTGATGTGTTTACCCATCAAAGAACAATGCATTAGTCTCCCGAGCGGCTTTTTTCCGTAACACAAAACATGCCTAATATTTGATGAGACGTGGTGACAGGAAGGCATTACGTCCGGGACGCAGCGCTGCCGAGTGTCTGTCTGCTGAAATCCATTTGCAAAAGCTTCTGTTGTCATTCTCGTGATACGCCGAATGAAAAGGAGGGAATTCACTTATCATTTAGCCAGAATTTTGCATTACAAGGAGAAGATTAAAGACAAAGTTTAGTTAAAAAGTTGCTCAGGTTTTTGTGAGGAAATATTAAAGAACGCCTGCTGATCCATGATAAAAATATGATTCTGTCAGAAAGTCTTTTTTATAATTAATGGCTGGGCATTTATAAGCACAAGATTGTTCCCACAAGATGTTGCATGATGATGGTGAATTAATCATGGTGTGGGCATCTACCTGCTTTCCTCATACAGTATTTATTCACCAGGTAATTTGACCTGACTGGAACCTCAGTTGGACAGGTGATGCAGGAAAATGTCAAAAACTTTTAATTCCTCATGTTTCGTGCTAATCGTGCAAGTTAGACTTCTTCTTTCCTGTCAGTTTTTGAACACATTTACTTATTTTCATTCGACACAAACTGGCTGCTATGTTAACGTTTGTCATGTCAATTGAAGAAATATGACAATTTAAGAATTATTATTTCTGTAAGTGGACAAAAACCTGTATAGCTGCATTGATTTCATCCAAGCTCGTTGCTATTTTCGAGCCAAATTTTCTGTCGCCATTCTGCGGCCATGTTGGACGATTCCGATTCCTTCAAGATTTCCTTCAAGACGAGTAGCTTGTTTGACTTTCAGAGTTTGCACCCTGACCTGAAATTCATGCTCGCCTTTTTATAACATAACCATGATCTTTCTTTAACCTTAAACAGATGTTTTAGTTGCCTAACCCTAACCGTGCCATAACCACAATCTTAAATGTTGGCATTGGACATAAACAACTTTGTCATTGGATGCAATCCAGGGTTTCATCCAATATCACGTTCTTGGTTGGTTCCAGGGTTGCACAGACAGATGACATTCACATTCTTAATCCCGCTTACAAAGCTGTGAGTGGTTTGGCTGTTTTTCTAACCGGGGAAACAAATATCAATGAAGACAACATCAGACCTATTTGAATGTATGAATGTGGGCAGTGATTCAGAGGTTTCGAACCAGGCTATAATATAGGTGTATCAGTGCTTGATTCAAGACATTTTGTAGCTGATACTGGAGGGTGAAAACATCATGAAGTAAAACATGTTTTAACTCTTGTGAATACAAAAGTGATGGGATATTTAGCCATGTTAGCAAATAATCTCAATGTTGATAATTGTCAATCCAACGTTTTAGCCCAGAGTAAAATATCTCAAGAATTTGCCTGCAAATTGGGTGGCACTGTCGCTAAGTGGTTAGCAAGAAGGTCCTGGGTACAAACCCCAGCCGTCCCAGGTCCCCTCTGTGTGGAGCTTGCATGTTCTCCTCATGTTTGCGTGGGTTTCCGCCAGGTGCTCCGGTTTCCTCCCACCATCAAAGAGATGTAAGTTAGGGTTAATACTCCTGTCAGTGGAGAACCGGAGTTGGTCCCTGGGGATCAATTTCTCCAAGGGGATCAATAAAGAAAGAAAAAAAGAAATGTGGTGCTCACATTTGTGGTCCCCAAAAGACAAATCCCATTAGGTTTGCTGACCTTATAGCTCCATCAGCAGGTCAAATGATCCACTTCAGTAGATGACAGAATCTCTAAAGCTAAAGACCAACTTCTCATCTATTTTAGCTGTACTTTGAAATTAATGCTAAAATGTTATGCTATGCATGTTATCATGCTAAATGTTAGCATGTCATGCTAATATTCTAAATGTTAACATTGTAATGGTTTATACTACATGTTCCTGCTAATATGCTAAACACTACATTCTAAATATCCTCATATTAACATCCAATGATTAGTACGTCAACATGCTAACATTCAAAAAGTAGCACGCTAACATTTGCATGACATGTCCTAAAATGGCCACCGTAAAAACAATAAATTCTGGGTTACTGTCAATAATTTTGCATTTCTGCAGGTGTCATATCTTTCTGTATCTTTCTGTATCTGTGCCTCATTGTACCTTATTCTGATACTCTACATTTCGGATCCTAATCATCACAATGATTATCCAATGTAAAAGCATTTCCACTTAAATTTTGGTAAATAAAATATATATTCTTTTTGTTTCAGATCTAAAACCCAAAATCTTGCTTTTTATGTCTGAATAGTCCCTATTGTTCACATCTCTTGCTGTTTCCCATCTTTATCTGCACAGATTCATTATCATCAGTACTGATTGGGAGTATTAACTACATACACTTGATATCCTGAAAGCCTGAAATCCGCCCAAAATGTGAATGTGGAATTAAGGGAGTGTTTTTCAGGAAATGATACAGCTGTCAAATTAGCCAGATGATAGACAGACACTCCACTCCCTCAGCTGTGTCTGTCTTTAAATACACACATAAACAAACTCTCCCAGCAACATCACACACTCCCTCTCGCTCACACAAATCTTTCCTCTCATTTTCATTCTCACATTTCTTGCATCAGAGACATTTTTCACTTGTTTGTTGAAACTGCACCGCTTGTATTTGTTCTCTTCTTTCTCAACATATCAGTGCCAAAACTAAACTATAACAGAAAATCTAACTGAGTTCAAAATCACAGAATCGCAAATAGCTGTTTTTTAAAATAAAAAACACAATTGAGTTCTGATCAACTGAAATTTTGATTTTACTGTAATTTATCATAATTCCTCTGGATCAAAATGTATTTCTATTGAACACTTTTTCATGCTTTACATTGCATGAATCTTATAGTGAAATTAGGCTTCTGGGATTCTCTCAATAAGTATTTAAGAAAAATGCCTTGAAAGGGAAAACAAAAACAAAAATTTTGTATTTAAGTTTCTTCATTTTATGTTTTTTTAGCAAAAAAAAATTCACAAAATTAAATGAAAACCATAAACATGTAACAGTGTACCATCTTTGACAAACACAGTGTGAGGCCAGCAGCTCTCCACAAACTGTGACAACTGCGTTTTATCCTTCATGGGTTTGTGCTGCGAGTCTGTTTGTGTGAATTTATTCCTCCTCCCAAAATTTTGGGTGCACTCCACTGACCGTCCAGCCCATGACAGCTGATCTTCACTTCACTCACACGCTCAGATTTACTTGTGTCATCTCTCGAGGCAGGACGCTTTACGAACAGTATACGGATTGTTGTCACATTGTGCGACTTCAAGGTGCAAATTTTCCAGAATTTATAAGGAAATTAAACAGACAATATGAGAGGTTAAGGCTCTTTGTCTGAAGATGTAATATCTCATTAAAGGCGACACAAAAGTATCAGACAAGCAAACTTACACCATTAAAGAAATGCATAATCAAAACAGTGACAGCTCTCACTGAATCTGCCTGTTTGGACTCAAAACTGAATATAATATACACATTATTTTAAATTTTTGGGGGCATTTTGAGATGAAATCATATGTGTACGCTGTGAAATAATTTAATATTTGAGTATCATCACGCCGTGTCAGGGTTCAATATTCAGCATCTTTGTTCTCTCAGCAGAGGGAAGAGAGGAGGACTTGATTTGTTTGTTTGTCTGTGAGCATCACTGCATCCCTGCTTTATGACTGACTGTGACCTTTGACCTGCCTGGACATGTATTACATTAAAATGAATGCAGAAACATAAAGGCCACTTCTCCTGTTGGTCTTTGCTTCTTGCTATTTGTTTTTAAATATATGTATTTTATAATAAGTTGTCCTTTGTACCCTCTAAACTGCAGAATTTGATGGAAACAGTTCTTACTTACTGTATCAACATTTATCAAACTTAGACAATAAGTTCATTCAGGTGAACAATCATGTTTGCAAGTGTTTTTAGTTAAATACACAAATTGATTGTAGTAATTCTGCTTGTGGTTTTTTTGCAGTATATATTTGTCAAATTGTACAATTTCCAGAAATAAACAGCTAGAGGGAAGTTGGACTCTAATGTTTATGAACTTTTACTAATAAAAAGATTAGTGTCTGGGTATTATTGCTTTTTTTCTAATATAAAACTGCCAGAGATTTATTTGCACATGGTGGATTTATTATTAGAGAAAAGGCCTCATAAACTCACAACAAGCCAGAAATCTTCAATTATTTTTACTTGATTAAAAAAAGGTTTGTGGGCAGGTGTCAAATCCATTAGTGAGCTAAAGGTGCTTCTTATTCTGTTCAATATCATCAGTTTTTCGTTAATACTTATTAACATCTTTAAACCTCGTTATAAGTCATGAACTCAGAGCACTGCAGTGTGCAGAAATGCCTGCTTATAAAGATAAATGTAGTTTATTCTACATCTGTACTGAGCTGCACCTGACCTGAAGCTCTCCTTCCTTTCCTTCAAACAATATCAGACGTTCAACTAAATGTGCAAATTATACACTGGCGCCCCCTAAATGAGCCTGAACACAGTACAGACAGCAGCAGCAGCAGCAGCAGCAGCAGCAGCGGTCCGCCCTGTGACTACCCGGGATGCTCAGCCGCTCCGGCAGCATGTAGAGCCGGCGGGAGCTCACGGTACCCCGGTGCTGCCTGGTCGGGGTGTGCAAGACCAAAAAGTACTTGAGATAAACCCACAAAGGAAGTCCGTTTACTCAGCACACATTTAAATACAGCTTGACTGTCACTGGGCGTGAAGGCAGCTAGGAACAAGGTTCATTTCGGGTTCAAAGTGACACTTTATGACAATAATTGGCCCAATAATAATAATAATAATAATAATAATAATAATATGAAATGGAAAATATGTTGGTTTTGAATTCCATCCAGCTGAAATTTCACTTTAATTCTTTACTTTTTCCAACATCCAACTACTTAAAATGTCACTTTATTCTAATACGACCACCAACTATTGTGATTAGAATTACAATAATAATGGGGGGGTGTGTGGTGGTGGTGGTGGGGGGGGTCTTTATCCCTCTGCACGTCCATAAATCGCATCAAATGACAGTCGGCCAGTGAAGAGTTAAAGGGAGGAGACGGAGAGTGACACGCCTCATTGGGTAGATTATGTGCCGCAAACAAAAAGTGTGTGTCGGTGTGCCAGTCAGCCAGAGCATCGGGCCCCATCTGCACGCCTCTCTCTCTTTCTGTCTCCCTTTATCCTTCCAGCTCTCTCTACCCCGCTCGGTCACTCCCAGTGTCGGCGAGTATCTGCAGCAGCAGCAGCAGCAGCAGCAGCAGCAGCACTGTCACTTTCACCACACCGGGGGGGATATGTACTGACACTACGGACCAGACCGGGAGTGCATCACCATCTCCATCACCTCCATCACCGTCACCGTATCCCCCTGCTTGTTTTCGGGGCTTTTTTTTCCGGGGGTGCTTTTTGATTCGCAGCATCGCTCGCAATTCGTTTGTGGATTATTGTTTCTCCCTCTCCACGGAAAGGTAGGTTTGTGCAACGCAAAGCTGGTGTGTGGTTTGGGTAGTTTTAGAGGAAGACAGGTCTGGTTTCTGGGTTTGTTTTGAGCGGCACATGTAGCCACACATCCTGCAGGCGCTGAAAGCGGCGCAGAAAGAAAAAAAAATGATTCACAAACCGCAGATGTTTCAGCACCGCGGACAAAACCCGCAATTCAGTCACAGCGCTGATTTAGGACAGTTTTCAGCCTGACACGGCTTTAGCAGATGGGTTAAACACCCCCCCCCTCCCCACTCCCCCCGTTGCTGCTCACCCCCCACCCCACCCGCAGTGGGTTTGAACGGGAGGGTGTCTGCAGCTTTCCTCCAGTTTGTGGATGTGCAAACATTCCGCTTTTATCTCTCTTTTTTTCTTGTTTGAGTCTGCATGATACATATCTTTCACTGGATATATTTGTGTGCGTTTCTTCCTTGTGAAGCCTTCCTGATGCTCTGAGCACAAAGAGGGTCTGTATGGTACCGGAAACAAATTCTTTAGGTTCGTAGCGCAGCGCTGAGAGGCGCTTTGGAGAGGCACCGTGCGCAAACACACAACCTCCCTGCTGCTGTGGAGCCTTTTAGGAAGATATGAAATGCTCCGAATCATCAGGATTAAAAAAACACATTTGTTAAGAATAATTTCGGGTTATTTAAGCTGTTTTTTTTCTCTTTTTATTTCACAAATCAGAAGGTAAATTTAGAGCCAGAACCCCAAAGAGAGGCAGGGCTTTTCAGCGGGTGCAGCCACAAAAACCAGCCGATATTTGGGAAGAACAGACGATAACTCATCTGTTCCAATTAGGCATCATTGTTATTAGTGTAGTTATTAATATCAGCTTGTTTGTCTGCGAATTTGTTCGCTGAGATGAGCGAAATGCCACGTTGCTTTCATGATTTTGAAGAAGAAAAAACTTTTTTTTTCCAACTGTGGATTTCTTTAGACTTTAATTGTATTTTTCTAATAAATAGGTTAGTTTCTGTCGCGCCACATGTGTCATAACTAGTTTATGGTTCGTAGTGATTTATTACGTGTTATAAATAGTTCAGAGAAGAATTAAATATTAAGATAAACCGGCCATAATAATAGGCCTACAGGTTATTAATACTGAACACCCTAAAAGCACCAGTGAAGAGAAATAATTCTTTGTTTTGTTTAATGTCGAAAATACTTTTTACAACAACATCCTGCGGTACAAACGAGATTATGATCATTTTAATATTCTAGAAAAACACTTTTTAGGAAATGCGTAATTTTCCTGATGAGAGCAGAGCTTCCTGAAGGCGCCGTGTGCGATTTTTCTATTTGATTTTTATTGTATTCCGTTATTTTTTTCCATGTTTTTGGGCAGCCGAGTGATCCCAGTTTACGGCTGAACAAGTGTGTATCAGGTGCAGGTTTGTGCCCGCAGTCTCTGCTGTGTTTAACGGCAGAGGATGAGGAGGAGGGGAGGAGGGAGAGAGCCGCAGCCGTCTAAACACACATTCAGAGGTTAGAAAAGGGAGAAAAGAAATAATTAACTGGTCGTGCTGCTTTAATTACAGTCTCAGAGGGGAAAGTGGTGGATTATGGTAATGAGGCGACATACGCTGCCGCTTGTAGAAAGGAGAGAAAGGTTGGCTGACATGAAATCACTGACTTTGACAGTCCACTTGAAACCCATTGGACATGCTCTCTCCATTGGACATGGACGGACCTCAGCAGCTCCTACTGGGAGGGTTTTTCTTCAGTTCCTTTTTCCCTCAAAGATTAAACATCCTGTAGTGATTTTATAATACGACTTCAGACAAATAAGCATGTTACGCCAAACCTATAAACCCGTAATGTTGGAGGAATATTACATTTACAGAACAGATAATAAAATAGCTACTATAAAATACGCTCTTGGGGACTACAGAGAGTTTAAAAATATTAAACGAATATTGCAGGAATTCCTCGTTTTTTTTCGTATAAAATACACATAAATTTACAGTGTTTAAGGAATCCACAGAGGCCCAATAATACTACTATTAATACTTATATTAATAATAAACACAGTCAGGCAAATGATATCATAATCAATCAAAATAATAATAAGAAAGACTTACGTTTGTAATATTTTATCAAATGTGTGATGAGAGCTTAGATATTATTGTTATTGTACTTATTATTATTATTATCATTACTATTATTATTATTATTATTACTACTACTTCTGCTACTACTATTACAACTAATAATAATAAGCTAATAAGAACAATAATAATAATAATAATAATAATAATAATAATAATAATAATAATAATGTGTTTTGTATTATTATTTGGCTGTTATGTTTGGTCAGTTATGATTTTTTTAAAATATTCATATATAAATGACAACATTGGGAAACTGTATCATCAATAAGCTGAAGGTGATGCCGTCATGAACTTAATACGAGGTTTGAATTAATTAGAAAGGCTGGCCAAAAAAAAAAAAAACGGGCCCCAAAACGACGCCCTGACAGCTGGTTTGTCCAATCTGTCTAGGAAGAGATTTATTTCCTATCAGCTGGGACAGCGGAGGGTAAAACCACTAAACAACCAGTTTACACTGGTTTCCGTTTAAATGTGTGGTTTATTTTCGGTTTATAAAAATGTAAAGGGAATAATGTATTAGGATTAAAAACCAACATTTATTATTTTAATGTAAAAGAAGTGATTTTTTTGTATTGTTTGTGGTGGTTTTATTTACCAGCTGATCTCATGTTGCCTGTCTCTCCGTGTGTCCGCAGTGTGAAATGGAGGAGTCCAGCTCTCAGAAGTTGGTGTGGGATGGGGACGCCAAAGCGGTCCAGCAGTGTCTCACGGACATTTTCACCAGCGTCTACACCACATGTGACATCCCAGAAAACGCCATTTTCGGGCCTTGTGTGTTGAGCCACACGTCGCTGTACGACAGCATCGCTTTCATAGCTCTGAAATCCACCGACAAACGCACAGCACCTTACATCTTCAGGGTAAGCTTATTCTATTCATTAACAGGATTTTTTATCTTTAATTAGCCATGTATTTTCCCCATTCTTTGAATTTTCAAGTACAAGTTTTTATAAATTAAAAATGTCTTTGTTTTTCTGGCTGTGCAGCTCCAAATATTGTATTACAAAGACCCTTTTTTGGATTTTTAAAAATATTCCTCACCATGAACAGCAATACTACAACTATGACATGTTTTTTCAGTCTTCTATGAAATTAAATCAAAAAAAGAAATAAGACTTTTCACTCTGGACTGAAACAAGTCTTTTAATCCTGTATTGAGTTATGAAATTTGACAATTTCTCCAAAAGAGGAAGAAATCTGCCAGTTTTCTACTGAAAATGTACTTTAAAAAAAAAGCTTGAGATGGTCAATAACAGTAAAATGTTGTTTCACCTTGTTTCAAGATATTTTTCTTGACATTTGTTTCTAGAAATGAATATTTGGTCTGAAATTGAAGCAGCTGAGTGAGATTATCTCTCTTAATTAAGTCTGTCTTAATTGGCAAAATTTCACCTTAGTAAATTATAAGATTCTGAAGCAGAATTTGAGGCTCAAATGCAGATTTTTTGCACTGTGCATGACAATATGAATGAGGTAATAACTGTGGATGTGTGTATGTGTTGTACAGGTGGACACCTCAGCAGCCAACAGCACCTCGGAGGGCTTGATGTGGCTGCGGCTGGTCCAGTCCGCCCGGGACAAAGAGGAGCAGAACCTGGAGGCGTACGTGAAGAACGGCCAGCTCTTCTACCGCTCGCTCCGCCGGATCGAGAAGGACGAGGAGCTGCTGGTCTGGTACGGCAAAGACCTCATCGACCTGCTGCTGCTCAGCTCCAGCAGAGCGCCCGCCAAAAGCAAAGGTGAGTCGACTGAAATCAAATCCTCGCTGGACAGTAGATTTTTGTAGCCCATATTGACTCCTGTTTCAACCACCAACATAATCACACTATCATTAGCTTTTCTACAGTCTTTTAATTTAGTTCACAATCAATTTTAGCTCTGCAGCTTCTTTGGATTCTTGCTCTGGAATTGTTTTCATTATTGCTAAATTAGGGTTGTAATCTCTGCATCATTGAATATCTAAGTACAATGATGCTACAAGCACAAATTTAACTTCATATTAAGTGCAGAGTACAGTACACAGTCATTTACCCTTAAAATATTAGACACCACACTTGTATATTTTTGCAGAGTCTCTTTTTGTTAGGACTCATTTTTGTTTCTCTTCTACAAAGGTTCGTCCCACCACTCCTGTCCGGACTGCAGCCAGCGGTTCCAGTTCGAGTTTCCATTCTTGGCCCATCTCCGGTTCCGTTGCACCAAAAGACTGCAGAGCATCACGGGGGCCGACGAGGAGACGAGCAAGGAGAGCAGCACAGAGCGACCAAACACAACCCCGACCAGGACCAGCCCCAAGCTGGGCCGCTCCGAGGGCTTCAGCAGCCCTCAGGACAGCAGCAAACCCTCCACAGACTTTCACAACCTGGCTAGGGATCTAGAGAACAACAGGACCAGCCCGCCGAGCGACAAGGAGGCTGAGATCTGCAGTGAGACCTCGGGGAAGAGGAAGTTCTCGGAAATAGAGGATAGGGAGTGCCGAGTGCCCAGCCATCCACAGTCCAAGACTAAAGATGAGCTAGCAACGTCTGCGCAGAACTACAGAGGCGTGTATGGCCTGGAGGACAACCACAGGTCTTTCTCCTCTCCGGGCTCCACAGAACTTAGTGAGACCAAGCGCAGCGCCTTCACCGAAGTCAAGAAGTCGTCCCAGAGCCTCAAACACCACAGCTGCAACAAAACCCCGAGCTCCAACTCTGAAAACAAAGATGGTGGTCGTCCCAGCAGCAATCCTTCAGAGAAGCACCTCAACATCAGGCAGGTGCTGTCGGAGACTCAGCCGCCCCAAACCTCGCCCGTGGGCAGTGCTTTCACCTCCGTGAGCCAGCAGGGCAGCGGTGGCAGCGGAGATAGGAAGAGCGCCTTCAGCCAGCCATCTCGCTCCTCCTTCTCCCAGATCTCACCGCTGGTGATGCCTCCCAAGCTGCTGGACTGCCACCCAGCAGTGGGCGACACCATCTCCTCCAACAGACTCTACCAGGCTGACCACCTCGCCGCTAAGCTGCAAGGTGCGGAACTGGGCGCCAACTGTCCCGTGCCGGGCGGCATGGCTAAGCAGAACCCCTTCGTATACGCCACTGCCTTCTGGCCCAAGAACTCTGGGCCTATCCAGCTTCAGATGCCCTCGGCGCTCACCCTCCTTCCACCCTCCTTCACCTCCCTCTGCCTGCCAGCGCAGAACTGGTGCGCCAAGTGCAACGCCTCCTTCCGCATGACCTCGGACTTGGTTTACCACATGCGATCCCACCACAAAAAGGAGTACGCCATGGAGCCTCTGGTCAAGCGACGACGCGAGGAGAAACTCAAGTGCCCCATTTGCAACGAGTCCTTCCGGGAGCGGCATCACCTGTCACGTCACATGACCTCCCATAACTGACTTTTAAAGACAGACAAGGGAGGGACTTTTGTTGAACACGGAGGGACTGTGACCCTGCCTGGATTTAAGCACTCCGACTGGAGATCGGCCACTTAAAAATACAAAAACACCCCTTGCACTTGTTTTCACTTTGGACTATAATCTTTGAATTCCTTTTTTTGGTCTGTTTACTTTTTCTGCCCTGTACAAAATGTCATGTTTTGGGTGTATGCAAATGCATTTTGACTTCAAAAATGAATCTATTTAAGAAGCACTTAAAAGTTTGAGAATAAGGGAAGATTTAAATATGTGTAAATGTACAGTAAGTTGTATTTTATATCATATAAATACAAATATAGAGAAGAAATACCAATGTAGTCACACATCATGGTTTACAACACAGCAAGTTTTTTTCCTGTCTACAATGAATATAGACACAAATTGGGAAGATTATGTCAGACTATATTTCAGAGTGCATGTAATATTAAATAATATTGATTTAAGATGCAGTCTATACATTACAATGTAAATAATTTGTTTTATTTGAAATACAAAGTGTAATATTTTGTGTCAGTGGGGAATAGTTTCAGTGTTTCTTCCTTTTGCGGAAATTTACTACTTGATAGTTTATCTAATCATGTTGAATGCATTGACAATAAAATAGCTTTATTTTCAACTGTGTCCTTCCTGGGTTGTTTTTTTTATCTACAACTGAAAAATAAAATTCCTTGATTCATTATATCTATACATACAATATAAATGTAAATATATCTGTCTACATTTTACATTTACTAAACAAAATCTGCATTACATTTCATTAATATAAAATAATATATATAAATATACAATGTAAAGGCCAAGATTTTTTCTGATTTTATATGAGCTTTTTTTCAGTGTTTTTCAGTCTTCATCTTAATGAAATACAATAACTATATATTGTAGACAGTTTACATACAAATAAATTATGTAGGAGCCTGTAAAGTGAATTTACGGTTATTATGATTGATCATTTCTGATTGAATATATGTCCAGGAATAATCACTGGTCATTATTATTATTATTATTATTATTAGTAGTAGTAGTAGTAGTAGTGATGGTATTATTATTATTATTATTATTATTATTATTATTATTATTATTATTATTATTATTATTAGCTACTGAAAGACGTCTTTATTAAACGTTGACCGTATAAATGCATATTGCATAAAAATGCATAAATACACTATTATAAGTTTTCCCCTGAGAGGTCGCTTCATTTTAATTTATTAAGGAAAAAAAACATTCTCCGTCTATTCCACAGTTTCTTGTTTAAAACACGATTCGTGCATCTGTTTCCTCATGAAAAGCTTTAAAAAGACGAGATAATTATTTCTAATCTCGCTCAGATCTCCAGTTTTTACTGTGGCAAAGAATAAAATACAGAAATAACTGTGGAATGAAGCTTAATTCTTTACGGAATAAAATACACACGTACGTCTGCATTTAGGATCCATTTCTGAGTATATGTGAGTATTTTGTCTTTGTTAAAAAAACACATGCAGTTAGTCATAAATGAAAGACAAACGGTGCAGTAAATAAAACACACTAATTTTATTTATCATATTTATCTTTCCGGTTCACAAACTCCTCCAACCTGCAGTGAGGAAATAAACCTATAGATCTGCACAGTCTGTCAAAAAGCTGTGAGAAATATAAAGATCAATAATCTACCAGACTTCCGTGAGCTTCATTTGTTAAAACTTTCAAATGAAATACAAACAGTAAACATAAACATACAAAAAACAAATAAACAACACAGACTAATACAAGTCTGCGGATCAATAATCACCATTTACTGCTAATGACACGATTAAAGGTTTAAAAAGAACTGCAGAACATTTCAGGACAGAAACCAAAAAGGAAACGTGGAAAATAGTTCAACAGCGCCATCAAGTGGTCGATATGTAAACTACACTAATCCAGACATTACTGAGTTTGTTATATCAGGTGACTGATTTTATATGTAATATGCAGACAGATTTTATATTTCAAAACAATATCGTGCAATGACAAAAAAAAAAACATGGTATCCTAATAAATCTGACGATGAGTGAAATGGAAGTTATGATACAACAGATACAACATGTGACACTACAGGTGACTTTTAAATAAGAAATACAATTAATCATGATAAATAAATAATGAACTCAAAGTTCCTGTCTGAATATTACTGAAATATATGTATTTTTAAAGAAGAGCAAATACGTTTTGTGATGACATCACTATAAACACCACAGTCAACATATGCATCATTATAAGACTATTATATAAGCAATATTATCATTGAGGAGACATATTGTCTCTGCAGTATGAATGATGGTGTCAGCCATGCAGTGGATATTTATTATTCATATTTTAACAATATGGATGAGTCCCTTAAAAATAAGATGCAACATTAAAAGCAACCAGCAGAAAGGTCAAAGGTCACAGCTGTGATCATGCCGCACATCCAAAAACTCAAAAATTCAACTACAGCTTTTCCTCGGATCATTTTATTCACTCTGCCAAACTGAATACAGCTGGAATTCATCTGACAAGGGTCAGTTTGACTGTTTTGTGGTTTCTTGCCATATATTTGGATATTTTGGTTTTATTTGCTGAGGGTTTAATAATAAAATTCATGCAAAAACAATTCTTCAAGTCTTCATCCTAATGCAGTATTTTCCCCTAATTTTCCCCTAACTGTGGCTAATAAAGAGAGTTCATTTTTTTAAATGTGTTTTTCAAATTCACCTCCATTGTATAGAGAAGCAACGCAGGAGTTATTTCAGTTGTTCAGGCTTCCAGAAATAACTAGTCCAGCGTGAGGTGACTGACAGATGGAGCTCTTCAAGTTCTGGATGTACATGAAACTCTCTCAGTTGAATCATCGGTACCAAAGATGAGCAAGTGTCCGGTTATTTGATAATAAATCAAAGGTACAAGCCTGTGTACATAAAAACTTACTAACAGCGAGTTAAGAATAAAAACTCTGCTTTGCAGAAACCTGATCAAATAATCAGCAGTTTAAATCAGTTCACTCTTGGATTTGAGGTAAATTTTAGATATATTCAGCAGCATCAGTATATGGAGCTGTGCTTTGTTTCCAGCTGCAACAACAAAGTTTCTGAATTGGCTGCAGTTGTGATTTTCCCCTCAAACTTCTTAGAAAAAGAAGTAGAAATAATTAAACCCGATGGCACGAACACAAACCTGTTAATTTCATTAAATTATCCAGGAGACTCCTCTCGTTTTATGTTGAGGAACACTGAAGCTCTCATTAAAAGAAAACAAACAAGAAATCACTTCCAGAACTAGCAGCACCTCCTGCTTCACAACTTTATTGGGGTGATGGAAATCTCAGAGGCAGTTATCTCAAATCTCAACACAAACAACCCAAACTATCTTTATAGTTACATGCAGAGATAATGAGGAAATATGTGCTTTTTGGAATTTCTGACCCTTTAATTGTCATCAGGAGCACACTGAGCTGCGGTGTGAATGCAGTGAGACTCGCTAGCAGCAGATAAAAGCAACATAAAGAGGTCGAGGTTGAGAGGAGTGCTGAACATCAACGGTTACAGCGTGACGCTCACATGATGATAAATTACAGCACCGGTGCACATGTCCACACATTACATCTCATCTCACATCAACACACACCTCCCATGTCAGCAATCCAAACAGGTCAATCTCACCACGAAGGCATGTGATCGACGGGAGAGGGAGGCATCGCACACACACACACACACACACACACACACACACACACACACACACACACACACACACGCACAAACCAGTGATATTTAGTGCCCTCATGCTTTGCTGCTTGTGTCATCGTCCCTCTTGTGCCCCAACCCCTCCCCACCGTCCCACCCCCCACCAACACATTTGTCACTGCATCACTCAGCACGGAGCAGCGTGGGACAGTTTATATCTCTGCTAAGCTGGCACTTCCATTTGGCCCTCCACCCCAGTCACACTACATTTTTACATTTCAGGCATTTAGCTGACACTTGTCATCCAGGCCTGGCTAGCAGGGAAGTGAGCAAGCAGGTAGAGAGACCTCAGAGGGATTCAGTGTCTTACTAAAGTATACTTTGACAGGATGCTTTTTTTGGGGGGGGGTAGGCTCAAGAATAACTACACCTACCCAAGACAATAGCTGCGTTCCAATTACACACTGTATACTATGACTATACTGTATGTGCAGGAGGACGTCAAACTTAAAGATCCCCTGCAGACACGTTTTAAAGGATAGGTTCACAATTTTTCAAGTCTGTCCTAAAACAACAGTCAAGTGCCTAAAGTATGAGGTGTCAGCAGTCTGCGTTAGTTAAACCAGGTTATTTTCTTTTTAGAATAATATTTTGTTAATCACTCTGTGTTTCCTTTGACAGTGTTTCCCTGTGAGCTGCAGTGGAAGGATGGTAACAAAAACTGGGAATTTGGCAGTAAAGAGACTGTAATGTTGAAAGATTTCCACTTTATTTGACTCATTTGGACACTGAAGCTTCATATTAGCTTCAGATAAACTTGAAGGATGATATGGATTCTGTCCCACATCACTTAGTCAAGTCAATTTTATTATTTCTAGCGCCACAACACAACAAAAGTTATCTCATGACACTTTTCATATCGAGCAGGTCAAGACTATACTTACATTGGAGGCACATTAGGACAGGATCTCTTAATGGTCAGTATGAACAGGAGGAATGATTATAAGAAGAAAAACCTCTTTCAGTGTTAATTTGGGCTCCTGATTGTTGTTTTAAGACCGACTTGAAAAATTGTGAACCCGTCCTTTAACTGCTGGACACACGATGTCTCCTCCTTCACTGTAAAGTCCGTCTTCAGTGTTTGTGCACTGGAGGCTTCAAGTTTCCACATCACACTTGTGTAAATTAAATACTGGACCACAAATGGCTCCAAACTAGTTGTGCTGTCACAAAACATGCTCGTAGGTTCACGTCTTAAACTCAGATTTAAAGCGAGCACAGAGAAACTTTCCACTTTCAGCAGATGAATGTAAGTAACAATAAACAAAACACATTTTTGAGTCGAGGTGGATTTTAAAGTTAAAGAGAAAACAACATGTTTGATTTAATATTTCAAGACGTTCCTGGAGGCTTTTCATCACTGCCTACAGTTACTGTAATTTCTTTGCAGCTGTAAGTAATTTCTGAGTTTAGTGTGCTATATACGTTTAATTTCACACACAAGAAGTGATGAAAAATGGAAAAAGAGAGCTTAAGAGCGATGTTCAAACACTGCTTCCCCAGTTCTGTATACTCTAAATTCAAGTATAAATCCAGCTTTACTCTCAGTAGACATGCAGTTGAAGCTTTAGCATGTTTTCAACATTTACACTGCCAAGTATAAGTGGGCCTTTTCATTTTTAGTAAAACAAGTCCTCAAAATGGTGTTTCAACGCAGCACGAGCCACTAACATTAAGTTGTGACTAAAGCATCTGTTCAGTGCTGTGAGCTCCAAACAGAGGTGCCCTGTGCACACAGAGGGTTGAGACAGTGAGCTAACAAGGCTGTGAAAGAAAAGTTTAGATCAAAAGTATCAGTTTCACACAGCGACAGAGTCCTGGCCTGCAGCCCTGCTCACACAACCTGCAATCTGTTTTAAAGTCATAATCAAGGGTTTACACAGGGCCAGCTCCTCCTGCTGCTGTCTGATTAGGATATCGCTGTCACATCATTATTTTTTGAAGGGCTAAATATACACAAACAGCATCGTCCCCTGTGCACTTGCACTATTTCTGACCCACAATGCACTCAATCTGCAGGTCCGCTGACAGGGACAAATTTACACATCATGTCCCCTCTGAGATGATCCCTGTGCGTCCACATGCCTGTGACAGAGTGCCTCTCCCTCTGGGACTCCTACCTGTCTTCAGCACACGTCTCAGTCTTGGATTCTTCACATTGTGGTGAAGGCGAAGACTCTGCCGGTTAGATATTTAGGTTACACCTGTTTCTCAACCTCATATACTTTTCTGCCTTGTGGAGAAGAGCGCAGATGTCCAACAGATGCAGCGTGGTTCACTGAGAACTTCACTTAATGGACTAATGTGTGAGAGATTTTTTGTAAACCAATGCAGTACAATCATGGTGCTGTCAACCTTTCTGTCTGCCTTTTTTCCCTTAACTGTTACTCACTTTCTATCTCTGTTTATAAGATTTAGTGTCATTCAACTTCTGTTGCCAAATTCTCTTGACTGTCTCCCTCCCTCCTGTATGTATATATATATATATATATATATTCTGCCTTCATGGGGGTTATAATGTAATGCAATATAAGATTTATTGCAGGGCTGTGGTATATGGCTGAAATTACTGTTCTCCGAAAATACACTTAAACCTCTCTGCAGGTGTACAAAGGTCCCAGACGCTTCCAGATGAAATGACGTACAAACCTCCAAATCAAGCACAGACTGGTTGATTCAACACATGAACAGATTACTCAAAATCCATATTTAGTTTAGAAGAGTTTAAAAGAAAACACGACATAAATGTCTGTAAACTACCCCCGTTATGTGTGGCCACGATTAGCAGGTTTCAAACTTAAGACTGAATTAGTTTTAGTTTAGTTTAGTTTTTTAATTAACTGGCAAATAAGTGTTTGTCAAACTTACACAGAATTATTTCTTTCTTCTATTAATTTTTAATTTAAGTAATATTAAGTCTTAATAGGTTGATAAAATAATAAATATAAATGAAGTTATAATCCATATTATTCAGTTTTATAAATATAAAATATAATAATTTCTGAATTCATTTATAGCACATTTAGAAATGTTACTTAAAGTTTTTACACCCGAACAAAATTTTGTTAAACACAAACACAATCCAGCAAATAATTAAAACCTTATTTGCTAAATGAATACAGGTCTGTATGTAGATGTACATGTGTTAACATCAGGTAACATAGTAAAAATAATGTTTTAACAAAAATTTTGCCTCATTTGAAATGTAAGATTTTAAGTCGTGATTTCATTTTAGCTTCAAATATTTTGATTATTTTTTACTGAGTGAGCAGAATTTACATCAATGCAATTAAATTGCATTTTAAGCTTTATTAGTCCTGTTATTTAGTCAAGCAGTTTGTACAAAACCTGTAATACAGGTTTGTTAGATAACAATTCAGTTACAGAGTCCATTAAATCCCTAAAACACTAAAATACAGTTTATATTGTGTTTAAATGTATATAGTTTATAGCAGTATAGCTCCCAAGGTGAAGAATGAACCTTCAACTATATTTTTCTAATTTTGTACTTTAATTGTAATTGTTTTATAAAATTAGCATTTTTGCACATGTTGGATATCTCAGTCACAGTTTGACATCCATGATGTAGTGACTGAGCTTCTCGCAGCAGGAGCTGATGACTTTGGATGTGGTCGTATTACTTTGTTACGCATTCCACTGCTGAGCCCCCTCCTCTCTACTTTTGAAGTACATCTCCATAACAGCCATGGCATACAGTTTTCTTGGAGGCCAGGCAGGCATGTTGTCCCTTCCCCCCCCGACTTCGCTCCCCCTCTTCATGTTATGAAAGTCAACCCAACTTTATCATTCACAGTAATGACCGGAGCGCCGGCCGACTCTTTGCCTGGTAGGGCTCAAGTTGAGATTTGGCCCACGGTGTGCCCGTGTTTCCAGACCGACAGTTAAAACAGCAGAGGACATCTAACTTATTTACAACCAACAGCCGTCCACTTTAAGCTCACAACAACCCAACCCACTGATACAGTATCACACATACAAAAAACACCACCGTCTCCTCAGAGAATGCAGAGTAAAACTAGACGGAAGTGGTCGTTTCTACAGCTGAGCATGCATGTCATTTAAAACCTTGTTTAATTACACCCTTGGTAGGAAAGGCAAAGGCAGGCAGCAGTGGGTGAAGTACTCAGATCCTTTTAAAGAACAATGTTAGAAAAGTTCAGCATTATAAAAGTCTTGCAGTTTTTTTGTAGTAAAAATTACAGAATCATCATCAGTAAAATATGTTTTACTGGGTAGAAAAAATAAACCATGTTTCTGTGGTAGTGATCTCATAAAAGTACAGTGAGTATGATCAAAGATCTTTTATTAACAAATGTAGTGAAGTAAAAGGTACAATAATTCAGTAGCATAAGATGGACTAAAAAGTGTCCCCAAATTGTACATAAAGTACATAAAGTCCTGTAAATTATCGTGTGAGAAAATGATACAGAAACTGTTTTTAGAGCTACCTTGAAATGGAGAGGAGCCAAATTAGGCCAAGTTTAATAATTAATAAGAATCTCAATGCTAGTTTCGACAGTGAGTGACAAGTTTGAAAATACACATTCATGTGCATGTGATGGACCACAGCTATAATCTGGAGCCTGCTAAGTAAGAATGAGAAAAATGAAGTACGTTTGTGAGAAGAAGCAGCGGGCAGGTTTTAGCTAACGATACCTGTGTGGTTAAGTTTGCTGCCACATATCAGCCATGACTGAGGAGGGATGAGGAAGAAATTGTCCTGATGACATATAGTTTGTACAGTGCCTGAAAATATCTAATGGGAGCTGTAGTTTTTTGGATGCAAACAAACTGTCTGTAATTGAACTTTGTTAAAATCACAAGGCTTCAGATGTTTATATCAAATGTTATAGTAGATTTACATTTATCTTAAAATATGAAAAGTAAACCACAGGAACACGTTTCACTCTTTCCAGATGAAAGAAACGCACTGAGTTACAAAAACTAAACCCGGCTAAACCCGGAGGTGAAGTCAGACCATTTCCCCGAAATTCAAACTACCGTTCGAGCATGAATATCCAATCAGTAATCAGCAGCTTTGTACTCCAGCAGGGAGCAATCCCAAAATCTATGTCTGTGCATTTGCTGACTTTGTAAAACACAACTGCTTTACAGTAACGTTAGCTTGTCATTCAAGTATAGCAGCGGAGGAAACTGAGTAGTGAAATGCAGGCAGGACAGGAAATAAGCAGACAAACACTTTACTGTCATTTAACTTTATTTGTTCGAATTCCTCCGAATTTGATTTTCTGAAAAAGTGAAAGCTTTTCTCTCTAACTGCTCCAGTTTCTGACAGAAAGGAAATGATTGTACTGGACAGCTCCAAGTACAACTGGGCGAAGCAGGAATGTGCTGAAAAGTAATATTTTCAAGTATGTACTCAACAATGAAAAAGTATGTTTCCTTCTTGTCAAAATCAGAAATAAATCAAGATTAAAGAAAATGAAAAGGCTGCATGAGGACACGTACTTTAATCTTGGACTGTCAAACCTCTGTTTTGTGTGTGTGTGTGTGTGTGTGTGTGTGTGTGTGTGTGTGTGTGTGTGTGTGTGTGTTACAAACACGCTGGGAGTTCAAGATCAGACCCAGTGAAAGGTCCAAATGAAGATGTATGGAGGCCCAGGGGTGGGCCAGATGCAGAGGTGGATAATGGATTAGTGAAGATCAGTGTCGCTCAGTCCGGCTGCTTCCTGTGAGTAAAAACAGACCAGATTTATCTTCTGTCCTCCGTCCTCCGGCCACCCAGGGACCACTTAAAGAGAAAAGATCTAAGTCTGATGTGTAAATATCTTCAGAAGGGATTTTCTGAGGGGAAAAATGGATGTACCAATATAGAACAGAACAAAGAGGAGCCTTTCTAAAACCTGTGACCTGTAGATCTGTTACAGGAGTGAAAATCAATCAAATCTACACAGAATTTTTTGTAGAAGTCTTTTCTTGAATCCGTGCAAAGTTCCTGTTGCACTTTGGCTCCAGTCTGGAAACGTAATTCCTCTAAAAGTAAATCTTTAGATGCAGGGAGTGATCAGGAAACATCGGGAAATATTGGGAAGTGCTGGAAAAGATCAAACATGCACATAAACTCTTGACTAAATACACCCTTTTTTGAGATGTCTACATCTACATCCTGAATATTGCCACTAAGAAATAAGGATCAGTCTTCTGTGTGGCTCTGAAATGTAAGAACTTTATTATCTCCGAAAGCATCACATTGCTGACCACGCATCTTGGAGTCTCCAAGTAGATTTTGAAAGTATGACACTTGAAATGACTTGACTTGAAGTTTGCTCTTGAATATCAGTTACAATGGAATCCATGTTGAATCCAAGCTAAGAAACAGTCTTGGCTCAAAAGTGCAGTTTTTTACAGCCACATTTTAGGAGGAGAATCACTCAGAGACACTGCACACTCTCACAGGTGTTTTCACTTATTCTGGCTGATTAGACCTCTGGTCAGGTTTAAAGCAGCTGGAATTATGCAGGGAATTATGTGAGGTGCACTATTAGATACTAATAAGGGTGATAGATGTGTACTTTTTCCTGTCCTGATGGTGCAGTCAGACTTCCTGTTCCTCTCTGTGTGGACCAGTTGAGACCTGCCCTTTCAATCTGATTGAACATTGACTGGTGATATCCCAAGGCTCTTCAATGTCCAGCCGGTTTGCTAGGGCCTTTAAATTCTTCAATTGCAGGTAAAAGAAGAAAATGACTAAATCTGAAGGTACAGTAGAAGGCCTGTAACCTGATGCGCCAGATCGTTTGTTACACAGAACCATCTGAGAAGTCGTCATTGGAAACCGTTTGGAAAAGGGCGGGCACTTTCAAAAAATACTCGGCAGGTGATTGGATGGTTGATCTGTCTATCACCGTCTTACTTTGCGAGGCAGCTGGATTCGGGAGATCTCGAGATCACGTGTGAATCCTCGTAGGAAGCTGATTGGTCTGAACCACCGGTGGTTCGGACACAAGCGCATAACTTGAAGCCTGACAAGATGGACTCTCGTGTGATCTCCTGAATCCAGCTGTCTCGCCAGGTAAGAAGGCCTGTATCTCTTTACAGTAAATGATCTAAAAAGAAAAAGTAGAAAGGCACTATGTTAATACTTTTAAACTTTTTCTATGGCTGCTGTAAAGAAGCAGATTAAATGTGTTTGTCAAGGTGAACAACTGCCACTGCTACTATTAGGATTAGTTACTTGGAAAGCTTCTTGTTTACTTTAACTAAGCTGTAGTGGGACATAAGGAAGTGATGGGTTAATATTTTATTTATATTCCAGTTGTTCGGACACATTGTTTCTCAAGACAAGGAGTTTGGTTTTCACCACAGTTTCTTTGAAAATTGTGAAAAAAGTCTTATATGGTAATATTAGTTTGACTTTTTATGTTTATTTGATGTAACAAGTATGAGATAATAAACATTTGGTAAGTGTTTTTTATATTTCTATTTTAACCTGCAAATAATGGTATGTCAAGTATTTCAAATATTCTGCTGCACAAATGTCACAAAGTCAAATTCCAGCAGAACCACACAAACACACAAACGAGCTTCCGCTTCATTCCTCTCTGCTGGATGAGCTCCAAGTTTAGGATTGTGATCAGCTGCTCTCAGCTGTTTTCACCAGTTAGCTGAAGACCTCCAATAAAGCCTCAGCAGGGAACATTTCATCACCTGAAGTCCAACCGACACACGTCTCCATCTCAGCCTCAGGAGCTGGACCGTGACTCTGCAGGAACCAGAACCAGGTCGAACACTGCTGGTTAACATGTGCAGAGTAATACTTTACTTTCTATTATATGTCTGCACTGAAGCTCCAGGGCTGATTTCACTGCGACAGACTGTTTTTTTTATAGATCTGCTGTAAAGACTTCAGATTACATAAAGCTAATTCTTATGTTAACTAAATGAGCTCCAGCTTCAAGCTGCTGTCCTTAGATTATTCCAGCTGAATTTCATGATAAGATAGTTTTGTAGGATCATTATGGTCCTTTGTCCTCATTGACCTCATGCTTTTTTCTGATTCCTTGATTAATTACCTGATTAGCTGTGTGTGTGTCTGTGTGTGTGTGTGTGTGTGTGTGTGTGTGTGTGTGAGTGTTTTCTAAAGGTATTCCATTCACAAATTTACCTGTTTTTGTGGTCCTCTGATTAGAAAATGGATCTAGCACCTTTGTACAGTATGTACTGTATAAAGATCTACTGTGAAGCTCGTCCATGTACCTGATGTAGGTGTTGTAGACCAAAAAAGTCATAAATAAATATGCCAGCTGGAAGTGAGAGATTTTTCACTTTTACTCAAATTTTGCTGCCCTATGACATACCTGTCACTCCTTCAGGTGTGCAAACATAAACTGTATTTTTTCAGTTATTTAAGAACAGTTAGAAGGTCAAAAGACATTTTACTGAAAAAGTGCTGAGGAACAGAATAACAGAAAAGAGAATTTCCTACTTTTTCTTTCTGCAAACCTTGACTGAGGTCTTTGTGCAAATGTCTCACTCAAATTGATCTAGTCAAGCAAAACTGAGACTTGACCAATTCTACAAACTAGTCTCACATATCTAGATGAAATCAGTAGCTGTCTCTGTCCAGTGGAAGTTGTGATATTTTACATCTGGTGATTTTCCCGTTTTTTTACTCAAAGGAGTAAAAGTGTGGCAAATTCACCTATTGTGCTTAAAATGTCTCTAAAAAGGTTCACTCAGAACCTTTTGGTATATCATAAAAATGCATCACCATCAAGTTTAGAACAAGTATGCTTCATCGTTTTTGAAAAGTTTGAGATACGTGATTTTTTTGAAAATCTGACGGCAGCAGTTCCTGCTCCAATGTCACAGGGACACATTTCAGTTCTTTTCTTCTTGATACACACAGGCACAAACTCCGGCCTCATTCCTATTTGTTTGCAAGACTTCACTTGTTGAATATATTTTTTAAAATCATTTATTTGTCTGTGATCTTTTATTTTCAGTTAAGCCATGTATCCTCTCCAAATTATCTCATGAATACTTGGCAAATTAAGTAATTACTCCTCGAGGTCCAGGTATGTTTCCTTTCATAGCCCTCCAGTCGCACCAGAGCTCAACACACACACACACACACACACACACACCCTCTCCACACTGACAGGTGGACAAGTGAACAGGTGTCGCTTTGTGGCTCCGCCAAGAGACAGCAAGCTGAAAAAAAAACCCCAACAACAAACAACCAGCAGCGCCCCTGTCCTGCTAATTACTGAGCGCTTTGTTGATCTTCTTGTACTCTGAAGTTTAGTTAAAACGCCTGGCTGCTGAGCTGGCCCCTGCGACTTTCCCTTCTCTCGCACTCTTCTCTTTTCTCAGAGCGGCCTTTCAGAGCGGGCTTTCAGAGCGGGCTTTGAACTTCATAAGAAGGAAGGTTTGGGGGAGATTTTGGCTCTGCTGTAACTTAAATAGGTCGTCAGCAGAGTGGGAACAACAGGTCCGGCAGCGAATGTTGAACCGTGCAGACAACACATCAGCGGGGCTCCAGAGGGCCCGCTGATGGTGGGAAACGCTGACGGGGACGACCCGCGACATGTTTGTGGATTCAGTGACACTTTTGACCTAATGCTCCACAATCAGTTGGCAGTAATTTGTTTGTGTGGATGAAAATGGCCTCTTCACACTCCAGGTCATGTCTTCATTCTTGTACAAAGCATTAGTATAAACACTGTAAATCATACATGAACAGGGTTAATGAACATGAAGGGAAGTTGGCTGACCTCTTCAGCAGAAGTCTGGGCCAAGCAACCACAGAAAAGCCTGACGAGCCAGCTTAAAATATTAAGTGGCCGAAGAATATGTACACACAAACTGAGCGTGCTGGAGAAATTTGTGTCCCACGATTGGGCTCAGAGAGCAAAATAATATACAACAATCTGAGGCACAGCTCATTAATTCTGACCCATACATGCAGCACAAGCAACTGCTGAAACCGATTCATTTGTCCACATCAGTGTAGGTATGAAACTGGAAAACCTGCACACTGTCCAAAATGAGCTTATGTGTGCAGGTCTCAAGACGCTGCCTGGGGACTGCAGCAAGAAGGAACAGTGTTCAGCTTTTTTAAAGCAAGCTCTATGTTTCATTGCCTGGTTTATAACACACTATAATATATAATAATAATAATAATAAATGCTTACAAATGCTAAATAGTTCAAGTAAAACGTCACCCATGTTTGTAGTAAAGCTGTTGACACCCAAAATTTCTTCTGACAATCTTTTTACTTAAATTTTTACCTTTTTTATGTCAAAAATGCTTTTAACTCTATTATTTCCACCAGAATTTTGTTGTTAGACTAGAGAAACTTTTAAAATATATTTTTTATGTATCAAATACAAGCTGTACCGGAAGTATCTAAGGAACCTGAGTCTCTGCCTGGTCTCTTCAGTCTGCGTACAAATAACACAAGTTTCAAATTGCACACGCCAAAGTCCAATTGGTGTGATACGCCAATCCTTCCCAGAGAAGTGACGTCATATAATGTGACTTTCTTTCATTTTATAAGGTGATTTTTGGCCTATTAGGAGGAGGCGGTTTGGGTGGATAGCTAGATAATCAGCAGCAGGAGAGCACTGTTCGAGACCACCAACCGGAGATTTTTAACGTCCGGCATTTTTTGACATTGTTCCTGCATTTTAGTGTTTTAACCCAAACCATGATCTTTCCTTAACCCTAACCAAGTGCTTTTTGTGCCTAAACCTATCCAACGGCATTAAATGACATGTGAAAAAGATTAAAACTGTGGCATTAAATTGGCGTATCACCTGCACTGCACACAATTTGAAAGTGTAAAGTCGTGTTATTTGTACGCAGATTGTGAGACCGGGTTGCTAAGGAGATAGTGATTTAAGTTTGATTTGATTTGAGTCTCCGGCAAAGTTGCATTTATAGAAAGGATAGAATATACTCTGAAACTGAAACTACATCAGCATTTCTGAAAATAATTATTCTAATGTGGTTCTCTTTAATATTCAAGAAAAGTGCCAGAGCATTATACATACAGTACAAAAGACTTCTTCCATGATGACTATTTATAATCATCACTGGACACCAGAGGAGTATTGTAATTATGTTGATGATTGAGGCCTTGGCTGGTCAGAGGCTCCCAAACTGTGCCCTCGACCCTCAGATTGATCACCGTCTCTGGGCTCAGACGGTTCGGGGCCGCAGCAGAACCTGCTGTCTGCTGTTTGCTTAGACTAAAAAGCTGCTAAAAGCTGGGATCAATCGGGCGGGAGAATCAATCAGGATCATCCGTGTTTATAAGACTCAGGAGGATTACCTCACTGTTACTGGAATGGCCTCACAGGAATGACTGGCCATTAGAACAGTCGGACTAAACACTGCCCCGCTGTTTACATAAAAGGTAATGTGGGCCCGGCTTCGGCTCTGTGTGCCAGAGACAATTAGGCCCCTATACAGGCCGTAATCCACTGCCGGGCGCGAGGTAATCAAATTCAAACATAGCTGGGCCCCTGAAAACAATGAGGGACGGGATTACAATGAATACATGTGAAGATAGAAAATTAATAAGCTTAACCCTCAACATGTGCTACAGTGACCAAGATTCAAAACATACAGCTTCAGATGGATGTTTAGTGTTTCTGTGAAGTTATTGGAAATTACCTGAGAATATGGAAATATAGTGTAGGTAAGGAATAGGTAGAAGTGTTTTCAAAATGTTATTACATTATATTTAGATCTTCAAAATGATGACAAAGCATCTGTAGCAGGTGATATACGGTAGAGAGGCTTAATCAGCTGACATTTTTTAAAACAGCTAATAAAACACAAAACTTGCCAAAGATTTACTCTAATGGGTTAGTTTGGTGGGTTACTATAGTTTAAAACTGTCAGCAGCCATCAGTGGAGGTGAATGTTAGCTGATGGTAGGAAAAAGATAAACTGTTATCACTCTGAGGAATTAAAGATTGTCTTTTGTCTTACAGAGAAATTAACGAAACTTATGTTAAACTATCAAACGGCATATAAACCATGGAGACCTATGATGGACAAAGGTCTGGCAGAACTTACTGTTTGTTAAAACTCATACACAGTGCTACAAATCTATTTTAAGACCTATTTAGTTGATTGATCCAGTTTGTTTTACCATCAGGTAAAGAAAAAATAGATGAAAGTCAGAAATAAGGAATATAAAAATACTCATAGTAGCTCATAATTTGTTGTATTGAATTATTTTATTCTTTATCATGCTTAACTCTTTTTTCTTACTTTTTCATACATTAGAATTATCAAGTTTCCAATGAAAATGTTCTATTTTTTGTAATGTTATAGTTACACTGCTGCAGATGAAATGTTTACTACCAGTGTTCTGTTTAAGGTGTTTGGCTGCTTTGAACAGTCACACTCGAAGCCTGCAGTTATAGAAAGCAGTAAGATGCATTAATCATTCAAATGAGGATAACGACAGATTTTCAGATAGTTTCTCCTCAAATGCATTCTTAGTGTTGCACTCTGTGTACACATGAAATATGATGGAAACAGTTGTGTGAAACATGAAAAAAAGAGCTTTACAGAGGAATTCAAATCCATTCTCAGCTCCACACATCTGGCAAATCACTGCGTAAAGTCGGCATGTTTGTTGGATTTAAAAAGTCACAAAAATGAAAAAAAGCAGCCCCCCAGTTTCTACATTGTAAGGGTGTGAGAGGAGGGGGTTCAAACGCTGTTCAACCATCCCACAAGTGATGGTTGGATGTACAGCAGCATTTATGCTTTTGTTTGCTTGTTTTCATTTATCTGCAGTTGCCCAATGCAGAGCAATGTGCAACTGATCTTGCTCAAAGGCACATAGGAGGGGATCGAACCTGTGACCCTCTGCACTGGAAAGCTGCCAGAAGAACAAATCTCCACAGAAGATCTCTATTTCCTTTTTCCCTCCACTCGGGGAAACATGAAACTTGCCCACAAGAAAGAAAAAAATTATTAGTCAAACTAAAATGTTTAAGTACACGAACCTTTTCTCAGGATTTTATAAATAAAATCTCTGTTGTGTTTCTGTGATGACAGTTTCTTCTTTCTCACTCACCTGCTGTGGGAGAAGTTGGAGCAGAAAATATTTTTATTTTTTAAACACTTTCTGGTTTGTTTTGGCATCATAACCAATCAGAGTTGATCCTTCACACACACACAACATAATGTTGAATATTAAACTGCTGAATGACATGAATCAGGAGAGACAAATCAGTTCATCTGCATTTAAATTACATCTTTGTTTTACTGTTCAGTAATATAGGTGAACTTCTTCTTGCTCAAGGACACTTTGGCAGGTCACATGATTGCTGGGACATCCACTGCAAAAACTGCCATCCTATTAGTTATTTAGATGGTTTTAGGGGATATGTTAATTCTGCAGGAAGCCTGAGGTAGAGTTTTATGGGATAACTCGGAAAATAAAACAAATAAAAAGACAGTGGGGATAATTATGTGCATAATATATTGCTTCTACCATAGATTTTTGCATTCTGATCATTATCCACCCCCTGCCGTTGTGCACAGCTCAGAATACATTAAGCAGCTTGACGGACGTTTCTCCTGTAAGCATGTGGACGTATCAGATGATAAGGTGGACTAAAGCCTATAAATACAGCTGTCTGAGTGTCCGGTGAGCTTAAACTCTGCTGCGCCACCTGAGGATCTCTGCTACTGTCCTCCCTCCTGCGTTAACAATTCATTATTTGTGTTCCACTGTTCTTATATGGAAATCAGCACTATGAGAAGAGTCATTTTCACGACTTTTCATGTGTGAATTAATCGCGTCCTCGATCTGTTAATACGATGTCTTTCTGTGCGTAAAATGCCGCGCTTAGTGCGTCCTGGCGCGGACGATTCCTTGGAAAATGTGCGGTGTCAGTCGCGTTTCCTTCACGCCCAGCTGCTGTGGATCGGTGCTGAGCAGGAGTGGCATCTCGGCGACAAAATCTGGATGAAAGAGCGTCCTTTAGAGCTCAGGCATGCATCGAGTAGTGAGATCATTGGCGTTATAAATATCCCTGTGCCAGCAGAACAACTCCAGCTACTGCAGCCGGGGTAATGCCCAGGAGCGCTGCATGTAGGGACTCCACACGTGTGTGCGCACGGTTTCTGGTGCCCAGACCTCAGGAGCGACACCAAAATGCTAAAAGTGGCCTAACGAGTGTCTCCTTTGTGGAAGAATGAATGTTCCTCTTTACCTTCTGACCTTCGCTCACTTGATTCTCGCCGCCGCCGGAGCACAGCACGTCTCTTTGGAGCGCCAACTTCTGGAGGAGGGGATCAGTTCGGGACGCAGGACTTGCAGGCTCTACTGTAGGGTTGGCATCGGTTTCCATCTCCAGATTCATCCCGACGGCAGAGTCAACGGCAGCCATGAGCCCAACGAGCTGAGTAAGTCATTCACTCCGGTTTCACGGTACATGGAGCAGCATAACTAATAAATTATAAACATCTGACGCGCAGAATGGATCCAGTGCGTCCCGCTGAGAATGCGCACTTGGATTTGTCCAAATTGATTCCCTTCTGTTTGCACTTGTATCTATTTTAAATGACATCCCTGGAAGTTATAACAATAATCATTTACACAGGAAGAGTGTAAGGACCGCGCACCTAAACTTAGGCTGGCTGACCCTGTGAAATATCTTAGCAGCGGCCATCTGGTTGACGAGTCTTGTTTGTGCCTCTCCGGGATGTTGGCAGGTAGACTATTTGTGGAAGTAACAGGTGCAGCAGTGAGACACCAGGATGTGTTGGATTGCCAATCAGCATGATTGTCATCACAACAACTCTACTCCAAACATTACAGAAAATATCCACTCTAAAAAAAAACCTTCCACAATTATAGAGTCACTACTGTCTGTTACTGAATCTTCAAATAGTCTTTGCCTAGAAACTAGTGGAAATATTGTTTTTCATGAGAAATTAACTTATTTTTTTTATGATATACGTCACACATGAAGAAATAAAGAGGAAATTGGGAAACTAGCAAGAAAATTTTTGCAATAAACATATTTACATGGGCAATAAATTAGTTTTTATATATAAATCTTGTTTCTGTTGATTTAATAAAGATATGATACCTGGAATTTAAAAAACTACACTGAATTATTTAGCAGTGCAGATGACTGACATCAGCCCAGTTTTCTACTGTGTAGTACTTGTAGTACTGTGTATTTCTCCAGGATCTAGTCATGTAAGAAGAGCCAGGCAGATATTTTTATGGCTGACACCAATATTGATATTTGAATGTTTTAAAATGATGATATTAATGTTTGTACTTAAACATCACATAGACAAATATTTATAGGAATCCCTTAAATTTGGTTGTTAAAATGTCATTAAGATATATAAACATTTTGCAGCTGAGAAATGAACTTGTCAGCTCTCTTTGATGGACAAACTTCTAAATGACCTCAAACATATCTTTGGCATTTCACAAGATGTTCAAATTAAAAAATATTTTTTTCCATTTGAAAATGTCTTTAACCCTCAAAACTTAAGTGCTTCACATACTCAGATGATACTACAAGTGTTTCAGCACCAGAAACACAACAAAGCAACAAAGTAAAGTCTAATAACAGGAGTTTTGGCTTCAACTTTTTTATTTAAAAACATTTTTCTATATTTCAAATCCCATCCTGCATTCAGAGGTTTGTCATCTACCCCAGAAGACTAAAGTCATAAATCAGATTTTTAGTTTTTACTGCACCATCAGACCCCTCATCGCTCATCTGCTGACGAAACAGCCGAAGCTCACCGTGAAAGTGCACTTGTGCCTCCATTTCATGGTCCCCTTCAGAAGAGTTGTCAGGTTACATGGATTTCAAGGCGACAGCCATGTGGCTTTGGCTCCTGCATGACAGCACTGGAGACGACCAGCAGACTGGATGTCTTAGATTTGTAATATGAAGATTTTTTTTTTTTACCATCAGACTGCATTAGATACAAGTTAGATGTCATATCACTGCTCTGAAGATAATCTCAGACAGTAAAAACACTGTTCACGAACTGCAGAGACAACAGTCTTCTATTTAAGTTGCATTTCATTTTGTTTTTTAACTTTCATTCATTCTGGGAAATCTGACCTTGGTGCTGTACAGCAGTCTCATTGATTTACTGGTTTACCAACATTGTGTGAATATCAATGTTTTATTATTTGTAAGCGATATCTGTTCAGAACTTCCTTCCTGTCTACAGTTTCATAAATACAGCCTGTTAAACTTGCAATGTTCTCTTATTGCAGTTTTGGTTTTATTTGACAGATTGCAACCAGGAAACTTGAGCCACCATAATGTCTGGATGGAGCTTTACTTTCTGTGTACATTTCTTTTGCTTATTTTATTGCTTAATTATGGTTTTATCATATTTAATGATTTGTTTAATGGCCTAACGTATGCCTGAGTTTCTCCTCTGAACTGGTGTGGTGTCATGGGTTTCAGTAGGCAGTTTCTTTGTTCCATGAGAGTCCAAAAGAACCCACAGTGGCATGATCCTTTATTCTGTGTTACAGAGTTTAGGGTTAACTCCATGTACAACATTTTCTCTTAAGAGTTACGTTCATATGCATCTTATCAACATAAGACACAATGTTTATACAAAATGTCCATTGTCAGTGTTTTCACTGTTTATTATCCAACAATATCAGCTTCTCACAACTAAAGTGTGATTAAAGAAATATACGTTAGGTGACTAAACTGATGCTTTAAGGTCTTGGAAAGTTTGTGGTTTTGGTTAAATCTTAAAAACTTTAACAATGATTTGAAACAGGATGCAAAATTAGGCCTCTGGTGTTGAACTTAAACATTTTGTCATTCCACCTCCACAACCTGACACTTTCTTCTTTCCAGTGAACCTCACACAACTTTCTGCTTTGGCCATTTATGATGCCAGTGAATGTAAATCTTTATTGCAAATTATTTGCATATGAATTCAATTTGTAGGAGATACAGTTGTACTGGTGAAGTCCTGCCTGATAATACCAGTAATATGTGATTACTAAATAGTCTTTATTAAGTATCTGTGGTTTAGGTGCCTTGCTAAAGAGCACAGTGGTAGTAGTTGCTGACAGATGGAGATGCATTTCTTATTCTTCAATGTAATACAGACCAGCCAGTCTGTGGTTCAACCTGCCATCCAGCCCCCATAAACTCCAGATTACAACTGTCTTGCCTTGGTTTATCTTTGTGCACAGAGCAGATGATTGCAGCATTATTTGTGTTTTTTCACCCAAAATATATTACAGCATAATTACAGTATGTTTCATTTATTGTGACAGTGATTAAAAACTGTGATAAAATACAAAATCTACACAGGAGGAAACCACCATGCTGAGATTCTTAACAGTGGATGGTGGTGTTACGAGTATCATTTCAGCCAAGAAGCTACAAAAACAAAAGCAATAGACATAT
The DNA here is from genome assembly GCA_038419695.1 of Scomberomorus guttatus. NCBI lineage: Eukaryota > Metazoa > Chordata > Actinopteri > Scombriformes > Scombridae > Scomberomorus > Scomberomorus guttatus. The sequence continues at coordinate 30,754,842 of CM076450.1, read as the reverse complement.
CAGAGTTATTATTAGTTCTGTGTGTTTGGGTCTTTCCTGATTTGCTCACCACCTCTCATTGTTGAAATTCCCTCTGGTCGCCAGTAGAGGTTGATAAAGATATTATTTGCTCAATGATTCTTTAATTGCTCACCTGAAAACAGTTTTAATGAACAAAGTAAACATAAAACTGTGGGAAAGGTGCAGCTGAAGTGGATAACAGAGTTGACATGACAGCAGAGCAGGTCATGTCACCTCTGTTACCCAGATGGTGGCGGAGCGACGAGATACAGAAAATGACAAGGGGAGTAAAAATACATGCTGTCATCCATCAATCATCAGAGCATGTTGTTTGTCCTCCCAGGTGTCCTGGAGCTCTTTGCGGTTTCTCAGGGGGTCATAGGCATCAAAGGGGTCTACAGTAACAGATTCCTGGCCATGAATAAAAGAGGACGGCTCCACGCCACCGTAAGTATCCCACATGCACATGCTTCTCCTGGAGCTCCACAAACTGCTTCTATATGTCGCCATGCACTCTTAAATTGACTCTGAACACGTCCATACAGCAAACTGTGCAGTGCTACTGAATCTTATCTTGAGGGGACAGTTATTTGCATATGACAAGTGTTAATTTGTGTGTTGTTTGTCCACTCTTACAGCTTAAAATGTTAAATTAGCTCTGATGGGTTTGGATGTATAAAAACAACCTTGGCGCCTGGCTAATTTTTACACTCTCATAGTGAAATTGATGTTGAGGCTCTGACTGTGCGTGTTTCTAATTGGAAGTCAGTGCACACCTGTCTTATTTTTCAGCACAGGTTTCTGTTTAAATAGCATCAAATTAATTATTTATGAGAAAGTTGCATAAATGTATTTTTTGGGAGGACTATTTGAGTACAGAAGAACTCCAATACAAGCAGATGGTCACATAGTCTGACATATTTTCATCTTATGAGCTTGTATGGCTAACATGTTAGCAACAATTGCCTCCTCACACTTATACACAGAGAGCAACATTATCATCCCACTGAAGTCATGTTTGTGTCCTATATTCACTCTACTTTTAGCTCTGGTTTGGTCTCTACCAACTCCTGAGAAAAATACCTGGCTCTTGAGCTGTCTAACTTTGTCTGACTGTTGTTTTGTGCTGGGTAGGTAGTGTACAGGGGGTTTATCAGTGCTTGTTTGCAGCAAACAGCTGCCTGCTGCTGCTGGAAACCAGGTTGATGAGAGCGCTAAGACTGAAACATCAAGTCACTTTGTTGTTAAACCAAAATTATGAACTACAAGAGGCCAAGAATCTCTGCAGAGATGCTGAGTTGGGTGATAATTTTCTGTAGGTTTGTTGTGTGATTTTGTGTGGTGGAATTAAGGTGATAGAGGTGTTTGTCAGGGATTATTTGTCAGTCAACTTTAACCAGGACCAAACATGTGCTCTGTCCAGGAGAGAGTTTTCTTAGTGTGTAATAAATTAATCTTCTAGCTTTTCTGAGCTTTCAACTGCTTTTCATGGTTGGATTACTTTTTTTACACATGGGGTCAGCAATGAACTTCCAGTTTTATATCATTTACTTTCTGCCTTTTGATCAACCATTTCTTGTATTCTGAGCAGACTTCCAGCCAGGGTTCATCCCTGTCGCCTGAATTAAATTTGCCCAAAATCTGTAAATCTGTTTCTCATTTAGTGCTGAAATGATTCTCTTCTCTGCTGCAGCCCAACTCAATTTGGACTCATGAAACAAGTGTATTTCTCCATTAAAATCTTGCCGAGTGCAGCTATATTTGTTTTATTTATTAGTTTGAACAGCTTTGCATTTGTGCTGCATGACAAAATCCCTAAATCTGACATCAGCATGTCATGGCATACTTCTGTAATCTTTAGCCACAGTTACGAAGACTTTCAAATCCCCCCAAACACACAGTAAGCCCAAATCTGCCCACAGCAGCTTGGCCTCGCTGCCGTCAGCAGGCCGGCCGGCCAGCCAGCAGCCAGCCCCACTGACAAGTCATCTGTGGGAGCCTTGGCAGGCGTAGAGATAGAAGCGGCTCCCTATTAGCATGTGTTAATGAGAAGAGCAGACTAAGTCCTGTCTGGGATAGCTGATAATATACAGAAGAGCGAGCCACAAAGTGAAAATCAATATGTTGAGTAAACAATCAGCCAGGCAAGCAACAATCGGAGAGCCGGAGCGTCTGTGAGGCTGTGAGCTGCTGCTGGTGCGCCTGCTGAGCGACAGCGATTTATGCCCCCTCAGCTCCTAGTATTGTTTCATGAAACCCTGTCAGCGGGGAGTGATGTGGTGTCTTCCATCAAAGTGCATTCTTAGCCACTGCTTGTTAGAAATGTACTAATGTGACTGTGAGCTCTCCACCAGCAGTTGTCATTCCAGCTTATATAAGAAAATTGCAGACTTTCTCGGGGTCAAAGCACATTCCAAACAAGATTTAAATATGAACCAAAACAGCGCAGGCATGGAGCAAAACAGCACTCTGCGGGATATTGCCACAAAATAAAGACCTGATCATTTTTGTTCTGCTGGAAGTTTGTCATGCATAGCCATGGTCTGACTCAGTGGGACTTTCGTTCTTGTGGTCCAACATGTCTGCCATCCAGTCTCATCTGCCGCCATCTCCTGTTCCAAACTGTCGAAAAGTGGCAGAGCTGCTCAAGAAGCAGAAAAAATCTCTCTGGTTGAGTAAAAGGTCAGAAGGCGGAGCGTAAAGAAGTTTCTCTGATTTAGTAAGTTAATGCCGCGTTCACGTCACATGGGATGGATGGTAGAGATGATAGAGAGAGGAAAGATTCCCATGTTCCCATGCTAACAACTGAGCATTCACGTCATCAAGACAGTTGTAATATTGCACAGTTGTGTTAAGATTTAAATAACAAATTCATTAAATGTGGGTTGACAACATTGTTCCAAAGCAAGATCTTGTCACAACTCCTGGCTGAATTGTGACTTTGCACAGATACACCTAATCCCCAGAAAAAAGAATTTTGATTACTGCCTGATCATTTTCCTTTAATGAGCACTTTGGCCCATCACAAGGAAATCTCAGAACTAAAGGCCAGATTTCCATGAAATTTGTTGTTAATATGCACTATCCCCAGTGGATGACTCATGATGCTTTTAAAAAAAATTTTCATAACGTTTCTATCGAGAAATATGCATTTTATCCTCATAATCTTCATTCAGTGAATTTATATGATGTTTAGTTTGTCAGTTATTAAGGAGATTTTATCAGGCTTTCTATCGTTGCTATGGTGGTTGCTATGGACGCTGATATCGCTGAAACCACATAGCATGTTGTTTGAATCATTGCCTTTGCGTTGTGTAGTTATCTGAGCTGTTATCTTGTCTGTGTTATTTTTTAATATATATTTTTTTAAATTCTGGATTTCAAATTTAATTCATCCCTCTAAAATCTACGTATTTTATTGAAAGAACATCACTTACTATCTACTTACATATCTGTTAGAAATGTTATCAAAATGCATTTTAATGCCGAAACTATTTTAAAAAGGAAAATCAGCTTTTTTCTTGTTTTGTTTTGTTTTTGCAGACAGAAACTTGACACGTGTCTGATAACAGGCCTTCTGCGCCTACTGGCCTCCACCAACATCGGCTCACTGAAATAAATGGGTGATAACAGCATCCTAAACCTACTAGTAGGTCTAGTCGGCCCCTACTAGCCCATATATTTGGGACAGATGTGTGATGATAATGCTTATTCAATAGGCTGCTAACAGTCAAATCGGTCTCTAGCTCCAACCGTTGCAGTTGGAGCTTGTTTTGCCGCAGCAGCTCTGCCTCAGAGAAATATTTGTATAAGTAAAACTCCAATCTGTGGCTACAGCTGCACTGTGCTATTTAACCGCCTTGATGATTTGGGGTGGATGTAAACCTGGGGGGCCACAGACAGACTCGGGCCTCATGTCGGGGTGTCAGGTGACACCCTGAACCTTATCTTGTTGCATCGTCTGTCATATTTAATATTTAGATGTTTTCACAGAGGCAATTTATTGGCTGAATAATAAGCGAGGAGACAGATGCACATTACACTGCATGACCTACTCAGCAAGCCATCACAAACATAATCTTGAGAGGTGAAAGGGTCATCTGCATTTGTAGAGCAAACAGTGAGCGATCAAGGGAGAGAGAGAGAGAGAGAGAGAGAGAGAGAGAAAGGCAGAAATACATGAATGAGAACTGAAATGAGAACATATTGTGACCAAAAATGCACCAACGTACCATTAAGTGTTTTATTAGAAAAATATACACAACATTAATAAACTCATGTTTTTGATTTCTGTTATTTTTTGAATTATGTCTCAGCCACTGAAAACATTATTTATGTCAGATCAACTGTTTCACAACTACCTAACCCTAATAACACCAGCAGGTCAAAGCTTCCTCTTTAAATATGCAGTTAAATATCTCATCTAATAGACGGACTGGCACAAAATTTGGTGCAGACATTCCCTCTGACTTTTCCTGTTGTGCCACCATAAGGTTGACTTTTTTTGATTTTGAGTGAACAGTCTTTACTAATATTGGATAGATTGCAGTGAACTTTAGAACAGACGTTTGTGTCCCACACAGGATGAATTTTAATAACTGTGGTAATCCCCTGACTTTTCATCTCGTGCCATCATCAGGTCAAAGATTTCATTTGTCAGAAACTTTATGACCAAATACCTGCAAAAACTACATTCCCATCAGCCTCATCTCTACTTTGTGTTTAGTGCTAATTAGCAAATGATAGCATGCTAAGATGCTATACTAAGATGGTGAATATGGTAAACATACCAAAAGCTTGGACACACCTTCACATTCCCCTGAATGGGAAAGTGTGTCCAAGCTTTTGACTGGTACTGTACATGAACATGAACATACTAACATCAGCATTTACACCACTGTGCTCACACAGCTCACACAGCTGTTAGCATGGCTGTTCTTTTAGTCTTGTTTTATTGTATTTTGTTTCTTGTTTCAACATAAGAAGCATCATTCTGCATTCAGACAATGTTTCCCTGGAAAGAGCTACCTGAGTGTTGAGAAAAGTGAATATAAAACCTGATTTACTGCCGTCAGGATTAAATGTCATTACTTGGTGTCACAAAACAAAAATGGTATTTTCTTTGTATGGAAATATTTTCTGGGATTTTTTCAGCTCAGAGGTCCTTCAGTACAGTACTGAGGATGCTTTTTATATATATAGGAGACTGATAAGTGTTTCTAAACTAGTCAGTTACAAACCTTGTCCCTAAAGCTTGTTTATATTATATATATATCAGAATGTGGTCCTAGTTCAGTTTGTAGCCTCAGGTTTAAGTGGAATTTGAATGAATAAAGTACTCAGTCTGTATGGTGGCGAGAACAAAAAGGAGACATTTGTGAAGAAATATGATTTGGGTGGAGGAAAAGTAAAAGTTAGTCATCAGTAACTTTCCACCTCTGCCCTCAATACCCCGAGGATCATGGGAAAGGTCCTTTTAAAAGAGTGTGACCAATCCAGCAGGGCAAGAGCCAGGTTAAACAGCTGTACAAGCATTATGATTTTAACAATAAGATCTCTGGAATCTGGCTGCAACCATTAAATCCTATGAAACACTGCAGGGGCCAAAGCTTCTTCCTGGTATGCATGTTTGTGTGTGCATACGTGCCTGTGTGTGAGAGCACATTCATACATGCTCCAGTGGATTTGTTTCCAAATGTGTAATTCCCTGACTGGTACCAGAGCTGGTATGTTGCTTAAATGTAGCGTTCTGTCAAATCATTGCAATCCACCCATAGCAGTGACTCTGGAGTTCTGTACAATTTTCTAATCATCTTTAAAGACAACAGCCAAAAGGAACTGTCGGTCACTTTGAATAACTTAAATGTTCTGAGGCGGCCACAGCGTGCTCTCTTGTGACTGGCATGTTTACCAAACGCTGTAATGACATCATTTTCTGCTATGCTGCACTCCTCAGCAAAGCAGAACAGTTTGTTTTATTTCAGAATGGCAGGAGGTTATACAAGGAAGTCCTACTGCCGCAAGAAAGCAGGCATCCCTGGGTACATGTCAGAGTTTCCCACCCCAGATATTTTTAGGCACAAAATAGGGAACATTCAATGAATATCCCAGATTCTGACAATTAGATACGGTGTAGCAGAATGTGAGTTATAGAGAAATATTACCTTTACAGTAAAGGTGTACTGGTGCAAAGAACAAAACTGTTTTCTGCATGATATTTAGTTTGGTATGCAACTTGTTTCAGTTTATCAATCAAGTAATTACAGTCTAATACTGTACAAAAACTCAAAGTTCCACCCGGAAAGCTTTTGGCAGTGTTTCAGGTGTTGTCTGCTTGTCAAACAATCACAGTCACGTTAGACCAGCAGCGGTGGAGGAAGTATTCAGATCCTTCAGATTATTGTAACTGATGCATTAGAATATAAGCAGCAGTTTAATACTGTAGCAGGTCAAAGTGGAGGTCATTTTAACTACTTCACATACTGTTTGTTTAAACTATAACAAAATGTTCTCTTATCTAAAACCTAATGCAAAGTAATTAGTCACTACAGATGCCAAATACATCGTGTAAATAGTAGTAGAGCAGAAGTATGTGAAGTATGTGAAGAAGTAAGTGCTGTAAAATGGAAATACTTACATAAAGTCGAAGTATATCAAAATTGTACTTAAACAGACTACTTGAGGACATGTTGTTACTGCTCATATAGCTGGCACGATTGGCATCGCCAGAGCCAGAGCTGAAAAAGCCTTCGATATCATCTCCTGTTTGAGATATTTTTGGTTTCTCAGTAAATTATAGCAGCACTGGCCGAGGAGTAGTGGGAAAACTGTCAACATTGTTCAACTTAAGTCATGTAACATAATGTTGTGACTCTGGAAATAGAGACATCAAATATGCTAAATCATTTTTAAAGCTACAATGTGATAAATATCCCAAAACCTCTGAAGTACCAAACAGATCTATTGAACATGTTACATATATTCAATAAATTGTCTTTACTTACAGTAACTGATGCACAATTCTGTGAAATGCAGAAATGTTGTAACAAAATCAATCAGAGAAACGACAGCCAGTGTGACTTCAGTCAGAAGTTCTTGATGAAGTTAATACGTTGGCCGTAATGAGTTTTTGGTCAGTACAAAGGAGGCGCTGCTGCTTTCAGTCAAAGCATCACTGGGATAAGAAAAGTCATTTAGATGACTTTGAAACCTGACCCAAAGATGAAAGTTAAGTCTCCTCACTCATTTTGGAGATATCTCAGTTTTACAAGAGCGAACCCAATCAGATGATCTTATTTTGTCCTGCAAACTGCAAAGAGGCTGTGTAGCAAGCAATTACAGGTTGAGATGAGCGAGCACTCCACATTTTCCCCACTCTGTATGCTGTCATAATGATGGTATGATATGTGTGATTCAGCCCTGTGTCACTGGAAATTCAAGCTTTTTTTTAAATTTATGTTTTCCACTTCGACTTTATAGATTACATAATAGGTCTAATCAGCCTCCCTTTCTGTTCTCATTTTGTTCTCATATTTACAATGTATGAACTGACAGTGTGTAAGGTCAGAGGTGTGACTCACAGTGATGAACCTACAGAGAATTATCAGTCACTCTGCAGCTCCCCTCGGCTTTATGGAGCTTTATAGTGAGTTTCAGCTCATTGTTTATCTGTCCGGCTGCAACTTTACTGTTTTGGTTCACTCTCAGTGCTCTCAGAGCGTCATTTTGGGCCGCAGCAGGCAGCTGTTTTCAGAGAAAAAGCTGTAAAAAGCCACTGTACACTACCTGCTCAGCACCAAACAGCAAACAGACACAGTTAGCTGTAGACTAGCTGGTGAACATAGTGGAGCATTTAGCAGCTAAAGAGCCAGATATTTCCCTCAGGAGTTGGTAGAGAGCAAAAACAGCTAAAAGAGAGTGAATATTGGACTTAGATTCACCAGGTGGACAGAAACACGACTCCAAATGAATGATAATGTTGCTCTGTAACTGCTGGATGTGGAAAGAAGCAACTGTTTGCTAACAAGTTCAACATATCAACTTAAAAGGTGACGATACGTCATGTTGAGTTCACAACTTGTTTCTGCTGAAAACTAATGGACAAAAAAAAACTTTAAAAAAAATCTGTTATTGCAGGTTTAATGATCAGTGTGTAAGGACAGTTTACCTGCTGTAATATCACAGAGAGTTTCTCACAGTAGCGATGAATGTGTGTGAGTGTGTGTGTGCACTTGTGTCAGATCAGTATTAACAAGAAAATAAAATTGCATCAGTGGGGAGAATCTGGCAGAGGTCAGGTTCCAGATGTTTGTTGATGAGAGCTTCTTTGTAAAGGAATAGGGACCATTACTTTTTCTTTCCATGACTTGATGGCAATTATCTAAGCAGCAGCTAACAAGAGAAACACAGGGTTAGGTTACATGGTAGCATGCAAACAGAGTTTCCACATGTTCGCAGTACTGAGCTTTGTTTACTTGTGGACAGATCCACTATCATGTACTAAGAACTCATTACTTTGGGCGTTTTCATACCTACAGTTCATTTGCTCTGGTCTGAATCAGTGGATGAGTTAGAGTGAGAACATAAATACGGGAAGAAGGTCTTGAAGTAATCTGTCCAAATATCAAGAAGGCAACATACAGTACAGCTGCTAATCCAAGCTGGATTTGATTCATTCTTTGGTTAGCTGCTAGCTGGTTTCTGCATCCCAGTATGGAAATCACACAAACCAGAACCAGGGGGAAAATAACCAGTTTGATTCAATCAGACTTAACAATGCAGGTTTGAAAATGCTCTTAGAAAGGTTGCAGACATGGCAGTTGTGGAACATTTGACAAATTTAGCAGATTTAAATGTTTAAAAATTAATCAAAAATAGTCTCGAACTACAATGAACTACACTTTTCTGGTATCATCAGATTAACTAACAAGTGAAAAAAGCAAGAAGTAACACTTTCCTTCCTTCTTTTCTAGGAATTGTTTACAGATGACTGTAAATTCAGGGAGCGTTTCCAGGAGAACAGCTACAACACCTACGCCTCAGTAATCCACAGGAACCACAGGACTGGTCGCGAGTGGTTCGTGGCCCTCAACAAGAGAGGAAAAGCTAAGATGGGCTCTAGCCCGCGGGTCAAATCCCAGCACGTCTCCACTCACTTCTTGCCCAGGGTCAGCCTGCATGACAAGGGCGAGCGCGGATTCACCATCACAGACAGGAGCAAAGAGAGGCGGAAAACTCCGCCGCCGCCGCCTCCCAAACCTCCCCTGGTGAAAGCAAACGCCCATGCAGGCACAGCGCCAAGACGTACGCAAGTCAAGTACTGGCCCAAGTACCGGTTTGGATAGATGTCACAGAGTTTGGCTCTATGTGGAGGGTACGTGGTTCATAGACGTTGCACATATAAGTAACTGACCTGCCCAAAAAACAGACAGGTCATTTATCACCTTCAAAGCATTCCGGGTATCTATGACTTTTGTGAAAAACCTCAAAGGGCTGCCAGACCCAACCATGTAGCTGTTCTTTGGTGAAGTTATGATCATAGTTAGAAGTTGTCTTTCCACTTGAATTGATGATGCTCTGTTTCGTTTTAATGTTGTCATCCATGGACATGGTGAACTTCAGCAGAGCCCCAGTTTGATAAAACTCTCTTTTATAACAAGATGCTGTTAAAGCTGAAATCCATAACTTTCTGTAAGTTGTTGGTCAGATACTGAAAAGAGTTTCTGATTATACAACAAAGATAGAAAAGTCATCCATGTTGTTTTGCTATCCAGCTGACTGAAAACGTCAACCAACCAGGTAACATCCTCTATTTTTTGTTGTTTGCTAAGAGACAGTACATTACACATTATTTCTAGCGAAGAATGGATCATTTTTACTAACAATGGATCCCACCTGAAACATCAGTTCCAGCCTGACCCCCCCCCCCCCAGTAATTTTTGTACAATCCTGAAGAGATGACACACCAAATAGAACAGGATGAGGCAGATTTATTTCAGTGTTTCTCTTGTTGTACTGGACATAGTTACAATTAATACATTTATTTAATACATGTAAAATGAGGACGCCACCATGTACCATATAGATGGTAAAAAATAGGATACTGTAACCAAAAATAAGTTGTGGATTTCAGCTTCCAACAGTAAAAATAACTGTTATAACATGTCTGCTCTCCCTGATGTTTAAACTATAAATGATGTGATAAATTTGCCACTTTTGAGACACTAAAAGCTCTCAAACCTGGAGACTGCTTCAAACATGTCTCCTGCCCAAACATAAGAATCAGCCAACTGTCCCTTCCCTAACACCAGATTTGTGATAATCAACATGAAAACGAGGACTGGCTCTCTGGAGAGAGAGACCCCCCCTCCTCCCAGACAGCTGTGAGGGATCAAGGAGAAAACTGTCCATCAAAACTATCATTTTAGCCACCGGCTGTCCCCCGAAAAATCCAGAGTCACGACCTCACAGCATTCCACCCAGGAGGAGCGCGCAGCGCCGTCACCGCAGGGATAAAGATGCCGAGAAAGAGCGGACCCGTGTTTTGGGGAAGGTTCAAGCTGTAGGTGTATCAGATGGCAAACAGCCGTGGAATGGCCGTGTAGGAAAATACGGAGATCTCTGGGGAGGAAAGCAGGATTTGGCTGTGAAGAACACAGCTTGACTTGCCCAAGAGCCTGAACTACAAATTCAATGCTGTCTTTAATTTAACTGTTTGAAATACTTGAGCTTGGGGTACATTTTGCAAATCAAATGAACAATCTACACAACTTTACTTTGGCCTTGTTCCTCTGTCAGAACCTGAATATTAACCAATGAAAATGCTCCAAATACATTATGTCACAATGTATGTTCTATATATTCTGACAACGGAGATGAACATATATAACATATATTTTTAAAATCTTTCCTACAACCATATAGGTGCATTACAGACTTGGTTACAGATAGTGCAAAGTCATGAATAAAACAGGCAAACAGAAATCACTCAACTCCAATGCTGCTAAATCTAAATATGTTACTGTGAAAACATATTTTTTAAAAATTCAAAAATGTTTAATCTTCATCTGGAACCAAATCTGCCCATTAATATACAAAGAGATAATAATGGACAATAGTGAGATATGAGCTCCAGATTTTTTAGCTACAAGGTCTGTGTTTAATGAGAAAATGTTCAAATTTCCTTTTTCACAATGTTAATAACAATTTTAAAATGTATGGATGTTCATCTGATCACCTCTCCCTTCACCCATCGCATAACTTTCTACCAATTTTTAATTTTAGCAATGGACAGTATGAGAGAAATAATGTTTTTTGAACATTAATGTATGTAAACCTTTTCTCGTTAACCCTCAAAATAAATATTTGTACCTGTAAATGTGCATAATAGAAGAACTTTAAGAAGTTTTTGATGTATCATGCAAACTATCAAACAGGTAACTGGACAAAAAATAACCTCATTGGAGTTAAAGAGGCAGAAAACAACAAACGAACAAAAACTACAACAAAGTGAAAGAAGTAATAACTTGAAAGTGTGAAATGTTTTCATGATAAGGTTAATACACAGGTTAATACAGCGGAATAGAGTCAGTGTGGCCGAGTGTTGCTCAGTGTTTTTGTCTTTGTGCAGACATACAGTGTTCAGTCACCTTTCACGCTGTAATTCTTTGCCCGTATAAACTGTAGATATCTTGATGCTGTTTGTTTTTAATGATCTTCTGTGTTGTCATTATGTTGCGTGGTCCTCATACACATCCCAAAGAAATATTTTTTGTACCAAAATGTTTTTATAAAAACTTATGTATGAATAAGAGTTTTTATGTAATATGAATATTACAAATAAATATATCAATTGGTATTCATATGTATCATGTTGTATGTGACAATAGGTAAAATTCAGCAAGTGGTTATATCTCTATGATGACAAATCTCCATGGTTGAATCAGTTTTAAGAGACTAACTTGATTGATTGATGAAGGTTTAATTACTTTGCAGGTTCTGTGTGTATATGTGGATATCATATATCTCACTTATCCTAATCCTATAAAAAGTTAAATAAGGAAGATTCAGTCACAGAAAGAGTGCAGGGTCAAACTGGGACACATTGTGTTTTCTGATGTTGTCAAACTCTCCGAGGTCATGACAGTTTTTAACTTAAGTCTACCTGAGTGCTGATCACTGACCTACATTATTCATCTTCTTTTAGATATGAGCATGAGCAGGATGTCTCCTCCATTGACACTGACGATTTGACATTTAACTTCATGAAACGTTTGTTCCTTTGTCACAAAACTACCGAAGGAGAATTTGTCTTTCATCCACTGACGTAGAGGTGAGAGGTCAGGTTCAGCAAAAGAACAGCAGCCCTGGTGACCATAAAGGCAATAATAGCACAGTGAATGATGTCAAACGCAGAAGTCAGGACCCTTGGGTCCTCCAGCTGAAGTCTCTGTCCTCACTATGCCAGTTATGCCATCCCGTTGATGTTGATTATGTTTCATCACTCAGCAGGGCTGCCATTACTGTTTCTTGTTTTTTTTTTTCTCCAGATTGTTATGCATGAAGTGTGAAATCTGAAGGCAAAATAATTCAACAAAATATCCCCAAAAAGATGAATAGTTTGCTCAAATTAAAAAAATATTGATAGAAATAGTACGAGGGATCTATTTGTCGAATATATGACATATTGAAATATGGTCTCACAGAGAAATGCAATATTAAAGACAAGATTGGTCTACATCAAGACTGTATGAGCATTATTCTTTACAACAGCACAGAATACGGCCAAAATTAGCAAACAAAATTCTAACAAGCGCTTTTTTTTCTTTTTATGGGTAGAATTCACATAACTGTTGGATGAAAGTTGTGCAGCTGAGTTTATTTTTGTGTGAGAAGCTTTATTTACGTTATCTATCCTAATTGCAGTTTCTTATACTATCCAGCTGTTGCCTAGTTAGCTGCTCCACACACAGATGCTGATGGGCTATGAGTTCAGTGGCACTGTGGTGATAAAAATTGAGAGAGAGGAATGGTTCTCATTTATTTGCCTGATCAGATCAACTCAAGATTAAATGTCAGATGAATTAACCCCAAAAAGAATTATTGTTTGACTTAAGGTGAGCTGGATCAACAGGCCGCAGCAGCTCTCCCACAGGGTCTAGTAATCACTTCCTGAGAGGTTGTACATCTTTCCTGAGTAACCTGTGTTCACTCAGCCACATCTTTTCTCTTCGACTTGTGGTCACAACCTGATAATCTATCTGCCAAGTTTACCAAAATGTACGCAGGTTTAGATTCTGTGTGAGCATCTTACTCAGTCTAATTTAACACAGCAGCACCAGTGAACCTGATCACTGAGGTGAAGCTAATGCAGGCGTATAAATGTTTAATCCACTGCTGCCCCCTGCTCACTCGCTGCTGTAACCATGTTTAACATTGTTCTGCTCACAGGAGCAACATAGAAGCTGATTCGATGATCTGATTTTGCTGTAGTGTGGCACAAAAAGGTACATTATATATGAGTCATTTGACTTGTACTGTAAGTCAGGCTAATGTATTGTGACAGTAGCAGGAGCAAATGTTTGTGTTGGTCCTCGACCATGAGGCCAGACAAAGGCAGGCCTACATGTAAAACCTGAAGCCTGACCACGAGGCTTCCTTTGTCCGTTGTCCCCTGAAACAAAGGGAGCAGCACCAAAATGCTGCTCGCAGAGCCCTCCTCCCACAATGCTTTGCCAGTTCGCACCTAAGTGAGAAATCACAGCGGGAGCTCAAACCCAGGTCGCGGATTGGCAGAAATCCGCAACCACCACCAGGAGTCACGGCAACACAGCCGTGACGTCACCGCCCCCTTAAGAAGCGACTGCACGGAGTTGCCGTCGCCTTTCCACAGTAACCGCGCCAGGAGGAAGTTCGCTTTCTTCACCGGCCAGATTTGCTACGGAGGTAACCGTACACGAGTATTTCCCCTTTTTCTTTTGGAGTTTCCCCCCCCTCGCTGGACGAGACGAAACTACGACCCGTGTTCATCCAGAACACAATCATCGGATCCATAGAGAGCGCTGTGTGCAACCCAGCCCTCTCACCTTGCCTGCAGAAGGAAGAAAGGATTTTCTTCACGGAGAAGCGGATAACTTCTATGCCCCGCTATCTACCGACCAAGTCGACCACCCTGAAAGAAGAGGGATTTTCTCGCGGAGAAGCGGATAACTTCTATGCCCCGCTATCTACCGACCACGTCGACCACCCTGAAAGAAGAGGGATTTTCTCGCGGAGAAGCGGATAACTTCTATGCCCCGCTATCTACCGACCACGTCGACCACCCTGAAAGAAGAGGGATTTTCTCGCGGAGAAGCGGATAACTTCTATGCCCCGCTGTCTACCGACCACGTCGACCACCCTGAAAGAAGAGGGATTTTCTCGCGGAGAAGCGGATAACTTCTATGCCCCGCTGTCTACCGACCACGTCGACCACCCTGAAAGAAGAGGGATTTTCGTCACGGAGAAGCGGATAACTTCTACGCCCCGCTATCTACCGACCAAGTCGACCACCCTGAAAGAAGAGGGATTTTCGTCACGGAGAAGCGGATAACTTCTACGCCCCGCTATCTACCGACCAAGTCGACCACCCTGAGTTTCCTCGCTGCCCCACCGAGAAACCAGCCGCCGTTGTTCCCGAGGAATTGAACGGCACCGCCAGTATCACACACCGAAACCCCCCGTGGTGCACACCGACGGACTAACACACATCAGTTCGCTATAAAGAGCGACACAAGTAAGAGGTTGTCTGGGCAGAGACTATAATATTTTATGTGTGTTCATAAGCTTAGTGCTTATTGTATTTTGTTGATGTTTACCGGACCGCCGAGTCCTTGTTTGTTTACTCTAGCGAGTAATTTGAAGTTGCTGCCTGTTTAGTTAGTGTTTACTACGCTAAACTGTTGTTTTGTCCCGATCGGGACCACTGTGTTTGTGCCACCGTGAGAGGAGAGTAAGTTACTTTATCCGCTAACCACCAGACAACGGGCGCACAGATTGCTATCCGTGCGCGCGCTCTCTGTAGATAAAGTAACCGCTGCCTTCCCCCCACGGTCGTGAGACTCCGCCGAGAGTCGGTTTTTCCCTTTCTCTCTCTTTCCCCTCTCTCTCTTCTCCTACTAACCCGCACACACGCACACCTACATAACAACACATCTCTTACACATCTGGCGGTAAGATAACGTGGGACATAGCGTTGCTCTGTCCCTCATTATCCGCCATCAGACACGTGTGCTTGTGAACATAAATTGGGTGAGTGCAGAACCGCCGATTGCTAGGTGGCGCCATTTTGCCATTGTACTGTTTGAATACCGCGGCACTTCCGCCGGTTCATTGTCGCGTGACGTGACTTCCTCACGAGGCCACGCCCGCCATCTCAGTTTCGTACAACGTCATCTCCCCAGGTCACGCCCGCTACCGTAAGGTGCGCGACGTCAGCTGGTCAGATCACGCCCACCATTCCTGGTCCTGCACGACCACTCACTCACACATCCACTCACTCACATACACGCGCACACACATATACACATACACACACCCACACACACACACACACATACACACCCACTTTGCTTACACATGTGGAACTTGTTTATGCTGTTATCTGTGTATTTGTTGTAGCCTTAGCTGGTAGTGTAGTGTTAATTGATCGAAACATTCGTTAACTTTGTTGATTTTGTGGAGATTAATAAATACTGTTATAGCTTTAAAGAGAAGCCTTTCTGTCATTATTGTGTATTTGTGTTGTGATAAGTGGCTGATTGAGAGAGTCAGAGCTCGAATTCAAACCTTCTTTGTTCACCTTAAATGTGGATGTCACTCAGACTCTCACATCCAAGGTGAACACTTTTATGAGACTACCTTTCTACCTGGTTATTGGTCCCGGTTTCCGGGTGGTGCCCCGTAATTGTTAATCAAAATTAATAATTTTATTTGTTTTATAATTAATAATTATCTCTGATAATCATTAATTATTGCTAATAACCAGCCGTGCTCCTTGAGAACCAACAAATTGGTGCCCCGTGTGAGGCTCTTGATATATCAGCCCTGTCATAATATTGATTCACAATAATCTAGAATTAACAACTTAGTTAAATTTTTCTTTCAAAAAAAAATTTTCTTTTTTTTGAAATTGTGATTTCTCTAGTGCTCTGCCAAGCATATGCTATAGAGTGGTTATACGGTATACAGTGTGCACTAGTAGTTGTTTACAGAGAGTTAATAGCAGTTGCATGCTAATAGGAATAATCCCTAACACAACACCGTTATTGGTTGAAATTCATGTTAGTGCTAAAAGTCACTACTAAGGTCCTGCTAAGACAGAAATAGGTTGCAGTCCTTGAATAATCAACCGTGTAAGTCACAGGTTAACCTCTCACCTGTGCATTTAACAACAATTAACAGGAGTCACAACATCCAGCCACCGTGTGGAGTGTGCCAACATGAGCTACCAGAGACCCCACGTGGCTGGAGCTGAAGCTCTACAGTGGGAGGACTCATACATGCAGGATGTGGTCTCTAACCTCATTTGCCTCTCCACACAAGAGCGGTACAACCTGGCTAACTGTAGCCTCAGTGCATGCAATGACATGCTCAAGGAACTGAGGGATTACATAAAAAACCCAGCCGGGAAGCCCGAGCATGCCCTCGCACATGCGATGGGGCAAATGCTCCTGCTCAACCAGCGCAGAGCCCAACTGCAGATAGCCCAAAACCAAGAGCAGGTAGCCCAAAACCAAGAGCAGGTAGCTCAAAACCAAGAGCTGGTAGCCCAAAACCAAGAGCAGGTAGCCCAAAACCAACTACAGCTAGCCGAAGCCCAAATACAGGAGGCCGAAACCCGACTACAGCTAGCCGAAACCCGACTACAAATAGCCAAAGCCAAACTACAGATAGCTCAGCTGCAGCACAGGAACAAGACTAGGCAAACTTCCTACTTCAAGTTGCCGCAGGAAGCCACAAGCACCCAGGCTGACCCAACCCAAGTGAAAGGGGACACGGAGAGCCTGCGTTCCCAGCTCAAATGTCTCCAACAGGACAGCGACGAGTCCCAAGCCATCCAGGTATGGGAGCAGATGACCCCATTCTTCCAGGAGGTGCAAGCTAGAAGCCTAGCAACCCCTGGTGATGCAGTCGCTGACCTTCCCAGCCCAGATGACTGCAAGGTGCCTCCATCAACCCACTTGATGGATGTAGGTGCTCCACCTTCTGATGGTGCACCCCTCTCACTCCCCAGCCAAAGCCTGCTCCAGGAAGCCGCCCAGGTAACGGAGCCGGTGACTCCAGCCCACCAGGGGATGCAAAGCCTAGCAACCCCTGGTGATGCAGTCGCTGACCTTCCCAGCCCAGATGACTGCAAGGTGCCTCCATCAGCCCACCTGATGGATGTAGGTGCTCCACCCTCTGATGGTGCACCCCTCTCACTCCCCAGCCAAAGCCTGCTCCAGGAAGCCGCCCAGGTAACGGAGCCGGTGACTCCAGCCCACCAAGGGATGCAAAGCCTAGCAACCCCTGGTGATGCAGTTGCTGACCTTCCCAGCCCAGATGACTGCAAGGTGCCTCCATCAGCCCACCTGATGGATGTAGGTGCTCCACCCTCTGATGGTGCACCCCTCTCACTCCCCAGCCAAAGCCTGCTCCAGGAAGCCGCCCAGGTAACGGAGCCGGTGACTCCAGTCCACCAGGGAATGCAAAGCCTAGCAACCCCTGATGATGCAGTCGCTGACCTTCCCAGCCCAGATGACTGCCAAGTGTCTCCATCAGCCCACTTGATGGATGTAGGTGCCCCACCCTCCGATGGTGCACCCCCCTCAATACTCAGCCACGCCACCTCCTGCCCTGACCAAAGGGGGGAGGATCACGCCCAAGCTGAGAGCGGCGTGGGTGCCTCCGGGCCCCCCTTAACCAGCGAGCTGCATGCACCGCAGAGCTCGCACCCCTGTCCTGATGAGACTCCATCCCCACCACGAAGGAGGAGAAGTCGCCCTCCTCGCCATGACGACCTGAGCGACTCTGGAGTCTCTGATCTGTCAGACAGCCCGCCGCCACATCGACACAGAGGCTTGCACACCCAACAACTTGAGTCCCTTGCAAGCAATGCCGCATGCTTCGACCCAGATAATCATGAGTCAGACATCAATGATTATCTCAGGGAAGTCGAATGCTGCCCGGGTGACTCACCTCACCCCAAGCGCCCTGCCAGAGGGCACAAAGACCATGCTGAAGTCCTGTGGGTACACACCTCAGCAGACGCCAACCTAGTGCGGGAAGGCAACAAGACGCCTCGCACCAAGATGGATGGCAGAACAGGACCTCTCAGGCACCGACCACCTCGCAAGTGGGGCGGGAACAATACCAGCGGGATGATGACCAGACCCATCCCCCAGCTAACCTCCATGAACTGTCTACTCCCTAAATGGGTGGAGCAGCCTCCACACCGAAGGGGGGTGGACCCACCATGGTAGTGTCCCCTGCAGTTAAGCTTAGCGTGCTGTTTCCACAACCGCAGCATGCAACAATGCTTAACACCGCTCCATCCGGCACCATAGCTCCTGTTAAGTTACATCCTGTCCAACCCACATCAGGTTCTGTAAGCCACTCGCACCCCCTCAAAGAGTGGAGCAGACTCAACTCCAAAGGGTAGAAGACGCACCACAGTAGCGTCATAGGGACAGCTGCATGCTTCAACTCACCCATAAACATGCACTAACTCCTAATACCTTCCCATCAAGAGATGTAACAGGGACTCCCCCTCTAACACCGTGCATGCTTTAGCTACTATGTCAGAAGTGTGAAGTCAGAAATAACTTAGGTGAGTATGTAGTTTAGACTAAATTCTCAGCTCGGCTACTACCACTGTTATGCAACCTTCACGAACACATCTGGTATATGGTCTTGGCGGTGCACTCTTGCAAATCCTGTTAGGACTAGGATTCGCACATCACCTACAGGTACACCCCAAACACACACAGGCCAGACTGGACTCCCTCCTTCCCATTCAGCACACCAGTCTACGCCATTCCACGGGCTAACTCCAACCTCTCTCAGGAGTGAGCCTACTAACCTAACAAACTTTCTTTTTCCTTCTTTTCTTTTATGATTTTGTGTTATTGTGGATAACCAAAAGCAGCAAAGAATTGTTTGTTAATATTATTTTTTTTGTGTGTACCTAGATGTAGTTAGTAACTGCCCAGACATTACCTCAAGTTTAACTGCCCAGATGAACCTCTGCAAACCCATGAACTGTTGAACTGACTTTCTGACTCTCCCCTCAGGGATTAAGGACTCTGTGTTTCAGGAACATGGACTGTATAACCCATAGGTCACGCATCCTGCGTGGATCAGTCGGCCATTGGGTTGCTCTGAAGATTGTGGCCAGCACCCCACTCTTCAGACCAAAAGGGGGGATGTTGGTCCTCGACCATGAGGCCAGACAAAGGCAGGCCTACATGTAAAACCTGAAGCCTGACCACGAGGCTTCCTTTGTCCGTTGTCCCCTGAAACAAAGGGAGCAGCACCAAAATGCTGCTCGCAGAGCCCTCCTCCCACAATGCTTTGCCAGTTCGCACCTAAGTGAGAAATCACAGCGGGAGCTCAAACCCAGGTCGCGGATTGGCAGAAATCCGCAACCACCACCAGGAGTCACGGCAACACAGCCGTGACGTCACCGCCCCCTTAAGAAGCGACTGCACGGAGTTGCCGTCGCCTTTCCACAGTAACCGCGCCAGGAGGAAGTTCGCTTTCTTCACCGGCCAGATTTGCTACGGAGGTAACCGTACACGAGTATTCCCCCTTTTTCTTTTGGAGTTTCCCCCCCCTCGCTGGACGAGACGAAACTACGACCCGTGTTCATCCAGAACACAATCATCGGATCCATAGAGAGCGCTGTGTGCAACCCAGCCCTCTCACCTTGCCTGCAGAAGGAAGAAAGGATTTTCTTCACGGAGAAGCGGATAACTTCTATGCCCCGCTATCTACCGACCAAGTCGACCACCCTGAAAGAAGAGGGATTTTCTCGCGGAGAAGCGGATAACTTCTATGCCCCGCTATCTACCGACCACGTCGACCACCCTGAAAGAAGAGGGATTTTCTCGCGGAGAAGCGGATAACTTCTATGCCCCGCTATCTACCGACCACGTCGACCACCCTGAAAGAAGAGGGATTTTCTCGCGGAGAAGCGGATAACTTCTATGCCCCGCTGTCTACCGACCACGTCGACCACCCTGAAAGAAGAGGGATTTTCTCGCGGAGAAGCGGATAACTTCTATGCCCCGCTGTCTACCGACCACGTCGACCACCCTGAAAGAAGAGGGATTTTCGTCACGGAGAAGCGGATAACTTCTACGCCCCGCTATCTACCGACCAAGTCGACCACCCTGAAAGAAGAGGGATTTTCGTCACGGAGAAGCGGATAACTTCTACGCCCCGCTATCTACCGACCAAGTCGACCACCCTGAGTTTCCTCGCTGCCCCACCGAGAAACCAGCCGCCGTTGTTCCCGAGGAATTGAACGGCACCGCCAGTATCACACACCGAAACCCCCCGTGGTGCACACCGACGGACTAACACACATCAGTTCGCTATAAAGAGCGACACAAGTAAGAGGTTGTCTGGGCAGAGACTATAATATTTTATGTGTGTTCATAAGCTTAGTGCTTATTGTATTTTGTTGATGTTTACCGGACCGCCGAGTCCTTGTTTGTTTACTCTAGCGAGTAATTTGAAGTTGCTGCCTGTTTAGTTAGTGTTTACTACGCTAAACTGTTGTTTTGTCCCGATCGGGACCACTGTGTTTGTGCCACCGTGAGAGGAGAGTAAGTTACTTTATCCGCTAACCACCAGACAACGGGCGCACAGATTGCTATCCGTGCGCGCGCTCTCTGTAGATAAAGTAACCGCTGCCTTCCCCCCACGGTCGTGAGACTCCGCCGAGAGTCGGTTTTTCCCTTTCTCTCTCTTTCCCCTCTCTCTCTTCTCCTACTAACCCGCACACACGCACACCTACATAACAACACATCTCTTACACATCTGGCGGTAAGATAACGTGGGACATAGCGTTGCTCTGTCCCTCATTATCCGCCATCAGACACGTGTGCTTGTGAACATAAATTGGGTGAGTGCAGAACCGCCGATTGCTAGGTGGCGCCATTTTGCCATTGTACTGTTTGAATACCGCGGCACTTCCGCCGGTTCATTGTCGCGTGACGTGACTTCCTCACGAGGCCACGCCCGCCATCTCAGTTTCGTACAACGTCATCTCCCCAGGTCACGCCCGCTACCGTAAGGTGCGCGACGTCAGCTGGTCAGATCACGCCCACCATTCCTGGTCCTGCACGACCACTCACTCACACATCCACTCACTCACATACACGCGCACACACATATACACATACACACACCCACACACACACACACACATACACACCCACTTTGCTTACACATGTGGAACTTGTTTATGCTGTTATCTGTGTATTTGTTGTAGCCTTAGCTGGTAGTGTAGTGTTAATTGATCGAAACATTCGTTAACTTTGTTGATTTTGTGGAGATTAATAAATACTGTTATAGCTTTAAAGAGAAGCCTTTCTGTCATTATTGTGTATTTGTGTTGTGATAAGTGGCTGATTGAGAGAGTCAGAGCTCGAATTCAAACCTTCTTTGTTCACCTTAAATGTGGATGTCACTCAGACTCTCACATCCAAGGTGAACACTTTTATGAGACTACCTTTCTACCTGGTTATTGGTCCCGGTTTCCGGGTGGTGCCCCGTAATTGTTAATCAAAATTAATAATTTTATTTGTTTTATAATTAATAATTATCTCTGATAATCATTAATTATTGCTAATAACCAGCCGTGCTCCTTGAGAACCAACAAATTGGTGCCCCGTGTGAGGCTCTTGATATATCAGCCCTGTCATAATATTGATTCACAATAATCTAGAATTAACAACTTAGTTAAATTTTTCTTTCAAAAAAAAATTTTCTTTTTTTTGAAATTGTGATTTCTCTAGTGCTCTGCCAAGCATATGCTATAGAGTGGTTATACGGTATACAGTGTGCACTAGTAGTTGTTTACAGAGAGTTAATAGCAGTTGCATGCTAATAGGAATAATCCCTAACACAACACCGTTATTGGTTGAAATTCATGTTAGTGCTAAAAGTCACTACTAAGGTCCTGCTAAGACAGAAATAGGTTGCAGTCCTTGAATAATCAACCGTGTAAGTCACAGGTTAACCTCTCACCTGTGCATTTAACAACAATTAACAGGAGTCACAACATCCAGCCACCGTGTGGAGTGTGCCAACATGAGCTACCAGAGACCCCACGTGGCTGGAGCTGAAGCTCTACAGTGGGAGGACTCATACATGCAGGATGTGGTCTCTAACCTCATTTGCCTCTCCACACAAGAGCGGTACAACCTGGCTAACTGTAGCCTCAGTGCATGCAATGACATGCTCAAGGAACTGAGGGATTACATAAAAAACCCAGCCGGGAAGCCCGAGCATGCCCTCGCACATGCGATGGGGCAAATGCTCCTGCTCAACCAGCGCAGAGCCCAACTGCAGATAGCCCAAAACCAAGAGCAGGTAGCCCAAAACCAAGAGCAGGTAGCTCAAAACCAAGAGCTGGTAGCCCAAAACCAAGAGCTGGTAGCCCAAAACCAAGAGCAGGTAGCCCAAAACCAACTACAGCTAGCCGAAGCCCAAATACAGGAGGCCGAAACCCGACTACAGCTAGCCGAAACCCGACTACAAATAGCCAAAGCCAAACTACAGATAGCTCAGCTGCAGCACAGGAACAAGACTAGGCAAACTTCCTACTTCAAGTTGCCGCAGGAAGCCACAAGCACCCAGGCTGACCCAACCCAAGTGAAAGGGGACACGGAGAGCCTGCGTTCCCAGCTCAAATGTCTCCAACAGGACAGCGACGAGTCCCAAGCCATCCAGGTATGGGAGCAGATGACCCCATTCTTCCAGGAGGTGCAAGCTAGAAGCCTAGCAACCCCTGGTGATGCAGTCGCTGACCTTCCCAGCCCAGATGACTGCAAGGTGCCTCCATCAACCCACTTGATGGATGTAGGTGCTCCACCTTCTGATGGTGCACCCCTCTCACTCCCCAGCCAAAGCCTGCTCCAGGAAGCCGCCCAGGTAACGGAGCCGGTGACTCCAGCCCACCAGGGGATGCAAAGCCTAGCAACCCCTGGTGATGCAGTCGCTGACCTTCCCAGCCCAGATGACTGCAAGGTGCCTCCATCAGCCCACCTGATGGATGTAGGTGCTCCACCCTCTGATGGTGCACCCCTCTCACTCCCCAGCCAAAGCCTGCTCCAGGAAGCCGCCCAGGTAACGGAGCCGGTGACTCCAGCCCACCAAGGGATGCAAAGCCTAGCAACCCCTGGTGATGCAGTTGCTGACCTTCCCAGCCCAGATGACTGCAAGGTGCCTCCATCAGCCCACCTGATGGATGTAGGTGCTCCACCCTCTGATGGTGCACCCCTCTCACTCCCCAGCCAAAGCCTGCTCCAGGAAGCCGCCCAGGTAACGGAGCCGGTGACTCCAGTCCACCAGGGAATGCAAAGCCTAGCAACCCCTGATGATGCAGTCGCTGACCTTCCCAGCCCAGATGACTGCCAAGTGTCTCCATCAGCCCACTTGATGGATGTAGGTGCCCCACCCTCCGATGGTGCACCCCCCTCAATACTCAGCCACGCCACCTCCTGCCCTGACCAAAGGGGGGAGGATCACGCCCAAGCTGAGAGCGGCGTGGGTGCCTCCGGGCCCCCCTTAACCAGCGAGCTGCATGCACCGCAGAGCTCGCACCCCTGTCCTGATGAGACTCCATCCCCACCACGAAGGAGGAGAAGTCGCCCTCCTCGCCATGACGACCTGAGCGACTCTGGAGTCTCTGATCTGTCAGACAGCCCGCCGCCACATCGACACAGAGGCTTGCACACCCAACAACTTGAGTCCCTTGCAAGCAATGCCGCATGCTTCGACCCAGATAATCATGAGTCAGACATCAATGATTATCTCAGGGAAGTCGAATGCTGCCCGGGTGACTCACCTCACCCCAAGCGCCCTGCCAGAGGGCACAAAGACCATGCTGAAGTCCTGTGGGTACACACCTCAGCAGACGCCAACCTAGTGCGGGAAGGCAACAAGACGCCTCGCACCAAGATGGATGGCAGAACAGGACCTCTCAGGCACCGACCACCTCGCAAGTGGGGCGGGAACAATACCAGCGGGATGATGACCAGACCCATCCCCCAGCTAACCTCCATGAACTGTCTACTCCCTAAATGGGTGGAGCAGCCTCCACACCGAAGGGGGGTGGACCCACCATGGTAGTGTCCCCTGCAGTTAAGCTTAGCGTGCTGTTTCCACAACCGCAGCATGCAACAATGCTTAACACCGCTCCATCCGGCACCATAGCTCCTGTTAAGTTACATCCTGTCCAACCCACATCAGGTTCTGTAAGCCACTCGCACCCCCTCAAAGAGTGGAGCAGACTCAACTCCAAAGGGTAGAAGACGCACCACAGTAGCGTCATAGGGACAGCTGCATGCTTCAACTCACCCATAAACATGCACTAACTCCTAATACCTTCCCATCAAGAGATGTAACAGGGACTCCCCCTCTAACACCGTGCATGCTTTAGCTACTATGTCAGAAGTGTGAAGTCAGAAATAACTTAGGTGAGTATGTAGTTTAGACTAAATTCTCAGCTCGGCTACTACCACTGTTATGCAACCTTCACGAACACATCTGGTATATGGTCTTGGCGGTGCACTCTTGCAAATCCTGTTAGGACTAGGATTCGCACATCACCTACAGGTACACCCCAAACACACACAGGCCAGACTGGACTCCCTCCTTCCCATTCAGCACACCAGTCTACGCCATTCCACGGGCTAACTCCAACCTCTCTCAGGAGTGAGCCTACTAACCTAACAAACTTTCTTTTTCCTTCTTTTCTTTTATGATTTTGTGTTATTGTGGATAACCAAAAGCAGCAAAGAATTGTTTGTTAATATTATTTTTTTTGTGTGTACCTAGATGTAGTTAGTAACTGCCCAGACATTACCTCAAGTTTAACTGCCCAGATGAACCTCTGCAAACCCATGAACTGTTGAACTGACTTTCTGACTCTCCCCTCAGGGATTAAGGACTCTGTGTTTCAGGAACATGGACTGTATAACCCATAGGTCACGCATCCTGCGTGGATCAGTCGGCCATTGGGTTGCTCTGAAGATTGTGGCCAGCACCCCACTCTTCAGACCAAAAGGGGGGATGTTGGTCCTCGACCATGAGGCCAGACAAAGGCAGGCCTACATGTAAAACCTGAAGCCTGACCACGAGGCTTCCTTTGTCCGTTGTCCCCTGAAACAAAGGGAGCAGCACCAAAATGCTGCTCGCAGAGCCCTCCTCCCACAATGCTTTGCCAGTTCGCACCTAAGTGAGAAATCACAGCGGGAGCTCAAACCCAGGTCGCGGATTGGCAGAAATCCGCAACCACCACCAGGAGTCACGGCAACACAGCCGTGACGTCACCGCCCCCTTAAGAAGCGACTGCACGGAGTTGCCGTCGCCTTTCCACAGTAACCGCGCCAGGAGGAAGTTCGCTTTCTTCACCGGCCAGATTTGCTACGGAGGTAACCGTACACGAGTATTCCCCCTTTTTCTTTTGGAGTTTCCCCCCCCTCGCTGGACGAGACGAAACTACGACCCGTGTTCATCCAGAACACAATCATCGGATCCATAGAGAGCGCTGTGTGCAACCCAGCCCTCTCACCTTGCCTGCAGAAGGAAGAAAGGATTTTCTTCACGGAGAAGCGGATAACTTCTATGCCCCGCTATCTACCGACCAAGTCGACCACCCTGAAAGAAGAGGGATTTTCTCGCGGAGAAGCGGATAACTTCTATGCCCCGCTATCTACCGACCACGTCGACCACCCTGAAAGAAGAGGGATTTTCTCGCGGAGAAGCGGATAACTTCTATGCCCCGCTATCTACCGACCACGTCGACCACCCTGAAAGAAGAGGGATTTTCTCGCGGAGAAGCGGATAACTTCTATGCCCCGCTGTCTACCGACCACGTCGACCACCCTGAAAGAAGAGGGATTTTCTCGCGGAGAAGCGGATAACTTCTATGCCCCGCTGTCTACCGACCACGTCGACCACCCTGAAAGAAGAGGGATTTTCGTCACGGAGAAGCGGATAACTTCTACGCCCCGCTATCTACCGACCAAGTCGACCACCCTGAAAGAAGAGGGATTTTCGTCACGGAGAAGCGGATAACTTCTACGCCCCGCTATCTACCGACCAAGTCGACCACCCTGAGTTTCCTCGCTGCCCCACCGAGAAACCAGCCGCCGTTGTTCCCGAGGAATTGAACGGCACCGCCAGTATCACACACCGAAACCCCCCGTGGTGCACACCGACGGACTAACACACATCAGTTCGCTATAAA
Source organism: Scomberomorus guttatus (assembly GCA_038419695.1). Taxonomy (NCBI): domain Eukaryota; kingdom Metazoa; phylum Chordata; class Actinopteri; order Scombriformes; family Scombridae; genus Scomberomorus; species Scomberomorus guttatus. The sequence continues at coordinate 30,728,339 of CM076450.1, read as the reverse complement.
GAGCGACACAAGTAAGAGGTTGTCTGGGCAGAGACTATAATATTTTATGTGTGTTCATAAGCTTAGTGCTTATTGTATTTTGTTGATGTTTACCGGACCGCCGAGTCCTTGTTTGTTTACTCTAGCGAGTAATTTGAAGTTGCTGCCTGTTTAGTTAGTGTTTACTACGCTAAACTGTTGTTTTGTCCCGATCGGGACCACTGTGTTTGTGCCACCGTGAGAGGAGAGTAAGTTACTTTATCCGCTAACCACCAGACAACGGGCGCACAGATTGCTATCCGTGCGCGCGCTCTCTGTAGATAAAGTAACCGCTGCCTTCCCCCCACGGTCGTGAGACTCCGCCGAGAGTCGGTTTTTCCCTTTCTCTCTCTTTCCCCTCTCTCTCTTCTCCTACTAACCCGCACACACGCACACCTACATAACAACACATCTCTTACACATCTGGCGGTAAGATAACGTGGGACATAGCGTTGCTCTGTCCCTCATTATCCGCCATCAGACACGTGTGCTTGTGAACATAAATTGGGTGAGTGCAGAACCGCCGATTGCTAGGTGGCGCCATTTTGCCATTGTACTGTTTGAATACCGCGGCACTTCCGCCGGTTCATTGTCGCGTGACGTGACTTCCTCACGAGGCCACGCCCGCCATCTCAGTTTCGTACAACGTCATCTCCCCAGGTCACGCCCGCTACCGTAAGGTGCGCGACGTCAGCTGGTCAGATCACGCCCACCATTCCTGGTCCTGCACGACCACTCACTCACACATCCACTCACTCACATACACGCGCACACACATATACACATACACACACCCACACACACACACACACATACACACCCACTTTGCTTACACATGTGGAACTTGTTTATGCTGTTATCTGTGTATTTGTTGTAGCCTTAGCTGGTAGTGTAGTGTTAATTGATCGAAACATTCGTTAACTTTGTTGATTTTGTGGAGATTAATAAATACTGTTATAGCTTTAAAGAGAAGCCTTTCTGTCATTATTGTGTATTTGTGTTGTGATAAGTGGCTGATTGAGAGAGTCAGAGCTCGAATTCAAACCTTCTTTGTTCACCTTAAATGTGGATGTCACTCAGACTCTCACATCCAAGGTGAACACTTTTATGAGACTACCTTTCTACCTGGTTATTGGTCCCGGTTTCCGGGTGGTGCCCCGTAATTGTTAATCAAAATTAATAATTTTATTTGTTTTATAATTAATAATTATCTCTGATAATCATTAATTATTGCTAATAACCAGCCGTGCTCCTTGAGAACCAACATTTGTATTTAAAAGTAAGTTAATAATATTCCAGCCTTCACAGGTATTTTGTATACTGCATGTGATACAAATATGCTTTAGTCACGTTTGAACTTTAGAGGAACAGAGTCTCAGACTGTTACATGAACTGAATTTCAGATTATGTGTTGTTGTGTTCATTTTTTTAAATGATGAGAGGTTTAAAACCTTTTGAAAGTTGAATGACTCCCATTAATAAACAAAACAAAATTAGGAGAATTGACAAAACATGTGTAGTGGAGCCAAATCAGTGAGATACACATGGGAAAGTGAGTTCAGCTTACATTTTGTCTTGTAAGTTAGTTTCTTTAGCAGTTTTTTAAATCCTTTTTGAGTTTTTTAAGTCACTGACTTAAAGGATTAGGCTGGCAATTTTTTATATTTTTCTTATTGTCAACAAATCTCATGTTCAGAGCCAAACCAACAATGAATTGATCTACTTATTGTGTGCTCATCCAAAGCCTGATCTATCTTATTCCTCTGTGCCATAGACCTCTGTTGTTGTCTAAAATCTATTAAAAACACATCAGTGAGCCACATCGCTGCACTGGCTGACATGTTCCTTCCCCACAAAAATTATGGTCACGTTAGTTTGTTTCGAAACGGCTCCAAAGACTAATAACGGCAATCACCTTTTCAGTCAAGAGGTTGTGATATATAACAAGCCAGCGAAGCACCGTAAACATAATCACGTTCCCACACATGCGCAGAGGCATCTGCCGTACACAGAACTACTCTCCAGAGGCTGAAAATGTGATCGCTGTTATTAGTCTTTGGAGCCGTTTCGAAACAAACTAATGTGGCCCCTACTCTATGTCTGTGTGTATGCTGTCTAATCCTTTTGACAACAGAACTGAGCTGCTGAATGACTGGAACTGTATATTTTGTAACATGAAACTGAGAAAGAAAGAATAATCACCATGAAAAAGATTGGTCAACACAGAGAATAAGAACAACTGACGTTATGTTTTCATAATTCATAACAGTGTTAAATAATGCAGCGGGACTTTATTTGTAGGTAAGAAAACACTTGGTAACCTCAGAAATGAGACAAAGCTTGCGTGACAGTCCTTATTTCAAGTTGATCTTGAAGGAGCAGGTTCCCTTGTTAACCAACTTCTGCCCACCAACCCGCCTGCCATCTGCCTTCCGTTTGTCTTATTTGTCTGTCTGCGTATGTTCATATTGGTCATATGAGCACACTGAAAGTTACATGGCTACAGCATGAGAGCATATTCATAAGAATACTTTTTATCATTACCTCACTTTCCGTGGACGTCATTGCAAACCCGTTAAAAGTCACGCTGCATGAGAAAATTAAACAAAATGATAATAAAAGATGATAATGACAGCCAAGAGTTACAGTAATTCTATAAATGGAGCCGAGAACATTCCCACTGAACATTTTATTCTGTATTTTACAGTCAGAAAAGGTGCCAAAGAGTGTAGATTTGCCAGGATTCAGGGACTGACATCATTCGACTGGATCACTTTTGGTCAAGTTTGGTCCCAACATGAAGTGCAAGTTCGGTTCAATGAATTTAATCAGATAAATCACAGCCTAGAGACATATCACTTACATAATATACTGTAGGTAGGCTATGCTATATAACAGGGTTATTTAATCCTGTACCCTCATTTAAACCTGCATTGACAGTTTTTTGGCCACTTAGGGGCAGCAGAAAACACAAAACTTTTGTCAGCAAACAACATATTACATTCTAAAGTTGTTATTTGCTAACGTGTTAGCAAATTATAGCCTATTAACACGTCCAGCAGACAAGGATCAACATTATCATTCATTTAAGTTGTGTTTCTGGCCCTCCGATGAGTCTAAGTTCAATATTCACACTCATATTAGCCTCTGTTTCTTTAGCTGCTAAATGCTCAATTTCCCTCACCAGCTAGTTGCTAACTTTGCCCGTCTGTTGTTTAGGTAGCATACAGTGGGTTTTTTTTACAGCTTTTTCAATGAAAAGAGCTGACTGCTGCTGATAGAAACGAGTCTGAAAATGGGCTAAAATCCCCTGCAGAGCTCATGGAGCTGTAGAATTGGATGCTATTTATCTGTAGGTAGGGCTCATTACTACAAGTGACAGGTTTCATATTACAAAAGTAATCTGATCCATTGTTAATATGAAAAATACGGATTGGTGCAGCTTTAAAGTCCACCTCCACTCAAAAATGTGTTTTCTTTATTGTTACTTCACTTGGATATTTAAGCATCACTGTGCAGAATGATACATGTGCAGTTTCACACTGTTTTCACATTAACCTGCTGAAGGGGGAAAGTTTCTCTGTGAGCATGATTCGTGACATCACAACACGTTTGAAGGCTAATCGTGGTCCAGTATGCAACTTACACAAGTGTGACGTGGAAACATGAAGCATTCACTGCACATATACACTGAAAATGGACTTTTCAGTGGAGGAAACATATTTTCTCCAGCAGTTAAACTTTTGAAATAAACAATATTTGTATATTCATCAATTCTGGATTTTTCAATAAGGAATAAATGGAATTTTAAGACAATTGTACTTTTTTTTTTTTTTTTACATGTCTGGAGGGGATCCTTCAATTTTATATCTCTTTCAGACAAAAGAGGCGCTTTTTAAGACCAGAAAGAGTGACAGCATCATGTCACCATTATTCTCCACCATTCTCATTATAAGCTTTTTATGAGCCCAGTCTAAACTATATATAAATATAGTTGTATGAAAGCATTTAGATTGATTTGAATGGGTTCTGCATGTTTGCTTGTTTGCTTGAAATACAGGTATGGCGGTTGCTACAGTAACCTTTTCACAACACAGACAGGGTGAAGATGGAGTACAACACAGCAGGTCGTTTCTCCGACTCTGTAACGCAGTTTAAGGTCTACGAGGATTACCTCGACTCCAAAGTCACGCCAATGGATTTATTTTACTTAAAAGTGAGTTTTACTCTGTTAAACAAATAACAACAAATATTTGACGTTAGCTCTAACGTTAGCTAACCTCTCCCCGAATGTTTGGTTCTGTTTTGTACGCCAAGTCAAAACCGCATTCACTAAACTGTAAGATGAAGGCACACTTAAAGTATCTCCAACAGTGCGCAAAGTTAAAACATCACTTTTGATTTTTTCTAACTTACAAAGACGCCCCTTTGAATTCGGCATATATCAAATCCTATAATACGTTCTTGTTAACAATAAACTAAAGCACTTACTTCTGGTCCGTTGCCGTCGAGACCTGCGTGCTGCTAGCTAACGTTATTCTGGCGGAAGAAGACGTGGAACAGGATAGACGTTTTTACAAGTTAACTTTTCACTAAGTTATTTGCAGTTTAATGAGTTAAGTACTTGCCGTATTGAACATTGTTTCCTGAAGATTGTGAAATTGTTTAATAGGTGTTTTACAAAGTATGTCTCTGACCGTCGTTGAACGAGGTAACACATTTGTCAAAATTTTGAATGGAATCTGGCGTACGATCCTCTTTATACTCAAAACGACATATTTAGGTGTTACTTTACTACTTTAAGTACACAAGTAAACGTTTTTTAAATTCTCGTTTTATTCTTGACAATTGTCAGTAGCACTTATAAACCTTTTCGGCATTAAAGCAGTGGATTTGGTGGAAGTCTTTGCCATGTAGGTAAGTTTGTTGTTAGTGTAGTTGTTTTACTCACCCGCTAGGTGGCAGTAACATACAGGTATACTCCAACGGGTTTAGCTTATCACAGTCAGTTGAAGATAAATTCATATTTTTATCTTTTTATCACTTCACACTGTCTGTATCAGACCAAAAGACACCAAGATGTTTCTTGAAGTCTTAGTGAGTTTTTGGTCTAATGTTAGTGTGAGTGATATGCTTATGTGCTTGGACATTTTGACAATATGGTCTCCAGTATTACTCTAGTATTGACAGCAATTCCCAAACCTCTGGTGAGACATTGAAACTACCTTCAAAAGCTCCAAAATGACTTTAATTGTCTGGTTTCAAGGATTTTAAAAGGTCCAATTATCATTTTTTTCAGAAGCTGTTGTTACCTGCAATGTATCCACCATTATTACTAAAACATGGCGGCCTCATTCTGTCTTTAAAAGCAATGATTTATTTAAAAAATTTGTTTTTTTAAATAGGCTTTTAAATCAGCCAAAATGTTTAAGAAGGGCAAATCTATGCCACAGTATAGTGGAATCTGATTGTCTGAAGTGGTTAAGCTGGTTTTTGCCCAGCAGATGGCATAGCTGCTAATGATATATATAGCTACTGTAGTGGCCACTTTGTTTGAACACCTGTGTCCACACAGAGAGGAGAGCAACTCATATCTGACCTGATAATCAGCTGCAGTCAATCACTATCAAACTCATTCACCCCTGTGTTGTGACACAACGCAGTCATCACAGGTCGTCTAACCTGTGCAGTCATGCTGATAAGGCCCAAGTTCTGATAAATCAGCTAATTATAAACCAATTTTTCCTGGATGATGTTTAGGACTTTTCACAAACTATGATTGTGTATTCAGAAAACTGAAGTAGTTAAGAAGGTCACATTACAAAGTCACTACCTCCTTTGCCAGGATAGATGTTCTGGAGTATTAGTCCAGGTCCTGGTGTGTCGACTGTAAGAAGCAGCTCATTCAACTAGACTTATTCAATGAGCCTTGAAAATAAAGACAATGATTTTCAGGCCAATTTTAGGACCGGCACATGTCTGAGACTCATTTCTAGTGAGCCACATCAAAGTTGAAGGAAAATATAACTTTTCCTCTCTGGTGCGGACGCTACAGGCCCGGCTGCTGGGATTTTGGGTAGTAGGACATGTGGCAGGAGCTTTGATCTGACAAACCACAGGATTTGACAGCAAGATTGGGTTTTTAGATGATGACTTTATGGCTTTAATGACACTGGGTCTGCAAACAGTGATTGGAATAATGCAGTTAACAATCCCTGCAGAGGTACTGACACGTACATGCTCGCACACATGCTCACGAAGAAAATGAACGGACCTGCGCATAAGCATGAAATCACATTAAACCCATATGAAGCTTTTGGTGTTGCAGAACGAATTCCATATTCTAGGCAGTACAGTGAAAACACATTTTTATCTGCAGGGCAGAATGGTTAGTAAATCCTAAATCATATTTACTGACAAAACATTAAACTTTATTTGTCTGTACTCACTCAAATCCAGGGTGCCGGAGAAACTGGATATGTGATCCAGTCGTCTGAATAAGCCAGTCTGTATGTCAGGTGGTCTAGTACTGAAATGATTAGTTAGTTTATCCACCAGTCAACTCACAGAAAATGTGTTGTTTAAGTCATTTGTCAAGCAAAAATGCCATCCCCTGGTTTTAGCTTCTCAAATGTGAGGATTTACTTTCTTTCTCTGTTTTATATTATTGACTTTGACACAATTTTCACATTTTATAGAGTAAATGATTAATTGAAAGTAATCCACAGATGCAGCCTTTAAGTTATCTCTAGGAAGTGCACTCCCAAAATCACAGCATAGACCGCTGCCAAATTCAGAAATCTTACAAACGCTGAGTATCTCCAGCCCTGACTGCAGGCCGTGTCACCTCTCCTTGACTGACTCCTCTCCTATTCTTTTCTCTTGCAGAGCAGGGAGTTGGCCCGCAAGCTGGTGGAGCACGGCCACAAGGGCACGGTCCTGAGCAGGGAGGAATTTGAGGAGAGGAAAGCAGCTGCACAGGCTGTAGAGGCTGCGAAGACCAACGCTTTCTATAACAGGAGCCGGCCAATGTGAGTTAACGTCTCACAAACCCACCACGCTCTCTGAGGTGTCTTCTGCATGGCTAACAGGGGAGATAAATTCACACCCAACCACCAGACAAATACTAGATATCAGGAAGCTCAGTTATATTCTGAAAATTAAATTTGGCTGTTCAAAGTCTGAATGTGGTCGGTGGATTTTGGAATTAATCAGTCACTGTGGCTAGAAGAAAAGTTCCTGCCCTCCTCTGTGCCTGTCTGTTAGTGTTCTGTGGTTCATTGTACTGACTTCTCATTCAGTGTGAAGAAGAATATTTCAGGCGAGTGGTCTTCAGTCTTCTCCCTAGAATGCGTTTGTTGTGGTGGAAGTTGGGAGCTCCCCGTGTATCAGTTTCTGTACTAGTGTTCAGCCAGCAGCCAGGACTGTTGTTCTGTAGCTGATCATGACTTCTGACCTTTGACCCTCCTGTTTTTCTTGCCCCCTTCGTCAAAGGTCTTTGACCCTCCTGTGTAACGATGGGACATTTCACAGCTGTGGATGATGATTTGTCTTGATGACCGTTTACCTCACTAAACAGTAAAAATATTCTGCCTATGTTACGTTGCGCTTACATGCATATTTGATTGGCCAGTTGAGCTAAGTTGGTCAAAGGTTTTTGCTGGACGGTCCTGCGTGTTTGTACCGGGGCCCTCTGCGTAGATACTTTTGCTGCATCAATGCATTGATCTCATTGAAATGAATGAGGGGGCTGTGTTTCAATGCTGTGCTATTGTCAGTCTGAAAAGGAAGAAAATGTAAAATGCATTTTACGTTTGACTGCTAATCAAAGATTGACAGGCCATAAAATTGAGTGACAGACGCCATCTAGCGGCCGTAGTAATGATGACCCGGAGAAGTGACGTCTATATACGCTGTTCACTTCCTGCTTCCAACCGCGAGTCAGGACAGTTTTTTTTAAAAAACCGTGGTGCTTACTGTTGCCATGACGATGAAAGTTGCCTCACTTAAGGAAGTAATAACTTTAACTCACGCTCACTGTCAAGTGATCATTTTAACCCAAACCATGTAAACCAGACTTTAACCACAGTGTCGTCACACCGTAAAACATCATTATTTTTTAAGTGATTTGTAACAGTTTTGGAAAGCACAGACAAATGCGGCACATTAGAAAACGCTCCTATGGGCTGTTCTGGAGTGCGTGACACAATCAACCCATGTGGTCGTTTGATTATGAGGACATGTTGGAATCTTTCATAGTTGTATCCCGTGCAGTAGCGGTTTGAGCGGCTTATTTAATCTTTTGTGATTGCGTCTAATAAAAGACAGGATAAATGGGAGCAATTCATCAAGAACATGTCCTGGTATGAACAAGGCTGTTATTTGAACAAGGCCTGCCCATCTGTCTAAATTCAGATCAAAAATGTTAATATAAACAAACCGAATGACAAAACTACAAACTAGAGTCCTCTATAAACAGCGCCTCCTGAGGAAAGTGATCATACAGATATTGTTCTCATTCTTGATAAAGCCATGTGGTTGTGGTATCGCCTTTGATGACAAGCCAGAACAGACTCCAAATAAGACCATTCACTACACACACACACACACACACACACACACACACACTGAGGGGTTTTAGAGGTATCCAAACATTTACCTGCTAGGTGTTGAATTTGATTGAACCCTCAGATGCTTATCCAAATGTGCAGATGTCTCGCCGCTGTCCCCCCCCCCTCCCTCCTCCAAACGTCTGTGAACATCAGTGACACTGGTGAAATGGGAGCCTCCACACCTGCAGTTACAGTGATATTAGGCCACAAAGCCTTTCATCTTGTCCCAACAGGATCCAGGGAAATGTTGTACGGGAACATTGGGATGTTATATACACAGCAGTTTGTTCCATTTCCAAGATCTACATCCATGTCGAGGTTGTTGTGAAGTCTGTGATCCTGAAATGTGTGGTGTAAAGGTCACAAATTTGATTGGAATACGGGATCAGATACTTCACTTTGACAACATCCAGTCAGATTGCTTTTGAAGAAATACTCCACAGAGAACCCATGTTCTGAGTATCAAACATTTGCACCCTGTAGCCTTGAAAAGTGGCTCTGAAACGTCTGACAAAAAGCATCCAATTGCCCAACTTCTCAAACTACTGCTGCATAATCCATTTCTCCACTGATTAGAGGGTACAAGGAGATGATAGCACAACATGGAATATTTGGCTATGTTTTGAACATATAAATCAATAGCAGAGTAGGGCTTGGCAGTGTTTTTTGTTAGTTACTGAAATGTAATGCTTGTACCGACAGTGTCTGGTCAGATCTTGTTGAGATACTGAAGTTCCTAAATTGAATCAAAATTCTGCCATTTTATGTTGTATTTGTCTTGTATCGCTGCTTTAGATAAGACACTTTACAAAAGAAAACATTGGCTTTTGTTGTTAAATGGGGGGAAAAAGGTTTCATAGTAAAACATGTTCACATTTCTCACAGTGGGGTATCATAATAAGTATTGTTGGTGTCTGTACCAAAACCAAGTATCTGCAATACCCAGCCAGCCCTAGTGGAGAAATGGATTATGCTGCAGTGGTTTAAGAAGTTTCTATAGCATAAATAACATAAGTTTTTATGTTTTTTGATATGTTTTTTTCTCTGTGACTGTGTGCCTTTGGAATCTATTGTAACTGTGGTGAATCAAAGATGACTGCAACTACCTACAGACTCTTCAGAAGGGCTGCAAAAATTCCAATCACAACTTCCTAAAGCCCCAAGGTGAGGCCACAGTCCAAAAGTGAAAGATTTTAAGATTAAGATTTCTTTATTGTCATCTCTCAGCACTCGTATACATTGAAATGAAATTTGTCTTCTGCATTTGACTCATCCTGCACACTAGGAGCAGTGGGCTGCTGCAGTGCAGCGCCTGGGGACCCAGTGATCAGGGGCACTGACAGGAGTATTAACCCTAACATACATGTCTTTAAAGCCCCTGTTGTTGCCCTGTCTTTGACATGTCTGTTGGGGTTAATTTTACATTTAACATTTTATAGCTTATTATCACATAAGACAAAGAAAACAAATCCTCATAACTCGGAAACTGGAATAAAAAATGTGCATTTTTTAAGCACACCAGCAGTGAATATTTGATACTCAAAAGATGGATTTTCATGAAAGTATTCCTTAACAGTTTTGCCTCAACTATTCCAAAGCTACATTGGAACGCATGAGTCCAAAATTAATGGGACTTTGTGTTAACCAGGCACATGTTCAATGAGTGTCAACACCACAAGTGTAATAAGGGCGCAGAGTTGTTTCCCTTTGGCCTTTTTTATATTAAATTTGACAGGGACTATGTACACAGCACATCCATTTGAAACAATGAGAAGACATGTTTTGTACCAGATTTAATCACTAGCTGCTTTCCATCTGTCCAGGTCATCTTAATTATTTTTGTTTTGAAGCCAAAAGCACCTGTTCTAGAAATGAAATATTTGGTTCAAAGAGAAAATAGTCCATTCTGGCTCTGCTTTTATGTGATTTTTATCATTATTAATTATAGAGTAGCTTGCTTTTTCATCAGTGCTCTGCAGCAGACAGATGAAAATGCTCTGTTAATAATCGGACATTGCTGGGAAAAGCATCACTCATAACCGTTTTACAGTCTGTTGTTCTGAGCTGGCTGGACCGCAGCAAGTGGTTTTTGAATCCTCTCCAAGGTAATTAACCAGCAGTGTTATGTTATTTCAAAAGGAAAACACTTTACATTGGATGTGATCCTGTTCTAGGTAAGTGATAGCTTACAGCAAATTAATGTTCATTTTTATATTAAATTTAACCCTTAAATAATCATCTGATACATCTGCTGTCTTTTACAGTTTCTCACACCTTTCTCTCACATTATGTGACCTGAGACTGAAGTGTGGGTAAAGAAATTTAGTACATTTCACCTGCTGTTTGGATTATTGCTTCAATGCCAACAACCTGTAGGGGAATATAGGCTGACATATTTTTTTAAAGTATGGCTTCTGAACTAATTAACAGCTTTCATTGCTTTCCCACACTTGGGTATTTGAAATTTTGCAAAAAAGCCTTGACAAGACAGAAAAAACTACACAGCTTTTGCAGGCCCTTTCCATCAAAAGAGGCAAGTTTGAGCTGTGTCACCTTCTCTGTTTAAATGCAGATTGCTCTTTCCTCTGTGGTTTTCTGATTGGACTTGCACCAAACTGACCCCGTGACCTCCTGTTATGGTCACATTGTGAAAACACGGGCCCCGGGATGCAATGTACCACCTGCAAAGTGGCTAAGCACAATCGGTACAGTGTTCTGAAAAAAATTAGCGCGGCCACAAAAACTGGCAGCTGTGCGGTAAACAAACTAAATGTAGTTCTTCTTCGGCTAGCAAAGGAAAAAAAAAATCGTAAAACCAAATTACAGAAGTGATGTTATGGAATAAACAGGCATTTGTATTTGCATTCATTTGTGCCTCTTTTCAACACATGGTAATCTGCTTTTCAAAACCCTGTATTTCCCCTAAAGAGTTTTGCACCTGCATACTCATCCACTCATGGCACTGGGTAGCCATGCTGTTTTGGGAATGCCTTTTGCCTTCTCTGTAGGCCTTAACCTATGTCTCCCAAGGCATGTCTTTTTTCACTGTTCTGTCACTGCTCTGTGTTTTTTTTCCCCTTCCTTTCTCTTCTTTTCAACCTCCCTGTGCTCTCTTGGAGACCTTTAGTGCCTGCAGGTGTATAAATAGAGCTGTTTTCAATTATGGGCTAACCTCGCCTGTAGCGTGCATCTGATCAATGAATGCCCCTGCACCTGTGGTAATAAAATACCAAGGGAGTGGAGATAGTGCCGTGAATGCTAATCAGATGTTGCCCTGTTGTTGCCCTGTCTCATTCTTAAGGACAACATGCTCCTCCTGACAGCTCGGCTGTGAAAGGGGGGCTTTGCCAGCACATCACAAAAAGACCAAACAAAAGACCTGGTGCTCTCATCAGACCTAAGTGAAATTCAATACGTGATTGAAAAAGGAAACTTGAATGAATGGGATGCTTAGTCAGTTGTGTGGTTATTTGGTTAGGGGGAAGCCAAATAGGTAAAGTCAGAATCAACAGTTGCAAAGGAACAGGGTTGGGTTGCGATAGTCAGCATCAATTTTGGATCCGATTCCAAGTTGGTAAAATACACAAATTTGTTAAGCTGAGTCTTTTATCTGTTCCTTCTTTTTTTATTAGTGAAGACCAATGTATAAAGCATTCAGCTAGTTGTTATGTAAACAGAAAATGTAATTTATCAGACGAAAATTGAGTTTTAGTTCTTTGATGGTCAGTCTATGATTTGATTAGCCACGGCTGCATGGCTCTATGGATGTCAGTGTTGGTCGGTCTGCCACTGTGGTCCAGACTGAAATGTCTCAACAACTATTGGATGGATTTCCATAAAACATTGTACAAACATTCATGGTCCCCAGATGATCCTAATGACTTTAGTGACTCTTGCTCCAGTGCCACCTTAATGTTGACATTTGTGGTTTTGAGTGGAATGTCTCAACAACTACTAGAGGGATTGCTATGAAATTTGGTACAGATGTTTATTTTTCCCTCACGGTGAATTGTAATAACCTTCGTGATCACTTAGCTCTCCCTCTCACATAATCAAGTCAAATTTTATTTTATTAATAATATACTTGGGCTAAATATCTGCAAAACAAATCAGTCTCAGCTATACTTGTAGTGTTTAGTGCTAATTAGCAAACTATGATGGTGAATGTGTCAAACATTATACCTGCTAAACATCAGCATGTTAAAAAAGCAGCCTCACAGAGCTGCTAGCATGGCTGTTCAATTATTATAAATAGATCACTAATGTAATTACTTTATTTTTTGCTTAACCTATAGAAATATGATAAGGACATGAAATGATTTGCAAGTCAATACTGGATTCTGATTTAATAAGATGTTGTCTTCTTGAAATGACATAACAAATTAGGCTTGTGTGTCCATTTGTTTCAAAGGCGTAGTGTCATATTGTTGTTTTGACTGTTCTGATCGACGCAAACAAAAAAAAAGTCCTGATAGTCTCATGTTTTTCTCTTGGTGAAACATAACATTTGATATAAAGTAAGAGACAAACAAAGGGAGCAGGGGAGCACTGCTGAGCAGACGTGAGGCCTCTGCTTCCTCTCAGCTCCGGCTCTGGCTCGGGCCCAGAAGTCCATGTCAGCATATGTCCTGACCTCGCGTGCTCACGGCAGCCCTGCGAGGTTTCCATCAGGCTCCCCGCGATCTCCCCACAGTCCAAACCACAGCCATGCTCATTGTCCATTGTGCTGCTACGTTTTTACAGTCTGCCTCAAGAATTCTCCGCTCTCTAACTCTCTACTCTATATTAAAAGTGAGCTATCACTTGCTGTGCCAAGTAAAACCAGTGCCACGAACACGCACAGTGAATACATTTCACTGCGGATCCAACCTCCAGATGCTTAGCAAAAATAAGATTGTGGATGTGACTGACATGAGAAGCCTCACAAAGCTGATCCCAGCCTCATTTTTAGCGAGCCAAACCCCCGCCACTCTCCACGACTGCTACTCTGGCGAGGGCCCTCAGGCGACGAGGTTTTGCAGTCTCTATTACATGTGCTGTCAAGCCAATTGCCTTCCTTGCACTCTGTGATTTTGGACGGGTGTGTAACTTTGGAGCTCTCCCCTGCAAACTCTGTCCAGAGACACACATCCTGCCAGGCTTAAGCTCGCCACCACATCCCACCAGGCAGCACATAGATCAACATATACGCCACTTCGGGACCAGCTGGTGCAGCAGTTAATAAATAACAAGCTGTCGTTTGACCTGGATGTTTCCACATTTTAGAAGTCATTGTATATTTCATAGTAATGACTTGATTTAATGAAACATCTGCCCTCATTCACTGGCTACATTTGAAATGTGAGACAACAAAAAATATTATGATTTATCTTGACAAAATAATCTGAACTCAGGATCCACTTACTCACTTTTTCCAGGACTTTCAGCTGCATCAGTTGCAAGACAATAAGATTTTGTTTAGATGTGATCTGACTGATCTGATAGCATTGCGACTGGAATGCATTTTGTGTGCATTTACATCTTGCATAAACACGCATTTTTCTTTCATAGAGATAAGATATCCACATAGAGATTGTATGTTAATACCATGTGTAAATGGTATGTTAATGATAAACATTTTAACCTGCAGACCCATAACCCCAACCCTTTGTTAGTGACATATAGACACACAGATTTAAGGTCAGGAGAGTTGAGAATTGGTTACAAATTTGAGTCAGTCACAGTTTTGTAAGAACATCAAGAAAAATGCTTTATCAGCCAAATTCCATCAGGGAAGTTGTTTTTTTATCTGTCTAGACAGTCGTACATACAACATTCTAGCAGAAATTTCAGATTTTAGACTTTTGGCTTTTAAAGTATTGAGAATGATTTACTTCTAACAGGACAGATGGGTTTATAGGTATCGTTAAAAGTGTAATCCAAATCGGTTTACTCTGGATTTATAGTAATTTCTTCTATTTTACATCATATATACCTGGTGACTGTCATTTATAATGAGCTTCTGCAACACTAAGTGACTTATTGAGGATTCTTTCACTTTTACCTCTCACATCCTGCAACTTCAGACTCGGTGGATGTTAAATCATATGTCATGGAAACCGTCTGCCTTTTACCCACACCCAGTGCCCTGTAGCTTAGTGCCCTTGATGAAGGGGAGGAAGTGGTTTCCACATCATATAGCTCTTACCATCAGGCTACCAGGCTGCACTGTCATCTTCTCCTTTGTACTTCTAAGTGCTGTAGATGGAGGATGAGTGTGATGGATTAATCAGACTGTAAGGTTCTCCTTCAGGCAGAGTTGGCCTGTCGCACTGAAACCTGGTCTTTATTTCCACCACTTTTTTAAGTTGATTTTAGAGTGTAAGCATGACTCCATAGTTTTGTACAAGAAAGTTCAGTTCCAGCTTGTGAATAGTTCCAGCAGTATATAACCACTAATTAAAAAAAAAAAAAAAAGACGTGTAAGAATTGTTGTTGCTTTAGTAATCAGCAGTTGAAATGAGTTGAAACTACTTTTAAATGATTTCATAAGTGTTGCTTTTCATTACATTGTAAGCTAATAAGCTGATGAGGAGGAAACCACACTGTTAACATGTGTGAGGCAGGCATTCAGAGATGAGAGCTTGCTCTCAATTTAGCACTTACATTGGAGTAGATTTTCTTTTCCAAAACTTTGAAGTTTCCTGTAGCTCTGTCCAAATCTACACACCAGTGTTGACTTCAAAACATGAATCTGAATTATTACAGCTCTTTCACTCTCTGTTTGGCCTCTCCGTCGCTGAAACCAGCAGAGCTCTACTCCGTGTTCTGTCTCCAAATAGAAGACATCCAGTTTTCCTCAATAAGAAGTCATTGTGTAAAAGATGACAATGATTCCTTTGATCCACATTCAAAAATACACACTTCTCAGGCAGGCAATGCGCAATGTGCAACCTCCCCAACCCCCAAAAGCTAAGGTGGCCACAATACACAAAGAAGGCTCAGGTAGAATATCATGCGTAGCACATGTGTAACTGATACATTCAGCTCATTGTAATCAGAGGTGACAGAGGATTTTAGAAAAAGCCCAAAATAAAGTAAATTGTCATGCTGTGTGGAATTTCCCTTGACGTCCACCAGCCCAAAATAATATTTTCCATAAGATTCATTTTCCCAAGCACTCTGAGGAAAAATATTCTGCTACAGTACGTGTTGTTTCATAAGAAATCGCTGTATTATTGAAAGTTCCCATCTGCCATACCGTCGAAAGCTGCAGGCTAATGAAAGCTTCAATCTGTTAATCTATCTCAAGAATAAAAGAAGAAATTATTTCAAAGCACGACATCTGTTACCCGTCATTAAATGAAAATCTCTCGGAGAACACCATTTGTCCAGTTGCTGAATATTTATTTGCAAAATGAACCCTACAAATTAAGAAGGAATGCTGGACCCCCATTCCACAAAGAACTTTTTAATGACATTCCATTAATTATGCTGGGAATTTCTTGCTGTTGCAAATTTTTGCACTTGTGAAAGAGGAAGTTTGTGCAGATCAAATTTGTTTGGCAGGGGTGATGAAATTGCTACAGTACAGTATATTGAATTTCTTTATCATTCCCTGCAATAAGTATAGTTTTTCTTCAGCTGTGCAAACAGTAAAAGGAAATTGTCTTAAGAGATCAGAAGAGAGATGCATCATTCTTCAGGTTGTAGGTCATTAGGTGAACACAAATTCAGAGGTGAAGGATGTGAGGACATTTGGTAGTAAACGCATGAAGTTCAGAGGCCTCTAAAAGAGGGAAGGTGTGAGCAAGAATGGACAAAGTTTTTATACACAATCTTGTTAACTTTGTCAAATTAGCACATGCCCAAATGCAAATTTAATGCAAACTACTGTATGTATTATTATATATTACATCCCCTCATAAAAAGATAACATGACAGCATGTAACAAAACCATGAAGTGCACATGCAATCATTAGCAAATCACATTTCCATCCCACCAATGTTACTTACAGTTATCATGGAAGCTGCAGTAACGATTACAAGGAGCAGATAACCTAATGTTTTATTGATCAACCAAAACAAACCAGTGGAAATAGCATCAGTGGGCACAAGACCAGACTTATTTTAATCTCTGAACAAATCTTAGATGTGAGCAGTGATTAAGAAATCTGGAACAAGGCTAATTTGGAAACTTGGAACCGGTTTCAAGTTTAAAAGAACCAGGCAGTTGTGCAAATGTGCGTTTTGATTTTGCTTATTTATTCCTGAAAGCAAACTTCAGTCCTGTTATGGTACAGTATACATTCTACCTTGCCAATTACACATGTAAAACAGCAAAGTTTTGAAATATTATAAAATAAAAACAAAGATTGCACGTTTAATTGGACTTTTTTTCAGGAAAGTCAATTTGGGATACATTAATCTGAACAAAATGAGATTCTAGTGTGCATTATATATCATGCAATTGTGTTGATCTGTCTCTAATCTCCATACTAACCTTTTATAAGTGCCCATATGGAGGATAGAAAAAAAAAATTTTGTTTAAGCAGTTGACTTGTTGAAAGACCAGGTACTGATTCTGTAACATCTCATTTTACAATTTCAGCTGTATAGTAAAAACTGTAATGGTGCCTAAATCTATACAATAGAACCATCTAAGCTGAAAGACATTAGAAATACAAAGACATCAAATGCAGAACATCTGATAGGGCTACAGAGTGTAGATATTACTGAGGAAATGCTGGTTTAAAACAACAGTTTAGGAGGCTCATGGCCCAGGAAGAAGGCCCCTCAGTTTTGGGTAAGGCTGAGTACATTATGCTGTGTTTATACGTGCATAAACACACTTGGAGGACAGTTACAGTGCTGGAACATCTGTTCACCCCCAGCAGAGGTGGACAAAGTGTTACATAAAGTCCAGATTATAACACAGTGAACAAGAGTTTAACAACAATGATCGACTTTTCATTTTGTCTCTGTTTGCGGGACTTTTTCATGCCATAGTTCTAATTAATTATACTTGTATAATTTATGACATGAAGTTGATCAAAAGTGCTGCTGCATCTTTCACTGACCATGACGGACTAATGCAACATCTGTAAGGTCCAATTGTTATGAGTTACTGTTAGGAGCCAGTGTAACAAGGTATTGGCTCATTTTCTGATGGTACACTGGCGTTTATTTTGAGACATGTTACTACTTGATACTCTTGTTTTATATTCTAGGGTTAGAGCTATTTTATCATTTTATACACACCATTTTAGCTCCTCCCTATTGATTCAATTTCAAAATCTACTTTGTTAATTTTGATGTTAAAAAACCCCAAAAATGCTTCAATCTAAATGACAATTTTTTTGTAAATGCCTTCTAAAACATGCTGCCTGCATGATTAAAGTTTAGTTTATGTTAGGCAACTAAGACTACTTTGTTAAGGTTAATGAAAGATCATGGCGATGGGTAAAAGAAGCCAATATTGTTTGTTTCTAGACATCCATGTACATCCAACCATCCATGCCGACCTCCTCTTTTGCATTTGTCATACTACTTTGACCTATATCATTTCAATAAAAGCCCAATGGCGCTTTTGAATTGAATTTACACCATTGGCTGGCCAAATGCCACCACTTCCTGTATCCGTTTCAAATTAAAAGCCTTCTATAGCGTCTCATACACGGTGCGGCCAGACACTGACCGAGTCTTGTTTCAATAAGCCAGATGGTGACTGTTCACATCCCTCCCTCACCTCTTTTGTACTAATTTCAGGGCCCACCTGCCATGACCACAATCCAAAAACAAGACACTTAAAACACAGGGCTGGATCACAGCTAGCTTAATACCTAGTCATTAGCCTCTAATAACCATCATTTAATAGCAAAATTCTTGTTATCCCTTCTAAATGAGGCTTGATAAGAAATTTGTTAATTGACGGGAAACTGAAACTTGAAGCGGTCCACATGTTTTGCTGAAGTATTATTCACTCTCCGTGACTGTGTGTGTTGCTTTAGCTACTGGATGGGGTAACCCCAGTCACTTGCCTCCTCAACACCTGTGTTTACTTTGGGGCCGCGGCCCCCATGACCCAGCAGCAATCCTTCACTCACTCAGAAGATGGAGTGAGGTTCCAGCCTCCAAATATGTGCTGTCCCTGCAGTTTTACCACTGTGTGATTCCTTTAAGACTTTCATTATGGGGCACGGTCCAAACGACAAGTATAAATTACAATCCATTTCCAAATTCTAGAAAATTTAAACATTCAGATCCTGTTCTCTTTTACTGTTGGACTCTTTAATGTTGAGATAGACTAAGAGCAGAAATTGGCTGTTTTTCTGTGCTTGTTGTGGCTGTTGTGGCTTTTCAAAATGCTTTGGGAAAGGAAAGTGGAGTTTAGGAGCTATTAATGTAGAATAACTGAAGGTGTCAGAGCAGCAGACAGATCTGGATTCAGTAATTTTATATATTCAGCAGTAACATTAAGATGAAGGAAACTGATTTATAAGTAGGGGATGCTGGTTCAAACTCAGTGTTTGCAAGGAAGTTTGTGACCATTACTTCCTCTTAAAACTTCTGTGTAGGGTTGAGTATTTAACTTAAATACAATTTTTGCAACAGACCAAAATGTGTCTCAAACACAGAGTACTGAAAACCATCAGGTACCGAAAGCTTGCACTGAATGTGTAGTCACAATCATAATTTTGTCAACCTTTTCTTTAATGAGATATTTCCTGATTTAAATCATAATTTTACTAATTGTAGACTGTATTTTATTTAGGCAAAGTTTTTGTGTAATTTAATATTTGTGAACTTAAAACTTAAATTAAACTAAAAACAGTTTGGTAGAAAAAATATATATTTAAACTAAAATGTATATTTTTCAAAGTTAAGCTATCTAAAAAGTATAATTTTGACATCAGCACTGAGTCTCAGATATTTTGTTTTGGCACTAGACACTATTGAAAAATGTGATACCCACTCTGTGTTGGTTGAAGTTCTCAGTTGCCATGTGATGATAACATAACTTTGATAATTAAATAAACCAATATATTTATCTAAATTAGGTTACCTCTCAAGCAATTTGGTTGGTCGGTCCCAGAGTGGACCTGTGCTGCTTGGAAAAGAGCTTCCATGATGTAACTGCCATCATGCCAATGTTTAATCAGCTAAAAATGTAAAACGTTGAAACCAACTGAATATGAAATTCAATCTTGCTAACTGAAATTAGTTGAAAATAAGGGAAGTTACAGAGCTCAGATCATATTTGGGGTTGAAATACTTAAATGTCCTAAAGCAGAAATTCACAGCACACACATGGACTAAATGTAAAATAAAAAAATATTAATACAGATGAACATTTCAGATAGCTGAAGTTAATAGAAACAGTGGTGTTCTGATTTTTCCACTCCACTCTAACTTTGATTTCATAGATGGTCTCACTACTTTTTTTCTCATTCTGCTTTCTTAACCACAACTGAGAGGTTACCAATGAGCTGTTTACTGCCTTTAAGAATGTTAACTTGGTGTGGATCTGATGAATGTTTTGCTCAGTTAATCCTGGATGCGTGCCAGAGTTCTGTTGTTCGTACAGCAGTGTTAACTGTTCAGATATTAGTGCCAATGTTTTTTCAGGTGTGGATACCTTAGTGTGTGCCAAAACCATGTTTCCATGGAAACAGGCCAGCCTGAGTGTCAAAAGCTGCCACGGTATCATATAAAGTCATTAAACTGATATGATTAATATTGCACTGCATACTGAAATTAGAAAATACAGCTGTGACATCTGCCATTCTGCATGCAATTTTCAGATTTATTTCAATAAAAAACTGGCTTATCAACAGTATTCAGCAACATTTCTGTTAGGAAATGGTATTTGGAGTATTTAGGTGTGTCCTTGGAGCTTGGCAGATTTGGTGAAGTGCTGACTAGATGCTGGCTTGAGTCTCCCTCATGACTTTGATTTCATGTCATGCTCTTTCTGACTTCCATCTTATCTTTCATCCTGCATGTTTATTAATTAGCTGTACTCATTTTATTTACTATATTTGTCAATTAAAGTCTGGGAAAATATTGTGTTGAAATGAAAACTAATGGAAATTCATGGAAAGGAAACACCTCGCTTTTACAATGTCAAAACAGCTAGAAGGAAAAAATATAGCATGATTTTACATTTGAAGAATATTGTTTACTTAATTGTTTTTATAAAGCAAAGAAAGGACCCTGAAGCTACAGTATGTTTAATGGTGAAAAGCTTCCATAAAGAACCTTTAAGACTTTATGTGACTTTTTTCAGGTTAAGAGAAACATTTCAAACCATTTGAGTGTTGTCTTTTCCAGGACACTGGCAAGTGCAGGAAAAGAACTCAAAGATAACTTCCTGAAAGCCCTGGCAGAGCGAGAGGAGGCCAACCGCAGTGGGAAAATGACTGTGAGTACATTATTACAGCACTCCAATTGCTACGTAATGGGATTCCCCTCAAATATTTCTGCAATTCCATTAGGATGGGAACAAAATCCATACTGTGTCAAGTTGAGTGGAAATGCCCCCCCCCCTCTCCAAATACCATGAGAGCCAGCTGCCCGCCCTTCTCCCATCCATAACCCTGTTACCAAACTCCAACTACCTTGTCCTAGGTGTGCTTTTCTGATTGAACCGCCCAGTTAATTTCTAAGGGCCTCACCTCATTACTAATTCTAATCATCTGAGGGGCTACAGTACAAGCATGAGGGGTATTAACAACTTGTGCATTCATAACACAGTATTCCACTATATGTAGGTTATTTAACCTTGCACAACAGCAAATGCATTTTCACTCCATAAACAGTATTGGTGATTTTGGTATAAATATCACCCATATTTACAAAACAACTGAAACTTGAATCTCTAGTTACTAAGCATAAGAACTTGTTCTGTATAGCTTCATAATACATACATACTTCAATCAGGAGAGACAACTGAATGAGAAAAGATAATGTTTATTATATGATAGAAATGATAGTCATAGAGTCTTTGGCGCTTGGACTGATAGCTGAGGCTGATAGCTGATGAAGTGATGGTACCAGCGATCCTGTGGAGACTGGGTGGAGATGGGGAGGTGGAGGGGGGGCGCGCATAACCGCATGCATGCCAGACTAAAGCAGAGAGAGAGAGACATATTTAAAAAGACAGCAACCAGATGATAGGCTAACGATGAAAATGTGTCGCCGTGCTATTGGGTAGAAGTGATCAGCTGGTGACAACTGAAACTCAAGCTACGCCCCCATGCATTGACAGCTAGGAAATGATTGAGCATGCGTGAGAAATGAGAATGACAGGGAGGTATGGGCATGCAAAAGATAGTCTTCCTGACTGAACTTTCGCTAAGCTTCATTAAAACTGAATAAGTGCTTGATTGTCTTGTATTTAAACATCTTTTCATTCAACATCAGTGCTTATACTTGCAAGTTGTTAGGTGTAAGGGAGTCTTGATTAATTCATCCTTGGCTACAAAAACTGACTTTTGTGTGGGATGTGGAATATCACCTCACTGGTGGCAAATGAGCTGTAGTTGGTGGGAGGACGAGCAGTACCAACTGGATGTGGTTGGTCTCACTCTTTACACGCAGCATCTTCCAGAGTTGCTGAGGGTGAGAGGTGCCAAGTTCATGCCTGATGGAGTGCTGAGAGATAAGGATTCCTTTGCCCTCTGGCTGATATCACTGAGGTAGACTAAAAGCTTTGCAGTGGCAAGATTCCAGGAGTGTATGAGATTCGCCCTGAGATGCTGAAGGCTCTGGATACTGTTGGGCTGTCTTGGTTGGCTTGCCTCTTTAATGTTGCCTGGAGGTGTTGGACAGAACTGGAAGATGGGGGTTTGCCCATTCGCTCTACATTTGCTTTGCAGACTTGGAGAAGTCTTATGACAATGTAGGAGTTTCTTGTGGGGGTTACAGGGTGCTGGGGTCATTGCTACTAGCTGTAGCTTGTATATCTCCAGTAAGAGCTGTGTCCATATTCTCCACAACTGGGCAGTAGCAGTTGTGCTCAGGCTGTGCCTAGTCACAGATTCTTTTTGTTATTTTCATGGACATAATCTTCAGATGCAGCTGGTGAGTGGAGAGACTGTGACCTCCAGGGCACACTGGGGCAGTTTGCAACAGTGTGTGAAATGGCTGGAATGAAAGTCTGTACTTCCAGGTCTGAGGCTGCAGTGCTCTGCCAGGAAAAGGTCAGAAAATGCCTCTGCTGGGTGCTGCATGGGAGGATAAGTACCTTTGGCTCTTGTTAAAGGGGTAAAGTGTGATATTGAAATGCAAATAGGTGTGGTATTGGCGATGATGTAGGCATTACACTGGATTGCCTTTGCCTCCATGCTGAACTCTCACTTTAACAGTCTATCCATGCTCCAACCCCTCAACTAATTACTGAAAAAAATAGATTACAAATACAAGCTGCCAAAATTGGTATTCTTCACAAGATGAACTGGGAGAGGAGCTCAGACATCTGGTGGAACCTTGGAGGAGAACAGATGCTTCTTCAGAGTGAAAGGAACCAGTTGAGGTGGTTTGGGCATCTTATCAGGATGTTCTGGACAGGTCCAACTGGGAGGAGACCCAAGGGCAGACCCAGAATGGTTGGAGGGAGTACATGTCTGGTCTGGCCTAGAAATGCCTTGGGATCCTCCAGGAAGAGCTCAGAAGATGGACTTTTAGGAAACCTTGCCTAGCCTGCTGCCACTGCGACCTACAGCTGATATTATTATGAAGATAGAACGGCTGGAAAGTAGCAAAACAGATCTAAAAATATTGTGCGTCCTTTGAACATTTATTAGTGGGGCTATTTGGATCTTACTTGCTTACCCTTCAGTCCTGCCTGAAGTCAAGCGTAGCTGTTAAGTGAGCCCAGAGAACTACAGTGAGATTTTCTTAAATCATGGGCCAAACCTGCATGCTTAATTAAACTTGGCTGCACCAGGGAACTATTTTAACCTTTTGACCATTAGGTTGACTATTATTACTAACATTAAGTTAACATCACTCTCTGTCCCTGTTCAGAAAAGCTTTATACAGTGTGCTGAATGGAATGTGTAACATTTGAAGGATAGCGTTCGGCATTGTTAATGTTGATTGACTTCAAATGACTCACTTCCAAGCTGCTGGAGTACAAAAAAAGGAGTTTTGTTTGACCTCTATTTACCTACCCCTGTGGGATTTGCAATTATGAGATCACATGAAGTGCATGGAGGGGAGTAGAAGTAGTAACACCAGAAGTTTTCCCACTGGATGTTCACTGTGTAAACAGTGCCTTGCAAAAGCCCTCTCTCTTTCTTTCAGCCCTTCATAACCTAAGCCAGTTGGGAGATATTACTACACTGCAGCTACTACAGCGTTTTCCTTTCAAGGACAACCCCCAGCGAAAAATTAAGTGATTTTAAAATATCTCTTCCTGTATACAGAAAAGAGACAGTACAAAAACAGGAGAAATATCACGTTATGTATCACTAACATTGTTTTGCTGACATGATATTTTCCCATCTCCTCTTATTTTTCATCTCTTAAGAGCTTCCTTTGCTGAAAAATTGGATCAGGAAGATGTTTATTTTCCTTTGAGCCCCTCTCTGTTTAAAATTGAACCCACATTGGTGCGCTTAATACCTCTTCTCTTTGAAACTGTTTAAGTAACAGGTAATCTTAATACAGTTTGACGAGGCTTGACCTCATTGGTATGTTTACATTACCCAGATGTATTCCAGACAACATTTGCCCATGTGTGGACATACAGTATAAAACATGTGGTACCTTTCATGCATACGGTACATTGATATTGTATTCATATTTTGATTGTAATTTACTGGTATGCATTGATCCATGTGGTCTTAATACATATGTTACACATGCTGTATTTTCATACTAACATCTGCTGAAAATTGCAAACAGTAATGCAGTCTGGAGAAGTTGGACATGGTTCGATTTTCTTCCCTCTGCTCTCTGTTGCACCTATAATCCTCTTTCTGAAAGTGTCAAATTACCCATGTTAATCTTCGATATGGTTCAATAATAAGACCACCCAGCTTCGTAAGGTATCTTTCACACTGTTGAACGAGGGCTTTCTTAAAGCCTTATTGAAACACATGACTCAAGCTCCTATCTGCCACGCTCCTCAAACCTGGAGATCAGTCCCACTAACAAATTCCAGGTCCTGAACTCTGCACATTTTTACTGCGCTCTAATGCAAAGCAGTCCTTGTCCTACACATGTTATTTACTTTTTCCATTATTTAATTCATTTTTTTATGCTTTCACATCATGATAGTATTTTAGGAATTTAATTAATTCTACCTGACCTGTTTTAACAGACCCACCAACTTTATATTCTGAATCATCAAATCTGCATAAGTAGATTTTTAACTCTTTTTAACGCTTAAAAATTTCATTCAACAGTCTTATATTTCCCATCAAAGAAAGAATCAAAATCTAAAGCAAACACAAATTGTCTTATTTGTATTATTTAATTGTAAACCTTTATTCTCTTTGTTGTAAACTCAACCAGGCCTCACTGACACTCTCAAGTATCACCAACTTAATTTATCATGAAGTGTTTTATCATTGTTGTGAATGACTGTAAGGACACAGAAAATCTTCCATTTAGGTGCACAAAAGAGGAGGAAAAGAAAATACTTAAAGCAGAGTTATTGGCTTTCCTTTAAATGGATGACATATTCATTGTCATCGTCTGTCTCGTTCATCAGGGGGGTCACGCTTTTGTCCTCCTTTCATGTCATGCTCAGCCTTTCAAGTCAGGTTGAAATTACACCTGTCAGTTAATACGCTTGTCAGGTTATTCTCTTCTCTTTTGGGCAGTCTCTACTGTTCTTCCCCAAAAGACGTTACAAAAGATTGATAGCAGACATGACTCTTAATGAACAGAGCTCATCTTCCCTTTGTGTGCGGTCCCTGCCCCCCTCCCGTTTCCCTCTCTGTGGAAGCAAAGGGAATTAAGCATTTGAAGCCCATTTTGCATGCAAAATTTTGACTTTGACACATTTTTTTCTCTCTAGTTTTCAAACAAGCATTTAGTCTGTAGGAGGAGCCCTCCAGTTTTCTGATCAGCTGAACTTGTATCGCCTTCAGTGCCTTGCCTTCATTGTGCTTTTACTTCGTCGGCCCTGTTGTGAAAGCTGCTTCACTGCCAAAAGTCACACACAAACAAAAGCTGCACCTGGGCAGCTTTGGCTTTATTTGCACTGGGTAAGAAGTTAAGTTTTTTATCAAATCCAGGTCACACCTGCACAGGGTGCCTGAGGGTGTCCATTGTTGGGAGGTTCACATCTGAAATTGAAGGTGTGCTGCCACCACCCACCCTGCTCCCTGTTTGTTTTCAGGTGTTTGTTGAGAGCCTCTCAAGGTATCAGTGTGGAATTGCAACATATCAAACTTGTTAGACTAATGAACTGGCACAGTTAAAAGCAGTTATATCAGTGCTTCACGTAAAACTTAAACCTAATTTACTGACATTAAAGGGTTCTTTAGCCAAAACTGATATACACTCAGAGATCATGTCTATTGCATAGACTAATAAATAGATTAAATAGAAAAATAGAAAAAAAAATGATTAAAAAATTGCAGTTTGATTCAGGTCTGCTTTAAAATACACATAATGGCAGCCTATTATGGGATGCATGTGCCAGATGTTTTTCACTTTAAGTGTTGTAGTTTGTGGAAAAAATAGTGTAAATCAATTAGAAAATTCCTGGACCCAGATCTGGGTCTGGATCTGCACCAAAAACTAATCACCTGTTCCTTAGTCTGTGTTCTTAGTCTATAACCTTTTCACCAAATTACATTGAAATCTCAGAACCAGTTTTTGAGACATCCTGCTAACAGATGAATTGGACTAAAAACAGACACTACCATGAGATTTTTTTCTGCTATAAGAACTTATTCTTTCAGTTCTACACAACATGTAGGTCTGCAATGCAAAAGACAAGTGTAGTGGAAATTCAGATAAAGTTTAACTCTCACCTAATTTTTACTTCTAATTTAAATTGAATGGAATTTCATTAAAACCTGTTTGCAACTTTTGTTCAATGACCCCAATAAAAGTCATTGAGGTTGTGTTCAGCTGTGTCCCTGATGAGTAAAGCCTGGTCAGGCATGATGACAAAAAGCAAAATGATGGACCCAAGTTTTTTTTTCCACAGTGAATAACAAGCATTACAAAGAAATGACATGACAGACATGATTATATATTATGATAAATCTATTTCACCGTCATCAAATGTTGATGAATAATTTTTATGTAGTTACAAATGATTTTTCAAATGACCAAATAACATATAATGTACCCTGAAAGTGAATATTCACTGTCCCCAAGAAGCAAATATAGTTCTTATTTTATCACATATAACGCCATCACTCACTCAGCAACAAGAGGTAACTTCATTTAACAATGCACCTGACTGAGTGCCTTGCCATAAAGAGTGAATGAGCAGTTTGCTCTCAGCTTATTCCCAAGCAGCAGGACTGTCACAGAAGTTAGTTTGTTGTCTCACTAGTAAAGGACAAGCTGAGGGGCGTCACATTCAAGCTGTCAAACCTGGTGAACAAGAAGAAATTCATAAAAATTTAATTCTTTACCTTTTTCCAGAGATTTTATTGCAAGCAAGACTTCATGCTCAGATCATGAGTACTGAAAAGTTGAACTGTGAGGTGGGACATTTTTCAGCAGCCAGAAGAGGAATGTCGGTAAAATTTGTGCCAATTTGGTAATTATGACACCGAAATATTAAATAAAATACTATCTGGGTTTAACATCGAGTTTCAGCTGTATACTCAGCCCGGCATTGTTCCTGGATTATTTTTCAAATTGACCACGATAACAGGATAGATGTGTGTAATTTATCGATGCATGTGTGTGTCTCACAGGTGAAGAAGCTGGAGGTAAAGGGTTAAAACAGTTCAGTCTACTATAGCAGCTGCAGTTACTGATGGAGTAAAAGGTTAGTTCTCTACTGTGTGTGACAGCTTAATGTCAAGATATGACATCAGGTGTGTTACATAAAATATTAATGTTCATCTCATTTTGAAAATGTTCCATCAAATTACCTGACAACAGCTAACGTTGCTAAGGTGCAGCAACTACCGTTTCAACATAAAGCATGCCTTTTGTCAGAGTGTTGAAAAGCTGTTGGCCCATCTGTTGAGTCACCGGTTTGAACTCTGAGTTGATGTGTGGGGATTGCCTCATCCTTATTCTACTGACGAACCGTTCTTGACTTGTGTTACAATTAAGCATGCAGGTAAACGCCATCTCAGGTACACATTTTGATACCTTAAAACAATGGATGAGGTTATTTTAGACCGAAAATGAAGATCTTTGTTCGTTGTCATGTTTCTAGAGCCTATCTTGCTCCATTGCCATCTGTTTGTGCAGTTTTGATTACCTGAAAGTACATGTGCAGATGCTTTGATTTATAATTCGTAGTACCTGGCCAAGAATGAATATTTAATAATTTGGGTCCTTCAAGGGACAATGGTAGACCAATGTAGACATTTTAAATTTAACTTTTAATCAATACTAGTCATTAATTTTACTACTATTTGACTATTTTGAGTGAAATGATTTTCAGTCTCCCACCCTTTCAGTTGTGGAATTTAGCTGGTTGGCCTGCGCTGCGTGTCTCATGCCCAGAGGGGACATCCTGCATAAAGGAAGTGTTTGTCTTTGGTCTGTGGACCCAGCGAGTTCTGTATTGATAAGCTCCTGTCGCTATAGATAATAAGGTGGTCAGTCATGCAGCCCAGAGATCAAGTATAGCATTGAAATTAAAGAGGAATTCCCAGCCCTATTGCATTACAAGCCGTGTGTGTGTCCCCGCTGCCCAGTCCCTTTGTCCTTGTCATGAGCAGTAAAAATAACAATGGCAAGTTTGATTTCAAAGCAGCAGGACCAAGGTGGACAGCCTTTAGAAAGGAAAGAGTCCTGCAGGGCTATCATATAACCTTGACTTGAATGGTGTCACAGAGTTGTGGAGAGGTGGGGATAAGGCCCCAACAGTTTGCAACCATCTATCAAGTAGACAAAAAGGACTTTCTGTTTGGAGAAGCAACCATTGTGATATTTGAGAATCACCTAATCAGCGTGTATTGTCTTTTTTTAGTTCTAAGAATTGATTTCACCTGATACACAAGTAGAACAAGAGGGTTTGTTTTATGCCATTGAGTGTATATCATGTAGGTTTTTCTAACTGCTCTTAATTTGTGTAACCACTTTTTTTCTGAGCTTTGAACTGCAACACTTGGGCTGCACTTTCTCACAGTTGCAGCTCTTGAGGAAAACCATAACATTTAACTGTGAAATATTACTCTTGGCTGATTACAAGACATGGATTTCATGGCTAGTGTCTTAGTCTATAAAAAGAAAATGGATAGCCAAAGCATTATGTGTTATGTTAGTCCACACAGCCAACATGGCAGCTGTGACCCATCTCTCAATGCACCATATCTGCCACTGAGGGATTTGGAAAGGAATGAGGAAAAGAAAGATTAAGCCACCCTCAAGTTATATACAATTGTGCTTTAGCGCTCTTAATAAATGGCAAATGAAAGATAATAATAGACTGTGATTAATCTGAATCGTGCATACTTGAATTATTTAGGCAGTTTTCCTTGAGAGATACAGCTGCTATCAATGGAAGAGCTTTGACATGCAATATTTTCTTGAATGAAAGCATAATTAGTTGGTTAAGTTACAAAAACCAAATCCAGTGAGAACATGCCGTGGGCCATTTGGAAGCCGTTTCAGGGTGGATGAAAGGTTTGTTTACCCATGAAATCAAACGTCACATAATATATCAGACCTATCCCAGAATGCAAGTGGCACTACTTGCCTCACTGTTTTGCCACTGAAAGCCTGGATGAGCCCCATGCTAATGATTTCTTCTGCACCCCTCCCTTCTTTGAACAGCTGCTATTGTCCAAAGACATTGCCCCAAAAATGTGGCCCCTGGACCATTTTCAGAGCAAATGAAAACGGATACACTTAATCTAATCTCTCTGGGCTTTTTTTTTCTCTCTCTCGCAACGCATTTAGTGGATTTTTCAAATACATTGGGAACACATTTGGGCTGTGGACCATCACAATCAAAACATCCATCAACTTGATTTGCCACTGGGAAAATGGAGAATCATATTAAGCTTTCTACGTTGTAGTAGGTAGAGGCCATCTGAGAGTCTGGATAAACTAGGATTGCTCTTTGTCACCAGTCTTTAAAAGCTCTCATATTAGACAGAGCTGAAGATTGATTGGGATGCAGATTACTGAAGGGATTCCTATAGTTTCTTTTGCTATTAATGCAGCCTCTTGTGCTTTATCTTTTGTTAATATCTCCTAAATCACTGGCAACAAAGACTGTGGATACACAGAAACTCACATCCTTGTAGTTCTTTTCCACTGCTGCAACTTAACAACCTTTTAACCTGGGGCTTCCCATG
The DNA here is from genome assembly GCA_038419695.1 of Scomberomorus guttatus. Taxonomy (NCBI): domain Eukaryota; kingdom Metazoa; phylum Chordata; class Actinopteri; order Scombriformes; family Scombridae; genus Scomberomorus; species Scomberomorus guttatus. The sequence continues at coordinate 30,698,263 of CM076450.1, read as the reverse complement.
ACCTAAGTTTTAAAGAAACTTGTTTTTCCAGTGTATTTTACAAACGGTGGATACACAACAATGTAAAGGCAAAATCAGGACTGACTGTCATTTTTATATGTGCTGTTTGGTAAACGATTGAACTAAGAGGTTTTGGGTTAGACAACAATGTAAGAGGTGGCGTTGATATCGTCATTGATTTTGTTTCACATCTTTGTGGACATGAGTTAAAAGTTATGTACCCGTAGAGAATCCAGGGCCATTATTTAACTGTAGTTTTTATAGTTTTGTCTCCAACTCCCTTTTTAAGCTTGCACTGATGCTTCTTTGCCTCAGTTTGTGCTGTCCTGTGCAATTTCTCACCCACTCGTGTCTTTCCATTGACTTTCTATGCAATGGTGCTGCCACTAAAAGTTCTCCTCACCTTCTGTCTGAACACACAGTCAGTAGACCTGATAATACAGGTGTAGTCTTCAGTGCAGCTTTAATGTAAACTTTATTGTAGCAGAACGTCTGTAATATGCAGTCACTTGTCAGAACTGCTTTACAGAGTGCCTCTGGCCATGTTGTGGCTTGAATATTTTCCTTTGACATAACAAGGTCACAGGCTCCCTGTTAGAGATATTTATTATAATCTGGTGCTGTGAGGTTAAAATCATCCATTGCTGTAATCAATCATTATTTATACCCTTATTATCTTTTGCATTCCTTTCATTTGCACTTTTCATGGACTCATGAACCTTGGCCTGTTTTTACTCCCGCTCGCATCCATGTATTGGAAGACACAGGGGACATGTGCCTGTTGTATGTAAAGGAGGATTTAACATCTGTGTTAAATACTACCTAAAGGTTCCTGGCTTGTCCCTGAATGAATGTACACCTGCCATGTGCAGGCGATGATTTTTAGACTCTTTAGGCTCAAAATCAACACTTTATGTAACAGGTCCTATAATAAACCTGCTGCACTCTGAAATATAAATACCTTTAAATCAATAGAAATGGATGGAAGAGCACAAAAAAACATTGTAGATAAAAAAATGTACCTTCAGTCTGTTCATTTTTGCATTCACAGGCTCACATTTTAAAGTAACAGAGGTTTTATTGTTGCAGCAAACGTAGCCATGCTACATTGCCTTTGTTCAGATTTCTTCTGTGTCCCATCTTTCTTACTTTATCCCATTGGATTTGCCTCCAAAACAGTGATTAGACTATTCCAGTTTGTTTCTGGACCCATCTTCTTTCTGGCCTCCGGTTAGGGAGGGAAGCCAAGGGTTACTCACATAGTCTGAACTTTGTGAGACTCATGTCGTCTGAGGCTACAGGTGCAGTGTGTGTGTGTGTGTGTGTGTGTGTGTGTGTGTGTGTGTGTGTGTGTGAGGTTTATGTTTTAAGCAATTTGCATCTATTTTAAATGAGAGAGTACATACCATCAAATGATCTAAAGGAGGAGAGAACATAATCCTCTGGTCTGGAGTCCTTGATGGAGTAAATTTAGATCCAAACTTTTGAAGTAATGTGAAAAGATCTGTTTTACCTCAACAGCCCATGTTGGCAATAAAGAGAAAGTCTGTGATTGAATTGAAATAGGAGTGAATGAAAATAGTCCTTGGTGCTTTCACCTCGACAGTTGTGTTGACTACTTTTCTCAACCCCGTCAAGTCTATTAATCTTTTCTCTCGTTTCAAATCAAGGAAATCTTAATTCAGCTGCCGCCAAGTATCACTGAGGAGTGACATGCAAGGTCCGTTTTCAGATATTTTTGGACCTCATATCATCATCTGTCATAAATGGTTTTCTGAGTTTTTTTTCCACATGCAAGAAAAGATTCACTGAAGTGAAGTCTGTATTCTGGATCACAGTAATTGCTCAGGTTCTTGTTGATGTGAACTTCCAGTATTTATAGAAATGTATCAAACTGGGCTTCTAACATCCTAAAGTAGTGATTCTGCAGCCCCAATCATCAGCCTGTGAAATGCTCCCTGCAGTTTCCTTTTGTTTCTCAAGGGAGACAAATTCGGCCTCTGTGTGCAAAGTCTTTTACACTTAGCTATGCAGTAACTATGGTATATTCTGAAAGTACCACCAGGGTTCACTTTATGTAATCATTTTGGCTAACAATGTAGCCCCATGAGTGCCGAAGGAATCCATTTATGGTCAAAACATTGATACCCAATCTGGGAATTCAGCTAGTCCTTATCCGCTCTTAGCAACATATGGAGCACATTCTTCAGAATCTTCTTTGTTTTATCACCACACACTGGACTGCTTTGGCTGTGTATTATTCCACCTGAGTAAATACTGCACGGCATCTCTCCTACTCAGAGCAGTGCACATGTCGTCCAGAGGCGTCCACTGCACACTTCAGCCCCTGTACCTCGTCTCTCCTTGTCTTCAGCCCAATAACAGTCTCGTCCCTCCCTTCCATCGAAGAGCAAGTCAAGGAGTTTGTGTTTTTGATTTGTGTCCTGAGACACCAGCTGCTACTGATGGACAGTGTGTCTCTCTGTTTCCTACATACAGTCCCACTGAAATGCCAAAGAAAGAGACTCATAGTTTAACTTTCAAGCTTCTAAAATCTAGACAGGCCAAATTCTCAACATATTTTCATGTCATTGTAATGTATATTAACACATGTATGAGGTTCTTGCCAGAGTGCAATGCAGATGTTTTGAGTCCATTAACAAATACAAGGGATTATATCTGAGCTACCTGATGATGATAATAAACAAAGGATACATATTTAATTTTGTTGTCTTTTTTCCACCAAGTTAACTTATTAATGTATGTCATCTAAGTACTGTACCTAATGGTAAAACACACATTTTATTAGACACTTAAGACCTCAGGGGCACCAAAATTTGGCAGAAAAGTTTCTGTATGGGTCCCTTGATAAAGTAGAAAAGTGCACAAGAACACAAAAACAAACAAGACAATGAAAACGATACAGCTGACATAGTTTGGCGTTATTTTTGTAATGTAGAAGAAGAAAGGGAAATAAAAGCCACACACATTAATTACCCAACTTTCTTACCCAAAGAGAAGTCATAAAATAATACAATAATCACTAATTAATGCATCTTATGTAAAATGGAGCAAAACCTATGTATCATGTTCAGAATTAGGGCTGCATTTCAAATATAGGTGTTGAAACTGATAAAGGTATTTGCTTTAATGAGCTTTGCTGGAAGGCAAACAAAAGTGAAATGTGCACGCCTATATTTGTTTGAAGAGCAATATGTAACCTATTTATCTTATGTCAGATAGTGAGCTCTGAAGACTGGTTTTTGATGTGTTTTGAATGCTTCAGCATGGCTTTGTGCCTTTATGGTTTTGTGGCACGGTTTTTCTTAAATGCATTGTTTTTGCATTTGCTTTTTACGGATTTTCCTTTTTGCACCTACAATTTTTCAGTTTAGGCCAAAATATGCTAAAATTGTGATGAACAACACTGAGCTTTCTGAGCTAATAATAAAGGTTGAAGCAGAGTAGGGGTTTCTGGCACACTACTTCCAAGGTGCATGGAGAAGGGAAACAAGTCTAGAGAGGTCATAACTCCTGCAAGACTTGTAGTATATAAAACACCTTTATCATCATTCAGTAGAGACATAATGTAGACGTGTAGAACTGGAATTTGAAAATCATTTCAAAAAGAAAAGTTTCACTCCACACAATTTGACAAAAAAATCTACAGAAAGCATTGTCTCAACATGAGAGTAACAGCTGAAATACATCAGGCACGAATGTGACGCGTCACGTAGGCGGGGCGGTGGTGGCAGTGGTTTTTTTTTAACCTTTTACACCAACTGTTACTTGTGGTTGCATGCCAGGCGTGTTTTCTGAGGAGATTTCAAGTAGGATACTTTGGAAAATAAAGCATTTGTCACTTAGACTATTACAAAAATAAGACCTGTTATAGGTCCATTGTCATTAAAGCTGCTGACAAAAGGGATGCCGTTGTCATTATGGACAAGTGCAGTTATGACAATGAAGTTCTCAGACAAACTGAAAATACATCCTTTTACAAAAAGCTGAAATGCAACCCAACCAAGGAATACCTTAAGGAGCTGCGAATAGGAGGATTTTCTTGATGGTGATATTTTTCCAAAGGAATCAACATTTTTGCTGAATGAGTTTCCTTTAAAAGCCTTTTTATATGTTTTATCTAAAATTCACTAAAACCTACAACAACCATCTGGTAGATGTTTCTGGAATTGGAAGTCTAACACAGAGAATAGTTTTGTAGAGTACCACATTAAGACTTTGTACCCACTTTAAGGTCCTTCATTAAAGACAGCTCTCAGTTCTTAATTTTCCTCAAAGAACTCCCACCAGTTGATCCAGATGTAGTCATGTGTACTTTAGACATTGAGTCCTTGTACACAAATATTGACCAACAGCAAGGCCTAGACACACTGGAACATTTCCTTAACACCAGACCAGTGAGAACATCCTCTACGTTTCCTAGTTAATTTGGCTTCCTTTTGTTCTTAAGAGAAACAACTTCTTTTTTAACGACATACCATACCTCCAGACCTCTGCAATGGGCACTAAAATGGCACCTAAAATGACCTCTTTTTGTTGGTCACCTGGAAGAACAAATGCTGTATGAACCACAAAAAAACCCCTTCCCTTTTATTATTTCTTGGAAGCGTAAAATTGATGATGTGTTTTTACTTTGGAAAGAATCAATCCCCGTTCTATTGGAGTTTTTACAGTTTCTTTGGTAACTTTGCAGGCCTGAGATTCACACTTAACTATGAAGAAATTAATTTTGTCCTCTCTTCATCTCTTTACACCAAACCTACAGATCAGAATACACTTCTTCATGCTGAAAGCTTTCATCCCATCCCTCTTACAGTTTTTCTCAATCGCTTACACATGATAACTGGGCCTATTAACTAAACATCCCAAACCATGACGCCATCCACCAAAAGACCCATTTCCCCAAACTATAAACAGCATTCCCCTGTTTTCACTCATGTGCTCATTTAGAAAGCACTGGCATTCAATATCATTAACTCAAGTCATCACAGCTGGAACCCAATTAACACACAATTCCCCAGGTGGAAACACTAAGAGTCAAAATTGTTCACACACCAATCAGAGCCTCAGGTTAGATAGATAAAGGGCCATGGATCCACACAAGCCTGAGGCAGAATAAATGTGATTTTTTTTTTTTTTGGTTTATATTGGTAAATACATGGAAATTATTTTACTGTATTCTACATTATTTACTGTATCAGTTGCATATTTTTACAGTGTATTTACTTTTCCACTCAATTTCAGTTTATTTTATTACAGTACATTGAGGAATTCAAATTTTTAAAAATGTTTCCATGTGTTGTGTCTTTATATTGTGTTCATGTAAAGAGGTTGTTCTTCAGGGACAACCATAAGCACCATTATTGATTGCAGTAACAGGTTTTTACAGCAGTGTTTTGAATTGATCTGGAAGTGTGTAATGGCTGTTTTGTAGTGTATTTGATGGCTTTTGTGTGATGTCTGAAGGCAAAGTTTGGTTTAGATGTAAGATTACATGGTTTTGAGGGGAGAGTTTGAAGTTTGTGAAGATGAATGTGCAGTTATGTATTTGTGTAGAGTTTTGGGAAATGGAGCATAAGTTCAAGAAATGTGTCTTATCAATCGAGGAAAAACTGTAAGAAAGGTCTACCTGTAAGTCAACTCACTAGACTGAAAAGGGTATGTGATGTTCCAGAACAATATGATAGAAGTAAAGAAGAGATGTTATCCAAATTTAGAGAAAGAAATTGCCAAGAAGATTGACTTGTATGTGCAGAAAACAAAGTGGATTCAAAGAGCAGAGAAGCTTATCTGCAAGCTAAAAAATCCTCCAACTCAAAGCCACACCTGATTTACTGTACTACATTATCCCTAAAATTAAGAACATCAGGGATATCATTTTAAAACATTGGCATATTCTTCAAAATGACCCATTCTTGCAAAAAAACTTTAAAGATCTACCTATGGTAACTTTTAAAAGAGGAAGAAACATAAGGGACAGGGTTGTTAGAGCATGTCAGCATTATGAAGTCCTGAACAGTAAGCTCACAACTAAACCTCTTAAAGGCAACTTTAAGTGTGGAGCCTGCATAAAATGCCAATATACCAAAAACCTTAAGTTTTTTAACCCCCCTACCAAGAACATTAACATTAAGGACTTTATTACCTGTAAAACAAAATGTGTCTATATGATAGTGTCCATGTGGTAGAATATATAAAGAGAGTATCACTGAACATAGGAGCTCCATAAAGAGGAATGATGTAACCAGTCCTATCAAATAGGCACATCAAGTATCACCCCTTTGTTGCACTTCTCCAGTTTATGGACCAAATATGGTGTCACCCATGTCCCTTATTGGACATTCCCGAAACACATTGGTCTAACAACAAAGTTGTAGTATATACTTCAAGTGTTGTTGGAGTTTTGACCTCTTTAGACTATTAATAAAGGTTAAAATCTTTTCATCTTGACTTTGTGTTCTGTGGCCTAGTTCTGTTGTCCTCGGCCTGGGTCCAGGTCTGGGTTTGGTTATTTTCTTTTTATGATGTTGCAATTACGTAGTATGCGTCACAACCAATAGGCTAACAGGATATCCTGGTTTGGTTATTTTCAAATGTACTTTATTAAAAAATGTCACTTTCTCTCTCTGGCAGTGCCAATCTTTTGTGTCCTTGTGTGTCATGTGTTGAAGATAGATATATAATGCCCAGTGGAAAGCTTTGCATTAGCTTGGAGAGCTAACAGTCATTAATGGATGAAATAAAGAAAACTAAAATTCAGCCACACGTGGGTACAGGCTGATTTCAGGTCTCAATTTTAGGCCAGCACAGAATGTAATTTCTGAACCGTTGTCTAATTTCTCTTCACACTGACCATTTCAGTGAGCTGTGTTGAGAACACATGGCCAGATGCTTTTACATTATGTTTACATGTTGTTCTAAACACTGTCAGAAAAGTCTTTCCTGGGAGGAATCTTCAAAGAGGAAGTTCTGCATTTTCTGGCTACAGTAACATTGGATTGGTTGGAGTAAATACCGGATAAACTTGTTCATTAGTGTGACATTGAATAAATGAAAGGAAGAAGAATACATCCACCAAAAATCCAAGGAAGAACATATTACACCAATGCTCACCTTTGATTTCCAAATCTCTCTAATGCCCAGCACAGAAAGCACTGGATCTCACATATTACTGAATAATACTGTTTATAACAGGAGCATACCACAGCACATTTTGTTTCACTCTAAATCATACACACACAAATCCAAACTAACATTTGGCCACAGTGGCCACAGTGGCTGGCCAGAACTCACCTTCTTCTTTAACTATTTTCTTTAGTTACCTACCAAAGTGGCTGGTACAGTAGATAAACCTCCAAACCACAGCCATGAGTCCCCAGTATTTAGCTAAGGGCTGGTATTTACTTCCTATCCTGCCCTCGTGGTCTTTTTCACTGTGTGCCCTTACTGTACTTCCAACTAGACTTTATTTATCAGCTACGTATTTCCAGCCACCATCTGGCTCAGCTGATATCACAGTGGTGGCCTGGTGGTAATATGGAAATCCCCTTCATTTATCTTATCTCCTATGACAAAAAAACAAAACAAAATCTTCACATCTTGTCTTAGCAGAAAACAGTCTGATATCAGCCAGCGGAGACCAGGAAGAGGGTGAAATAGATAAACATGTTTGCACTACCAGACATGTTGCATTGCTCTTATTGCGTTGGACAATGTTAGTGTTGTCTTAAACCACAAGCCCTCCTTTTTAGTTATTTCAGAGCCACAGAAAGCAGAGATCAAACAAAATCACAGTCTCTATTATTCTTTTCCTCTTGCAGGGCTGAACTGAAGTGCATTTCATGGTTTGAAAAACACAGTAAAAACACTGTGAATTCCTTGTGCTGCAGTGTGACAGCTGGCGATTGCAGGAGTCTCATGGCAAGCCTAAAGGGGGAGCTTCTCAGCAGAGCTGTAGGCCAACTAAAACAGAATCATGTTTGAACACCTATATCCACTGGGATGGGGGGGGATGGGGAGCACCGCAAGCTTTAATCAGGATCTTAAAACAGGCAAGCCTTTGATAAAGACTGCTCTGTACATTTATCTTATTCCTCTGAAGGCTGCGCTGGCTTATGTCATCCACTTTGATCCTTCTTTTTTGGAGCACGGTGTCAGGACATATCTCCTGCGCCGATAACACACTGGTCAAGTTGTGATGTAGAAAAAGGAAAAACCAAGAACTCTGACCCCATCTCCCCCCTCACCACCACATCCGAAGTGCATGAGTGTGTGTGGTATGTAGTACCTCCCACGTTTTTTCCCCCCTCTGTATGGAAACAGTGCCATTAATTTTCCGAGCGCTGTCATAAACATCACCTTCTGGTTAAAGAGGAGCTGTGACAGGGTGCTGCCCCTCAATGTGCGAGGGCAACAATATTTGACTTGGACGTGTTCCTGGTGATGAGGCCAAACCCTGCAGCAGGCCTCTTGGCAGATGTCATGCCTGAGTGCTTTGGAATAATGCTGATATGAGCTGAGCTGGACTGGACTATACCCACGACAGGCTCGGCTTTAATCTGTGCATCAGCATTCAGAGCACACCAGGCAGTGGCACAACTCAAGTTATCACACAGTTAATTTTCCATCAATAAACTGACTGACTGATTTAAAACAATGGTAATTCAACCTACACCTAGCTGCTGAAAGCTTACAGTTGCTGCTCTGAACATCCAGTGTCTGGTTAAAGAAAACCTCTCGCGTACTGGAAATGATGTTTTAGTGACAGCAGAAGCGGTTTGTTTGGAATAAACAGAAGAACTGGTGACTTAGCACGAGCAGCAGAAGCCACAGTAGCTGAAAAGCTGAAAAAAGAGCCCTATATACACAGAAAATACGACTTTATTAGTGGAAAATCAGGAAAAACACAACACAGTGCAGCCGATGTTGTTTGATAGCAAGGTCAACTTTGAAGTGCAAATACACAGCAGCAATGACCACTTTTAGTTGAAGAGGGGATCAAAATGACAAAATTGGATGAATGTTTCATCAATTCAGCTTCATATTTGGGGTCATCACCCTTAACACTGAATATGGATTTAAGATATTCTGATTGAACCCGGTTCATAGTTCTTGAAAAGAATCTGAGCCAAACAATGTAGTCGAAGACTTAAAGGAAGTGCAGCCAGGAAGACAATGGGAATATTGAGAATTCCTCTGCGTCATTAGGGAAGACCAGGATTAGCAGAGACTTCCTGTTTGCGACTAGCTCTGGGCCAGACCAGCCTGTGATGTTGGCATTAAAGAGAGACGGTAACCTTTGAAAGGATACCTTAAACTGGCCAGCCACAGGGGGCATGTTTTCTTTCCCATGACACATTGAGCTGCCACTTAGCCCGCATGGAGCAAGTTCAGCCCACCTCCTTTTCCTTCCCCCTCAGGCCCAACTGACGGATCATAAACTGATACTAAACAAAGAGCTCGCAAAGAGAAATTTACGATAATGGTTTGTAAAATAACTTTCAAATTACAAGGAGTGGAGGTGCTCTGTTTTGTGTCACGCCGCTGTGGTCACTGCAGTGCAGCCATCTTTTAAGGTCCACAGGTGTGAGCTGTTTGGTAAAGAGCAATGCGGCACTTGACCCCGTTATCACTGAACATTTGTCACCCAAATTTCACCTGTAATAGCTTATTAATGACTGATTTTCTTTTCATGTTGTTATATTATTTATTTAGCAATTTATAATTTTTCAACAATCTGAGAATTGTGCACATATGAGATAGAGAAGCATGTCACTCAACAGTTGTTCACTCGAGAATTTTAGGCAGAACAAATATTTCTTAGAAGTTTTGTTCAGAATTTTTTATTTGCATGTTTGTCTGGACAACTGCTTTGAAAGTATAGAGCCCAACTGATTTTAGAGGCCAATATCAATATATAAGCTTTTGAAGAAATCTCAGGAGTTAATGGAGACCAAAACAGAGTTAAAATGAGAGTATATATTTGACATAGATTTGCCAGGTCTGCTGGTTGTGTAAATAGACAACTGTACTGTAAGACATTTGTCTGAACTTTATAAATTGATAATATGACATGGGTGTTTGAAATGTAACTGTGAACAATGTACTTTGTGCTCCGCAAATGCCATAGTTGCTAAAAACGTATCTCCTGTCTAAAACACATTGTTTAATACATTGATGGAACTGTATAGTGACCGTATAAAGTTAAATCTTAAGAAAAGTGGAATTATGGTGCAAATCAGTTTTTAGGAACTGTAAAATAAATTGAGTGAAACTACTTTTGCACTACTGAAAATGACAAATGGCATTGCTTGAGAAAATACTGGTACGTCTTAATCATTTCTTTTTTAAATGAGTCTAAATAAATACTTTGGATGAGGCATATTTAAGCATTTTTAAAGATGCATATTGGTTATTAATGTAAGAAAGAGTTGCACAGAGAGTAAAGTTAACTTGTGAAGCAGCTGTGTTATTTCATGTTTAGTGAGTTTTTCTTTTGTATTAAACTGAGCTTCAGCAAGTGCACGTGTGTGTCATCTCAAGGTGAGGGAAAGTGTACTTTTTTGGAAACTTGATAATCAAAAAATGTGACGATTACGGTTTGAAAATACTCTTCTATTTAAATTGAGGCCTATTTTAGAACAATTTCTTTACCCTGTTTTAAAACTTCAGCTGTTAGGTATCATATTCATTGACTGTTTAGATCTACAGCTTTCACCTCGGTGTTTACCATCAAGATAAACAAGTCATCTGAATTTCTAAACACTGATTGGTTGAAGTTCTGAGAGCTTGACAATGTTGCGGAAATGTTTTCGGTGGAACTTAAGCCGGTGTTAAGAGTGAGTTCATCCAGGCATGTAACGTTTTAACCTTCGCCCAGAGTAAACACAGCTAATAAGAGCTTCTCTAAATAAACACAGAGCGTCACATAAAAAGGTGCTGAGGAATAACTACAGCAGGAGCCTAAAGGTTAGTTGTGAGCTCGTGACCAGAAGATCAGCAGTTAACGTCCTGGAAAAGGCTGAAAAAGATCTGTGTGGGGAGAGTAAATGACAAACGCCCGAGGGCACCTTTTAATTAGTACCAAGGTGCCCTTGAGCAAGGTGCTTAACTCCAGCTGCTCCAGTGGACCCCAGTGTGAGGTTGGGCTGTACTGGGCAGCTTTCAGTGGCTGATGACTTCAAGAATGAATGTAGGTTAATGGACAAGAAAATGAGCTGAATGATGTTTGATTTATGTCATAGTGTGTGATATTGTTTAGGTTTTTGGTTGTTGTAATGTAGTATGTTAAGTTAACGTTTATAGTTTTTTAATTACTTAAAAGACACAATTCTTTCCTTTTTTTGCACATAAAGATCTTTAAAAGCATAAATAGTCACACCCAAAATACTGTTATATTATTTCATTTCCCACAAGTGGGAAATGTGTTTTTGTCATGGTTAACTTCATGCAGGTTACTCAGCGGTGTATAAAACAAAATACATTCATCCTTCTTAGTAAAAAAAACAATTTGTGTTACTTCCAATAAACAGATACGAGGCCATTAGCCAGTAAATCCCCATGGTAGGCATATAATTACATGTCACTTTGACTTTTGAAATTACAAATAACACAGAAATGAAAAATCTAAAGGTTTGGGCCAAATCGAAACAAATTTTGTGCATTAAAAACACTGGATATATATACATATCAAAGTATTTGGCAAAATTATGATCAATAAGATCTTAATATTTGATTTTTTCAGTATTGCTCATCCCTAGTGTAAAGCAGAGAGTTAACTAGGAGAAAAGATATCAGTTTATGCTTTGGAAAACTTAGATATTACTGTAAAAATACCAAATCTAAATTGAAATATGTATGTTTTTCTGTATTTTCTGTACATTAGGCCTGGCTGTATCTTTGTCTCTATAGAGCACGAGTTAAAACAAACTGAGTTATTGCTTCTGATCGTTATTCACAGTCCTGTGAACAGCTCACTCATCTCGACCACCAAACAGGAGGCTGCTGCCTCATTGAGATGGTTGGCATTCTTGGTACTTTCTCTGACATGTTTGGTCTGTAACGAACAGGCTTTGAAAGCTTCTGTCAACGGCAGAAATGCCTAATAACCTAGAAAGAGTTTGTCTCAGGTCAAAAGAATTAACCTCTAGTTGTGTGCGTGGCTAAACTTGGATAAGAGTCAGACAAGGAACATGATAGTCAGGTCTTTCAAGATTTATTTTGGGTCCCTCCCACTCTTAAAAACACACTTCAGTTAATTTTGCGCGGCCTGCTTGGTATGTGTAAGATTTCCTCCTCTTCCCACCACACACCCTCATTGTTCCCCACATAAGGACACTCAGCATACTTTCAGATTAGCTGAAACTGAGGCTTTGGGGTATTGTGGTTTCACTACCAGGACACATGTTTGCCTTGTTAGCTTATTGATGTTACTTGGTGACTAAACGTGGCTATTGTAAAGGGACAGGTCACAGAAATGGCTCAGGGATATTTCATAACTTATGCATTGTTACATATGCTAAATTTTGATTCCATTACAATTTTATTTATATGTGTGAGGTAACAACAGCAAAAAGTGTAGAAATGCATCTTGTGAAGATGCAAAAAATTGAAAAAAGGTTAGTCCTCAATCCTCAACAACAAAATAGATTGTTTGTCAGTGCCTTCCAAAACAGCCCATATGACTGCTCCAAAAATGACTGATATTTTCTGATCTGCCACATCTATGGTTAAGGTTAGGTTAAATTTAGGCAACTGAAACCACTTTAGGTTAGGAAAAGATTATGATCATTGTTAAAAGAAACCGACATTGACCGTTGATTGGAGACAGGACGCAAATTACGGTCTCCTGTGTTGAAGTCACACTCTTTGTACTCCTGACCATCCACCGCAACTTTGTGGCTGAAACACACGGCAAACAGCAAGTGTTCATCCATCACAGAATTTCACGAGAATTTCAAAGACCTGTCTTTATTTTTTCTTTCAGTAAAAGCTGCTATTAGCTAGCTGAATAACACCGAATGAAAAAATTGGACAAGGTTTCTGCAGGCAGCAATGCATGACAAAGCGAGTTTTGCAAGGCAATGCTGCAAGCCATGGCCACCCAAACCGACCTTGTTATATCACTGCAAAACATCTTAGGGAGGAGGATAGATGGGCTTTGACACAGGACACCACTTTTTGCATCCCATCTCCTACTAGCAATCAATGTTGGTTTCTTTTAACCATGATGATCCTTCCCTAAGCCTTACCATAGCCTAACTCCTCTTTTAATCATGGCCAAGATTGTTCCCTAACCCTTAACCAAGTATTTTTTTTATTTTTAACGCAAACCATAATCTTAACCAAGTTTTTTTTGTTCTAAACCTAGTTATCAAGATGGTCATATGAATAATTTTTGCAGTTATTTGCAAAGGTGGCAAGAAAAAACATCCCCTGTGTATCTGCCGTGCCACTCTAATGTATAATCTGAACATCCTTAAACAATTACAGGACTTGAGAGGACTGTGTTTGCAGCTCAGTCACTCATATTGTATAGAGGTTTAAACTTTAAAGTAGTGCTCTATAGGTATATCGCTTATATTACCATATGCAGATTTCTAAACATAGTTTCTTCTATCCTGAAGCCTATCTGCATCTTCAAAGGTCTAATCATAACCTTTCGCTGCTGTGTTTATTTCTGTCTGCTTAACCTTTAATTACCGAACTGAAAATCAATCTACTGCAGGTCTTTCATTTGTTAGTGTTTGACCACTTAAATTATTATCTACATTTTGCCACCAATAAAAATTTTTTTAGCGGAAACATGGATGTAGATATATTTGGGAGGACTGAACTTTATCCACTGTCACTCTGACAGAAAGTGGTAACATAGGAATATATTAAGGTCCGCAGCAAGTTTGGTCATATTGTCACTTCATTTGCTTCTTCAAATAGTTTGTCTAAAAAGAAATAAGCCTTAATTACAAGGCATGTCTGCAAATCTTCCTATTTGAAGTTTGCAAATAGAACATTCTTTCCTGTTGCAGTATGTGAGCCGTAAAAAAAAAAAAAAAACTGACCCTGCCCCTCAAGTGTTACTTCACAGTAAATATACGTTTTGCATTGCCCTTATACTCAGCTTAATAATCCTTTGTAGGAATCTGCCTTTAACAAACACTTTCAATACTGACTCCACAAACAAAAGTAATTGAATTCAGTCCAAACATTTTCCTTCAGCTCTGCCCAGCCCGTGCCCCAGCAGTCATTTGTCTGTCTAAAGAACTGATTGTGCTATGTACACTTTCCCTTTCAAAGCCTTACACCTGTGGCTTTGTCTGCCTGGGAATGTGTCCACAAATGTAAGGCAGTGATAACGCTGCACCTGTTTTATAAGCTATTTTAACCAGGGAAAACAATAATCATGGAACAACTCATCATTATGCCCAGAGCAGGGCTATTAGAGCCGTTATGTGAGTGTTAGTTGCAGTACATAAGCACATAATTCTTTGTACAGCTGCAAATGCTCAAAAAACTGTTTCCATTTGAAGTAGGACAAGGTAGGTTTTTTATATTAATGACTATAGTGGCTTTCAACTTTCAAAACAGACAAAAATTATAGTGATCTTTTATAAAGAGGGGCAAAGAGCAAAGTTCAGACACTTAGGTCTCAATCAATCTTCCTCAGTGCATTTTTATGTAGAAATACACCTGTGTAATCATCTTAAATCACAGCTCAGGCTGCAACACTCCTTTTCCCACTAACTGAAATGCAATACATACAGCCTGTTTACTGAGTTTATTTGTAGTGTTGGATATCTACATTTCTCCACAAACCAAAAGTGATACATTAAAACTGGGTGTAATAAAAATATGTGAGAAAGCGGGAATTAACAATGTAAGATCTTTGTCTTTCTTTTCCCTACAGTCATATAAATATTACAGACTGTGCAGGTAAATATGAGTGAGCTGTGTGCAGATTGCTGACGTTCTAATGCAGCATTTAGGCTCTCAACTCATTTGTAATCAATTTGTCCTGGAGATATTTTCTCTAACTATGCAGCAGCCTAAATCAATACACAGCAAGGGATTAGAGGAGTACTTAATGCATGATATTTTCAACGCAGCCCAATTTATTCCGGGCTCAAGCCAGCTCCCCCCCGATTCCTTCCAACCTGAGTCTGACCCAGTCAATTAATTTAAGCCTGAGCACAACTCAGCCCAATTCACTGTGAGCAGAGCCTGACAAAGACACGATATTCTGGTCCGCACCAGGTCCAAAGCCCAAAGACAATATTTTAACATCAAAACTCTCTCATACACACAGACTTTGGTACACAGGGCCGGGCAATATAATCAATGAATTATTGTTTTTGCACAATGTTGAAAATGTCTAAATCATGAAAATCAAGTTATTACAATATGCACAAAGGTTTTTAGTCAGAAAGTAACATAGATGATAGCTGCTACATTAGCCTCTTTGAGTCACGACAGTCCATTAAACTGTGATTAGTTACACTACATGCGTACCGGCCGCAGGTTATGGGACTGTCGTGACCCCAGGTGGCTGGCTGTCTCTGGCTATCTCATAGTAAATCTAACGGTCGCATCCATGAGAAGGACAGGCTGAAAATAGCTCTGCACACTGATCTGTGCTCTTGGTTTATGTTTGTTGACGAGGTATCATCTCTGGTTATGAGAGCAGAAGTGCTGGGAGTCGACTGAATAGTTTCCTAAACAATGAGCTGAAAGACGCTATGAAGCTACATTGAGTGGAGGGAAAATGTAGAGTCAAGTGACAATTCTCTGTGGGTTTGTCACTACGACCACCCGCAAGTACTTATTGGAGTTATTGTTAATATAAAATATTGATTAAAGCTGCTTTAATAGTAGGAAAGTAGTAAAATGTATAGTTCAGGCCCAAAATCTGAACTGAATGTGTAAAATGCAAGCAATAATGTGTTGCAGACCTCTAAAAGGTATAGTTTTAAAATAAACCTAGCTTGACTCACTATCAATGTCATATGGACTTCAATCCACTGAGCAATGCATTTTAAAGCTTCTTTTATATTCTAAAGATGCCGAAGCATATCATTTGCACATTTGGCGTTCAGCTGACAGTCAGAGTCTTTTCCAGTGAATGAAAGGGTTTGGCTTCAATTTAATTTGATGGACATATGGGCCATTGCAGGGATCACGCCTGTGACCTTTTAGTTACAAGGTGGTTGCTGTAACCACGAGGCCACCCTGCCGCCTTTAGCACACCGGTGGTTCCTGGCTCGACTCAGTTATATTCTTAAATGTTAACAGACTTAATACAGTGGAACTCCATCATGTCACATGCAGTGAGTGGTTAGAAAAGCTGGTTCTCATTAGTTTATGGGCTGGAATCAATATTGTGTGTCTTTGTGTGTGTGTGTGTGTGTCTTTGTGTGTGTGTGTGTGTGTGTGTGTGTTTGTACTCGCACATACATATACTGTACGTGTTCTTGTTTGCATGTGTGCCAGCATGTACATGTATAGGCACATTCTGTTGTGTGTATTTGTGGTTCATGTGAGATCAACAGGCAGGGACTTCCCCTCTGTTTGGAGCTAATCCCTGGCTGCACTGCCCAGATTAATGTGCAGTGGGAGCAAGAGCTGACAATTAGAAAAGTGCTTGTTCACTTCAAACCCTCAAAGAGAAGCCTGCTATGACAGACACACCACAAATGTTAACATTTCAAATGGAGATCCTGGAGACGTAAAATTTTGAAATGTCTCGGAAGAAGATTTGTAATAATGCATGGCATACTTGCTTTGAACAGGAAGGTAATTGTTTCATGTTTGCAAATTACGTTTTGGTAGACTTGCTAAGATCAGACTAATCTCCAAACATTTTAGGAGGAAATTGTGCCCCACCCAAGTGACTTTGAAGTCTGTTTTTTGTCAAAGGATTGACAGTTTAGGCTAAAACATGAAAAGCGGCAACTAGAAGTAAGTATAGTTCAAGGAAGGAGGATGTTTGCTGGAGCAAAATCATTTACATTGGAAAATATTCCAAGAGTTAAACTTGAGCCAATTCTTACACTTAAAGTCACTTTGGGTAACACCTCAAATGCTTGAAATTTCTGAAACATAAAGTTATTTTCAGGTCAATTTTGGCATATTCATATACAAATATTGTAGATTACAAAGCACAGAGTGCATGTAATACACTATACACTACATTTGTTTTTAGATGAGGAATATGGAACATTATCAGATTGTATTGACACGTCCATGCAGGGAACTAAGTCTAAATAATCTATTTCTACATAAAGTCATTATTTATTTAGCAAACTTTGTTTCTAGCACCTTTACCTTGTACATCAAAGGAAAGGAAAAAAATCTACTTTTTGGGCTTCAGAAAAAGTGATACTGTACATCTTACATTTCAGCCTCTGAATTGACACTCTTATGTGGAACTTCAATGCAGAGATGCTAACATTAAAAGTATACTGTGGCAGCAAGCGAAAACAACAGTTTGAATAAATCAAACCTATAAAATCCATAATATGCACTACATCCACTCTTGAGCATTTGACTGAGAAGGAACCAAAGAACCTTGCACACTGTCGGCCAGTTGTACCCCCTTTATTCATAATGTGTTGGCCCTTAAACATGTACATATCAGGTAAAAGTCACATAAGACTAAATGACTAACAAATTAAACACTCTTAACAAGGTGAGAACAACTTATCAGGCATGTGTGCGATTTTTCTTTGACAAGAGCTTTAGTACCTATGCACCTGTTAATAAGATTTTATGGTGTGGAGGGACTTAATTAAAATGATCACACTGTATAATATGTGGTGAAGCTCAAACATCAGAAGCATTGTGTTTCAACGATATTCATCTTGTCTGTGTCGCCAGACTTTTAACTTAAGTTGACCAAACTAACTGTAAGAGCAGCCTATGTAGGTGTTTTGCTTTTTCCCTGTTTCAGTTCATGTTGCTGTTGACTCCCTTTCTCAGCCTGGAGAGAGTGAACAGTCACGTGGATCTATTTTGTTTCAAATAATTGATGTTTTTCTACAAAATTTTAGCCTCACACATGATTCTGAATTAATGCTTGGTGTTTGGATTGCGGTAAACAGTATCACGATGGACCTTTCTAAGCATTTACTATGTGGCTTCCTGTATCAGAGGATGCAAGATGTTGAGGAAATGACTTTGAGATTCAGTAATTTTTACAGCTTTATGTGGTTGGTCATGGTTTTGAGTAATGTGGCCTTTCGACATCTTGTACCAGCAGCTTTCGTATGAAAGGGCACAAAGTCTAGCGGGGATACAATTCACTACATTTTGTTTTTCATAGAGCCACATGATGAGACTTGGAAATATCTTTTTTATTTGTTTCACATATATATCATGTTTACACTACCCAATCAGCTCACAAAAACTAAAAATCTCGTGGTTACAAAAAACAAATTTCTAAAAATCCAAAATTTCTCCTTTCAGCTGTCAGCAGGCAACAGGAACAGTCTGGTAGCTAAATAGTTTAAATATTTTAAAGAATAATCAGTCAGTGGTGTGTACTGTATGATGCACTTCTACAACCCAACTCATGTACTTTTACTCAGTACATACAGCAGAGAGAGGCAGTCCTTCTTCAAGTAAACATCCACACCACTGTTGGATCCCGACACAGACATGTAGTCAGTAAAAAACGTGGGAAATAAAGACACTAAACCTCTTGGTCTCACTTCATCTGACAAAAGCACAACCAAACTTTGTCCAAGACAAAGAAGGAAGGAAAATAATTATGTCTCAGGGGCTTTCTGGCGAGTGTGTTTTCACAGAGGTAATTCAGAGGACAACTCCCTCTCAACATCCTTGTTTTTTTATTCTCTGCTGCTTTCGGAAATCCACACCTGAGCTAAAGTGAAGATTTACGCTAGGTCTGGCTTCCGAGTACACCAAAGTCACCTGGATTTCATACAAATATTGTATATTTCTCATAAAAACAGCCAACTTTTGTTGACACCTCCTCTTGAAAACGTTGGAGGTTACAAACTTTAATAGGACATTACCTCCTGTTCCGAGGGAGTCAGACCAAGTGGCAAAGCCGGCAAGGCATCTGCGTGGTTTCAGTGCAACAGATCAAAGAGATACGCATGTTTGTTTTGCATCAGTGAGGTCTTTGCTTTTAATTTGTGAAGCTTGAGTGGATTTGCGTCAGAAAGTAAAGGACCAGGAAAGGTTCTTGAACAGGTGCTACACCTGCACAGTTCTTGGAAATGTTATTACGGTGTATTTGAAACTGTCAGTTAATGGATCACTAAAGCAATTAAAATCTTAACCTGCTGAACAGTGCAGGTGGTGAGATGCTCTTTGATAGGGTGAATTTAGGTTTCACTTTCTCAGCTTTTCTCAGAGCATATAGCATTAGCCACTTATTAACTTCAACTCAAATTTTGTCTTTCTATTGGAATGATTCTGCTAACATTGTTGTAGTCTGGACTGAAATGCTTGACGACATTAAAGTAGGCAGCAGATGTGTTTTAAACAAAGTCCATTGAAAGAATTGTCATTTCTGCACTTCCTTCACAGGAGCATTACACATAATATGTAAATTATATTATCTCTCTGATGTTACAGAGTTGCTCCAGTCAAATTCATCTAACATAATGGAAAATTTTAAATGTATTTTCAGGTTTACATCAGTACGGTCAAATGTAAAGCTGTGTCTTCTCCACTTTCACTACTTACACTACTCTGCAGCCTTGAATAATATTGAATTATATGAGTGTGTGTTTTGAGTGTGTTTTTTTTTTGTACACAAAAAAGTAGAAATGTCCTATTTTTGGACTTGTTGTCTTTTGCTATCTATTGAGCCTGTACCATCACCTTGTATCCAGAGTCCATAATGTGTGACTCAGATTAGACTTCCTCCATATGGCAAGCATTGAATCCTGAAGCAGTATATCCTCGGTTCCCAGTCATCCTTATGGAAGGTGCTGGTTAGTCTTTAAATTGAAGTAAGTGTTGCAGTGAAAGATTGGTATGTGTTTACTACTGCCCAATCATCGTCATGTGGTTACTGAAGCCATCACGAGCGCTCAAAGTAGTAACTTTGTGAGCTGTATCTGTTGAGCTGCCATCGCAGCTGAACAATCTAACATGTATTTGCCTCCACTCAAAAATCTGTTAAAACATCCGTCTCCAATAACAGGAAGGGAGTGCACTCAAAAATAAAGTTGTTTGTGGCAGCCTTGTTCGTGCCCACTTTAGAACTAAGGGCACTGTGTAATTGTTGCATAGCTGTACTGTGGGTAAGTCTGTACAATAATTTGAACCACATTATAATGATTTGTCTCCAAGGTGACAATGACAAGTATTCAGACCCACCAAGATGAATTTGTTTCTGTTTCCAGTTGAACGATTTGCAGGATGTTTGTAACGTGCAGTTAACCATCAGACCTTGCGTGTCTTCGTTGTATTAGGGCAGTGGAACAGATGCAGCCATTGAAGCTCCATACTGGATATATACTGTAGCTGTGACCCAGGTCCATACTACGTTATAATTTTAAGCAGATTTGAGTATGTAGTCTACACACTGAAAAAGTGATTTAAAAAGGAGAATATTCAGATCGAGTTCATTTTTGAACTCCTTCAACATACAGGACGTTTCTATACTACTAATTTGCTCCTCCAGATATGTAGGAAGTGTGACACATCACAGAAGTTATAGGAAGGCGGTTGGAGGGAAAGGTTGGGCACACAAAGAACTTGACACTGAAGACTGGGGACCACATCCTGTGTTCCACGTTGGGGCTACTTGGTTAAGGTTAGTGAGAGATTGTGGTTTTGGTAAAATGTTTAAAAAGCTTCTACCAATGCAAGATGCAGTAGATGTGGGACAAGTGCACAAAGAACTCCTACAACAGATATCATCACAGTCCATGTGTAAAATGTAATCCTCAGGTCAACCATGTTTAAAATTCTAAAGCTGGTCTGCGGTTATTCCATTTATAAAAAAAAAACAAGAACTGTGTCGGGAATTATTATTCCAGACAACCCAGTAAAGCGATGATTGACAGTTTTAACACTATTTTGTTAATTTTGTAGCATATCAGTTTCAGTAAAAACAACCTTGTTCTTCCTCAGTGTTGAATCAGTTGTCACAGATGATATGGCGTCTACCACAGATGGTAACATTGTTTGCATGCCCCCTTTTCACACAGATGTATGAGAAATAAAATCCTTAACACAACTAGCGTTACCTGAAGGCCTTGCCTTTGTTCCCCCAAGAAAACACAGCAGCTTATATTCCGAGCAGCTCCCCACCGAAAAGACAAGAAAACCTCGGGCGTTCATGGACAAGTTCTCAGGGACTCTTTACAGATCACACAAGCTGTTACCAGTGTCATGCACCTGCACAAGCAGATGTCTGAGTGGAAGCAGTTTATGTTTTGTGTTCATCGTTTTGTACCTTGAAAGGCAAATGCTGCAGTCAGGAAAATACACTTTTCATATGGTTATCATACAGCTACACTTGTGCAGTTATACTTAAGAGAAGAGGAGAAGAGAACATTTAGAATAAAGATAAACAACATGGATTGAGACTTAATGTCATATCGGGTTCACAGCATTGTAAGGCTCATTGGGCATACTTGATCTTAAGAGTTTACCTGTATTTGCTAACAGTGAATATGGTGAAGGAGTTACAATAGAGGTGGTGATGTTGGAGTATGACTTTCTCGACACTGTTGTTGTTCACCTTTCTCTGGATATGTTTGCTGTTTTTCTTTGATTTTCTTTGATCTTCATATGTCATTTCCTTTTTCGTGAAAATTTCCTGGTAAAGACCACGGCCATGGTTCACAGACTGGTTTCCATATTTTAATTGTTTATGATTGGAGTGACTGGGTCAGTCAAGTCAGCTCAGAACAAAATACATATTTTTATTTATGTGTTTGTTTGTTTTCCTTATTTATATTCTGAACCACGGTTGTCATTGTGCCTCTGCTGTAACATAATGAAATGCCATCACTTACTTTCTGTGCCACTTATAATGGTGCAAATCTGTAGGTGACACCAACAATCTCATTCTTTTAGGTGAAGGCAATACTGTCGAACATTGTAGAAACAGCTTAGTGTAGCTTTAAAGTGTATATATAGTGCAGAAAAGTGAATTCTGGATATAAGTGACACTAAAGTGCTGCAGCTCGCTCAGCAGAGACTCATGTACCAACTTTCATTAGGTTATTTCTAGAAAACATATCTGGGTTCTTATAAAACAACATTATTGCTGTTATTATGCATCTACAGTAGTATTGGGTCTCACCTTTAATAACTAGAGCATATCAGGTCTGAGTCGTAAGTGTTGTGTTAGTGGTGGTATACCACAATGTTTGCACCCTTCAGGCTTTTGTACAGGTGATAAAAGTCTTGTTTTAATAAGGGAGAGTTTCAGAATGATAATGTTTTCCTGGGTTAGCCAAAAGTACAGAAAAGACTTAAGTTTGCAAAATGGCTTTTGGTTTATGCAATACTGAAGAACTTTCGGGAAAGTCTGCCCATAAAAAGACATGTTATGTTGGAGTCAGGGCCTCAATTGACCTGAAAAAAAGATGACGTGGAAAAAAATGTTATCAAACTCATTATTACAAGATGGTTCATGGAATCTAAAGATTTCTTTTTAATATTGGCAGCCAAAGTTTGTGAAAACAGTGAATTCTTCCAGTATTAGAGGATCAACGTGCCAACTTGAAGGAAGTTCTCTTCACGCAGTATTGACTGTAAAGGCTAAACAGACAAATGGGATATTTAACATCCAGTAAGCCATGGTGCTGTAGTTGAGGATGATAGAAAAGTCAGCCTAAACTAATGTTATTCTTCATGTCTTATTGTAGGTTTGTGTCCTCTAGTTGGACTGTAAAGACATCAAACCCATTACACTATGCAGCCAATGTGTGAGCAAATTGTAGCCCTGCTTTGTGTTGCATGCTTGTGTAGCTGCACACTGGTTATATTATAAGTAATTATTTAAGTAAAAAAGACATTTTGGTTTGTTTTTTACCCCGAAGTAGTAACTATTGCTTTGGAGAAAGTAAAGATTTTGCACTCTAAATGTTGAAGCAGAACCTACATGCACCACTAATGTGACACACATGCAGAACAAAGGTTGCATTGAGGCAACACGTATGCTGTCAATCACGCTATATAACACATATACCTGTCAAATGCTATTTTGATATAGGAATGCTCAGAATAGTTCTTTACATCTTCATCTTGCAGTATCATCTTTTAACACACAAGTAAATTTGGTGATATTTTCCAAAAAGCCCATACATGTGGACAGTTACTGCAATGTGCAAGTCAAACTAAATTTAGCCCTCAGACAGACTTGAATAAAATAAAACATTTGGTCCCTAAACAAGACAGGAAATGCAACAGAATGGATTAAAGTGCCCACAAAGTTAATGTCACCATAATCCCTGTTTTTCATTTCTTTGGATGAGCTTTCGCAAACTCAACAGTGGACAAGCTACTTCATTGCACTGCTTCACATGTATTTTGGGCTAAACTTGTATTCTTCTTCCCACTGGTAATTTAAAAGCCAGTGGAATGTGGAAAATGATTGTAGGAGTGGAGGGGAGGGAAAAGATATGCCTTGCTTGGTCACTTTAGTGTCTGAAATCCGTAGCTGAGATGGCGTTTGACTGATTTGTGTTTTGACCACATGTGCCAGACCCGCCTGCTATTCTCAACCTGTAATTCCTCCCTGAATTCAGGCATGCGACTAATTTACTGTAGGGGCAGAGTTTTTTTTCTCCTTCCAGGGAGCAGAAACTTTACCCCTTTTCTGTTACAGGGCTCTGCACCAAGCGCTCTAAGTGATGACACCTGTCAGGCTGACAGCTTATTCTTAATATGTGGAAGACCTTTATCAGCTGCAGTTGTGGGGACCAGGAAAATGTCTGCCACCTGCCAAAGATTTCAAACCTTTAAAGCTTTCAAAAGGTTGCATACTTCAGAGTGACTCCATCAGTTTACTGTTCACTTTATCTTTTTTTCTGTTTATTTAGCATTACATTCCCAGTTGGTCAGTTAGTGGTTGTGGCAGTTGAAGCAAGCGGGTGTAGAAGTGTCTTTTTTTCCCAAATTAACTCCTTACAGTTGTGTTGAACTGCACAGCAGATGGTCTACTGATGCAAATCTTGTAAAAGAACCCTGCTGGTTCTGTCATCAAGGGCCTGCATTTTTTGCACATGGACTTTTCCTTCTGCTCTTCTATCTTGTATGTTTGAGTTTGGGGTAATACTTGACTTTAGTTGACAGAAAAAATAGAATTAGATAGTATGTAAATGACTATTTGACTTATGTTCAGACTCCTTGCGACTAAAATCAACATTAAAACTGGTTGTACAAAGATTAGGTTGCTGTTAAGCTACTTGAAGTGTTGGTTTTAGGAAACCAGTCCAGGTCATGTTTTCATGTTCCCATCACTGTTTTATGCTCCAGCAGGAAGCTGCTTTGGCATTACTACAGTAACAGCATGGTGTGACTCTTTTACTCTTTCCCAGTGAGCTCTACACTTAAATAGGCACGTCCAACATGTCTTCCAAAGACAACCATAGGATCTGGATAACTTCCAGATCAGAAACCATGCTGCTGCTTTTTCTGTCACACTACAATGTTTTCATGCAGCCATGTGTACTCTACAGTATGTTGGCCAGTTGTTGCAATGCACCATTTGTGAAAACAATGAAAATTCTCCAAACAAAGCACAATTTTTCCAGCCGACGTGAACTGATGCAGTCGGAGAAAAACAGCAAAGCTGCATCGTAGGCCAAACTAAGGAGGTTTTAATAGAATTTCTAAAACACCAATTGCGAAAAGCAGTATAGCATTTTCTGATTCCGAGTGCCCTGTAATTTGAAGTGTGTGGGTTCAAGCCACTTATTTTGTGGTGATGGCTTTACTGGCGAGTTCTCCAAAAAGACAGAGGCCAACGCAGCCGAGGGTTGAGCTAGCTGCCTTGCCTTCCTTACTGATTGACCGAGCCGCTTCCCCTTTGGTATCTGGCCACAGTTGTTCTGCCCTCATGGCTAACCTCACTGGGCGTAGCTGTCTACCATTGGGTGTTTAGAAAGCCCAATAGGAGGACACCTGCTTCTGGATTTATTTATTCCGTCTCTTGCACAAACATCCATGTAGTCTGTTTATGGATGCAGATGGAGAGCACATGGGGTAAACAGATGCGCAAATCTCCCTTTTGCTAAACTGACGTCTAAACAACAACCAAACACAACATATTCTAACATCCTTATTTGCCATGCATCACTCACAAATTTAGAAATTTTGCCAAACATACTGCACAGTATATGTTGCATTATTATCTAATCAGGCCTTAAGGTCAAACATCCTGCAAGCACTACTTGGCATTCTTTCCTTTGCATACTGTACTTTAATTTCCCAGAATTTTCCAAATTGGGGAAATTCTTGTGGTCTTGAAGGACATAAAAAGACAACAACAGAAAACGTCTTGCGTAGTATACTCGCTAACACGGCCTTCATTTTATATGGACAAAACCGCACACACTCATATACACACTGTTATAACCGAGGAGGAAGGCAAGTAACATAAAGCTGATTGAAATTTGGTTGAAATTTGTAGCAGATCATTAACAAACTTAAATGGAATAAATTAAAATATTGGAGAAGGAATGAACAGAGGTGGGCTACATAGAAAAATAAAGCCAAAAAATAAATATAACAAAAGGAAAATTTCTATAATTAATTACATTGCATAGAATTAAAATTATTTCTCTGCACAACCTTTAATCTCTTCAATGCCTTTGTGCAGGACAGAATACATTAAACCACAGTGTAGAGCAAGAAGTCCTTTTCAACAGTTAACTGTCAAGTGCATTTTTGTATCTGGTGCCAAGACATCTGTCTAGTGACACACCCTGTAATTATAAACGAAAGGAAAAAAATGTCTTTTGATTATTTCCATCCTTATTGCATGCACACACATTTAGGCCTGTAATAACAATTACAACAAGAAATGACGCTGTAGAAAAATTTTTTTTTTCTTTCCCTCTACATCGTGGTGAGGTATCTCAGTGACATGATGGCACAGTGGAATCCTAGACTGTGACAGAAATGACAAGGTTTAAAATACTATACTGTGTTTGCATTATGAACACTCAAATATTTGAAGTCATAGTGGCCACTGAATCTGTGGGGCAAAGCTGAAATGTGTTCATCTCTTTCCAGGGCGGAAACAATCAAAGCCCCAGTCTTTTATTTATTTTTGTAGATATAGACCTGTTTTAAAATTAAACTTGGATTTAGACTTTTAGTGGATGGAAAAGCAGCAGATTTGCCAGGAGAGGCTGCAGGAAAGTCTGGGAAGGGTGGCTGCAGTCTATCAGCGGCCCATGTGGAGGTTTGTGATGAGAGGGTATGTTAAAGGGTGCTCAAACAGATTATGGTGAGTCACAGCACTGTACAAACAACTCACAGCCCTGCTCTTGTATCTAAAAGGCACACTACAACACATTTCACAAAGAGCGAGTGCATACTATAGGTGTGTCTGTGTGTGGTATCTACGTATAGTCCATCACTCCTGGTCTCCCTTAGATTCAGCTGCTGTTTCTTACTCGTTCAAAGAAATTGTTGCAGAAATTCATCTCAGAAGCTGTTTATAGATAACATAATGGTAATGTCTGTTTTGGGCCCCAGTTAATATTAAATACCACAATGTATTCATTGATGTGAAAATCCTGTAAATCCAATATGGCCATTAGGCAGTACTTCCTCGAGTCACTGCTGGTTAGTAGCTAATTAAGTCTGGCACCAAACATACAAACAACAGCAAATCATTGTTTTTCACTTTTTTGTTCAGATAAAGCAAACAAGATTTAACATGTTAATTTGTGAGATTTAGAGGTGCTATTAAGCAGATGTTATTACATTTGGACAGAGCCAGGCGAGCTGTTTACCTCTGTTTCCAGTCTTTGTGCTAAGCTAAGCTAAGCAGCTGCTGGCCGTAGCTTCATATTTAATTATCAGATATGAGAGTAGAGACAGAGAGCAGAGCATATTTCTCAAAATGTGGAAATATTCCTTTTAAAATTCTCACTTTCTGTAATATATATACACTTGGAAACTATGACGCAGTTAAGGTTAGTGAAAGATTGTGTTTAAGGCAAATAAACTATGTTAAGGTATGGGTAGGGTTGGGCAACTAAAACAGTTGGAAATGTTAATTACATGTCTGTGACGGGATGTGAACACTAGTCTCCAGCATGAAAATCTGACATGCTATTATTTTTGTATATGAAAAAATGTTTCCAGGTCTGCATTGTTAACATTGCGTTATTTAAATTGGCTATCAGGTGGAGGTGTTTGACCAGGAGATATATATTTAGTCACACTAGTCCAACCATATTTAACTCATATTAACAATATCGCAGTGCATTTGTCCACCTTTTGGCCCTACAGAAGTTTCATTAAGTTTCTTTTTGAAAATAACCCTCAGACCGCCATTTTTCTCAACACTTACACTGTTTTTCCATCTTGTGAATTTTATTGTTTTGGTGACTTGAGTGCACAATAATTTTTTACAACTTTGATTAAAATGTGTTTTATTAATTATTACACCATACACATAAATTATGTTTCCTGCACTCTGAGTACTGTTTGAATAGTTGTTAAAATAAGTGAAATCCTTTAATTTAACAGCCAGATTTTTAAATACTGTAAATACTCCTCTCACATTGTAGATGCTTTGTTCTGTTGCTTTGAGTGCGGATGACAACCTGCTCTTGAAACTTGGAGTAATAACTCTTTCATTACTCACAAGTCTACGGGCTGTACGTCAACAATAATCAATGACTTTAACTGAATCAATAGATATATATCTCTGAAACAATGAGAAAACAATGGGCAGGATTTCAGCTTTGGTTTCTCATGCTTTGTGATCTGATCGCTGTGAACATGTTAAGTTCTCAGCATGATATTCACATTAAAATATCAAGAGAGCAAAGTCAGAGCATTTACTGGCTAATGTAGGTTAGTGACTGCGATGAAAAGGTTCAGTGCCTCCAAACTCTTGAGTAAGTGACCTCTGGATCACATATCCTGCAGGATGTGTAATTCGGGTAGATCCCCATGGTTGCAACACACCTCGGCACGTATGTTTCCTACCGTCGCATCTATTACACAAGCTGGCTGTGTGAACTCACTTCCAAGTCAAATAAGCAATGACCCCTACTCATCCTACTCCTGAACCCCTCCCAACCGCCTGAAACACACACACACACACACACACACACACACACACATACACACACTCACACTCCTCAAGGAATATCCAGAAAGGGGACAAGGTTAAAGCCTGCCAGAAAAAGGGCTCCCACCTAAAAACATTCCTGTAGTACAGGGCATGTTTTCCTTACCCCAACAAATTTACACAGTTGTTAGTGATGGCCCGGGATTCCTCCTAAAGCGTAGCCCACCAATAATAAACAGTATGGCAGCTGACACCGCAAGACACCTGCACAGCTCCCTGACACTGCAGGATTGTTCCCAGGGACTGGGGGGGGCTGATGTGGGCTGAGGTGGGCTGGAGAATGGGGGCAGAGTGGGGTATGGGGGCTGGTGGACAAGTTGGTGGTGTGTGTGTGTGTGCGTGTGTGTGTGTGTGTCTGTGTATGGGGGGTAGTTTAACTGAAAGCAATTAGTGTTGTCTCACTGACACGGTAGTTTCATGTGCGACAATGGAAAATCCTGCTGTCAAACCAGCTTTGTGTGTAAATAAAGTGCTGAAACGATTCATTTTCATTGGATTAATTGTTAAAATCATTTATCCATCACTGGCTGGTGCCACTTTTTCAAATGTGAGGATTATATGATCATATGTTATTGTCATTTGAGACCTTTGGGGTTTTTGTTCGGGAAAAACCAGTAATTTTAAGATTAAGGCTCTGGGAACTGGTGATAAGCACTTTTCTCTCTTTTTTTCATATTTTATAAACATTACCAATGCATTAATAGAAAAAATATGAAACGATAATCAGTACTGAAAGTAATAATTAGTTGCAGCACATCTTTTAGCCAACTTTAAAATTGTGGCTAAGGCAGAGTATTATTTAAAATCTTTTGATACTGTGGCTAGAAAATGACACCTGAGTTTTGGTACAGATACTAAAACAATTCTTTTTTCAATATCTAACTCTGATAAATGTATTGTAATGTTCTTCTACACACCCTTTTTTAAACAAAAGACACCAAAATTAAATTTTAATCAGGAACTGTTGGATCAAATAATAAGTAAGCAGGACGCTCTGTCCCAGCTTTGATACGTGTCATCTTCTATATTCTGTGATAAACATGTGACACATTTCACTTAGTCCCCAAAAAGTTCTGAGGTTACAGCTCAAGTGGCTTGTTAGCTTTAGTTCGCTCTCTTTAGCTGTTTCCCTTTCTTTCTGTCATCCATGCCACACAAACACCTACAGTCACACACACACACACACACACACATTCAGACATAGATTCCTTATGCCACAGGATGTCAGGTGGTCCAGCCATTGTGTCCCCACCTGTAGGACATTGTCAAAGCACAAAGGAGGGGCACATGCAGTACGTGTCAGCCTGCTGTCAGCTTCTGTTTGACTTGAATTTGTAAATCCCTCTCTTTTAGCCGTGGGGCTTTGAAAGATTAGCCAAAGGTTTGTGGAGTAATTCACATCTGTGTAGGTTTTCCTTATTGTCAAGAGGCAGGGGATCCTTCCACAGTTTTCACAGACCTCAGTAATTACAATTGTCAACACTGTTCAAGTTTCACTGTTTGTTTCTAAGTACATAAACATGTTCATAGTGGATTTTTTGAGGGCAGTGGGTACCCTGCCCTCAAAAAATGCTTTGTTGCTTTGAAATGCTTTGCTGTGTTTATTAACTGCATGGATCATGGATTTAAAGGAATAATAATAATCTTTATTGTCCCCATGTGCAATGAAAAAATGTGGAAATTCCCAGTCTACTGTTCTTTACTGGTTTATGTAACCTTCATCTTAAGGTCACTGGTGTTTTCCTTTTAGCCAGCTAAAATTTCAACTGTGTGCACATCAAAAAAGTTTCAAAGAGGATCAAACTGAATATTGAGTATCACAGAGAGCCAGGATCTCTACCTGGGACCTGTGCAGTGCTCAGCTTCTCAGGCACTAACCAGACTGATGTTTGCCATAAAGCGGGGCCTCTCGCTGCCCTGTGAGGTCACAGCACCTGTTCTTGGTAATTGCTGGCAGGTGACGTAAGGCCTCCACTTGTTTTCCATAGTGTAAGGTGGAGGTCCCCCTGCTCCCTCCAGCTGAGGCTCTCATGTCGGTTGTTTGCAGCAAATAACCAAGTCTGACTCGATCATTGTGCCTGCCCAATTCGCTGTGAGTAAAATGAACTTTGGCTTACCTTTCAAAGGCAAGTTAGTAAAACAAAGAGTAATCATGTATTTTTCCACAGGCCGTTATTTCCACAGCGCTATTTTGTGTGCGTTAAACATGAATGAGGCTTATCATTTTCATTTTCACAAAAAAATACAAGGATTGTTTTTAAAGGACCAGAGATTTTTCACCCTGATTTTATGTCCTTACACATACGCCAAAAGTTGTTTCCTGACAAGAAAATTCCTCCAAAAACCTGAAAGGAAAAATTGAGAGAAAACATGATGATGGGATAGTTAACACATAATTCTGCTTTATTACAACTTACTTTGGTCTTACTTTTTGTAAGGTTGGTGGTCATTTGCTTATCATTTAGGATAACACTGTACTAGTGTTGGCAATATAATTATTTACCATGACATGATATAAATTTCTCCACAATCAGTGATTTTTGCCTCACCATTTATACTGTGGCAGCTCTGCCTTTTATAGAGCCGGGTGTGATAGACCGTTGTGTGCAATGCTGCAAATTACTGAGCAGAACTTAACTTCAATCACGGCTCACAGGCCGATATTGTTTACATACTGTATTTGCTGTATTTTTGCACGCACGTTTTTCCTCTGCAAAGAGAGATTATTACCAACATTTCAGGTGAGCCCACTTTCAGTTTTACTTCTAGACAAAAGCATTTTAGATAAACTGGCTAAACTGTTGTCTTATCACTCTGTAATCTGACCACCCATGTTTCTTGCAGTTGTTTTAGCAATGTCGCTGTGTTCCCACATCTCATTACGTATGCGAGTTCAGTCTTATCATAACAGAGATGATTGCCACAGCTATGAAAATAAAACCTAAGTTGTAATAAACAGATGTTATCTTTAACGTGTTTCATACACTGCAGAAGATCTTTTGTAAGCCAACTTTAGCACATTTTTGTATTATTTATTTTATTTGTTCTAATTTTGACCAGATTTTTTACTATTCAAAATAAATACTGTTAAATAACCCAACTTCTTTGAATGATGCAAACCATAAACATTGAGCCCTAAACATTTAATACACTGACTTTTAACTTGTTTGTGTTCTCACTTTTGTTTTTGTAGTTCACAGCTGCTACAAATTGCTGTAAGTATCTTAATTTTCACCAAATGTGGGGTTAGATAATCGGGTTGGTAGCAGAGAACCAGAAGTTTTGATGCTGTATTTTATGTAGAGAATCAGGCAGCCAATCACGAGCCTGCTTTATATGAAGCCATTATTTATCTTGATTATAACTGACTCACAGTTGAAGGCAAAACAACATTTAAAAACAGACAAGGACCAAAGACTGCACTGAACTAATACATGTTTTTTTGGCCACTACCCAAATGTTACTTACCTCCCTTTGCTTCTACCGGGTCCACCTGATGATGTCTTTTCAAGGCTGGCTACAGGAGGACAGAAGCCAGTAGATAGGGTATCTGGCCCAGGCCCCCAGCCAGCTGTGAACCTGATAGCATCTGTTTTAAATGTTTGAAAGACAGAGAGAAAGGAGCCCTCTTTTCTTCTGAGCTCTGGAGCACTAGTTATCTCACGCCTTTTTAGTAAAGGGATCCACAGATGGCCCGTGTCCTGACAGTTATACAAATGTGATATCACTAGCTGAGGTATTCTGCTTGGATCCTCGTACTGCGTTACTGTAGGCCAACAAGTGGGACTCATTGATGCTCAGAGTAAACAAGACAAGCCGGACACAAAAAGAGTCCTCCTTTCTCGAGAGGAGGCAGAAAAGAAAGAAAGAAAAGCTGCTTTTTATCTATGTGAAGGCAGACAAAACAACCTTTTCACACCTGAGTGTGTCCTCTGTTTGGAGTTCTTCCCGTCCATTGTCATCGTGTGTTATCTAAACCATCAAATCGACATGAAAAGATCATTTCATGTTCTGTTGTCACCCGAGGGGATTTGGACAACTTGCCTATCATTTGCTTTGTCTGAATCCAGTGACAAAACCATTTGTCATCCTTTTTTTTCTCCAGGGTTTGTCTGGTTTGAGCTCACTTCAAACACCATGTCTCTGATGAGCAACTGGGAAACAGTTTTTACTATAGATATGTGTTTTATTTTCACTGAAGAATCTTACTCATCATGCTCTATTCAGAAATCACAGAGCCAAAATGTTGTCCTCATATCCAGTAGTTATTTTTCAACTCTTTCTGAAATGGTCAGAAAGGGTCTTGCAGATTATTTTGAGCTATTGCGTTCATATAAGCTAAACAGGAATCCACTTCTGTATTTTGCCAATAAAATTTTTATTTTTTTTTGTAGCATACAGAAAGCACATGTCCCAAGTGCTAATAATGCATCACAGGATCCTAAACGAGACGCAACCCAGGACCAAAGTCACCATTACAACATTGAAGGGGAGAAGTGTGTTTTTTATGAGGTGTAAACTGTGAAGTACAGGAAAACATGTATTTCTGCTCTTTTTTCTGCTCTTTTTGACCGTGGCTGCTTGTTAATTGTTGGAGCAACATGCTGCTGTCAGTGTTCTAATTATCCTCAGGTCTGACTGTCAATAGGTCTCATTTGGATTGAGTCTCTCTTAAATTAATATATGCCTATCGAGTTCAAGGATGTTTTCTATAGGTCCATTTCGGATCTGGTCCAAAGACCTAAACATGAAGCCACTGGCTGTCATATGGCCATTTTAGGTTCATTTTAAAATAAGGAAAATATTCTGCTATACTCAGATGTTGATTTGTCTGTCAAACTGGTAATTATTCATTTGCATTTGACTTGTGATAAATGGTGTTTAGTAAAACAAACAAATGAATGTTACACGTAATAAACTGACACATTTTGAAAAATGAAATAAACATTTCTAATTTTTCTGACTGACTTTAGTCAAGTCAATTCATCCATTATCTATATTTCCTGTAAAGGGTTGGAGCTGATGTCTGCTGACATTGTGCAGGAGGCGGGGTGCACCCTGGGCAGGTCGCCAGTCTATCACGGAGCTGACACATAGAGACAGACAACCATTCACAGTCACATTCACACCTACAGGCAATTCAGAGTCTAACCTAACCTGCATGTCTTTGAACTGTGGGAGGAAAAGGGAGCACTTGGAGAAAACCCATGCAGGCACAGGGAGAACATGCAAACTCAACACAGAAAGGGCCCCAGCCAGCAGGTTCAAACTTAGAACTTTCCTACTGTCAGGACACAGCGCTAACCACTGCACCACCCAGAACAGAGGTGTCGTGTATACTGAGTAGACAAAAGTAGCAGCAGTAGGATTACAATTTGGAAAAACAAAATGACAATATCGTGCCTGATTGTGTCCACACTAAAGGTGTGAGCGTTACAACAAACTGCTAAAGACAGAAATGTAATAGAGTTTAGGGAATTTGTGTAATTTGAAATCACTATGAGATCATCAGTGTGGTTTTCTCAGGTTCTTGAAAATCAAGTTTCATTTAGGCTACACTCTAAAATTAGATGCATCTGTCGCCCTACTGTAAATCTTATGAATATAGAAGGTTGTTAGTTTTTTATCACTTTTATAAAGACCTTCTTAGCCCCCTTTTCGTCTTTTTATTTATTCATTTATTTTTTACTAAAAAGTCCTCAACTATTCACCCAGCCTTACAGTACAAAGTTTTAACTCAGGACTCCACATTTCATGTCATTTCAAGCAACATTCCCACCACGACCGTAGGTGTGTTGGAACGGAACTGAAACTGAAACTCTAGTTATTGTAAGTCGGAGGATTCAGCGAGTCCCACGCGTTTATCTGAGCAGGATATTCTGTAGTCAGCCCACCTCGATAAGCTCGGGCCATCGCAGGACGACTTAAGTTTGAGTCGTTTCTGAATTGAACCCGATTCAAAGTATAACATGAGCCTCTGTATTTCAAAGTGGGGGTATTTGTAACAAATCCCTTCTCTATGTCCACTTTAACAAGTGACATTTGCCTTCATGGCTTTTACTCAGGAGAGGCTTGATGGTCGTGATTATTTACACAGAGGGTTTTCCTTCTTTTTCTCTCTTTTTACAGTCGGTCATTTTCATAAGGGATCATAATACCCTTGGACAGGAAGTATCTGGCTATATAGACTACGCCCACAGACTCAAGACCCAAGATTTTGAACCATATTTCAGCGGAAAGAAGAGGCTCATGCCAGGACGCTCGGATTTATGGTAAGACTCCTTCCATTGTAACATGTCCATGTTGGTTGGGGAGGCCTTGACTCGAGTGGGATTTGACAAGATTTGAAGGGTAAGGAAATCTTATTATCCAGGATTAAAGATTCAGGTTGACGTGAGAGACCAATATAGGGTTGGAAGGAGCTCTGTAAAGGGCCAGTATACTTGGTATGTATAGCACCAGCCATTGTGGCCTCAGCATAGATGTGGAATAAATATACACTCCTGAGCAAGTAAAGCTGAGCAGAGCTGCGAAAGTGCTGAACCTGTCTGGACAAGACCGACATGATTAGAGTCAGGATTGAACCGTGAGATTTTGATCTTCTTTAATGTTCCGTAAATTTGTCATCACAATAAATGTTTTAGATGTTTTTGCACTGGGGAGGCCTTAAGGTTGGTTACATTGATAGATCAGCAAAGTGATTGATTTATCTTTAAAGGCACTGACAACTTTTCTATTTTTAATGTGTTTTCTTAACCAATGTCTGATGTATTTTAGGAGTCGAACACACTATTATGTGCCAAAGTAAGATTCATACTAGGGATTTTTCACATCAGAAATTTGTGAGTTTGTGTTTTTGTCTGTGCTCCTCTCACTGGTTTGAAGTGGACTCCTTTGGAAAAGGAAGTCTTTATATCATTTAAAGCTGGAGTGCAGAACTTTTACGTCCATTACATTCAAGCCCTCACCAAACAAGTTCACACAATAATTTCCCCAGCAAATCTGATGCAACAGGCTAAAAACTGTTGTAATTTTCACCGTAGGGCTGTTAATATTTAGTAAGTTTTAATATTATTTCAGGTGAGAAAGAAACCATTTAGATTCCCAATATGTGGTCAGTTTATCCAATGTGAGGAGCCACTGGCTGGGTGAGATCAGCCGGTCATCTCGGCCACTAGCAGCCCGACTCCTGAGATGATTGGCCAGTCAACGTACATCGCCATCCCGGGGAGAACGTGATCCGTTAACGGATCTGTGCAGCTCTTTGGTGATTTACCGCTGGCTCTAATGTCTCCGTAGCGCCCAGAGACAAGAAGGCTCTCCCCTCTTTGCACGGGAAGATTTGAAGAAAGTGCTCCTGGAGGCAGGGATGGGGATGTTTGCAAACATTAAGGTGACCTAGTGCAATATTCATTCTATTTTTAGCTCTGTTTTGGTTTCCAATAGATCCTGAGGGAAATATCTGGCTCTTTAGTTGCTAAATGCTCCAATATGTTCACCAGCTAGTTGCTTAGTTTGCCTGCCATTTGGTGCATGGACAGGCAGTGTAGAGGCGGTTTATCAGAGGTTGTTTGCTATAAAACAGCTGTGTGATGCAGCTGGAAATTAGGTTGATTAAAGCAGTGAGAATGAACCAAAACAATAAAGCTGTAACCTTGAAAACCAAAACAATGAGCTGAAAGAAGGTAAAACACTCTAAAATACTGATGAGAGCAGCTTAAACCTACTACAGTATTTGAAATCTCTTGACACCCTGTTGGTATCTTAAAAAGACACACAACAATCACAATAATATGAAAGATAATGTAATCCCATAAATCTTCACATAGCTGCTTTAATTTTTGACATCAAATGTTCAGGTGCTTAAAATCTGTCATATTTATCCAAGATACATCATTTACTGTACGTTGAACTGTATGCATCAGTGCCAATCGCACAGTTCCAGGATAAGCCACAAGTGAACTGCTGACCTGACAGGTGTAAGCTAAAATCCCTCAGTGGTTCAGGTAACATCTTTATAATTCTTTGTCTATCAGGAGAGCTGTGCACATAGAGAGCTGTCAGCAAATTACCAGAGCCAAAACCATTCCTACATTCCACATGCTCGTGCATAGTAAACATATTACCAACATTTCAGATTACGTGCTAGAAATCCCATGAGGACAAACAGCAACTGGACAGGTGGGAGAATGAGAGTGTGTTACATGGTTATGTTCAGAGTTCAGCCAAACGACATGCAGTCTGCATAACCTCAGTGACACTGGGCAGAACATGTTTCTCCAATGGCCTGATGAGGACAGATTTTTAAAGGTAAATTATGCTTTTTCTAACGATCTGGACCCTAGTTTGGCCTTTTGTCTGATAACTTGAGCTTTTACTTATAAACACATTGCCTGAAATCTGGCACTGAGTAGGCACACTTTATAACAGAGGCCATTGGGGCTAGCGTTACGATCACACAGGTTGTGAACAAATCCCCAGTTTAACCAATTTACCAAAGTATTTGGAAATGAAAATGATACAGAGCATACCTGAAACCACCATTATCATTTTTAATTGCATTGTAAAACTGTTAGAATGTCTACAATAACTACAGGTAGGTCAAAGTTAGACCAAGAAAGACAGTAGTTTAGTAGAAGCTCTGACAAACCAAATGGGGTATTTACAAAAGCGAGTGGTTTAGATGATATGGCTAAACTGGCGATTTATGTGTCTAGATGGAGTTTCTGTGATTCTCCATGACAACTGTGCAAATTCCATCCACTGATGAAGACCATGAGATGTAGTCCAGAAAAAGATAATAAATGGACCTTAAATTCTGCTTTTTTTGTAACTGCTATTTTCAAGGTCAAGAATGAACTTTTTTGAATGAACCTCCATATCACTCCATAACTCTTACTTAATCACAGAACCAAGCATACCTTCATTATTAATGTTCTTAAATAATGATACACAAAGTCCCTGTCATTCAACAACAAGATGCCTGTTTCAGAGCCTTCCTATAAAAACATCCGTATTTCACGGATTTTATTTTATATTTTTTGTCTGTAGAAATACGTCGTTGCTGCAGGAGCTGAATGACAACGAGAGCGACAGTCTGTGTTTTATTTTTGGAAGTGGTTTTCCCCTTTCTCTAAAACCAAAGTGTCAGACACGCAACACTTTGTTGTTTTATTTATCCATTTCTCACCATGTGTTCTGACACACAACCCCGATCGTGGCCCTTGAACTTGGCCTCCTCTCTGGCGAGTGGAAGCCCTAACAAGCTGTAGGTGTGAGTCATTGAGCGAGCATGCCTGGAGGTACAGCCTACTCCCTAATGATGCTTTTATGAGGCTTCCCCCCTCCATGGGTCTCCCTGCTCTCCCTCCTTCTGACATCTGATTTCACACTCCCCCCTCTCTGTTCTTTTTTTTACCCATTAAAACTCTACTTTATCATATTTACACATCTCTCTGTCTTTATTTTCAACTCTTCTAACCTCGCCTTCCATGCTCTGCTACCTCTCCCCTTCTCTCCCCTCCTATGTCATCCTCCACACCCTCCCTCCCCCCCCTTTTTTTCATCTCTGTCGGGAACAATAACACCCAGTGTGGTTGCCGCTAAGAGGGAGCAGATGCTGGAGCTGCTGCCCACTCAGTGCACTAAACCTCCCACCGCAGGACTCTGAATCCTGTCCCTCCTCCTCCTCCACAGCCACAAAGAACACAGAGCAGCGACACCAGCGCCAGCTCTGGCCTCCACCTCCCACCTCCAGCAAGGAAGGGTGGATAGGTTCACAATACACAGACTGCAATGTCTCGAGGGGGAAAAAAAGAGCAGTAGGAGAGTATCTCCATGGAGCAGCGCGTCTGAATTTAAAAGAATAAAAATGAATTAGTTGGACGGTGTTTGAAGAAAATATCAATTAAGTAAAAATGTACAGTATCGGAATAACAAAATAAACAAAATTTTTACTTTTTATCTTTGTTTTATGGATTGTAAAGCTCTTTGCAAAGTAATGGAACGTGTCAAAAACACTCACAAACTGGATGCTAAACACTGGACACATGACGCCTTTCTCTTCTGAAATTATTCTTTCAGTTTATTAATTTTTAAAGTTCCAAATTCTGGATTGTGTGCAAAATATTTTTCAAACTCTTAACACTTTTGAACAGTCCCTCCTCCATTTTTTTGCCAGCTACAACCTTCTGTTTCACCTACGGTAAAGAAACACCAAATTATGGAATCAATGAAATATAAGAATGCTGTTTGATTTTAGTCGACTTTGGTCATTAATGGATTCCTGTGTTTGTTCATCAGTAAGAAACCATAAGAAATGACCAAATAATTCATACGCAGAGGTGTTAGTCAGGCATAGTCCTGATGTTAACTTATACATATAATTTCAGTGTTTTCTTTTGTCACCTTCAGCATTTCTGCATTTGCATTCACGCTATAGGAGCAGTGAGGAACAAAAATCAGTGGAACGCTGGACTTGGTTTATTTTAGCAGGCACACTGGGTGGGTGGGTGGTCATATAAACATCATTTGTAAAGGCATATGTTGTAAGCCTCTGACCTCCTGGGAAACCTGGTTAAAGTAAATCAAGCGCAGCATTTTCCTTGTTGCATCTGTAGAGAGTTTACATGTAAGAAGCAGTTAATAACAACACAATATATTGATAAAATGGCACTTTTCTTGACAAGCTATTGTACATGTTGATAATGAGTGATAACTGAGTGAATGTAGCTTTGTTAGACTGCCTTTGAGAGTCACTACCTTTTAGATGCATGTTAAAATGGTCTGCTTTAGTAGCTGCAGGTTAAAAAAAGTGAAACCAAAACCTGACACTGATACTGCACATGTAGGGAAAAAACATATTCAAAATATACAATATAATATGTTCAAAGGCTAAATCTGCATTACGTTTATGTCTCCGTTGCTTTTTTCTACTGTAAGCTTTCAACGCAGGCACACACACAAATGCACACACACTAGTCCTGACCCTCATCTAATTATCCCACAGATCTGCAGCTCCATGCACCCAGCTTCCTGCCACTCCAGATGTGCCTACAGCATCTCTGATGTCTATTTAATGTTCCCCAGCAAAGTGACCATCTGTTTATGCACTCTGGCTGTTCCCCCCTCCTTCCTCTCTCTCTCTCTCTCTCTCTCTCTCTCTCTCTCTCTCTCTCTCTCTCTCTCTCTCTCTCTCTCTCTCTCTCTCTCTCTCTCTCTCTCTCTCTCTCTCTCTCTCTCTCTCTCTCTCTCTCTCTCTCTCTCTCTCTCTCTCTCAGTCCCTCTGTTTAAGAAAGACTTAGAGATGCTGGTCACATATACGTATGGTCATCTTAATTGATCTTTTTTTCCTCTTTACATTGTTATTTAGTGTTTTGCTTAAAACTATTCTCATTCTGAAACAAAAAGTCAGAGTAGATTTTTTCCTTTCCATAAACTCTCAGCTGCATAATACAAATGTTTTTCATCTGAAGTAAGCAATACCATACTTTTTTTTTTTTTTTATTAAATGAATCTTTCTAATTCAAACTGCTTTTTGAAATGCTGGATCATATAAAGCTTTCCTGCACACTCGCAACACTCGCAGCTTCGAACTTGAAGGATCTGCTCGGTTGAAACACAGCGCATGCCTCCCCCAAAGCCAAAACCATATTGCCTCCACACTCGCCTCTGCAATGCACCTGTGTGTCTGGCTTCATTTTCTGCTGTGAAAATATTTGCACTGCTGTCGTATTTTATTAACTTTTAATACAAAAGAGAAACTGTTCCAGCTCTGTAGGTGATTTAGCGGCTCGGACTGAAGCATTGTGTCCGAGCTTTAATGACGGGTGGTGGGATATTCTATCACAGTGGAGTTTGCCAGCTTGATAAATATTTGCTGGTAAGCCGGAACATTCCATGTCGTGTGTTGATCTTCACATATGGCATGCATATACTTTATTGGCTCGATCCTCAGGGTTAAATCCAATCGGACTGTTTATTCTCAGTGCTGATACTGTTTGGACTAAATTTGATAGATTAACTCAGTGCTCCACCTGCAGTAAGATCATCAGAGACCTCCTGCCAGGTTTGATAGGCCGTTCTGTCTGTGTCAGTCGTGTAATTAAGATCTGAAATGACGAATGGATGTCCTACATTTAAAGTAGGACTGTAAAACGTCAAACTCTTATCAGGCACCCTAAATCTTACTCGTTAACATGTTATCATGCCAGACTGATTGTCGTTAGTGAGCATTCTTTGAATATGAGTGAAGATACTCGGCTGGTTGCCTGTATTTTTTAGGCCCTTTTTACAAACAGAGGTTGACCTCTAACCTCTCTCAGTCAAGCGGCTATTAGCCTCTTGAGCTCCAGTCAAATGCAATATTGGATAACACCCAGTTGTGTCAATGCATTATGTAATGGCTCTGCTCTATGTGTGTCTGCAAGTGTAGCTCTGATGGAAGACCTAAGGCCAAACTAAAACCTTTTAGACTGTTCAAAGTGGTGTCATATTTATAATCTCGTGAAATGAAAATCCTTACCCATATTGGCCTTAATGTATAACAATACACTATATTTATTGTAACTATCCATTTTGATAAATAGAGTCAGCGTCTACAGTATGTGTAATAGTCATCGCTTTTGGCTTGTACCCACTTTCACCCAAAAATACCCATAGTTTTTAAAGTAGTATTTCTTTTTAAACTGATATCACCTAGATTTTATGACAGACAGCACTAATCACACGGCCAAGGTGACGTCTTCAGATGACTTGATTTATTAAACCCAAAGATATTCAGTTTACAATGATATCAAATAGAGAAAAGAAGGAAATCCTTAAATTTAATTAGCTGGAAATAAAGAATGTTGCATGATTAAACCAATGAAACAGTTAATTAATTGATTTTTGCCAATTTATTTTCTGTTGATTGATTCGTCGACAAATTGTTTCAGCTCTGATGGTAACAGCTTAGAAAAGGTTTCTTGATATCAACAGTAAAGAGAAAATGGGGCAAAAACACATTAATGATCAGAAGCCATCATTAATGATCAGAAGCCATCTTGGTAAAAAAAAAAAAAAAAAGGTTAAACCAGCATTTGCATTATTTTTAAAATTCACACATAAAGAGAAAAATCAAAAATTGAGTAGGTGTGTGGTTGAAGTGGGGGGGAGTTGATGAGGCTGTCTCTCTGATTTGTTGTTGAATTAGACCCATGACTCCCCCAGAAGGCTTAACAGTAATTTCAACTTCTTACACACTACCTCTCAAAACTGAAGAGGCCTTTTGTGATTTACACTGGAAACATTAACTTCAGAAACAGTTAGTGGACTTACTGGTATTCTTTATCCACTACAGAAAAAAACTGAACGAATACACATGCTAGGTATTTGCTCTTTTATGATATATCATCCAGCGCGGAGAGTCCAGCTCCTCTGAGCCCTGTAATGAGACTGTTGACATTACCCTGGAAAATGACCGTCTGGAGATAACAATAGAGCTAAGCACAGTAACTATGGAAAGTGAAAGGACACAGTGCACGTGGTAAATGCATAGGGAACCAGGAACCGGTGCTGAGAACACCGTCATTGTTTCCACCAAATCCAGGTTCTCACACTTTTACTGGTCCATGAGTCTGGGTGTGGTGCCACCCAGCTGCTGGAGCTTTCTTTGTGACCAAATGTGCACCAACCGTGCAGTCAGTTGCCCTGGGGACAGTTCATATGGGACAGTGAGGGAGGTGGGTTCAATATACACATCTAAATGATGTATGAACAAAATTCTCGGCATTGCTTTAAACTATTTTTTTTTTCTTTTTTACGCTTTTTTAAACCATCTTTTTCATGTTCGGTGTTAAAATATCTCACATCTGTCCCATTTTTCTAGCAAAAGTAAGCGGTTCACCATGGAATAAAAGTGGTCAACCAAAAAAATGTTAATTGTTGTATGGCATTTCAGTATAAATAGTCACTGAAACACTGTCAGATCTAATTTACAAAGAGAAGAAGTATACATATGTCTGTGAGCGAGTCTCAGAGATTATAATTTTCCTCTCAGTTCAAAGGGGAAAAACCTCAATTTGTATTTCATAATTGGGGCATTGCAACCGTCTATTCTGAAGCTGCTTTACTCAGCTCTGTTGGCAGCTTGAATTAAAAATGCCAAACCTCTCGTCCTACAGCATCATACCTTATAATTTTATGCATCAATGTATTTCTCCGCAAAATTTTGGCTGTTCAGAGGCGTCTGGTGCATGTGCTTCCTGGAGGGGAAAATGACTCCGAAAGCTGACGGGAAATGGATATCTGACATCTGAGACGTCAGTTGAAATTCATTGTATCTTATAGTAGTATCAAAGTATAGAACAGCCTACTAGAAGTGGGCAATATGGATAAAATCTTCACCCACAGTTTATGCATTTTTTTTTATTACAATAGCAGTGTATATATATATATATATACAGTAAATTTACATAATTTGACTTTAAGATTCTTATATTCATTTATAATGTTGCTTTCACACCTAACCTGTTTTTGCATTCAGCAGTATTGATTGGTTCATTTAAACTGGTGTAAGTTCTGTCAGTTGAATTCTGGTGTGGGTGAAACAACTTGAATGCCTGATCCCAGTCCAAGTTCAAGGGTGATCGTGCATTTTTCATTGCTGCCCCCAGACCGTGCAACACTGTCAGCTCTTCCCTGTCCATTGCCACTTTTTAAATCCCAGAACTGTTTAAGTCTTTTAAGATAAGTCCAAGTTTCAAGTTATTCAGGACAAGTCCAAGTCAAGTCTCAAGACAAAGTCAACTGAAACAATAGCAACCACATCTCAAGTCTTTAACACAAGTCCAAGTCAAGTCTCAAGTCATTTGAGACAAGTCCAAATTAATCATTTTAAAATCAATTGTGACAAGTCCAAGTCAAGTCTTAAGTCTTTGGAGATGAGTCCAAGTCAGCTGTCTAGTTAAATAGTTAAAGTTAAGGCCAAATCAAATCTTAAGTCAAGTCTCAAATGCTTGAAGTCAAGTCTTCACATGCAAATTCCATTTTTCAACAGTGTGTTTATGGTGTTTTTACCTGAGACCAAGCCAATACAAAGCCTGCCTGATGTCATCTTATTTAAAACTTCATATATGAATATTCTTATATTCAAGTCAGTGAGTCAAGTCAAGTCTTTAAGAAGTCAGTGAGTCACGTATGAAGGCAGTCTTCAAGTCGTTTTTTGTGACTAGCTCTTTTAAATCTTGCCTTTATACCCAACTTTTTTGTCAACATTTGTTCTCTTTAAATATGCTCACTGACTTCTGCTCCCAGGAATTGGGTCTGGGTGTCTGTGTTGTGATGCCAGGCTGAGATGCGAGCCTCAAGAGGCAGGCTGATGTGGAGATCAATCCTTTCCCCTCATTCTGAGTGACAGTCTTTGGGAATACAACAAGCGCCCAATCCAGGAAAACCATGTGGCCAGGTTCAAGTTAATCGCTCTCTCAGCATTGGCTGGAATACCTGGCTCTTTTTATGACTATTCAAAACAGGCCATTCTGCACAAATATGTATTTACATTACCCAAAATTGGTGGGGGTGTGTGGGTTTTGGAAAGGCCACATGGATAAGTTTTTATATTGCTTGTACTGTATGTTTGCTTGTAATTTGTAGCAAGCGTGCTTAATATGTTGCAGTCAGAAAATATTTTTACAGCACAAATGCAAATGGGTATTTGCAAACAGGTTTAATGTGCCACTAGAAATTATTACCTCTGAAACAGATCCTGGAGAAAACATCTTTAAACCAGCCAAAATATTGCAAAGATTGCAGAGTTCTTACAATGTTAAAGTAAACATTTTGAGATGTATTTTACACAATGTGGGTCATTAATACTTTATGTCTGCTGTACAGCATAAATTGGCTCCAGTAAAGCTTGGAGCAAGTGTAACCTTTCAGCTGCAGCTTCAGCCATCTTGACCCTCAAACACAACGTATCTGTTCCCAGATTTACACTGAGTCTCCTCCTTGAGGTCCACTTTTGTTCTTGGACCACAAACTACTGCTGGGGAATAGCTGAGGCCCACTGAAACATCCTTCAGTGCTTCAGAGTGTGACATGTGGAGTTATGATAGTAGTGATGAAAACTATTGATGAGAACCACTGAAAATAGCCATAATGTCACTAATGCCCTCAATTACCACTGTTGTGTACTTGCTGGGTCAGCCGGTCATCTCAGCTGCTAGCAGCCCGACTCCTGAGATGATCGGCCGGTCAACGTCTGTCGTCATCTCAGGGAGAACATGATCCGAGGAACTGATCTGTGCAGCTCTTTGGTAATTTA
Source organism: Scomberomorus guttatus (assembly GCA_038419695.1). NCBI lineage: Eukaryota > Metazoa > Chordata > Actinopteri > Scombriformes > Scombridae > Scomberomorus > Scomberomorus guttatus. Next base: position 30,653,630 of record CM076450.1, on the reverse strand, counting down.
AAGCTGGCGCTAATGTCTCCATAGCATTTTGATATATGACATGATTCATTTTGGAAGATAAATGTTGGCCTCACAGATGAAATCTAACAATTGTAGCTGCCACATTAGTTTGTCTGAATGCAAAGTGAAGCTTCATGTTTTTACTGGACAGAACAACAGTGCTGCCTCTGGGGCTCCATATGTACAGATATCATCACATTTCAATAAATATAAATGTATTAAAATGAACAGATCAGTGGAACTTGTTTCAGTGCCAATACAAGTGTTTCCAATACAAGTGTTTCAATGCCAATGTTTCCTTTTTTAGTTCAGGTCTGGTTTTCAACGCCAAAATTTAACTGTTGCTGTTCTGGCCCCATAGAAGTCAGTCAGCTCAGTTCATGCAGTGGTGATGTTCAACTTGGAGGAAATTTTTGTTGTACAAACTCTTCTTGAATTTGAATTTTTTTTACATTTCAAATTTGTCATGCTGTAATAAAAACAAAGTTAAAAAGTGCCCCATAGAAAAAATAAATAATAATAATTTGGGCAAAGAAAAGAGGTTTGATAAGTAAAGATTTCCCAAATTAGTTAAGAACAGACATTTCAAACTAAGACTAGTGTCCTTAGTTTTCTCATTTCCACATCTGTCTCTCTTCAGCTGAATGTTGTGCTCTAATCCAAACTTTACATGGGAACAATGTAGTATTCAACACTACCATAATGAGATGTTCTCAATTTCCAAGCAACCTCATTGTAATTCACATCAACAAAAAGAGAAGATCTGCCAATTTTCTGGTTAGGCACTGTCAAGCTGATACGCCCGGTTTGCCTACAGTAAACTGGTTAAGGACAAATTAATGATTTGATGAGATAAATAATACCAACATGTATAATATATCAAACTGAAATATAAAAAAAACAAAAACATCCTTAAATCGATGCACGTTAAACGTACCAATGTAGCCCGAAGGTCCGAATATTTTTGTCCCTTTGACTCTGTCACAAAGTTACACACTATTGCTATGCTGTATCAAAAATAACAGAAAACCTAAAAGCAGAGCAGGATCCAATCGGATGCTGTAAATTAATCGGTCATTTATTTTGGAATTCAACCCTTTCTTTGGTTTCAATAGCTTATTAGCCACAGCTTTACTTTAATGCCTGCCTTGGCGAACTCCAACACAGCGCCCTCAAGATCAAATTGGAAACAGACTTTTTACCTTCTCCCTCTCTTACAAAAGATACATTACTTTGCTTTGCAGAAAAGAAAGAAAAGCAACCTGCAAAGTTCCTATGTAACCTGCTGGTGAATATTGATATGATAACGATGGCTGTGTAATGCTCTGTAATCCATGAAGTTTTCTTTCCTCTGTGAAACATGCTAAGTCATGACCTCAATATGGTGCTCATGTGTCGTTTTAAAGCCTCCTGCTGTGGAAGCCTGTAAAGGAAAATGTTCCAAAAAAGCAGAATACCAAATGGTCAAGTAGCACACACAACTAACACTGAGCAGCAGCCTTTTCTTCCTTTATAAAATCATACATAGTCGTGCAAAGACATACGTTTGTGCATTATTGACACTTTTAAAATCTTTTTTTATCTTAAGAGTCATTGCATTCAAATCATTTGTGGTATTATTATTTTATGTGCAAACATTTGCAGCTGAAACACAAAGTGTCAACCATCAATTCCTGTTTGAAATCCAAAGAAACAAGCTTGTCTTTTGCAAAGCTAGCCACTTTGATTTGCATTGCTACTTGTGGCTGCAAAATACTGTAGTGTCCCATCTTTCATCATGTGTTGTGTTGCAGCGATGCAACTAACCAATCACAGTCCAACCTGAAACAAAACTACTTATTGTTTTTGAAATTCAAGTGAAATTCAGTAACTGTTGAGCACTTTGAGTTGCTGTGTGTGCAGTTTTTCCAGCCAAAAACTCATTCTACATTCATCCAAGGTGCTCTGAAGACCCTAGGCGCGTTGCAACAGAGGACAAGAGAAAGACAGAATACAACACAAAGTAAGCAGGAATGCAGAGTGGTTTTCCTGGTTCACAGTGTCTCCTTCAACGCTGAACTATTCTCAACTGTTTTTAGAAAATATAACCATATTGCAGCAGTCCCCCAACCTCGCCTGAATGCTATGGGTTGCATCCTTTCATTGAAATACATGGGTTTTAAATGTTTTTCTCCAAAGTAATATGTCCGTGCAGGCCTAAAAAAGCAAAAACAAACCAAATGGCCAGACAGCATAGCCAGTACAATACAAAACTACTGTACCATGTATTAAACCTTACTTCATTCCAGCAGTTTTAAAAAGAGCAAAATATAATCTTTCTGAACAATTCTTCCCACAGAACTTTGCTCCCAAGAGTGTTATCACTAAAGGTACTTTCAGACAGCGAGCGGTTGCCTCCGTAGTTTCCAATTTAAACACAACTGCAGCTGTGCGACACGGAAAGAGAGAGAAGGCGGGCTGCAGCCGACTGAGCTGATGATGGTTGAAATTTTTCATCTTGCAGACGCAGCTCGCTGTGTGACCATGGTGACCACAGAAACTACAGTACAGCGAGGGAAACGATACAGCTAATTTAACTGATATCTGAGTTCTCTGAATTACACACTTTTCTCACCAGCAGTGAACAAACATTAATGAGGAGAAACATTCTTGGAGCAACATCAGCTTTAAAGTGAGATCAAACTAGGTGGATAACAGCAGTCTGTTGGATATGATATTGGTCATTAGTGGGGAAATATCAAACATCAGTGTTGCCAGGCTGTTTGAAAGCACCTTAAAGCTTCAAAAATGGCTTCAACTCAGTCATCTAACAATTTCTTTTACCTTTTTTTCCCTGCAGCTACTACAACTGGAAGACACAGGTGTCCACGTCCAACCCGAGCCCCAACTTCGAGGTGATTTATGACGACCCTAACGGCCTTCTCTTTAAGAACAAGCAGGACAAAAAGATCCTGAATGTGGACCCCTTGGTAGGTTTTTTTGTTGTTGTTGTTGTCCTGCTTTGTCTTTTAACCCCAGGGTGATAAATGGTGCTGCTAATAAGATCAGTTCACCTGTTCCACAGCAGTAAAAATGTCCCTGGAAAGCAAAAAGGCTGTAGGGCAAAAAAAAAACCCTCTTTAAATCCTTTTTCTGCACTTATTTAAAACAAATTTTGTTGTCCTGATGGCTCAAGTGACTAATTTACCACAACCTGCTGATTATTTATGATGGTTGAGACCTGTGTTGGCTCCCATGCCCTTACTTTGTTAGTGAGTGTCTTAATTAACCACAGATATCAGACACAAGTCATTTTCAGAGGGAGCCTTCACTGTAAGAGAAGCAGTTGGAGAGACTGAGAGAGAGAAATAAATTGGTGGGAGGGAGACATATTTGCTTTCCACCTGCACAAAAAATGGAGGATCAAGGGGTCGAGACAGGTGCTTCCTCCACACTCACAGTCCGACAGGGGTCCTGGAAGAATAACGACTGACAGACAGTGTTTTTTTCTCTCCAGTTTCCCTCTTTGCTGGGGGGTAGGGAAGTAGTTGGTGGGGCTGAACTATTTTGAAATTGCAGACAGAGCTGTGGGGACTGCGTTTTTGAGGCCAAGCGCCAAAATGGCAGCACAGTGTTCTAGCTGCGGTCGAGCACCGCCCCGACCAGGCTGTCTATTAAAAACACAAGAGAAGGCACAGGAAGCCAGACACAGCAAACCACCCGTGTGCCCAGAACCCAGCTCAGCTCAGCTCAGCCCAGATTGGCTCGGCATGGAGCAGCACTTAACCATCCGGCCTTTAACCCACCATGAGCTCACTAGCTGCTCATGTGGCCACAGATCCGCAGGGGAACCTTCCAAAATCAAGGCTCACATCAACTCATTTAGGGTGGTTTGTTTATTTTTCTGCCTTTGTCATACCATGACCACTTTTCTGTCCTAGCCAAAAAGTGGGTTGGGGGGTGGAGGAGTTGTCATATTTCAGTTGTGACAATGGCTTGATTTAAAAAAAAAAAAAAAAAAAAAAAAAAAAAAAAAAAAAAAAAAAATCTGGAAACTGACGTTTGTGGAACAGCGCAAACTACTTAGATGACTTGTTAATGACACATTTTGGTTTCCGTAAAAATAGATGCTTATCATTTAGTTCAACCAACATTTCCCATTTTCTCTTAATGTGTCTATGAAGTCATTTTTTATTGGTCTATTTTTATTGACGGGCTTTTGAACTTGCAAAGGAAGACCGCCTCACTTATTAGGACACCCACAAGTGTGTTTGAGGTAAAAGTGTAAATTGAGTGTAATGGCTGGCTATGGATCCACTCCCACCAGAAGCTTTTGACACACTTAGCCTTAAATAAATGTTCCCAGCTGGTAGTGGCTTTACATCTTAGTGGAGGGGCCGTATCGTTTTTGACATTCAAAGTAACACAAAACATCTTGAAAAATGAACAGTTACAGTCACTGTCAAATTATGCTGCACTTGGCCTCCCCTGTAATATACCTCTGATTAAAAACTGTGTTCTGGATATCTGTGGTTTTGTTTAATTGCTAACATACTGAAGCTATGGCAGTTTTCACATTTTACACCTGCATGCATAAATAGATAATTGTTTTATATTAACATTGAATCTAATGACTGTGTAATAGAAAAGGGCTCATTCCAAACCCACTTAGCTTTTTTTGCTCAATGTTTTGGTCATCCAGTTGAATTTACACTGTGTTTGAGTCACATGGCTCTCATTAACCCCTCATATGACACCATAGGCAGCTGTTTTCAGTAAACAAGCTCAGATAGACACTGTATGCTACCTGCCCACCACCAGACTGAAAAGGTTAGCAACGAGCTTGTTTAGAAAGCGGATTATCTAGCACCTAGTGGCTAAAGGTGGAATTAAGCTTCTCTGAAGATATTCAACTCTTCAAAAGTTCAAAACAGAGTAGAGAAAAAACACAAGCAAGTATAAAATAAACAGCAACGCAATCATCTCTGAACCACACGTGTGCGTGTTCACTTATGTGCAGCCTGAAGAAACATAACTCAGCTCTAAGTAGAATCTTTGCTTACATGTTGAACAACTTCAGAAGGCACTGGTATATCTGGAGTGTAACTGGTTTAGAAATATTATGCCCACTAGTGGTCAAACATTGCTTAATGCAGCTTTAAAATCCTGACTGAAAGTGAAGCAGAGATGTATATAAAATGCACCTTAATACAATAGTTCTCAAACTTTTTCACATCGAGTACCCCTAAACTGACACAAAGTAGACCACAGACCCACATTTGATAAGATTTTTGCTTTTAGATGTTTTATTACAGAAAGTGTATGAAACCCATGACCAAAATAGTCACACATTCTGTCATTGTGTTACTAAGGATGGAATTATAGTGAAAATAAATTACTCCCCTTTTTTTCTGGGGACCCCCCTGGACCCCACTTTGAGAACCACTGCCTTAACAGACTGAAGATAAAACACTGTCCAAACCAAATAGCATTAGATAACTTGTTAAATATACCTGTACATTAATTACTTTCTTTTTCTTTTAGATCTATTTAATTAATATTAGCACTATAAATAAGCCTGACTAACTGCTCTAACTCTGTGCTGGGTTCCAGTCCAGTCCTGGTGAGGACTCCAAAAGGACGTTCCTACAGTCGGACCTCTACATCCATGTCGTCTTCTACGACCACAACATCAGGACAGTCTAAGCTTCAGAGGCTGCAGCTGACACGTTCATACATATGGCACGTATTGGAGAGCACTGGAAGCCTCTAATTTGACTGAAAAAAAAAAGAGTTGCTGTAGAGGCACCGTCATTTACAAACTGTTCCCCTCATATCATGCATGCCATCTGGGTGGAGGGTGCTGCATAAAATGCCTTTTAAAATGAAGATTCCCAGAGGAAGAAGTGGACGGACCAGTGCGACGACTTGGAGACGTTTCCTTGCAAATAACCTGACATTTCAAATGTTAGTTCAGATTTTATTACATTATCCTTCAGTGAAGTTACAAACAAATCTTATTTTAGTTTTTAAATTCTTTTTATTACATTTATTGAAAACCAAGGCCCAGATTGGCTCAGTTTTTTTCGGTCAGCGGTCTTAGTAAAGGGCAGAAACCTGCTCAGGGACCCCGGGCTTGTCTCATCGTTTGGCCTGGCATGTTTTGGGCTGTTTGTCTAAACAAATTAAAGGCGTAAGAGCTTTGAAAGATGATGGGGGTTGCTTTTATGTCCTCCCCCAGGCTGCGGTAGCTCCAATTGGACTGGAAGAATGGGTAATGGGCTTAAAGCATTCCGCATGTTCCCAGATGCAAGGCACACTTTACAGGACATCAAAGTGCTCTATCATTTACATATTAGTCATCCACTGTGACATTTTTAATGCAAGATAACTCTACAAACAACCTGCTTCAGAAATGATTGTGGAAGTACAGAAGATATTTTGCAACTGGCTCCCTTCTAATTTGTTGATTTCAAATTTTTTGGTTTTGTTATTGAAACACATGGTAAGAATTAGTCCCACCACAAGTAACGTTATCTAGGTCTATAAGCTAACAAATTACAAGGCCTGTGTTATTTGTTCATGAATTTGTTTTCTGTAGACACATAGTTTGGGGCACTTTTTCCATTTAGTCACCAACAACCATCCTGTGCAGGAAACAGGTCTGTGGAGGCCTTTTTGTACAGTTCTAACCAAGTAGTACAGTATTCACGTTTAAATACAGATTTATCAGCTATAGACTGAGCGCTTTTTCTCCTCATTTTTTTTTTTGAATTTCTCTCCAAAATGCTGTGAAATGAAAATGTAAAATGTAGGTTATCAACATAGTCCTGCATGGAAATAAAGTTATAAAATTCAGGTTTCATTTCCACCTTATTGTAATGATATCAAGGATGATAAAAAATGACCTTTTGCTGGAAAATGTATGTACTCTTCAAACTGATAGAGTGGGTGGTTCTACCCTTAAATCCATTCTGCTGAAACCTTTTTGAAAGTTACAAGGTTTAAACAAATTAGTTCGTTCTAAAACAAACCTCTAATGTCTCTCAGCCAGCCTGATATCAGAGCAGCCTTTCACTGGCTGCATCTGTTTGTCTGTTTTGACTGAACTGGACCTCTGTTGGTCTCATTGAAACAATATGTGTGGTGACACAGGGATGTGGGATCTGGTTTGGTAGAAACAGGGGTTTGGGGGTCTGAATTCTGGTTTTTTTAGTCAGTGGGTTTCTTTTTTTTTTTAAATGTGGGTTCTGAGACTGTTTTGCGGGTGATGATGAACAAAGTTTGCGAAACCTTTAAGCTATAAACTTAAAGCTTTAAGCTATTAATTTATTTTCTGTTTTCCAAATGTGTTTTTGTTGTTGTATGTCTTTAAATATTTTGTCTGTTTTCCACTCTGAAAATCTGGTTTTCCTTTGCTGTTGTCTTAACAAAACTAACTTGACGGACAAGAATGAGAAGCACATTTAAATTTGGCAGAATGATTGTGTTGGCAATGTCATTTCCTCTTTGACCTCTTTGTAAAAGCCAGATTTAACCTCAGGGCGAGGTCTGTCGCAATCAACCAACCATCCACCTGACTATCTCACATCTTCCCTGCTTTGTTTTTGTGTGTGTTGGAAGTCGGTACTCAAACTGGCCAGGTGGCAAACAAACATTTCACACTCATCTACAGCTGTTCAGATTTACAGCTCATTCATGTGGCCCGGTCATGGTGATGGAGCTGCCCGCTCTGCTCTCCCTCCCTGAATGTGGCATCAGTCATTCCAGATGCCTTCCAATCAAAACAGCAGATGTGCACTTGAAAAATAGGCAATTTAAAATACCATTTGATTGACAAACAAGCAAGTATTGCTCATAAAATGCACTGACTACTTTTACTGTGCCTTACCTCTTTGGTGGACCAAAGCTGAAAAGAAACATAAGTCACTGGAACTCACCCAGACAGATAATGTGTCTGTAAATAGTAATGAATTTACAATAAAGTATCATTTCAATGGTTATATCCCTCCTCATTTCTTTTATTGGGCTTTTAAGCTGTTGGGGTTTTAACTGAAGCGTGGTTTTATTAGTTTGAGGCCTGACATGCCGCTAGTATACACAACATGAGGTAAAGAGGTGGATTCAGACTAAACTGGGCCTTAGATAGTCGAGGCATTATTCTGTCTTCTCTATGAAACAAGCTCAGTTTCACCTTAATTTCATGTCTCTTCATTTAGTTTTGCCAGCAACATTTTAGCCTTAAAATGACCAAGTTCTGCATCAGCCCAAATGTGACACAGCGGTAAAAATTCATACATATAAAACATATTTATGCATATAAAAAATTACAGTGTTGACCAAATTAGCATTTCAGTTTGCAGCTTTTGATGACTGCAGTCAACAGGTGTAACAGGCACCTACATGTATTGACCTATAAGGGACCATGAAGTAGTGTCCAAAATCTGAATCAAACTATGGTCTGGCATGTAAAACTTCATAATAATGTAAAAACTGGCATGTTAAGAATTCATGACAGTTTTTACCTTTATTCAGAGTTTTTTATACGAGTTCTTGTTTACAACAGCAGTAGAACAAAACACAACTACAAGAACACAGACTGTCCCAATTTGAATTATGCTTCTGAGCGTGTTTGCCTTCACAATCATAAGCATCTTTAAATAGTATTCAGATTTAAAATGTATAATGTTATCCTCGAGGTATCAAATATGATTCACTAAACTTCCAGACATGAACTTCAAAGTGTTCAACAGGCCTGATGTTAAAACTCTTGGCACACTGACATTTATGAAGATACATTTACCTGCTTTACTTTTGTGTTTGATAAATTGGACCAATTTTTAACTAAAACAGATCATAATCTTAGTGCCTTTTCCCTTAAATCAATAACTATACTGACTTGACATGTGTAAACTGTTTCATGTTGTGCAGTTTAACAGATTTGCTTTTTTTTCTTTTTGAAAAAGAAAAGCTGTGTTTGTCCTTAGATGGTATGCTTTTGTCAGTTCAACATTTGAATGAATACATCATAATAGATCTGTTATTTTAAGCAGTTCATACTTCATTTTAAATAATACAGCTGATACAAAAAAGCACATTTTCTTTTTGTCTTTTTAGTTATGTCTTATGGGCCACAGGCCTGACTAACAGTGCCCTGATTGATTGATTATTATGAGTTGTTCCAGTCAGGACCCTGCTTCCAGCTGACTTCACTCTGCTGCTACTTTGCTGTGTATGTTTATGCTCTCCTGCCCATCTTCCTCCCAGATGAAGGGGTTAAATGCGTCCAGTGCGTTGACTGCTATGGAGGACATGGCATGCTAATATTATTGCCATCAGATGTCCAAGGGCGGGGAAATGCCCTAATCATTTCCTCCCGAGTGCCCCTGAAAGAGAAGCCCAGTGGCGGGGGGTTGGAGGGCGGCTGGGTGGGGTGTTTAAACCCCGCCAGGATGGGCTGTTTTGGGGGGACGACGGGAAGGGGGGGGGCACAGTACAGCATCCGGATCGGACCGTGATGGTACAGGATGTGTGTGCTTAACTCCATTGAACTAAACTAAATAGGGGAGAGAGCCTTTAATGCCGACAATAAGCCGCTTCATTCAGCAGCGCGGCCCAGACGCACAGCTCTGCGGAGTAGAAATTACGCACGGAGGGGCTGTTCTGTGGCAGCAGTTTAGGTATTGAAATCAGTTCAATAAATCGGTGGAATGTCCTTTTGATAAAATAAAAAAATCCGTCTCGAATCAACTGACAAAACAGCCTCCTTCAGCTCTTGATAACATGAGATAATTTGTCCCCAGGCTGAATGCTCTCTCTCTCTCTCTCTGTCTCTCTCTCTCTCTCTCTCTCTCTTTCTGCCCCCCCCCCCCCCCCCCCCCCCCCCCCCTCTCTCTCTCTCTCTCTCTCTCTCTGAGTGTGTATGTGTGTGAGGAATACCCAGCTGGTCCCACAAGCCCTATAATACCAAGCACAACATGCTTTACCTTCAATGAAAGCTGAGACGGGGGGACGGTTGACTGCTGGTCCTGAATCAGCTCAGAACTCGGATACAAAACCAAGAGCGTCGGTGTTTTAGCAGCTTAGTTGTCCTGCATCTCCTTTATTACACCTTCTGTTTTTTTTAACTGACTGTAGCACGTTTAGACCTTATCAAAAGCAGAAAGACAACTTGGATAACGCTCTTATTTTTCCTGCCCTCCTTCCTCTCTTGCTGTGACTGGTGTCAAAGGTGATGGTATCATTTTCTAACAGAGGACTCCTCCTCAGGTGATGGTATGTCCTTTTGGAGATAGGGACCACTTTTGGAAACGTGCTAGGTTTTCCACAACTATTATTTTTTCTATTAGCACCCCCGCTTTTGCTCAAGCATGGCTCTCTACTCTCGGTTTGTGGTCGTACTGCTTTACGGATGGAGTTATCTGTGCGTTGGATACTGCGCAATGCTGAAAACAGACAATTTCCCCGCGGGACGAAACGTGGATTTTACGCATTCGGTGGATAAAAAGCACCCTACGAAGGAAGACCGGGATCTGCTTTTACAGGATACAATGACGGAGCACATGCAGATGCTTTACGCGAAGTACAACCGGGCTGGATTTCCCTTCAAGGATGGCAACACTGTCCGCAGTTTCAAAGCGCACTGGGGTATGTATCCAAAGTTTTACGCATGTTAACAATACTGACTTCTACCAGTCTAGAGAGGCCACTAATGCATGCCTGACTGTATGAATTGTGGAAATGTAAACTGGATCTGGTAATGTCTCCTTCTGCCTTTGTCAGTTGGAATTATCCGCACATTAAAAGTACACAGAGCTGTGTGTGCGCAATTTAGGCTTATAAAAAAACAGACTCTTTCAGTAGAAAAGTATGTTTTATCTGCTTTTTTAGGTTTAAAACAAAAACAAAAAAGACAAAAAGTAGTGAAAATTGCTGCCATTCATGTTGGTTTGCGGAGGTGAAACTGAAATACACCTGTTGATCCAGTCCTGGAAATGTGATCAACCTGTTACCCCTTCCCTGTGCCAGGAGCAGAGATTCCACATCAGATCTCTGTATGAAACTCAACGTCGTTTGAAGACACAATTGCTTTCACACTTTAAGATTTTAGTGTCAGATAGTCTAAGATTTTCCCTCAAGCCAGCATCTGGCAGCTGCCCAGCCTGCGTGTATTGCAGCAGGATTGGAAGGTTTTCAATGCATAGAGCGTCTGCATTTAAGATACTTTTATTAATGTTTTACCAGGAACTGTTACAGTAACTTTAATCTTATAAACTCTAAATTTCTAACAGGCAACTTTGTGTTATTATCACTTGAACGTGGGTGCTATTAAAGACAACCAGTTCCCACTTAGGGTCAAAGTTTGTTAGATTATACTGCCTCCTATCGACCGGTAGCTGTATGTCATAAGATATATATAAAGGGTAAATTCACCCAAATTACAAACACATTTTCTCACTTACCTCCAGTGGTATCTAGCTGTGCAGATGGTTTTGGTTGTATTTGCTCAGGTTTTAAGATATCTTGAGACTTCTGCCTTCACCCCAATTTAACTGAGATGAGTGGAATTTCAACTGTGTTACTTAAAGCATGAAAGATGAAAGATTACGTTTAAAGCAACATCTCTTTCCAGAAACTACTATCCACCTCCTCCAAAGAGTCTCTTTTAAAACTTTTAAAAGTGTGTTTTGTAGATTTTCCAGTGTAATGAGGGCACTGTTTCTGGAACAAGATGTTTCTGTTTTTTCAACATAATTTCCAAAAATCTTTAGAACCACAAACCAAATTATATTCACCTCCACTGTGTTGGGGTGGAGGCCGAAATTTTGGAGACAGATATCTCATAACTTTTGTTTTGTAATTTGTGGATTGACCCTTTAGTTATTGAAACTGTTGGATCAGTCTAGACATGTATGAAAATATACATACATATTATTATTGTTAACATTATTATCCAGAGAAGGCCTTGGTTAGATTTTGAAATCCTGGACAACTGCTTTGCTTTGTAAATAATACTACTCATTATACACACAGGCACTCTAAACAAGAAGCAGCTGCAGATTTTCAACCTCACCTCCCTCACCAAGTCAGAAGACGTGCTGTCAGCCACTCTTCATTACTACATCGGAGACCTTCAGAACAGCACCCAGGGCTGTTCCAGGTCCAAAAGCTGCAGCCGCCACGGGCCCCGCAGGCACAGCCACATCCACATGGTAATCTGGAGTTTTGCCTCTGTGGATAACAAGATGAGGACTCTAGGACAATTTCGGATCAATGTGTCCACCCTCTACAGGGACTTCATATCTTGGCAGTGGAAGGACATAACTCGTGTGGTGAACCAGGCCAAACACCATGACGAGCTGCTCATTGGGATCGATGTGGCCTCACAAGGGCCCCAGCCGTGGAAGAAGCTCCTGACGGACCGCTCACCCTACATCCTGGTCTACGCCAATGACTCTGCCATTTCAGAACCTGAAAGTGTGGTAGCCACCCTCCAGAGACACCCCTCGGTGGAGGGGAGGACTCCATTTCACACAGCTTTCATAAACTGGGACTGCGTGAACGAAACAACACTGAACAAGAACAACAGCAGCCCAGGCACAAGCGCTCTGTGAACGTTCTGCTCCCGTTGCAAAACAATGAACTTCCTGGGCCTGAATACCCGTACGAGACGACCGGGTGGGATGAGACAAGTCCGTACGAACCTTTTGACAACAAGCAGGCCCGTCGGCCGCGTAAAAAGACACGCAAGAATCAGCGGCACAAGATGCCCCTGCTGCAATTCGACGAGCAGACGATTAAAAAAGCGCGAAAGAAGCAGTGGAACGAGCCCAGGAACTGCGCACGGAGGTACCTGAAAGTGGACTTTGCTGACATCGGATGGAGCGAATGGATTATATCACCTAAGTCCTTTGACGCCTACTACTGCTCAGGGTCCTGCCAGTTCCCCATGCCAAAGGTAAGATTTGTAGTGCACTATGGCAGTGGTTCCCAACCTGGTGTTTGGGATCTTAGCAAGATAAGAGGAAATCAGACAAAACATTAATACTACACAAAATTAGATTCTTCAAATGTTCCTCAAATAGTGGCTTTTTTGGGGGGGGAATTACTGGATAATATATCTTAAAATAAGTACAACTTATGCAACTTGCGACAAGAAAACATTGCTTCGCTTTAGGCTTCACCAGCCTAAAATGTTGAGAACCACTGCACTTCTGGGTTATACTTACGGCCTTTTTCCCACACCTCTTGTAAACTGGTTTTGTTTCATCACCACCAATAAATTACAAATTGTAGGCCAGGTTGTGGAGGCCAAAAGGTCAGAACGGAACGTCAGTACCATCTTGTGATCCAACATTTCAGTTTTTTTTATCAGCATCTTAAACTATATTTAACGTACATACGAGTAAATATGTTTTAGAATCACTGGTGTAGACACATTAACAACTGATGAACTAACAGCCATCATATGACACCAGAACTCACTTATGTTCTGGCCCAACATACCGTACAGACTACACATCAGTCTCTATGTTCAACATTCAATCACAGTGCTTTTTTCTGACAGTATGGTACACATTATGTAAATAGAACAGGCTATGGTGAGCTATCGGTGCATCTAGGCATTAAGTTTTCAGTCCCCTTGTTTACTGTTACTGCTTTGTTTTATGTTAACTATGTCGACTTAAGAGATCCCCGAAGCCTGTCTGTCTTATTTATAGATGGTAATGTCAAAGAAACTGAATTTATGCCATCTGCTTCGATCTTCAACTGCCAGGGTAAACTACTTACAGGGGCAGCGCTGCTAGAAGTTCTCCTTCATGCTTTTATCTTCTGAATTAAAATCATTAAGTCTTTGAAGATATGCATCAGAGCTAGCTTTATGTATTTTAATTAAAAAAAGTTTAAGTGAAGTCCTGGTGTACTAAATTTACAGTAAAAGTGGTCAAACTGCAGATTATGTAATCTAAATAGCTTTCTAACAAAAAGTGACAAATAGTCCTGCTCAGATAAACAGCTTCCAGAAGAGCAGGTGGCTGACCCTCAACATCAATAATCAATAAAGAACCTTGAGGGAAGCATCTTGAGTAATTCATACCATTCATGAAAGTTTTCTCTTCAGATGCAGACAACACATCATATGGTTTTACGCATTTGATCGAAACACACACAGCAAAGTGAGAGAAACAAAGAAACTTGTGCTGCTTCAACTGATGTTTAACATCAGCTCTGTCCATAGCTTGTGGCCCCAGTGACAAGATAACATCACAGGTATTTTAAACATGGCCGGAATGCACGAGTTCCATCCACTTAATTCATTACCTCGGAGTCGCCGGCCTTTGTAGTCGGATGTAATTAGTCCAGAAGTAGGGCCTAGAGCCTAAGGCCACCCCCTCCCTCTCCTGCAGGTTTGCTGCTTCGTCAGACAAGCCTGTGATCCTGTGATGTTGCTTCTCCTTTGTCAGGCTGAAGCTTTAGAAGTTGCTTAATAGCTACTATTAAAAGGTGCTCTGCCTAGTTCATTGTGATGTGTGAGAAGAGTCCTGTCACTCATTGGATCCTGCTAAGATATGAAGCAGCTGATCAGGTGATACACATGTTTGTGAACTACTAAGGATATAGCTACCGCTTTCAGACTTTGATTCAGTTAGTTGTGTGTTATATGATAGGTATGGTAACTTGACAAATTAACCATGAAAATTTGTTTTCTGTGTGATCCAAAAGCTAGAGGCTATAGGAAAGTGCTCTGTGAAAGATGCTCTCCAGGACTCGAAAATTGGGGTGTATTATAACTTGGGTCTTATTTTCATAGATTTGGCCATTATTTCTATTGGTTATGATGACACTGTACTCACCAGAGTAACTGCTCAGATAAAACATCACTACAACAAAGTCAGGCAGGGCAAGAATTACAAATGATCAGACGATCAGACAGGTTGGAAACAAGCCAACAGTTAACCCAGATTATTTCAACCACTTTATTTTGGGTAAAACTAAAAATGAGCCCGTCTTAATTTGTGTGGAATAATCCCTCATTTCACATTTAAATTGTATGCGTGCACAGCTATGGCAGGTACAGTAGGACGAAGTTGAACCAGGACGTTAGTCTGTAAACTGTGACTGATGTTAACAATCGATGTTTGGGGTAATACTAATAGCACTTACAATCTTACATTATTTGCCCAAAAAGTTTGCTAAATGTGGTAAAAAATAAATAAAAAAGAAAACTTGATTGTTAAATGATCATTACCTCCCTTTAAGTTTATCTAAAAAGTAACAATACAGTAACAAACAGTAGCAATATACAATTTTTACATTTTTGGTCACATTTTTAAAAGTAAATCCTTGATAATTCCAGTTGTTGAATAATCCATTTTGTTCCTTTGCTGTAGGCTCTGAAGCCCTCTAATCACGCCACTATCCAGAGCATAGTGCGGGCAGTGGGCGTTGTCCCGGGAATCCCCGAGCCATGCTGCGTCCCAGAGAAAATGTCTTCCCTCAGCATCCTCTTCCTTGACGAGGACAAGAACGTGGTGCTGAAAGTCTACCCCAACATGACTGTAGATTCCTGCGCCTGTAGATAGTTTCTTTCCCCCTTCTATGTCCATTCACACACACACACCTGATATCATACAGAAATGAAAAAAAATTCAACACATGCAGCCAAGAAGATACTCTCTCCTCCTGTTTCTTCAGTCAAACACTCATTCACGTACAAACACCAATTGAACACAACTTCCCCCTTTGCACTGGAGGAGAGTACTGCCTGTTGTTCCAGGTGAAGAGGAGACTGATCTGTTCATGGGAAGGAATGGATCGTGTGGGTTATCCTCGTTGAAGATAAGTGGAATGGAAAGTCAAATCTCCATGCTCCAACTTCACCAGTGGCACCACTGTTTATCTTCATGTCTTTATCATCGCTGCTCGGTTATCCATTAGGCGGTAGCAGGGTGAACACAATCATAAACTCACTTTCTAGATATACAAATACCAAATGAGGCATAAGAGAGACAAAAAACCGAAGGAGAAAACTGTTTTCAGGAAAAATGATCTCTTTCTTTTCCTCTCAGTTTGAACTGATGCCTCTGAGGGGGGTCATTCTCATCTTTCTCTCCTTCATAGCTTAAAGTTGTCTTTGATCATTACCACAAAGTCACCTCTGCTCGCACTTGCATGGTTTTTGTTACTATGTGTATGTATTTATGTCTGTACTATCACTGTGTTATTCACTATATGAAAAGTTATTGTATAATTATTGGCTTGGCTGCTATAGAGATATATATTAGATTCCAAAGCCAGAATTGTGACTTAGACAGTAGATAGCCTTACATATTTGTGTTTAGATCACTGCTCCTATTGTTGTACAGAACCCACATTTTAAGAGTATATTATATGCTAAAGAGTAAGCTACTTTTCATTTGTGGTCTTCATTAACAGTTGGAATGGGGAGTTTTGAAGAGACCCATTGTACCAGTGTTTCACCAAGAAAATGTTCAAGATGTACGAGTAAACCTCAGATTTCATTTTTAAATATAAAGGGATAAAGCATATCAAAAGGAGAAACTACTACATTGAACAAGGGCTGTGTAAAACCACAGGACTCTAAAAGCCATTTGATGCTTGTGTGGAATTTTGAAACCCTTGTTGGACTTGATTAGCTCAGAAAGAAATCAAATAACTTCTGGGACTTGGCAGGCATCAAGGATTAATACTTGCGGTGGAGCCTGATATCAGGCTGAACTTATTTGTTTTTGGCATTAAGTTCAGAACATGGTGCCATTACATAATGTTCAAAGTTATGTATCTTATTTACAGCATAGAGTGACATTTATGAAGAAAAACTATTATAAACTGCCAGAATGCTTCTAGAAATCTGTTTTTGTCGACTCGGATATAAAGTAAGTAATAAGTATCAAGTCAATATACACTACTGGTCTGGAATCAGTTTTGCTTTACATATCTTTGAGGCTCATCATTTTTGTTTTTTTACTAATTTTCATTAAAAGATACCTGGATTTTTTTTAAGGTTGAGATGGGTTTAAAATCTGACATTCCCCTGGATTTTATGTCCTTATGCATCTGAAAGCTAAAAGCTCCAGGATAAAAAACTGTGACAAGTAGTTTACTGTAAATGGGATCTTCTGGTGGTCAGCTGAGAAAAGTCCCTTATTGTAAGTAATTAAAAAACATCACTGCTACGATTTTAAAACCCAGTTTTGACCTAGACCTTACAATTTCAATTTTAACAGATAAATTCCCTGTTTTAGTAAAGTAAAAACCAAAAATGATGAGCAATACATATAATATATTGAATGATCAGGGAGAGCTGATCTGTTTTCCTGGGTCACATAACCCTTTAATATTACTGTATCGAGTGGATTTTACATAAATCATTAGGGGGATGTTATTTGATCACATGTACTTTGCGTCAGGTCAACATGGAACAAAAGGCACACCTGGAGGAGCAGTTAACATGTCGTAATGTTGCCTCAGGTTGTGCTTTCTTGTCAGAGCTCATAAAACCAAATATTTATTCAGAGCAAATAGACTGAAATATAGCAGCAAACTTTTTTTCCTATAGACTTGTACATTGTTTTTGTATATAGCTCACTATATGTTGATGACATTCTAATGTCTCATTGGGATAGAAGTGCCTTTTCAATGGGTGGATTTCTGTTTTTTAAACAGTTTGATTTGATTCATCACCTGTTCAGAAAGGCTTGGTCGTTGACAGAACTGAGCTCAGTTTGCAATGAAGCTGAAGTCAAAAGCAAGCAGCTGAGAATAGTTTTTATATGGTACAAATAGTATACAATGCGTGAACATAGTGCATATTCTTTTGATAAGTATGATCACCAGTGGAATTTATTCTAAAATGTATTTCAAATAATTCACTATTTTGATATTTCAGAGACATTTATTTTGTGTCAATAGCTAAGGGCAGATTGTTCAACTTTATATATTTTGTATTGACACTTTTTCCAGTATGTGCTTCCTCATCTTGTGCCAGTACAGATTTTAGCAGTGCATGCTGTAGAACGGAGTGGCCTCCTCTGTTTGTGCCAGTACAACACTACAGACATGAGGACTGCTGGCAAGTCGTTTTTGCGGACTTTGCTTTTGATGCATTTGAGACTCGACCCAGGTCTTTACTGTTAAACTTCACTAACACCTTTCAGGGTGCAAGTATCAAAGAACCTTAAGTAAAATATACAGTACAGTATATCAGCAGATTATAAGAGCTTACTCTACTACACTGTTCAATCCTATCTTGTAAATGTTACGCTGTAGGTAAAAAAGAAATGCTTGTACAATAAGCTTCATAAAATATATTTGTATATGGAAATGACTTTTAACATGCATCTATTTATTTTCTCTATGTTGCATATCTTGTAGAGGTGTGGTCTGGGAAAGGGGGACCGAAGCTCGGACATGTTGATGGTCTTTATATCTGTGATGGACATTTGTCACTACTGATGTGAAAGTGTGGTGAACTGTTTAAAGGTCTCCCCCCTCTAAGCACTGACCCTCCTTACAAAGCATTCAAAGAAATGAATAAAAGTATGCAAGACTCAGGTCTATCAATGGTTTTTGGGTTTATAAACCTAGAGGTTTTGAGGGGATAGTGGCACAAAACACACAAGCAAAGCAAAATACTCAAAATTTATTTCCTTCATCTCTCCCTTGGTATCATTTTGCATAAAATACAAGATCAATATTTCTGGAATTCAATAGCAAAACGTAGAAGCATACATTTATGTACAGTATCATTCACTTACTGCCCAAAAAAGTCAGTATTTACATTTTATATACAGGTACAGTATGTTTTGTACGATTGCACTAGACAGAGGCAGTTGTAGATGGTACAGTTTGTATGTTATAGGAACATAAAAATTTGTACATAAAATTACAGGATCTACTGCATTTTATGAATGTTTTCCCTCTTTTAAAGTTATGTAATTAACCTTTTGTGAGTGTTTGTGAGATTTTAACCCCAGTGCCAAAATATAGGCTTAGAGACATTTGATGTCTTTACTAGAACAACAACTACTGTAAATACATTTTGAAGCTTTGAACAGTTTGGTTACATTTCTCCTTTTGGAAAACTTTATTTTGAGGTCATGAAGCCACACAAATGAAGCAACAGGCCATTCTGGTGACAGACATTTTGACTTGTCATAGCGGTAAAGCAAGTGTAACTAAGGACATTACTGATGGATGTTTTAATTTGGTGTCCCAATAAGCCAGTATGTGCAATAACAGGACCATGGCTAGCCTCATTCCAGGCCTCTGAATCACTGCCTACATCCTTGATTTTTTCAGTGGTTGTGCTCATTGGCAGCTGTTTCCCTTGTCGAAAAAACAGTCAGCCAATCATAGTTTTGTAGGTAGCGTTAATAACGATGGCCTTCATCTTTCAACACTGCTAGCTAGGTAGCTACATTTAGCAAAAATGGTGACAAGTGTGGACAACATTGACGCAGCTGTGCAGGTTGTTATGCTAACAACTCCTAACAACTGAGTGAAAATGATGTGGACAGGATGGATACGTCACATGCTACTGTTTGGTTGGGGCAAAAGAAAACATAACATAACCCACCTCCTAAGCAGATACTGTCTAAAATGAAGCCGATGTCAGGATGAATGAATGAAGTTGAATGAAATGGTAATTAAGATTCATTGCCAGGCTAGGTCCAGGCCTGGCACTGGAACAACTAAATGAAATGCAGCCGTTATTGTTATTACATACCCTTGTGTTTGATAAGTCAAAATATCCACAGTGAGAAAAATCTGTACATACTGCTAAAAGTAGAAGTAGTAATAATAATCTATTGGTGTATAAAACAAAATTTAAATATACCAAAGACTGTTTCATTGAATAAAAAAAAAAGAAAAAACATATCTCTACATTTTAATATTAACAAACACAGCTGTATCGTGAATTCAGTCATCATGTTAAGGCCACAGCTTCTCCAAGAATTTTAGGTGCTTTCTCACAAAGACATTATTATATACTGTACACAAAAATTCCCTCACCCAGTTTTTTAAAGGTGCAGTGTGAAGACTTTAGTAGCATCTAGCGGAACGGACTTTGTAGAAATGGAATAAGTGTGTTTTAATTAGTGTATAATCACCTGAAAATAAGATTAGCATTTTCATTACCTTAGAATGAGCGCTTTATATCTACATAGGGAGCGGGTCCACTTCCACAGAGCCTGCCATGTTGCACGGCCATGTTTCTACAGTAGCCCAGAACAGACAAACCAAACACTGGCTATAGAGAGGGTCTTTCGCGAGGCTCACTGTAGGTTCTCCTACATGCTTTAAAGGGGAGGGGGAGGGGTATTCAGTTGGTTGCAATTTGCAACCTCACCGCTAGATGCCACTAAATCCTACACACTGCACCTTACGTTTACATTAAGGAACGAGTAGCTTGGATTGTATAAACTGTGTATTATTTATGTTTGTGCTTTACAATGTACAGTATATACATACACATATGGTGCACAGTCGATCTACTGTAATTCTCAGATGTTTAAAAATGGGAGAATACCTCTTTTTTAACACTAAGCTCCTGAAAATTCCCTCATAGTAAACCCTGAAGGTTTTCTGCTCAGTTTGGCCTCTTGGCTGTTTCTCCTCACATCATCAACGCCTCAGACCAAGCAGAACTCCCCTTCTTCTTAAGAAGCTGGGAACCGCAGAGTTGACTCAGCTTCAAAAAGGTAAATATTTCTTTAGGTCAGGCACCCTGCCGCGGGATGCTCACACTCTATAACTTAAGTGGAGAAGGTGTTTGTGTTTTTGTGTGCCGAGTTTGGGCAGTGGGGAGACTGTGAGGATAACACTGTTGGAACAAGGAACTCTTGATGCTTCTAAGCAGAAATGTTTCACACTCAAACTTGTTTTGGATAGTAGAGCATGGTGGTTAGATACTGTACCATCTAAACAGTTAAGTAGAATTCCTTCTCCCAAGTGTGTTCTTGTCCTCAAGTTGCTCGGCTGTTTGCGGTGTCATCTCCTCACATATCTCCTCTCCACACACCTGCAGTCCTCTACAGCTGTAAACAAACTGCACATACAATCACAGATTGCCTCAGTTGTAAAATAGGCTGTGCAAGACTTTGCAGCCACTTCACCAATTTCTCCACCAATCACATCTGGAGCCATCAAGAAGGCTGTTACAGATGTAGATAAGTAATGTAAAAACATAATACTATTACTGTAGATTGTGACCTGTTTCAAGTCCTTCTGCCCCCAAACAATATGAGATGTTGTTTGTCGTTTTCTGAGTTATTTGCCTGCAGGCTAATTTAGCAAAGCAGAGCTGGTGGTCCTTGACTACAGAAAGATAACAAAACATCAAATTTTTGTTGATTCACTCTGCTGTTGTTGGTTCAGTATGAGGTCATTAATGGATCATTATCTCAGTTAAGTGATGAAAATGGACAAAATCTGTGTTGTTACCATTTCAATATTATTTTAGGAACCATTTTGTAAACAGTACAGTATGTGGGTTGATGCATGAATAACTGGCCATGGTCCAACCTTCCCACTGAAAAGCCACTTTTGGGAATTGAAAAAAAGCAAGTTTCTTCCTGAATTACTGGTTGTTATCATTTTGGAACCAGTGTGAAAGCAGAGTCACGCACACAGATGTTTTGTTTTGCTATACCCACTTCACACAGGGCGCCCCAACCAACCAGAAATGGTCAGTAATGCAGCAACAAGGACTTGATCCCTCACTGGCTTCCCACCCACAAACTCTGTCAGCTGCGTTTAATTTACCGTCTATCCCCTGCACCACTTGCGTGCAAAATTTCTCAGCAGCAGACTGTGGAGAGTCTCTGTAGCTCTGACCTCAGTTGATGCGCTTTTTAAAATATTACGGATTTTAGTTTTAATGCTGACACACCACAACTACCACTATTAGCACTACATTCTACTGGATACATTAGCTAGTGTGCTTTTGTTTGTAAATGAAAAGACAGTGATGGTTACATAACAAGCTGAGTTCACTTCAAAGTCAAACTCAAAAGAGGATTGTGTTCATATCTGTTAATTTGTGTTGAGACGGCAAATCATACATTTATAAAATAACTAGCTTTTCATTACAGCTATTGTTCCCCAGGACCTGAGGACCTCCGACACGCTTGCCAGAGGTGATGTGAGGTCACCTGCCCACTAAGTTTTTGTCATTCAGGTGTGCAATGGAGGGAAAATGGGGAAAAGATGGAGAAGGTCTCAGAAGTCCATGTCCCAACCAGAAAGCTCATCAGGAGGAGTGTCCTCATCTGGAGGGTAACTGTCAAAGTAGCTGTGATCTGCCGGTCCTGTAAGCTGTTGTTGAAGAGAAGACAAGGAAGGAGGAAAGGAGGGGGGGCCATTAATTTTTTTAAGATGCTTCCTGAATTACTCTCTCAGAATCCAACAGAAGTAGAACATTGTTGGAGCAACTCAATTTAAAATGTGCTTTTCTGTCATTAGATTTTACTAGTGTAGATAAATATGTTGACTTACTTCTCTTTTCAGTGGAGATGGTAAAGTCCTCGCCTTCAGTCCCTCCCAGTTAAAGCCATTAAACCACCTTCAGGCACGTTATAGAGAGCACATAAAAACATGTCCGTAAGTAATTCCCTATCTCTTTCTATTTCTATCTACACAGCGACAAATTCAAAGCTTGATACATGTACTTTCCCAGTCCAATTAGCCCCTTGGATGTTATAGTGTGACTTCTGTAACAAGGAACCTTTGTCAGTGTTTTCATTGACCTTTAACCCTTATTCCTTGGAGTATGCTTGGCAGAAAGGATGCCCAGTATCATGGGAAGGAGCCCTTATCACAGTGACCCAAGGCCAGCAAGACAACATGAAATAACACTATTTTTAACCCTTCTGACCCCATGTTACTAGTTTTCCCTTTATATACGAAAACTTGATTCTTATTTTCAAAAATCAAAGTGAAGAAAATAATGTTACGTGAAGAAAGGCCGCGGTAAATCTAATAATGTAATAAGCTTATTGAATATGTTTCACATCCCACTGCTCTTGTACAGTGTGTTCAGTAATTATATAATTGCTGAGGTCATAAACCACTGGCCCACAGTCATAATGTTCAATCAGTGCTAATTTGTACGGCTAATCTCCCTGTTGAGATCAGCAACAAAATGAGTCGGCTCGTTCTTACCTGTGCTTCTTGATGTCAATTATTCCATTTTTGAGGTTGCCCAGTCGCTCTGAGGGATTTCGCCTGCAAAGTTCACCAATGTGGGAAATTAACTGCTAGACACAAACAAAATACTGGTACATTTTGTTTTGGGCTGATGATGTGTAATCTTGCCTGCATGATACAAATGATGGACATAATTTTTTCTGTCATTTTGTTGTTCAGATAAATTCCAAATGCTCAGCTCAAGCCTCCCCTCATTTTTCGTTGCATATCTGACATCCAATGAAACTCTGATTTGAAACACTTTGTAGCACATTTTCATTGTTCAGACCCGTCACAGGTTTCTAGACTGTCAGGCACTGAAAACAGATCTGTTTTTTTTTTTTACGAGGCTTAACTGTTTCTTCAAGGTTCTATCTGAGAAATCTGGTGGCTAGTAATGGAGCTAAAGTGGTTGATTAGAGGATTTTCTAGCTACCAGAATTTGCTTAATGCCGGTTGCTTTGCATGTGTGATTTTTGTACCTGCATAGCTTGCGTATGAGGTCATCAGGTCTCTTGGTGATCTTCTTGGGGAAGTCCATCTTCTCAATTCCTTTCAAGATGAAAGTGTACGTCATCATCTGGTCACTTCCTGAGAACGGAGGACTGTGGGATGGAGGAAAAAAGGGCAGCAATTTAATTTTGTCTGTTGATGCAAACCTTTTCAGCAATGCTCTGTTCAAGCCAGCAAACAATATTCCATGAAAATCACTCAGTAAGAAGACTGAAGTGATAACGAGACAAACTGCCATACTTCCATGAAGACTTGCTGCAGACAGGAAGCACAAATGACGTACAAACCTGCCAGTAAGCAGCTCAAACACCAGGATGCCCAGTGACCAGAAGTCCACACTGAAGTTGTGGCCTTTGTTGAGGATGATCTCTGGGGCCACGTACTCTGGTGTCCCGCAGAAAGTCCAGGTCTTCTGGCCACATCTGATCTTCTTGGCAAAGCCAAAGTCAACCTGGCAGGGCAAATTAGTTGAGAAATGTCCACAACTTTAATGAAATTTCCATTCACAATACATCTTCTTGAAGGTCCTTTTGGGAAAGGGAGGACGGTTTCACAGGTAAAAGATACATTTCAGATAAACATCCTCCATCCTCCTTCCACAGATGTTTCATGTTTTCAAAACATGAATATGTTTAGTCTCTGGAAGTACACTCACCAGTTTGATGTATCCATCAGAATCCAGCATGAGATTCTCAGGCTTCAGGTCTCTGTAGAGGACACCTTTGCGATGGAGGTAATCAAAAGCTTCTGTGACACAACCCACGCAGAATTTGGCAGTGTGCTCATCAAAACTTCCCCTAAAGTCAAGAAAGCCAAATTTAAACGTTTTGGTGGAAAGCAGGGTCAGGTGCTACACTGCTCAGGAGGAAGAGAAGCAGGAGAATTGTTTGGATGGCACAAATGCACCTGAGCCCACTAACAGGCAGCCCTGACAGTGAGCTAAATGTGGAGAAATGTGTAGTTCTCAAAAATGAAACGGCATCAGTTGCATCAGTCACTGGTTGGTCCTACCTGTCTCTGAGCAGACTCCAAATTTCTCCACCCAAACAGGCCTCCAGCAGCATGTACACATATTTGTCATCCTTAAACGTGCGATAGAGTCTGAAGAAAGAGAAACACAGACAAGTTAAACTTTAAAGTAAAATCCCTGCCCTGAAAGCAGCAATATCATAGAAAAGGAATTAACAATTGTTAGAATAACATCATTATTTGCACATTTGCATCAACATTCAAGCTGATGATTAATTAAATTTCCAATTAAGCCAATGCACAGTCTGCATATCTTGTACGTTACAATATGTAACATTAATTTGCCTGAAGCTTTTGTTCAAAGCAACTTACAGTAAGTGTAATATTTGATTGTGTTTTATTCTTTTTTTAATGGGGTTAACCTTTATGTAAATAGAACAATAGCAATGCTGCACTTTCATTTAGGATCAGCACTTGTCCTGTTATTAATATATATTTGTACTGTTATTTTGTTTTGTTTTGTTTTTTTCAATTAAAACCAAAATTAGTGTGGTTTAAACTAACATAAAACTATTTGCCTGATTGTAAAGATTTAGTGTGCAGGATTTTTTCTCCAATTTCCAACTTTCTTTTTAATTTAATTATCATTTAGTAGACAGCAGTTAATAATCAATTACCTAAATAATCCACATTAGCTTTCATTTGGGAAAATACAACATTACTCAGGCTTGATTTCCTGGAAAATGTTCCTATTATTAAACAGTAAATTAATGGACTAGATATAAAATAAAGCAGCAGGGAGGATGCTAATGATGCAAACAGATCATACACAACCCGGTGTGTATAATTACATTGTACTGTAGTTGACTATAATATATTAAAGGACATTAGTGTAAAAAATTATATATTATATTGTGAACTAATGTAATATAAATTGAGCCTTGTGGTGATATTTACAGAGTAAACAGTGAATAGAAACCAGGCGCATGTACAAATTATCATGCTCAAAGACACTTGAGACAACAGAGCGGATGTTAACTGCTCCACCACACTGTCACTTCATAGTCTTAAATCTTAGACCACCTTACATCGGTCTTGAAAACAGATCAGAAGTTAAAACATGAAAAAGGTGAAATAAATGCGTAAGAGTGCATGAAGAGGAGGTCAGCAGGAGGAGCATTTCAGAAGGTGAAGAATGGCTTTAATATCTCAGCCTGTTCCACTGCATACAGTGAAATTAGATCATCGTAATCTCACAAAAGGCAAAGAAAAGCTCCTGCTACAATATTTCATAATAAATAACTACATTTTCGTAGCAGACATCTCAATATCCCCTGCCATTCTACCCCACTGAGAGGATGTAATCTGCTTGCGGCCTCGACTGTGATCTCATCAAAAACTAATAAGCGCCACACTGTTTTCTCAGACTAATGGAGCAGAGCTTCATCATGTAGAATAAGAAATGGAAATGGCTTCGGAAGCTGAGCAGGAGGACTGACTTGACAACGAAAGATGAGCGAGCCTCAGTGAGGATCTTCCTCTCCGAGTGGATGTGTTCTTCCTGCCTGTTGTCAACAATGTGCTTCTTCTTGATGACCTTTAGTGCGAAGGTGATGTCCTTGCCCTTCACCTTCACCTGCAGGTAATAATGATAAGATGTGATGTCACATGTATTTTGGTTGACCATCAGTTCAAAACCCAAAGATTTTCAGTTTACAATTATATAAAAAACAAAAAAGCAGCAAATTATCACATTTGAGAGGCTGGAACCAAAGAATTGCATTTTTGCTATAAAAAAAAATCTATCAATTATCAAAATTGGCGCCAACTAATTGCTTTCACCTCGATGGGCAACTCAGGGTGGTTTTAACAACAAGTGTAATTTTCATAGTGAACAAATAGTTTGGTTGTAGGAAAGACAGTTTAAAGCTATAATATGTAACGATTACGCGTTAAAATGTCTAAAAACAACTAGACCTATGTTATATTTTTTGTTGAGTTTTGTACTTACATTATCCTAAATGTTTCCAACAATTTTCAAACCCAGAGAAATTCATAATTTTAATTTGTCAATGGTGTCATACCCCCTCTACCAAAGAGCATATGCACACAAGATGATAATCATCAGTTTTAAGCCACATTTTTACGAAAAACTTTTTAGATCTTGGTCTTCGACTTCGTCCTTAAGTATATCTTTTAACCGGATGAAGGATTTTAGTCATTGGACGTCTGGATCTTAAGTTGTCAGAGAAACAAGCTGAGCAAACGTTAGCGGCAGCACAGCTCACACAGAGCCCCTAATTCAGCTCCCGGTAAAAACATGCTGAACATCTGGATCTCCGTCTATTGTTTTGATTGAGAGACCCCTAGCAGCAGAAATTACATATTGTGCATTTAATTTTGAGTTTTACATTCATTAATTTGACATGAAGTATCCCATCATTGTTTCACTTTTCATTTTGTTTATTACAAAGTCCAAAATATCAGAGCTTTCAGAAAAATAACAAAATCCCCAAAAATCATAATTGCCACTTTGATGGTAATGTGAAATACTGATGCTAGTATTTAACGCTACAAGTTGTAAAATTGAACTTTGAGCTGTAGGCTACGCTAATGTGATTTTTTTTGTTTGTTTGTTTTTTTTTAAACAAGGAGGTTGTCTAAGCTACATTCCAGTCATGCCATTTACAGTATGTGGCTTACGTATTCGTATACACAAACGTGAGATAGGTGCAGCCCTGGTGTAGACTGATATGACTGCAGTGTCAGTTGGTCTCACCAGTTCTACTCGTCCGAAGCCACCGACCCCGAGAGTAGAGATGATCTCCAGGTGGTCGAAGGGCCTGGACGGAGAGAACGCTGACACCATGTCCTTCAGCTGAATGATGTCTGGAGAAAGCGGCTGACTCTGGTGGCGCGACACCGACCTCCTGAATAGAGATACGTGGATTTCCAAATAGGACAAAGCCATGTCATGTTTCAATTTTCACTCTTATACTACTTTTTACTAGAAAAAGTAGCTTTAACTGAAACTACAAACAATAAAACCACTTGTACAATTACATATGTCCCTTTGTCCCTCCGGTCATTAAACTGTCCAATAAACCTGTTTCACAAGACATATATTATTTAAGAAATGCTCAAACATATGCCTAACGAGGATTATTGTTATTTTTTGTCTACTTTATTCTGCCCCTACCACCCAGTATCTCTGTGCTCCCACAGCTCGTTTTGTTATGTGACCCATTAAGTCATTATTCTGACAAACAAAAGTTTAACACAGCCTTGTTCATATTTTTGGCCCGAGTACGCAGCACTGCACCTGGCATGTCTCTTCTTGTCGTCACGATCGAGTGTTGCCACATAGCCTTGGAGGTACTTCTGCAGCTCATTGAAGGTGCCCACTGTCTGATCAAATGTCCTAGAAAAACAACAACTGCACGTCAGCAGTGGAACCACTGGAATGTTGGCTGATAGTCTTCAAAAGCTCAACGTTGATTTAACTGACTTGTCACACTGAGATGAAGAAATACTTTTTTACAGGAGAAAATCAGGCAAAAGGACATTTTTCACACACTGGCGCAGCAGTGGAAAGATACCAAAATACACCATTGTATGTTTCCTATGGAAGATCACATCATGTTGTGTAGTTCTTGTTAATCACATTAGACTGCAGGGTATTAAGAGGACAAAAAAATGGATGTAATTTTCAGCTGGCATTCACACAGTGATTCCGAAAGAAATCTCGCTCAGTATTTGCTTCATACTGATAATTTAATCAACACTATTTTGTATAATGATACAAAATAAATATAGGATAACAAATACTTTCATCATTTTTTAAAATCAGATTTCCTGTCACAGCTTCATTCGATTACAGCATCGGATGGATAGATCGGTTTAGGAAACAGTGAAGTCCACCTCCCAAAATCCTCTGGTTGTAAGAACAACTGCGAACCCAATGTGCTACTAGATATGTCTGTCATGAGCGTCTTTCGTGATCAAAAACATTTTAAACCAGAGAAGCATCTTCCAGCAGCATTAATTTTATACTTTCAAATTCAAAATACTCACTCTCTGTCGATGATAAGGCACTCCACCCCGTTCTCATCAGCAATGATATTGGCGGACCTGACATCATCACTGAAAGAGACAGAGAGACGTACAGTACATCATACTCATCAAACCACGCAGAGATTTTCTGACCCTGACTGACTGTGTTAGTGCATTCACAAAGATTCAAAGCCAAGTCTGTCATGATTAACAGGGTCAGAAAGTCACAGATTACATGTTATAAGATATATTATTACAGTTTTAAACCTAAAATGCAGTTATTTTGAAAAGTGTCATATTTACCAGAAGCCCCTTCTTGTTATTATTTTGCATTAGTTTTGTTTAATTATGGAAATAGTTTTGTGAAGAATGAAAAAAGAGAGCTCGATAGAGAAGTTCAGACCCTGCCTACTTGCTCACTTCCGCATTGAAAGTGGCTAAAAAAGTCTAAGCAGCTCCTGTGAAAATCAGAATCTGTGGTCCTACTTGGTCTTTGCTGTTACCTTATGAGTGCTTTCTCTCCAAAGTAGTCTCCCTTCTGCAGCGTGTTGATGATCTGGGGCTGTTTGTGGGCCTCGGTGGTCTGCGTCACCTTCACCTGCACAACACAGTCAGCTGGACGTTTAAAGTGCTTTTCATTCATTCACAGTCGTGTCATGTTCACTGCTGCAGCTTTTACAGGTGCTTCCAATTTTCTCCAAATATTTTTACATGCATTGTAAAAAGTTCAAATTCTAAGAAATTGAAATAATTGACATATTCAATTATAATAATTGAAACAGGATGAGTGATTCAGTGGCGTTCATGCACTTTATATTTTCTTGACATGCTGTCAAAATAGACACATTAATTGTAGGAGGGTTTTATTCAGACGCCTCCGTTTGTTCTGCTTGTCGTTCCTCAAACTGCTGCTCAAACACTTTTCAACAAAAACACAGCAGCAGCCTGGATGCTGTAGGCTGAACTTTCTCCGTAATTTGTGAGGCTTTAAAAACCAGTGGCCCACCCCAGTTGAGGTCAAACATCCCACTCATGGAACCATCACGCCGCAGTGACATCACGGCCGTAACAACCAGCGTGTGTTTTAGCTAAGTGTCCTGTTTGACCTCCATGACCTTCACTTCCCTTGTTTTTCCTGGTGGCAGGCGCTCTCAGAGTTTATTCCCTCCCTGCTCAGGGGGTATAAGAGGGGGTAGTGAAGCCATTTCCTGTATTAGCCCCACTCCTCCCAAACAACATGTGTCTCTCTCTGGTTTGGTTAGCTTAGCGCTGAGGAACTGCTGTCTCACATCGGCTCATAATGGCATTTTGAAAGTCCCCTGTGGACAGCTCTGGCCCCTCTCCATCTCCCCTCGCTCCCCGGTGTCAGGTTGCTGACTTGTCAGACAGACGGGCGGGTGAGTCATAGACCCACACCTCCCAGACTCACATACAGTTTGACCAACATGTTGTTTTGCTGATGGTTTGGCCAAAATGGGCTTCTATTCTAGGAACACATTGGTTATATTTTGGTGGAAAATATCATTCATATTGGTTATGAACCCTTCCAATGAAATGCAGAAATTCATCAGTCAGGTACACAACAAGATCCATTAGGGACTCAAATATGAGAAAACAAAAACCTCTAAATTATCTAAAGCACTTTTATATATGGAAACAGTTCAAGGTTCCCACCAGGAAATTCCTGCTTTCCAGATTTACTTGCAGGATCACCAACCTGCTATATTCACTGTCATATCCAGTTTTCTTTCCCGTTTTGTGGAAAGGCAACATGTGGAGTGCCCTGCGAGACTGTGGGGGGTAGTGCTATTCCTGCAGCCATTCAACACTCACGCTGACTGATGAGAAAAGCCAAAAGACTGAAGCAGCATCCTCGTTAGTGCAATGGAGACGTTATACAGTATTGTCTAAGCGAGGCACTGGAGGATTTATTTTGTTGTTGTAAGGACAGGATTAAGGTTTGTGTCTCTGGCCATCATGAGTGTCATTGTTACAGAGCCCGAAAATGTCTAAGAAATATCTGCAGTGCAGCCTTTGTGTAACATGTTATCATAACTAAAAATATTTCAAAAATAACCAGAATTTTCCTTTAAGTGTTGGATCTTGGTATGATGTTGAAAGCTTTCAGATGTCTATGAGTTGTTAACAGCTCCACCAAATAGTGATTTTTCCCTCTAAACTTCTCACATGGTTTCATTTCAATAAACATTTAAATGATCCAATATTTCAGCAAAAATCAAAGATTAGAGAAAAAGTCCAAAAACTGAAAACAGATTTGTGTATCAGAACTTTGTTTTTTCTTCTTTCCTCTCCCATTAATCATCTCACGACCCCTCAGATTTATCTGCTGACCCTTTGGAGGGGCCCGACCCCTAGGTTGGGAACCAGTGGACTAAACTAGCTAACTGTATATAAAGTAGTTGAAACTAGCTCCACCTCCAGCAGCTACAACAGTAACATGCTGCTTACACACTGATGCTTCAGTATTAATAATCTAATGATGTCATATATAATAATATATCAGTCAGAGGGACCAAACCACTACTGTTACTGCAATACTTTAACTACATCAAGCTCATAATACTTATGTACTTTTACTGCAATACTTTAACTACATCAAGCTCATAATACTTATGTACTTTTACTTAAGTAGGATTTTTCATGCAGGACTTTTATTTGTAATGGAGTATTTTTACATGCTGTATTGGTACTTTTACTTAAGTAAAGGATCTGAGTACTTCTTCCATCAGAGTTGCAGTTTGAAGGTACTTACATAAGCTACATTATGTGCTTGTGTGTGTTTGTGCAGCTTGTTCATGTTACCTGTTAGAACTTGTTAGACACGTTACCTTTCCCTGCGCGATGATGTAGAAGGTGCTGCCCTCCTCTCCCTCCCGGATGACATACTCTCCTTTGTCATAGTATTCCTAATGTACAGAGAGGGGGATGGGGGGGGGGTGTAGACAACAGTCAGAAGTGAAGCATTATATTGATTTAACCATCGACCCTGCCGGTCTAATTCCTGGTAGCCGATCCCCTGCGGGATGAGAGCTGGAGTTCAGACATTAGTGATGCTCTGTCATTCAGAGCTTCTCAAACGGCTGACCAGGAAGGCATTTTGAGGGGTCAATGGGATTAATGAAACATGAAATACAGGTCAATAGTTTATGCTACTTATGATGTTTCTAAAGTTTGTCATGTGGACTTTTCATCATGTGGATTAATTTTGTAACCACCTTCTTCAGGGGTGGCTATAAATACTTCCTTTATCCTTTATCATGTTATCTCGTTTAAAACATGTCAAAATTAAAGTGAAGTGCCCAGCACATTGTCAGAAACATGGCTTCAGATTGGTTATTTTGGCAAACTAAGAATAAAAAAATGAGAGAAGAAAACAAATTCTGACATTTTGAAAGCTGTAAGCAGCAAATGTTTGTTTAACTTGATTAAATTAACTATTGAAAGAATAAATTGTCTTGAATTGTTTTTCTGTGACTGTATAATTCACAGGCAATTCTTTACTTACCAATAACTTTTTTTTCTTTCATCTTACTGTATCTTCTGTACTTTACAATTTCTGTTAATGTCAGGCAACATGCCTGTAGGTGAACAGCAAACATGAAAAGCGTTTTTCACAAGAACAGATTACAGGAGTTTTGAAATTCAGGCCACTTCTGAAATTGGTTTTCACTGCACACAGAGAGAGAAATTTCACTGATTATCTGCTCTCAAATGGTGATGCAACGTGGAGAAAAACACAGGAGAAAAAAGACAAGTTGTCTTCAAAACATCACCATCTTTTTCCAAATTTGCTCATAGTCACATGGTCAGTTCACTTCAGAACACTTCAGAAAAATCTTCTGTGGCTGTGATTACTGGCAGTTTAAAGGTCCAGTGTGTAAGATTTAGTGGCATCCAGCAGAACAGACTTGGCAGAATATAATATTCATAAGTGTGTTTTAATTAGTGTATAATCACCTGAAAAGAAGAATTGTTGTGTTTTCATTACCTTAGAATGAGCCCTTTATATCTACATAGCCATGAGGGCCTTTCGAGTTTTTTGCAAATTTCGTGTATGTTCTCCTACACGCTTGGACAGGGAGGGAGAGGGATATTCAGTTGGTTGCAATCTGCAACCTCACCACTAGATGCCACTAAATTCTACACACTGGTCCTTTAAAGGTACCCTATGGTGTTTTTTTTTTACCACTAGTAGCATCATGGAGCAATGTTGTTAGGAGTGGGTCCCTGTTTTGTTTGTATTGTGCATGTGCAAGAGGATGCAAATGCACACATACAACACAATTCACATCCTGCTGTTGATTTTACGGTGTTCCGCTGGACAAAGGTTGGTGGTAGTAATGTGCCTACAAAGGCAGTGAAGAAGAATGAAGGTGAACAACACACAATTTATAAAGAAAATTAAGAATCAGCTTTCCAAATGGTTTTTGAGGAAGGAAATGCATTCGGCATGTTGAGGACACCTTTAATATTCTCTGAGCAATCATTTAGAACAGTGGTTAAACTGTTGAGGTTTCCTGATATGCAATTTTAACAGACACCTGCCAGCTAATCAGAAACCAGTACATTCTGTCAGAAAGTAGAGGTGCTGCTCACTTGCAACACAATCCAGTTACAGAAATGAAATAAGAAAGTCTTTCTGCGCTGAGAAAATCTCTTTCAATGTTTAATTCAGCTTGACAGCTGACATTAACCTGAAAGACACTTTGAAATATTCCTGAATTAAACACTGAGGCACAGTATGTTCTCTCTCTCCGTCCAGTGATGTGGCATTCAGAGACAGATGCCTCTACTTCACGTTGTCAGTCACTCTCTCTCCATACCGAACCTAACACACCATCCCAACCACAGCGCTGAAGCCAAAGTGGCTGAAGCAGCAAGCTGCCAGATCGCCTTCCATTTTAAAGCTTTTAGGTGGAGACGCGGAAGTGCAAAGAATGAAGTTGACCAGGATGAAAGGTTTTCTGAGACAGATGCCTAATGCCTGCAGCTGAGACAACTGTCCATGGCTGTAATCCATTTGACTATAGAGGATCTTGGCGAAAAGCGAACAAACAAATCAGAGCAGCCATGCGTAAACATTCCCCCGTGTTTACTGTCAAAACTCTTGACACAAGTGGCATTTTTCTTGAGCGTCCGAGCTTGTTTATGCCCGGTTTACGCTTCAGGAGAGCCTAGTTTAACACCTGTCCATGACAGCGGAGACAACATGCCAAGGTTTTGTTTATAAAGACTGTCTGGATGATACAGTGACTGTACAGGGGAGCGACACCGTTTGAATGGTGTCTCTGCTTTGTTATACCCGACTGCTGAGGTTGAATCCTGAACCTGAGCCAAACATTTACCTCTTCAGGAAAGAAACGGGGAGATTTTCAGTAAAAAGCTTAAAAGCACATCTCTCCATAATATACTTCAAGTACCCTGACTCCAACAATCACATACACCCCCTGACTTATCTTTACCATCAATTTAAACTGATTGCTCTGTTCATGTCAGTGTTGGAAAAGTGCCACTTATGCACTGCTGTGTGTTGAGTTTGGCTGCAGTCGCCCTATTTTCCGCAACTGTCAATCGACCAGTCACAGCACACACTCAAACTGCATGCCTCCCTCTGCTACTAGTGGCAGAAGCACTAAAAAAAGGTGACAGACAACCCCAGTCTTCAGCAGCTGCAGGTGGGCTGGATCCTTGAAAGCATCATGCTGCCTTCAAGGAGCTGATGCAATATCTGAGTCATGACATGAGCGTGCATGAATAATTTAAAAAGAGCTAAAATATGATGCTTTCTGACATCCCCAACCTGTAGAGACGTGATTTCTTAAATTGAATTTTTACATTTTGGACTATTATTATTTTATACATAACAATGTGTAATCCACATGGTCCATATTCCATTTGTGATCCATGTAGTTGAGTGTCAATACATAGTCTGCATTTTGTGCACATTTAAGACCAGAACAATAAAGCATTAATTATTTGTACATGCTCTTAAAACGACCTACAGTAAGTTAACGTTTTCCTGACAACAAAATCTTGCAGTCATGCAAATAATGGCTGTCCTTGATAAGTAGCAAAAGTAGTAGTGTGATATTTTACTGCCACAAAAAGTCTAATGGTTGGGTGCACAAAGCTATTGTCTTTAAAATTAATCAGATTTTGTGCAGCTTCCTCTGGTGCCAAAAAAGGTTTATAAAACCTTTTTCACATATGCAGTAGTGCTCCCCAACACCTGTAAACACACTGTGATGTGTAAAATATGTGGAGTTCTCCTTTAACTTAATTATTCCAACTCATGAGACAAAAATCTTTTTTTAGCTGAACCAGCTTACCATATCAAAATTTTCTGGATTAATAAAGGCAGATGGTTAAAGATGAAAGAAAAGGTGTCACAAAGCAGCAAGCTAACCTATAATATATAGTTATTAGCTTAGCTAACAAGCTTCCAAGTTCAGACTACTCATAGTAAGCAGCAGCTCTTTGGGTAAGCTTGTTAGATTGTGTGATGATATTACAATAAAATGCATGCCGGGATCATGAGTGAATGACAAGATAACTTATTTCCATCTTTATTTTATGTTTTTGTGTTTAACAGAGCTCCTTCTTTGCCATTGAAACTTTCCACTTCAAACTCCAATCTGCAGATCTGACTGAAAACAGACAGAGAATCCTAAAAACAAGGTACTTGGATCCCCTCACACTCACGCACACACAAGCGCGCGCACACACACACAGACATACTATATAGGAAAAACACACCAGAACACACCAAATTCCATTTCCCCACTGTTTGACAAGAAGCTTCAATATTATCTGGCGGATTCTCGATGAACATCTGCACCACTATTAGGTTACAGCCTCCCCCCCGAGACGCAACAGAATCAGCTCGAAATGACTGAATAAGAATATTCTCTCGTTTGGAAACTAGCAGGACAACCAACGATTGTGAGGAACGTCCTTGAAGTTTCCATTGTGAAGAGATGCTGAGGAGGGCTGTTTTTCACCCGAAGCTGACAAGCTCCACTCCGTTTTCTCTTTCACCGTTGAAATACAATGCTTATGGAGGAGAACTGGAGTAAGGCATTCTCCTGCATGTTTCAACATACACACACACACACACACCTTCACTTTAACACACTCGTATGTTCTCACACCAAAAGCCTGTCACTCGCACATCTTTAAGAAATCACTCGTTCCCCATTTGAATAAACACTTTCTGGGGCCTTGGTCAAATAATTATGGTAACAATATACAGCGCCCGGCGATGACAGGAATAATATCGGCTCTGTTCATCAACAAGGTAATTTGTGAGTTCTTGCCGACTGGAGGTAGAAAGAATATGCTGACATGCAGTAATGGTATATGGCCAAATGGTAATGATATTTTGACAGCAGCTATCTGCAACGCTGGGGCTCCCATGAGCTTCCAGAGGGTTGTGCAATACTGAGGCAGTACAATGAAAAGTCAAATTGTCCCTCCAGTAGGAAAAAAAAAAAGATAGTTTGACAGAATAACTTACCACCTCGAGGCAGTCCACTATTTTGCTTAGCTTGTCCTCTGGTAGATTAGCCAGGAGTGACACGCTGACAGAAAAGACAAAACACAGATGATGAACATTAATTTCTGCGTATACATTGTAATACAAATTACTATATGCGGGATGGCAAGGCCTTTCATGTAGAACTACATTTCCTGTGTCACAGTAATGAAGTAATGCCCCAGCTTTAAACAGTGTAACTGAAACACTGTGTATTTGGTGTAGTTATACAGTATGATCTTGACTTGGATTGTATGATCCAGTTACCTTTTTTATGACAGTAAACATATTAACAAAGCTTTTATACAATTAAGATCTACAAGTAGAGGTCTGGGCAGGACCACTTTTAGCCTCTTTTAGCTCTTTGCTTTTGTTCTCAGCTAACAAACTCATATATATAGCAGCTAAAGCTAATTATATACAGTACCAGTCAAAAGTTTAGACACACCTTCCCATTCACATGTGTGTCCAAACTTTGACTGGTACTGTAAGAGGTGGAAATCATCCAAACCAAACAAAACCAGAACTAAAAAGAGAGAAAATAATGGATTTAGATTCATCAGGTGGATACAAATATGTATTATATGTACAATAAATACAGTGGGATGATAATGTTGCTCCGTCTCTGCTGGATGTGTGAATAAGTAGTTGGTTGAAGAAAGAGTAGCAATAATGACTTGATAACCAATAGTATATCATGGCTCTGTTGCTGTGAATTTATCTTTAAATCTCTCTGCCCCTTAGCGGTCCAACATTGCTTAATGCAGTGTTAAATGTAAGTATCATTGTCATTTTGCTATAATGACAAATTTCTCTCATCTTCTCTCAATATAACGAGAAAACGACCCTGTTTGTCCATGGGACAAAAATGCATGAATTTAAATATCAAAATTAACAATCTACATTACGATATAGGATCCTTAATTCTGTTATTTTGCCCAACAACGCCCCCAAATCTGAATTATCTAAAAATCTTAATTATACTTTTTTTTTTTTTTTTGGACTATTTGGCCAAATAGCAAAATCTGAAATTGGACCTTTACTACTATCTATATTTTATCAGTCAAAAGATTTGTACAGCAGCGAACTGCCAAAGTGACTTGCTGACCAATTAAACCCCTTTTTCTAGCTTTTGGGTACCAGCTGGTGGTAGTTTTCTACCTTAACCATCAGATAGTTTGATGTAGATGTTTGGTAACCATATTTCTACCATATCCTCAGAAAATACTTGTTCCTAATTGGTAAATGGGCATATATCAAGTCAGGTGTGTCCCAAAATAGAACATCAACAACAGACTAGGTAAATGAAACACCACTTTGTTACATGTCGTTCTTCTTCTTTATATTGCCCATAACTTTCTTATATCGGGAGAGAACTTGTAGTGCGTTATTGCTTACAAGAATCATAACACTAAGATGATGCTAGCTTCTTGGCTACAGCTTGGAGCTAACCTTCGGAGGAAGTTGCGGTACTGTTCGTGTCGCGTTTCAGCAGTCCTCCTCATGATGTTCTGAAACACCTCACGGTCCAAAGCCCACGTCCGGACTTTGTTCACCGCTGAAAAAGCAACATCACATCCATCAGTACTTCTACAGGTTCTGACCTTTAAATGAAACACTACTTGACCTGTGCCCCTGATTAGTAAATACTAAAGTGGCCACAGCTGTTTTCAATAGCAGGACGTCTAAAAACTTGTAGACTGATTCCCATGTCAGAGACAAAACAACAGATGAACATTTTCTCTTATCCTCCCTCCTCTTTCCTCCAGTTTTCTATCTTAACTCAAGCCCTCTATCCCTGCAAAGAAATAATGTTCTCCTGTTTAGACAGATGGACAAAGAAGGTGAGAAAAACACTGTAATCTGTCCGCTAACTTGGTGGTGACTCTTATTAAATCTACAGAAATTCTGAGACAGGCCTTTGTTGGTACATGGAGGAAGCGGCTGTGAAAGTTGGACATGAAGCGGTAGCAAAGCCAGATAACAGCTAACAACAGTTTCCCTTTATCCACTTCATCTGTTATCATGTAAAACCCACTCAGAGAAACTTGTCAAACTATCAGTTTTTCCAGTTCACCCTGAATATTGAGGTCAACTCGGTGTCCCTCCCCCAAGGGCAACCAGTCAATTACTTGGTTAAATATACAAACCTGGACAAAGAGCACTCACATACATGGTATGCGCTTTCCAAATGCCAAGGAGGTGAAAACCAATCAGAATTCAAAGCCGTGGATATGATGTAAAGCCTTTGTCAACACACCAATGCAAAAGCTTGTTTACTTCGGTCTAATGACCTATCTGATTCTCCGTCTCTCACTATCAGGCTATTCCTCGGCTATAAGAATTCACTACAACTAAGATGAAGGTCAGAGGAGTGTCAGATTACATTCAGGAGTCCACAACATTTTGGGGGCATTTAAAAGAATATGTTGTTTAAGTACTGGAGAGGGTGGAAAACATTTTCACTCATTTTACCAACAGTCACAATCAAAATTCAGTAGGTGGTAGCTCTTGTTAATTTACCTTAACATGAAGTTTAGAAAATGCAACTTAACTTCATTTGAGAAGTCAAAGTAATCCTCATCATCTACATAACCATAAATATATATTTTGCCCCTCTCTGCCCCTGCCAATGATAACCTCTGTTTTCTCACCAGTACAAGCCTCTATTGCAGTGACAAAGACAAAAAAAGACCCTCACAGGCTTCCCACCTACAAACACATCCCGTCGCGTTTGTTGGAGCGCACAACAATCAACAGCCTGTTTAATATTTTATTATCGCCTGCTGATGTTCAGCCTCACTTTTGAGCTGTTTGCATGGGTTTATCACTAGCCTGCAAATACAGGAGTGGGGAAAAATGAGGGGGCAAGGGTACTCGTTGGTCTTATTGAGATGACCGTTGTCTGTTTTTTAGGCATACCCTTGTCCGACTCAAACATTTTGAGAAATGCGCTTATTTGTTTTCTTGCTGCGAGTTAGATATAAAGATCTACATCACTTTCATGTCTGTGCATTAGGTGCTATATGGAGCAAGGGTCAGGACATCTTTAGCCTAGCTTAGCATAAATACTGAAAAAAGGGGAAAGCAGCCGGCCACACGGTGACAACAAGACACCAGGAAGTCACTGTTCCTGGTTTTTGTCTCATGTTGAAATCTTGGCTGTCATCTTCTGTGGAGGACAATAATAGCCAGTGCCTTCTTTTTTATCAGATGGAAAAACATAATTTATAAATATTTTTAAAATTCCTCAGCTCCTTCCTGCAACCTGGCGTACTTCGGTGATGTGAATCTTCACTATACTTTGTTTTTTTTAAATCTCTGATCATGTAGAGAGCCTAACTTCATTAAGCACAGTCTTGAATGGGGTAAAACCAATATGCACCCGTGTGTATGCACACAGAGGAGAAGAAATGGGACACGGGATTAGACTTGTGTTACGTGATGTGTGATCATCTCTGCCACAAGGTCACAGATTCAGTCCCTGCAGCAGTCAGTGTGTCCATCATCAGCCAACAACACGGACACACCGACTGACTGCTCAGTCATGTTCAGTCAGTCTGGATCAAAGCTCCAGCCTGATGCCTAAAATTTAAAAGAACAATGTGATCAGAAGAATTTCACTTCTGTCTGCAGGGTGCAGATGAAAAAGTCTTTTACCTCGCACTGATGCAGTCCGTGTGCAGTTGTACAGAATGGCTAATTCTCCAAACGTGGTCCACACCGTGATGGATGTGAGCAGTTTGTTATGTTGAAACACATCCAGCTTCCCATCTGTAAATATGAAGCAAAGACCATCAATAGCTTTTTGAAACCTACGTACATTTAGGACACAGACGAGAAGACAGACACGTGCTACAGGCAGAATCTAATGACATTTACATTTCATTCGATTCATTTAAGACAGGGCAAGTTTCTTCTCGGGATCCTTTGGTTAGTACATCACAAAATTTGACCAGCTGGTAGATATGGATAGACTTTGTAAAAATACAAGATGCCTACCTGCAAACAATGGATTCTGTTACAAAGACAGATACAGAAATAAGAACAGACAGGCCTGCTGGTTTTATTTTCTGCATTTCCTGTGAGTTTACACTTTTAATAGCCTCTTTACAATATTGATTCTGGAAGGTATCTCAAAAATAAGAACTCCTCTTGGGGCCATCGCTGCTAAAAATGTAAGCTGTCTCCTTCAAAAACAGAACACAGTACCTCCACTAAATTGCTAAAACCCTTACATAAGGAAATAAAAAATAAAATCCCTGCCCTTTCTCCCTTTCCTCTCTCCTACCATCTGCACCCTCCTGCTGTTAGCACAATGCAAGACGTGACATGTATTTTTAGGCTTTTGGTCTGCCAGTGACCCTGAAATGAAATCATTTGCAGTGCAAATTATGAGTCAAAGACTTCATTAATGAGATTACAATCACTGGCCTCTGACGTCTGTGCGATTATTTCAAGGGCTTTTTCATTTGTGAATAATCATTCATCACGAGCAGTTTTAATACCTTCATAACTATGCACATATGACAAAAGCAAAGGCTGTGTTGGATTCAGGTTAGTGGTAGAATATCAGAGTCATTGCTTTTTTTCAGTGTTACATCATAATTACCTGTTTTTTCATGTATTCTTTAAAAATATATCTTAAAAATTCATCCTTTTACATTTAACAAATATTTTTTAAAACTTTCCAGGGAGGGATTTGGTCATGTTTGGACTCATCTGATTGAATTTGTCCACTCTACTGGAGGCGCTACATTACTGACCTGCTACATTTTCCCATCCAGGGTGGGAAATCATCACTTTAACACCAGACAGCAGAACAAATACTGGGACATTTTGTCTGTGATTGTCAAATTTCACTTCACCGCCAGCCACACTGGCACATGACCCACTATTGTTTAGGAGCCATGTGGTCATCTAAAAAAATTTAGTTCTTGTAATTTTGAGAAAGTTGCTGGTGAGAACCAGTAAATAAGTATGTAAATGGATACGTAAGTAATTAAATAAGTAAAGAAATAAATAAATTGATAAATAAATATGTAATACAGAGCAGGGTTATGTTGCACTTTAGGTTGGTTGCTTGTACACTGTGTCTGGGTGCCTGAATGAATACATTTGTGTCCAAAATTAACTTCTTCACTGTCCTGCCAAGAGCTGGTAAACCAGAGGAATTTATTCTGTATACACCTGCCAAGAATACTTTTCACAGGCCAAAATAATTATAATCTACATTTTTCATAGAATAATATTAAGCTAGTTAACCATCCAAACAACGGTGAAATAGGTACAAAGGTTGACAAAAACTTTTGGATGTTACTGATATGTGTTGAGGAGTGTAACCAATCAGGAGCACTTTGATTTGATTGGCTCTTGGTCAGAGAAGCTGTACAGTAGCCAGTAAGGCAAAGTTTGAGAGCACACAAGGACCAAATATAGACATCTCAAAACACTACAGGTCAGTGTGGCAGGTGAATGTGATTTTCCTGCCAAATTCAGATTTTTTTCTGTTAACCCTGCAGTCAGCAGTCACTATTTTACCACAATCTCTTGATAATTGACACTCTTACATCATTGATCACTTGAAATGTTGCCAAATGTAAGCTACACAGAAAAGCACACACAAGGATAAATGGACAAAAATAAATCCTCAAGTTGATTTGAAATCAGCACAGAGCCTAAAGGGACTCAACATTTCCCAGGATTTCTTCATGATGTGCTTCTTCTGTCTCCTTAAAACAGGACAGTTTTAGAATGGTGCAGTGAAAATTGCAGCGGTGTGAACTGGTTAGTCGCAGAGCGTCTGAAGCCGCCGCCTGAGGTCTCAGAAGACCTACCTTGTCAAATCACCAAATGCAGTTTTAGAACATAAGGACGTAGCTATTTTACTTCAGCCAATCAGGAAACAGCACGGGCCAGTACGAAAACATGGCCTATTTCTGGACAGAGTCTACACCGGTCTCAAACCCCCAACAAAGGCATAAAGGTACATTTTATTCCTCTTTCCTAATACAATTTTATCAATGATATATTTTCTGTGACTAATCTATTTAAATGTATGATGCAGATACAAAGTCATGGACGCACAAAGCAAATGGCTGATGCTGTTGATAATCTTTTCCATGTCATTTGATATTTTTAATTGTGGACATTTTTAGTGCCACATCAACATGAATTAGCACAACAGATGAGTTGAGTGTAGTTTGTTAATCACAAAGAAAATGTTACCTTCATGCTTTTCTAAAATCTTATATATTGGATCTTAATTGTAAGTTTTTATTCAATCACTCACTGATGTCATAAAATGTCTTCAGTCATATTACCAACCATGTTGGATACCAAGTAGCTCCAATGTTGCCATCTACCTTTACTGGGTAACTTGGTGTTTCTAACAGCTTTATTTGAAGGATGTGTGGCTCAGGTAACTAGAAGCTCGGTTAACTGGATGTTTGAAGTTTTTTTGCACGTGATTCTCATTTACAGTAGACATGTTTGAGTCCATGTGAAAACAGCAAAAGGTATTTGTTGAAGGAAAGTGATGTTTGCTGCCTTGATCACTACTATTTTGAGACCAGCAGGTTTAATATATTTTTCTTTCCACCCAGGATCTTCATCAGACCCAGTTGGCCCAGGACCATCAACTTCACAACCATCAGCTTCTCAACCATCAGCTTCTCAACCATCAGCTTCTCAACCATCAGCTTCTCAACCATCAGCTTCTCAACCATCAGCTTCTCAACCTCAGCCTTCAGCAGAACGTGGCAAAAAGAGAACGCACAAGTCCACATCTGAAACACCCAAGTGGTTTGAGCAGCATGTCACTAAGCAGAGGAGGCAGATGTCGCAAGTCATGGTCCTGCAAAAACAAGCAACGGAAGTGGCGAGTGACAGGAATGACATCTTAAAACAATTTACCTTTTTTAACGAAGAAAAAATAGGAACTTATTATCACGCTCTGCTGATGGCTCAGGTTCTATTTTGTTTGTTTAATGGCATGATGTAGCCTATGCTGCAAGGAATTCAATGCAATCTTCATCACGTCTGTGCCTTTTTATTCAGTTTTTGTTTTCTTTCCATTCTGTTATGAAACAAAAACTGCTGAAAACTTAGATGAACCAAACAAAAGTAGTTAAACAGAACTTAAATCCCCCTAAACCAAAGGTAAAGCAAGTTCATCCCTTTTTCTTTGACCTGTAGTATTTTCAGGGTCTACTGCTTGACATTCATTGCCATCGTTGCCATCCACATCTACATGATCCTCCATTTAGTGCTCTTCCTCCCTTAAGAGGAAATTGTGTAGAACACATGCAGCTGGCAGGTACTACAGTCATCTCCATTTCCCCTTTAGAAGCCCAAATGCCCTTTCAATCACAACTCTGGTTGTGCTGTGGAGTGTGTTGAATTTCTTTTGCCTCTGGGATAAGTGTCTATTATCTCTGTATGGTGTGATTAGATGTGCTGAGTGGGTATGCAGAGTGTCCAGGCAGGTGGTAGTCACTTCCCATTACATCCTAGAGGTGGCCATATCACGGGCAGTTCCGAAACACCCTGGCATCGTGCACAGACCCTGGCCAACCAGGACAACTCCAGGAACATCTTTTCTGATGTACACACTGCCTGGAGTTGAATACTTGCATGTCTTTTCCCATCAATCTAACTGTTTCTATGGAGTGTGGGTGCTGGGATGGGAATGTGTGTGCCATCGATGGCTCCAGTAACTCCAGGGAAGCCAGTTTTGTCTTGAAAGCCATTTGCCAGGTTGGCAAGCTCATCCTCTGTATGTATTCACACAGGACCTTGCAAATGTCAGAGAAAACATAATGCAGGGTTCCTTTTGACATGTCAAACCGGCCTGCAACACCCCTGAAGCTCTCTTGGTTTGCCAGCAACCATGTTTACCAAGAAAGGACCAACTTTCTCACAGAGGGCATGTGGAAAAGTACTTCTACACCTATGACACTGTAACATAAGCTGACACAAATCTTGCTATCATGGCTGTTGTGTACACAACACATTGTGGGAATTATAAGTAAGTAAATATCTCACATCAAAATAAATTCACAAGATTAAGTATATTGTTTGCACATGTTTATTTTACATTAAAGGCAGAACAACTCCAATAATAAGAGCACAAGCATATAGATCTGGAGCTTATTTAAAGTCTAAATATCATTTAGTAATTGCAATGTCTTTTGGTGCATGTCCTTTCCTTAGGAAGGATTTTTGGAGCCAGAAATGACCATATATGGACGAGAGGGTGGAGCTGACCCTAATGCTAGTTGCTAGCTTAGCACTTTGCATTTATAGTCTATGGTTAACTGTGATAATGCTAATGGTAATGCTAGATTTTACTAGAGAAAAACTGACTTAAAACAAAATGTACTTACCGGAAAAAAAACTGAACAGCTGATTTTGAGGGTCTTTAGTACAACCGAACACTGAACAAGACTTTTTAGGCGACTAAAATGTTACAATTAACTTTC
The DNA here is from genome assembly GCA_038419695.1 of Scomberomorus guttatus. Taxonomy (NCBI): domain Eukaryota; kingdom Metazoa; phylum Chordata; class Actinopteri; order Scombriformes; family Scombridae; genus Scomberomorus; species Scomberomorus guttatus. The sequence goes on along the minus strand of CM076450.1, from coordinate 30,608,867 downwards.
ATGACCTGAAAACACCATAAAATAGTGACAGCTACGCCTATACTCCTATTCTAATCTGGTGTTACGATACGTAAGGTACGTAACCAACGTTGTCGCAGTAGTAGCCACACCGTAAGGCATACCCTGCTTTAGTGTCTATTTTACTCTAAATGAGACCATCATTTACAAAATGAACATCATGCTGTATTGAAGAAGACTGGAAAATAGCAATTGAGACCATAAACACATTAGGAAACTATTTACTGAGGTAATAAATCAAATGAGAAATAGGGTCATTTTCTCGTAGACTTCCATACAATCGGACTTCTTTTTGGAGCCAGTGGAGTCGCCCCCTGCTGGTCATTAGAAGCAGCTCCTCACATCTCCGAACACATTGCAGCAAATTTCCTAAAAGTGTTATTTGGATAAACTGATCGCATATTGGTAATCTAGATGGTTACTTTCTCGCTATGAATAGGATGTTAGTATGCGATTCTGAACACAGCCTATGTGACTAGAAGACTAATCTTCAGCCACTGCAATAAGTTAATTTCCAGACCTTTTACTAATTTAATTCCAGACAGAAGAAGAAGATGATCAAACGGGACTGGTCCTACCTGCCAGGACAAACAGATGGTATCCAGGCTCTCCCTGCTTGATGACGTACTCTCCCTGCTGATAGGTGCGCTCATACATGCACTCCACCATGTCTTTGATCTGCTGCAGCTCCAGTCGCTTCAGGTACTGGTTCTTGTTCAGGGCGTCAGTCAGCAGTTTCTTCACACTGTCACACAACAACAGGAGAAGAGTTAAAAATGTGACTTACTATGAAGATAAGTGGTGTCTTTGAATGTTGTTAGAGGTGTTTTAATGTATAACTTGTAATCTGAGCTTGTAAACTCACAGAAAGAATTTGGTGCCTTTTTAATGACGTGGAAATTTATTTTTGTGCTTTTAGCTTGTTTTTGTCAGTGAGGAGAGAAGAGAGACGACAGCAGAGAGAAACAGAAGAAAGAAATGAAGATATTTGTGTAAATTCAAACGTACTGTAAGTGGACTTTAGATGTACTGGAACTTTCCATTTTGTGTGACTCTTTTTTTTTACTCCATTACATTTATCTGACAGCTACTTGTTACTCTGAAAATTCAGATTTTACATTCAATATGAGATAAACTGAATAATGATAATATCATTTTGGTTTTTTTTCTTCCTTTTAGAGCTGAAAGAAATTAATCAATTAACTGATTTGTTGATTGACATAAAGTTCATATCCAGAAATGTGTCTTCCAGCTTTTCATTTGTGAATATTTGCTGGTTTTCTTTGTCATTTATGAGAGTTAATTGAAATCTTTGTGTTTTGGACTGATGATCGAAGAAAACAAGCAGTTTGAACTTCAACTGAGGGACATTTTTCAATATTTTATAGACCAAGTGATTGATTGAGAAAATTATTGACAGATTGATCGATAATGAAAATAATCTTTAGTTTGCAGCCCAACTTTCTTCTGTCACTTCTTTCCTTCGCTTCTTCTTTCCTTTCATTTTTCCTTCCAACTTTTTTCAGTCTTTACATTTTTCCTTTTTTATTTCTTTCTTTTCTTCCATCCTCTTTGTTTTTCTGTTTGTGTCTTTCTTTTCTTTTTCTTTTAATTTCTTCCTTCCTTCATTCTGCTATTCTTCTTTCCTAATTTCTGTCCCTCCGTTCTATTTCTTTCTTTGTCTTTCTTTCCTTCCTACAAACTTTCTCTTTTTCTTTTCTACCTTTTACTACTTTGCTTCCTCCTTATAATCTTCCTTCCCTCTGTCATTCCCTCTTTATCTATTTATTTCCATCTTTTCTTCCTGCTTCTCTTATTTCTTCCCTGTTATTATTCTTCCCTCATTCTGTCCTTCATGTCTTTCTTCAACAGATCTGAAAACATAAAAATCGCCAAAACTGGAGATCTGCATTCTTCACACAACAGGAAAACAGTCGTCTTCACTGTCACTGAGGTAAAACTTTTAAAGCAGAATATTTTACTAAAGGACCATTATGGGTGGAGTATGTTTTCATACTTCGATAGTTTCGATACTTGTTTTCTGTAAATGAAATACTTCAGGCACTTCTCCCTCCACTGGTCGCAGGTTTATGGTACGTTCCTGAGCCTACTGAGCCACCGCGACGCCCACATCCACATTACTCACCACGTTTTTAGTCTGCGTGATAAATATTTTGTCTCCTGTGAAATGATGACTATTTGCAGCCTCTGGGCTCCTTCTGACAATGAATCAAGTAAAACAGCGAAAACATAAAATCATGATGAGCTGTCAAAGTTCACCGTTGTGCATTTTAACAGCTGCAGAGAGGGGCCGTAAGAAGAAGACATCACTTCCTTCGGGGAGTTGTAAACCGAAAAGGTTAAGAACCGAGGTTGAATGCAAACTATAGATCATGAGACCCGGTCGCTGCTCAGGGAGGTGACCGGTGCAGGTGGTGGGTGGTCTGTTTATCCACCTTATCGTGTGTAATAAATTATCACTTTGGGCTTCATAAAATGAGAGCAGATGACATTCAGTCCTTTCTTTTCCAGCCCACATCTTTTCCTCCCACCTTGCTGTGTCATTACTCTGCCAGAGTCTGCAACGTGTTACGCTGTCATTCACATTCAAGATGAGTATTCAGTTTCAAAGGGCCAGTCTGCATGAGAGTACCAGACAGCCTCATTTACATTAGTATTGGTTATATAATACATTCTGGGCTTATTAGCGACATATGTTTTAAACATGAGGAGCAGAGAGACTTATTCATTGCGATTGGCTGCATTTGTGTTGTATAATCTGATGAACACTTGCTGTGACAAAAGGCAATTTGGCTTTCATGTTGGGAAATCTAACGAGACTTACTGCTCTCATTAAACAACCTTTTGTGAGGCTTGTAGTTGTGTGAACAGTAAATGATGTGACATCTGTTACTTGGATTTGATAGATCTCTATACCCCGTCCAACAAATGTAAAACATGACTCTTTTTTCACCACCTTAAAATGCAAAAATGACAAACACGCTCAGCTCTCAACACCTGGTGTGTTTTTAAACTGGAAAAGAACAAAAGTGGCCAGTTGCCAAATCAAAGGAGACAGTAGTTGAGATGTGGGCAGCATGTGTTGACGGGTCTGCAGAGTGTTCAATGTAAATGAAAAAGCCATGATGACGACGATGATGATGATGTTGTGTTTGTATCCATCTGCCTGGATTCTTCACAAAATTTTATTTTTGTCTCGGGTTACCAAAACGCATCAGTGACAGCTGAACTCAGTCTGATCTAAGACAAAAAGTCTTTAATCTTTGGACACATTGTGAGGTGGAGGATCAAAGGATAGTCGATGTTGTATGTTGTGCACATTGCAAAGACCTTTAAGACAAGTTTGAGATTTGGGGTATATAAATATTGTAAAATTGACTTGACAGTCAAAGAACTAAAGGTTCTTATAATGAAACTTCTTGAAACAAGCCAACTGAGCCAACTCACTGAATGAAAATGGTTAAAGCTCCAAAAAGCTGGGGTTAAAAGTAGAAATGAGTAAAACATGGATGCGTTTATTGTCAAATTTCCTGATTTTATAAATTGTTTAGAGTAGTTTCTAACTTCCAACTTTCCCAAAGTTTTCAGCTGTCTTGCCTTAATCTGAAGCTTTTTCCAATATATTTATATACAAGACATACAAATCAGCATTACAATCATCTTTTTTTACATATTACAATACTTGCTTGTAACAGATAAAAGTTTTACAAGAATACATGCAAGAAATATATAATACAAGAATACAAGAAAAATAGACAGCCGAAAACGTTTGTGGAATAAAGCCTGATATACTGGAGAAGAGCTGTAGAACAGTAGAACAAGAGCTTTAAGTCACCTGCTGGAGGTCCTGTAATAATCTGAGCAAAGACACACAATGTGTGTTAACGCCCGACGTCCAGCAGTTACAGTATTACAGGCAGAAGGTCTGAATGATCCTGATGTTATCTGTAGATGTTTCAGTGCCTGCTCACAGCCAGTAGGGGGCAGACTTACTGTGTGATGACTGAAGTCATAAATCAATTACTTTCTTGATCTATTTGTGTGTCACACACTTCAGCAGATCTCTCAGCAGATCTCTGCCTCTTCAGGTTTTATTTGTTGCTGTTTTTGAGCACTTTTTGCCCCATCTCAAACAAAATGATTTTCTCATCATCATCTCAGGTCTTTAACGTCTTAAAGTCCCCATGAGGCAGCATTTTGAGATCAACTTACTTCCTAAATTTGATATACTTCCTGTTGGGGCGGGCCATACTGTAACACAGACGGGTACTATAAATCAATACCAGTTAGAGGAAAGATCTTTTTATTTGACAGGCGGGTGGAGCTTTTGTTTCATTGGAGGAAATTTGGATTTATGTCTGTTTATACCTGCTGGTAAATAGATAATCACTTATTCTATTCTCCTCTAGTCACATATTTTATAGGAAATTACTGAAATAATGAATTACATTGGATACATTTTCTTCCATGTATTGTAAAATGGATATTGTGGCATGCTAAATTTTATCAAACCTATGTCACTTTTTTGAGCTATTAATCCATTTTAAAGTCATTTTTTGAATGAAATGCAGTAATCATGGACATAATATTGACAATAGTCTATTTAAAATGCTTCTTTTTCATAGTCAGTCCTAGTTTACAGTCACCGACCAGCAGCTGAGATCTTTTGCTCATCACACTAATTTCTTGCCTCTTGTCCACCTTCCACTTACCACCCACTCCTTCTGCTGCTTGCATTTTTAAAAATCACCACCTGGGCTGAGATGGACTGAGCCTGAGGGTATCATGAACCTTTAAGAGCTCCTGTCTGGTCTCCTTTTGTGTTTTAAACCTTCCTGAAGAAAAACATCTCACCTTGCATCCTTCGGTACCCGGGCCTTCTCGAAAGAGAACTTCGGCAGGCTGCTGGATGTGGGTTCGGCTGACACCCCGGCTTTGGCCCCTTTCCTCCTGTTGAGGGTTTCCTTGATGCGGACGCTGAGGTTGGGGCTGCTCTTGCCGCTGGCTTTGATTGAAGGAGGCCGTGATGCCATTCCTGCTCCGCTCTGGTTCTTCATCACGTCCTGCAGCTTGTTGAGCTGGATGCACTTGTTCTGCAGCTCCTCGCTCAGCTCGGCGAGAGCTCGCGTCTGCTTGGCCAGCTGCTCCTGGAGGATTTTGATCTGTTGCTCTTTGGCACATAGCTCCTCATCCTTCCTCTTGCCTTCTCGCTCCAGCTCCTCCACTCGGGCCCTCAGGGAATCCAGGGACGTGTTTTTGAACCCAGCACCGTGGTCTTTGTGAGCTCGGCCGTTAGAAGAAGCAGCAGAACCGTCTGTTTGTTTGTAACGTTTCGATTTCATTGAGCCGTTCCCCATCTTATCACCTGAGGACACAAGACAGATTCACAGTCAGTATTTGCTGAAATGATTGAAGAGCTATCAAGGGGGAAATGAGCTTTTCCAACAGTACTGTGACATTTAGCAGGAAAAGGTCTGTTTGAGGAAGCTCGGAGTGAGGTTTCAAACAAAAGAGCTGACGCTGTGAGGAGAGAAAACTGGAGAAAGAGAGGAGAGAGAGCAAATCAGTATATAATGGTCAATGAATGTGTCTCCCCCATTTATTATTCAGAAGGCAGGAAGTATTACATTACATCAACAGTCACTCCCTATCTGATCTGATGCTAGCAGAGAAAGGAAATGCTGTTCGGGAAGCTCATCATAATAAAAACACAACTCTAACAATATAATTGCACTCTAAAGTCATCTTTAAAGCATGTTTCTGTGCAGATACTGAGAGCGTACATGGGGGAAAATGCCAGAGAACAATCCTGTTTTTGTTGTGTGGGACTGTCTCCCACTCACACATACAGTAGACTTCATTCACCACATTCCTGCTCGGACAGTGAGTGGATGTCAGCTCGGACTGTTCTGCCAGATCTATAAACCTTTTTGGAAACATCTCTTAATATTTCTTTTGTTTTGATGCTTCAGCTCCTTTGAAATACACATAAAAGATTTACAGTGGATAGTTCCAGCACGTTTAATAGTCTGCTGTATTAATATCCCGAACATATTGTCCGTGAAGGCAATGAAAATTAATTCCGTTTATAAATTAACAACTACGTCTCGTGCACCTGTAACTTCGCGATGCCTCGTCATTCTTCCCCTGCGATGTGTTTAGATTGGAGCAGATTTCAGTTCTCACCTGATCAGAGCTCCGAGCCTTCAGACGGTCGTTGAAGACTGTTTAAGAGAAGAAATGATGTGTTAGCATCAGTACAGGGAGACGGTCTATCTACAGCACTGCTCGCATCCTCTCCTCCCTCTGGCTCTCTCCCTCTCGCGCGCTCTCGGTGTCTCTCCTCCTCGACTGAGCGCGTTCTCGCGTGCGCGGCGACCAGGTCAGGTGTGCGCGACGTAGACCCTCATCTAAAAAAAAAAGAAACTGAGAAACTCTTCACTGTAGGCTGGTATGGTTTGAATGAAGGGTTTAATGTACTGATCCAAATGAACTTTTAAGATAAACATTTTGTCATTGGCTGAGTAGAAACTTCAGTTCAGGGTGTTTTTCTTTTATCTCTTTATTGAAACAAAGGAACAAAACAGTTGTACATACTTAAAGGTAGACAAAAGGTTCAATATTGCCTGAATCAAAGGTCACAAAAGCATTATTCATCTTATTTTTAAGAAGTTTAACAGAGGTGAGTAAGGAATCTGTGTGTGTAAAGAAAGGAGGTGTTTGTTTCACCTTTCAGTTCTCTGCTTGTGTTAAAACATTTGAGAGTAGCTTTGATACTGTAGTTTGATTATTAGTTTGTCCAATAATTAAAGAAGCAATTAAATAAATATAATGAATATTTTTTCAGCAGGAAGCAATTAGACAAGTGTACCTTTATTGCATATTTCATACACAAAGGCAACTGCAAGCATTATACAGGAAATGCATCATATAACAAATAAAAATTAGACACTTTTTTAAGGAAATTAAAAGATAAAAAAGAAAAAGAAACAGCTAAATACAGACACCACTTTCTAACAAAGCTCCCTTTATGAAGGGGCTATAATCTGTTACTAATGGTGTTATTACTGCTTAGTTGTAATGTTTTATAGATCAGATATAAGCCATTAATCAGAACAACTTTTGGGTTGCCAGGTTGTAGAAATTCCTCCTCCAGCTGGACATTTGCTTTGCTTCTTTACTTCTGGAAAATGGCTGCAGGACATCTTGACTAAAGTCCATTGACTAACAAATTATTAACATTTATATTAACTCCAGATTTGAGGGATTACACTGACAACCACCAAATGTATTAATAATACAAGTTGTAAGTCATAACAAATGGGTTTCTCACTTTCTAATGAGCCGCCCACTCTGTAATAAAAATGAAGGAAAAGTCAGTAAGTCTGCAATTATAAATGTTTATTCTTGCAGTAATCCCCTGAGTCTCGAGTTGATATAAATGTTAATACGTTGTTTAATAAATGGATTTTGGTTGAGATGTCTTGCAGCTCTTTTCCAGAAAAAGTGGACAAACAGTCCTGATTCATTTAAAAAGTAGCTTAGAAGAGAAAGCCAGTATCCTTCTGGAGGAGACTTTTCCACAACCTGGCAACTCCAAAGTTGCTCTTATTAATGGTTTATAACTGACCTCTCAAAGGCAAATTACTTATGAACAAGTCATAAAGCTATTAGTTACAGATTAAACCCCCATTATTACAAGGTACCAACATGAAAATGAAAAGGATGGACATTGTTTAAGAGATGAGATCAGTACAATATTGAAAGTGCAGAGTCTAATATGTCTTTTAAGCAGATAAATCATCTCATTAATCCTCTCTTTGACTCCATGTGACCTTATGTCATGTTTCTTATCGTGTATTTTACTTTTCTGACGAGCTGAAAGTCTACCCGAAGCTGCAGTCCTTTGCATCCCGGAATGATTAATTGGTTTTCCCAGTGACGCCGGTATGAGCAGCTTGGCCTGCAGCGGGTTCCATTGACAGGCACAGAACAATAATGGCAGGTGGCCAAAGCTGATTCATCTGCAGGACTCGGACCACAACAAAGTAATAATCCAGGGGCCAGATGCATAAACGATGTGTACACACAAAAACCACGCATACGCCATTCCCCGCATATAAACTGGTATTTAGCCTGTAAACACAGAACGTGCGCACCTCACGCGGGCGTACACGCGTTTTTCTAAAGCCATCTGAGGGTGATGTGATGACGTGGAGATGAAATATAAAGTGAGAGACGGAATCTTTTAGTAAAACATAGTTTGTTTTGGTTGACAACCAGCTGCACTGATTGTGTTTACACAGATTTGTAAAATGCCAATCAAAGGCACATTTACAGACGTGATTCATTTCATTCTTTTAATTTACACAGGAGTCAACATTTTATTTTGCTGTTAATATTCTTTTTTACCCTTAGTTGACACAGCTTGTGAAATCTATTTAGATAAGAGATACAAACTAATCATTGATTACATTTCTGAGATATCACTGCCGACGATGGTTTATAGATCTATGTGACGAATTAACGATTTGGATGCTATAAAGGGCCGCACAGTCGTGCGTAATGGTCGTGCGTAATGGTCGTGCGTAATCGCTGTTGGAGAACCTCGCCGGTGCAACACAATCTGTGAAACTTCACTTCTTCTTTCCGGTTTGTTTCATTGACAGGTGTACAGACTGGTAGAGCAGGCTGGTTCAAGACGTGTCTTCACCCATTTATGGCTAATTGTGGGGGTGGAAATAAGGCTCTTGCACGTGCGCCTAGTTCCACAATTACTGATATTTAAAAAACAAAACCATGCGCACGCACGGCCTTATAAATCTGACGAATAATGCGTACGCATGTTTCTGACTTTGTGCGTACACACAGTTTTAGTCATGAGTCTACACACAGTTTTATGCATCTGATCCCTGGTCAGTGACTCCAACCTGAACCTGAGAGGAGTCTGAGAGGCTGGCAGATGATCTGGGGAAGTATTTTCTTTATTCTTTACACTGACTGAAAGCATTACGCTGACTCTGTAATAAATGCCTTCTCCCAGTGGCTGAGTAGGGTGTCAGTGACGTGCTTAAGGGCACTCTGGCAGAGCGCGTGTTCAGATTGGAAGTATTGATTGTTTTGGCTGCATGGTGGCTCAGTTTTTAACACTGTCACCCCACGCTTGTCACTTGTATGCTCTCCTCGTATCTGTGTGGGTTCATCTGGATGTTTAGTGTGTTTACAACTGTACAGCGCTTGTTAGCTGACTAGATAGTATATAAGTAGCAAGATGACATTATCTACAATATAAATGTCAGATCCCGGATGGTGAGATTGTGATAAGAAGGGCAGGTTTGATGCATTTACAAGAAGAGACACCGGAGGTTATGTCACCTGAAACATGTCAGCATACAGTGACGTGTGTAGCTGCAGTTTCCATATTTGAAATGTCTCTAAATGTTATTACATGTCGTCATTTAAAGGTCTCGGGGAAAGTATGACATTTTTATCTCAATAGTTTAGTGCAGTGGTTGTCAACCTCTGCGGCGTCTTCTTGCTTCTCGTGACCCACTGTCACCAGCTGCACGTGTCTACAGGTTCAGCCGAAGATCTCACCTGTTTGATTTATATTGATTTTTAGAGATATGAAAATATAAAATTATCCAGTGGTTTAAAATACTTGCTGTCTACCATTGGGGGTGTTTCTTTCTACATTTACACAACAGGGTGCAATATGTTATTTGAACTCCAGTGTATCACTCTGTGAATCACTCTTGATCTGATAATATGAACAGACATAGTGTGCTTATTTTGAACAGGACATTACATTTTTCATGCCATTGAACGTCACATCATTTTAATGCTATACAGTAATATTATTGCTGCTAGAAAATACTAACCCTCTTGCATAAATAATAATTTGTAAAAGTTATTAATCACACCATTATGACCTCAAACATTTGTATATTGTTACTAGATGAGTTCTTGAATTAGTTGCATTAACTTAATTTGGCCACTTGGTGGAGCCAAATATCTGTTTATTTTTCTGCAGAAAATTCAACTCCAATATAAGAAAACATGATTAAATTTCTTCTCACTGACTCCCTCAAATATTGATCATAAAGTTTTTGTTTTGTCTAACACAGCATTTCATAGTGTTATCCTGCAGCAAACTGACACTTAAAGTGCCTTTTTATCGATGTATTTCAATATTTTTTGCATTTTCCCTTTTATTAGAAAGTCAAGAGAAAGGAAGAACTGTTTCACTTACTAGAATCTTTTCCTGGTCTCTGATCCATCGTGAATTAGGTCTGTACGTCACATCAGAGGTTGTTTTATTAAAGATTTATTCTGATTTGATGATGGAGGTAGAGGGCAGAGCTTTTTTTCAGATGGTTTTCTTCTTTTGGTTCATGCTTCTTGTCAGTGTAAAGGAATAATTACAGCCCACCATAGATGGAGATTTTAATGCATCTTACAGACTGTATTAAGTCTTTTTTCTTTTCATGCAGTTTGTTCCTGGATGTTGTAAACAGCCACAGTCCTGCCGATCCATGATGCTTCATACCAAAAGGACCAGCGAGGCAAAACAACCTACTGTACCACTTTGTGGTGAGTCCACTTCTCTCTGCATGAAGGGGTCCTTTACTTCTTTACTATGAGTTTCACTATTGCTCTTGACTTTTTGATTCATCACTTGATGTAGGCGAATTGGCCTCAGCTGCCTCCAGAATTCATCTGGGCAGGCAGGACAAGTGTCTCTGTTAAGGAATTTTACATTTAAAAAGTGGCACTTAAAGCTCTCTGGACAGAACTGGCAATAACAAAGGGCCTTAAAACATTAATGATTCATTGCATCTTGTAGGATTCTAAAACTAAAACACTAGTAAGTTAATATTTGACCATGAAAAAGTCTTAAAATTCTGAGGTATCATCCCTTTGTAATTATTCCCAAAATATCCACCTGCTCAATGTTAATATTTATGAGCTGTGTTAAGTTTTCAGGCTTCAACTGTGAAATTTTATCATTTTGCAGGAAATCAGGAAATATAGAGTAAGCTTTAACAGTATTAAGCCACTGTGTAGTGTGTGTCAAGTCTGTTCATTTTAGCCTAAACTTCCCTCTCAAACATTAAACACACTGTATATTTAAAAAAAACAATATAATACTTGTATTAAAAAAGTTGCTTTTCATCTTTTTTTAATGGACAATCTGAAAATCTTTAACAATTAGTCATATAAAGAATATTTAAGTTGCTTTCAAAGTTTATCATATCTTACATTTTAGGTAAAGCTTTATTTTCCAGGTCTGTAATATCCTGGGAAGTTTTGAAGGAAATAATTTTATAACTGGTTACTTATTACAGGACAAAAAGACATTTCATTGAAAGACAAGCACTGTTTAAACCCAAGTTTATATTCATTCATACTTTAATATTGGAAAGTTTGTTAAATTGTTTGCATGTCTGCAGACAAATGTCACGTTTCTGCATGTTCAGCTGACCTGTGGCGTACTGACTAAACACTGTTATTCATTGTAGCATTAATTGGTGTTCAATTCACCACCGTTTTTTATCCCAATAACTGGTATCAGGTTGGTTCTTTCCAGGGGACTTCCTGGTTATTACGAAATGATGGATCCATAAAATGAAGTGTTTCCTGTAATACTTTGTTGGTAACTAAATGAACCCAAAACAAAAGCTTAAGTGCTTGAAATTATAACTGTATATAACTGATTAATATGCAGAAATATTTGTACAAAATATTCTGAAAGTAATTTCCACTGTTACCTGATGTGATTGAACCTTTAACAAACAAACATACAGTCAACCAATAATTTTAAACATTCTTTTATTAACTTTCTCTTTTAAACACAACTAAGTCATTTATAAACTGTTCCTCTATTCCATTTTAACAGTCCAAATACAAATGGATGAACACAGGAAGGAAAGCAAAACATACAGTATGTACACAGTAAACCACAACAGCACTCTGTGTTGAGGGAGAAGCTGTCAAGGCAAAGCAGACATCAGTCAAACATATTCAACTTCATACTCTGAGCCAGTACCTTGAAAAATAAGTGTCTCATACGAACATGTATAAAAAAAATAGTTAAGCCAATATCTGAGGACTACTTAAGCGTGTTATGTACCTAGTACAAAATTAAATAACAATAAAAATAATAGTAAATATTGGCATGAGAACATAATGACTACACAAATAGATTTATAAATAAAAGATATGGAGGAAACTTTACTTTTAATAATATGAAAAATAAAAAAGGATATTATTCAGCATGTGTGGGGGTTAAAACAGAAATCCTCAGTTCACATTATTCAACCACACAAAATCCATTCACTTTTCTGACCGAACCACCAGGGGGCAGCACAACCACACAGATTTTCTACACTAGAGCAGAAACAAAAGGGGGAAAGATGCATGTTAACCCAAAGCAGCACACAGCCTGGCTCATCGTCTCCGCAGCACAGGGCCATTTTAACACTGATTATCAGGAACAACAGGAAACACACCATCATCATCACACCTTCCATTTAAGCTCAGATCTGAAGGCCTCAGTATGCTTCAAACGAAGCGCGCGTCAGATCGTCTCAAACCTCAATCCCAACATCCGAACGGTGTGGGAGGAAAGGAGTTTGAGACGCTGTTTGATCATCCGACAAGCCCTTTCTGACCGAGCGCGCTCACGCCTTAATTCATTCGACGCATACTGAGGCCTTGAGTGTGCCATCGATAACCACGAGGAAGTGGTGCTTCTGGATTTAGCGAATCACAAAACATTATACAACACAAACAAACAAAACCAATTACATCTTCTTTTAAAATGCAGCCAGTGCATTTTTTTTCCTCTTTACACATCAAAAAACAAAACCTTTAGAAACATGAAGCGAGAGATACACAGGTATCATACAAAAGGAAGGAGACGAAAATAACAAACTACAAATAATGGCTAGCTTCATGATAAACAACAGTGTTGCAGGTACGTTTTTTTTGGAGTTCTCCGTACAGAGAATGCTGGCTTATGGAACCAGAGAGAGAGTAGCATTTCTGTAGAGTTAGCTAACCAGCAGCTAACTTGTAGCTTCAGTGGAAAAAAAAAAAACGTGTTGAAAACTGCCGGGGGAACAAACGACCCCAACAACTCCATAACGCTCACAGAAGGTTTATCGGGGCGAAATGCTTCAGAGAAGCACCTCTCTTGGCTTTTACAGTGAAGGTTTGTAGAGTTTCTTTTTTTTAAAAAAAGACTACAAAGTCATACAAAGAGATGAAAAAAACAGCTGTCCTGAAATATACAGCACATAGAGCAAGAGGATAAGGAAAAGCAGAGCTTAATAGAAATCTGAAGCTGGGGGGAACACAAAAGGGTCCTCGCCAGCCAAAGTAGAGATTGTCGTTTCCCTTCCAACACGGGGATACTTCGTTTGGACAACAACAGCGACGTCGACTGAGAACAGCTCACTTGTCAGGGGGTTTGTCTTCATTCTGGTATCTTTAGTTTAGAGGTTTAGACCCTGCTTAGCAGAGTGGATCTGTGGAGAAAAGATAAAGACACAGCTGTTAACATCAGAAGATAAGACTCAAGCGTTTCAAAAGTTATGAGTTTTTACCCTAAATGGAACAAATATTTGTAGTTAGTTTCTGTAACAAAATATACACAATGATAGAAATCATAGGATGCACCTGTCAGAGTTTTTAAATGAGTTCATTGGTTTGAGACAATTGCAAAAATACTAATAAATTGAGTTTGCTCAACATTTTAAGGTGACTTACTTCACTAAATCTTTCAGTTTTAAGCAAAACAATGAAAGTTGAGTAATTCAGTAACTGAGTTACAAATTGCTAGTTGAAGTTGACCAAACCTTCTGTTGTTTTGCTCTAAACTGCTTAAATTGGGTTTGAAATTCAAATTTAGTGAGCTGCCTTGAAATTCCCTGATGTCTTTGTAAGTTTAAAAATCTTGGACAACCACCAAAAACGAATCATTTTTTTTGGCCCACGGTTTAACTTTCAAACAAAATTTCATTGAAATCTGTTCAGGCTTTGAGATACCAACCAAACACACAAATAGACAAACAAAAACACAACCCACAACGGTAAAAACGGTTATAAATTGATTTTGAAAAGCGAGATCTCAGTCGCAGCAACAGTTGGTCTTATCTTTGTTGGATTTTTTGGGGGGGATGATGTGTGTGGAGAGACAGTCTGAACAGAGTCTCTGCGAGCCGAGCAGCACGTTCTGCTGACGCGGCTCGGCTGGAATAAAGTGACAGATCGTGTCGCAGCGGAGGCAGAGCTCAAGAGGGAAGCAGGGAGGGTTGGCAGGCAATCAGGAAACGTGACCACACACACACACGAACACACACACACACCCAACCCAACAATCACAAGGCTCTGGATCCAAAACCTGCTCTCACCTTTGACCCTTGCCAGCAGATCTGATTCATACATCTGCATTTGGGTCGTTGGGTGTGTGAGGTCAATTTTTGGCAACCTGCAGCATGACTGTCAGCTGTAAATCATGTGCTCACTGTCCTTTAAATACTGGCTTTATTTTTACATGTCTGTCTCATGTTTTGGGGCTTTTTTTGTTCTTTATAAGATGTGTGTCTTTCTGAAAAGTGCAAGTGCTGTTGTGTAAGTAAAACGACTACTGGCAGCTTTGCCCATTGGAGGTTTATTACATAAGTAGACTGCAGATATGTCATTACTGTGTTTTAAGCTGCATTTTTTATATATATTTTTGGCCACTAGGGACACACTGCCCTGACATGTCAGTACCTGCTTGTTTACACATTCTGCTAGCACAGAACAACAGTATTGTCCATTTAGAGTTGTGTTTGTGTCCACCTGATGAACGTTAGCACATTTAGTCTCTTGAAAGTGGGGAATTATTACTCGGTTGGACTATATTCTTGTTCTATTTATGGACCACAGGAAGTCATTACGTTGACGTTCATGTGGATCCAAATAAAACTTTACTGTTTTCATTTATCAGCAAAATATGTTTGCTCGTTCCTCGCTCCTGTTAATATCTTAAGTCTAAAGTCTGCATCTACTGTTTGTGGCTGTAACCCCACACTTTACATATTTGATATTTCCAAAGGCTTTTAAACAAGTTTTTAATCATTTTATTCCTTCAAGTTTAAGAAAACTACAAACTATACCAGCAGTGAGACACACCCGACAAATGTCTTGGATGCTGAACGACCCCCTTTTGTCTCTGCGGAGAAGCCAAACATCCCTGACTCAGTTTGTGTCAATTAAACTTCAGTGATGCTGAAGCAAGAGGAAATATCCCTCTGTCAGCTCTCTGGGGCTTTCTTCAACCAGTTAGAGCCGACTGAACAAAGACGATTTTCTCTCATCCATCTTCTCTCACACACACACATCCAGAGTGCTACGTGATGACAGGGTACAGTGTGTTGTGTGTGCAGACGATGTAATTGTGTGAAAATGAATGATGTCCTTTTGCATGTGTGTGCGCGAGTGATGGTGTGACCGAGGAGAACGATGACTGCCTGTGTGTGTGTTTAATGTATTTATTGAATAGTGTGCAGGTCAGCATCAGAGTGTGACCTACATCCCTCTGGGTCTGCCCGGTCAGTGGGGAGGCAGGAGGGGATGTAGGGTGACAGCCATGATTGAAAGACTCGAAACCCCTGAGGGCGCGTGTGTGTGTGTGTGTGAAGAGAGAGATGTGGTGGGGGGGGGTTTCATACACACCTCAGAGACTTCCATCTGTCCTTCTCCATGTTGTTCTCAGGACCTTCGCTCTCATACGACGCCAGATACAAAGCTGAAAAATCAGAGAAGCATTATAAGCTTTTCTTTTTAAATTATTATTAGAAAACATGACATTCACTCTGAAAAATTGATTTCTGGCATGACAACAAAACTCAGTGTAACTTTAATAGTCTACCCTGATTCCTTTGACTTACAGTCAGGACTCATGACATTCAGGACTCTGGCCTACATTTTATCCCCATTTTTCATTGGATTTTCTATCACCAAAAGCATTTTCTGTAGTATACAGTGTCTTTTTGCTATTGGAAAAACTCATTTTGGATGGGTGGTGACATAAAAGTGCAGACAAAAAAAATCAGTTTAAACTGCTGTGACTTTTTTATTTATTTAAATATTTTTCAATAGAAATTGGTTAAAAATAAAAATGTGCAGTTTATGTAAGATCCATAAAAGAAAACCAATATTCAGATACAGGTATGTTGTGATGTCATTTTTAAGAACTTGACACTATGTTAGTAGTAATGAGTATTTGTTATTACTTCCATTAATGTCATTGAGATGCTTCATTACCTCTACTGAAGACATAATGGCCAACTGCACTTCCTATGTTAAATACTCCATGAAGTGAGAGCTTTTTGACAGGGATGATAGATCTTTTTAGCCTACAGTAAACCTTTAAAATGGAGTTACTGATTTCTGTAGGTTTATTTTGTTTCAGACTCTTTGCAGCAGTGGCAGATGTAAAAAAATAAAAAAACAGAACATAGTGTGTTGCTACAGTTTAGCAGAGTAACATTGACATGATGTAGCTGACTCTTGTCAAATACAAAGACCGTCTTAAAAATGAATTTGTGACGCACCAGTACAATTTATTTTAGTTCTCTTAAAGTTGCTTTTTCCTAACAGGACTCATTCTCTGCATTCTCACTTTTATTTAATCATTATTTAGGTCTCATTAAGATTGATATCTCTCAGAGACGTGAGAACAAGAAACATTCATAAATCAGACGAGCACAACTAAAGCCAGACAGTCACAATCTACAAAGAATTAATAAAAACACTTACAAGAGTCATAAAAACTCTCCAATGTGATTGTTAGGAACACATGTACCAATGAAATCTACAGTGAGAAGCATCGAAAGTGCAGGGACAAAAAAAAGCTGATGTTCAAAATTCATCTGGAGCCTAAAAACAGCTCAAGTGTCCCCGAGGCGTCCTCTGGGTTTGTTTATGTTGTTACTGCTGCTTCCTGTTGCCTGATAGTAGCTCAACTGATTTGCATATTCACATTAAAAGTAAATTTATTCACATTTACTTTCAGTGTCTGTACAGGCGGATGACAGGAGGATGTTTACTATCACCCAACACTGTCACCCATGGATGATAGTGTTTCTGTGTCTGTTGGCTGAAGAAGAGCACGAGATGAAGCACTCACAGGTGATTGGTCAGTTCAGTCAGTGCACTTCAGTGTCAGGAGGATTTTACAGACCTCCCTGTCTCTCTCTGATAAGACGGTGATAAGAGCCGGAGCCAGTGACACATGACTTTGATGTGGATTAAAGGAGACCGAAACTATCAGCGCTGCTCGAGTATGAGAGGTGATATGAAGGTGTGTGCGAGGATTCGAGGGTTAGTGGCAAAAGAGTCCGTATGTTTTTTTTCTGGTCTACTATATTTTATCAAGGATGACGACCCAGAGGACATAATGTTCATCACATCATGTTTCATCATCAGGTTTTAATCCGCACCAACATCTTGATTACTGACAGGAACAAGCTATTTTGAATTTAATGTTTTCAGGATTCATAGTTTCTTTTAGTATGGTTATAATGTTTGATTTGATAATAACTCTGTATCTACTGTGTTACTTTCAATGTAAATAAAAACACATGATCCAGGTTACAGCACATGGTGGCTGTGATGCGCGTTAAAAAGGGGAAATAAATATTGATTTTAGACACCTCGCTAACCAGAAATCTTGGTGTATTAACCATAATTTGTTTAATCTGATTATTTATGTACTCTAAATACGATGATAAGATAAAGATGTTTGCAGTTGCAGCAGTTGAGGATTATTACCTCCACTGATATAAGAGTTACTATATCAATGAGCATGAAAATGTGTTAAATGTTGTTTTTGTTCCCATGTATTACCATCTCAGCAGCCTTAATCTTAAAAGGAATAGTTCTGACATTTTGGGAAATGCGCTTTTATGTTTTCCTGCAAAGTAAATATGAAGCTACTGCATATTTTACAAAATGTCAAACTGCTCCTTTAAGAGGGTTTGATTGTGGTTTTGCACTAAGGTCCTCCATAATTAATATATTTACTGGTGAACTTACCATCTTCAGTGAATACTGGAGCAGTCAGCAGGTACTGCAGGATCTTCCGATCCTTCTCAAAGGGACACTCCACCTTCTTCCAAGTCATGAACTCACTAACTTGTTTGGCGAGTTCCCAGAATTTCTAAAAAAATGAAACCAAAAGATGAATAGAAGTTAACAGGTATCAACATGTTAAGGGGCCTATATTGTGCAATGCACACATATGAACTTGTTGTTTCTCATCTCTTAATATTGTGATATTTAACTCAATAAGCTAACTAGGGGTCCAATGGGGCTACCCAGTGACACACAGCACTACACTGTGGTTAGAGTGGGCGGCTCTGTGGTGTGATTGTGTAAACAGCACAGTTTCCCAGGATAGAATTCATCCTTAAAATAGTGTCTGATTCAAATTAACTGTGACCAAAGGAAGTGGAAATACTGATGAGTCTGCAGCCAGTGGTCAGTGTGATAGTTTCATGGAAACACAGCTGAATTTTACACACTCAAGTCTTACTTCTTCATTCTCTTTACACAGTCTTTAGGGAAGTTGACATAAATAGCGCCCAATCTGTTGCCATGTGTAGTAAATACAGTGACATTTTTGTCAAGTCAGCTGACAAGTCAGCTGTGGGAAAAAAGGTGAAAACCTGATGTTGTCTGTTGCCGGGGAAACTCCCCTCGGGGGAATTTGAAATTTGGTTTACCTCAAAGTTGATGTGTCCATTCTGCAGCCTGTTGGCACATCCCTCGTTGAGGAAGTAGATGTCTTTTATCAGCAGGCTGAAGAAAGGGATGACAATCTGCAAGACAACAGAAAGAGAAAGGGTTTTAATTTCACTGAGAAGATGCAAGGGGGAAATTTCCACATGACTCATGGGCATGTTGGTCTTATGTAAGCATCAATCAAAAAAAAAAAAAGAAAGGGATCACGCTGACGGAGAGGATCTGTTACAACACTTTTAGAGAAAACAGACTCGCTTCTGTTCTGTCACCTGTCAGCAGATTTCCGATTGTGAAGAAATTTTCATGAAAAGAAACCCACTAGCTTTCCAGCATCATAGGCTTGTTGCAGCATGTATATTAACCGATAAAGTTCCCCAGGATGAATTCCTTAAACCAAAAATTCAGAAGTGAGACCGAAGACGAGAGTATGTTTTACAGAGAAGAAGAATTCCCCTTCAAAGTCCCCTGAATAATTCATCCCCACCCTCATTCAATGATTCAGGTCACTGCGTGTCAGGGCGCTAACAAATGTTGATGGAGAGCAGTATGGGGAAGATGCACCAGACTCCATTCAAATACTGGTAGATTTTAAACTGGGAGGATATTTATTATTCTCTGGCTGGGAAACAATCATCAGGAAATTAAGCTGGCTTTTCTATTTATCAGTCGCTATGGCTGATAAACACAAAACATTGACCCATAAAAAAAAAGAACGCTGTCACTTCTTCCCTGACCATCCTAACACATCCCCACCCAAGAACAACAAATATTCATGACAGTGGAACTTTAAGGGAAACTCCAAAGAGAAAGCAGCAGCAATACTACACATCCACACCTGACTTTTCTTTGAGCAAATATTGATTTTTGTTGCTTCTGTGTCAGAGGTTGTACTATAAACCGCCCAACTCTTTTTTTCCATGTTTTTAAGCCTCTCCACAAAATAAACTGTTCTTGCCCAACTAGTCAATCAATTTAATAAATTGTTTATCTTCAACTCTGTTCTTGGATCACTTTCATTGTGAGCTTGTCTACATGAAACCCCCCCCGAGAAATTGTTTTGCAACTGACAATTACTTCAGTGGACGTCAGCGAGGTCAGAAAGTCTGCACACATAGTCTGCGAGAGCGCGATGTGCTTAAAAGAGGCGGCGAAGGATGTGTGCATGTTCCGAACACTGTTGTCATGTGTGCGCACACGTCTGTAGACACATGTTCTATGTGGAGTTATTAAAGTGCCCAGCAGTAGCAGAGAGGAAGTCATTTTCACAGCTGGACAGTTGAGGGTCTGGAGCCAGGAGGGCGCCAAGTCTGGATTTGTGCTGTTGAAATCTATTAACTTGTATTTCTTTACGTGCTTACTGATGTGATGTCGTTATTATAATCAAAATGTTTTAAGGAAAGTCAGGATTGCTCTTTTAACTCTCTTATAAGTAAAGATGTTGACATGATTTTGTGTTAAACGTGTATTTGTTTCCTTATTTAAATGGAAATTAAGGACCGTCAGCCAATCAGTGCACTTTCAAAAAATCAAATTTACAAAATCTTGGGCTCTGGGAAATGTCCATATTTTCTGACATTTTATAAACTAAAGGATTAATCACAAAATAACCAAGATTAAGATTAATGAATCACTAGATCAACGTAATCATTAGTTGCAGCTGTAATTCCCTGTAATCATATTTTTATTCCTGCTATCTGATCATAATCTTTACTGTTTGGGTACAATAAGATTCTGGATCCCATGATGTGTTAACATAGACACTACCTGCTGCTCTGTTTGACACTCTGTCATTGTCCAGGTTTGCAGTACTTTGATTAAAAGCAACAGGAGCGGATCATGTGGTCCAACTGGATGTAAGGTGGAATATTTTCTGCATTCTTCTTTGTAAAATATCTTGTTGAGCTGTTGCTGCACAACCAAACATGTGATTCACCAAGTCTGCTTTAGATCAGCTGTTTGGCATTTAGTTAAAATGTTATTTTGAGCAAATAAATCAACATAGCAACAAATGTTGGATCACTTAAAGTCTTTCTGTCCTCATAGGAACAGGGGTAAAGAACAAAAATCCAGCAAAACAGTATTGAGATGAAGCATAAATTGTGGCTTTGTTGATACTCTGGCAAAGTCAACAGCACTGTGGATGCCTGCAGGAGATCATAAACAACCCCCTCTACCCCTCCCTAAAAGGAGAGGTCACAAGAGCAAGAACATACCAGACTTCTCAGGAACTTTCCATTTCATGACCCCGACCTCTTGTCCGGGTTTGTTTGCATATTTGAGCTCCAAAAAAACATCCCTCACAAACCTAAGGGAGCCAGATACATATTGACAGTACACTCTGTCTCCATAAAGAAAACACTTTTTTTTTTAACTTGTGATGACGTGAGGAGAGGCTAACCACTAACGCCTGGCAACGCACAAGCACTGCAGCAGTTTAAACTCGGTCAGGGCGGGCAACTCAAGAAACAGCAGAGAACACTATGTGATCTGGCAGGCGGCCATGCTTTCTTTTTTTCCTCCCTCGTTGAAGAGAGCACAAGGAGGAGGAAACCAAGACCGTCCTCATATTGTGGCCCACTTATAACTTGACCTGTGTGTTCCCTCTGAGCTACACTGTTATGCAACCTCTGTTCCCTGTCCAAGTCCACTCAAGTGGCTGTTGATGGCACAAACATGATGGGAACGCAGCGTCCAGACGATAACAAGGAGTAACGAGCAGCTGCACCCTGGTTTGTTTTTCTGCTTTGCCTCAACATCAAATATTTCCTTCAAGTTTGATGTCACAGTTCATGAAGATAAAGGCATCGTGATAACCATCTCAACTTTTTACATAACCGCCTCTCTGCTGAAACATGCGTCACTAAACACTTTGAGGGCAGTCCAGTGGCCACAGTGCTTATTCAGAAACTGAAAGGTCACTCCTGATCCCTCCAGCAGCTGTGAAGTGGTCTTTAGCAAGACACCAAACCCCTCAATTATTCACTGGAAGTGGCTCTGGATACGAGTGAAATGTAAACACAAGTCTCGAGTGCAGATGTTTAAACTTTTAAAAATTTGTTTTGCACTGACACATTTAGCAGCCACTGTAAATGATGGGACTTCTTGGGCAGATCAGACCAAATCACCAACTTCGACTGATGTGACTGGAGTCGGATTTTAAACGAAAACGCTCTTTCATCAAATTACTGCCTTATTTAACAAGCTGCACTGTAAATGTCAGCTCTGCTAAGATGAAAAAGTGCTGCTTGGAATCATATGCTGCACTGAAAAGCAGGGAACAAAAATACATACAGCTCAGTCATATGCTCTCTCTCTCTCTTTCAGAAAGAAATAATTGATCATGGCTACAGTCTGTGTTGAGGCCTCACCTTCTCTCTGCTGCTGTTGGCGGTGATCGACCTCTGCGTGGCTCCTCTGAGCGCTGTTCTGTAGTTGTAGAAGTTGCTGGAAGGATCCATTTGATGCTACGGAGTGAAAAATACAATAAGGTTAGTTTGACAACAGCGAGCTTCACACACAGTCACAGTCACGACAGGGAGAGCAGCTGAAAAGGCCAGGGGATCTGAGGCGTCAAGCAAGCCGTCAATTCAACAGGGTACGTACAATTAAACATATTTAAAATGCTGATACTGACAATCAGACGATATTGGTTTGTACAGAAATGAAAAGTCTACGATTGAAAGTATGTGCGCTCTCTTCCGAGTCCAAATTTGACAAAACATGCAGTTGGTAGCACCTGAACGATTAGCCGATCAATACTTAACTGATAATAATTGTTTAAGGCATTTATGAAACAAAAATGTCAAATATCTGCTGTAATTTAACAAACCAGCAGCAGAGGAGCAAATTAACTCCACACAAACCATCAAGGCAAATTACACCTCAGACAGAAAGTTAAGGTTTCACCTCAAAGACGAAATAAGGCACAAAGGGACAAAACAGGAAGTTAAAAGGAAATCATGAGAAAGAGGAAACAGAATAAAAGAGGTGAGAAGTTGTGTGACTGACAGAGAGAACGACAGAGAGAAGGAGGTGAGCTCCAGAGAGACATGAAGGAACCTGAAGAACTGACTCCCTGAAAGCTTTCGGATCCCAGCCTGACTCATCTCCACCTCAGATCTCCTCTTTCAAAGGGTGCACTGATGGCCTGTGAGCCTCAGTGAGCCTCCTCCCTGCAGTATCCACGGGGAGTGAGGCAGGCCTGTGTGATCTGAACCTCAGCTACACCTCAACACATGGGGCTCCCTGCACTATGGACTCCCCTTCCCTTGTGCAGGTATTTAAATCTAGCAAACCTTTAGCAATCAATAGATACTGAAACATCAAAACCCCATTAAACTTCTGAAAAATGAAAGCTGAGAAGATATTTTAACCTTTATTTCTCCTCTTTGTCCTCAGTTTTCTTTGTGCACATATAGAAGATGGTGGTAGGACATGAGAAATAATTGTTTTTTGTGTGCAGCGTTTTTGGAAAAGTTGAAAACACAAAAGAAAAATATTCATCACAAAAGAGTTGAGATGATGTCTGTAGTATCTCCGGCAACTATCTACATGTTTTTGTGCCTATTTGTCAAATGTTTCCTGTTTGTCCAATAAAATGCTTCATTTTAACCACATTTTTATTGTCTTTCCACGTTAAATTATGCTGCACTGAAGAAAACACACTGATGCTATGTGAGATCTGTATGAGTCACAGCAAATCGCTGCTCTCCCACTCAGATCCATTATGATAGGAGCTTTAAGCTTGACTGCGTTTAACAATTCACTGACAAAAGAAGAAGCTCCCCCACACGCCCACGTCGAGGCCAGTCATCAGTGTAGGACACAACAAAGCCACAGAGCTGCTAATATGTGTGGGCGCACAGGCAAACACACCTTTAGTGCTGGAGTCGGACAATTAAAACCGAATAGAAGAAGATGCACAATTCTTAAACCTCAGCTCTCACTGGACGTCAAAAACTGCTCCCACATTAAACCGATTTCATGTCACAGGAGCATTGTTTAGCGTGCTTCAGGCAAACTTACTTCTAAGATGTCAAACTTGGCTGTCTTGACTTTGCTCCAGGTCTTCTTCAACCGAGACACAGGACTCATGTTCATCCCAGCTGCAAGACGGACACAACAACAAAAAATAGACAATGAGTTAGATACCACACATCCAGGCAAACACCCAAACATGGCTGCATTAACACATGGCATTTTCCCCATTCAGCCAGACAGACGCACATCCTCCCCCCCCTCCAATCTTCCCCCCATGGCAGTCGTCTTTTAACATCCCCCCCCCCCCCCCTTCCCTTTTTCTTTCTTTATACTGTTGTTCCTTCTGATGCAGCGAGGCAAAAGGCTGCAGGAACAATGGAGTTAACACACGCCTCGTTTCCCCTCCCAGCACTCTGCTTCCCATATGGTAATCCTCTGTGTGTGTGCACGCTGCAGGTTCAGGCACCAAGGGGTCACCGTCGGAGCAGAATACAACAACACAAAACAACCCTCGAGTACACAAAAGAGCTCAGATACATGATGAAATATGAAACTTTAAACCTCATTTTCCTCCTGAACTCACTTCACTTCCCAGGTGACAGTTTCGGTTTTACATGACACTTCAGCGCTGCAGGGCCAAAATGAATGAATGTCCGACCACAGCGCCATGTGACAGAGTGTGTCAGAACGTGTCCTGCCTAGGAATTGACTCCATCAACTCACAAAGACACCAGTGTGTGTGTGTGTGAATGTGTGTAAGGACAGGTGCTGACTGCAGTAGTGTCTTCTCCTTTTCAGACACTTTGAAAGAAGCAAAGAAGGGTCATCAGTGTTTTTGCTTCCCATGTGATTGGTTTTACTTTAAAGAATCTGTTCACCCAAATTACATTACAAATTATATTTTCCATTTCTACCTCTAGTGGTGTGTAGCTATGCGGACAGTTTTGTATTTTTTGCTCAGGTTTTGAGATATCCAACTCCACTAGAGGTCTTCACAGGTCAGCTCAGTTTTTAGTAACTTCTCAGGTTACGTCTCAGGTCTGTCTGTATCAATATGATGAATACCTGAGTGGATTCGAGCGGGTCACTATCATCTCTGATCGTGTGTCATAATCATCGCAGGAGAAAAAAAGTTTCTTTGAGATGAGGCGCAGTGTGTGTATGCAAGCTGCTATTCACAACATGAGATCATTTTCTCTCACTCATTTTAACTTGTTCCACTAATAGCTCCTGCGTCCTGTACAGGAGCTCGAGAACTTGCAAATTTATCTGCTTGATAGTGTCGTGTTCTCTCTCAGATCTGCGACCCAGATGAAGTGTGATTATGATTGGATCTGTTTTGCACCAGTTTGGACTGTCCTCAGCTCCCTTTAGGATCAGGTCTGATTTGGATGGGGAAAAAGTCTCAGACGGATATCTCAAAACTTGGGCAAACAAAACCCATACTATCTGTATGGCTAGATAGCACTAGAGGTACGTGAGAAAAAAATGTTCTTTGTAATTTGGGTGGTGAATCAACCCTTTAATCACATCACTAATAAACTGTGTGGTTCCCAGGAGACTAGGTTGGTGGAGACGGGATTTGCCTGTGGCGCTCTTTCCCTTTCTCTCTCTCGCTCTCTCTCTCTCAGGGGAGAACGATGGAGGACAGCTGGCACTCCAATATCCTCTACTCTGCTCGACCGCCTCATCCTCCCATCCTCCCTCTCTCCCTCCTCCCTCGTGTGCTCGCGCTCTCTCTGGTCAGTGCTGACCATCTGCCTGGATGGTTTGTTCTGTGTCCTCTTCCAGCTGCCTTCCCCCCTCTCTGCTCTGGACACACAAATCCTGTCCCCTACATCCCCCCTCAGGCCTGCGAGGCTGACCAGATGCCCTCTCCTCTAAACACTTAGACATCTCTGAGCCTATTGGCTGAGCCTCTACAACACCTAAAGCGAGGTCTCTAAAATGAGCTGCTTTGAGATTCACAACATGTGTCTTTCTAATCTTTATTCAGCCTGGATAGTTTTGCTCAGAGTACAGTAATGGCTTTTGTCAGGAACACATTTAAACACATTCACACTTAGAAGCTGCCCAGTGCATTCACAGTTCAATCTGTTGAACAGCTTCACAGGACCAGTTTGGGGTTAAGCGGCTTGCCCAAAGGCACATTGGCGAAATGAGAAAGAGGCAAAAACCCCCTTTTCTGTTTCCCTGCCCAAACTGAACCAGAAACCATCAGCAACAAACCTGTATGTCAAACCTTTGGTCCACGTCTACCCCCAGTGATTCAACTGAATTTGAGTTTTATGATATAGACATTTTTCAGTTGCCTAAAATGTGCTTCAGGTTTCCCTCAGAATCAAAAAGTTCGGGTTTCTTTCTGCAGCATCACTTTGCACTGATATTCAGCCATCATGTTTTGGGAGTAATCATTCAGAAGTGGCAAAAATATCTATTTGCAGTAGCCTTAATAGACCAGAATGTAATGCTGTTACAATTCAAGTGTTTGGAGTAAGAAGCGCAACACTTTATCTTTATTGTAAGGAGTAAAGAGGGTCCCGCAGTA
This sequence comes from Scomberomorus guttatus, assembly GCA_038419695.1. Lineage (NCBI taxonomy): Eukaryota > Metazoa > Chordata > Actinopteri > Scombriformes > Scombridae > Scomberomorus > Scomberomorus guttatus. The sequence continues at coordinate 30,582,502 of CM076450.1, read as the reverse complement.
CCCATGATGCTCTGCAGCGACAGATGTTTCAGCAAATACAAGATGTCACACATCAATGCCAGAAAGCCACGAGAAACACTGTCACTAAGTGTTTTCCTCCTCTGACCAAAGAACAAATTCTATCAAGACAATTATCTGCATGAACCTCCACTGCGGCTGAATCCCACTGATATCATTAGACTGAAATAAATTACGCAAGCTGGAAACGCACTGGGACAAAGTCATGAGAGGTTACAGCTACAGGGGGAGAGATTACATCACGGCACGAAATTCTCACTGAACAACACATTGCATTTACTACGCTGATCGGTTTTACTGATGAGCAAAAAGAAAAAGCTCTCTGTGCAGCAATGCAGATCGGAGGGAACAAGTGCAGAGCGTGAGTCCAAATGAGAGCCACAGTTTTAAAAATGTGACACTCATCTGTGCAAATGAACTGCTGGCTGTTGAATGTTGTCTTTCAACTCAATCATTTCAGTTCATTTGTAAGGGAGACTTTTGGTAAACACTAAACCCCCGTAAATTAATATACAGAGTTTTGGAAAGAATCCCTTCAGGGTACAAGTAGCTGTCCTGTCTGACAATACAATAAGAGAAGGAAAACAACACCAACTCACATATGATGGCCATGAGGGAGTTGAAGTTGCCGATGTTGAAGCATTCGCGCGCCACGTCGATGAAGAACTCGATGACTCGGGCTCGGTGCTTCTTCTTCACAGGCTGTTAACAAAATGGAAAACATTTTAAAAAACTACATTGGACTTCTGAAGTAACTGCACTGTCTGGTTAATGTGTTGGAAATCAAGTCGTTTGCTGAAAGGGTCGTTTTCATTATCGAGGAAGAAAAGCAGTTTGCACAAAGTAGCTTAGTACTCTTGAAAGTGTCACTGGGTTTTGCTTATTCTGGTGATTACCCCACACTGAGGGGCTTGTTGGACCACATTTTATTTGACACTATGTGACTGAACACAGCACTGGGCTTACTGTTGCTTTTCATTTTCTTTTTGGCGAGTTGATTAATAAATTTAAGCCATTTATCAAGCAAAAATACAAAACAAACATTCTCTGGTTCCAGGTCCATCAATGTGATAAGTTGCTGATTTTCTAATATCTTTGAGTTTAGGGCTTTTAGTCAGATAAAATAAGCAATTTGAAGACATCACCTTGGGCTCTAGCAACTTAAAAAAAACCCAGCAGATTGATCGATAATAAAAATAATCATTAGCTGCAGCCCATCTTCCTTTTTTCCTTAAGCAGAGCGGTGAGGTTTCTTATTCCTTTTTTGGCTCCGTGTTCATTACTCACCATGCAGATCTCTGTGGCCACCAGATAACTGAGTCTGTTGAACCATTCAACATAAGCTTCCAGATTGCTGGCCTTCTTGTGATCACTGAAGCAACTCTGCAACAACAACAACAGCAGACTTCCAATTAGCATTTAAGCTAATTGCTTTGCAAAAATAGTGCTGAACGAGTAAAATAAAGCTGATATTTGCTTCTTCTTTTTTTTGCTCTTCCAGTCAATGCATCGCTGAGCTTAAAAAATAAACTCTTGGCTAAGTGGACCTGTGTAGCACATCACGCTCAACTTCACTCTGCTTCTATATGCACAATAGTGGCCAATGTTATTCACTTTATGCAGGCTGGTCCTTTGTGTGGATTCCTCTTGATCTAATTCCACACATTCCTTTGGCCTTACGCCACTTGCCCCCATGGAGTGTTTTCCGCCAGTGGACACATTTTAACATATACGTGCACACACACACACACACACACACACACACACACACACACACACACACACACAGTTATTCCTGTCTTTTCCAAGTGGCTCATTGGGCGTACGAGGCGGGATAGCCTGAGGCACAAAAGCCTTAACCCCCCCCCACCTCCCCCATCACCTTGCGTCCAAAAAAGCCTGTTGCCTAGCAGCCGAACGCCAGACAAGAGAGCCCACTGCCAGCCACACACACACACCCCTTCCCAAAACAAACCCCTGGCAGCTGTGGTTGCTAGGAGATGAGGTGCATGCATGCCCATCTAATCCAGACACTAGGATGATTTGAGGAAATTGCCGGTGAGGTGTGTCTGAGTGTGTGTGTGTGTGTGAGCGAGGAGCGGATATTTGGTTTGCTGCTACAGTCTGGATATCACCTGCCCTCGCTCTGACCTGTACGGCAGCCAGTCACTGTGTTGTGTAAACTTAATATCCGTCTGGGGAAGAAACTAGGCCGTCTCACTTAAAACCAGCACCAGACGGAGACAAATCGGGTCTGCACACAAGGTTTCCACCGGAGAGATTGCATAACAACTGCATATACTTCTCTTATCTGGTGATTTATTCTTAGAAAAGCATCCAGACATTACCTTATCGTTGTCCAGTGGGTCTTTCTGGACGAAGGCTTGGACGAATTCTTCAGGTCCGATGTAACTGAGTCTCTCCTAAAAGGTGAGGGCAAAAAGAAAATCAACATCATGATTCCATCTTTGGTTTGCATCTCCCTACAAATCAGGGCCTTAAAATAGGGTGCAAACAGAGGGCTGCCAGAGAGCTGCCACGAAGTTAGTTAACTTAAGAGTTCATTTAAGCCTAATGATACTTAATGGATCTTATATGGTAAAACCCTGATATTATTCTCTGCTTTTGGATATTATAGGAACCTTTGATTAAACCCTGTTTTGCAAGTGACTCATTTGTTTTTCATTGACAAACTGACATACAATGGATATAAAGTGTCAGTGAAAAACATTACTGTTTAAAATCAATGCATCAGTCGGTTGGATGTGGGAGGAGCTGTGGTGTTCGGATCACCTCAAACACCACACTGATTTCCAATCCATCATGTGTGTCAACTCTCCCCTCTCTCACATGTTCTCCTCTCCAGGATTGATTTGGTCTTATTCTCTTTGGGTCATGTGCCGATACAAGTGTGAGTCATTGGCAGGCTTTCTGATTGTTCTTTGGAAGATAACATTTACGTCTTAATTAGGTTTGGCGTTTCAGAACAAATGATGGATATAATATATTGAATAAAACTGATTTTTAAGGGGGGGTAGATAAAAATTAGCCCTCTGGTTCAAGTCTGGCTCGATTACAGTTTTCTGATGAACGTCCTTGACAAATAAATTAAGATAGAAATAAACTAAGACACTAAATAAAAAAATAATAACAATAGTGTTGAGCCATTCTCAAGATGTCTTGAAGCCAATTTAAAAGAAATTTTTGCAGTGGAAGGAGCCCATGTGATGCATGTTTCACAAGTTACAATCTCTAGATTTTGCTCTCACCAGTTCTATGTGCGTGAGCTGCTGGGCGACAGTGAAGGGGTCGTTGCAGATGGACAGCATGTCTCTCTGGATGGCCGCCTGGGGCTTCGCTTTAAGAGCCGTCAGCCGTTCAGCCGCTGTGGCGTTGATCTTGATCAGCGCCTCCTCGTACTGGCTGAGCACCGTCAACCTCCTGATCAGGCCCTGGCTCATCTGGCTGACCGCCTTCCTGTAAACCTGGTGGAGGGATGGAGGAAAAACAGGAAGGAGGGAAAAGAGATTTTTTTTTTTAGTCTGCAATCACTTGGGAACCCGACAAAGGTCCTTGATGAAAACAGAAGGGCTTGATGATATGAAGGTTCTTTTCACAATCCTTTTATGAGCATTTTTCACATAACAAACTTTCTTTGGATCATTGAGGAACCCTAGATCTCTCTTAACCATGAGCTATGGCTTTGATTTCCTGTTTTCCAGTTTGGTACTAGTTGCAATGGCAGCACAGCTGTTAAATACAGATACATCACTTTTCCGTTATGTCTGGTTACCGAGAGCACAGGAAAGAGACACTACAGCAAAGGTAACAAGAACAAGAGAGCTGAGTGTGATGTAAATTTGACCAGAATCTCCAGTAGCACGCATGCACCCTCTTTGTTTGTCTCAGCTGTAGATGTTTTGGGTTAATCCCCTACCGCTGTTCTGTGGCAGCGAATGATAACAACCTCAGTGGAATTTACAACACTCATGTTGACTACATGTCAGCAGAACTCACTGCAAACTGATGCCAGCTCCCAGCCCAACCCACAAAACGACCCTCGCAGTGTGACGCCTCCAGTATTTATTTTGCAGAAACGCATCCTTTTTGGTCACGCACTGGGAGTGTCACTCACAACGTTATGCAAGCTCTGTCCTGCCAGGCTCATTAAGGCCTCTCAGCTCTGGAGGGGCAGAGCGGAGGACTTTTGGCTCCCTGTCCACAGGGGTTGAGAGGTCATCCTGTTCTGAACCTTCCCCTGGACTCAAAACAAGCCATGATTAGATAACCGTCCCCTTACTGACACATTTTAGCACAGAAGTTGCATAAGAGGGTCTATAGGAGGAAGGAGGACATGTGTGTTTGATTTAGTGTATGTGGAAGGAGACTGTGTGTTAGGATCCTGTTTGTGGCCTCTTTCCATACCACCGGTATGAGCTACCCAAAAAAGTCTGGGGTGACGAGGCCCCTTTTCTCACGACCACATCCCTCCTCCCTGAACTTTCTGCCAATTTAACCTCCAAAATCTGGGTTCTACAAACAAGGCTCGAGTTCAACAGTGTGGGAAGGAACACAGCTCTCCTTATAATGGATGTGGAGGCCCGATGCCTAGACAGCAATCAAGTGTGAGGAGTCGGTGCGGTGCTGAGGCAGTTGGGGAAAAAATGAACAGACTCTCATTGCCCTGCTGGAAACAGCCAGGGAGGAAACTTTTCTAAAATTCATTTCCCAGGGCGTGACTAATGCATCTGTCTGGTGATGTGGCTGTATAGGTGCGATGGCGTGACATGAAGGGACACATTCACATGTCAGACAATCAACTGTGGCTCTCTGGATAATGCAGAGATAGGATAATGTTTTGGTGAGGGGGGATTGCCAGACTGCAGGTCAGAGAGATAAATAATAGTTGTGAGAGGAGGACTGGAGATTAGAGAGAACTCTGTATTTATATGATCTCTGCTCCTCAGCCATTGATGAGCCTATTAGGGCTGCAACTATTTCAGTAATGACTATTTCTTCCAATTAATCAACTGATGGTTTAGTCTATAAAATGTCAAAAATGAGTGAAAAATCATACAAGTGCCAAAGGTGACAAATCAAAAAACATTTCTTTAATTTACCCAAAAATGTTCAGTTTAAAACAGAAAAAACAGAAAACTCACATTGACTTTCACTTTTTTGAGAAGCTCAAACTATTTTTGGCGTTGCTGTTGATTATTTTCTGACAATCAACTAATTGTCTCAACATTCGATCCTACAGCTGCTGAACACAACAGGCAGCAAACTTAGGGCAAAAAAGACTAAGTAATCAGTTGACTTTTTGGTATTGATAACTGATTATTAATTTAAATAATTCCAACTCCCAGAACTCGTGAAAGACCTTTTTCACTATTTCTTTTGACTTTTTGTAGACAATGAATTAATGAAAACGAGAGAGATTAATAAAATAGATTTAATTGCAGCCCTACATAATATACCTTAATTCAGACATTGTAGTATCAGTGTCAACACTGTATGCACTGAGCTAATGCCTGACCACACTCTCCTGCACAGTTGGACAACAGTGAGACACGCCACCAGTGAAAATCGCTCCAGTTGCCACTTCAAAGTCAACCATCTGTTGTAGCTTCTGTCCCCACTACAAACAGAGGACGGGCCAGGGTCGGATAAATATAGTCACAGATCTTGGAGAAATCAGCATGCCTGACATTTCCAAGCAGAGGGAGTCACATTTGCTCATCACAACTATTGGCGTTACGAATGAGGATCCTAGCAGGGGCACGCTGTTGCCTACGCTATCGACCCTGGCAGCGATCCTGAGGTGGCAGACGGATGCTCGGTACAAGTCACCACGGCTGAGTGCGTGGTCGGTCCACGCCATCATATCACTAGAGGTCCTGTTTTTCTTGGCTGAGCGGTGTTACTTCCTGTGGAGCACCACCTGACCCACGAAAAGGCCTGACTGTTTTTAGCAGGTTAGCCAGGCAGCACTAATGAACAGATAGTAAAAAAAGGTGCCCTGGGCAGGATTTTTATCTAAAAACAGACCTGTGTTGCCATGAATATTCCCCCAAGCGGACGCGTACACAGACAGCCGCGGACACCACGGACATGTTGACGAAATTTACATCACGCAGACCCTTGCGTACTTGCGAATGCAAAAAGTTTAACACTGGCTTAAGTCTAGAGTTCTGGAAACTGCTAATTTAAAAACATAAGAGGGGTATACAAATGTCTGTCTGTCTGCTTAGTCTTTCATTTCAAGTACAATTAGCATTTTAGCTCTAAAAACTGACCTGCAAGAACTTTGTCTTAAATGCCATTTTCATATATATTACAGTGTCCTGGTGGATTGTTGCCCTGTTACTATTATTTGTTCTTCCCTTGTGTATGTAAGGTCTTGGTGACCTAAAGACAAAGATTCTGGTGAACAATAAAGTTATATTCTATCGTATTCTATTCTAAACTGGAGTGAACAAGTGCAGAGACTGGACAACATCCACTGGACATTCATGGTTATAATTTGGTACAAAGCAATCACAGACCAGACAAATGCAGTAACGCCACCTCACATAATTTCAGTGTATTTAATTTCATATTTTCAAACAGTTACTTCTAATAGTCATTGGGAGCGAACATCATGCAAAGTTAAACCAGCCTGCATAACGTAGCCAACATATAGCGCAGTGGCACCTGCCAGACACAGGTAATGTTTGGTATAAAAAACATGTTTGTCCAAAAGTCTGCCTTGTATGAAACTTAACACACATCCAAACTGAATATATAATGTGGGATCTGTTAAATCAACTTAACATATCATAATAAATCAAAAAAAGCACTTTGTGCAAAATAACTGCACATTTTGAGGGAAAGCAAGAACTCCAAATGAGGTCAGATGAAGATCACAGTGCTTGTTTTCTCCTCGGCTGTTGCTTCCCTATATATCCAACCACATCCATAATGACAGTCTTACTACGGAGATCAAGGTCCTGGAATGTTTGGAGTGTGGTCTGGACACGACTTTGACCAGATGTTCGGGACATCTATTCTGGACTCGAACCGTTTCCCAGAGCGCTGTGGTCGGCGCTCTGAAGATTCAGCATCTCACTCTAAACTCTAGACCTGCTTATGGTTAGACGTTTGCGTTTGTTTTCAAAACATGATTTAGAGAATGTGTGAGAAACACGAATGCAAATCAGATCTGAACAAACCCCTGCTTTTGTCAGCAAACCACTTCCTTAAACTTTAGAAACTGGCCTTTCTAAGAAACGTCCCATGGCAAATCCTGTTTTATTATCACGGGTTATCATCTGCGGATAAATGAATTCACAGTATCACAGGATTACTTCCTTAACATTTGCTTGTAGCAATTTGTGAACCTGAGGCACCAAAGCGCTCAATTCATTTGAAAAAAAAAAAAAAAAAAAAACATTCTTTGTCACGCTGTGCAAATCATGAGCACACATGCCCATGGCTTACATGATATCACAGCACATCTGCAGGGTGGTAGAGTATTGTAAAAGGTTGCTTTGTCAATAAAGTACATACATCTAGCATTCGTAACCTTTATCTATCTGCTGTAAGGGCTTTTTTTTGTTAATCTCAAATGTCAAAATGATGCTGATACAGAGTCAAGTAAGGCACTATCTAGCTCAGTCAGTTTCCCCACACATATTCTCCAGGCTAGTTTTTGAGAAATCTTATTTTCACTGTTCTAGACATCATGCCTATTGGTTATGAATTTTTATTTTACATTTCACTAATGAGATTCATTGCTGAGGCTGCTGAGACATTTTCTTGCCATAATTTGGATCCACTTGTCCACTTAGAGGAGGGGTCACTGCAAATTAATACAAGTTATTCTGAGTGATCACCTTTGGTGTTATGAAGGCGTTTGGCCTAACCCTAATTGAAATGTCTCACTCTGTCTTCCATGGAAATGGTGGCTAAAATTAAAACATGGTGTAAACATTTTTTTTAAAAATAGGGCAAGGCTACACTATTACATTTAAACGTAGATACCGATAAGCTAGAAAAAGCGACGCCTGTGGCGCCTTTCAATTATTTGGATACACTTAAAAAGATCAGGCACGCGTAATCCATTTCCTTATTTTGTTAAATGTACTGAGCATAATATCACATCAAGGAAAACTAACAGGGAATTGTATGCTAAATAGCTTTCTATTGCCTTAAGACCAGAATCGATTTCAACTATCAAAAATATCTTTGGAGGGACGGTGTTAATGCCAACTGCAGCCAATCTACTGTGAAATCAAAAGATGTCTGTGTGACAATCAAAACACAGCCTCCGTGTCTACGAGCGTGACTGAGCAAGTGTGTGTTACTGGTGTTCAGATGATGTCAAATGAGTTTTATGTCCAGGGGTTGCACAAGGAGAGCAAGGAAGCTGTGAATGTGTCCAAGTGTCATGTGAGACACATATTGATTTCTAGATTAAATCCAGATCAATACTCGTGCATGTACTATTGATGAGTCATGTGAAACCTGTGGGGGTGGGTGGGTTGTTTGTTTCTGATGTTGAGCGGTGAAGGAGGGATGTCGTCCCAACAGACCCCTGCTGCCTTTATCATTAGCACCAATCCCCCAAAATACACAGTGAACTGAGACATGCAACTGGTTCGCAAGCAGAGCACATCAACACACATGTGAGACCGTCAGAGACACACACTGAAAGAAGCCTGATTCATGATGACTAACCAAATTATATGTTCGGACTGGAGAAAACTGAAGTGGGAATGCTATCACTGGGGGAAAAGAACATTTGATATAAAACTATGCTAACCCAATTGGAGCAAGAGAAGGTGAAGACTGAAAACTGAATACTACTGAAAAGGGAAACTCCAACTAAGATGGCTGTTTGGAGGATGATTTTTCTTTTTTACTTTTATTTTCCTTTTATTTTTTAACCAGGTAAGATTGTTTGAGATTTCAGGTCTTTTTCAAGAGTCCTGGCCAAGAGGGCGGTGTTTTGACATAAAAACAGGCCAAGAGAACATGAAGAGCTTACAGAACATCCAGTTAAAGAATTGCTTGAAATTTTGGGAAAATATGCTTATCCCGAGACTTAGATTGGAAGATTGATACCACTCTCATGTCTGTTCATTCAATATGGAGCTTGAGCCAGAAGGTGATTCTGTTAGCTTAGCACAAAGACTGAAAGCAGGGCAAAACAGCTAGCTTGTTATTTGTCAAAAAATAGTTACAGCAAGCAACTTCCTCTAAAAGCACAAGTTGTTGTTTTTACATTTCTGTTTGTGTATGGATAAAAAGAGCAAAACACAGCATGATAATTAGTGAGCTTTAAACGTGCTGATAGGCTGTTTTCTGGGGAGAACTAGGCTACCGGTTTTCCCCTGCTTCCAGTCTTTAAGCTAAGCTAATTGCCTTCTGGCTCTAGAGCCATGAAAGTGACCTAATTCCTGGAAAGAATGTGATTTAGTGTATTTACCAACATATTGAACTATTCCCTTAAAAAAAGTGCACACAGGTTATTTCATTTTTAGAGTCACCATTTTGTTGTTACGTTAGCTTATGTTAGCATTTCCTTTCATGGTGTACATAGCATGAGTCACTGCTTGTCAAAACAACTTTTCTATAACCAAATGTCAAACAGTGGAGGGTCTGCATGTGCACCAAAGATAACAGAGGGTACTGGACAAAAACTGTTCTACCCTGCTAAAAAAACTTTTATCCAAACAGCGCTGCAGAGGCTAATGGCGCGCTAAGCCAGTGACATTCAACTCTGCAGCGGTGGAACAATTCAAATGCTGCCTAGTATGGAGCACCCCAGAGGCAGCAAAAAAGCCACCTAGCCCGTGAACAATGGGGCTTTTCTCTCAGCTCAGCCAGCCTCAAAAACTGCTTTGTTGCCAGAGACACCCCCCTCCACCTCCCTCCACTGCTATCTGCAAAAATCTGCCTGTGCCTGTAGCTTTGCTGCACGTGCCGGCTACGAAACAGCACTTCACTGTTGTTGATATCACCCAAACTAAACATTATCTTATCAGCATAGTCTTTTGTTACTTAACCAATTAAGAATAACTGATACCGTCTATGGTGGGCAGCATGAAGTAATAAAACCGAGAAAAGGACTGACCTCGTCTCCACTGGCCAGCCGGTGGGTCAGCTCTTTCAGGCTACGCATCATCCTCTCGTCCCTGAAGTCATATGGGAAGGTTTCCGTCCACTCTGTCAGTAGCTGGAGGATCTTAGGAGCAATCTTCCTAATTCTCATCTGAAAATGCAAGGTAAAATTTAGTAGTTGATACACTCCAATCAAGAGTATAACCATAGTGGAACATGATATTTCTCTGATTCCTAAAATGATCACAGAAAGGAACTAGAAGTTTGATAGAGCTGACTAAAGATGGAAGAAAGGACCTTTTTTTTTTGTTGTGCCCACCTTGTCAGCTTGGGGATCACTGAGTCGCTGTTGCTCCATGCACAGGTGACACACCTTGGACATGAGCTCGTATGGGTGGATGAAGAGGCGAGAACTGAGCAGGAAGGTGAAGATGTACGTCCTCTGTGGACAGAAAAGATAAGCAAAATAAGCAAAAGCAAAACCATGATCATAAAACTTGGCGAGACAAATCACTTGAAATCAAAGACCAGTACGGGGAAATTACACCTAAACAACATCAGCATCAGGAGAGTCAAAGACAGAAAGAGAAAATGAAAGCGACTTTGGCACTTAGCAGAGTCTCAATGCACCTGAGCTTCTCAGACAGAACAAAAAGAAAAAAGGCCAAAGGAAACCACCAGGGACAAAAAGAAAAGTAAAACGTAAAAAAAAAATAATACTCACATCTGGATAATAGTCTACATTTGGGACCAAGTGGTGAATGAGGGCCTCCAAGGACCCCGACACAAGGTTGTTGTCATGATAATAGAGCCCAGGGTACCCTTCCTCCTTGGTCTGGTACAGGTTCTTGTTGTAGCTGCCAGTGCCCAGCTGCCCCGTAAACGGTGGTGTCTGAGGCATGTTGTCCTGCAAAGAAAAAGATGACAAACATTGCAGCAGTCAGTCAGGACAGCGACTACTTCTCTGATAGATATTCGACCACAGACGCTGATGCAGGATGGCCAAACAAATCCAAAATAGCTCTCAGACACAAACACAGACAAGCAAGGTTTGCTTGGGAAATGGTTTGGGCACAGTCAACATCCTTCCTCCTCTGGATCCCTGCTGTCCTTTTTAAGGTTTCTGGGTTTGGGTTTAGTTTATTTGGATGTACAAATGTGATGACTGAAAATACAAACTGTGGTTGAGGCACAAAAAGGATAAAGGCAGGCTTCCTATGAGTCATCTGCATCACAAGGAAACACACTAGAATAGACAGCTTGAAGGCGATTTGTTCAGCTTTGACCCCACTGAGTTTTACAGGGATTTGAACCCTTAACCCTGGCAGCATAACCCTTGCTCTACAGAACTGTGACATGTGACACAGCCAAAACATAACTGCAGGCCAATGGTGTTTATGTCCCAAAAAGCAGCAACCTTTGACTGTTGGAAATTACACAATTCTCAAAAGACAAGACAGATTAGGGTTTAGGATTTCAGACACGTTGCTATAAATCTTTAGTAGGACAATTGATTCATTCAAAAGGTCTTCTAACTTGCAAAAGGTTGGTATTTAGTAACAGAGCTTATAAAGAAAGCTCTGTATACGTGCTTTAACGCACATGCAAAAATGGAAGAAATACCACAAACGTGTAAACGCTTGTGAGAGACTGCAGGCCAAACTGTAACGCTGCAGGATGTGATGACACTTGTTTTATGCTGAAAGCACACTGTAAGTTCAATGTTGCCTGTTTACTTCCACTGCAGCAATGTGTGTGTGCATGACGCAAAGCAAGGAGGGGTGTGTGTGTGTGTGTGTGTGTGTGTGTGTCTCTGTCACAGAGGTGGAGAACAAATGAGCATGCTGTGTAGAACATGACAAGTGGCGGAGCACATGTGCACGCCTGTGCTAGCATGATGCTAAGATTTTGCATGGCAGATCAAAAAGTTGCCATAGAAACATGACAAACCACTCCTGCAGCATAATCCATCTCTCCATATCATGTTTTTTTTCTTCTTAAAAACGTAAAACCCAGACTGGTCCTCGTAAAAATAGAAGAACAAGCTCACACACACACACTCCTCTGCCAGTCTACCAGCCCCCTGACCTCTGAACCTGGCACTTTGGTTCAATCCCATGCCAGGCAGACTTATGGCTGGGGAAACACAAAGGGCCTTTTCACACTAGGGGGGTGGGTTGAATCACAGTGCAACACCCCCACACCACACCATCACACAACCCTCTACGCACCCCCACCACCTGACAATATGCTGCCCTGTGGTTGCATGCCGAGTCAGGAAGCCTTAAAGGCTGATGCGTCGCAGCGCTGCCAGGGACGGATACACTGCACCTGCCCACACACTGGCACAAATAGTTCAAATAAATTTAGGGTTTTATTGTCCTGTGATTGGTTTATGGGTTTTAGAGGAGGCCTACAAAAGTAAAAAAGAACCATGACATCAACTCAGATCAGACCAGAGAGGGAATTAAAAGATATTTAAAAGCACTTAATGATCTAACATGGTCCAAGTCTTGAGCTTAACCTTTAAAAATCACAAGGCACAGTTGTTTGCCTTCGCAGAGACTAACAGCTCGATATAGATACCAAAACGAACCCTGTTTATTCATGAGTTCTCATAAAGCCTCCACCCACACGAGGCAAAACCACCCAGCCTTCCACTTTCACACGCATGCCGCCCCATAATGCACGCGTGCACACACCGACCATCGCTATTATTCAGCCAGACAACCATGGCCATTTCCATGAGAATGAGAGTGTGAAGAGTCAGAGCACAGCGGCCCAAGCATCTGCTGCACCATGTGGCATCCCCGCAGAGAGGGAGAGATAGGCAGCTCACGAGTCTGATGGAGGGAGAGAGGAGGGAAACCCTAATGAAAGTCAAGCGTTTTTGTTTACTCCACTGAGGGGTTTTTGCTGACCTTTAGTGCTCTCAGCAGTATTATTTAACCAGACTTTGTACCAGCTTAGTATAAATACAGACTTCTACTGTTCTACACCCAAACACACCAATACTGTTAAGATTAAGAGGATATCACCAGCAGCAGGTGATCAGTGGCTGAGAACATGATTCACTCACTATTCCCAGCTGGACTCCCTGATCCCACGCTTGCTTTTCTTACCATTAAGGGGGTGTTTTTGTTTTGATTGGATGTAGTGCTCAAAATTTTAGACGATCCTTCGTTAAGTAATTTGCTATTTCATTTGACTTTGATTCACTTCATTGAGAAAATCAAAAGAAAATGCCAGACATTTGTAGGCTGCAGCTTCACTAATGTGAGGATTTGCAGCTTTTCTCTATGTCACAGCATTATAAACTGAACCCTGTTGGATTTTTAAACCACTGTTCAAACTAAATAAACAACTGGAAGAGGACATCTTGGGCTTGTGGGAAATTGCAATGGATATTCGTCCTTATTTTGACATTTTGGAGACTAAACAATTGATTGATATGGCAAAAAAAGAAACTTCATACATTACTCAATAATGAGGAAAATAATTAGCTGCAGATAGAGGATGCACCAGTCCACCGGACCGGTATTGCAGCTAAAACTGACCAGCTATCAGCCAGATACAAACACCACTTTCAATACAGTTTCTTTGTAAAAGTCATTATAAAATTCAGTATTTCTGCTATCCTGTATATTGATTAAGTCAAGGCAGGCCACAGCAATCCCTTGCCTCATGTTACTGAATATAAAAATAATTCCAATAAGGTGTAATTTAAGTTCTTTATTTTAAATATGTAGAAAAAAGTATTCACATCAGGAGACAAGAGGTCAGATTGGTGCATTCCTGATTGGATGCATAGCTCAATATTTAATTCCTGGCATCAGTTGAACTGAGATTCATTTCATGTTGGATCTGTAGACCAACCTTCACACATTCACACCTTCTTGAAGTGAAACTGAAATGAACCTCAGCTCGCAGGACACAGAATTGAGTTTCTAAAAACGTAACATTGCACCAAAGTTGTATTGAAGCTTCAGTATTGTGACATCACTGTTTCTCTGATGTCTTTGAGAAGACAAACAATTTGGATTAATCTGCCAGGGGCAGGTGGGGTTCTTTGAAGATAAAAGCCATGTCTCGAATACAAAAAAAATCTTGGGATAGAGGACACCATGAGATCAGATGTTTGACTTTGTCCTCTTCTCTCCTCTCTCTCTTTTATCAGGGCAGCATTTCTGCCTACCAGCAAATGCAGGTCAGCATGGAGTATTTTTAATCTCATTTTAAGATATATTCTTTCTTCAAGGGACTGATTTATCCTACGGAACCAGAATATATTTACATTTAAGAATCCAAAACCAGAGAATTTTAGCATTTCTTCTAGAAAAATGACTCAAAATAAATCAATTATGAAAATAGTTGCAGCTCTGTTTTGTATAGCAGGAGGATATTACGGCCACCATCTCTTTCTGTCTGTTCTTCTTTGCTCCACACCAGCTGCAGCCTTCACCATAATCCTAAAAACAAAGCGTGGGATGCTACAAGCAACGACATCTGAGACACACTGATTTACATTTGGCTTCCAGGTGTCATGTGTGGTGGTAGTAGTGGTGGAGGGGGGACCACATGTCGAGTCCTCGGGCCTGACAAAAGCAAACTCTTAGCAAGTTGCTGTTGGTTTAGCGTGGCTGCTGGCTGGGTGGCAGCTGAAGGTAAACAAACAAAATGCCAGCGCTCGCCTCCCCACTTTAAGGGGGTTTGTTTAGGTTGGATGGGTGGTTTTAATTATAGCCTCGCTGGTTGTGTGTGTAGCCATCTGCCTCAATGTGTAAAAAGAAGTCTGGTTCTGACTTAAATTGGATTTAAAAGACAGATGATATTCAAATTTCTGTCTGTTTTTGCTCATTCATGAGTTTAAAGATGTTTGTGTAGTCAGCCAAAATGTTTTAAGCTGTAAACTGACGTGCAGATTGTTGCTTTTGGGTGAAAACTTTAGCTCATTTGTAGCAACAAAGACATTTTTATCCTCAAAATCAGTTATAAATGGATAAAGGTCACATAGTTTTCTTGGCCACAGTCTTCCAAGCATGATATTCTTTAAATATTCAAACTTGAGCTTATTTTTACGCACACGCTGTTCCTGCTTCTTTTATTGGCCAAAGTCTCGACCGTTGCTTATCACATGGCAGTGAGTTTCTCAGACGATTGCCTGGATCAAGACCTGACTCAGGGATGTCTCGTGGTTGTTTGAAAGCCTGTGACTTTCTCCCCTCCTCACAGGAGAGGAAGTAGTACACTGAAACAAACAACTCTGAAACAAAACTTACAGATCTTTATGCTTTACATTTAACTTGCACTCTTACCCGGAAAGAGAACATTATTGGATATTCCACAAAAATGCCCTGATGTTAAATGTGACAGAATATTCTTGTGGCCCTGGAGTGGTCATGTGCAGTAGAGATATATACATAGAGAAGAGGAGAAGTTTTTTTTGTTTCAGGCTATGATTTACTGAAAGGTTATAGAAATGTCAAAATATTTCCTTTTTTTTTGCCCTGTGGGGAATTTTTGAAACGGAGAAGGACAGCGGCTTTAAAAAGCACCAATCCTCCTCGGGCAAATGTCACATTAGGAGTAAAACCCTGCTGTTCTCGTGAAATTACCTTTAGGCTGCAGGGTCATCAATGACAAAAGCTTGCAGGTAATTTTGTCTCCAAACGCGTGGGTGGGGCTGCTTCCCCAGACGGAGAATGATGGCGTCTTGCTCAAAATACGAGCCAACAGAGGTTCTTCCCGCCCTGCCCGCAGTGTTAACGGCCGCTCATGATGAGCGCCCATCAGCAGTTCAGAGGCCATAAAGGAAAAAAAGCCTGAACACGCAGGAAATCATTCCCATGGTTCAAGAGATGCACACAGGCAGCCAGATACTCACGTTAACCGTTTAGGCTGCTCCCTGATGCTCTTATCCTGATAACATACTAACACTAACCACTGAGGAGTAACAGGTCAAAGCAGTAAAGCGCTGACATTTGTGATGCAATAAAACAGGATTTGCAGCCCTAAAATGTAGCAGCAACATGCTTGAGAAGTGGTGGCAAACAAAAAGTGAAAGCTTTATTAAAAAAAAGGGTCGAAAGGTGTTTCTTTAAGGAAGAGTTTGGCAGTGGGGGAATGTGATTCAGGCAGTCAGACACTTCGAGTCAACAGTAAATCAACAGACCCCCCCTCCTCCTCTGCGTAAACACTCTGAAAGGCATGAGGAATCTCACTCATCCATGGCTTGAGGAAATGAGGGTGAGAGATAACTGAGTGGCTGCACAGGAGGGTGAAGAGGCCACAGTGGAATAGTGGAAGTAGTCTAAATAAAGACGGCTGGTTGGTAGTGTTGTTTCAAGCTGGTGTGTGGTCAGAAGTACTTAAAACTGAATGAGGCAAAATAGTTTTAAGTAAAAATACTCCCGTGTCAGTATCTTGAAATCAGAAAGTTAGACTGGAAAACAGAAGAAGTATGCATCCTCGTATTCAAACACAGCTCTGATGTTGAGTATGTGCACTTTATCATTAAGGCGGAAGTAACAAATCACAAGATTTACAGTACAGACTCCAGCAACAAGAATGTACACAGACCAAAAGGAGAGACGGCTCACCAAAGATATAGCCGGTGGGTCAGTCAGCACAAGTTCACAGTGAAAACTAGGGCAGCAAATAATGATTCTTTTTTTCATCAAATAGTTAAAAACCCCAAAGATGAATAGTTCATTATCATAGAAGAGTATGAAAACCAGTAAATATTCACATTTGGGAAGCAGGAATCAGTGATTTTTGCCATTTTTGCTTTAAAAGTTTGTTTAAACGATTATCAAAATCAATTAATCGACTAATCGTTGCAACTCTAATTCAAACACAACCATATTTCAAATACAAGTGAAGGACTCAAAGCTGCTTGGTGGTATTCAACACAGCAACCATCCCAACAACAGTACATGAGTACATCAAATGCAGCCACTCACAGCTCCTCCACCCTTCTTCAATACATCCACACCAGTGATGAGTGCTGCAGTACCAACAGTGTTTTGACTTCAGGTGGTGTTTGCAGCTGTTGCACAGAGTGGTAAAAAATCACAGCTCCCATATAGGATTCTGTCACCTGTCATCATCAGTTCTTGACAGCTACATGGATCCCTCCTGCAGGCACCAAAACATCCTGCACAGAGGGACGCTGCAGCAGAAAAAACACCTTTATGACTTCTAAACTGGGCTCGAGATTCAAGAAGAACACAAGGAACGGTTGCTAATGAGAAACATCAAACAGCCACATTTCTACTCATGTTTTAAGGCTGCTTTTGAATAACGGGGAACCAGTGAATGCAACATTTTGGGACCTCATTCAAGATGCCTCTGGAGTGGGAAATACCTGACCTCAACAGATTTCTCTGCAAGCAAAAAATATTTAGGCATAGTTCAAAATGGACTACATTTGGTTGAAAAGTTTGGGTTTTGTGTACTTCTGGGTTGCATAAGAGTGTTTTCTTGCCATATTTTAAATGACTACATTTCAACATGTAACCACAATCCTGAAATATAGTCAATAAATTGACCTCCAAATATCCAAATCAATGCTAACTGGGTTCAAGCTTAAGTGAGGAGTGGCTGAGAGAACAGCACTGCAGATGTTCCTATATCATATTCCTGTGAATTCAAAGATTCATAACTTCCCGTTTCCCTGAAGCCTCCGTTTGTCTGCATTCAAACACAGCCCACCACAACCACCAGGCTACAACAACACCTACAGTAGCAATCATGTAATCCGCAATCCACAATAACCCATTCAAGTGTTTCCAGAGGAGGCAACCTCACATTGTCTGCCAGTCAAAGTCCTGCCAAATCACCAATAAACGGATTGAACTTGTCAGCACATTAACAAAACCCGAATGCATGCTTGTAATACAGAGCAGTGGCACGGAACGCCAAGTAGGAGTTATTCAGGAGATGTGGGATTAACTTCACTGATCCCTCACTGTCTTGCAGGAGAGGAGAGCCGGGGAGAGGGGAATCCTCTTAGCCAGAAGGTAGTGAAGGTTAAAAATAGTCTATTGACACTGATTTCAAAAATCCCATTATTGGGGTACATTTAGGAAATCACTAAGGGACAATAAAAAAAGACTGAAAAGGCTAGTTAGTGTAGCCAGCCAATTAGGATATCATTACGCATGTTTGTTTTGATTCTGGTGGATAAAGATATGGATAAAGTCAATAAAGGCGCACTGCCAGCACTCCTAACACTAGAAATTGAGGGTGTAATCTTTATCTTTACAGTGAAATTTGGAAATGAGTCACAGAGCAGTTAAGATCATTTAAAAAACGAAGTCTCTGTTCTCTTTGGCTGGAAACAAAGTGCGCTTTTTCCCACCACCTGCGCGCATTTTGGAGACGCTCCACCGGCTCTCCAATGCGCACAAACATCACAACATTCAACAAAAAAATGTTCAAATACAACGAGTCCCGTAAAAAAATCCTCATAGCTCACCTCAACTAGAAGTAATCCAGGTGCGAAATCCCTCGTATCCTTTCCCAAAATGTGCGAAAACAGCCCTTCAACAGCCGAGACTTTCTCCTTTTACATGTGAATAAACCGTGGCGGCGAAACCGAGCAGTCCCTCCCCGCTCCGGCCAGTTCAGTGCAGCATTATTCAGTTGAAATGCAAAAGAGTAAACGTGTATTCCTCGTTTCACAGAAGCAGCAAGAGCAGCGGGACAGTTCGGAGAAGAATCCGCATGAATGAATGAGAGCTCCGGCCGTGTCGCTCCGCTGCCGCCTTCAGTTGTGTTTTGAGCTCCGGAGCCGCGAGCAGCCTCAAGACTTTAGTGTGAGGGGAGAGGCAGCAGCCAATCAGAGGACAGAACTCCCTCCACCGCACCCCCCTCCTCCCTCTCTCTGTCATCATCCTCCCCCTTCTTTTCTTGTTTTCAATTTCATTTCTCTTTCCCTTTCTCCATTTCTTACTCTCCATCTATGACGTTTTTCTCTCATCCTTCCTCTGAAATGTTTCTCACTTCAGGAAAACGAATGTCAGATGTCAGAAATTCAAAAGGGAAAAATAAAATAGCCTAAAAATATAGCAGCATCATGTCTGACTGTTTTTCATTTGTTAATTTGAACCACAATTTAATAAAACTTTTCTATTTTGTCAGGCAGATATAGTTTCTATATGTATGTATCTGTGTTTATCTATATGTAGGATATAGATGTTTTTTGGGATGATGTCATTGGTGGGGTGTGTTTTTTTGTATTCTTTCCCTTTTGTTATTGTAGCATTGTATTGTGTTTAAGGTAAAACACATTGAGTTTCTTTTTAATTAAATGAGCTATATTATAGCCTGTAGCTATGTTGTCCTTTCTAGAATTCATAAGAAGAGTTTACAACCATGCTAGCAGCCGTGATGCTGACTCATGGATGTATTGAGAGCTATAATACATGGGCTGACTGTACGCACGCACAGTGACGCTTTGAGCTAAATGCTAACATCAGCATGTTAATATGCTCACAGATACAATGCTAACATGCTTATGTTTAGCTAGTATAATGTTCACCATCTTAGTTTGAAGTGCTAAATAGTGCTAAACACAATGTCATTAGTTTTGCAGGTATTTGTTCATGAATTTATATTGTGATTTTCTGTTATCTTTATACTGTTATAATGAACGGTGAACATGTGTAAAGATGCTCCCTGCAAGTCAAAAGTCAGGGCTTCAACCTGCTCTGAGCACTTTGTTTGCAAAGTTACCTCTACTTCCTCCTCATGATGACATCAGATTGTTCGCACATGCCCACAAATGGACATCCGTTACGTAGTTTTTACTTCTAAGATTGTTTTTCCAAGAAGGTTTCTCCAATGATTTGTTCATATTGTCCTCTCACATATTTTGGATGTGATTCACATTTTGAAGAACAAGAACAAGAAACAAGAAAAAGAACAAGAAAAAGAAATGAAATCCTGCTACTATTGTTTGTTATCGTAGCCTCCAGAGCCGACAGAAGTCTGCCAAGGAGCAGTTTCTGGAAGCCAACCAATCAGAACAGAGTGGGCTCATTGGGAGGAGGGCCTTAACATGAGCTAAATCTGCCTGTTTCAGACAGAGGCTGAACTGAGGGGCTACATAATCAAGATTAATCCAGTGGTTTTGAGATATTTCAGACGTTGACCTCCCTGGTGTAATGGCACTAGCGTGTCTAAAAATCCAACCCAGCCAAAAAATATAACAGTAAACGTGTCCTGCTGTGTACAATCACTGGCCGCTTTATTAGGTACACCTGTTCAACTGGTCGTTAATGCAAATATCTAATCAGCCAATCATGTGGCAGCAACTCAATGCATTTTAGCATGTAGCCATCGTCAAGACAATCTGCTGAAGTTCAAACTGAGCATCAGAATGGGGAAGAAAGGTGATTTAAGTGACTTTGAACGTGGCATGGTTGTTGGTGCCAGACAGGCTGGTTTGAGTATTTCAAGAACTGCTGATCTACTGGGATTTTCACCCACAACCATCTCTAGGGTTTACAAAGAAAGGCCCAAAAAAGAGAAAATATCCAGTGTGCAGCAGTTCTCTCAGGGCAAAAATGTCTCGCTGATGGCAGAGATCAGAGGAGAATGGCCACACTGGTACGAGCTGATAGAAAGGGTGAATGTATACTCAGTGTTATATATTTCAGCTGTGTTTTAAATGATTATTGACAGATATACATGTAATTAATAAAGTAAATATCAAGTGTTTTATGTTTGACGCATTAACACTGAGATGTTACAGCTTCACATCCACCCATCAATATTTTCGATTTATTCTGTTCACCTTTGTCTCTCTCTCTCTCTCTACCTCGCTCTCTTGCTTTCTCCGCCCGTTGCACCCCCGTCTTCTCCCCCTTTCTCTCCCTTTCCATCCCTCCCCCACTCTCTCGCTCTCTAAGGTCAGGTCAATTCATTGGAGCCTTTGTGACCACAGAAACAAACAAACAAACTAGAATTATACAAATTACATCAGTAAAAAAAGCTACAGCATAAAATAAAACCGAGCAGCTTCCTGTCTCTTTCTCTGTTCCCAACATAACAAAATGTCCTGTTTAGCTCTTGCAACTGGCCTTGTCGTTCATTGTTTGTCCAAGAAAAAAAAAAGGGGAACAACTGTCTCTAAGTGGGTGATGCATAAAAAGGAAGCTGGCTTTTGTAGAGAAATGAAAAACGTTGGCTCGCATCATATGATGGTCCAGAATGGGGCTGAATCATTGGATTTCTAAAAAAAGAAAAGAAATGTGTACGGCTTAAATGAAATAAACATGTAAACCACAATCGTATTTAAATGACAACTGTATTAAATCCCTTGATGCAGTGTTCTTTGGCAAACCCTAATCTTGGCATTGTCATCGCGCTCTATCTTCTAGTTATACAGGACTATTGTGTGACTATTCTAGTAGTTATTTATTTAGCTTTTTTATATATATATATATTCGAATCATGTCATGAAGGCCTCGCAAGAGGCAAAATAAGGGAAATAAGACAAAAACTTCTATTTTAACTGCAGACAATGTCACAAAAGCCTAATTTCTTTTATCTTCAAACAACAGAAAACAACAAGACTAGATTTTTTCCCCTCTTCTTTAAACCAGATTTCATTGTAGTCCACTGTAGTTCAAGCAGTAAAGAAATGTGATTTATACTGGATGTTTGTTTAGCTGTAGAATCTTTTGCGCTTGTCTGACTTTCGCCACGTTTCCGAGAAGAGTAATAAGCCATGGTAAAATAACAACAAATCATCCCAAAACTCATCAACATCCCGAGGTATTACGTAACAGGGGATTAGCGCAGATTTACGTATATACACTAATCCAGCTTTTCTCTCACTTAAATGACTTCACATAGTTTGACCACAAAGATCAGGATTGCGGTTGTTATATTGGGCATCATGGGACACAAACACAATATATGCCTGCAGACACTACAAACAGTGGTCAGATCTGAACCAGGCTTACACTGAAACAGTAGAATACATATACTACAACAAAAATAATGAAGAAAATCTTAAATTTAGGATTAGAGCTGATCAAGAAACAGTATTTTAGTTTCATTTCAGTTTGGATGTTTTGTGACGTTTGGATCAGTTTTCCTAACAATTTTATTACATCATTCGAAACTGAATGTAACAAAAGAGCACGTTTCAATTCCCAGATTAGCAGCATGAAAAGCAACTATATTAGAACAAGAGCAACACAAGCCAGGCTTTATTCTATATGTTTCTTATTGTCAACAAATACTATTAAAACACCAAAACCAACAATACTGTATGTGTCTATGTCTCATTACTTTCTGTCTTCCCTTCCCTGTCTGTTGCTCCCTACTGATGACATAAACCTTTAAAAACGACTCACAAATATATAGTTTATTTTTAAAAAAGGCTCATAAATTTCCTTAAACAGCTGGGCACTGTAACTTTCATTAAACATTACTCACACAGGAAGAAAAAGTGCATTTGTTGTGGACTATTTTCAGCGGCGGATTAATACACATTTGGTGCTCTAGCGAGTATTTCTGGCACCCAGTCTGGGTCATCTGTGCATCTTTAATCATTTTTCAACAACAATGGAGCTTTACAGCACAGAGAAATAAGATATATCAGGCTTTAAATACACAGACAATATTTGTAGTGGGATCAATTCATTGTTGGTTTCAGTCTTTTTATTGGATTTGTTGACAATAAGAAAATTATAGGACCAGTTGTATCCTTTGAGTATTCCTGTGTCAGAATATCAGCTCAAGCAGTGTTGATTACACTCTGGTATCAGAATTTCAATATCTAAAGGAAATGGGGCTTTTCAATTTGAGCTCGTTCACACTCTGTACTTTCAGGGCAGCTTGTCATGAAAGGCTAAGTGAAATATTTCCAGTTTGTCTATTCAGGTAATCAGGTACAATCAGAATGGGGCAGCTAGAGCCTGGGGGTTTAATAAATCGGGATTCCTGTAAGTGTGAGTGTAAAGCAGGGCATTGCAGGAAGAAAAAAATCCCCACCTACTTTTACAGGATATTCTTAGCTTATTCTACAAAGCTTTTAACCTTGTAAGGGTTACTGCTTCCACCAATGCATAAACTATACCACAGATCAGTAAGGTCATGGTACTGTAAAAAGAAAAAGGGTACAATATGTCCACAGCTTCGTTAACCAGCTGTGACTGAGGACATCAGATGTTTAATCTCATGGAAAAAGAGCCTGACTGGAGTGTAAGAACTGTGTTAAAAGGTCTCTTACGCAAGCGTGACATCCAGGCTTGATGTGTTGGATTTGAAATGTTCCTGCAGGGAAATAAATAAACACTGATTTTATCTTTGTGCTACATTCCAGATACAGCTTCAAGACAGAGGAGGGAAGTCAGGCATCAGGAATTTACAGTAAGATGTTCCCCCCATTTGTGCCACCCCTGTAGCAGCCCGGTCACGGTCCAGTGACTCACTCACAGACACTTGTTTAACAATGTCAACACACTTGTGACTTTCTGGTTGAAGGTCAGATTTTCTAGCCACATTTACACTCATGACAAAGCAATACTTCTTATAGTCAAGATATATATATATATTATACTTCACCTCATGCATGTAATAACTGTGACAGATCAGCTCTCCATGCTGTTATTATACTGTATTTCATGCAACCCGGTCTCACAATCTGCATACAAATAACACGACTTCACACTTTTAAATTGCGTGCTGTGCATATGCCAAAGTCCAATTTTGCGTGCAGGTGATTTGTGCCAATTTAATGTCGCATTTTTAACCTTTTTGTCTTTCACTTAACGCCGTTGGTTATGTTTAGGCACAAAAACCACTTGGTTAGGTTTAGGGAAAGATCATGGTTTGGGTTTAAAACTGTAAAAAATAGTAAAAATGTCCAGATGTGACGCTAAAAATCTCTGGCTATCATCTAGCCATCCACCCAACCCACCTCCTAATAAGTCAAAAATCACCTTATAAAATAAAAGAAAGTCACATTATATGACGTCACTCCTTTGGTGTATGCACTGCACACAATTGTAAGTTGTGTTTTTTGTACGCAGATTGAAGAGACCAGACTGATTTCATGTAACAGAAATACATTTCCTATGTGTAGATGTAATGTATTGATATTGACCTGGCAATATGTTTTTTAACATATTGTGGAATATATTAACATATTGGATAATTATTAAAATACCTTTTCAATTTCTTTACCAAATCTGAATGTATGAATTTTTTTAATGAAATATTTTGCAATATATTCTAACTGGAAAATGACAATATAAAGCCAAAGTATTCATAGTTCTTTGTAATTCTGGTGAGTTTTTATTCTGTTGCTGTAATATGAGGAATTATTTTCCGACAAGAACAGACAACTGTGATTAAGGTTATGAAGGTAAAGAGCCAAGATGTTATCAGTCAATCAGACACTTTAACAGAAGTGAAGAATTCCTCACTTCGGGTTATTGAGACATCAGCTGCGTGTCAATATAGCCAAGTATCAACACAGATTAACACGTTTCCATTAGTGCCAATAAGAGCTACACAGATGACAAAACTCACTGTTAAAAAGATCCCAAAGTAACACGGAAATTGGTTGAAAACATCTGTTCTTTAATTTATATAAAAGTGCATAAAACAATACCATTACATTTGGTACAATTAACTGACACTTGAGAAATTTCCTTATAGGCGTTGTTAGGAAGAATGGAGAGGAAGAACACATCTGACTGGGTAATCTTGTGCCTGTTTGGGTCTACAGTTTTCATTGGGGCCATTGCTCTACCCACTTCTAGAGTTCTTTACTCCCAAAGCCTGCATCTATTCGGAGAATATCTCAATTGTTTGTTTTCTTTGGTCTGAAGCCGAGTCAAAAAGTCCTCCTTCTATATTTGGTTAATTTAGGGTCACAATGCTTAATTACAAGTGACAACGGGAGTCTAAAGAAAATTCACATGATGACTCAAGCAGCTTGTTAACAGGACAAACTTTTGGTCATCTCTCGTCTTGCAAGTCCAAGTAACTTTAAGATTGATTTAAGAACTTCTCTGTGCATTTTTCAACACTTCCCACTCTGATGTTCACACAAGTTATGAGGTGAAGCTTCAGTATATGCACTCCAGGTAATGAGGTGATGGTTAAGGTACAAACTTTAATGAGAGAAAAACACAACATAACGACACACTTTGCTACAAAAATCTATTTGTGACTTTTGTCTAGGAAAGCATTTTTAGCTCCGTGTCCGATTATATTGTTTCTCTCTAATAAAAGTTATAAAGACATTACAAATTAACAATGTACATCATTCCAGACTGATTTTCTTCTACAAGGCTTTCTGAGAATGAGTAACCGATGGCTGTCAAATGTCAACATTCGTCTTCTTCTACTTATAAATCCCTGGATTTCAAGTCTTTTCCTGTATTTGGTTCATTAAAATCTCACTGCGATCCACACTAGAGAGCTGGAGACCTGAAACCAAAGCTCTCCCTGAATGCAGCTGTTTCCATTATCACTGCCGTTATATTGTTCCACCTGAGCTTGAATACTGTTCCACAGTTTGCATTAATCACTGCAAAAATCCTTGTTAGTGTATCCTAACGTCCATCCTTGGTAATGGTATGATTTGGACCAGTCGGTGTCACTGCTACAGTCTGGCTGCCTCCACACCTACACCCTTGTTCTCTTGCTAGGCTGGTAAGGAGCTCCAGCACCCTGATCTCATGCTCCATACGAGCTTTTTCCCTCCTCTCCTCCCTCTCAGCCGCCTCCCTCTGCCGGCACTCCTCCCTCTGCAGCCACTCGGCCAGGAGCTCCCGATGCCAGCGGGCCTGCTCCTGCCTCTGGCTCTCCAGCTGCACCAGCAGGCCGCGAGTCTCCGACACCAGCCGCTGGAAACACTCTGATAGGTGTTTGAGGACAGGTTCCAGGCAGGAGGACTCAGGGTGTTGGTGGCCAGAGGTGGGGAGGGTGCTGGGACTTGGATCTGGTGGTGCAGGGAGAGGAGAAGCACCAGGCTGAGGAAGAGGAGGAGGAACAGGTGGAGGTGGTACTACATGTGGGGAAGGAGTGCTCAGGCTGTTTTCTACTGGTGTACCTACGATACAGGATACAAAACAACGGTAAGGCTTGATATTACTACTAATGACAAACATTTTTAGAGCTGTAACAATTATTTAATTAATGGATTAGTGAACTGACAGAAAATTAAAATGAATGCATACTGCAGCTATTTTGATAATGTATTAAGTCTCTTTTCAACCAAAAATGCCAAACACTCTCTGTCTCCAGCTTCTAAAATATGAGGATTTGCTGCTTTTCTTCATCTTATGTGATAGTAAACAGAATATCTTATGGTTCTAGACCACTGGTCAAACAAAACAAGTGATTTAAAGATGTCACCATGGACTTTGAGGTGCCAAAGGTGATATAGAGTTAAGGGCTGATCAACAGGAGTCAAGTCAGGGGCTTGTACGCACATACCAAACACACAAAAACTGGAAATGACTGCACAAGTAATTGAAAATGCTGACATTGATTTTTCTTGTGTGAGTCCCAAAACATTAACAGTATTTTTTTTTTACAAGAAATGTTATTTCTCTATTAAACTTTAACAAAAATAGAGAAATATAGAAGTATTCTGATATTGTTTATTCAATAAAGAATCAACGCTATATTAACATATTAAAATAATTATTCAGCCTAAGAAAATCCTAATTATTAACATCTCAGCCAATTTAATCACTGAGGGGAAAATGCCCTTCACACAGTAAACATGCACATAAACAAATATGTGGAGAACGCTGGTACATGTTAAGTCATGTACTCATCATATATAATGTCTACAATAAAAATTTTGGGTCACCTGCCAAAACCTAAGCTAAGCTAAGCTAAAATAAAATCAAGTAAAAGAAAATATCTGCCAGGAAAATACTTTTATGTCGTAAAAGTCACAAAAATTGTATTTTTGCCATTTTGTGTAAAGAATCAGGTCCTGTGCATTAATTAAAATTATGCTCACATGCTTATATAGTACACAAAGTTTGTAATATATTGTAAGGTGCAATAAAGTTAAGATTAAAACTGTAAAACAACTAAAAATTAATTGCCAGTGTGGACATGACAGGAACAATTTTTTAACCCTATCACCTGACTTATGGTGGGTGTAACTGTTTAACTCTGAAAGTACTTACCAGCAGGTTCAGGATGGATGGATGACTCTAAATAAACTTCATGGCGTCTGTCTCTGGGATGTTGTGTGAATCCTGCGTCACTGAACTCAAACTCATCTGTTGAATCTTCTCTGTTCTCCACCTTGACTTCAGAGTCGAGCTGCCATGACTGGCTGCCTCTTCCGGTCCTCCCCAAAGAACTGAAATTGTGACCACCGATCTCTGTATTAGAGTTTAAATCTGGAGGGATACTTCCTGGCCTGTCAATGGAGTCATGTTGAAGCCCTGCCATCCTTTCTGGAGAAACGAAATAGGGCCCTCCTTCCACTCCTGCTGACCTCCGGCCCAACACAGCATCCATCTCCGCAAAATATTTAAAACTGCACGGCTGTGAGCTGTTGACGCTCCTCTGTAGTTTGGCCCTCACATAGTTAGCCTTCAGAGTTTTGACCCGAAGGCGGCACTGGTGCGGACTGCGAGAGAAACCCATTTCACTCATCCGTGCTGAGAGGTGTTTGAAGACGTGGCGGTTGCGGAGGTTTTCTGCCAAACTCTTCTGGACGCGCTCGTCACTCCAGGCGCACAGCAGCACCTGAGTTTCCTCCACTGTCCAGTTAACGGAGCGCTCGGCCTCTCGTTTCCCTGCACATACAGAAACACTGCTGAATATAGGATTTATAGCAGGGATGTTGTATTATAATGCTTTAGTTTTAACTTACCTAATAACCTACCTAATAAACTGGCAACTGAGTGCATATAACTAACTAAAGATTTATTTATATAGCACTTTTAAAAACGAAAGTTACAAAGTGATTCACATAAATAGTATTACAGGAAAATAGGCAAAACATCAGTATAATAAGACAAGTGCTATATAAATAAAGTTTATTATATATTACATAGAAAAGTGGCAGTTATACATAAAACAGGCATCCTTTAACATTATCTATATCTTTAGCTATGCAATCTAAAAATAACTGACATACTATATGAATTAAAGTAAGACTAATTTTGCTTGGCCTTCTCATGGACAATCAGTAGTCCCTAGACTGCACAATGGGGTCCACTGATCTGAGAATATAACTTTAATAAACTGAGGTACTGCAATTAATCAATTAATCGTTTGGTTGCCAACTATTTAGATAATCGATTAATCGTTTTGAGTCAGAAGAAAATGTCCAAATTCTCTGATTCCAGCTTCTCAAATGTCAGTATTTTCCACTTTTGGACCGTTTTTTTTTTGTGGAAAAAACAAGACATGTGAAGGCATCACCTTGGGCTTTGGGAAACAGTGATGGACATTTTCCCCCCTTTTCTGACATTTTATAGACCAAACAACTAATTGATTAATCAAAATAATGGACAGATTAATCAGTAATGAAAATAATCGTTATTTGCAGCCCTAGAATCAGCTGGTGTAATGACAGATATAAACCAGCAGATTCTGGCCCAATGTCAAGAAACTGAGGACAAGAGAGGTCGTCCTTAACAGCACAGTCTAAGGGGGAGAGTGTGGTTTCCCAACTGGTTTCTACCGTTAGTATTGCATATTCAGTACTCTCAAAATGACAGATAACTAGCAGCAAATTACAAGATAACTAATCTATTTAATTTCTAATAACAACAAGGTGTCCAGGTCTTGTTGTAGTGAGGGTTTGAAGAACAGTGACACAAACTACTAACTGAATTTAATAACATATTTCAGGTTCTGAAATTAGATTATTATCCACCTTTAACAGAAATGATGTCCTCACATTATCCTTGCTTGCTAATTTAACAGATAACAAGCTGTTATAGCTGACACTGGATGTTGCAAGTCAGCTACCAGCTGAAAAGTTCAGCCAGCAAGCTAATTCAGACACATACAGTGTAATACCACCCTGATAACACTGACTTTAATTCAGAAGCTCAGAGTGTGTTTGTGCAGGCGGGACAATTAGCAAAAACTGCGTGAAACCAAACTAGAAAGCTGTTTCCGCTCTCAGTGTCAACACAGCTAACGCTAGCAGCTAACAGCTGGCTAGCTGACACTAGCTACATGACTGACTGTCTGACTCTCTGCTGACTGATACAGCTCTAACAAAACACATCGCATGCTTCAGGAACTCTTACTTTTTGTTGTTGAAACGGAGTTGGTCGAGTTGATCATCGGAGGATTCATTTTTGACGAGCTGCAGCAAATGTAAACAATCCACACACCGACCCTCCTCTCTTCCGGGTGACAGAGTTCAATGCGTGACGTCACAGCGTAGATACAAGCAAGAAAACGACACTATTAAAGGACAGATTCACACTTTTTCCAAGTGTGTCTCAAAACAACAGTCAGGTGTCCATATGAACAGTGAAAGATGTTTTCCTCCCTGTAATCATTCCTCCTGTTCATACTGGCTATTAAAAGATCCCCTTGCACCAAATGTGCTTTCAGTGTAAGTGATGGGGGCCAAAGTCCACAGTGTGTCCACACAGTCATTTAGTGCCAAGTCCGTTCAGCTAGATGCCACTAAATTCTACACACTGCACCTTTAAGCTGAAGCTTATAGGAGGCTTCAGCAGTCCGAGTTAGTCATATCAAGTGGATATCTGCCACATTTACAGTCTTTTTAGCATCAAATTCCCTCTTTGTGTTTCCTCGGACAGTGTTTCCCTGTTGAGCTGTGGTGGAAGTATAGTAACAAAAAGAGGGACTTTGGCACTAAAAAGACTGTAACGTTGAAAGATATCTACTTGATTTAACTCATTTTGGACGCTGAAGCTTCATATTAGCTTCAGATAAATTTTTAAATACATTTTTGCACAGAAGGAGGACTGTGGATTTTGTCCCCCATCACTTACACTGTCAGTGCATTATGAAGGGATCTTCTAATGGTCAGTATGAACAGGAGGAATAATAATGGCAAGTTTTGGATTTCAGCATCTCAAAAAGTTGAAATTAATACAGGACATAAAAATGTATAGTGAAAATTATGACAAATAACCACAGAGCCTGAAATTATTGTAAATCCTACTTTTATTATTTTGCACAGCAAAACAATGCTCTAAACTATAATTTCTTCATAAGTCCCATTCAAAAATTGTATTAAAAATGTATTACATTTCTCAGTTGTTAATGTATGTAATGCTCAAATGTTTGGTGTTCCCATTTGGCCTATATTTTATGTTCACGCATGTTATTATTTTTTTATATATCCTCTGGGGTCATTAAAGTTTTATGATATTGTGTAAGAAGGTTACAATGAGTCTAACATCACACAGTCCCTCTGTTTGAATATACTGTATGAATATATCATATGATGTGTGTTGTACTATATTCATTTAAACAAGTGTACCATGAAGTTTTGGCGATATTGTGCAACGCTCGACAGGGCTATGGTGTGGAGGATTCATGAGATAAGTTTGCTGTATATCAGATATTTTTAGCAGCATATGATCAGGAGTTGGCATACCATGTGCAGAGAATGAGGATAATGCATAGATTCATGATGCAAAATTATACTTTCCTATGAGTAATATTATATAAAAAATGCATACATAAATATATACATACATAGATACAGGATACAGAAAATAAAAGCTGATCTCACCACCATTCAGTCCATATTTAAATCTTACAGTTAATTTCTGTTTGGGTGTTTTAACAGGTTTATCGAAATAAGTCATCGCATCCTCTGATCAGCATATTCTGAGTACTGTACCTTGACATTTTTTCTGTCTCTATGCTATCTGCCACTCTCTTGTATCCAGTTATAGTATGTCCAAATTGTGCATATACATCCCATTGAGAGTCTGCAGTTTACACCTCTCAAGTGACAACTTGTGATCAAACATCACTTCCTTTCTTAATATGCAAACTTCCTACAGACCAAGACCTGTGCCAAAAATATAAGCTAATATAAGCTATGAAGACCGAGACACCTCGTCAGCAGAATGAACACATACTGTACATCTGCTTTCAGTAAACCAAGTTAACCAGTCTTTCAGTACAGGCTCTACACACAATAGCCTACATTTATATGATAATGTAACCCAGGCAGCCTCTGAATGTGGACTGAGCAATCAAATCCCAAATCTTCCTCCGTGCATTTTAGGTGCAATCACACCTGTATATACAGCTGTCCACATGCAATCAGATCACCCAGAGTGTGAACACGGCCCCAGAGACCACAAATTCATCTAAATAACAAGAGGGAACCATCCAGAAGAAACACCTCCTAAAGAGGCTGTGAGGTGTTAATGGGTCGTCTTGTGCATTCTCTGGATGTCTGCTGAGAGCATTAAGCTCTGTCATCCCTCCTTCTATTTCACTGGTTCACTTCCTTACTCTTTCATCCACGTCCACAACAATTAGGAGGAAGGAATTCTTAAGTGCTGCTAATGCAAATTCAGTCTGCTCTCCTGCCGTTAGATTAGCATTTGGAGCATTCAACCTTTGTTGTGTTATACAGTGACTTGGAATGAGTTTAACAGTAATCTTAAAAGAGAATACCAGGGTCCTGTATTGTGTGTTATAGACCATTTTCACCTTTCTACAATCAGTTTACATCTTCTTATCATACTGAAATGCATAACATATGTATAACATCTGTGTGTTTAATACACTGGTATCTATGAGATGTGTTTAGCCTAACTTAGCTTAATTTAGCACTAGTTAGCCTGAAGAGTAGAAGCAAAGGGGAAACTGCTGCTATTCTCTGCTAGCAGCCTCTGCCTCTGTCAGAGGTGGCCTCTAGCAAATCCAAAGCAGTCTTATTCACACATTAAATGTGTGTAATTAACATTGTGCAAAAAATGACACCTTGTTGTTGAACAAGTTATGTTGTTGATGTTGATGCTGTTCTCGCTTGGCTCACATTCGTAACCCTAAACAGAGCCCAGCTGATTTTGAATGTACTGGTGACTAGCTTATTAGCTAACAAGCAGCATGTAAATAAGAGGTGGGTACGAGTAATTATAGGTGTGTCTTTTGAACTTTGGACAGGGGCTAGTTGCCCTCTGGTTGGAACTGCTATTGATCTCAATTCGCATTCGTTTAACATTTAAGCTTTGCAGGCGGTGCCCAATCTCGCCTGCTGTCTTCTGTTTACAGAGATGCCCTAAATGACAATAGATGAGTCAAATTTTGCAACGTGACGTGTTCAGTTTGTTCTCCCAGGGGAGACAACTTCCTGTGAGTGTCAGATTCGGTTACAATAGAGGATTCCACTGCAGACTTTTCCAGGAATCATAGGTAGTTAGGAAATTTACCAGTGTTTTAACCACAGGAACCAAGTTTTATTTTTGGTTTTGGGGTTATAGTTTCTGCCCTATAGAAAGTCCCTGCTTCTGAGGCAGGACTTTCCAGTGTACCGGGAACTATCAGGATACTGGGCAATGTTACACCTTGGCATGGAAATTTCTTTTAATGTTATTGATATTCAAATAACAGCAATGTAGCTCCTGTAGTTACATCACATATTAAACCAGAAAAGTACCCAGAAAATAATCACATGAGTAAAAATAAGCTTTTCTGGCATTTTCAAGTCTCCCTTTACACCTCTCTTCCTTCTAGTAAATCACAAAGACTAATGCAATGACTCTATGCCATTTTCTCATCATATTCAAAAAATTGCAGTTCAAACAAAGCTTTATAATCTACTATTGGTCTCTTTTTCTTCTCCCCATGGTTCCTTAAGCTGCCCTGGAAACATGAATAAGAATGCACCATGAGGATTTCGAGGTTCTGATTTGGTTCTTGAGTTTAGTCCCTTAAGCTTCATGTTTCCTGGGACAATTTTGGGTGAAAAATTGCCAAAAAGTAGGAGAAATGTCAGTTTGGCAAATAAGATTTTGAAACTAGACATTTCTGGACAAGTACTTATCAATAACGCCAATATGTTAGGGAATTTTTGTACAAAGGGCCTGAAAAAGTCTACTTTTGTAGTTTCAATCCTCTATATAGGAAATAGCTTTATAACTGCAGGCTGTTCTTCACAGCACAAACTACTTGTGAGCACACAGCACTCACAAATGATGAGCCCGCCACAGCATAGGTAATTACAGAGGAAGAGGGGAGCCGAGACAGTCGACTGGACATTCATCTCATTACTCACGCATGCCTCCAGGCTGTTCCCCGCTGGCCTGCTGAGGAACATCTCACACAGTCGCTTGCAGGCATTCACACACACACACACACACACACACACACACACACACGAGCAAGCATATAGTCTCTGAAACACACACACAACACCCACCTGGACTGTCAGGGTCTAGAGCTTAATGCGTATTTCCTAACTACATCACTAATAACAGCAACTGGCGTAATATTTTTAATGAATACTTGTTTAGAGACAGTGTGTGTGCGGTACAGCATGGCTGGGAATTACATGCTAGATTCTTGCTTTTTTTTTTTTACAACGTAGACCATTAGCTGACCCCTACAACCTACAAAGTATAGGTAGGAAAATGATAAAGGGAGTGCTCCTGGTGGTCACATCAATTTTGCAGGAAAAATGTGGTGCTGCAAGGGTAAAAACCTGTGATGTTTCTCATATGTTTCACTAGTCTATGTTCTGTTGTACTCTAGGGGATGGACAATTTGCAAAAGAGCCTCTACACCCAAAAGAAAGGGCCAAGCTTTTAATATATGACCGCAATAAATAACTAACAGCAGAGCCTGCGCTGTTTCCTCCTCTGGATTGTTGTATTTCCTGTCCTCGAAGGGGAGAAACATGTTGTAGATCTTCTCCTGATGTGATTTGTAGTACAGAAAACCAGGTCAGCGAGCACACAGTGAGGTAAGATGAGGTACAGACGGCTCATACGCTGGAGATGGTTATGTCAGCTGAGGCTGGAGGAGAACTGAGGCATCCCACTGTGGAGGCTCAGGATTCCTGCCTGCTGCTCTTTGGCGTGGCTCCATTTACCCCCCTTTCATGTCTCCTGACAACCAGCAGCAGTAGCAGCAGTGTTGTTTAGATCAGTGGTTCACAAGCTTTCACACCAGACACAAACAAAGACTCAACATGGGAGCAGCGCAGCAATTCGTGGAATCTGCGCTTTTCTTCAGCTTGTGGACGCCCAAGAATCAAAGTGATTACTGCAAGTGCTCCTGCAGACTGTCAAACTCCGCAGTAAACCATGAAATTTATTTCACTTGTATTTTTCATTTTAAAAATTAATTATGTATTAGAATAATCCTAATGTCCACATTCTACATTTGCAGCAAAAAGCCTCCTCATTCATTTCAATGAGACCACTGCCTTGGCACAGCGGGGGTCCAGGCTCTGGGCAAAAACATTCATGGATAATTTTGCTGCAATACCATCCCTGTTGGCCAATTCAGTACATGTAAGCACTGCTGTGAAGTGTTTTCATGACTCATTACTTAAACTCCACTTTGTCAATCGTATTTTATCTTGTGCACCTGTAGCAACACATTTCCCCCAACAGAGCCCCTTGCGTTTTTTTGAATGCAGTGCTAGTCTGGATGCTCACTTAGATCAATCTTGTAACCTACATGTCTGTAAAAATAATGACCATAGTGGTGACCAATTACAAGGTCCATTTTCAACCCTGTAGAGACGAAGCAGAAAAAAGGCCATTTGCTGTTCAGTTCAGTCCATGTTGATAGCTATATATGTTATATGTGCTCTCATTTGATGACATTTTCTGCAGAAAACAAATGTCATGTTTTTGGTTGGTAATCATACGCTCATCATTGCTTGTTGATAGTACAGCAGCTCATCCAGAAAATGTTCCCCTATAGCTGTGATTTGCAGCTGCAGAGCACATGCCTCTGCACCAGGGTGGGATGATGAACCACTGAATTTCAAAACACACATGGGGGAACCACAGTAGGTCATTTATCAGCCGTAAAAGTGGGCTTCAGGGCTGTTGTGATGTGGAGTTGCGAGCCCCTCTTTTTTCAGAGCTTCAATCCAGTCAGAATTACAGAACTCTTGGTCCCATGCCTGGATGCCCTCTAATTTGCTTGCATTTTTATAGTAGCCACCAATTTGTAGAGGCCACTTTGACCAACAGCTAACTTATGGCAGAGCATCTGTGCTTCAAAACATTTCCTACAAGCACCAGATGCCTATATGAGAAAAATATCACGTCCACTCTAATGTATTCAACAACACAGATCAATTTGAGATGAAGTGTAGGAGACCATCTGGGGCAGCGTGTGGTAAAGGTTTGGCTTTGGGAGAAACACATGGGATGTCCTCAGAGCTACACTGTTAAGATCCTATTCAATTACATCTGACATCAGAGGTATCAGGGCACCTTTCTATACACCAGCATTCAGGGATGTTATGCAGTCAATTTTTTGAAGGAGCTTAGTTTTACAATGCATATGTTAATGTTTACACCTATCAAACTGCCCCCTATCAGTAACTATCTAGAACTATGATTGAATGACACGTAGTAACACTATATTGCATTTGATATCAATATTGAACAAGAAAATGTCAGTGAAAAGGCTTTAAACTCAGGGGTAACATTAGCTGGTTAGTGCTGTTGATCATTAACTCTAAGTAAAGTTAAAGTTCACAAACATGTAGCTACTATTTTTACTGACACTATTTAGCTCTTGACTCTCCTTATGTCCATCCTCTGTTTTGTTGGACACATTTCAGTGCTGCAAATTTGTTTTGACAAAAACAATAATTTAGCTAAAATAGCAAAGGACAGCAAGGTAATGTTAATTACTTGTGGGTTATAGTTAGTCACTTTAAATAGGGAAATTCTGAAGCTCTATAAGTCATTTACAAATTCATTCAAGTGAGCTGAGTTTCATTATTCATACAAACACAACCATAAATAACAATTTTACACGACTTCCAAAGCCGCACAGCTGAGTAACTCTACTAGCTCAAGCTTCCAGCTGGAAGGAACCAAGTAGCCTAAACAGAAAGCGGGTTACTGTGTGTTCCAGGCAGACTTAAATATGAGTAAAAACATACAGAAAATACTTTTGTTTATATACCATATTATTAAAGGACCAGTGTGGAGGATTTAGTGGCATCTAGTGGTGAGGTTTCAAATTGCAACCAAATAAATCCCCCTTCCCCTCTAAGCATGTAGGAAAACATACGGAGGCCGCAAAATGTCTAAGGTAACAAAAACACAATTCTTATTTTCATGGGATTATACACTAATTAAAACATACATATGAATATTATATTCCATTTCTGCCAAGTTTGTTCCGCTAGATGCCACTAAATTCTACATACTGCACCTTTAAAGATAATTAATAACACTTATTGTAAAA
The DNA here is from genome assembly GCA_038419695.1 of Scomberomorus guttatus. Taxonomy (NCBI): domain Eukaryota; kingdom Metazoa; phylum Chordata; class Actinopteri; order Scombriformes; family Scombridae; genus Scomberomorus; species Scomberomorus guttatus. The sequence continues at coordinate 30,545,968 of CM076450.1, read as the reverse complement.
ATAGAATTTTACAATTTCTAAAACCATCCAATCTCAAATATTTGAAGGAGCCTCAAGTTGAATGGGCATAACACCTCTGCCAGCATGTAAAGCTAAATATGTCTTCAGTCACACAACACAGTCAAAACTTCCCCTACGCCTTAATTGCGTCACAGTCATCTGCAAACCTGCAAAACTCTGCAGGCATTTCCACCTTGAATTCCTTCTTCCTTTGTTTGCATGGGCAGCAGCTTTAAACAGGAACCAAGAAGCTAAAACTGGAACAAAGAATTAAAAGACTCCTAAATATATCACTCTTTGTTTCTGTACGTATTTGCCCTCATAGACAGAAAGCCACATTCCACAACATTGTTTTTTTTTACCAAAAAAGGTAGGAAATGTCCCATGTAAGGACAGCAGTGATTTTTTTACATATATGGTAAATATAGGTCAGCGCTCTGAGAAACTGTCCACTGTTTGTTCATAGGCCTGAGAGAGAGTTACCAGTTACATCACAGGGCTAGTTGTCGTGACACTGTGCTGTGCAGACGAGACAGACTAAAGGATTGAATAAGTAAACAGCTGAATGAATGATTCCCTTGTCGTGCTTTCACACTGTCAACCTGCCATGGTGGTCTGTGGCGGAAAAAAGAACATCCAGTGTGGTTAATGATATTTGAAGTGTCCTTGTTAGGAAACAGGAACACTTCACTGTGGCCTGCATTTCACAATGTAACCGGTCATTGTCCGCAAGACTGAGTGTGTAAGGATGTCTTAAATATTTTCCATGACCTGGTTAGCAGTAATTTGATGACTTGCAGGTCAAAAGACATCTAGAGATTGAGGTTAAAGGAAAAGTTATCTTGAAAAAACAGTGATGGACAGTAACTAAGGACATTTACTCAGATATTGAGCTTATGTATAATAATAATGTACTTCACTTACTTTACTTTAGTATGACCTTTTCTTGCCACTTTAAACTTCTACTCAAAACATTTCAGAAGTAAATATTGCACTTTTTTCACCACTAGGCGACCTATCTGATAGCTTTTACTTACAAGTTACTTTACAGAATAATGTTTGACATATAAAACATGATGCTTATTAAATATGATGTGTTGTTATAGATTAAACCAACCAACAGTATGTAAAGATAAGCTTTACCACCTACAACATAAAAATGTTGTTAGACATTAATTCATCAGTAATAACACTTATATACTATATATAATAAAAACACTGAGTGCTTTTACTTTTGATACTTATTTTGCAGATAAAACTTCTGTACTTTTACATTTTGAATGCCTTTTACTTGTAAACATGTATCTTTATGTTGTGGTATTGATTCCTTTAAGATCTGAATACTTCCTCCACCACTGGAAAAGACTTTCAGATATCCAGGTACATGTAACATTGTTTTAACAGCTTTTCAATGACTATATTTCAACATTAGTAGTTACGACCTGCCTCATATTGAAATGTAGTCAGTTTTGTTGGCAGTTGATCGTACTGTTTTTGATCCAGACGGCGAACCTCAATGTGCTTCCCGTGTGTGTGTGTTTAAGCGAAAATGTAAAGGATCAGATATACTCCAAAACGGACAAAAACAGAGGACACGTACGCAGTTGTGTTTATACTGCATTGGGTGTCTTCATACATGGATGGGTTCACATGTTTGTCAGCATGTACGGTCTCAGTGGACACGGGCAGATGCCAAAATCTCTGTCGCTTGGACCCTCACAGGCAAGCAGATGAGGAAAGTATAATTTGTCGCTTTGGATAGAAGCATCTTGTTAATAAATGTAATGTAATTTAAAACTAGATGCTTAAAAAACTGTTTTTAATCTAGATGTCTAGACATTTTTTGACCTGCAAATCACCAAATGAGTGCTTACTGGTGGTTTTCTATTCTGAGAGCCTCAAACTCCTTGAATTCAGTGCTGCAGATTCCAGCACCAGACCCCACCACCTCCTCCTGCTTTAGGATCCAAGGGATTGCGAGGAATGTGTCCCACCTAAGTCACCAAGGCAACCCCCTTTTGGTGGCCGAGGAATGCCCGGCGTTTCACTACTCGGACTGTTTTCTCAGTGCAGACAAGTGTCCACATTTCTTCTGGTAAACTGATCCCGACCACACAAGAGGAGCCTACCCAACACCTCCCTCTACAGCCACCTCTCCCACATCTACCGCTACTGTCAATCAACACCTAATGCTCCGAACACAGCTGATCGAAACCACGTGGAGGAACTGCTGGTTCCAATTGAACCAAGAATGTGCTTATATCACAGTAGAAAACTAGGCCATTTCCATGGCTGAGGGAGTGGTATTCTTATGGCTTTGAACATACAGTATAAGAAGCAGACAGTCGAGTAGATCAAAGACCAAGGAAAGGACAAGCATGAAGTAACATGAAGTAGTAAGTAAACGTTCTCAACTTTTCCTGTCTGCAGTCCTTTCAAAACCCTGCCAACATTAACAAGCTAAATGATAAACAGCACACGTACAGTATGATGATATTTATGCACAGTTTTTTTACAAGATTCAAAAAGAAGATAATACACGTGTATATTGAAATTTAAATGCCATAAATTATCTGCACCCCCCTCCCCCCTCCTTAAATATTCTTATGGCCTCCTTGGGGGGTCTCAACCCCTCGGTCAGGAGTCACTGACCTCTCAGTGACACAGCTTCAGTGCTGTGGCCAACATCACAGAATGAGATGAGCCCTGCACAAAGTCTTGACCCTCTGTTTTGATGTGTCATTCAACACTCTAGCTGAAAGATGGGATAAAGAGGAAATTAATTAATAGAATAAATACATTTTTCGGTGAGACGGTCCAAGATTAAGTGTTGTTTCAGGTTATTCCATGATTCTACGTACTCTTAAGCCTTTTGGAGGACTTATTGGACCAAAACAATAACATTTTTGTGGAACGAGAACATCGACAAAACTCACTTTTTTCTAACATCCAATCCAAGTTTCTAGTGCTTAATAAGACAAGAGTCAGTTGCATCAGACCATGTGTATCTCTGAAATATAATTACCAAGGCTTTGTTCACTGTTCAGCTATCTTTAAATCTAAGTTTATTTGTCTCTGTGAACAGGGCATACTGTGAATATTTGATCAAAGCAGCAGGATTTTCATGTCTTGGTTGTAATCAGTCTGAACTAGTGTTCAAACAAGGCTTTATCTCACAGCATCACTGAGTTAAAACTGATTACTCTTCCTGTGTTTCTTAATTTTCTTAAACAATCCTATCTTACATCAAATCAGAGCGGACCTGGAGAAGACAAATCTATCTAAAACTGTGTAGTTAGATAACCCCCACAACAAACATGACTTTCAATTGTTCTCGATCACTCCCCTCGTGTCCCCCAACTTCTTTCTCTGCTTATCTCTCTGTGCTAACTGTAACATGCTACCAATGCTGCTGCATTAGCATGTTAGCGTGCTAAGGACTAACTCAAAGAACAGCCGCGCTGAATAAGTCTGACAATGTAGAGCTGAGCCTGACAGGCTGAGTCTGAGATGTCCTAAAAGAGCCGACAATACAGAGAATATATCTTTTTGATGGTTTTTCCTTTCTGCCACCCACAGGACAAACTACAATTTACTGCACCACAAGTGATCAGAATCTAAAGGTGCATTCAAAGTGAACAAAGAGCACATTTTGGCTCGTTTTACCCGTTCAAATTTAACTGCTTGAGTGTTTTGCAGTCCATTTTTGTGTTCATGTCATGTTGGTCATGTTGTCCGACCACGTCAGAAACCAAAAGTGTTCCAATCGGCTACGCTCGAAGGCAGAGTGAGTGGTGGCGGAGCAGAAAGGTGAGGGAGGAGGGAGGTTTTTGAAGATAAGCACTTCTGACTGAGTATAAACTGGCCCCTTTACACTCCGTCACCGTCAGCAGCAGCAGGTCTGCAGCACTGACACAATGTTCTCTGCAGTATTAACTGAAGCTGAGCGAGACAAGATGGACACACAGTCACCAGCTGAGTCATATTTGAGTTTACTGCCTTTCAGCAAATGTTCTTTTTCTTATATGCACTTCTTTACATACGAGCTCTAAATGAAAGAAATTCTCTGATGTCTGCATTTAAATTCTTATGTAAACTTTTTTTCCTATGCACCAGTTTTGTGTTTTAATGGCTAATGAGACCTACGGGAGCAAACCATTTTCATTCTAGTAGTCAGCAGAGAGACAGAGAAACGATTACAAAACGAGGGAAAGAGTCTGTGAACCAAATCTGGTCCCAAACTCGTCTGTCTGTGTTTCTCCAGCTGCCCTCGCCCCCGTCTGGACTCACTAAGTGCGCAGACAGTCCCTCTAAACTGTCATAAACAACATCTATCCCACCCAGACACGCTTGTTTGTACAGATCAGACTCAGATTGTGTTCTCGCTCCTAACCAACTAAGCTGAAGCTCTCTTGAGATCCGCATTTCAGGGGTTTTAGTCCACGTATTTGGTGCCTCTTTAGTTTGGATGGCATTGTTCTCACCTGGCTGAACAAACTGAAGTTACTGAAGACTAAAAAATCTTTAACACTCTTTTAGTTACATCTCTGTCAGTGGGTTCATCTTTAAAAACTGAGTTGTGCTGAAGATCATAAGTATGTCAGGAGGAATTTTGTGTATTATGTGACTGAAAACATTTACAAAATGGCATAAACACATTACATCTTGAGTTTGATTACATCACAAAGCCCCGATGAAGGAAATATAGAGTCTGTGTGATATGTGGCTTTTTTAAGTTAAACGAAACATAATCATGAGTTTGAGTTTAATATTTGAACAAAATACTATCATCATTGTACACATGCTAATATATAATTTTGACCATTAGCCAGTTCTTGCTTTATTCTCAGCATTTCAGCTTTCTCACAAGTGGTTTTAGGATATTTCCACATTTCATAAATTTCACATGTGGTTTGTTTGTAAGTAAAGAAACATTCGTAGGTTCCTGCAGTAAAACGGCTCCTGCGTCTCCTCGTCTGGACAGGAATAAAACTCTGCTCCTGATTGCTCTGCCAATAATAAATCATTGCCAGACTCATTTTTTTTTCACCTGCCGTCAGCAGTGTTAGAGGAAGCAGGTGCAGCGGCGTTGGGAGGAATGGTGAAGACCCAGCAGCGTCACCAAACAATAATATCATTAACTGCATAAAAACACAGAGGAGCTCGGCTGGAGGGCCGAGAGTTACTGGTCTGGGAATGCTTGTAATTAGCCAGAGCAGCTGGGAGGCTGAGGTGTGTGTGTGTGTGTGTGTGTGTGCGTGTGTGTGTGTGTGTGTGTTCTCTCTCTTTTTGTCATTTTAGCTCATTTGAGTTCAATTTAATTCTCTGAGGGCTTTATTGGTTTGACACAGTGATACAACACAATGTCAGAGCAGAAGGTGATGGATGAATTATTCACTGAAGAATGAAATAAATAATTATTTATCTTTTGTTATTTAGAATATCATTTTGCTTTTGATGCCTGTTACAATTCAAATGTGAAAATTAAGATTTTTTAAAATTACTTTTCTGATTATCAGTTTCAATCGCCATTGATTGGATCAAAGAAGAAAAATAAGCCACAGTAGATTCATAAATTACAATTTTACTGTCATTGTGCATCTTATTAAGTTTGTAGTGTCTTTATTTTTTTCCTGAATGATCTTATGTTAAGTTAAAGGCTTTTTACGTCCCGTAGGAGTCAACTACAACACCCGTAAACATTAAAAATGAATATTTTACTAAGAAAATTTCAGAAAACGTTATCAGTAAGACCCTTGAAGTCAGTAATATATCCTAGAATCATATGGTCATTGATTTAAAGACACCTAAAAGAGATGCTCACTCTCAAATCATTTCAGCAGTGTGGCCAGAACGCTCTGGTGAAAAAAAAAAAAGGTGTATACATGTTAAGTCCAGACTTCAAGATCTCAAACATTTCCAACAAAAGATATCAGCTTCTATCTAATCTAGACAACAGTTAAAAATATTTTCCATTCATTTTGCGCTGCAGGGATGCAAAGACTCGCTGTTTATTTCATATGTTTGTGTAGTGGGGGAAATGACTTACGGAAACCAGGGAAACAATGAGGCACCGCCAACACAAACTGCCCCACCCAAAACCCCTCCTCCCCCTTTTCCTTTACTTCCCTGTTGCCCTCCTCCCTTCCCAAGAGCAGCAGGGTGAGAGGTTGCCCCACCCGGGATCAATAAGAATCGGTTACAGTAAATGCACACAAGAAATGGGAGATGTAAGGAACACGTCTACATGAAATAACACAGAAATAACCTGGTTAATATAAAATCTGTTTTCAGATTTCTCTCCTATCCTATATTTTCTGATCTAAAACCTCTGTCAGGTCTTTTCCAGGGAAAAAATGTTGTGGTTTACACAATTATGCAGTGTAGCATAGTTTATATCCATTAATGCTTAAAAACGGCCATTTTTTATTATTTTTAAAGACATTAAACATTTAAAACATAAAAAACAAAAGCATGTACACCGCCTTCTACAAAAGAAAGAAAGAAAGAAAGATCCAAAGTCTAAAGCTCAGAAAAAGTTACATTTCTAAGACTAACAGAATTAGAAGCCACTAAAAGTTGGCAGCCGAGTGAACAAACATTCAGCTACAATTGGCCGGACTCTGCTGGCGACTTTTGGTTTCCAGTGTTTTAACACCAGAGGACCAAATGTGAGCCAGTTCAGCATGGCTTGGGCAGGGTTTGGGTTTGGACTGCTTCGGTAATCACTATTAGCATCAGTTGGGGCCACATTGGCATCAGAAATTGGACCTTCGTGCCAATTCATGCTTTCCATCACAAGTCTGGCATGAGTCCAGTAAGCAGGTGTGCTCGGTTTAGGCTGCTGTTTGGCCAGATAATTTGGGGTACCTAGAACATGTTGCAATATTTAGTTTTCTTAGGCTGCCAGCATCACAAGAAGCCAAGTCAGGATGATTACGGCTGAATGTTCTGGCAACACAGAAGCAAATATTAGCTGGCCTCTGACCCATGTACAGTGTATACAGGTGTTACCAGATTTAGCCGTTGTGGAGCGTGTATTTGTGTCAATGTAAACTAACAATTGTTCAAACAGTTATCAGCAAAGCAGATGACTGTGCGCCAGCATTGGTGGGCCGACGTACTCGGCCCATTTGGGCTGATTCTGGTGCGTCATTCATTTACATTTTATTTACATTTTGTCATTTGGCAGACGCTCAAGTAGCTGACCAGATTCAAGTGCAATGAGAATTGTTGTTTTTTGCATTTTTTTAAAAAGTAAGAAAAAACTGGAAATAGACAAGTGCATGAGAAATACCATAAACAACAAGAAAGTCGTACAACAATCAACAACGTGCTAAAAGATTAATGGGGCTCAAGGGACTCAGCCAAGGGAGTCAGCAGAAGACATTCATTACAGGTCTAGCATCGTACTGTGGCAACCCAGCATGCCAGATTTTGGCCACTGTTGTTCCAACACATTCTGGATACCTGTGGACTAACAGGTTGTGCAAGAGTTAGTGACCTGACAGCTGTCTTGTGACACTAAAGTGATCATAGAGGAGAGAAGTGCAGACAAAACAAAACATGAAATAAAAGAAAACAGAACAAGTAGAAGAAAAATATACTGTGAGTGAGGAGATGTGATCTCTGGTGGGAGAGGGTGACAGGAGGTGTTTCTTGATAAAAGTGTTTTCAGTAAATGACAGATGATGGGAGTGCTTCTGTTCCATTACCCAGACCTTCAGTCAGAGTTGACTGGTATTACAAGGATGGCTTTTCCAATTTTCTTGTTAAATGAATCTGGAGTTGTCCAGTTTATCAGAGTTTTTGAAGGCAGCATTTTTCTCTGAGATGGAACGAACGTCATGTGGGCTCCATCATGTATCCGACCCTGCGCTCTGACCTCAGAGTGAAAGGAGGATTTCTCCATTTTCCATTCTTCTTCTTTCTTTCTTCTTCTTCTATTTTATAAATTTGAGTTGAGATTAATAAAATATCACAAGACATTCAAACAGCATTTAACCACAAATGCAGTAAATAATACACATCTTAGGAGAAAGTAGTTGTATAATGTCTTCTGTGGCTCTGAAGCCTGAAAAAAAGACCCCCCTATGAAGTAATCAGGGTTTTCTCAGCTTGGGTTGGCGACTGCACATTTTTAACAAAAATCCTGTGTTACAAACTGAAGCATGGGCATTTACGGGTGAGGGAGGGTGCAGTTAAAGACGTTATTGAGTTGCATTATGGAAAGTGTAGGATTGACGTGTGTCAACTCTCTAGAAAAGCAGCAGTTTTATCACATTTGCTCCCTGCATCCCCCAAATTGAAGGTGGAGGTGCAACACTAAACCTCTGGCGTGCCCCTTGAAAAATGTTATAATAGTGGTCAAAGTGTGGAACCACACCCACATTCTCCAGGGATTGTTTTGAAATCAGTTTATATTTCTTGGCACAGCAGCCACGCATAATATAAGATGAAAAGGTGGACATAATACACATAATTTGGTCAGTATTTACTGATGGCCAGATGTGGTTAAAGTGGTTTACATTCTTTACATACATATAAAAAGAGGGGAAATGTGAGAAAGACTTTGTTTCACATCCAGTGTGCTGTATCACCACACTGATAAATGTCATGACGTAAACTAAAAAGCATGTCAGAGCTATCAGAGGCCTCCTTGGTGGAACCTCCCTTGCCTTTGAATTACTAATCTGGTGACGCACAGGGAGAAACAATGGGTAAACAGTTAGACACAGGGATCCTCAGCATGGTCACGTCTCCAGTGTGTGTGTATGTGTGTGTGCAGCCTAGCAGGCGAGTATCGGCATCACAACTAATGAGTGTCAGGCCCAGCAGGTTGCAATTCCAAGAAACTCTCAAACAAACACACAAACATGCGCGTATGAATTCTCTCTCTCTCTCTCTCTCACACACACACACACACACACGTCATCACTCATGCCACTTCATCACCCACTGGCACTCATTTGTTGATCTGGAGGGGAGCCTGTGGCCGAGGCTCTTTTGTAAAGTGCCACATTGAGACTTGAAGCTGCCACTGAGAGCTCCAGCTGCAGAGGAACTGTACTGTCCGAAAAACAAGCACCCACTAATCTGCCTCCAACTCCGTGCTGGATGGATACACACTCTCTACACCTCTTTTCATCCCACTATCCCGCCTGGAGAAATGGAACCACCCACACAAAGAAAATAGAAGACTGGACAAGATGTCCAAGATTACATAATTTGGAGGCTTTATGTAACAGAAAAGGCGAGTCAGTCAGCTGGAACAGGCCTTTTTAGGGCTCTTTTCTCTCTCTGACAGTCTTGCTATTTCCTTTTAGGAGAAGATGGATGGATGGATGGATGGATGGATGGATTGTGTGCCACTGGCAATGCCCCAGAGAAGTACCTCTGTGACAAAGAGTGGCACAGATGGCGGCCCAGGGCGGGCCGGCGTTCAGGGTACCAAATGGCATGCCACAACAGGTCCAGATGGACCCAGGCTCTAAGTTTTATTTTTGCCTTTGAATAGATGGTGGATAAACAGTGTGAGAGACACGTATAAATAAACAGAGAGACAAAAGTGAGAGTGTGAATAGGCAAAAAGATGAACTAATTGATCAAGCTAACTTTCCATCTGCCCACTTTTGTGTTTTACGCTCAAAGAAACCCACCAGCTGCACCTTTAAATGGCCTCCATCCTCTCAACTTCACAGTGGAATCCAAAAATGAGCCTCATAAGTTTTTTTGACTCCAGTGAACGAATGCACAGGAACAAACAGCGGACCAGGAAATCGAGAGGAAGTTTAGCTGAGAAAAAAGTGACTGAGTATCAGCTGTTTTATTTTATCCATATATATATATATATATATATATATATATACACACACACACACACACACACACACACACACACATAAAGGTAATGTTAGCATAATGTTTTTATCCCTGTCTCCTAAAAAATAGGCTCATATATGGTGAATCTGCATTAGTAAATACATTTTGTAAGAAGAGTATGCTGCCCAGATTAAGGGTCTGCACAGGTCCAAAATAGAAAACCTGCTCGACCCTGACATGCATAAACTCATTTTCAAAAGAAAAAAAGAGACCCAATCCAAAAGACACCTCAAGACAGTCCTGGTCTAAAAGAACCCCAGAATAGCCAGAATCAGGTCCTGGGTTGGGTCTGGGTCATTAGGAGGTTTTTATTAACACAGCAAGGAAATTTTTATATTGCATGTTTCTGCAAACTGATCACAACCAACACAAACTGTTCATATTTAACATATATACAAAATGTCAATGTCGAAATGTTTGTTTTCCTTCAATATCTAGTCCTGGCAGCTAAAGCATGCTAAAGGTTTTTATTGGTTATGTTTTGGCAACAGCACTTGGTTGAGAATAGAGAACGATTGTGGTTTTGCTGACTTGAAGCACAACACAGGATGTGTTGACTTTTTCTCTTTGTAACCAAAACCACCATCTCTCCCTAATCTTAACCAAGCATTGTAGCAGGCAAACATCCACCACGACTTCTTAGCAATATAAAAACACACTTTCTGGATTAGAAAAATGTTGACAATGAATGTAGTCCAGGCAGCAATTATGTTATATAAGCATATTCTGTAAGAGATGGGGTTGCATGTTTCATAGGCCCCCCACAGACACCTTCATGACACGGGTCGTAAATATTAGAGAATCTCTCTGTATGTATAAAAAACTAATTAAAAAATATAGGTTAGCATGTGCAAGTCCAAATTAATTTCCAGAAACAGAAGTGTCGCCTGCCCTTTCCTTGACGCTTATTTCCATTTCACCCAGATAAGACCTCTGATAGCTGTTTGCAGTTCAGACCTGAGAAGCCAGCAGCATTTACAGAGCGTGGGAGGGAGGGAAAATTACTCCTTTGAGAAAATGAAAGCAAGTTCGTCTCACGATTATTATGAAATATAATTGTCCAAAGGCGGTGAGAGATTGAGTGTTATTTCACAGATCACCCTTTGAGGCAGCGTTCGGGGGATAAAAGCTTCATTGGGAACAGAGTGCAAAGAAAATATTTTCTTCTGCAGGAAATTACTCGAGAGAAATCCCCATTTTTGACAAGAGAAGTCTTATACCAGCTCAGTGTCCTAAAAATTAAAACCCACAGGAAAGAGTCAAATAGCCTTGAACTTCACCTGTGGCGACCTTTGAGCTTGTGTATCAAGGGCAACATGAAATGTGAGGATATTATGGTTTTCAGCAGGAATTCCAAATGATAACAGCATGCAGCAGAAAATATTGGCTCATTGTTCATCCAAATACCTCTGCAAGGAAAGACTCTGTGAGGGACATCTGTCCGGTGTTGACGTTTGGCGTTGCGCAATCTTTGAAAAACAGCTCCATGGTTTAAAGGTTACTTTGCTTCTTTCATTTGAGGAGGGAAACCTGCTGCTAGCTAATGACCATTCACAAATTACCTCACATTCCCTGCAAGGAAAAATACAGAGCAGCTTATTCTATTCTTAGATACGCTGTTCCCTCACAATTAGCATCTATCAGTGCAAACTGTCCATATCAATCTCTGTAGTATAATTACAAATAAATATCTATTTTGAGGGCATGCAGTAAAGGGTGGCAGGAGAAAGAGGAGAATGAACCCTAACATGAGTGAGTAAAGGTTTTAGACCTCGAGAAAACACACAACCACACTGTAGCAAAGGTGAAGTCTATGCATGGGCGGATTTTTCGTTGCTATAAAATTCTTTGAAGCATTTTTAGGCTGAGCGAGGACCAATACCAGCGACCGAAAAGTCTTTCATTGTAGGCATACGTATGTGACTGTTGTATTAAGATAGACTTGAAAAAATGTGAAGCTATCCTTTAAACACATAGGTGGAAAATGCACATTTGGGGGGTGGAGTGAAAAAAATCAGTTCATATAAGGTCAGTGATTCTTATTTTTCACGATTCTGATTGACTTCATAGATTCCACAAGTCGATTTTTTGAGCAAGTGCAGTTCAGCCCACCGGACATTGTGCAGCCTGCACAACACACACATGTTGTAGTTCATCTTCAAAACAGGCCAGTGTTAGGGTAAAATTTTAATGTAATAACTTAATAATGATGTATTTCCCTGGTACTAAAGATGCAGTAGAGGCTTCTAAAGCTCTTCATGCTGGAGAACGCAGTCTCTCTCTCTCTCTCTCTCTCTCTCTCTCTCTCTCTCTCTCTCTCTCTCTCTCTCTCTCTCTCTCTCTCTCTCTCTCTCTCTCTCTCTCTCTCTCTCTCTCTCTCTCTCTCTCTCTCTCTCTCTCTCTCTCTCTCTCTCTCTCTCTCTCTCTCTCTGGACTAAACGTTGAAAAACGGTGCCCCCCTTCTTTACCTTACCCCCCCCTTACCCGCCCTTACTTCGGGGTTGTTTTGGAAGACATTGTGTAAGTATGACTTCTTGCTTTTTCTAAGACTCCATCCTGTAACATCATCAGGTGTCTGGAGCTGCTCTATGGAGGATGAACTGGGAACGAGCCCTCTGATTTAAGTCAAACTCACTCTATACAGTATACGTTTTCCCCCACGTACAGTAGCTGCTCCGGGTTTGCACATCTTAAAGGCATCACTCACTTCTCTGGCTGCTGTGTTCTGGAGACACTTGAGCATGTACAACAACTAGACCGCATTGAATAAGCCATTAATTATTAAGCTGCAGTAGTATTCCTCACAGATGAGGCATAACTAGGACACATTCCAGCACGGAGTCTGGAGGCTGCTGGGAGTTTTAAGGTGGAATGTTGTGTAGTCTGTTTCAGCAGAACACGCTGTACTGTAGCATAATGTACCCAACTGTACTGTAATGTGCTGTCTCCTCTTCCTCTGCATCCTGTTTCAACCCTGTTTGAGTGTGTGTGTGTGTGTGTATGTGTGTAAACCCATATGTAATGTAGCTGTTCTGAGCCAGTGTGGGTCGGTCGTGTGTGGAGTGATAAGGAAGCTCGACCTGCATGACAGCCTGACAAGTGTAAGTACACACATATATTACGTATACATTCACACGCTCACACAATAGGTTTAGTGTTTTTAAATGCCAAACCCAATACTCTGACATGTATAAAATGAGCTACCAGCTGATACTTTGTTTACATAGTTTATTTAGTTTTGACAATGTTTATGCCCAAATATGAAAAGTCTGTGCTTCCCCTCAGAATATTATTTTTGTGGAGTTATAGTTACCTCTACTTCCTCCTCGTGATGACATCAGATTGTTCGTGCATGCCCACAAACGGCCGTCCGTTCTGTAGCCTTTGTTGTTAAGGTTACTCCCTGGGTTGTTCACGTCGTCCACTCACATATTTCGGATCAGAGTTTGGCTTAAACCATGTATGGATGCATTTGAGATGATGATGAGTCAGGAGCTAAAACAGCCTGTGGCAGACAGAGGCTGACCTGAGCGGCTGCTTAATGAGCCAGTATAAGATAAATAAGGAGTTTTTTGAACTGTAAATCATGCAAAGATATTCCAGTAGAGAATATAAATATAGACCTGGAAATGTGCATGACACATCCTCTTTAACTTAACAAGTTACAAGTGATAATCTCTGTGCGACTCTGTCCCTTAGAGATAACATTTATATACTATTATACACTGGCTACTAAGAATTCTCGATCTGATTGGCTGGAGGTTGTGGATAACTGGAAAGAATATAATATTTTAAATGCTATTTTAAACATAGTCCTTAAAACAATCTTGATAATGTGTTTAAAGAAATTGGACCAAGAGCACCCACAGGGATGTTATGAATGAGGTGTCCTTCTCAGGAGGTTTGCATACCTTTAGGTTATTAACAACATTAACAACCTTTGAAAAATTGATACGTTTTGACCAAATGATGGACCAATTATTCCTGTTTATACACTTCGGGCTCATTTTTTGCAGGTAATTAGTGGACTGTCAGGGTGTCAGGTGTCAGGACGGCTGACTTCTTTAACGTCTGTTTGAAGCAAGCATTTGACAGACACCAGCTCTAAAAGCAAATGTGCTCCTTATTAGTGGAAAGATATGATTTACTGCTCAATTCATTGATGTGACACATTATGTTTAAACCTTGCATACAAAGACTAAATCCTGCACAAAAAAAAACACATAAATCTGCAAACACCTTCAGGCATCTGGTATTTGTGCTTTGTACAAAACAAATTCACACGTTGTTTGTTCTTCTATTATTTCTTTTTGTAGGGAAGAATCTTTTCACGCCAAACTGCACACTGAAATTTGCCTGTTTAGTGTTTTACTCACTCATAACAAAAAACACACACCTCGTCAAACATGGCTTGAGATCCACTCTGCACACTGGCACACGTCCAAACTAAAGTTCCACTTCACGGAACAAAAAGACTCTGTGGGAGGCAACAGCAAGCTGTGACAACCAGTTTAGAAAATCAACATGAATGAAAAAGCACAAAAGGTGAGTTAAAAGCAATTTGCATCATTTTCAGGGCTGGTGGAGGATTTTAGAAAAACACATTTTCTTTACTGATAGGAGCAGAGAATTGGAGGTGAAGAGGTTGTTTAAGATAATGTAAGCTGTGAAGTAAAAAGTCTGTTAAATATACTCAGTGATCTCTCCCTCAAAGAAACATCATGTTCTTCTCATATCTCAGCTACAAACTCCAAACCTTCCTGGAAACCTCCACTTCCTGCACTTAGCAAAACACCACAATCAAGATCAAATTATGTTACTGCAAACTATGCACAGAATTGTACACCTGAGATACTGTACAGCAATTTATTATTTTAATGCAAAATCTTTGATTGGATGATAAATATATTTTAAAAACTTTGCATAATGCTCACACAAAAAGCACAGATAAAATACTGAAGTCTTGATTCTTAATCCCCACCTCCTCCCCCTGCAGAATTACTGTTAAAGATGAAATATTACTTTGATGTATTTCATTGCAATTTCACAATCACTCAGGACAGTTGTATCAAAATCTACTAATGGATCATTTTCAGACACTTTTTTTTTATGTAAAACTTGAAATTATCACTGAAAATACTAAGGTCACAATCTCAATGTCAATCGTCGTCAACGGCAGCAACATCCAAGATTCTGTTAGTTCATCTGTACATTTTAGTTACATTAAAATGCAGTCATGCATCAAGAACAACTGTCATTGAACTAAATGAACTTCCACTGAAGGGCAAACACATCGAGCGTGATCGTGATGTAAGACACAACGTTAAAGAGATCGATGGGAATATAAGGAGATGCTCTCTGCAGTAGGTTAATCCCTGGTAAATTATATAACCGTCAGCTGGAGCTCTTTAAACAAAGACCAGAGAGGATGATCCTTGAGGATTACTCCCCTCTTAAAGACAACCGCACATAAAGAACTCTGTGTGTGTTTTAATGTAAAGAATTTAACCTAAATCACAAAGTGCTGTAAAGGGAAGCATCCTTAACTAAGAGCTTCATTCACCTCGTTTGCCCGAGCGAACTCCCGCTGCTTATTAACACATCCAAGAAAGCAGAGTCGATACTTGGGCCCTTGTGGAGAAAGTTTGTATGAAGTTGTCTCATGAAAGGAAACAAAGAGAAGCTTCTTTACAGTCATGCACATCAATTAAGACGTATTTGTTGTTCTTCCCGGCTGTTTTAATCGGCTCGGTGCTACTCAGACATGATGATGCATTGTTGTTGCAGAGAACTTCAGGGCTTCCCATTCATCATGAAGTCTCCATCTGATGCCTTTTCATTTAGTAAAAAGATCTTTTTCTGTCATATATGATTGGATTCTTTTGTTTTGCAACCATACATGACTGGTTAGATGCTACATAAACCTCCTTATACACTTATATTGGGGAAGGACACTTTTTCTTCCAACTGAGATACAACTGTGTCCTAAAGAAAAGTGAGCAAAAGAAGCAAAAGCTGAACTCTCATAATGAATTTATTAGCCCAGCTGACATGAATGGTTTTTTTAATTTCTGCTCTTCAACATAGAACACAAAGTAATGACTGAGCTTTGGAAGTTATTTGCTAATTTAAAAGACAAAGATGTTCCCTTTCTAATGTACACAGCAAATTCTTTAAAATAATCTGGTTTTAGTAGAAATGGGTTCAAAGGGAATAAAATACAGTCATCTGACATTCAAACGGAGCAGCTCCACCAAAGCATTGATAAGTTAAGAGCCTTGACTGTATATGACTGTTGATGTCCTTCAAATGACCCTTTGACTAAAGTGGATCTCACTGGTTTGACCTTGATGGCTGGCAGTACAGAGCCACAGGGATTGTATTTCCAGCCTTGATGTATGAATAACTAACTATAAAGGAAGGACTCTCTGTATCTCCCTCTGTCTCTGTCTGTCTTCTCTGTCTGTACTTCACGTATCTCCACAACCGTTCAGCTGATCAACTTCACACTTGGCGGGTGTATTGCTGGGACCTAAGGAAGTGCAGTGTCGAGTGCAAGCTCATTATACCCATTATAACCAATAAATTATTGAGAATTATGCAGCTTTTCTAGCCTTTACAATACTGGTTTAGCAGCCAATCACAGCCGGCGATCAGCCTGATCAGAGCTATACAAACCTGCCATGAGGGAGTACAAAGACGTTACTGAACTGACAAACTGAAGGCACAGAAAATAAACGATCTAAGAGCCCAATATGATCGATCCACTTCTTTTTAGGATGCACATTTTTTCAAAAGCTCCCTGTTATGTATTTTATTTTAAGATGCAGCCCTCATTATACGTGAAATGAGAAAAGAATATTTATTTACTACAATACCGGAGGCCAAGCAATTAGCCTGTTCCAAACAGGCACATTTTGAACTGCACTATTTAACTTTAACTTTTAAGTTACATCATTTAAGACAGTAGAAAGAAGAAACATTTTTATCCTCACGTAAGACCTGACGTGATGAATAAACAACCCTGACGCTGCATTCAGACCAAATCCAGCAATCCAGCACTATGGCGCAGGGGGCTGCAAAGGTGGGGGCGTGTTGTTTGAGTTACCAGTGAGACAATGAAATACGATCCAGGAAGAGTTGGAGTTACAGATTAATGCATTTAAGGAACTCTGGAAAGTTATCACAGCGGCAAATCTTTTATCTTTCGTCGCAATAATCACGAGATAAACAGTTGAATATGGTGTTCACGTTACATAGTAATCCACCAGGAATGTGCACTTGCATGTACGTGGTTAGCCACCGCAGCATGACGTTGGGTTGTATTTCGGCAAAAGTTGAGTCCGGTTCAATTTCTTGCCAGATGACTGCTTTTTTGCTGAGCCCTATGAGAGGGCTGCCATTTTTCACGCATTGCCAGATTTGGTCTGAACACGGCCTTAGACAGTATGAGCTACCCTTTAAGTCAAGGCCTGATCCTCAAGACAGTTTTCTTTAAATACAGATGCAGGAACAGACAGCAGGTACTTTATCATGAGGAACACGCCACTCTGATGGTAGCCAAACTGCAACCTAAATCCAGCTCACCTAAAAACATGCCAGACTCTTGATGAAGTCTAGTGGGCCAACACTCCTGACTAGACCGGCTGCCTGGGTTAACAGTCAGGACACTCACGTCATGTCAAGGTTTTAACCATTTATTGTAACAACATGCATTTTGTGTGGCTCTGCACATGTGATGCTCTAGAAGCAGGCAGCAGTGTAGCAGCGAGGGAATAACTCAGCGTTGTTGGCAGACTGAATGACCGCCAAAAAATTATTTAGACCACCTATAGAGCGAAGTAAGTCATGGACGTACATGATTGGAGGTTGTATGGAGCATGTGACTATAAACTGACTTCCTTGCCTGCTTGAACTACCGCGAGGCCAATGGAAGCACACAAATGGACACAAACTAAGGTGAAAACATGTCAGCTCTTTACATTAGACTAAAGCAAAAACCTGTAACTTCCAGGGTAAAAATCTAAAAAAAACAGTGATAGAGAAGCACTGAAAATCTAATTATTAGGCATACGCACTGAAAAAGCTGTCAGTGTACAGCAAAATAAAATAAACAGTATCAACACTGTGGAAGAGAAACAGCTCTGATTACAGCTGTTCACCTCTGACAAAGAGGAAAAAACAAACAGAAGTTCAGCATGAAGTTAAGTCTGTGTCATTGCAGGCTGCTCACAACACTGTGAAAGAAGAAAAGCATATAATTTGACACTAATCTAGTGAAGCACAATTTTTAGTTTTAGAGGTTTTTCATTTTACTGCCACTCTTCCAACATGGTGGCATATGCCAGTCGTAACCCCTGGATACCAGTCTCCAAAGATGCACTGACAGTCTTCTCTGCATCTCTTCTTTGCCCACCAGGGAATCATATCCTGACAAGCCCCCCTGTAGGAAGCCAGGGGACGTCCCTGCCTCTCTGCGGGGAAAATAATTAGCCTTATCTTCCTCTGTCTCCTTCACACCCTCTCTCATGCCTGTGGCAATGTGTGTAAATTAGCTGCTTTCTACCTCAGTGTGAATGGGTTTCTCTGCTAGAAAGCTCATCCATGCCTCGCCTGCATAACGAAGAGTTCAGTTTTTGTTCTGTAAGGGAGTCACACACCAGCGCGCCCCAGTTTTCCAGCCTCCTCAATGTCATCCTCAAAGAAAACCAACAGCTCTTAGAAGTAATCGTATTGTGAAAGTAGCTGGGAAGTTCGAGCAGACAGGACTGACTGTTCAAATACTGGTTAGGAAGATCCAGTGCAGAAGCACAACTAAAAAAAACTGTTTACTTGTTGTTAGAGCAGTTTTTGCATGTTTAGGAAAATAATCCACTAACATTGGGCCTCATGCAAGAACATTTTTGTATTCTTCTACTAAAAACCTTTCTGTTGATGCTGATGATGGTTGACGGGACGGAGCGTCATCACCAATGAGCCAACTTTGAAAAAAGCCACTCGGCTCTCATATGCTGCTCCTGTGGAGCTGTTCACTGGTGTAGAGGACTGAACAGTGCTGAGAAGTGCAAACATGCAGTCAACATCACCTGGATAGACAGAAGATGAAACAGACAAATGTGTGCAGAGAACTGAGACGACAGTCAGCACAGGTGGATATCTGAGGAAAAGACGGTTTTCGGGGTCAGTGAAGGCAGAGTGATTGACAGTTTGCTCACCTGCTGCTCTCCCCGGCTCCAGGACTCACACTGAGTCTGACTATTGTCGCAACATTTCAGTACATTTAATGTTACATGATTATGATATCTGTCCTGTTAGCACAATTTAGCTAAAGTAACTAACATTGGCCCGAATGTGCACCGCTCGATGTTCCCAGCAAGCTAACGTTCGCTTCAGGTAGCGGGGCGTGTTTCTGGAGCGTGAAAGGCAACTTTAGGCTTCAAACCGGCTCTAATGCAAACCAGTAGGTGACAACACACCTCGCTACATCCATCTTTTACAGTCTATGGTTCTACCACACACCCGACAAGTGTCTCCTCACTTTGTGTCAAGGTATTTTTGGGAATCTCATGTCTTTCTCAGACAGATGACAGTAGAGAGATGACAGGAAATGAGCAACAACATGCAACAAAGGTCCCAGACCAGATCTGAATCTAGGATGTTGCGGTTCATGGTCTATTATAGTCTATTAGTGTGCTTAGATTCAATTCTCTCACTCATGAATCCTTCTTCTTTAGGTGATAAACTCATCTAATTTCCCATTATTGATCAATTATTTATTTCATTTTTATGGTCTTATGTATACATGTGGTTTAAAATGAAACAATAGTCCCTCATTCAACTTACTGTATAAATTTTCAGAGTTTAGTAAGTCAGAAAACTTCCACAGACAGACAGAATGGGGTTACTGCGTGTATCTTCTCACCATTTGGGTCAGAGAAATATACAGTAGATCTGCTAGAATATATTATATAAACTCCTGCAAGATTATTAAGACCAAAGAGACTGTTGCTTTTTCTCCTTTGCTGACTCTACTTGGATTGTATATTTAAAATTTTAAAGAAATTGTCAAGTTTCTCTTCCTTTACCATATTTGTCCCTGCAATAGTAATTAATTACATTTTGTCCAGAATCCATCAGCATTAGAGACAATAAAACAGGACAAAAGAGTTTACCTTACAAAAGCATCAAGAAGTTAAGAATGTTAATTTAGCAAAAAAAAAAAAAAGAAGCCATCTAGAGAAGCTTTTGCAGGATCAATATTTGCACCCTTATCCCTGAACCAGACTGGATCTTATGCATACTAAATATCACATACAGTGCAGGCTGATCCTCTGGCAGGGCAGCAGCTGTGGTCAACTCTTCAAAAGCTGCATCGTGGAATGATTGTGCTTAAAGCCGACAGCAGGAGGTTCAAATGTGGCCTTTACAGATCAAACGGCTACTGTCGCCTCCGGGCATCGAAGGCCAGGCACACTGAACCGTGGCATTTTGAAGCCGCACAGTATGGCATGAATATGTAGCTGTGAGTTTGTAATAAAAAAGTACTCCACTTTCAATGTGGGAAAAATAAAATAGGATGGGGGGTTGTACAAGGGGCAACAGTAGCCTAAAGTTAGAGAGGCGGGCTGTTGACTGGAAGGTCGCCACTCTCAGTCCCAGACCTGCCAGGCGAATCTAACTGGGGAGAGAAAATTACGAAATGCTCTCTCCTCCCTCAGCACTGCTGTTAAGTTGCCCTTGAGCAAGGTACTAAATCCTCTATTGGCCTACTGCAACTTCAGTAATTGTACTCAGCAGTTTCCAGCTGTGAGCGCAGTAGGAAACATTAATATGAGGATGGATGATGCAGGAAAAAGCAGATATGCTCGAGCAACCTTCTGTGGATGAGTATAATTTTAAAGTCACAAGATCAGTTTTGCTGCTCTTTATTGCTGACTGATGAAACACAACAGTGATGAAATCCAAAGCTGGTTTATGAAAATTTGCTGTGCTGGGAGAAAAATGCTCCAGTAAACAGTTAATAACACATTTTACATTTCTGGCAGAAGCGCAAAAGCTGGTTTTTTGGACTAAAAAGAAACTTGCAAAAACCCAAACTTTATTCCAAGAAGATAAAGAGGTATCATTATCTAAAATAAGTGCTTTGTACCAAAGATGGAAACGGGATGGTACACAATTGCGATTCCTTGAAGATGGGTGGTTAGGCTGTTTTGTTTTTTCTTTCTGTGATATTCTTTGGCTTACAAATACAGACAGAGTGCTATTTACCCAAAAAGTCCTCCAAATAAAAATAAAAAAACATTGTTAGTCCATGCCCCTGAGAATTATACATATAAACGTTTACAGATCTGATGCCACTATCGACACTATGACATTGTTTGTCAGTGCCTAAATGTTAGGGTTCAGGTTTAGGCATGAAAACATGTTGGTTAGGTTTAGGGAAAAATTGTTTTGGTTAAAAATTACAAGTTAGTTAAGGTTAGGGGACCTTTGTTGTCATGGTGACAGTAATAACCACTTAAGGTTCGGGAATGATCGTGGTCATGGTTAAAATAAACTAATGGTGACTATCGAGAAGTGAACATCGATCTTGTGTCCAGTGTTTCTAAAGTTCGATCTTCCATCTGAAATTTTGTTGTCCCATCCATCCACCCCGACCTCCTCAGCTCCAGACAGACAAGAGCCATCACTCTTACAGCCACTAGAGGGCGGTGTTGCTCGAACGTATACATATGTCGTTTTTAGGGGTTTGCAATAAGTGGCTGGCTATCAGCTACAGTCTTTGTGATGTGTTTAAGAGCAACTTTAAGCAGAAGATGTGACGTAACATGAGGAGAGGCAAAGCATTTTGGATTGGATAGCCTTTACCTGGACTCATAATCAAGGTATTGGCTTAGTTTCAGAAGTGAGCACAATGAAGTGAAGAAAGTTATTAATACACTAATGCTATTATGTCATTATTATATGTTATTGTTATTCTAGTGTTATTCAATTCTAGTGTCCTTTAACATGATTTCTTACAGTTTTTTATGTATCAGCATTTTTATTTACTGCTTTCAGTGAAAGTGAAAAGTGAAAAATGTCCAAATTTTAAAAAAACATACAGCAGGTTTGTTCAGCCGCTGTCCATAAAGGACAGGCTGAGGATGGAAAGTTTGTCTTAATGGTTCTATTATCAGCATCATGGAGTGAGATGACCCAGTTGGGCTGTTTAGCCAGCGGATTGCCAGTTAGGTAACCACCATGCTCTTTCAGTGTCACCACTTTGTAGGATCTACTGTAAGTGTCCTCATGTGGTGCAGAGCTACATGAGTAGGGCTCATTTACAACAAACTCAGAGTGTCTGACAGCAATTACAGCTCTGTTTCCCATATATAGTGACCTCTATTCATTCTTCTCGTTGCATAACTGATGTCTATCAAACATGATCTGACATCTTCACATCCTGTATCAGACACTGTATCTGTAGATGTGAGGAGTTATGAGGGTCTCGGGGGGGGAAGTGCCTCTGGCTGTCAGTCACCCATGGCTGCCATTAAAGGCCCATTACATAACCAAATGTCTTGAACCTGCACAGTGTGACCCAGAACTGTTTATATAACCCTTTTTCCAGGCCAGAGTTATGAAGTGGGACTTTACATCTAGGTGACATGTTTGCATTTCACAGTGGGTCACTACATGATGGATGATTGTCAGGCAGACATCTGTCTCACTGTTCAGCTCCACAACAGAACAGGAGCGCACAGTGTACAGCTCAGTGGTGTAGTACTGTATCTGAATACAGTTTCAGGTTAAGCCTGGTCCTCAAAACACTTTTCTGACCTATTAGATTTGTTTCTCATCACTTCTGGTCGTCACTTTTTCCTATTTGTTTACAGCCCTAATATAGGTATGATATTTCTTTACACACCCTTCAAAAACAAAAGTTTCCCATCCTCTAAAGAACTGTACTAGCTAACTTTGAGGTTTGGAAGTAACAGACAAAGGCATTATGTTATCATTGAGCTCCATACCAAACTAAATATGCATTACACTCACAAGATTTCATCTTGTCATATTAGCTGGTTGTGATATTATATTATACTGTATGTAATTACATATATTACATTATTATATGATTACTACAGATACATGCAGGATCACACTCAGATATAAAAGTAGTAGTAGTAGCTATACGCTGTGGCTGATTCTGTAATTCCAATTTATACATCAAATCCTTTTTTATTTTATGCATTCTTGTCACAAATGTAAAGAAATATTACCAGTAGAAAAATATACAATCTGTATGTCACTACAATAGACAGTATGTTACCTCTGACAATGAGTGTTGACTTCTGTCTTTTGCTGCTCAGATACTCAAAATGAAAATGAAATTTACATGATAAACTACAGTAAGAAAACATATAACATCAAAAATAGAACATAGAAATAATATTAAATTATAAGTTTTGTGTATTTCTTTAAGTGCTAGATATGACAAAAAGGAGGAAGAATGAGGTAAACATGTACGAACACAATAGCACACAGCTAAGAGACCTGCAGTACCTGCTTCAGACTATTAATAAAAACACTCAGGCAGAAGTGCCACAGACTGGTATTAGAAAGCAGGTTTTGCTTTATTCATGAATGTATTCTTGGTCTGCTGGGATCAAAGCGCACTCTGACAATAGTGGTGTCAGCACAGGGCTTAGAGTCTGTCAGCCAGGACTGATGGATGGAAGGTCACCACTTTAAATCCCTGACCAGCTGAAACCAGCGAGGGAGAAAGTGGACGACAAACATTCTCCTCTCTGGTATTAACTATTGCTGTGCTTGTGCCCTTGAGCAAGGCATTTCATCATTAACTGCTCCAGCGGCTAACAGTGAACTCAGTATGCACTCAAGGCAAGAAGTGTTTCTTTTTAAAATGCCAATATGACTGAGATGATTGTTGGTTACTGTCTAACACAAGTGTTATTGTTAGTATTCACATCTGTCAAATATAAGAATACATTTTCAATGAATCTGCTGCATCCAAATTATGGAGTCAACATTTCTAAACTGATTTGTCATAACAAGGCGATTGTCTCATTTCAGGGGCTTTTCCAAATGCTCCTGAGAAATGCTGCTTTCAGCATCTGTAAACCATCACAGCCTCGTCAGTTGTCTGTCTGTCAGTAAAGGCTGGAAATATCATTTGATAATGTTACATTTAGTAGATATTTGCATCAAGGTTTTGCACGCATCACATGATCTGCACTGATTGCAAAGCCTCTACAGGATGTAAATATTGGAATCCAGGCATACACTCATATTAGTAGTTATAAATGGATGCAATTGTCCTTAATTGGTACACTGCCAGTCCTTCAGCATGTGAAACATCAAAACTCTTACTGTAAAATCTAGCATTGTATAACCCAGTTTAGTGCTGAGATTTATTGTCGAAAACGTTTTGGTGACAAACTTGGAAATGTTTGACTTTACGAGTTGATGAGGACTGTCTCACTGCACCGTAGATGAAACCCGCCACATGAAACTAATCTTTCCCAGTGTTTTGTATGTATGGAAAGTAAGATGTGTGGTCCTGATGCTGAGGCGCCACACATCTCTCTTCCTGGGTCGGACATCAGTAAGTGAACACAGTACAGTTCATACCACCATGTCGTTCAGCACTGATTCTGACTGTCGGCCACAGAAGGCATATTTGCTAACAAATTCAACATATTAACTTAAAAGCTGGTGTGATATGTCAGTGTTGTGTTCACAACTTGTTTCTGCTGAAAATAAGTGGCCAAAAAAGTAACAGTCACGTGTCAGGCAGGTATCTCAACATTGCCTGAAATCTGAAGGGTTGCAAGAGCCAGATAAGAGGTCACATGAGGACATATGATGATGAGGGTGGGTCGGCTAGTCAGTGGAATAGTGTCAGTCAACAAAAACACAAAGCTACTAACAATTTTTAATGTCTTAAGACAGCAGTCACATTTTGTTAAGAGGTAATAATTTGCAGTTTAAAAACATAAATATTCTCTGTGATAAAAGCACCTGACTTGTAATAACAGAGTCCCTAAACTATATTTTGTGGTGTGCACCAGATACTGGGGGAAATGCTAATGTCCCCTTAATGGCTCCGTAGAGTAAAATATAATTATGTAAATTAAATACTTGCTCTTTTTTACAACTGACTTTCTGTATAACTGTTCATACCCCTCACTGAACTGATGAACTGAATAAAAATCATATGACATATTCTACATATTCATCAGACGTGATGCTTACTCAATCATTTCTCTGGTATTTTATCAGCAGAGCATTTGACAGCAGCTGAAGTTTGCATGCCAGTGGATGCTTACATACCACTGATAGCTGTACTTTGGCCTCAGGATTAAACAAGAATCCTTTATGCAACGCGCTCACTCTGCTCTGACATGCCATCAGTGAAAGTGGAGCGTGGTGATATAGGCTACTGCGTCCTGTATGTGGAAATATACAGAAACTCTGCTTCTCAGCAAGAGAGTTGGTCGTTTTAACTCTATGGTTTAAGGATATACTGTAACTCATGTTATTCTTTATTTCAACAGGAGTGAATTGTGCATTTGTGAGGGACTAGTTTCAGCTGTGGTTTAATACTAATTTGGTTTGCTGGTCAGTATTTACTTTAGTACAGCAGCAGGATGATGTATGTGGGATTGACTCAGAATACTGTGCCTGGATTCATGTTTGCAGCCACTGCCAAGGGACCATAGATGAAAGTTGTCTAGTAAATAAATCTGGTGGAATAAATGTGTGGTGGATGCATTATGCATATATATATTTTCTATATCTGTTCAATAAACGTGAAAATGAAATGAAAATATAAAAGCATTTTCAGTCTGTAGAAATATTCACAGTAACTTTTCACAAATTATCAAGCAAGATAGCCTAAACTCACAACCCGAGGTTAAGTTCACCAAAGAGTGAAGAGCTTCAACTTTATTTTCATTATCAATCTGACAGTTATTTTCTTGGTTGATTGTTTTGTCTATAAAATGTCAGAAAATTGGGAAAATGCTCATCAGAATTTCAGATGAGACATATTCACACCTTGTTCTGTTCGACCAAAACCAAAATCCAAATAGATTCAGTTTACAATGATATAAAACAGAAAAGTAAATAATACACACATTTCAGAAGTTGGTGCAAGCAAAGGTTTGGCATTTTTTGCTTGAAAAGTGACTCAAGGTCACTTTTATTGTCTCCCTCAGGAGAAAATTGTCGTGGATAAAGAGAATTGCTGCAACAGCAACATCATCATAATAAAAACACATTAAATAAGAACACATGCCTACGTTAAAAAATAAGCAGGAAAAGTGGTACTTGGTTATTTTGGTCAAACGAAACAATTATCAAAACAGTTTTCAGTCGATCGACTAATCAATTAACGGACTGATTGTTTCTCTAAATAAAGTGTGCCCACTGCTTCAAGCAGTGATCATTTTGTAGGTTAAAGGTTAAAAACCATCACATTATAATGTGTCACTCTCTCTAGAATAAGGACATGAAAAAGAGTCTCACGCGAGACACACACACACACACACACACACACACACACACACACACACACACACACACACACACACACACACACACACACACACACACACACACACACACACACACACACACACACACACACACACACACACACACACACACACACATCAGACATGCACCAATATCATCTGTATGTTAATGCTCAGTGACTTTACAAAGAGAATGAGAACAAAAGAAAAGACGAATATCATTGAAATTCCATCTGATGAGGACACTGAGTATCAACAAAGATATTTCGTCAGAGAAGAACTTCAGATTAGATTTTCCTTCCAAGGAGCAGCAAATATCTGGAGGTCTGTCCTTACAGTTAGATAGCAATGTATTTTCTTCAGTAAACATCAGCTGCTTTGAGTTTTGTCTTGTTCTTAAGCATATTTAGAAAATTACATTCCTGACCGCGCCGACTACCAGAATGTCCTCAGTCAAATCCAAATTAAAAGATAACTGAGGCGGAGTGTAGTTGTTGGAATGCACTCAGAAAATTCTCGCAGCTGTTACGCACCAAGGTTGGTTGATAACAGGATAGGTTCACAATTTTTTCAAATCTGTCCTGCTGTCATGTTCATATACTGTACATGAGCGTGTGAGAAAGAGGAAGAGCAAAACCCAGAGAGAGCAGGAAGGGATTTAGTCATTTCCCAAACCCATAATAACTCCCTTAGGTGGGCTGTGGCGAGAAAAGTGCACCGTCTGCCTCCACAGCAGAATGAATAATGGAGAGGTTCGTGTATGTGTGTGAGTGTACGTCTACAACCCACCACACAATAATGATAATTGACCAATTAGGTGGCAGGGAGAACCGTAAACACCTGGGGCTCATCCAGAAAGGTGAAACATTACAAAATAATCAGACAGAAACAAGACGAGCTTCTAATCAGCAGTGTTTTCCTTCAATAATGTCACGCCTTCCTCCCACTATCACACTGTTTAAATGAGGAAAGTGATAATTTACTGTTCATAGAATAACAGGGTTCACTCGACTGCAATGCAAGGAAAAAGAAGTTTGAGATTGGTTTAGTATCATTTAAAAACAACCTTTTTAACTGTGATTGGACTGGACTACTGTTTATTCATCACAAACAGCGATTGTAGCGACTGTGCAGATGCTAGCTGTATGTATCAGTTGTTTATGTGACTTTGCCAATTAGTGTGAATTAGAGGTGTTCAGTACATGTTCGAACAAATCAGTTGTCAGCTCAGCCATGAATCACAGTATGTTACTTCCTCATTAAAAGCTTATTAAAAGACCACAAAACCCACAGATACAATCGTAATGAGATAATTACTGCCGCAACTAAATAGCTGCTAAGCTGTTAACTTTACAAACAGTTCTGTACAGGTCTAGTTTAGTACTGAACTCATGGAGTCGTGTTTCTGTCCACCTGGTGAATGTAAGTCCAATATTCACTCTCTTTTAGCTGTTTTTGCTCTCTACCAACTCCTGAGGGAAATATCTGGCTCTTTAGCTGCTAAACGCTCCACTATGTTCACCAGCTAGTCTACAGCTAACTGTGTCTGTTTGCTGTGTGGTGCTGAGCAGGTAGTGTACAGTGGCTTTTTAGAGCTTATTTCTCTGAAAACAGCTGCCAGATGCGGCCAAAAACAACACTATGAGAGCGCTGAGAGTGAACCAAAACAGTAAAGTTACAGCTGGACAGATAAACAATGAGCTGAAACTCGTTATAAAGCTCTGTAAAGTTGAGGGGAGCTGCAGAGTCACTGATAATTCTCTGTAAGTTCACTATGAGCCATGCCCCACACATTATACAGTTATTTCGTACATTGTAATTATAAAAAATATCATTTATTTAACTGTGATGTCTTGCTGTCATTGGGGTCATGCCTTGTTCACTACTGTGTGGTAATGAATCTGCAGCCTGCTGAACTTAATTGTCAACTCTAGTATTAATAATAATAATAATAATAATAGAGTAGTAGTAGTTTGAATTGAGAAATAAATAGTTTACTGAAATAATAGTTTGAATAGAAAAAGAAGCAGGGTGCTATGATATTACATAAGAATACAAGAAAAGGAAAAAGAAGTGGTCTTGCCACACTGGTCTCCCCCTAAATCAAGTGGTTGCTTCCAGTTTTAACACATTAAACATGTATGAACACACTTTTAACACCTTAAGACACAAGATTTTTACAGGTTAAGATGATAAAATGTATTATGTAAAAAGGTAAATGCACAACCCTACATGATTTTGGCCACCTGATTTGCAAGATTATGAGTTTAGTTTGAATGTTCAACTTCTCGACTCCTTGAATTTCCCCATAAGTCAGTGGTACATTAGTTTTCTTATTAATTGCATACCGTCATGCAAAATAACACCAAGTAGTTGGTTAGAAACAGTCAAGACTTTACTTATGTAATTATTCATCCACTCATTTCTTCTCATTTCAGTAAAGAAAAACTTGCCAGTTGTGCTAAAAACTGCATTTAAAAGCCTTCTGCAGATTCTACGAGAACATCTCTCTGTCATGATGAACAAATTAAAACAAACTGTGTGTCTACAAGATGAAAATGAAATGAACCGCTAATAAGAGAGAGTAGTATTATCAGTAGACCTCTTCACCCAAAATAACATCAATTACTCCAAACAACTGGGAGTCCCCAGGTGGTGCACATCCTGCGTGGCTGTGGCTGAAAACACATCTCATCTGTGGTGAGATTCGCAGTACTGGAGTGCCAACTTTTTATAGTAACTAGGGAGCTTGTTAGTGATTATCTTTATTTATATTTTATTTATACAGCTGCTAGTCATGTGTTGTTTTTTTAAATACCTTTGATGAATGATTTAATTGATCAGCACTCTTAGATCATAAAACTCACATGGGAATCATGTAAAAGTTCGTAAGTTCATCTTTAATGTGTTTTCCCGCTGCTTTTGTAGGGTTTGACTTTGCTTCATCTCTGTGGCTTCCACCCTTTAAAGTCTCAGCCAAAAACATTAAGCTCCTTTGAGTAATCGCAGTGAGAAGAAATATATCAATTCCTTCACGGTGTCGAGCCACAGGACTGTTCGACAGAGAGCTGTCTTTAATGTCACCGGAGAGTTACCCTCCAAAGCCGCAAATAAATATCTTTTTCTTGGGCTGCAATATTTAAACGAATAGCAGTTCAACTGGAGGTCGTATGAATATTGATGGAGTCGGATGCAAAAAACATCTGGATCACCACTAATGGGTCTCAGTGATTGTGAATAAGTAAGATATTTGTGCAGTAAAAGAGGACATACAGATACACATATCTCCTGCTGCTTAAACGTATCCTGACCCCGAGAGAAATCAGTGTTTTTAAAAATTGCCTTTTCTTTGACACTGAAGAAGAAAATGACTCATGACTTGTTTGTTGGGTCAAAACATACAAATATGACTCTTTTAAGCCAGATGTGCTTTTCATTCATAAGAACCTGTCCAATCACAAGCGTTAGAAGGATATATAAGCTTATATTCAATAGCAGGTTAACCTTAGACTCAGTTTGTGTCTCTCACACATAGATGACATCGTACATGAATGATTTATTCCTTATATGTGGCAGTAAACACAACACATGGGGCCACGCCCACGTCCCACACAGCCAGTTGCCCTCCAGTATTCAAAAACAAACAGTAACTATTATGATACACATACACTTCTTAAATCAGAACTAAACAAACAGTTTCATACAGTTAGAGACATAAACTGCTCAGAGACAGGCTGCATCTACAGAAGGAGATTTGGATGATCATCTAAAAATGGAGCAGATGCAGCAGACCACGGGGCCTCTGGGCCCCTACAGGCCAGCCCGATGGTTGAAGGACTGTGAGCTGGAAAAGGAGGCTCTTGAAAAACAGGTAGAGGAGCTGAGAGCTCAGCTCCAGAGAGTTAAAAATTACATCACCTGTCTGGAGGAGAAGCTGGAGGAGTTCGCCACCAAACTGGGGGATCAGATGATACAAGTGATGGACTTAAATAATTTGTTGGTGCAGGAGCATGAAATGAGGCTGCAGCTCAGCAAACAACTGGAAGAGACAAAGGAACAGCTGGCTTATCAGAAGTACCTAAAAGAAATGTTTATCAAGAAAGAGAAGGAAGTGCGCAACGAACTGGAGAGGCTGAAGAGGTTCAGTGACAAGGAGACTATCGACTCCATGAGGATCGCCACTGAAATTGGAAATAACATAAAAAAGAAACAGAAGAAGGTGCTTCAAAAAGAATTCGAGGAGCTTAAAGTGGCGAATATTACCAGCCAAGAGAAGTTCTCAGCAGAGCTGCAAGCTGCAAGTGAGAAAAACAAGGCTCTGCAGCAAGAACTCCAGCAACTGAAAGTTTTATATCAGATCAACCCGAAGTATGAAACTGAGCTCAAGGCTGAAAGAGAGAAGAGAGACATCCTCCAGAGACAGCTCGAGAAAGACATTCAGTCTCAGGCTGAAGGAGTGTTAAAAGATCCAGAGCTCATAAAGCAGCCGAGGGCTGAGAAGGACACCCGGCCTGGAGAGATGGAAAAGGAGATCCAGATCCAAACAAACGCAAAAGAACAAGGTGAACAATCAGGAAAAAAACCTCCACGATATTCAAACTGTCGCCATGCCAGAAGAAACCCAAGACTCTGAGGAGAAGCTCCAAAATGAAACTAAATAATTTTCAAATTCAGAAACAGGTATTCGAGGACGAGGAAAAACAGGAAGGAGTCCAAATACACCAAAGACTTTGACACCTGAGCGGACTATTCGGGGCACACTCACATTTAAAGTTCATGAAAAGTCAATAAAACCAAAAAAAAAAAAAAATCTGACTGACTTGTATTTGAACTGTTCCACTTGGACATGTTTTTAAACCCTTTGAATCAAATGTAAAATACTGAACACTACTACTCTGCATGAGTGAGTTAAAAGTTCTGTCATATTATCAGAGTTGTATTTTACATCCTGTGCTTGTATTGGACAATGTAAATAAAATAAATAGTACTCACGCCAAGTGTGAGCACCCAGGTCTTGACCAGCTGAACCGGACAGTGCAAGCATAAAAGTACATTTTGGCTGCGAAAAAGGGTTTAAAATGTGCAGTGTGAGCTGAAACAATGTACAAGATTAATAAAAAGACAGCATCTGCCCAGCGTAACGAGATGTGGGGCATTTTGTCTCGTAACAGCACATCCACCTGCACTGCTGTAGCAGGAAATACTCCAAAATGATACAGTTTATAGACCCTTTTTTAACATTTGAATTACAGATTATGTCTAACACATCACACACTATCACCCCCTTCTCATTAGGACCTGCAGGTTTGGAGGATTTGGTTTGCAAAAAATGCCCACCCCCCACACACACGCACACACACGCACACACATGCACATGCACACACACACACACACACACACACACATAATCCAACCTCCCTGTAAAAAAAAAAACTGCCCTGTCAATCAAACCACACTGAAAAAGGAACAGTCAACCTGCAGTGACATAATGGATGAACATAAACAATGAAACTGCTAATTACTCAGTCATTAATTATCTGGCAGCTTTACAATACGGCCCTTTGGATCAGAGAACTGAAAACAATCGCTCTTATTACGCCTCTGCAAACAACTGCACACTTGACCTTCTGAAATCAATGGAAGCAGAGCGGCTGGCATTTTACAGAGCTGCCAAAAAAAACAAGAAAAAAAAAAACGCTCACACCTCTGGGAGCTCCGAGTGAAACAATTTGGCAGCTGTGAGATGATTTGTTGATAAAGCAAATGGGATGAAAAACGTTACAGAGGTTGAGATCATATATGCACATATAGTACAGCACATCTGCTGAGGAAGATCCAGCTGTTACAGTTGATTGACGGGCTGAGAAACAGTACTGTTTAATGTCAAATCAATTAGAAATATCAGAATGTTAATAATTCATTTTACTGTATTCATGTTTTAAAATGTTTTATTCCCTCTTATCTATTCGATTTTCAATGTATTTTATCTACTTTTTATTTAATTGTGTTTTAAATCAGTTTTATTGGTTTTATCATTCTTTTTTTTAATCATTTTTATTTTCTTTCTTCCTTTATGTTCCTTTTTCCTACCAGGACCAAGTGTTAATAATAAGAAAATAAATTAAATTAAATTAAAAAAAACACAACACATGACACAAAACCAGAAAACATGTGTGCAGTGCTTAAATAAATATAAGTGCATAAAAATGACCTGAGTGAGTTAAAAAGGTGCAAATGGCTGAGTAAGAACGCACCAAATGTTCATGTTCGTTAATCTCAAATAGTTTTACTGTTTACATTTGTTCTGTCTTATTATCAGCTTGTCAGTCACCTGTGAAGCACTTGGCCTGTATTAAAGATGCTATACAAATAAAGCTTGATTGAAAATAATGTAGTTTGGTGGCTTAATGTCATAAAAATATATTGACGGGAATATTACATTTATTTGCAGCTCCTGTCATGTGACCAACAAGCCAACAGCCAGTTGTGCCAGACAGTGCATGCAAATTTACACAGCCTTACCCTGTTGTACAATTTAACAAATGACTTAACAAATGTAATCTCACTTAACTGAATAAAAAGCCTTTGCTTGCCACAGGCCAGGATTGATCATGAATAAAACATGAGCCCCCCCGCCCCCTAAATATTAAAAGAGAAAATCCCTCTCATTGAGGCTAACATGTATGATTTGTGTCTCCATACAGTACAACGGCACACAAAGACAAACTGCTTATTATTTGATCTGTCTGGAGTCCCATTTGTTAAATAACTAATGTATGCATCGTGCAGCCTGGAGCATCTTAAATGCATAAATTTAAAACAGAAATGTTTTGTGAGGCTTTGTGTTCGGACGCGATAAGAGGAGCGAGCTGTTTTTTCTCACCCCGGGGCTTCAGATGTGATTTTTACAGCTTTTGATATTAAAAGGACAGTTTGGACAGAAAGAAATAAAGACTGCAGAGCTGCAAGACAATAGAAAGTAAAGTAAAATGCATTTTTGCATATATGTGAAGTGTGTCTGTATGTCCTAAACTGTCCCCTAACAGTGTATGTTATTTGCCACCAATACATTAATACTCATAATACTCAAAATGTCCTATGGCGGAAATAATTTTATGGTTTATCTCACAAGTTTGAGGCATCGTTTAAAGGCTGTTAACTCAAATCTGGTCAAATACAGTAGAGAAGCTGTTTTATTGAATATACAATATCATGTTTTTGTGTTTCAATGCTGCTTTAGTATCATTTTCCTTCTTGTTTCCTTTTGTTTTCATTTGCATCTTTAATTTTGTGCTCAGTTTCTAGTTATAACAAAAAATGTCTTAAAATGTTAATGTTAAAATGTTTTAATGAGAATTTTTCTTGTTTTAACGACAATTTTTCTCCTTTAACTAGATGTTTTTCACGTTATAAAAATATATTTTGTATGTTGATTGATGATATTTTTCTAGTTATTACTGCTTATTAAATGATTCTATCAATTCTGTCTTTTGTCGTTATAACCACATATGAACGTTTCTTGTTATAACAAACCAACTTATGTTATCGCACAAAATGTTTATTGTGTAAGAGATATGTTAATTTTGTGTAATGAGAGTTTCATGGTATAACAAGATGAAGGTTTGGATTTAACAAGGATCTTGTTAAAATTAGAAAATTTAATATGTAAGCAGCAGTACGCCACAGTAATCTTTGCAGTTTTATGCTCAAAAATACATTTTTTGGGGTTCTTTCTTTCTTTTTTCTTTTCAGTACTTCTTTTGTCTCCCACTTCCTGTGTTATCATCACTTGTGCCAGACTGTAGAAAATACAGCAGACAAACAGTCCGACTCAAAGCCATGAAACTGCTTTTAAAATTGTTCTTTTGCATAATATCACATACGGTCAGAGTTCCGATAAAACAAACACATTTAATGGCATTGCTTTGATTGTTTTTCTATCCAATTGAAAGAACCAGGAGGTGAAGCTTAGCGGCTCCTCTCATAATGTCAGCTGACTAATGTGAGTATGAGCTTACGGATCACTGCCTAAACTCATTACCTTCACTGTTCCCACCACACTACTGTGACTGCTCATAATTAGAGGCGTCTGATGCTGGCATCAATTTCAGTGATGATCAAAGTACACAAAGTGTGGTATTACAGGAAACTGTACAGTATAGTATTGCATGCTCAAAGTAGTTTTCATAACATTTTCATAACATTATGGTTCTAGATTAGCAGTGCTGATATACTTGTTTTTATCTACGCTATTACATGATATCCTGCATTTCTTCAGAGTGTTAGTTGTGCGTTTCCTCATTTGTTTCCTGTGTTTCCTTTTCATAATAACAATGTATCAATTGACAATGAACCTACAGAGAATTAACAGCAACTCTGCAGCTCCCCTCGGCTTTACAGAGCTTTATAGTGAGTTTCAGCTCATTGTTTAGCTGTCCGGCTGCAACTTTACAGTTTTGGTTCACTCTCAGTGCTCTCAGAGCGTCGTTTTCGGCTGCAGCAGGCAGCTGTTTTCAGAGAAAAGGCTCTAAAAAGCCACTGTACACTACCTGCTCAGCACCAAACGGCAAACAGACACAGTTAGCTGGTTAGCTGGTGAAAAACAGCTAAAAGAGAGTGAATATTGGACTTACATTCGCCAGGTGGACAGAAACACGACTCCAAATGAATGATAATGTTGCTCCGTAACTGCTGGATGTGGAAATAAGCAACTGTTTGCTAACAAGTTCAACATCAACTTAAAAGGTGATGATATGTCAGTGTCACGTTCACATCTTGTTTCCACTGGCCAAAAGAACAGTTAATTCAGGTTTAATGAACAGTGGGGACAGTATATCCAGATTTAAATGAAGTCAGCAGCAGATTTTGAACAAATGGCAACAATGGCGAAAAGTTTTGAAGAGAACTAACAACACTGGTCACCACTGCCATGTTACCATGTTAAGTTCTAAAGAAAAACAGATATTCTGGTGTCGTCCAGGGAGAATTCAGTTCTGATCTGACCAGGAGTGGATACACTTTTTAGTCCACGTGCACACAAACTACACAAGCACGTATGTGAAGCTGTTTATCTACATATACACATTGTTAAAAAGCCAGTATATCACAAGCCTAATGTTGCTGACGGTCTATGAGTTTCATCCCTTTATTCAAGCATCAAATATCACATATCATTTAATGTGTTATCAAAGAACTGCTTCTGCCAGCTTCTGGTTGGTGAGAAAAATGTAGAACCTTCTGAAATTTGAGACTGAATGAGGTAAAACGCTGTTCTAGGTTTTACTGAGCAAATTTATCAAGATAAGTTTGTGACTCTCTGCTGCAGGCCCACTTTGTGGCTTACCCCAAAAAGCTGCATGAATTTTACATTTTTAATACAATTTTAATGCTTAATACAATTTTAAAACATTTGCATTTCTACAAAGTGTGTCACGGGCAGCTCCCCTGTTTGCTTATGCAAATGTCTGAAATAATTCTTTGTCAGCTGGCCAGCATAAATAACTGATAAAAGCTGTAAATATGTCGACTATGTTATAGTCATAAAATCATGTTGGACATTTCTTAAATTTGGCCTGAGCTGAAAACACAAGTTACATAAGCTTTTTTTGAACCAACATTTAATAATGAGCTTGCTATGTTCAGTCATATTCATACAGCCAACCTTAAGTCAGGCTTTAATAAGATAACCCTTCTCATTGGGGTTAAATTGCTTAAACTGTTTAGTGCAGCCCTGTGCGGCGTTCCCTCCCCAGACAGGTCGGAAAGTCACTAAGCCAATTTCATTTCCTCTTGGATTACTGGATTTAGAGAGAAGGAGGAGGGGGAGGCAGAAGGGTGCAAATCAGAATATTAGCCAACGTAGTAATTTAGACTCTCTGTTGTGCAAGAAGTCAACAGAAAGGGAGATAAATTACTATTGGCTGACTGCGAGAGGTGTGTCATTCACCCTTTATGGCAAAACCTGCAGAACAGTGATCAGAGGGGACGACTCCCCTCTGTTCTATCACACAGGAGAGGAAACGTCTGCGTGATCAGATGCTTGTATTCGTTCCACAATTCAAAGTTCACTTACTAGCTGAAACTGTCATTGTCAATAAAAAAAGTAAAACATATTGCAGGTAGAATTTAGTGTCAGCAACAATGCATACATGTGACGGTGTGATGAGAGGGTGCGTATCCAGATATAGATCGTATAATAGGTACACTATAAATTATGTCAGTCCATTTTTAATCAACACCCATTCCAACAACATTATTCTTGATTTAAACCATCTGTATTTGAGTACATCCTCATCACAGTTTGCCATCTGCAGATGTTTGGTCAAAGATAAGACTCTAAAAGGTCAGGAGTCAGAATGCAACTCAGCCTTTGTTGTCCCAAACCAGGAAGTTCATTGGAAGGAACTGGTGCAAAGGTGTCAAGGCCAAAACATCCATCTTCAGGTTTTCATCAAAGGAACCAACTCTTCAGGTCAAGACAAATATTCACCAGGTCTGTGGCAAATGTTGTTTATCAGAGAAGTGGGAGACTTTTTAACCTCTTAGCTTTTTTCCTGACATACTTTAGTGCATTTTTTTTCCCCCATTCGAGGTGTGCAACATACAAATATGCACAACACACCAAATATTTAAAGATGTTCAGTGTGTGTTTTTAAAAAATGTTATTTTGTGTCTATAGTTTTGTGGCCACAAACCTGCAGTGAGATAGACAGCGAAAAAGAAATATGGACTCATTTAGGCTGAGTAGGGAAAATAAATTCTTATACTTAGAATTTTATTTTTATTTATTTATTACTGGATTGAATGTACTCGAAAAGCTCCACGTGATAACGCTTATGTTTGCTGATTATGAAGGTAACTTTAAACTGAGACAGCAACCTGAATGAAATCTTCAGAAGAAATAAAACTATGTTGCATGAGACATCACCACATTCAGGACAGAAGTGAAGAGTCGATGCTATTTTGACATCAATAGGTCATCGTTCCCTTTAGAGAGGGAGCAGTCAGTACTTAAGAGATGAACATGTAGTGTATGCATGTGTGTGTGTGTGTGTGTGTGTGTGTGTGTGGTTGTGTCTATAAATGTAGGACATACACTTGCTTTCCTTAGTTCAAAGCACAGGCATGTGGAGGATTATACAGCATATCACTGAATACCAGGTATTAAATGAGCACAGCAGGAACACACGCGCACACACACATCAAAAAGAGTATAAGATGAGCTCAAGGCCAATGTCCAGGCCATGACTAATAATCACAAGACCAGCAGGCCCTGAGACGGGTTCACAAGTAGCTACCCGTTCAATGTAAACACATCCAAACACATCCACACGATATTCCCACTGCTAGCCTGCGAGCTAATTTCATCCCTCTGGCTCAGTGTTTATTTATGTGTTTAGGTCCGTGTTAAGAGACAAGCAACCCGCTATGACAAGGTTACATAACATCTGAAGGCGCGTGTTTGTGTGTGTGTGTTTCTGTCCAGTCTGATGGCAACAGAAGGTTAGCAGAGGTCACACACACACACACACACACACACAAGGCTCAGACACAGCAGCAGGAGGTTGTGCAACTGGTCTGTTCTCAGTCTTGATTTGATTGATGGCAGATTGTCAGAAAACAGAAACAAAACACATTTAAAACTTTCAGAGAGACTAAACTTTCATCTTTTTTTACAACATGATTTCTAGTAAGAGAGACTCCTTTATGTAAGCTAGGAAACTGTTTGTATAGCATTTTATAACATTTAATGGGCAGCATAATTAAATGTGCTTATACATCTGTGGCTAAGCACTGCTAACCGCCAACTGTCATTGACTCCCATTTGAAATTCAAATCAAACAGGTTTAGGGCAAAGTCTTAGCTGCTTTAACTTGCACTTTTGCTTGTGATTGGGAAATTATAACATATTCGTTTCCTGTGTTGCATAATTGCCCACGCTGAAACAAAACACAGTGATGTTTTTGAAATCCAAGTTTTCAGTTTGATTTGTAGTGCATGTCAGCTGCAAATATCTGGCCCTGGTGGAATATATAAACACTGGCTCAACTGTTTAAACGTTTAAACAAAAAGAAAGTCAAACAGTATAAGAAGCAATAGATATTATATAAAATCAGCCAAAAAGATTTGTTTTGTAGCTTTATGTTTATTTATGTGGATCCTCATCAGCTATTTACCAGCACAACAAGATAAAGTAGATAGAAGCCGAAAGTCACGAGGAAGAATGCGGCCCTTTGTGCGCCTGTCCAGCTGCGCTCAGGCGCACGCAAACCTCTGCATTTACGTATTTGCAGCTATCACACGACTTCCTGTTGATCATTAGTTGATCATTCACTTCCTCTTCCTCACCAGTAATCAGATAACCTATTAAAGTATTAATAAAGATCAGAAGAGCATTGAGGTAAGTACAAAACAACGGCGACACACAGACACAGAACATTTTTTACAAACAACCGTCACATGTTAGAATTTACTGCTTTCTTCTTCTACAGTGACCATGTTTCTGATTGAACTTTTGCAATACTGTACAGTAAAAGATTACATTATTTATCTCTGGACAAGCTCTGGTTTGGTTCAGATTTTCTTCTCTTTAATTCTGAAGCTGTTCGGCTGTTCATGTCTCACCAGGAAACATTAGCATTGGAGCTGCCATTATTTTTTAATTGAGAAGAGTGGATGATAATAATATGTCTGCACACTGCACTGTGGGATAACTGCACTCAGATTCTGAGCACACTAAATGACGTCAACTGACTTTATGAACATCTGCCTTTAATATTATTAATTCAACAGACGGCAGCTAAGTGCCAAGTGGAGCCCTGTCACCAACACAGCCTGGGTCAGGAGTTTAATTCTCACTGGGGCCACCCATGTTAAAATGTCAGTACTCATGGTACTGTACGGCGCTTTGGAATAATCTGTCCTCCAAATGGTGCTTATCACATGTGGGCTCTAACAGGATTACACGTCCAACCTGACTAAAATGTCACTGGAGTGTCAACAGTTTTCATTCTCTTAAGTAGACAGCTGCCTTCCAACATGCTGCTCGTCAGCTCTGACAGTCCAGTAGAAAAATAACAGAAGAGAACAATGATAAACAGAAAGACAAACAGAAAAGTTTTTAATTCATTTGTTAAGTTCATTGCTATGATGTCGCAGTTTAGACTTTTTTCAAATGAATCTGCACTTAAAGCTGCTCTAAATTATATATTTTTTATTTTAACAATGATTAAATATCTATGTCTAATTGACACACCCACAGAGAATTATCACCAGATTCTCTCAGCTCAGCATTTTAGCATCTTTCAGCTCGTCATTTTCATTTTAAGGTCTGCAACTTTACCATTTTACTCTCATCAGTGTGATTTAAAGCACCAGCAGGCTGCTGTTTTCAGCTCCAATAAACCCTCTATGAACCACATGCACAGCACCAAATAGCAGACAGACAAAGGTAGAAACTAGCTGGTGAACATAGTGGAGCATTTAGCAACTAAAGAGATATTTTTTCTCAGGAGTTGGAGTGGGAATCTTTGGGAATCTTTGGGAATCTTTGGGAATCTTTGGGAATCTCACGATTCAATTCAGATTCTCGATTCACAATTTTTAGTGAATCCAGTTCACTGTGTGCCAAATGATTCACTGGTGTCCTCAGTCCACTGAAATACAATATGAAACATAACTGGCAGTAAATAATCTTGATGATCAGCTTTTTCAATTTTAAAAAGTTAGCTGCATTAATTTGAAAGCATCCCACAGTCTTCTGCCTGTATGAGAATAACGAAATGAAAATGTAATTTAATGACCAACATCACTGCTTAAATGTCTTTTGTGAAAACAGAAGCTGGTGTATTCACTCTGGAGTAAGGGGGGGGGGGTTACTTCGTTTGTTGTTATTAATGTTGTGTCTCCAGCAGTGGAGAGCAGCCTCTCTGCTGCACCGTGACGTTAGCTCCGGGGAAAGACATCGTTATCCAAGACGCTGAGCGGATGCAGAGTTTTTGGATTGAAACAGACTGAGCACTGAGTTATTATCTTCACCCCACCAGAGTTTAAGTTGTTTAATGTCTGAGTCTCGTTTGTTGCTGCAGATCGCTGCTCTGCTCCACTAACATGAGTCTCTGGGTGAAGGCGTAGAAAGTATTCACATTATACTTCACGTTCATCTCACAAAAGGCAAATTATTGAGTCATTAAATTTTAAAAAATTGCCCAACCACTTGCCTTTTTTGAAGATGAACTATAAGGTAACTGTCCGGATGTTGAACAGCCCTCACAGTTAAGTTCCGCCTTTTTCGTTCTGTCAATATCACGTTATTCAGTAACCTTTAGAAAATTGATTTTGTGAATCAGTTCAGAACAGTAGAAGATACGAATTATGATTCTTATATGAATCGATTTTTCCACCCGCCCCTACTCAGGAGTTGGTGGAGACCAAAAAAAAGCTAAAAAGAGAGTGAATATTGGACTTAACTGTACATTCATCAGCTGGATACAAACATGACTTTGAAAGAATGTCTGCTGAATTTATAAGCAGGCATCTGTTTGCTAATACATTTGCTGCCATAACTTTTTAAGGTGATAGTATGTCAGCGTTGTATTGTTGTGTTGCCCTCAAGTGGCCAAAAACATAAATTAATGCCTTTAAACTACTTGAAAAATTGACTAAGTGAGTTTGAGCTGCTAACTGATTTTAATGTGGTACAGAAATAATGGACAGAAATGGCTGAAGGAAAAATCCATGAAAGAAATCTGACAGTACAACATCAAAAATGGTCAGAAAAATATCAAGGAAGGCCGGTATGGTCTTTTAAAACCAATTAAATTAAATAGGGTATTCATTAATCAAAGCAACCTCCATAAAAGGGAAATTCAGACATTATTCAGTCAGACTGGATCCAGTTTAACGGCACTAATCGTGCCAAGGAGTTTATATGAGGTCATGACATTTGAATGAGCCATCACTTAACCCAATTACTGTTTTATTAGGTTGCATGTAACTGCAAAGTGTGTTTGCATGTTGTAACCATGGCTTCTTGACTGATGCAGAGGTTCAGTATCGCGGGTGCATCACTTTATTTGGCAGTTACCGCTCTTTAATACACTCAGTGGTTGGTTGATTCCTGCTGCCAACTTTGTTACACAGACACAAATGGACGAGGAGAAAGAATGCAGCACTCTGGTTTTGGCCCACGTCCACCTTCACAGCAGTGGGTTGCTGATGTTGGAGGAAGATCAGGCGTCTGGAGGAGTGCACTTCGGCCTCTGATTTCTTTGAGAAACACGTTTACATAACCAGTGCTCTTCTATCAGGCTTATGCAACCACCCTGGATTTTAGAGTTAAACACACATCATTCATGTGCCGAATACTGATCATACCTTTCTCTGCATGGTTATGTAATGGATGCTCTGGGTCTTTGACCTTAACAAAGGGTGAAGAGACCAAATTCAAAAATGAACTGAGAGTAAGAACATATTTGGCAGCAGAGTGGCCTTATGGTCAGACACAAGTTCATTTCCTCTAACAGACATTGTTGTGTCTATCAACAGGCATCTGCTCAGGTGCCTTTGAGCAAAATGCTAAATAACAGAATCAGCTAAATGCTGGATTTCAGTGAAAACAATCACGATTAACAGTGATTCCTATTAGTGCTGAAATGATGAGTTGATCAGTTGATTAATCGGAAAAGATTACGAACAGCAGTTTTTATACATTGGGGATGAATAGCATTAATATGGAGTTTGAGCCAGGAGGTGATTAGCCTAGCTTAGCATAAAGAAATAGGACTAAAGCTCAGTAATTAACTAAATGAGATTTGATTTTTAATAAGTGAGCTTTAGAGGTGCTGGTAGGCATGTTTGTCTGTTAGCTAATCTCCACCTGGCTCTAGCTTTGTACTTTAATGCAGAAACATGAGAGCGGTATCGTCCAACTCTCAGGAATTCAGCGAATAATGTCAATCTATTTCAAAGATGCCAAACATTCACCACTTCTAGCTTCTTAGATGTGAGGGTTTGCTACTAGTCCCTGTTTTATCGTTGTAAATGGAGTATATTTGGATTGTTGATTGAACAAAATACACAATTTGAAAATGCCGCCTGCGGGGCTCTGTGAACTCTGTAACGGCCATTTTTCCCCTATTTTCTGATGTTCTCAAGACCAAACAAGTAATTGTTTGAGATTGAAAATTAATTGTTTACCTTGAAAACAGCAATTGACAAAACAATTTCACAACAAGTTCCATTTAGTGGCTGTTCTGGAGCTTTCGATTTGTTCATCTGCTGTTTCCAAAATCAAGAATGAACTTTCAATCCCAACTTTTAAGTAAATGTGGATAAGAAGTCCTTAAAACACTCAGAAAAATTAAATATGAACATGTACAATTCCACTCTCCTCACTACCAAAGACCTTCATTAAGATTCACAGTATTTGCTTCCTCAGTCGGCATCCGTCCTGCGTTGCCATGGGAAACCCAACCCTATTAACAGTCAAAGGCTCCCGATCCATTACAAGCCATTTGGTGCAGTTTTATTCATCTGTTTATTCATCTTTAATTAAAATCAAAGAGCTACATGACTGTTGACAAATGACTGCAGTAAATTATCTGTCATTAAATTAAAGCAGCCATCAAGTTAATAGCAGCAGCATCAAAGGCTTATTCGTTTCAGGCTGCATATCAGATGTTGCTACGATTGATTTGGCTTTTATGTGCATCTTGAGATTCAGCATAATTTTCAGAAAATCACTGGTTGTACATTTACAGCAGGCTGGTTGATTTTGGTGTTTGAGTTTGATTTGCTTTGAATAGAAATTTAAATCTGCCTAGATGTGTATGTATATCTTTGTTAGTCTAAAATGCTGTCTGTACATCTTAAATGTGACACACACAACTGATGCAGACGTTTAAGCAACTTTTCATTTCAGAGATCTTCCGAGTGGTTTTTCACTATTTGGGTGTACTGATTGTACATACTGATTGTTTCAATGACAGTGTTGTATACTGTAGAGCTGCAATGATAAGTCAATTAATCGATTAGTAATTGGCAACTATTTGGATATTTGATTAATTGCTTCAGTAATTTTTCAAGCAAAAATGCCAAATATTTGGTGGTTCCAGCTTCTCAAATGTGACAATATTTTGCTTTTCTTTGTCATATGACAGTAAATTGAATATCTTAAAGGGCTGGTATCGTAGAAAACAAGAACATTGAGCTTTGGGATGTATTAGGGTGATGGAGGTGACCCTCCTGTGCTGTAAAATTACTCAATTCTATCTTCACAGTCTTTGAAATTTGCAGCTCAAGACTTTTTCCATCTTTAATCTTTGGATGAAGTTTTAAAACAAGCACATTCTTAAACATTGTGTCTTTAGTTACTCAGTTAAAGGAATATAATTTATCTGCGCATAAACATTATTCATTAGGTCGTATTCCAATTGGCTGGGGGTGAAGGTGGCGGCCACACCTGCAGCCAATCAGAGTTGGTGTTCATTAATAATGCCAATTTTATGTAAACAGCTTCCGAAACAGCCTGCTGGAGGACAGTGCAGAATCTGAGCTACAAGGAAAGATGGATTCAGAGAAATGTTTTGGTGAATAAAATGTCACAGATATGTTTATATACACTATGTATACTATGTATATATACTGTTTATGTGAAAAAAGTTAAAAACCTTTTGTGTTTCCAGAGGGAGCTGTGTGAAATCTAATAAATTGCCCCAGTGATGTCACTTCAGTCAG
Source organism: Scomberomorus guttatus (assembly GCA_038419695.1). Taxonomy (NCBI): domain Eukaryota; kingdom Metazoa; phylum Chordata; class Actinopteri; order Scombriformes; family Scombridae; genus Scomberomorus; species Scomberomorus guttatus. The sequence continues at coordinate 30,501,809 of CM076450.1, read as the reverse complement.
CATCAGTTGGGGCTGAAGACAAGTTTGAAAAGTAAAAAAAATCTGGAAGTGTGGAGTTAGAGAGAAGTGAGGTTACCAGACCTCTGTAGCCTGCTCCTCATCTCTGCAGCTGCAGGCTACATGTGTCGCTACCAGTATAACACACCCGAATCTCCACCTGAAGTGTTGGCAATAGAGTTGCATTGTGGGTAATGTAGGCGCCGGGTTTTGACAAGGAATAATGTGTTGGAGTAAAAAAAAAAGATGATATCTCTGGTTCTGCTGCATCAAGTTTGATCTTTTTCTTTTGTCCATCATGAGTCATGTTATAGGAGTGCGATGCTAATTTAGTGCAGGTCAGGTCAGTCGTACCCCTTAATGCCAAAAATGACTGTGTACTGTGTAAAAGACAACATTTCTGTTTTTGTTTTTAGTTGTTTTATCATAAAGGAATCGTTATTTTGGGAAATTTGGGAAATGTGCTTATTGACTTTCTCTCCAAGAGTCAGATGAGAAGATAAAGTGCAACACTATGAATGCCTTCCAGGAGAGACCGTCATCCCCGTATTTTACAATGATTGTATTTCCCTCCTCTTGAAAACAAACTGACACACTCAAAGGTTTTTCACTCCGCCTTCGAGTGTCCATTCGGAGCAACTATAAACACTTTCATTTCCAAAATGATCAGAAAAACACGTAGTACAAACTAGTTATTTTCTAGCATAACCTGGGCTGAACACACAGACACGAGAAAGGGATCGATCTTCTCATCTCACTTCAGGAAAGAAAGTGAAGGGGCAGATTTCTCAAAAAGTTAAACTACTTCTTTGATATTACAGCCAGTACACAGGTGCTGTGCACATTAAGTATACAATACTTTTACAAGATTAAAAAATATGACAAGCTTAACATGACTGCACCAAGAAAAAAAGACATTCTCATCTGCCTTCATTCTGCTTTACAAAATGTAGAAAACAAGTCTTGGTTACACTTCCCAGTTCATTTATATAAAAAGGTTCATGATCAGAGAGAGACGCAGCTGCATGTTGGCTTTATCCACTATACCACGATGAGTACAATGTCCATAAGGGTGAAAAAAATCAATTAGGATTTAGTCACAATTCAGGCTTTATTATTGGATTAATCCCACAAAGCCTCCAATGCATGAGAGTTAAGCTGTCTGTGGCGATATCATGGCGGCTGTCTTCTCTGGCTGCCCGTCCCACTGAGAGTGCTATTGTTCAGCATGCATAATGTTAGCATAATCCTCGGCCAGAGCCTGCCCCCATTCCACCTGTGCCTTCACACTTCTGAGGCTGAGGCAAAATCCAAGAGATTTCAGTCAGAGAGGAAGAGAAAAATGCACCTAGCTTCTTAGTTCTTCAGGAAAAGGGTAATGAACCTTGAGTGGATTATCTGCAAACCAGCTAGAAAGTAAGCCTGGTATTATCTAATGTGGTGGTTCTCAATAGTTTGAGCCCATAAACCCTAAAAAGTTTGATTTGTGACCTTCTGATGGGTGTGCATATGCAGTGAGGTGATGTGTGACAGGGATTTTATAGCTTATTTTAAGCTATTTCACTTAATGTGTCCATTCAGATTAGTTTTTACCACTTTACAAAACCTTTACTGCAAAGGATTAGACTAAAAATAAACTGATTTGTTTTCCTTCTTAATTAAACAGCCTATCACTAATGTTGTGGGGACACAAAATCTGTTCACACAGCTACATTAAAACTGGTGCAGAAGGAAAATTATTAAATAATTAGGGTTCAAACTTGGTTTTTGGTCCTTCACACCAAGGATAAAATAGGAATCTACTGTATACGTATAGTGGAAATTGGGATTCAGACATCATTACTACTAGTGGCATTGAAGTCAATATTTAGGATTATTTTTTTGAAAAGTATTTGAGTCAGTAGTCTGTAATTTTACAATGGATTTAGCTTACTTTACTGATTCCTCCTGATTTTTTTCTACATGATAGAAAAGCCTCTGAAACAGTATTCAGAGCATGATAACATGATAACATGATAACATGATAACATGATAACATGATAACATAAGGGCACAATCATTCCTCGCAGAACTTGCATACAGTCTGCTTAACCATTTCAGTTCCCAAAATACAGCGCTGGTCTTTGTTATCTCCTCGACATTGATTGACAAGTCTTCAATTACACAAGACAACAACTGGATAATGACCCACTAAAATGTCACTTACAGCATCTTTAGCTTCCGTAACGTGATGCATATTCGAGTGAAACAGGACTTGAACCTGCCATCGCTCTCAAATTGATTGATAGGTCTTTCAAAACATTGACTAAACCAAGACAACAGCTAAATATAAGTTATTAATGTTTTCTGTTGCTGTTCAAGGCTTGTTTACAGCAGTATGTTTATTTAAAAAAACAGCCATAAAATCGGCTGTATATTCAGTTATGATCAGTTGAAAAACACAAAATATTTATATTTATTTCCATCTGTACCATATTTAAACTCTGTTAAAAAAACTGTTAATTATCCTTTCATTGGTGATGTAACACTGACAGTCAAACATACAATTTCTATCAAAAAGCCATTATAGGTCTCACATATTGGTTTAACCTGAAAAAAGGACTCTTTATGTCTCTTTCCTGACATTAACGATCCAAACCTTAATGAAGACTGAAGTTCCAGACTTTGTTCCTCTGAGCAGCTGAAAAACCTGGACACATTCCACCAAAACTAATGCCACCAAACATCAATAATCCAGTCTGGTTTTAGAGCAGGTTTGGCTCTTCACAGTCTCAAAGGGTTTAAACAGTCTTTCACAATTAGATTCTTCCAACACATACTGTACCTGTGAATCAACACTGGACTGCCCACCCACCTGCTGCAGTCTATTCCTTAGAGTCTGAGGAAAAAACAGAGGCCTATAGACAGAACAGGAAGATCCTGCTTAATGGTCACGGGGCCCAAGGGTGCTTTGGAGATGAGGCATAAAGGGGCTCTTTTATTGTTTTCTGATAAATGGGAAATGGACGAATCCATAAATCTGCCGGCTTCTTTCAGTGCCGCTGGGCTAAGTAATTAAATAAGTCATGTGCCAGTTGGCACAGGCTCACCACAGACTCCCCTCCTCTGATAGATCCAGCCAGGCAAACAACCGGGCAGCTTAATAATGTCCTTTGTTGCTGGTTAATTGGCTTTCTGTGGCGTCTGCCATCGACCATTTGCATTTCACAACAACAGAGAGACCAAGGAAGTCTTTATGTTCCATCAAAGCATGGCATCATCAACAAAGAGACAAGATTTTTGCCATCTGTCATGCAGGAGAATGTCTGAATGGTGCTAAAAGAGGACATTAAAACAATGTATTAATATGAACAAAAAATCCAACATATTTAGAGGGTAGACTCAGCTCTGAAAACAATAACACACACACACACACACACACACAGTAATATCACACACACTCACACACACACACACACACAGTAATATCACACACACAAACACACACACACACACACAGTAATATCACACACACACACACACACACACACACACACACAGATCTGTTGCTGCTTTTGGGAGTTTTTTATCCTCAGGAATTTTGGGTTAATTAAAATTTTCTGTTTTTCAATTAAAAAAACAACTTCACCCTTACACCCTCAAAACCCAAATGTCCTGACTTTGCAAGCGTCATTATCGAGTTATAACAAGTTCATATAGAGGTGACTCACCAGTCTGTTGTCAAGCAGTGTTCTCTCATTGGTTAATGTCCCAAAAATAGTTGGCTGAAGAGAGGAAAGAAAGGTTTGGTTACTTTCATGCGGACACCAAAACATAGTAAGAAATTAGTAATCGTTGGTTTTGATCAGCAGGTTAAGATTCAGTATATTATATGGTTGTAGATTTTCAAGGGAAAGTTGATTGTCAATAACCGCCTCAAATCAATTAATGGTAACAAACCCTGGAACCCTGTTACACAACACATACTGTAGGCTTCTGAAGGGACTTTTTGAGGTTTCTGGGAAATACCCATCACACCACAGAAATAATGACGCTTTGTGGCTGAGAGGAAAAATACAGCAAATCCAAGAACACCTTGAATTACAAAAACCAGATACACCTTGATATGGATGACTATGAACCTTAAAGGGGACGTATCATGCACATTTAAAAGTCTATATTTTTATTCTGGGGCTGCACTGGAATATATCTGCATGATTTAAAGTTCAAGAAAACTCCTTATTTATTTTATACTGGCCCTTAATGCAGCCCCTCAGTTCAGCCTCTGTCTGAAACAGGCTGTTTTAGTCCTGATTCTTTAAGGGCCCCCTCCCGATGAAACCATTCTGTTCTGATTGGCCGGTTCCAGAGGCTACATAAACAAACAACAGTAGTAAGATTTCACTTCTTTTACTCAAAAGTGAAACTTCTCGAATACATCTGTACATGTTCGAGCCCGAATCTGATCCGAAGTATGCGTGGACAATATGAACAACCCGTGGAACAACCTTTGCAACAAAGACTACCAACGGACAGCCGTTTGTGTGCGAACAATCTGACATCATCACAAGAAGGAAGTAGAGATAACTTGGACCAGGTTGAAGCCCTGGCTTTTGGCTTGCAGGGAGCATTTTTATATGTTTTGGAACTTTGACCATGTTAACATCCGACTTTATAACAGTATAAAAATAAACAGAAAATCACAAAAAGCATAATATGTCCCCAGATCTTGTCAGGTTTTTTGGGGCAAGAAGATTCAAATTCAGGCAATAAGGTGGACTTACTGGTGGCAGTATTACCTCTTTATTATTATTACCTCATTTTGATTTTTTTTTAGACTTAATGTCTTTAAGTTGCAATTTAAATAGTCTATGAACTATTTTAGACCAAAAAAATAATTCTGGTTATGGTGGTTTGTTTTACTTGGATGCAGGAATTTGGACTTCATCTTCACTTCACTTGGGATTTAGCTGCAACTCAGTTTGATAACGATGCGTAAGAAACTTCAACACATAAGTATGAATGACTGGTAATACTAATTGACCTGTGACGAGACCTTTTCAACACTACAAACTAACCAAAATTATTGTCCCTCTACTGAGCAATAGTCTGTCAGACACAACCAATCCAACAAGGTATAACAAATCTTCTGGCAGGAAGCAGTGGCCGAGCATAAACCTGCTGAGCTGAAGGCATTGAAGCTAGAGCAAACTGGCCTCACAGGGGAAAATAATGACGCTAATAAAAAATCCAAATTTATTACGGCGGGACAGGTGTCTTTGCCGAGAGTAATGGTAGTCATCTGCATTTAATGTGGACCTGAACGTTGGCGGCACGTACAGGCTAATTAAAGTTGAAGCTCTGAATACAAGAAGAGCCAACAGAGCAGAATAAAGTGCTTCCCCTTGCAAGTCAGATGATGACCTGACGCTGAAGAAAGAGCCAGATCTCAGGGTGTTCCTCCACACAGTCATATAGTCTCTACATGCTGAGAAATAACTAGATTACAGCTCTCCTAGTCAAGCATATAATCAAAAGTGTCCCAGCATTCACAAGAATGGAGATGAAACAATAAACAAATATTTCTTTTCTGTTTGCATTGCAAAATTAGTAGAGCAAACACAATTGATTTTACAGATTGTTGATTCAGCTCTCTCATGATTAGCATTCGCAACTTTTGAGTTTTACAAATTAATCACAGAGAAAACTGCAGCCAGAGAAACGAACAGGCACATTCTTCCATAGGTTATTCCTATTATTTTGTATCTATGCATTTTTGTACCTTAAAAAAACTAAATCCTGTATCTCCCTGCATCTGAAGAAAAAGTCCAAACTCAAAAGTAAATTTTCAAATCTCCTCTCTCTTTTCAAGCGGAGTGAAAAATAAAAATAACTGACCCTGCAGCGCCCACTTCCATGTGCTGCTGTCAGGGTGGGCATTCGCTCAACTTTAATCTCCTCAAGTTGAGCACTGGCAGGGATTTATGGGTAAAAGCCTACAGCTGCATGCTGTTGCATAACTCAGCCCTATTAGCCAACCTGTTTCTCTGTAACACAGAAACAGGAAATCAATGGGAAAGGCCACTTTGATGCTGCCACGCTAGCTGTTGTATTTATTCTTCTTTTGGTCGAGGTGGCGTGTGTTCGATTTAGTGTAGGTGTGTGCGTACCTTTATGTGTCAGTGATGGGGCAAAGGAAGAAACCTTTAAGATATTTTTAGCTGAATAGTCAAGCATATGATGCTTGGATAAAAAACGGAAATTATCTCTTCTCAGGAAATGACCCTGTCTGATGCAATAATAACGTATAGAGGAAATCCTCTTAAGCCATATTAGCGAAAAGAGGGATTTGACCGATTAAATCCTGGAGGTTGCAAGCAGTTTGCATTATCTAGCCAGAGGATCAAGAGATCAACTCATATTTCTGAATACAACCTCCTTTTACTGGAGAAGGCAGCCTATAGGAGTCATTATATAGGGCTGCAGCAGACTGTCCCGGCATGAATAATTCCCAAAATTAAAAAGGCAAGTAATGGCCAATATAATTTACAAGCTGCTTGGATAATACCAGCAGAACTGGTCCACTTTTGCTCTTGATCAGATGGCCCTCGGCTTTGGGAGTGGACATTTTGTTTCGGCGTGACCGTTGTAATCTCAGACCTTTTTGACCCTGTGCTGCGCCAGCGAGCTAGCTGTTCCCTCATATCACTTATCCTTATTAGTTATTAATACAGGCTCAGGCCAAGTTGTATGAATCATTTATGGGGTAGTGCAGAGACTAATTGAAAAGAAAGAACAGATTGTGGTAAAGGTCATCTGCTCAGTCTGCTTTTTAGGAATTATGAGAAGCAGTGAGAGCTGGTAGAAAAGCCACAAGGGGTTTTTTGTTGTTGTTGTTTTAAATCAGGCTGCAGCTACTGGCAGGCCGTCCGCAAACAGCCTGAATATGAACTAAGCCTATTTGAATGTCCAATCCATTAACACAGTTTTAGAGAAAAGTGTTGAGTTTCTGTGCCATCTAGGCTACAGTGTCTCTTTCTTCACATCAAACTGCACAAATTAGCTCAGCTGATGTGTCCTTGTTACAATTTTTTTCCCAGTGTTTTGTACACATTTGAGCAGTGAAGCAGGTGCTCGATTTGAATGAATTCTATTCTGAGGGGTTCAGATCTACAGCTGCATCACAAATCCAGTCATCGCAGCAGATGACAGAGAAGTGTAAAACAGGCTAAACACCTGCAAAAGATTGTTGATGCTCCATCTCAGAACAGCACTTCATTAGTAAATGCAGATTGGGTTGGTAAAAACAGCCCTGATAAACTCACTGTGTGCTACCTGCTCAGCGCCAAACAGCAGACAGACAAAGTTAGCGACTAGTATAATGCATAAAAACATAACCAGGACTGGTAAAAGTTTTGATGGAGCAAACCACTGCTCTGTCCACTGTGAAAGGTGTCCAAGATTTAGAGTGAGAGAGAACCTGAGAGAAAGGAAGAAGCGACAAAGGAAGGATGGCACGGTGAAGAAAACAATAAACATGCACACGTCTATTGAAGAACATTAGAGCATCCGCTGTGCCACTCAGCACTTTCCTCTCCAGTCATAAGATAATTGCTTTGGGGACCTCAAAGCAGCGCTGCTACCTGTGACCTCTGACCTGTGACATCCCACAACCACAACACTGCTGATAAAGGATGACCACTGGGAGACCGCTGGTCTGTGACATCTGAGGAAAACCGGGTTATTATCTTGATGACAGAGGCTGGCCTGAACCAGAGATAACCCAGTCAAGTTGGATTTCTATGTTTAGCACTAAACGGAGACCTGGACCCTTTGACCCCTCCTCTTTATCCTGCTCTAAATGATTAGTCCTGAAAAGTCAAGTTGCATTTTGCTGTGCACATACACATTGTCCAATTAGTGATCTGTGTTTTTCTGTGTTAGCTTTCACTGCCAATTAAACTCCACAAACAGACAGCTCCTCTATTAACTTTGTGTCTGTACAACAGCCTGCATAAAAATGATGCAGGCTGATATACAGCAGCTAATGATATAGCTAGTTAGAGTCAGTAAAGTTTCTTTCTTTCTTCATTTTCTTTACTTTCATTTTTAAAAAATCATGTATATATTTTGTGAAGTCGTGTCGCCACAAAAGTGTCCCAAATTCATACTACGCACTAATTCTATGCAGGTTTTGAGTATGTTAAATTAAGTACAAATACATCTGTACATGTTCGAGCTAGAATCCAATCTGAAATGACGTTTGTGGGCATGTGCGAACAATATGACTTGATCACAAGGAGGAAGTAGAGGTAACAGAACGTTCAAAGCAGGCTGAAGGACTTTTTGACTTGCAGGGAGCATTTTTACATACATGCACCTCAAGCTTTAAACTTTGACCATGTTTAACATAGATATCTGACATTATAACAGTATAAAAATAACAGAAAATCACAAAGCATGATATGCCCCCTTTAATAAAACCATGTGATGGTCCTTTGTGATCTTTTATTTTGGATTTTCTCTTCAGGACGTGCTTTATATCTCACTCATTGTTCAGTCATGGTTGCTAATACTGTGCATGCTACAACTACTAGCTTTCAACTCCCACCGAATTGCCCCCCACAACCTCCTACAGTTTGAGCAGTCTATTCCACTGAACTCTGCCTTGTCTGAATCCAGCTTTGTGCTTCACAACATAAGAAAGCAGTCGTGCTCAGACAGGTGTTGTATAAGAATGTTTGGAGTCCGAGCAGAGACCGTTCACAACAGATTTAGACAGCTATCTGGAGAGACATTTCACTACAAAGGAACTTGTGTAACAACAACCATCTCCAAAAGAAGTGGACAGCCTCTGCCAGCAGAGATTAGGTCAAGTGTACACACTGCAAAAAATCTCCATCTTTATAACTCTTATTTATATGCTGAAATCATCCCAATCCTCATTTTATCCCAAAGCATTTTCAGGCCACAATTTCTTTGAACTTTAATTGACCCTGTTATGAAAACCTGAGATGTCCTGTAACTTTCATCCCACCTGTACAATATGTTGGCCACGAGCCTTGAGAGGCTGTGATGTGATGTTGTTACAAAACCTGGTCAAAGTTTGTGTAATTTCTGGACAGCTGCCCCTGCCCCAGTTTGAAATAACTTCTGGAGCATGTGACTCTGTCCGTCATTCATCATGAACCAGGTCATGGGCGAATCAGGCCAAAGTGCAGCTGAGTGATTGTGTATTTATAGCCAGTTGTGTTATTTTGATATCGCTCAGAGATTGATTACTGTATGTTTCAGTTCCCTTTTATCTTTATCTCTCAGACTTTATTCTAATTACTGAAATAGCTTAGAATGACAACTGCTGTAAATCTGAATTCAAAGATGGAATATTATTAATCAAAATGTGCGGGGGAAAAGCTTTAAATCCCTCACAGCTCACTCACCATCTTTCAAACATGAGCAGATTAAGATAACTTCTTCATCATAATCAAAACAATATTACTGAAATGCTTTCATGTCAGCTACAGTTATTGTTTCTAAAACAATAATCCACTTTACTGATAAAGAAATGTTAAATTGACCTCTGAAAGAGAAGATTCTCCCTTTGGAGCGGTACAGATAAAACAAGAGGAAACAGCAGACATTAAAATGACAAATAATGATTAAAAACTAAAATAAATCATCTCAACCGTTATCAAGAAACAAAACTCACTTTTTTGCTCAGGCAGAGCAGAAAAGGATGCTTGAAAGCTTGAAATAGTGGCAAAAAAATTTGTTGTTCATCAGTGCAAAACACAAACATCTCAGTCTATATGATCTCATAATTTGAGATCATGTAAATCACTGCAGTGATGTGTCTGTGTTTGATTGACATTAGCTGGCAGGCTACCGGTGTTACGCCGTACCGAACCGAGACAAAGTAAACAAACTGCTGTAGTTATTGTCAGACAGTGTGTCACTAACAGAGCAACAGTCAAACCAGCATCTAACGGGTCCAAAGTGACATTCGCAGGTATGTTTATATGCTGTTTATGTGCTACAGCTGAGCAGCTAATTAGCTATCTAGCCTGAATGTTTGTTTGGTGGCTCACTCAACAAGCAAAGCTGCAGGACAAGACGTGTGTTCATGTTTGTGAGTTAGATAAGAAGGAAACTTTAGCAGGAAAGCTAATGTGGGCTGTTGTTGTCTGAGTCCGTAGCTCTTGTGTTGTGTAGCAGGATGCTGTCAGGCTCAGTGTGACCGTCTGCTCTGCCTGTGATAGAACGACACGTTATGGTTTTATGCAAGATTTGATTTGCTGGAATCGAAATAAGGACTCCAGCTGCATAAGTGGATGGCAGAAATGTATTTAATCAAAATAATGTAAAACTAGGGGGCACAATCTTCTGAATTTTTTTTCAAAGGAGAACACAGGACAAGTGATTTACAGAGCAGATATGTCCCCAAAAACTGAAAGAAAACACTAAATGTAGAAACTACAGAACATTTGTGCAGCATATGGATTTTTTTATAATCAGATTTTGACAAAAACAGAAAGTAATGAGCCTTTTAGTTACAGTATAATCCAAAGAACATCTAAATACAGGTTATAGTCCAGCAGTCAAGCAGTGACAGTCAAGTCAAGCAAAAATAGTTTCTGTGGATGATGTAGTAAAGATTAGTTGCTACCAGAGAAACACTAACAATTACTGTAAATGTCTTAATATTCTTTAAACGTGTCCCTTTCTGATGAACACTCCTGAACCAGAGGAGGTGTCTTGTGATATCAGCTCAGGACATTGGTGTGAAAAATGGTCTTTTCTCACAAAATACTTTCTGTCTCTGCTGACTTGAGGTCTGTGGGTTCATAGCGGTTTGTCCTCCTCCGCAGGTTCCTGTTAAACGCCTGGAGAAATTCCTAACAGCCATAAAGCCATCAGTCTTTAGAGCTGAACAGTAGCAGGTCTGTATCCACTGTGGAGTCTTTACTGATTCCATCTATCATGGAAAGAATAAGTCCTAAATGTTACATAACTGTTGAAATGTCACAACTGCACTCTAGTTTAGTCCCTCCTTCCAAAACAGACTCACATATACACACACTTGTCCAGCTGACTGCATCTGTGTTTTTTATATCACCAACTCCAGATCCACTAATACACAAACTGGTGAGAGACCAAAGGATGATTTTGTTGCTTCTTTTTCAGGTAGTATTATCTGGCTGCCTGCTGTAAATAGTGGGAGAACTACAAATACACATCCCAGCGATAATTACAAACAGAAAATTACTGAGTGTAACATCAGTGCAGGTAAAAATAAAACAGTAAAACAGTTTGGAAACCGTTTCAAGCAGATATCAAAGATTTCCAAGTCCTGATTTTGTAATGCATAATGTAGATAAATGCTATTAAACAACTAAGACCTTTGCTTGAACTACTTTTTTATTATCTACAGTATATTCTGATTATCTACTTTTCCTGGGACATTTTTAATTTTCTTTTTCCTCACTTTTCATTCTGTTGATAATGTTGACTTTATAGACTTTTTTTTTTTTACTTCCACTAGTGTTTGACATTCACAGTACATTTATTTTTTCACTATTCCTAATATAATAAGATATTTCAGTGAAGCACTTCAGGTTTCTTTGCATCATCTCTAGAGCTCATATTTTTCTCTTTTGAAGTTCTCGTTCCTTTCAGCTCAATTATCGGCTGAATGGCTTATGAACTAAAGGCCCGAAGTAGAACATATGCTATGTACTGAAGATATGCAAATGCAGACATTTAAGCTCTGCAAAGTCTATTTCATGCATACAAGATGATGCTGTTTGATCTGTGCTTCTATTTGGGTTTGAACACATTTCTTGCAAGACGTCTTGTGTATTAAATTCAGATCAGAACTTTTATAATTTAATTTATTGTAAATTAATATTATTGTTGTTGTTGTTTTCTTCATTGAGGGCTGGCCCTTATTTACAATGATGTCGAGTAACAGTTTAAAATGACTTAAAAAGATACAAAATAATAAAAGATACAAGATAAAAGAAAGAAATTAAATAAAAAAAGCATATAAGTACAGTTAACAAAAGATACAAGATACAACTAGAAGAGCGCACTCAGCAGAGTGCAGATCTCCACCAGGTGTGTCTGGGGGTTTGGAGACCAAACTTTTCTATGGATGTCAGTTTTTGAGTCACAACAAAGGCCAAAATGTGGCCTACAACAGATTTGTTTTTAGCCTCGCCGATTGCCGTAAATGCCTTTTGCTGCAGTTGTTGATCACTTGCGGCCGCTAAGGGCTGGTTAAGAGGAGCGAGGAGTCAGCAGTCAATGGCGGTATAAAACGTGATATAAAATAGGTTTTTCAACAATTGTGAATCACTGCAACCACAAGAGGTCCTTGAGCATACAGTCATAAATGTGCACAAAAAATATGGCTGATGGGTCCAGTAGTATACGAGATTAGCTGTGGACAGATACACACACACACACACACACACACACACACACACACACACACACACACACACACACACACACACACACATACACACACACACACACGAGATAAAAAACTAATAAATGAAAACAGGTACATACAGAATCTGAATGGTTTGTGATCACCAAGGGTTACCATAGTATTCATTTTTAGGGTGCTTCGTAAAGAGTTCCAGGTGGTCGGAGCATAGAAACTAAAAGCAGATCTTCCAAGTTCAGTAGAAACTTGAGGGACTTGCAGTGAAACCAGTCATTAGACCGAGTTTGATGTGGTCCAGAGGACCAGTCTAGCATAGATGTGATATAAGATGGCAGCTTCCCAAAAGGGCCTTGTAGGTAAACAAATCCATATGCTATCACATCTCTCAGACAGAGAAGACCACCCAGCTTTTTCATACAGGATGCAGTGATGATTTAAATAACTTTTGGAGACATTGGCACATAAAATCTGTGTCAAAATCAGTTTAAATTTGTCTGCTCCTTTTTTAAAAATCCAGCTAATATTTGTGAAATTAGTAAAATATTTTGGGAAAAGTTTTGGAAGTAAATACGAATGAGCCATGTTTTTGGAATACAAAAGCCAGGATTGTCATGTGCTGTATGTTTCTGTACATATGTAGAGGAGGTTTTTGGTTTTAATCACCTTCTGACTCCTTCAAAGGATAAGACTGGTGTTATTTTATATTTTTCTATTGTCAACAAACTAGATTAAAAAAGACCAAAACCAACAATCTGTTACCTGCTTGCTCAATACTTTCTGACTCTCCTACTCCTGTGTGTGGCACCCAACCCATTAAAAACAGGTCCCAAATACATACTTTATTTATTTAAAAAGGCTAAACGGTATCCAAACAGGAGTAATTAAGCCATTTGTTGGGGACTATTTTCAGAGGAGGATTAATACACGTTTGGCGTAGTAGTATTTCTTATCCCTTAAGCGGTTGGCACAGTAGCGGCTCTACATAGAAGCAGATTCAGGCTTCCCTATCAGTATCAAGGTTTTCTTGGCACAGGAAAACCAACATTAAAAGAATCCTCTCCTGCCTTCCTATGTTAGTAACACTCCTGGGGTTTCTGTAGACCTGACCAGATAGGGAGAAAAAAAAAAAAAAAACAGCGCTGACCTCATGCTTCTCAAATGATCAACGCAGGGTGTCTTTCCTCTGCTTTGATCCTGGATGAGATAACTGCAAGTGAACACCTCTAAACCCTCAATGCCCAGCGACCTCACAGGGCCGCTCAGTGAAACCCAAACCAGCGGATTACAGACTCATTCAGGTTTGTTTAATACTCACTAGACTGACAAAGAGAATTAGGAGAGAGTGTGAGATGAAAGATGTGTTTGGCTGCATTCTCAGACAGCCTGTGATTAGCTGAGAAACTGAGGAAAAGAAAGAGAAGAAGCCAACTAACATGCTCAAGTGCTGCATGGTTAATATTTACAGGTTGTATCATGTGTTGACTGTTTTGGTCCAAGCTGAGATGTATTGAAGTATCAGAAATGGTTTGTATAAGAATGATCTTTTTGTGCTAAAGTTTTTTTTCTTTGGTTAAATAATAGGAAAGAGAAAGACATTGAACAAGAAAGGGTAAGAAGAGAGAGAAAAGGGGGAAGGATGGCAGTCATACAGATACAAGATCAAAGCAGTGGCCTCCAGTGTTCGGTCCTGAGTAAAGAAGTGTGTGTAAGTGTGTTATTCCATCTTCAAAGACGTTCAGCAGTTTACTCTCTACACACACACACACACACACTTTCTGAGTGCTGTGGTGACTTTGCGGTACATATCAGGTGTCTCTTTGCTGATGCTCTTCTGTTCTGATCAGGTTTGGGCTGTGCATCAGTCTGACAAGCAAAACTTTAATAAATGCAAATATAAAATATGATATGGTTTGTTAAGGTTTTTAAACAAGTTTCGGCAAATTCTGCAAACTTACCTGATGAGTAGACACCAGAAAACGTGTTTTAACTAAAATATGGTAACTAGACACTTGAAAATCATGCTAAGTATGTGGTGCACGCTGGATTTTGTCGTGTAAACTGAATAGTATTAGTACACATTATTATGTAAAATGTAGTATTCAGTTACAGATACGAATTATCACTCAGCATTGTATGCTAAAGTGCTAAAATGATAAGTGTTAAAGGATAGGTGTTTTCAAGTCAGGACCCCATATGACCATTGAAACAGGTTTTACTCGCTTTAATCATTCCTTTTGTTCATACTTTCAATATAAGCAACGGGGGGCAAAATCCACAGCCCTCGTTTTGTGCAAAAATGTATTTATTTATTTATTGTATTTAAGCTGCAGTGGAAAGATAGCAACAAAAAGAGGGAATTTGGTACTGAAAGGCTCCAACTTTGGACGATACCAACTTAATTTGACAAATTAGGACAATATTAAGACTCATATTAGCTTCAGATAAATGTTTGAATATCTTTTTGCAGAAAACAAGGACTGTGAATTTGTCCCCCATCACTTACATTGTAAGTGCTTTAGGAAGGAATCTTTTATTTGCCAGCATGAACATGGAGGAAAATTATAGGAAGCAAAACCTGTTTCCATGTATATATATAGGCACTTAACTACTGTTTTAAGACTTGAAAAATTGTGAACCTATCCCCTAAAACCCTACCATCACGGTTTATGCTAAAATGCTAGCTTAGCACCTGGTGTCAATAAATTGTTAGTCTGTCCAGGTGGCTGCTGTCCAGTTCCAAGACGACTCTGGTGCGGTTTGTTTGTGGTGTGAAAGAAAAGAAAGTTTGTGGTGTGTTTGGGTTTTGGTTTGGCAATAAAAAGTAAAACATAGCAGCCACACAGTAACTACCCTTCTGTAATATTAAGTAATATTAATATGAATCTTTTTGTCGTTATTTATGACATATGAGGTCCAGTTGCAGTCACGACTAGCAAAGTTCGCTATCATTTATTTACACTTGAGCTCTTTGTGACACCAGAGAACATAAATAAAAAATATAGTGTCCAGTAAAGTGCTGCATGACCTGCTGTCAGTCTCCAGAAATTGATTTCCTCATGTGGGTCCATGTAGTGCTGATGATGCAGGATGACAGTGACTCAAATTGTAATTGACATATTGACTGACACTCAACAAAAAAATGAGTCGCATGTCAGTCAATATGATTTCATGGTTACAACTCTTGGTTTGTCTGCATGCCAGTATGAACATGAAACGGACCAGAACTAACTATTTCTACTTGGTGCTGAGCAAATTCACTGAACTACAAAGCAACACGAGTATTTTGGTGTTCCTGTTTTATTAAACCGGCCAAACTGCCAGGACTGATAGACTGGATGGAAAGCCCAGTAACGACTTATGTCAGATGAATGGGAATGATCGGAAAGATTCCCATGTTAAGAACTTGCGAGCATTTACGTCATCTGACAACTCAGGAAGGTTGTATGATAACTGAGTTGGTTGTATGAGAGATTAAAATATTCTGCATCGACAAAATTACATTATATCCATTAGATTCGGGTTGTTCTGCACTTCCATTTAAGTGCCAAGTCAGATATATCTGATCTTTCAGAACAATCGCAGTTTGGAAACTAGTAAGTTCGATATGACATAACTTCCAGCAGATTTCAATCCAACTGTGACCTGAGCAGAGATCTAATCAGCCTGAATATCCTTTAAGATGTATAAAAATGATACGTATTGAAGCATTACATCACATCTGAATACAGAACATTAGTACCATGTGAATCCTCTCAAATGTTGCAACAGCACTCAGACTCCCTCAGACAGTCTGCTTCACGGTAGTTATCATGTGATGTTTTGAGCCAAGTTATCAGCATGCAGTGTTTTATGTACAGCGAGCCAACTGTGCGGCATGTTTTGTACAGTCGGCTGTGTGTGTGTGTGTGTGTGTGTGTGTGTGTGTGTGTGTGAGAACGTCCTGTTCTTTCAATGTGG
This sequence comes from Scomberomorus guttatus, assembly GCA_038419695.1. Classification (NCBI taxonomy): domain Eukaryota; kingdom Metazoa; phylum Chordata; class Actinopteri; order Scombriformes; family Scombridae; genus Scomberomorus; species Scomberomorus guttatus. The sequence goes on along the minus strand of CM076450.1, from coordinate 30,485,422 downwards.
AGGACACTGAGACTCAAAACAGAAACAAGAAGTCATTTAAGGTTTGAAGTATTTACCCACCCGCTGTTGAGAAGAAGGCCTCAGCCTGAGATGAGGTTGACTCCGACACTGCAGAGAGGGGAGACAAAAATATTGAATATCAAGAAAATGTAATCAAAAATATTTATTTTCTCATATCACCTAAATACATAAATAATAATAATAATTATAATAATAATAATGCTGTCTGCCATAGTGTCTTTTTTAAAACTACCACTAGGACTCTCCCATGCCTGAAATTGTTTTCAATCATACACATAGGGCCTTTAATCTGTCCAGGATTTTGTGATTGCACCAAGAGGTAAAACCTGAGTGGTCACAAAAAATGTTTTCAGTTTGAAAAAGAAGAAAATAAATTCCAATACAATCATCATCATGGTTTAATTTACAGCTCACTATATCTTTGCCACATGCACCAAAACATACTTCTCTGTGACAATGACCATCAACACCTTAAACACAAGGTGTAGAAGCTGGACTGTGCCAATCTGGGGCGGAAACATGATAAAACTGCTGCTTTTTGGGAGTGTAGATTTATGTCCACACAGGGAAATAGGACAGTGGTGTATCCACGTTGTGCGTCAGTCCATGAATGTCATCTGTATTGTAATCAATATCTTTTGGAAACAAATAATTCACTTTGCATTTTAAGCACTTTGGACTGGGATTCCCTTTTTTTTCTTTATTTATTGATTGAATGTCAGTGGATACATGCTTCTTTTTGTTCAACAAAACTGGTTAACTGAGTGCTGAAACAATGTTTCATACTGTCCTCATCTGAGGCCATGGACTGGCATTTCCCACACAAGCACCTATCAAACAAAATGATTATCAGGTAACTTCTCTTCTCTATCTCACTCATCTCTCTCCCTCCTGCTCTCTTTCCTCTGTCGTAGAGCACCGTAAACGTAGTTTGGATATCTGATCAGCACTGCAGGACACGACTGACCTAACAAGTTGATCTTTGCACTTTCATTCCTATGTACAGGTATCTTGCAAGAAACAAATAGTCACTACTAGTTTTGGTACTAACAAAATGTTGACTTGAAACAACACAATGTTAGGTGTCGTAAACTAACACTGGTCATTCACCAAGACCATTATGGGCCATTATTTCTCCTAATCCTTGCCTGTTCCCTTGAATGTCTAGCAGGCTCAAAACTATAAGGTTGATATAATTGTATATTTACAACCTCATCAGTGTCAAAACTAACATTGGGGTCCATATTTCTTATTGTTAACCTTAACCTGGCTTGACCGCTCTCCCTTATGTGACGTCATGTCCAATATCTCATTTTGAGGCGAATATGAAAATGGCTTTACAAAAACGAGTCCAGATGTCATTGTAGTATATATATAGTTATATTTTTTATAACAATTTTTTTTATAACAATAGATAACTGAGCTCAATTCCCTCCTGGTTATTTTGTTGCATTAGCGTCACCTAAACGCTGCAAATGCAAAATGTAAATGATTGCATTTAAACTGCGGGCATTAAGACGGAGCCATTAGTGATATTTAAAGACGAACATGTTAGCGTTTTTTCACAAAGGAGACGACAGAACAACGAATCCTAATGAGTCTTTAAAAGGCTCCCAAAGGAGTTATTTACAAAGAAGAAAACTCAGCAGGATGGTAATGAATTCACACATGGGGAGCGCACACACACACGCGCACACGCACACACACACGCGCGCACACACACACAGTCTTTGAACACTGACAAAGACATTATTTGATCTACAGAGTTTTTTCTTGCAGCACACACACATATATACAGACCCACACAAACATGTACTGTACATGTGCACAAAACAACCACATACATGTGCACATTCAAACACACACAGCACATCTTCTCCTGTAGCAAAGATATTGTTTGATGTAGAGATCAGCGCTTTTTCTTAAACACACACACACACACACACACTCTCAACACACGAACATTCTCCTTTTGACAGATGATTTGATGTAAAGACCTTTTTCTTCTCACCCACAACACACACATACCCACAAAAACACACTCACACCCACCTTCCACCGCAACAAAGATATTATTTGTTCTTGAAAGAAAGAAACCAGGAAGCAGCTGTAAACCCTTAAAACCTTTTAGGAGGAAGCAGGCTTTTATTTTATGAGCTGCACCATCTGCAGATTTTTTTGGGGGGGTCCAAGCGGAGGAGGAGGTGTGAGATTGGAGTAAGGGAGGGGATAAGGGCGGAGGAAAGGTGACAGTTAGGCAGGTGATCGTATGCTGCCCACATTTCTGCTGTACACTGATACAGCAAGTTTCAGCCGAGCGGTCGATAGCTGGATGGATTTATTTATCCTGCAAGTGACTGATGGAAACTGGAAGAAAAATCCATTTACCTGTGATACAGAGAGTCACTGCTAGCTTCTGTTACTCAGATGATTTTCTTAGGTTTTCCTTCATGAAAAGCTGAAACATATTCTTGGGGTACCGGACAGAAACATTTTGACATATTGTCATTTTCACAAGGATGTCAAAATTCTTATTTTATAAGCATAGTGAGAGCTGTAGTTGTTTTATTTAAAGCTTCTCTTATCTTTAAAAGTCTTGATCTACAAGTAATTGGTTTGAGTTAAGTTTTAAAGATTTCACTGCACTGTTCTTCTGTGTAGTTTTTGCTCTTTCAATGAAGGATGTATTATTTTATGCAATTAATGAAGTATAGACACCCATGAGTAGTTAAATATTTAGTTTCATGTTTGTGTTTGTGGGAGTTTTTACTTTTGCAATACATGCACAATATAATCCCAGACAAAATCTAGTAAATGATTGATATATGCAGTGAAACACTGAAAAACAGTGGAAAAAAGACACGTATTTAGACCCTGATGAATCCTGAGTCAACCTTCATGTTAAGCAGTTAATCTACTGAGAGGGAAGGTCTGTGTTGAGCCATAGAAAGACACACTGCAGGTGATCAAGTTGATCAAAACATACAACACACACACAGACACCCTGGACTTCATGCTCTGCCTGCACTCCACTGGCTGCCACACACTTAGCCACACACACTCACCTCATGTTTACACATACACACATTAGTTATGTACGTTCACATTCATGCAGGCACACACACCTGCTGTACACCACATATAAGACCATCAAAGTTCATCATCCGCAATAAGTCCTCAGTACTGAAGACATTAGATATTAAATTCCAATCATCTGTCAATGTCTTATTTGATTGATTACCTGGCAGGCAACCATAGTACCAGTGTTACACTGTATGGAACAGAGACAAAGTAAACAAACTGCGATGAAGAGCAATGATCAAACAAGCATCTAACAGATCCGAAGCAATTCCCCAGGAAGCGCACCAGGCTTTGAAGCCAATTTGACATAGTGCCCAAACCGTGGAATTACAACTTCCAGGTCTGCCTTGGGCCCAAAAAGCATTTTTCCCCACACACAATCATGGAAAAAGGAGCAACTGGAAAACAGTGGATACATTTTTGAGTGTCACAACCCCTCCATACTTGCTGTATCAAAATAAAGACTCCAGCTATGTAGACGGATAACAGAATGGTATTTCATCAAATTAATTCAAAGCTAGGGGGCGTCATCATGAACCCAAATAATTTAAAATATGAATATTTCCCTTTTGGTTTCAGACACAAGACAAGTGATGAAAAAAGTGATTTAATTTCAGTTGAATTTTAAAAATTAAACTAAACACCTTTTGAAAATCTTGTTTTGCTGACCTCCAGTGGTTTAACTTGTCAGCTCGCTACAGTGATGTACAGGTGTACTCCAGGACCCCATAACATCACTGTTGGGTGTGGTTACAGGTGCAACAGAGCACATTTCTAACCAAACTGATCAGTGATGCTGGCTGTGGGCAGAGATGAAACAGGCTTAAAACCTTCAGACACAAAGGACAGTGAAACACTGCTTTTCAGCCTGGTGATAAGAGTAACTTCACCCAGTCTACTAAACCAGTTTGCCCTGTAAACTAGTGTTGACAACATGCTTTTTTAACACCCTGTGCAGAAGTACTGTAGCACTATGGTACTACGATATATATTACAGCTGGGTGTCAAGAGACCACTGCAGCAATATGTTTTATTCTTTTTTTTATCCTTTTTAAGTTACTCATTAAAGATCCTTGATTGTTTTAGAGCCACACAACAGCCCCAAATACCAAAATGTTCTCCAAGCTCTTTGTTGATATTAAACTCATAAATAAAATGTTTGTAAAAAAAAAAAAAAAAAAAATGCAGGAAATGTAAATGGAAAGAAACAGAACAAAGGAAGATTTACTCTATGTGGCACAAAGTGAGGCAAAGATGCATCTGCTCAAGCTCAAAATGCTGATCCTGAATTGTATGACTCTTCTTTAATAATGCACAGAAACAGGGGCAAAAGAGTAGAGAACCGCAGGAAAGACGTGACAACTTATGTCTTTTGTATGTCTTAATTTAGTAAGCCAATATTTGAAATTTTCATTTAAAATTCTCTATAAACAACCTAACCTCTATTGACTTCCACTTTTTCAATTATCTTGTTAAATCTCTGACAAAGAGCAAACATATCATCCATAACCTGTGATACTGTGTGAGCACCCTGGATCTATTCCACACCTTACCTGCGAGCCTTTCAAGCCAATTTTTCAAGCCAGTTTGAGCTACAGACATGAAACAGAAAGTCGATGTTTTCACGTCTGACAGGGAAGATCAGTTTGTCCTGAAACAAAAAAAAAAAAAAAGTCTTTCCCTTGGTTTTCAGCTGCTTTTTGTTTTACTCCAGCAGACAATTGCTGTGACCTTTAGAGGAATATTACACTGTGCAGAGGAGAGTGTCACAATTGCTATGATTGAACATATCTTTGATAGGAGGAGAGAGACGAGGTGAGGAGACGGTAGGGCGAGGAAAATGAGAAATGGGGGATGAGACAGGGTGAGAATCGCCTCGTGTCTTCCCCATCTGATCACAAGCACAGCGGGACATTTTCTCTCTGACATTTTAGTTTCAGATATATCATCCATCTTTTGGGTTTTTGGTTATCTGTCGACAGCAGTTGGTTTTGGAAGATTTCATGTAAAACGAGAAGGTAAATAGCTCTGACATCTCACTGTGTCCATACACACAGGCACAAAAAAAAAAAAGATGCAAGTTACTATTTATCAAGAAGGAAAAAGTATCACTAAACAGATCATGTTAAAAACATCCTGTTTTAAAAGTATTATCACAAACAGCCAGATCACAATTAACAAATTAGATAGTTCACAACATAGAGCCTCCATAAATCTTTTCATTTAGCTTCTATTTTGTCATGTTTAAAGTAGTAACTTACAAGTTTTACAGTCACACATTGTTTCATATATCATACTAGCTTTATCTTAACAGTTAAGATCCCTGGGCTGCCTTAAGTTTCTGTCCTCCAACATTTTTTGATTATACACTCACAGTGACACAGTGAAAATCTGCACAAAATTTTTAAGTCTGGTTCAACTTTGGTTAACTTTGACAAATAGCAAACCATCTTGACTTCACAGCCCTTTGAGGGACCAGAGAGCAACAGAGACGCAGCTGTGTTTGCACCATCCACTGTTATTTAACCCTCCTCTGTCAGTGTAACTGCCCCACAAAAGATAAGGCATGCAGACAGTTATGAGAGTGAAATAAACTGTGTGAACTTATTGTTCCATTAGCAAACGAGCTGAGCTTCCTAACTGACAGTTATAGCAAGCTCCCTAACTTTTTATTGATTGTGCTCTTCTGAAAACAAAATGTAAGGGGGGAGAAAAAAACGCTTGGAGAGCTACTGTGAATGACACTAACACTAGCTTGGATGGCTAGCGCGTTAGCAGCTAGCTCGCCAGCTACATAGTAGTTGGTGTATTGGCCTCACTACAGCATTTAACCAACTGACACTAGTTGTGAGTAGTCCCCCTTATCAAGCTAACCACATATTTCATTAAGAGGGCCACTTTCTGGTGTGACCAGGCCTTTAATGATCAAAACCAACTCATCAAGATATGGGGGAGCTCAAAAATGTTGTTGTTTTATACTAAGTTTTTATTTAAATAATACAGAGCTCTTTCACCCTCACTTTACACGTAGGTGCAAAGCTAAGCAGCAAGCTAATCAAACCTCCAGTAAAGGCTGAAGACAGCAGACTGTGAAAACAGTATTAAACAACAATGACAGTGATTACAAATCAGAAAATTATGAGATACTAAACAGCCTAAAGAGTAACGAGGAACCAGATTTTTGTTACTCTGTTATGTTAAATACATAACAGTTATCCCAACGGTAATTCAACAGTTACTTGAAGTGTTGCATTAGCAACACATTAGCTCCAGACAGCTAGTAGCCTAAAGCTTGGTTAGCAGTAATCTGACCATAGAAAAACTGAATTCTACTAAATCACAAATTAACAGTCATAATACAGCTGTAATAAGAAGTGTAGATAATGTTCAAACAGGGAATTTGAAGAGTAGATAAAATACAATATTTGCTTGGTCACAGATCTGACAAAATGACAGATGTAACAATGTCAGTTAAACTGCAACTGCTGTGTGCCAGTAGGGGTTGCTATAGCAACACAATGTTCAACTGAAACCAACTGGTGGCAGAATAAGAGCAATAACGTGGGTTAAACTTAGAAAATAAAAAAAAAACAATCTTTGTGATAATTGCCTGCACAAAATCAATGATGTTCCTGGGAAGCAGAGACTATTTAATATTGAGGCAAACTGCAGTAGTGAGAAGACACAAACACTCCGCCAAGCCCAATAAATCCCCAGTTTGTCCTGATGGTGACGCTGGACGAAAGTTCACAATGTCACCAAAACCAATTCATTTCTTTCTTGTCCACATCTTTTTTTTTTTTTTTTGTTTGTTTGTTTCTATGACTATTGGCTCAGGAGAAAAAAAGCTCATCACAGAAGTGAAGAGTGGAGGGAAGGTCACAGCATCACTTAAATCAATTGGTTTCTTTCTCATGGGAGCATGAATGTGTCTTAGTTTTTTGATATATGTTGGTCACAGACAAACAGCCAATGGACAAAGGTGAAGACACACTGTATCTGTCTTTTTCTTTTGTACTCTCTGTTATCCCACAGGGGATTAGACAACACAACAAGACGTTTCTAAGGATAACAAACTTTAATTTTGGTCTTTTATTTATATCACTCTGTGGAATACATTTGTTTGCTCTCTGAGTTTATATTCATATTTTCATTTATTTTATCTTCAGAGTATTTATATCTTGTGTTTGTAATTTCCATGGTTATTTTAAAATAATGATTTTAACCTTTGAATCTGGTTTGGCAGGTCAAATAGCTTGAAAAAAAGGGGATGGAAATTTAGCATTTTGTGTTTGCAGTTTCCTGTCATTGTGTATTTTTGTGTCTTACGGTGTAGATATGGTAAGACTACACACTATTCCACTGGTCCCATTAATGGAAAATAAACACATTAAGTTCACTTCAGCAGTTTGCTTGGGACAACTACAGCAGATAAGATGAAGTTAGTGTCCGTCATCTTGCACCAACCAATCTAATCTGCTGCTCTTTTCCCAGGAGGCAGCAACCCGGTGACCCCTCGCAGCTGAACCCCCAACCCCAGCAGGTGAACCAGTTCATTGGGTCACACACACTCATCAGGAAATGGGCTCATCTGCTGTGGAAGGTCAGAAGTAGATATGTGTGAGTGTGAGAGAGAAAGTGAGTGTGTGTACGTGTGTATAAAGGTCACATGGGACCTCAGCGCATCAGTCTTCTTGTAGTAATGAGGAGTGAGGCGTCAGCGGGGTCACGGCGGTCCTGTGGGGGGAGTCACCTTCCTCACAAGTCAAGGTCAAGTCATGACTTTTTAACAGTGTTGACTATAAGCATTAACGTCAGCGCTGATGCAGTTCAGTCACATGGCTTTACTGACACAATTAGACAAAGTGGATAAGTCAGTGTTGTGTGTGTGTGAACCCAGTGGCAATGTGGAAGTACCTTAAAGTCCAATGCCACAGACAGCCGCTAGATGTGCGATGGTGCGATGGTGGTCATTTTGGAAATCATTGCTCAGTTAATAAGAGGCTTTGATGTCTGCCGTGTGGGCGTTGATTGACAGCTGTGATTGACAGTTTGCTCACCTGCTGCTCTCCCCGGCTCCGGGACTCGCACAGTTTCTGACTTTTGGAGCTTCTGTTTAAAGAATAAACAGTTTTCTCCAGACGTTACACTAACAGACCCTCACAGGATGTTGTCACACAATATTTTAATAAGTTCAATGTTACTTGATTGCGATACTTGCTCTGTTAACACAATTTAGCCAAAGAAGCTAAAATGTGCACCACTCAATGTTCCCATTAAGCTAGCGTTCGCTTTGGTCTTAGATAGCGGGGCGTGTTTTCAGAGCGTGAAAGGCAACACCCCGTAGTCCTTATTTGGAAGGTGTTGGCTTCCAAAAAGATGGACAAGATGGCGCCGACCAAAAGCAGCAACTCTGAGCTTCAAACCGGCTCCAGTGAAGACCAACAGGTGACATCAGCCACTGTTAAAGTCAAACTGTTAAACGGTATAAAACTGCTGCAAATCTCCACATCTTGGTAAAGGCATCATTTCACATGGTGTAAGAAAAAATAATAATTAAAGCGTCAGCATGGACACTTACTACACCTGATTGCATGGTTGAGCCATGAGGCTTTTGTGGAAATGTCAACTGCCTCCATAATTATCCCCTGAAATTGGTTTCTAACCATAACTGAGGGGGGAAAAAACTACTAATGTGGAATATTCCAGAGAAATTTCCCTCTGTGAAATAAACTGTTTTCTCTGGAGTCACAAAGAAATGTTTTTTTTACTGAATGGACTTTTTTCTGTAAATCTTGCATAAGGTGGCTGCATATCTTCCATACACTATAATCTAAGACAGATATGTACACGGAATAACTGTACTACAACTTGCTTCCTTCACAGGATTTTCTTACTCTAGGAAAGCTGATGGAGCTCCGTGATCTTTTACCTTCGGACAGTCTTAACACATCCACACCTGGGAGCTGTCCAGTAACTAAAACCCTCCACTGCTGACAAGAAAGAGATTTTGGTGAAGGTGTTACTGTTAGACCAGTGGTTTTCTCTGCGCTTGTTATGTCAAATAAATGTCAGAAAATAAACTGTGTCTACACTCCTGAATGTCCGCAGGTATGAGTGTTCAGGTCTGTTACAGCTGGTTCCAGAGTGTGTGTCTGGCCACAAGAAAAACATATTTTGTTGTTTTGCACTCTTCACAGCCTTGAATCTCACTTTGCACAACATTCATTTTTATGACCAAGAAAACATGTTGACATACGTAGCTACCCCGCCGCCTGCTATTTACATGTTGATTGTATTGTCTTCACTTGCTCTCTTGTTGTTGTTTTGCTTTTATCTTGGGCTTTATTGTGTTTTCATGCTCCGTGATTTTTAGTGTATGTAATGACTGCAGTGCAGGGTTATATGTGTTTTCTAAAGTCATCATGTTCATTCATTCATTCATTAACATGCACATATTAACAAGGGAACCCCCTCTGTTATTGTGTGCATGTAGAAATGTATGTGTGCATAATGTTTGCAGTAGTTTTATGGGGAAACGGTTGTGTATGTGTGACTGCCAATGAGCCTGTGTGTTTGAGACACTGTTGTGTGCATATGAATGGCAGGGGGTATCCTCTTCCTGAATGCAGAGCGCATCCAGAATATCTCATTGCTATTCATGTGAATGAGTCTCCTGGAATCAAACAGCAGCCAAAAGCATATTTGCAGAGAGTTAAAATGCATGCGGTGCTGGAACAGAAATCTAGTAGATTTTCCTTAGATAGTTTCCTCCAAAATGAAATTTACCGCACTCCATCAAGTCGCCTAATGTTTACAGTGTAAGTAGAACAATGTAGAGAGATGTTCCCACCAGCTTTACATAGTATTTTTTAGCATACAGCACTCCATACAGCTTCTGTCTGGCTTTTTCATTCCACCAACTTTCCTTTCCCCCTATTAAACTTCAGCTACAGAATTGATTGAAAACATCAAAGCTAACTTGAAGCATACATTTTTAACAACTCTGACAACTTGTCAAAGTTGCTGTAATGTACAAAGACATGACTGCACATCATCACTCAGAAAATAGTCTTACCTGATGGATTCAAGTCCAACTTTTACAAAAAAAAAATGTTAAAATGACTAATGAGGGTTTTCATGAAAATCTGTTCATAAGTTTCTCCTGACAGACACTAAAAGAAGCTACTGACTCCTCAGAGAATGTAATCAAACATTTTCTTTGATTTTGGTGAAATGTTTAGTGGAAAGTGGTTATTGCAGGTTAGATTTTGTAATGCACTTTTTAGAGGTCACTTGGTGAAGTTCTGATCATGACTGCTAACACTAACTAGCCAGTTTCAGTAGAATACAGTAGTATTTTGTAGCATTTTTAACTTGAGAGACCTACCTTACATCTACATATTGTAGGTGTATTATAACAAAATGTAAAAACTTTTCGTGATCTGGGGATAATGTCAAGTATTAGTATTATATAAGTCATAAATTACCAATAAAGACATACCTGACTTACCTAAATATGTTACTGTTTATTACTAGAATTCACTAATTCCCTTTTTTTGGTCGAGGATTTAAGTTATTACTGTTATATTTCAAGTAGAAAAGCCTTAAAATGGTACATCTGAGGTCAAATGTATCTGTTCTCATTGTTTACACTTGAAGAGATTAAATGCGCTGCAGAAAGAGAAAATGGAAAAGTGGGCTTACAGTCACAGTGTGTATGATGACATAACGCCCCTAATCTTAACCATAACTATCGCAACTACATGTCTCCAACCTTTACTGTAACCTTTTTTTATATGTCAAGCATTTTATTACAACAGAGAACACCCATCACCTCCCCAACCGCTACATATCTATATCCCCTATATATCTATATCTAGATCGATAGTTATTAATACTAAATGCATTAAATCAAATAAAAATTTACCACAAATACTGTAAAACTCCAAAACAGAGAAAACATCCTTATTTTCCAAAACAGCAAGCACAAAACAACTTTCAGAAAGGTCAAAGTAATTAAACACTGTGTTCCCTATTTTAGGAGCTCCTGCAGAGGGGCTATTGAGCAAGGCACTGATCCCAAACACAGCAATCCAGTGACCAGCACCAGTAACAGACTGCTCATGCAATGACTGACAGTCAGTGACGCCACAAACTGCCGTGTGAAACTCCTCGTCACCTTGTTCCCTGCAGCACCCTGTGAAGACTGACTCCCAGTGTTTCCTTCCCTCTGCCCTTCCCTTCCTTTCCTCCTCTCCTTATCCTCCCTCCCGTCATGTTCACACTGATATGATAATGCCGTTTTGTGCAAGCTCTACAAGCGGAGCTGACAAAATGTGTTATGTATCTATATCTGTTTGAACCAGCAATGGAGGATTTTTACACATTTTGCTCAGATTTGCTTTTACTGAAAGCAACAGTCCTGAATCAAAGAGCAGCTTCAAAAAACTAGCTCAAAAAACTGAATCCAAACAGAACAATCTTGTCTTTGGAGAACAGTATAACCCTCCAACACAGCTGCCTGTTGTTACTACAGGCTGATATGATGTTCTTAAAATCAAACCACCGGTAGAAATAACTAGCATCACATACAGTACCTGTACTTTGTAAAGATAAGAACAAAGAAAAGGGAGAGGGTAGGAAATTGTTGTATATTACAATCTTACACATGTCTATCTTATCTACTGTATGTTACATATACAGCAGTTATAACCAGTTGTTATATTGGGATATGTTACCCTGATTTCCTCAAGTATCACAAGGTTCAATAATTCCTTCATATAAAGTACCAGTAAAACGTTTGGATACACCTTCCCATTCCTTTGAATGAGAAAGTGTGTCCAAACCTTTTACTGGTACTGTACAGGTCTGATATATTGCACTGCAGTGGTTCCCAGCCTGGAGGTCGAGACACTTTCAAGGGGTCCCAAGATAAAACCGTTGGTCAGAACTGGTAGACATTTGAGTAAATATTGCTTCTTTTTAAGGGGTCACAAGGCAAAAAGGTTGTGAAACACTGCTGTACTGTATTGTTAATATTTTCCCTCTGTATAAACATACAGTAATACAAATGACATATAAATGTGTAATTCTGTAAATGTATTCAGTGTTCACAGTAATCATTTTGTCCTTCTTGCAGCAGATGCTCCACCTTCACAACTTCTCACGTAATATTTTACCGTCACGAGCTGCAGCAGAATTATTCACTTCTTTTTATCCTGCTGTGTGAAGGGTTGTTTCTTTTCCTGTTTTCCTGTCAGGATCAAAAATAAAGTAATACAATAGTATTACTCACTCAGTCCTTTGTGAGTCAGCATCCCTTCTCTCTCTGGACCACAAGCTGACATCAGTGAGCTGCACTTGGTTATGTGTAACACATCACCCCCTTGTGGTTCAACTACCAGAGGGTAAAGGCAAAGAGGAGTGCATCTAGGGAAGACTCACTTTCAACAGTTTCAGCACCAGTTTGAACACCTGCAACCTCTCAGTCACATCCACTGTGGATTCTAACAAAACCCACCACCCCAGAAAGTGATAATTATAACATACAGTATGTCAAAATAATGAGAGAAGCAAGGTTCAACTATCACATTGATTTTGACTTCTTGTATGATGAGAAACTGAGTTATAAGTAAGAGAAACTTTATATGGATTTAGGGACATGAGAAACTCTTCTTTGCCGTGGAAAATACTTGTCTCTTATTGGCTGTTAGATGTCTGTTAAAACTGTATAACAAGGAGAATTCAAGAAATATCTATAAGGTGTATTGTAGTAAAAATGATTCTTGATGCTGATATGTCACAAAAACCTAACCACAAGTTAAACTGGCAACAAATGAAAATATTATTATTATTATTATTATGTGTGAATACAACCTTCCTTGTTTATCTTTGGTAGGTGTCTGTAGTATACACTCATAGGCATCCTGATATAGAAAATAACAGACTCAGGACTCCTGGGTTATTTTTGTATATCAGAACACCCTGTCATGTTTCATCTGGAGCTCACAGTGACAGAAAAAATTAATTGGGAACAATTTTGATAATCAATTAATCATTTGAGTCATGTGATATAATTGGCTCCAGCTTCTTAATTTTGAGGATTTCCAGCTTTTTTGTGCTTTATATAGTTGAAAACTTAATATCTTTGGACTTTGAATTGTAAGTTGGGCAAAATAAGCAATTTGAAGACATCATCTTGGGCATTTTTCACTATTTATTACTATTATTCACTACCAAACGTTTTATAGAACAATCAATCAGTTAATTGAGAAAATGAATCATGGGTTATTTGAAAATAATTGTTAACTAGTATCATCATAAAAAGCATTATGAAAAACCCTTACGCATGAAAATAATACATACGTCAGTGGTCTTTGTTTAGTTTTTTTCTTTTTTTTTTTTACAAATGGTGCAAATGGGCTTCCGTAGATGTTACGTTTAGGTCTAAAGGGAAGTTTATTTCAAACTTGGATTTGAGTTTACCATCTGTCATTTTCTTCAGCCTGAAAATCCAACTTTAGGCAACATACAGTAGTGAAACCTGTGACAGCCTGAGAGTCATTCAGGGCAAACATGTCCCAAAATATATTTTAATTCAAGTCTTTAACGTCTCCATCTCCTCCTAGCTTAGTTTCTGGAGAAAATTCACTTCTGGTAAAAGGGTTTTAGTGATTTCAATACATCTTCTTGGAGCTTGTAGCAGCGATTATAGAGGAGTTGTATCTTCATGGACGTCCGGGTGGGCTTCATCATTCAGCCATGGTGGTCGGTACTTGATCACAAATGGCTGTGGATAATGGGAAAGCTGGTCGCTCTTGTGTTTGGCACATTTAGAGGAAGCACAGCTGTTTGTCATGAGGGGAAAAGACGCTTTGATAACAGTGTTCATCAACACAGTCATTGCTCTGCCAGGCAGGAAAAAACATCCTTGATTAGCAGTTAGGTTTGACTGACAAGCTCGCTCTAAAGGGACCTTCTGCTGAATAACTCTCCTCTGTAACTGGCGTGGCAAAGACCAAAGCTCACATACAGGGAAACACACACAGAGTTACAACAGCCATCTACCACAGAAATATATGTCTCACACACTCATGAGAAACATGGTTTGTGAAGATATGAGATAGCAGAATTACGTCTAGTTTCATGAGCTCACTTTCTTCACACATGAACAGCCAGTTTTCAGCAAGAACAGACAGTTTTTTATTGATTTTCTGTCAGTCACAATCTAAATTCATTTAGCTACCACAACCCTCGTTAAATATTTTCACTATATTACATGTGTGTTCATGTGTGCAGGTGCGTTAGTGTGTTCTGAGTGGATTTCTGGCGTGTGCACGTGGATGCCTGTATATGTCATTACACGGTGGTTCTTTTGGATTCTCTTTCTGACTCAGATCTCCTGATCAAATACCCACAGCCAAGCAAGACAGGTGCGGCTGTAAAATAAGCCCTAAATCACGAACCATCTCTCGCTCTCGCTCTCACACACACACACACACACACACACTTTTATGTTCACATTTAAACACAGAACACAATGTACACATAGGGTACTTTTCCATTTAGCTATGGTGGCTCCTCACTTCTTAGCTCTCCCAGCGGGGATCGGAGCGAGAGATGGACGAAGGAATTTTATTCACAAAATGAGACATCCTCGCTCATTCCTGCGTTATTTTGAGGAGATGGTTGCTCGATCAAATATGTAGAAAGATTTAACAAAAAAGAAAAACACCTGACAAATGTCAGAATGGAAGGCACACATAGTGCACAGAGTACCTTACAAGTGCTCATTTTAATTCAAGCTTTCCAAACATTATCTGCATCTACAATTGCAGCAGAGACAATCGAACTCTGATTGAGACTAAAACAAATGAACCCAGTGTGAAAACTTCCCTAAAGGGTTAGTGGGTTTGCACAAACATTAGTTTGAACCAAACAGGACCCCTGAGAGGGCGTATGAATAGTCTGATATTATCAACACATGGTGCATCATCATCAATCAGCCAATCAAAATGCAGCAAATTACTTATTTGATTTAGTAAAAACAGGCAGCTTCAAGATTTTCCTTGTTACATTCAAAGCATTGTAATTTGACCAGAAGCAGCCCTTGTGAATGTCTCTACAGGCGTACTTTTATATATTTATGGGATTGTTATTTGCATTCACTTTGTTTAGCTGTCTGGCTGCAACTTTACTGTTCTGGTTCACTCTCAGCGCTCTCAGAGCGTCGTTTTTGGCTGCAGCAGGCAGCTGTTTGCAGAGAAAAAGCTGTAAAAAGCCACTGTACACTACCTGCTCAGCACCACACAGCAAACAGACACAGTTAGCTGTAGACTAGCTGGTGAACATAGTGGAGCATTTAGCAGCTAAAGAGCCAGATATTTCCCTCAGGAGTTGGTAGAGAGCAAAAACAGCTAAAAGAGAGTGAATATTGGACTTACATTCACCAGGTGGACAGAAACACGACTCTGAATGAATAAATGAATGATAATGTTGCTCCGTAACTGCTGGATGTGGAAATAAGCAACTGTTTGCTCAATATATATCAACGTGGTGATGATCACAACTTGTTTCTGCTAAAAACAAGTCGTCAAAAAAAGCAGTTTATGCTGGTTTAAACGACAACAAATACACACTGATGTGTTCCTCTTCACCTCTGTATGCTATAGTCTGTGTAGGTATGGAGCTGTCAGTGTGATGGACTGACTTCCTGGGATGAGCTCTCTCTCAGTAACACAGCACTAAACAGTAAAACATGATCTCTGCCTCACTTTGTACTGTAGCGTCTGTTCATGCTGATGATTTATAACTGTGACTCTCAGCTCTTTTTACTCTGTAGCTGTGAAAATATAACAAATGACATCTGAAGTGATTTGCACTATTTCACATGATTTACCAGTGAAACAGAATGATCAGCATCATTTTACAGTAAAATGTCTTAATTTCAGATGTTTTTGTTGTTGTTTTTTCCCCTTTTCTATCTGCAGCTCTTGGTTGTATATTCAGATTTTACTATTTTAGGTTGACATTGTAACATTCATGTACTACAAATGAAAATAGCCTTTCTTGACACATTGACAGTAATGATTATTATAGTATATTAATAAATGTTTAAAAATATTTATCACATGGCATAGCATCTCACAATCATCCAAAAAGTCTGTCAGTCCAAACACAGTACTCCACCTATAAATGACCTTAAGGGGAATATTGAGGATTTTTATTGGACTGAAAAAAACCTCACCTCAGGTAAGATGATCTGATCTAAACTGTAAAACTTGACAGGTATTCACAGGTTTGGTTTCTTTCTTTTAGACATGCAGACACTTTCCCAGCGTTTGTATTTCATACAGACACTGACATTTAGGAGGAGGCAAAGTTCAACGTGAATCAAAATGAGCACGACATTTCCACAAATGTGATATTGTGACACAGTAAAAGGCTCTATTAAAACAGAACACTGAACATATTAATTTCTGCTTCTTTTATTCAGCTTAATTTAGATTCTCTGTCAGAACACCTTATTGTTGAAGATTACATTTCCTTCCTCTTTTGTCAGTTTTCATCTCATTTAGTTCAATTACCATTTCTAATATCAAATATCAATCTTCTTTTCTATATTACACTTCCAAGGACAACACAGTCTGAATATTTAGAGAAATCGGCACAAATAAAAAGCTCCACGAGTCCATGTTGTGCACATAAACCCTAATCGCAGCCATGAAATTACAACAAATTGAGAAAAGGTTACTGAAGCTTATATTTGCATACAGGAAGCATAAATGAAGGTCAGGTCAAGGTAGGAAAAGGAGACAAACTTCACCTGAATCGTTAACATGTTTGAAGTTTAAATGTAAAATCATTCAGCTGATGAAAAAGCATCGACTCAGTGATGTAGAATTATATCTGAGTGGAGGCCATGCTTGCCTTTGTCATAGGTTGTCATAGTGATGGAGGCTTTTTAAATCTTTATATTTAGCATTGCCTTGGCTCTCGCTATTCTCTGGGTTTCTTTTTCTGCTTGCAAAATACTTTTTTTCCTCTATCACACGCACAATTTGACTTGCAATGAGACAAACAACTTGACAACTTGAATGCCTGCTAAGATTTGCACATAACAGTGCTTTGGCCTTCTCTTTTCCCCAAATACACTTGACATAAAAGGAGGGTTGACACACACACACACACACACACACACACACACACACACACACACACACAGTCAGTGTACAAACATCAGATGTATGCTCCCATCTCATCATGAAAGCATATACTGTGCACACAGGCAGCAGGCATGAGACAAAATGTTTCTTCCAGCTTCTTACAAACACAGTAGGAACTTCTGGTTTCAACCTTTTTCTTCTCCATTTACATATGTTTGTGATCAATGGTAAGTTTAGATGGAAAGATTCACTTAAGCTTGAAAAGGAAACAAAAGAAAAATGACATAAGCAATTCTAATTACTGTGCAGACGTGAAGAAGAGCAGCTGCATTAAAGTAAATGACAAAGAAAAAAGCTATTTTACAAGCTGTGTAACTCCTAAATTACAAATGAAAAATGTCAATGATCAAGCCAAGTGGCACTGAGATCAATAGAGTATCATCTTTACTTAAAAAAGAAGGTAGAAGGTGCAACCTGGTAGTCTACTCGTTAAGACACAGACGCGTCTTAACCACAGACATGGTTAAAAAGGAAGGTAGAAAAGCATCCTTAAGTAGTGCCCCTCCTCACAAACAACATCAGAACCACAATAATCTGTTACTGTAATTTAACCTTCATGTCCCCTGCTACATGTCTTTAATGTGTTGTGCTCTGAAATCACATAAAAGACTGACTATACAGTGTTGCATCCCACTCGCCATCCATAAACATATCCTTTCTTTTTTGCATCTCTCCGAAAGTAAACTAATATATTGTCAAGAAAAAGTGTCTTTCAACCAGCTAGTTAGCAGCCCCTCAGATTCACACAGCCCCCTCTAGACCCAAAAAAGGATTTATGCAACCTTTTTTCTCATATTCACAATACTCCCCAAGACCGGTAATCACACTTTGATGTGTACAATCAGTGGAGTTCCCCTTTATAATGAAGTCAAATACAACAACACTACAACAGTTGTTATACTGGTATTTATTGCTGCCTAAATCCAGGTTTAACTACCAGCTCACCAACATCACAAGCAACCAAAAGGAAAATAAAGAGAAAGAGCTTCAGCAACATGAGAACTGATGCCCCCAAGTTTTCTCTCAGACATCATCTTTGATTGTGACTTTTTTGTTGTTGTTTTTACCAATTTTCACTGAAAAAAAATATGTGGATTTGTCTTAAATGACAGATCAAATTAACCTTGTGTTCATTGCAGATTACAGTAAGCAAAGACTTCTTGTGGCAAGGCCAGATCAGAATATGCCTCATGTAATGAATTAAGAAAAGTATGTTGTGTTTTATGATATGTTACAATCATTCCTGTTTTGTTTACTTTCAATACATAAAATATTGATTATCTTTATGGCAACGTAGAAGTTCTTAAGTTCTTCATCATTCAGATCATGCGTCAGAGTGCGAGGAAATGTAAACAACTAATGAAACTTGTGGTACAAAGTCCTTTTTTTAATGTTCAATTGATATTCTAGCAACTGTCCCTTATTTTCTACTCATAACCACTTGGTTGATATTCAGCAACACGCTTTCGTAGCCTTGACTTGTCACAAATAATTACAAAAACAAATTTATTGGCATAAACATTATAAAACAAATCCACACAAATTAATCTCAACAGATGAAGCATTAGAATTTAATTATAGGGAACATGATGCCCTGTTGCTCTGGATGTCCTTGTCTTCTGCATACATTATGCACACGTGCATGTTCTCACACACACACACACCCACACACACACACAAACTGTAAAAACGCCCCCTCTGGACCCACACAGACAGTTAAGCAACAAATCATCTTGCATATGATTTTATGTGTTGGACAGTTTAGTGTTGGTGGATGACAGAAGTGTGTAACCTGTTAGAGAAGTGGAAGGGTGTTTTGTGTGTTCAACTGCTGTGTGTGTGTATGTGTGTGTATGTGCACACCTCAAGCAGCAACTACCACGGCTTAATGCAGGAGACAACGCAGAAGTACCTTAAAGCGTAATGCCACCGATGGCCACTAGATCATTAAATACGGGCCCTGTAATAAGTGTGCTGGTGGTCTTTTTGGAACTTATTGGTTGGTTAATAAGATTTGAAGACTTATACCTTTGATGTCTACCATGTGGGCATTGATTGACAGCTGTGATTGACAGTTGGCTCACCTGCTGCTCTCCTCAGCTCCAGGTCTCGCACTGAGTCGGACTATTGTCACAATATTTCAGTAAGTTTAATGTTACTTGATTACAATAACTGCCCTGTTAGCACAAAATTAGGTAAAGTAGTTAGCTTAAGTGTGTAGTGCTCGGTGTTCCCAGTAAGCTAGCGTTAGCTTAGGCCCGAGGTAGCGGGTCGTGTTTCCAGAGCGTGAAAGGTAACACCCCGCACTCCTTATTTGGAAGGTCCTGTCTCCAAATGAAAAAGATGGCGCCGACCAAAAGCTGCAACTCTGGGCTTCAAACCAGCTCCAATGCAAACCAACAGGTGACGTCACACCTCACTACATCCAGCTTTATGTACAGTCACCTGTATACAGTATGTGTATGTGGTGTTTGCTTGTATGTAGTTCAAGAACAGGTATAAGTTACATTTCTGTGGTGAATGAATAGACCTTTGTGTTTAAAATGGGTTTTTGAGGCTATTTGAGACACACACACTGCTTTTCCATGGAAACGCACTGAGCATAATACATGCGTGCGTCATCATCAACTTATTCTCTGATGTCACAATCCAGCTCTTCAAATTTTATGTATTTTTCTCAAACGTTCTTCCTCTGGAAACCTTCTGATTCTCAGAATCTTTTCAAACCAATAGAGAGTCCGTGAGTGTACAGTGATTGAAAACAGCAAACCGCTTGAAAAACAAGCTACTATGAATAAAGCCTCGCTTAAAGGCTGCAGAGAATAAAGAGAGAGGAGGCCTGGCAGCAGGAGCAGACAGTATGTGAGTGAATGACGAGTTGGTAAAAGAGAGAGAAAAGGCCTGAAAGAAGAAATGTGGAGAAGGATGAGAGTAGGAACAAGACAAAGAAATGCAGAGGCGGAGTGATGTCGGGCAAAGTTGGTACAAAGAAAAGGAATTAAAGAAAAAATACTGTGATGAAACTAAAGCTTCACTTTTATAATGTGAGACACTGTGTGCATTTAAAGAAAAAAGCTTCCACTTGAAAGTTGTCATAAGAAAAAAGTATCAGCCAAGGTGTTACGGCTTTGATTCTGCTGATAAAGCAGGAAGAAAATGCAAATAAACTGTTACTGATGTTCTCCTCCTGTGATGAGGAGGAGGTGCTTCCCATGGGACACATTTGCTGTTGCACTATTGCATTTCAACAGCAAAACAGCACAGTAAGCCATATTAAACAACACATCTTTATCTTGTAACAGCTGCAGCTTGATTCTGTAGTTAATCAAATTAACGTCAAACCTAATTTGTGAATAAACAAACATGATTTCACAAGTGTTAACTGTCATAAATGCACATTTTATGCAAGTTAAGGAAATTATACTTGTGTGAGATACTGTAAAAAAAAAATTAATGGTCAAAGTCAAAGCAACAGAGGCTGAGATATTCTGACTTTTATTCACTAGTAGGAGTGAAACACTCGATCCTACTTCTCCTATAATGCAGCTCAATAGTCTCTTTCATTAGACGCCTGCTGCCTGGTAAATGCACAACTCTTAAGTCCAATCTGAGATAACCATGATGACGTCTTCAAGAATATTTTCTTAGACTTTAAAAAAATCTTCTTCCAGAGCCACAGAAGAAACTTTCACAGGCTGAGTAGGACCAACCATAAACCCACCTTCATGTAGAAATCTGTGTGCCCCTTTAAACAGAAAGCGAGTTTACATATTATTCATTCTGCTGCACTGAAACACTCGTAGGCCTCCTAAAAAGTCCAAGTGCCTGATTGTCCTCACCACTGGTTCATCTTCTCTGAAGAATCCTTGAATCCTATGAGCCCACGGTATTCATAGACATATCTCATTCTCTGCCCTCAGGCTTTTGGGAAAAACTGCAGTGGCCATACTGTAGCTCCTGTTCGTCTTGATAAACTGGTACTGAATACTGAAAGTTTCAACAAATTCAAGGTTTGTTTATAGTAAAGTTTCTTGGACACAAAGCTGTTCTGGTAGGAGAAGAAATCTCATCGGTTGGGTTAAACCTTGATGGGAGGAGCTATATAAGATTAAAGACCACTGAAAAAGTCAAATGGTCTAAAGGAGGAAGCAAATATTATGAGGTGTAGCTCTCTTAATGACCAGAAAAACACTATATATCCATATTTAATTATCTAAATTAGCTAACTGACTTTCATAACTGTCAATGTCATAAACAGACATTGTTGCTAAGAACGTTTGACTAAAACTAAAATCTAAAAGATATGTCTTTCAGAGCTTTTTCAATACCACAGTTTAAGGTGGAATTGGACATAAAGCTTTATATAACTGCTTGTGACTCTAATCTTCGTCCCCTGTAAAGCCGGACAGAGCAGAGCAGGTCATCATTTCATTTTCACAGAAGTTACTATGATGATCCTCTCTGACACATTTTCTGAGATGATTTTAATACTTGACTCACACACGCTATGCGTTATCTCAGATTGAGATGATGCCCGGTGGATTAACAGTCCCATGGTGGTTGTGGAGTCTGCATATGTGATGAAAATAAATCTGAAACGGTTTTTCATTTAGAGCCGATATTATATAATGCCCATCAGGTCCAATTCTAACCGAAAACAAAATTACAGATGCAAAGATAAAAAATGTGTTTCATTTAGAGAACATTTTCATCACTGGAGTTGGACATAAACCATTATAATATTACACAATATCATTCAGCACAACAAATCTGTTTATTTCTGTGTCCCGTCCTCCCATTCATCCATGTAACTTTCCTTTTCTGTAAATTCATACAAAAATACTGATTTTCAGACATATTTTTCTTGATTTGACCTAATAATATATAGAAAATGATGAAAAAACTCACTAGAGAGGCTAAAAAAAAAGACACTACACTAAACAGATCCTTTGGTTTTGGGGGCTTTTTAACACTGTTTCAATGTAACCCACAGCCCAGGTCTAGTGTTGATTCTACAGTGTATGAAAGAAGTGTTTTATGTGACTTATGTGCATTAGTGGTTAATGAGGGTACAGCATGAGTCCAAGTTGCCGGCTTGAGCTTTCACCCAGACTGTTATCCATTCCTGTCACCTACAGTTCTTCATCTATACCCAGATCACCTACTACTGCTTGCTTGCTTTGCAATATTCAAAATAATACACTCCAGTTCTTGCTGTGTAGACCAACACGCCAGCAGCTGGTCACTAAACTTGGTGACCGTGCATCATGATTTAGCTTTCATTAGAAAAAAGAAAACAATTGTGCAGCAATCTGCGTCCTATCGGATTAGTCATCTGAGGGCCGCTCAGTTTTATCTTGTGACCCCTTGGTGGGACCTAACCCCCACATTGGAAACCATTATATTACAGCACAACAATGACTGAAAGGCCACATTAATTAATAAGAAAGAAAATCGGATTTAAGGACATACAACAGGGACATTTCATGCTGTCATAAAGGTTCTGTGGGGCTGTCATTAAGGATTATCTCCAGAGTCAAATATATTGATTGTTTTAATCAATTGGTTAATAATTTGGTCTAAAATAATGACAAATGTCCAGCACTTGTCTGACCAACTGTCAAAATCCCCAAAGGAACTTAGCATGTTTCCATGACTTATTGATTAATCATCTATCAAAATATTTCAACTATTTTACAGTCAATTAACTAATCAATTAGTTGACTAATCATTGCAGCACGTCTTCACTGTACAATTATATAAACACATCAACCTCTCTGACAGGGGACAACAAAGTTACACAGCTAAAAAAAACATTTCACATCAATCCTTGTAGAGTTGAAAGTGTTCAGTCGTCGGGCACAGCCACGAAAGTACAAGTGCAGTGTTTGTGTGTGTGTGTGTGTGTGTGTGTGTGTGTGTGTGTTTGCTTGTATGGCTATCATTAGCAATTTGAGTTTTAGACCTGGGGTGAGGACATTTTAGGACAGTGAGGACATTTAGTTGTGATGGTTACGTTTAGGGGTCAGGGGCTAGGGTATGCATTTTGTCAATGAATGTCCTCACTAAGATAGCTATACCTACGTGTGTGTGTGTGTGTGTGTGTGGCACAGTGTGTGGCACAGTGTGTGGCACACTGACCCAAATACGAGCAGCATATGAGTCTGAGACATTTCTTCTTGGAGACACTGTTTGCTGGCGCCACACGCAGGACGACTTACAGCGAAAATCACCACGGCGTCTATAATCATCCTAAAATATAATTTGGAAGGATTCTCTGCAAATCACATAAAATCCCCGCTATGGCAACAAAACAGTGGCAGAAACCAAAACGCCACAAAGTGTGACGAGGTCATAATAAAACTCATTATTGAGCACCAGAGTCAGAGATAAACCACGAGCTGCTGCTGCGGGAATATTTTAGGATTATTACAGTGATTTTCCGTGCGCGTAAAGACGCAAATAATGCGCATTATAATCTGCATCCCGCGGCAATATGCTGGATAAACATCTCGTCACTGGATGAATCGATGAGTGTGCACAGAGCAGAGCACCGCAGCGGCGTTTAAAAAACGGAACCCGCAGAGATCACTGTTAATGAAGTGCTTTTCAGCATAGCAACTGCCAATCATATTGATGAACAAAACCTCAGCCTCCTGTTGCCATAGAGAACTGATGAGGTGAACAGGCAGACTGTAAGTTTTTACCCATGAATAAAAACTCAGTGTGTGTATTAGATTTGAACATCAGATCATATATTAATGCAGTGATCTGTTAAGGTGTATTTTAAAGCATCTTTACCTCGAACAGAGGAGGAGTTCCCTTGTCTGGAAGTGTGCATCCCAGTAATTCAGCCAGGAACTTTGCCATATAGAGGTGAGAAGTGTGCTCCTGCAATATTCCTGAAATGTGCGGGGTAAAATGAGGAGCTGAATCAACAGGAGAGTCCTCTTCTTTCTGTCAGCCTCGTGAACTTCTTTGTGGCGTTCAAGGACCCTGCGCGCATCCCTTATTTTTCCTCCGACTGCCCAAAAAATAAACCCCGGAGCGGAGGCTGAGGAATGCCGCTGGATGAGAGATGTAAGATGCCACTGGGTTCAGCGTAGGTCAGCCGCTGGACGGGATGAGGAGCTTATAGCCTTTAGCTCTCGCCTCCAAAATCCTCTGTCGGTGAATGGGCTCACCATCAGCAGCGGTGTGGAGACAGCAGGAGGGGCCGGGGCAGAGGGGGTGTAGGCGGGCCAACTAGCCGTCAGGTGGTTTTCATCGACGAGGTTCCCCCCCATTCAGAGATGAGATGGAAGGTAAACCTGCACCGGGATTCACTTTAGCTTGATTAAACCTGGATCCAAATTCATTTGAGTTGTGGGTTTTTGAATGAGACCAATATTTTCACACTCAATATCCTCAAGTTTGACATATCCAAATATACATATTACATAGCTGAATATAAATATATATTTTAATATTTCCCCACCAAAATCTTATTTCCTGATGGTTTGTAGAATGCTGACACCTCAACAGGTAGGAAAACTGGGAAGGAAACTCTTTGCTAAAAGTAGTATTACATGGTATTATCACAAACAAAAAATATAACAGAATAATTCGATCATTTAAAGAGATTTTACTGACTATTGATATCTGGTCAGTGAGGAACGTCCATCATGTAAGACTGAACCACATGGCTGGCTAATACAATGTATGACCAAAAGTATGTGGGCATTTTGTGTTCTTTAGGTCTGGGGCCATTTTTCATAATTTGGGTTTGGCCGAATGGTTCTAGTGAAGGGAAACCTTAATGCTACAGCATACAATGTTATTTTAGGCAATCATGTGCTTCTGGCATTGTTGGGGAAGGCCCTTGTTAATGCCCCAATGTACAAAACCGGGTCCATATAGAAAAGGTTTTTTTCAGTGTGGAAGAACTTGACTGGCCTGCACAAAGTCCTGACCTCAACCCCATTTAACACCTTTAAGATGAACTGGAATGACCCAACAACGGTGGCCAATGCTCTTTTGGCTGAGTGAGGGCCAAAGTCTTGAAGAAGGCCTTTCTCAGAAAACTGGACACTGTTGTGGTCCAGTCACACCAAAAGGTAACTCAGTGAAGTTTATCTAAATGTCCTCATGAAATAGGCGGCGTTAGATGCTTGGTGACAAAGTCCCTACAGACAGGGCTGGTTGGTGAACTTCTGCTGGCGAGCTAATGGCTAATAAGCAATCCAGTTGGGAACATGTTGGCACTAGTCAAGCCCATTTTTTTTTCTCTCTCTGTGTTCTTCAGTCACCCATGGCATTCTGTTGTCAGCATTTTGTAAAGCATTTAATTCAAATGAAGACTTAAAGGGGGAAAATGGGAAAGAGGAGATGGAAAGCTCTCCATGCTAGCTAGCATGCCTACTGCCAGTTGTAAGCTTGTTAGCTAGGTCGCAAATGTGATTCTCACAGTTTATTCAAATTATATCATATTTATAGAATCTTCTTGTCTCATAACTGTCATTCCTCTAGTGTGGACAAAGAAGGGTTAAATAAAAGCGGATGGTGTAACACAACTAATAAGCTACGATAGCTTGGCTCTCTGTTCCCTCAAAGGTCAGCTAGCACTGGCAATATGGCTCTCTATTATGGTCAACACTGCAAATTTGCATGTCAAAGTTCACCAAAGTTGAACTGACATAAAGATTTGCATGGATTTACCTTCCCCCTGTGAGCAAATCCACTAATCATGGTGTTTCAGTTGAAATAAATTGGTGTGACCTAGCCTTTATATTAAAATATCAATGCCCACGATTTTGGAATGCCATGTTCATGACATTTGGATTTAATTAAGATAAGATGGGCTATACTTTATTGTCCCCTTAGGGAAATTTTTCTTGAGCTCAGCATAGCTGCATCACAAAACATTTTCCAAACATACTTACATACATACCCTACATACATGTACAGGCTTGCCTTACATCATTCACACTTAAAAAAAAATGTAAAAAAACACAATAAGACCAATGAAATCGATAAAACCACCACAGCTTATAAAACCAGTAACCAGTTCTAACCATGAAAGAAGAATAAAAACTAAAAGAGTGTAATTCTTCATGTCTTTTATCTATCAATTGAGGGGATATTTTAGCTCCTTTTTTGTTAAATTTCACAGCTTCTCTTGTAATGCCATAAGCAGTCTATCCAGCATCCACAGTGAGCAAATTAAACTGTCACTAGAGGTTTCTGGGCTGAGTTGTATTTATTGAATATTCATTGGCTCACAAGACACCTGGCTGGAGGATCAGGAGGTACTGTTGTGAGCATGAGGAGGGTTTTTAATATTCTCTGTGCATGTTTGCATCCTATTTGATTGTTATTTCTCATCATCTGACTTATCATGTTAGACAGTGATGCAAGTCTTTGTCCCATGTTGTTAAATTATAGTTGTTTTTTAAAAATGTTCATCAAAAACTCATAATTCATTTGCAGCCTTAGTTTTTGTCCCGGGGTCAGACTGAAAACCCCTGAGGAGGTGATGAGAGGATTTTTGTTGGGGTTCATTAAATGCAAAATCATCCTTTTTGAAATTAATATTCACAGCTTCTATGATTCTTGCAAGAATTAATCTAAAAGCCTGAATATTATTTGGTTCAAAATTTAACATTGTTCACGTTTAGGCCCTCAGTAACAGGTTAGGAGCACTGCGGTAAGTCTGGAGGTTGCAAACTGAAAATCAGATGCTGAGTGCCAAAACCACTCAGACGATTTATGAGACACATAAAGTTTTTCATTTCAAGACAGGATGTGCAACATTTAGGTAGAAAAGTAAAAGATATATTCAAGTTTATATTTAAATTCAGTATCAATCCTTATTCCTCATAAGACCTTCCTTTTTTGCGTTTTTAAGACACTGACCAATTATTTTACTCTGAGAAAAAACACCCACATTTCTGGGCAATATATTAATGAACAAGGTTGGAATCTACTACAAAGAGCACAATTTGTTATGCTCATTGATCCTTCTCAGGGTCACTGCCTGAAGTATAACACTAACTTTAAAATGTATTTCTTCATGTAATATTGTTGCTTTTATATGTTAATTTAAATTAATTAATTTGCATCTAAAGTGCTTTTAAATAATAGCTCAGAAACAAACAGCAATAAACTGTCTCATTTGATTCTAGTTCAAATCTGTCTTGAAAAATAAACTCATTGACTCTTCACCCATTTCAAGACATTTTCCTCACTGTTTTATATATTATGTCCACCTTTTTGGGGGAAAAAAGCATTAAAAAAACACCTTTCAATGTAAAATCAAGTTTCATAAATTAAGGTAGTACGTTAACAGCACAGTTTAATTGGATTATAATGGTGCATCATAATGCAAAGAAGTCAAACAGGGTAAATACTGTAGCAATGAAACCATTCAGCTTTAGTTTGCTTCAACTCAGACTTTTTTTAGAATGAATATATATCTTATATTTAAATCACTGTCATCTCCTCTGACCTGCTTTTGCAATTTACTCCTGATCTTTCAGGAAGCAGCACTACTCTAAAATGCAGCAGGCGTCTGTTCATAAGCTGCTTGTACTCCCTAGGTATGCTCTTATTCTGTCAAACATCTTTACTCCCTCCAACCTCCCACCCCTTCTTCCTGTCTCTCTCATATCTGTCAAGGATTATCAGTTGGGCTCCTCTGCAATGTTGGATTCATACATGTTTCCTGTAAGAGGGAAAGAGGTCAGAGGTCAAGCTGCACAATGCTGTCAACCTGAATAGATGTAAGTGAATAAATCACTGTCACCTCTCTTGTCTTCTTGCACCAAGAAAGGAAAGTGAATGCAGTTGTTTTGACAGGGATGGAGGAGCTGGATGAGGGGTCATGAAGTCTGGACAAAAAGAAAGTGTCAGCGAGAGAAGATGGCATCGGCAAAAGTAAATTCCTATCAAGAAATATTATTTTGTGAGTGAGTTGCAAAGTGATTGGAGCTATTTCAGGCGCTCCTGGTTCCAGAAGTAAAAATCCTGTTCAATTTTCCCCATGGAGAATTTTACATAACTCACAGCTGGAGCACTTTAGTGGCTTGGATCAGCATGAAACTCTTCTTCCATCTGTCATCAGTACAAAAGATGAACAACTGCTTTGAAAAATATCTGGTCATTTGATGAAAAGTCAAGGGTACAAGATTGTGTACATAAAAACCTCAGGGTAGAAGTTAATTACGACTCCCAAGGTGCATTTTGGCAAGAAACATCCAATCCCAGAGCTTAAAATTCTGCTACATGCTGTTAATGGCAGGAAGAAGCTAAAGATTACAAGATTGAGAAAACTGATTTTAGAATCTGCAGCATAAATCAGTTGACTTTTCATTTGCAGGTCACTTTTTAGTGAATTCAGAAACAATGGCGTCACATTTTTTATAACTGCAACGACAATGTGTTTTCGCCTCATTACCACTCTGATTGGAGCCTCTGACTGGCTTCTTACGACTGAAGCTCAGGGGTATTATCTTATTTTTAGTGGCCATAATATAAACCTACAGGGTTGTTACGTTGTTTCTATGTAGAGTAACATTTAGGGTAAAATTTAAAGTGTAAATACAGAATGAAGAAAAACATTCTTCCTCCTTGATGTTTGCACTGTACCATCCAAGCCCCACTACTAAAGTTCAAAAAAGGTTAGTTATCCTAAGACTAATCTTCAGTGAGGCCCGATGATAATGCTAAAGCTAGCATGCTCTATACACACTACTGCCAGTTAAAAACTAGCTTCTGAGCGACATAGTGTCTGCATCTCTGACTTTTTTGCTAAATGTTGAGGGATTGTGTTATAAAAGTCTGCTCTGTCTTCTCTGTGAGTCAGTGTCTGTGTTATCCAAGTTTTGCCTGCAAGAAATTAGGAAATCCTGAGTCTCTACTAATAATCGAACACAGCATTACCTTCTGTAAAGTGTCCTCCGTTTCTCATTTATTGCATGCATCTGCTTTTATCCTAGTAGGATCATTACATACTAGAACTCCTGTATGTACAACTAGTCTTAAACTACTCTTTCCATATCCATCTGTGTCGAGGTCTTGACAAATATTGTATTGCAATTCTTGTAACCATTTGTTCAATTTAAAGTGACTGTGAACAAGATTTCTGTCTCACCTCATCCTTACTTTCTCTACACCCTGTGCATTGGGTTTCTGCCTGTAGTAATTGGTGGACCTGTAATATCCTCCATCTATCACACGTATCTACAGGGAATCTCTTCCACCCATTAAAGAACTGTGGAGGCTGAGCCAAATTACTCCAACAGACATTTCAACATAGATTATTACCCACTCAACACATACATACTGTGCAGGGTAGCAGGTTCACTCTATCCTAATAATCTGTGTAATATATGTATTATTTCCAGTGCTGGAGAAGCAGCAGAAGACCATTTTACTGAGTGACTGAATAGTCAGGATCTCGCTTTAAAGAGAACAGACAAAGGGAGTCTTTTTACATGAAGGGCTCAGTTCATTTCATTGAAGAAAATTAAGAGATGAATCCAAAAATCAAGTCAAAACATTTCTTCAAATCAGAAAAACTGTTCTTGCATGTCAGAAACATCTTAATGGTTAAGATAACCAGTAATCTGGTCACTTAACATAATATTGAAATGCACCAATATTTAATATTAATCCTCAGACCTTCAAAGAAGTCAATACCAGTACGTTTTTTAGGATCCATTTCCAAGCCACTAACTTTCCATTTTACTTATACTTTAAAATGAGAATAAGAGAAGCCTGGGATCAAACTTCACAATTAACAGCTGACCCGCTCCACCACCTGAGCTCTTTACCCACCTCCCAGTTTCCTTTCTTAAACTATTTCCCTACCTGTTACCCTTGATGTTGCTGTGTGAGGCATTATGGGTAATTCATCTTCTCAGCGTTATTTCTTGGAGTTAACAGAATTCCTACATATTATACATCAATTTTATCACGAGGATCAGTGAGTTTAATGGTACACGCCTTGACCCTTTTTGCTGGGATTGTATGTACATGTATGGAAACAACACCGTAACACAAGGTGTCCTTGCTGGATATGTAGCGTCCTTCCACTAAACAAAGAGGTAATCATTCATCTTGTGTTGAGCATTTTCTCCTTTAAGTTTCAAAGCTGCACTAAAGGCCTTTGTGGATAAATACTGAGCCTCTTCTGTTGGTGTTATTAGAGATAAGTTGTGTTCTTTCTTTGTCTTTTTGATTTAGTGTGGGGTGGGTAGTTTGTGCTGTTAGGGGCAGACCCTGGTGTAAATGAAGAACACTCTACTACCCCATGGGTTGGATTATTATGGGATTGTTTTAGGATTTGAGCCTTGGTAATGTTTGCTGTGAGTGCTCCTGGATGCTTCCTGCCTCTGGATAATATGCTAAGCTGAGCTGTTTGCTACATGCTGACTTCAACTCACTTCATGCCCTGGATGCTACTATCCATCTCCAAAAAAACGCTGAGACACCAGGTAAGGTCTGCTCCACTACTACCAGTATTATTTTCATGGAAGTAAAGCCTGCTACATTTGGAACAGAGATAATACTTGAATTAGGCAAATGTTGTTGAGATGTGTGTTAGTGTTAAAGTTTGAAGCTTTCCCTTTGGAGCAGGAGGGAATTCATATCACATCCTGGTTTTTAAAGCTCTCTCTGTTTTTCCTGCGTATGCTAGGCTGCAAACTGAAGATTATTTTTTTCAAAGAGAATTAAGAAGCAGTGAAATTACAGCACCTTTTGCTGTTATCAGATGGATTTGGTTTAAATATTTTTTTATTTTAAAGGAGCACTTTTATTCATTGTAACAGACACGTTTCTGTCTGTCTGTCTGTCTGTCTGTCTGTCTGTCTGTCTGTCTGTCTGTCTGTCTGTCTGTCTGTCTGTCTGTCTGTCTGTCTGTCTGTCTGTCTGTCTGTCTGTCTGTCTGTCTGTCTGTCTGTCTGTCTGTCTGTCTGTCTGTCTGTCTGTCTGTCTGTCTGTCTGTCTGTCTGTATTGTACATATGACAACATGGATGACAGCTTTCTGTTGCTGTTGTGTGGATCAAACCAGCAACTTCTCACCTCAGTATTATTTTCTCAAACCATTAGAGCACCCTGTAGGTTTGGCATGTTTGTATTACTGTGACACAAATGACTTTGATGTGACTACCTGCTGTTCCACCTGCTGCTCCCATCAAACCACATTACCGTACAAAAACACACACGCATACAAAATCCACCCACAACCCAAAACCTAATTAGTCAATTTTGAGATGAATAAACCATATTTATCATCTAACCTCCAGTAGTAAAACGGCAAACTGACAGCATGCACTTCCCATGAAACAAATTGTTGACAAAAAAAACAAAAACAAAACATAATTAATGAAGCAATCAGCCGGCACCAGCCAAGCTCTCATTGACACCCCGCTGTTGTACGTGGTTTTAATAATGCTGTTTAATGACATGCTCCATGTTGGCTGGCAAACACGGCTCCATATGTTGTTGCAGCTGTGGGGTGCCGGGTGTCTACATGATCCACGCAGCTTCAGAGCATGGCCCCCCGCTAGGATGGATGGCTTTATATGTTTGTGTGTGTATGAGTCGGCTGGCAATACATTAGACATAGACCTCGAGAGCATTCATCTACTGTTTTCCTCCTTTACTTGCTCGTGGGTGCTTCTGTGCTGAAGAAGAAAATACAGTTCAAAGCTGCCAAGGTTGTTCACATAGTCCACTCGCGTATTTCAGATCGGATTCGAGCTCGAACATGTGCGGATGTATTTGAGACATTTTCATTTCGAGTGAAGAAGGAGATAAAGAAGTGAAGTCCTGCTGCTACTGTTTGTTTATATAGCCGGAAGTCTGCCGAGGTGCAGCTTCCAGAAGCTGGCCAATCAGAGCAGAGCGGGCTCATCACAGGCATTAAAGAGACAGGAGCTAAAACAGCCTGTTTCAGACAGAGGCTGAACTGAGCGGCTGCAGAGGCCAGTTTCAGATAAATAAGGAAATTATGCAAAGATATTCCAGCAGAGCTCCAGAATATAAATACCTGGAAATGTGCATGATAACATCCCCTTTAAGATTCTGAGTATTAAATAGTGTGTGTGGTTAGTTCACGTGCTAGTGTGGTCATTTGCAAACTTTTCAGAAAATCAAACCTGAAAATCAAACTATAAAAACAATGGCTGTCATCAAAAGGATTGCTATCTCTGGTACCACCCTCAGTCCAATGCATTTGTTTATTAGCATGCATTTAGTATTTTATTCTTGTTTTAAATATAATGACATAAAACATGAATGTGAATCCAGCTTTGCTGCTACTCCTCAGGGGGAAATAACCAAAGCTATTTCAGAATCAGATTAGGTCTGTTAGCACAAATCATGAAATCATTCTCTTTAATGCCTGCTGAGCCAAACAACTTGGTGTACACGTATGAGACGTGTTTTAATATTCACGTGTGTTAATTACATGTGAAATGAGTTGATTACTGCAGTGCGTGTGGTTTTACAGCCCTGCAGTGGCCACACTGTGCAAATAAGAACAAAGACACATGATTCCTCATTATAGCCTGATATGACTCTACAGATAAACACATAAAGCAGAATAAAGCTCTCGTTTATCTCACAAGCTGTATACTTATTAAATTGTGCATTCATCTGCCCTCCCAACCCCCAAAACCCTTTTCTCCTTTTAGCTGGTTATCAGCTTGTTCTATAATTAATATTAAATTGTCTTACATTTTTTATGTATATTAGTGCCCAAGCTTGTTGCTTATTTTACTCATTCCTCCTAAACACATTTACCTTTTAGTACAACAGTGTCTCAAATATGAACATGAACCTGTGCAAAGGGTTCCAGCAGTGCTGATTTTCAAAGGTTAATGCTAACAGTGATATTTTTCTACAGTACATACATCTTTAAACAGATTTATTTTATACCAAATGCCTTAATTCAGTGTTTCAGTGGCTGTTTTAGGACAGGGTGAGTCTTACCCACCTCACCTACTCACTTATACAGACACTACAGATATTACAAATACACAATAGCGCAGTTAGATGAAAACAGAATTTAATTGCAGAGTTTTATGGACTTTAAAGGAAATTGACATTTTATTCACTTTCTGGTGGAGAGTTAGGTGAGAAGATTAATACCAATCTCATATCTGTCCATTAAATATGAACATACAGACAACAGCAAGTTGGCTTAGCTTAGCATGAAGATTGTAAACAGCTAGCTTTGCTCTGTCCAACCATAAGAGGGCGTTCAGACCAACATCAGCTCTGCATGAAAAAACGCAACCCTCCCATTCATTTGGATGGGGGCAGTACGTTGGCCAATTACATACATGCAAACACATGTAACTGTAAGCGTTGATAACTTTCCAGAGTTGTAAAATCCTGTCTGTGTATTACCTGAGTATTGCAAACCATTGTGCAGTGTTTTGGCTCCTGAACCTTTAAATGCATTGATCCACTTAACACATTTTGTCATCATTACTGTTAGAATAGGAGTGAAATCTAAATTGATAATTATTACCCAGACTATTGTAAATGCTTGTTGCACTGCAGAGCTACTCACATACAGTTTTTCAATGCATTGGGCAATGAAAATGGATGGTTTGGATACATGTTGGTTTAGATAATTGAGGTGAACCAAAAACTGTGATAATTTGTACAGTCTAGCAGATAGAAACAATGCAATAAAAATAAGAGTCATGTAAATTATTTTCCTTTAATAAAAATCCAATATAGTTCTAACAATCACATAACCCTACTATACATGCTCTCACACACGCTGACACCGCCTTTGCTTTCTCACACAACCCTCCCTCTGTTCACTGCAGCAGCTGCCTAATGTTGCATCAAAGACCCAGCCACTCACAGCGAAGCCTGTGATGGAGAGTTTTTCTTTTTATCACCCGCTCTGTGTCTCTGATGGATCTTCACAGCGTTAATGCCACATGCCAAGCTGCTGCTCCATCATGAGCCCCATAAACCATCACACAGCTCCTGAGAGTGTGAGAGGAAGAGAGCGTGATGAGGAACAAGAGGAAATAAAAAATAGAGACAGAGGAGACTAGCCGCCGTGACCGGCTGCACTCTCTCTGCACTGCAGCACAACAGAGACTGTGATTTATCCATCAGTTGGCTGGGGGCAAACCGGGTTTCACCATTAGCAAATGAGCCCTAATTCACCCAGACAGCAGAGAACACACTTCCTCTAGTCTCTTAGTTCTTGACTCACAGCCCAAGGCCAAGTGCCAATGCTGCTCAGGAAGCTGCTTCTCTTTGAGGCTGTGTTCACACCTGTAGTTCACTTTCCTCAGTCTGAACTAGAGCAGAAAATTAACAGTTGATGCGGTTCTTATTTGTTCACTCCCGGGTTCACTGCAAGTTATTACAGGTTGGTCACCCACTTGTGTGGTGGTGAAATGGTCGCCATCATCAATGCAACAATGCATTCTTTTTTTAATTACTCTTAAATTAATACACATCCATGATTACACAGTCCTGTATCTGGGCCATTCTGCATTCACACCACAATCAAACCACACCAGAGCTTAGCTGTTTTAAAACTATCAAAGTGTTCTTTTGTGCAGACTCACAATTCATCCAGATGAATAATATTTTCTTAGAAGCACTCATCATATTTCATACTGTATGGGGGGAAACTGTTTGCCATTTAGTTAAAATTCTGACCAAAAAGTCACAACAACATATACAGTTAGTTCCTGCTGCTATATGAATTTGATGGATCTATTATAAAGTGTCAAAAACACCAGCCGGTCATGTTGTGTGGGTCATTTGATTTGTAGCATATACCAGACGTGACATGCAGACAGAAGTAGTAGTCGGGGTACAGTAGCCGGGAAATGTTGATCCAAATGACAAATGTGATAAACTTGGTTTTCTGGACAGTGAACGAGCATGAACACTGGTAAATAGGGCAGTGGCATATCCTGAGGCTTTGATGTCAAGATGCAGCAGGTGTGTTGATATCAAACAGTGGTACAAGGGCACCCCTGATGGTGCAGTCAGACCGAAATTCGCTTCACATCCATGTCTATGTGGGACACATTCACTTCCAGTCACGAACTGACCTGCCTGCTTCGCTTCACACAGAGTTCAATCTGATTGACTCGCAAAATCTCCAATGTCCAGCCGGTTTGAGAGGGATTGACCTCTCATTCAGGAAATATTGTTTGTTTATATTTTTGTTTCATAACTGTGTGGGGAAATAATGCCAACAGCAGAGAAGAAGAGATGCTGGTTGACTATAGTGAGTGTAAGGACAGTGATCGGTTAGTGACAGTAAAGTGTTGTATTATAATTCACAACTTTGTGGACTGTTGTTGTTAGCCTCCTAGCCATGCTAGCTCCTGCAAATTAAGTTTACAACAAGTCCCATGCTATTCCCTGCCCCCCCTGCTTTTGGCCGCACAACACGAGTAAATTTCACCAGGTGGATTTAAGTCTGACAGCTTGAAGCATTTAATATTGCACTTCCATAAAGTTGTGGCTTGGCGTTGTCATATCGGTGAGTTAACGGATGGTGGCAGTAGCGAGGCATTTCACTGGAAGAGGAGGAAGAAGAAACACAACAACAACAATAATGGCGGACAGCTTCATGCGAGTGTTGTTCTCTCTATTGTCTACTTTATCATGTGTGTGTGGCATTCAGAAACATTAACCACCACCTGAGCACTGTGAAAGACTACTGCAGGAGTAGGAAAACAGCATCAATATTCATGAAACCCGAAGCACCCAAACACCATCTACATACCATGTACTGTAACAGGTGAAAAAAACCCTGCAAGTGTAAAAGGTCTCAGTTGTATTTTTGAAATTGGGGTTTAGAAGAAGCACTGTAAGCCCAGAGTTCACAAAACACGTTCAGTGCTTAAATTATTTAACTTAATATTCAACCAAAAAAAAAACATAACCACTAAACTGTTGTTTTTTCCCTTGCAACAGCAATATATTCTGTTTGGTAAATTATTTATGAGGAAGGATTTGTGGCTGGAAGCTCCTCACTATTAATAATGTACTCAAGACAGAAGGCAGGTAAGTGAAATACAGAGTTTCCCCAACGTCTGTCTTCTGATGTTTGGGATTTACAACATGATTGCTTGAACTATCAATGACCATCAAGGGACTAGTGTTGGAAATTAGCTTCGGCTATATACACGTGTACAGTACATCTGCACTGCTTCTGCAACTGTCAATGTTCTCTGTACTTTTCCCTTACAAATAAACTAATAAACTAATCACTTTTTTTCAACGAGTAATAAGATTTGCAGATTTATGAAACACCCCGCACTCCTTTGGAAGCTCCTGCCTCCAAACGGAAAAGATGGCGCCGACCAAAAGCTGCAACTCTGGGTTTCAAACCGGCTCCAATGAAACCAGCGGGTGACATCACAGCTCACTACATCTATCTTTATATACAGTCCATGCACTGGACATTGTAATTCATAAATTAAACAACACAACAAAAAGAAAACATCAGCTACATGCATAACATTCCCAGCCTTACTGGACCAGTTGGTGAGTTTGGTTCAAATGAATTTATCCAGAGAGAGACGACATAAATGTTGGTTTACAATGACAAGGGAAGCGGCAAGGAACAAGCTTTAGGAATCTTTTATACCAGAAGAGATCACACCATGGGAGTAACGTCCACTTAAAAATGTATGAAATTGTCATTAGAGTACTGAAGGGAAGCCCTGCCTGTGATGCTGTCTTGTTTGATTTTCGTTGTTACCGTATGTCATGTACAGTTTGACATCTTTTGATATCCGTGTGTGACAAAAGTAGAAAAAAGAAAAAACAGGCTGATCAAGACCTCAGATGTTGTGTTGTGGGAGGTGAAATCATTCCCAACATCAAACAGACAGTTAAGCTCACAAACTCTACATCACACAGACACATACATACATAATTTCCCTTTCCATTAAATTTTCATCGAGGGGAGCTCGGGACTTGATTAAAAATTACAATCCTGGGATGGTGTCTCCTTTACGTGAGATACAGGAAATATCTCGGGTAATGATGTGAATTTTGGATCCTCCACTCCATCTTTTCCCCGCTGGCCCGCTGAGTGACACACACACATACACACACACACATATAAAATACATAAAACACACATAAAATGTGTCAAACCAAATGTTATCAAATTTTGCTGGATACAAGAACGCTATTATTAGACAGACACACACAAGGTTTATCTACCAACACACACATCTGATGTGAGATTTATGCTTGCAGCTATCTTCCGTCAAAACGGAAATCTCCAGGGAAATGAAAATGTCAGATACAGAGGTAGCCGCTGCAGAATTTGTTTTTCTTCATGTATTAGGCTATCTCTGGCATTTTACACAGTCAATACAAATTAGTGCAACTGCAACACACACCTCAAATATCCCTCGGCCAACAAGTCACTTGATCAAGTATTTCCTGATGCTGGAATATTCAGAACAAAATCAATTAAATAGATAATTTAGATAAATTAATGACTAAATAATAGAAATGCAATATAACAAACAATATGTGAGTATATGTTTTGTTGTTTAAATTGACACACAGCTATTTTTCATAACAACTGTATCAAATGGCAGTGTGTAATGTGTTGGGCAGTGCTTGTAGTGATGAACCTGCAGCGACTCTGCAGCTCCCCTCGGCTTTACAGAGCTTTATAGTGAGTTTCAGCTCATTGTTTAACTGTCCAGCTGCAACTTTACTGTTCTGGTTCACTCTCAGCGCTCTCATGAGCATCATTTTCGGCTGCAGCAGGCAGCTGTTTTCAGAGAAAAAGCTCTAAAAAGCCACTGTACACTACCTGCTCAGCACTGAACAGACACAGTTAACTGTAGACCAGCTTGTGAACATAGTGGAGCATTTAGCAGCTAAAGAGCCAGATATTTCCCTCAGGAGTTGGTAGATTACAGAGCTAAAAGAGAGTGAATATTGGACTTACATTCACCAGGTGGACAGAAACACGACTCCAAATGATAATGTTGCTCTGTAACTGCTGGATGTGGAAATAAGCAACTGTTTGTTAACAAGTTTAACATATCATAAAACGTATGAATATGTCAGTGTTGTGTTCACAACTTGTTTCTACTGCTCCCAAGTGGACAAAAAAAAAATCAGTTTAAAATCAATCCATCCTCATAGGGTGATCAGACGTCCTGAAAAATCCGGGACCGTCCTGAATTATGAGCAGTTGTCCCAAATCCTGTCCTGTTTCTCCTGAAAATTAGACTAAACCCCGAGTTTTGATTAATTATAGCCCAATAAAACATTAAATACCAATCATTGTGAAACCTTCTGTGTTGCCCACAGACGGGCACTGCTATGTCCGTAGCCTACATGAATTATGGCAGTTTTTTTAGCCATGTACAGTAGTGGCCTAAATTGATAAACAACTACGCATAGGGGCAACGTTGTTGAATTGAAACATTTAAGGAGGGAAATTAAACCATCCATCACTGACATGGAGCCCGGTGTCACGGGACCTGGTGAACATCCAGCCAAAAAGCAAAAAGGTACCAGGAGGAGTGGGGAGGGAAGTCTGCAGGAAAGAATTTGGTAGTTTGCACAGAGCAGAGCCAGATGTCAAACTGCATGCTAACAGCAAGCAACACAGCCAACAGTGTGTCAAAGTGTTTTCGCTGATGAACAGCCTTCGAACCAAACTCCATAAGTGCAAAACAGATACTTTTTTTTCCAGAGCAAAAGTTGACCATGTTTTCACCTCCTCCTTCATCAACAGGCTCTGGAAAGACTTCCTCAGATTCTACGACACTGCGGAGCAATACCTTGAGAAATGGTTCACCTTCTCTGAAACTGGACATCTGTACAATGTCCAGTATTTCAACCTCAAGGAAAACTGAGAAATCAACTACCAGCACATGACCACAGTTGTATCCACCCTTCAAATGGAAGACGCTCTTGACATGGATGAGCTCTACAACAAGACCTGTGCTCTGAAAGAGGTCTTGTCTCACCTGGAGCCACACAATCGATGAACAAAATAATACATTTTAGTGTTGAGTTTTGACTTTCCCGTGTTTTACTGTTCGTTGACACTGAATGTCCTGGAGGCTACGCGGCTACTGTGACCACATGACCACGCCCACCCCTTCATCTGGTCACCCTACATCCTCAAGCTTTAAGTTTTATTACTGCTACTTACTACTGATTATAACTAATCCTCGTACCTAAACAACAGAATAGGCCGCCTGTCAGTGTCATTCACAATAATCCATATGACAGTTGTAAAAATACGTTTACGTCCATCATTCATTACTTTCCCCAAATTTCTGTGGGATTTAGATTTTTGCCTTTTATGGTAATTTCATGAATATGTAATATTATGTCATATTATTATGCCACAGAAAATCTAATTTTCATTCCATTTTGTATGAAACAAACCATCTGGTTTGCTTTCTCTTCTTCCATCCTGTCACTTATTCTTTTTTCTTTTTTTCTGTTTCATTCTTTTTGTTACAAGTTGTCTAAGAAGACATAGAGAGGCAATTAGGGGTCGTAACAAAAAGAGGTGGTGACAAAAAACATGGCAGATAATTGTTTTTCATTTAAGCTTTCAAACAATCAACACTGTTATTATGAAGTAACCAGTTCTTGTTAGATTTATTATTTACAAGTAGACAAAGCTTATGAGTCTCTCTTTCTTTTCCCATCCATAGCAATTTGTTACACTTCATCTCCCTCTAAGCCTCATTACCTTCATCTCCCAATCTACTATCAATCACTATGTTTCACACACACAGGAACCCTGAGGTGAATGAATGAAAGAGAGAAAGCAAGAGAAGCAGACAGAATCTAATTGAAAAGGGTAAACAAAGATGCAGTGAACTGTCTTGTGCATAATGACTTCCCATCATGCCTTCATCTTGTTCTGTCCTCCCCTTCCTCCCTGGAGGGACTTTTTAAACGACAGGAAGTTCAATCGCATTTGACCGCACGGCGACGTGAGGCGTGACACATCTGTGATTTTTCACACAACAAATAAAACACCGCGGACGATTCAAGTCAGTCGATTCACTCAAGTCAAACATTTCAATACAGGGGTATTAATGGAATATATTATTGAATAATAAACTGTATATTGATAAAAATCAATAATACAAAATGCTAAAAGAAATGCAGCTCAGAGTAAAATGTTGGAAAAAACATTTCCATTATGTTTCTTCACACACATTTCTGGACTCTTCGCACATTCACTCCTCTCAGTCTGCCCCTATCTGTCCGTTCTCTCATCACTTTTATCTCCTTTCCATTCACACTGTCAGTTCTACTTTGAAGACAGCCAGCCAATTAACTCTCTTATTTGACTCTCTACCTCTGTTATATCCTGTTGATAATAAATCAAACAGCAGCTTCTCTTATGAACTCTGTGGGAGTTTATTTCCTACAGGGGCCCCTCACTTTTAAACAAGCTTCATGTCAATGTCAGGGAGTCAGACAGTTTCAGGATTTACGACTCAAGAGTCATTAAATCAGTACAATCTACCTAAAAGCTACACTGGGCAGGTTTATATGACGGAAGCCCCAAATGGAAAATGTGACTATTAAAACAGAGAGCTCAAGAACCAGATTGTATCCTAAATTGACAGCAGTTCTTCCTCCGAGCGTCGGGGAAAGTGGAGGTGATTCATACTGTTTTATATCCGCACCCGTCACCTGAAATCAACTTGAGCAAAATTGCAAACCTGCTGTGTCTCAAAATGACAATTTAATATCGCCTGATTGAAAGGATTCTTGTTGACTGTCGTTGGCTTTTTGTCAACAGACTACTTGTTGT
Organism: Scomberomorus guttatus; assembly: GCA_038419695.1. Lineage (NCBI taxonomy): Eukaryota > Metazoa > Chordata > Actinopteri > Scombriformes > Scombridae > Scomberomorus > Scomberomorus guttatus. The sequence continues at coordinate 30,444,273 of CM076450.1, read as the reverse complement.
AATCAAACAGCTCACAGACTCGCAGAAAACAGATGCACAAAAGGAGAATTTCTACCATACGTGCAGATATTTGCAGCTGAAAGGCATTGCAAATCATAAACGAACACATAAACCATCATTTAATTTCATTTGAATATTAAAATCCAGGTTGTAGGCAAAAGTAGACAAGCTGCCGTTACTGCGGTGGCGCCTCACTTACAGGTCTATATTTTTAATCTGGGGCTCTATTGGAATATCTCCATGATTTACAGTTTTAAAAAACCTCTTTATTTAACTCATACTGACAGGCTCTGTCTGAGACAGCTCATTCGCTTTAAGGCCCCCCTCAGGAGACTTCCACTGGGTCCGTAGGCCTTTCAGCAAACCATGCAACAAACTATAGTAGCAGGATTTCACTACTTTTTTCTCATTCTTCTCACTCGAAATGTAAACTTCACAAACACATCCGTACATGTTTGAGCTGAAATCTGATCCCAAATATAATAGTGGGTAACGAGCTGGCATCAGCTCATCGTCAAGGTAGAAAAAAACAGCACAAAAGAAGCGTTTAGAGCAGGTTGAAGCCCTGCCTTTTGATATGCAGGGAGCATTTCTACAAACGTTAACCTCAGGTTTTGGAACTTTGACCATGTTTAGCATAAATACCCAACATCATAACAGTATAAAAGTAACAGAAAATCACCAAAAAAGCCTCCTTTAATGTTATTTTTCCCAAAGACTGTGTCAGAACCAATTTTTAACCTGTGCTTTTAGACTGAATAAATTTCACTGTCACACAGATTACCCTCATCTGTCGGAGTCGGCAACTGCTGACCGTGATTAACCCAAACATATCTGCTTTCACTTTCGGTGTGTTATGTCTGAATGAAGCTGTAAGGAATATTTATGTAAGGGACATCTGTGTCTGAATGACAAAAGTCATCAATTTAACAGATCAATGAAGCCAGAAATGTTACATATTCCATTTCTGATCTGTGAAATCTGACTTGCGTATGCTCCTGGGATTCATGAAACTGTGAAAAAGTGAAGCAAAGTGTCTGCTTCTCTCCAACAAAACAAAACACATTCGCAGCAGTAATCATATCTAAACCTAGACATCAAATGTAGGCCTATCCTCTTAGCTTAGCCTCTTGCACTTCAAGAGTGCCACGAACAGTCACTCTGCGCAACACTAAAACCCTTCCCCCCGATGCTCTTTAATGATAACATCCTCTGTGCTGATCCTGTCTTACCCTACTGTCACTGCCCTTTCTACAGCCTGTTCGCCGGCTGGCTCTCGCCCTCCGGATGATCGCATCTTATCCACCAGAGGAGAGAGGAAGGCCTGGATATTGGGGGGGATTTACCTTCCATTAAATGTGCTGGTCTCAAATGGTTTGGTCTTTACATATTACAAACACACATGGAAGTCCACAGCTGCTTCTCAGCCACTTGAGAGGTGTCGAGATTAAAGAGCAATTACAAGCTACTCCAACAATGATAGATTGGAAGTGGAGTCAATGTGATGGTGACCCACTTCTGGAGAGGAGACGTAAATGGGAAGAGGAAACCAGGAGAGGAGAAGATGGCAGAAGCGAAGGGGAAAGGAGAGGGGAGAAACAAGAAAAAGGGAAAGCAAATGAGGAGAAGGGAGGAGAGGAAACAAATAGAGGAGAGGAGAAGAATAAATAAGGTGGGAAGGAAAGAGAACAAAGATAGTAGAGGAAAGAAACGAGAGGAGGGAAAATGAGAAGGGGAAGTGAAAAGAAGTAGAAACAAGGAGAGGAGGAAAGGATGAGAGGAAAGGGAACGAGAAGAGGTTATGAGAAGAGGGACTGAGAAAAGGTACAAGAAGACCTTTAAATATGGATAAATGTATCTTAAAATAACTTTTTTTTCTTTTAACTATTTGCAAACACTACTTTTACAAGAGTAATCATCTTGTGTTTTGGAGACTTCTGTCTTTGTAATATTTGAAATCATATGATAATGACGTCAAGTGTTCACATACTTGATTTGACAGTGATAAAAAAGAAAAGTACTCGATAACATCAACATATGTGTATTTCATATCTGAGGGTGGAATAATTATATGTTGCTAAGTCATGTATTTCCACTGTAGTCCTTTTAGACAAATTAACAATAACCCGACATCTGACACAAAACACACACAGAGATGCGACATGCACACTACATATCACAACCTCCTGACTTTGTACTATATTGAACATTATAAATAATTTGAGTATAAAGTCAAGAGGTTGTGATATGTAGTACAACAAGTTAGTGAAGCACTACAAATGTTCCTGTGCATGCTCATCTGCTTACACAGAACTACTCTCCAGAGACTGAAAATGTGATGCTGTTATTAGTCTTTGGAGCCGTTTTTAAACAAACTAACGTGACCAAACTCTTCATAATGAAGGAACATGTCACCCAGTGCAGCGGTGTGGCTCACTGACATGTTTTTAATTAAATCACCAGCCTATAAGTAAATAGGACAGTGACTTCCACACAAGATACATTTTGTCTTACAAAGTATGATCTCTCCACTGGCTGCCTGCAAGATATAGAACTGACTTTATGGTGCTTCTCATCATTTTCACTTCACGACCTCGCTCCAGACTTCATCAGTGACCTCCTTATAGTTTATGTTACTAACAGATCACTGCGTTCTGCTGACTCTCTCACATTAATGATGGTCCAGGGCGGTGATGTATTTGGGTAATTCGCCCCCAGACTGTGGAACAGTCTCCTTGTAGAGTTGAGGATGTGCACCTCGCAACTCATCTTTTCAAAACTGCATGTACCGAGAAACTTTTACTGCACTACTAAGCTCACCCACAGAATTAATTGTCATTTTATTTACTATTCATTTTATTCCTTTTTGAAATCTCTTTGATTGGTCTCTTTTTTAATCCTTTATGTTGTTTTTCATATTACCTGCATCTGTCTTCTATATATTTTTCTCTTATTTTGTGAAGCACATTGTATTGCATCTTTTTGGTGAGAAACATGATATATGAATAAATTAAATTAAAGCAGGTTGCGACAGCCAAACAATCTGACACTTTCTCAGAGTGCTAATTATTTGCAATATTAAATTCTTGTGCTACAACAGGTTCTTTCTCTAATCTTGTTTTCTAAACCTGTTATACAGTATGCTCTGCATGTGTACTAGTTTGATAAAACTTTTCAGGGAGCAAACATGAGTTGATCATTTCTGTATTAAATCCATGTTCATTACTGGGATTATGAGCACTTCACCAAGTTTAATCTGTGCACGTCACAACTGTACTCAGTCAACAAATCGTGATTGATATTGGTGAGCTGAGGAGCACAGTAAATGTACACACACACACACACACACACACACACAAAGTATTAACGATAAGCTTTCACAGCCTATGGCCACGATCATTTCATCCCCTTGATGAGCAATAAAGCTCAGTCCGCGCTGGTGAGAGAAGCCAAGGCTGTGAATGTCATTGGCCTTCTGCTAATGGCTTTATGGTTGTGCTAATAGCTAAAGATAGAAGTGGTGTGACCTTGAGCGTGGATTATTCAGGTCAATCCACCTTTAGCTCGCAAGCATCAATGAAATAACATGTAGCAATAATCTATCTACTGTATGAACCTATAGATTTAAGTGACTTCCCAATCGCTCACCATTAGTGTGCCTGGTTTGCGTTCGTCATGTAAAATGTGAAATTTCAGCAGTCAACTCATGGAGGAACTTAGTAGCAGAAGTAAAACAAAATCATCCAAACTAAAGTTAGATTGTGTTCACATAATAAGAGTTCTTCACTCCTCAAGGAACTTTAAATTTTGCCCCTTTTTCAACCAACAAATGTTTGAGAATCGTCTGCAGTATTAAATCAGAATAAATGCATGAAGAGAGACTCTGCATCGTCCACCTCTGGATAAACATAGACTATCTGGGGCAAACAAAGCTTTAGCGCCAATCACATAGACAGCCAGTACGCCAGTGTACTGGAATTTCAAAACACGAAACTGAATGTGACACAGCAAAGTATGGTTGAGTTTGAGTGGATTAATCATAGAAAAACAAAACTTTTACTGGATCTTCAGGCAGTGAAACAGAAACAAATATTTCTATAAATGGATAAACAAACTCTATATTTGCTACCCTCATCAGTTATTATACTATACAGTAGATAGATTGTGTCCTTCTCTTTTTCTCTCACACACCAGAGACCAAAACCATTAAATCTGCCCTACACAGATCATAAAACGGTCTCCTTAGGATACTGAAAATTTTATCTCATTAACTTCATTTTCTTGCCAAGTCAATCACTTCCATTTTCTCAGAAGAGTTGTTTTAACGGGCCTAACAGGATAAAGGGAGGAAAGAGGGGAACATCTCAGCTCTCATTCTCCATTTGACTGGACTGTATATGGCAGCCAGGCGTAGTTGGGCTGGGTCGCGACAAAGACTCCTGGGTAAAAGGGTTTGATGCAAAGGCTCGTTACCTCCTCTATTTCCTTCTGACTGGCTAAAACACACTGCAGGCCTTCTGGGTAATTCTGAAACACAGGTTGGACCCAGATGTGTGAGGAGCTGAAGTCACATTTGTATTCTTTTATCCTGTAAAAAGGGAGAAAATGATGAATTTAGTGCACTAAATGAAAGTTTTAAATCTATGTAAATATCTATGTAAGTACTTTGATGAGATATTTGAACCAAAACTCTGAAACAACTAGTTATCCCACTATTCAATTTAAATTATTGGAGTTCAAAAGAGAGTAAATTATTTTTTGCAAACAATTTTCAAAGGAACTGACATGGCTCTACAATACTGTCCTTCCAAGAAAAACAACACAATAGGTCAAAAAGCCCAAAAACGACATATAATTACATTTGAGTGACAGATGCCATCTAGCAGCCGTAGTAATTGTGACCCGGAGCAGTGGTGCAGTTATATATATGTCAACATATTTTCTCATTTGTAGGAGGAGGGGTGGATGGAGGCATCACCCCAACAGTGGACTTTGCCACAGGAGACCACTGTTCATTTCTTGTTTCCAAGCACGAATGTCACATTTCCGAATGTGAGTTTTTTAAAAACCATAACTACGATTGTCCCCTAACCTTAACCTCCTGGTTATTATTAGTCATGATGATGAAGGTCACCTAACTTGCAGAGAATGGCAGTCAATACAGAGTGTCAATGCACATTGTTCATAAAAAGACATTTTGCTGGTTATAAGCAATAATGTAGGCTGATATTACAAAAAGTGTCAGTTCAATTTGGCTTAAAGACCTGCGATAAAAACATCGCCAAACAGAAGTAGACTGTGGTTGTAGTGGCAGCTCCCAGGTGTGACTGCATGCAGTTGTATGAATGTGAAGTAGGATGGTGATGAGAGAGATTGTGCTTTACAAGCTCAAGTGTCACTGAAGTCCAACTTAATATCGGAGTCGTGCCCATTCTTCCATGAAGCTGGATGCAGGTCAAAGTGATGAGGTCAATCTCTCCGCAGCCCAGACGCTGCAGAGCACGAGCTCTGATCACAAGAGCCGAGCCTTTCTCATCTCACTTCTAAACAATCTCTCAGAGCGTCTGCCTCAGGCTGAGGCATGTTGACACTACACAAGCCAGGTGTAATGGAATTGACTTCCACCGCCAATCCGCCGCCGTTTCACAATAGACACATCAATAATATCCGCTGCACTGGACCGGTGCAGCACGGACTGTAAACTCAGCAGATTGTTAATAAAGGTCGGACGCTTCAGGGACGAGGCCGGTCTCCTCTGAGATGTCTTCATAGCTGCAGGATGAGACAATACTGAAACCCTTAGGTTGTAATATTAAAGTAGTAGTCACCAGTAGTGGTGGTAGTAGTAGTAATGATAGTAATAGTAGTAGTAGTACGGTAGTTGTAGTAGTAGTAGTGGTAGTAATAGTAATTGTTGTTGCATAACTTCTTCATTTAAAGGCAGTAATATACAGTATATTCCCACATCATCATCATTGAAGTCGAAACCCTTTAAGCTCACATCTCCGGTCATATTGTGCACCTATTTAACAATATACACCAAAAAATACAAAAAAATTTTTGTTTTCTTCCTATAACACAAAATATGATGTGAGCTTACAAAGGCTTGAACCAACCCATTTCAACCACTAATATCATTACATCCACCCATCAATTAATCTTCAGCCTTTAGCGGTACAGAGCTAAGAGTCATTATGACACGCCCACTTTTCAGCGTTCAAATCGGATTCGTTCTGTCTCGCCTGTTTATCCTGTTTCACTCGGAAATCCTACACATTGCGAAATCATCCAAAACTAAAGTGATCAGACAGAAATGTTCAGGATCCACATTGTGATCCGTCTTCACCTCGGCTGATTCCTTCACAATGTCTTATAAAACTGGAAACTTTATTTGACCTTCATGATGTAATACTCAGTTAAAGTTTTGAAATACAGAACATAGTTACTTTTCCAACATGCACAATAAGGCCTTTCATAATGCAACCCTGAATTTGGACTGTTCTGATGGTGTAATAACTGGTCATTATTCTATCTATGATGAGGTCTACTATTCTCTTTCTCACTTTCAGACTCTCTGATGAATGGCAGGGATTTATGAGCACACCTTCACAGCTTTGACATTTCATATTAGGAAGTGACATGACGAGGAATGAAAGGTTCACCCAGTCAGACCACTGCCGGGCACTGACACATGACCAGCACATAAATGAGGATATTAACGACTGGACAGAGATACAGAGCAGCAATTTGGGCAGAAATTAGTCAAAAGTGTCATTTAGGAGGAAATGATACATTAATATTAGTCGAATCTGCATAATGCAATGAATTTTCATACTTTCCTTACCCAAGCAAGTCTGGGACTAAAAGCTTTCCTGAAGGAACTGAGAGTAGAGTGACTTGCTTAAAGTCACAGCAGCAGTTGTTGAGGGACAGGATTCATTCAAAATGCATCAATTTTCAATGGATTATTTACTGTAAAGTTATTCTAATCTACGAGACCGTCGTTCCAAGAAAAACAACTACATCAGTCGTTTCAGCAAGTCTCCCAAAACGACATGTTTACATTGAAGTTACAGAAGGTCTCTAGGGGCCGTAGTAATTATGATGGAGGCAAAGGAGGAAATCAGGTGACGTTCAAGCTGCTATAATCGATATTTTGTATAACAACAATATATGAACTGACTGTGTGTAATGTGAGAGGTGTCGCTCGTAGTGATGAGCATACAGAGAATTTCAGCTCATTGTTTAGCTGCCCGGCTGCGACTTTACTGTTTTGGTTCACTCTCAGCGCTCTCATAGCATCGTTTTGGGCCGCAGCAGGCAGCTGTTTTCAGAGAAAAGGCTCTAAAATCCCACTGTACACTACCTGCTCAGCAACAAATGGAAAACAGACACAGTGAGCTAGCTGGTGAACATAATGGAGCATTTAGCAGCTAAAGAGCCAGATATTTCCCTCAGAAGTTGGTAGAGAGCAAAAACAGCTCAAAGAGAGTGAATATTGGACTTAGATTCACCAGGTGGACAGAAACACGACTCCAAAATGAATGATAGTCTTGCTCCATAACTGCTGGACGTGGAAATAAGCTATTTGCTAACAAGTTCAATGCTAATGTTTATCTAAACATGACATTACTCTTGAAACAAACTCAAGTGTGGGAAGTGACTCTTCAAACTATTTATTTATTGTACTACAGATACAGTCTGTACCCTGCCTGAATTTAGTCTAGCAACCTTCTGATCATAACCTTTCTTTTTCTACTTTTGCTAAACTTCTTTTTAGCTGCCTTGGACTGATATTATACAGTGAGATCGTGAACATTTAACGCATATCCTGAAGCTTTTTATGCAGTTAATTGAATGTACTGCCACATTAAAATCCTGCTCAGGGGGCTCATAATCTCAGTCTAAAGGTTATTTTTCAGAACACACAAACAAGCATTGCAAGGTAAAATAGTAATTAATTTCATTCTTTCTGCAGGGTGATACATTTGAGGTTGTTTTGTAATTACCAGCACTGGAAGTTGGGAGAGAAAAAGTCTGGCGATAAAAGCAGACTCCTAAAGCAGTTCATGTCACAGGTTGACTTCCTCTGAACTGCTCTGAAAGTGTGTGTCAGACAGAAAAAAATGTGCCACCAAAGTGAAATGTTAATTTTCCAACTAACACCTCAGTTCATCATCACTTCACTCACTAATGGTGCTAATGATGGCAGCACCCCAAGTAATATATCCGTATCAGTGTCTGTCATCTCTCATCTCATCAGCTGACAGCACAACATCACCTGAAGCTCTTTCATGCCTCACATGACCTTTGCAAGTTGAGATGGGATTCAACAGAACCCTGAATATTTAGTATCAAGTATTCCCCTGCTGTAGTTTGCTTGTTTGCTTTCTCACATTGTCTTGCTACAGCATTAGTTTTTTTGCCCTGTAGAAGATTCTTTAAAGATCCCCATCAAACATGTTTTAGGACATATAAAAATCATGTTTGTCCACAAACAGGATCTTCAACATATACAGGTCTATATTTTTTATCTGGGGCTCTACTGGAATATTTTTGCATGATTTACATTTTTAAAAACTCCTTATTTATTTTATACTGGCCCTTTATGCAGCCCCTCAGTTCAGCCTCTGTCTGAAACAGACCGTTTTAGCTCCTGTCTCTCCTGATGAACCTACTCTCTTCTGATTGGTTAGCCCCTGGAAGCTGTGTCCTGGCCAGCTTCTTGCTGAGATGCTACATAAACAAACAGTAATAAGATTTCACTTCTTTTACTTGCTCTTGAAAAGTCAGCTTCTCAAATACATCCGTATATGATTGAGTCGAAATCTGATCCGAAATATGAGAGTGGACAAAACAAACAACACATGGAAAAACCTTAGCAGCAAAAGCTGGTGTCAGTTTTTTGGCAATATAGAAAAAATGTGAAAGGTGGTAAATAGCTAGGTTTAACTCTAAACAAGCTATCAACGTAGACAATAAAGAGAACCGCCCTCACATGAAGCCATCCGCCATTGTTGTTATTGTCATGTTTCTTCTTCCTCTTTTGGGTTTGGTTCAAGAAAAACAGTGACTACTGCCACTATCTGTTTTGTCACTGATATGACAGCATTTCTACAAAGCTCAGTTTTCTCCGTACATACTGCAACGCCGAGCTGGCGTTTTCAAATTTACACCCTCTGGAGGCCATTTTGTAAAAAAGAATGTATGGTTGTCATGACTGTTTGATGTGTTTTGTACATCTGTGAAAAGTGAAACTGTATGTTTAATCTGTGTGTAAACCTTATTAATGAAATTGCCTAAGGATGCAACTCTGGCTTAGTGTGGACATGGTCTTAATGTGAGCAGATGACTGAAAACAGACTTGTAGAGTCAAAGTCTGCACAGTGAAGCTCAAACATCCAACTGAAGAAACAAGAAGAAAAACACATTTCTGACTGCAGCAGGACTTTACCTGAGGATGGGATGGATTGATGGTTTTTGTTTTTGTTTGGGTTTATATCAGAAAATACCCTGAACACTGGATGGGAAAACTTTTTAACTCAAAACTGGCATTTTCACTTAATCCACATCAGTGTGGACATGGCCACCTTTGTTTTTCAGTGTATCTACTAATGAACTGTGGTCATATCAGGGTCTTTGAAGGAATGTGCCACCGTCTGCAGGCCTGTTAAATCTGACAGGGATTATTAAATTGAGGTGATGAGCTGCAAATCCAACAGCAAGGGTTGTGATGGCAGCCACTACTCCTGTCAAAACTGATTAAGGTATCAGGGCTCATGTCTGTGTGGAAGGTTAGGTTGGGTTGTGGGAGGGGCAACAGTCAACAGTCTGGGGACAACAATATCCCAGACTCAGTAATGTCTCAATAATGGGATGTGAATGCTCAGATGGGGCTGGGGTGAGAGGAAGGAGGGAAAGGGGTCAGGAGGATGGGATGAGGAGGGGGGAAATGAGAAACAAAGAGTGATGTGCAATCACAGAGATGACTCCTCGACAGATGGGCCCCCACCTGGGTGTCTCTCCAGGGAAATGACTTTTGATGTGATGTCAAAAACTGAGGAAAGCGCAGGAGGCCAGGAGATCCCGTCTACTACTTCTACTAGCATGCTGGGGCGAATTCTGATATTTCGGGAGGTACATTTCTAATGGTTTTCTCTATTCTATTAGAGTTCTGTGGTGTGTTTGGTGGCCTGTATTGTTTTGGTGATATGGTCTGGTGCTCTGTGATGTTTGTAGGATGTGTGTTGTGTTAGTTTTTTATTTTGGTAGTTTTTTTTTGTGGTATTTTGAGACTCTGTTTGATGGCAAAAACAACAACATGCAGCTGATATACAGCATATAATAAAAGTTCAAAGGTATAAGCCTATTTAATGGTCAGATCAGCGTTTTGGAGGCAATACAACTGTCATAAAAGATAACCTGTCAGGACTATGGCCAACTTCAAAATTTAACTCACCACTTAAGCGAGCGTGTCTCTACATAACTTATGTGTCATTTCGTGGAAAAATCAATAAATCTATACTATTCCGTGTGACTGATCTTCAATTATGTTACACACGGCACTGACAGAAGATAAAGTGACACGCACTGACCAAGAGATTACAGATGACATGACATTAGATTTTAATGAGACTTAATGTATCTTATATAATTCATTGTAGGGCTGCAGCTGACAATGAATCTGCTGATAACGGTCTCGATTAATCGTTCTGTCTATAAAATATCAGAAAATAGTGACTCCAGTAGCCCAAGGTGACGTCCCCAAATGTCTTGTTTTGTCCAAACTACAATCCAAAACCTAAAGAGTTTATAATTGTGTATGACAAAGAAAAGCATCACATCTTCACATCTGAGGAGCTGCAACTGGAGAATTTTTGGCATTTTGCTCAAAAGATGACAATTATTCGATTATCCAGGGGAGCTCAGGTCTCTCTCAGGGGAGCTAAGCCCCCCGGCACCGTCCACTGGGGGTTACTTTTTGGTTATCACTCTCCTTTGGTTGGTTGGTTTGATGGTTTGTGTTGCATCTTGAGCAGCAGTTTTGGCTCTATAATGATCAGCTGGTGGTTTCAGATCATGATTTGTGTTCAGGTGATTTTTTTTTTTTTAAATTGAATATTCTTCTTGTTCCCTAAGAAATGTGTCTGTGGCAGAAAACACAACCAGAATGAAATGCAGTAAATGTGAATACGACACATCTACTCCACTCTGGAACAAGACATTTGAACTGTTCATGCTTCACTGGCTCAGCTGTCAACAGAAGAAGAGATGGCTTCCGAGTGTGTGTTGAGTAAATCTGTGATGTTGAAATTAAATTGGCATTAAAATAAAAAGCTTAATCAGTTTTTATGATTGTTGATCTCACTGCATCTTTCATTAGTACAGTTTACAGACAAAAAATACAATGTAAAGCATAAACATGCACAGGGAACTGATGGACTGAGTTACCCTGAGCTGATCCTTTCATCCTTTGTCCGACTAACAGTCCAAAACCCAAAGATAATTGGTCTATTAACATAGAGGAGTGTTAAAACCAGAAAATACTCACATTTGGGAAGCTGGAACTAGTGAATTTGTTGCCATTTCTGCTTAAAAAATTGTTTATAAAACGATTATCAAAATTGTTGCCAATTCATTTTCTGTTGATTAATCGACTAGTCATTGCAGCTCTAGAGGTTAATTATAAGTCAGTGTTGTAAGGAATTAAAGGAAGGAAAAAAAGACTGCATCATCAATATTTCATCATTGATTCTGTCTGTCCACACTTCTCTCATCACTGATTCAATGATTTCATGAAAACACTCCTCCATTCTGAGCAGCAGCATGTCCTGAAAATACTTTCATGGCAAAAAGGAGCTTAGCTGTGTTGAGAGGCTGCACTGCATGTTTTCCTCCAGTTTTACATGGCAGCTGGCACGCAGCAAAATAATCCCCAACTGAGTCAACATGTAGTAGTTTTGGTGACAGACAGGAGAACAGAACTCGTTTTAAATGCTCTTAATTAAAGTTACAATGACACTCTTTGTTTTCAGATCATTTAAGAAGGGATACAAAGTGTGAAAGTGTGATGCTACAAATGTGTGGTTTGCTTTTCATCTCGTCCAGATGTGCAGCATCAGGATATGTTCCACCACATGTTGGGAAAATAAGCTTGAATTAATCTGCTGTCTGGAGGAAGGAGTTAAGCCATGAAATCCACAATCTGCACCGTGTTATGTAATGGTCTGCTCAGCGATGGAGGTCAGTTTTATGCTATTTTTTTAATAATGCATTTCCCTATTGCTTACATATTCCATATCACTCTACCATAAATATGAAACACGCAGCGAGGAGTGAAAGTGGTTCTCAATCTTGAGGGTCGTGGGCCCTCCCGGGGGATCCCAAGATAAATGTGAGGGGTCACCAGAGAGGTAGAGAGGTAAGAAAGGAAAACAATACCTCTGTTACACGAAATATTAAGTATTTAACTGGTCAGTAATTTTCTTAGAATTTCCTTGGAAAAGAATTACAGTGCTGTTCAAAAGTGAGGATGCTTTCAAAAATAATGCCAGGAATAGTTTTTATTGATCTATTAACTTCATGCAACGTGCAGTAAAAAGAAAAAACCTAAATCAAATCAATATCTGCTGTGAGCAGCTTTGCCTTTAAAACAGCAGCAGTTCTCCTCGGTACACCTGCACACAGGTTTTCAGGTACTTGGCAGGTCGGTTGTTCCTGCATCTTGGAGAAGTTGCCACAGTTCTTCTGTGGATTTTGGCGTCTCAGCTGCTTCTGTCTCTTCATGTAATCCCAGACTGACTCCATGATGTAGAGATCAGGACTCTGTGGGGGCCAAACCAGCTGTTTGCATGACTCCTTGTTCTTCTTGTTGCTGAAGATAGTTCTTTATGACTCTGGCTGGACCAATCAGACGCCTCCCTGATGGTGTTGCGTTATGGATAAAAATCTAAACATCTATAGTGCCTAAAACTTTTGCATTGTATATGTTGAAGTTTATATTCTATTACAAATTTCCAATAAGAATTGAATAATGAATACTTGAGTTTAAATGCAGCAGTTCTTTCAAGTAAATCAACAACAACTTATGAACTCAACACAACAAACTAACTTAACTAAAATAATTGTCTCAGAACTTTATAATTAGTACCAAATTACATAGTTCTTTCCAGGACACAAATTATTAGGAAATTACTATAAAATGATGATGGACCAGTAAAATAATGCATTGCCTAAAATTGCCCGACAAGAAAACAATAAGTCCATGGCCAGAAAGGTCGGGAACCACTGCTGTTAACATATTCACAGACATGTAACTTTGGTATAGTTTTGTCTTATATTCAAGCAATTAATGTTTAAAGGTTTTGGTTTGAAATGACATATCTACCATTAGAAAAGGGACATTTGAATCATTTTTCTTCAATGAAAAGTCTAATTAAACCAGAATTAATTGTAGAATTGTATTGTTAGAAAGTTGAGGATGGAATCATGCTGCTTTTTGAACTACTTATCTGTGAATATTTCAGGTTTTTTTAGAAGATATTTTAGACTGAAACACTTCGTCATTTCACTCATTGACCCTGAGGATGCTGAAAATGGCACCTTTCCAGACGTCCTAATGTAAGGTTTCATGTGTAAGTGGTGATTTGACTTGTCTGTCTTGTGATGTGTTCACAAACACCTCAGTATGGGGCTGCTGGCAGCTCGAAGTTGCTAGGCTACATTTGCATGCAGTGAATACCCTCTCTCATTAAATATGTCTGAAACAGTAAAATGGGGCTTTTATGTCAGCCACTCGCTTCAACTATCACTTTTCTTTTGTGCTGTCTTGATTGGCTTGCGTGATTGTAATGTGACTAACCAGAGACAAGATAAAAGCTGGAATGAAAAGCCTGCAAGGACAAATTATCTCCTTGGTACAAAAACCGTGTAAAATACGAGCCCTTCAAGGATAAAGCTGGAGTGTCATAGACTTTATGAGAGGAGAATTTACTTCAGGTTAAAGGTTTAGGCAACCGCTGGGTTTATCACTTTGAAAAGTGAATTCATCCCACGTACCTTGCATTTGCTAAAGCTGAACTAACTACTGCTTTACATTAAAAATGAATCTCCTAACTAAGTTGCTCATGGTGACAAACTGACAGATAATTATTAATCGACGGTGCAGTTCCCCTCAGCTCAAAGGAGCCTTTTAGTCTCTTTTAGCTCATTATTTTGATTTTCAGACTCGCAAACTTCGCTCTAATCAACCCCGTTTCAAGTCGCAGCAAGCAACGGTTTACAGCGAAAAAGCTTTGCTGTTTGGCGCCATGCAAGTAGCTTCTGTCAGTTTATCAGACAAAGTTAGCAATTAGCCGGTGAAGAAAGTGAAACTACAAGCAGCTAAAGAGCCAGATATTTCTCTCAGGAGTTGGTGGAGAGCAAACCAGAGAGTAAATATTGCACTTACATTCGCCAGGTGGACACAAACATGAATCCAAAAGAATGATAATGCTGATCTGTGTCTGCTGGATGTGTAAATAGGCAACTGTTTGCTAAAACCTTCACCCTAACTTTATAAGGTGACGATATTTCAGTGTTGTGAAAAAATAAATCAACACAGCTTTCAGGAGATTCTTGGTCCCATACCTTCAGTTTCCCACTGATTCCCCTCTTTGTTTTACTTTTTTTTCATTATTATATACAGTGGTAGTATGAAAATGCCTCCATGTCATGCTGCAATTGTCTTTCATCTGTTCTCTATTAATACTGTTGACAATTAATAATTTAATGTTCCTCAGAGCAAGCAGTGGCAAAGGTTCTGCAAAGGTTATGCTAGAGTACAGACCAGACCAGTGAGAGGTGATGGTCAGGAATCTCAGTGTCGCTGATTGCTGCTGTTAGCAATGATCAACCCCCTGCAGCTGTACTACGGCCATTTTTCCTGCTATAATCTTCTAAAATGGCTGCCTGATCAGCCAGTGAATCCTGATGCATCTGATTGCATCTGATGCATTTTTATGAATAAGGGACATCAGGGAAGAAGATCCCAGGGTGCTGACGTCATTAAGAGAGACAGCCCAAGGTGTTGCCTCAGGCGCTGGCTGTCCAAACTGGGTCGAGTAAGACTGGTGGGGTAACACCTGGACCAGAGCCAGATTCCAGACTCCAGACTCCAGACTCGCCCCGGGCACAAGCAAGGAACATGGAGACCCAGGGATGCAGGGAGGAGGAGGAACCTGGACAAAGGTATTCCTAAAAACCTTATACCTTAAAAACCTTAACCTCCTCCCTGACTGCCATTAATCATGTTCATGTCACCAAGATTAGATTTAATTTATTTTCAGAGGAAAATATTTGTATTTCCTTGCTGTCTAATGCTGGGAGGTGATCATAATTGAATTTGTAATATTGTATTATATTTGTAATAAGTGTCCTTGGGTGCTTTATATACCCATTTCTTGGTGACAAAGCCTTTTTATGTGACACTAACACAGGTTATTTTATCAGGTCACTCATAATAGAGTAATTCTCAGCTAGTGGAGAGCTGAAAAAAATCTCAATACAGAATCTTGCCAGCCAGAGGCGGTTTACAGCATGTCCCCAAACAACCCTGTCTCCTAGAAATTACATTTATA
Source organism: Scomberomorus guttatus (assembly GCA_038419695.1). NCBI lineage: Eukaryota > Metazoa > Chordata > Actinopteri > Scombriformes > Scombridae > Scomberomorus > Scomberomorus guttatus. The sequence goes on along the minus strand of CM076450.1, from coordinate 30,428,656 downwards.
CCCAAAACACCTTTCACCTCTTGCAATTAAAGCAGTCAGATATCTGTTGTTCGAAGGGGAATTAAACCAGCAACATGGTTTGAGTTACAGGAACAATGAGAGGCCAAATCTCTCTAATTTTAAAAACAGATTAGCTTTAATAACAGATACAGTATAATGTCACCCTCTAGAGGCAGAAAAGTGCTGGACCTCTACTTTTTTTTTTTACAGCTCTCATATGTATTACTTTAAACACACACACACACACACACAAAATAAAAACCTCAGCTAGTTCCCTAAAAGCAGTTTGAAACATGAATTATAGTTTAAATTGAGGACTCTCACTACACAGTAAGCCCATTAGACTCACCATGTCATGAAATTTTGATTTTGGTGTCCTGTCTGAATTCCTGTTGCAGTTACTTTTGATTTCGTATGTAAGTGTGTAAATGTCCTGTCCCGATCTGACCCAACATCAGCACAAACATTACATACTTCATTTGTAAGAGACAAACTAAATTGGTTGATGTTTTTCAAGCCTTTCCTGTAGATGTGTACAACCCAAGCTGTGTATATGAGCTGTGTATATGAATCATTATAAATTCAGTTACTTTCTTTTAAAATTTGTAGTATAAACATAGTAGTATCAAAGTGATTTCATTCACTTTGATATGAGTATATGTGATTTGTGGTCATATTGGCGGCTGAGCTGACTGTTGATAATTGATAGGTCACTGACAGAGAGGAGAACACATGCTATGGACAGCAAAGCTTTTGAAAGGTTTTCACTTCAACTAAAAACAAGAATAGCTGACTGGCATTGATTGATAGTTATTGATTTGTTGCCTGCAGATTGTTCAGATGGCACACATCTGTTACTGTAACAGTAAAGTTAAACAGAGGAAACAGCTACAAAAATGATGCAAATAACCTCCTGTCTGGTTTATAAATAAAGAGATGTTATGGTACTTCTCCACTCCTGTTACATGTTGTCATGCCTGCTGTTGACCACACAACAGTGTTTTGTTTGTTTGTTTTGTTGTTGTTGTTTTAATCAATACCTTTTCTGTCAGTACTAGAGGGCAGACTGACCACACAAGTGTTTTTTAAAAAGGGTGTGATATCACTGTGACACCAATTCAAAAAACAAACACCACTACTGCCCCCCAGTGGTAAGACGGAGGTGTCACTTCACTCTGAACAGTTGGAAGTTCGTCCTTATTGCTCCACATCCTTCCACCTTTCTTTCTATACGGTCAGTTATAGTGTTCATGGAATGCTGCAGCCAGATCTTCTCATAAGGGATTAATAAGTATTATAATTAATCTTATTACAATGTCACATTTTGTTATTGCATTCCACATCTCTAGTTTACATCAAAATGTTTGGTTCAGGATTTGTGCAACCTTTCACCTGCAGACTTAAGCTTCTTTGAAACTTAGTAAACTGCCTTAAATCTGCTTTATATTTACAATTCACCATCAGAGAGGAAGTAAGAAGGTAAAGAGGTGTCACTCCGCCCCTTTTTTTGAGGGAACTTTTATGCAAGTATCTGAAATCTGCTGTTGTACTTTTGTACAATAATGTGAATGTCTAATTATATATGAAAATATTAGAAAAAGGGATTAATATAGATAAAGTAACCTGATGACTTTATTTAGATGATGCAAGATGAGCAAGGCTGCAATCTTTGTTTGACCCTATGACACAGATTCAACATCTACTTTACTGTACATCAGATGGAATATTTTTAATACTCTAAAAATATTGGAAATAACGTCAAAGCATTTTGATGGGTACCTTTAGAGACCGACACAAAAATGACACCAGTACAAATTAAACCAAAAATAATAATATCCACTAATAAAGAAAGAAAAAAGAAAGAAAGTCTTTAAGCACAGAGTGGTTCCTCTTCCTGAATAGACGATCTTCGCTGCGCGCTGCTGCGTCAGACAGGAAAACAAACGGCGGCTGCTTCCTGTTTCCCGCCCCTCAGTCAGCTGTCACTCGCTTGTTTGCAAACAGCTCCGTCCACCGGGTCCATGCGCTCTCCTGCGTCCTCTGCGGGCCTCTAGCTCCTCCACGATGGGGGAAAACGACGACAGCGACATCATCGAGCACCACGTCGAGGAGGAGATGGAGAAGAAGGCCACCAGGAGTCACACCGCGTCCTCCTCGTTCCTGGAGAGCGTCACTCCGTCCGACAGAGAGGGCCACAGCGGCACCCAGTCCTCCCACAGACTGCTGGCCTACAGTGATGCGCTCATCTCCATCATAGCCACCGTCATGGTGAGACACTGAGCTTCATATCTGAATACTCACATCATATAAACTGCTGGTCCGTGGGCAGCAGGGCGGCCTGCTGTTTGGACGGCAGAAACTATCATTTAAGTGACAGGTGTGGTGATGGAAACACCTGCCAGATATCAATATGCAGTGTCGCATTTTAGTTAATGACCATTATTATTATTCCCTGAGTTCAATAAATATCTTACAGTGTCACTGAAACACTGAAACTGCAGGAAAAGCAGTGAAAGGCTACAATTACTCAGGTGTACTTAAAGACCCCCCTCAGAGACTTATTAAGACATATACTCTGCTTGGAACAATAATTTGTGTTTGATTTGGTTTTTCCACAAAAAAAAAGTATAATTACCACTTCATTAACATACATGAGGGGGGCAAAATATTAGGAACACCTTTCAATATAATGCACCCCAGTACACCACCACCACCACCCACTACGACCTCAATAATAAACATAAAGTAGAATTATCACCTTTCTGACGTCAACAAAAACTGAAACTGTATAAGCTTCATAAAAGTAGAATTCATGGCAGAGCTGTTGTGTTGGATTGCATTAGATTGCACAGGTGTTCCTAATGAAGTGGCTGGTGAGTGTACAGTATATTTCTTTCACAAGTTTAACTGTTGTACACAAGATATCTCCTTCACTGTAAAGTCTGTTCTCAGTGTTTGTGCACTGGAGGCTTCAAGTTTCCACATCACACTTGTGTAGGTTGAATATTGGACCTGGATTGGTTTCTAAACTAGTTGTGATGTCACAAATCGTGCTCATAAGCCCTCAAGCTCAACCTTCCTCTGCCTGCAGATAAACGTGAAAACAAACTGCACAGTGAAGGACAAACATCCAGATGAAGTAACAGTAAACAAAACACAGTTCTGAGTGAGGGATTGGAAAACCAAATCATTTCCGGTTTCTTTAGTCTTCAAGGGTAGTAAATATCTTTGGGTTTGGACAGAACGACATACGAGGATGTCGTCTAGGGCTTTGGGAAACAGTGATCGACATTTTTCACCATTTTCTGACATTTTATAGACGAAACAACTAATCAATTAATCGCTAATGGAAATAATAAGTTGCAGATTGAGAGATATTTGATCAATATCTCAGCTTCAGTCAGCACATCAAGACTCTGGTTCAATATCGCTATTTACAAATCAGAAATATTGCTGATGTAAAACAATTGCTCCCCAAAAACATAGCTGAACAACCTTCATCTCCTCGTTAGACTAAAGCAGTTTGTTGTTCACTGCTGAGTGATGCAGCAGCTGCTCGTCTACAGTTGGTGCAGAATGCAGCAGCAAAGCTTTTAACAAACACCGGATGTGGAGAACTTATGTCTCCAGTCCTGCTGAAGCTGGCTCCCAAATCATTTCAGAATTCAATTTAAGATTCTGATAATTCATTTTAAAACCCTTATGTGATCTGGATCTGCTTTATATGTCAGATCTTTTAGTTTTACCCCTTTATTCTGCACTGAAACCCCTCAGATCTGAAAACCAGTATTTTGTTTTATTTCTCTGTTTGGCCACTTCCTGAAATGATTGTTGTATTTTATGTTGTAACCTTGTAACTCTGCTTTACTTACAGTTACATTTGTTTACAGATATTGCCTGTTGCCCATACGAAGGTTGAAGATAATGAGGTAAATCATTGTTGGTTTGGCTCTGCACAGATTTGTTGACAATAAGAAAAATATAGAAAATCGCCACCGTATCCTTTAAATCCTTGTTTCTCTGCATGGCAGGAGTTAAGAGAGAGCGTTCAGCTGCTGCTGACAACAAAGATCGCTGTTTACTTAATGACATTCCTAATTGTGAGTGTAGCATGGGCAGCTCATATCAGGTGAATATTATTACCAGCATTATCATAATGAGTTATTATTACAACAGCACTTTTCAGGTTTATTATTTATCACTTATTATTTGTGTTTGTTTTTACAGGTTATTTCAAGTGATTGTACGAATTGATGATTGTCTTGCGCTGCTGAACCTCGTAAGTATTAGTGAAGTATTAGTGAATAACAAAATGAAATGTCTCACCAGAAGGTAATGATTTCTTACAGTAGATCAGTGATTCTCAGCGGGGGCGGTAGAGCCTCCCAGTAGGTGTTCAGGGATGGTCGGGGGAGGGGGGGGGGCTACCGTGCCTGAGACAATAATGGCATAGACGAAGAAGAAAAAGTGACGCCATGTGGATTATTTCACCTTCTGTGCATCCATAAAGAAATTTGCAGCAAATCATCAGGCACAGCTCCCACTAATGTGCCCACACACTGGAGACTCTCCTCTGGGTCATATTAATGCTGGCAGGCGTTGATTAGTTTTCCTTAAGTATTGATTTTAATTGTTTTTTAAAATGTAATGCAAACGTGGTGCTCATTTTCATTGTGTGTGTGTGTGTGATTGTTATGCACCACAACACTGAGGTGAATTCCTTGTATGAGCACATTCACTTGTCAATGAACCTGATTCTCATCAGCCGTGGGAAAGTCAAACAGACTAGATCTGACTTCTTATAGTTTATATTGATATGGATCCTGGTTACAGTATGAGAATCATATAGTAAGTAATTATATTGAAAGAATAAAGTCACAAATGTCTCAGTACACTTTACAAGTGTGCAGTAAAAAGTACAAATAGATTTTAAAACAAAAACAAAATACAAAAGATTCGTAACAGAAACCAGTACTAAAGCACAGGTTTTACAGTACAGTATACAGTATGTACAGTCTGTGTGTATTATCTGATGAGTGTGAGTATTTAGCCTGTCAGGACAGATGATGTGTTATCAGGACTTCTGTTTTGTTATTTTGCTTGTGATTGAAACTTTTCTCTGGTGAACGTTTCCTTCTTTCTAACATAAAGTTCTGCTTTCGGTTCTATTTCAGGCCTGCATGATGCTGATAACCTTTCTACCATACACAGTCAGTATGAGTCACCGCCACGGCCAAATGGCAGTTAAATCTGTCACGCTTTTGCACAAATAAATGTTTAATTGACTGATGATAGCTTTACTTCTCTAACGCACACATCTTTTCTTTGCAGTTCTCTCTGATGGCGACCTTCCCTCTGAACATCCTCGGGATTTTACTCTTTTGTGGTTGTGTGATGGTGATCGGCGTCATTCAGGTTTAGCAAATACAATGTTTTATTCCAGTCTCTATACCTCCAAGCACACCTTGAAAATAATCAAAACCAAAACTGACATTTTTAGCATCTGTATTCCACCGAGTTAATAGTGCATAATCACACACATCTGTGACGTTAATAATCCTGTACGTCTTGTTTCTGTAGTCGCTGATCGTGTTGTACGCCTTCAGCCGCCCCTTCCTTCTGAACGAGCAGATCCAGATCTCAGAAAACCAAACTTTCTACAAACAGCACATACTCAAAGTCATCATGAGGGTTCCTCTCATGTGCTTATTTGCCAGCATCTTCTCCTTCATCTTCTTCCAGCTGGTAGGTTGTTCTTCAGTCTCTTCAGTTTGACGGTGCTACATGTGGCATTTTAACAGCAGTAGATTGTTTGAAAACTACAAATTCATCTTTTTTGGGCCATTTTTGTAAGTTGTGTTTATTTTTGTTTGCTTGTTTTAACAATGAATAGTTAAAAAATAATAACACTAGCTTGTGAAAAAAAGTTGAAAAAAATGGTGACATCTTCAGATATTTTGTCCGAGCAACAGATGAAAACCCAAAGATGTAGAATTTACAATATTCAACATAGAAAAGCAGCAAATCCTCCAATTTGAGAAGCTACAATCTAAAAACGTTCAGCATTTATGCTTGAAAAAGGACTTAAACTATTATTTTATTATCAGAATTGTTGTGATTCATTTTTTGTGCATTCACTTGAACCTTTAAGCCTTTCAATCAGTCACTCAAACTTTATGTGTATTCAAAGTGCTTTACAGATGACTGACAGGCTCATAATGAGACAGAACAAATGTAAACAAGACAATATTGTTGGATATTATTGTCTTAAATATTATTGCATCTGCATCTCTTTTCTCCAAGTGACATTTTGATTGTCTTTCAGTCCTACGTGCTGTTAGGCATCGTCATCTTCCTGCCGTACATCTCCCAGTGCTTAAAGTGGTGTCGCAACAAAGCAATTGGTAAGCAGCAGATTTTCTGCTGAGAGCTGTAGGAGAAACATATTCAATCTACCAGATATTTAAAACCCAGAGATTTATTATAGTGAGGCATTTTATAATTTTGTACTGTACATGTCATCCACTTCAGGTCAGGTGGAGGAGACTCCAGACTCCATGTTGTTCTACACGTACCTGCCCAACGAGCCCCTCAGTAAGGAGCGAGTGGAGGCTTTCAGTGATGGAGTTTATGCCATCGTAGCAACGCTTCTCATCCTGGACATATGGTTTGTTGCTCTTTGTCTATATTATTAGTATCTTCTTGGATGGGTAGACGTCACACAGGGATGAAAAGATGTGGCAGACAAATGCAGAGAAAAGCAAATCGCTAAAAATGAAATAAAAATGTCAACACGCTCAGTACAACCAACTATTTATAGAGCACTTTCCAAAACCCCCATTACAAAGTGCTTCATAAGGGCAGCAAAATAAAATGATAAAATCATTAGATTAAAACAAACTGATAAAATTATTAGTATATGCATAAAGTTATCTATCCTGCTTTTAATGTTTTAGTGATAAAAATGTATCTAAAGTTACTCCATAACTAATGCACTAAATTGACTTGAGCCATTTTATTTGAGTTTCCAGGTTAAAGTTTAAAGTTTCTGCTGTTTAGCACTCTTAAAACTTTCCACAATGGAACAAAAGTTCTTGGCAGGATGATGCTGTCTGGCTGGCAGCCTGTTACAGCAGCTCCCTCCCTATTATTCAACTTTTTGTCTGTTTTTATGTATTTCTGTCTATTATCTAATTTTCAAAAAAAATGCTCTGGCACTTGGGAAAGAGGAAAGTAGTTTAACAAGTTAGAGACAATGATTGTGTACTTCTTACTGTGTGTATACTACTCCTCTGGTCCATTTCTATGGTCAGAGCATGTAAACTGATTTATTTTTTCTCTTAATGATAATGACTAATAAGTGTCCAAAATCTCAATTTACTGATCAATATAAAGTAAAAATAGTGATTGAGTGAACAAGGAGGTGATTAAGGACTTAGATTAGAAACGTTTCTCTCTTTTTATCTGCCTCTCTCGTCTCTCTCTCTCTGCTGTGCAGCAGTGCTGTAAACGTAATGTGGAGTTAAATCAGACACTGCAACAGTGTCTGACCTTTATGCATTAGTTTCTGTTGTGAGTAATTATGTTGCCAGTAGACAATCACTACTAATGTTGGTACTGCCGGATATGTGATAGCAAACGTTACAACATTGTGAGGTGATACAACATCGCGTTACGTGCAGACAGCAGCACATCTGCCCGGTTCTCCGCTGGTTTTTATAGCGCAAGGCAAGTTTATTTGTATAGCACATTTCAACAAGAAGGTAATTCAAAGTGCTTTACATAAAACATAAATGGTAAGAGACTGAATGTAAAAGCAACACAAGGCAATATAAAAAGATTATTAAAAAATGTTAAATTGGACATAAAAAGAAGCTAAAATAGAAGACAGATAAAACAGGAGAGTAAAAGTTACAGTGCAGTGTAAAATATGAATCAAAAGCCTCCAGTTTGATTTAATAAAAGGCAGCGGCATACATAAAAGTCTTCAGCCTTGATTTAAAAGAACTGAGAGCTGCAGCAGACCTGCAGTTTTCTGGGAGTTTTTTCCAGATATGTGGACCATAAAAACTGAACGCTGCTTCTCCATGTTTAGTTTTGACTCTGGGGACAGAAAGCAGAGCTGTCCCAGATGACCTGAGAGGTCTGGATGGTTCATAACGTAGCAGAAGATCAGAGATGTATTTTGGCCCTAAACCATTCAGTGCTTTATAAACCGAACAGCAGTATTTTAAAATCAATTCTTAACTGGATTTCTGGCCAATGGCCATCATTTCTCTTCATCCTCGTTTGTTTCTGATCCTCAGAACTAGTGTATATATGTATATATATATATATATATATATATATATATATATATATATATATATGTAGCCCACCTATCCCTAGTCTAATCAGGGAAGGGCCCTGAGTTCTTTAAATTAAAAACTAAGCATTGTAACCTACCTTTGATGAATTAGATTACTGCAATAAAATAGGTGTATCACTCCTTTAACGAACTGTCATTAATATCCACTGTGTAAATACCTCCAGTAAAAGAAATAACCAAGCATCACACTGGAATGAGTTTTAGGAATAATGAACTTCTCTCTTTACTTCCCAAATAAACAAGGAAATATTTAGTGTACTTAACCATTCATATACTCTTTCAATAACTGTTGTGTTATAGCACTAACTCTCTTTAAATGTAAACAATATACCCCAAGTTAAATTCAGATTACCTCTGGTTTAAATTCAGATCAAACTTAAAGAGCTCACATCCACCAAGCGCGCGCGCGCGCACACACACACGCACAAGCCGTCAGGTTTTAAAATAAAATAAAATAAAACCCCAGTCGCAGGCCTGATTCGCGGCTTGGGAAACGGAGAGGCCCGAAACTAGTTGGTCGCTTCACCCAGAAGAGCAACAAAATAAAATGTGGTACCTTCATGAAGTCTGATATCCAATCAGCAGTTTATACCAGTCTGTGGTCTCAGGGCAGGAACAGCATGACACACTGAAGTCCACAGATGGCGGGATCAGTCCGTGCAGTGAAAAGTCTCTCTGAGCTTTGACTCAGTAGCTTATAGCGCTAGCTGGTAAATCTTCAGGGTTTCCGTGTTGAAAACGATGAACTGACGTCCATAGCATTAGCTGGGTTAGCTACACAGCGGCTATGAGTCCATTCACTGTGCTAATGAATGCTAACACATCACATGTGTGTTAGTTATATTAGCTATGAGTCCATTCACTGAGCTAATGAATGCTAACACATCACATGTGTGTTAGTTATATTAGCTATGAGTCCATTCACTGAGCTAATGAATGCTAACACATCACTTGTGTGTTCGTTATATTAGCTATGAGTCCATTCACTGTGCTAATGAATGCTAACAACTCACTCGTTCAGCTAATGAGCTAATAAACAACAAAGGGAACAACTGTACAACAAACTTCGAGTAGAAATATCTACAGCTGCTTCCAGAAGATATGTAGACTGAGTATCCGGATACAGACTGTCTGGTAGATAATCTGAGACCAGCTACATATTAGTTTGTAAACACAGCGCAAACATCACCGCTCAGTCCTTCACTCTCTTTTTCTCTCGCGCGCATCAATCTGTCACACGCGCACCTCTGTGGTCCCGCCCACTTCAACCAATGAATGACCAGTATTAAACTTAGTCAGGAATAACACGTCATCTTAATACCATCAACTCTTATCTTAAGACAAAATATAAATAAAATATTTATTAACTATACAACTGTATATTTTAAACTTATTTATTCCACTGAACATTTGAATCTTTTTAACCATTGTTATGATGTATCTTATATGCCTTTTAAAGCTGTTTTAAAAACAGTGAAAATGAATAAAATTCATAAATTGCAACACTATAATCACTTAATATCAATTTTATTAAATATGTATAAGTAAAGGATGTTTGTTTATTTTGCAATAATATAAAATCTTTATGGATTAAGTGTGTAATAGTGTTTAAACAAAAGTGTAATGAAGTGTGCTGAAAACCTTCTAACCTTCATCCTCCTGTTGTTCCTTCAGCGAGGACAACGTTCCAGACCCGACGGTTGTAGAGAAGCAGTTTGGCGGCGACCTGATCGCGGCTCTGCAGGTCTACGGCCCGGAGTACCTCGCCTACTTTGGCTCCTTCGCCACCGTCGGCCTTCTCTGGTTTGTCCACCACTCGCTCTTCCTCCACGTCACCAAGGCAACGCGCTTCATGGGCCTGTTGAACACCTTATCTTTGGCGTTTGTCGGAGGTTTGCCTTTAGCCTACCAGCTAACGCACGAATTCCCGCGCAACTCCCGCAACGAACTGGAAGCCATTCAGATTAGCTGTGTGATCATTTTCTTCGCAGGCATATTTCAGCTCGCTATTTGGGTGGTCGCTCTTTACAGTGAGCAGGAAACCCTGCACCCGTATGTACGATACGGCGGACGCGAGCACGTGTTTATGCTAGCTAAGCTAGCATTATACCCCTGCGTAGCTCTGGGGACGTTTTTCCTGACATGCATTTTGAGTAAATTTAGCGCCTCAATTTTCCACCTGATGGAAATTACGGTGCCTTTTGCTTTTCTTGTGTTGAGGCTGTTGGTGCGTGTCGGGCTAGCGTTGCTACGGCTAATTTTCTGCCCTGATAGGCCCGACCCAAAGACTATCATAGAAGAGGAAGATGATGAGACAAGAGTGCCCTTCAACCCTTTAGTTACTTAGCAATGGGGGAGGGAAGTGCCATATGAAATTAAGATAACTGACAGAGCTGTGAGGCTTCACTACAAAAGCTCGGTCTCTGAAAAAGTAACTGGTTATATTCCATTTGACTTCTTGTCCAGTTCGTAGGTTTTTGAGTCAAATGGAAAGTAGGTTGTTCTCTTTAAACCTGGTTAAAATCTTGAGATGTAATCAGTGAACGTAGGATTAAATGTGACCAAGTTGAATATGAAGTTGAGGTTTATAAAACAGGTAGTGGACCAGAAGGTATGGTATGAACACTGACCGCAAAAGCCTATTTGTTCATTTCATTTTACAGTAAAGCTGGTTTTGATTAGTAAGCCATCAGAAATCATTGAATGGACTTGGATGTAGATTATTTTACAGCACGCAAATGCTTAATTTTCAAATACCCACAATGTAGTTTATTATTTTAATTTTAATCCTCTAAGTAGTGCTTGGTCAAATATTTCAGATAACATCGCTCATAACTGCTCATAAGCTGATTATCCAGTTTACCCTGAAAAGAACAGGTAGAGCAGAAAAAAAACAGGTTTTGTAATTATAGTTTAATTTCTGTGCCAAGTAAAGATGTAAAACAGGTTGAAGGAAAAAAAGTCCGTCCAACTGACATGGTTTTAATTTAGCCCAGGGTAGATTTGCTGAGCATGTTCAGACACATTTATTTACAGAAATCCACACGAGAGCTGGAAAAACTTTTATTAGCAACTTTAAATGTACGGGTTCATCCATAAGATTTCAAATTGCACTATTCAACGTATTTTGATTCAGATATTTGTCTGTAATCCCACTGGAATGTAATCTCAATGTCACAAATACATTATAATTCTGTATTATCCTATACTATTATCTTTTGACAGAAAGACAGTGCACTTAAATGCCCCCACTTTTGGGCTTTTGTTGATTTTAGTTTCAGTTATACTTGTTTTAAGTTTGTCTTAAAAATTCAGATTTTTACAAAGTTGTGTTGTTTTTTTTATTTATGGGGAGATTTGTTTAGAAAGAAAAGTGTAGTACTTTTTCCAGAAGGGGTCACTGTTGTTTCTGTTAAATATTTATTAGCTACTGAAGCCACGTTTATCACTGCTATGTTGGACATGTACAGTTATGCGTGTTTAATATTGACTTAAAGGGACTGAAATCTGAGATGCACTTTAATGGAGACCTGTTAGGTAATGGAGGGGTTAATTATACTGACAGGGGACAGAACAACATGTGGAGTCTGAAAAATGATTATCGCTCATTTCTTTGTGTCTGTGATTTGGCTGGATTTGTCATTTAATATTTTTGGTATTTTTATGTTCTGGTTGTCTTGTTCGCTTCCAGTTCTAAACTGCATTAAGAACAGAGTACTGTTTAATTTATGAGCATTCACATCTTGATCTATAATCAGCAATTTCTGTGATTTTATGGAAGGAAACTTTTACGTGGAACAAGTTCTTCTGAATATAACACGCTTATTACAGAAAGGCATTAATGAATGCAAACTTCTAATATAAACTGCATTTATATAATTAGTAACTGTGTAACATGTCATACTTTGTCAGATGCAAATCAAGCAGCTTGTTCTTATTTCCTTGAACACCAAACTACCAACTTAGAAATCAGCTGTTTTTACATTTCCTTTCTCTTGTTGTCATTTCTCCAACATGATGTTGTGTTTAATGACTGCACCCCTTTCTAAATGTTCCCTCTGATCGGGTCTCTGTTCTCGATGCCTAGATGTCTGTTTGTTATGGCTACATAACTGTAAACACTGCATCTGCTCTTTCTCACTGTGCTAAATCAATTTTTGGTTAAATCACAAATTTGGCGAGCTTGGTTTTGTGAATAAATCTGAAGTTGTTCCTTAAATGTGAAAGCGAATTCTTCATTTTGTCATGATTAAAAGGACGTAAAAACATAATGAATGAAGACATGTAAGACATGTTAAAGAAAAAAAAACTTTATTCACCTCCATACAGTAAACAGCTTCACAAGTATCCCTATCATAGATATCAATGTGTTAATACATTACTCTGTATTGCCCCTAACAACATACTTCCTCAATATAAATTTTGCAATTTAATCTTATTCACTCCAAAAAGCTATAGATTTTCATTAGAAAACATTTCCGCTCAAAGCAAATCAAACAACATATACACAAAATGATAAATTAAAAAGACAAGCAACCAAACACCTGTAGTGCATTATTACCTGACATTTGGGCTACCAAAAAACGACCTTATCTGTCCTACCAGTGTGTACCACAAAGTGTTTTACCTTCATAACTTGGATAGAAATATAAATTAGTTCACACAACAACTTAAACTTCTAAGTTGAACTAAATCTGTAAAACTGTTGAGTTTGGAGTGTGCCACCAGAATAACTATAGAGTAACTAAAGCAATAAAGTTTGCTTCTGATTGATGGTACTCATTAAAACTATCAGTAAAGTTATATTATTATTATTAAATATGCCAATTCAAGTTCAGTGACATTATTCTGTTTTTAAAAATGACATAATTAATGAACTGTTGAAAGGATTTGTGAAATACTTGTTTAATGTCTTCCAATATTATTTAATCTCACGATTCATTTGTCTTGTTTGACTGCAGGTCTCTAAATTTAACACATAAGTCAGACTGTTAGATGTCCATCCAGGAGCTCTTTTTTTGGTATCAGTTGGCTAATCAGAGCTCATCAACTACTGCACGTCAAGACAATTGAAATATGAGATGGAATATGACAGAAAGACACGTAAAAAAAAACAAACTCATTAACTCATTCATTTAAAGACAAAACGGAATTGGCACATTAAATGATAATTTTATAACTTTTTATCAGTACAGTTTTGACCAGCATCATGTAATGTCTCAAGTAATAGAGCTGTCACTTCTTATTGACAATTCTAACCACCGTTTGAAGATTGTAAAAATGTGTATATTTGATCTGGAATGATCTGTCCAAAAGGACGACGCTTTGTACTCCAGAGGGGGACATCTGATCTTTATCGCACCTTGTTGTCTGCAGCACAACTAGGCAGTTGTTGTTTTCTTTTACACAAAATGAAGTGAACTAGTGAACCGTGATGGTTACAACAACAAACCATCTGAGAAGTAATGTGTGGAAGCATTTTACAATAATGTTACCAGAACAACTCTCTTAAATGAGTCAGCGGAGGCTCTGCGAATGAACGCAGCCAAATCAATTCTACAATGCAGTTTAGGATTAGGTGTCATGTGTTGTGTTTGAATTAAATGAAATTATTTACATCTTAATTCTCATTTGTTTGAAGAAGAGTTTTGAAAAAGTGACAGTCCTATAATTGACTCATAATTAGCTAATGGAAATGTCTTATTGAAGTGGCACACTCCAGACTTCATATTAAAAACAGCCTAAATAATAATAATCCAAATAATTTGACAATCAGCTGTGTGTGTCGATTCTTGTTTCCCATTTTTGGTCAGATTGCTTTAAATTGAAGACTTTCCAGATATCCACATGCTCTCCTTCATCTTGTTCAGCATGTTAGCTGGACAGTGACGGTTGCAAACAGAAAAAGCCTGTAAAGCAGTAGTGTGTGTGTGTGTTCTGCCAGAGAGGGGATTGAGTTATACAGTACAATACAGCTGGTCCCAAAAATCCACCCGACATCCCCATTCAGTTCAAATGGGGGGAAACACACTAAAATGCACTTCTATGAGGAAATGTGAACACAACAAACTGGACAAATAAATTATAACATCCTGTCCAACAACTGAAGGAAGTTAACAGAATACAGTGACACACATTGCACGGGCCGCAGATGCAAATGTTAGTGCTCCGGTCTGAAACCCCAGTTCCAAACTCTCCTCTGCTTGTTTTGGATTCTTCAGGACAAAGAGAGGATGGTTTGGACCCGGGCCCTGGAGCTTTTCCAATAACGGAAGGAAATCAGTGTTAATCAGACAGTGCTTTGGTAAACATTTCTCTCTGAAACGCTCTGGATTCAATCAGAGAATCTCATCGGCCCCGCCGGGCGCATTAACATCGCCTTGTAACACGCTTATAATGCATGGTCTGATTCATCACACGGGTGAACATGTGATTCATCAGACATGCCTGAGTTAAATTATGTCATACACTGAAATCTCATCCATATTCTAAGGAAACTTGCATAAGGTAAAACATTGCTAATATAAAAAACTGCCCAGAATATCAGATTTTTATATATACTTAAAGATATCTGTATATACAGCACATACTGTATATACACACCCAATACAGTATATAGAGTCCATATATACTTGAATCTTATATCATCATTGCAGAGTGCAGTGATAATCATTTTATATTGCAAACTACATTCAAAAATGAATCATAAAACAGTGATTTAATGAGACTCTGAAATAGCATTTTTTTTAAAGAGTTTGACAAATGTTGAGTCCAAGGATGTGGGATCTTCGGAGTGGTCTGCTGGGTCTACCCCCCACCCCCACAGCTACAGTGCAACTAAAATCATTGGTTAACAGGATGAAGGAAGCACAGTCTTATTTATACGTTAACATTTTGGGAAATAACTCTTATTTTGTTTTCTTTCCAAGAGTTGGATAAGAAGATAAATATCAATCTCATGTCTGTGTATGGAGTAGTGTGGATTAGAGCTAGGAGGTGATTATCTTAGCTTAGCATAGAGATTAGAAGCAGGGGTAAACAGCTAGCCTGGCTCTCGTCAAAGTTATGCCTCTACAGCTCACACGTTGTATCTCATTAGTTTGAGCCGAATAAAAACAGAAATGTAAATACAACTATTTGTGGTTTTACAGGGAGTTACGTGATGTAACTATTTCTTGATAAACAGTTTATCAGTCCAACCTTTATGGGCTTTCACACCAAAAGTGCAAGTTCGACACTGAGCAGAGCGTGTTTGTTATTCCTACAGGAGAAATCAGGTGAGCTGTGCCAGCTGAGTTTCTGCCAGGTTTTGCAGCCAAAGTTCAACCAATTTGAATTTATTTATGATAATCACTAAAACTAACTCACTAGGATTCTGGCATTGACAGGATGCAGACGTTTTGGCGGCAAACAATTTTACTATAGAGTTAAAGGATGGAGAAAAAAGCTCCTTTACATTGTTGAAATTCTGTTGGCTCTTGTGTGTTCAAACTACAAACTGCCATGACAACAACACTGTTAATTAACATGTTAATTAGTGAGATTTAGATGTCTTTGTAGGCGGATATTAGGACTTTAGTAAGACTCAGGGGAGCCGTTTCCCCCTGCCTCCAGTCTTTAAGCTACGTTAAGCTAATCGCCTCTCGGCTCCAGGTCCGCACTTCACGCACAGACATGAGAGTGCGGTCCATCTTATCATCTCCTACTCGCACAAAGAAAGCACACAGGCGTATTTCCCAACATGTCAAACTATACCTTTAATTTCTTTTTACAATCTCTAGTAAAAGTTCACCCAGTACACCTTCTAACACCCTCAACTTCAGATCAAATCTACATCCCTGCTTGTTAAAAATCTAATTTGTTCATGCTAAAGGCTACAAATGAGTTACATCTCTTTTTTTTTTTTGCATATCATTTCACATAGCTTAAAAGTGTTCTCATTTTTCCCCAGCAGGTCACAGAAGTAGTTATATATTAGGTATTTGTTCAGCTAAATATTTTCACTATATTTATGTACAACACATTAACTTGAGTGTTTGAGTGCGCTGCTGATGCTCTAGTTTCTGCGTTAACATGCCTAAAGTCAATCTTTTATTGACTTTTATTGTGCCAGTTATTTAGATTTAGACAGAAACCTAAAAGCTAAAAGTTCACACTGTGGAAGAGGAGAATAAACATGGCTTGGTTTAGCAGTAGCCCAAGATGGGACTTGCGTACATGCTACATGTTTTGTTTTGTTATGGTGTGAGGTTAAGACCATTAAATAGAGCGTTGTCTATAAAACAGTGTCTACAGTATGTTTGACAACCCTGCTGCATCATTACGTCACCCACCCCCAAACCCAGAAAGATAAGTCTCAATAGTCTTTTTGCTGTAGCTCAGGTCCACATGCCCAACACTCTGGGCCCAGTTTATGCTGGTAAAAGCTTCTTAAATCCGTTTGTTCAGCTAAAGTCAGTGCAATATTTGCTGCCCACAGGGACACTGCATATCCACCGTCCACCTGCGCTGAGAAAGCAGTGTGCTTGAGAGTCGATGTTTGTTCGATAAGACATTTTCATCTTCAGTCTTTAGGATGGGGGCTGCCTGTTAGCTTGTGAAACATGTGTTGTTGATGTGCCGGTCCAAGTTGAAAGCAGCGAAGCCGGCAAATGTTTTGTTGTTGTGTTTTTTTTACTATGAGGTGATTCCACATAGTCTGGAGTCACCTCAGGTTTAAAGTTGTGATTTTGAGCTGGTTGGAAGTTGGATGAAGAGCTGGCAGGATAAGGATGATGCTCTGAGAGAGACCTGGGATCACACACCTCACAGCCATACTTCAGATTGTGTGTGTCAGTGTGTGTGTGTGTGTGTGTGTGTGTGTGTGTACATGCTTACACAAAATCTCCAAACCAATCACACACACACTCTCCAGTCATCACCCTGTGAAGCCGGAGCTTCTTCATTCAGCCTGGGCTGCAGCAGGGGGGAGCATGCCCCTCTCTCTCAGTTGGGAGTGCAGGGTGTGGAAGATGCTGAGCTGCTGCTCAGGTTGCAGCATCAACAGCTGCTGCAGCACTTTGCTCGGGTTCGGTCCCCTACAAGAAAACAACAGTGTGACCAGGATGGGAACAGGGTTAAAAACTCACCTTACAGCAACCATATCGACCAGAAACTATCTCTAAATTATTAGGTGATAAGTGAAATTAACAGCAGCCTGAAGGGCATTTTCACAGGTGAACAACCTTCATCTAACAGTAAGTCTTAGGTGTAAAATTTATGTTGGCAGGTAAAAATTTTGTTGTATCTGTATCTTGAGGTGCAGCAATTACTGTAGTCAAGAGACAAAGGAGTTTGTTTTCTGCTGTTTACAATGACAACATAGACCTGTCACTTACAGTTTTACACAAAATCAGTGACTTAAGCAGCGAGTATGAGCCTTTTTCTTTTCTAAAACTGATAAATTATTGGTACATTTCTTTGTTTCCTTTTATTTTTAAGCCTTCTGAAGATGAGATTTTTTCAAGTCTATCTTAATACGACACTCACATGCTGTTTGTTTTTGTCGTGTACATTTTAAGAGTTATTGGAGTCATTGTTCCTCATGTCCATACTGGTTATAATGCAATCTCTTTATAGAGGAATTGGAGACAAAATTTAGTCCTTGTTCTGGACACAAATACATCCAAAGGTTCAGCTGGAGCTAGTATGAGGCTTCAGCAGTCTAAGGTAGACAAACCTTAGACGTATCCCTCCACTGTAGAAAAGTAGCCACTCTATTCGGCAAACTCAGACTGCTGAAATCTCAATTTAGCATTTTTGCACGAAATGTGGGCTGAGGATTTGACCCCCCGTTTCTTACAGACACCACTCCTTTCAACCTCCATTCCTCTTCTTACCTAACAAAGCTGGCTATGTAGACGTGTGTGAACGTGGCCATCAGGTACTGACAGTCGAATCGGTCCATGATGCCGCCGTGGCCGGGGATGGTGCTGGCAAAGTCCTGAAGGAGAGGAGAGACAAGGTTGTCATGACATCAGAACTCGTGTCATTTATCTGGTTGTCTGGGCATGAAAATATTAAAATGTGTCCCTGGTGGGACGGCAAATTTCAGCCGGGGACCCTTGTTGCAAATCATAAAAAGCTTTTTGTCTCTATACACTGTCGACTGTCAAATAAAAGCAAAGATGCCAAAAAATAATCTTAAAAGGAAAAAAAAGCATCTCTGGTGTGTTCCATTTATTAAAATCTCATTTGTTTTCCTTAATCAAAATGTTCAGACTGCAATCAATTTCTGCTTGAAGGTATTTCACAAGATTTGTTATTGTTATTATTATTATTATTATTATTGTATTTTTATATAGGAAATGTCTTTGGTGTTGCTTACTGTTGGTTTTTCCAACATGCACTTTGCAAAGATCACCTGCTAATGTATACAGTTACTAGGTGTAGATGTGATAAAGAGGCAGTCAGTAAATAAACAGACTGCATTTATATTGCACCTTTCTAGTCTTCTGACCACTCAAAGCACTTTTACACTACATGCCACAATCACTCATTCACACACACACATTCATATGCTGATGGAAGAGGCTGCAAGGTGCCAACCTGCTCATCAGGAGGAGTCTAATCATTCACACACACACACACACACACACACACACACACACACACACACACACACACACACACACACACACACACACACACACACACACACACACACACACACACACACACACACACACACACACACACACACACACACACACACACACACACACACACACACACACACACACACACACACACACACACACACACACAGTGCAGCCATCGGGAGCAACTGGGGGTTCAGTATCTGGCCTGAAGACACTTGGACATGTGGACTGGAGGAGCTGTGGATCACACCACCAATCTTCCAATTAGTGGACGACACCTGAGCCGCAGCTGCCTTCTAATCTACCTCAAGGTAAAATTCAGAAGCACCGACTGCACAAACAGTAAATGGCGAAGATAACTGAAAAATAACTTGTATTTATACTGAAATGGAGCCACTCAGTGGTCGACTGCAGGAGGCTGCAGTTTTCCTCGACAGCCTGCAGGAGTGATTTTGTGCTGTTGTGTGCAGGATGAAGCAAAGTGTTGCTGGGCTACCGTCACTTTAAGGAAAATCTCAGCTTCCCCACAGTTAAAGCGGTCCGACCAGTTCCTGAAATATTTGAATGCTTCTCTTCAACTGACATGTGTGTCTGTGAGCTTGTAGCTTGAGGAAATTCACTGAACCTGTTAAAGCAGATTGCACTACTTCAGTGTCCCCTGCTACTTAATGTACTTTGTAGTGAATAAAATGCATCATTATTATTATTATTATTAGTAGTAGTAGTAGTAGTAGTAGTAGTAGTAGAAACTAAAGAAAATACATTGCTGAGATGTTAACTAACATGATGATGAGACAGAAGAAATTTGAGCTAATGACACATTTCCTTACTTTGATTTTGAAGGCTCGCTTGAATCCGCTGGCAAAGAAGCCGCCAAACGGCCCAATGAGAGACGCGAAGGACGAGAGGAAGATGCTGTGGATCTGAAAGGGGTACAGGTTCACCGTTTTCTAAAGGAGAGGCGGGAGAAATATTAAAAATTGATTAGATTAACAGCAAAACGATCATTTTAATAACACTTATGTAGGATGAAGAAATAAAATAACACATTAGAACCAGTTGAATGTTGTTGCTAAAGAAGCATAACAAATATTCATACAATGGCACAGCATAGATATTGACACAATCAGTGTGCAAAACAATAATTGTAGGTGATATGAAGAGCCAATTTCAGCTCAACAGAGAGATTAAAGTCTTACCCATCTCAGTGTGTTTTGTATCACAGCAGGAAGAGTGTACTCCTGCATCACAAATATATCAGAGGGCTCACATTCAACTGTAAACCTGTTGGTCTCACTGTTGTAGCCCACAGGACACACAAAGTACTGGAACTGAGACAGCAGGTAGGCCAGCTGAAGGTACAACAAGACACAACAAGACACAAAGAAAAGATCAGCTTCTTTACTCCAGATACTTGCTTATGAGCATCGATGACTGCTGGGTTGGAAAACTGGACGCCCTGTTGTGGATGTTTGTGAAGATGCTGCAAACAGCAAAAATGATTTTCTGTCCTGGTTGGCAAGTGATTTAATCACGAAAATTAAATTTCCAAGTATTGGCCCGAATATTAGACAATATTTTACATTTGAAAAAGGGAGGTCATCTTATATTTGAGGATTAGACAAGTTTATATTCACAAGATCAATGAACAGTTTTGAATGAGAGAGTACTGCTGTAACACCGGCTCCTACAGAGAGTGTTGCATTATGGATTGTTTGTAGCCTTGATGTTGTTAAGAGTATATTCAAGTCTGTTTAGAGTGTCTTTTAGAGTTAGTTTGATTAGCTCAGTTTAACCTGCAGGAGTTTCTGAAGTCTAGTGTAGCGTCTTTTTCTGCAGAGGAAATAAAGTCATGACGAGTTGAAAGCGTCTTCCGACGTCCTTCTGCAGAAACAGACCAGGGTCTGAATCGTCTGTCAGGCAGCCAAAGGATTACTGCTGTCACAGGTGATGAGGAGCTCAAAAAGAAAGTCTAACTGCCAGAGAAAATAATTTTAACCACTTCCATGAGTCTGACGAGAGAGAGTGTGAGTATGTGACTGATAAAGAAGATACATAAATGTGGGATTTACGTTCTGCTTTAATGGAAGTTTTTCACTTTTACGAGAGATTAAGGCTTCAAGGATGAGGACTCTCTTCTCCCTGGATAAATAGTATCTCAGGCAAACTTTCCCAACAGGACGAATGCGAAAGTGTGTTGTATCTTCACAAAGTCTTTTCCAAAAACAGGTGTTGGAAAGGGGGGGGGGTCCTCTTATAATCAGGGTCGTCTTATATTCAGGCCAATACGGTACTATTTAAAATTCCTTGTTGAGAAGAGAAATAAAGATCATGTCACTGAATGTTATGATAGTCTGGTAGTTGTTGCCACCAGCCACAACCCAAACAACACATGCATTTTGACACGTACCAGTCCACAATTTAGACTTTGCCTCCTGATCAAAAAACCCCTGTAGTTGAGATGTATGAGCTACTGCACACAGTACACATAAAAACATCACTAACTTTGCCTTGGGTACTTGGAAACTTATGTGTAGAAGGTAATAGGGACCGTGTGAGTGAGTCGTAAATGCAAATGGAATATACTCACGATGAAGCCAAAGACCACAGTGGAGAAGAAACCTCCGATGAAGCCCTCCCAGGTCTTCTTGGGTGAAAGCTGCAGGCGGGTTGGAGACAGAAACAGAGGCAGTCTTTCACATCAACATGACGCAGAGTTTTTACTCACTCTCACCACAAACTACATGTGATTTAAAATAAACCTCTTTTCTTCCTGCTCTCCTCTGCTCTTAGTCACTGAACAGCTCTTGTGTGGACAGATAAAGTTAGAAAGAGTAAACATTAATTTATTTAAGAGTGGAGTTTGACCCAGTAGTGTTCAGTAATTTGGAGAAAGGAGTTCAGCAGGCCACCTGAATCTTTCACTTTCACAGAGTTCAGGTGACGTGTCCAAGTCTCAGCCTGGGGAGTTATTTATTAGTAGGTGTGTCTGACTAATGATTCAGGGATAAATTGGCCATAAAACTCCTTTAGTCTGAGCTCGACTTAAACATGTTTGGAGACAAAACAAGCTCCTACTTCCATTGATTTTTCTGCGATTAATTCGGGTCCAGATCGTGTCGCAGGCACAGGAAGGTCCTTCATTTACAATTTAAAACAGTCATCTGAATCATGTCCTTCTCCATTGTTTTATCCACCAGCAGGGAACCCAAGATGTTCCCAGGCCTGATAGGATATACTGTATAATCCCTCCAGTGTGTTCTGTATCTGACCCAAGATCTTGTCTTAGTTGTCCCAAACACACCCACAGGAAAGCTTCCAAGAAGCATCCTGATCAGGTTCTTACCCACCTCATTTTAACACAAAGGGGTATCACTCCTACTCTAATCTACTTACAGATGTTCAAGCAGCTCATTCTGTCTGTAAGACTGAGTCCAGCTTTCATGACCATAGGCAAGGGTTAGAACGTAGATAAGTTGGTGTACTGAGTCCAATAAAAAAACCTCCATAACTGCTGACACTGCACAACCCGCCTGTGGGTCTCCATTTTACTCTCCATTTTTATAGTTGACCTCCTTCACTTGGCGCAGCAACTCCTTTCCAATCCAAAGGGAGCAATCAATTATTTTGCAGCAGAGTACCAAAGAGCTGAGTTCTGTCCCCAACCACTAAAGACTCAGCTGCAAAGTACCCCAGTGCAGGCTAGTGGTCATGGTTCACTTAAGTTAAAGTGGGTATAATTGCTATTTTTCATAATAAAAATGTACCAAATGACGATGTGTAATGTGTCGCTCGTAGTGATGAACCTACAGAGAATTATCAGTGACTCTGCAGCTCCCCTCGGCTTTACAGGGCTTTATAGTGAGTTTCAGCTCGTTGTTTAGCTGTCTGGCTGCAACTTTACTGTTCTGGATCACTCTCAGCACTCTTATAGCATCTGTTTTCAGAGAAAAAGCTGTAAAAAGCCACTGTACACTACCTGCTCAGCACCAAACAGCAAACAGACACAGTTAGCTTTAGACTAGCTGGTGAACATAGTGGAGCATTTAGCAGCTAAAGAGCCAGATATTTCCCTCAGGAGTTGGTAGAGAGCAGAAACAGCTAAAAGAGAGTGAATATTGGACTTACATTCACCAAGTGGACAAAAATACTCCAAATGAATGATAATGTTGCTCCATAACTGCTGGATGTGTAAATAAGCAACTGTTTGCTAACTGTTCTACATATCAACTTAAAAGGCTGTTTTAACAACTAGTTTCCACTGTCCCCAAGTGGCCATAAAATCAGCTAATGCAGGTTTAACAGAACCATGTCCTGGGCAAAAAGCAGATACAATGCTCAGGTCACCAAACTGAATATTGTCCACTCCTCAGCTGCGCCTGCAGTGCTCGGAGCCTTCAGTTTGTGTCCATGAAAATCACAAAAATAATCAAGTTCAAGGCAACCAGGACAGCAGGACTGGATCACTTGTAGCAAAGGCCCCAACACTGCATATTTCCTAAGTACCCCCACCAAAAAACCTAAAAAAAACTGGGTCATGATGGGTGTGATGGGTGAGCACAGTGTGAATGACCCTGTGAGATTTAAAAGCACCAGTCACAAGAACTGAAGCCTGTTGGAGGAGAAGGAAATGTCTTCAACCAAAGTGCAGGGAATCATTTATTTTGTCCTGAGGTCGATTACATCATCCCATCTCACTTTCCTCAAACTCCTCCGTTTACAATTTGCAACAGTTATGGTTCATCATGTGTCAGCTGTCAATAAGCATGACCATCACTGAGCATTCACAATGTGCAGTCCAACCATGAATGATACTGAAATACTTTAACTGTATTTTTGCATCTTTTCCTGACATATGAATTTTGTTGAGGTGATAAAATCTCTATGACTGGTTCCTTGTAGTGATGCTGATCTTTCTACTCCTTATAGACATTAGTAAAGCCACTAAAATGGAATTAACATAATGAAGAAAATGTTTGATTTACCTTAATAAGTGGAGTCCTCCCGAAGAAGAATCCAAACAGATAGGCCATGATGTCATTGCAGATCACAATGGAGATAGGAACAATAAACCTGGAAAAAAGACAATTAAACAATGTTGAGAGGTGGGTGAACTATCACCATCCAGTTTAAAAATATATCTGTTCTACTGTGACGTGAAAAAGCTACATATACAAAATGTCATTGTCAAAGTGGATGGTGATTTTTTATCTACCTGCCACTGTGGCAGGAATAAATTACTCGTGTTGTTAAAGGAAAACTATTAGTGAATCTATCTAGTGAACTACAACTTATTAGTTCTGTCTTAATCCTTACATACTGTTCATAATCTGACCCTTCACAGTATCCCCTCATAATTAGTCTCTATACCAAACTTCTGAATATCTATTTTTCATTCATAAATACCTCATCAGTCATTAATAAATAGGCGATTAATCCTTAACCAAGTTTTCAGAGAGTGGTGAGGTGGTCTTCTTTAGGTTTTACACAATTTATTTATGGAGAAAAAATATTCATAATCACACTATATTATGGTCTCTGTTATCTAAAACAGGAGAACATAACAGCCATCATGATTTCAATTAATCTTATTCCCTCTATGTACAAAAATAAGAAAAGATCTGTATATTCTGGGTCACTTTAGGAAAGGTCATAAAATTGAAGGCTAAATTAAGCATGTTTAAGATGTTTTTACTGATCTCAAATGTAAAAATGGGTCAAATCTGACCTGAACAGTATGTAAGGGATAAAACAGTAAACTAAAACAAAATATGCTGTATTTTCTATATGCGACTTGGATTTTTTAATTAATTTTTGCCTTGTGTCACTGTCTGTTGCGTTTCTTGACACTTGAAAAGGCTGCATGAGAGAGCACCACAGCAGCGCACACGCTCGCAACGACACATAGTGCAGTGATAGTCAAAGACAACGAGGAAGTTTCCTCAGGTCTGTCTGTGTCCTGCTTACCAGATCATTCCTTCAAACAGGTTCTGAATGACAAGGTGGGACTGAGTTACCACAATCAACAGGGTCACATGGGTCCAAGCAAACTGGAATGGCAAAACACAAACACAAACACCACAGTGTCACTGCACTGGAATGTAGCCGTGCCTGCTCAGAAGTTGGATTGTGTCAGAAATAGTGGAGTCATACAAACAAAACAGACGAGGTGAATGACACTGACAAAGCCACACTGCAGAGAAAGAGACTGACACTGATGTCAAAAACATCAGACAAAAAAAAAATAATGTGATAATGTGAGACGAGCAGGCAGCAGGTGGACTGTGGAAGCTTTCTTTGGGATGAGTGTCACAAATTTATTGGATATATTCAAAGAATTTGGCAAAGATGCATGCAAGAAGTGATTGAAATATCTTTTGAAAAACATTAACAGAAATATAAAAACCAAATAAAGAAACCAAACAGGAGTATATGAGCTGAGAAAGTGCCTTCTTTTGCAAGAAAATATGACGCACTTTGAATAAATGTGTCTGCCAAATAATCTATAAAATGTCAAATAGTCAATAAAATCCAGATGGCCAATAAAGTTAGATGGGTTGATAAAATTAGGTGCTTAAAGGTAGAAGAAGAAGCAAAACAGATACATGTGAATGAAATAAAGCTGAAGCCATTGCAGAAGTCCAGCATTTATCCAAGGTCAATTCTTCATAGTAATGTGAATAAGAATCATTTACCACCTTCAATTGTTTCAAAAGACAGCTGAAGAGCCAGAGATATGTCATCTACAAAAAGACTTCTACAATGGCAACATCAGAGCATAAGATGAGTTTCCAAAATTTTCTCAGAGGGTAAAAACAGAAAGAATGAAGCAGTGGGAGGGGGTGGATGGGAAGGTTAGTGGTGGAGTAGAAAAAGAGGAGGAGGAGGAGGAGGAGGAGGAGGAGGAGGAGGGAGTTACTTGGCTGATACACACCATATAAAACTGCAGGCGGTAATGTTTCTTCACTAAACTCAGCACAAACATGCAGAAACCTGTGAAAGAGTAGACAACATGCTGTCAGTTTTTACACAAAATTTAAAAGAGTATAGATTTTAAAAAAAAATGTATCACATATAACAAATTATATATACTGTAAGGGGAGGCAGGTGTGGCATGTCTGTGACTGAACAATTCAGTTTTCTTTCACAAAAGTGTCTAAGGAATCCGTTTTGCACCGCTTTTAATTCAGACTTATGAATGTGTATTGAGAAGGCTGTCAGTTGGACGCTCCTGTGACAGGTTTGTCTACATGAACCTGGGGAGGCCCTCAGGGGAGCTGTTACTGGCAGCAGATTGAGAAGATGCTATCTGGTTCAGAGTGTCCTTGGGGCTTAAACTGCAGCTGATGCCTGGCACGGGCGACTGAAAGACAACAAAGTCAGCAACACTCAGGAAGAAGTGTGTTCGACCCACTTCAGACTCCAAAAAACGAAGCACTCAGAGATCAGTGGACAGGACCTCTAATCATCCCAGAGGAAAACTTTACTGTCACAGCAGCAGCGAATAAAAATCAGGCTGCGGCTGCTATGATTCTGCTATTAGCATGTTGCCATAATGCAACAGAAATGTGGTGTTTTCGCATGTTGTAGCACATTTTCTACAAATGTATTAATGCTGATTATTTTCCAGCACATAATTTACTATTATTTTATCAGATTTTGATGTGTCTTATGTACCTTCCAGTTACAAACATGCTACAGTTAGGTAATCCATCACAGTAAACACTGTTTTCTTTTACTGTTGTCAAAGATATCATTATTTACTAATGCAGCTGAAAGTCAAAACTGATTGGAAAAGAGTCTTTTCTGCATTACCACGCAATGATAGTGTAACAAAAACAAACACAGACCTCATGTTTACTGTCAGGACTCTACCCAGAACCCCTTGTTTACTGCTGGAATATTTATTCACAGCTTTTCAGTCTGCATCAACTTCATCAGGTATACGCAAGTATCACTAGCATTCCAGATATGTACTGTATACAGAAATGTGAGGGAAAGTTACTCAGAGGACCATGAAAGTTAAGCCAACTGGTGAGCAGGAACAATTTAACAAAACACACACATTACAATACTGTCAAAAGATTAGAAAACCAAAGTGTCAATATTCATTATAAATTAGAATCTTATAATTTGACAAGGATAGCTTAAATTTAATAAAGAATATCACATTTTACAGTTGAAAATTAAACTTTCTGGTGGACAAACTATATAACATCTACACTCTTTCTAAATGTCCTCAGACATATCTTTGTTTCCAAAGGACTCGCAAAACTGTAAAGAGCTCCCTTAAAAAGATTTTTCTTTATTACATTTAGATTTAGTACATTTAGTGCTTCATCAGGTACAGAGGCATCTGTTGAACTTGTTCAGCAGCAGTGTAAAGCAGTAAATAGAAAAAAACACTGTGTGATCAATTAAAGGAAAATTGTTTCCGTGCTCTCAGGAAAGAGGCTTTTGTTGTTAACCGACACGTCTTTTTTTTTTTTAGACATGTGTATGAATATGTGCACTGAGTATGCTGATAGCAGCCACAGATCAATGCATGTGGTTTTATGGCACATCCGCCTGCAGTTTACCAGAACAATAAACCATCTTATCAGGGGATTGAAGCTCCAGGAAAAAGAATAAAGAGATGAGCTCATGTCATTGTAAATCAGTTTGTAAACTCATAAGTGAGTTTGTACTGCAAGTCTCCCTGAGGTCTTTGTTTCTCTTTTTGTTCTATTTTCTCCCCACTAATGTCATTTGTAACTCAACTCTACAATAGACTCTGTGTCTGGTGAAATCTAATCCACCTCTTTAAAGAAAACATGAGTGGAGGCGGAGGGGCCAAAGAGCATGTGTGTTTTTCAAGATATAGCAGTCATATTGTCTCGAGGGCGAGACCCACCTGCAAGGTACAAAGCGAAGGAGATGAAGCGGTGGTAGCGAACCAGGAACTGCAGAGGTTCCTCCCTCTGCACCAGAGCCCCAAAGTAATCCGCTACCGTTTCACCATAGAAGAAGTAGTTGACACAAATTAGGAAGTACCTGCAGCAAACACAGAGAGAGGATTACTTTTTCTTCATATTTGTTTTATGTTGTCTTTTCCCCTGTATGCTCGAGTGCTTCTTAACAATGTTGTTACACTTTGTGTACGCTTTCTTTGTGTGTGTGTGTGTGTGTGTGTGTGTCTGTGTGTGTGTAAACAGTATAAACGTAAATTTGGTTTTGTGTACACCTGTTACACACAGATCTGTACTGTGCTCTGCTCTTATGTTGGATGCTTGTTGTGTAGGTCAGTGGGTTTAAAATTTCTAGTAATCGACCTTGCCCGCTGTACATTGACCTGCTGTGTGTGTTTGTGTGTTTGTGTGTATGTGTGTGTGCACGTGCATGCGTGTGTATGTGTGAGATGTAAGAGGTGGTTATGGGGGGTGGCCTTGGTGAAAGGGGCAAGTTTCAATTAGCCTTCATTTACTTCCAACATGGCAGTGATCTTTGCTCCTGGCTGCACCGTGCGCTGCTACACGTGTGTGTGTGTCTGTGTGTGTCTGTGTGTGTCTATACGTGTGTGTGTCTGTGTGTCTCTCTGTGTGTCTGTGTGTCTGTACGTGTGTGTGGATGTGTGTCTGTGTCTGTGTCTGTGTGTCTGTGTGTCTGTGTGTGTGTGTGTGTGTGTGTGTGTGTGTGTGTGTGTGTGTGTGTGTGTGTGTGTGTGTGTGTGTGTGTGTGTGTCTGTACCTGTGTGTGGATGTGTATGCAAAGGTGACCTGTTAACAAAAACACTGGAACAGAAATAGGAAGCGTGGGGGCAGGTGGGTGTTCAGAGAATATATTCAGAGAAACGACCTGCAGACGCAGCGAACCTGAGTCAGCGTTTTACTGGAGGAAGAGGAGGGTTAAATGAAGTGTGACGGACTGGAGAAATGACTGGTGGTTCTGTAACAACAGGCCACTGTGAACGGCCAGTATAAAAGTAGTTCTGGGTATTTAATTACATTACTCAATACTATTACAAATATGATACCTGAGGTTTAATACAGATAACACAACTATACTCAACGATACTCAACGATACTCAACAAAAGAAGCCAAAGATCTTAAATGTTAAATGTACAAAACAAAAGCTGCAGTAAAAGACTGAAAAAATACAATCTGGAGCAAAGTTGTGATTTAAATCAGAAACTATCTGATCAAAGAATAAGTAAACAAGGTTGGTAATCTACCATTTGATGCCAGTTTTCAGTCAATTCTTGGCAGAATTATTATTAGATTAGTGATTAACAGCATAAAATAATCAGCAACTATTTTTATAATCAAATAATCGTTTTAGTCACTTTTAAAGCAAAAAACATTTGCTGTTTTGTTTTGTCATATATGATTTTAAACTTTGGGTTTTGGACTGTTTGCCGTACACATTTGTTTATATTCAGATGAGTGTGTCGATGTGTGTGTTTATGTAAATGCATATGACTGTAAGTTTATATATGGCAGACTAGGTACATACATTCACATGTATGCATATACTTTTTTAAATGTTTTATTTAACAAACAAAAACACAAAAAAACAAGAACAAGACATTTGAAGACGGGAACAGGCATTTTCACTATTTTCTGACATTTTATAGACAAAATGATTTATAAATCATAATCACAATAATCATTTTATTGGTTGCAGAAATCCGTTCTCCTTACCAGCTTAGTGTCCTGAACCAAGGGAGCTCATAGGAATGGTAAACTCTGTATCCGATGGTGATAATTTCTTGGAAACACTTGATTTGGACAGTCATGACCTACATCAGATGATAAAACAGAGCAAATATGTGACATGAAAGCACACAGTACTTCAGTTAGTAAATTCACAAAAGCTTTTTTTTTTACAGCTATCAGAAATGACAAGAAGAAAGAACTGACAGCAGAATAGACACTTACTGTATATAAAGACTATCAATCATTGTCACTTACCACTAATATAAGAGTGATAGGTCCCATATAGATGATGAGGAAAAAGCCGGAAATCATGGCTAAAGACAGAACCCCTCGTATCCAGTAGTTCTTCCATCTGTGGAGAATGAAAACTGAATTAATTATCACATATTTAATTAATTTGTTTATGCTTCATTCAAGTCTCAAGAGTTTTCATTCAAAAAAAGACTATAAAGTAATAATTATTCTTGATTGTATGATTTACTGTCTGACTTCATGCCTGTATTTTCTGTTATGTAAATTGAACTGCATAAAATTCCTCATTAGAACTATGAAATCATAACAGATCATGATTAACAGAACCTTTGAATTTATAGGACTGACATGTTTTTTCATATCAGCTGACCGGTGGAGTCAAAGGGGCGAGTGGTACGAGAGAGGAAGCCTGCAGGCAGTGCTTGTGGCATTTATGAATGGCTGTCAGCTACAAGAACAATATAGAGTCATACTGACTAGCTTTATGACCAATAGCAAGAATTTAAATGTTTCTTTGACCTGCTGGTGGCTTTAGATAAAAAGCCAGGAGATCACCAAAGTCAGTAGGATTCATCCTCTGAACCATGGATGTCTGTACAAAATCATGCCAATCCATCCAATAGTTGTTGAGATATTTCAGACTGAACAAACGAGGTGGACCGACAGACATTGCCGCCCCTTTTTTCTTTTTGCTACGCCGCTAGTGTGGCTAAAACTGTGGAATGAGGCCTCGTTCTCTGGGCTGTTTTTCACAACACGTCATGTCGTGCGTGTTGCTGTGAGGCAAACTGCTGCACTGCCTGCTGCCTGGGAGCAAAACAAAAGAGGGGAAACAGCGAAAAGCTGCACAGGAGCCAAGCAGTGCAGAGAGCCTGGTGCCTGCTGTATGAATGGAGGAGAAAAACAGCTGCATCATGAAAAAAAGCTGCTGCTGCTTCCACTCAGCACTATGCACTCTCTCCCTCTCTCTCTCTCTCTCTCTCTGACTTTATCCCACCATCACTCACTCGGTGTTTCTTGTTATAACTACCTCCCTTCCTCCTCTCTTCACCTTCAAGTCCATCTATCCATCCCTCTCTGTTGCATCACTTTGCTCTTTTGCTCGCTCCGTTCATCTGTCGCCATCCCCCCCTCCCCCTTATCTCTACTACATCCCTCCATCTGTTTCTCTTCATCTCTCTCTTCTTCCTTCTTCTACTTTTCTTTCCCTCTCTTCTTCCCTTTCTCTTCCCCCCTCCCTCCTCTTCTCCTCTCTGCAGTCTGTTCATTCACAGGTCTCTCTGCAGCACACTGGCTGTAATGGCGGTTGAGCCTGCAGGGATTAGTGCTTCCCTCCCTGTGAGCCTTTAAGCCCTGTGACCTGGCCGTCACTCATTGGTCACACCCTCCACTTCTCATCTGTATATCAAAAAGGGGCCTCGTTCATTTGTGTTCAAGGTGCTGGAGACTCAGACTGCTACAGATCACTGAATGTAACAGTCCTGAACGGCTGGCATGAAGTGTTTCCACACATCGAGATTGTAAACGGTGCAGTAACAGTTTTTAGTAAATTGTTGGTTGTGCACAGTCAAAACTTCAATGCATTTCCCAAAGCTTAACTTTCTGTGTTTATTTTAAGATTTTGGCACTGAACATTACATTCTTGCCTTAAATATGCCATATAACTCCATAAATGAAGATTATTCTCCCTAAAAATATGAGGGAGATTGCAACTTAAGAGTTAAATATGTTGTTTATCAGGACAGAAAAACAGTATTTGTCTCTACTTTTCGAGAAGCTTTTGGTGTACAAAGATAAACCCTGAAAGAATAGCAACAATATCACAACAGCTTTTTTTTTTTATTAAAGCTATCGCCAAACCAACTTAGTATTCCTATTTTCACAATTTTCCTGTCACAGTGAAAACAGGTGTGTAAAGGACAAAACACTATTTATGTTTAAGGTTCTTAAACAAAAAAAGATCATGAAATGAAATCCTAACAGACAACATACTGTTCACCTGAGCACCAGCTGTACTTGATACAACAGGTTGTCAGCACACCTTTTCCAGAACTTGATATTCATGTTCATAAGAAAATACAACAACAAATCTGTTGACAGTTCAGTGTCTGACTGTAGGTGTGTCGACTGTAGGAAACTGGATTTTTGGTCCTTTTGCTCGTCTCACTGGCAGGTTAATCTTTAAATTAGATATTTTTAGGGTGAGGCACCTGCCTTACTGTTAGCTTCTTTTGTAATGTTGGTGATGTACGACTGTATGTTACTCAACTGTTGTGAATCACTCTGAATGAGAGTGTCGGTTAAGAAATACAAATGTAAAATATTGTATGGCATTTCATAAGAGGGCATTAAAACAATATCAGCAGTAGTTAGTTTCTGAACTCTGTCGCTCACTATGTTAGGCCTTCAGCAGTATCAGCAAATTCACTAGCAACTGCATTTCCTTTATTGCATGTTCGAACATCTCAGTAGGTAGACTGACATTATTACATGCACAGGAAAAGAATGATCAATAACTCTGTCAGAGCCATTTCATTAAAGATGGAGAGAAAAACTGCTTGTTACAGCAACATTATGGCTTATCAGGCTTTTTTGGTTCACTGTATGTAAAACCTGATTTGCATTTTTATAAAACCAGGAACTTGAGTGCTGTGGCTGAAGTTTGCAATCTAATCCTATTAATCCAGCACTTGTATTCTCCTCCTCCTATTTAATCCAATACTTGTAATCTAAGAAATCTAAGATTTTATGCTTGTCCCACTTCCTGTTGCAGGTGGCTATGAAATCGAGCAGGAACTATATGTAGACTAGCACAGACGTGTGTAAATCTAATCCTGGTTTACTCAAAGTTCATGTTATTTTAATAAATGTAATTTATACATTTACTCTTATTTGAGACTCTGTTTCCTTGTCAGAGTCACATGATGATTCACAGTTAAGCAGCACACCACACTTGATTGGTCTTTGCTGGTTTGCTGCCACCTCGGAGAAAGCCTGCCAAGCTAAAATAGACTCCCATGTGAACATATAATCTTAGATTAGAAGGGCTAAGTGCTAAATGTTCATTGATCCTGCCACACAGGAGAGTAGTAGGATCAAGCTTCAAAGTAATTCCTGTAAAAAGCAGTGACAACTCTATGAACCTCAGGAACGGACTGAAGTTGTTGGCGTCCATTTCTTGTGTCTATATGTGTGTTTGAGCAGTGTGTACCTGGGCGGCAGCCCCTCCAGAGCTTTGTTCAGGCATTGTGGAGTGTTGTCTGTGTCTGCTGAGGACAGAGGAACATCTGGAGTGTCTGCTTTGGAGTCACCATCACATTCTCCCTCTGGGTCGACTTGCAGGCCCAGCCTGTCATCACCGTCAGCCTCCTGCCAGCACACACAGGCACATGCAGATATTCAAATACTGACTTAAGATAGTGAGTGTTGACCTCACACATAATAACAGAGCAGTGTATACAAGGTGATAACAGAAAAGGAAAAAAATTAAGCATCATCATCCTGCGAAGAAAAAGACAGAGGCAGCGCACTGTGAGAGCTCTAAGTAAATGTTGAGGTAGTCAAATGGCATCCAGTCGAAACCAAAAAGGCACACAGGAGGTTTAGCTAGGCCAGAGTTTAGTCTCTCATCTGGCAGGAGGAGGAGACTGGATAACTGGTGCATGTGTCCTCTAAGCTTGGCCGGGATTCAAGTAGGTCTGCAAGTGAATGTGGAGGTGTGTGTGTGTGTGTGTGTGTGTGTGTGTGTGTTTTTATGTGTAACAAGTTTCCTCTTTTAAACCACAGACAGACTCCAGGAATTAAACCCCTTCAGACAGTGAGCGCCTTCACTTCAACAGAATATCTACTACATTAAGACAGTGATGGAAGGTAGAAATTAATTAATTAATTTTTGAAACATTTTCCATTTCATGAACATACAGATGATTTATCTCTTCAATCAGAAGCAATGTGGACAAAATAAGTTCAAATTATTTTCTGAGGTTAAAACCAAATCTGGTTCTGATTTTCTAAATGTAGCTGTTCAAACATTGATTATAAATATATTTTCTTATTTTCCTTTCCAAAATGTAATTTAATTATAACTGCGTGTGTAATATGAAGAATTGTTGCTATTAAAAAAATCCTACCATGCTCATCTTTAAAAATGTGTCTTAATGTTTTAAACAGTATTTTGTTTCCTTTACTATACTCAAATGTTTACAAGGCACCTGAAGCAAAATATATTTAAATCTGTTCGGGTTTTCTGAGCAATATGAATCCAAAGATTACAAAGTGACTCAAAATATCCATAAAAGGGGGAAAGTTTGATTCCACTCTCATCAGGGAGCTGCAGGATTACTGGCTGAGCATGACTGAGCTGAAAGTCTACACCAGGTGTCGACAGGTTAGCCGGCTGCTGCCCAGGAGCCAAACATCTTTATTGGTGTTGATGAATCTTTAATCTGGAGTTTAACCCAGTCAACAGACACAGCCTCCGTGTCTGTGCTGTCTCCATGTGTAGAAAACACAGACATGTTTTCTTGAATGTAAGAGCAGCACTTTATATAAACCTGTACATCACTTTTGTTGTTGGGCTTCTCTTTGTATTTGTCAGTTCACCTAACAGCGGACTAAATCACACTCTGGTTTAGTTGCAGTTATTTTTTTTTCCCACTTTCTGTTCTTTACTGTTGCATAATTTGTTCTAAATGGGGTTTTTTCAAATGTAAATAAGGCTCATTTCACAAATCTTCACCAAAAATTCCTTCTTTTTTTTAATCAAAAAAACAGATTAGGTTAAAAAGCTTTTAACATAGATTTTATGTCTCCCACAGAATCTAAAGTTGTTGTGTTTCTGCTCCAAGGAAACACTAATAACTAGTTTACAGCAAACAAGATCCTGTAAATGCTTCTTATTCTAGAAAGTAAAGAGAAAACTGGGTAGAAAACACAAACAGGCTGCTGATTATTCACCCAAATCCCACAAGTAACTGAACTAATAACAGCGATCATGTTTTCAGTCTCCGGAGAGTAGTTCTGTGTGAGGCAGACCCTACTGAGCATGTGCGGTAACACGGTTCTGTTCACAGTGATTCGCTGACTTTGTACTACATTGTAAATTTCTCAGAGAAGTTCAGTATTAAGTCAAGAGGTTGTGATGTGTAGCACAACAAGCTAGCTCAGATACACACACACAATACATGTAAGTAGATCAGTTCATTGTTGGTTTGGCTCTGCACATGAAATTTGTTGACAATAAGAAAAATATAGAAAATCACCAGCAAAATCCTTTAATCAAATCAGTATTGTACACCTGTGCAGTCATCTGACAACAGAAACAAAAACATACAGCATGACTCAACAGACACACAACATAAAAAAATCACAAGAAGATCTGGAGGCAACAGAAAGTTCCTGCTGCTGAACATTTACCATATTTAAGAAAATGACACATCAGCATCTTGGATTTGGGAAACGCTGGCTCAGTGTGGATGGAAGGAAGGCCGAAACTCAGAGAACATGGTGTATTTTCAGATTTAGCAGGACTGGTGTGCACATGGCCTCAGACAGTCATTAACATCATTAATAAGTAAGTAAAGTGACATCCTAGAATTTAAGTCCAACACTTTTGTTCTTGGGTTAACGACAGTAATGATCTGTTGTGTAACACAGAGGCGAGTGGATGATTTTTCATCCCAAAAGAAGTTATTTTTAAATCCAAGTGAAAATTCTTCCTGAGCTCTCACACACATCGTGAAGGATTAGGTTTCCCTTTGCACTTGAGAGGCTCGCTGATGCTCCTGGACATTTTTTGCCTTTCATGGTAGCTTTTACTCAAACGCTGCTAAATACGGTTAGTGGGGGCATCAGGGTTAAATCAGAGAGCTGTTCATTTAGAAATAAGGTCGATCTTAGCCAGGCGTAATTAGCTGGGAAAGCGCTGTAAGTGGGAGCAGGTTGGGGTTGAGTCAGAGGGAGTCACTGGAGTTAGTGTTTGAGTTCAGGAGAGAAGAGGTGTGTAGATCTCTACTCAGGCTTTAA
Source organism: Scomberomorus guttatus (assembly GCA_038419695.1). Classification (NCBI taxonomy): domain Eukaryota; kingdom Metazoa; phylum Chordata; class Actinopteri; order Scombriformes; family Scombridae; genus Scomberomorus; species Scomberomorus guttatus. The sequence continues at coordinate 30,392,677 of CM076450.1, read as the reverse complement.
TGAGGAAACACTGATGCCTGCAGAATGAAACAGTGGAAAGCTGCATGGTCCTATATGGCTGGATGGATGTAACTTGCATATCTTGAGTGAAAAAGGGAAGAAAAACACACCACTGGTCAAAGCAGTGACTGCACAGACTGCACAGGCTCAATGACGTGAAAAGAAGATGAACCAATACTCTCCAAGCTTCAGTTTCAATTATCTTGGCAAGAAATGAACAAATGCTGTTAAATTTTAGTTGTAGCAGGTTAGCTGGTTGCTCTCAACCACTGTGGCAGGGTGTATCTGCTGACTATTTTTTAAACGGATTAATCGCTATAAAATGTCACAAACATAATGGAAAACCAGTCTATTAATTTCCCAGAGCCCAAAATAACACCTTCAAATTTCTTGTTTTGTTCGACCAACAGTCCAAAACCCAAAGATATTCAATTTATAATGATATAAAACAGAGAAAAGCTGAAAATGTTCAGTTGAAAAGCAGGAACCAGGAGTCACTGACACAATTAATCAATTATTAAAATTGTTGCCAATTATTTTTCTTTCCTTCAACTAATTGATAAATTGCCTAATTGTTTCATCTGTAAGAAAAAGTAATATTAATAACAATAATAATAAACTTTATTTATACAGCACTTTTCTTAACAAAGCTTATATCTTAACTGGTGATGTTTATTATAGAAAACCAGCTTTACTTGTAATTTCAACAACAACAAGCAATTGCATCATTTTATGTAATTTGTTTTATTTTCCATATAGATATAAGTTTGTGATTCTGCTTAGTAAAAGAAATGTCTTGCCAGGAGATTAATCTATAAAGGATAATCTCAATTTAAATTGCAGTATAGCTCAGAAAATTGGATTTTCCTCAAATCCTTCAGCCCTTTATGGTTCAGTGTAACAATCAACATCTCTTTTATTATAATAAATTCAATTTGTTTAAGTTGATTAATTATTTAACCCCTCATATCATAAGGCTTTTGATATGAATGATGAATATACTGTTGATTGTGATTAACAGGGTTGAGATGTTGAAGCAGCTCCTACTGACTCACAATACTACCAGCTGATGGTATACCTGCTTTCAATAAGCAAACTGTGAAGGATCAGTCATCAAGTTTTTCATCACCAAAGTTTGCAAGAGAGTTTGGTTGCACCAGCTCTCAGAGTATCCACTGAAACCAACAACCCACTTTATTGTTTTAGTGTTTACAAAGAAAACCCTTTTTATGACGATAACGTGGCAAAATTCACGGTTCAATGAGTGTTTCTCCAGCATGAAACAAGCCTCAGTTTTGGTTTGTGCATCACTTCAAACACACGAAATGTGTTGCATGCAGGGCTACTGTATTATGACTTAATCTGGGTGAATGTACTCAAGCTTCTTGATTAAACTATCAAACAGTGTTAATCTTATGGCTAACCACTGTGTAATCACTGCACAGTCAAACACCTCAAACAATGCTGCAAATCTGTGTGATAACAATCCAAGTTATGCTATAGGGTCAAACAAATCGTGGGCCCCTGAGTACCAGTAATCATCATCAGTAAATATGAAAAGAAAACACTCGCTACAGAGCACAAAATGAGACATGAGAGCAGCCGAACCGTGTCACTGTCTACCATACATCAATGTTTTTCTACAGCCTGTAAGCCACAGAGGCAGTAGCAGCAGTATGACTGTCCTTGCAGCTCAGCTCACCTCCCCTGTCGTCTTTGTCCTCCTCCTCCTCCTCCTCCTCTCGGCTATTAATGCCTTCTCTGCAGAGAGGTGGGAGGAAGAGGGAGGAGGGGATCAGTCAAGACAGGTGACGAGCTGCTCAAGCTGCATCCACACTGAGGCTGCGTTCATCTCACTGGTAGCTGAAGCAAAACGCCCCCACTAACAGTCAACTCCTTCAGTTGTTTTAACTCAGGGCTGTTTTCAGTCTGAACGGCCACTAAAACAGCTAAAGTGATTAATCTATTAGTCAAATTAATTGGTAAATATTTTGAAAATCAATTCATCTTGAGCAAAAATGTCAAAACTTCAGAGATCTTTTTTTCCTTCTATGACAGTAAACTGAATATCTTTGAGTTCGGGGCTGCTGGTTTGAAGACTTTAGCCTCGATCGATAATGAAAGTAATAAACTGCAGCTCTGCTTCGGTCCACAATTGTAATTTTAGATTCCTTTTAAAAAGTTCTCCATTTACTCCGTAACAGTTAAGGAAACAGTTCAATCTTCCTCTTCCTCAATGCATTTTACCAAAGAGCCTTTGTCTCATTTGTCTTTCTGCAAAGCTGAAATATGACAGTTAACAAAGACAAAACAACTATTATTTTGTTAACACTCAACACCCCCCCCCAGTCTTAGCCACAGGAGCCATCAAAGGCTCATGGGAAATGTAGCTGTTGAACTACGAACAAAAGAATCATTGTTATCTTTGATAAAATGGCTCAAAATTTACAGCTGCTTTGAACCAAGTATCTCGTTTCAGATTTTTTTTAAAGCCAGATGGAGAAAATCCTCTTATATCGAGAAGTGAATGCAAGTGAAACCAAATCACCACAAAACTATTTTTCACAGGTGTATTAGGCAGAATATTTCTTATAACTTCTAAAGCAGGACTGTATTAATATGGGGGGGATTTTTCTCATATATCAGCTGATACTGATATATATTTTAGTATGAAACTTGCAAATGCAGGAGCAAAATAAGTAATTTCATAGTTGAATTAAGTGACAATCTCTAAGAAAAACTAAACTATAATATCTTCTGGAAACAAATCTAAAATGTCAATAAAATGACATTTTGACATGAAAATATTGAGATAATTGAAGTTTAAAAAGAATGAAGAACACAGATATCAGTCAGTATCGGTCATTCCTCCGGTCCTCTGTCCTCCTCCCTGTGCTGCTGATGCAGGTACTGCTGGCAGAGAGAGGAGGGGGCTGACGTCTCAGCCAGCAGCTACATTTACATTTACAGAATTTGACTATCTTAAAGATAGGTGGCAAACTAAACAGGCTACATACAGACAGCTTTGGTTTTAGCTTGTTAAAGGATAACTCTGACACTTTTCAACCAGCGCTGTATCATTACAATATGGGTAATATATGCAAATAAACAATGTTTAACTTCCCCCCACGTTGCCTGCACCCAGAGCTCCTCGCTCATTTGCTGGAAAAACGTGTCATCGTGCAGACTATGGAGATCTGCTTTGGACTACAAACTATGTTTCCGCATTTTCTGTAGTGGTGCTTTCAAGGACGGTAAAATGTGGGTCTCCCAAAACACTCCGTCTACCACGTTACGCAAACGATAGGGAGAAACAGACACTAAAATATCATCCTACTAAATACTTTAAAATATCAGTATATTTGGAAGACATGTACGGGGAATCTACAGCCTTTTTCTCAGTTTGCTCCAGTCATAGGGCACCAATTTCAAAAATAACTGCACATTTCTACTACATATGTGACCTAGTTTAAAGAAATCATCATTTTCACAGCCGTGAAATTTCCCTTTAACACTTCGCTATTAGCTTAACCAGCATCAGTGTCCCAAAATTAACTTTTTAACTCACCAGCCAAGCATATTTCTAGATAATACGTTTCCTTTTTGTGTCACATATGCATTCGTTTCAGTACATTTCACTGAGATAATAAGGTATTATGTTGAATGCTGTAGCTAGCAGCAGACCGTCAGCAAGTGACAGTTTAGCGGAGAGCTGCGATGTCGAGTAGCTGATGTCATGTACGGTAAACAGTGCATGAGCAATTTCCTCAGAGCCAGATATTTTATTACATGACTATTTTGGTACGTGACGGCTTTATTGCACTTACAGTAACAAGGGTTGTTGTTGTTTACTCAATTAAAACTTTATCTTTAACTTCACCTGGTTCACTGTCTCCACCGCTGCCTCTCAGCTCTGCTGTCCGCTCTGTGTGTGTGTGTGTGTGTGTGTGTGTGTGTGTGTGGCGGAGGAGCTGAGCCCTGCCCTCGGTCAAACACTGACACAGAGAGCAGAGGACAGAGAGGCTGCAGGGCAACCAGATATGACACCAGTTTCCATTCGCTCACCACCATCTCCAGTCAGCTGTTCGAAGCGGAGAAAGTGCACGTGGTCTGCGTTCGTTGTGATTATTATGTACAACGTTGAAATTTCAGCAGTGGCGTTCATCATTTAGCCACGGCGCTGCGCTGCTGTTGGAAGCATATAGAGGAAACACTGCAGCCACTGTGCCCCGCAGATAAAACGTTATTTCCTGCTCTGATGTGTGTCTAAGTGTGTGTGTGTTTGGCTAGGGATGTGCATGGCTATCCCAGAATGCCAAGAGCACAACTGATAATAAGAGCATACAAATGATGCGGCCTGTAACACAGACAGACTTATAGCAGCCTATTAAGAAACAAATTTGACCAACACCATTAATATTTGTATTACTGAAATGTTATATAGGGTTGGGATATTTGTAAATATAATGACCAGCAATGCACAAAGAAGACAGGTAGTTTATTTTAGCCTGGAAGGTTCAATAGCAGTGAGAAAATGCTATGAAGGAGGAGAACATGTCAGACCTACACACCTGTAAGGTCCAGACCAGCCAACAGCAGCAGCAGTGCCTGGCTGTGGTCACAGATCACTGTGTAAGCTATAGCCTACATCGGCTCACTCATGCTGCAGGGAATTAGGCTAATCAGCAACAAACATTGACCTGAAGTAGCACTGCTGCTAGCGGCGACTTTCAGCAGCTCTGCTCTTTCTACTCAACTGCAGCACAAAGCAAAAAGGGTCATTCTGCAGGAGACACTAGCAAAGGTCTGTATCCACACGACTGGCCCTGTGAGACTGTAATGCTCATCTTTACTGTATAACATGCTAATGTTAATGCCAACAGGTCACATCAGCATGTTTACTCCTGTTAGACGTTAAAATACAAATGTTTAGCATGTGACATTTAGCACGCTGTCATGCTACTGTTAGCATGCTAACCTTTGTACAGTTAACATGCATGTAATTTAACACACTATTGTTGTGCATGTAACGTTCAGCTGGTTAACACTTGTACAATCAGCATGGCATCACGCTAGCATTCAGAAGACTTGCAAGTTAGCAAGGTAACAGGATGTTAGCATGCTACGTTAGCCTTAATCTCAAAATTGGCATTCAAATCGGTGTAGTGTTGTGGCCGTTTCACCAAGTTCAAAAAACAACCAGCCAATCAGAGCTTTGTAGGCAGGATTAGGAAGGAAGACGTCATTTTCCTGGTTGGTATACAATAATGTCACCTGGTACCAAAATATTTTGAACTGAAAGACCAACAGATGCTGCCACACACTAGCAACATCCTTCAAAGTTATACCATTTTTTTAACTTGCTCCATAAAGCTTGAGGTTGAAAACACCAAATAAATGAGGTTATTTGAATGAATGTATGAATTACAGCTGCAACGATTAGTCGATTAATCGATAAAGTTAATCGACACAAAATTAATCAACAACTTTTTCAATAATCTATTCATCATTTAAGTAATATTTCAAGCAAAAATGCCAAAAATTTGATGGTTCTAGCTTCTCAAATGTGAGAAGTTTCCACTTTTCTTGGTCTTCCATTATAGAAATAGAATATTTTTTAATTTTGGACTGTTGGTCAGACAAAACTAGACATTTAAAGACTTGTGATGGAAAAATTGTGATGGGCATTCTTCAACGTTTCTGATGTTTTATAGATGAAATGATTAATAATCATTAGTCACAGCCCTAATCTGAATGCAGAACCGCAACATGAAGCCGTAAAGACTGCGCTGCTGTCCAACGACATTTCTAACGAGGACTATGCAGAATGAAGCTGTGACCAGCAGAGCGTTAAACGGCCTGCTGCCACCACTTCTGCTGCCACCACCACCACCACCACCACCACCACCGCCACCGCTGCTGGAGGCTTCAGGGACGGACAGCCAGCAGACAGCCCACCAAGGTCAACTGTCATGAGGAGACTTGAGCAGCCGCTAACTGTCCCAGCAACATGCAGCACCATGAGGGGAGAGCAGCAGTGTGAAGAGCTCCTGGTGAATATGTGAACCAAGCACACACTGCTGGGTATGTGTGTGTGTGTGTGTGTGTGTGTGTGTGTGTTAATTAATGAAAGTAAATATTGGCCTTGGAGATAACACACAGGGGGTATATGAATATATATGTATATATGCGTTTGTGTGACTGTGTGTGGGATGTTATATAAAGTATGCCTCATGTGAAGACAATCTGCTTGGGTGTTGCTGCAGGGTGTGTGACACAACAAACTGATCCTTTAACCTCCAAAACAAGACACAGATAGGGCTGACTCATCCCTGTTTAAACTCTGTCAGCTCTGCGCTGGTAGCCAGATTCTTGCTGAGAACAAAGTTTTTCTCTGCCATCATTTTGACTGATGGGTTTATTTCCTCGCCCTGTGACAGATCTTTTATGCTTTCAGAAAGAAGAGGAAGATATCACCGGGTCAATTACAACACTTAAAACTGTTTCCCAACATGATTTCTTTGGGTGGATTACACCTACAGTTTGTTCCTTCTGGTGTGAATCATGGTGGAAACATGTAAGTTGCTGCATCTTTGTATGTGGTACATTTAAACTCACACTGTCTAATTACAAGACAATCAGAGCTTTTAACACAAAGTCACATGAACTCAAGAGAAACTAATGAATTACAGCCTGGAGTCAGATTCCAGTTCCTGTAAATTTGGCTCAACATGACGGCCATGTTTATGCTCTTTGGTATAATTCACTACTCTGATTATTAATTCAGTTACAAAAACATGAAGAAATAACTTGATGAGTTTTCACATTCGTTCATTTTGCTGTTCTTGGCTTATGTATTAGGGAACTCCGTGCTGTGAGTCAGTCTTTATCTCCTTTTACCCAAATTGTCTTTTGGACATTTTCTGTGACTGTGAACTAATTTCACTCCAAACTGACTGTACAACATTTCTCTTAGAAGCCAAAGACTCACTTTTTGAAAACTTTCACCCATTTTATGTCATTTTATGTGAAGAGTAAATACTCTAGGTTTTAATAAAATGCTCCCAACATGGTTACAGAAGTTAACTTTAAAAAATGGACACATATTTCCTAAAGAAGGTTGCTAAAGTCAAACTTGACTTCTGGCTAAGCTGCACTGTGCCAAACAGCTACAGCGAATAAAAATAACTTCACACAGGAAATCTTGATCTCAAAGCATTAACGCGGCCCATTAACATTTCAGGTTGTGAGAGATTCATTTAGGCGTGCTGTTAATGTTTATAAAAGGTTAACAGGCAGAGAGGAGTATCACAAACAGAAGGACAATGGTTACTATAACAGCCATAAACAAAAAAGTTTGATCTGCCAGCAAACAACAGATCAGAGTTTAAATGTCTGAAGTAAAAGAGACATTTCTGCCTCAGTATCACGACAAAGGCATCTTGATACTGCAGGAGAGTGCATCATAATATATCATCTGTCATCATAGAAATATCAGAAGGAATATTTTAATCCTTTTTTTTCTTTTTAATTCAGTGCGATATTTTCACTGTCAGGGATGTGATGTAATGTTCGTGTCTTGTTCTTTCCTCATCCGGACACATAGTTGTGATCATATACAACAAAATAAAAGGTTAAATTAACAAGCCAGAATTAAATCCCTCTGCGCTCCTTTCAGTACTGTGGATAGCGCCACTCGGCCAGACGTGCCAATACACTTAATGTCATTCTTGCAAGTCACTGTTTAATTCAGCTCTACGCGCAGCAAATTTCAATACTGAATAGAAAATAATCACAACACGCAACAACATAACGTGCTGCCATCATAAAAATAAACAGATCTACAGTATTCGCCCACTTGTCAGACTAAGAAAATCCGCAGCGTCGCCCCTCTTTTACCCACATCTCTGCATATCTCCGAGCAGGCAACGAGGCGACCCCTGCTCCATTTACTGCGTCATCGCGTCGCCTAGACGCAGCGTCATCTGTCACACGAGTGACAGTGAAAGTCCGTTTCTGATTTTAATGTTGTTTGCACTCTCACGTTGCAGCGCTTTACTTAGATTTCTTTAATTAGCCTATTTTTATTTTAGATATCAGATGGTGTGTGGGTGAAGCAGCATAAATCACTATGAGGGGGATAAATTTTTGTCCCCACCAGGGATAAAAATAACTCAGCAGAGGCAGTGATATAAAGACCAAAGGGGAGGAAACCCCCAACCCCCCCCCCCCAGCAAATCACACCCTGTAGATAGATATAGATGTACTGTACATGTCATGTGGTCGTCAATGTGTTTCAGTTCTACGAGTGAGTCTGTTTTTAGCATAAGTGGATGCAGGGGGAAGTAAACTCCAAACAGAACCTGGACGGCTCCTGGTTGCGTGTTATTGCACAAGAAGTAGTAACATGAAGCAATATACTGACCTTATAGTAAACAGGATTCACACTAACAGATGATTTCACAACTTCTATCTATAAGAGACTGCACTCAACCGTTATATTCATTGTTGATTAGTTCCTCAATCAATCACCTGGTCTATGAAATGTTAGAAAATAGTGAAAACATGTCGGTGAGGCCTGGACCAACAGTCCAGAACATAAAGATATTCAACTGACTGTTATATATGTCAGCAAATACTCCAATTAGAAGCTGGAACCAGAGAATGTTTTACATTTTTGCTCCGAAAAAATGCCTGAAAGGTCTAATCAGTAATCAAAATAGGTGCTGATTCATTTTCTGTCGATCACCGAACTGATGAATCAACTAAACTCTGCAGCTCAAATCTATAAACTTCATTTGGCTCCACAAAGAGGCTGTCAAGTGATGTATTGTACTACATCTGCATTACTGTGAATACATTTGAACATGCATCTTCTTTTCTTAGTTTAGGCCTTCTATCCATCACCAAAAACTAATATATTTTAAAACTGCCCGTTTCCTTGTCAGATGTTCTGGTGTGGACACAAAAACTAACTATCTAAACTATCTCAGGCATTTGATTGTCTGATGATCCTTTTTTAGCATCTTGTGTTGCTGAGGCTGCTTCATCATAATGCTCACTCTGTAAACAACAACACTATAAATCAGGTGGACATAATGGCACAAGGTTCAAGTGCCTAGATTTCCCATTAAGCATACCTTTAAAGGTCAAGTTCACAATTTTTCAAGTGTGTCTTAAAACAACAGTCAGGAGCCCAAATGAACACAGAAAGAGGTTTTCCTCGCTGTGCTCGTTCCTCCTGTTCATACCGGCTGTTAAAAGGCTTCAGCAGTCTGAGTTAGTCATATCAAGTGGATATCTGCCACATTTACAGTCTTTTTAGCATCAAATTCCCTCTTTGTGTTTCCTCGGACAGTGTTTCCCTGTTGAGCTGCGGTGGAAGTATAGTAACAAAAAGAGGGACTTTGGCACTAAAACGTTGAAAGATTTCTACTTGATTTGACTCGACTGAAGCTTCAGATAAACTTTTTTTCACAGGAGGAGGACTGTGGATTTTGTCCTCCATCACTTACACTGTACCTGCATTATGAAGGGATCAGTATGAACAGGAGGGATGATTACAGCAAGAAAAACATGTTTCACTGTTCATTTGGGCTCCTGACTGTTGTTTTAAGACAAACTTGAAAAATTGTGAACCCGCCCTTTAAGTCTTAAACTACAACCAAAGAGGCCCTCCAGTCCTTCTATGTGTTATTATAATACAGCTATAATAACCCAACTGTAAAGGTGGACATCCAGCTGACTGAGCCAGCAGGAGCCTGACAGTAATGAGTCTTATGTCATGATGACAGTCTGATGTGACATTTCCAGCCATGATCAGCACATAAACGTCGCACTATAAACAAGTCGTTATTTCCAAACACAGAGCCGTTACCGGGGCTGTGTATCCGCTGCTGCAGCAGGATTACCGGAGCCAGCAGCTAACTAACTAGCTTACATAGCCCCCCCCCCCCCTCCGCCCCCCCGCCCCCGCTAACCTGGCACCCGGCTAGCCTGGCTAGTTAGCCCGCGTCTGACAACAACCTGACTAACTTGTTCTGAGGGCGGGGGTCCTGCGTGGAGACGGTTGTGTTTGTGGTCGGCACGGCTCCGTTTACCTTGTCGCTGATATTCTCGGTGCTGTCAGGGTCTCCGCCGCCTCCGCCTCGCTTCCTCAGCTCCGTCATGTTTCGCTCGTTTCGCCGCCGGGACGTTAATGTGTCACATAAGCCGACTCCGAGGGAGGGAAGGAGGGAGGGAGGGAGGCAGGGAGAGCCGGGGGCGAAATCCTGGAGGTTTTCTTTTTCTAGATAAAGTCCTGGATTTTGACCCGGTCCTGACTTTAAAGCTCGGTCCGCGCAGAAAGGTCAGCGTGCCTGAGTCAGCCGGTGCTACGGAGCCGCGCAGATATAACGTCTCCAGCACTGCGTGTGTTTGTTTATGACCGCAGTCGCTGCTCCGCTCTCCTCCTCCTCCTCCTGCTCCTCCTGCTGCTGTCAAGCTCCGTAAACAACGACAGACAGCTTCCGGTAGACTTTTCAATACTTTCCCTCCCTTAAAGGAAAGGTTCACATTTTTTTCAAGTCTGTCTTAAAACAGTCGGGAGCACAAATGAACAGTGAAACATGTTTTTCTTGCTGTAATTATTCCTCCTGTTCATACTGACCATTAGAGGATACCTCCATAATGCAGGTACAGTGTAAGTGAGCCGATAAATGGACTTTGGTTATCAGCTGATAACGAGCTAACTAATCTGATATCAGTGTTTAATTAATGAGCTGTATGTCTCACTGTGTAGGAGACCAGGATCATTCTTTTATGTGTAAGATGAAATCAGGCTTAAATATTGCTTTCCTAACTTTGTAAAACAAAATATAACAAATAAATACATAGATATAAATTTACTGAATTGTTATTTACTAAAATAATGGATCAGATCGGCCCATTGTCGGCCTGATATCAGTATCAGTATCAGTGCGTCTCTATAAGTGATAAGTTATATAAGTGTCCTCCTTCTGTGTAAAAATGTATTTAAACATTTATCTGAAGCCTAATATTGTTTTAATCCTCTTTTGTAAAGCTGTATCTTTGCTTTAAAGGTGCTGTACAAATAAATAACTTAACTATTAGTATTCAGTTTATTTTTTGACTCATTTACTCTCTTCAGCAGTTAAATGTAACTATATTCATTTACATTGTTGGTTTTGCTAAAATTATAGTTGTACAAAATGTTATTACATGTACAGTTTTAGTTCTTGTACTTGAGGTCTTCCATTTTCTGCTTCTTCACTACAATTCAGAGGAAACTATTGTATTTTTTACTTTTACTACATTTATTTGGCAGCTATAGCTGGAATAAAATGTATGATCAGCTTATAAAATAAAAATATAAAATATGACAATTTTTTACAGAGAGACTTAAGTCAAGCTTTCCTTAATGTTTGTGCTTTTGCTGTTGTATATATTTTGTCCTTAGGAGCCACCGTATTGTAAACCAGAGCTTAGAGACAGTGGTACATTTCAGAGGGAGAAACTATAACTTTAACTCCACGACATTTACAGTATCTGATGACTGAACAGATGCAGCTTAATATTTTACATGCAAAACTAATAATAATGTCATGCCAGTCTATATTTTTCCCCGAACAATAAAGAAGTCAGACTCACTGCCGGAGCAAAAACAATAAAATTGTACTTCCAGGTTAACATCATTATGTCGACACCTAACTGTGAAATAGATGTTGAAGAATCATATGAACATAAAAAAATCTTTATAAGGGACTAATCTTCTTATCTGGTCTATCTTTACTTGTATTTATGTATATTTTACTGTTTACTTGTGTTTGAGTTAAATTTAGAGAACAAGACTTTTTGTTTTTAGTTTAGTTTGCAGCTGCTTTTACATGAATAAATACAGATGTTTTCTTCTGCTCTGTGTTTACTGATGCTGCACACAAACAGTGCTGAGTTCAAATAAGTGAAAGAAGTATTCAGTATTTATTAGTAACAATACAGCAGTGCAAAAATATTCTATATCAATTCTAATAAAAATGCAGCAAAACTAAAAACACAAAGATTAAAAGAAATGCAACAAAAACCAAAACAAGAGTCTTTATTTAAAGCTTTTATCCATCTGCTAAAACAGGATGTTTCATGGACCATAATACAACTTATTTACTGTTTTAATTCTACGTTCAATCGTTTGAATTCTCATTTTTAAGAGTTTGATAATGTTTAGCTGAAGGGGAGATTTATCTTGAAGGACAAGCCACCAGACTTCCGGTTTCGGTCCGTGTTTCTGTGTGTAACTTCACACATTCACACAATCACATAGGTCTGCTGCTGCGGTAGAGACAGACTCTCTCTCTTTAGTCCCAATTTAGACACACACACACACACACACACACACACACACACACACACACACACACACACACACACACACACACACACACACACACACACACACACACACACATATGCAGTCGTGTTTCCATCACTTCAGAGGACATTACATTGACTTACAGTCCTCCTGGAGATTTATCCTAACCCTAAATTTACCTTCACTTTAAACCAAGTCTTCACAACATGACTGTAAACAGATTTACATCCCCACAACATGAGGAATACCTGGGACACACACACACACACACACACACACACACACACACACACACACACACACACACACACACACACACACACACACACACACACACACACACACACACACACACACACACACACACACACACACACACACACACACACACACCCTGTCCCCCAACTGCATGTCTAAACTCATCTCTTAAAGGATAAGCTTTTTTCAAGTCTGCCTTAAGTGTCCAAACATTGAAACAGGTTTTGTTGTTGTAATTATTCCTCCTGTTCATACTGACTATTAAAAACACTTTTTACTTTGCACATTGTGTTACATTTTTTTCTTTATTGGATTTCTCTAAACAAAATAATCTGATTTTGTTAAGAGTTTAACTCTTGACTCTCTCCACCACTGTCTGCACTTTATTCTTGCACGTATACCGCACACACACTTTTTATTTTGTATTATATTCTTTATTTTATTGAACATTGTATTATATTTAAGTCTTATTGTATGTATCATTATTCAGACTCTTGCTCAGCTGCTGTAACACCTGAATTTCCCCCCACAGGGATCAATGAAGTGTTATATTGAATTATTGGTTGAAACAGACCTTAAAAAAGCAGAACGGGGTAATTTTTTACTCATAAAACCTTAAATATACATGAACTGCCTGCTTACCAGTACTGTACCAGCAAATTTGATTCAGAAATGTTTTTGTATGTCACAAATCAAAATGTTTGATTAATAAATGTTTTAAATTTGTACATAAGTGACTCATTTTGCAAAATGGAAACATCAAAGCTGAGTTTTGGGGCAGAATGCTGGTAAATTAATCACTTAAATTAGTCATTTGAGTATTTACTATACTTTCTAAAAACTATTTAGTAATTACATCTCTCTCAAATTCTTTTATTACTCTCAAACCAACAATTTGTACCCACAACATTTTCCTGCTGACACATCATGAGGAAAATTGATCACAAGCCTCAAATAGAAATTAAGAGACTTGAGTCTGTTTTCGGTGGTAAACAGCAATTATTTATTGAAATGAAATTAAAAAGAATAAGTACCAGATCTATTGCATTATTGTAACATTTTGTTTCTGTAAGGGTGGCGGGGGGGTTACTCTACTGATTTTTTTTCTCTTGTAAGGATGTAGTGAACACAAATATACAAGAAACATTCAGCTATCACAGATTGCACACCAGATACTGTAGTAATGCAGTCTAATACAAGACCACCAAAATAATCCAGGATTTCTCTTTTTTTTCCTTCTTCTCCTCTCATTAGTCCTTAATTTTTTTTTCCCATAAAGAATACAAAAGTCCACCCAGAGTTGGGGACACAATCTCTGGATCTGTACACAAACCTGTCAGTCGGTCGGGACAACTCATCAGACAGTGCCTCCAAAAAAACAAAACAAAAAAGAATAAAACCAACAAAAAAAACCAAAAAAATGATAATATAATGCCAAGAACATGTACAATGCACTGACACAGAAAGTCAGCTGTGTTAATAGACATGCAACAAGTAACAAAACTTGCTGAAATCGCAATAATCATTAAAAAAATCTAAAACCTGTTGTAATTGCATAAATACTTTGTACAGTTCATTTATCCGCTGTGAAATGCACCTTTCTTTCTGTTAAAATGACAAACATAAAAACTGCATTCAATAAAAACTTGTGATTCCTCTCGACATTTTTTGTTTTGTTTTGTACACGTGAAGGTGCAAAGGAACTCTTGATTGATAGAAGCCGACTTCAGCTAGATGGCATGATTGCACGCTAAATTACAGTACGTAAATGCAGAATGATATAAGGACGACAATAACGAGAGTGCATATTATTATAACGCCACGGAGCTGTGGAGGTGAATATTAAAGTACTCTCTGAAAAGTGTTTTCTTTACATGTCTGAGACTCTGTGAAGACTAGTGGGAAACAAAAAGTTGTTTCAGGGAAAGAAGGAAAAAAAAAAGCAGCACTTGAATGCACAGTTGTTGCCCACAGAACCACGAATCAAACACAAATACATGTATGACGAGAGAAAGAAAGCGTGAACTGAACTTGCTTTGATGTTAACTACTGAACCAAGCAGCAGCAGCCACGTCCAGCACAGTAAAAATGTATTTTGTGGTGACAAATTATTGACTTCAAGACATGACAAACTTTTGTGTATTTTACATTAAATAATGTTAAAAAACAGAAAAACATATCGAACCTCTGATATCACCGCCTCAGCATGGAGCCCTGTATGAGGGTCACTTTGTGCCAAAATGTGTTTTTATTTTTATTTTTTTAAATTTTGCATTTTTTACTTTTGCATTTTAACTTTGTCTCATTGACATTTCTCACTGGAGTTGAACTCTGTCGTAACAGAGGCTGTAAGTTGGATTTCATGCGTTATATTTGAACATTTCTGACTTTAGAGACGCCTAATGGAAGTATAACAAAGACACAGCAGAAAGACAATTTTAAAATGTCTGGGTTTTTTTTTTTTTTACATTTTTCGTCAAAATATTGACAGATCATTATCTGTATCGTGTCCTTCATGATTTGTGTTGCTTTTTAGTTACCGATCACTTCAGGTGACTAAATAATGACGACAATATGTCTCGTCATGCTTCGTCCTTTTTTGTTTTTCTCTTGGTCGACGTATTCCAATAGGAAATGTATTTGCAGTCATGGACACGTTGTGCAGCACTAAAATAGATATTGACACAATAAAACGGAGACTACACAGCCACAACAACAAGAGACAACAGCCTAAACCATTAGCCACAACAGGCGTATTTTTTGGCACAAATAACACCTCATAGGTTTGTTTGGGCTACTTTTTACTTGACAAAATATCAGTTGAAACTAAAAATCTCAGCAAGTGCTGAATTAATTTGAAACTTGCTGAAAACATAAAGATAGAAAGAGAACAAATTAGTGTGCAGTATGTAGAATTTAGTGGCATCTTGTGGAACGGACTTGGCAGAAATGGAATATAATATTCATTCAAGTGTGTTTTAATTAGTGTATAATCATTTTTTTACCTTAGAATGAGCCCTTTATATCTACAGAGGGAGCGGGTCCTCTTCCATGGAGCCCACCATGTTTCTACAGTAGCCCAGAACGGACAAACCAATCACTGGTTCTAGAGAGGGCCTTCACGTTTTCACGTGTCATGGCGACCGTGGATATCTGCAACCTCACTGCTAGATGCCACCTAATCTTACACACTGGTCCTCTAAACATAAGAATATTGTGAGGATGGTTTGTGTCACTTTTGTCACCTCAAAAGACACATTTTATCCTGAAACCAGGCTCTGTGGCTGACAAGTAAAAAAACGGATTAAATGTAAAATCATACTGCGAATGTACTACTACAATCTTTTTTTATTTATTGTAGCACATTATTATTTTTCTTATAATCTCTTATTTTCTGCATTTGTACCACAACTGCAACATTAAGAAAAACAAAGGGAAAACAGCAGTTCTGCCCCCTGGTGTCTAAAATCGGAGTCTGGATGTCATCCTGTAATTTCATGTTAAATGATTATTTACATTTCCTCCAAATTCCAAACTGAACAAACTCTCTTAAAAAGGTGCCCGGCTGCCGCTCCTGCAGTTTAACATCTTCTACAGGGACTGAGGATAAAGTGTGTGGAGTGCCTCGTGTGCTGATCTGCTGTAATAATGCCACAGGGTCGGAGTAAATGTCAGCAAACGACAAATCTGAAGAGAAACCAACTCGAAAGAGAAAAACTACAAAATATACGAGAAGTCCCTTTTTGTGTGTGCATTCAAAAAGCTGCTTTGACGCTGTACAGTAATGGAACAAGGCTACATGGAAAACACATGATGGAAAATAAATGTGTGCTATTTTTAGCCTAATTCATATTATTTCTTCACAGACAATGAACCCTATGATGTTTTCTCTCCAGACAAAAAAAAAGGAAAACAGAAAATCTCAAGAATAAAGGGAGTGATATGATTTAAAAATAAAAATAAAATCTGAAATGATAATGTGTCCAGTCTTCAGAAAGCAGCAATAACAAAAATTCTCCAAATGGGAATTCATATAAAGGACAAAATAAAAAATATCATACTTAATAAAATAATTTGGCAAAAAAAAAAAAGGGAAAATGCAATATGACAATAAATCTCTATGATGGTAATGGCTTGACACTGTGGGCAACACAAAATAAATCACGTTTGTAAACAACAACAACAAAAAAAATCATCAGGAAATTATAAAGAAAATAAGTAATTTTGCATAACTAGATCCACTAGTAAAGTCAACCCACAGACATTATTATTGACATTCATATCCCTCCCTCCCCTCCGTGTTATTCCTCTGGACTCGCCGTGACTCGTGACGCAGACTACACACAATCAATTTTGTTTTTTTGTTTTTTAAAGCCAGGAGTGGTTAGTCACAACGCTATGTTACAGGCAATTTTCTATTTTTTCAATCATTGACCTTATTTTTTGTTCTGTGTTTGTTCCTCTTAGAGTTAAAAAGGCCATGGTAAATATTTACAATATAAACAAGTTTGTTATGTCTTGAGGAGTTTTCCCTGTTCTTGATCTCAAAAGCAAAAATGGCGGGTGATTGATTCAAACATGCCGCATCAAGGGTGCTTTTTGCTTTATTCTCCTCCAGGTGATGAGTGCAGGTGGTAAAAGTGGTGATTGAGTTTTTTTTTATTTTCTTATTTTCTTTCGATCTCATTTTTCCCGCCTCCTTCACTGAACTTTACCGCTGTGGTGATGAATCAGACGACGTTTCCCTCCGGTTACAGTCTGTCAGTGTGTTACAGTACATGTGGTTACTGGACGTACGGGAGGATAAAGAGGGTTTTGTTTCGGGATATGTGAGAGGTGCAGAGGGTAGAACAAGGCAGATGGAGGAATGAAAAGCTCCTCAGGTCGGAGTCCTCAGGAGGTGTTTCTTCTTCTTGGCGGAGCTCAGTTTCGGCTGCCGTCCTCAACACTTCGCTCATGTTGCAGGTTGTAGTAACAGTTCTGACAAACTCTCACCGGGGACGAGATCTTCAGCCTCTTGATCTCTGATTGGAAGCGACTGCACCTGCAAAACAGGGTGGGATAAGGTGGAAATGGTAGGTGGGAAACTCGAGTTATCACAGGAGCAATTTACACTAAATATACTATCAAAAATATCACATAATAACAAAGAGGAATCAATTAACTGACTAAGCATTTAAGGATGAGTAGAACAAAAAAAATAGAAGGCACAGGAAAAAAGCACTGATTACAGAATTATTAAGGTTTATAGGTACATTTGGATATCATGCAAAACAGTAAAATAGTTGTTATGATTTCTAACTATGTGAATTGAGTCTTGGGGAACACCAAAGTTAAAAAAAGGTTTGGTGTGTGAGTGTTTTGAACAATTAATGGAGAAAATATACAATGTAAAACTACTTGGAAACACATTAAAAACAATTATAACTGCAGAAAATAATTAAGGTAACCAAAAAATTACATAGATGCAATATAAATCAATAAGAAACCTTCAAACAAACATATATGCTACAGTGTGTTGTATATTAGTTACTATAGATGCTATTAGGATGCAAGTTGTACAAATGGTCAAATAAATGGCTGCTAAGTGTTTCGATGTGCAGACATGTACTGTAGAAAACTAGTGTTCACCAATACATTCACTCTGCATGTTCACTCTACTCTTTCAAGACCACATTTTAGCATTTTTACTGATATACATCTAAGTAATGGACCCCTTAAGTCACCAATATCACCATACTTAAGTATAATCTCTATGATCTAAGACATTATTTTATACCGCTCTGGTGTGACCATGACCTAAAAATGTTAAAGAAAAAGAAATAGATAAAAGAAAGAAAAAAAAGCTACTAATTTCTTACTTCTGGCAGAAGAGCTGCCCACAGTTCCTGCAGTGGTGGCGTCGCTCGGTGAGGGAGAAGCGAACCGTGCAGCCTGAGCAGCTGTCCACCACCTCGTCCTTCACCCAGTGGTCGGCCGCTGAACGGCCCGGCTGGTCGCTGACCGACCAGCTGAAGACTCGACCGCGTCCATCACCCACCAGGATCTTACTGTGGTCCCTGAAAAGAGGGGAAAGTAGAGAGAAGTGAGGAGAATTCAGCAAGGACATCTTCCCTTTCTACAATATTCACTTTGACTGGATTTAAATTGTGGTTTGTGCTCAACAGCAGCAATATGACAACTCCAGTATGACCCCAACATCTTCTATTTATTAAAAAAAGAGAAGCCTCCCACTGGCATGAAATGAATGCTATAAAATCTACAAAAATAAAAAATCTCATCTTCATCAGTTTGCTTCCAGACACTCAGCTTACTTGGAGATGGCGAGGGAGGTGATCTCGGCTGGGTGAGCGTTGTCCTTGCGATCAAACGCCGTGTGCATGGTAAGTTTGCTCCGGAAGACCAGCTGGCGTTCCCATCTGTAGCCTGCAAACACACACAAATAAACACTTAATAAGCAGCATTTTAACATTGTGACAAACACACCATCATCAGTGGAGAAATATTTATTCTGTTATCAGGGAGGAACCCCTGCTGAAGCCCTCCTCCTCTGTAGTGTTTTCTTAACTTAAAAGCTGAAAACATTGACAGAATATTAATTTTGGAAGAACTCTGGTTTGAATATAAAACCTTGTTTTGGACACCGACCTGCCCTGAGCTGGTTATACGTCCGTGCCTCCATGATGGAGGGCTGGAGAGGCTGAGGCACCGCCCCCTGGCCTGGGTGAGCTGGATGAGGGTGAGGGCCCTTGGTTTGGCCCTCAGAGTAGTTGACAAACACGAAGCCGTCCTTCTCGTCGATGCTGAGGGTATCTGACCAGCGGTGAGAGTCGTCAGAGCCACTGTCCATTGACCAAGAGGCTCCCGTTCTGGCTGAAGGACCTTAATTTAAATATCAGGAGTGTGAACATCAGTATGGACTATAGTTCATGCCTTACAAAGGACCGTCTGTGATTATTAATAAAGGGAATATAGGGGAAATGAACCAACAGAAAAAGGAGCAGGTGGAACGACAAGGTCAACAAAGGCCTCTGGGAAGTTTGAACAAATGATTTAAAGCTGCTCTGATCAATATTTTTATATTAAAAATTGATCAAATGCCTGCATGTAATGTGAAGAAGAAGAATCTACAAAAAAATCTTTTGGGCTTTACAGCTCGCAGATTTACTGGTTTGGTTTCCTCTCACTGCTTTCATTAGTGTTGCTTCAAGGTGCAGCAGGCAGCTGCAGTGAAAAAGGCTCTAATAAGCTCTCTGTACACATCGACCAGCACCAAATGGCACACAGGCAACGTTACAGTCTATCTTGCAGCTAAAAAGCCAGATATTTCCCTCAGGAGTTTGTAGAGAGCAAAACAAAGCTAAAGGGTCAATATTGGACTTGCATTAATCAGGTTGCCCAGTAACACCAAATATTACTGTGTAAACAGGCACCTGTTTGCTAACACGTTCGCTAATGTGTCATATGTTGTGTTTACAGCTTGTTTCAAGTAGCAAAATAATCAGTTAATGCAGGTTTGAGTCACAGCAGGAACATGTAAACGGTAAATGTTGATAGCTGTGTACCTCTGGGTCTGTGGACGGCGCTGCCTGGCTGGCTGCTTCCACCAGCGGACGTGTTGCGAGGTGCTTTGGGCTCCTGGCTGAGACTGGGTTCGTCTCCATCCGATTCGCTGCTGTCGTCGTCACCACCGCCGCCGCTGTGACTCTCACCGCCCTCTGCGAGATGAAGAAAAGTGTAAGAAATTAGTAACTCGAGTCAGTTTCTCGTGTTTTGTCACTGCACAAAAACCTCTGAGGTCAGCTCAGTCCTGCAGCACCAATCATCTTTTGTCAGATTAGGACTCACCAATCTTCTCCTCACCACAGCAGTCAGGCACATCTGGCTCTACCGGATCTGGAGCAGGGGTTTCTGGGACTTGGAGGAACTCCATTCTCCAGAACTACAAGAAAGGTTTTAGTTAACTTTAGTCACATACAAATATAAAACATAAAAGTGAAGTGATAAAAAACTCTTGTAAGTTTAAGATTGTTAAGACAAAAAGTTGTGATACATATTCTCCAGTTTTTTTTCCCTCTTATTTTGCAACTCCACTATGCATGAAGTGTTTTATATATGTGTCAATTTTAAGTTGTGTCAGTTGTTAAAAAATCTATAAATGTGTATTGTCCCCTATAAGTAAACAAAAATACTTTTGACCTAATACAGGAAGCAGCATACGGTGTTGTCAGCATGATAACATATTCTGTAAAATCAAAACAGGCGGATAGTTACCCTGACGACGCCGTCGGAGTGTCCTGTGACGATGACGTTCTGCGTGTCCCACTCGTTCATCTCCGACACGCAGCAGCACAGGATCTGCTGGCTGCGGCCCGTGAAGGTGTTGGCACTGGCGATCGGGCTGCCGTTGATGCTCCACACGTGGATATAGGTGCCTGCACAGGACACGATATCCCCCTATACAAACCCAAATACACACATTATACACAGTGTTTGTGTCATTGAACAGCTTTTATCAGTTTTGACAGATATGAGGTTACTTCCATCCAGAGATGACTGATGAGTAATGTTAACCCACCGTCAGTTCATTGATACACAGAGCAGAGACGGGCGCCCGGTGTCCCCTGAGCTGCGTGACGAAGGAAAGCTTGTTGAGGTCCCAGATGATGCAGGTTCGATCCCGCGAGCCGCTGACAACGATGTGGTATGCAGACGACGCCGTCAGACACGTTACAGCGTCCGTGTGGCCCAGTAATGCCTAGAACACAACGCAGCAGGTACACAAATACACAGATTAAATCAACAATTTTCAACATTTTAATATCTTAGTTTGGAGGATTTTCACCTCTTGAGGGCTCGATATCAACCTTTGGAGAAAAATGAGAAACTTTACTGAAGCCCTGATGAGATTGGGAACAAAGCACGGCACCATAATTGCTGAATTGATCAAATATTGACCCAGAAACCTGAAATTAAAGTAATTTAACCAGTTGACGGCATTAACAGGTTGTTATGAACAGCCTTGTACAGAATGTTAGGGTTAAATAAAACCAGATATCTTGTTTTGAAGCCCTCTGTGTGAAAGCTGCTTCAAGACCTTGTATCACATCTTTGGGGAAACATTTAGATGATGTGTGTTTGTGTGTTTACCTGTTTGAGCGTGAGTGACTTGGCCCTCTCTTTGGAGGTTCCCGTCTCCCACACGCAGATGGCGGTGCTGGTGCCACCAGTGATAACCAGCTTCAGGTTGGGACAGATGGCACAGAGGATCTGACCCCACTCTGACAGACATTCGTACACCACCAACGCCTGAAACAAGAGCGAAGATCAAAGATTGATTCTAACAAAACTGGTGTGTTTGAGCTAAGATTAAAAAAAATCTAATGTTTACTGCTGGCAGTTAACAGGAACAGTCTGAGAGACAGAAGTTATACCACTGAAGACACAAAGGTGGTTTCTGGAACGGCTGCAGTATGGAAAGTGTTTTTTTATTGAAGCACCAGCAGGGGGAAACATTGCCTTTAATGTTCTTTAACTTTGACTCGTCAGTTTGAAGGTGAAGTAAGCTGGAGACCTGCAGTACTCCATGTTTCAATTAATGAGCAGTGTTAAAAACACTGGACAGAACTGCTGATTCAATGCAAGTCATTCTGAATGAGGAAGTCAGCACAATTAGTTAAAAAAAAAAATACAGTGAGAGAAGATGTGGCTGTTAGACTGTTACTGACCTTATCAGATTCATAGTTGGCCAGGCGGCAGCTGAGGTCGGCGTAGCCCCAGGCGAAGGTCTTGCTCCAAGTCGGGGGAACCAGAACTTTGTTTTGCTCTACAGCCAGGATGCCCTTGTCGGTGCACACGATCTGGCCCACCGGCTCCTTCAGCTCTGGACAAGAGTAAAATACAACAGGGAGGGATGTGAGTGCTGAAGAGACTGTGGAATTGGGGCTGTAGAGTTTTATGGACACTGAATGGCACTAACTCTGTCAGGGTTAGATAGAGTTTTATGTCCCATGGGACACATGTTTCACAGAATGAAATGAATTCATGGTACTTTATGGACATCAAAGTGTCCACGAAACAGCATACAGCACTGAGGAGGTCTCAGAGTCTGTGTGTGAGTACAAACACTTTAACTTACATTCATACATACAGTATGTCTCAAACACAGACGCTGGTTGAGAAAAGGGATGCTGGTACTAACAAAATAAGGAAAAAGACAACAAATCATTACATGTCACTGTGTGTGTAAATGTACCTTTGACAGGTGCAAGAGAAGGTCTGAGATTGTCCAGATGATGGAAGAAGATCTTGTCGCTGTTGGAGCTCGGAGGAATGCTCGTGATGTCGCCATTAGCTTTACTGCGAACACGTTTGGGAGGGTGGGGCTTCTTAAACAGCTGAAACACACACACACACACACACACACACACACACACACACATCAACAGTCAGTGACTTAAGAGCAACACTACAAAATCTACTAATAGCCAAATAATGGTATGATTGTTCTGTAACCAACCACCTTTTGAACATCTTGTTGTATTCTAACTATAGACTGTATAAAAATAATGGACGTAGCCACCATGCAAATCTCAGCATGTTAGCTGCGTTAGTGGCTAAAAACAGTGATCATTTATGTTTTAAAAGACGTAGTAGTGGTATTAGGAGTAACAGTAGCTCTAGTCTAAGTTGTATATGTGATACTAATAGTAGTAGTTGCAGTAATAAAGGTTGAAGTAGCAGTTTTGTGATATTAGCATTAGCAGCAGCAGTAAATAATATTGTGTGTAGCAGTTGCACTACCAGCAGTATCAATAGAAAAGATTAGCAGTAGTACAGCAGCAATAGTTCCATGTGTACAGACATTAGCCAGTGTCTGACCTGTTTGGGGATCTGTCCAAAGTTGTTGATGAAGCCGATGGTGGCCGTCTCCTTGAGCGGGTCGTTGATGTTGTAGATGTCCACCTGACCCTCGTAGAACAGGTGGTGGAAGACGTTGACTGCCTCCACGGCTGGCGGACCCTGCTGCTTGTAGCCAAAAATCAAGTCAATCCATTCGTGGAGGTGGGCTGATACGTAGTCGCACTCCAGCGCCTGGAGCAGGGTGGGAAGACAAAACAGTATTTAACTTGTCTTAATTTCACTTCACAACTAAATTGCAACATGTGTGTTAACTCCGTACCTCTCTGTGGACTCTGATGAACTCCCGGGGGTCGCCCTTGGCCCAAGGAGGGAGGATCACATCACCCAGCTTTGTGCCGTTCTGCTTGGCACCTGTTACATCAAACAACAGACGGCAGACAGAACATAAATATCCATATTCTTATTTATCTCAGTCAGTTTGACTGTTTAGCTGTTATTGTCCACGCTTCCTCGTACTGACCCAGGTCGAAATTGTTGGAGTTGAGCAAGAACTCTGGCAGATAGAAGAACTCGGGGATGAGCTCCTTGACATCTGCCATGTTGTGCTTGGAGGCGGAGAGCCAGGCTTCACGCACGCTGTGGAACATCCTGTCAGCCAGGTCAAAATGACCTCCCTGGAAATAACACAAACAGACAGTTTGACAGACAGTTTGACATTAGGTCCAGACACTGGAGAGTGTCAGCAGGTTGCAGTCATTTTTGTAAATTCTACAAACAAAAGCAACACAACTTTACTTCAGAGAGAAAGAAATCCCCAATAACTTCAAAACTGTACTGAGTTTGTTTACCTCCATAAGATCTGGTTCTATTTTCCCCTGTAACTGGTCTGAAAACAATTATCCAATCCAGTTAATGTTTTCCACAAGATGTAAAACTAGTATTTCCTGGTTAAAAACACATTCATATCAGAATATTTTTTTTGTTGATGTTTCATAAAGTTCAAGACCAGTTGGGAAGCTCAGAAGAAATCAAACCTGAAGTCTGAGGAAAATCTGTGTGAAGGGCTCCATCCGGACCAGATAAGAAGCTACTATCATGGCTGATGAGTAGTGGGTGCCGTAGTGGTAGGCTGGGGTTTCACCTAGCAGGACAGAAAACAGCACATTCAAACAAACACATGCAGAATGTAGATGAAAACACAGGTTTGGTGCATGCAGGCATATCTGAACGATACTGGATTAGAACAACAGCAGTGATGTAAGATAGATAAGAATAAATGTGTACTCAGGGCGTGAAACTACCACAGAAAAACAACCAGGAGGTTTCAGTTACACTCTGTGTTTTTAAATCTTAAAGTTACATTTATGTTGGGAAAGTAATAAATGCCAAATTTTGGCTCTGGTTGTTGTAGGTATTGAAGTTACTCTATTGCTAATCTGTAAAAGAGTGTTTGATATACAGTAGGTCTGGATTTCTGCTTTCAGATTTTCATGTGACATTTTGTGTCATTGTGTGTCTTAATGTGTAACTGCTTTGGGATAAGAGTTAGTTGGTTATCACAACCTTGTCAAATCCTCCAGTTTCTTACATTACATTTTATTCTGTTATAAATATTATTATCTCCAGTCTGCTGATTTGACTCAGGGGTCTTACCATTGGGGTCCTCCCAGTCCTTGTACCTCTTCTTGTACTGGGTTAGTCTGTCGTCAGTCTGAGCTCCCATCGGCTTGGCGAGGTTACGAAACGTCTTGGGGTTGTTAAGGTCCAGCTCCTGGTTATTAAACCCAATGAAAACATCACCAATGTTACCACAACAGGATTATTCGTGAATACAGGCACCAACTTTTATTTAAGATGAACCCTGCTAACTGCGACCAATGTTGTCCCAAAGTTCACCTCTGAGTCAAAGTCGGCCAGGATCCAGGGAAAGACGGGGTACTGCATCAAGTCGTTGTAGGAGCGTCCTGCCAGCGTGTTCAGATGCATCAGGTACTGGAAGTTACTGATCTCTCCTCGCTGGAAAACAGATCACACACATGGGTGAGGTTTGGATTTGGAGATTTAAACTGAACAGGAGGATCAAACCTATGAGTCCAGGTTCTTACCTCCCATCTCTGAGTGACTGACTTCTCACCAACCAGCGTACTGAGGAGTCCAGATCTGACAGGTACCAGGACAGAGAAGATGCTTAGTTACAACAGCTCAGTAGTCCTCAGTAGCAAAGCAATTGCTGCATGTGATGTATGTATGATGACATGATGCAATACCAAATTAGTCTTTTTCCTTTCTTTTCTTTTCTAGGTCATTAACATGATTAATTACTACAAAGGCCTGTGCCCATTATTTAGCAAAATGCATGGAACACATAGATCAAAAACAAGTTAATAAATATAAAGATGTATTCGCACATTCAATAAATCATCTCACAGCCTGCAAAAATGCTCATAAAGTTCCCTGAGAGCCGATGGAATAAAAACCTGGAGGAAGTCTTACCCTTGTTCGACGCTGGTGTTGGGCCTCTGGCCTGAGACGGACTCTGAGCTGTCAGCCAGAGAAGGCACCACCGCTAAGAACCTGCAGGAATAAACAAGGATAATTCAAAAATTACTTAAACACACTGCAGTCTGACTTTCTTAACGCGGTGCGTACACCAATGTATCCTGATATTACTATGCTGGTATTACAGTGATTGACTCAAGAGTAGAAATATTGTGGTGAAATAAATGAGAGGCTCACAATGTCCCCTGTGAGGATTTTATTTTAATATCACACAGCTGTAACCGTTCCCAAATAACCAGCCTGAATCAGTGCTGCTGATCATTCATTTCTGAATGGTATGTAGTATATTTTAACATAAAACTGCAGTGTCTCTGTGTTCAATACCTTTGGTAAACTTTGTTGCGGACTCCTTTCTGGAAGGCTAACAAGTAGTTCCTCCCGTCTGCTGAGAAGACCTCCACTGCCATGGGCTAAAAGGTGACAACACACAGACCAAAGTGGTGAATGAAACATTAGAATTAAACGTCTAGATGTCTAAATTTAAAGTGTGTGTATATGGTTCATGAGTGCCTGAACTTATGTGTAATATGTGCATGCTGACCTGCAGCAGGTAGCGTCTCTTGTGCACTTCCTTGATGTCTTCGTAGGCGAAGATGCTGCAGGTTCTCTTCAGCTGGCTCTGGCCTTGTCTTGCTCCTCTGGGGATGATGGCCTCATGCAAACTGGACAAAGACAAAAGACAGACAGTGAGGCAATTATGAACTGTCACTTCAGTTCTGCACTAAATTCTACCTAAAAAGGACTAGTGTGTACAAAAGGATTTCATTCACAACACCTGATTACAAAGCATGTCTGTGATCTTTGCTGTACTGTTGTTTTTCAGGTAATGTAAGTTCTGTAAGGGTGAATGTGTGATACCAACTTTAGCATTTATTTCCCTGTTACATTTGTTTTTGCTGCGTCTCTCCTGAGAATTTTACAAATATAAATATACAGCCAATAACCTAGATATTTCACTCATTTTTTTACTGATTATTTCAATTATTTATTTACAATATAAACGCTCTAAAACTTCACCAGTGTCTAAAGTGACGGCCAAAAGACAGAAAAAAACTTTATAATATATATAAAACAATTTTTACTTGATAAATGAGTTACATAATTAATAAACTAAATAAATGATCATCAGTTTAGGGCTGCAACAAAATGAGGGAAACACAATTAAATCCTAGGAGGCAGCTGTTGGTAACGGGGGTATTTTCAAATTGCATCTCTAACGATAACAAACAGAACCTGTTCCCTAAATAGATAAATATGTAATACAGTATCTCTGCTGAGTTTCACAACGCATGCTCTTTAAACAGCATTACATCATCCGAGCAGCAGAAACTCCCACTGCAGCGTCCTGAGGAATGATGTCATCTTTTATTCGGGGAAGGAAAGTACAGTAGCCGTGTCATCCGTCAGCTGCAGCGGGTGATGGTTAATTATGCAGGTGTCCAAACCTTGACGCAAAGTGGCGTGAAGTACAGAAGTGTGAACCTACTTGGAAGGCAGCGTATCGATGTCCCTGATCTCCCTGGAGACGGTCATGGTGTAGCCGTCGATGACGTAGAAGTGCTCCTTCCCAAACAGCAGCAGACCCTCGCTCGTGTCCAGGCCCTGCACCCTGGCGCAGCGGTACATGTGCTGAATCTGGAATAGTGGATGTGAGAAAGAGAGAAGAACTAATTACCTAAAGTTTAGAAAAGGTAGTTTTGTGATGAAAAGTCAGCTGCTCAAATTCCTCCAGGCAAAAATCTGGGGAAAAAAGTAAATGAGTGGGGAAATGTGCTTTCCCCAAACTCAGTAACTGATGGTGAAATGGCCTCGAGCAAAACACTTAATCTCCCGGTGCTGCAGTTGAACTGCAGCAGTGTTTGATTAAAAGGTCTGTGTGCCCGGGTAGTTTTTTGAGAAATTGAAGTTCAGTGCTACAGTCAATAAAACACAGATCTCAAGTCAAGTTTGGTCAAAATCAGAAAGATAATTAATGACTTATCATTAAATCAATTATGTAAAAGCTTTTTAGATTTGTCTTTACAGTATTTCCTGAAGTCATGTGATGTTTTCTAAAATGTCTCCCTCTTTTAGGCAACTGGTAGGTGTGTTTTTCATAATAAGACATAATATTGCAGCAAAAATATTGCAGCTGTAATTTTCCCCTGCAGCATGACAGTTTTTAACAAAGCTAATTTTCAGCACATTTTTTCCCAACTTTTGGCCACCTGGCGGAAGCTGTAACACTGTAGGGCTTTAACTAACAACTATTTTCATGACTGATTAATCTGACGATCATTTTTCCCATTAACTGATTCAGTTTATGGCCAATAAAACATCAGAAAGCTGTGAAAAATGACCATTACAACTTCCTAATAAAGCCCAAGGTGATATCATCATGACCAACAGTCTAAAACCCCAAAGATATTCAGTTAACTATGATGTAAGACAAGCAAAAGCAGCAAATCTTCCCATTTGAGAAGCTGGAATGATTAAAAGTTTGCCACCAGTGTTCACCAGCTAGTCGTTAACATCGTCTATCTGCCGTTTAATGCTGTCTGTATGTTGATGTCAGAGAGGTAGCATTGTAAAATGTTAATGACTAATACTGTGTTATTGCTTGTACATTTAATTACAATTAGATTCTAATACTAATAAGATTCTGCACACTTCCAACAGCTTTCAGCTCCTGGCTCTTTTAAATATAACAGTAGACAACGTTGAGATTATCATAAGCGTTTAATCATCCTGTCAAGTACTTGTGTCCCTTCCTGACCTTCTCTCCCTCCTCCAGGAGGCGCAGCAGTGACGTGTTGTCAGTCCTCTGCTCCTCTTCTGGCCCTCCTGACTCCAGCAGCTGCTCCTGGAGCTGCTCCTGACTGTCCTCGTCTGCCCCGTCCGCCGTGGACCGAGACCTCTTCAGAGGAGCCTTCACCAGGCCTGAGGAGAAGAGTACAGCAACATGTTAGAGATGGGCTTCAGGCGAGGCAGCACACCCTCTGGCAGCCATGTTTGAGGTCCTCAGATAATGAGTAAAAACTGGCTTTAAACAGCTGGTTGCATTTCAAAATGTAGCTGTGTAATTTCAACAAATCTATTTTTGACTGAGAATTGATTATTGATAATTATGCCTCTTACCACAGCATATGCCTTCATTGAGTGCACAAATTCAGCAAATTTTAATTTTCTACTTTTGTTGTCAACAACTTCCCTTCTTTCATGTAAACTTAGAGGAATTGTTTGGAGAAAGAACTCGGCCTGTGCTTTCAGAAAAACCTTTAGAAAGTTGCAACGAAATGTCTGTTAACGAGTCATTTAGAAGACAATATGCATCTTTCCTGCTGCTGCCTCCATACCTTTGACTCTGGCGATAGTGTCCTCTCCGTGCTCGGGCTCATGCTGTGTGGTTTCCCCCTCTGTGGTGTGCTCCACAGAGTGCTGGTACATGCCCGGGTTTCCAGACAGCAAACGCATGTAGTACTCCTTGCTGTCGTAGCTGATGGCTCGCCGGTAACGCAGAGGCTTCTGGAGAGGGAAGAAGAGCGAGAAATGAGGGCGAGGGTCCCGTAGCATAAATATCTGTTAGCGCTGCATGTTTTTTGGATGTACTGACTGTATTTTATTTTCTAGTATATTTTAGGAAATTTAATACTGGCTGGAGAATAACTTCAAAGTCACAGCAAAATATGAGTACAAGGCCGGCTGAACACATACACGATCACATGCAAAAAATTAAATTAAAAACATGACTTAGAGATTCCCTTGTTCCCTGAATTTAGAAAAGCATCAAATTTCCTACAAAGACTTTTCAACATGAAAGTACACATAACACAGGGTGAGTTTCAAAAACAGGAAGGCTGACAAATCCACAGCAAATGTAGAAGTCCACGTTTTTACTGCACTGTTGCTGAAAATGCAAGATTAAGCGTCGCATCCGAACTGAGTCACACAGGGAAGAAAACTGCTGCAACAACACTGACAAACAGGATTTAGAGATGTTCAGCTGTTTTCTGGTTTATGTCATTCATGTCTCTCTGTAAGCACTATTGTTACTATCATGCAGCCACACCAGGCATCAATGGGAGCTCCACTATTTTTGGACTTCAGGCAGGTACCTGTGAACAGCCAAGACCCCAGACGAGGGGTGAGGCTACCAGGGGCACCAGAGGGGGAGAGGGGGACTGGAGAAGGTAAAGAGAGGGAGGATGAGACTCTTTGAACCTCACATGAGAACTTTTCCTTCTTATTTGCTCTGTAAAGACACTATTTATTTGACTTTATTTAATCTTTATTTAATCAGGCAGTCTCATTGAGATTGAGATCTCCTTTCCCAGAGAGACCTGATAATAATAATAATAATAATAATATAATATTGTCACATTGAATAATGTATATTGTTTAAACCACCAGACTGCATTTTAACTTTAGATGACCATGTTTGTATTAAAATAATTATTCAGAATACAAAATCAGTGTTTTTACCAGCGCACAAAAGATATGCATTTTCTATGATTTAAAAAAAAGTCTTTAAATCTTTAATGTTTTTGTTGCTCTGCCAAAAGGAAAACTGGAGGATTATTATGAAGGAGGATGTGTTTAGTCTGGAATCACAGTACCTTGTTTTCTGTTCTTTTTAAAGGCATCTATGTGCAAAGGGCTGATTCATGTAGTATTATCAAGTTTCCTCCTTACAAAAGCCTCCTTTCATTTCAGATTAGCTACATATCAGCCTGACGTGACCGCTCAATTTCAATGAACAGACACTTTTTAGAAAGGCAAATGATGGCATTAAACTACATAACATTAGTATAAACATGTTTTTCTAGGTGAGGAGATTAGTCAAAAGGAGGGAAACACACTGCCAGATCAATCTGACGTTACAAGATTTTACTAATTTTCTGGCAGAGTTTAACATAGTTAAATAAAAACCAAATTATTGAACAAAAGATCAAATTGGGATTCTTGGATCAAACAGAAAAGTCTCAACAATTACTGCCGCCGTAGTTACCTCAAACAAGGCACTACAGCCACAACTGCTCAGCTAAAACACTAAGAGGCTACAAGAAAAAGACTGGTAATGGTATTCAGCTGCAAGGCACAAGTGTATGACTTTGTCCAAGACCCTGCGAGTACTCCCCAAGCATGTTTAAATTACGTATTATAATGAGGCCTAGAGGACTTTGGACTTAATTATTCTGGCTCATTTTAAAGGGTCATGAGCCAGAAATTTCTCCCTGGAAGGGAACTCTCGATTGTTCTTCTACAAGCGTTTAACTGATGTATGGAGGGTTTATGGGGATAAAGGTTTATTTTCTGTGCATTGCCTCTTTTTTGCTTGTTACATCCAAAACTATGACACTTTTCTTTTAACACCATAAGCTGCTTCTATTGTTGGTGATCTAGTGATATCTTCTAATATTCCCAGAATAAGAACATCAGAAAAATGTTTAAAAAGTACCGTCACGTTTTGGGAGGCCGACATTAATATAAGTCTTGAAGGACATCTGTGTGAGCTACCTCTCTGTGTTTTCCTGAACACATAAATCATGGTGGAGTGGAGAAAGGAAGCCTTTGGCAAACAGCGAGGAGGAAACAAAGCAAACAAAGCTAAATGTGTCTCAGTGGTGCCAGGAAAACCGAGCCACCGGCTGTTGGTGTCACTTCCTCACATGACAGCGATGAGCTCCACCATGAGCTCTATTTCAGGAGAGCTGCTTCAAGTTCACCACACTGCAGGGGATTGGTGGATGTTACGGACGAAATGGAGACAATCATTTTTGATATTTTTTCACTTTCACTTTAAAAAAAAAAAAAAACTCTAAAGTACATTTAATTTGTGAGGAATAATGTTTGTGGTAATATTGCTGGTGTTTGTGCCAGAATATTCATTAACTGCTTTTATATGTTAGTTTTGATTTAAACATTGTTTTCAATCTGTTTCCACTGCTTTAATATATTTTTCTGACATCGTACATGATCATTGAATACTAACCTGAATATTACTACCTCTACTTTTAAAATACAGTAACAATAATTCTTGCACTATTTTTTGGATTTAATAGTCACTAATTAGTTGCTAGATGATAAAGGGAAAGTAAGAACCATTTTTCCACCATTTCACTGTATATCACTAAAAGTAAAGCAATCTAGGGTGACTGAATATGGCAGAGGATCATGGGAACATAGTAACCCAGATCTAAAGCTGAATACCTGTGCAGAGTTGGTGTTTGTCTCCATCTCAGGAATGTATGGGTAGTGGATGTAGAACATGTCATTGCGGACCATCTTCTTCCTCATCCGGCAGGGTCCCTCCGTCATCTCCAGCACAAACTTGTCCAGGTGGGAGCCGATGGGGGGGCCCCAGAGGCCTCGTTCTCGCAGCAGCTCGTACTCGATGGACGCCCACTCCTCAGTCACGTACTTCAGGGCATTCTGCTGCCGCTGGGAGACGGAGGGGGTGGATGAGGTTTTAAACAGCGAAGTCGAAAGCAGCAATCTGTCACTTTAAAAATGCTCCTATAAATTATACATGCTGCTACAACAGCTACACTAGCCTGTGATATTGTATCTGTAATGTGTTCAGTTTATTGTCCTGCAGTCCTGACTGCACTATTATATAACAGCCTGTTGTTTTTTCTTGCAGCTGCTTTGTCAGCGTAGCTGCACTGTAATAAATCATCTCCAATAAACCAGCTTGAATTCTTTGTGCACCCACTGTGTTTGGAAAATTAAAAAGAAAGAAAGAGTACTGATGCGAGTGTGTTACCTCTTGATATTCTTTGTACTGCATGGCTACCAGGTCGCGTACTACAGCGATGTGTGTGAACATCCACTGGAAAGTCTCCTGTTGGTTAGAAAGACAAGAATGTGATCCAACAAAGCTGCCTAACACACAACTGTTACACTCTCTGTTACAGCCAAACAGTGAGCTGATGGTTTCTTTGTTTGTGTGTGTACCTGGGCAGAGAGGCTGTTCTTGTTCAGGCTGTTCTCCTTCTTGTTGCGGCGGACGCCCGTCAGCTTGGAGAGACCGAAGCCGCTGCTGACCCTGGACAGTTTGGACTGGGTCGCTGGTGCCACCGCCTCGCCACGACTGATACACTTCTTCTCATGAACTGGCCAGCGGAGAGAGTGTAGATTCTTTTTTAAACACTAAGCCACTGTACTGTAAACACTACAAATCACTTCAAAGCGAATGAGACCAGGAGTAAGATGCTGCCAAAATAAAGGAATAATGTGATTTTTCTTTTTTTTTTTGCAACTGCAACAGTGGTAAATTAATTTTAAAGGAGGAGGTTCACACAAATTGTGAAAAACGTGCTCACTTCTTTCTAGCCACTACTAGAAGGAACCACTTTGTTTGGCCAGGTTTTGAGATCTGTCTCTGAGCTCTGTGCATCCATCACAATATACTGGAGGTGGATGCATTTATTTTCTGTGCTCTGGGTAATTCACAGACTTCACAGTGAGCAGTTTTCATTATGAACTATTTTTTTATCAAAGAAAGAGTTTTTGAAATATATAAGAAACTCTTTCTAACAGCTTTCAGTACTTCAACAGATTTTGAAGATTTAGAGAAACTTCTAACAATATCTGGTTACCTGCCAAAGCGCCTGAGTCTAACGTAGTATGTAGTAATCACTACTCTGCTAACATCAGCAAAATTACAAACCTGATGAAGTGAAATAAAGAGAGAGCGCCAGCAGGAAAGAGAGCAGATCAGCAATATTTTGCCCTATTGGCAGGACTCCCAGATTACAATATTTCCTTTGCAAAAGAAACACGAGGAGCCAAAAAATAGTTGGTCAAGTTATGTAATGACTAAATATGCCACAAACACTCATTCCTGCAGAGTAAAGGACACCACAAACCCAACACAGGCGTGGACAAGGAAATGTTTAACTAGTGGACAGTGAGAGTTAGTGGTTATATCGGAGTGTGTTTCCCAGTGTTTCTCACCCAGGTGGTTCTGCCAGCTCTTGAGCGCCGGCTCCTCCAGGGCGGGCCGGGCAGTGGCGATGTCCACATGGCCTCTGTCGTTGCAGGGCAGAGACACTTTGAAGATGTCCTCCAGCATCTGGCGCTTGCTGTGCATCAGCTCCGTCCACACGCGGTTCACCGCCTTCAGCAGCAGCTGCCGCCCTGCAGAGGAACAATCATCACATTTAAAAACAAACTTATATCTGTTTTTTTTCTCTGTAAATCAATGAACAGTCTAGTACGGCTATAATTGTGTAGGTGTAGAAACATTTGTAAAAAGAGTCTTTATTTTTAACAAAACATTTTCAATTCCTTTAACACCACAAACATGAAAACAGTCATCAGGGTTAAATAGGTTTATGCAGCCCCACATGCACACGCGACAGTGTCTTACCCTCGCTGACGTCGTGGCTGTGCGTGGAGTCCGTTTCGTTCTCCGTGGGCATCATGACATGCCAGGTTGTCATCCTGGCCTCTGCCTCCAGACCGAAGCCCTCGACGCTACTGCGGAGACAAACACACAGCGGCTCAGTACCAACCTGCCACGTAGACACCTGAGGGTAAGCCACAGGGAGAGTTAGATTGTTTGGCTTCTCTGCGGCGGATAAGTCGGCTCTCTGATGTCGTACAGCAGGTCATGTTAAAGCATATTGTGTTCCCAGCGTGGTAGGAAATTCAGTCTCTCCCCACCTGCTGCAGTTCTGGAAACTATCAGTAATTCTGGCACGACATACACAAACACACACACAAAAAACACTTGCCATGATCACAAACCACTAGCTTGTAAGGGGCAACAAGACAAAACAAATGAGTGTAACTGTGGTAAAATCGTGTTTTAGTTGCACAAACATTCCTCCGAGCCATGGCCACTACACAGCATGTAAAACTGAAATATAATAACAATTATGATTTAACCTTAACTCTAGATGAAGAACATGGCTGGATCTCATACATAAAAAAAAAGAAATGCTGATGATTTGTGTTTATAATCATGTTTGCACATCCGTCAGCTCATCCTCCACACTGAGTGTACATACACAGGAGCCATGAGTCACAGCTGGTTGTGAATCATGTTCTTCACATAACCAAATGTGCCACTTGGGCAGTTTTTTATATGACATAACAAACGAGAACAAAAGCTTCAAAAATCATGTTGCTCATTTAGTTCTTTCAGTGATACAATATACTGATGACAAAGACATTAACAGGATGTCTTTGTAAAGAAGCTGTTTTTAACATCTTTCTCATGCAGAACAATGCAGCTTTACATTGTGAGAATTTCTAGTTCTTGGATTTCTTCAAACCATAAAACAAGAGAACAGTGTTGATGTCTGATGGTCATTACACTGTACTTGGACACTGTCTCAGCATGATTTCAAGAGCAAGTTGCAAAATGACTTATAAAGTTGTAAAAAACATGTATGAAGTACAAAAACCACGTCCCTTCAATACACATCTGCAAAGGACAGTCATCTAAGTTTAAAAATGAAAGCTGGCATATTTCATTTTCTTATGTTTAACAGCAATTCTCCCTAATTAAACCACAAACCAACAATAACTTTATCCAGCTGACAAGTAACGTCTATGTACAGTAGCCACAGCCTGATATCACTAATGCTCTATGCTATGGAACTTGACTGCTGTCCAAAATCATAATGTTGACTTTGGGTAACATATTCCTTCAATATGTTGAACTTGCCGAGTGCAGTTTATTCCTCTCAGCTTGTCAAGACTAGCAGAGCAATGCAAACCCAGACATGATGTCTGCCCAATGCTTGAGCATTTGAAAATGAATGAGTCAGTCACAGAGTTGTTTCAGAATGAAAAATACCAGCAGTGTGATTTCAATGAAGGTCATCTGGTCACCTAGTTTGGATCTTTCAGCTGGTTAAAATTCATTAGTTTTAAGCTATTTTTTTCTGCTAATTCTACATATTTTAACTGGTACATGTATGTTTTTTTACCACATTTTCCTTATTTTTTGTTTTCAAATAGCCTGCATCTGTATATGTTTGTATACGTGGATGCTTCACACACATCTTCAACCTGGCAGCACAGAAGATCTATATAATCACCACAGTTTCAAGGCGGGCACCAAGATTTGTGTCACCAATTCAGTATCCGTCAAAATGTGAAATATGGTCACAATCTCCCCTTCTGTTCCTGAGTTATGGTGTTGAAAATAATGGCCAGAAAAGTCTTTTTGCAGAACATTATGATGTCTCAGTGAAGCTGACCTTTGACCTTTTGGATATAAAATGTCATCACTTCATTTTATCCTTTTAGACATTTGTGTGAAACCTTTAATAATTAGCGTATGAATTCTTGAGTTATGGCCAAAAAGGTCACAGTGACCTTTGACCACCAAATTCTAATCAGTTCATCCTTAAGTCCAAGTGGACGTTTATGCCAAATTTGAAGAAATTCAAACTCAAGGCGTTCATGAGATATCGCGGCCATGAGAATGGGACGGACGTACAGACAACCGAAAACACAATGCCTCTGGCCACAGCTGCTGCCGGCGCAGAGGCATAAAATAGATTGAGTTCTATGGTGTGGAAGCATAAACATAATCTATCAGATTACAGACAATACTGTTAGCAAGATAAATCCATTTGAGTTACTGATAATAATAATAAAAAGATCCTTATCCTTTAAAACTACCATCCTACCTGCTAACATCTACAGCCCCCCCTCCACCTCAGAGAGGCCTTATGCCACCTTACCTCCCGCTGTGCAGGCAGATGAAGCAGTGAGCCAGGCAGGCCACAAAGTCCTGGTCGTGGTTGCCCGGCCCGAGCACCAGGTTGCGGTTGACAGTCAGGACTCGCAGGGCGTCCAGCAAGGCCACCTGCTGAGCCACCGTCTTGTGGGGTCGACAGAGCTGGTAGAGCACCGTCCGGTTCAAACAGTGGTAGATGGTGTCAAGAGAAAGCCCCTGTGAACGCCTCTTAGACTGGAAGAAAGCAAACAGGTGTAGGAGGTTAGAGGAAAAGTGTTTTCATGTCAGAAAGCGCTAGAACACAGGCGGTGAAAAATATAGTTAAGAGAAAAGAGTTGTGTGGCTGTCACACCGCAGCGGTCTGGATATGGATAAAGATTTGGAAATACTTCAGCAGAAAGAAGATTTGATTAAGCAACCTCGGCTGAACTGGGTTAAGTCGTTTGAGGGTTGTGAATGTAGCTTTGTTACTCTAGTGTTGTTTTAGTGTTTGAGCAGAGAACGGCTGAAGGACTTCGAGTGGACACATTTGCAGAAATAAAAATTGATTTTTCCAACAAGACTTGACATGAAGCTAAGGAAGTAAAGGAAGCAAATGGACAAATAAAACCTTTGTGTGTTACTTGCAAAGATGAGTTTAGAGTTGATACTCCATCTATAATATATTCTGCACTTTTTGCAAACCCGAGAGGATATTTTTTGAGTGAGTCGTTGAAAGTCAAGGTCAAGTTTTCAGATTTTAGTCCTTCAAGCTGCTGGAAGTTACACCAAACTGTGCAGTAGCTACCTGCTTGATTACGCTACATGCAAATACAGACTAAAAGCACAATTAATATATGAGAAAAAGACCACAGATGAACTGTTTCAAGACTAAAATGAGACAAGTCTAAATTAAACAACAAAACCTGTTCATTTAACACCTCAGTTTGTTCAGGAAGTGGTTAAAGTGGTACACAGCAGTGGGAGCGTCTTACAGGTACAAATGGACAGGCTGGTTATGTTTAGAGTCACTTGAAAAAAATAATACATTCACAGTCTTGCTACTGTATGCCTCAGCATTAAATATATGGCTATCTAAATCATTTATCACACCAGGCTATTTCCAAGACACAATTACTCATTATGGTTGGAAAAATAATTTCAGTGCATAATCTCCTAATCTTCTCATTTGTACAGTAGTGTGTACAGAAGGTATTGCATGAAAAGTACAATAGTCCACACACACACACGACTTTACGTGAAAAAATAAAACCCTCTGCTCTCCTCGTGTTTTTTTAAACTAATTTACTGTGGAGTTAAAACAGAAATGACCAATTATTTATGAAATCATTCCTTATCATTTCTGAATACTGAAAAAAAAGAGCAAAATACTTTTATACTCAGTGAAAGAACAGCTAACTCAATAATCTTACTTAATCTTCCTGCCTCACAGGACGACTGTTTTCTTTCTCCATCCAGTGCAGCCAGCACTCAGGCGCCGTCTGTCTGCCTCAGGCTGCTTCAGAGAAAACTGCCCAGTCTTACAATTCAGGCTGCTTATAAGTAGCACCAACTGAATGCTGGTGCATTACGCTGTGTGTGATAAGTCTATTGACTATAATTTGACTCTGGCACATTGCCAAACATCATCTAAAAGTCTATTTTACCATCGGTTCTGTTGTAAATTCCTTTAGCTTTTCATTCAACCAACTGCCTCAACAAACCAGTATAGTCTAAGATGTCATTTCTTAAGTGATGTCTTCATCAGTGAAATCAGATTTTATAGACATTTTGATAGATGCAAAACATGTTTACTACGTGACTTTATTTATTTGTTCTGGACCATAATGACATGATGGAGATGGTTTTTTTTTTTGTACCTGTCCTATGAGCTGCACGATGAAGTCCACCACCAGCTTGGAGTCCTTGTTGAACATGCCCTGCCACAGCTTGTCCACCACCCGCTGAGTGAAGTAGAAGACATTGTTGACCAGAATCTGGTAGCTGCCTCCACTGCTGAGGGGCAGAGAGGCATCTTCACCTGGATGGAGACGAGCAGCGAGAGAGGAGGTTACAAATATTCTGGGCCATTGACAATGTTTCCTTCGATTAGTTCATCCTGAATGTCACACAGAAGATCGTTTTAAATGTTGCAGTAGAATCACGTAAACAAACAAAACTGAGTGTTTCTTTATTGGTCCAACCGTTAAAGAGAGAGGAGGACAGAGGAGACGCCATATTGTTTAAATACAGGGATAACGGCGTATAATTTAATAATGACGGAAGCAACACTACATGAGCATGGGTAACCAGGGTAACCAGGGTAACCAGGTTAAGCCGGAGAGCATACATCCATGAGCATGCTACAGCTAAATGGTGCACTGCCATGGATTACCCATAATACAGTAGCAAAAATGTAACAGAGCAAACAGAAGCAGGCCAGAAAACAAGGAGGCTTCTATGTCTTTATTAACAGAAATTACCTTTAAGGTTTAACAGTGTGCTGACAGGCATATGTACTATATAAGATGATAAGATGAGGAAACAAGCTGACATAGAGGTTACTGATTTTTGACCCTGAGTTCTAAGGACAAAAACATATTAAATATCAGTATTATTTAATTCTTCTGCATGTGTTTCGTTAAAAAAATAGACTAACCTAATTAAAACACAAGCAGCTGTGTAAAATGTTGAAGGTGTTTGCAGTTCTGTTGGCTTCAGTTCAAACTGCAATTTGCTGAATCATGATGCAACAATTAAAGCTTCTCACTGAGCCAGCTAAGAAATCTGTCCTGCAGCGTGCTCATCCAGGTCACTTTCTGCCTCATCATCAGCTTTTGTAAGTGGGAAATTAGCACCAGCCACTTGCCAAGTTGTGGTAAATTTTATGGTGTTTGTCTTCCATCTTCCCCACTTTGGCAGGAAACGAACTATTAAGGTAAGACGAAACATCACGGATCCCCTTGGGGAAATTACAAGGAGGTTTATGTCCATCCTAAGACTCAACACTACTGTGAAATTAAAAGTATAAGTTATAGGCAGTAAAACTACAAACTAAAGTTTGCTGAGTTGGATTTTATAGTATGAGGTGTTGAGGGATTTGTTCTGACCTAGCAGGACATCAGCAGCCAGCAGATGCTCCATGACGCCGTCCAGGATGTTGGACTGAAACTCCTTCTGCTGGGTTCTGGTGGAGCGCTCTGGGGAGGCCTGATGAGCGCAAAAAGCAGAAAATACAAACACACACACACACACACACACACACACACACACACACACACACACATAGGATTATTCATTATTTTTTTAACAAGTACAAAAGAAAAAGCGAACTAGAACTGATGTCTGCTATTGGCTGGTCTTCAGTACCAAGGAAAGTATAATTGAAATGTTTTAACAGTGTTGATTAACTCCTCTCTATGGGATACAGTTTCTGGTCACATCCCTAAAAAGCTAAAAGGTATTTTGTCTTTAATAGGTGATGAAAACACCTGCTACAACATCAATGATTGTGGTATGAGCATCGAGCAGCATGCTAGAAGAGAGTGTTAATTGAAGCACGATGTCATCTCCTCACCTCCAGCAGCAGGTCGATGATGGGCGTCTGCTTGCTGGCCGGGGTCATGCACAGGTTGTCCATGATCAGGACCCTCATGAAGTCAAAGACGTACTTTTTGGCTGGGTGGTTGGTCAGGGACGTCTTGGAGCCGACGTTACAGTATTCAGACTGGCTGCGGTTCATACCCGAGTCCCCAGCGAAAGCCTTGAACTCCTCGGTGGGAGAACCTGCTTCATCGTCCAAATCACTGACCTGGAACAGATGAATTTATAAATTCACAAATTTTACATTTAAAACAATCATAACATTGATAATAACAAAATAACATAACAAAATACATTTAAAGAAAAAAGCTGACATTTCATCATACAACAAATATAAAGCAGATGGTTGGATGTTGCAATGACATATATAATAGCCTCACTTTTTAAATCCTACACTGCTGCCTCTCTTCATGTTCTTGCTGCTGTTTTTCTCTTTTTGTGTTCTGTCCTCATATATATCTGAACAGCATCTTGCTTTTTGTTCTTCAAACTGCAGTGGTCAGTACTACAGTGGCCATGGTTTAAGGAGATTCCATAAGTCACAGTTTTTAGTGCCCCATAATAAGAGTATATCTGCTGAGGGTTGATAGGGTTACTGATCAATACCTGTGATTATTTGGCTCTGGTGATGAGACTTTTTGGCTTTTAAACCCAATTTCAGATCCATTTGCTCAGTATTGGAACAAAAACGTACAATCTTGAGACAGCAGATTTGTGTAGGGAAAGGTGAAGGTGCTGAAATTTCTTCTACTGACCAGTAAAGGTCACAGATTTCTTATTGCTCCTTCAGTTGCGCAGAACAGATTCAGAGTCACTAAAGTTAAAAAATGTAAAGCCTTACCATCTCAGAGTATGGTCTGATGTTGAAGGGGAACACAGAGGCCGCCAGGGCACAAAGGAACTCTGGACTGTGCCACATCGGTGCCAGGTCGGGCACGTTGTGGTAAAGATACCTGAAGAACTGCATAAGTGTGACCGGGTACTCCCTGAGCCAGGAACCTTCCTCCTCTGACTGCCAAGGCTGGAAGGAGACAAGAAAAAAACATCAAGCACCGACTTGAATTACTCATTTCCAACTTCATATACAGAGGCAGTAGAAGTGCCAGTTTGTCAGTTCAAATCTCCGACTGGTTTGGAAAATCTATGTCAAGTGAAACTCCCTCAAACACCAGGAGGTCCAGCGAAGCTTCTCAGCAAACCAGCAGAAAGCACTGTGCATGCTCTGAGAGTGAGTGTGCGGATGAGGATGAAACCAGCATGTGTGCAGAGTCATTTCAAAGGATTAATGGAGCTTAAAAACGCACCTTTAGAGAATCAAGGCTGATCCAGTCCTTCTTAAGAACCACTTAAAACAGACTGATGAACATGAGAAAGCTCTCAAATATGGGTGTTTTCCAAGATATAAACTCCCTGTGTGGGAATGTTTGAAGATAATCTGCTTTCGGGAAAAAGTGCTGGATCTAATTAGTCAAATTACTAGTAAAGAGGTTCCTCTTAACTCTAAACTATTTATTCAGAATATGTATCCTGAGAGCATTATGACTGATGAGGTTTTTACTATATTTTTGCACCATGATGAATATCATGGTGCAAAAATGTATGTTAGTAGGTGAAAGAGATTACATGTTTTAAAAGATGAACTATTTCATTAAAAAAAAAGGAGGAAAAAAAAAACAAATTTTGGCCAATATACACAGTGAAGCTTTACTTATGTTGGACTCCCTTTGTGGTTTTCTCTTTCTGAACTGTTTTATTAACTGTTTGAATATGTTTGTTTTATTTCTGTCTGGGCTTGTGGCTTTCTAATTATATTCTTCTTGAAAATGACAATAAAGACAGGTTCACTATGGATTTAAGAACAACTCCAGGGTTTTTCACGGTGTAGGCTGAACGGTGGTTCTCACCAGGTTGAGCATGCTACGCAGCATGGCCAGCAGCAGGAAGGCCGCATCGTTGCACACGCTGTGGATGGAGCCCACCACTGTCCCGCTGGAGGCCGGTATGCCGAAGATGAAGGTCCAGATGGAGTCCAGGTCAAACTGAGAGGAAAAGCACACAAACTGGGGTAATACAGGGTCACATAAACCATCCATCAATAATTCTGTTAATGTTAATGGTTAAAGAGGCACATTTGAATCTAACATAATTCTTAATTTGTATGATCTTATACCTCTGCTTGTTAATATCTGTACATCTGGCAACTGTAAACCAGTATAATTCTAACATAAATGATTATTTTTGTTAGATGTCCTGTAAGTGCTCTGTGGCACAATTTACATGTGGTTAGAGTTGTCATTTATGAATTTCAGGCTTTCCTGCTGTTAGATTCATAGTTAGTCATACTACATAAAAATGTGTGTATAGTAGAGGGAGCCGTTCAATAAACTTCTTTATTAACAGATATTCAAATCTCATTTTGAAATTTTAAACTGTACAGCAGCAATGAAAAAAGTTACTATCAGTAGTAGAAGAAGAAAGAAGGTCGGGTATACTAACATGTACCTGCAGGCTGTCTGGCAGCTCGATGACGGGCTGCTGCAGGAAGAGCGCCATGAGCAGGAAGTAGAGCTCCGGCACATTGGTGTGTTTGGGCAGCAGTGTCTGCATCACAGGGAACCCTGGGAAGTGGCAAGCGTCCCGGTTGATCTCCCGCAACGTGGAGCGCCCACCGGCACTGCGGCCCACATTGAAGCCTAAAGACATGGGGGTGGAGAGTTAAGGGGGGACTGATTAAAATGATAAAAAAAAAATTACATTATACATTAAACACATTATATGAAGGTAGACAGAGGGCAAAAAACCTCTGATCAAGGCACCTACAGGCTGATTAAAACATCTGTACCTGGTTTAGAATTTAACAAAGCAGGTTTATCAAGGAGGTGGTTACAGCAAAAAACCCAGGACTAACCTTCTAACTGAGCTAACCAGGCAGGATTTAAAACTGAGTATTAACAAAATAACTCAAAAGATAAAGATTTGGTTGAGCTACATGACAAACTCCAAACTCGAATAAAACTATGGGCTTTAACCTTATAGCACACATTCTGACAAAGCTATAGCCGTGGAAGCTCTGTTAGGCCATGTCACTACTCAGGGTGGTTTCCATAAGCAAAGGCAATGGTTCTCAACCTGGACGTCGGCAAGATGATATTAGTGGGGTTGCAAAATAATTTAAAGAAGTAAAAAAATATGTCTAATGAACAAATTGGTGGCTATTTTCTTATTTTCTGTCATTAATGTCCTCAAATAGTATTACTAAAAATCAATTAAAAGGACTGCAAAGAGAAAATTTAAATCATAATATGAAGTTTGCAATCATGAAAGTTAATATTTATGATGAGGAATTATCAAATTGGGTGAAACACTGAGGAGGTTGAAAACCATTAAGCTTGGGAGGGACTATGATCGCAGCAACAGGGAGAGCGGGGAGGCAAAAAATGAGAAGACAAACCCTTGGCTGTGCGGCGCACAAACTGTGCAGCTTTCTGTTTACTGAACGAAGGCCAACTCCGGCGGAAAGCGTTGCCAGAGTGAGGAGAGGCGTCTGCTGAGCCATATTACAACATAAAGTATATACACTGGACATTATTATTATGCTATTGACTCTTGTGTGAGGGAAAGTCAAACATTCAAGTCACAAGAAGGATTTTCTTTTTAAACAACACTCCTAATGTGAGCTAATATCAACCACATTTCCTTGCAAGACAAATGCCTTAAAGTAAATAAATCCAAGTTTGGTGTGAATGTCGGGCTTCAGATCTTGTCGCATCAACTGCGTTGCCAGACCAGCCTCCTGCACTCACCCAGCACTGTGCCGATCTTGTTGGTCAGGACGGAGTCGGTGTGGTCCAGCCAGCCTCCTCCGCACAGGCCCTCTTTGAAGCGGTTGAGGTTGGACTGGTTGGAGAGCAGCACCACAAGGATCCACAGAGCTGCTGTCACCGTGCTCGAGTGGAGATGCTCTTCCATGAACATCAACAGCCAATCGAAGCCCAGCGTCCGCACCAGCTCTTCACACGCCCTGCAGGGGGAGACGGAGAGCAAGTGAATCAACTCTACAGCTACTGTCAATTCCTGAAATACACTCTAATGGTTTAACTTATTACCATTTCTGTACTCTTATAACCATTCAGCTATAGCCTGCTCTTTTATTAGTGGCACTGTGAATAATTGGCCACTGTCCAGTGAAAACCATGTATCTCAAAATTTGATGATTGATGATTTGATAATTAAGTTTTATAATAAACGGAAGGATTACATGTTCCTTTATGGGTTGAGAAAATGCCCATGCTTCTTAAGCTAAATAAACTATTAAAAAGCCGTCAAATTATCCTAAAAAAATGAAACTAGGGCTGTTTTTCCTAGCTCTTCAAATTTAGGAGATACATGGTTTTCCCAGGACAGTTATGTATGTCAAATCCAAACCCAAGAGCCTGTAATCTGATCTGAGTAAAAACCCCGAAATAATTTAATTCTTATAGCATAAAATCCCCAAAACTATGCACTCAACATGTTGCCAGATTCAAGAATTCTCACATAAGTCATTATTATCTCCATCTAGGATCACTCACAGTGTTTGCTCAGTCTTAGAAAGTCAGTGCCACATTTTGACAGTATTAGAGTTCAGCTACAGTATATTCC
Source organism: Scomberomorus guttatus (assembly GCA_038419695.1). Lineage (NCBI taxonomy): Eukaryota > Metazoa > Chordata > Actinopteri > Scombriformes > Scombridae > Scomberomorus > Scomberomorus guttatus. The sequence goes on along the minus strand of CM076450.1, from coordinate 30,347,729 downwards.
AAAGATCCAGGAAATTCACAGTACACATATTTGGCTTTATTGTGAATATTTATATTTTGCTTTTATCTTACTGTGCATTGACGGTGCACTTCTCTTTGGTGGTGAAGAGGAGTCTGAGCAGGTTGTCCAGCAGTCGGTTTCTCAGCAGAATCAGGTTTGCTGACAGGAGGCCGCCGAAATCATCATCATTACCTGAGCCAAAGTAAAGGAGGAGGTCACAAAGATATAGTCACATCCTTCAGGTTAGGAAATTAGTTTGATCCTCTGGCTGATATGTCAAACAACTGACCATATATTTTTCTGTATTCTACCAGCAAATGAGGTATAATAGCAGACAGATGACCTGCTCAAGTATTTACAAGCATTTGTCCATATAAACAAGGTTATTGTTACCTCCATCGATCTTCTCCTCATTATTGATTTCCATGACGACAAACTTCTCACACACAGCAAATGTGGGGAGAGTAGAGGAGATGAACTGGCCAAACCTGTGAGAAAGAAAAAAAGAAAGGAAAGTTTTGTTTGTGTTTTGCTTTCCGTCCAGTTTTGGAGCTAGCTAATTAACAAGACGAGAAAAAAACAACAACAAATGCACATATAACCCAACAGCTTCTTGTACTCATTTTAGATAGGTAGAAAGATAGGTATGTATACATGTATGTGTGTGCTTACCGCAGCAGGTCATATGGGTTGGGGAAGCCCTGCAGCAGCAGACTGAGCACATTGCTGATGGCGGCTACAGTGGGCTGTGACAGTGAGGTGTCCCTCAACGTCAGCAGCAGTCTGGGGATCAGCTGAAACTCCCTCAGCAGCTTTGCATTTTTAGCTGCCTCACTGTTCAATACAGAAAGTGGTTTAGACAGTTAGATTAGAATTAACTTCTTTGCAACAACAACAACAAAATAACAAAAATGAATAAGAAATGTGAATTTAATAAGTTAAGCTTTGGTGCCAAATTACTGCTTCTTTTTTATTAAGGACAATCCTCTCAAGAAAAATAAACTTGACACTTGCCTGGACTCTGTCAGCAATTCGATGAAATGCTCAAACAGAGACAGATGGAGCTCGTAGGGAGCGTGGAGCCAGACCTGAGGAGCAGAAGGAGCAGAGTGAGACCTCTGTGACACAAGTTGTGCTTGGCAACACAAACTACTGGCAAGGAGGGGTGGCATCTTGGCACAGAGTGGCCCAGTTTCTTAAAGGTTCGACCGCAGTGTAAGAAACTTTTCTTTCTCCTGTTCACGGGTACTGTTTTTAACTGGAACAACGTGATAATGGCTATTCAGCTGCTAAAATAGCAGATTGTAAGAGATATTTTAAACTTCTGGACTATAGTAATGCTGCTGGTCTTCGAGGAATGACTTTTCATTTTTAAAATATAGAAAAAGTAGTTTAATTTGCCCCCAAGCCCTCACCTCGAAATCACAGAGCAGGTCTTGAAAGGCGGTGGAGTTGGGAATGATGGAGGTCTCGTGGCCGCTGTCGACTGTTCCCACCAGGGAGAAGGTGAGGTGGAGGATGTGACTGTTGAGCAGCGAGCGCTTCTTCTTCAGCAGCATAGCCAACAACTGCAGGGGACAACAAAAACATCTTTAATTGTGGTATTTCATTGGATTTTTGAAGTGACACTGCTTTTGTGTTTCTGTAAATGGTAAACGGACTGCACTTATGTAGCGCCTTTCTAGTCTTCTGACCACTCAAGGGGTTAATCTGACACTACAAGTCACATTCACCCATTCACACACACATTCATACGCTGATGGCAGGGGCTGCCATGCAAGGTGCCAACCTGCTCATCAGGAAGATCTAATCTAATCATTCACACACATTCACAAACCGATGGCATAGCCACCGGGAGCAATTTGGGGTTCAGTATCTTGCCCAAAGACACTTGGACATGCAGACTGGAGGAGCTGAGAATCGAACCGCAGATCCTCCGATTAGTGGATTAGCTCTACCTCCTGAGCCACAGCCGCCCTCATTGTCATTGTTTAAAATAATTCCACCATACTTTTCAGTCATATTTAGATTAATCGTCTGGCTCATGCTCACATTCAGAGGGATGTGCCCTGATTGGAACAGAGAAGCTTAGATTTCAGCCACCAGAAAGAAGAGAAAAGTGAGAAGACTAGAAAAGCTACTGGAAATCCATAGACAAATTTAACTGAGGATACATTTAAAACTAAAATAAACCTCTATAGGTGTGTTATTTGTTGACACATACACATACTATACAGTATCTTACAGCTGTCAGATAACCAACAGTAGCAGACTGTGTGAGATTGTATGTGGCTCTTTGAGGTTAAACTATAAATTATCTGGTTGTGTAAGAGAGTCTGGAACATGGAATAAAGAAGAAGTCGTGAAAACAACCTCGAAAGAAACCTGCCACCTTTTGGTATCTGGCAACAGTTATGAAACCCAAAACCCACCAGATAATACCACTGCTTACCAGTTTATGTCTATGTGCTTGTTTTTATTTACCTGCTAATATCAGCCACAGCCATCAGACAGACTGTAAAACTTGTCATGTGACTGGTGTAAAGTGTATAATAGTCTCTCACCTGGTAGCCTTTGATACGCTCCATCTCCTTACTGGCCAGCGGGTTGCTCTTCACAACGCACACCAACGCTTTGACGGCTGCGTACAGCCCCTCCACGTCTGATGCCATGGCAACCAGCCCCAAGATGGCTGCTGCCCCTCCCACATACTGCAGGTTGGTGGCCACAGGCTTGGACACGAAGGCACGCACACCTGGAGACATAAGAGGAAGGAAAGGTGTGTTATCTGTTAGAGATGCAGCAGTTTTAAATACGACAGTTTCAAATTACATTTATGAGCTTTTCACAGTGTAAATACATTATAAAGGATAAAATATTTACAACAATTTTATATATATTTTCTGGAGGTATTGTTGGTGATTTTAAGACGTTTGTTTACCTAAATATCCGATGACAGCGGCTCCGATGGTGCGAGCCGGCCCGTTGAGGTGACCGGCAGCATTATGTATCAACTTGACCGGTGTTGCGTTTTCATGAGATGACACAGCGAGCTGAAGACGAAAGAAAGGAGCAAAGAGGTTCAGTGAAGAAATTCAAACAAAAAACTGCACGCTAGCAAACTAACTTCACTTTTAAAATGCCATTACCATTACTCTCATACCATTTCCATTTGTCATTGTCTAAATTATTCAATATAATCTTTACTTATTGATTTTTTTTTGCTTTGTTTAAATTCTGTTTGTCATGGATTTGGTTGTTTCAAGGACATTTATTTAGAATTTATTGTTGACAGCTGGATTCTGGTTTCAGGGTCTGAATGTTCAAACAAACTCTCTAAAAAGCCTTTTATTCATTATTATAGCAAATTAGAAATAAATATAGGGTTAATATAGCAGGAGGAAAAAAGAAAGACACACTATAAATGGAGCTCTGTTTATTCATTAAAATGTGATGTTTAGAGAAGAAAAGAAAAGAAAAGGATATTATGTCACCTTTTATAATAAAAAGTATGTATTCTCTGAACCACTGGTAGTAAAACACCCTCCTCCTATTCTATGACAGGCCTCTGCTGTAGCAGAAACGCTGCCTCTGCACTTTCTGTTTTCGTTTGCTTCCTGCGAGTCGCCGTGGGCCGAAGCTTAGCTTGGAGAGCCGAGCAGGCGGGGAAATAACTTGACAGGTGGGGAGAGAGATAAGGACACACACACTTTTGGTGAGATAATTGGATGGTGTGTGTGTGCATATGTGTGTGTGAAAGAACATCCATGCGAGAAGATTGACTATTTTTGTTACTGAGGAAGGAGTTTGACCTTTGCATGCAAGTGTGCACCTGCATGTGTGTGTGTGCATGTGAGTGAGCAGCAGCAAAAACCTCCAGTTTTTTTATGTGTTTATTTATTATTTAAGATAGATGCAATCTTGCAAAATGTCTGCACTGAAAACTGCACAGGACTCTGCACTGTGGCCGAATGAAAGAGCAGTTTTTTTTTTAGTCAGTTACATCAGTCTGGCATGATGTAATGCAGTTCAGTAAACCAACACTCCAGCACACTCCACTCAGTCAGACTCCAGCTTTTTCCTAACAGGGCGATCACTCACTGCTGTTCGAGAAAATGTTCATTTGCTAATGAAAACAAATGCTCCCAACATACAAGAAACTGATCTACACATTTATTTGCACTTTGGAGAAGATTGGACTTTTGCACTGGACAGTTTCTCTGCATCCAACGTTAGTACTGCCGTCAATTATGTCTTCAGTGTTAGTCAGATGAAATTCGTCAGATTTTTGAACAAAACTTTTACATCTGACAATAAATATAAATATAAATAATTCATTTCTAAAACGAGAGAGAAAGACTCTTCACTATTCAAGACAACTACTGTAAAGAATGAAGGTAGAAGAAGTTTCTACAATAATCACATCGTAACTCTGCATTGGAAACATCCTCCTCATCCTACAATTTTAAAGCCACTATGATGTTTTTTTTCTTTAATAAGACATTTTGTATGTAGAAAAATCCCAGTGAAAATTGGCACATTCATCCCAGCACCCGCCCATGGATCTCAACAGGGGATCCATGGGGAGTAGCTGCGTGCATTGCTGCATCTGTTGGGGATACTAATACTGGGAGGGGCCAATGTTAAGTTCCAAGTATTAATACTGTACATAGCAATACATGGCATTCATACACATGTATGCTTTCGCACTGTTAGCATTATATTGCATTATATATACACTTAACTGCTTGTATGAGAGTGTACATGTTATCATATACTGGGAGGAAGTGGGGGCTTTTATTGTGAAGACACAGGAGTTGTTGTGGTCATTGTGGATGAAGTGTGCTGTGAACATGGGCGTTGCAAATAAAGTAGTTATCGAGTAACGTCATAAAGTTGTCATCTTGTCGAGTCACAGCCAAAGTTGGGAATTTTTTTATTCTACACATAGCGGCTTTAATAAAATACATGATTTATGGTCAACTTAAGTACCTCTTTGGGAAAATGTTATGGATGTTTTAAAAACAGTGTGCATTAGAGTACAAGTACCCTGCCACTTAATCTGCTTTAACTGAGACCCGCATGTCGCAGTGGTGACTTTGATTCTGAGCTGCGGTATGTCTGACCTGTTTGGCGATGGCCTTGCTGTCCAGTTTGTTGTAGACTTTCCTGATCTTGGCCACGGTGAGAGTAGAGACAGAGAGAGCATAGAGGCTGAATGATACCTTCTCCTCTGGTACCAAGGCCACTGCAGAGGGAGGGGCAACCTCTGCCTTGGAGTCTTTACCTGGGACAGAAGAAAGACAGATGCAAGTTATAAAGATAAAATAAAAGATAAAACATTGACAGAGAAGGGGAGGTATACGGATAAAGTGAGAAAGAGGAGAAAAGGGGCAGCATAATGTTGTTTGTGAAGACATTGTTTAAGTAAGCATCTGCTAAAATCATCACTCAGACTGGAAGGTGAGATCAGGAGGACCACTCACAGGGCAGGTATACAGCCTGGAAGCTTCCCACATAGTTAGGTCCCAGTTCATAGATGGCGGCAACACTGGTGGCAGGCAGGACCTCCTCCAGGAAGTGGCTGGGCCCCAGACGCCACACCAGGCTGGAAAGCTGGCGCTGAGCCGGTGGCGTCCCCACGTACCCGTACACCGTGCTCACTACAGGAGGGTTGGTGGAGCCGGAGCCGCCCGGTGCACTGTGGATGTAGTGAAGCTGGAAGAGAGACAGGAGAGAAGCAGCAATGCCAGTGAGTGATTTATATACAGGTGCGTCCAGAAATTATACCCGAGTACACATGAGGCTATGAAGGCTGAACCTTATACACACAATCAATCAATGCTGTCAGATTCTTTATGACTGGATAATTGCTTATTACTGATTTTTTGGATTTTTTAGATTTTAGACTGCAGTTTGAAGAACACCTAAGGGGTTACACTAGGGGGTAGAAACTGTGAACTTTGCGGACACCAAAATTCACAAGGGAAAAAAAAAAAACACAACCACAAGCAAACTCTGACATGCACACAGACACATGTGACTACCCCTGTGTTTCCTGTATGTGGACGTCAGCAGGAAATGAAGCCATTCTTATCAGTGGCTCAGAGAGGAAGCTGAGACTTGCGGTCTGCCAACCCGTTTCACTGCTCTGCTGTCTTCTCAGAGGAATCCAAAGTCACTAAACCACAAGCCACATCACAGTCTGCTGACTGCCGCGCTGCACGGCTGCTGTTTAAAGCCTGGTTTACTGTTTATTTGTGATTGTTTATTGGAATAGTGATCATTGCTCCAACTTATGTGCTATTCCCCATCTGATCACGACTAAGGTTCCAGCTAATAATCACAACTATTTACTTACTTACTAATTTATTATCAATAATATAACATCATAGTTCCAATCACCCACTCACTCTCCATTGCTTTATAAAGAGTAGCCTCCTTAAAAATAGATTTTAGTATATGTGAGATGATGATGATATACAGTCGGATATATCCGTACATCCATCTACATTACTTGATAATGAGAACAGGATCAGCATATTCTGAACAAATCCTAAATGTACATTTAGGATAGTGATGAAATTATTAATCAAATAATCAATTGGACAATCAACAGAAAATTTATGGATCAATCATTTATCAAGCAAAAATCACAAACACGTTCTGGTTCCAGCTTCTTAAATGTTTTTATATTATTGTAAATTTAATATCTTTGGGTTTTGGACTGTTAGTCGGACAAAACAAGACATCTAAAGATGTAACTTTGAATTTTTATTTCTTTTTTAACATCTTTTAGACCAAATATTGAGAGTAGGATGAGAATGGGATCTTGAAATTTGCATTTTTCACAATTTTTCATATCTAATAGACTAATGGATTCATCAATTGATGAAATAATAATGAAATCATTACTTTCAGCCCTAATTTGGAAATATAAAAACTGCACACAACTGTACATGGGTGGCTATTACAGTAAGCTTTCATATTAGCTGGAGGAAACCTATGGACAATATTAGTTGCATTGTGATATCTGCTGCACACTGGATACAATGTGTATGTCAGTATCCAATAAATTCTCAGTCCAGCAATCTGCTGAGGAAGACTTTTCTGGAAATGTCAGGGTGTACAGTGTATATCATCAGATATCATCCAGTCTATAACATTACCTTCACAGTGCTGATCAGTTGTCCGTCGATGTACAGAGTGGCCATGCTGTTCTTCAGCATGCCTTTGCTCATGACCAGCACCAGGTGGTGCCACTGGCCCTCAGCGATGAGCTCACCGCAGCGGAAACGAGCGCAGCAGGGCAGGATCTCATAGAAGGAGGCTTCTTCACTCGACTCGTCCGCTGCTTGATGGGGGGAGGGAGAGAGAAGCAATATTGATGAGTCAGAGGGCTTTGACAGAAGTAAAACCATTAACTCTGGGTTACTGACTGAAATCCCACAAGGGACAACTTCATACAGTGTTATAGATATACATAAATCTCCCACTGTACCACCCTCGCTCTGTCCCCACCCCAACAATATTAACAAAATGATTCTAAACACAAAACATAAACAGTTTCTACATTAAAATACATGCTGAGATTATTAATATTTGGTTGAAATGTACTGTCATATTACATCACCACTGGACCAAACCATTCAAAAGCCACACTGTGATTGTATGTCACGTTTAAACAAACATCCTAAACATTTTAATGGCTCAGACTTATGTGAACATGTTGATTTCACTCACAGCAGTTTTGTTTATGTCTGGACCCCATTTGGTCTGTGAAAATGAACTTGCTAACTTCTACTGCCTGACTCTGCTGTGTTGTACTCACAGTAGGTCTGCAGCAGCTCCTCCTTGGTGGAGACGGTGAGTGAGCGGTCTTTGGCCGACAGCACCACAGCCAGGCAGACGTAGTGCTGCTCGGAGGAGGTGGCCCGTCGGACCACCGTCAAGAGACGCACCGGGTGGGCCTGAGAAGTTGCGCTGAAACGCTCCACACAGAACCAGGTAGAGTAGCTCAGGCCTGATGGAGGGGGAAACAAGCGCTCCCCTGGAGGTGGAAAAAAGGGAGCAAGGGCAAGGCGGGAGAAAAAGAGGTGGGAGGAGGAGCACGTTAGACACAAAGATATTTTCTTTCATGCTTTAAAAGTTCTGCTTTTCGTCACAGTGGAGGAAACTGTGGTCTGTTCATCACAATGATGATGCATCTTCCAACTTTGTTTCCTCAGAAACTTAAAACAACACACTGACCGAAACGAGGCGTTATCTACCACTACATGTAAATGTTGCACATTGTAACATTGGAAAACAGGACACACACAACACCATTCCTTTCTTTTGACAAATACTGTACGCCTTCAGGATCATCGGTGTACACATTATTGGGTTTTAACCATTTGGAGTATTTGGAAAACATGTTTCCCTGAGAGATGTTTTTATTTATTTACAGAGTGATACAGAAATTCAGTCATTTCTGGAGTGACTACATGTTTACTCTTGTCTTGTTGCTGCCAGCACATATTAGATATTTAAGCGAATATGGAGCATGAATTGTGTACAAATTGTACAGCAGGGTTTGCTGATAGCTATGGAGGACCGAAACTGCCAAAATCAAAAATAAATAAAGAATTAAATAAATGACTCAATAAATAAATATGCAACTAAATGCACCAAAAATAATATTAAAAGTAAATGTAGGCATGAACTAATTGATAAAATGTCACATAAATTGATATTTCTGTTTTAATTTGCTTCTGTGTTTATTTACCTTTGTATAAATTCCCCTATTTATTTACTTTCCCATTTAATTTTCCATTTTATTTATTCATTTTTCCATTTATTTATTTATTGTTACCTTTGCATTTCCCCCTATATATTTCCCCAAACTTATTTATTTCTGTATTCTCTTTTTACATTTCTTTATGCATTTCTGCTTCATTATGCAAATGAGGGGGCTGTCATTCGTGGGGGCAACTTTTCATCTGACGGTTGATCACATCAGAGTGCACAGATCGACTATACATCCTGCTAGCCTGCTATTTCCTAACTGTATGTTCAGTGGGTGTCTGGTGTTGAGTAATGGGAAACAGTTTGAGTCAAGAATAGAGGCTGTATTATGTGTAGCTTAGAAAATAGCGATATGGGGGCACTGAATTTGATGAATTTAAATGAGACTAGAATTAGAACAACACGACGACGCTCTCTCTCTCTCACTCGTTCTCTTATTTACCGTCTCCTCCTGCTGGAGATAAATTAACAAAAAGCAACTGTCGGTTGGTTGTTTTAGAGGCGAGGCGGCCGTCTATATTCATCAAATTTAGTGCCCCATATCACTATTTTCCAAGCTACACATAATACAGCCTCTATGTTTGACTCAAACTGTTAACGTTTCCCATTACTCAACACCAGACACCCACTGAACATACAGTTAGCGGCAAAATGTAAAGAAAAGTATGTAATGTACATTTTTCTTTTAAGGTGAAGAACATCAGTCAGCCTCCTTTATCATTTTTCTAGCTTCTTGTATCATTTCACTTCAGTGCTTCACGAGTGGCAAATAAGCCAAACTAAATTGAGTCAAGTTTATTTATATGGACTCATATCAATTGCAGCTGCAATACAAATTAATATGTTGAGTGTATTGAGAAGCCCTACACTCTGCTTTAAGAGCAGAATTAGACAGACAATGTGTTGTTCTATAATCAAAAAGCAGTCAAATTAAGACACTGAGCCTTTAAACCACAGTTTCTCAGGATGAGGCTGTCACTCAACAGGTTATCCGACTGAACCAAATTAAAATTGGCCAGAATACCATAACTCACTGTCTGCTGGCACTCGACCATCTGCTCTGAGCTGGATGAGCCACGATTGATTTTTCTATTAGGCCTTACTGACGGACAGACCTAACTACAAGCTAAATGCAGGCTAAATGGTACCATTACATTAATTCTTATTTGTGGAGCTGACTATGAACTCTTGGGACATGAATTACAAAAAAAAAATCTATAAATGTTGGAGGAAAAACTGCAGTGGAACTGCTGCAAGAACAAAGACACAGTGATGAAAACTGGTTTGAGGCTAAGCTTCAGGTAAAAACACAAGATAAATGGTTGATACAACAGAGGTGCAATGAGTTCCTGAGCAGACTGAGGATGTTTTGATTAATGAGCTTCTTGATGATGTCATCCAAGGATATGGGTCAGCCCATAGGATTGGGAGAGGACAGGGAAGCAGGGAAAGGAGAAAGGAGGGGAGGATCAAGACAAATGAGGCAAGGAAGAAGGGGAGGAAAAATGACAAAGGGAATAGAGAGAAAGATGGGGGGAATGAAAAAGAAAAAAACAATTGGGAACAAAGAAGAGGAAGAAAAGTGGGCAGCGAGGATCTGAGATTGAGATAAGCAATGAAAAGGACAAAGAAAAGAAAAGGAATTAGGAAAGGAAAAGAAAGAAAGGAACAACTGAGGGCGGGAAAGAGCAAAGTCTATAAATAGTGCTGGATGACTGGCTGGAGAAGACAAGAGAAAGACAGCATGGGGTGGATGAGTACAGAAGCAGCAGATGAATAGGTAAACAGATAGAGGAGTGATAGTAATATATGAGTGGATGGAGAGAGGAGAGGAGTCTAACTGTGCTTCATAAATACTAAATGAGGCTATAGACTAGAAAATCAACCATAACGTCACAGATTAATTTTTTTCTCTGCCTTCAGGTCTATGAAAGCCATTTTCTGTAAAATCTCTGTGGCTTAATTTATGCAAGACATTTATAACAAACAGATTTGTTTTTACCACACTATATAACCAGAGTTGACAATAAACTAAAGGCTCGAGGATAGACGAGGTTTTGCAACAGCTGATATAAATCTGGGTACTATGGGGGGGGGGGGAGGTGAAACACAGAGATCAGAGTGGCTGCTACTCTTTGTGGGTGAGATGAAGAAATCCTGTGAGGTTTAAAAAAAACATTGTACCCTAAAAAGAAGAAAGAAAGCGAGAATCAAGATGACAAATAAGAAGTGAACTGGGGAAAACAAAAGGAAATTAAATTCAGAGAGGAGGAGGATGCACAAATACAAAACTACAGATGTAACAAGTCAACACAATGATGCAAGTATCATCTGTGGTTAAAATAATTGGGACACTGTGGTGTGAGAGTTTTTGTGTATATGTGTTCAAAGAGGTGAATAATGTGTTTTATGTGCGTGCTTCAGGGGATAAAGATGAATAACAGGTGGGATGATCCTAAGGCAGTGCAGCAGGAAGATATATTTCTGTGCCATTTTTGTACACTGGGGGCAAGAAAAAACTTCTAACTAACAGTTTGTTGTCTGCCAAACTCATTGGAAAAAATGTACCAGAAACTGGCTGTTATTTTGTGGTTAAATCCAACCCAGATATTAAAATAGTTTGCAATTGTTATGCAATGGCCTCCCTTTTAAAGACAATGAAAAGCTAATAATAAGTATACTTGTTATTATTATGCCTATTAACATGTTATGCTGTAAAAAAAAAAAAAACTTACTGTAATTATTTAAATTGAGTTTTATGTCTCAACTGCACTCTGTTTATTTTTGTAAGTGGGCGACAAGTTAGCCGAAGCGTGGACATTGACTTTATGACTGAGGGCCCAGTCACACAAAATTAGTTCATTTCAATGGAATTACGACAATAAGTGGATTTGCTCACGCAGAGCTTTCACGAAAAAAATTAACTTTGGTCCTTTCATTTAAAATTGGAGGGAAGAAGAGGATGGCTAGATGTATCCCAGGTTTTATGATATGTGTCACCTGGTGGGATTTAGCATTTGTTTTTACACATTTTCATTATGTTTTCTGTTTTTTATTATGTTTTATGTATGTCGTCACTACATCACCAAGCCTCCGCCGCTGCCTATTTTGTGATGAAACACAAATTAGTTTAGTTTTGTGTGCATGTCAGACTGGACAGCCTAAGACAGGCTAAACTAGTTATTAACTATTGCAGGGCTGGAGGTGCTGGCAAGATAAACACAATCAGAAAAAAAAACTAGCTGTTTTTGTGGTAGAGACCAAACACTCAGCCTGCACCGTGAGCCTGATGAAGTTGCTACTGTCACTGTTAATAAAAGATCCATGATTATATTTTGCAGATTGAATCTCTACCGTCTGCAGTCTCAAACACTTGTCGTTACTTTTTTTTCTCTGAGTAAAATTCAAAGTAGAGTAAAATAAAAACCAAGTTCAATGAAAAACAGTCACAAAATAACAACTGTTTTTACCTGTACCCATCCCGCTCAGCACTGCTCCATCGCTGACACCAGAGGCGTTGGTGTTGTTGGTGGGAGCGTTGTGGGGCGCCAGGCTGGGCAGAAACAGACACCTACACAGGACAACAGAAGACAGATTAATGGCTTTTATTCAGCGCTTTGGGAAACATCGTTACAGGTACAGAACCTGTTGTCAGCTTACAGATGTAGTTACTGTAGAGGGAATTTACTGCAGGTTTGCTGTATCACTGCTGCAGTCTGGTTCCAGCCCTGAGATAAACTATTAGAAAACTTCATCCGAACTTTCAAAGAACAGTCTGGTAATTCAGGCGCTGCGAGACACAGGAGCTTTGCATTATAATATGGAAATGTCAACTGCCTAATACTAAAGGATCAATTATGTATGAAAGCCGGATAGAGGTGGGATGAAAGCATACATCCAGGCTGGTATTTTCAAAAGGAATCTGCTCGTTCTCAGTCAGCTGCATCTCTGTTTTAGCTTAGTGCCCGTACTGATGATAATATCACAATTAACTGCAAAAGGCAGGATGGTGATTGCATGGAGATATAAAATATAAAAGGTTTAAGCCCCCAATAAGCTTTTTGCTAACATGCTAGACCATTATTTTGTTAGATACACATGTAAGGATGTGTGTGTTTATGCACTGTTATCCAGTCTTTCAAGGATTTCTACAGCACACAAAGACTGATTATTATTCCACAAAATGACAAAGAACTTGACTTCTGAGTTGGCGTTGTGTTCTGCTGACTCACTGCCTCTCGCTGAAGGTGCCATTTTCTCCTCTCTCATCAAAGACACTGAAACCCTGGGAAATTAATGTGGGAATGTGTTTTTCTTATTTTCTGGAGACCTCAAAATGTTTGAGGGCACTGTGGCAACCTGAAGCCCGGACAGAAACTGTGCCGGAGGACAGACTTGATAACAGCTGTTAAGAGATACCAGCTGTCAACAGACATCCTGAATCACAATAATAATACAGTAATATAGAGTTATAACTACAGCCCAAAATGACCTGGTTATTATTATCTTTTCTTTTTAAATGTGACTTTGTCTTTTTTTGTTTTCCCACCTCAACAGGGAGGTCAGAGGTCAGGGTTTGCTACAGACAGCATTCCTGGTGCTGGCAAGGATTCAATGACTCATTCAAGGACACTTCTCAAGGGCAAACACTCCAGTGCTCTGTTTAACAGTCTGTCTAAATAACAAGAAAGCTACCCTTCTGCTTCAGAATAATGACATGTAGGCTGTCTTTTTCCCCCCATTAGTCATCATCTTGATGGGGTTAAAAAAATAAAAAGAACACTCAAGGGATTTCGGCAGCTTGCCATGCTCATTTTTCTTCTCTAAGTCAGAATGAGATGCAGCTTTTTTTAATTCTTACCAAAAAAAAGGGGTCTCCTCCCCTCCACCCCCATACACACACACTGATAACATCTTCCTAGTCCCTTTTGTGAGACGGCTGGCTGGGTGAGTGCGCATCCGTGAGTGTGTGTAAGCATGTTGTGCATGACATACAGTGGGTAGGTGTATGTGTGTGTGTGTGTGAGAGAGGAGAGTGCCTGTGTGTGTGTGATTCTTAATAGCAGGAGGGGCATCAATATTTCATGTTGACAGATGGAAGGGGAAGGAGGGGTAGTCTCTATGTGTGTGTGTGTGTGTGTGTGTCTCTCCTCTGTTTATGCTGAGCAGAAAGTGGGCCAATGCCTCGCTGCCTGTGTGCTGCTGCTTTGCTGTGTTTTCAGGAGAAACTCTATGTTCTATTCTGATGTGGCTGCTGTGACGAGTCAAACGGGTTCGGCTGGGTGAAGGAAACAGCAATTCTCACAAATTATGAACCACAGAGTACGTTAACTTGTGGGGGTTGGTGGCGCAAAAAAAAGCAATAAGTGAAAGGCAACTGAACTTGCTGATTGATCTTGAGGATTTGAAGATGTTTAGAAACCTAACAAAGAGGCTTCATGAATTATAGGAGAACTGATGAATATGGATCTCACAGATGTTCGTTCACTGGAGTCTGTCCACTGTAAGAAGATAAACCTGTGTAACCCCATATGTGTATTTGATAAGGTAAGAGAACTTTCACACTATGCTTCACTATGCAAAAACCAAGTAAAAACCTACCTATACAAACTGGCCTTCAATTAACTCGGAGGTGAAATCTACACAATGAGCACAAACCTAACAGAACGAACAGCACTGTAAGGAGAGAACAACACTACAGGAGTAGCAACGACACCTCTATCTATTGTTTTCTATGTAATCTTACACACTGATGGGGTCAAGACACCAAGAAAGACGAGTGAAGCCGCATCAACACACGCTACTGTTCCATTTCCCAGCTTTCAGAAAAGCAGGAATCTATCACATTTTCTACTGGAATTGGCACATCCCAGCCACTGTACCATGACTACTTCTTCTGTCTGACTGACAAATCTGGCGTGCGGCTGCTATAGGTGTCAAGTCATGCGTGTCTAATGACATGCGATGCGGCCAGTGTGTTGTCTTTAAAAATGTATACAACGCATAAAAGATTCTGCAACATTGGAAATAATAATGAGAATAAGAATAGTTAATTAAAAATCTATGATTCCTCTTTTTGCTGCCTTGGTCTACAACAGCATAATATATACACATGTTCCCAATCAAACTGATGCTATCTACAGTACTAATTCAATGCTGGTCAAGTAATCACACTAAACTTTGGCATTTTGCCACTAACCTGACAAAACATCTACAATGACCTTCTTGCAAGGCATCTTCCGTTTTCTTAAACCTGTTCCCTTATGAATATTAATGTTGAATAAAACACATCATAGCTTTTAACAGTTGTTTACTGTGTGTCACCATAACAAGTGAGCATGTGCCATGTATGTTTTGCTGAAAGTGTGTGTGGGCAATTTGCCAAGGTCGCATCCCACATGCCATCATGTCCTCTGACCCCAACATTCACTGTGCCGCAAACAGACAACACAAAGCAGCAGACCCTGTCAGCAGCACCCCCAAACCACACAATCACATGACATAAAAGGTGGAAAATAAGCCTATTTGTATGCGTGGCTCCACAACTGAAGGCGAATAACAGCCTCCTGCTGAGACGGTTGCAGGTGCTGCTGAGAGGTAAAAAAAAAACAAAAAAAAAACACAACCTGTTTCATTACAGGGGAAAAATAACATGTGGCACCCTGAAGTGTGTGTCACTGGTGAGGAAAATTGATCCACAAAAAGAAAGATTTAGAGAAAAGTGGTTTACAGAATACTTTTTGATTTTGATGATTTTGATGATTAAACAGGCATGGGGGGGCAGCTGCATCCATTTATCATATGTATATCATATCTTCCCTTTAAGTGTCTACACAGAAAGTGTTTCAGCTGAGTTTTTCAGTCGTCTAAGTCTATTTGCCTCTGTTTGAGTATTGGGCTCTGGGCACTTCCAAATTGCGGGTGACCTTTGCTCAACACTGTACCTGAACGCCTCCAGTGTAGACACACAGATTGAGCACTCGCTGCTGCTGAATGTGCTGCTCACGCTACACTTTCTGTGTAGACGCAGTGTTATTTTACTAATCAATTAAAAGGTTTGCTCGCAGTAACAAACTCACAGTTATTGCCCAATGCTGCCTCATCTTTATGGAGCTTTGTAGCTTCCTTTAGCTCATTGTTTCAGTTTTACAGCACAGTTATTGTCTGTTTCAGGCTGAACGTCCTCATCAACTCAGTTTCCAGCAGCAGTAAACTCACTGTACTCTACCTGCCCCGAGTGGTCAAATAAAATTAAATAATACAGCATTAATAATAATAATAATACTGCAGTAACTGTATGATTTGACATTTCTTAAGCAGCTGAAACTACATTTTAAATTCTGTCTGTTAAAATAACACTTCATGGCCTTAAGGTTTTATCTGTACAATCTATTGTGAGAAGGAATTACATAAATACTTCAGCCCCATGCAGCACAAAATGAACCGCTACAACAATACTCAACATGATGCACTACTTCCACCTCATTTCATGTAGCACATGATACTGTAGTGCTGTCTGGAGGTTGGGAAGTGGCACCAGGGGGGATCTTAACTTTGTGATCAGGCTAACTGCGCATTATTAAACACATTTCCTGCCTGTACAGCGCAGTTCACATGAGGAATGTGGTAAGAGAGCATGTGATCTGAGCTCTTTTCCTGAGCAAATAAAGGTTGAAAAAAAATTAACAAAACTAATGGAAAACCTCATGTAAACACTTAAAAATCAGCAGTTAATGAGATAAAGAGACTCGCTATAACAAGAATCAAACTCATTTTTTAGTAATCATTCATACTAACCCGAAGCCTTCCAGTGAGGTGTCAAACTCCACGAAGGCAGGTGTGACGGCCGATCCATGCAGACGGATGTCATGGGGCGTTGTCATGGACACCAGGCACTTGACTCGGGTAAGGGGTACGGTGCTGCCCTCGGCGGAGCGCACGAGGCTGCGGCTGATGCGGTACTGGCCGTTGTCCTCTGCTGGCGTGGCGAAGACGCTGTCGGGACCGAAGCCCTCCATGGACATGGTCATACTGTCTGTGAAGCCAGGAGGGTTAGATTAGGTTTAGGAAGCGCAACCACAGTGCTAACATGAGACTCCAACTAACACCGGCTACCTGTTCATATTTGCAGAAGTTTGTATGCTTGTCTTCCCTTGTAAGTAATCATAAGAACCTTAAAATGAGACAGAGCTTACATATTATTTATACCATCTTCCTGAAATAATCATATTCTTAGATTCTTCCTGCACTTTTTTCCAAGGTAACGTACCACACGAGCTACAATTTTTATCCAATGTTCAGGGTTATTTCTTTTTCTAAACAAATTTATAGTCTGTTGTACAAAAAATATATGCATATAAACCATTCACTCCAAGTCCAGTGCATTTTTTTCAACAAGATTTGCAGAAAAATCCCTGTGTTTTGTAAATAGTACCAAGAACTTCATGTATTTCTATTCTTTTGTTTCCTTCCTGCTGTTTGCCTAGTTTAGCATCTAGTAGCACTCCTTATCTCCTGATGTAAGACCTCCATAATTTGTTTACTTCCTCTAATGCTAAAAAATGATGTGACAGCATTTTACCCGGAAGTCATAACTCGCTAGAGCAGCATGTTTATAAAAAAAGGACATACAGTTTTTCCTCCAAATATTTTAGATATATCATCAACTGCATCTGTCCCAGCCAGCTGATGATGTCATGTACTGTGATACTGTGAGTCAAACTCTCCTTGATTAGGGAGCGTTAAATCAAGCCTGGATTTTCACTGTCAGTGCTGGTCTAATGTAGAATGTTTCTTCTGAGAACATGGATGGCCTCTCCCATTTGTTAAGAGTAAGCAGATCTGACAAAAACAAATGAGCTCAAAGGAAGAGCAAAGCAAGAATTACAACACCCTACAAATGGCTGCTAATAAAACATACTAGATTATCTTCTCAGAGACAGAGAAAGATAGCACTGTGTGTCCTAACAGTGGCTGCTAGTAAAGAGCAGTAATTAGTAAGGACTTAATATCCATTCTCAGCTGGGAGGAGACACAATAAGCAATTAGCACATGCTGATGAGCCCAGAAGTTTACAAACATTAACAGCTGCTAACAGAAAACAAACCATTAGCATTACATTCACAGTTGCAGTCAGATTTTTGCTTAAACAGGGAGTTTAAACATCACCCGGATTTTAATCAGAGACTATAAGACTACTTTGGGTTTCCTACAAGCTGACAACTTGTTGTTTTGCTTACAAATGAATGCATATAAAAAAAATTTTGTATACATCAAAGGCGGAGAGTTCTGATTGGTCGTCTTTCCAGCTCTGAACTCTGAAGAGGAATTTAGCTGCGGTGGCTAAAAAAGTGTTGTATATACTAAACTGTATATATCCGTTCCACTGACTTTGCAATCATGTGAACCTTTTTGAAAACCTATAGAATTGCTCGCTTTCCACCACCGAGCCACCGCAAAGTAATTTCAACTGCCAATTAAATGTTGACGGAAAGCTCATCCCCTCTAATCACAGCCCATTCACCGGAGGATTCGTGCCAATGAGCTCGCAGAGTGAGAAAAGAAAAAGAGCAGAACTGCTAGAAGATTGATGGGCTTTTTTCAAGCAAAGCCTTCTCTCAGGAGGAAGCTAGTATCACTGTGGCAGATGGGAATGGTTCCTAAATGACATCATTTCATAACGGTACTGCAGGACTGCTGTGAACTAAACTCTTCAATGCTGCTTTCAGAGGCTGTTGTTTTTGTCCACAAATTCAAATAACTTCAATGAAATGATAAAAATACATTGTCAACTGCAAAGATCTTTAGCCAGTTTTTTTATTCACCCATCTGTTTGCATACAATTTACATTACTTTTGTATCCACTAGAAAATGTCTCAGCTATTTACCATTAGCTGTGAGGGATGGACTGGAGCTAAAAGATGAGGGAACTGCTGGTAAAGTCCACTTTGCCAACATTACTGGGAGTTAACAAAAATGTTTACGATATCCTAAGATAAAAATGCTACTGCACAAATGCTTCTCCAAAATAAACTCAACAGCACTTAACAGCAGTGCTTCATCTAGACTCTAATAGATTCCTTTTATTTATAATGTGTTGCCATTATTTTTAACACATTTTATTATCTACCACACTTTCAGTCTAACTACCATTTAGTGGTATGTAAAATTTAAACACAGATATATAGGATAGTATTATTTCATAGTTAAATACTTCCTGCCTTAAGCTCCCATAGTGGCACTAACCCCTCCTACTGTGCAGAAGCACAGTTAAAGCTGCTTTATTTAAATTATACAGAAGCCGTAAACATCATCAACAAAAATGAGACAGAGTTGTTAAATTCTTACTTCTCATCTCTGCGTCGTAGCTGAGAGAGCTCGGTTTGTGGACCCGGTACTGCTTCAGTAGCTTCTTATCCCATGCGCCACAGTTCAGAGGGTTTCCGAGACGCAAAAACTCCCTGGAGAGAAAGATGACCAGGATGTCAATAAAAACATGACAACTAAAAGTATAAATAGTGGCTTGTAAAAAGGCTATAACACTAAAATGGGCCTGAACCGCCAACTCTGGATCAGTGGATACAGATAGTCGAGAAAATCTATTTGATGGAAAAACTGACACACATTGTGAGACTGCAAGAAACCCAAATGGAG
Source organism: Scomberomorus guttatus (assembly GCA_038419695.1). Taxonomy (NCBI): domain Eukaryota; kingdom Metazoa; phylum Chordata; class Actinopteri; order Scombriformes; family Scombridae; genus Scomberomorus; species Scomberomorus guttatus. The sequence goes on along the minus strand of CM076450.1, from coordinate 30,328,289 downwards.
AAAAAGTGGGAGAAATGGACATTATCCCAAAGGAAGGAAGCAACACTGTAGACTGAAGACAATGATCTGTTAGACATTTTGCATATCAAAACAAATAAAAGAGCAAATAAAATTCCAAAGCAGTATTTTTTTGTTATTAAGATTATTACTGTTATTAGTTTTATTATGATTATTCTTAAATTACCAATCTTCATTAGAAACAGGCCTTTATTTTTAATTTTTCCTGTTTTGAACACAAAAAAAACTCATGTACAAATTTGTCTGAGTGCATATGAAGGTAAAACCAGCCTGTTTATTTACAGTGATAATAAACATTTCATGACACCCAAAGACATTTAAAAGGTAAAAGATAAATATTTAAAAGGAAGTAATTAATCAACATAATATTTGCAATATTAGTTATAAACTTCAGGCCTGTAAAGGCTCAGTAAGTGGTCTGGCTTCAACACTGCCAGGTCTAGTTGTTGTATTCCCAGAGGGGCCTCGTCCTATATGTTCTCATGAAACTGTAAAGCACTCAGGATAAAAGTATCCACCTAACTGTGTACAATATGTTCAGTCAGCAGTTACATTGCAGGCTGCTTTTCAACAGCTGTGGTTAACGGCATGTGCTAGTCTGTTTAAAAGTCAATGATAAGGTTGACTGGCATGTAAGTGACTTGAACGCAAAGCGTCCCAGTGATGGTTTGTGTCAGTTGTCACAGCGCTGAGTGAGCGACACCAGCGGCTTTAACCAGACAGCTTCAGAACAACACCAGAGAGACAGAAACACTCTGGAGCTTCGCTGCTGGCTGACATTGGCAGAGCAGAGACAAAATGAGAAGAAGAAAAAAAAAAAAAAAACACAAGAGGAGAATTATGAAGGGAAGGGTAGGGGATGTGACAGAAGAAGACTGGCAGCACAAGAGTGAGCCAGGCAGGAGGAGGAGGAGGATGGGGAACAGATTGACAGCTACAGATATATTTACCTCCAGCACAATTTAGGAGGAGAGACTATCAGGCAGGGAGGCTGCATTTACATATGAAAAGAACCAACTGTGTGCATGTCAAATAACTTTCCCCCTGTTCCTCAACCCCAATCTCCCATCTCACTTAACTAGTCAAGCGGGAAATGAGAATTGCTCAGTTTTGTCTACATGCATAGCCTCCTTCACACATTGAAACCTGTCAAAGCAGATTACTCTGCCAAGACGTAATTTTTCAGTCACTAGAGGAAAAACCTCCTCTCTGTATATATCTCAATAGATTACATTAAATGTTTACCATGCTAAATGTTAGCAAGTGATCATGCTAGCAAACATACTAGCATGGTGCCGAATATTATTGTATGCATATTCACATTTTAACATTAGCATATTAGCATGCTACTAAGCTAAGTTTAAATGTTCAATCCTAATCATTAGCGTAATAAAACTCCAAATATTTCATGTTAAATCGTCAGCATTTTAACATCCAACAGTTTCTAACATGCATGAATGCTATCGGTCACATATCAGCATGCTTAGTGAGCATTCAGTTAGCAGACACATGAAGCTAAGGAGCTAAGTACAGCTGAGCCTGAAAACCTCTGAGTCTGAGATGTTTTACCAAAATGAAAGGATAAAGTCATTTCATTTAGATAACAACATGGCATTTTCTCTGGCACAAACTGTCAATCTTTTTGCTTTAACGTCATATTTTCTCAGTTTTTTAGCCACTTAACCATTTTGTTTTCTGATGTGGTTATACGCTTGTTTTTGCTTTTCCGCTTAATTACATACCAGTTAACTAAAATAAACACTTCTGTCCCTGTGAAATTTCAACAGATAACAAAATATTTTTTTGAAAATTCATTCATTAAACTGCAAATTACAAAGCTTCATATGGTTGAAAAAAGCTTCTCTCTTCTCTTGTTCCATCATAAACCAAATTAACCTCATACACTGCATGGTTTGAGTGATCTGTTAATGTTCACATCCTGACCAACTACTTCTTATACCTCTTACTTATACTCATGATTTCAACCCCTCAGAGTCAGGACCACTTTCACAAAGTGAAGGGGCAGTGCTAAGATAGTACTTTTGGGTTAAACTTATGGAAATGTTAAGGTTAGGGACGTAGCAGCCTACATAAGATAAGTCAAAATATAAAAGGTGTATATAACACACGTCCAGTACCTGAGTGCCATTGGCTGCAGGGCCTGCGAGGCCAGCCTCTCAAACATCCTCTGCAGCGGGGGGTGTAGTGGGTGATCTTCATCACCCAGGGCCTGACTGCAGCGCTGCAACAGCCGCTGATGGAGGCAGGCTTCACACAAGACCTGCTGGTTCCTCTCACTGTTCACTAGGAGCTGGAGGATGTTGGCCACTGCCAGCTGTAGGTCGAGGGCATGCTGGAGGGGAGGGGAGGAAAATGATAACTTACTCTTTTATATAAGTTGAAATTCCCTTCGTTTTTAGGTCTTTAATTTAGAGGATTTGCCAAATGAGCTCTTAATAAACTTCACAGAAAATTCACTATATTACTATTTTCATTTTCAAGATAAATACAGTGCATGTCTGGCACAAACTGTCTGGTTGATTGACAAAACCACTTTGCCCAACTGACCAAAAAAAAAAAAAAAAGTTTCCTGCCCTGCACGTAACCCCTTCCCCACTTAAACAGGAAGTGCATCTTAGCACATTTCCTTCTTGTGTTTCCTCACCTCTGGCTGGCTATCGGAGGAGACGGAGGGCAGCAGGTCCAGCATGGCCAGGACGGCCCCTGGGTGAATGACCACCATGTCAGATGAAGACGAAGAGGAAGCAGGATGGGAGGGGTTGGCTAAGTGAAGCTTCAGGTCTGTAAGGGCTTTGACAGGGGCGGGGGGGCCCGACGTGCCGTAGTAGCCATGTCTGGGAGCACAGGGAGCGAGAAAAAAAGTCATGTTTAGTTAAGTCCAGTTCAGTCAAATCAGGTTATTCAAAAAACCTTTGACACATTTGTTAACAAAGTGCTTTGCAGAAAACAAAACTCACAATGCAAATGAAAGAAATGTTGATTAAGACACTTTTGGTGAAATCATCCTAATTTCAGTTAAATCTGACACTGGTTAAATCTGCCACTTGTCATGTACAGTGAAAGACTGTTGTAGGAAATATTTTACTCTCCAAACCATCCAAGCGACCATTTTTTAGAAGGCCCCACTTTTCTGTAAAATATGTAACTGGCTCACAAAAATGGGGAAAGAGGCTGGAAAATATTCAAATTTACAGCCAGTATCTCTCAAAAGAAAAGTAGTTTATTAAAGCTCAATGGAAACATTCTTATATGAAGAACTGACATAATTTCATCAGTGAATGAACGTACTGTAAGTACTGTGTTTGACACTTTGACTCCATCTTTACTTAACATGAGTCAGCGGTCCTCACGCTTCAGAGATCAAGGTGTCAGTCGGCTACGTTACAGATCCTTCCTCGTGTGTAAACAACAGAGAGAGGGAGATCTTCTGGGGCCTGCAGTTGGGCAATTAGGCAAAATAAGCGTGTTGCTGCGATGCAGATTACAGAGTGGCAAATCTCCCCTCAGGAGAGATGGCGGGCTGGAAAGGCTGGAGTCAGCATAAAGTGCTGGAAGGGTTGGATGTGGGGCAGGAAACTAACTTGGTTGTTCAGGTTTCACACACAAGCTAAAGAGGCGTAAACTAAGACTAAAATAAATATGATAACCCTGTGTTTTAGCCTTTCACCCACACTAAGCAGACATTCTTTGCACCCAAAAACTGAGCCATGGGTTGTGGTTTAGTAAAGTTAAGAAGAAAATATTCTTTCACCTCTAACTGTAAAATTATACCAACATATTCACAGCTGTTATAAACTTGCATTTATGTTTATTTTGTTGGTTGGTTTCATGATTATCAAATAGTGATTTGATCAATGTCTCAACACAGCAGCACAAGAATGACCTTTAATAAGCCACAATCAAATCAATATTTGATGCTTATTTAGTTGTCTGGTAACAGAAAAATATATTAATGAGAGCAATGAAATTTTTAGACATTTCGTCATTTTTAGATGAAAAACATTTGTTTGATTCAAAGCGAGCGCTACATCATTGTAACATGATAATCACCACACCGATTGCAAAACTTGCAAACTGCTGCCATTTTTTCTTCAACACAAAGCTAATTTTTAATCAAATGGTTGTTGAAATTGACGGTAGAAATGCAAAAATAGTATTTTTAAAAATGCAATTATGTCCACAAAGAAGAGATTATAGTCAAGTACAGAAACTAGGACAAGAGCCCTATCATCTCTAATTGTCAGATTAGTCTGCCTCATGAATATGCATTCTTGGAGCTGATCCAGACAGGCAGAAGGTGAGACTGCTGAGAGGAGACCCCCAGTGTCACCTTGACAGTTACAGCTCAGTAAGGCACAGCACATTTTAAATGTCCTGACTGTTTTCTTTTTGTAAATGAAATGTAAAGAGAAGCAGAGTCTGGGTTTAGGTGGAGGGGCAACTTCAGCTGAGAGAACAGAACAGAACAGAAAAGAAAAGAAGAGGAGTGTGAGGAGGAATTTGTTGACAAGAAAAATGCCTGCTTTACACAAAGAGTTATTCTGTCTGCTTTTCCCTGCCTGAAAGTAGCTGTGAAAAACTGTTTTAATTAAAGTAGAGAGAAATATGTTTCTCTGATGTAGTAACAAGAAAAGTGTAGTCTGTGTAAACTATTAAGTTTGGTTTGGTTTGTCACATGGAGCTGATTTTCCAATGATTTTTGCTGCTCCAACTTTTTGTCACCAGAAAGATTTTTTCTAGAGGAAGATGTGTAAGATGAGGGTTTTTAACCAGTATTTAATGTGGACGCAAGAAATTACAAGAGACCAATAAAAATCAAGAATTGTTTTATTTTATTTTCAGTAAGAGAAAAGTTTATGTGTTGTAATCCTGTGTCTTTGTAAATTTAAAGGAACATAAGAAAACTAACCTGTGTGTGATTGTGGTCATTAATATCTGAATCACATCTTTAAGATGGAGATACTGTCCACTATTCAGTACTAATGAGGAGAGCTACTATGTCCTGAGGTCGAGTCAGAGCAGACTCATGCGGACAGGTGCAGGGGCTTAACTCCTAAAAATAGTTTCAACTCATTCCTCTACTGAGGTTCTTCAAATAACAGATGCAGTATGTTTATTGTTTTTCATAGCTGTATAGTTTAAGCTATTTTTTTCTTTGGGAGAAATGGGAACAAGTTGTGAAATGATTAGTCAATCAATTAGTCAATAGAAAATCTTAAAATGTTTAAAAAAAAAGAAAAACTGAAGTTTTGATCGTCGATTTAATGTTTAAGTCATTTATCAGCAACAATACTAAACTTTCTTTGGTCCCAGCTTCTCAAATTAGCATTTTCATTATCAAGTAATCTGCCAGTTTATTGTTTGATTAATCAATAAATTGTTTGGTCTATAAAACATCAGCACAAAGACAATAAATTATCATCACAACTTAGCATTAAGTAAGACTAGGAAAAGCAGCAAACCCTCATATTTAAGAGGCTCAAACCATCAAATGTATGGAATTATTTCTCATCAAGTGTCTGTCCACCACATGATGCACCCATGTTTAATTATACATCCATAGGAACTTTACATTTTTCAACACTTCATTATTTTAATTATCAGATGAAAACATCCAATTTAAGATATTAGCTGACAAAAAAACCCAACTCCTTCTCACTTTCGCTTTTTCTCATGAATGTTTTTTTAAATTCAGGAAGCCTTTTTCATCTCTGTAAATAAATGGATTTTCCATAATTTGCTAAAAGATTTGCATGAAAGTGAGAAAAGTTCATGATTATTTTGCCACTAGTGGGCATTCTTAGTGTCGACTGAAGGTGAGGAAAATGGAGAGGAAGGGATGAAGGTGAGAAAAGTGGCAGAGCGCTGTAGCTACCTCTTCCTGGCGAGGGCTGGCGTGCCCCACGGCGAGGGCAGCGAGGTCTCATGAGTCAGGCAGGGAGGCACCTGCTCCGCACGACTGCATGGCAGTGCACACATTCACACACAGAAGAACACACACATACACAGAAAGACACATTCAGACGCACGCACACACACACACACACGCGCGCCAAAAAGAAAGTGCACAGACACACACATGCATACATTTGCAAACACACCCGCAAACACATCCGCACAAAAACAAAGAAACAGATGTGGGTGAACATGCGTAAGACATAAAAGAGCAGGTATACAGACACCCATGTGCACACACACCCACACACACACACACAGTCGTGCAGATGGACCAGGCCGAGGATGAACAGCCAGACAGTGCCAGAGGTTAGAGGAAGAAAAAGAGAAAGAGAGAAAAGAAGGAAAGAAGCTGTTAGTGGAAAGCAGACAGGAAACAGAAACAGAGCTACAGCTGGAGCTCATGCACGACGCCAGCTAGAACTGCACATGAGCATTTAGTGTTGTCACAATGACCAAGTTTAATAGTGCTGGCAAAGGCCAAACTGGCATTTAACTCAATGGGAGTTTAATACTTTCAGCAAATGTGTTTTGCAAACAGAAATTTCTTTTGATTGTGACCTCCAGGTGGAACAGAAGAAGAAGAGGAGAAAGAGGACTGTAATTAATTATTCTACAGTCTGTTTCTTGATCAATAAGTCTTATCAAACAGCTGGGAACAGCTTTAAAAACACATCTTCAGCTCAATCCCAGCCCACTTCAAACATATGTTTCTCCTGCAGTCAACAATGTCTTGATGCCGCACCATGTTCTCCGTGGTATCACAGCAGTACCTAATGTCTGAATATTAAAAATGTACACTGATGTCAAATCTGTACCTCTGGCGTCATGGCAACACCAGCCAGGCTGTGCAGCTGACTCAGAACCACAGTGAGCCTCTTGATTAAATGTCTGAGTTTGAGACCAACTAAGCTGTCGCAGATGAAGACACACATGGCTGAGGTGAATATGAACACAGCTGTGGTCCCACTTCAACACTTTGAGTACACAGAGAAGAACCTGACTCATCTGAACCAATGAACAGTGTTTTCACTTGGACAAACACGCAAAGGGAAACAGGTTACACACATTTCGCAGTTCCCTGAATTAATAGTCTTCCACAGTTAACTTTCAGAGAATACTATTAATTCTTTCACAGTAGCTGCAAATTATGTTTGTACAGGATGCACTAAATTAACTTTGTAATACTTGATCACAATATCAAGAAAAATAATTAGAACTTGAAGAAATACCTCCTCAAGATCCTGTAAAACAACACAGAGTTGAGATTACTCTGCTCACTGTGCTTCAGTACGTCTGCTTAAGATGAAACCGTTTTTTAGGTCACTTGAAAACACTTGCATTTGCACAGCAGAGTTGATTCTCAAGCTGAAATTCCCCTTAGATTCAATTAATTGGATCCTGAATCTTGAATTGAAGAATCTGATCACAGAGGGGTTCTCTTCAGAATCAAAGGAGGCCAAAAGAAACATCATAGTCCCTCACAAAATTATCAAGAGCTGCAACATGTTAGAGGATTCAAGAAAAAAATGAGGAGTTCTTGATCCTCTGCAGGAACATATACACATTACTAACAGACTCTAAACTCCAACATGCATATGATATATGCTGACTATCATTAGACGAGATATAACACCTTCAAAAAAAGGCTGCTATGTGTGTGATCAGATTTCCGGTTTGCAATTCATTTTTTAGGCTCTAAGATCACACAGACGCAGGCGCGTAGTATATTCAGTAAAATGCACATGCTTGATTAGTTGTTTGTAGAGCAGAATTTCAGACTGTACACTACATAAATGATCGTTATTAATCACTATGCTTCAAACATCAATGCCCAGGTTCTGTAATCCACTGACCTGTCAAAAGAGTCTGTGGCCATCTTGTACAGGTAAATGAAGAGCTTGCTGCAGTGTTTGAGTGTGGGACAGACGCTTTCTCCTGCGCAGCCTCCAGGAGCGGCCTCATCTTCCAGCAGCCTCTGGAAAGGCTGAGAGTTTGAGGGGAACACGCCTGTGGCACCGAGCTTCTTAGTGTCTGAGAAACACCCCAGCAGCCTGGAGAGTGGGACGCAAAGTAGGAAAGTTTGGTTTAAAAAAAGAAGACGAATACATTACAAAACATTACAGACAGAAAACATGAAAAACACTGCCTAACACTGTCCTTTGGACATGAATGCAAAGCAAAACAGGAAACACAACAGGGTTTTCAGAAGTTCTTCATGCACCATCCTGCCTGCAACATTACTACAGCAGTAAAGTATTACTAAAAGCTTTATGCACACAATTTGTGTTTCGTGCATCACGTCCATATGACAAAGTCTGCAAAGGGTCTAACAAAAAAATTTAAAAAATACTAACTCAATGTCTGCTTGATTGATTTCTTCCAGAGCTTTCAGTCATATCTTATGAGCTTCATCAACAGATGAACCTTGAGTTAAGAATTTATGTACCAAACTACTATTTCCAGGGTCGGGATAATTATTAATTATTAAGTAATATTTAACGGAGTTTTCTTGTAAACAAACAAAAGTTATATTCACGTTCACTGTTACTCACCAAATCTCATTATGTGTATCCTTGTGATCTAGAAATGTGTTGTAGGAATTTCCTTCCTCATGAAACATGTGTAAAACTGATTTTTAAAGATCCCCTCCACACATATATTAAGACACACAAAAATTAATCCTTAAAATGGCATCTACTCATTCTCCCTCATTACAAAAATTCCACAATCTATAATTATGCAAATATATTTTATTACAAAAGTTTAACTGCTGGACACAAGATGTCTCCTACTTCACTGTAAAGTCCATTCTCATGCTTCAAGTTTCCACATCACACTTGTATAAGTTGAATATTGGATCACGACTGGCTCCAAACTACTTGTGATGTCATGAATCAGAAACTTTCCACTTTCAGCAGATAAATGTGAAAACAGCTCTCTAGTGTCAAACTCTGCACATACATCATTCTGCACAGTGAAGCCCAAATATTCAACTGTAGGAACAAGAAGAAAAACATATTTTTGAGTGGAGGGGAACTTTAAATGCAGCTATATAAATGCAGTCCATTTACCAAATCCTGCATTGTTTACATCCATGTTTACTGGCTTGCAGTCTTCTTTTTCTCTACCTTTGTTGGTGCATTGCTATGTTTCTCTGCTCCATAGCTCTACTAGCTCAAAATCTCCACAGGGAACCTTTAAATAAGTAAACTTTAAGGGTACCCTGTTGACTTTTTGACCACTAGTGCGCTACGGAGCACTATTTTTAAGAGTGGGTACCCGTTTTGTTTGTATCACATGAGAATCATGTGCTGGGTTCATGTGAGAGTCGTGATACACAGTCCTGCCAATTCTGGTGGCAGCAATGTGCAGACAAAGGCAAAGAGGAAGAAAACTGCTAGCAAGTAAACAAGGATGTAAACAATACAGAATTAGAATTCGAAATCTGCTCTGCAAATGTTTTATGAGGAAGGAATTTATGTAAACAATGCATTTGGTGAGAAATACTGGATGTAAACATACTGAACTGAATCTGCCTCTGTGCTGAGCAGCGAAACCAAACCCTCACCAGATATTACACAGAAAATCTTATCAAAGTTCTCATGAATCATTTACAGCCTCCTTAATTCTCTATTTAGAAGAAAAAGAAAGAAATCTGAGGGATTCACAGGAAGAACAAACACTCTGATTCAGACGGGACTTTGCAAATTTGCACAGGATTCAGATAACAGATGATTAGATGCAATTTTTATAAATCTCAAGAGAACTCCAGGTAATACGAGTGCTGTGTGAATAGGGCTGATGTCCTTACCTTACAGCATCAGCCAGCTTCTCATACTGGATCTCTGTGCGGAAGAAGTGTGAATTGGCGGGCTCGTAGCGCATTGCGGCGGTGAGCGTGCAGAAGACGGTGTGCAGAAGCTCGAACACTTGGTTCTGGTTGACGCGCTCCCAGCCGTGACGCGGCGGCTGGCACAGTGAACGCTCCATGGCCACCAGCAGCGAGGTGACGTAGACGAAGCCGCCCACCTTACGGAACACCGTCCGGGTGCGGTGACTCTCACGCAACACCGCCAACAAGGCCTGAAGAAGAAGAAAGACAGATCATTAGAGGTTTATCAATATTTTTAGAGCAAATTTTCTTTATTTCACAATAATAAACTGATTACAAGGACATAACACACAAATATGAACTGTAAATGTATACATGTATGTTTTTGTTCTGGTTTACCTGAGATACACTCTATACATCCTCCATCTCACTTGCTCTGCCTCACTTTATTTCACTCACTTATTTTGTTGCTCATCTATTCACCCGCATTTTGAGTTTTCATGCCATTTGGTTTCTGTTGCCTCATTCAGTCACGTCTCTATTCATCAACTACTTTTCCTCTCATTCTTCTCTCGCGCCGAGACATATTTATGAGCCCCTTAGGGTTTCTCTGTCGCACCGCACTGACTGAATTTTTTCACTATATTTCTCCAAGTTTTATGGTTCGCATTTGAAAGTAACCTATAATGAAACATCAAACTGTAACCTAGATATGAGTTTGGGAACCTAAAAACAGCCTGTGAGCATCCAAAGGCTGTGACAGGTGAGGTCTTTACACAGGTGATGTGTGGTGTAGGCACATTCAGGGAAAACGGGGCTGTTTCAATACTAGTTCTGAATTAATATTTCTAAACTTCTCTTTTTGGTACAAACTTTGGAACGATATGTCAAAAACAAAGTGTATGATTTGATGAGTTAGTATTTCTAAAAATGTTCATATGCCAGCTGATTTTCTAGAGAACAGGTCAGTACATGGTCAGTACTTATTTTAAGCATAAGACAACAACATTAGCACAGTCCAAAAAACTCAGTATGGTAACACTGGTGATGCTTAGTGTTTATATATCGCACAGTTAATATATCGGCAAAAAACTTGTGTGTTGTTGACAGACCACAGTTCACAGTGACTATTTCTTCAGTAGAATATAGCTCTAATGGAAACTACTCTCAGTGAGGTCTGCGTCTTATCCAGAGTAACAGAAACATTTCTTCTGGAATAAAAATCTTGCTGTGATAAGTTTTTGATGGTTCGTGTTATTTTTCAGTGTTTAGCAGACCAAATAAAATCTTCTTGACCTCCACTCTATTGAAGGGGTCAGAGAGAAAAAATGCTGGTGAAGTGACGCTCCAAGATGTCAGTTAAAGGTGCTCAAATACAGTAAATTATGAATCACTGACATATGGTTGGGCAATATGACAGTATGCAGATTTGTGTACTGTCAGAGACTTTGCTGTACTGTTAATACTGAGGTAGCTCTCCCTTTAATAGCTCTGGATGTATTTGGCCATTGACAGCAGTTTTGTAAATCAATGATTAGGATTGTTTTATGGCAACATTAATTCAGGCAGAAGTGGCTGCGATGGCTGGGCCATGTGCTTTGAGTGAAGGCAGATCACATCTCAAAAGCTGCACTGAAATTGACCTCTTCAGGCAAAAGAAAACATGGAAGATGGAAAATGACGTGGCGGGCGAGCTAGCGGAGATGAACTTAACTTTAGATCATTTCTGCATCAATTAAATGACTTGTAAAGTGTTTAATTTTGCTGGATTAGCCAAAAACACACTAACACATCTAGCAAGTGGACCTTGTTGTTTTTGTTCATTGTTTTTCAGCTGAAAATGTTGCAGTATACATCTGTATCAACCTTATAAATGTACATATACCATGACAGAGGACTTACACACATATCACCTACACCTACAGTTAAATCATGAGATTATTACGCCTACACTTCAGCTCTAATGATTCAACCTGCTGGAGGGAGAGGGAATAAAAGAGAAGTAAAAACTGTGATACAGTGCTTCGCTGAGCCAGCTGTTTCCTGCTGCATTAGAATACTGCCAGACTCAGCACAGCATTTTTTAACACCAATCACAGGATGTTGAAGACATCCTCTTCCTGTTCTCCAAGATGGGAAATTACCACCAGGCTCAGACTATGTGCTGGTAAATGTTAGGTTTGTGGGTGTTAACTTTACCAGCCATGTGGAGGCCTTTAAAATTAAATGCAACCTACTAGCGTTACACTGCCCCATCCTGCTGTTAAAGGGTTAAATGTGCACATTCATAAAGCTAATCAGATTAGTTTTTAGATCTATTTGTGTGTCTATAGTGTGGTACTGTCAACGGTTCACAAACCCTGAAAACGAGCGAGGAAAAATAATTTTACTCTTAAACTGGATTTGATACAGTATATCCCCAAGTTCTTTGCAGCATTTGGGTTTTTTTTTAGGCTGATCATTAAAATCCCTGATTAGTGAAATAGGAGCAAAATGCTGACGGGTTAATCCAACCACAGCCTTCAGAAGGCGTGAGAATTACCTCGTCTGAAGCTTTGGAATTTGAAAATGCAATTATGCTTCAAAAAATGAGCCGCCATTCTCTCATCCTGTGTGTGTGCATGTGCGTGTGTGTGTGAATGCCTTTATGTGAACCTTAGACTCGGTGCCCCTGGTTTGAAGCAATTACTGTATGTAGGGCTTCAAATGCATATTGATTTCTTGAAATTACAGACTTTACTTTCCTCCACATCCTCACTTTCAAAGCTTGTCTTAGCTACACTATCAACTTTGTTTTTTAGTTGTATGTTTCAAGACAAACTCTGAAGAGATGAAAACAAAACCTAAACAAAAAAGATGAAATAGATCAGTGTGTAAGACAAAGACAGTGTGTTTGTGTGTGTTGTTACCCGCAGTATGTCGGTCTTCAGCTGTAGTTCGCTGGACGGTGCAGAGTGCATGAGGCCCAGCAGAGTTCCCATGTCGTCGTCTCCGCTGGGTGACAGGACGAGCTGCTGGATGATGAGCAGGGCGTGTTCCCGACACTGACGGTACTTCACAATGTTGTGAACGCAACGAGCGCCGCCAAACTCCCTGAAGAGGGCTGGAAGAAAAGGAGGAAGAAGGAGAAAGAAGGGAAAATGAGGCAGGAATATAATGTCTTTTTAATGTTTCTTTTTTTCATTTAAGAATCACTTTTCTACAAAATGTCCCACAATTTCACAACCATTTTAATGACTTTAACGCCTTTTGTTAAGTGAGAGTGATGTCAAAGTTTTGGTAAAATGTATTCAGCTCAACATTTGATCTTTGCTTGCTCCTTTGACTCCACTGTTAGGTGGACGCTGCTTTTTTGACCTTCATAAGGTTTATTTTCGGTTAAGTTTTGTTCATTTGAATTGAAGGTTTTATCATGTGGAAAACACCATATGTAAACGAAACAATAATTCATTTAATTTGTAATGTTGGTGATGTTTTTTTATTCTGGTTTTTTAGAAGCTAAAATTTATAATTGGAATATTTTTACTGATGGGGTGTCGTGGCTCTGACCCTGAATTTTTGCATTCTTGTAATTTTGGTGACACACTTAATTTCTTTGTACTCTTGCACTCATCACAAGTCTCTTTAGGTAAGGCTGCCATCCGAGAACCTCGAGCAAAAAATGTAAATGTAGTCAACGCGTCAGAGTGGAGTGCTACAAATATCACACACATCATCGTGTTTTTCTGACGAAAGCGACCAGTCATCGTCAAGGTCGAAGAGAGCTCTGAGCCGTCCATCTTTGTGACTCATCACATTTCTACAGCTAACTGAGACACACACACACACAGTGTGAGAGACTGATGGGCAACATCCAAGGCCTTAAATTTGATGAACTTGATAATTAAAGCCTCAAAGTATAATTTGTGCATCATCAGTTGTAATGGCACCAGCAACAGGTGGTGTCCTTCACTGACAGTCTGTTCCTGCACAGCATCCTGCACAGCATAAAAAAGTCACGTGCAGCTGCACCAGGACATCATATAAGTAAATGTCCAGTTTAAATGCTTTATAATCCAGTGTACTGCTGTTTTTGAGCTCAATGTGTCCAACTGGATCAGGAAATTTTGCCTAAATCAACCTTCTTGATTCTTGATTGAATTAAGACTTTAAGAAAGTTATGACATTATAAAAACTGTGATCAAAGGTTACCTAATGTTAATTATTAAGCTGTTGTCTCTACAAACCGTGTACTAATCTATAATGAGTTTCATTACTGTACAGTATGTGTGCGTTACCTGCATTAGTGTTAGTGGTGTTGGAGCCATGCAGGAGCACAGTCAGTGTCTCCATCACCAGCCAGGCCAACTGCTTCTGCTCTTCTGCAACTGTGCTGTTTTTACAGTCAGCTGGAGACACAGAGAGGGAAGGAGAAACAGACAGAGTGCTTAGCTGTAGAAAGCAGCTCATCACATTAAATGTACACAGAGTACAAAACACACATTTTAAACCATGCTATGCACTGATATAATTTATATGTGTCATGATTGTAAACAAAATTTGAATGTTTAATGCTTTGCCCTAATGCAATAACAATAAATAATTTAATTAATTAATTTTATGACAAATATATAGTAAATTACTAAATTTATTGGACCTATTGAGTTTATAATCTGCTTGAGATTGAGCTCAGTTCACTTCAGGTCAGGCCTGTAATCCTGCTATGATCTGTCTTATGCCTGTTTTGATATGGACTTGGACTCAAGTCATTACTGGATGTTGATTTGACTTCTTCCTTTGCTTCTAAAGGTTGATAATACCTCCAGCATCGAGGTGCATCTTTACATCTAACAATGAATGTACATGAGAAATGCCCCTTCTATATTCCTAACAACTGACAAAAATTATACAACTTCACTAAAATCACCTCATATGTCACAAACTTTGTTTTAGTTTTTTTGAACTTTACCTCAGTGTGACTGAAGAGTATGCTAACCCACCTTGGTCATTATTGTGTGGCTGCTGTGATGCCGGGTCTTTCAACAAGGCAGCGTACTTGTGCAGCAGGTTGACCAGCACCTCCAGCAGGCCGACCTCCCGCAGCACGTCGCTGAACACCGGGTCGTGCCTGGCCAGCTTCAGCAGCGTCCGGACGGCCGTGATGCTGCAGGCGTGCGACGTGCTCGACTTGAGCAGCACGCTGACACTGAACAGCTCCTTGCACGGCACGTAGTTGAGGCTGAAGACAACAAACTCCAGCAGCTCAAAGTACTTTGTCTGGGCCTCGGGGAGCTTGGCCACTCGCTCGGCAAACTGCGAGAGGGTGTGCTGCGACTCCAGGATGAAGTAGTTGGCTGGCTCTGCGGCGTAGATGTTTCCAATGGCGTCCAGTAGCATGCAGGCCAGGCGACTTGTTTTTGCCCGCAGGAAGGCATTCTGGAGCACAGAGAAGGCCTGGATATTACGCACTGTGTGGCCTGCAAGAGAAGATATGAAACAGAAGAAGAAAATAAGTGTTTGTGATGATGAGAACACAAATATAAATGGCATCTAAATGGCAGCTCAAATTTTTAACTGAGCCTAACCGACTCAGCAGAAGAAACGCTGCTCTGCTTTGCATCGTGTAAATATTTAGAGTAAATATACAAATCATTAAGTACTTGAGTGTCAGAACGCAGAAGGATTAACAGCGCTGACAGACACACACAGTAACATATGGAGGCTAATGACGCATATTCGTTTCACAGACTAAGGACCTACATATGATTCTGCTGGCCTTAATCCAACAATACAATAACCTATTTTCTTGGCCTCAAAACGTCCCTGCCTTCACTAAGGGCAGATATCCGAAACCATTCCTGACCTTACATAAGAAAATGCATCAAAAGGGGCATGAAACCTAAAGACCCAGTCTCTGCAAGAAGAGTGACACTGAGAAAAATGGGAAAGGTTGATCTCATGCACCCTCACAGCTTCCTTCACAGCCTTTGTACAATACTGAATGCAGTATTTGCTGAATTGAAACTTAAAACCTTGCTGCTTAAAATGAGCAACAGCAGTTAACTTGGAGAAAGTGTAGCACAGTGATTGCAACATCAGGAGATGTACGATAAATCAGCCTTGCAAAGAAAGTTCTATTCAGCTTTATTACGCGTCATTGTTGGACAGACAGCAAACAATGATTGGCTAACGAAGGCACACAAGGCAGCGCTGCCTCTTCTTAGTAAATTAGTCATGGCTGACTAATTCATTCTCAATCCGAGAATTGTTTTGTCTTTTTATAAAGAAGAACTTAATGTGTGTTGATCATTACTGAACAGGCCTAAGAGTCTCCAGCAATGCTATAAGGCTGTATTTAGGCACAGCAGTGCTTTGAGCTAAATGCTAACATGCTCACAATGCAGATGTTATAAGCAGGTATTATAATGTTTGCCATGTTCACCGTCTTAGTTTAGTATTTTAGCATGCTAACATTTACTAATTAGCACAAAACTCAAGGTGGAGTTGAGGCTGATAGGAATGTTATCAGTTTTGCAGGTAATTGATCACAAAGCAAAGTATTGGAGAGAATTTGACCTGATGGTGGCGTTAGATGAAGAATCAAAGGATCACTTCCGTTATTGAAATTCATCCTGCAGGGAACATGAATGTTTGTACCAAGTTCCATCCAATCCATCAATAGTTGTCAAGATATTTCACTAAAAGTAAGAATGTCAACCAGCTTGTTGCATTAGAGGAAAAGTCAGGGGTTCATCAAAGTCAGCGTAAGTCATCCTCTGGGGACCATGAATGTCTTTAACCAAATATGGCAATCCATCGCAGGTTTGTAAAAAAATCCTAGTCTACTGCGACCGACAGCTAGGAAAGCTAGAAATGATTATCACATTTGTGTGTGTGTTTATTAGGAGAGACATTGTTAGAGATCCTTTTGAATGAGCGCAAACAAAGACAAAAGTTGACTTTTTGTTTGACTAAAAATGTGTCTCTTCACTAACCAGCGTCTTTACCTTTACAGGATAAACATGCAAACACAAAACCACAAACTATGACTCTCACACACAAACACACACAAACACAAAAACACTGACACTGAAATGTGTCATCACACACACCAAAACACACACAGCTGTTAAGTGAATGTGGCGGGCTAATAAGGCGTGAAGGCGGGCCCTCACACCATGATGGCTTTTGGTAATGACTTTGCACACAGCTGGAGCTGTCATTAGGCGGTTAAAGTGTGTGTGCGGCAGCAGAGCTCCAATGTGTTAGTGCCGGGGTGTATGAGGTTAGAAAGACAATTTCTACCTTTGTTCCTGTGCACTATATTGGGGACAAGCGTGTGACAAGCCAAGTTAAACTGCTGTACAGTTACTAGAAGTGTTACACTCTGTCGCACAGACATATTTCATCTTGTGTCCTTTCCTAAAATGAAAAACTTTAGTCCAAACGAAGCCTAAATAATGGACACTAGCAAAGCCAGAATAAAACTTAACCAGACAAGAGACGAAATACATAGATAAAAATGTCATATTTGTGATTTACGTTGGATTAAAATAAATAAGTAAGAAAGAATGGCAGTAAATAAATAAATAGCTCAGTAAATTAATGAAAGTCAACGGAGGAATTGAGCCTGATCTTAATGACTGTTGCACATCTTTCGTATATTACAAAAGGCACTTAAATAAATGACTAACATATGCATAAAACTGTCTTACAAGCTACTAATACATACATTATAGATATAATAAATAATTACAAACATGCTATTAATGTTTATGGCATTTTATTTACCAGTTTGATTACAGTTTTATTTAGTTTGCTAACAATAGTGGCCAAAGTAGCACCACAAATACTAAAGAAGTATTCAAAATCCAATCTTGAGAGACTGTTTTGATTTTACAGAAGTTCTTGTTACCAACAAGACAGATATTTTGTGGCTGGAGGGCCAAAATTATATCTTTTAAACTAAAATCATTTATACATATTTGATACAAAAATGGAAAAGTGTAAGACTTCTTTCTTTAATTTTATGCATATCATCTTTATAGCATGTTTCCTGCTATTTATAGATGTCTCTTTAATATAATTATAATTAGCTAGTTAGTACATTAATTTATTCATTCATTCAATCTTTAATTAATTCATATACACAAATTCTGCATTTAGGGTTTTTTGTTTTGGGTATCTGTGTTTATTGAATTGTGTTTTTATATTTTTAAAAATACGTTATGTATATAGATAGTAAGATATTAAGAAGAGAAGACGAAGATACGACAAATAAGGTAAGATAGGATTTGTTCTTAGGCAAGTGAGGTGAAACTGAGGCCTGAGACAGCATCTCTGGATCCCAAAGAGCCCATTTGTATGCAGAAAGCTTCAGGCATTCGTCTTCAGCAGTGTGACAGGCAGCAGAGTTGCCATGGTGCCTGTCAACAGGTTAAGCTTGCTGGGATCAGCCAAGCATCAAAGTCATTTCAGGGATTAAGATCTGACGGGGAGATACGGCGGCTTGGGTATACACGAAGACTTTTCCACAAGTAATTCCTCTCTTGTTTCAGGGCTTTAGGCACACCAAGTTGGTGGCAGTCTGTAGATTTAAGAGGTGGGTCTGAGGTCTAGGATGGGGGAAGGAAACCTCTTCACTCCTTTAAAATCTACTGTCAAAATGTCCTTGAATCTTTCTTGATGATAGGCAGGTTTATTGAATCTATTGTGGTTGGCATTTCGTAAAGCATAGTTTCTTAATTAATCTAACTGTTTGGGGGACATTTTATCCCTTTATTATAGCCAATAGTAGAAAGATGACAGGAAATAATAGGAGAGAGAGATGCTGCCCAAGCAAGGGACATGACTCGTACATCAACATTTAATTTTACTATAAGAGTCTAGCTAGTTCGGGAAATAATGAAAGCAGCTGATGAATCTAGGGAGGAACAATGTACAGAACCTTTGCCAGAAGGCTGTGGGAGAACGAATCCAGGCAGCAAGAAGGGCGCTCCGGTTGTCAGGCCTGCTGGTTTCAGCTCTGTCACCCCATACGTGGTCAGACAGGTGACCAGGTTGACCAGGTCCTTCAGTGCATCTTTCGATTCGTCCTCCTTGGCCTGTTCCAGTCTGGATACAGAGAGAGAAGCTTGGATGATTGTTCATAAAACATACTCTCGGGAAACAGCACGCATCACTGGCTACCGCGAGCTGCAGTCAACAAAATCTTAGTTGTACCTGAGCATGAGGTCGCAGAGGAAGGCGTAGCCCTGGCACATTCGGAAATCATCCAGCAGGGTCTGTGACACGTCACTGGAGTCCTTGAGGAAGCAAGAGAGCCCGGCGAACATCTCCACAATCTCCAACGGGGACAGATCGTCAGATTGCTGCATGTTCTGAACACATGTAGACAGGCATTCTTTCTCTGTAGATAGAGAGATTGGGGGGAGAAGGGGTTAGAGGTGAAGAAAGAGGATGCGGGGGAGGAGGAGGAGGAGGAGGAGGGATGGATGGATTTGTGAGGAATTTGGTGAAGTGATGTGTGACAGAATGTATGGAAATGAGTTTGTTCTAGTAGGCTGTGGTCTCTTTTATTCTTTATATTGACATGAGACTTTTACCTGAAACTGCATGATGAAATTTGGCAAACAAAGTGTTATGTTGTCTTTTGAAAACCTTGTAGAGCCGGACCTGTTTTAATTATTAAGCATATTTGGGGTGGGAGTACTGTCTATATCGTTTTACAAGAAGGAAAAACTAAGTAGCTCTGACAGGTACCATTCTCCTTTTCCATTGTTAAATGTTGACATACAACAGTTTATCTTAATGCTAAATTCAGCACACAGTTCATCAGTTTCATTGAGCACTTATTTCATTGAACTGGTCTTTATCTCCCTGTTGAGTCATTTCTTGGAGAGAATAACAGGCAAATGTCAAATGTGACTGAAATCATGCTGCAGAAAGTGACCCAAAGTGCAGAAGCTGCAACAAGCATTCACTGGGCACAGAACCATACTAACAGACTTTAACACCTTTACAACAAGCATACATATAATTTGGCTTGTTTTCCTATTTCTATTAGAATGCACAATGTTGTAAAAAGGTTTGGATACCCTTTGAGTTTTGGTTTGTTATTTGCTGTGTTACAAAATTATGAGTTATGGATGCTTTGAGGTCCATTTTGTCCCAGTAATATCCAATGACAGGATGCCTTCACACTTGAAAAATACCTGATAAATTGTAATAAACAGACTATTCTTATTGCTTTAGTGTGACAACTTTTTTATAAGCCAAACAACAAGAGGGTGCAAATTCTCTCCTATCATTTATATGTGCTTTAAAAACGGCCATAAATAAACTCTTTTGTTTTGCAAGTCTATTTGTAGTAACCAAGCTGCAGGACAGCTGTTTGTTTTGCTCTCTTTCTAAATCTGTGCATTAAAACCTTATAGCTCCTATATGTGGATTAAATTACATTTCATGCGGCCAAACGAATGTCTGACAAAATCCAGATGTGGTTTTAAATCAACCAGCATGTATACTGATACTGGCTGTGACAAACAAACCCACACATGTACATGTAGATGTTCTGTATATACTGTACTTATATATATATATATACCATGTATGTATTTGACCACGTTGACGCTGAGGCCGTGTCGGGAGATGGTGGTGAGCACCTCCCCAGCGCTCCTCCTCCATGGCAGGTTGTGAGGGGGGCACCAGGAGGTGATGGCACTGAAGAGCAGCTGGAGGTCGTCCTTTTGGGCCAGCTCCTCCGCCGGAGACACAAAGGTACAGAGCTTCACCAGGATCTGCACGAGAGAAGAGAACAGGGAATGTCTCAATGCAAGAGATTTATATTCAAATGAATGAAGAAGCTCCAGGCAAATTGTACCAGCTTGTGTCTGGAGGCTATTTCCTAATTACAGTAAAGGATGCACCAACACTAATATATCAATTTCCAATATTCCACACATTCTTTACAACTTGGGTTTAAGCACCATCACTAAAAAATATTTTATCAATTTTCTCAACAAGTGAAATATGATTCCTGACCTTATAAAAAAGCGTCTTTATTTAATCTTGTATGTGTACATCTTGTCTTTGACCCTCACAAACCTCTATGGACCAATTGGACACTAACAGTTGTTGTTTTACCTGGACAAAGACTTTCTGGAGCAGCACTCTGCGGTCAGCCAGGGGCAGCTCTGGCTGGGTGTGGCCCTGGCCTGGGGTCTTGTCCTGGGTGGGTGGTGGTGGTGGTGGGGGAGGCGGGGTGGGACCCACGGGGGCCTCGGCCATGTGGGGCAGGTCGAAGAACAGGTAGAGGCATTTGACCAGCGTGGAGGGTACAGACATGGTCGTCATGCAGTCCACCGTTTTCTGATGTGGGAGAGAAGAAAGGGGAAGGGGTACAAAAATGATTTTCAGAAAAAGAGCTCAGAGGACTTAAAAATAACTTAATGGTGTTGAGATTCAAATGCAAGAATAAGAATAAGAACAATCTGCTCAGTTTGCAGTTTGCAGTATTGTATTGTGAAATTGATGTAATCACCCAGCTCTGTATGTAGCTGCATCAAAGCAGAGCCAAGACACAAGGCCAAGGATGAAAATGTTCGTGTTGTTTGGTAAATTGGTATTTTGTGTTGTTGATATGATACATGATTGTGTTTCTGTGAGGAAATAAAAGGCAAGAGTAGCTGTGAGGGCTTGAGGTGTGTATTTATTGTGTGTTGCTGCGTGTGTGTGCGTGTGCGTATGTCATCATGGCAAGGAGAAGGGTTGGAGAAAGAGATGGGGTTTGTGCTCACTGAGGCGGATGATTCAGATAATAAAACGCTGCCTCCTACACACACACACACACACACACACACACACACACACACACACACACACACACACACAGGAAAGAAGCTCACACTGACAAATTACCTCGCTCCTCCTTTCACTTACACACAAGCTCTCATATAAGACAATAACCACACACACACACACTGTGGCTGTTTGAGATGACCCTCCCATTTACTCCAGCGCTGTCTGCCACACACACATACTCAAATTCAGTCCCTCAGCTGATCGATGGAGAAAGGGAGTGGGGGAGGGGGACAGAAAGAGAGCAAGACATCAACAGTGGAAAAAGGTCTACAGAGGAGGCTATAGTTGATAGTGAGTCAGTATAATGAAAGACTGGACCAGCACCTGTGGTACACACAGCTTGTGAAGTAGAGAGAGAGTGTGTGTGTGTGTGTGTGTGTGTTTACAGGCTGTGCCAGACATATTGGCCCTGCTGCAGCTCCAAGGTCAAGGTTACTGGGAACAGTCAATCAGAGAGAAAACCAGAGAGACATTTTATTGGATGTGTGAGAGAAGGAATGAGAGAAGGAAGGAGAGAGAGAGAGAGATAAAGGAGAAGAGACAGAAGGAGACTGTAAGAAAAAAAAAACATCAGAAAGTGCTTTTAGGTTTGTGTGTATGTGACAGAGAGAGAGAGCGAGAGAGACAAGCACACTGGGAATGCAGAGCGTGAAGGGCATCCTATAAAAGAAGAAGACAACGTGGAGGTAGAGAGACAGAGCTAAAAAACAAAACACTGCTGTTTTATCATCAGAAGGAGGGAGAGCAAGA
The DNA here is from genome assembly GCA_038419695.1 of Scomberomorus guttatus. Taxonomy (NCBI): domain Eukaryota; kingdom Metazoa; phylum Chordata; class Actinopteri; order Scombriformes; family Scombridae; genus Scomberomorus; species Scomberomorus guttatus. Next base: position 30,305,869 of record CM076450.1, on the reverse strand, counting down.
GGTGAGGGAAGAAGAGGGAGGAAGAGAGAGGGGGAGAGCATTAAAGAGAGGGAGGTGACGTCAGGTTGAAGGGAGGCCAGCTGCCAAGAGAGTCTTTTGTTTTACTGTCTGAGACACCAGAGGAAAGGAATACAAATCCATTAAACCCAGTTGCTCTCTCTCACACACACACACAAAAACACACACATAGAGAAAACACGACCTGAGCCACCCAGCTTCATGGTAGGTAATTCTTTTTCCTGTCAGTCAGTTGTGTTTGCTGATATCAAACTGTTATCCAGCAGTAAAATGAAACTGCATCCTGACTATCAGAACGATATAAGAGCATGTTGGAGGATTTTCAGCAGCAGACACATGCTGGTTAGTTTTAAGACTGTTTACTTCAACAGGCAGAAAAAGATCACTGCATGCATCAAATACAAACCACCTTAACCTCACACAGTCATAAAGAAAAGTCTATCGAGTGCCGAGTCAATCCAATGGTTACTTAACACGACACCTGTGGCTGAAACACACTGCAGACTGCAAGTCAAAACATCAAACATCATTAACTCCCATTTGAAAGAAAGAAAAACACACTTGGCACGCATATTCCTTCCTTGCAAATAAGGCTGAACTAATGACTTTTTATTATTGATTCATCTGCTGATTATTCTCTTGAATAACTGATTAATTGTTTGGTTTATAAAATGAAAGAAAATAGTAAGACATGCCTGTAAACCAAGTTGACATAAATTCAAATAGCCAAAACCAAAACCTGAAGGTACTCAGACTTATTATCACATATGAAAAAGAAAAGCTGCATTTTCTGTTAATCGATTAATTGATTGATCAGTTGATTTGACCTGAATTTCTCCTTGTGGCTTATAAAACTGACTCATGATCTTTTTTTGTCTAAAGATGAAGATTAACTGGACAGAAACATGAGCAGCAGAAATAAATGAACAATAGCTACAGAAATTAAGAGTTTCATCAACACAAAATCCAAGAAATTCATCTCCGTATGAGCTGGTTTGCTTTACAGGTGATCTCAGGATGACAGAAATGTTTCTACATCAGAAAGGCAGCAGCAGCCTAAATGGAAGAAAATTGGTGTCCAGACCTGAGTGTCACCTGTTCAAATCCTCACGATCTGACCTCTGATAATACGCTGTATTTATGTGTATGATGGATTGTCTGAAAATTGAAGAAATAAAAGCTGTTATGTTGCTAATTTCTTGTGTAAGTCCTTGGCTCTTAACACCCAAGAGCTCCAGTAGAGTTGCTGAAGACCTTTAAATAGCAAAACTAAAGGACTGCAGTTGTGTGTGTCAGATGTGTGAATCATCGGTTTTGCTTACGTAAACATGCTTCTCTTGTTCAACAAGAATAAAAATGTAAGAATCTGACTTTTGTCCTCTCGTGAAATACAACACAGCCAATCTGGTATCACTTAAACTGACTTGATCCTTCTTCCAAATGAAATTTACAAGAATGCATTGTGAAAAAGGCTGACGGGACTATAAAGCTGAAACAGCCTCTAACAGAAGGGAAACTTAATTTCAGTGACGTGTGAGTGGTTTCAATCCTGAAGTGTTGCGGGTTTGCTGTGGGCACCAGGGAGGCGACTTCAGAAAAGTGTAAGTTTAAGCAAAAAGAAAACTTGAGAAACGAACCGCAGTTTTATTCCCAGACAGTAGAGGTATTGCTGTACTGTATGTTTTACTGTATATACAAGAAGCAGTGTTATTTACATGTCCCCTTTGAGCTTGTCGGCATTTATACTGCAGACAACACTGTCTTGAACATACTGCAGAACCAAAATGTATTAAAATAAACTGTTCTACTTCCAAACTTATTTTTTTCCACACGTTCTCTTGAAGATGAAGTAAATATGTAGATGTGCTTGCTATAGTGAAATAATTCTACAATGGATAGTGTGAATGAGTGTATTTTTTTCCAGGAAAAGGTAACTCAAAGAAAAAATAGAGTGGAGGAAGGTTTAAAAACATGTCTGCAGATGGAGAGAGGAAGTATTCGACTCAACAGTAAGAGAGAATTTCTGATGTGCAGCAGAGCAGGAGAAACAGACGGTCAGCCGGCCGACTGACAGCGATGCTCCCCTCAAGACCTCCAGAGGAATGCAGCCCGAGAAGTTCAAAAGACATCTGCTGGCCACGGCACACAGGCACAGAGAAAACGAGAGAGCTTAATGTCTAACCATTACAGCTCTGTGTGGTTTAAACCAGGAGACCAAGCAGCTTCCATGTTAAAATTCAGAACTGTGTGGAGTAGTGTTGAAATCTGACCAGATCCAAGACACACAAATCCAATTTTTGACTTGATCTCATGTGATGCAATTTTAAAAATATGACAAAATTGAATAATAATATTTAGGTGCCAGACAGAGGCATCAGTAGAATGACTGGGTGAAGAGTAAAATAGTGTGTAAAAAGTTAAGTGTATGCCTCTGCCAGCTGTTGATTCTGATAGAGCACAAAGTCGTAGCCGTGACAGTAGACGATGCTTCACATATGGATGTTGCTGCAAAGAAGCTACAAATTGTTAAAACGTGGATGCTTCACACACACATCTTCAACCCGGCAGCACAGAAGATCTACACAATCACCACAGTTTCAAGGTGGGCAACAAGATTAATGTCTCCAATTCAGTATCCGACCAAATGTGAAACATGGTCTGTGGACGTTTCACGCCACAGCTGTCGCCGGGACAAAGGCATTACAAATATCAGGTGCTGCATCAAGTCCTTCATTAAATACAGTAATGTAGGTCTAACAAATGACTGTTTGGGCAGGAAGAGCTGGGATGGTTCAGGTGGGAATTTCTACTTGTATCTGAGAGCCTCCATTCTCACAGAGGCTGATGCTATTTTCTACACTGAGATCAAAGAGTTGAGATGCAAATGGGTCAAAGAGAAACAGAATGCTGATAAAACTCTTTTATTACAAGTTGTTTCCCCCGATTGCATCTTACACTCAAACATCTAAGGGGAATCCTTACAAACACACGAGGAGACAGGTGGTACGCAATCACCCACAAAAACACACAGAGGAAAAAAACACACATACAGTGTTGTAAATGAGTATAGTGTGGTTGTACCGACCTGCCCAGAGGAGGCCAACAGGTTGATGGTGGTCAGAAGCATCCAGCCGCGACTCGCCTCCTCACTCTGGTTCACCTCCAGGAACTGGACTATGGCTCGACTGGCTGCCTCTGGAGAAGCAAACACACACACACACACACACAGACTGATAAACATACAGTTAACTAGATGGAAAGTGACAGCTCACTGTGGCAGGCAGATGGGTTGCCGGAACAATGATCAGTTATGCAACAAATAAATCATCTTGCCGAATGTGACGTGTGGGAATGAGTAGATTTGCAGCTCTGTGTTTTGTCTCATCTAAAACATAATTCAGTGTTTCCCCGAGGTTGACTGCTTTGGGGAAGCGGGGGTGGCAGGCGGCTGAGCAAAACTTGAAAGAGACTCAGCAGCCAGAAATTTTGTCCATTCTCTGTTTATAGTAGGAGCAGCTGAGACTGACACTAAAATGAGAATAGCTGGTCCACCTTAAAGGTCAGTCCACCTTAAGTGAGCCTGGTCAGGTTAGGCTAACCTATTGTCGCTAACTTCGGGGCTAACCCCCTTCACTTTTCCAGCAGTTGGGGAAATAACAGATGTAAGTGATGGGGGCCAAAATCCACAGTGTGTCCACACTGTCATTTTGTGTAAAAATGCATTTAAACATTTATCTGAAGCTTATATGAGTCTTCAGCAGTCTGAGTTAGTCATATCAAGTGGATATCTGCCACATTTACAGTCTTTTTAGTATAAAATTCCCTCTGTGTTTCCCTGTTGAGCTGCGGTGGAAGTATAGTAACAGAAAGAGGGACTTTGGCACTAAAAAGACTGTGATGTTGAAAGATATCTACTTGATTTGACTCATTTGGACGCTGAAACTTCATATCAGCTTCAGATAAACTTTTAAATACATTTTTGCACAGCAGGACTGTGGATTTTGTCCCCCATCACTTACATTGTAAGTGCATTATGAAGGGATCTTCTAATGGTCAGTATGAACAGGAGGAATGATTACAGCAAGAAAAACATGTTTTAATGTTCATTTGGGCTCCTGACTGTTGTTTTAAGACAGGCTTGAAAAATTGTGAACCTGTGCTTTTAGAAGTCATATGCACATATCCTGTTGTGATCTGGTAAAAACAAACTCCTGCACATAAAGATAACCACACAGTAAAAGAGTGGCATGACAGACATCTGTCTGACGCACAGGTCCGGCATTCAGTAGACACTAAAACCATTAAATAAAACCAGATGTGTTGTTCCAACAGAATGTCTCCACCTGTTTTCATTGGACATTGGTCTTTAGCCGATTCTAATGAGCAGTAGCCTGATAATCAGACTGAAGTGCCCATCTGACAGCCTGACAATCATGATAATTTATTGAAGACAGTGTCTGTTTGACTAAGGTGCATTACCCTTTTACCAGTCAGTAATGGACCAGCTGGCTGGCTGAGGTAGCTAGAATACAGTATTTTCTGTAGGATACAAGTTCATTGATCCAGTGTTTCCACGCTAGAGATTTTTTGGATTTCCAGTTTTTAAGTATACATTTTTTTGCTGCAGTGCCTGCAAGCAGTGTAAAATACTAATACTCATGATGAGTCATGTAAAGTGAGCTGACATCACCCAGTATCCAAACTTTAGGATCAAAGTCAATAGGATATTTCGAGATTACAGAAATTGTTGCGATAACACATTTCCAAAAAGCCTCTAGGACCAGACAGCTCCAGAGCATGTGAAGAAGAGTCCTGGCATGATTCCCATTTTAGCTTTATTGAATATCTAAAGTATGCTGGGAGGTTAATAATAAGGGTGTTGTATTTGGAAGATGTTAGGCCCTTTGTAGAAGTAAGTCTGGTATCACGCAACCTAATTTCCAATGTGGATTCCTCAGGCATATTAGGGAATGATCCCAACAACTGACTTCTAATCTGATGTTTTATTTGTAGGTAATTAAAAAGATTATGGTAAATCAAATAATTCAGATAATTGGAGGAAGCTAGCAAATACGCCATTAATATACAGGTCATCAATCATTTTGATACCTTTCCTAATCCAACGTTGCAGAATACTGACAGCAATAGGACTTGAGATGTTAGGATTGTCATTAAGAGGAGTGTTCACAAGTAACAGTGTATTTAAACCAGCGGTACCCACAAGAACCAGATCTTCTGTGATCACAGAAAGCTTCTTCCTCAAGCCCAGGAAGTGGATAATTGCTAGTGGGGTAGTTTTTATTTCATGTTGCTCTGTTGTGACCCATCTCACATCACATTGCGACACAGTTTGATAATATCAACTTCGGCTCCAGCAACAACAGCTCTGATTAGTTTCACCAGCTGTGCAAATTCATCAGACCTTTTTGAATCTCTGACAAAATCCAAGATGTGAACAGCGTCTCAGAGGTCCGGACTATTCAAGCAAGGCGCTAAAACCCCCATTTATAATCAGCTTTGAAAAGAGAATCAACAGGCTTCTGGAAATGTTTATTTAAATATCTACCCACACTGTGAGTGTAAGTCCAGCACTCTCACAAGCAAATCAAAACTGGCTGCTGTGATGATGACAGAGTACTGTAAAGCCAGTTCAGAGCCCGAGTCAACTACTGACTCAGTCTACAGAGGCCTGGTGACCAGCTGGAGGTGTGTGTGTTCAGACTGTGGTATTGCAAAATCAGAGCTATTCTCTGCTTCAAAACAACACATCACATGTTCAGACAGAAATGAGTGAGATGGAGAGAGATGATAAAAGAGGGGAAATCTGAGACGGAGAGCTGGAGACTTAAAACCTTGTGTGTGCTGTGTGTGTGTGTCAGTCTGTTTAATGTTGTTCCTGTGGGGAAGCCACAAAAGCTGCAACTACTGAGTTTTGAGCAGATGCTGCTGGCTCACATATAGTGAAGATTAACCTTTAATATCAAATTAAAAAGGTACAGTGTTGGTTCTTTGCCAAAGAAAAAAAATATCTCTAATGGATAGAGAGCAAATAATGGACATTTTCCGGATTCCTTTTCATGCAAGATATGTTTGCTGCAACTTTATAGCAAAAATGTAACTGTAGTACGGAGCAATGAAGGCACAAATCTAAAATCATCACAGGAAACAAATCCCTTCAAACATCTGTCCTCATCTGAAAAGCCAAACAGAGAACAAACAAACCTGAACCTTAAACCGGTTATAGGAAATAATCGCAATTGATGCCACAAAAATGATACACTGATGTTTTACAAGTGCTTCCTATCACACCTGTACAGTTTTAAATCTACCTGTCAGAGGGCTCACCTGTGGATTTATTAGAGGCTCTTCGTCTGATCTCGGTCACCATGAGTCGTGAGACCTGAGTGGTGAACTGCAGCAGGTCTGAGAACTTCTCCGTCATGCTGCTGGGCGGAGCGTTCCCGAACACCTAAAGCATAAAGACTGGCTTTAGTTTGTCAGGAAAAGAAAGAAAAATACAGAAAGAATTCCAAGGAAAAAGAGAAGGTGGCGTAGTAAAAATATAATAATATAATAAGGAAGTCACCCTGTAGTAAAACGGGTTTAAAGAGTAGCAAATCAGGCATTTATACATCTTAAAAAGTTGCAGATCATTGCTTTAATGAGAAAAAGCAAAAGTAACAAATTGGTCATTATTTATAATTTCATTCTCCAGTTCCTCACGATAACAGCTGTAATCACATCAAGTGGGGACTAACAGGAATCATCAAGGTGGAGGAACACCAGCTTAAACCTCTCTGGGTTTTTCCTGGCATGGCCTAATTTTACAACCACAGAGCACACTACAGCCTGAGGCTTTGGGAGAGCAGGTCAAAGATAAACTACACTTCATTCAACAATGGCTCATCATGTATTTATTTATCCAGCAAATCTGACATGAAAATAGGCCTGGAGCCCGGAGTCCTGCTGCACTGAGTACTCTACTTTTGAATTCTGACATGAATTATGCCACCAGTGAGTGAATCACAGCCAGTGCTGGGTAATTAGCTGACAAGTCAGGAGACCCTTGGTAAGGCACTCCAGTTTTGATGAGAACACTCAACAGGGCTGCCTGCAGCATTGGATGCATAACAAGCAGTGTAACATAAAGAAAGACCGTAAATGAAGAGATAATTTCATGGCTTAACGTTACTTCTGCATTGTATGTTTTGTTGAACACACACACAGAGACTCTTGATTAAAATGTGTTATGTTCCTATTTAAAACTCCCCCGCGTGAAAATCAAACCACTTTGTTACTTATGAATTTTATGCTTAGAAAATCAGTAGGCTGATGTCATTTGTTCAGTTCACGTGTGTCTCTGATTATCATTAGTATCATTTAGGTGATCGACAGGTACAACCAAGATAAACTTTAAAATACTTGACTGATCAATTAATTATCAATCAAGCAAAACTGACAAACATTCGCTGATTGTGGCTTCTCAAATGTGAGGATTTGCTGTTTCTCTCCAATTTCATGTAATAGCAGACTGCATATATTTGAGTTTTGGACTGTTGGTCGGATAAAACGAGCTATTTCACCTTGGGCTCTATGAACTAGTGATGGATGTTTTTCTCTCTTTTTTAAGATTTTAAAGAGAGTATAAAAATAACCATTACTAGGATTACTTATTACCTAGATTTTACTGTACTATATGTCTGAGATTTAACCGTTTTCATGCGTTCAGATCTGCTTTATTATCTCTATATGCCAGCAAACAACAACTGAAATACTTCTTTCAAATGTGGTCAAATATTTTTGCAAAATATTTTATGTCATGGATCTTGAGATCCATTGCTCATGTAATTTTCTGCATTATTTTTTTCAATTATTGACGAGGTTACGGTCTCAGGTGTTTGTGATTTGACTCCTTTTTTAATTGGCTGTTGCAGCCTGCGGCTCCAGTATTAAGATGTAGTTTTTTCATGTTGTGAGTTTAATACGTGGGAAAGGTCTGTGACATCACAGTAAACCTAGTGCTGACATTGTGTGGGGGTTAATGACTCTAATGACTCATTACACAATATTCATTTTTGCCAAATATTTTTGTAAATCTGTACTTTGGCTGATTGGGTGATCACAGGATGCCTGTGTATAATCAAGAACCTCAAGATTTGATTCAGTGTCAGTCAGTATGGGTTTTGATAAAGTATGATTCCATATACAGACATTAGATACTTTACATTGCAGATACGATAAATATATGTGACCCAAAGCTATACAGAAAACCCCTTTGTGCTCTACTGTAGTGTGCTGAACTCCACCTATTAAGCCAACATACTTGAGTCAACAGGCTCATTTCCATCATTTCCATCATCATTTAACTGCAGGCTTTATTTATTTATTTATAATTTATCAGATGTCTCATCAGGTGAGTATGAAAATTAGGCTGTTACCATATGATTTTAATCCCAAATAGCTGACAGGTGACATTTCTTTCATGGAGTATCCATTCAGTCCAGTATGTCACAGGCACAGTGTGAGTAGATTGAGCACAGACTTGTCTTTAACACCATACTGCCAACAACCAGCTTGGAGGCATGTACAATAATTTAAACTAAATCAAACTGACAAAAAAAAAACCACGAGGCTTGAATACCAACTTCATACATCAAAGAATCCGAATGAATTTTCAGTAAACTGTCAACTCTGAGTCAAGTCAAGTCAATTTTAGTTGTATAGTCCAATATCACAAATTTGAGAGGGAGAGGAGGGATCTCTTTCCCAATAGATGTGTGTACAGAATAGAACACAAATTACAGAATACAGCATTGAACAGGGTAACAAAATTATAATGGGTTTTTATAAGAACTGATATCTATGCTTGTGGAGTGGAATTGTAATGAGACTTAGTATTCATCTACCAGAAACCTCTAAGTATTCTGCCTGTGTTTGGGCCGCCTCCAGCCCTCCCTCCACCCGTGGTGTGACTTACCCTGTTAAATACGGGAAGCATCATGTAGAGCTTCTCCTCCTGCTCCTTCTGGGTCATGTGGCGAGGAGGGTGGCACAACTCGGAGAAGAGGCGCCGCAGGTGCATCAGCCCCAGCGCATTGTCCTGGGGGCTGCACTCCTCCTGCCTGGGCCGCCCCATTATCCTCTTCACCATGTTCATCTTGAACGGCTTTGTCAAGGCAAAGGCAGTACTGCAGAATGAGAGAGGAGGTTAATGATATGGATCAAAGTCATTTATAAAAAGACCTGTGCGGGAAATTTGTTTAACAAATCATAACATACAAAAATGTTCTTAAGGTGATATAGCTAGCCCTCTGCAAACCTCATTAAAAAGTCCTCAGCTCTTAGAAAACCAATTAAAGTAGCTGATTTAAATTCTGAATAGGCACAACTCCTGTGCTGTTTATGGCTCCGAATTAATGATTTAATACCTCTGCCTGACCCATCACAATTATTTTAAATGCTTGCATGCTGACTTTAATGCTAGTATCTAGACTTGCAACAAGGACTGAGTTATTTCTGATTTCTTTTAATCCCAAGACTGATCTTTGCACCTCTGCCTTTTCTCAGCGAATATGTGCAACTTTGAGCTAAATGTTGTGTAGACGGTTATTATCTATAAATAGTTCAGTTAGGGCTGCGTAATGTTTTGTGGACATCCAGTCAAAAAGAAATGTGTATCATCACTGCTAACTTGTGGAATAAATAGTTATTAATTCTGAGAAGCACTTACAATCTGTGTAATATTAGGATCTACCTGAAGCATCTCAGTCTTCAAGTGAAGTGAAGTGAATCTAAATGAATCAAATCAGGTCTTTCAGAATCAAGATTAAATAAAATCAGGAGATCTGTGCCGACACACAGCCGTAGTATCATATCTCAGTATGTCTTGAATATTAACCGTAAACCATTAACCATATCAATAACATATTGCTATTGATTAACATATCACTAGCAGTAGAGTGTCAAAAGCTATAAAATATTAACAGTTGCCATGAACTGCTTGGTCAGGTACTTAATCGTGTTTATATATTTTACAGCTCTTGTGTGGCTGCTTAAAGCTGGAGTGCAGGACTTTTACATATAAATGAACGTGTGTTATATTCAAGCCCCTGCCAAACCAGGGTTTGGCATACATTCATTTATTTGTGGTGGCCCGCCACAATATCAACATTACCTGCCACATTATGATTTTCTATTTTTGGAGCTGAGCACCTCCTCTCGCTCTCTCTCTCGCTCTCTTTCACAAACACATGACAACGGACCCATCTGTGAATAGCATGATGTTACACACCCTTTAACAAGAAGAAGAGGAGGGGTATATATGGTTGTTTATCTATGTTCTTAACTCTTCAAATAAATTATCAAGCATGCAGGGCTCAAGCGGACCTCCCGTCGTCCGGGGGAGAAAATTCCTAATATGTGGTCAGTTTATCCAAATAACACCTTTCTGGAAATTTGCTCTGACCTTTTCGGAGCTGTGAGGAGCCGCTGGCTGGGTGAGACCAGCCGGTCGGCATATGTCATAACGGCACGGGTCAACAGTGTTTTGTAATTACTCTCGCTGCCGGTTTAAGTTAGGACAAATTTGAACATGGATGGATGGAGAAGCTTGGGAAAAAGATGAAGTCAAAATAACACTTTTAAATCCTATTTCACTATCGGCACTGACAGTCAAATCATAAATTGGCATCAATATCAGAAAAAAATGAACATTGGTTTGTTTTTCCAAAATACAGTAGCTTGCTGCACACTGACCAGCTAATAAAGCCAAAGAACAGTTATTTGTTCAGATAAACAAACTCTGTCCCACATTCATGTTACTATGTTTCTTTAGCCAATTCACTTTCAACTACAGTGTAACAGAACAGATACTCATCCATGACTGATAATAATCTTATTTCTCTCTTCCTTTCTTGGCTGCTTGATATATATTTAGCCATTATTTCCACACATCCAATTCTCCAGACCATCTCAAAAAGGGTTGCTAGGAGACAGAACTGCAAAGCCAACATACGACACAGATAAACATCCACTGACAAAAACAGAAAGACGGTGCAACAAAATTGCTCATCCAGCTCAAATACAAGCCTCCTTTTCAGCAACTGCACTGGCACACTGTACCTTGCTCAAGGGCACACTAACTGTGGCAGATAAAGGACAGAAAAGCATTTCTCATTTATTTTAAGTATGAGCCTCTAGGAACACATGACATTATATTTTTTTAAAAAAGAAATCATTGTTTTGCTAGATAAGACAAACAAAACCTTTCAACGTCTCTCCTCAGCTCTTGTTTATCCATCATACACATCATACATCACTCTTCTGTTTGTTTTTGTTACATCAGAACTGCAATTTAAGATTATATTCATTATTGATTATCTAACAATTATTTTCTCAATTAATTGATTAGTCGTTTGGTCTATAAAATGTCAGAAAATGGTTAAAATCACTGTTTCCCAAAGCCCAAGGCACAGCCTCAAGTGTCTTGTTTCATCCCGACCAACAGTCCACAACCCAAAGATATTCAGTTTACTATCATAGAGCACTAAAGAAACCAGAAAATATTCACATTTAAGAAGCTAGAACCAGAAAAAAATGAGCATTTTTCCCTAAAAAATTACTAAAAACGGTTAATTCTCAGCCTTCAGCTCTCAGCCTTGGACTGTTACATAGTGTAAAGGTGGTGATTCACAGCTGTGTCCCACTTTTACAACCATATGTTGCACATAAGTATCAGACTGCCTTATGACTGTATTGTACAAGACATTTGCTGAAACAACAGGATTTCCTTCGTATTTGAACATCAGCTATGAATAAAAGTTCTGGCCAAGGATATGTCCCTGACCTGTTCACCAACTCCTAGAGCTACGTTGAGGTGATCTGCAGCTAAAAAGCACAGACAGTTCAGTTCCTCCATGGATGGTTAGGAGACATGACATGACATGAGTCTAACATGTAGTCCAGAACCTCTTCATCCCCAGTGGAGAATGTGCACTCCTCACTGTGGATCACTCTCAATTTAGACATCGACAAAAAGGGCCCTGTCCTTTAGTTTCAACGATAAAAGCTTCCAGAACTAACTAAAGATGCAGCAACCAGGTTTTCTGGGGCCATTTTTTTAAACAAAGTGACTCTCCTGTCATAATCTGCTCAGCCAGTGAAATCATATCCTCAATTTATTTGAACGACAGCTATATTTGTTAAAGAGACAACAAGCTTAAAAATAAAAGCTCAAAAAAGTCTTGTTGTTAGTGGTTACTGGACAGTGACTCAAGCAACTGCAACGTTTTCAGTTCAAAGTCAGTCTGGGACCTTTGTGTCACCTTTGAGATGGTAAATGGTTGCATTATTAGAGTGCTTTTATCCAAAGCGCTTCACAATTTGCCTCTCAACCACCCATTCACACACACACACACCAATGGCAGCGAGCTACCATGCAAAGTGCTGGCCTAACAATCAGGAGAAATTTGGGGTTCGGTGTCTTGCCAAAGGACACTTCAACATGTTAACAGGAGGAGAAGGAGATTGAACCGCCGACCCTGTGATTAGTGGACAGCTCGCCGTACCTCCTGAGCCACAGCTCAATAAAAGTCAATCTACTACAAGACTGGTAGAATTAAATTGATCCATAAATGAAGGTAAAATTCCTTAAAGGGATGCAGCCATCCAATACACGGGATCAATTATCGTCTCTAATAACGGCCTTATAAAACAGACCGCATACTGGCCATGACGTGACTGATCCACATTACAGTTTCTTCATCAGGGTCTTTATAAAATTATTTGTTTCCACTTGTCAGTTACATTCATTAACTCGGGCTGCTGACTCAGTTTTTAGTGCTAATCCGACCCCTCGCCTCATGTTACCTAACAAAAATCATCCTAATGAGCTCCACGCAGTGAGGTGTACAGATTTGGGGAAAAGGAGTCACTAGTATTGAACTGGTACTCTGTATTGGCAAATACAGTTGAGGTATCAGAATCAGTGTCAGGAGAGATAAATAATATTTCTCCAATATTAACATGCCTCATTTCTCTCCACGGTTCATGCATGTCACTAAACTTTGTCTCTGGGGCCAATAAACTGTGAGCCAATCAAAGCTCTTCAGCAGGAAGGTCTAAACCTTTGCAAACTTGCATAGTTCAACTTACATTTCTGTATGAAAAAAGACTTAAAGTGTATCTCATACACTACATACAGGTATCCCTTTACAGAGAAACATGTTGCTGTCCTACTTGGTTATCAGACTTGGTCATTAGAGAACATATTTTCAGTGAGGAATGTCCTCATTCACATTTTTTTCCCCAAAAAGAACCACTATGCTTCACATTCATACAGTGCCACATATTCCCTGACACCTGCCAGTATAAACCCATTTTTTCCACCATGGGTCAGCATAATGCTTTACTCTAAAGCTCTTGCTCAGTGGCACCTCAGCAGTAGCTGCTGAGGACTGGGAAAACATTTTTCATTCACTCTCCTTACCCACATATGTGAAGGCTTGACAAATCTGAATTCAAACCAGCCACCCTCAGGGTAAGAGCCCCTCTGAGGAGGCTAATTCACACTTGGCAAGCTTCTCCGTCTCTTGGCTGTATATAAATTTGATTCTTGTTGTGATATAACAAATGCTGGCACTATGGAGATAATAGCGTTTTTTTAAATTAGTTTGCAGACTTGACTGCATACCAGAAACAGATGATTTGGAATAATGGGACTGAGGATCTGCATTTCCTGTCTTCATGAACACAATCCTATATTGTGCCTGCGTCAAACACTTTTCTATTAAAAGTTTTGTTTATTCTGTTGCTAAAAAGCAAAAAAGGGTTCACACGCCCAAATCAATTACATAATTCCTTTTATTCCGTTTTCAATGAAGAAGGCATAACCCAAACATGGTTTTCTGTTTTTTTTGGCTGCAATAATTAGAATTCTAATCAGCATCATATACTCCAACTCATCACCTTCTCCAAGGAGCTGAGATCACGTAGTCATTTCCATCCACCCCTCCATTTATTTTGACAAAATTGTCACGGAATTATCTTTGCACATTCCCAAGAGGAAGGAACATACTGATTTTGTTGACCTTTTCTCCGGCGCCATCATCAGTCCTAACTTTTAACTGAGCTTGTATCCAGATTCATTAAACACACAATATTTACTGTGCAAAGTCATGCTCCAACAGGAAAAAAAACTTGATGATTTGGTGACCTTATGACCTTTCCTCTAGTGCCACCATTCATTTTTTGCCATGCATCCAGTACAGTGTTGACTATAATGGCTAAGTGGGGGGATTATTAGGTGTTCCCAAAGGGTCTGCCCTCTATTGAATGCTTTCTTGTTCAAGGTCTGCTTTGCCATGACCAGCATCTCAATAACCTCCATCTACTTTCTCCTCCTCCCTCTCATTCCTTTAAGGACTGTCATAAAAGACAGCAAGAACGTGACGAGCAACATAATGTCAGAGACAGACAGCTACAAGGAAGCTTCCGAGCGTTATTCAAATGTACAGGAATGTGGCATCTGTGGCACTAACAAAATTACTCAAGACTGAAGGCTTTAGTAACCCGTTTCGCCCACACAGCAGGGCTGCACTCTGCGTGAACTCACACAAACTGCAATTCCATTTAACATCTGCCATTCGGTACACTTTTATCTAAAGTGTCTGACACTACCCACGAGTGTGTACATACATTTTTAACATGCATGCAAAGTCTCAAAGGATTAAACCTTTAACCTGGCAGTGTTAGTGCCTCGTATATAGTCCCAGCATACCTGTTACAATTGCTTTACAGCTACACAGGGAATGAAGGAGTGTTTAATATCACTCAACCGGAAATGGTCTAACACAAAAAAATGCAAGAAATAAAAGGAAATTACAAATGCTACCCTAATCCTGTTGCTGGATTACATAATTTGTTCTGCCTCACTGATGCTTTGGTTCCCTAAATTTGAAAAGAAATTTCATAAAGTCAATGGCTACAGACCGGTAGCATTTTTAGACACATGACGGAGATCAAAGAAGACAAGACCTGAAAGGCTTTGGTTTGACATTTACAATACAGCCTGTGTTGGCAGCGATATCCTCCACAATTCAGCTTTTACTAACCACCAGCTCTGCCTGTCTGAGATAAGGCATTAGAGAGGCCAGCCCTATATCCTTCCAAAACAACAAAATGATAGGCCTGCTGCAGACGCCGACAGGTTTGGTGAGCATGTGACGAGGGATTCTGGTTTTTCTTGGTGACAGCTCTAAAGCTGCAGCAATTATAGTTGTACCACTGTTAACTGCATTCTCACTAATGTACAATACATATTAGGGTCACTGATTTTGGAAGGTATAAATGTCAACTTAGCAGCAAGATAGCATATATGTGAACATATATATAGAGCTGCAATGATTAGTCGATTAATTGATTCGTTTTCAACTATTAAATTAATGGCCAACTATTTTGATAATTGATTTATCGTTTGGAGTCATTTTTTAAGAAAAAAAAAGTCCAAATTCTCTGATTCCAGCTTCCCAAATGTGAATATTTTCTGGTTTCTTTAGTCTTCTATGACAGTAAACTGAATATCTTTGGGTTGTGGACAAAACGAGGCATTTGAAGACGTCACCTTGTGCTTTGATTTATATACCAAACAACTAATCGATTAATTGTGAAAATAACCAACAGATTAATCGACAATGAAGATAATCATTACTTGCGACCCTACATATATAATAACTAAAACTAGAGGTGCAGCAGCAGGTGCACTGAGGTTTTTTAGAGGCTCTGCACACCCACACAGCTGTTTTCAGTTTTTCTGGCTTCTGCTCAGGTTGCAGTTAGGTGGAGCTATGCTGACATTTGATGAGGTCACTAATCTTGAATCATGAACCAATACAAATTGCAATTGTGTAATCTCTCCCTCCCTAAAAGTTGCAACAAAACTAATTAGAGGGTCAGACACATGTCAATCAAGTACAGTCTGTACACGCCCACACAGTCCTCAGATAACATCTAATCAGGCAAATAAATGAAAACACTCGTGTGGGTGTGCAGGGCCTTTAAGCTTAAAAAAAAAACACTTCTCTCTATATTGACTGTTCACACACTGTCGCTTCATTTTCGCTGCATTTTTAAGAGGAAGTGCCTGCAGAACATTAACTTTTTAAGCCACTGGAAGTTACAAGGCAGGGTTTGATTAACTACACTATTAAGAATATGCTTCAAACTGAAATTTAAACTAATTTAACTAGATGGCATAATGTCAAAAAAAGATCAAGGAGAGATCCATGCAGGACAGATGTTTACAATATCTTTAGCAAATAATGTCAATAAATGTCAGCAAATAATTAAAAATGCTTTTGGTTTTGCTTTGTTACTCTGAATGTAAGCCAACTGAGACAAACCTAATCAGCAAACAACACCATGTTAGTGAACTGCTACCAGCACATACAGTATGAACTGACCTTGAGGGTTTTCCCCAGAAACAGTTTTACCCAGAACCAGCATCTAGTTTTCAGAAACAAACAACTCCTGTTTTTTTTACTGCATCTCAGATATTAAGACACAGCAGTCCATTACAGTCAAGACAGGAAATTACTGCACTGTACTAAAAAAGTGTACATGTGGCTGAAAACACCCACCCACCTGACACATTCATCATTCAACCTGTTGGCTAAAGAATAGCCTAGGACCTCTGAATGACAGCTGGTTTTCTGCTTGTGATTAGTAGTAACATGTCTAATAACAGCCTCAGTTAAAAGTAACATTTGGCAGGTGGCTGTTGCTCAGTTTCCACCCTGCTTACGGCAGTAATTCAAACTCCATAACACAGTTAATGTGTGACGGTAGCATTAATCTGACTGATGATACCGAACACAAGGCAGGCTGTGAAGCTAACCACTGCATTAACATGAACAAATGATTAATCATTAGCATGGCTTATCAACACCAAGTTTATGCAAGTACAGGTTCAAGATACAGCCACAGCAGCATCAGCAGAAAAGCAAGTCTTCAGCTGCTAAAATGGAACCTCAGGCTGAGCCACAGACAAGCCTGCCAGTCAAGGAGAAAATCTTGCTGTATGTCTGAAATTGAGAATCCAAAAGCAGAAGCGGTTGGCCGATGGCCGGTTTAAAAATATCCAGCCCCTTTGCCAGGTTCCTGAATCCTGAGTCATTGTTTAAAGATACCAGTTTCACAGCCCCAAAAAAAAAACAGACATGACTGACAGAAACCAGCGGAGGCACAAAAAGATGTGCCCCAGCGAATGTGTCTCACTGAAACCTGGTGAAATTTTTAAAATAGATCCTGATTGTTACCTCGACAATTCTGCCTACAACAAAAGGTGAAGACCATCCAGCGGGCTTAAAAGGGCAGAACTGAAAAAACCTTTCTAATATGAAAAATAAGTTATACATTTTTGCTGCTTCAATGAAACAAAAATAACCAGAAAAACCACAATCACAAGTCATATTGCCCGATCCACCAAAACCATTATTCAAAAAGAATAATTCTATTTTTTTAAACTTGGATCCAAGTTTCCCAGAGTTTCCCACCTCCCCTGAAATAAAGAGTGCTTACGCTAAAATCAGAGGATATTTTTACAAAAATGTAATGGCTTATTAAGCTTCAGAGAAACAAGCAGTGGTGTTACATTCACAGCAAAAACAACACTGCTAAAACGAGGTCCAACAGAACAAGACATTATAGCATTCAGGTGATCAGACAGGCTGCACACAAGCTAACACTGAAACCAGATTATTTAAACCACCTCATTCGGAGGTAAAACTGAGACAGTGCTCGACCATCTTGTCAGTAATAACACCTCATTGGTCAAGAAAACTGTTCAACAACAGCAAGTACAGTGCGGCAAAGTTGAAACTGGAAGGTTGCTTTAAAAGTGCAATGAATGTAAACAATCAGTTTAGGTGATAATTCTGCAGTTTTCTTTAGTTAAGCTATTTATTTTTAAACTCATCTCCTGCATCAGATTTCTTTTAAAAAGTGTGTCTCAAGGTCTTAAGCATTTTGGTGAGTATGATGCTATCATAACAAACAGAAACAGTCTAGACCCACAAAAACAATACAATAAACCAGAAAAATCCTTTCAGCAGTATTCAAGCTGAAACTGCACAACTATCTTCTGCACTTTTATGTAACCTTGACTCAGATCAAAGCCAGCATTTATCTCTGAACAATGCTGACTGTTAGCACTGCTGTACCGGGCCCTATGTAACAGAGAGCCACTGAAGTAGACAGTGTTGAGAGAATGGTAGTCAGGGCGCAGCAGGGCCAGGACCACAAACTGGGGCAAACACATGTCATACGACTCGGCATAAGGCAGAGCTGGAAAATCAACAAAAAGAGAGGCACTGATCCGCAGACAAATGAAGGATTACAACTCACTCCACCTACTTAGTAAGCAGCGAGTGTCACGAAACCAGAGAATCTGGGCCTAGGACACTTAAAGTTCTGTTTGTACCTCCCTTTCAACACTAGGCCCTTATGTAAAGTCACAACTGAAACTAAGATGCATGGAAAATAAATTTGGGCGCACAGGTATGTTTTGGAACTGTGTTGGTGCAACTTTATTTGATTAAGATCTCAGGAGGGTGTATAGCTTCACCTGAAAGCCACGTTTTGTTTTTGATTGGCTTCCTGAAGCTGGTGACTCTTAACAAGCCAGTCTGCTGTGTAAACAAAGGTTTACATGCTCAAGTAGCATACAGAGTGTGCTAGACAGCAACTACCTAGAAGTCTCAGATGTGTACAATTGTTCATTCAGGCATTAATGGACAAACATGAGAACAATGCACCGAAACAACTGTATTAAACCGCTATGTGTCAATTGTGAGTGTTTAGATGATAACCGAGTTGCTAAAATGTCACATTAAGAGAACATGGAAGCCATGTCAACAGTAGTAAATGTGATGTATATTATTATTTCTCATGAAGTTTCCTCTATTATCTCCCTGTGTCTCAGTTTTATATTTTGATCTACATAGAAAAATCAGCTTGATTTAGGGAGCGCTTGTTTGCATGTGTTTGTCTCTAAATTACTGTGATCTATTTTTAATTTCAGATCTGGAAACACAGCCAGGAAAAACAAAATGTCCACACCTTTGGCAAGAGAACAGTCTGACTTCCATTAGAGATATGAAGCTGCCTTATCTGTTGATCCAAAATGTGTTTCAAACGGTCCAGAAGCCTCCTCTGTATGTGAATGAAATTTCCTGTCACAGCCTCCACATGATGCTGCTGTAATCTCTCACATTGGCATTGTGCAGCTTTGTCTCTGATACTATTTTTATATCTTAATATCAGGGCTGCAACAAGTCTTTTCATTTTGAATAATCTTACAATTATTTAATTGATTATTCGATTATTTGTTTTGTTTATTAAATGTAAGAAAATAGTGAAAAATACACATTATAATATCCCAGAGTCAAAGGTGATATCTTCAAATGTCTTCTTTTGTCTGATCAACAGTTCAAAACCCAAAGATAATCAGTTTACTATATGGATATATAAAGAATAGTCTTAAATCATCACATATGAGGAGCTGAAACCAGCAATTTCCCGGCATATTTTCTTTAAAAAGACTAATACGATTATTTGATTGTTAAAATCAACTAATCGTTGCAGCTGTACTTAATATAACCAAATAAATATAAATGTTGCTGGTCCATCTTTCTATCCTGATGTGAGTGTGAATATCCAGCAGTTGACCTACGCAAGCAGACACTTCATCAATCAACACTGAGGAGCAGCGACATAACAGGGAGGATTAAGATAGTCGATGAGGACTAGAAGAGTGCCGTCATCATACAAAATGATTATCAGTCTAAAGCTAATGATTTTTAAGAGTACTGGACAGGAAAAAAAACCCATCCCAGATTTTTCATGCCATGCTATGGCCATGTCCAATGTAAGGCAACACAGCATCAGACCACGTCTTGTCTTGGCTGAACCCAAGAAAATAAATCAATGGCATCAATGGAATGTCAACTTCTAGGCAGTAAAGGAACTGAGCTTGCTTTCTTGGCCCTCCAGTCTTTTTCAAAGCATTCTCTTTAAGCGGACGCCAACTTCAATGAACGTCTCACAGAGTTAGCACTAACTCCTGGGAGATGAAGGCAGCCAGTGCCCTGGAGAAGCCCAACTCTTCAAAGGCTTGTGTGGTTGTTCCTGTAGATAAAGTGATGTAATCACAGAGATGTCTCCTGTCTGACAGTTTATGGGGGTAGGTGGAAGCTCGGGAGCTCCACAGAGAAGAAAAAACTGTTTTGACAGGAGTTAGATAAAACCAAAACTTGTAAAACAAAATGCAAATTGGAAGAAAGCAAAAGACTATGTAGGCAGGGTGGTGAATTCACACCAACCGCCAGCCAAATGCTGCTACACTTTGACTGGGGGGGTGACAAACTGCTTCCTGTGCAAGCCACTGTGACGCATATCTAAGAAGCCTCTTTGTTAGATGACAAACCATTAGAAGAAGTAGAAAATATCTTCTGATGAGGCATTTTAAAATCACCACTAATACAAAAGAACTTGAAGCAGCTTCTAAGTCTAAGTACTGTAGCATGTTGTTTAATAACAGCTGATGTATGACCTGTATGAATGTAACAAGAGCCAGAAGGGCAGGAAATGATCTCATGCCAAACAAGTCCAGACAGGACCAGAGTTGACAGCCTCCTCACTGGATATCTATTTAGGACTTCAGTAAACAACACCTGGGGTGTCATCTTCATGGACAATTACCACAAGCCACTGGGACAAATGCTGGTGAATTCTACCTGTGGCCAGTGAACGTGTCTTTTTTTGCCAGCTGTTTTGGCAGATAAACATTCACTGTAAATGGTGAATGTTGAGGTGCAGCAGCTATTGTGAGTGAGAAGGCAAAATGTGGATTTATTTCTCAAAGATCAGCGAGAAAAGCCTAAGCTCACCTTTTTCTAAAGAGGTAGATAAGTGCAAAGAGTAATGTTGCCTTGCCACTATTTTTTTCAATAATTTGTTGCTTTTATATCGTTGTATGGTATCCATGACAACAAGTGGGTCCCATTCAAAGTTGCTCGCTGTCAATAATCATAATTACAAAACAAAATTTCCAAAATTAAAAAATTATAGGCCCAGTAGGTGAAATGATTCTGTTAAATCACATCATTTTAGTCACAATAGTTATTTTTAACATATTACACATATTATAATTCTAATTAACATCTTATATTCAAGGACCAGACAATTCTGTGTTCACATCAGAGATCCTTTTTGAATGGAGAGCGTACTAGTATAAAGAGAGTGTTGCATTATGGGTTGTTTGTAGCTATAATGTTGCTAGGCTAGCGAGTGTCTCCAAGTCCATTTATAGTGAGTCTGTTCAAGTCAGTCAGCCCTAAAAGTGCTTCTGAAGGCTTGTGTAGTGTTTTTATGCTGCAGAGGACATAATTTTAATGATGAGTGAAAAGGAGCCCAAAGTATCTCGCGACTGACGAGGAGCTCCAAAAGACATTCTGAAAAATTATATCTAGAGAAAATCATTTTAACGCTTCCAACAGCCTGACAGCAGAGAGCGTGAGTATGTGACTGACAGACAAGATATACAAATGTGGGATTTATGTTGCTGCCTTAATGGAAGTTTTTCCACTTTTACTAGAGAAAAGGCTTCAATGATGAGGACTCTCTTCTCATTGGATAAATAGTATCTTAGGGAAACTTTCCCAACAGGACAAGTGTGAAAGTGTGTTTTATCTTCAATAAGCCTTTTTATAAAGCTTACAGGTGTATAAACAGGTGTCATCTTATTTTTGGTCCAATACAGTATTTACCATTTTACATGTATGTAGCATCAGCAACAAAGTCATATTTACAATTTCAACCCAACCAACTACAACTTGCAATATAATAATGTTTTATTCTTTTCTATCCACTCCATCAGACATGCATACTTCTCTATCTTAGCCTTTCTTTGGTCTTAAGTCTATGCATTTGTTGCTTGTAATGGAGGCATTTAATACTCTAAAATCAGAGTTTCAATGACCATCAACAAGAATATCACTTGACTATTCTCAAATTACACATACAGTACATTAATCATAAAAAAACAAAATGTTCCAGTCCTAACCTTTGCTGGACTTGGATGCTTAATTAAATTTAAAGACCATCATGACTTGTAAGTTGTTCTCTTAAATGTTAACAGTTGCCACTAAATGTTTCAAATTAAAAATTGCTAAGTAAAATATCTCAGTGGCATTACAACATCAATTATTTAAAAGACTTCACAATCAGACGTCTATCAAAATAAGTCAACAATGTTACACAAAGTTAACATGTAGCCCCAGCAAGCATTTATTTCCTTTTTATGTAGCATACAATGGTGCGATAGACACCAGGGTATTTTGATATATACACTAACACCGACTGTTCCCACGACTGCATCCCTCACTGCTGGCTGGTGGTAATGATCGTGATAGGAGCTCATTACATGACTGTCACTCCTGATGTAAGCATCTCACTGCTTAAATGTTAAGTATACATGTAAATAAATCTGGCAGTGACACTGAGAGGCAATGTTTTTACACCAATAACAACAATAAATCCAATAAGATAAGGCTCATCACTGACAGTAAACAAAACCCCGGTCACCGCGGAGACCGGCTCAGCACCGAGCTCTTGATTTTCCCCTACCTGCTGTTATCTCTGCGCTCCGCCAACATCTCAACTCATCAGCGGCAAAAGAGAGAGAAATATTCCACTATACGCCAAAGACGGACTCCTCTTCCCCCAAAACTGTTGTCTCTCTGCTGAGGAAAGGTGACGACAATGGTGTCATGCCTTCCCCTCACGGCGGCGTGAGAAGAGGAGAGGCTAAGCGCGGAGGCATGGCTTGTCTTCATTGGCAGTGCTAGGGGCTTTGTTCGCCAGCCAGCGTACTGTGTGTGTGGATGTGTGTGTGTGTGGCCTGCCGGGACTGGCACAGCTGATCCCTCCCTGACACCGGTGGGGTGTACAGGGCTTTGGAGGGAGAGGAGGGGAGGGTGGCGTGTGTGTGTGTGTGTGTGGGGGGGGGGGGGTACGGCCATCACACCGTGAGGAATATACCATTTAGACAAGAAAAGGGGGGGGGGGACATAACCCACAGCAGTAAGCACCATTAAAATTTAATTTTATGGGGATTTAGCTTTCATTATGTACGTCCAGCTCCAGTGTGTCCACATTAGGTTTGTATAATTATGACTTCAGGTTCTTGCCTAGACACATATGTGAAATGGAAAATTTTTCTCTAGACACTGTGCTCGCTTGATAAACAGGTAATACTGAAAATTTTTGATAATATCAACCTAAAAACAGTATCACAGGCCTGAAAAACCGAGACAGACTGTATTGTAACATCCTGGGAACCAGAGATTCTTCTGGTTCACTATGAAGATATTGAAGATTGGTCTCGAGCAGGGGCACACTAGGCCATATGGAAATAAGGCCAGCAGGGAAAGCAGATCATCCACCTCACTGAATGAGCACCTGCTATACAATCTCCTACCCAACATACCACCAGCGGCAAGGTTGAATATGCACTAGAAAGTGAAAAACCCACAGTGCCAGAAGCTTAACTGCAGTCAGAGAAACCTGTTGTGTTATAAGAGCCTGAGGGTTTCTCAGCAACTTGAATCACTCTACAGTTAGGATGTGATTCTCTGCCAAAAAACTGCACTGATTATGGCAGTCTGACAGCTTCTAAAATTGGATCACAATTCAAGTTTTTATTTGGCAACCAGGAAAATTTGACAATAGCATTCAATATGTTGATATATGATGTGTAGAAATGATGCACTTGATCAAAACTGCCAACCATAATCCACGTGTTTACTTAGAAAACACTTCGAAGTCACACAACCAAATTAACCACAGCAATACAAAGAACCGGGAAAATATCTCTCCTTCAGTCTGTCCAGTGCCGTACAATTCACGTGCTGCAGCAGGTTTTATACTACATGTACGTATACAATAAATAAAATGAATCCATTAAGGGATACGGCTAGTGTTGTGTTTCGAAATAAATTCAGGATGAGTGAAAACAAGTCCAAAGCATCTTCCAACATCTCTAATTTTTGACTGCTTCCAAGAGCCTGGCAGGAGAGTGTGTGTGTATGTAACTATACTATGATGTAAGTTATATTCAAAAAGTAATGTTATTTTTACAAAAACAGCTGTTGGAAAAAGGGGGGGGGGGGGCGAGTACGTTATGCCATCAAGAGCTACTGTGACTAAACGCATTGAAAAACACTTTTCAATGCGTTCATCCAAGAAGGATGAGCTAAAAGTCAAGCTAGCTCTGACAACTTACTGCTGAACAGCTCTCACAAACAAAAACTACATCACAACTTTTCTTAAAAATTAACCAGTTAGTTACCGGTTAAGGGGTGTCGGTCTGTCAAAAGCAAAATTAACCGAAACTGACATCTAATTTCTAATTAAAAGACCAAAACCACCAATGTGATAGTCAGCCTTTCAACATTTTCCAACCTCT
This sequence comes from Scomberomorus guttatus, assembly GCA_038419695.1. Classification (NCBI taxonomy): domain Eukaryota; kingdom Metazoa; phylum Chordata; class Actinopteri; order Scombriformes; family Scombridae; genus Scomberomorus; species Scomberomorus guttatus. Next base: position 30,281,331 of record CM076450.1, on the reverse strand, counting down.
CTACCCTCTGTGGCACTCAGCCTCAAGCCTCTGACTGAAAACGGAAATCTTTAAAAATGGATCACAAATATGTAGTTTTTTTTTGTTTTGTTTTTTTAAGGCTCAAGCCAAAAGTAGCTTTTTTAGCAAACATCACTCAAACAGTTAGTACAACAATGGAACTCTAAAGCTACTGTGAATCAGGCTTTGGATACACAGACAACACTTCTTTGTAGGATCAATTAATTAATCTGTTGATTTATTTTGTGTTTGCCTGTAAGCCTCCCAGTGGGACTTACCTGGACAAATAAAGATTAAATAAAATGAATAAATATATTGTTTGTTTTCATATTTTCATGGGTTTGTTGATAAGAAAAATACAGAATATTGCTAGTCTCATCTTTTAACCTGAGTGAGTAAATGATTTCAATCCAATCTGATATCTAACTTGTGCAATGAATGAGCACAGAAAAACTGTACATACGTGTATGTTTGTATACAGTGTACATGCACACAAAAACATCAGTACACACATACACAGTAGACTGTATATGCATACTACAGTATGTCTGTACTGACACTGGTTTTGTGCTCTGCTGGCTCTCGTGACGTGCAGGCCTTTCCCCTGGGGGCTAATTAAGATTTATCCTCTCCTGGTTTATTACTGCACGCTGCTTCTTCTCAAGGAAGACAACAACTGGTAAACTGCAACTCATGTCTGGTGTTTGATGTGGCATCTTTATTGAGAAACACCACACACACCACAGAGGCCTCTTCTTTCGTTGTGATGCAATTTACATGGCCTGAGAAAGCTTGCTGGGCGCACTGGGAGGGAAGTTAGCATTGGCCTGGTCTTGCCTTATCCGCAAGATTGTAATGTAGCTATCCAGCTACAATTTATCAATAACAAACGCCTCACAGAGAATGGAATAAAAATCAGCGCCATCATTCCACCACAGAGAGGGAAATGCACGGATAAAAATATTATCTCAGGTCTTTTCTGCATGAAGCCTTGGTCTGAGGCTTTTCAATGACAACCCTTGAAATGTATGGGAATTTTTTCCGATCTGTTTTCCAACATTCTGATTTGAAGTTTCACTTTTCCAAATGTTGTCACAGCACCTACAACAGTTCTCCACATTGCTGTATCTTCTCAGATGGAACCACCTCACAAAACTATTGCTGGAGCTATTAGTCAACTGAAAATAATAAACAGGTGCTTATTATAGCTTTAAAAGTGTGAGGATTAACGTGCTTTTCTGTTTAGAGTCATTATAAAATAAAGGTACCCTGTGGAGTTTTTGAACACTAGTATCATTATGGAGTGTTTGAATGTTTTTACTCGAGGGTCCCTACTTTGTTTATATCTGGAAAGCACATGAGGACACACGTGTGAGCACATTGATGCTGCGATACAAATTCCTGCTGACTCTCATGCTAGTCTGCTGATCGATGGTTGATGGCGGTAACAAGAAGTAAGGAGTATAGCAAAGCACCAACAAAGCCAGTTAGGAAAAAACAATGCAGGGTTTAAAATATTTTTTAACAATTGGCTTTGAAAATGAGGGAGGAAATGCACACGTTTGATACACACACACGCATTTTGGTGAGAAACAATGAATGTAAACATGAATTTGTTTGTTTACAACAAAACCTCCACAGGGCACCTTTAAAAAAACTTTAGGATTTCTATGTGCTCTGACATTGCTTTGGGCTTTGATACCTTCATTTTATACATTTAACAATTAATCACCTAATCAAAAAATATAAATGATAGATAGATTAAATAATTAGTTGCAGCCCTATACATGATCAGCACCACAAACTCCATCCTCCAAAATGACCATAAAATAAATGAACACCTTTCTAAAACAGATTAAATAAAAACTGAGTGTGTTCGTTTTATTTAGGTGTACCTAATAAACTGGCGAGTGAGTGTAATTATTTTGTTTACCAGGTAGTGTGGCTGATCAATTTCACAATATTCAGCAGCAACTTTTACATATTTAATAACCAAAAAGCTGATAAGGATCTCCAAACAACACTTGGTTACAAGCAGCAATCGATGGTACAAAACACAAACTTCACTCACAGGTATAATTCACCAGAATCTGGATGATGACAAATTAAAAATGTGTCAGCAAAGGCATATTACATTATCTGCTGGCTTAACTACTGCATCTCCCCTGGCAACAAAAAGCAACAATAAATGAGAAAAATAAATGCAAACAAAGAAAACTACAGCTGTAAATATAAGGATGATGACTGTTGTGTGTATTTAGAAGATCATAACAAGCCTTGCTTTAGCCTTGGAGAGCAAATCCAGCTGAATGACTGAACTGGTGATAACAGTTCAGCCACTGAAAGCACAGTGTGAAGAAAGCAGAAGAAAGAAAAGCCCTGCGGCTTCAGTTATGACTTTACTTCATCACACAAACTACTGACAAGTTATGAGTAATCTCAGTATATCACAGCAAAATGGGAACTGAACAGTCAGTTTCTGAACACCTTCTAAATGCTTACTGTAGCTGAGAGATATGTCTAGCCTCTGTGTTCATGTAACTAAGGTGGGGGTGGGATGGCAGGAATTACATCTTGACAAATATCAATATAGCAAAAATTGCCATATTGCTTATTGTAGAAAAATGAAACAAGAGCTGACAGAAATAGGAAGGTTAGCACAAAATGTGCACTGGCTGCCATTTAAAGCACTGTGACTAAACCTCTGTAAACATTCAAATAGCTCCAGTTCTGTTTTCTTCAAATCTAAATACATCAACAAGTGGTCAAGTTTCTGACCTTCTGTAGACTTTTACAAGGATTTGTCATAATTCTACAGTTAACATTTCTGTGCAAATAAATACTATTAATAATACAGTAATAATGTGGATGTTTGTGGGTTGGTCATTTAGCTTTCACAAACATATTTAATGTTCTTGCTAACTTTATTCTGCCCTATAGTTCACAAATTTTTTTTTACAAAATCTACAACGTTGGAAAAAATGTGACATTATTGCTTATCTGAAACCAAAAATCTGCATCATATCCAGATGCATATGCCCACCAAGATTCAGCCCTTCATGCCTAACAAAGCCATTCTTTATGTCCACCAGCTCATGAGGTACCAAAACAATCCATAGCACCAACGATCAGTATCAGGCTTTCTACACTTATATATCAGGCTTTGCATGTGATGTTAAGTTACCTTTTACCTAGGCCTTAAAGCTGTAACTCACTGTGGAACAAGCTTGTCAACGCAGCAAAGAAGGGTAATGTGGAATATTTCAGTTATTGGAGGTTAGCAGAAATCAAATTTCTATGCTTTCTTGTTTTCCAACCAATCTGATCTAGTTTCATGCATAATAGTTCTGCCTGGCAAGTTTAAAATACTGTATGTGGACAGCGACAGTCCACCCATTCAAGGTGTTCTTGTTTTATTTATCTGAAATCCTACAAATTAGTGAAAAATGACCATCACTATTCCCAAGAGTCCAATATTACATCTTCAAATTGCCTGTTTTGTCCAACTGACAGAGCAAAACCTCAAAAACATTCATATTAAATAGAAATTGATAAATAATTTCACCAGTATTTCTGATTTGTTAGCTAGCTGACTTCACTTTTTAGATAAAAAGACACCTGCAGACAAAGTACATGATATCAGAGCCTCTTTCTTCTGACATGCACACTGGACTCTATATGCAGAAAGTCTAAAGCTGGTGCAGCCCAAACGTCAACAGCCACTTTAACTAATCAAGTGTTTGTATTAGATTAGGGGATTCGAATGATGATCAGTTACCTTCAAAGGTCGCTGATGACGGAAGTTGACTTACTGTACTGTAGCTACATTCAAAGCTTTAACAACATTTTGCTGTTGGTTGCCAGTCATTCCTCAGTCTACTTAGGTCCTGCTTTTCTTTGAAGTGGTGGCGTTGATGTGTCTAATAATTAGTTAATATGGCCAGATATACTGAAATGGAGTGACAATGACGACCTAACCGGCTGGGGTTTTTTACCCACCCAATGCAACAGCATTACTACATTCAGCTACAATTCAGGTTTAACAAATCAGTGTTTTCTAAGGCAAAAAAAAACTGGGTACAAAGATGGATGACTACCAATGAGGATGGTGTATCTAATGATTAATGAAAATACATTTCTAATTTAGCAATGTAACTTTAATTCCAAAGTCAAAGGAGGCTAGTAATGCCTATGTTAAACTTTATGAAACCTTTATTTTAAATCATTTCTTTCTAGACTACTCCATTATTCCATACACTCTCTTTAAATACACACTCATTGTCTGTAGTCTTTGTTCTATTTTAATTTCCTGCCTTTTTCTACTAAAACCCCTCAAATTGTATTCTGACAAAAAAGCATGAAGACCTTACAACCCAGTGGCCCTCATAATATTCAGTTTTTGTTGAGATTGTGAGGTGTTGAGTCAATCCAATGTTCGTTTTTTGAGTTCTTGTTTTTAAACTTCTTTTAAGAAAATTGCTGTAGAAATGATAATAATTGCTGTACCTGCCCATGTGGATTAAAAATTAACCTTTCAAGGTTTGTACATCTGTAACAAAGAGTTATGAGTGGGAATCTTTATTGTTGTTGTTTTGTTTTTTGGCAGGTGAAACGGGTTAACGGGTCAGACAACAAAGATAAACAATTGAGCTGCAAGAACATGCTCAATTACACTGCTAATAAGTGTGACTAAATTAACAATGTCACTGTGAATTATTAAGGGAAACAGGTATGTAATTGGAAAAGATTAAGCCGTGGCCCAAAGCCACTGTACCACTAAACAGTCCCTGACCCAATTACACACAAGGCATCTCAGTCATGACACTGTCCACCACACTGAGAAGAAATGCGAGTAAATGTTGATTGTGGCTCAATACATTTTTCTACACCCACTAGGGTAGGGTGGAGTCAAACAACTCAAGGGACAATGATATTGTTGTTGATGGGGGGGGGGGTGTCTTATGGGCTACTCCTAGAAAAGGTAATTTTTTATATACATGTACATGTGTACATGTTTATGCAACATTTAGTAAGTAAGCAAGTAATAAATAAGAAATACATTTTTCTATGTTATAGCAGAAACACTGTAATTATAACTTTTTTGTCTTTTTGTAATTCCAGTGTCTGTGGCTATTGTCAATCTCCGTTTGGTGTAGTTTACTGTGCGGCATGCAGATTTGATGCGGGCTGGCCATACCAATATGGTGTCTGTGTGTGGCAGGGTGCACCCCAGTGTTGGTAAATGATAACATGTTTGCAGAGGATATCATTTTATTTTTCTGCACTGCCTGCAAATGTTTACAGCTAGCCTCCAGGCACTGGGTAAATGGTAATTATTACACTGTGGAGGAAGCCAATGGGAATGCCTTGATTGCACAAATGACAGAAGCATGAAGACGTGTTTCCCAATATTTCACATCTAAGTTATTTTGTCCTTTCCTCTTATTTTCCCAAAAATATTTTCAATATTTACACTATGTCCATTCCAGTAATTTAAGTATATGAAACAACGTTGCTTGGAAACATACTGAATGTTCATTATATATATAACCCTCAGTGAGGCATTGTACTGAGCTGTTGTTTTGATCTATGGTTTACTGTTAACTTTAAACAGGTATTTAACACATCTTTTGTATCTTTTTACATCACATAATTTACCTTAACACATACTACGCCCTTTCTGGGGTAGTGCGTATGATTACAAGCAAGGATAAAACCTGTACAAGTAAACCCATTTCTGTTATGTGATTTGTGCCTCATCTCATAGCTCAGTCCCCACACTGCCAAGAGACACAGAAGCCACTGTCATGTTCTTACAGGATAGGTTTCACAGTTTGTCTTAAAACACCAGTCAGGTGCCCATATGAACACTGAAAGAGATTGTCCTCGCTTCAAATGCACTTTAAATGTGCTTTTAATGTAAGTGATGGGGGCCAAAATCCAGTGTGTCCACACAGTCATTTTGTGCAAAAATGCATTTAAAAGTTTATCTAGCTTAGCTTAGCTTAGCTTATATGAGGCTTCAGCAGTCTGAGTTAGTCATGTCAAGTGGATATCTGCCACATTTAGCATGAAATTCCCTCTTTGTGTTTTCCTGTTGAGCTGCGGTGGAAGTATAGTAACAAAAAGATGGAATTTGGCACTAAAAAGACTGTAACATTAAAAGATATCTACTTGAACCTAACATGATGTAAATATCCCTACAATTTGTTGTTTTTTCGTTGTTGCTTTTTAGGAAAATGTACCCCATTTATGTGGCTTATTCTTTATTTTTCTTACTGTACTTGTAGCTAATTCTGTTTGCCTGGATTTATTTTGTTTTGTTTTATCCTGTTTGCTCTGTTACTTAATTTTATTGATTTGCTTTAATAGGTGGTCTTGTGTTTCATTATGTTTTGTATATATTTAAAAAACTTAATAAAAAAAACTTTAATTACAAAAAAAAGATATCTACTTGATTTGACTCATTTGGAAGGCTGAAGCTTCATATTAGCTTCAGATAAACTTTTAAATACACTTTTAAGCGCATTATGAAGGGATCTTCTAATGGACAGTATGAACAGGAGGAATGATTACAGCAAGAAAAACATGTTTCAATGTTCATCTGGAAACCTGATTGACGTTTTAAGACAGACTTGGAAAAAATGTGGACGCGTCCCTTTAATGTATAATGTTATTTCTTCCACCATAGTCCACACTTATCCCCAGCCTAGACTATGCAGGCAGTTTGCCAGCCTTATGATCAAGAACAATGCCACACACAGGTGACGAAGTTGCAGGCGCATATAGCACGAAATGAGGCCGATTTAACTAAAAATACCACCATCGTTGCTACTTTAACACCAGACACGAACCACAACCGCTGGCCAGGCAGCAGCCTCTCTTAGCCACCCATAATACAATGTTGACTTACAAATCTAACCAACGTCACATACTGTAGCGTTGTTGCTTCACTCTGGCGGTGTTCATGTGTTTTCCAGAGACTGTAATAAGTTAAATTCCTGCTCGAAGCTCCACAGGATACGGACACTGCAACCGAAAACGCACCACAGCAGCAAACCTGTAATGTGTAGCCCCAAAATCCAGCTAACTTAGCTTACAGCACTAGCGTCTGAACGACAACTGTCAAGCTAAACTGTGACGTTCATGTAACTGTATGGCCTTCAATAAATCCACTACAAACACAGACGCTGGCCTGTGTCTCACTATTAACACTGGACCCGCAATGTATATCTGGACATACTCGCATTGGCTTTAATGTTGCTGTAATTAGTTGACAACTAACGTTAACGCGAGCCTATGCTAACTAGCACAGTGCTAACTAGCCACTCCAGAGACCACTGTCTTTCGGGTATCCGTCATCCACTCACCTGTAAGCAGCATTTACAAGAAGCGTCGATCACAAAGCCGTTAATAACCGCAAATGCGTTGTCTTTGTCGACGCGGGGCCCTCCGTGTACATCCATATGTTTCAAAACAACGCTTTAATCCAAAAGTGCCCACTGCCTCTTACTACCGGTGGCCATTTTTCCATCCAAATAAGCCGAGCTCGTCCCGACCGCGTCCCAGCGCTGGTTTTCCTCCAAACAGCATCCTCCTCTGAAACCCGACCGAGGCCACATCTGAAGCACAAGCCTGACATCTGTTGGATGAATGGAAGAAGACACGTTAAAGGACAACTTTACAAAGTTTGTCTTAAAACAACAGTCAGGAGCCCAAATGAACATTGAAATAGTTTTTTCTTGCTGTAATCATTCCTCCTGTTCATACTGACCATTAGAAGATCCCTTCATAATGCACTCACAATGTAAGTGATGGGGGACAAAATCCACAGTCCTCCTGCTGTGCAAAAATGAATTAAAAGTTTATCTGAAACTAATATGAAGCTTCAGCGTCCAAAATGAGTCAAATCAAGTAGATATCTTTCAGCGTTACAGTCTTTTTAGTGCCAAAGTCCCTCTTTTTGTTACTATACTTCCACCGCAGCTCAACAGGGAAACACTGTCCGAGGAAACACAAAGAGGGAATTTGATGCTAAAAAGACTGTAAATGTGGCAGATATCCACTTGATATGACTAACTCAGACTGCTGAAGCCTCATATAAGCTTCAGATAAACTTTTAAATGCATTTTTGCACTAAATGACTGTGTGGACACACTGTGGATTTTGGCCTCCATCACTTACATTGAAAGCACATTTGAAGGAGATCTTTTAATATCCAGTATGAACAGGAGGAATGATTACAGAGAGGAAAACCTCTTTTATGGATGCCTGACTGCTGTTTTAAGACACACTTGAAAAATGAACCTGTCCTTTAAGGAATACAGATAAATTAAATTTCTTATGTTAGAACAAGATAACAAATGTTTAACATCCCTTTATCTTTGTGTTTTCTTACTTTTGTTTTTCCATTTTTCAGTTTTTGAACCTATAACTTTATGAAATGTGTGAGTATCCTAAGATAACTTTTTTATGTTGTTGTGCTGTCTGTGGTATTTTGCCTTTTTTGTTTTGTTTAATATTTTTCTGTGATGTTGACAAATGTGATAACAACAGTTGTTTAATTGTGACCATACAGTTGACATCACTATTATAAATATGCGTTTTGGCTTTTTTATCTATTTTCTTTATTTTGAGGAAGTTTTTTTAAGTGAAAAGATTGAAAAGGGGACGAAAAACGTGAATATGACCAGATTTCCATATAAATAATATAACTATATTTTTTGTAGGGATTTTATAATACAAATTAGAGAAGTGGAATAGAAATGTTAAAGGACTATACAACTTTCATTTTGTTGAAATAAAGTAAAACAAGACAGTACAGATAAAAAGGTGTGATAACACAATATGAAAACAGATAATAAAGGGAGTAAAAGAAAAAAAACAGACCATGACACATTAGATGCATCTCATTTAACATAAACAACACAAGGAATTTTATCATTTGAATTTTAGATCAAACAAGATGCCAGTGAACTCCTGGCTAGCTTAAAAAACACAAATCTGGATAAACTCAGTGACTAGAGAGTCAGATACTTGATAAACTCACTGCACCTGCACACACTGCTGTAAATGAATGATGAGTACACATTTTTTAAATTTATATTGTACTTGCATTGATGAGGGCCAAACGTGGGCCAAAACATTTGTAACATATTATATTTTTCAAATGTTTTTACTGGGTTTACATACAAATCTCAAATTCCTGTATAGTATAAACATTTTTATATTGTAGTAATCCGGTAAATGGTTGCCATACTTTGTGGAATTTATTAACCAAGCTGAGCTTTTCAAACTTCAGATGAACCATCACCTCAACCTTGGTTCTGGGTATATGACCTTGTACCGTATTCTGCAGAAATTACAGTGTGGCAGGGTGTGTTGGTGTGAGGAACATGCAAATTAAAGAATCACTTAGTGGAAAATGTTTAAAATCCAGGTTTCAGGGTGACTCATTTAGTTGAGTGAATTCTTTTCATTTATTTTTATTTTGTTGGGTCTGTTTTCAATATATTGGATGGTTTAGATTATTAGACATTTTTTAATGTCAGTATTTAGTGCCTTGCTGCTCGGGGTAACTCTTCCCTCTCCAGCAGGGGGAGCTCTGGGGTTAACTTCCTAATGTCACCAGTGTTTCCCAGGCAGAAATCTCATTAGTTTGACTGAAGAACATTGTAGTATAAAGTGTGAGGTACTTGGTGACAGCAGTTCTCATTTCAGCAACATAAAAACACACAGGGATGCAATCAAAGCCACTGTGTGGGTGTGTGGGTTGTTTTAAGCAACATAAACCACAAACCACAGCAACATCAGTTAGTAAGAGTGATACTCTAGTGATACATCTGTCATTGTGTTACTTATGGATGGAATTATAGTGAAACTAAATTATTCCCCTTTTTGCTGGGGACCCCCTGGAGCCCCCTTAAGGACCCCTGGGGGGTCCATGGATCCCACTTTGAGAACCACTGTTCTAGGTGTCTTATAACTGATTCTTCTCCTTAAATAATAGCATGAAGTGCCACATTCTGGTTGAATTTTCCACCCATCCCAGTGGAAAAAGTAATTATTGTCAGTTGGATTTTTTGTCATTGTGTGTACACGGAAGCCTGTAATCAAAAGCTGAATCTATTGTGTTGTGTGTAAGTTTGGCACTGGAAAGTTTCCTATGTGGGATATATTATTACTCAATAATCAAATGATATTAATGCGTGTCAGACCTGAAAATCGACCTTTTACTGGCGGTTGGGGATAGAGTTCATCCATTGTTGCTCAGTTCAAGTTTCTCAACGCTCATGAAATGTAGTCTGCCTTAAGTTTTGATTTCTCCCTTCCTGTGCATGAAGAAAAACACTTTCAGACAAGGTCAGGGTAAAGCATGTTTATAGCAATAAACCCTTAAAATGAGACACACCTATATAGTGGGTGGAAAAACAAAGAAACTATCTCATTTGTTAACTATCCACAGTAGCTACAAGAACTCAATAAACTTTCATATCTATTTTATATAGTTAATGATCACATGCCAGTCAGCATGGTTTTGATGTTTTGCAGGTCAAAAGACATATAGACAGATTATACCTGTGTTTTTTCACACACCTAGAAGTAGTAATTTAAAGCCACTATGTGTAGGATTTTAAAATGTTTGACTTTGGTGTCATCCGGTGGTCGTATCAAAAAACACACTATGGCAAACAGTTTTGAATGTCCCTACCTCTCTACACAGACATTTGAGGGTAACTGCATGTATACACAGGTTTAATCTCTTGAAATTATTTAATTAAATAAATAAATAAATGTTTACTGAGATGGAAAAACCCCAAATGTGGACTAGCTGGTGAAAAAGATGGATCTTTGATGTTTACATAAGTAAATCAAGCAACTCAACCATGGCCAAGACTGAGGAAAGTTTATGTGGTAATTGTCAAACATGTCAGATACACTTTCCCAGGACAGGATTTTAAACCAAATCTGAAGTGGTTGGTGGAAATTTCCCACGCTTGAGATGAATTTGTAAACATTTCTTTGCAAAAACAGAACAACAATGCTCCGGTAAATGGTACCAGACACCACTGGCCGCATTTCAAACCCTTAAAACAAGCCTGAACCTGAAACCTGAAACTTACTGCAAGAGGGAACAATGAGGGAAAAAAAAACTTTAGGCCCTTTGCATGGCACTCAATCATGTGGCAGTTCCTATAATTAAAAACTTATGCAGAGTGTGTGATTAATTGCAGAGTGCCAGCAATCTGTGAATTTTCTTATCAGCAGACAACAATAGTATATGTTATACTATGAGGAGTTCAGTTCCTCTGTGGTGAGTGTGAACAAATTGCAAATTGCAAAACACGTCAGAGGAATTTAATCACATTTCCAGTGAAAAAGATAGTGACGTTTGAAGAGTTTCATTTCAACAAATGGCATTCAAAGAAGGAAAAACAAACCTATTGTGACAATAGACAGTACTGTTGAGTCATCATAAGACACAAGTACAAAAGAAATTACTTTTTGGGATGCTGACTCCGTTTCAAAATGGATGAATTTGATTTCAGAACAAAAAAATTGTTTTCAAAGAAAAGAGAAATATTTGTATTGTTGCCATCTTGGTGCTGGAAGGTCCTTCACTCCCCCCTCCTTCACACACAGTTTAAGTTCTTGTATGTCCTCAAATCAAATGCCGAAATACTGTGAGAGATATGATCTAGATATGATCTACTTTCACTCTGAGACCTGCTTTTTCCCAGAAGATCATCCAGCACGCTGTTCAGTTTTCCATTCTGATTTCTTTTTTTGGGGGGGGGATGCATTTATTCACTTTCTTGCTGAGAGTTAGATGAGAAGATTGATACCACTGTTAGTCGTGTAAGATAAATATGAAGCTCATGCCAGGAGATAGTTAGCTTAGCTTAGCATAAAGTCTGGAAGCATGGGGAAACAACTAGCATGGCTCTATCCAAAGGTTTAAAAAATCTACCTTCCAGCACCTCTAGAGCTCACTATTTTACATGTTAAATCTTGTTTTTTTAATCTGTGCATTGCATAAAAACAATGCGTTCTTGTTTGAAGGGGGTTTGACTATTTCTTAGCTGGGAGCAGTGACTTCCTGGAGCCTTCATCATGCAAGGCAACAAGCGCAGACTCCAGAATCAAACACACAAGATATAACTTGTTACTTAGTGAGCTTTAGAGGCGCTGGTAGGCAGATTTTTCCTACCTTGGGACAGAGCCAGGCTAGCTGTTTTTCCCTGCTTTCAGTCTTTATGCTAAGCTAAGCTATGCTAACCATCTCTTGGCTCCAGCAACAGACGTGGAAGAGGTATCTAACTCCTGGCAAGAAAGCAAATAAGCGTATTTTCCAAAATGTAGAAGTATTCCTTTAAAACTTGACATCCAGTCCTACTTGGTGAGAAATGAGTCAGACATCCCAGGAATAATGAGATGATAAACAGGAATGGAAAGCACAAAAAAACAACCAGAAACACACAAAACTTTTGTAGGGCATTGCTTGAATATTTGCTTTTTTCCTTGTGTATATTTTCTCAAGCATAAAAAATTATTCAAACAATTCAGTCTAAGGAGCAAACATTGCTCTCTGACTAACCAGTTACAACTTGTAGACATACACAAACCGTCAAAACAGACACAGACGTTCCTTTATTTTAGGGGGTCAGAAGCTGAAAATACTAGGAACTAGTTTTCATCCAAAAGAACATGAGGATACATGAAAGTGAATGCTTTAATGTCTGAGTAATATTCTGAGAAATTTAAATCCTGATTCCCGCAACATTCAACTCTGCAGGGATGTTTGGATTCCAGTGGTGCACTAGACAACACTAAAACACAGTCTGCACACACAAACACTGCTGCACTTTAGCTGCCTCTCAACTATGAGCTGCCACAGCTTTGCATCAGGACTTAAATCCTCTGAGATTAGTTTTGATTTCTTGCATTTTCCCCTCGTCTGCCTTGGATTTCTTCTCTTCCTCTTTCCTTTTTTCAGATCTATTTTACAGGCACTTGAAGTAAATCTGGACCAAGATATGAAGTCTGCTTTCCTGAAAACCACGTGGCTCCCCACATTTGTTTACACTCCCTCCTGCCTTTCACTAGAGTCTGAAAGTGTGAGAATTGTCTTCATGGAGGGTTGAGAGTGTCAGAAGAGGAGGCGTGAGAGAAGTTGGATCAGGCTACAATAGAGGCGTTTTTATATGTAGACTTTAAGGCCAATTTTTTGTTCAATAGAGTAAAGCTCCAGTTATGTTGATATGAACAATGACTCAAAAGAAAATGGCAAATGTAAAAGCTGTGATTTAACAAAGACATATCACCCAGTGCTGCAGAACTATGCAGCTTTTCATCCTTATTGCTTCGACTTTATGGCCCATTTACTGTCAGCAGCAGCAGCAGGCAACTGTTTTCAGTGAGAAAGCTCCAACAAACCCACTTTACACCATCTTCCCAGCAACAAACAAACAGACAAAGTTAGCAATTAGCTAAATATTTTTTCAGGAGTTAATGGAGAGCAAACCAAAGCTAAAAGGAGATTTGGATGTACTTTTCAGGTGGACAGGGACAAAGCTAATATTAATAAAGTTTTTGCAATTTTTACTTTTATTGGTATTCTTCCTTGGGAGAAATGTTTTGGGGAAAAGAAAGAGGTGTGTTTTACATATTCAGCAGCATCAGTAATGGTTATAAATTATATAATAATATGTTAATTACCATGTGCAGTATTTCACCACTGTGGCTAAACAGACAAACAAAAACACCACTGCAGGGAGTGAAATGTTACTAGAAGAAAATCCAAGAGAAAAGATATTGTAATGCTGCGAACAATTACCTTTCTAAAGTGCAGTGTAGAAACAGAATGAGCCCCTGAAAGCTCTTTTGGAGTGACATGCAGATAGTTTTCAATCCTTCAACTTTGTCTTTCATTCCTTTCACTGATCGTATCTTGGGATCCAATATGTCAGTTTACAGGTCAATGATTTTCAGTACAAACATTGTGGAAAAGCTGCATGAGTCACTGCTAGTATAACAGAAAAGTAAGATGGTGTGACATTCATATAACTGGAGAGGTGTGGGAATAAAGACAAAGCCTGGCACCAAAACTACAGGGGTTTGGATAGTATGGGTGTCCATACATCTTCAGTGGAACAACTTCACACATGTGCACATTTCTGAGGGAATGGGGATAGTTGGTCACTTTTCTTGTGACAAAAACTGTAATCTGGAAATTTAAAACTGTGGCTCTCAGCCAATCCTCTGCCAGAATCATCTATGAAACTCTTTGCAGCTGAAACACAAGCAGAACTTGTTTTTTCGAAATAGTTTTATTGGGAACAGAGCCAAACAACAGAACAAGTAAAAAAATGGAACTCTTTGAGTCACTGAACCTGCTTCAACCCAAATGAAACATCTGAAAAATCCAGTTTCACATTGCTATCCTTCATCTACAACTAATCTACAATCACACTGCCTCATGTAGTTTGTTGACACAGCTGACTGTTCAGGTAGCATCTGATTGCTGGATGCACGAGAGGCTTCAAGCCCTGCGGCTGTGTTTGGACTAAATGTTGTCTGAGTATCTAGATGATAGTTCAAGATGGCACTTAACTCTGCCATGCAATCAATTCTTTCAAGTACTGTAGTGACTTTCATATTTGGTACAGATTCAGTTTTGTAATTAAGTATTTCTAAATATTTCCAGATTTTACCACATGGATGGTGGTGGTTTTAGGATTTCATGCTGAGCTGCTGCAAAAAGTCCTTGAGCTAGTCAGCGGCATTTTTTATTGCTTGATTGTCATTTTATTGTTGACCTCAATAGTCTTGTGGTTACAAAGGGATTTTTGTTTCCACCTCAAACTGCTCATAATTTTTCCAGATAAGTGATTACACAATGTCACTCATGTGTCAATGCCATTTCTCCTTTCCCCTTAAACTGCAGCTTCCTCCTGAACAGAATGAATACATTACATGTAAATACATGTGAAAGTGTGCCGAAGAAGGTCAGCATTGTGGTAATGTCACACTAATTTTAGGAAGTAATGTGGTATTTTCTCAGCATGACAAAGACTCTTTGTTAGTGGGAAAAAGAATCAATACCTCTTTCATACCTGTGTGTGAAACAAATTGTTCGACTTTTTTGGAAATATGTGTACTCACACTTTGTTTTTTGTACAGATTAAACAAACAAGATATAAATAACTTGTCAGTGAGCTTTAGAGGTGCTGGTAGGTGGATTTTGCTACCTTTGGACAGATAGGCTAGCTGTTTCCCCCTGTTTCCACTCTTTGTGCTAAGCTAAGCTAGCCGGCTGCTGGCGGTAGCTTCATATTTATCTGACAGAGTAGTTCTGATCTTCTCATCTAACTCTCATCAAGAAAGTGAATAATCATATTTCCCAAAATGTTGAAATATTCCTTAAAGTACTGAGCTGGAGTCAGGAGGCGGTTAGCCTAGCTTAGCATAAATACTGAAAGCAGGGGAAAACAGTTAAAAAATATAAATCCCAAAACTTCTAAATCTCACTACATGATGTATTTTGTCTGTTTAACCCATACCCAATTTATGGTTTTAGGGGGAGTTATGTGCTGTAACTATTTCTAGGAACAACAGCTAGGCACATTGCCTGCATGCAAGAATCAGTCAGGATGCCAGGTTTGGTAATGAAATAAAAACCTGCGTCTGTCAACCCATGCTATAGCATGAGACGTTGTACAGAATTGCTTGGTAGATGGATGAACTGTTGCTTCTCAAAAAATACTTTGAACACATAACTCTGCTAAAATTGCAAATTGTCATTTTTACATTTCTGTTCATGTACAGGTTAAATGAACATGACATATTGTGTAATTAGGACAGTTTTACAGGTGTCTGCAGATGTATTTTTTTCACTTTGGACAGCCACACTAGCTGTTTCCATGTGCAATCAGTTTAATGCTAAGCTAGGCTAAACACCTCCTGACTCCAGCGCTTTATTTAAACCCACAATAACTGATTTTTGCTTGAGGCAGTAGAAATACGCTGTGATCACAGCATTGACATATTATTATCTTTTAAGTTGATATGGTGAACTTAGCAAACAGTAGCCTATTTACACATCCAGTAGATATGGAGCAACATTAGCATTGATTTGGAGTCATGTTTCTGGACACCCAACAAAATTAGGTCCAATATTCACTGTCTCTGTTTTGGTCTAATCTAACTCCTGAGAAAAATATCTGGCTCTTTAGCTGCTATATGCTCCACTATGTTCATCAGCTAGTTGCTAGATGTCTAATGTTTGGTGCTGGGCATGTAGCATACATACTGTATATAGCAGGTTTCTTCTGCTTTTCTATGAAACACTTTAAAAGCAGTGAGAATGAACCACAACAGTAAAATTGCATGCTGGAAAACCAAAATAATGATCTGAAAGATGCTATAAAGCTATAAAAGTCCAACCCAAGTTATTAGTGATCTGTATCCTCACATGTCTGCTGCCCGCATTATTAACTGTTGCAACACTCTTGGCAAAATCTATGCCTCTGGCGGGAAAAGATTGTCTCACTAACTTCCACACTCTCAGATTGTGATCTATAATTTTGGTACATGCATACACATGTATAAACTCTCACTGCTGTCTCATGAGCCCTCTTCACACAAACTTAAGAACTGCCCGTATGCATTCGAAAAAAAAATTCCCCAAACCACACTGTCACCACACAAATATCCACCAAGAAAACTGACAGCATCACAGAGAAGATAAGACAGATAAAGATCATACTATGATTTACAGTATGAACAACCGTGTACTTACTGACATTATTATTCTTGGAAATCAGAATGACAACAGATTTTTATCTCTCTCTAGATTGTATCTCAGCAGGTCGTAAAATCCAAAAGTGCACTTGTACAATTACACAGTACTGTGCAAATGTTTTAGGCACCATATCCATAATGCAATACCAGGCCAATCAATCATCACCAAATCAATTCTGTGTGATTGCATACAAAGTAAATGTAAAGACCCAGTTAAACATGAATTTGGCCAAGGCGATGGAAATTAGCGCAAAGACAAGTTTGTGCGAGCTGAAAGTATTTCAACTTGAGCGAAAAATTTGCACCTATCCTGGAGCTTTATGAATCTGCTTCATCAGTGTACAAAGGTTAGAAGACAACTGAGAGAGACCGGAGGGAAGTTACAGAAAGAACTGGAGTCTGTGCTGAGTTATGGATTCAGTCAGAGGCTGAGCTGAACAGCACAAACACACAAACACACAGCACCACACATACACTGTACAGTCAGTGTGCCTGCTTACAATTTGAAACAAACTGTTAAAGGGCACATAACATGCTTTTTGTGATTTCCTGTCATTTATATACTGCTCTAAGTTCCAAAACTTAGAGTTGAATGGTATGTTTCTGTGTAGATGGTAACCCTAGATTTGCAAGAATTTGTGAAACTCTTGTGAGGAAGTAGTAACTTTAACCCACATGACGTTTCATGTGATCATTTTAACCCACCGTGATCTTTCCCTAACCCTAACCAAGTGGTTTTTGTGCCCAAGCCTAACCACACCTTAACCTTAGCGTTGTCACATCATAAAACAGCAAGACAAGAATATTTTGAAGCGGCTCGCAAGGGTTTCACAAATCTAGGGTTACAATCTAGACAGAACCAAAAATGACCTCTACTTCCTCGTGATGACATCAGATTTTTTGAACATGCCCACATTGTTTGTTCCGTGGATTGTTCACATTGTCCACTAGTATATTTTGGATTGGATTTCAGCATTTCAAACATATACAGATGTATTTGAGAAGCTTACATGTTGAGTAAAGAAGGAGAAAAAGATGTAAAATCACACTACTTTGGGACCAACAGCTTCCAGGGGCTTAAAGAGATAGGAGCTAAAACAGCCTGTTTCAGACATAGGCTGAACTGAGGGGCTGCATAAAAGTTTGTAAGTCATGCAATGATATTCCAGTAGAGCCCCAGAGGAAAAATATAGACCTGGAAATGTATATGATACATCCCATTTAAGGTGTATTCACATCATCATGGCAAAACAGCTGTTATGTGGTGTGTTCAATTCAATTCAATTCAATTTTATTTATATAGCGCCAAATCACAACGAAAGTTATCACAGGGCACTTTACACATCGAGCAGGTCGAGACCGTACTCATTTATTTACAGAGACCCAACAATTCCCCCCTTGAGCAAGCACTTGGCGACAGCGGCAAGGAAAAACTCCCCTTTAACGGGAAGAAACCTCAAGCAGAACCGGCTCTCGTGGGTTTACAGAAAAAGAAGGAGGGAGGGGGATGGGGGAAGGGGAGAGGGGGGTGGGGTGGAGAGAGACACAGAGAAGCGTAATAACAACAGCAACAATAACCATAACATAGTAGTAGAGCTATGACTTTATAATAATAATAGCAATAATAGCAGTAGCAGAAATGGAAGCAGGACATCCACAGGACCACGCCACAGTCCCCACAGCCGTGGCACACAGTTCAGGCACTGGATCTTCCTGTGAGACGAGAGAGCACAAAGACTCCGGGGAAGAAGTCAAGTTAGTAACATGCATTAATGGTACATGAAAGCATACAATTGGAGAGGAGGAAGAGAAGAGAGGAGCTCAGTGCATCATGGGAAGTCCTCCGGCAGTCTAGTCCTATAGCAGCATAACTGGGGGCCGGTCCAAGGCGAGCCTGGCCGGCCCTAACTATAAGCTTTATCAAAAAGGAAAGTTTTAAGCCTATTCTTAAACGTAGAGAGGGTGTCTGCCCCCCGGACTGAATCTGGAAGATGGTTCCACAGGAGAGGAGCCTGATAGCAGAAGGCTCTGCCTCCCATTCTACTTTTAGTTATTCTAGGAACCACAAGTAAGCCTGCATTTTGGGAGCGCAGTGTTCTAGTGGGGTAATAAGGTACTATGAGCTCTTTAAGATATAGAGGCGCCTGACCATTAAGAGCTTTATAAGTAAGGAGAAGTATTTTAAATTCTATTCTGGATTTTACAGGAAGCCAATGTAGCGAAGCTAAAATAGGAGAAATATGATCTCTTTTCCTAGTTTTTGTTAGTACACGTGCAGCTGCATTCTGGACCAGCTGGAGAGTCTTTAGGGTCTTGTTAGCGCAGCCTGACAATAAAGAATTACAATAATCCAACCTAGAAGTAACAAATACATGGACTAGTTTTTCTGCATCTTTTTGAGGCAGGATGTGCCTGATTTTTGCAATATTACATAGGTGAAAAAAAGCAGTCCTTGAAATTTGTTTCATATGGTGGCTGAAGGACATATCCTAGATTCCTTATGGTGGAGCTGGAGGCCAGGGTAATGCCATCCAGAGTAGCTATGTCATTAGATAATGTGTTTCTAAGGTGTTGAGGGACAAGCACAATAACGTCAGTTTTGTCTGAGTTCAGTAGCAGAAAATTGCAGGTCATCCAGGTCTTTATGTCCTTAAGGTACGATTGAAGTTTAGTTAACTGATTTAATTCATCAGGCTTTGTCTGATGCAGTTAGGAGGTGTTGCGACAGCTCTGCATGGATGTTGTGAAATGCAAGAGGCCTGATAAAGAGCCCCAGGGAATTTGGCAAGAAACTAAAAAGACGGGATGAGAGAAAAAAAAACGTGTGAGTCTGGTGCCAACTTTTCTCCCATTTCCAGTCAATGAGCATGGATCACACTTTCACTTTCTCTTCTACACCTGTATAAATACACCTGTAGCTCACTTCTCCTCCTCACAGCAACACCTGCACACTCCTGAAGAGACTCCCTGAAGCAGCTAACCTGGGCTCAGACCACCGAAGAAACAGACATGGCCTCTCGAGTTGCAGCTCTGCTCTTGCTGGGCGTCATCTGCATTGGGTTTGCAGCAGGTAAGAGACATGCTTGCACAAACAGACACCATTAGCGTATTGGAGAATGCTTTTAGTGCAGGTGTAATGTGAATATTATCTTTCAGTTAGTCATACCGAACCAGATTTTAAAAGAGTGCATATTTTAAATAAAAAAAATCATCTACATGACATGCACAATCAACATAGATCACATTCTTGAGGAAGAAATTGCAGATGACCTTTCACCTACTGCACACTTATGCTTTTTCACTGTCATAGATAGATCCAATTGCCTGTTGAATTCCACAACTTTTGACAAATCTGCTCTCCCTGATTATTATTTTTTTTCCATCTTCCTGCAGGTGAGATTGCAGTGGACTGCTGTTTGTCGACCACCGACAAGCGTTTGCCCCGCCAAATCCTTTTAAGCTACATCATTCAGGAAGCTGGGATGGGTTGCGATATCAGTGCTACTGTGTAAGTTGCAACTCGCACTACATGTACAATATTTAGATACATTCATTAGGTCTTTGCTCAAACCCTTTGCTGAATGGTTACAATATATCAGGTATGTCCTGATTTGCAAAACAGTAAGGTTAATGAAAGTAGAGCAATGTGCTGTGTGGGGGTTTCACTTCGGTAATCTGCAGCCTAATCTCACTTTTGTGTCTCTCATCTGCTTTTTCAGCTTCACAA
Source organism: Scomberomorus guttatus (assembly GCA_038419695.1). NCBI lineage: Eukaryota > Metazoa > Chordata > Actinopteri > Scombriformes > Scombridae > Scomberomorus > Scomberomorus guttatus. Next base: position 30,260,801 of record CM076450.1, on the reverse strand, counting down.
CAAAGAAAGGAAAGACATTGTGTGCCCCCCGGCCGAGCGAGGCAACGTGGGTGCAAGATCTCATTACTTTTCTGGATAAGAAAAAAGCACATAAGTAAATGAGGTAAATTTTTTAAAAATACGATATCCTGCTAAAAATTGTATACCTAAAGATTTCTCGCACCCTTTTGGTTTTCTATTCATCCACTTTGCCAGGGCTCATCACTCACTGCGTGTCTTTTTTTGCAGGTGAAGAGAGGAGTAGAAAAAATGGCTGAAGATGTGCGAGGACTGGATCTAAACTGAGGGCCGAAGGCAGAAGAAAAAATCACTTCTGTTTCTGTTCAGAGACTCAGAATTGACATGTTGCACTATAGAAGATAAGAACAGTTTGAGAAGATCGGACCTGTATGATCACTGAGCAATCATCATTTCATCTTATTTATGATGATATATCGTATGTGATTTCACACCAGGGAACTCAGACAATGGGAAAATGTACAATTTTGTGTGTGTTTATTTTCATTTGTGGTGACTGTGGTGTAAAACTATGTGACAGAGCAGTTGTGAATGTCCCCCCCCCCATTCCTTTTTATTATCCCTGTGTGTGAAATTTACCAAAACAAATTCCCTGGACTTGCTTGGAACTTGGAACAGTGACCATAAAACTGTTTTTACTTGCTTTTATCTTTTATGATCATCTCATAAATTTACCGCTCATACAACTGCAGCTGAGAAGATTTGTGTGTGTCAAAAGTACTGTTGAGAGTTACTAAGTTGGATATAAAACTGAAACACATCATATGAGTGCATCCTCTGCACAGGTTTTCTCTGCAGTTTCTCTGCTATGTATGAAACGATAAAACAAACATCATTCTTTTTTTTTCAAACTATATTTTAAAAATGGAAATATGTTTTGGGATTTATGACCATTCAAATAAATGAGTGAATATTTATACAGCACTCCGTACTCTCTTTTAGGAAACTTTTAAAGAATATGAGCAGCAACAATGATTCTGCTGGGAGAGCTAATCCAACCTTAATAGACACTTAGATGGACATTAAATCTTAGTAAAGTCAACAACACCAAAAAACATAGCCCATAAAAAGGAGCTTGAGGTTAATTTGTCTCTCAGCTTTATGTTTTCTGGCAGCATGGCTCTGAAGATGACAATGTCGGTTCAACACTTTGCTCCTGACTTAAATATCTCAACAAACATTGAATGGATGGAATCCTGTACAGACATTCAAAGGATGAATCCTAATGACTTTCAACATCTACTGAAGGGACTGGCACAAAATTTTCACAATTCACGGTCACCAGCTGATGAATCCTAATAGGTGAAATATCCCAATAATTATTTGCCATGAAATTTGGTTCACATATTCATGTTCCTCTCAGGATAAATTGTAATGACTTTGGTGACTACTTAACTTTTCATAATATCATCAGGTTTAAAACTTTCCAATACTGTTGGTTTATGACCACTTGCTAATGACAGTTCCATCAGCCTCAGCTGTTCTTTGTGTTTAGTGCTAAATAGTAACATAGATGGTGAACATGGGAAACATTATTTTTGTTTTTAATTAGCATTTAGCTCAAGACACTGCTGTGCCTGAGTTCAGCCTATCATGGCTGCAGCCTCTTTTACACTGTGTTTTCTAAATGTGCTGTATGTTTTGTCAAAGTGTTTACATAATTTACCAGTTTTGTATATGTGCATCTGTTTTCTAAAGCTGCAGCGCGTTGAGCTCTCTCTCAACTCATACTTTTCCCCCCACAGTCATCAGCTGTGAACTGCAGAACAGCTCCAGACAGGCTGCTGTCATTTGGCCGCGGGCCAACCCGACAGCAGATTCTCAGGGAGGATTTTGGGATTATACAATAATTTCCCTTTCATCTCCAGATATAAAAACAATCGATCAAAATTATTTATTGCATGTCAAGTTTGGACTCCTTTATGTGTAAATGTATTAGTCAGATATTAGACTAGACTGGTTTTTCAGAAAACATAATTTGATATGATAAAGAGGATCCTCGCTGACTCTGTTCCCAATTTGGAGTCCAGAAAAGCAGAGGCCACATGCTGGAAATACAGCAGGAAGTTGATGCAGCTGAACTCCACTGAGTACTGATTAGAGATTTATGCTTTGCAGCTCCTTAAATATCAATATGGGTCTGTAAAAGGCAAAACAACTGAATTTGATCTTTAAAAGCCTAGAGTAACACTGTAAACCTTACTTATTGTGCTCAGCCTCTACTTACCTTATTTATACTAATTTATAACATAAGTAAGCTTGCCATTTGAGTGAAGATTATGGAATTACATTTAGGGATTTAAGGGTTTTAGAGTTTATATTTTGGTGTGTGTGTTTGTGTATATTGCAGAATGATTAGGACACTTTTTTAAGGGAATGTTTTGTTTTTTCCTGTTAATGCTTTTATCTGCTGCATGGCATCATTTATTTCTCCCGGAAGAACTGAGGTGTAATTCTGCTACCTCGTCTCGAATCAAAAGCTCTTCATGTTTTTTGGTCAACCAATAATCAAAGTACATCTGAATTATTGTCATGGAAACTTAAAGATGAATTCACAGAGAGCAAGTTGTCTTTCAGAGCTTTATTGCAATAACCATTTCACATTTGCAAATGCGAATCTCCCAGTTTGCTAGGCTAAAGAGATGCTGTGTGAATTTCAGTGTCACCATTTGTACAAACAGCTGCATGTGTCACAATCATCCCGTATGTGTCACCCTAACAGTTATTTTTTTATTAATTCACCGTATCTCGAGGGAGTTTCTTTCTCTCTCTGCTGGGAATTAAGCATTGAAGGCCGAATCCTTATCTGCCTTTCCTCCCTGGACTGTCCCTCTCTGCCTCTGTCTAATGTCTCTCTGTCTTTCACACGAGCAGCAGAGAAGAAATGGTCTTACAATGAGCATTTGACTATAAGGCAGTATAACATAATCTTAAGACAATTTTTCTTTTTTCTTTAAGTGATACAAGATACAAGACTTCTGTGCTCAGGGTTGTCTACTGATTTCTACAAGTTGTGTGATGAGTAACTGTTGGATATGATTCCCAACATTTTTCAAGAATGAACTGTTACTGGAAGCTGGGACCCCAGAGAGTCTGACAACAGGAAATCCTTCCGACTTTATTTGACCTTAATAGGAAGGCGTCTCTGAGTTCATAGCTACAAATTGTCCATCAAGCCAAAAAACAAGGCTCATAATAATAAAATTGTCTTTTAATGTCCATGCTGTAGCTCTTCCCACAATAAAAAGGGGACAGTTAGTTCAGCACAGACCACCCAAAAATAACACTTCATTGCCAGAGTATTTATTTGCTGAAACTTTGTTTATGAGGGCAGGATTTCTGCAGATCCATTTTTTTTTTTTTAGCAAAATGTGTCAAAATGAATGTCAAGAACCAAAAATGAAAGTCCTCATGATGTTTAATGACTCTTTCCACTGTGTTACTTTAATATATTATTGAATTATTATTAGTTATTTATTATCATTAAACAGTACATGAATGTTGCCGCCGGTTTAGGTGAACTACTGTTGGTTAATCTCTATGCATGCTTTATATTTTATAAGCTGATCATGTTTTTTATGTCAAATTTTATAGCTTTAAAAAAGTAAAAAGTACAATGTTTCCATCTAAAATGTAGTGGAGTATAAAATATAAAGTAACATCAAAAAATAGTACAAATACTTCCCACCTCTGGATCTGGAAGAGGTACCCAAAGTGTCAAAAACTGCAACACAGAATACATTTTCCAGCAAATGTTGTACCTGTCATACATCTAATCCAAACATCTGAACCACAGCTTTAGGGTCCTAATTTTAGCTTTAAATGATTTCAACTCAAACTTTAGTGCAACTGGTCATACTCCATCTTTTCCCAAACGGTCGCCTTGGATGCAAACAGGTAAGTAAATACTGAAGATGCTGAGTACTTTTATATTAACACACTGGGTCAAATGACTATATGTGACGTGTAAACCCTGCAACCACCCTGCAACTTTGCTGTTTTTGTTCACTTTCACTGCTCTCACCTACCTTGTTTTCAGCCACAAACAAATCGCTGTTTCCAGAGAAAAAGCTCTAAAAAGCCACTGCACACTACCTGCTCAGCATCAAACAGCAGACACATTTAGCGACTAGCTGGTGAACATAGTGGAGAGTTTAGCAGATAAAGAGCCAGATATTTTCCTCAGAAGTCGGTGGAAAACAAAACAGAGCTAAAAGTAGAGTGAATATTGGATTTACATTCATCAGGTGGACAGAAGCACGACTCTAAATGAATGCTTTGCTCTGTGTCTACTGGATGTGTAAACAAGCAACTGTTTTCTAACATGTTTCCCATATCAACTGTAGAGGGTGACGTTTGTAGCTTGTTGTGCTCCCCCAAGTGGCCAAAAAGTACATTTTTACAGGTTTGAATTGATCTTAGTTAAGTTTAAAAGTGTCGTTTAATCAAGAAAACACATTAAAAATATATTGATATAAGTTGTACGACCATTGACTGTCACAGTAATGCACATTTGGCATGTTAGCACAGTTGTGATAATAAATTTGCTGTTAAACAAGTTTTCAAAGGCTCCCCAGGGAAGGTAAAGCATGTCCTATCCTGTCAGTCCAGCATGCAGATTATACAATTAAATGCTCATTTCTTTCACACTTTAACTACCACCAAGACTGCAATCTGATATCCTGCCAGATTTTTTTCTCCGCAGGCAATACTTCCCAGGGCATCAGCTTTTTTTATTTTCCTGTAATTGCTTCAGCAGGGAAAGTCCAAGAGAGTAAATACAACAAGCAGTTCAGGCAAAAGTCCAACTGTTGATTTACAAGAAAATGAAACTTTCTCAACAGATGCTCCATTAGTACTTACAGTGTGTCACTGAACACACAGTTAAACACATGGCACTGATGATGTAATAGGGCAGAATATTTAGTCTTTTTTTTTTTTTACAAAATAAATATTAGTCTACGTTTATGGCAAGATAAAGAGACTAAAGTTCAGCCTGACGGAGGAAGTTCCTCTATTAAATAAGGAAGAGAAAGTTACTCTTTAGAGATATTTGCATTTGGTGGTTTTATTGGAATCAATGTTTTTCCAGCGAGGTGTTACTTATCTTTCACACAGGACTAGACTAAGGAAGTACAGTCAGCTGTGTAATAATGCAAGTGTTTGTTCTTTTTGTGAGTTTTGATATGATTTATTTCTCATCACGATCTGGAACGAGTTACCAAACTCTGTTCGATCTGCAGAGTCCCTCTCAATCTTTAAGAAAAGACTAAAGACCCAGCTCTTTCACAAACACCTCTGCACTTGATGGACTGAAGGAAGAGAAAAAAAACAACAACTCTGCTTCTATGCACTCTATGTATTGCCATCTACGTCCTATCAGACTGAAACTTAGCTTTATGGCACTTCCTCGTGTTGTTCTCTGCTGACTAGATCCCTGCTTGTGTTGTATCAGCTCTCAGATGTACGTCACTTTGGATAAAAGCATCTGCTAAATGAAATTGTAAATTGTAAAATTGTAAAATGATGCTGAAGAAATTCTCACTTTCTTTTGCAGAAATAAGAATATAGAATATAATATTCAGAAATATGTTTTAATTAGTGTTTAATCACCTGAAAATAAGAATCGTGTTTTCGTTACCTTAGAATGAGCCCTTTATATCTACACAGGGAGCGGGTCCTCTTCCACGGAGCCCGCCATGTTGCACCGCCATGTTTCTACAGTAGCCCAGAACGGACAAACCAAACACTGGCTCTGGAGAGGGCCTTGAGTTTTGCAGCCACTGTAGGTTCTCCTACATGCTTGGAAGGGGAGGGGAGGGATATTTGGTTGGTAGCAATCTGTAACCTCATCACAAGATGCCACAAAATCCTACACACTGGTCCTTTAAGTACAACAAAGTCGCTTATAATTGCTCTCCTTGTCAAATTTACAAGTTCTATTCTATTCTTGTATTTTTGTGTTTACATCCTGTCTCATCTTTCTGTTGACTTTTTCAATGTTTTCCAAGACAACAATCTTCCCCTAACCTTAACAACAATGCCTAAATATAACCATTAAAAACAATATCATGCTTTACTTGCTAACGGATACTGTTGTGCAAAAGTTGATATTATATGATAAAAAAGAAATATGTTGTCATTGAACATTTTCCAGAACTTGGTTGATGTTATGTTGGTAGAAAACAGAATTCAGGTGACATTTCTCTCTAAACATACTTGGTGTTGCAGATTAGTAGTGTAAATACCATTATCTTGTTATGTTTCCTGTCTGACCTCTTGAGAACCGACTGAATGTCTAAAAATGCTCAGTATAAAAGGGGTAAAAACCTTTAGAGAGTTGACAGAAGACATTAGCAATGAGTGGCTTATTCCAGGAACTATTCATGCAGTGTTTGTTTTGTGTAAAGAACTCTGGTAAAACCCTTTTGATTTCAGAAGAACACTTGGGTTAAAGCATTGCCGCACTCTATTTTGTTTAACCTTTTTTTTTAATGGAATATCCAACAGATACTAATATCATCAGCATCAAAACTATGGTGATGGTGATAAGCATCTTTGCAACTGACAAGAAAAAAGAAAACTTTCTTGACAAATGACAGTTTGATTCAGTATGCAGTAGGACAAATGGAATTTTTCATATGCCCTCAAAAATATGTTTTAATAATTTTCAATCTTTATAGCTGAAATAATTTAAAGTTTAAAAAAAGTTTAAAACTACTTTTTGTATTCCTCATGATCCATAGGAACAGGCTGTGTTGGGCCTGTCCTAGAGAGAGTTATACACTGCCAGTTAAGGGTCAGACTCTGCAGATACTACAAAAAGGAAAGACGATCTGGCTCTTTACATTATACAGTTATTCCTTATTACTCCTTTCAAAAAGGACAAGTTTCAACAGTAGGTCATACATCCACTTGCTGTGATCACAGGCTGTGTGTTGACCTATTGTGGCTGTGGTACTGGACGTGGTTATTGCTAGGTTGCAGCTGCAGTTGTGGATGTTTCTGCAGTAGGATGCTGTGGATATGCAGTAACTGTACTGTGGTCACTCTTTACTGCTTCCATTAACAGTAACTGAGAAAGCGTCGCTAAGCTCAGTTCAGGAAGAGCTTCACCCGCTCAGCACACACCTGAGTGAGCAGGTGGAGGCCATCAAGACACTGGGGGATTACATCACCAACCTCACCCACCTGAATGCTCACAACAACAATAACATGGCAGAGTGCCTGTTCAACAAGCACTCCCGGAGGGGCAACAGCTAAACGCCATTGGCCCAGAATTACACCTGGAGTCTAAGCAGACCTCAAGCTAAACACACTCTTCTGCTCCAGCTGTTCATTCACTGAACGTAACTTTATATCTAATCTGCTTTAACGTATAAAGTCGGCATGATAACGTTCCTGTATGTTCTGGTGGTGTCACTGTTCTTCTTAATGGTCATTTCACTAACAAAGACCATGCCGTTTGTACAATATAAAAGTAGTTTTATTTGGATTGGCGAGAGGGTTCGAGAAGGATTGGATGAGGACCGTGTATGGGTGGATGATTGGGGGTCGAGGAGAAGGATGAACGGGAGCCGAATGAAGTCATGCACATCTCGATGAGCTTTCTGCTTCATCATCTGCCTGTGGTTCCTATGATAGGAGAAGAAGAATGACTTAGGTGGAAGTATTAACCCTAACAAGTGTGTCTTTGATGGTGGGAGACGAGGAGAACAGGACCTGAGTTGGCTCTGCACATCAGATACATTGACAATAAGAAAAATATAGAAAATTGGCAAAAAAACAAAAAAAAAAGTTAGCTACACTGATACAGACTTGCAGCTGAGCCAGACAGCTGAGGGGTCGCCCACTCTCACGGTGGTCACAACCAGAAGCTGTAACGGACACATAATGCATGATAGCAGCCACCTCACTTCCTTTGCCACTGCAGGTGCTGAAAGGAAGAACAGGCTATTTATCAGCTAATCAGCCTCCAGTGAGACAGAGAGATGACCTTGCCAGCTCAGTGACCAATATTATATTATATCACAATACAGCTCAGCTTTCCTCTATGGATCAGAGAGAATATAAAACTGCAGCTGCAACGATTATTTTCATTATCAGTTAATCTGTTATTTTCTCGTACTTAGTTGTTTGGTTTATTAAACGTCAGAAAATAGTGAAAATGTCAATCATTGTTTCCGAAAGCCTGAGATGCAACTTAAAATGTCAACAGTCCACAACCCAAAGATATTCAGTTCACTGTCATAGAGGACTAAAGAAACCAGAAAAAAGGTCACATTTGAGAAGACAGAACAAGAGAATTTGGACAATTTTCTGTCGATCGACTGAACGATTAATTGTTACAGCTCTATAGAAAGTACGAGTAAGTTTTGATTTTTGTGAAGTAATGCAAAAATAGCCCAGAAAAAAAAATCACTGTGACCTTCTGGAGGCTCTGTACTAAAAAAAAAGGGAAATGACACAGAGCATTTCTTTGTCATATAAAACTAAATTTAATTCTTAAATGCTTCCATCCCACAGTGTAAAGAGGAGTTTTTTCTTGAAAGGCAATAGAAGCCAGAAATATTCCAAATGCTCCCACAGAGCAAATAAGAACATGATCGTGGTCATTCTGTCTGTTTTTTGTGGCTTTTCAATGATAAAAAGTTTACATTTTGATAATATAGTGCAAGAGTCTGATCAATATGCCATAATGAGGATTATATTTCCATTTCCCTGCTTCTATTGAAGTGTACATGTTGATGCATGGTAATCTGAGGGTTAAATTACAACCTACTGGTGTTTGTGTTTGTTCTCACCAAAACTGTTCCTGTTACTTTGAAGGACACCAGACAAGTGCTAGGAATTGAAAGAGCTGATAAGAGATCTAAATCAAATAGTTTTTTGTTTTTTTTTTTGAGTTGGGGGGGGCTGGTGGGGGAAGGAAGAGTGAAAATGAAACTAAGTGGACACTACTTAAAGGCTCCCAGACAGAGGCAGCCACCTCACTTCCTTTGCCACTGCAGGTGCTGAAAGGAAGAACAGGCTATTTGTCATCTAATCAGCCTCCAGTCAGACGAAGAAACAACCTTGCCAGCTCAGAGACCAGACATGGCTCCGTGGGGTGATACCAAACTCTTCCTCTGCATCCTCTTCATCACCCACTGCTGTGCAGGTGAGTTTTCTCAGGCATCCTTCCGGGCTCATAGTCAAACCCTAAGAGAGATGCTTTGTGTTTTCCTCCATCTCTCTGAAGCAGTACGTCACGAGATGCGTCATTGATTCTTTTTGAACTTACAATGAAAACAGGATGTAAATAATCTGAGCAAATCCACTTGGAATAGCGGACGCAGCAGTTTAGAAAGTGATGTTTGACATTTAAACACACACATTTATTTACTTTCACTTGACTTGAAAATGCAGCTTTCTATCTTTGCAGTTAAAGTTTAGCTGTTTCTGATTTTGAAGCTTGTCTGAAATTCATCTCACCTTAAAGTTTCCTAATTTTATTATGCATTAAGTTTATTTTGTCTCAGAGGGCAATCCCTCTATCATTTGACCCTCGATTTAGATAAGGAAAGACTCCACAAAAGCCCCTTTAACAAGGCACAATATTTTCCAGGATGGACAGACATGCAATAGGTATAATACTACAATTACAATATGCAGAATCAGAATGACAACACTAAGTAAATAGAAAAATATAATACAGTACATAAAATATAATATTAAGTGTAATAACTTTAAGAGTTTTAAGCAAAGTAAATCAATCTCGTTAATATCGAAACCAGAGCAAAAACTTTTAACAGGCAAAATAATCTTTAAATAATTATGTTAGATATGGATATTACTTATCACACAGGCACAGACACAGACACAGGCAGCAGTGCAACACAGCGTTACAGCCTTTGTCTTGCAGGGGGCGTGCTGCTGGTTTTTCCCCCTCCTTGGCTTTTGTAATTTTTAGTGGGTGAAAGTTGAACGTTAACTGCTGGAGTTCCCTGTCAAGTGACAAATAGTAATGTGGCAACTTTTGATGCATCAACCGTGACTCAGTACTGTGTGTGTGTGGAAGTGTGTAGTTGTTATCCGTGTGCATCTTGCACACGCATACTGTCACTACATCCTGAGTAAGGATGAGCAAGCCTCTTAAACACCAACTTCCATATGAACTCAATACAACTGTCTGAAACTAAGTTCTGCTTTCAAAATCCTACTTCAGTAAAAGTCCAGTCATCAGCAAAATGTACTCAAAGTATCAAAAGTAAAAGTACTCATTCTGCAGAAAACTGTCCCCTGTGACTGATATTTTAATTATATATGACATTATTAGATTATTAATACAGATGCATGAATTTATCAGCAGCATTTTAGCTTTAGTTGTAGCTGGTCAAAGTCGAGCTAGTTGTTCTGGTCCTTCCAAAGGATGAAAAGATAAATCTGAGGGGTGGTGACATGATTAATGAGAGAGCAAAGAAGAAGAAACAAAGTTCTGATACAAATATGTTTATTCATTTTTTTTGGACTTTTCTCTAATCATCCTTTTGGTGCAACTGCTAACAACCACATTCAAGTTCAATTTTATCATAATGTCCACACATATGCATGCATACATAAAAGGAATTAAAATGTTGCTCCTCATGGACGAGGGGTGCAACATAGAGCAGACATAAGGACAATAAATAGGTGCAAAATATTAACATAAGTGTCTTTAGGTAAGACAGAGCACTCTTACAGGTTTGTTAGAAGTTAGCTCAGTTGTAAATAATCAGTTGTATGTTGCTCCCTTAAAACAGACGAGGTCCACTGTCCATTATCTTGTACAACTCTTTTTTAAGGCTCGGTTCAGTCACAAAGCATGTTGCTCGAAACACTTTCAGCCTACAACTGTTGTTTCTAGCTGCAACAAGGCACACACACTTTTTTTTTTCAGAACTTCTCCTAAAGGGGCAGCGCTCCGACAAATGCAACCTCCTCTAATGACAAAATATGACACCTTTACAGCCATGTGATGTCTAGTATATTAACAGAAGTATTAATATATATATATATATATATATTCTTTTATGTACTCCATTGTGTAAATAAACCTTGAAAATTACTTTATCATTATAACTGTATCACTCAGTTAATGTCCATTCAACACACTATGAACTCTACCATGAACTAAATCTTTTCTTAGATACTGTCTCTGTTCTTCACTGTGTTTATTGCTTCACTGATGTTTATGTAGGGTGTCCCAGGTTGTCATAAGTGTAGATAGTTCTTGGTTGGTGTCTCCTTGTGGATCGTCTTGGTCCCCCGACCCCAGAATCTTCCTCCGACACCTCTGATATGTCCTCTTGAACTTCAGAATCAGAACTTTGCTCTTCAGGCTCCACGTTCTGCCGCATCATCTCCAGCATAGTCTCCTCAGCTTGACTTTCATCCTGAGCAGGTTCCTTTTCCTCCTGAGTCTGACTCCTCTCGTCCCGGTCAGGTGTCTCAGTCAGTTTCCACTCTTGGATGCTGCTTTGCTCTGGCTAACTGTTTAGCTGTAGGTTCAGACTTGGGCTTGCGATTTAAGACTTGTGTCCTGTGTCCGTTGAGGCATCCACACAGCATACTCTTCCTCTTATGGATACTCTTACTCTTCCTCTTTAACACTGCAGTCTGGTTTGTTTTAGTGAGGAAAACTTTGATTTTACAGGTGTTAGCAGTGATGCAAAAAGAACTCTCTGCCTGCGGTCCATTTTATGCACTAAAAACTGAACAGGGGTTTCTCTCGGCTCTTGGACAGCACGGGTCAAAGCATGATAAAGCTCAGTAGCATCTTTTTCTATGAAATGGGTTCTCATGACTTGTCTCAAAGAACTCAGTGTCAGCTCAGATCTACTTTCCAGGTAACTTTTCAGTTTAACCTCTGGTGCAGTGGACTGGATGACAGCTTTAACAATTTCACCTTCATCATAGCCTTTCTTCAGCCCCCATTCAAATTGTCTTTCAAGGCTGTTAAAGTTCAATTTGTCTTCTTGGCCAACTTCCCCCATTTGATCAAAAATCCTAAAATCTTTTCAGTACACTGGATGTAGATTCACTTGACTTCTGGCTTGAATAAGCTGTGTTGAGTGCTGTGTACCTGAAGAGGATGCTCGATAACTGTCTGTTGATAACTTTCACTCCGCCGCTGTCTTTCATATTTTCCAGCCATCAATGTATTAATTGGTAGCCAAAATCACAGAAAGTCATTGATCTTCCAAAGTGATAACAGCTTCACTTTCCAGGTGTTGCAAAATAACCTGTCTTAGTGATCGGCATGAAGACTTTTCCTCATCACTTGGTTTAAGTCCAAGTTCTTCACATACAGTATTTAGGTCTTCAAGTGACAAAGTCATTAGTTTCCCCTCCATATTTTTCTTCATTCATAAAGATGTGTTACTCACATCCTGTGGTGAAAAGCATGAATTCTCTTCAGATCATCTTTTTCTGTTCCGTCATGTATTGCGTCACTGCAGCTGCTTCTGTTGGAGCTTAGCTTAGCTTAGCTTTCAGGAGGGCAACAGTGCCACAAGAAAGCAGTGCATTTAGTCACATTTTGGTAATATGATGACTGTTTGGGACATACAGAGTATACAGATGGACAGTAGGAAGTGGATTATGCTGCAGTGGTGGTTTGAGAAACGTTTTGATACCCATTTTCTGCTGTAAAAATGTGTCACTATGAGTTGTTGAAACCTGTTCCCTGTGAGGAGGGAAACTGACACCTTTGAAGCCTGCAGCGGATGAGTGTTTGATACTCAGAAGACAGATTTTGGGAGGTGAGTCACTTCATGCTGAGTTGAACTGACCTGATCTTCTTTCTGTCTCTTAGTGACTTTGGCACAGATACCCATGGATTGCTGCCAAGACATCACGGAGAAGAAAATTGACAAATTTGCTATTGCAGACTACCATCAACAGATCGGGGGACAGGGCTGCGCTCTTGATGCACTGGTGTAAGTTTAGGCGGTTTGATATAACTTATCAGAAGATGGGATTCATGATGTACACACTATAATTCTTTCTGATTTAACCTGCAAGTTATCATAATATCAACACCTACTCCCCCCTCTAACCCAGATGATTTGGTCTTCTTGTAGTCTTTTGACCAGACATGGGAAGAAAATCTGTATGACTCCAGGCCAGCCGTGGCTCAACAACGTGATGAAGCATGTGGATAAAGTAAAGGGAATTTGCAAGCAAAATAACTACAAGGTACCTTTATCTATTCTGCTGCTCTGCACTAAAAGGCCCTAGTGTTAAATTAGTTTGTTGTGTTAAACTCCATAGCAACTGTATGCTTTGAGGACAAAAACTGCCCGTAATTTCACAAACTTTTTTACGTTTCTGTTTAAACAAAAAAGATACAACGTGCTAATTAGTGAGTTATAGAGGTGTTAGTAAGTACATTTTTTTAACTTTGGACAGAGCTGTTTCCTCCTGCTTTCACGAGGCAATTAGCTTTTATGCTAAGCTAATTGCCTCCTGGCTATACCTCCATACTGAATGGTCCAGTGTGTAGGATTTAGGGGGATCTATTGGCAGAAATGATAAAGATAAGAATGATATGATAAGAAATATAATATTCATAAGTATGGTTTAGTTAGTGTATAATCACCTAGGGGACGGGACCTCTTTCATGGAGCACACCATGTTGCACCACCATGTTTCTACAGTAGCCCAGAATGGACAAACCAAACACTGGCTCTAGAGAGGACCTTTCGTGTTCAGCTAACTCAGCTAACTAACGCCAGTCGACTTTATCGACACAACACATCACTTCCTGAGAAAATTGAAATTAGGCTAAATTTAATTCCTCAGTTGTACTCTCTGGGGGTTGTACAAACATAAACCAAAACCACAGTCTCTTTCAAGCCTCTTTAGGTTTCAACCATTGAACTGTGAAACCACAAGTGCTGATGCAGGCTTTGAGTCATGAGGTTAAACAGACACCAAAGCATCCAGACTTCAGTGGAAAGCAGTGACGCTTCTATTTCTCAAATATTCTAATGCCCTCAAGATATTTGTTTTTGTACTTGCTGTGTGAAAAAATGGAGCAGAACTGCTTTCTTTTCTGGTCTTGTACTGTAAAGCAATACACCTGATTTTGTGTAAAATTCAACCTGGTAGCATACAGTATGTCATCAGTCTCCTACCTTTAGAAAAGGCTATCATTTTTTTAGTGGGAGCTTTAGCTTGAAGCAGTGATTCACTAATCAGTGATTATTGACTTTGGCCTCTAAATATGTGTGTGTCTACAGGGCCAACGATGCTTTGGAATAAAGGCTGTGTAAACTGAGAGTGACCTATGGCCTCACAGCATCACCGCAGCAAGAACAACAGAGCAGGAGTGAACCGCTGCAAGTCAAGGAAAGAGTGGATCAAAACAAATCAACAAAAATAATACTGATTTCTTATTTCACATAAGAGCTATTTTGATATTTTACCTGTGTGAATTTCATTACAGTCGATACAACGCATTTACTTAAGTTGCAATAAAAATAAAGCAGTTTGAAGGATTTTTAACATTTTCTGTGGTGTTTGTGTTTTCAGTGACTGTAGAAGAAATCACTGTGAATATGTGTGTGTGTAGCTCATTAAGCTCTGAACAGCTGAGCTAATCTGGCAGCAGCAGCTCCTTTGTTGTATAGATTCATTTGATTGGTGACCTTTTAAAAATAAAGCCTAGTTTTTCCAAATTTGTGTGTTCATTCTTTGTCGATGACACACTTCACTCTGCTTTAATTATTTGTGTTTCCTTTGCATCACTCTAAGGCTGCAAAACCTCATTTTTGGGTTTGGTTTAAGGTTTACACCGAATTATTATTGTGTATTGCGCAAAGTTGAAGTAATCTGTCATCCTGCTATGTTAGAGATTTGACAGCCAGGAGATGAAAACAACTTAAGCTGAGCATGACAGTCTTTGCTGTAGTCATGTTTCCATCACTTCAGAGGACATTACATTGACTTACATTAATTTCCTGGAGACTTATCCTAACCTTAACCATAACCACCACATGCCTAACCCTAACCTTAACATAACCCTAAACTAACCTTAACTTTAAACCAAGTCCTCACCCTAAAATTAATGATTTACATTAAGGGGACTTGCTTTTTGTCCCCATGAGGGAGGTGAGTCCCCACAATGTGAGGAATACCTGGACACACACACACACACACACACACACACACATCAACATTATAGCCTTAAGTCTGTATGGATCAACCCAGATAGCATATGGAAGTGGGCCGCTTCAGGCAATGATGCAGAACTGCTGGCCTTCTTCTGGCCAGGACAAAATGGATGTGAGCCTGAAATGGCCCACATGTAAAATAGCAAATATGGCCCAAATATCCCAAATCAAATGTGGGCCTTTTTTGGTAAAGATGCGGTGCTTTGATGTATGTGTATTCTGGATGTGGGCCACTTCTGGATTATCTGGTTTATTCTGGGTTGACATGCAGCTTGCTTGTGGCCAAGATCTGAGAAACAAGAGCAGATCACTTAAGTGCCATCATTCCTCGCGGTATATGGGCCAGATGAAAGTGCAAAAAGTGTTGGGTGTGGGCCAGATTGTTTCATGCAATTGGTTGAAATTTACGTACCTGGACCAAAGAAGGACATCAGATCAGTTTATTCAGAAGACGAAAACTGCACAACAGCTCCTAGCATGCATGCTGTGAACGCATCCCATAATGCTCCCACAAATATTTCAGATTGGACCAACAGAAAATTTTACAGTTTTGAGGGGGCGAACATCTTTGATGGTCATTCCAATAAATGTTTGTTTTGATCTTTTTATCAGGGACTCCAAGGTGCGTATTTGGCTGTCCCAAATCTGAGAGGAACTCCTGATAAAACTCTAAAAAGTCCAACTGAAATGAAATAGCCTTTTTATTGTCTACTCCTGCGTTCATATCTGCTCTGTAAATCACTCGTCCTGTGTTCACCTTTGAGAAAAAAATCAGAAACCAAAAGGGAGAATTACTTACATTTTGAGTTATATATTTCCATGTCTCACAGTTTTCTGTAGAATATCAGTAAAATTCAAACAAAATACCTTGTGCAAGTTACACGGACAACTTTTCCTTTTTACAGTGAAGTGAACGTATCGCGCCACAGTAGACGAATACAAATAATAGTATCAACAATTCATTTGAACACATCAGAGATGTTGTTGTCAGTTTAAAGAGTTGACTTCTTGACATTTAGATTTAGTTTAAACGAGCAGATTTTGGTCAAATTGTTTTTTTTTGGGGACGTACAGGAGCAGGAACTTGTGGGTGCACTTTTATTAGTAAGCAGAACGACTCTAATGAAAGATCCAACAGATCCAGTTTGTCTGAACTTTTGTGGATGTCGAAACGCTGCTGAGTGGAAATTTTCTGTGAGCTCGCACTTCTCTTTCATAGTAACTTAAAACCTTTACAAACTTAAGTACAGGAGACACGAACTTCCAATTGTGACGTCTGTCTTGTTGTGGTTTTGTATACAAAATACACAAAGACAATATTACATGGATAGTTTGGTGTATTTGCACATTCACAGACTGTCAACTTGATATTCTGAGGAAGTGATATCAGGACGGGAGGGGGGTGTTTGCTGAAGTCAACAGTGATTGTCGAGGGGAAGAACTTTTTTTCTTGATTTTCCTCAGGAGTCAAACCTGTAACTTTCAGGTGATGAGCAGACTGACTTCCTTGACCTTGATGCTCC
Organism: Scomberomorus guttatus; assembly: GCA_038419695.1. Taxonomy (NCBI): domain Eukaryota; kingdom Metazoa; phylum Chordata; class Actinopteri; order Scombriformes; family Scombridae; genus Scomberomorus; species Scomberomorus guttatus. The sequence goes on along the minus strand of CM076450.1, from coordinate 30,244,063 downwards.
CACTGCCCCAACAACAACCCTTATTTGTTCAGGTAATCCTTCTTCTGGGAAGTTAAAAGTCACCCATTCACCTTTTTAATCCTCCTATACACTTCCTGTATAAATAAAATATTACGTTTCACAAATTTTGGCTGAGGCCTTTGTCTGCAAAGCCCTCTAAAATTAATGTTTAAGTTCCTTGTTTATTTAAATTTCAAGTGCACAAGAAAGATCCAAGAGAGACATGCCAGCAAAAGAGCGGATATTATCAAATGGAGATGATGAGAAAATAAATACAGCAAAGGTGACAAAGTTCATATGAAAATAACATAATAAAGGATTGTCTGCATCATTTCACAAGATAACTCTCTTTGATTTCAGAATGATGCAAGTTTTGGACCTCCTAATGTTACAAAATGATGGAAACTTGACTTGTTCCCTTTACAGAGAAATTTAATGTAGAACTGCGACACAAATACAAGTCACAGAATAGGATGTAGGATAAGTCATATCTTTTGAAGCAGTATTTCATGTTAAGTCAAACTATAGTCTGAAGCAGCTGCTGCTGTGTCTGGGATCCAATACAGACAGAGAAACCTGCAAACCCTTCAGGTCCAGTGAAAACCTTTAATCTTTGACTTGTATCAGCATGGCTAAAAACAGAGGCACTGTCAGTCTGTCGGTTCACTACTTCGCTCCATACTGAAATATCTCAACAACTATTGGATGGATTTGCCATAAAATGGTGATACAGATATTCACAGCACCCAGAAGATCAATCAGCAGTGATTCGTTGACCTTTCCCTAAACGCCACCAGCAGGTCAAAGTTTTCACTTATTCTGTGAAATCAACACAACTAGATGGGTTGGCACAAGATTTACAGATGTAGTGCCACCATGAAGTTGACGTTTTTGATTTTTGTGGAAATATCTCAACAACTATTGGATGGATTGCCATGGAATTTCGTTTAATACTAATTAGTAAATATTAGCATGCTAACATGCTAAACTATGATTGTGAACATGGTAAATATTATACCTGCTAAACATCAGCATGTTAACAACATGTTGTCAATGTGAGCATGTTAGCAAGCTGACATAAGCTTTTAGCTCAAAGCTACAGCCTCACAGAGCAGATAGCATAGATGTAGACTGTTAGTCTTGTTTAAATACACTACAAGTATGTGGACACCCAAACATGGCAATCGTATTTGAGAGTTGAACATCTCATTCTAAAACAATGAGCCTTAATCTGCTGCTAAAACAGCCTGCACTCTTCTGGTTTCAGGCTTTCCACCAGATTTTGTTCCCAATCAGCCACAAGAGCATTAATGATCCCCCCACCCCCGCCCCCCCCACAAAGGGTTTTTCCCATATTTGAATCGAGGGTCTAAGGACAGAGGATGTCATATTGCTGTACAGACTGTAAAGCCCCCCAAGGCAAATGTGTGATTTGGCTATTGTGGTGGACAAAACAGAAGGTGAAGTTGTGCAAGAAATCTCTACTCTGCTTTTACGCCAAACTGGGACACCATTTTTTATAGACCTGGCTTTTTGCTTTGGGCGGGGGTGGTGCTTAATTACTCATCTTGTCTTTTGTCAGAGGTGTTTATCAAAGGAAAGACAATACCTCAGACCTTACCTCTTGAACCCCTAAAGTATCTTTTTAAGTTAGAAAGAACTTTTTTTTTTTTCATATGATATTAAATTGTCAGTGAAATATTCAAATGTTTTCTTGTGGCTGTGCAAAAACATGAAATGCAGATATTTTAGATGTTTGTGCATCATTTCATACAAATTTATTAGTATTGATGTGATATCTTGAACTTAAGGCCAAACATGATCCTATCTCACAGACGACCTTCAGACAGACCAGAGTTTCATACTATAGGCAGAGACGAGGACTGTGGACCACAGACTGAGAGAAGTAAGTAAGTAAAGGGAAAAGAGAACTAGGACTTTTTCACACACTCACTGAACTCACATCTTAAAACAATAGCACCATCTAGTGGCTACAGTGCATCGCTCTGACTTTGTTTTCTTTTACTTATCTGACCTCTGACCTGCAGTCATGAACTCCAGTGAAAAAGACCAGTTAACTTCTGGTCTGTGAAAGTGTGCTGGATTTGGTGAGAAGATTCAGACAGATATTAGAAACTTACTGTATACAAATAATACAAAACATACAAGTTCACCCAGAACAAAATCTTTTGAGTATTTATTTCAACTATTTCTGCAGCATAATCCACCTCTGCACTGCCCAGCTGTATGCCGAGTATGTTGCAAACTGTTTATTTTTTGCTAAAATAGAAACTTTTGTCTTAATCCTCATGTACAAACCTGCCAACCTCACACTTCTTCCTTTGGTTTCCTGAGAACTGGCTGTCATGTGAGTAATGTTTTGTTTGTTGAGATAGTAATTTGTTGAAAAAAACAGTGGATAGTGAGCCTAAATTGATCAATATATTCATTGATGCTTAATAAATATCTCATGTCAGGAATATAAAGCGTCTGGCAGAAAGAATCGGGCCTGGTGGAGATATCAGAGAGGACTGCAAAGATATATCTGAAAGTCAGGCTAAGACCACCAACCCAAGATGCTGACAGAACATAATATTATATTTTATGATTCCAAAGTTGAAATTTATACAAAACATTTTTTGAATAGAAGTTGATTAATAAACTAATATCACAGGATGAATATCTCTATATATCTGTCTGAAGAAAGTAATCGCTTTGTTGCAGACAAACCGTCCAACAAAAGACAATTGGACTGCAATTATTGTAAATTAACTTTTTTTGTTTTTAATGTTTATTCATCTTATAAGTATTTTCTTAAAGTTAGGTTATTATTTGTGCTGTTATTTTAGATATTACGGTTGGGGCTTGCTGGGTACTCTGGAGCATCATTCAGTCGGGATGCTACAAGTATCAACGAAATAAACTGTGTAGAGAAACCTTAACAATGGTCTATATACTGTATATGTGCCTGTAAAATATAACCCATCATCTAAAGACTCCGTTCTTATACAAATAATATGTAGCCAATGTCTCTCTTTTAGCCTGAAAATATCAATAAAGTTGCAAAAAAAGAGAGAGAGAGTAAATGATTGAGTGACATAAAATCTAACTGTGCTAAACATGCTGAACATACAGATGTACTTTTCTATGGTTGTTCTGGTAATCAAAGGCGACCTCTGTCTGCTTCTCTCTGTGCGAAGTACAAACCTTTTTCAGCCACCTTTCATTTGTGTTTCATGATGTAATGCATCAAAAGGTTTTGGGTGGAGAACCACTTCAAAAGGTGAATTGTGTTGAGGACAAAGGACACGGGAGCCACACAGGGTTGTGATCACATGAGCACTTTGTTATTTAACATCCATAGTAGTTTGATAATGTCATACGTACACGTCATATAGCCTGGACACAGAGAGAAGAGCAGTGTCACTGATGCTGAAGGTATTTACAGGCAGGAGGCAGCCAGGGAGAGAGAGCACAGAGAAAACAGATCAGAGAGAGAGAGAGAGAGAGAGAGAGAGAAGGCAGATCTTCTCTATTTCTCTCCTTTTATTTCACTCTAACAAGAGGACCTTGTTGCATTTTAAAGCACAACATTTCAGCTAATCAAACCAAATCATACATGAATCTGTCTTTGCCTCTCAGCCCTGAGCCTCCCCGTCTCTCTGGTTTAATCACTACTACGTGTTTTATTACCGCCTGTCCCATGTGAACTCTGAACAGGATGTCAATGAACAGCAAACTGCCTGGAGGACTGAAAATGAAACTCATTAACCCTTCCACTGCCACGGGGCAAACTCGCATTATGGTCAGCAGGTTGTCGAAACTAAAGCTTATTCTTGCTTCTTGTATTTAACATAAAGAAATGCATTAACAAATCATTAATAACATTCATACATATAGCTCTATGGCAGAAATTAATCATTGAAGGATTTAAATATATTTACAGTTCAATGAGAATGAAATATTAAAATTTTTGTCGAAATTAAATGTTTAAAATAAAATAAAAACTGTACAATAAAGAAACAAAAAGAAAATTATATATCCTATGTACGTTTTTTCAAAAACTACACAAGCCTTCATTTATTTAATAAATGTACATTTTAACCTTTTTATATTGTGTAATATTTGAATTGGGCAAGCTGTTTACACTCAACATCTATCCAGATATCCAGCTTCAGCTTTTTGTCAACTCATTTTGAAGCTAAGGCCACATTATACACCTTTTATACAAAATGTGTTGGGGTTTCCCTTTAAACATCAAAAAATATCACCATATTTCTGCTCAACTTCAGTCTTTGTAGACATAAATCTGGGGAAAATGTCAAGTCAGACACGTCGTAGCATATACAAAATATAATGTCAGGACAAATATTAGGTCAGTAGCCTTGAAGTGTCCAACAGTGCAATTCCCCCTTTTTTTCTACAAGCGCTTTAAGGCATAGATAAGATCATTACCTCTCTGTAAATGCAAAACATTTAAGTAATTAACAATAATTTGTCTGCTAAGAATTTGCAGGCTGGGGAAAATCCCCAACACATTCAAAAAAGACCTCCACAGCGATGCTTTGCTTTCATTGGACATCCTTCCCTGTTTTCTGCCACCGTCCATTCAGACGCTTCCTACAGCTTTAATGAATTAATCTGGTCAATAAATAGATAAAACTCACTGCATGTGTAAGTCATATATGCATTTACAGTATGTACCGATAGATAACATCCACGTCTGTCGTGACTTGCTTGATCGAGTCCTCCTATAAAGCCGTGAAGCGCATTTGATGAGAGATTGAGGGGGACCAAGGTGCAGGACGTGGCAGGAACACGAGTCAAACAGGATTAAAGGGAAAACATTTTTGCAAGGTTGCATGCACTTAAAACAATCCCCCCCCCACCTGCTGTGGGACGTGTGAGCAGAAAAGAGGAATAAAAAGGCAATTTGCTTGTCAGTCGGTCCATCCAGCTGTCTCAGCGACCAAAGAAACAGGCATTGAAAAGTAAAATAAGACATTTTGGAGAATGGAAACAGGTTTTTAACTTTTTCCTTTTAGATTCTTTTCACTCCGTTGTGTTTCTCTACTCTCTAATAATAATAATAATAACAATATGCTAAATCACACCTCTGCCAGGTGGATCAAGAAGTTAACAATTTACTTTAGTTTTGCGCTTACATAAACCACTTTAAATCTCACTGAAAAGCAAAGATTCACTGGTTTCTACACGAACGAAATGATCAATCGGCACTAAGTAAGCAACAGGACATCAAGCCGACCGGTCTTTCGACTGGGGGCAATAACTGAGCACTGTGTTCAAAGTGTGGCACAGCTAGGTGAATGTATAGACAGTACAGCAAAGTGCAGCTAGGCATGGTATATATCATACTGGGAAGGTTACCATCTGTGAGAAGATGTTATTTAGATGGGACAGTCATGTTTAGGAAGAAGTCTTTGGGTTTGTTTCTCGTCTGGTCTTTTGGTTTGTGGATGTATGCATGCATACTTGTCTAAATGTACCCGTGAAGTAGATGTGAGTTCGTGTTCAAGCCTGCATGCTTTCCTTGCATGTGTCTGTACATCATCTTCATATTTTCTACAATGTTTTTTTTTTTTCTCTCCCAGGAATCATCACTAAGTACAGTTATCTCACTTACAACAGCAGCCAAACACAGACTTTTGTTTGCAGTAGCAGGGATCCCCTCCGTCTCCAAAGCTGTTCATCTTCATCTTTTACGTGATTTCCTCTTGAGGCAGTTTTAGCTCAGCACTGCCCCAGCCCGGTGGCATCGTGGCTGTCCTCCATGCTATTGAGGGTGACATAGATGATGGGAACCAAGCCCCGGCTGGAGCCCAGGGAGCAGAGCAGCCAGTCCGGATCGGCCTTGCTCAGGACCCGCAGGATGTCGCCCTTGTTGAAGCTCAGCTGACCGGGCTCTGTGGCTATGTGGTGGCACAATGCTCGTACTTCACTGAGGAATGACAGACGGGGAAAAAGTAAGAAAGTGAGAAAATAGAAAACTGATTACACTGTATGTCCTCATGAGAATATACTGTATAATCCTACTAGCTTTCTGACAAAACAAACTACTTTACAGTATTTGCTTACCACAGAGATTGTTGTTTGGCTTCAGTTGGTTGGGCTGACGTTGGTGGAGGTGTACTTTGGGTGTGAGTAGGTGTGGCTGGAAGCTCTGCCTTCTTCCCGCTCCCTGCTCCAATAGTCTGAGCTACAAGGTCAAGAACAGACCTGTCCAGACCAAGCCAACCTGACGGTGGCCTGAGAGAGAAAAACACAGCAGAGAAGATGTGAAATTCATTCTATCAATGCTTAAAGTACATATATTGTAAGCAAATAGGTTGTTAAAACTTTAAAGATAAGGCTGGTGTGGTTCTATATTTTTATTATTATCAACAAATTTGCCTGTCTCAGTACTTTCCGACCTTGGTTGGTTCCTGCTGATGCTACTGATAGTTTCAGATTTAAAGAGGTTCACTCATTTCTTAAAATAGCTGGACTCTAGTTTTTAGCAAATATTACTCAAACAGGAGGAAACGGACATTTGTTAGGGAATATTTTCAGCAGTCGATTAATATGTGCTAGAGATTATTTAGGACAGCAGACATGTGGGATCAAATCAAAATAAACTACAGTGTGTGTTCATGGTAAAGAAGGAAAAAGTCACCCAGTGTTTTTAATGGTTTTTGGACAATGGAGAGGAATAAGATATATCAAGCTATATCAACCTACTTTTGTAGGTTCCTGCATCTGTCTTTGTACTGTCCCAGTATCTTTATATAAAAACCCTCCCTGACTGACTCAAACATGTGCAGACAGATTTTTATTCCTGGGCAAACAATACTTAGTTACTCAGTTCATTGTTGACTTTTGACAGGATTTGTTTGATTGATATTAAAGGGACATATCCTGCACATGTCCAGGTCTATATTTATATTCTGGGGCTCTTCTGGAATATCTTTGCATGATTTAAAGTTTAAAGAACTCCTTATTTATCATCCTTATTTATTATAGTTACATACATATTATTCATACTGGCTCTTTATGCAGCCACTCAGTTCAGCCTCTGTCTGAAACAGGCCGTTTTAGCTCCTGTCTCTTTAAGGCCCCCCCTCCTGATGAGCCCACCCTGTTCTGATTGGTTAGCTTCCAGAAGCTGTCGCTCTGGAGGCTACATAAACAAACCATAGTAGTAGGATTTCACTTCTTTTTCTTGTTCTTTACTTGAAATGGAAACTTCTTAAATACATCTTCATGTGTTTGAGCCTGAATCACATCTGAAATATGCAGGTGGACAAAGTGAACAAACCACAGAACAGATGTCAGATGTCCATTTGTGGGCATGTGTGAACAATCGGATGCCATCATGAGGAGAAAGCAGAAGTAACTTTGCAAATGAAGCGTTCAGAGCAGGTTGAAGCCCTGGCTTTTGACTTTCAGGGAGCATTTTTACATGTTTACCTCAGGTTTTGGAACTTTGACCATGTTTAACAGACATTCGACAAATGTCAACAAAAATATATAATAATAGACTTATCTTTTTAACTTACCTAGTCTTTTGAGTTTTTGCCCTCTGTTCAGCTCCCTCCATCCTTGTAGGAGAGCCCACACTAGATCCAAAAAGCCTGCCCCAGCGCAAACCCTGTCCCTGTGAGGGGCTGTCCTCCTGGGCTGCAGCTTGGGTTCCAGTCCCTGTAACCTCAAGAGATTTTGCCACTTTGTCCTGGTTGAGAACAGACTCTGGAGGGCTGCCCATCCATGAAGGCCTTCCCCTGGATCCAGCCGACTCCCCGCTGGAGCTGCTGCTGCTTTTCCTGCTTCTATACCCCTCCCCCTCCTGGCTTGACTCTGCACCTTCCACCACACCCTCTCTGGTAGGTGGTAGTTGGCCCCGTCGTCTCTCTGACGACTTCTTCCTCTTCTCTGTCTTAACAAACTTTGACCCCTCTGTGGATTGGTCGATGTAGACCTGAGAGGACTGCATGAGCTGGTACCACCAGCCAGCCTGTCTGTCTTGCCGCTGACGCCCCTCATCCATCGGATCCCTGTCTCTTTCCTTCCTCTTGTCCTTCTCCTGTCCATCCTCACTCTCTCCTTGGCTCTCTTGTCCTACACCTTTCACTCTCTGCCCACCCATCCCTCTCTCCTTCCAAAGATTGGCAAACCCTACTTCCATCATTGTCGGTCTGCTAACAGGCCCAGCTGTGGTGCTTTCAGTCGTTTCCCCCTCTTTCCTCAACATCCTCGGCCATGTTCCCTCTCGTCTCAGCCCGGTCCTCTCTTTCTTCACCTCGGCACTTGAGTCCCTGACCATTTCGCTTACAGTGGTGCTCCATCCTCTCATGAGCTGGAAGGTGGAGCAAGTTGTTTGGTCGACACTCTGGCCTGCAGAGCACAGTTGCTCCTTGCGACGGAGCTGCTCCTGGCCCTTTTGGAGGAGGTGTGGCTCGAACAGCAGGTCTAGGTCGAAGGGGAGGAGCGACAGCGGCTGCAGCAGGAGGAGGAGCTCCTCAAAGAGCGGCTGACATGCTCCCTGCGACAGGGGAAGGAAACCCCAGGGGTTGTAGTGCACTGCTATAATGTCTGCAAGAAGAAAACAAACAGAGGAAAATAAGAGGAAGTTGTGCTAATATCTATCTGGGTATTTGCAAACAGTTACAGCAGGCTACTAATGTTTCCAGGCTTAGAAAATGGGAGTTACCACCGAGTCTTACCTTCATGTGTGTAGAGGTGATTGAACCAGAATTCCAAAGATTTCAGGCTGAAATGAATCAAATTTTCTCAGGTTATTGGAATAATCCTTGGTTGCAAATCTTAATTACTTTTGACTCTCCCTTAATTATTATAAAGAACATGTGGATGACAATGACAGTAAAAAAACGGGATAAAGAAAAAACAACTTACTTGAGCAGGCCAAAGATGAAGGCGTTGAGCCTCATGCTGTGGCTGGTGAGCTCCGAGAACTGGCTCACCTTTGAGAAAAGACTGTGGAGAACACGTGTGGACGGGCCTGACGGAGACAAATATACACTACGTTACCCATAAGCACCCTCACACTTCAGTTAGTGTGAATCATGAAACTGAGCAACATTTGGTGAAACCCCCCCCCCTCTTCCCACCACACCACTGATCTCACCCAGCTGTGTGGAGGCCTCCACCAGGCTCCAGGGCTGACAACGCCGCTGTCCGATGATCAGGTCCAGAACGTAGGCTTTCAAACCGTCCTGCAGCACCTCGTGCAGGGCTGGGCACAGGTACTTCAGGATGAGGTGACCCACGTTGGGACTCACCCAGCTGTTGCCCAGCTTAGCCTGGAAGGGTTACGCAGAAATATCAACGGACGAGTGAAATGAAAGTGAAACAGATCAGGGAAAGTTTTGTCTGTGTTGATAAGTACACGATTATTTTATGAGTGTATAGTCCAAATAAAGAAACAAAGTAAATATATAATCTGTTAACTCAGGTTAGCAAACAAAATCAATGAATTACGATTGTCTGCCCATTCGTCCTCAGGATTAGACAGATTCCCGTTTATCAGCGGTCTTATCTTAGCTCTGAGAAAATAAAACCATTGTGCCAGAGATTCAGTTTCCTGGTTGAAGCCACTGAAATAAAACAAAAATGTCACAAGGGACCAATTAAAAATCTGGAAATAAACATATGTGTTTGCTGTTTGGTGCATCTGCTCTATAGTGACAAACAGCACTAAGAAAAAACGCCTCAAACAAACTGAAGGAAATCTGAGACCTGAACATGACGTAACTGCAGCAAAGCTGAAACACATATGCACTGAACACCAGAGAGGGAAAATATTTTTCTGTAAATAATATGACAGGTCATGACAATAATATGTCATGACAGGTGTGCTATATTTGAACCTGTGAACTTTAAGAACCTAAAGATCTTTCCCAGGCTTTGGTAAAACAGGAATGTAGGAAAAAGGGAATGTATGGAATATGAAGTGTGAAACTTAAAGATTTTATGTTCTTTTAAACTTGCACTGTGGTGGTGTCATCAAATCACTTGTTCAAAGGTTATTGTAGCTTCTAAAATTTGCTGTGTGAGTTTTAAGGTCTAAGCGTGGCCTCGTCTACTCGGTAATTATTAACAAGTATCAGTATCAGTATTAGTGGACAGTTGATGTTTCAAATTTCAAGAGCCAACCACTATCATGTAATCACAGAGGTTTGGAGGTGTGTGCATGTGTTTTCAGCAAAATCAGCTCTTCCTCCTTTGTCTTTAGAAGGACAGTGTAAACACAGTCAGTCAGTCAGTCAGTCAGACAGTCAATTTTATTTACATATTGACCCAACATTCCCCCATGAGCAAGCACTTGGCAACAATAGTAGTCATAGTAGGTTGTGAATCAGATTCACCAAAATCTACCTTCACATCTGGGTCTCGACTGGTGCCAAAGTGCGCCACAATCAGATCCACAGCTGTATTCACGGCTTTCACCAAACCTGAAAATAGAAACAGCTGGTTAATTATGATTTTTTTTAGCTACAAGTCACAGAGTCTTTACAATTAATATCACTTGATGCAACTCTTTGTGTTGTTTCTTTCTATTAATCTATGGTTTTGTTTTCCTCTTTCCTCTGCAGGGAGGTGAGAGGCATTAGAGCTAAATTTAGTGTCCATCACTATCTGTGTGGCTGCAATCATCTAGACTGTCTGCCATCAGCAAGCTTAAAAAACAAAACCAGATGAACTGATGTTGAAATCTCAATAAAGGAACAAGATTACAAAACATTTACTAAGATCACAATCCAGTTCATACTAAGAAAAAAATACTTTGGCATCTGACTAGAAGGTCTGTCCCTCAGCGTCCTGCTCAATGACACTTCAGCAGGGCGGTAAAATGTGAAGGAGGATCTCTTTGTTCATTACACAACTACGTGCTGCCTCGAGAGGCTTTAAAGCAAGTCAAGTAGGCTTTTCTCAGTGAGAGGCACTTGATTTGAGCACCTTTCAGCGACATAATTTCACTCCCTGTTCTCCATGACAACCACACCGTGTGCTCTGGATCTGTGATTCTTAAACGCTAATTTAAGATTTTTTATTTGGTTCTGTCTGCTGTGCAGTAGTGCAGAAGATTTTTTTTTCACAGAGCTTTAATGGCTCACTGCACAAACCAGAGTGTTCTATCAAGAAAATGAGAGCAATACAACAATTAACATTACAATTTCAATACACATACAACATAAAACATAACATAGAGTACACATGCACACACAAATGTCATCCTGCTGGAGGCTCTACATATTACAGAGGAATTAAGTTTTGAGTGAAGCTGAAATGAAGGGATCAGAGAGGTGCAGGGAAACAGAGACAGCAACAAACAGATGGGTCTTTTTGACCAAGTAATTGGCTCCTAAGAAGCTCAGGAAACTCAGGAAGTTAGTAACTAAATCAGGACGTATGATCTCCCCTGTATCTGAAGAACCATGAACATGAGACAGTTTCTGCATGTGACAACAAGAACACAAAGTTAGGAAAAGGTTACACAATTTTCAGAGTGTTTTCTGGTTATTTTTGGTTTTAGTATGTAGCGGCATTGACACAACCTTGTTATCTGCTCTTTTATAGACCACTCAGGAAGTCAGTTACACAACTTTGCCCTAATTTTAATACCAGCGACAGCTTGCTGTATGATGAACACAGAGCACATGTTGCAGTTGTCTAGAGGCTGGTGTGTGACCTGCAGTTCATGGGCCATAAGAAAGTACGACCACAGGAGCAGAAATTTTTGAGGGGCAGGAACTAAACTGGAACTACATTACTGTACTTGAAATGAAGTTATTATGTTCCTGAGTTCCTAAAAAGGTTCCTGGAAAAGTCAAACTGCAGTCAAACTCTGTACAAATACAGCAACATCACTCACAGGCAGCAGTAAATGAGGTTGCACCATTAGACATTTAGTCATTTACTGGAGCATTTAGCAATTAAATATTTAAAGACTTCTCACTGATTCCTGCTGTGACTGCACACGCAAACACACACCTACACACAAACACATGGCCTCACCTCTCTTCTGCGTCAGGTCGACAGAGATGTGGGACTGTGAGGAGGAGCAGGAGGAGGAGGAAGTCGAGGCGTCGGGGGAGAGGCAGAACTCCTCCGGCGGCTTCTCGGTCAGGGAGAAATAGTCCGGCAAGAAGTCGCTGTAGCTCTGCTGCAGCTGCTTCACTGATTGGCCCATTGCTGAGACAGACACACACACAGACACAGACAGTCAGATACACACATAAACACATAGCACCACTTAATAGTAAGAAAATCCTTCAGAAGGATCTTTGAGGAACTCATTCATGAACCTCTAACATGTGTTCTCCAAGGAACGATGGGAGGATATTTTTATCACATTATACCCAAAAATAATGCATTCTCTGGACCTTGAACTCATTAAAAAAGTTCTCATACTTCAAGAGTATCAGTCTACTTTTCAAATATCCTAATAATTCAGCAGCGTGCCACCACTGACGATAAAGCAATGAGCACCATTAAGCCGTCCCAGTGCGTGGCCAGAGGGGGCTGAAGGGAAATCGAACACGTTGCGTCTGACAAGGCGTTGTCCGCCCCTTCGAGGCTCCAAGCTACCAGACATGGTGGCAGGTGAGGCGGCAGAGTGGCTGCCAGAGACCCTCTCCACCCCCAGAGGGTTTCGACGACGGTACTCCCTCCACTTCAGAGCCTGGGGAGAGAGGTGGTGCGCTGTTGGGGATGGGAGGTGTTAGGGTTATGATGAGGGGGTTGGTGGTAGTAGGTTAGGGTTAAAAGATGGATTGTTGAGTAGATGGATGGATGAAATATATATGGGAAGTAGAGGAAGTAAGGTAAGTGGCAAAGAAGCAGTGGAAAAAGTGAGGGAAAGACAGGCGAGAACAAAAAAATTGGGATGAAGGGAGAGAAGAAGGAAAAAGAGACGAGTAAGAATGTAGAAAAGCTTAGCTTCTTTTAAAGAGTACATCAATACTGAATCAAACAGAACTTAATCACTGAAATATAAGTGAAAGCCCCAGACAGCCATCTGTCATTGCAAGGCACTAACACTGCCAAATGAGGTGTTTCAGTCTTTGGTTGAGTGAATTAAAGTAAAAGAGGAATCATTAGAATCACACAGGACAGAAACCTGCTGCTGCTGCTGCACTGCTCTGCAATAATGTCAAAGCAGGTGTTATACTCATCTTAAAGTAGTCGTTGCAACTGAATAAATGAAATTTAATCTGTTGAATGCATGTATCAACAAGAGACTGACAGCTGTTATAGTGATAAAGATGAAGAAAAGTTGCAATAAAAGAACGAAAAGATGAGCTAAGAAAAAACCTCGGGTAGAACCTGGCAAACTCTTGAATGCTTGACATTTATTGAGATATGTAGATTTGTCTTAATATTATTTGTGTGAACAGATCGACAATCCGTGTGTAAATGTGTAATCTGTAAATATAAAACACCTTCTGCAAATACAAACTAAATGTGTAAACTCACAAAAATATTTTGCAAATATAAAACGGATCCGCAAATACACAAATTCCACAAATAAAAAAAAATATCTGTTAAATATCTGTTAAATTAATTTACAAATAAATGAAAAGCATTTGTGAATCCAGTTTTTATTTGGCAACCGAAAAAGGCGTTTGTGGTTACAGGTTGGATGGGTATGAATTCTGGTCTATTTACAGTGTATAAAATCCTTCACCCTGGTTCTGTTGCCATCCATAATAAGAAGCTGTCAGGACATTAGTAAATGAATATAACATCCACAAAAAATGGACTCAGTATTTGATAAGTTCCAGTTAATTAGACTCTTTCTTGCTCTCCAAGAAACTGGCACACCGCCTCAGCAGACATAAACACAACTTATTGGTCATTTGGCAGGTAATTGTCCCTGATTTATTATTATTAGCGCTACATTTGATTCTGTGTTTGATTCCATCCATTATTAGGATACAAAAGCAAACTTTTGAACTCTGATTAAGACCTACGTAACCTGAAACTTTAACTGCCATGTTACTAATACAGGCTTTTTATTTTAACTTCAACACTGCTCCTGCTCCTGAAATGAGTGCCTGAAGTCTGCTTTTGTATAAATTTAAAAAGTTCAACCTTTTTTTCCTTTAAGCAGCATTTTCTTGTGAGCACACCAAAGTTATTTTGGAACCTACCATTTTGTGTCCTGGCTCCAGATCCTTTGTTTCCCTCCATGTGGTTCCCAGGCTCGAGGCACCCCAGCGGGCTCAGTGTGTCACTGGGCAGCGCTGGTAAACTGGTCAGAGCTCCGCGGTGGAAACAGTGTCCCTGAACCGCCGGCAGCATCGGTGGCACCGTACCTCTCTTCGCCCCCAGAGATGGAGGTGGAGGGGTAGGTGGTAATGGCCCTGACCCCACACTCTGTTTCGCTGTCTGCGGGGAGTGCAGGGGGCTGAGGCCTGCGGAGAGCGGGCAGGAGAGACTGTGTGCCGGCTGAGGGCTCGGGGTGCAGGTGGAGCAGGTCCCGGAGCTGGGTGCCCCGTGGAGGCGTACCGGGGAGTAGCTCCCAAGAGGCGAAGGCCGTACTGTTCCGGGAGCAGGTGCTGCTGCAGTTAGAGCACCCTGGTACCTGTGCACATTTTCAGCTGCATCCTCACTATCCTCCCCTCCCGGACCTCCAGAGCCGGAGCCAGATCCAGAGCCGGATCCAGAGCCAGAGCCAGAGCGGGCCTGCATCCCAGAGACGTAGCCTGTGAGCAGAGGGAGCAGCGGTTTGGGCTGTGGGGGCTTGGAGGCGAACTGATGCTGGAAAGTGAAGGGCTGGATGGGGAGGGTGGTGGGCCGCTGGTCCTTACTGTAGCGGACCACCGCCAGGCGGCTGTCGGAGGAGCTGGAGAGACCACCTGGATGAGCACATGAAGGACAGCGGGGATGAAGACAGATCAAAAGATGGGGAAGGAGAAAAAAGAAGATGGTTAGCATTAGTACTTAAAATGTAAAAAATAATTGTGCTTTTAACAAAGAAAGATGTAAAAATGAAGCAGCTGCATTAAGGCTGCAACTATAGATTATTTTTATTATCAATTAAACTGTAGATTATATTTCATTTTTAAAGCAAAAATGTCAAATTTAATTTAATTCCAGCTTCTCATTGTGAGGATTTGCTGGAGTTTTGCTGTCTGAATATGACTGAATATGTTGGTTTTGCACTGTTGGTCAAAAATAAATTGATGGCATCAACTTAGACTTTAGAAAATATTTCAGATTACTCAATGATGAAAATTGTAACCAAATATTTTCAGTTTTTAACTATATGATATTATAACACAGAACAGCAGTAAATCCTCACATTTGTGTGGCTGAAACCAGCCATAAAACAATAACCTGATTATCAAAGTTGTTGTATAGTGATCTTCTATTTAATGGCTAATCGATTAATCAATGAATCAACTAATCATTTCAGCACTAAACTGCTTAAAAATGAAACCAAACAAACAGACAAACAGAAAATTTGCCCAGTCACGAGTCACCAAACTCAACAGCCCTTATCACAGACAACCACACCGCTGTTAGAAACACTGCTCTGATAGGCCCACGTGCACACACACACACAGAAACACACACACACACAGAAACACACACACACAGAAACACACAAAGACACACACATATAGACTAAACCTGAAGGCACTGCGTCAGGAGAGACACCAGCGAGGAGAATCCTTTTCCCTGCAATTCTTCTCCGCCACTGTTATTCTGTGTTTTTCTCTCTCTCTATGTGTTTGTGTGTGTGTGTGTTTTCTAGATCCAGTGCAGCGTGTGACGGACAGGAGCGTGTGTGACGTCGACAGTGTTGCGCAAGCTGTTTGTCACCCTTAAGGCCGGCTCACTGATGCCACCTGAGCTGAATGCAGCGACGTGTCTCGGCCACAGGGGGCGACATTGAGCTGCTGTGGAAACATGATGGCAGAGGGAGGAACACCCCCCCCCCCACCCCCCACCCCCCCCCCCCACACACAGGCCTGAGCTCCCTCTGGGATGGAGGATAGAAACACTCCCTCTCTGCCTCTCTTGTATCTGCAACATCATCCCTCTTGTCCCTTTTCCCTTCATCTCTTCCTCCCCAGCTCCTTCTCCATCTGCTTCTTCCCTGCCTGCTCTCTTTCTCTTCAGCTCCTCTCCTCTTCCATGGATGAATCCATTACACAGCTACAGTAAGGCGTTTTTTTTTTTTTGCCTTCACAGCTCTGCACTTCATGTTAGCATCATTAGTGCTGGAGCTGCATCCCACAGGCTTTTAAAGAGGCCTTTACGCTGCGGTGAAACAGCACAGCTGACTGAAGTGAAGTCTGATGAATAATATATGTACTGAGATGCTGCACAGCCTCTCATTATAAGCTTAAATCATCACAGTCTTTATGGATACACAGTTAGAGGAGGATGTATTTTAAGCATGTGTAAGACACATCTTGTTCTTAGGGATGACCTATTTCCTCAAATCTCTCTCTATCATTCTTCCCTCTTTCCTTTATATTGTTTTTTCCTTAGTGTCACTGCTCCAGTCAAGTGAGAAGCTACAACTGAAGCTCAAATTACTACTTTAACCTTTTTTCAGTAAATAAGGTGAAGTGCTCTCTTGTTTTAGCACCTGCAGTATACTGGCTGTCTGTGGACATTAAAAACCTCTTTATACAGACAACTGTTACAAAACGTTTGTGTTTATATTATGTATTATGTATTTTACTTTATTATATTATGTAAACATTGCCTTTGTCTTTACAAACTTGAAAATATATGATGATCTTCCAACAAATACTCACATTTGAGAAGCTGGAACCAGACTTTTTGGCATTTATGCTTAAGATTTATTTAAATGGTTAATAAATTCTCAAGATACTAGCTGATATATTTTCTGTTGATTGACTAGTAGATTAATCAATTCATTGTTTCAACTGTAATGATAATATCCCTACTCTGATACCCTGGGCAGGTAGGTACTGACATGTGGCCGCTGTTAATAATTGTAGATTCTTGATTTGCTGCTTTCTTGTCACTGTGACAGTAAACTGAATATCCTTTTTGGACTGATGGTTGGATAAAACAAATATGAAAATGCTACTTTGGGTTCTGGGATACTATAATAGACAAAAAAATTGATTCATCAATAAAATAATCATCATATTAATTGATAATTAAAAACACCTTTTGCAGCAACCCTAAAAAAGAAGTGCTTAAAGCCAAAAAGCTTTAAAAACATTTATCATATGTTTGCTTTCTAAATTTCTAAATTACTACATCACAGTTGATTCAGTATTAAAAACACGACGGTTTTAAAAGCTGTCTCCTACCCTCAACTGTAACTCAGTGAATTGTGCTGCAGAAGTGCTTTGACAAGTTTTTATGGTTGTAAATTCAAAGCAGCCACACATCAAGTCAACAGAGGTCGAGTGTTTCATAAGATCTGGGTGGAGGGTACATACAGGCATGGATTTCAGCACACTGACCTACATACACACTGTGCAGTATATACTGTACAAACTCATTTATTGCTCTAATTACAAAACTGACATTCATAATGAGAACTTCAAAGAGATTAAAAACAACCAGGCAGAAGCTAGACAATGAATCCAGAGTAAATGAAGCAGAAAATTGTTTGTTTATACTTGTGGAGGCTGTAATGGTGACCTGAGGGCACAGTAGTTAATTTTGTATGAAGAAGATGGTGTGATGTTTTTTACAAAAGAGAAGTCATTACAAAGATTTTGATTGTTTTTCACTGCAATCCCAAAAAATTCAAATGAAGGGGTGCCACCTCGTTCTGGGGTTTGGATATATTCAGAAACTGACAGAGCAGGTGTAAACAGGACGATAAAGCTGACTCCAATTAACAAAGCTGATCTCCATTTTTAAGCTATTTTGCCTAAATAATTAGCTAAAGGAGGAGTAGTCTGTTAATTAAAGATCATCATAACAACATCATGATGAATTTATATAAAGGATTTTTTTCTTCAATGTTCTTGAAGTCATTTTGGGAGCTGCAGCCTGTCTGAGACTGTAACAGTGGCAGAGCGTGTGAGCGGAGTTGAGCGGCTGTCTGTGCGCTCTGCTCCATCTGCTCCCCTTTCTTACCTTCACTCCGCTCTGTTACAGTTCTCGTCCAAATTCGCCCAGTTTTTCTGCTAACCAGCTGAATAACTGTAGTATTTTTCAATCATCTCGACAGCTCATGCTATTTATTTACCACAACAGGAAAAGACGATAGTCTAAACAAATGTGATTGTTACCTATTTAACAAGGGATTATTAGCCGCAAATTATGGAAAGTCTGTTTTAGATTTAAATAATAATAAGAAGAAATACAACAAAAATACTTAAATGTGTGTGTAATGCACACATTGTCTAAAGAAAAAAATGTGTTATAGCACCCTCATGCATTAAGGACATGGGAAAGGAAGGAATCATGGCGACAGTGAAACTTTGTCCAGTAATAGCCTGCTTTAATTAATAAAATCTCAACAGGTGGTCAATGTGGGGATTGGAACATTTAATATCAAATAGCTACTAAGGAATATGCTGCTTCGGCAACGCAACATCATGAGCGTCACGGAGCGGATGTGAGCGAGCTTCAGCGGGTCTGAGTGATATCTGTTTAAGTTCAAGCGTCTGTTCTTATATATGTCAGTGGTTCAAGTGCGCTCCTCACTCAGGTTAAAGTAATGGCGCTCTGCTCCACTCCAAATCCGCTCCGCTCACATGCTCCGAACAGTAGACAGCTGGGGCTTCCTGGGACATTCCTCTCCTGGTGAACTCACTCTTAACTGTCCTTGGTCTTATTCCAGTGGAATTTCAAGCACTCCCTGTGTGTGTGTGTATGTGTGTATACAGGCCTGTATGAGTGTGCTTGTCTAACCAGATATGTGCAGCAGGCAGCTGAGACGGAGCTTAATAAGGTGATGGCGGTGTATGTTGTTAGCCATGCTAGTGTCATGGCTCTAGGGATAGAAATGTCAGTCAGTTGGGTATTTATCTATTCAGTAGATATTCTAAGTATTTATTTATGGAATTGAATTATTCTTACTTATTTTATCATTTTAGATATTTAACTACTCTGTACTTCTTCAATATATTTTTATACTTAACTATACTGAGTACTCAGAAATGTAAAATTCATCATTTCCTAAAATACCACAGTATTTTTTCCAGGAGAAGTCTAACCTCTGCCAGAGCAACGAACAACAATTGAGGAAAGGTCAATACTCATAAATATTAACCAGAATTTATCTGGTTTGGTTTTTAGCGACTAGATGTATTATATTTTTAAACCCTTTAGGAAAAGTAGTTATTAGTTTGTCTGCCTCTGCAGAGAGGTCAGTGGTCAAGCTTAGCTGCAGAGCAGCACAGCAGGATGTGGCAGGAATTTAATAATATCTTGCTTTGTTATGACTGTCGTCACTGATCCCACTGCTGCTGCACTTCTGTCTCCACTGGATATTTCAAAGGTGCTGCATGTATCATTGTGATATAATTTAACTATGTACTAAATAAATCTGCATAAATAAAATTACTACATACAAACATGCTGCATTTAACATTATGAGCTGAGGATTTGACAGATTTCTTAATTTTGGGAAAATGCTATAAATGGATGCATGTCATGCAAGATTTCAGTGACTCAGTGGTTTGTTAACCAAACAAAAGGAATCTGTAGATGTTCATTACTTCTTGTCGTTGTTTTGATAAACCATAAATGTGATGAAACTCACAGCACCTAATAAAAATGTGACATAATTTTCTCTGTCAACATGAAGAAGCTTCTGTAACTTTCTTTGTCCTTCCCTTGTTTTTGGGACAAGTTGGGCCTAGTGGCTCTCTGGATCAGGATGCAAAACACACACACACACACACACACACACACACACACACCTCTAAACACATATATACTGCAGAGCCACACACAGCTCAGTATGCAGATGTAGAGATCAGTGGGGGGTTTCTCTGCACCTTTATCTCCTCTCTGACCTGATTGTTATTCAGAACACATTTGGCCCACTTCAACCCTTCGTTCCCTCTAAAGCTGAGGATACACACTCTGCCATACTCTGTTCATATTTATACACAGTGGCACAAGGGCATTATCTAATACACACAAAGAAAGTTTAAACACACAGAATCACATAAAACCACACACACATTAAAAATCATGCATGCAGACAAATCAACATTCACACAAGAGGTCCAAAAAGTAAACACTACCACAATATTTAATGTGGGTGTGATGTGTATGACAATGGGAATATGTACAGTACCAGTTAAAGTTTGAACATGCCTTCCCATTCACTTACATGACAAGTGCTAATCTAAACAATGTTAACTTTTTGTTTCCCGTATGATCTCAAAAATTGAAAATACAGCCTCAAACAAGGATAAACAACACGTTTGTAATGTACCTTTGCTGTTTTAGTTCCATGTTCATGTTTTTAGTGTTTTGTTGGGGGAGGTGGGGGATCAACAGTAGAGACATGGCAGGAAATGAGGGGAGAGAGAGAGATGGAGAACGGCATGTAATAACATTCCCAGTCGGACTCAAACCAGAGAGATTACTGTTCATGATCAAAACACAGCTCTGTGCTGTGTCTGGCATTATGATGTGATGATGTGATGATACAACAATGTGTGTGTCTTCTGCCCCCATAAAGACCCAAAAAATTATTAATAGATGAGGACAAACCTTCAGCCTTGGCCCGGATCTCCCTCGCCCCCTCCAGGTGTCTCTCTATGCTGCCTTGGCTGTAACATCTGGTGAAGGGTACAGGTGACAGGCTGTGAGCATCAACCTCCACGCGCTGCTCCAGGATCGGAGAAAAATCCACCGAGGAGTGGGAGTGGGTGGAGGAGAAGGGGTCTGCAGCTGCCTTCAGCGATGGTGACCCCCCTGAGCCTCCGTTTCTTCGCTTGCTTCTGGCGATTTCTGCGAAGGAGGTGACCCGCGGAGGGGGGGTTGGTACCGGGGCGATGCCCTCGCTGAGCCGGACGGGGCAGCTCAGCATACGCTCCAGAGATCCGAGCCGAGGAGACGGAGACTTGTCCAGGTTGCGGTCGTAGCTGCGAGAACGGGGACGGCTGCCGGAGGAGGAAGAGGCCCCGATAACGCCCCGGCCACCCACGGGAGGGGAGACGTTGACGTACACCTGACCTTCAATCACGGCAGGAGCAGCTTCGCCGCCGCCAGCCTCCTGCTGAGTCTTCTTCTTCTCCTCGTCCTCCTCGTCCTCGTCATTGTTATCACCATCATCATCTCTCTAAATGGAGAGAAACAGGGAAATGAAAGAAAGACGGAACACAACAGTCATATGTTAGTCCATGCCAAATGTGCATGAATCATGTTCTGGGCTATTTCAAATGCTATGATGACATTTTCCTCCTGTGAATTTCCCAAAACATGTTACCAACGTGGAGACAGGAGTCCAATTAGAAAGCAATCCTTGATAAGCAATCTTTAGGATAACAAACACTCAGCAAACCTCAGAGCTAAACTGCCTTCATGCCATATTTACTTTGACACAGTGGCACTGTGACTGATATTAGTACCCTTCAGCCCCACATAACTGCTAAAATAATCCTCAGACATGATGATATCACATAACCCCAGACAGTGGCTGCTCTAAATAGAGCCAGAGTCAGACTAATACCAGTGTCAGGACAGTATTAAGTCCAGGGTTATTGCCATTTTACTCTACTCCATTTATTCATTGTCTGTGCATTGTGTTGATTTTGCATAATTCCCTTTTATGCTGAGTCATTTGTCTGATTCACCTCTGTCTCTGTCTTCTGTGACATTAATTTGTCCTCAGAGATTTATGTCTTACCTGCACAGGCCAGTTATCTTGTGTCTTCATTAAATTTAATTATTTGCCTTTTATAAAATCCAATTTGGGGCTTTTATTCATATCTCGCAGTGCGCTGTAGCCTCACTGTAATTTTTACCCTCCTGTTTTATCTGACTTTTTATTTGAGCTTATTTTTATTTTTTATTTAACTCTTTAATTCCATTTAAATTTGTTTTTATGTAATTCCTTGTGTTTATTTTACATTTTGTCTTGATGCCTTTTTTATTTTATGCTATACAAATAAACTTGCCATAGTTTAGATCATGTAATCATTATCTATTTATCTATTATAACCAGAGAGCCCAAATGCATGGCACAAAATATTCCCACAATCCAACAGTGATAAGAAGCAAACATAGAGTTAGACTGAGGCAGGGAGGCAGCATGGATTATATTGCACTTGAAGAAGAGAGAAAACATTCTTTCTCTTTCTATCATGTCATCAGGTACATGATTAAATAAAATGGAAACCAACTTTTAGTGGAATTTAATCTGTTTATCGGTTTTCAAAAAGCTGTTGCTGATTAAAGGTTAACAAAACAAGTTGTTTTTTATACACATGCGAGCCGAACCATATATTTGTATATTTTCTGTGTATCAAGATATATATTTAATTCAATAAAACTTTATTTATCCCTGTAAGAGCAATTGTATGCAGCAGCTTGCCACCCAGATTCACACAGCTGATAGGAAAGAAAAAAGAAATAATGTTTATCTCAGAGTTAAAATCAATTAAAGGCTATAAGCTGAAAAAAAAATATAAGAGGAATTGTTAATAAATACATATTAAATAACTAAAAAATACCTAAACAAAAATCTAAAAGATACCAGAAGAATATTTTATATTACTTTTGTGATTTTGAGTTCAACTATATCCCTCAGCCCTATGTGTAGCTCATGGCCATGTGTGAACCTGTGCATGCAGTGGTTGTCATTTAATGAGCTGTACACTGTGGTACCCAATTAGCTTTCTGTTACTAAACACATGATGTCATACTTTGTAATGACCAGCAACTAAAGACAATGTTTTTCTCTTGGCAACAGAGCAAGAACCTGACAGAGAAACAGATGGATATTTCTCTACTCTCTACTCACCTTAGATGACTCTGCATCTTCATCCTCTTCCTCCACACCCTCCTCGGCCCGCTGCCTGAACAGGAAGTACTCACTGGGCTGAGTCGGGGTGGGGCTTCCCTTGCTGTGCTCATCAGAGCAGCTGTTGACTGAAGAGCCTGCGGGACTCGGGGACGACTGGGACGAGAGGTCACAGGTGACCAACTTGTAATAGTTCTGTGTGGCGACGACCAGGCGGGCCTGGCTCTGCAGACAAGACGTGAGGTCACCAGATGACCCGAAATGTGGAGGGTGGTAGGAGTTGCAGTTAGCGTCGAGGTCAAGAGCGCCCTGGTGCTCCACCGAGCAGGAGCAGGTGGAGGAAGTGGACAGTTGTGGTTCTCGGATAAGGGGGAAGGTGTTGCCAAGGCAGGAAGGTTGTTGCTGTGACTGGGGAGGCTCAGTAGGCGAGGTGTGAAGATCTAAATAAAAAGCACCTCCATTTGAGTCCTGCTGGTTTCCCTGTGGATCACAAACAGACGAGGTGCAGGACAGGTCGGTGGAGCTGTTGAGGTTGGTGGGCACTGAGACTGCAGGCTTCTCTGGGACAACATTGTTCATCTTGTTGTAAATGGCGCTGAAGTTGACGAGCACACCGTCTGAACTGTTGCACGAGGAGTCGCTGCCGTAGCCTTGCTGGCACTCTGAGAAAGGCTCTGAGAAGGCTTCAGGGAAGTGCTGAGGGTAGTTTTGGGAGAGTACACAGCAGGAGCAGTGCTGGGTCGAGCAGGTGGAGGAGTACGAACCTGTCTTGCTGCTTCGTCCACACCGCATAGGATGATCTTCATCCTCCTCATCTTCATCACCCCAGTCTTGCTCTCCGCAATCCATGGACATGTTGGAACCGCTGCTGCCGTGGCGGCGCTGGCTGTCTAACCCTAGGATGTCCAGGTCCTCCAGGTGGTTGGAGAGATCCGAGACCACACCCCTCAGGGACTCCCGGCTGCTGCCTCCCACTGAGCTGTGCAGGAGGAAGGGCTCCGAAGCAAAGCCAAGGTCGTGTAAGTGGAAAGAAGCAATCCCATCATCAAGGGCAGAGTTAGTATCGCTGTGGAGGTGAAAAGAGGAGTCTTCAAGGTAACCACTCAGGTTGTCACCATCATCCTCCTCTTCTTCTTCATCCTCGTCATCTTCGGTATTCAGCAGGAATGGATTATGACGCAACGGATTCCTGTTCCTCGGCTTGGCTCTGGGTAATGTGTGAGCTGTGATCAGCTGGTCCTCTGAAGTGCTCGAGGTAAACGATGAATCATCACTCGCTGTACTGCCTCCTTTCCCGCCACCCTTCCTCTCTCTTCCTCTGTTGTGGGAGGACCAGGAGCCACTAGAGGTCTGGATCAGGCTGCTGTAAAGCAGAGCCTCTCTCTGGAGGACGTCTCTCTCGGGAAGCGAAGTGGTGCGACTCAAGCCCAGGTTCTCCGGCGGGCTGAACGGGTTGCTCCTCTTCAGCGAGCCCCCGCAGCTACCCTGCCGCCCCCCTGACACCTGACAGTGCACCAGGGGGATGTGGTGCACGATCAGGGTCTCGCCAGACAGCTTGGGAGGGCTGTCCATGGTCCAGGAGGAGGGAGGGTGGGACTGTAGCTGCGGCAGCAGAGGGAGGCCCTGTGTGGGTGAAGGGGAAGGTAAATGTGTGATGTGTTGAGGATTTTGTGTTCACACTCTTTTTGCTGGGCGCAGCTCTGCAGAGCTGCCAGGAATTTGGAAGGAGAGGTCGGGGAAGTCGACACCGTGGTCAGAGTGGTACATCTGTAAAATAGAAAGAGAGAGAGAGAGATGTTATAAACGAAGGCTCATACAGGCACCAAAGCACACACACACACACACACACACACACACACACACAAACACACACATTGCACATCCAGGCTTGAGGCTACATGGTCATAGAAATCATCTGCAGTGAGTACAGGAATCAAATATCAATAAAATGATATTAGATCATTCAATCACAAATCAATTTTTCATGTTTTAATCTCAGTTGAGACAAACAAACACTACCATGACTTTTGTTGCTTTTATACTATATTCCTCGTAGTGTTTTTAATAGAAAATGAGTCCTTTTTTTTTTACTTTTATCCTTTTTAAACCTTTTGTAATGAGATACTCAAGTTAACACATACGTAAAAGATGAGTAGAAAATATGTAATATCCAGTAGGATTTTAAAATGTTATTATTTAAAGGGGTACTCCAGCAATTTAGTATTACATTTGCATTAAGTTGGGGGACATGTGGGGGAAGTGGCCCTTTAACAGTATGATTTAAATGTCCAGTACTAATTATAAAGTCTTGTGATGGTACATGTTTCAACAACACTTTATTTATTGTCTCTCTTGGATCAGTCTTGTTTGTGCAACAAAACCACCGTAAAATAAGCTAATCTAAAATAGCTACAGTATCAGTACAGAACTATATCCATTATTACACTGAGCAGGGTGAGTCAGCACCATGTGAAATGGAAACGGTGAGATCCTCACGGACACACACACACACACCCAGCAGCTGACTCTTTAACAAGGTTATGATCTCATCACACACACACACACACACACACACACACACACACACACACACACACACACACACACACACACACACACACACACACACAGTACAGCGCACACAAGGAATGAGTACATGCAGTACATTCAGTATATTCTGTTTGTCAACCCTCAAATGAAAACACATCCATAACACAAGACAAGACTTACTTTGTTGGTCTAATAAGCTATGTAGCTAATAATCAGTCTATTTTAAGTGAGCTGATAGCCGACTTAAAATAAAGAAACTGTCCTAGCTCCCTGTCATCTTTCAGTTACAGGTCTACACTAATGAAATGTTATTCCATTAAATTAAAGGTGTTATGTGTAGAGTAGTTTTATATATAATAAATATAGATATAATATTTAGGGCTCTGGGCCCTTTCTTGTTTGTAATGATGATGGACAGGTAGACAGATGAGATCAGGCAGGAGTCTCCGTGGACTGTGATGTTTGTGGATGACATTGTGATCTGTAGTGAGAGCAGGGAGCAGGCTGAGAAGAGCCTGGAGAGGTGGAGGTATGCACTGGAGAAAGGAGGGTCAGTAGTAGCAGAGAGTCAGTAGGAGCAAGACGGAATACATGTGTATGAATGAGAGGGAGGAGAGTGAAATGGTGAGGATGGTAAGGATGCAAGGAGTAGAGGTGGCGAAAGTGGAGTTTAAACTTGGGGTCAACTGTTCAAAGTAACCCGGGAGTGCAGGAGAGAGGTGAAGAAGAGGGTGCAGGCAGGGTGGAGTGGGTGGAGAAGAGTGTCAGGAGTGATCTGCGACAGAAGGGTACCAGCAAGAGCGAAAGGGAAGGTTTACAAGAGGGCAGTGAGACCAGCTATGTTGTGTGGTTTGGAGGCAGTGGCACTGACGAAAAGAAAGGAGGCGCAGCTGCAGGTGGCAGAGTTGAAGATGCTAAGATTTTCGTTGGGAGTGACGAGGATGGACAGGATCAGGAATGAGTATATTAGAGGGACAGCTCAGGTTGGACGGGTTGGAGACAAAGAGAGAGAGAAGAGACTGAGATGGTTTGGACATGTGCGGAGGAAAGATGCTGGTTATATTGAGAGAAGGATGCTGCAGACGGAGCTGCCAGGCAAGAGGAAAAGAGGAAGGCCAAAGAGGAGGTTTGTGGATATGGTGAGGGAGGACATGCAGGTGGTTGGTGCGACAGAGGAGGATGCAGAGGACAGGAAGAGATGGAAACAGATGAACAGCTGTGATCCCTAACAGGAACAGCAGAAAGAGGAAGAAGATACTGTGTGAACCACACTTATATCTTTTGTCAGCACAGCTGTTTGTAGATGGATATGTATTGCTGTTGTCAAGGTTACTGGGCAGCCTCAGTCTACTGCCCAACCTGCAAAACCAACGTTCATGAAATTTGGCTTGTGTAAATTGAATCATTTTTTGATTTCTTTAATTTCCTATAGTAAAGGATTATTAGGTACAATGTGAGCCGGATCAGCTGGAACAAGAGTTTACCTTAAATGTCTCATGACCTGGACGAGACCAGACGAGTGCTAACTAAGACTCAGAGTAATCCCTCCATTACACCTGCTTAGTAAAACATAATCCCACAAAGGTGGAGAAACCAAATTCAAAAGTGAATTTTGATTGTTTCTGGATGTCTGGTAAGTGTATTAGTGACTAAAGAGAAAGAGGTGGGAGAAGATTTACAAATTAAAGAAGGAAATAATCAGAACAAAGTACAGTTGAGGCTGATGGGAATGTGATGAGGTATTATAGAGATGTACAGATTCATAACAATAGGATATGCAAATGCTGATGAGACCTTTAAAGGTATAATTACAAGCAGGTGTGTAGAAACTGCTGCTTCATCATTCGTATCGCTAAACAGAGAGAAGAGAGAGGCCAGCTGAGGCCGCAGGCTGCAGGTCTGAAGCTAAGTGCTAGCATGGTGGGACACGTTTACTCAGGAGCAGGGTAATAACCGAGATGCCTCTCTTGACAAATGACCTTTTTAAAGGTAGAATGGAATGGTATTTGCTGTCAGAGCGGCCTCAGCTTCACCTACATCAAAGTGGAGCTCAACATTTTTATTTCACCGCTCTGAACAAAGAAGTGATGGCTACCCATGATGCCCTGCTGCAGGAATACTTTTTAAAAAAAGTATAACGTTGACAGATATGACTTTTGCATTTGGGTTTTGAGTTTATAAAATATCTAGAGAAGCCCATCAATCATTGCAATCATTATCTGTCAAACCTCATAGAAAGCATGATATTAAATATTTATTCAGTAACACTGAGTTGCGTACTTTCAGTTGGTTGCTGAGCAAATTCACTGGAGCAGCTGGGAGTCACCTGCTTTGCTCGAGGGCACCTTGTGACAGCTAGTGAAGGCTGGACGAGCTTTTTTAATTCATCTTCACTGTTCAGATTTCTGCCTCTCCAGTCCGAACTGAAACAGCCTTTATCTACTGCTGCTCATATACAGTATCACACCTCCACTGTGAAGTGACTGAAGTGAAAATACTGCAAGAATATAATAATCTGAATCACAAATGCCAGGGTCCCACACAGACTAATCAAAGTTGTACTGAAACAATCACTCAATCTATAAACAATTTTGATAACCAATTAGTCATTTAAACAATTTATTTCTTATTTATCAAGCAAAAATGCCAAGCCTTCACTGGACAGCAACTGTACGTCAGAAAAAACTATTTTAAGACATCAGTTAGGGTTCTGGTGTGATGGACATTTCTCACTATTTTTCAACATTTTATAGACACAATGATTACTTGATTAATCGATAATGAAAATAATTGTTAGTTGCATTAAATTAAAGCCTGAATTTATATATAAATTATGTTATAAATGTTGGCCCCTAATATGTCTTCATTGTTCTATTTGTTTATTTGATCTTATTTTATTATACTGTGTTGCATTCATTTCATATTTGTACTTGGATTTACACATGTAAAGCAGACTGTATCTTAGATTTCAAAGAAGCTGTGTAACTAAAGTTCATTATTATTATTATTTATATTATTATGAATATATATATATATTTAAGATTATTATTATTATTACATTATCACATAAAATTGTTCTTTACCTTACATTAATTTACAAAAAAAATCCACTTAAACGCTATGAAGTGGACGTTGAGTTAAGATTCTTTTGTCAAATTATAATTAATTATATATCATTATATGAGCTTACTACATACTGTATGATTAGGGCTGCAACTAACAATTGTTTTCATTATCAATTAAACTGTTGATTATTTTCTTCAAACTAGAAAATATTCCCATTTAAGAAGCTGGAACCAGAGAATTTTGGCATTTTTTCTTAAAGAACATCTTAAAACTAATAATCAGTTATCAAAATAACTGTCCGCTGCAGCTCTACACAGTTGCTTTGTACTGGATATGTGGCCTAATCTTCTTCTACTGCTGCATTAGCAACCTGACATCAAGGAGGAAGACAGAGATCCTCTTGTTACATAACATCAAAGAGGACACGGAGGGAAGACAGGTCGACGGAAATTAACAGCCAAGGCCACTAGTCATGATTTCAGATGTGTATTTCTTTAAGATGTTCTGTTGCATTAAACATTGGTCACACAAGTGGACGATACACAGCTCTCATACAGGCAGAAGCTATTTCTACAGATACAGATATAAAAACTTTTCCTCATCTGTTTGATGCATATTTACTGATTATCATATTTGCCTATGATCCTTCACCTCACTTACACTCATTTTTGCTCATTTTTCATTAAAACCAGCAGGTAAATGAATATAACGACCCAGTCCAAAAAAACACCAAGATAACTTTTAATGTATCTGTAGACAGATGGTTCCTGTCGGTGGAAGGTGACATTAATAAGATTAGCTTAGTGGTTCAGACGCAGAGTTCAGGCAGTGACATGGGAAAGTAAAAAGGGTTTAAGAGATTAACTGCAGGGTCAGGCAAGACAGTTATCTTTAGCTGTTAACAGTCTATTAAAAAAAGTATCTGAAGATTTCTTTTTTATGTTAGTAAATGACGACTGTGAGTTACAACACACCCAAATTATGCATTAAAGTCAGAGTTGTGGTAACTGGTTTTAACAACATTTGCAGGGTTTATGATGTATTAAAATATATTAAAAATTACATGTGTGTATGTGTGTGTTTTCCACAGAGGATGAAACTCCCCATTTTCTGGTACACAGCTTTGTAAGCAAGACTGCTGCAGACAAAATAGCTATGTGAGAAAAACACACCAGGTCAGACCACACAAGCACACACACAGACTACCACTCCAAAAACCTCATTCTAAACCTGCAAATTATACTGTCTGTTTTTGAAGGTCCTGGCAGTAGGAGTACTTAAGCGTGGTAGCTGTATTGATAGGTATGGTTTCTTGAATGTTACTGAGAAGACAAAATGATCAGTGCTGTTTAGTTCTTTATACCAGCTGGTTACTTCATGATGGAAAACTATATGTATATATACACACACGATATCTTCCCAAACAGTTCCTTCAGGGGATAAAGGTAAAGTTGAGTTCATTCAGTATCAAGTGGGACTTCTACAAAGGCTCTAACTGCACATCAAACATTCCCTTTAAACTAACATGAGTAGGAGGCATAGCCCGACTAATACAGGATTTTTGAAGCTGATAATAACATTAAATGTACCCTTAAAATTGTTTAGTTTTTTTTAACAATTGCGACGAAGAAACATACCAGAAAAATAAACTTGTCACTATTCTCAGGTAGAAAAACTATACAATGTGTCACTGTTTCAAAACATATAATACAGATCTGCAATTAGCTAATATCGACCTATATATTGGCCCGGGCTCTAGTAGGAAGTCCCTCGCTTATTCTAAATTCAGAGGTGCACTGTAAAGTACACCTTAGATTCAGTTTTAAGTCTTCTACCAGCAGTCATTAGTAAAATCTATGGATGACAGTGTCCTCATTAAAGTAAAGGTGCAAATGTCCTCACTAGGCTTGACTAAAATTGTGTAAAAACTATTTCAGTGAAACTGCACTTGATTGATTTTTGGCCCAGGAAAAGAACCTATTTTTAGGAAAATCTATATTTTAAAACCTCTGACAGGTAACTGATGAAGCTAATTAAATTACACCATCTGGCATTTAATGTACATAAACAAAAAGGAGCTTTTAAGTGGTAAAGCTGCTAAGATTTTTATGATACATTTTCAGCTCAGTAAGTTATGACTTAGTAATGAATTGCATTATATGGTAAGACTTTCCTAACAGTTAAGTAACTGCTAATTTGAGAAAAAAAGATGACATCAGAAACGTGTCACTGTCTCCTGCAGGAAATGTTGTCCTGTTAAATGATGGAAGCTCTTCTGTATGATCATAAAACATCCATGACAGCCGCTGTATAGCGTTGTGTAACTGTTGGACTCTGTGCTGTCCTTTGTAAGAGTGGCACAGTGGGCAGATGTATACGGGCTGCCAGACTATTCCAGTATTCCAAGCACACACAGAAACACAAACAGAAACAGAGAGACTTGTGAAAGGGACCATTGAATAGACTTGCCATTATGCTTCCTGCCACACATCACAGCCAGAGGAACCATCCATCTTCCTAAAACACAGCTCAATTAAAGAGCTTTTTCATACAAAACATGCACCGACAGAAATGTATCACCATGCCTCCTTTAACGCCACTACCACATATCCTTTACATGTACTGCACTTTTCAAAATCCAATAATTATGCTCAGTAGGGAAAAGTTGGAAAATCATATTGTTCAGCTCCAACAAAACAAAGAACAATAAAGAGCACCTTCTAAGACACAAATAGCTATTTAAAAAAAGGTCCTGCTGGTCCCTTTGAGCCAACAATAACACCGCTGAGCTCTGTGTTTTTACCAGATTACAGCAGATGAGATCAGATAACGGGTTAACTAGAACAAAGAGGCTGAGTCCGGCCAATCAAATTTCATTTCCCACGCAACATCAGAAACCCTAGCTACAACACCAACCAATCAGGAGGAGCGGTGCTGCGAGAGAGACATTACAGTATGAGACAACAACCAGTAAAAGAATCCAGGGAGGAAAACATAGTGAAGTAACCACGGCAACTATTGTGGTGACAACAACAAGAGGAAACAGGAGACACACCAACAAATGCTTATAGACTGAGACTGCATTTGTGTTAGTTTGTACGTATATAATACACAGACACGTCACACTCTAAGGATGCTCTGACCCAAATTCTTTGGATCCAGTACAGATATTATGCAGGCAGCTCTGGCTGATACTAAAACACTGCCTGTCAACGTAAGAGCCTGAACACTTCTTCATTTCTTATTATTTCTTAGACTGTCACGCTCTTTATTTTCAAAGCTTTGACCTGTCTTAAGTATATGATTGGACCAGGATCCCTATACATTTATTTATCTTTTTTAAAGGTAATTTCATTTATTTTGCACAAAGGGCAAGATGCACAAATAAACCCATAATGCATTAAATAAGTAAAAAAAAAAAAAGATATGGTCATTTATAGGTATAGTTTATATTCAGAAAATTAGAAGTACAATTTTACGCTTAAACATGAGTATTGACTGATTTGTTAGGGTTATTATGTCTATATTCACTCTCAACTACAGAAACTATGAGTAGTTTATTGTGGAGGGTTATATATCCCCACCCAAACAACATACTATTCAGGATGGGAAACCAACAAGAATCTGCTAAATGATAGAAAACACTGGCTGTTAGCTTGTAGAAACAACCAGCCACTGTGACAGGACACTAAGCGTGGCGGGGGGGTTAAAGTGATGAGTGATTTATTTGAGGTTCATCTAGCCATTTAGGCTTTGAGGTGGAAGATGGCATTTTTGCAAAATGTGAAAATATGTGTGCCTGAAACATGTGTAGGAGTGCATACAGACACACATATCCTAAGCTTGTTCAGCTGGATTAATCTCTCCATTCAAACAGAACAGAAACAAGGAAGAAACAAATGAGAAAAGAGAGAACTGACACCACGATTTTCTGTCTATGCCAATATCTAATAACTAGGGATTCATTGAGGGTTCATGTTAAAAGCAAATTAGCTTTGATTTTTCTCCACGAACATCTCCTTAATGGATTCTTTGGAAAACCCACATTATTGTATTTCATCGTGTTGGAGAGAAGGGTGGGAAATTGACCTGTTTATGAAGCATACGCACACTGAGGAAAAGGAAATAAAAGCTGTAACAAAGGACATCCTCCCTCTTATATCATCAGGACTGTACTTCCAGGAATAATGCTGAGACTGGGAGGGGGACATCCGAGGGAAGGCACACCCTCACCAGGCAGAGACAGACGACACAGCCAGGGGAGATGGCACTAACGATGAGTTATAGTCCACACTCACAGCTGGATGTTTATTGAATGCAGTCTTCAAATCTGAACATTTGAACAATACAATAAGGGCAGAAAACGACCTTTTTGACCATAATCTTTCTAAAATGAAGACTAAACAAATGTTTGTACAGGAGCTGAGATTTCTACCATCATAACTCACTTTCCCACTCACATTATCTTCCGGGGAAAGTCACCATTAATTGAAACTTCAAGCATGAACTTTCATATAAATGTTTCCAAACTAATTAAGTAAAAATAATGACAAAACATTTTACCAATATTTCACATAATGATACAGTATTATCCCTCTATTTCACGGTCTGTTAGATCTCCTTTTGATGGCTCGCTCAACATTTAACTCACTTAAAAAAATGATGTACGCAATGCCAAAATGATGAAGATAACCCGAGGGTAAAAAATAAAATGAAAAATGAACAATAAATTACGTTTGAAAAAAATCTTTTAGTCTCTTAAGAGCACAAACCGAGATGGAAACATTGGTGCTGAAATACTTTCAACAATGTCATCATTAACACTGACATTCTTCAACCTCAGAAATATAATAAAGATGTAGGTGAGACTCAAAAAATAATTATAAAAAAACTTCAAGTAGCTCAGACTACAGCAAGCATGGTTTGGCTAATTTGCAGGTCAAAAATCATTTAGGCTTGAAGGTTAAAACTGGGCTAAACTTCGGTTTGAAAGACTTTTTTTGTTTGTTTCATTAATATTTAACTACATTTAACTACATTTCAACATACAGTTAGAACCTGTTTCACATTTAAATAATTTAAAACTTTCAATTTTTTTCAATTTTCAACCAAATTTAGCTATCTTGATATCTGGATGCTTTTTTTAACCTGCAAAAAAACCAAACAAAAGTAATGGATATTGGACATTGTGCAGCCATTCATGGAAGTGTACTCTCCTTGAGTGCTGACCGGTGTTCTTGTTGCTATTCTTGTTAAATTACAGTAATATGATGCTCTGAGCAGCATTTGTGCTGTAGGTTTATGTCGTACAATGTTTGTAAAATGCATCTCTTCAATAGAATAAGCATATTTGAATACTATGAAATACCCTACAGCCTATATTAAAAAGTTGGACTTGATTTGGTTACCTGGTGAACATGTTGGTTAAAGCTAAGCTGCTGCTGATTCTCAGCAAACAAACTGTTGTCACTGCAAACTCATTTTTTTTCATTTATCCTCTGTTCAGACAGCCTCTGTCTCTCTCCTGTCTTAGCTGTCTGGTTGTTGAGTTAGAGGCTCAGTGCTCTGTGTGTGTGTGTGTGTTTGTGTGTGTAGCTAACCGAATAAAAGAGCTTTTGTTTGTTGCACACATTCACCATCTCACAGCACTGTTGAATGAAGCCAAACAAAAAGAGTGGACGAGCTAAAAGGAAGGAATGTTGAATATGAACCATCTCGAAGTTTGCTTGGAGTTTTAAAGTTGTCTCACATCACAGCCTACACCTCAACAAAACACAATTTGTTAAGCAGTTATTCTTTGTCTAGCCAGGAAGACACATAGTATGTCAAAAATCTACACATAAGTAGGGGAGAAAAACTGAAAACAACCAGGAAATGACCCCCCGTGTCACGCTACACTTAGCCATGTATTCAGGGTGGAAATTTCCCACCAACACCAGCCAAGTGCTGGAAAGTTTGCTTAAGACACAACTGCAGGATAATATACACAATTTAAAAGGTATTGGTAAATTTAAAAAAACTCAACCCCTTCTAAACATTTCTCTTTTCAAACATTTTGTCAATTCAATGTTTTGTCTATAAAATGTAGTAAAGTAGTGCAGAGTGCTGTCTAACAGTCTCATTCACTCCAATGTTATCTGAGCTCTGAATCTCCCGTCAAAACCAGAGGTGATGTCGATATATAAATTGTCACAGCTCCTTTATTTTAAATCTTACGGACACGTATCATATATCACTATCGCCATTGAAGTCTTGGGTCACTCAAGCTGCAAGAAATTAATTTGAGTTATAAGAAGTTGTTTGGTGGGATATTTATGCTTCTATTCAACTTTTTTCTACTTTTTAAAATATTTTTTCAACAATTTATTACAATAGAAGTGAAAACACTGACAATGTTACAGTTTAGCCTCCAGCTTTTTAGCAATGAATTTCAGCTTATAGCTTCTTTAGATAATGCAGATCAGCTTCCAATTTTAGCAATTCATTTGACATTTCTGCATTTTCAGCAATGCTTTGCAGCTCTCTGCTCTTTAAGCCAATGCCTTTTCTGTACCAAAGTGTTTAGCAATTCAGTTCATCTGTGTGATATTAATACAAAGCATTTCTTCTTTCAGCCTTTTTAGGCAATTTATTTCAACTTCCAGCTTTGACAGTATTAAAGTTTACCTTCCAGCTTTTCTAGCAATGTATTTTAACTCTTAGCTTCTTTAGGTAACGCTGTCCAGCTTCCAATTCTGCCAGTTTTACATTTCAGCTTTTTCAAGCAAAATTCATTGCCTGTTTTAAGTTGTTAGAGCATCATCTTCTAATGTCTTGTTTTGTCTGATCAACAGTACAAAATCCAAAGATATTCAGTAAACTATCATGTATGACACAGACTTTGAGAAGCTGCAAGCAGCAAATGTTTGGCATTTTTGCTTAAAAAATACTATTATAAAATTCGACATTCTGCTAGAAAACAAAATTATTGTATGGATGAAAAATTAAGACACAGTTTGCCATGTTTGGCCTGGGGATGGCACCGGAGGAAAAGACCATAATGTTACGTAGATCAAAAGGGTTTCCGTACGGTGGCCATTTTAGGATTTCTCAGCTGCATGTTGTTGGGCTTTTTGCACAAAAATAAAAATGTTTGCACTAATCTAAAAATACAGCTGAGGCTACAAAGAAATTTTTCATTTGTTTTAGAGGTATCCTGTGACCAAGTGTGACAATAACGTTTGACCAAGAACCGCCAGTCATTAGAATATATTGTCTGGGGACTATAAATGCTGTTATATGGTGGAAATGTGTTAGGTGGAGCAGACACATGCCCATTTGGCCCATGTGGAACTTAGATAAAACCAATAAGGAAGCCATAAATCTACCAAATACAGACTGGCTAATGGGTAGGCTATAATCAGAACAAATGTTTTTCAACCCTTAGAAGTTTCAAAGCTTCCACTTTCATTTCTGCTTTGAGACAATAAAAATCACCAGCAATTTATTCTGCCCTTTTCACTCTGCACTCTGTCTCTATGCTATTTCCTTATTTACTGTCACATTTAGTGTTGAGCTACTGTAAAAATGTTGAAGTTGAAAAACAAAACAGGTGGCACTGAATATGCTGCTGTGAACTGATTTCCATGTACTAGCTGATAAAGCGAAATGTGAAGCCTTATTGATCCTGGTAGGGAAATGCTCTCATCCCTTTGCCTCCTCCACAGATCATAGATCCCTGAAGATGGAAGGGAAACCGTTTCTTTAAATGTGCTATATCAACATCAATAAATTACCAAATTGATGGTGAGTCATTAGTGGAATTACGGCATTCATCGGAAACCTCCACTGACCTCTATAGTGCATTTTAGATCAGGATATACCAAATATACCTACTGCTTTATGGCACAAAGTGAAACAAGGGTGTTTTTCTTCCAGAGCGAACGAGGTGAAGTCCCTTTTCTTCTAAAGTTCCTCAGAACTTTATGAAGCCAAAGACAAATCCCATAACAGACAGAAGTGAGCTTTATAGAAAATGTGGTTCATGTTTTGAGAGTAACACATACACATATATATGATAGATATATGCTTTTCACACAAGTACACACAAGCACTAACAATAAACACACATCAATCCCTTCAACTACCTGTGTGTTCTCAGCAAGCTAAAGATGGGCACATGACCTTGATCCCAGCTTCCCCAAAGGCTTAGTGACAGTTTCCCTCCTTGCATGTTTCTCTGCCTGAACTTGAAGAGCTTACAGATGGTTGCATAACAGTCGAGCAGCGTGCTGCCACTACAGGCAGGTATTAGTGTTAGCTGACATATCACACAGCAGGAGGAAAGAGGCAGGCAGAAGCTGACTGCTTAAGGAAATTTGCAACAGATTATCTTTATTAAAAAAAAAATTATGCAATGTCTTCTGCATACATGATAGCCTCAGTATTCTGATAATGGTCTTTATAGTATAGATTTCAGTGTGTTTTCTGTAAACTCTTCAACAAACCAAATGTCATCTTATGGACCAAAATTGTGTGAATTTAAATTTTAAAGCACAGGCCGGTTTCAGTCACATAATTCTACTTTAAATTAATTGTAAAAGCTGATGAGGCATGAACACTGGGCAGGGTCAACAACAGAACGGTCAATGAATATTTATTTAAAATAAACTTAATAATACCAATATACTTTTTCAAAACATAAACAGAACACAGTACAAAGACACAAAAAGATTAAAACCGAATAAAACAATAAATGATTCACTGAAATGCAGTTTTTAAAAAGTGGGTTTTTAAAAGTGATTTAAAAGTTGAGTGTTGAGCTAAAAATTTCCAAAATGTAAAATTTTCAGGAACTAAGATAAGCAGTGACGTTATAAGATTATTGATCATGTATTTTGACATTATCCAGTGCAATTTGGAAGTCTTATGAGACTAAGAAGTTGAAAGAAATGTCTCAAACTACAGAGGAAATTGTAATCCTCATAATCTATCAAATTTGGAATTACAGGATTTTTACCCAACAGTGACAGAATATCTCATAGATACAAAGTCACTGGCAGAAAATCAAAAATAATATATATATAATATTTTGTGTTGAAAATTAGTGTTAGTCGAAGTTCGACTTTTGTTTTGTTATGAAAGATCACGTTTGCCTTTAATCCATTATGCATTTGAGCTCTGTGGTAATAGTATCTCATTGTAAACCCAGCTTTAAGTAGCTGTGGCCTAAGCAGTATTAGCATTACTTCACTTTGAAATGATTTACTCAAATGGGAAGCAAGCACTTCTGTTTTCACATTACTTTTGCTTTGGATTTGTAAGATTTGTACATTACATTTAGCTTTATTGAGTGCTTAAGATTAACCAAAAAAAGAGTGTGGTGTTATTCTGTCCCCAATGCCTCGAAGCAAGTTAGTTTAGAGGAAATTTTCCCCACAGGGATTAATTAGGTATGATTAACACACGGACGTGCAGGCTTCTAATCTTACTTTAACACAAACACACAGGCTACATGTCACACAGAACATCACAAGGCTAAAATATCTCATTTGTAAAGCTGTAGTTCTCTTCTGTCAGCCATCACGCCTCTTACTCTGTGCTGACTCTGTTGCTCTTCTCCTCTTTCTCTGGTCCAGCTCCAAGCACCTCTCACTCTCTTTCCTGCCTCCTTTTGATCCATCATGCCTTACCCTCTTCTCTCCCATCCCCCCTCAGCTTTACTAAATCCCTGCTCCCCTACTCTCCCTCTCTCTGCTTCTCTTTCATCCACTGTGTGTGCACTGCAGTGTAATACGTCTTTACTTTACCCACTTCTGCCTCTCTTATCATCTCCCTCCCTCCCTCATCTCGGTCTTCTCTCTCCCATATTGCCGCACAGACTAATATCTAACCAAGATGGACTGCAGATGGTTTCACCCAGATTGCCCCACAATACACAATTACGCTTTTAGTGTAGGTGGCCACAGCAGAAATCACAACCATCAACTCATCTTATCAATTTGGCAAAAGAAAAAAATGGAGAACATTATGGATACAACCATCATTAACTTATACTACAGTTGATGAGCCGTTTCTGCCTTTGAATTCATAAAATGATAGTTCTGTAAACTGTAGTTTAATAGGACACTATTTTAAGAGTCCTTGTATGTCATTCTGCCTCTCGCATTGTATATTAGCTTGTGTTGACATGTACAGTATCAGACTGTTCTGTTTACTGTGGTATGAGGACTATACAGTTATCCCTTCTCTGAAACTGAGGCATCATTTGCTCTACAGATTAAAGTTTCACAATCAATCGCTGTTACTGAGTTAAATTTATCTTTGAGTATGGGAACATTAAAACGTAGGGCTGTGTGATATCATGATCTTAATAAGGATATTTTCCATAACTGATATTTATCTAGATATGGCAGATAAATAAAAGGAAATGACAGAAAATTAATCAACTATCAACTAAGCAACTATTTTGATAATCGAATAATCGTTTTAGTAATTTTTTAAGCAAAGATGGAAAATATTTGCTGGTTTCAGCTTTTTAAAGGTTTAATGCTTTTCCTTGTCAAACATGATGGTAATCTGATTACCATCATGGGTTTTGGATCGTTGATCAAACAAAGGAAGACATATGAAAACGTCACTTTTAACATTACTATTTTCTATCATTTTAGAGACAAAACAATCAATCAATCAATCGAAAATAATGGGCAGATTAATCAATAATGAAAATAATTGTTAGTTGCAACCCTAATTTAATCAATAAAACGTCAGAAAATAGTTTAAAATGGCCATCACCCAAAATGACATCATCAAATTTGTCCAACAAAGAGTCCAAAACCCAAAGATGCTCAATTTACAAAACAGCTAATCCTCACGTTTGAGTACCCGGAACAGGAGAATGAACTTTGACAGTTAACAATTAAGCAATAATCAAATGATGTGATTCAAAGTCAGAATGTGTGCGGTAGGAAAGAAAAGGTCTATCATTGGCTGAGTCTTGCCTTTCCTCCTATAAGGAGCAGTATTAATCTCTTCATCAAGCTGAATGTTTCTGCCAATAAAGTCTTGAACTACAAAGACAGCAGCGAATCAGAGTCTGTGGAGGCAAATTATAAGGAACCAGTGATGCATTCAGTCCAACCTGAGTCTCAACAGATTTATACTCATTTTAATTTAAATCTAAATAAAATCTAAAATTTGTACTGAACTTGTATTTGTGGTGCTTGTTGGAGGAAGGTATTGCCTCTCTCTCCCTCTGTATCTCCACCCTGATTCAGCAGCTGAGCTACCAGTCATCATAGACTGTTGTTCACTTCCACGCAACAGCACAATGAAAATGTCCACGGCATATTGATAGTGTTCCAGCCGCCCTTGGTGCTCTTTCACAGTCAGACAAATGAGCATGGAATACAGAGCAGGCCGGGGCGACATTCATCTGCTCCTGTAATAAACACACACGCACACACTCACAGCTCTCCCAAACAGTCACCTGGGTGCCTTTAAACCAGTGAAGCATTGCAGGCCGAGAGCCATGAAAGAAACAGGACTACCATAACAAGCTAGAGGTGTGTGTGTGTGTGTGTGTGTGAGAGAGAGACTCAAAAGTCTTGAAAAGGGCAGTTTCACACCCAACATCCATATAATTATTTGCCTTTCAGCAACATGAATTATGGCCAGTGTTGGAAGAAATATTTAAATGTTTCTCTTAAATAAAAATACAAATTGCACAATGAAAGAAATCTCCATTACAGGCCATGTAATGATACAGGCCATCTGTTCTGTAGCCTTTGTTGCTAAGGTTGTTCCACCGGTTGTTCACATTGTCCACTCGTATATTTCAGATCAGATTCAGGTTCGAACATGTACGGATGCATTACGGATGTATGTGAGAAGTCTATATTTTGAGTAAAGAACTAGAAAAATAAACAAAATCTGACTGCTATTGTTTGTTAATGTAGCCTGAGTTGACGGAAGCTTATGAGAAATAGCCAATCAGAACATAAGGGGCTCATCGGGAGGGGGGTCTTAAAGAGACAGGAGCTAATACGGCCTGTTTCAGACAGAGGCTGAACTGAGGGACCGCATAAAGGGCCAGTGTGAGTTAAATAAGGAGTTATATAAATGTAAATGATGCAAAGATATTCTGGTAGAGCAACAGAATATAAATATAGATTTGGAAATGTGCAGAATATGCCCCCTTTAAAATCTGCAAAGTAACTATTAATATAATACATGTAGTGGAGTAAAAAGTACAATACTTCCACAAACACAAGGTGGTTCATCTCAAGGTCAGGCCACTAAATGCCTGCAGAGGCTGTACGTGGGTTCAGCTGGCTGTGAAGACACACTGTCATATGACTCATTTCTCTGGTTTTTTTCTTCCTTTCTTTCTTTTTTTTTTTACAGGGAGAGCTGACATGAGGTTCAAGAGTTTTTGAGCACTGTCTGGTTTTCAGGTTTAAAAAAGTCTTTTCAAATAAAAGCAAATTTATATAACAGTTTATTCACAATAAACCAATGCTGACTAATGTTCTGCACTGTCAAAATGACTTTGAACAGCAGGAGGAATCAAAGTGCAGTAGAAGTTAGAGGAGCTCAACCATCAGCTACGATGGATTTAAGGGGAATTTATGGCTGCAATTAACATCAGCTTACATTAATATAAATGGGTCATTTCAGTCTTTCCCCCTCTGAAATCATATTTTTACTTTCAATAATTATAATTTAGTGAACACTTAAGTCTCAATGGGAATAGGATGGTCCGAACTTTGGACCAAGTACAACTGGTATGTTTCTTGCAGTACCTCGATAATAGAGTTGAGAGAAAAAAGGCTTTCGGGATGTTGGCACACCTTGAAAAGTTCTGAAAATAATTATGCTGTTGAAATGTTATCCTTCAACATTGGACAGCCTCCAGAACAAGTCAACCAAAGCATTTACATGACACTTTTTCTCCACTGAGTGCAGCTGCAGATAACTCTGAAAAACTCTATTCAGGGAAACCAGATAACACACATTAGGACCTGCATGATATCTACATACAGTGTCATTACAAATCTGAGATACTCACATGACAGATTAAATCACAGCATGCACTCATATATAAAACACACACACACACACACACACACACACACACAGAAACTATGTACATCCGGTCTCTGCAGGCACTTCAGTTGCATAACATGAAGGAACACATTCCCAGATTGGGAAGAGCAGCTGAACACTGAGAGCAGACACGTCGCCTGACACACTGAATCAACGGTTTGATGTAGACAGATTCAGCATCGGTCTCTTAAACTAAACTAGTGAAATAAAGCTAGTATTTGACATAAAAAGCAGTGCTGAAATGATTAGTCAATCAACAACATTTTTTTAGCAGTAATCAATTTTAATTACTAAGTAAACATTTAAGTAATTTAATAATCACAAATGCCAAACAATCTCTGCTTCCAGCTTCCCAAATGTGAGGATGTGCTGCTTTATATCATTGTAAATTAAATTCATATCTGAGCTTTGGATTGTTGGTCGGACAAAAGAAGCAATTTGAAGATGTCACTTTGGGTCCAATGAAATTTAATTGGTCATTTTTCAATATCTTTATTTTCTAAACTAAGTGTTTAATAAATTAATCAGAAATAAATCTTACTTGTAGCCCGTCTACAAAGCCATCGCAGTGTGCAGGAGATCTAGACTGTAAGATTGAGGCTTTAAAGGAGACTTTAGAAAGGACAAATACACAGCAAATTCCAAATTTCATGAAACTGTTACTGAACAAACAAACACATCTGTGTTTAGCTTAAGACAGGCATACTGATCTGATAACTGCAGTTCTGTTGAAACAACATTCAAATATACAACATTGTAGATTTGAATCCCGGTTTGAGGCTCGAGTGTGGATTTAGTGTAATATTGTGACCTTACATGTAGCTCTAAGCTGGTTGAACTTTCTGTCTTTAATCAGTCAGTTGAGTTCATTTCTGCTTGATTGGGGCAGCATGGGTGTTTGGTTTTGTGTAAAGCTTTCTGACAAAAAACAGTGGGAGCAGTTTAAGTCTCCTTACATACATTTATCAAACATTTTTCTGGGTTAGCTCCTGTTGGGAAGCTAAACCACAGTAGTTAGGGAGGTGATAGGAGGCAGACTCAGAGACTAAAAGAAGGTGTGCAACAAAAAGTACACACAACTCAACAAACTCAAACAAAGCTACACGGACATCCAACTCTTCCCTTAAACAGGCCCTCCTATCTACTGCAGTCAGTTTGGCAGAACCATATTTCTCTCAGGGGGGAGTTTTGTCCTACACTGACAACCGGTTTATGATAATAGAGACAGAGCACAAATAAGTCCCGCCCACCCCGGCGGGGAAAACAATTAATTGCTCTCTATTGACTTTGTATTGAGTGAAGGTGCCTCCCTGTCACTTCTAGCAAACAACAGAAAAATGCCTAAAAGCTGCTGTGTGGTGGGATGCACTACCAACAGGGTGAAGAACCCAGAACTAAGTTTTTATAAGCTGCCGGACTGAAAAACTGATCCTTTAAGTGGAAAAGTGGAAAACGTTACAGGGCTGTGTTCCATGTGGTGGAAGAGACAGACCCGACCTGAGCCTGCAGCTCAAAAACCTCCATAAAAATGACACATATACCTGTTTAATTGAAAGATACGCAGTGTTTGTAAAAGACATTTAAATCACAGAATAGCTAACCTGCATTCAGCTGAAATGCTGACTGTAAAAAGAGCCCGAATGGGAAATGATTGCATGTTTGTGCGTGTAATTTCCCGCCTATGTTTACAAACTGTACTCGACTCAACTGTATGGCGCCGATTGTTTTCCCCTCCGGTGGGCGTGGTTTTCAGGGTATGATGCGTTGCGCTCTGTCTCTATGGTAAGAAATACATCAAGGTTTGGTCTCAGCCACTTTGTATAAAGTTCTATCAGTATCAGTACATTTCATCTGTTTTGTCTATAAATTGTAAGAAAATAGTGAAAAATGTCATTATAATTCCTTAGTGACTCATGGTGACTGACTGGGGCTGCAACTAACGATTATTTTCATTATCCATTAATCTGCTGATTATTTTCTTGATTTAGCCTATAAAATGTCAGATAATAGAGAAAAATGCTGTTGTAATTTTCCACAGAAGATAAAATCTTCAGACCTCTTGTTTTGTCTGACTAACAGTCCAAAACCCAAAGATATTCAGTTCACAAAGCAGCAAATCTTCACATTTGAGAAGGTGGAACCAGCAAATGTTTGGCATTTTTGCTTAAAAAAAATGACTAAAACGATCATTCAAAATCAAGTTGCTGATTAATTTTCTGGCGATCGATTAATCTACTTATCGTTGCGGCTCTACAGTCCAAAATCTAAACATATTCAGTTTACTATCGTGTGACAAATCCTCAACTTTGGGAAGCTGCAACTAGCAAATTTCTAGCATTTTTGCTTAAAAAAACAACAACAATTATTGGATCATCAATCATTTGTAGTACAATTAACCATATAGGAACAGCTACAATATGTGCCCTATCTGCAGGCAGTGACTTTCTGCAAAACTACTGTAATAAATATACTGCACAAGTATGCAGGGTACCAACATGTGGACACACTAATCCATTCTGTAAACAAATCTGATTCTTCTGGAGAGCAAAGAGCAAGACAGAAAAAAAAGAGTTTACATAACAGGAGGATAGCTGTATTGAACTCTCTCCTCCCTTCTACTGTCCTCCTGAGATTATCTATCAGGTCACCTCTAACAGCACAGGGGCAGTTAGGTAAGTAGACCACCCAGTAGATTAACCTACATGTTGCACCATTGCGGATTCTTCAAGTCTTATACATGCAAAAATATGATAAATGCTGCAGTCATAAAATAAGTATCTGAAACACGCAGTAGAAATCACGTGACACTTTCAAGTCTCTCACAAAACACTGTGTAAAAGGGTCACTGAAAGATTACTTCTGAGCACTTCACCCATTTGCATGATTATTTTATTATGATAATACTTTTCATGAACTTATTAATCAAGCAGCAAAACATACTGCCTAGTGCAGCAAGCAAGACATGGCGTTATTAAGCTGTGCAGGCCAGTAAACTAATCTGCATTCCCACAATATTGCATGTAATGGACCTCAAGACACCAACAGCATCAACCAACCAGGATGCATCAGGAAGTACAGCCAGTCTGCCTTCAAATTAAAGCCTGGGAGTGTACATGTACTGCACAACAATAATCAATCATATCAGATCATTACATTTTATAAAAAGTACAACATACATGTAAACCTT
This sequence comes from Scomberomorus guttatus, assembly GCA_038419695.1. NCBI lineage: Eukaryota > Metazoa > Chordata > Actinopteri > Scombriformes > Scombridae > Scomberomorus > Scomberomorus guttatus. The sequence continues at coordinate 30,199,217 of CM076450.1, read as the reverse complement.
AAAGTAGAACATAAAGTATAAGTAAACTGTAGCCATGTATAGATATTATGGACTATATTGCATTTCAGGGGTGTCTTGTAAATAGGATGACTGTTTGCCCTAAATTTTACTTTTACTTAGTGTTTGGCTGCTGTATTTCATTTGCATGTCACTCTATGTACTGTAAGTGACACATAAAGGGAAGCACAAATAAAGACTCATAATTGTTTTAATTTCCATACTTTGTTTTGACTATTCTTGATTATTGTGTTAATTCCTATTTATATTATTTATTGGAATAGAACATAAACTTATCTCTAGCTATCCAAATTAGGGATATAGCGTGAAAAACGCCTGCGGCTGCAAAATGCGTTGTTCTTCCGACACCTGCGCCGTCATTTGACGTGTAGTTGGGGGCAAAGAAGAACTACGGGCTATTTCAGCTTGGATTTCTAGTCTCCGCCTCTGGGTAGCCAGGGGGCGTGCTCTAGATGCCGCTCAAAAACAAAACTTCCTCGTTCTCTTTACTTGTATTGCAAACTAGCTACGTTTCCAAAAAGCGAAAATGGCATCCCAAAATATGAGTGCAGAGGATAGTATGGACGAGGAGACATTTTACAGTGTTTTGGATGACTCGGATATTCAGCCGCATTTACTCAAGCGAGAGTATTCGGCCAAAGAAGGCTGCGGCTGCATTAGCCGTGCAAGAGGATCTGACCGGTGCAATGCATCCTGGTACATGTAGGAGACACCGGCACAGCTCCGCAAGCAAGAAAACTCAGCTTTCTCAGTCAATATAGCATGCACTGAGGAATTAATTGCTTCAGTTGACTATATTCACCATCAACACTGATTGGACATCCACATCAAACGTGGCGAAATGTCCCTTTAATAAACCAACTAACTAAACAGGTTCAAACATCACTCAGCGCAGCCAGGCTTTTATTCTGTACGACTTCGGCGGAAGTCATATTCCATCATTCTAACGAACTTGATAACGGCTGTTTGTAGCGATGTGGATCAATATGGTGATAACAAGGGTGCAGGCCGCTGATGTGTCAGCGATAAAACAGCGTAGTTTATCATAAGCGAACAAAAACTGTCTAATTGTGTCTTTTAATCCAGACTCCACTGAATTTTAACCCGCAGATGAGCGATGAAACACCGCAGATGTGTCAAACGGTTCCCTACGCTTCGCCGCCTTTGTGCCACTGCGATAAAAACACATAACGCCACCAACCAAGCTAGCAACACACATGTCCTCTAATATATCATCTCTGAATTAAATGTTACACAAAAATAACATTCTGTTTAAAGACGACAAGGCAGATAGGAGCGGAAAATAAGGGTTGAAAGCCGAGGCTGCGTCTCTCCCGTTATGACCGACCGAGGCATCATTTTTTCAGCCTCCGACGCGATGCTGCTGCTGAGCGGAGCCTTTTCTCCGTTTTGCTCCGTCGGTTCTTCACCGACTCTGACCAAAAAAGCCCCGCTAAAAATCAACATTAAACACACTCACCTTGTCCCGGGTGGTCGACAGTAGGTCTGTTTTCGATACAAATCATTTGTGTGTGTGGATAACCGGGCTGGTGGGGCTGCTAGTCCTCAACGTGTGGGAATATTGTTTTCTCACTGCGAGACTGCAGGACAGACAGCGGCGGTGCATCGCAGGATGGGCTGGGCCGGAGCACGTCAGCCTGAGGTCACAGCTTGGTCCCAGACTGATTATCTAATCCTGGGTGGGACGACTGGCATACACTCGCAGGCCTGTCACCTCAACCAGGGATACAATCAGTGCTGAAGGAAGTAGCATTCAGATCAAGTACCAATACAGCGATGTAAAATACTCCATTACAAGTAAAAGCCCTGCATGAAAAAGCCTACTTAAGTGAAAGTACATAAGCAGCAACATGTAGTTAAAGTATTGCAGTAAAAGTAGTGGTTCGGTCCCTCTGACTGATATATTATTATATATTGTATTTTATATTATCCATTGTGTCAGATCTTTATCTGAAAAGTAACTAAAGCTGTCAAATAAATGTAGTGGAGTAGAAAGTACAATATTTCCCTCTGAAATGTAGTGGAGTGGAAGTATAAAGTAGCATCAAATAGAAATATTCAAGTACAAGTACCCCAAGTAGCTACAGTATACTTGAGTAAATTTACTTAGTTACTTTCCACCAATAATAATAATAATTTTTGTAGCAGTATTGTCAGTAATATTATTATATTAGTAATATTATATATAATATATCAAACTTTAATCCATTAATTAATTAATCCCAAATTTGAGGCATAAATACCTGAATACAAATCCCTCAAAATATCATTCATTTTCACCTGAAAACATTTCAGATTTTCATGTAAACCAAAATTCTTGTGATTTCCTAAAATAAAATATTAAATAAACCCAAATACTGGTTGGAGTGAAATTAAAATCCTTTAAATGTGTATTAAGAATATACATTTTCTTTTACTTGATAATCAAAATTAGACGAATTTACAGAAGAACAAGTTGCAAATATCATAACATAAATTATACAACAATGTCTGTAAAAAAATAAACTGGTAAAAATTCTTTGGCTACTACCATCTGAAGCTCTGCTATTTTGTATTTTAATGTCAGTACCAATCTGGCCTCAGCTGTTCCTGCATTACAGCATCTAGGAATGTAGAAACAAAGTCATCACATATGCAGCCTAGTTAAAGATAATTAGACAAAAGAACACACAAATGCACATGTGCAGCCACGTGCACACACAGACACACAAACACAAGTGAAAATAATCTTAACTCACCGATGATTGCTTTGAGTTTAATACATCAAACTGACTCCCGTGTTGCTCCCATCTTAGATTATGGGGTTTTGTATGTTTTCAGGAGTAAATTAAGGGGCAAATAATGGTTCAACGAGTGATTCTTGTTTCATAGTGCAGCTGGAATTGAACCGGGGACGTTGCAGTTTGATGGTATGCGTGTCAAACACTAAGCCACCAGGTTGCTGATAAATTAGTTTTTAGCTGCAATTTCAAAGTTTCTTCTTCATGCAGGCTAATCATCCCATGATTTAGAGACTAAATTTTAAGTTTATGAAACAGACAGTAATGAAACCTTTATGTTCCCTGTGGGAAAACTATATCATTGCTGCAGCGGTGAAGGGTATACAATTAATAGTATGACTGATTATTACAGATTATTGAATACAGGTCATTACAAAAATAGCGAGAATCATAAAACCAATAAAAACTGAAATGAAAATATAGTTTTGATTTGACATGTTCAGGAGCATACTTGTACTTACATTACTAAATGGATACAGATATGAGAATATACTGAATAAAAATGTGCCCAGGTGAGCTAATGCGCTCTATATGTTAGTCTGATAAACCCGGACTAACACTTGAAAATTGGAGAGAAGACAAGATATCAACACGCCTGAGCGACGGTGATAAACATCACACTCAGTCTCCAGGTCTGGTCAGGTTTACTCACCTGCCTGACGAACTCTTTGTTTGTAATCAGTGGCAAAAAGTAGAATCAATTTTAATCACCTGAGTGCCAGGAGCCATCAGAAACAGCACTGTTGTTTCATTAATATTTAATAGGGTTTGAACTACATATTTGCTGAATATTTAGAAATGTATGCATTATTTACAAAACACAGAATAAAATATAGATTGGCAAACACTTTGTTCTCCAAACAAATGAAAAGTAGAAATGTCTGATCCTATATGAAGATGAAAATATATCTACATACAACCGGAGGATTTTGAATGATTACATTAACAGGCTTTTACAGGCTAAGATGATCACAAGAGAATGGTTATTGTTAGTCTTGAAGTTTGGGGTTTTTTGGGGGGATTGAAAGTTTATGAAGCATAATTGTACACATTTTCCTGAAATCTGGTAGAGCTGTAGGATAGGATTCTTCAACTAGATGAAGCATCTACTCATTATTATTGCAGTGACTGCTGTTGTGTTTCTTAGAGGACAAGACAGAAGAAGAAAGAAATTATCACCATAATTACTTTGAACTGGTCTCGATTGTAGTACATTGACTGTTTAGTTTAGTTTAGTCTATTTGCACATATAAATATATAAAAGAGAATAGGAATTTAAAAGAAGTTTCAATATCATGCAGGAGAGGTTAGAAGCCAAAAATGGCTTGTGAAGATACCTCCCCTATTTAGATACCAATAGTCATGCTTAAACTTCTAGGTGAACATTTCTATTAATTTTGTATTATTGCTTAGTTTTGAAACATTAATGTTTATGCAGTCTTTTGTTTTTTCTTTTTTTTAGTTGTTTACATGTTGCAATACATTACAATGAAATCCATGAAGTGTTATAAATCTTTGCTAATGAGACCTTTTTAAGGCGTGCTCATATATATACCAAATATAGATTAAATCATTGTCTTTTTAATGACAGATTAACAGTAAGCAGTGATGGATGGTACATAAATTAATTAACTCATGTACTGTGATGTACTTAAGCACAATTTTGAGGTACTTGTACTTGAGTACTGGAGATTACTTTATATACTGCTGGGTAGCAGTATAACATACTCTCCAATAATAATCTAATAAAATAATAATCATTGTTCTGAAATGGGCCATTCTGCACAATGAGTACTTTTGCTTTTGGTACTTTAAGTATATTTTGATGCTAACACTTTTTTTACTTTTACTTAAGTCAAATTTTGAATGCAGGACTTTTGCTTGTAACAGAGTATTTCTACATATCCTGAAATCTGAGTACTTCTTCTACCACTACAGTAACTAAATCAAGCAAAGGTCTGGCATTACACATTTGGCACTTACAGTAAATGTCCCTTTTGTCCCTCGTATAAACTGAGCTCCATCTACTGGTTATCTTTTGTTATTGCGTACCAAAGAGCAGTTTACTCACTGTTAGTGTCCAAGTTTACTGCTGTTAAGTATGCTGGTTGCACCATGGATGCCCACATTTGTCACCACACCAAAATGCTTTCAGGGGTTGATTATACATGTTTTAAAAGGCTTTTTTTTTAATTCTGGAAACTCATCCAGTATTAGAGGCAAAAGACTCATTACACCCCTACCAAGTTTAGGCACAAGGAAGTACACTCTCATCTAATAAGTGAGCCTTTAACATGAGGCCATTACTCATGAGAAAGGTGTAAATGACTATTCACAGAACATGTTTTATTCTCCAATGAACAGATGATCTCTTGTCATTTGAGATTAATGTTGTCACACCTGTACATTTTTAATTGCTTGTATGTTTTCTTAGCAATGCTCACACATCAGTACTGGAAAACCGACAAGAAAGAATGACATGATAGATGGGTGAAGAGCCAAGATTATGCTCCTTAATAAAATGACAGAAAAGCTACACACTTATAACTTAAATGCATTTTTAAATTTTAAATTCATTTAAATGTAAATGTCTAAATAACACTTTTTTAAAACACAAAGTAAGACAAGGGGGCAAAAACAGAACTGACACTTTATTATTTATGACAAAAATAAATGAGATGATGACCGCAATCAAAATTCAGTCAAACCTTGACATATAATTCCAAATACCACGCTCAAAATAATGTAATGCACTTTGAGGAAACAATTTTAAACAGACACCTTTTCTGAACAGAGGTGTATCATGATGAACCCAGCCCTATTACTTCCACCTGTTTCCAATCAATCACTTTGGAAGCGAGAGCTTTGATTGGCCGTCAACACAAGATAAATTCATTGAACCAGACCTTTGCTGACACTGCACCACTGAGGAAGGAAAACAGAGTTGTGGTTGTGTTGGGCCAGCTGAAGACAGACAGAATTGTGGTCACATCTCTGGCTGCAAGCCATGGGACTTCTTATACGGTATTTTCAAATGATCTTATTGGTGGTATTATTTTGCAATATTTATTTGAAGTGATTAAGACTACTGTTTAAATGTACACTTCTTTCCTAGTGTGGTGCTGCTATGGCTGCTCTTTGGAGAGCTTCAAGCAAGCATTAAAAGTAAGATTTCAGCGTAATATCACTTGTGCAATTCAAAAACTACATTCTTAAAACACTTGAAATGCAGTTCTCACTGGAAGTGTTAATTCATGACTGAGGTTGTATAACATGTTTAATTATTAAAGCTAACTCTCATGTAAATAACTACTTTTTGTTTTTTTAAGTTCATGGCTTTGATGCAAGTTCCAGTACCAGTGGAATGGGTTCCCCCACTAGCTCTGGCTTCTCTCAGCCTCAGGTGCCTAGCTACCCGCCCAAGTATCCGTATCCTCAGGTGCCTAGCTACCCGCCCAAGTATCCGTATCCTCAGGTGCCTAGCTACCCGCCCAAGTATCCGTATCCTCAGGTGCCTAGCTACCCGCCCAAGTATCCGTATCCTCAGGTGCCTAGCTACCCGCCCAAGTATCCGTATCCTCAGGTGCCTAGCTACCCGCCTACGTTTCAACAGTATCCCAAGATTTACTTTCAGCCGAGGTCCCAGGCGCCTCCCTACCAGCCCAAGGCGCAACCTCAACCTCAACCTCAGGGGCGTCCCTACCAGCCCAAGGCGCAACCTCAACCTCAACCTCAGGGGCGTCCCTACCAGCCCAAGGCGCAACCTCAACCTCAACCTCAGGGGCGTCCCTACCAGCCCAAGGCGCAACCTCAACCTCAGGGGCGTCCCTACCAGCCCAAGGCGCAACCTCAACCTCAGGGGCGTCCCTACCAGCCCAAGGCGCAACCTCAACCTCAGGGGCGTCCCTACCAGCCCAAGGCGCAACCTCAACCTCAGGGGCGTCCCTACCAGCCCAAGGCGCAACCTCAACCTCAGGGGCGTCCCTACCAGCCCAAGGCGCAACCTCAACCTCAACCTCAGGGGCGTCCCTACCAGCCCAAGGCGCAACCTCAACCTCAACCTCAGGGGCGTCCCTACCAGCCCAAGGCGCAACCTCAACCTCAACCTCAGGGGCGTCCCTACCAGCCCAAGGCGCAACCTCAACCTCAACCTCAGGGGCGTCCCTACCAGCCCAAGGCGCAACCTCAACCTCAGGGGCGTCCCTACCAGCCCCAGCCAGGTGGTAAAGGGCCTGTCTGGTCACAGGCTTAACTTAAACAATCTGAAGGGTAAGACTGCATAAAGTGTAAAGTTGGCCTCTACAGAGGATTACCTGATGTTCAATTAACACCACAACCCTTGTCTTTCAGACCAACACCTCAGGAGGTCATTTCAACTGATTGGGCCTGGAAGAATTGCTCTCTTGAAAAATAAAATGCTATATTCCTCTATCTTTAATGTGGGCTTTACCTTATTCACTTCATTCATATGGAACAGCAATCATTGACAGTCATGTAGACTAAAAAGCATAAGTCGGTACATCCAGAAAACCCTGGTTTACTCCAGAACTCAAGTCTGCACAAACTAAGAATAGATATCAGAAACCCATTCCCTATGATATTGCCAAGAAGTATAGAAACAAATACAACCATTTAATTAGAACTGCAAGGAAATACTTCACCAACAGGTTTGAGGCCTCATAACATCAAAACTACATTTGGGGGGGGGGGAGGCTTCAGCCACTCTTCATCCCAGTTTGTTGCTTGAAAATGGAGTATAAATAGACCTGATTATTGCATGTGTAAAATGTCTTTGAAGTCAAGTAGCTGCCATTTATTAGATGGAATCTACTACAGTGTGGCTCATCTAGTGAAGAGCTTGATGTATTTTCAGACTATGTTGTACAGCATGCCACAGTCAGGTTTTGAAGAGCTTGGGCCTGGTGGACAAAACCTGTGATTTATGCAGTCTTCCCTACCCTTCAAATGGTCTTGAGCTATTAAGTCAGTGGAATGCATAAAATCATGGTGATGTATAGATTATAGCATGAGTCTCTGGGCAAGTGGTACTATATGAAAGGTCACAGGGCCTTGTTTGTACTCTGAACATGCAAAACCAGCTCATCTGACCTAGTGCAATGATGCAGAGCTTTGGATAAAGCCCTATAGTCATCTTGACCACAGAACATATGCTTTTGCATTTGTTTGGTTTGTAAGGTCAGTCGACAGTATAACTAGTCAAATCTAGCTGAATCTGACTTGTTGGAAGGGCCTATTGGTGCATATTGGGTTCCATCTTTGCATCAGCTGTCATATTAAACCCTCAACTACTTGGAAACATTTCTATTCTGTGCCTCCTTGATCCTCAGGTGAATCAGTCTGCCATCATGAATGTCTCCTGTAACTCCTTATAGGAGCAAGGACGCTGGACAAGGAAATACTTACAGCTGATCAGGCTGCATTGAAACTGCACCAGTCCATGTTAAAAACCTAGGCATATTTTATATAAAATTGCCCCATATAATTGGGAAAAGACACTGTTTAAAGTGTATGATCAAATTTATGGGAGTGTTTTTTGCATGGTTGACATTCCCTTATTTAGTGTTTTAAAGTAGTGTTCAATTGGTTTAACTGTGAATGCTATAGCATAATTCACATCATGCCGTGTATGGAAACAGCTGCATTTGTTATTTTTCTTGACTCATTTATTCAGGTTTTTCCTTAATTTGTCATCCGCTGATAGATCAGTGTTATCAGGCTATGAAATACTTTTGTGCCACTAAATGGCCTCACCTGACATGAAAGGTGAATAACAATGAAAGAAAACATTGTTATTCCTTTCTTAATTTATAATGTAATCTTAGATTGCATTACAACATCAATAATCCAGTTTGGCCAGAAAGCAGTGTGTGTGGATGTTACTGGGCATAGATGTATTCATGAGAAAGATGTAAAACCAGAACATCTAAACAAGTGACTGAAGCTGACAACTATAAATCTGAATATAGCAAATCTGTCAACTGTGACAGATACCAAGTACTAAAAGGCCTTGTTAAAAGTTTGACGTATTAATCGAGCTTACCTTTTGCGACTCTGTTCCTGGTATTGCACTGGATTTTCAGGAAGGAAGAACATTTGTGGAATAAAAAATCCAACCTATTCAGGACTTCACCAGTGGATAAATATCACTGCAGAATTAGTTCAAGCTCCACTGAGCAGTATGGTTACTGTTGTTGATATTAGATTTAAGACATTCAGTTGGGTTGTGAAAGTACTTTATTCTGCCACTAGATGGCACCACGTGACATCAAAATCAAGGCTTTCTTAGAACTGAGCAGCAAAAAGTTTAAGGCAGTAAAGAGGCAAATGTAAAATACAATGTTCACTGTCTTTAAATTATATTTACTCTGAGTATTGGGTTTGTTGTACTTGCAGACTTTGCACATGCAGACATGGGTCAAATATGTAAACTAGTTCCAAATAATGAATGCTATGTGTGTTTCTGTACATAGTGTCAGAAAGGTTGGACCTACTGCATCAGTCTGTTTGAACTTAACACTGAATGCTTGACAAGATGCAAGAGAAGGAAACGTCCTTGCATCATGGCAGCTTAATGACAAATTATGCAAGAGTGTAACAAACATAACTTTAAAAAAAAATGTAAACAAATGTTAACTTAAAAACATTGTTGTTATTCCTCTTATCTCAGTGAAAGAAGTGAAGCAAACCTTTCCAAGAGGAGCATGCAAACACAAAAGAGTTTTCTGACTGACCCAATTATTTGACCTGCAGAATACATGCACTCTGCATTATACAAACAAGCAAGCAGAAGAACCGCAGCATATCTAAGAACACAGTGAAAGTGCTTTTGGGGCAATTAAACAAGAACTTATGTCCAGTAAAATATTGGTGCAAAGTTGTGTGGTGTTTTCCTTATTTCATCTATCTGTGAATTTGGCAAAATCAATAAAAATTTTGGGCAGACCAAAAAGATACACACAAACTTCTTTTAGTATTTTTCTTCATTCATTCAGCCTCAGGTTCCCAGCTACCAGCCCGGGCCTCAGCCTCAGGTTCCCAGCTACCAGCCCGGGCCTCAGCCTCAGCCTCCCAGCTACCAGCCCGGGCCTCAGCCTCAGCCTCCCAGCTACCAGCCCGGGCCTCAGCCTCAGGTTCCCAGCTACCAGCCCGGGCCTCAGCCTCAGGTTCCCAGCTACCAGCCCGGGCCTCAGCCTCAGGTTCCCAGCTACCAGCCCGGGCCTCAGCCTCAGGTTCCCAGCTACCAGCCCGGGCCTCAGCCTCAGCCTCCCAGCTACCAGCCCGGGCCTCAGCCTCAGGTTCCCAGCTACCAGCCCGGGCCTCAGCCTCAGGTTCCCAGCTACCAGCCCGGGCCTCAGCCTCAGCCTCCCAGCTACCAGCCCGGGCCTCAGCCTCAGGTTCCCAGCTACCAGCCCGGGCCTCAGCCTCAGCCTCCCAGCTACAAGCCCGGGCCTCAGCCTCAGGTTCCCAGCTACCAAAAATGGCTTGTGAAGATACCTCCCCTATTTAGATACCAATAGTCATGCTTAAACTTCTAGGTGAACATTTCTATTAATTTTGTATTATTGCTTAGTTTTGAAACATTAATGTTTATGCAGTCTTTTGTTTTTTCTTTTTTTTTTGTTTACATGTTGCAATACATTACAATGAAATCCATGAAGTGTTATAAATCTTTGCTAATGAGACCTTTTTAAGGCGTGCTCATATATATACCAAATATAGATTAAATCATTGTCTTTTTAATGACAGATTAACAGTAAGCAGTGATGGATGGTACATAAATTAATTAACTCATGTACTGTGATGTACTTAAGCACAATTTTGAGGTACTTGTACTTGAGTACTGGAGATTACTTTATATACTGCTGGGTAGCAGTATAACATACTCTCCAATAATAATCTAATAAAATAATAATCATTGTTCTGAAATGGGCCATTCTGCACAATGAGTACTTTTGCTTACTTTTACTTAAGTCAAATTTTGAATGCAGGACTTTTGCTTGTAACAGAGTATTTCTACATATCCTGAAATCTGAGTACTTCTTCTACCACTACAGTAACTAAATCAAGCAAAGGTCTGGCATTACACATTTGGCATTTACAGTAAATGTCCCTTTTGTCCCTCGTATAAACTGAGCTCCATCTACTGGTTATCTTTTGTTATTGCGTTTACCAAAGAGCAGTTTACTCATTGTTAGTGTCCAAGTTTACTGCTGTTAAGTATGCTGGTTGCACCATGGATGCCCACATTTGTCACCACACCAAAATGCTTTCAGGGGTTGATTATACATGTTTTAAAAGGCTTTTTTTTTAATTCTGGAAACTCATCCAGTATTAGAGGCAAAAGACTCATTACACCCCTACCAAGTTTAGGCACAAGGAAGTACATTTCTCATCTAATAAGTGAGCCTTTAACATGAGGCCATTACTCATGAGAAAGGTGTAAATGACTATTCACAAAACATGTTTTATTCTCCAATGAACAGATGATCTCTTGTCATTTGAGATTAATGTTGTCACACCTGTACATTTTTAATTGCTTGTATGTTTTCTTAGCAATGCTCACACATCAGTACTGGAAAACCGACAATTGGAAGGAATGACATGATAGATGGGTGAAGAGCCAAGATTATGCTCCTTAATAAAATAACAGAAAAGCTACACACTTATAACTCAAATGCATTTTTAAATTTTAAATTCATTTAAATGTAAATGTCTAAATAACACTTTTTTAAAACACAAAGTAAGACAAGGGGGCAAAAACAGAACTGACACTTTATTATTTATGACAAAAATAAATGAGATGATGACCGCAATCAAAATTCAGTCAAACCTTGACATATAATTCCAAATACCACGCTCAAAATAATGTAATGCACTTTGAGGAAACAATTTTAAACAGACACCTTTTCTGAACAGAGGTGTATCATGATGAACCCAGCCCTATTACTTCCACCTGTTTCCAATCAATCACTTTGGAAGCGAGAGCTTTGATTGGCCGTCAACACAAGATAAATTCATTGAACCAGACCTTTGCTGACACTGCACCACTGAGGAAGGAAAACAGAGTTGTGGTTGTGTTGGGCCAGCTGAAGACAGACAGACAGAATTGTGGTCACATCTCTGGCTGCAAGCCATGGGACTTCTTATACGGTATTTTCAAATGATCTTATTGGTGCTCCATATAATTATTTTGCAATATTTATTTGAAGTGATTAAGACTACTGTTTAAATGTAAACTTCTTTCCTAGTGTGGTGCTGCTATGGCTGCTCTTTGGAGAGCTTCAAGCAAGCATTAAAAGTAAGATTTCAGCGTAATATCACTTGTGCAATTCAAAAACTACATTCTTAAAACACTTGAAATGCAGTTCTCACTGGAAGTGTTAATTCATGACTGAGGTTGTATAACATGTTTAATTATTAAAGCTAACTCTCATGTAAATAACTACTCTTTTTGTTTAAGTTCATGGCTTTGATGCAAGTTCCAGTACCAGTGGAATGGGTTCCCCCACTAGCTCTGGCTTCTCTCAGCCTCAGGTGCGTAGCTACCCGCCCAAGTATCCGCATCCTCAGGTGCCTAGCTACCCACCCAAGTATCCGCATCCTCAGGTGCCTAGCTACCCGCCCAAGTATCCGCATCCTCAGGTGCCTAGCTACCCGCCCAAGTATCCGCATCCTCAGGTGCCTAGCTACCCGCCCACGTATCCGTATCCTCAGGTGCCTAGCTACCCGCCCACGTATCCGTATCCTCAGGTGCCTAGCTACCCGCCCACGTATCCGTATCCTCAGGTGCCTAGCTACCCGCCTACGTTTCAACAGTATCCCAAGATTTACTTTCAGCCGAGGTCCCAGGCGCCTCCCTACCAGCCCAAGGCTCAACCTCAGGGGCGTCCCTACCAGCCCAAGGCGCAGCCTCAACCTCAGGGGCGTCCCTACCAGCCCAAGGCGCAGCCTCAACCTCAGGGGCGTCCCTACCAGCCCAAGGCGCAGCCTCAACCTCAGGGGCGTCCCTACCAGCCCAAGGCGCAGCCTCAACCTCAGGGGCGTCCCTACCAGCCCAAGGCGCAGCCTCAACCTCAGGGGCGTCCCTACCAGCCCCAGCCCCAGCCTCAACCTCAGGGGCGTCCCTACCAGCCCCAGCCCAAGGCGCAACCTCAACCTCAGGGGCGTCCCTACCAGCCCCAGCCAGGTGGTAAAGGGCCTGTCTGGTCACAGGCTTAACTTAAACAATCTGAAGGGTAAGACTGCATAAAGTGTAAAGTTGGCCTCTACAGAGGATTACCTGATGTTCAATTAACACAACCCTTGTCTTTCAGACCAACACCTCAGGAGGTCATTTCAACTGATTGGGCCTGGAAGAATTGCTCTCTTGAAAAATAAAATGCTATTTTCCTTTATCTTTAATGTGGGCTTTACCTTATTCACTTCATTCATATGGAACAGCAATCATTGACAGTCATGTAGACTAAAAAGCATAAGTCGGTACATCCAGAAAACCCTGGTTTACTCCAGAACTCAAGTCTGCACAAACTAAGAATGGATATCAGAAACCCATTCCCTATGATATTGCCAAGAAGTATAGAAACAAATGCAACCATTTAATTAGAACTGCAAGGAAATACTTCACCAACAGGTTTGAGGCCTCATAACATCAAAACTACATTGGGGGGAGGAGGCTTCAGCCACTCTTCATCCCAGTTTGTTGCTTGAAAATGGAGTATAAATAGACCTGATTATTGCATATGTAAAATGTCTTTGAAGTCAAGTAGCTGCCATTTATTAGATGGAATCTACTACAGTGTGGCTCATCTAGTGAAGAGCTTGATGTATTTTCAGACTATGTTGTACAGCATGCCACAGTCAGGTTTTGAAGAGCTTGGGCCTGGTGGACAAAACCTGTGATTTATGCAGTCTTCCCTACCCCCCCCTACCACTCAAATAGTCTTGAGCTATTAAGTCAGTGGAATGCATAAAATCATGGTGATAGATTATAGCATGAGTCTCTGGGCAAGTGGTACTATATGAAAGGTCACAGGGCCTTGTTTGTACTCCGAACATGCAAAACCAGCTCATCTGACCTAGTGCAATGATGCAGAGCTTTGGATAAAGCCCTATAGTCATCTTGACCACAGAACATATGCTTTTGCATTTGTTTGGTTTGTAAGGTCAGTCATCGACAGTATAACTAGTCAAATCTAGCTGAATCTGACTTGTTGGAAGGGCCTATTGGTGCATATTGGGTTCCATCTTTGCATCAGCTGTCATATTAAACCCTCAACTACTTGGAAACATTTCTATTCTGTGCCTCCTTGATCCTCAGGTGAATCAGTCTGCCATCATGAATGTCTCCTGTAACTCCTTATAGGAGCAAGGACGCTGGACAAGGACATACTTACAGCTGATCAGGCTGCATTGAAACTGTGACAGATACCAAGTACTAAAAGGCCTTGTTAAAAGTTTGACGTATTAATCGAGCTTACCTTTTGCGACTCTGTTCCTGGTATTGCACTGGATTTTCAGGAAGGAAGAACATTTGTGGAATAAAAAATCCAACCTCTTCAGGACTTCACCAGTGGATAAATATCACTGCAGAATTAGTTCAAGCTCCACTGAGCAGTATGGTTACTGTTGTTCCCCAATTAGCAGGTTTCTCCTTTTCTTCTAAAGCACTGATTCACTGAATTGTCATACAGGATGGCAAGAAATGGATTGTAATTAAAAAATATCTTTCCACTGAATAGCTGTTGACTGGCAATCCTATCTGCTGTGTACGACAACTTTGGAATCAAAAGGTGAAATAAATGGGGAAAAAAATTTGCCTGAATCAAACATATACTTATGGAGGTAGTCTTGATTTGTGAAATGAAGCAAAGCAGTTATCACAAGGCTGATACAGTGATTGGTCATTGTATGTGCAATGATATTTGGATTTACTGCAGGGCTTGTTGTCTGTCCCATAGTGTATTGTTGATATTAGATTTAAGACATTCAGTTGGGTTGTGAAAGTACTTTATTCTGCCACTAGATGGCACCACGTGACATCAAAATCAAGGCTTTCTTAGAACTGAGCAGCAAAAAGTTTAAGGCAGTAAAATGATAAATGTAAAATACAATGTTCACTGTCTTTAAATTATATTTACTGAGTATTGGGTTTGTTGTACTTGCAGACTTTGCACATGCAGACATGGGTCAAATATGTAAACTAGTTCCAAATAATGAATGCTATGTGTGTTTCTGTACATAGTGTCAGAAAGGTTGGACCTACTGCATCAGTCTGTTTGAACTTAACACTGAATGCTTGACAAGATGCAAGAGAAGGAAACGTCCTTGCATCATGGCAGCTTAATGACAAATTATGCAAGAGTGTAACATACATAACTTAAAAAAAAATGTAAACAAATGTTAACTTAAAAACATTGTTGTTATTCCTCTTATCTCAGTGAAAGAAGTGAAGCAAACCTTTCCAAGAGGAGCATGCAAACACAAAAGAGTTTTCTGACTGACCCAATTATTTGACCTGCAGAATACATGCACTCTGCATTATACAAACAAGCAAGCAGAAGAACCGCAGCATATCTAAGAACACAGTGAAAGTGCTTTTGGGGCAATTAAACAAGAACTTATGTCCAGTAAAATATTGGTGCAAAGTTGTGTGGTGTTTTCCTTATTTCATCTATCTGTGAATTTGGCAAAATCAATAAAAATTTTGGGCAGACCAAAAAGATACACACAAACTTCTTTTAGTATTTTTCTTCATTCATTCAGCCTCAGGTTCCCAGCTACCAGCCCGGGCCTCAGCCTCAGCCTCCCAGCTACCAGCCCGGGCCTCAGCCTCAGGTTCCCAGCTACCAGCCCGGGCCTCAGCCTCAGCCTCCCAGCTACCAGCCCGGGCCTCAGCCTCAGGTTCCCAGCTACCAGCCCGGGCCTCAGCCTCAGGTTCCCAGCTACCAGCCCGGGCCTCAGCCTCAGGTTCCCAGCTACCAGGCCAAGCCCCAGCCCAGGCCTCAAACCCAGGCTCCTCACTACCAGCTCAACAGCTCAACAACAGCTTTTTACTCACTGCATGCTCACTGCACACTCAACACCATGGTGGTAGATCCAGGCATGCAAAAGCATCTAGGTTATATTTGAGTTACAAACACTTACACAATATTACTCCAGTCACAGAAATTGTTATAGCCTATAGTTCTTGTTTGTCTGTTAGACTTCTTACCGCTCAAAATGTCTTTTGTGCCAAGAGTGACATCAGAAATGAGGGAACCTCACCATGCACGTCTGTGCGAGTGTGCTGACCGTTCCAAAGTCCTACCTTCGTTGCAGTCCTTGAATGCAGCATAAGAGCCGCCCCGCTCTACCGGATTTCAGCCGGTTGTTAGTCAGTCTCTGCCAGTGACAGTCAAACCTTGAAACCATCCGGACCTCCTGGTTCGCCCACCTGTCTCACATATGTAGTTTTTTCTTTTTTTAACCAGACGGTGTGATGAAGCGGAAAGTAAACGACATTTAGGAGTAGTCTAAATGACTGCTGTGCAACAAGCAACTGGGCTGCAAACTCACTGAAGGCTCATCGGCTTTGGAGGAACTGTTGCACAAAATCCCGCTGCGATGTCCCTGCTGTGTGTCAGAGGTAAGGTCTCACTTCATAGCTGCAGGTTGTCCTCTTTAAAATGATAATAATAATAAAAAATAATAGCCAATAAGAACAGAAGAATGACAACCTGAAAGTACAAGTTAATCCCACAGGACATTTTAGGTTAGAGGCACAAATATCACAGCCAAAAAATATTGTTGAAATACAAGGATGTAAAAAATATCAAACTTAAAGCAGCCTGTTTTTGTCAAATACATGAATTAATATTAAAGGACAGGTTCACAATTTTTCAAGTGTGTCTTAAAACAGCAGTCAGGTGTCCATATGAACAGTGAAAGAGGTTTTCATCACTGTAATCATTCCTCCTGTTCAAAAGATTCCCTTCAAATGTGCTTTCAATGTAAGTGATGGGGGGCCAAAATCCACAGTCTATGTCTATGTACACACAGTCATTTAGTGCAAAAATGCTTTTAAAAGTAGATCTGAAGCTTATATGAGTCTTCAGCAGTCTTAGTCAGTCATGTCAAGCAGATATCTGCCACATTTACAGTCTTTTTAGCATCAAATTCCCTCTTTGTGTTTCCTCGGACAGTGTTTCCCTGTTGAGCTGTGGTGGAAGTATAGTAACAAAAAGAGGGACTTTGGCACTAAAAAGACTGTAACGTTGAAAGATATCTACTTGATTTGACTCATTTGGACAGCTGAAGCTTCATATTAGCTTTAGATTACATACATTTTTGCACATAGGGAGGCTTATGGATTTTGTCCCCCATCACTTCCATTGTAAGTGCATTATGAAGGGATCTTCTAATGGCTCTTGACTGTTGTTTTTAGACAGAATTTAGACAGAGCAATATTATGTATTTTACAATTTTACTTTTTTTTGACGGAGTCTTCCAGCACTAACCTGTAAGTAAAGAGTAAAGATCAGCAGATAAATGTTAAGAACAAACCTGAGAGGTTTTCAGGTCATTTTCTTAAGGAACTTTTGTGTGACAAGTGTGACAGGCCTACAACTCCCATGTGACCAATAGCCTACAGTACTTACCTGTTGTATTTAGTGGCCTGGATGGGGTTATGATTGGCATTCTTGAATGTATACTTATCCTATTTATACTAACCCTGTAACAAGTGATTGATGGATATCTGAGTCCAACCTGTGTGTATCAGAAGTGACAAACATAGATACTGCAGGGAGCAGAAACAGAAACAGAAGCATATATTTGAGTATTGTATCTGTTGGTCAGGACAAAAGACGAAATTTGAATTTAGTTAACTTGGGCTCTGGGAAACGGAGTTTTCTGACATTTTACGGACCAGACAACTAATCAATTAATAATCATCAGATTAATCGATAATGAAAATGATTGTTAGTTGCAGCCCTGCTGTGTTTTGGCTTGAACGTTAGTAGGCTATAGTTTAGATGGTGACCACAGATACCGGTGTGTTCTTTCTTATTATGAGCTGTCACTTTACACAGTGACCTTTCAATTAATGAATATACAGTACAGTATGATATAATTGGTTAATGTCCTTTGTTGAGAATTTGCTTTACAGAGTTTTCGAAAAGTTATACCAGTAAATATAAGGCAACACGAATACAAGGCAGAAGATGGACAACGTGTAGAATATGTAACATTCAAGACGAAAGAGTGAAACATGAGTGGTTGTGAAGTGATTGGGTCCAAGCAGGAACACATGAATGAATGTATGAGAGTTTGTGAATTTGACTTTTGCAGCAATTATCTGCCTGGTAGAGAAAAGGATTTGTTTTGCATTTTGATATGATCAACACAGCTGCACAACAAAAAAGAAGTATACTGATGTATTCAAACCTGAACAGAAAAGTAAACCAACTCCAAATCATGCAGGTTTTCCCAACATGTGTCACAAGTTGTGACTGATATCGGCAGTCCAAGGCATTGAAAATTAGCAATATTGATCTTAACTATCAATTTCTCAAATACAAATGATTGAATATCTAAATGAGCCATATAAAATCTAAAGCAACATGATCAGATTCTTCTGCTTCTTTTTATCAGCTGTGAATGCAGCTGAGCACAAACAAAGTACAAAGCAAAATAGAGTTTTACATCGTTTTTAACTGGATTCTCAAGTTAAATCTTATAATTATCAAATCACAGCAAACTAAGGGTTTGTAACTGGGTGTTAATATGCTGAAGCAAGTTTTTCTTGCTTTTTGGTTGCCATTGCATTGGCCCTTTATGTGTGCTGGACAGCAATATTTTGTATAACAGCGACTCAGGAAGCTCTAAAGCTCTACTGGGAAATTTTTGATGAAATGTTGATTAACAAAATAAGAAAAAGGTAAAAAAATTAATGAACCTTTAAGGAAACTGATCATCCTTAAGGAGCATTATTTGTTGTTGTTAAGTGTAAAGTTTGAGTTTTGGTTCTGGGGAAAACAATAGTGTTTGAATGTTTTACCATATGTATTGAATATCTATTGGCTCCTTTATTCCTAAAATACACTATATCAGCCTATAAAAATACATGTCAGTGGAACTTTATCTCTTAATTGTTGAAGAGAGAAGTAGAAGTGATGTGAAATTGGGATATTGTTTTCTCCTGCCACTGTATTGTTTTCTCCAGTACTGTTGAGGTGCCTTTAAGCAAGTCACTTGATCTGCTGATCAGCAGCCCACAGCAGGAAATAGTTGTTGTACTGGGAAGGTGTGTAACTTCAAGAACGAGAAACAAGTTGTTGCTGAAAAATAGCATGTGTATTCAGACAGATAAAATGCAGTTAATTAAAGGTTTAAAAACCAGAGGCACCCTACACTGCCACCAATTTATTTAACATTCTGGCTCTTTTCCAGATTACAAATTGCTCTTCTTTCACAGACATGCTGATTGATTTTCACACCATCAAACTATTGTCTGCCTATCTCTACCTCTCAGCCCCTAGCGTATTGTTTCTCACTGATCGTTTTTGACCATTTCTCATCTTGGGTGCGAGCGCTGCCTGAGGCTGGGCAGACCCAACTACCAAACTCCTCTATTACAGAATGATGAGATGGGGGGTCAGAGAGATGGAGGGATGGAGTGGGTGAAGCGCAGCTGGGTCGCAGTGGGCTCAGCCAAGTGGAATTATAAAAAAGGCCATCATTTTGTTTCACAGGTTGCACAGAGATTGAGCGAGAGTGTGACTCATGTTCACCTGTAACAGTGAAACCTGTGAATCTTGTTTCATAGTAAAGTCTTCTTGAGTCTTGTTGCATTCATCTGATTTAGACGTAGAACTTGGGCTGGATGAAGTGACCTAAAATCTATTTAAATACAATTTGTTACATTTACCTTGATAATAATATACTGTTGGTTCGTCTTGGTTACTTTTAAAAGAAACTTGTAATGGTTTAGGTGTTTACTTTAGCAGAATATTTTATACCAAGATGTACATTTTCCAGACTTTCGTTGATGACAGTACTTACATGTGTTCAGTAGTTTCATTTTAAGTTGCAACTTAAGTAGAGATGAATGCAACAGAACAAAGTGGAGAGTTTAGTGTGAAAATAGTTGCTTGAAACTCAAACTTAAGGTCAAACTTATGTTCAGTTGGTGCTGGACCTGTGGAACGATTCGTTGGTTGAACTTTTGGTTAAAATGCTAGCTGTTGCTGTTCTCAGTTTACTTGGAAGGGATTGGATTCAGACATTTTATTTGTCAAAATTGTGCTAGAAGTAAGTTTAGATTGGTAATTTAAAGGAGAACTCCACCGTCTGCAGCAGCAGCAGAGTCGCAGCAAAGAGTAGCGGAGTGAGACGTCTGTTCTCCGTCCTGCTCTCAGCTGTAAACAGATGTAACGCTAGCTGTTAGCTCGGTGTGCCTCTCTCCAGATGGCAGGCAAGTTGCTCCGGTTCTGGTTCTAAGCGGCGGTCGTCCTCTGGCTCGTCCCTGTCTGTACACGGAGGACGACCCGCTGGCAGCAGCCTGGAGCCCACCGTCACTAACTCTTAAGTAAGAAGAAGATCTAAACTAAAAACTAACGTTAAAGATCAAAGTAAGCACTCTATGTATGAGTGTCATTGACAAATATATATTAATAATATATAATATAAAATGTCCAGTGTAACTGATAACACCGGTGCTGTCATGAGTTTACTAGTCGGTGGGAAAATTTCCTCACCGTGGCATCCCTAACTTTGAGCCAACTTGAGGCCAGACCTGTATGGTGTGTATCAGCTGTGAAGGTTCCTCTGAGCCTGACAGTCGACAAGTCCGCTGTCCTCATCAGTAAATGATAGAATTTGTTCAAACAGCTTACTTATGTGTACATAACGTATGAAAGTAGGATGTAGGGCGATGCTCTGATACTGCTGACTTGAATTCGGCCTTTTTGTTGCTAATCCCGTGCCGAGGCTGGGGTAGATGGAGGGGCATACAAAGCCTCTGCTTCAACACCAGAGACCATGGTTCACATCCTGTCTCCTAGCAACAGTTGAAGTTTCTTATCGCCGTGACAGTGATCCTTCCCTGACCTTAACCAAGACGTTTTAGTTGGCTAAAAATTGTCTTCTTCCTATATGGGTCATTTTGATTGACAAATGACCTGTGATTTTGGTACCATGAGTTGTTGCTTTTAAGATATACAGCTTGAATAATCTGTGTGAGGCAGACAAGTGTTTTTTGACAGTTTTTTTGTCTTTTCAATATGATGGTGATTGAACCATTTTTTACCAAAGCCAGAGTTTGTGTCTTTCCCTCTGGCATGACAGATGTGCTCTCCCTGATTAAAGGAGCTTTCCATCTCATTGAGGGAAATGTGGACAAACCAGAAGAGTGGCATCCTTGTTTCTTAAGAGCCATGATACTTTTCAGAGGCCATTTTCCTAATTTCTTGTTCCTTGTTCCTTGTTGTGTCAAGGGCCCTTAACCCTGCATGGTGGCTGGCAGTCGTCTGCCGAGAGTGAGTGACTGCAGAATAAAAAGCTGAGGATGGGAGGACACAGTCACTGACAGCTCAGTCAGTACCCACACTCAGCTATTTCTGGATGGCAATTAGCAGTGGAATAAATGCATACAGTAATGGTATTGCATCATTTGCCAAGTATTTAGTCAGGCTACTGTGAAGAAATTCCATTAGTAGAAATTATACAGCAATAATTTAGGATAAATATGCAGGTGGACTGTTGGTAATGTTAAGATAGCAGCAAGGGATTCAATCTCTGTCATTTGTGCATGTCGGCACAAATGCCGGAGCTTGTATGTGTCATTTTTTATTTAGTAAAGCTAGATAAAGGCCCGGTTTGGACGTATAAAGGTGATAACTGAAAGCATTTTGTAGGCCACCGGATATCATGGACTAGACCAGGTCAGCAAACACACCGGCACACTGTGCTGGAATGACAGGGACACAAGTAAAGCTTCAGCGGCCCGTCTGGGAAGAGGGGGTGGGGATAGAGGGGGAATAATCCCCTGGCCATCTGCTGCTTTTGCTGTCCTGTGTGTGTGTTTATGTGTGTGTGTCTGTGTGTGTGTGTTGGGCTGTATCTCATATGGGACAGTGACTTCACTTCCTTCTTCTCATTCCCTGCTTTTCATGATAATGCTACTTCCTGGTATCAGACACACCTGCCTCTTACACCTCTCCTTACCCTTAATCTTTGCTGCTGGCCACTTGTCAGCTTTTTCAGACGTGTGAGCAGGAAATCAAAATTCTGGGTAGTTTCGAAATGATGATAAATAAACAAAGTATTACAGATAAATTCAGACAAAATGATTAAAGTTTATGGTGTTTGAACCATGCTAGTGGCATATTACTAGGGATGGCGATGTTGGTCTGTTGATTGGTCCCTCACTTTGGTTCAATATTTCAAGAACCACTGGATGGATTGGCATGAAATTTTGTACAGACCTTCGTGGTCCCCAGCGGATAAAGCCAACTGACTTTGGCGATTCCCTGACTTTTCCTCTAGTGCCACCAGCTGGTCAAAATTAGCTGTGTGTGTTTATCATTTAGACTGTATATAAAGATGGACGGTGTGCATTGCATTGGAGCCAGGAGCTTCCATATAAGGAGTGCAGGGCGTTGCCTTTCACACACTGGAAACGTGCCCTGATACCCTTGACGGAAGTGCTAGCTTAATGGGAACACCAAGCAGTGCACACTTAGGCTAACATCAGCTACTTTAGCTAAATTGTGCTAACAGGGCGTGTATCATAATCAAGTAACATTAAACTAAATTAAATATTGTGACAATAGTCCGACTCAGTGCAAGTCCTGGAACCGGGGATAGCAGCAGGTGAGCCAACTGTCAATCACAGCTGTCAATCAACGCCCACATGGCAGACATCAAAGCTACTATAAGTCTTCAAAACTCATTAAGGGAGGGATAATTTCCAAAATGACCGCCAGCACACTTATTAGAGGGCCTGAATTTAAATATTGAGACCATAATGACTTGTTGAAAAAAATGAGTGATTCAGTATTTCTAGAGAGAATTGATACTTTTTGAATGGGGGTCAGTTGGAGCATCTAGCAGCCATTGGTGGCATCGCACTTTAAGATTCTTCCACATTGGCTTCAGTCCCAGGGCGTGGTAGTTGCTGCTTGGTTTATCGCCTAGTAGTAGTTGACTGAACCTGCTTCCTGTTATTTGCTTCCTGCTTTATATTGCACTCTGGGAGTTTCCCAATGCTTGGCAGCTTCACTAAAGCAGGTGTGTGTTTGAGAATGCGTGTGTGTGTGTGTTCTTTTGTCTTCAGGAGAACCAATTTGGGTTTTAATCAGTCACTTCTTGAAAGAGGCAAATTTAGGATTATAATTTGGGGTTTGGTTAAAGATTATAATTATTATTTAGTGCACAGCTCATCACATTTTCATATTCATATTCAGAGGACTGAAATAGTCTGATTGCTCCAGAGTTCAAGCTTGGTGACCTTTTACTGGTGGATTCTTTGGACAACAATTAAGGTGGTCGTCATCACAGTGACAGTTGGTTTGGTTTGCTGTGATGTGGTTGGAGATGCAACTATTGATTATTTTCTGCCCTCATTTTCTTGATTAATTGATAAATTCTTTGGTGTAAAAAGTGTTAGGAGTGTTAGAGGCCCATCACATTTCCACATTTTGTCCAACCAACAGTCAAAACCAGCAAATATTCACATTTGACACGTTTAAACTAGTGAATTGTGGCTATTTTACTTAAAAAGTGACACAACAATTCAACGATTATCAAAATTGTTGCTAAATAACTTCCTTTCGATCGACTATTTAAAAAAAAAAGAGTTTCAGTTGTAGTTGAGGTAAACCAAAGATGAAGTATTGAATGCTCAGTGTTGTGTAGCCTGACATGTTACAACCATATTTGCAGAGAATAAAGTGATGTTGGTTACACTAAATGTAACCTGAGCACACCTGCTGTTGTTTCAAGGATATTTTTGCTTGTGTGTGTGTGTGTGTGTGTGTGTGTGTGTGTGTGTGTGTGTGTGTGTGTGTGTGTTTATGTCTTCTTTTATGAAGCCACTTCCCAGCTTGGACTCCCGCCTGATAGATCACTCCTGGACTTTATGAGGAGTCTCTAATTGGCTCATTATCGTGTTGAAGCAGCAGGGAGAGAAATCTCTGGTAATTTGTTATTATACAGACTGATGTGAGGTATACATGCTACAAGATGGAGAAAAATGTTAAGTAAAGCAAATAGAGTCGTGTTGTGTAACTGAAGCTTTTGTTGGCCTAAATTCCTTCTTTCAGGTTGTTCCATAATGACTTTGGAAAAGCTTAGTATGTAAACTAATGATGATGAGGAAATTAGACAATCACTGTGACAACAATGATTGTTTAAAAGCTTCTTCATGCATTTATTTTACTAGTAAACCTTGTTTTGGTATCTGTTTTTTATAAATATTTTGGCATTTATTAACTTTGGGTTAGGGTTAGCAATATGGGGTTAGGATTATTCTTGTAAAAAAAGACACAATATGTTCAAGACCAGACTGATACTGGATTTTTGACGCTGATACTTACTATATCAATATTTAATCGTTAAACCTGCAATAACAGATTTTATCATCACCTTTTAAGTTAATGTTGAACTTGTTAGAAAACAGTTGCTCATTTCCTCATCCAGCAGTTATGGAGCAACATTATCATTCATTTTGTGTTTCTGTCCACCTGGTGAATGTAAGTCCAATATTTACCCTCTTTTAGCTCTGTTGTTGCTCTCTACCAACTCCTGAGGGAAATATTTGGCTCTTTAGCTGCTAAATGCTTCACTATGTTCACCAGCTAACTGTGTCTGTTTGCTGTTTGTTGCTGAGCAGGTAGTGTACAGCGGATTTTTAGAACCTTTTCTCTGAAAACAGCTGCCTGCTGCGGTCTAAAACAACGCTATGAGAGCGCTGAGAGTGAACCAAAACAGTAAAGTTGCTAAACAATGAGCTGAAACTCGCTATAAAGCTCTGTAAAGCCCAGGGGAGCTGCAGAGTCACTGATATATATATATTCTCTGTAGGTTAATTTCTACAAGCGACACCTCTCACATTACACACTTTCATTTGATTTGAACCAAAGAGTTGACAGCAGCATAGAAGCATTTGTAAAATGCTTAATGTATATTGACCAACACACACAAACACAGGGGCTGGATCCACAATAGCTGTATTTATTATCACGGCATGGCGAGGTCTGTAGGGGCTGTTGTTTAATGGAAGTGAGAGGGTGTTAATGACATGGCCACCAGGTTGCCAACCTCCACACACTTCAACCCACCGTGAGTCGAAGGACTAGAGCTAAAAATAGCTATACCGTCTGGCCTCTTGTAATGACACTGCTCTAGTCCACGTCCAGTCTGCCTGCTGAGCATGTCAGGTCTGCTGCTCCGGTTCAACAGATATTTTTCAGGTGTTGGTGGACCTGGGATGAATAATGTTTCAGTGTACTCAATTTTATTTCTACATGAAGATAAAGAGGTTCAGGGTTAATAACAGAACAGCTGGTTGGGATTCAGTGTCTTGCTCAATGACACTACAGCAGGGCAGATTTTCTGGCAGAATGGGAGTTAATCTCAGGGAGTCTGGTTGAAGGGAAAGAAATTTAAAAAACCCAGCAGGTCATTTGTCACCACTTACCGCTGCACTGATATCCTCAAATAAATTCTTGATAGACTCTGTCCTGCTGGTACCAAATATTTCATTCAGTGTACAGAGTGTGTTTTATTCTGGTTACAAATGTCTTTAAACAAACAAAGATGACAGACAGACACCAATCTGAGGGTGTGCCTAAACATGGCACTCAAATATATCGGCTTATAACTTCGGCTACATTCATCATTGCTGTAGTATTTCTAGAAAGGAGACACCTTGTATCATCTGTACAAAGCAGAAGTTTTTTTTCTTCATTTTTAGAAAATCTATGAAAAGCAATAAATGGGCCTCCTACTAAATTGGATATTACTTGGTCTACATTTCAGCTACTACAGTCTAAAATTTTTCATCTCTGGTCTGCTGGCACTGGCGTATATGTCAACTTATAAATGACAAAAAATTGAAGTAAAAACGGTGTCATCATCCTATAGTTTGTACACTAGAGAGAAGTGACAAGTTTATTTTTCAGTTGTAAACATCCTGCCCAGTAAATTTCTTAAAAAAAACAAATTTAAGACAACTTTATCAAACATTTTCATTCATGTTACAGGTGGAAAAAGAAAAAGAAACTCTAAAAAATCATGAATCCACCAAAGCTTTTACTGTCACTGCAATGACTGAAAAGACATATGTAGTCTAATCTGAAATTTTAATAGAAGCGAGATAGAAGAGTCTTTAAGGATTTTATTAATGTATAAATGTGTATAAATAACAGCATCTGATGTCTTTAAATTACATGCCACATTTTTCCAAGCATGACCCCTTTTTATTTTTGCGGAAAACAGCAACCTTATTTTTGTGATTTCTATGTAATCATCAATGCAAAAGTCTCAAATGTTAAACAAGTTATTACATGTGAGCCACAAACTGGGACTAGTTGACATATATAGACACTAAATGTCAACCTGCAGGCTCATTAATTATTAGTCGCTGCTGGTAAATAATTAGAGTGCAAGTGGAAAAAAAGAAATGTGTTTGCCTTTGTCACGCTACTATTTTAAACTTTAACTTGTTGAATAGTCATCACACAAAGATTCGATTATTAACCATTGAGGGACGAAAGAGAATTAAATCAGTGAAATGTTCAAGACAGACACATTAAAAGTGTGAGACCCCTTCCAGAGCTCTCACTGTATGTGGCCTCGTTTCAGTGAGGTAGACTCCTGCTGAACAAGATGGTGTGTCATCTCTCTGCTTGGACCTGCAGCTTCAGAGGCTCAAAAATGTCTTTAATTCACCTCTGAGAGGTTATTTCCACTCCTGAGCTTCAAAGCTGCACTTTCATGTCACTTCAAAGAGATCAAACCAGAGCCACCAGACCAGCCATTAAGTGGTCGCAGTCGGAGCTTCACTCTTCTAATGAAGAGAAGAATGTCATTGGGGTACAGTGGAAAATGACATATAATTCATTTCAGCTTTGTAATACTATTTCTTCAAAGTCAGGCTAAAATTACAGTGTATATTGATGGCAATTAGCTTTGTGCCGAAAATGGACGTCTTGCTAACACGTAAATTCACCTTTTGATGTAATTTAGGGATTTCCCGCTCTTTGTATCCCAGTATAAGTGTTACAGAGCACAAAGTCAGTTCAGTTCTGTAGTTTACAAACAAATAAAGCCCAACAATTTTCACATAACGTTTTTGCACTTCATATAAAGGGAAGATACTAAAATTTAGTGCTCCAGCTAATGATTACTTTCATTATTGATTAATCAATTAATTATGTCTATAAAATGTTAGAAATATATGTTATAGTTTCGCACAGTCAAAGGTGACATCTTCAGTCCCAAACCCAAAGATAATCAGTTTACTGTCATGTAAGATAAAGAAAGCATTAAATAATCACCTATGAGAAGCTAAAACCAGAAGAAATTTGGCATATTTGATTTTAAAAATTACTAAACCGATTTATTTATTATCAAAATAGTTGCATATTCATTTTCTATTGATCAACTAATGGATTACTTGACTCATTTTTGCAGCTCTAACCATTTGAATTAATGTTAAATAAATTGTTAATTTTTAAACAAGAATGCCAAATGTTTGCTGGTTTCCGCTTCTCAAATGTAATATCGTGAAGCTTTTCTTTGTCATAAATAACAGTAAACTGAAATTTCACAGACAAAATAATTGATCTGGAAAATAATTGGCAGATTAATCGATAATGAAAATAATCGTTTGCTGCAGCTATTTTTAGTTGTGCGCACACAGTTCTGCTCAGTTTCAGATTTAATTTCAAATATGTTGTTTACATTTTCTGTCGTAATCTGTTTAAAACCTGTCTGATCGTCTAACTGCCGTGTTTCTTTCTGCCTGCCTGCTGACCACTGAGCCTCTTACTCTGTGAGTCTGTTGTTTGACTAATGTTTATAGTGCAGAATTTGAAATATTGTCCAAATTTTTTTTAAGTCAGTAAAAATTAAAACATCAAGTGAAAAAGTCGCATTTTGAAATGACAGCCCAGCGTATTCAAAGAGAAACATCCTTAATTTCAAATGTGCTAAAACGTAATTCTTTTGTAAAAAAATATTAATGTTTGGCACGCAGAGACATTACAGATGTGAATATGTCCTAATCATTCTCATATAGCACAGCTCTTCAGCAGCGGGTTTAATCCAATCCATGACTCATCACGTGAGCATCAGACCGTTGTTTTATCCAAATAACCACAATCCTCCAATCCTCTCCTCAATATTTTCAATTTATAAGCATTTTGAAAGCTTTGGATGCTCCATAAGGTCAAAAGTTACCTGTTTTTAACCTTTGCCACTCAAAGAAAAAGAGCTTTCTGTTTTCCCACATGGCCCATTCTCTTGGTTTTTTTGTCCACAGTACAATGCAGCAGGGTCTGGTATATTTCAGCCCTGCTTAAGGCATTAGCTTGGAAGGATTATCCCACCAGGCAAACCCTCGGTCACCAGCAGCACGCATCCTCTCATACAATCACTGCAGTGGACACGTGTCTGATATCTGGCCTGCTTTCCTACCTCAGTTCAGGCTCGCCCTCCCTGCGGCCCTGATGCTGACCTCTGCTAGCACTGAGATGTGACACTGACCTTTGTATTGTTGTCCATAACTGACAGAGAATTACTGCAACTTTCTGCTATGTTCTGTTGTAGAAATCCACTGCAATTTGATTTGGTATTTGACTTTTAGTGTGCGTTTTGACATCTGGCCAGACTCAACGTTTGCTTTAATGTTTTTGTCTGTTGATAATTGCGCAATTTTCCTTGCTTTCTGAGAAGGAAGTCAATTTTCCAAGTTGTATGACTGCACATGAATGTACTGTTCTGACAGACTTTTCAATTTACCCTCATTTAAAACTACATTTCCAGACACATCTGAAAGCAAGAAATAATTAACTTTGTGAGTGGGTGCAAATGTAGTTCGGTGGGCACCCAAAATGTATCTATGGATCAGGAAACACTGACATTGACATTGATAATCTTATACCTGCATGTGTTGTTTTGTCCATGACGATGAATCAGATCTTTTTCACTTAAAATGCCAGACTGCTGCTCACTTCAACCAGTTGTTGACAGATGCTTGTCCTGTTTTTGTTTTTTTTTTTTTTTAATGAGACACCCTACAAAGTCCTCAGGAGAGGTGCAGAAGTAAGTGAGAAGCGTAGAGAAACATCCCACCTGAAAAACCTCTCATGTAAAGAAATTTACAGAAGAAAATATTCTCACAGTGTTGAAAGAACTGTGATGTGTTAGGATCTTGCTTTTGGTTTAGATGTGCTGCTTGATAATATGTGACCAGTATGACAAACTTGATCCTCTAAATATGTTGTGTGACGCACTGTATTATATCTGAATCTGGTGCGAGACTTGACAGCTGGCGTCTCACGGTTGTGAAATGACAATATCACAGATTGTGACTTTATTAAAGAAAATAGAGAGTGTCCACTGTAATCTCACCTCAGTGCTAAAAATGCAAAACATTCTTCATGTCTTCTCTTGTCTGTCATCCTGAAAGTGCTGTCAAGAGAAAACAGTAGAAGAAACAAGTCATTTTCATTGTGTGCTGTGCTTTCTGTTGTATTAGCCTTGATACTTATACATAATAGTAATAATGTTGATTGTCAGATATTTTCTTTTCTTTACTGTAGAGGCTAGGCTCGATTGGTCTCTACAGGTTTTTCATCATCCTTTTCGCTATTTCAATCAAAGTTAGGTTAACAGGTTTGCACTCATGTGTCAGTACTCTGACCCGTACCTTTACTGTTTGTTGTAAATTCTGATTTCCACAAAACTCTTTCAAAACAGTTGAGCTTGAAGGTTCATTCTTGACGTCTGAAATAGCACGTTTACGAAACAATTTTATCACAATTTTGTTTAAAGAAAATCTTTTTATTGTAGATATTGGTAAAAAAAAAAGATAAGTAACAAAAGTACAAACAATTTTTTAACAATTTGATGTCCCGTTGCCCTTCAACCACCTTCACTACCACCAGCCACTCCCAACCCACCACACACAACACCCAGGGTTTCCCAAGAGTAGGTAACTTATACATTAAAAGAATATATTTACATCAATTATGAAAAAAGATAATAGATTAATAAGAAGTGAAGATATACTCAGGGAGAAAAATATATCAAATCAAGTAATTAATTAAAGTTAAAATAATAAAAAAATGAGATCAGAGGCTGCCAGTGAGAATAAAATTTAGCTGAGGATCCTCTCAGTCCAAATTAAATTAATTAAATTAAAAATTAGATTTATCAAGTTTAAAAAATGACAAGAGATCACACAGCCAACTATTGCATGAAGGTGGAACTGGTGATTTACACGGAAGCAATTAAAGTTGCAAACATCACTCTGAAAGCTGTGTCCCATGGCTTTCCTGAGAAGATGATGTTTGTTCAGTTGTCATGGAGATGGTTTAGTTGTTATCACCTCAAGTCACTGGAAACCCAAATCCACAATAGCCTTCTAACTATGTCATTTAGGGTCTTATGTACAAAATAGTAAGCATCTAAGAAGTATTAGAAATTAGTTTCAATCCACATTCGAAATATTGTCATTTCAGTTTTTGTAAACTTATTTGGGTTATATTGGTTTGAATTAGGCGTGGTTAAGCTCGGACATTTATTACGAAAATTATGCAATAAATCCCACAAACCAATCATAAATGATGTGACATGCTGCGGTAAGCGTATTGTCTCATTTCCGGTTGCTGGAGTTTCTGTGTCCTTGGTAGCGTTTCTGCATCTCAACCCAGTTAATTTTGCTATATTCTTCATGACAGCGGATATTTACCTGCTGTACATGTAAACATACACTAGTTCTGCTCAAACACTCTTATCTCTCTCCTTTTAGCGACTTTCTCGCAAGTCACACAGTCCTTTACATGCTTTTCAGATATGCTAGTTACTTTAGCTTAGCAGTTTAGCTTAGCAGTTAGCAATGGCTTCCCTCTCTCCCTCTCACTCTCCTGCTCTCTCATGCTTGGTGTGTCTCATGTTTAGCTATTCCTCTGCCTCCTTTAGGCATAATGGTACATGTGATAAATGTAGTATATTCACCATGATCTGCCACGCCTCCACAGTCTTAAGAAATGGTCTAAACAGCAAAATTAGCTGTTTTTGAACTAGGTTTTCTAATAGTTAAGAATGTTTGAGCAAACGCCATCCTCTAAGGAAGGCCATGAGATGTGGCTGAAAGCTTCTGAAAAAACACTAGTGGACCTTATGATAAGAGCTTTTTGGTCAAATCTTCCAAACCAGTTTTAGGGAGACATTTTTCCACAGTGCATCTGTATGCAGAGTTAATGGGTTATTAAGTTTATATTCTGCTTTGGCACAGCCTGAAGTGGCTCTTTTATTTAGTCATTTGCACACAGGAACATAGAGAAAATTAAAATAACCCTCCGAAGGGGCTTGTAGAACATTTCAACACAAATAAAAGCAAGCACATCCCTACCAGCTTCAGTCGTGCTGCTCCAAGTGTGACCCAACTCTTTCCCAATTAATCAAAAACAATTAATTGCCACCCTGGGATCAATAATATTATACAATAAATGGTAACAAATGTAAAGTAAATGTACTTTTTGCCTGGTGATATAACTCCACAAACAGATCAGTGTCCTCACACAGCTTCTCTCTGGGGAACCAACAGGTTCAGTGTTAATATAGCATGTGTATCCACTTAACCCGTCTCTGCTAAGTGCTTTGCACAGTCTTTAGTGTGATGGGCCTTAAAAAAAGGCTTTGACACTTGTCTTGCACACTTTTCACTTTTTTTTTTTCCCTGGCATTTGTGCTGGACCAAGTACCGTACATACTTACATGCAGAGTACAGGGACAATTGACCCTCACATTAAACCTGCAGTGTGGAACTTTTACATATTAATGAGCATCCGTTACATTCAAGCCCAAATGAGTTCACACAATGCTGATTAAGCTGATCACCGCCAGATAAATCTCTCTGTATTTCACAGTATATGGAGTTTTTAAATCTCATGTCGGGGGCGACATTCCCACGCTGGCCATTTGGCCGTTACCGAATAGATCAAATTCTGATTATGATACGAGTCATTTCGTGGGGTTGTGTGATGCTAAAAACAATTTATCCACCATTTTACAGCCACAACACTAGGTTACAGCCAGTGGTGTACTGGTTATAGGGCATACTGTTTTGGGACAAATCACGGTGGGCTGGTGGGCCGTCAAAAATACATTTTGGGCGGGTGGACCATCAAAACATGTCCGTCTTTACCGGCCCTGTCATTCAGGGTGCGCATGAGAGCGTGCTGCATGCCTGTGTCAGGCAAGCGCACTCCTTTACTCTCACTGCCAGAAGGGGGAGACAAAAGTCCCACACTCCAGCTGTAAAGGGGTACTCCCACTTATCCTCATTGATATCTGATCGATTCATTTGAGAAACGACGTCAGCAGTAACGTCTCTTTCCAGAGACAATGTCCCAATTCGGTGGATAGTCCACAGACCTGAATTCTGTCGAGAGTTTTGACAATTGTAGCTAATGAAAGTTATTAACAGCACACACCTCACTGTTTGATCCACAGTAACTGGGATGTTGTTTCTAAAAAGAGATGCTGCTGTTGACTTTTCAAATGTCATTTTTCAATGCTGTGAGCCCCCAAAATGAAATCATACTCATCTCCACTGTGTTGGTATCTTAGACCTTTCCAAAAATCAGCATATAAAACTGCAAGTTTCTGCATAGCAAGACACAATGAGGAGTAAGAAAAAGTAGAAAATATGTTTATCTTTTGTGATTTGGGTGAACTGAGGTGCAAGTTCAGGACATGCAGGAGTCAGTGGACAATACAGTATCACTAAATCACCACTATATTTCAGTTTTTACTTCAGTTTAGACATTTAAGTCTGTCTCTTCTCTTCTCTTCTCTTCTCTTCTCTTCTCTTCTCTTCTCTTCTCTTCTCTTCTCTTCTCTTCTCTTCTCATTGTGAGTCTCTTTCACAGTGACAGGCCATTCCCACAGGTATTGTCAGAGCCTGGTTGGCACTCTACCAACAAGGCCACTGGGCTTCCTGGAGCCTCTGCCAAGCTGGCACGAGTGACACACAAGGCAAGCTGTGCTGACAGCCCGAGACAAATGACCTGTTAACGATCTCTTTCTGTCTCTGTGTGTATTCTCCTCTGTGTCTGTCTCTCTTATCACATCACACACTTTTGGACTGTGATTGAATAAACATATTGATTTTCTCTACTGAGAAGGTATGCATTTAAACTTAATTTAAATAACTAAATTACCTTAAAAAGGCAATAACCTTTATCCTGCTGCAAAGTAAAATGGCTATAACACTTCCCCTGGGGGGGTTAATCGCATAGTAGATCAATATCAGATATTCACTTTCTGCCCTAAAGTTCAGCAAATGCTGGCATTTCAAGACAGTCTGTACTGCTGTTGTTTTAAGGATTTATTTAAATATTCCTTAATCATTTTAAATTTTTTGTCAGCCAGTTTAAAAGACATTATCTTTCTAAAATCAGAGTTAGTTTAAAACAAATATACTATATGGAAAGATAGTGAAGAAAATCATGTTTGTCTCTGTTCAAATGTTTGTTGTCTACTTGGTTAAAAGCTGCACTAATCAATATTGTTATATTAACAATGGATGAAATGACAAATAATGTGAAAGGGATCGATTGTAGTGACAGACCCACAGAGAATTATTACCAGACTTTGCAGTTGCCTTCAGCTCTTCGTCAGATACAGCAGTCAAAGTTAATGAGTATCTGGTGAACATCGAGGAGCATTTAGCAACTAAAGAGCCACATATTTTTCTCTGGAATTGGGGAAGAAAAAAAGCTAAAAGTAAGGGCGACTATTGGATTTACATTCACTTTTATTAACTAAATGTATAATAAGGTGAATATTACCAAGCTATTAAATGGGTGAGGGATTGTGATATTGGAGTGGGTGTGATGTGCTTTCGTTGGTGGTCTGATTTAGCTGTTTGGGTTCTACTTTTGTGAGTATCGGTTTACTTTAATTTCCCTGTGAGGGTGAGGGGTATTCATGTGGTTGCAATCTGCAACCTCACCACTAGATGCCCCTAAATCCTACACACTGGTCCTTTAAATCTGCAGTAAGAGATTGTGAGCACTAGCATTAGTGTGAAGTCTGTGTTTCTGTCCACCTGATGACTCTAAGTCTAAAATTCATTCTTCTTTTAGGTCTGGTTTGGTCGCCACCAACCCTGACTTTGTTCACCACCTAGCTTAATCGCTAACTTTGTCTGCCCGCCTTTAGGTGTGAGGTGGGGTACGGTTTGTTTGTCTGAGCTTTGTATGCTAGAAATGTCTGCATAGGGTCTTTATATAAAACAACTGAGAAGTGTGGATTCAATCATACAGTCTTTGTGCAGGTAGGAAAACTAAAATAACAAGATAAAAGTGGCTAAAATGAGCTAACGCTTTGTAGAGCTGCAGAGTCGGTGTTAATTAATTCTCCAAAGGTTCAGTTGTACAAGTGACAATTTCACATTATACAGACATTTGATTCAGTGTTGGTATAAAAAAAAAAAAAAAAAAAAAAAGAAGTACTTAGATCCTTTACTTAAGTAAACGTACCAACACAGCAATGTAAAAATACTCCATTACAAGTAAAAGTCCTGCATGAAAAATCCTACTTAAGTAAAAGTACATAAGTATTATGAGCTTGATGTAGTTAAAGTATTGCAGTAAAAGTAGTGGTTTGGTCCCTCTGACTGATATATTATTATATATGACATCATTAGATTAATTTTACTGAAGCATCAGTGTGTAAGCAGCATGTTACTGTTGTAGCTGCTGGAGGTGGAGCTAGTTTCAACTACCAGATAAATCTGAGGGGTTGTGAGATGATTAATGGGAGAGGAATGAAGCAAAAACAAAGATACACACATAAGATACTGATACACAAATCTGCTTTTTCTCTAATCTTTGATTTTTGCTGAAATATTTGATCATTTGAACATTTATTGAAATGAAACCATGTGAGAAGTTTAGAGGGAAAAATCACTATTTGGTGGAGCTGTTAACAACTCATAGACATCTGAAATGTGACCCCGACTACACACTGCTTTTTGTAAGATGTCAAAAGCCAAAAAGGTTGGAAACCACTGGTTTCATCTTTAACAATGTGTTGTATTTTAAAAGCTTGTTATATTATCCATTGTGTCAAATCTGCATCTGAAAAGTAACTAAAGCTGTCAAATAAATGTAGTGGAGTAGAAAGTACAATATTTCCCTCTGAAATGTTGTAAAGTGGAAGTATAAAGTAGCATCACATGGAAATATTCAAGTAAAGTACAAGTACCTCACCGCTGTCTGTTGTGGTAGGTGAGGTGGCTAGATTTGACCATACACACAGCGATACTGTGGCTTTGTGGGTAGAAAAAACACACTGTTACTGAAATGATGCAGGTTTACTGTGATTGGCAATATGGGTCATAAACAATTCATCTGTCCACCTACAGGATGAACCTATAACCATTCCCATCACTACTGTGTCAGACACACAAATACTTACCGGTGTTTGAGTGGGTGAGGTTAATATTTGTGTATTTAGCAGGCTGTGTCCATTGTCTTTTCACAACTCTTTTACTTTATACAGAATACATTTTCATTACATCCATTAGAAGACGCACCCAGTGCCAGTACGGACACATGTTTTTATATTTTCTTAATGGGCTTATCCAGAACCATAAATGATTCTAAAATTATAATAAATGCACACCGAATTTAAAAGCTTCAATGACTTGGTTTTCCTGCAGAGTAATGGCAGTTAACGGAATAAAACCATTTCTAAGTGCTGTGAATATTTAGTACAATTCCCAATTGGATTTTTTTCATTTAGAATTATTAGTTGTTTGGTTTTTGCTGATGCACTTATCAAGTACCATCAAGTCAGCCAAAGATTACTTTGAAGGAACATTACTTCATACCAATAAATGTTAAGAATGTGATTTTGGCATGTTTTTCTAGTTCCTCAACAATAAAAAGTCTACAGTACAGTAATAATCCACATGTCGTCCTCCATCTTTCTTTCTCATGCTTCTTTTTTTTTGGTCTCTGAACACAATTACAATAAGGCAGAAGTTTAAAGCTCTTTGCAAATTCTGGCTGTGAATTATCAGACGCTTTTTATGTAATTTTACCACCAAGTTGAAGCATTTAAATATTTGGTGTTCTCCTTGTACCTATCTAACCTCAGTTTAGTTTTTTTTTCACAGAAAAGATAGAGGGGAAGAAGCAGCACGCAGGTTAGAGGGTTCATAAAGCCACCCTACCCCAAACAACAAAGACAACACAAATTACATCAAATTTTCATAATGCAGGAAAATGGTACTGTGCAACAATAATGCCACAGTCGCATGCAAGAGAAATAAATAAATAAATATACTGCGAGTGTAGTTGTGTGTCCCTGTTTCTTACTTTGTGACTAATCTGTGTTTTCTCTTTTTCTCTTCCAGTAAAGAAAGCCAAACTCCATGGGCCTCCAGGTAAGAGCTAATACATCATTTCTTTATTATTGAACATGTTAAGCTGTAATCATGGTAATAAGAAGGATTAGCCACTTTTTGAGCAACAGCTGTTTTGCACATAACTATTAGACTTTTTCATCTGAATTAATGGTTGTTGACTTTCTAGTTTGAACTTTCAGGATGGATATCACTGAAAGTTTTTTGCATTCACTCAAGATGGGTTTTTATTCCTCCGTGCCGGCAACAGCCGTGGCCGGAGGCATTATGTTTTCGGGTTGTCCGTCTGTCTGTCCATCCGTCCATCCGTCAGTCCTATTCTCGTGATATCTCAGGAATGCCTGGAGGTAATTTCTTCAAATTTGGCACAAACGTCCACTTGGACTCAAGGATTAACTAGATTAATTAGATTTTGGTGGCCAAAGGTCAACGTCACTGTGACCTCGCAAACACGTTTTTGGCCATAACTCAAGAATTCGTACGCTAATATGACAAAGTTTCACACAGTGTCTAATAGGATAATAAGTGATGATATTTTATATCCAAAAGGTCAACTTCACTTCAAGTTGACATAATGTTCTGCAAAACTTGACTGGTTGGCGGAGGCACAACTGTGAGGTGATATTTCTAGTTGTTTTATAGAAAAGGTCTCTCTAAGTACATTTAAAGACTGTGACTTCCAACACAGTGCCAGTGATTCAGTATAATTCATAAAAAAAATCATGCAATATAGGATTAAAAATTTGGTTAATAAGGCTAAAAGTATAGTCTTTAATTCTAAATTGTAGGGCACAATATGGTTAATACTCAAAAGGCAAGGCTCAGAAAAACCAGTACCAACTGGTTGAAGCTTTATCTGTAGTCTGTCCAGTCTTTTGTAGATTTCAGCTAGTTTTCAGATTTGTCTCCAGCTTCAGCCTCTATAGAAAACATCTGGGACAGTACCACACAGGGCAACTTCACCAAGTTGCTTAAACCAACCTGTGTTGATATTTTCCTCACAAACCACTTGCTTTGGGTGGTTGTTGGTATAATGACTGTTGTCTCAGTAAGGCGGGACGTCAGGTTAGATAATTGGGCTTTTAACCCAAACCACACCCCCACCTATTTTGTCGTTTAGGTATCAGGACTTGTTGAGTAAAATTAGTGAGCTTCCTCTGACCACAGTCTTGATGTCCTATAATAGTTCAGTTGAGCTTTCCATTGGATGTAGTGTAGGTGCACTTGATAGTCCCCAGATGTTAGAGTTATATCGTTTGCGTGTTTCTTTACAATGTGTATTAATGTGAAAACCCATATTTCACAGAGACCATTCTTTGGACTCCATCTTTCTGTCCACCTTTCTTTGTTTGCGTCTCTTTTTTTTTTTTTTTTTTTTAACACATCTTTACTGGCTGCAGCTGTTCATCCTTCCATCTTCTCCCCAGGCGATGATGAGGGGAAAACAACAGCGATGAGTGGGAGAATTAGAAATCAAGCCGGAGGAGGAGAGAGAAAAATCAATAGATCATCATAGACAAAGGGCCACCTGCTAGCCTGAAATGACAACGTGTCATCCCAACATAAAGGAGAAGATGGAGACAAATCCCTCAGTGTCTTTAGGAGACAGAGACAGTCTCCAGATACAGGAGATGATTTGTCATTGGCTGTCTCTGGCCTCCGATCACTGTGCAGATTTTCAGAGCGGAAGGAGGAGATTGGATTGGCTCTCCCAGGGTTCATAAAACAGGACATGACTGATGATACTGCCACAGCCACTGTGCAATTGCCCTTTAATTCATTTATTCTGTAGTTCTCCTGTATTATTACTACTCTCAATATGGTTTTACATTTTTTACAGTTAAAATAATTTGTAATACTAAACTAATTGAACCAAATGAAAACTCCAGTGGCTTTCAGACTCTGCAGACCTTCCTTGGAACTTGAAACCCTTTGGAGGAGTAGCAGTAGTTTTGGAAGTACAGTACCAGTCAAAAGTTTGGACACACTTTCTCATTCAAGTGAACAGGAAGTTGTGTTTATAGAGAGAAGCCGATACAATAGCTACTTGACACAGTATATCCTTTAACCAAATAATTATCTTAAGAAGAGATTCAAAGTTTATTGCACTTGTCAGCAAATATAAGGTACTAAGCAAAAGGCAGCAAAAAACATTGTGTGAGTTTACATACATGCACAAACCATAACCAAGTGGTTATGGTTTGTGCATGAAAACATCATAGCTAGTTTCAGAAACCCAGATCAGCCTTTATCCTGGTTTTGAGAAACAAGAATACATTAGCTGGAGAACTCTGATAGGACCTGGGATAATGTAGCACGTACTCACCTGTTTTAGGTTTCTAATCACTGTGTTCAGGTGCATCCTCAGTTTGAGTTATGATGTCTTAACCTTTAAGGCTGTCACTTTTCAACATATCAAGCTCAAACGAGACTGCAGATTTGATGCAGTGGTAATGTTAGTGTAAGGCAGGTTATCAGAATCTAAAATGCTTCCAAATGGCTTGGTGTCATAATTATATATTCAACACTACTTGCTAGTTTATCCCTTTATGAACAGAGCTACTTAAGGGAG
Source organism: Scomberomorus guttatus (assembly GCA_038419695.1). NCBI lineage: Eukaryota > Metazoa > Chordata > Actinopteri > Scombriformes > Scombridae > Scomberomorus > Scomberomorus guttatus. Next base: position 30,160,156 of record CM076450.1, on the reverse strand, counting down.
ATTATCCCACCGTACAGCAGCAGAATAAAGAAATGGAGCTGTTGTGGAGCTTAATTTAATTAAGGAACATAATCCCATAAATACATATTATGCACCATTAGTAAATCATGAAATATATCATGGATATGTCAGGCCCACTTTCCTCTGATCGTAACAATAAACTTGCTGTCTTTCACTATTGTACAGTATGACAAACAACTTAACAGAAGTTTTAATTGCCTGAGTTATCCAGCTTTCAGTACTCTTTGAATGTCTTTGCTTGGAAGTAATCTCTCCGTAAAATGTGGCAGTTGAAATATAAGTAAATAGGCTGTAACTATATAAATGACATGCATATCTATATAAATAAAAAATTTGACCTAAAAGAACGCACCTAGTTTTCCTCGTTGCTGTAACACCTAGTCATGTAGGTGATGGAGAGTATACCCAGGATGCCTTTCTGTCATGTGAAATGATTATTAGTCTCAGGTCACACACCAACTAGTGGAGTTTGTCCCAGTCTAATGCCCCACTTTGTTGAACATGATCTGATTTAATCTTAATCGTAAGAAGCAATAGATTCATCGCTCGGGGGAGTTGGCTCCTGAAACCCCAGTGGTGGACGACCCCTGAGAGATGTTGGCTGGTATATGTGTCAGTTGATTAGTTTGGAAGATTTAAGGCACATTATTCTGATTTTAGCCACGCAAGCAGACTCCTGGGATCATGATATCGGCCAGTTCAGTTTGTCTGTCCAACACTTTCGTCCAGTGTGGAATATCTTGATAGATATTGGATGGTTTTATCAGGAACAATAAAAATTTAGTGCAGACATTAATGGTCGCCCTTATGTATTTATTGTTTTCCTGACTTTTAATCGGGCATCATTAACATTTTAAAATGCCCAAATTACTTTATGACAGAAAGCAAAGCAAAATTACAGTATGGAAAAACAGGATGACAAAATTATAGATAGATATATGATATAGGATCAGGAGGGTGTCAAGAATCTTCCAGGTGCCACCAAACAGATATAACCTGAGCCACACAACCTCCTCTCACCATAGAGACCTGGAAAGAGGACAGACTACACATAACACACAGAGAACAGCACATTTGCTCCAAGTATTTAGTTTGCTCTTGTTGACGAAATCAACAAATTGCTTGACTTTGAGCCAGAAACAGACGTGGTTCTAAGACGTCTATTCTTGACATACAGCAAGACTCAGCTTCCACTAAAATACCAACAACTTGTTTGCACTGCGTCATTTGAATTAACCTCCCACCTGTTTGCGCCTCTCCTCCCACCTGCTCACTATGGGGCACCAAAATAGCGCACAGACGGGCAAAGCAAATTTCACAGAAAAGCATCAAACTGTCGGCGTGTGCTGGTCGCTGTGCTGCATGAAAATAGGGCCCCCAGTCTTATTTAAGCAGACATCAAGTAAGGTCACAAAATTACCATAATGCATTTGTAATATATGTGGTTACTCATCAACACTAATCATTCCCCACTTGATGCTGACATTTCTGGCATTCTGACTCTTTTTCTAGCCTGTACCCCTTTTTTGGATTATATGTTGCTCATATTTTAGTTGCAGCACATTCCCAACCCGAGCAGTAATGTGGCTGTGCTGCCATTTGTATCAATTACAGTCCATTGTTACTCAAAGGGTAGAGGTCTGGCCAGAGACCTGTTGATGCTGTAATTCATCTTCAGTTAGAGTCAGAGGTCACTTGGGATGTTCATGTGGAAGGTGATTATTTCACAGTAACACTGGCAGCTTATTTCATTGAATACTTCATTTTTTTCTCTGGTTGAATGAAGCTAATCTGTGATATCAGCTGTAGTGTTTTAGGCTTCTGAGTCATGAAACCACTCACTGTACTTGCAAATCCGTGGATTGGAGGTTTCAGAAGCGGGTTTTTTATTTAGAGGGAAACTAGTTTTGAGTCCCAAACTGCTTTGTTAAAAAAGGCTTTGTCAGGAAATGTGAATTAGGAACACTTTTCACTGTCAGAACAGTTTCTTCAAATGGCCTTTAAGCACATGAAATTACCTCAGTGGAGCTGCGGTTTTTATTAATCCTGGACAATAATGAGGGGCGATGGTGTCGATGTAATGAGGCAGCCCTGTCTCCGCGCAGCCTGAACTGTTGTGCTGTCAGACTTTTATATATATATATATCGGTTGTTTATTGCAGAATGCAGCAGTTCCTCCTGAGTCAACTTTGTTTATTCATAAAATGAGTAACCATTCTAGAGGACATTTTTATTGTATTCTGCCTGAAAAATTGCTGTATTTGCTGCCAACTTTTGACTTCAGCTTGGAGTGAGATTTGTGAGATTTGGGGTTTAGGGTTGGGGGGGGGGGGTACTTTAGTGGTACTTATTTTTGTTCATGATAAAATAAAATGAGCATTATTTGTGGTAAACTCGACCTCTCTCTGGCCTTGTTTAGTGCTGCAATAATTTTACTATCCTTGCTCTACATGGGCCAGCTTTACAACTTTACACCGACAGATCCTGAGTAACACCCGATGAATTCGTAGAATTAGACAAATGACCATTGCATACCTCACAAGTTAACATGACTGAAATCTGTGAGGTCAGTGATTGAAATCCATGAGCCATCCCCACTGCCCACACATACACACACATGAAAAAAGACAACACATGCAAGGATGGGCACCCAGATATGTTTTAAAATGGGGGAGCAAATTTGAAAAGATACATAGTTGACAGGGGGTCTGGGGGGTCCTTCCACATAAAAAAAATTGTAATTTAAAACAAATTTCCTGTATTTCTACACCACCTAACCTCTTGGATTAAGTCAAGAAACAGCCACCTGCACTAGTCTAGATTAGTTAGATTGAGGGTGCTATGAAAACCAGGAACGCATCAAGAACAATATCTAATTGGGTGGATCAGGACAGGAAATGATTAGTAAAGTTGTAGTAGGTTACATAAAAACCTATTATTGGGAATCACGAGAAAGCTTCAGAGCGACAGAGACACAGAGCATCCCCGTAACCATGGTAACTCACTCAGAGACGCTGTGCTGCTGCCAGAAGAGCCGCTGACTGAGGTTACTCTGAGCAACATGCACGGGAATACATTACAATATAATAGATTTGTGTATATTTCTGGCTGATGGTCTGAATAACTCGCTGCTGCACGGTGCTGCTGTTGCGTTGTGCTGCTCTGTCTTGTCTGTCTGTGCGCTGTCATTGACCTCTTTTCGCGCTGCGACGTTATCAATTATGAATTTGTTTTTCACCGTGTGAGAAAATGGATGTGTGGCGTGAGAGCGTGTGAAAAGAGTCAATTGTGTGAGTCTCATGGTCAATGTGTGAGAGTTGGCAGCCCTGTGTGAGGAACTGTTTGGGGAGATTAAAATTTCTGGTCTGCTGAGTTTGAGCTAAGGTTGTTCCATGGGTTGTTCGGACTCCAACTGTTTACGTAGTCTGCCATGACATCAGAGTGGGCTTATTGGGAGAGGGGCCTTAAAGAGACAGGAGCTAAAACGGCCTGTTGCAGACAGAGGCTGAACTGAGGGGCTGCTTAAAGGGCCAGTATAAGATAAATAAGGAGTTTTTTGGACTGTAAAATGCAAAGATATTCCAGTAGAGCCCCAGAATATAAATATAAACTTGGAAATGTGCTGCGATACGTCCCCTTTTTAAAAAGTTGAAACAGAAAATGTTAATGTAAAGCCGGTGTAGTTGAAATAAAAGGAGAACATCTAGTCTGTTTATACTTGTTAGACAAAAGGATAGGCAGGTTTATGTTTCCTTCAGCTCCCTTCATCCACCAAAAGCTCTCTTCTTCTCACCCTCCCCTCCCTCACGCTCCAGCCTCCTCCATCCCCTCCCACCTCCCTTCGACACCCATAATAGAGTATTCATTACTGTAGACAGCCTAGTAAATGTCATCTCGCCTGGCCACGCTGCGCACGTCCATGTGTAACGGAATATAACATTTATTTTCATAAGTCATCGCCACTTAATTATAAATGACGCCGGCTGCTCCCCAAGAGGGTCTTGCTGCATGCTGGGATATGTCCTCCTCACCACAGCTAGTTGCTGCTCACTGAAGGAGGGTGTGTTTGTGTAGCTGTGTACATGCAGCCAAACATTTATGGAGCTCTGCTAAGTGTCATTCAAATATCTTTCATGACAACGCTGATGTTGTCGAAGGAAATAGATGCCAAACTTAAATGATGGTTTCCCACTTTTTTGAGTTTATTTGTGTGTTGTTTGTTTGTTTGTTCTTGCTTTTCTTGTGGATTGTCCAGTTGTTGTGTGTTTTCATAATTTTTCCGTACCACTGTTAGCTCAGGCAGTAAATGGGGCTGTCTACGCCCTGCCAGTCATCTCATCCCCTTAATCACAGACCTGGCAACCCCCTAACTGAATGATGGATTATTCCTGATTAACCCTTTCACCCGCCTGTCTCTAGCCTTCTTCATTACTGCTGAGCTCTGCTGGGCGGGTATAAGCCACATTTACACTTGACATTTCCTGTGTTTCAAACAGGATAGGTACAATTCATAAACTTTGATTTACACTTTGATTAGCCACATAGAGTACATGTGTCTCCATTTGCAAGATAAGAAATCAGACTGCATCCATCTTGAATATCCCATGTGAGATACAGTCTTGTCTAGAAGGTGGTGTCAATGCAACAAAGGCTTTGTGCCAGACACCAAAATGCCAGAAGAAGAAGTAGCTTAATGTTTCTGGAGCTTAAAACTGTTTAGCTAGCTGGCAAACAACTTAATATGGATATATTGATAAAGCTTACAGGTTTGTCCAAGTGACCAACTGTGGTACTGCAGCAAAAAAAGTCCCTGCAACCTGAAAAGCACTTTCCTGATAGTCCACCATTTAAAAAGAGACATCTGTAAAGTACTCAAGTAAAAGTATTACCCTTTGTATTGTACATTTTTAAAACATGGAGATTAAATTTGTAAAACTTTTTCAGACCTTACAAAAGCGAATGCATATATGACGTGCTGCACAATGAGAAAAAAGGTGTTTGGCATATACGTAGCAATTTTCATTGGAAGTAATGTGCCTTGTTAAAGGGAATTTGTTTATGGGATTTTCACTTATCTGAAACAACGGCCTAAGGATAGATGGGATTGTATATTTGGTTGAATTGTAAAGATCTTTGAACCTGTAGCTTGAAGAGACCTTTTCAAAACCGAGCCAGAATGACTTTGGTGGTGTTTTGATTAATTGGATAGAAATCCATCTCTAATTGTTCTTGGTTTGTTCTTTATTTAACTTGGCTTTTTAAGGGATAATTATCTCCTGAAAATGCATGTAAGTAGAGATGTATTAACAGGCTGGTCATTTTGTTTCTCTACTCACAATGTTAAAATCTCCATCTATGATGCTTTATGGACATGATATGATGATTAAACGGACAAAGTTCTTTTATTGAAGCTGTTTAAGTAGGCCACAAAAGACGACTGTACTGTACTGTGCAGCTCCCAGGTGTGTGATTGTGTGCAAGTGTATGAATATGAAGCAGGTCAAGTGCTTAGTCAACCCTGCCTGGATAAATAAGGATTAAGAAATGCAGGGGGCATCCTGTGCTCTGCTAGTTGGGAGTGTTTCTTCTCCCTAGTGATGTTTTATTAGCTCAGTGCTGCCCTGCTCTCTGCGCTGAAGCAGGACGATGTAATCAACAAGGAGCTCCGGGGGGATTTGGAGGCAGAAATTGAACACATAAGAACCACATCTGTATGCAACAGTGTGTTTACTAGAACAGAAGATCTGATGTGTGCTTAGGATCCCTTTTTGCTGTAGTGTAATGTCTACATTAACCTTTATTCTTACAAGGAAATTGAGTGTGCAAGGTCCACATCTTCCACATTTTCAAATGTGATGATTTGCTGTTTTTCTTTGTCATATATGACAGTAAATTAAATATCTTAAGGTTTTGGACTGCTGGTCAGACAAAACCAAATTGAAGAGATCATTGTGGGCTCTGAGAAATTGTAATTGCAATTTTTTACCATTTTTTTTTACTTTTCATTGACCAAACAATAAATAACTGGCAGATGAATCGATAATGAAAATAACTGTTAGAAATCGTTATCAGCACATGAAACATGGCTTAGATAGGTGTTGGATAGCATTTTATTGAATGTGAATCTGGATTTAAAGTTAGACTTCAAACCTTATTAAACTTATTTAGATAACAATTTCAAGTGACAATATTTATATATATGAATTATTATTTAAGAGATAAAACCCAAAGAGTAATATTTGAAGATATAAACCTATATTTAGCAGTTACATTACATTTTACTGTGGTTGTTTATCTTAATAACTACCAGAATGTTTTACTGAAGAGATACATTATTTTAGTTAAGAGATTCATGAAAACGTCATCAAGACTCGGAGCTTAATGGATTTGGGCATTTTACCAACTTGGAACCAAAATCCAAAATGGAAACCAGCTCTTGGAGCCCGACCCCGGCTGTAATGCTTTCATTTATGCAGCTGAATGATCACATCCCTCACCTCATCTTCACCCCAAATCCACTGACGCTGCCCTCAGCTCCACTGGCCCTCTTTAAAAGAAAGTGGTTGTAAGATTGAGAACACAGAGAGTACAAGGACACACAAACACACACGTTAACACTGCATACGCTCTTGCAGTCTGGTGTATATTGAGCCCTCTGTCCATGTGAAGAGTGAGCTACTTGAAGCAGGTAATCAAGCAGGGATTAGGTGGTTGGTGGTTTTCGCAAACCTCCTCAGTTTGTGCTGATTATGCTGATAAGTGTGAGCTGGACAGCAGGACACACACACATACACACACACACACACTCCTGTATTTGCATTGATGAGCATTCATTTCCTGGAGACTTTACCCGATCTTAACCATAACTACTGCCTAATTCCAACCTAAAACCAAGTCTTAACCCTTTAATTTAATGGTTTACCTTGTGGGGACCAATATTTTGTCATCAAATGGGATCAAATGGGAACATACCATATTGTAAGGATACATGATTGTGTAAAATATTAATGTGATCACACTCCACATAGAGATTACTGTCAGACTGATTCTGTCACTTCTGATACTACAAAGGTTTGTGACTACATACAGTGTGCAAATAAGCAATCTTTAACAATCAATATTCTTTTTATTTATTCATTTAATTTTACAATTATTTATTTTTTGTATTATTTATTTAGTGAATCAATTCACTCATACAACACGGTTCACCCAAAGTCTGTCTGACAACATAACATCACACCATTTCCTCCTGTGTCCCTGGTGTAAAAAGAGCCTGTAGAGGTCTTTGTCACATGAACATAAACATATGTCAACATTGTAAGGCTGCAACTAACGATTCTTTTCATTATCGATTAATCTGTTGACTATTTTTTTGATTCACCGATTAATCATTTGAACTATAAAACATCAGAAAACAAGGAAAATGTTGATCACAGTATGATAAAGCACAAGGTGACATCTTCAACAGTCCAAAACCCCAAAATATTCAGTGGCTATAATGTAAAACCAAGAAAAGCAACAAATTCTCACATTTGAAAACCTGTTGAAATCCAGTTCATGTTAGCTATGATCTGTTTGGGAGGGGCATCATTTTGTTTTGTTTTGCCCCAACCAATCACTAGAAACATTTTTCAACATTTTCAACACTGATCGATGAAATATGATCAACAGTGGTTATCATAATTTTTGTGTTTTTCATGGACTTAAAAAGAGTACGACAGCAGACCTATTTGAATCACTGAAAATGAGATGTGGGTAGCAATTCAGAAGTCTGCAACCAGGCTATCTGAGAATAAAGTGAGAATAAAAAACAAAATAATTGATGCTGTGTTCAGTACTTCCAGTAAAAGATGAAAAAGTTACATTGATATAAAGGGTTTTACAATGCTCATATTATGAAATAATAACTCCAGACCCTACATGAGAACAAGGAGAAGCTTCCAGGAAAAAGAGAGGATGATTATCCAATTGTAGCCTTGACATGACTGGATATTAATATTTTAAGCCTTGATCAATGCTGGAAATGGACCAGGGTCATAGAAAAAGAGGAAAGGGTCATATAGTTCTCTGTACAGCCATCAGTGTGTGAAGAGAAAATGTAATGAGACTTTGGTTCTGAAGTGGCTTTTTCTTGGTACAAAATGTTCCCTGTTCGGCACTTGTACAGTTAATGACACCTTTTTGCAAATGAGCATTATTAAAAAGGCACACAGCAGTTATTTAGGGTGCAATTGTTCATTTCTGTCCATTTCTGTCTCTGTCCTCCCACCTTTCTCCTGGGGGGCCAAATATGGAGGATTCAGAAGTTGAAGATTCAAAATTCCACCTTCATATATTGATGCTGAATCTTTACACTTTACATTACTGAATATTAATAATGGCAATTATAAGTTTTCTTATACAATAATTAGTGTACAGCTAAATAAAAGACAATTTGTAATATCAGCTTGTGTTCAGATCTCATCATTTCACTGGCTTGAAAGAGAGGTAATGTTTATTTTAAAGTTCCTCTTGAGGTTAGAACCAAATTTATTTTTAACAAAAAACATCTTATGAACATCTTGAATCTTATTCATTGTTAATTCATTGTTCTTTACACTTTACTAACTTCTTGCAATCTACTACTAATTTTCAGAAGCAAACGAGCAAGAGCTCAGAGCAACGAAAGCATGATCAACGTTTTTATGGTTGTGTTTACGCAGCTACTTAAGGTAGTTGGTTAAAGTTAAAGATCGTGGTCTGAGTTACATAATTAAAAAGTGAGACAGGACGAGTTTATTCTGTGCCAGTGAACATATTTACATGGAAAGAAGTCGGTTTCTTAAAAAACTTATTTGGCAAAACAAATTAACAGTATATAAAAGTAATTTATGGGAGAGAGGGAAGTTTGAACTTCCCTTAGACTTGTTTTAGTCTCATGCCTTTTAGCAACTACTGAACATTGTCACATTTATGTAACTTTTCCCACTTTCCTTAAAACTTTCCATCATGTCTCAACAAAGAAAAAGATGGAAAAGACATTTTATGAGATCTCACATTTGTATGGGATGCAATGGTCCTCAAATGTCTACAGATAGATTTTGGGGACAGATCTACATACACCTGACTTGGACTTGATGAAGGTTGTCTGACAGTTCTGCACAAATCTGCCATTAGCAGCGTTTTATAGTGTTGATTTAAAGGGAAAAGCATAATGTATTGCACAGGCTAAAATAAAGATAAGCTCTGTGTTTTGTTGTCATATCCTGCAGTTGGAGAGTGGATAATATCTTTATCTTCTTTATATTAGGGTATAATATTAAATTCTGCATGAAATCTTCTTTCTAACTGTCTGTGTGTTCTTTAGTTCCTTTTTGTGCCATATGCAGGTAGTTTAATTACTTCTCCTATGTCTGAAAAATCCCTCATGGTTTGGATTTTTAGCCTTTTTTATCTCCCTTTCATCTTGTAATGAGCTCTATAGATGCTTCACAGCTCCAAAAATGATGGCTTTTTACTGTATTATTATGCAGAGCGGGAATTTATTCTTCCTCCTGTAGTTCAATCAATAATTGAGATGGGTCACTGGAGCCTCGGGATGGTACAAAACAGGATAGAATAAAGGATTTTTTTTTTCATTATGAGATAACATTTTAAACATGTAAATATATACAGCAAAAACACTTAATGCATCCTCACATTATGCTTTATAAAGTATGAAATTAAACCAAAATATTACCGTGTAATGTCATGAATTATTCAACCAAAATGTCAAATCTAAATCTGAATATATTTTCCTCCTCTTTTCCAGACAAGTTCAACGCTTATGTGACTTTAAAGGTGCAGAATGTGAAGAGTACGACCATCACAGTCCGTGGCGACCAGCCATGTTGGGAACAAGACTTCATGTTGTGAGTAGCAAATCTTCTAAACTCTGCTATCTCCTTTTGTCTATCACTGGGAAATTTCATTGAAGATCCACTCAAGCTCTTGTTGTAATGTCAGTAATTAATTTCAGTATTTTCTTCTGTCCTTCTAGCAGGTTTTTACCCCTTTAAACTTCTTAAATGACTAGAAAACTTTGAATATATCTGTAATGTGAAAACCTGCCAGATATATTTTCCAGCTGATTTACTGTACATGTGGCTCCATGTTCATGTTTTGCCTTCTACTGAAGGATCACATGTGCATCATGGGGCAAATATACTGTAAACCAGTTTTCATAAAATTGCTTTTTTCAGGGACGTAGAGCAATACAGGCATACTGCAAAATTTAAGCATTTATTTTACTTACAGTACACATGATGCTGTTCAGTAATATATTTTGCCTTAAGCTAAAGGATTACATATTCCCCTGTGTGTGTCTTTTTGCATTTTAGAGGTTACTAGGTTTTCTAGGATGGCAATACCGTTTCAATAGAGTAAAAAGTTCAGCTTCATACTGTCATACTGATATTTTGAGACACACTGTGGTCTCTCTTTATAACCAGCTGTAGTACTGGTGCTGAGCAGAGGGCGAGATAAGCCTCATCATACTTTCTTGTCTTTGTTTCGGTACTTGTGACATTTGGCGTGGATTCATTGTCAGCTTCACTCCGGGTCCCACACTGAGCTAAAGGATTACATATTCCTTCTGTCTTTTTGCATTTTTTTTGAGGTTTCTCGGTTTTCATTTGACGGCAGCAGTGCTTCACTATAATACAATAAAAAGGTAAAATCTAAATCCATGACACCAAGTTTGTGCAATAGATTTGAAGCTCACATTACATGAGTTTTGGTTTTTACTTCTCTTTCCTTGGTTTCCAGTTTCTTCCAGTTCTTATTAACTTTTTGGCTCTCAGTGCTCTCCCTTATTTTGGCGGCAACAGCATGTACACCACCAACCTCTTGGGATGTATTAAAACAAATGCAGAGAGAAATTGGGGCTTCAGAGTGTGTGTCAGCTGTTAGATGAATACAGGCCAGGTATCCACTGCTAGCTGGCTTGCTAGCTGGCTTTAATAGGCCTCACTGAAATTGAAAGGGCGCATCAGCCGCCTGTGGGACTCCAGTCTGGCCGGCTGACACAGGCTACTAAATGGGAATTTGTGGTTGGAGCAGGTAGGATGGATGGAAAGTGAAATTACATGCCGAGCTCAGATAAGTGGATGAGTCAGTGATAAATCTAATGAATTGCACAGCCCAGTCTGATTCCATTGGGGAGAAAAAGTACAGATGTAGTTGATTTAGAAATCCCACTTCACTTTTTATGCTCGCTGACAGACTGTTGCTTCCTGTCTCCACATCCACGAGGGATCATTTTGAGGGAGAAGTGTTCTTCAGGGATGGTCTGGTCAGCATTTGGAGAAGACACATGAAACTGGTGGCTTAAGAGGAAGCACAGCGACAGCCTAACAGACTTAATGTTAGGTGATTTGGCTCAGATGGTAAAATTGTGGGAATCCCACTTTTTTTAACGACATGTTTTCTGAAATGCTCCTGCATTTTTGCTCTGTCCTCAAAAGCAAAAGTGTTTTTACAAAAATGAGGCTTTGCTCTCTTTTCAGCTAAATGGGCTGTTGCAATGTCTAGATGGGTTTCTAGAGTTTTTAGTGTGACAGTATGTGAGCTGTACATTTTGTCATTAGAAAACAACACTGCTGTAAGCATTCATTTTGTGATTTGCAGGTAAAAATATGTCCAGGTGTATGAGGTTAAATCTGGGTTAAATGAAAGTTAAAAAGGTGAAATATAACTGTTACTTCAGTAACATTTAAATTTCTGTATTTCAGAGTGAATCAGGTTCTCACTACATGTCAAAATATAGTCACCACTAGAGTCTTGGCTAAACAGAGATGCTTTGCGCTAAATGCTAACATAAGCATGCTAACATGCTCACAATTACAATACTAATATGCATCAATTAGTTGATCAACAGAAAATTAATCCGTCACCTTGGGCTGTCTTCACTATTCTTCACTATTCTTCACTATTCTTCACTATTTTCTGACATTTTGTAGATAAAACAGTTAATTGAGAAACTAATCACCAGGTTAATTGTTAGTTGCAGCCATGAACATGCTGATGTTTAATAGGTAAATGTTTACCATGTTGACCATCTTAGTTTAGCATTTTACCATGCAATCATTTGCTAAATAGCACCTAACACGAAGTACAAATGAGGCTGATGGGAATGTAATTAGTTTTGCAGGGATTTGTTTTGGACATATTCATTGACCAAGCACCAGGGATCACCAAAGTTATTACAATTCATCCTGAGGGGGAACTTAATGGCAATTCATTCAATATTCACCAAAACAACTAACTCCAAACTGCAAATGAACCTAATGGTGAATGTCATGTCTGCAGTGTATGGCAATCCATCCTGCAGCTGTAGAGATATTTCTGTTCAACCAACTGACCAACTTTAGCCCAGTTTTAATCAACTCTTACTGGGTGGCTGGATGCACAGTGAAGTACTTCAGTGACTGCCAGCAAAAGTGTGTACTGGACAGAAGTACTGCATATGACAGGTTCTTTTCTGAAGACCTTTCAGCTGTTGAAGGCTTCTGCTTTTCTTCTTTTGGCAGCTGTTCTGAGTTGTGGTTATATCTGTCCGTGGACCAGGGAAATACATTTTCTTTTATATTGGATTTTTGAAGGTGGTTTTAATCTGTGCTATCATTCTTTTATTCTCTGTCCGTCATTCTTTTTTTCTTTGCTTTGTCAAGTCAAGCCTGTAACCTGACCTCTGATCCAGCTGGCTGAAGTTATTCTCTGCTTGTATTGTTCAGTACTGACAGGGCTTGACAGTGTGCTTCAGGTACAGAGATAGAAAGTAACTAATCAAAACTTAACTGGATAATTTACTCGGATATTGTTGTATATAACCCTGTTTTTCTCTGAGTACATTGATTTTGAATATAATCAGATATCCTATTTTTTAAAATGACCTCCTCATGTAGTTCATTTAGTGAGGTTTTTTTTTTAATGTCCTCCTTCATGCATTTATCATATAGTTATGAATTAAATGAGGAAACTGCACACTGTTGAACAAACCTTTAAACCAGGATATTAATGGACTCTTAAAAAGTCTGACAAAGTTTGAAAATTTTCCAAATTTAACAAGTTGAAAATATTGAAAAATCTCTTACATCGCAGAACAGTGTGACATGGACATGTATTCACTTTTATGTGCCATTAAAAGTCTTAAAATTCCCAATTTTGCCCCTCCCTGCGTTCCATTGTTTCCAACTACCACTACTGAAAGGAGAATAAAACAGAGACTATTTCCTCTTCTCTTCATTTCGTCTTGCAGACGGACCAAAGATGCAGCAGCAGTAACAAGATTAAGAATCTACAGCCAGGCTCTGTGTACTTTTGCACATTGGTGCGTTGAGCTAAATGCTAACCTCATAATGCTAAGATGTTCACAATATCACAATTACACCATCTTAGTCTAGAATGTTAGCATGCTAACATTTTTTAATTATGCCATCAGGTTTTCAGGTTTTGGTCATAAACCAAATTATTGGACAAATAAGAATTTTGACCTGATTGATGGTGCTAGATAAAACATCAGTGGAAATGGATGTCTGAACCAGATTTTATGGCAATCCATTCAATAGTTTTACTAGATATTTAACCCAAAACCACAAATGTCAGCCTCAGCTTCAAATTTAATGGCAATCCATAAAATAGTTGTTTGCATATTTCAGTCTGGACTAAAATGATGAACTGACCAACTGACATTTCCATGTCACGTTAACAGGGACGTTAGCATTTACATGTCTTGTTAGTTACATTTTAGCACAACAAGTGGCTGCTGACGGACAGTTTGGATTTCAGCATTCACTTGATTTTGTCATTTAAGTCCTCATACTACACTTTGTACGATAAACTAAAATTAAATATCCTCCTAGATAACTGACATGTCTACAGAAAGAGGAGCAATACAGTTGAAATGGTGGCTGTTATGTATTGTGTACTGTAAAACAGACACACATCCTTCCTGCAAACCGATCCCCCTAGACTTGATTAGAGGGATTGGAGAGATTGACTGTGGATTCACATGATTACATAAGTCCTCTCCCCTCCTCTCTTCTTCCTTATATGCTGCTCATAATCCCTGCTATTGCCATATCCTCTTTCAGAAGGTTGTTTTCACTTTCATTATCTCTCTCTCTCTTTGCAGAATAAGTGTTTCAGACAAAGAATAAATAATGTCTGTTATTTCCTGTATGTATAAAATATTGAGAAGTATGACTTTTAGGCTCAAACCAGGAGTTTTACTCAAGTACACTATCACTTAATATGACTGTAATTATTTGAAAGATGTTGATGATTATATACAAAGGACACCAAGGGACTCCTGTGCTAAATGGCTAATTATTTCCTCAGTCTCATTAGCAGCAGTCAGGCTTGATGGGGAGCAGCAGTAGCGTGCTGCGCTGGAGCGCCGTTGGAGGCTTTAAGTAGGAATTGCAACTGAGTTTGATTCCCCAGGTCTCAGAAAGAGGAGTGAGGCAGACATGCTTGTCAGCTCAAGTGTATGTGCTCAGAGTGGGCTAAAAATAGTTTTAGTAAAACCAAAGCATAAAGGAGAACTTCTGAAAATAACATTTGTGCAGGTGAGGCAAAAACACTAAACCCCAAAAGAAAAGAAGCTGTACAAGATGCAAGTGGCAGTTTGTGTAAGAGAAATCATTGTAAAACAGAGTATTTGTACTCTGTGTCCCTGTAACTCACATGAAACCCTTTTAACCTTTATGCTTTTACCAGTTTGATCTGGTTGTTCCTCACTGTACTGGTTGAGACTTGGTTTCTGCATGCAGGTTTGACCTTTTAACTAGCAGGTTGGTAAAAGTGTTTTAGCAGATAAATCCTTTATTTTTTTATTTTGGTGACATCTTTGGTGGTACTGTTGTTGCACTGCCCTCCCCAGATATTCCCACTGTGGGCTCTACTGGGACACTGAATCTTAGATGATGAAGTTTGCATCCCTAGATGGTGCTCTTTTCCCATTCTGTTTAGCCATAGTGGTCACTGTTCATGGTAACTACACTATTACAAAGTGCTTCAAAAACTCAGCAAATCAGAATGTAGAAAAGTTTACTGTACATTGACAGGATGAAAAATGTTTGCTCTTTCTCCCAAGACATGCAAGTTATGTAAATTGGAAACTCCATTGCCTGAAATTTGACTGTGTTAACATGTCTGCATGTGTAAGCCCTGTGACCATTTTTCCCTTTTACACTCATCATGGATGATTACACACCTCTCTATTTATGTCCAATACTGTGCCAATGCAGGAGAAGTGTTATGTTAGTGGTGGATAGGCATGTAGCAAATCCAGCTTTTTGTGTTCTGTAACAGACCTACGATTAGTATTTACTTTTTTTTTTTTTACTTCTTTCTTTACCTTTCTCTAACCATAACAATGTGCTGCCAGTGCCTAAACACAACCATAAAAAGTTTAATATTGCTGTAGTTGGATATTGTACCGCAAGATCGGATATTGAAAATGCAACTGGGTAGGCCTTATCAATACACTGTGAAGAGTAGTCTCTTTCCAAAAAGCGTTTTTTCATTGCGGCAGCTTTATCAATGAATTCCTCATTAGAGTGACATATGTGTCTGGGCCAATAGAACTGACTCTTAGGTAAGCCATATTTCAGAGCTCTGGGATGGGCACTGCTGGCTAGGAGGAATGTATTCCTATCTGTTTCTTTTTGATATAAGGTAGGGATGAGGCTGCCATTGCATAATTCAATCCACATATCCAAAAAAGACACTTTTATGACCATATTCAACTGAGAACTTAAGGTCAGGATTCATACTATTGAGGAGAATAACAAAATCATTCAGCTCATTGCTAGTCCCTTGGAAAATGCAAAAGACATCATCTAAATATCTGAACCATTTGAGGATTTTGTGAAGGAAGGGGTTTCTGTTAGTGTTAAAAACATACCTGTGTTAAAAAAAACAACATATACTGTAAATTAGCATATTCCGAAACAAAAGTAGAACCCGTCAATGTTCCTTTGCGTTGTAGGAAGAAATCTCCAGTGAAGAAGTAGTTCGGTTTAAGGACCAAAGCAGCCAGCTCCCACTGGGTGGAGTGCTTCCTCAGTGTGGTCTTTTAGAGCGTCAAGACCTCTGTCATGGGAGATATTAGTGTAGAGGCTTTCCACATCTAAGGTGGCCGGAATGATGTCATTAGGTAAATCTTTTAATGTTGATATCTTGTTGATTAAATCAGTAGAGTCCTTAATCTATGATGGAAGCTTCTGAACATATGGTTTAAGAAAATGATCAACATAATTAGATAATGGCTCTAGTAGAGAATCGTTACTGGCTACAATTGGTCGGCCATATAGAATACAGGAGTTACAGGATGTTTACAATTCAGAAAATCATGTTCATTCTTAGAGATCCAATTCAGTTCAAGAGCTTGGACTTTGACATTTGAGATCTTTTTTTTTGTAAATCAAGGATTAGGTTGGTCTTCAGTTTTCTGTAAAAATGGTCATCAGTTAATTGCTGGTAGGCCTCTTCTTTGTAGATATGTTCTGAATGACTATAGCGCCCCCTTGTTGGCAGACTTGATAGTCTTTTGAAAGTTTTTGTAGAGCCAAATGTTCATCTTGACTGAGATTAGAGAGAGAGTGAGGGGGTTTGTCTTTAAATAAGTAAAGGGTTTCTTGCTCAACTACTATGCAAAAAGTTTGGTTAGAGGGATTTGAGGCGTAAATGTGCTTTTAGGCTTAAATAAAGGTTTATCAGACCTTTATATATATTAGATTTGCCAAACATATGCTTCTGTTTAATCTTTCTACAGAAACGGAATAAATCCAGCTTCACCTCGAAAGAGTTTGTCTTGCATGTGGGGACAAAGCTTAGGCCTTTGGTGAGGGCAGAAAGTTGATGGGGAGTAAGTACCTCATCAGAAAGGTTAATCACAGGATTCTGGCTTGCTGGTGGGTGAAGGGCTTGTTCCTGGGGTCTGGGTTTCTTCTTGGCCCTCCTCATTTTCTTCCATGCCACTGGCCGATTTTTGGATGGTGATTTCTGCCTGCTGGGCGTTGGTAGTAGCTCCTGTTAGAATCAGAGTCAATAGGGAAATCACTGTCGGCCGTGGTGGTATCTGACTGGTTAGTCTGGTGGCTTGTGGTGGACGGATGTTCAGGGTCTTCTTCTTGGACCCACTTGTAGACTTTGCCCTGAATGTAGTCCAGGGTATCCTGCTTTTATTTCTTGATTTTTGTTGCCATCAGACCATCTTCATATGACTTCAATGTTTGTTTAATAGGGTCAATGACATTATTAAAATCATGACCCAGCTTCTCTCTCATAAGTGCTTCATACAGTGTCTTTCAATGCGTCCTCCTTTTGTCGTGAGACCTCTTCAATAATCAACAGCATGAGATACATGGAACATTTATTCGATCAATATTTCGCACCATTTCTTTTTGAAGTCCTCGTTTTGTTTCCCAATGGGGCTTTTTGGATGTGGGGTCCCTGTGGTGCGTTTGTTGCGCCAATACTCACTCAAGGTTCAGCCATGCAATTTGAGACGTGTCTCTTTTTTTGTCGGATTAACTTTATTTTCATCTCTTCGGATGAGGAAGGGTGATTCCCAAAACATGTTACCAGCTGGGAATAAAATCTGCTCCGCATCAGCATCAGAAAAGGTAAAGGTCTCAGCTCCTTTAGTGGATAGAGTCATTTACAGCATTTTAAAAAATACAGATAAACCTCTCAGCAACACTTAGGTATTGGGCACAAATATTACACGTTTGATGCAAACGGGACTCACTCTAGCCGTTGTTACATTGCTCGGTAACAGCGGGGAGGCGACCTTCTCACAGCTGGATGATGACGAGGCACCGAAGCCCCGCCAGATGTGCAGTCTGACTCTTTGACTTGGACCCTTCTGGTACTCAACTAAAGCCGTCACGTGTGTGGTAGAGCAGGTGGCTGAAGTCTCTAGTCTGTCCATGCTGAAGATTTATGCTAGTGGTGATTTTAGCTAGAAGTTACTTTAAATTCCTCCTCTTATCACTCACCAATGGTGCGTTCAGGTACTAAGGTACTATGTCCGTCTTCTTAGTGTGTGCGTGTGTGTAGACACCTGTGCCTTGCATATGCCATGCTCTGTATCTGTGTCAGTCAGATAGAGGTTTCCTGTTTGTAGGATTAGCAGCCGTACTGTGGCATGCTATCACTCTGACCTGGACAAACATACAGATTAGAGAGACTGTGGGTGACAGACAGTTGCTGGATGGAGAATGAAATGTGGTTTTCATTTTCAGTCAGAGGCAGAGATGAATTTGAACTAAGCCTGGCGTGTGCTTACCCAACCTGCCATCCCATTGCGCTTCTGCCCAAAAATTTAAAAAAAAAAAAGTAGAGTAGTAACTATATTCCTGGCTGCACTCAGAGCTCCTCTCAATCTCAATTGCTCTCCTGGTGATGGCACCTTCTCTTTCTCTCTAACTGTTTGCAGCTGGCTGTTAACTTTTCTGAAATCCTTATTGTTCCAGCTGCAAGCCATCCATTCAGGCTGTACTCTGCTTTGAAAGCATACAGACAGGCGAGGTGATGCCTCACACTGGTACAGATCACATTTTTACCTCTTCTTGGTCACTGATTGCCATTGAATTGATTGAAGCAACTGTGACTTATTGTATGTGACTTTCCTAAACACAAACAGACAGTATGTGTCAAGGCAGAGGAGAGCATCTTACACTCTTTTTCCCCACTGACATTAATCCAGCTATTTTAGGATAGGCATCACTAAACTTCAAGGTGCGTTTCCACCTTTTTACATCAAGGCTTGAGGGATGATAATAGCTGTTTGATCAGTCCAACACTCTCCACAGTTAAATATCTCAACATATATATGATGTATTTTTGTGCACTTTGGTACATTCATGGTCCTCACAGGATGAATCCTAATAATCGGATCTCCTGACTTTTCATCTAACAGCACCAGCAAAGGTTCCACCTGTCCAACACCATCGACAGGATATCTCTGAAATGAATGACTGAATTCTGATGGATTTATTGTAACAGATGATCAACATTTCTGCAAAGTGCCTTCTCCTAGATAAAAAATTCTAGATATTAAAAAATCCTTTTATCCTGAAGAGGGCTGTTTGCAGAAATGTTGATCGTCATCTGTTAAAATAAATTTCATCGTAAATGAGTGTGTGGCTTTCCCACTTTTTTTGCAATATGTTAAATGTTGGCAGCATCACCACAGCCACATTTACAACACTGTCCTATTTTCCAACGTGACACATGTCGACAGTTACATATCCCCCATCGCGCTCCCCATCCTGGCTACTGTACCTTACATCATGTTTCTGTACGGTGCATCCAATATGTGCTACTGGCATCAAACGATCGAATGAACATGGTAACATGCCAAACATGAACATGTTTCATCACAAATGTTGCCATTCTCAGATTAGCATGCTCAAAGCACAGCTGAGCCTGATCACTTTTTCAGATCATATTGAAGTTACCATATTTACTGGTTTTTGACTTGAAAGATTCATAGTTACCTTCTACACTCGAGAGGTAAAAACTATTGGGAATACAGTACTTCATGAAAGGTACAATATATCTGCCTTAGTACATAATAAAGCTTAACGTCTCCCTCTAGTCAAAAACCTGTTTTTCTTCGTGTTACTTCATTTGAATGTTTGAGCTTCACAGTGCAGAATGATGTACGTGCAGAGTTTGACAGCAGAAGGCTGTTTTCACGTTCATCTGCTGAAAGTGGAAAGTTTCTCTGTGCCAACCTTAAATGAGAATGGACATAACAGTGGAGTAGGAGACATCTGGTGTCCAGAAGTTAAACTTTTGAAGTGAAAAATATTTACATATTCACAGATTCTGGATTTCTCAATGAGATAGAAGGTGTAGATGTCAATTTTTAACAAGGTAATTGAACTTTTTGTGGAAAAACCATATCAGACACAAATGATTATTTTTAAGGTATGTAAACTACACTTGTACTTTGTTATTGTAACATTGGTGATTACCATCTAGATGTATATAATGGCAAAATTGCAACTATTGACAAAGAAGATGTCCATGAAGATGTTGCATCCTCCTCATGACAGAGGAGGCATTAACCTCAAAGCTTTAGTTTCAGTCTTTTTATTTTTTTTCTTCTTTTATTTTCTGCATAAATTATCCGCTTCATGTACTCCTAATTAATTTTCAGTTAAACCTTGAATTGTTAGCAGTGATGTACTTCAGGATGGTGTAGACAAATACACACACACACACACACACACACACATTTGCCTTTTGATTATCTGTCACCTGCCAAGCACCTGCCTAAAAAAAAAACGGCCCCAATATTATACTCCAAGAATCCAATTCATTATCCTCATTTAGTAAGCGAACAAGCACAAGACTCACACACACGCACACCCGCGCACACACACACACACACACTTAATGTTGGATAACTGCTTTTTCTCACTGCCTGAAAGGGAAAAAGTTTCCAAATTTCCCTGCATCACTTTTGATTGAAGCCCACCAAAGTGAATAAAATCTTCATAATGAAAATACTTTTTGCTGGATATAAAAATACTTTTTTTTTCTGAGAATGGTAAAAAGAACATTTTATCACATTTTCTGTGACAATGTCATGACAAAGACTAAACAGTATTGAACAAAAATGTTTTATTCAAGCTGAGAACATCTGTAGTCGACCAGTCAGTTTATCTTCCAATGTGTAAAAAGGTACATGTATCCTTTACAGTTCAGTTTCTAGTATAGATCCCGTCATAGTTACAAGTAGGAACTCTAATTACTCTCAGATCATCAAAACTGTCCATTGGTTGGTCCATTATTCATTCAGTCCATCCAACATTGCTACTGGCAAGATTGCTTCAAAATTTGGTGGAGATAAATGTTCGCAATAATTCCCACAAGGTCACAGATGACTAAGTCTAGTGTCGCCGTCAGGTCAAAGTTTCTCTTTGACGCTTTTGTTCCTGCACATCTTGATTTCTGTGATTACTGTGGGTATTCACACATTTTTGGTGGCCTCTGACTTTTCCACTGTATGAAAATTTAATTGGCAGATTGCCTTGAAATTTGCTAAAAAGGTTGATACTCCCAAGGGTGAAAACTGATGTTAATGCCCCCAAGGACTTTCCTCTAGCGCCACCCTCAGGACAAACTTTATCTTTTTGTCCTGTAACTGTGTCAGTCTGTTATTTTTTTCAACTCATTATTTAAGTATTGTGATGTGTACTGAACATTGGAGCCTCTGGTTGTCACAAGCTGGACTTTTAGCCTATAACACCTCAATAGTCTGCAGATTTCTATGTCTATAAAATGTCAGAAAATAATGGAAAAAATGCCCATCATTATTTCTCAGTGTCCATGGTGACGTCTTCAAATGTCTTGAGTTAACCCTAACTTAACATTCAGTTTAAAATGATATAAAACAGACAAAGATAGTAAATCCTCACATTTGGGAAGCTGGAATCAGATAATATTTGCCATTGTTGCTTGAAAAATGAAAATGATTGCAGATTATTTTTCTATTGATTGACTGATGGATTAATCAGTTAATCGTTTCAGCTCTAATCAGCTCTAATTATGCGCTGATGCAACATTACTATCACTGCTCATAACAACCAGCAGGCTTAAATTGTCCATTTTGGATGCGTGTAAGTAGAGCTGCAACTGCAACCATTATCTTCATTATCGATTAATCTGTTCATTATTTCCGTGAAATGTTACAATGTTCCGACCGACGTCCAGAACCTAACATTTTAAAATGATATGATGTTATATATGTTGAAGTAAACAGTAAATCCTCACATGTTAGAAGTTGGAACCAGAGAATGTTTGGCATTTTTGTTTGAAAAATGACTGAAATGATCAGTAGATTATTAAAATTGTTGCCCGTTAATTATCTGTCAATCGACTAATCAATTAATCGACTAATTGTTGCAGCTCTATGTACAAGTTAAGTCAGTGATGAAATGTGTGTGTGTGTGTGTGTGTGTGTGTGTGTGTGTGTGTGTGTGTGTGTGTGTGTGTGATGGCTGATTGGTAGGTCGGTTGGCTAGTGGGATAAGGGGATAAGCAGTTGAATGTTGATCCCTCTATGCTCAGGGTCACCAGGCCTCACGTGCTCGTGCATCCTCGGGTCTGTCTGCCTGTCTCAGCGCTGCTCTCTCTCTCTCTCTCTCTCTGTCTCTCTGTCTCTCTCTCTCTCTCTCTCTCTGTCTCTCTCTCTCGCTCTCTCGCTCTCTCTCTGTCTCTCTCTCTCTCTCTCTCTCTGTCTCTCTCTCTCTCTCTGTCTCTCTGTCTCTCTGTCTCTCTCTTGCTCTCTCTCTCGCTCTCGCTCTCTCCCTCTCTCTCTCTCGCTCTCTGTCTTGTTTCTTCTTTTTTTTGACCACAGGCACAACATGCAACGCCTTTTCTTGCCTTATTTTGTGTCTCTACTCCTCACTTTTTCACCGCTCTGTCTCTGTTTGTCCTCGTCTCTAACGTACTACCGAAGGTCTTAATCTTTTGACCTGATTTACTGTATTGTGTGTCAGAGGTCACAGGCTTACTGTCACTAATATCACACTCTCACCAGCCGCTCATAATCTTTAAATGTCTTGCCTGACTGAGTTCACTGACAGTCTCCTACATAGTGTCATTTTCTAACTAATGTAGGTGACTGATTTTTTGCTAAGTTTACGATGGGCGAAACATCTCTTGAGACTCCTCGTCATCTTTCTGTCTGACTGCCTTTCTGGTGAGTCAGGTCATAGTCTGCTCTTTCCTTCCAGTTTCTGTCAATTAAGCTGTATATAAGTCTCAAAAAATGGTGACCTTTTTCCTTCCCTCCACATCAACTTTTTTTAGTCTTTGGCCAGTGACTTTATCAAGTTATAATCACAGGAATGATTTACTGCTGTCTGATCGCAGCCTTTTTATGTTACCTACCTCAGTGAAGCTGTTTATCAGGTGTTTTTCTTACACCTGGCTTTAAGTCAAGCATAGCTTAGATATTCACATGAATTTCCAAGAGCTAAGTTGCAGCGTAGCAAAGATCGTAGACGCTCTGATGACATGTTTTTGGCAGCTGGATTCATATTTTTTAAATTGTTTTAGGTCTCCTACTACTGACACTCCTACACGTGTTATGTTTTGTCTGCTGATTTCCAAAAGCAGGACTTGAAGCTTCACAGTGTGATATTCTTTTTACTCTTTGAGAACATTTTTGCGACAAGTTTGTGCAGCTATGAGAGTTCGTTGAATCCGACTCAAGAACACAAACAAACCTCACACAAAAAAATAAGAGAGTAGTTTTGTAGAAAACAAAATCTGTGAAAACAAAAACAAGCCCTGTAGATACAGAACCAGTACAGAAGAGAAGTATAAGATTGACACATGACACAAGTTGCTTGCAAGAGTTGCAAAAATTAAATGCTACATGACAAAAAAACATAACATGACAATAATAATAATAATAGCTTCTGATGAGTGAAAGATGTGTTTTGCAACCACATCAAAGAAGCAGAAAATATGAATGAAACATGTTAATACAAACATTTTAGGGAAAATTGATTAATCTTAGTCATTGATTCATAAACTGGACGAGCGACGTTCCTTCCTGTGTAAATCTAAATCTTTCTTCACAAGAACGTGTAAAAATCTATTTCACCAGTCACGTCACCTGTTATTCTTCAAAGTGCCCTCAATCCTCTCTCTAAGTCCATAATTTCTATCAAGCCTCGTGCTCAGCGTCGCCACACACTTTCTCAGCCCTCCTTTCTTTCTTTTCATTTCTTTCTCTGCTCTTATATACTAGATGGCTCTGTGTAGGTGTGCATGGGGTGTTTGTCTGTGTGTGCTGCCCAGAGTGATAAAAATACACCAATTCATTCCCTGTTACAACACAAACCATTCCCTCAATAATGGATGGGCTTTGATGGAGGGCATATGCCAGAGTCGGATGTAAAGCTTCAAGATCACACACACACACACACACACACACACACACACACTACATGTTCATTTCTTAAGTACTGAGTCAGAGACAGGTTGGAGACAGACTGCTTGGATAGACAACGTCAGACTGATTTCTAATCCTATTTGGGGTTGTATGTTTCATGGTTTTAATTAAATAATCTCATGGATTAAAATCAGGCAGTAGATCATAAGACACTTTTGACTGACTGTCATGTTAGTACATTACTTCTGAGGGGTGGGGGTCATAGTGGATCACCTACAATACTAAGATGTGGCATGAACAAGATACATCAGTGTGGCTGCAAAACAAAGACATAGTTCTTGGCCAAATAATGTTTTTGCTTTTTAGCTTTCATCGAGGGAGGCGGGAAAATCAGTTAGACAAAAGGAAATCACAGTTTATGTATAGTAAGTATATAAAGTAGTATTTTTAAAGTACTTTACGTACAGGAAACGGTTAAAAAGAAGGAAACAAACAAGCAAACATCATTAGCAAGAAGCTTATGATTATGGTATCCAAACCAGGTCAGCAAGACAATCTGATTTCAATGAAATTTGGTGAAAAGTAAAGTTATGGATCAAAAAACAAGTGATAAACTAGGAAGGAATAAACTATAAACCCTCATGAATTACTGCACAAACTTCAATAAAATCAGACACATGTATCTCATAACTTATGATCACTTTGTGCATTTTGATGCAAATACAGGTTCACATTAAGACATTTTTATCAAAATAACACATTTATTGTGATATGTGCTTTCAATTTTTTTCTTAATTAGTTGCATCATCATACACTGTCAGATTAGATAAACGGCATCCACCTTTCATGTCATGTGTTTCACATGATGCTCTGAGACCCAGAAAGACTTATACATACATTTAGAGCTGAAATTATTAGTTGGTTAATTGATTGGTTGAAACAGACAGAAACTCAGCTATCGTCAACTATTTTGATAATCAATTAATCATTTAAGTCATTTTTAGGCAAGTTTAATTGTATAGCACATTTCATACACAAGGGCAATTCAAGGTGATTTACATAATGAATATAAACATTAAAAAAAGAAAAACAGCATAAAACATTAAAACGCAGATTTGAAAGAATCTTAAAGAAATACAAAAAGTTAAGAACAGAGACATAAATTCAGGATAGGTGAAGAAATAAGAGAAACAGTGCAGAACATTGTTAAGCAAAAATGTCAAATTTCTCTGGTTGCAGCCTCTGAAATGTGAGGATTTGCTGCTTTTCTCTGTTTTATATCATTATAAATTGAATATCTTTGGGTTTCGGACTGTTTTTCTCACTATAAGTAATTTGAAGAGGCTACCTTGTGCTCTGGGAAATTGTGACGGGTCTTTAACTATTTTCTGACATTTTAAAGGTCGAAACAATTAATCAAATAATCAAAAAAAAAGTCAGATTAATCGATACTGAAAAAAACACCTCTACGTATGTAACAAAAGAAAAAGCTATTACTTTGTGATGAACACACATTTTTATATGACTAATTATTTAAGACTTTAGATCCAGTTTTCCCAGTTTAAAGCGAACAACAAATGTAGCAAGATAGGGTCGGATTTTTTTTGTCATTCATGTTTTCAGACAGTCGGCTTCGCTCAGCCAGATAATGTGCAGCATGCAGAGGTTGGAACATACAGGCTGGGTGAACAGCTCCCTGTGATTGGGCAACAATGTTTAAAAGCATTATTAATTGAAAAATACATCCAAGTATTCAAAGCTGGGTCCCTGCTCTCAAATATAGTTTTCTTAATTCAAGAAGCTTTACTGGCTCAATGACATCAATCTTACTATTACATCAACTAACTATTATTTTCATTATCAATTAATCTGACAATTATTTTCTCCAATAATCAATCAATCATTTTGTCTATAAAATGTCAGAAAATTGTGAATAATACCTGTGGTTATTTCTCAGAGCCCAAGGTGACATCTTTGAATGTCATGTTGTGTCCAATCAACAGTCCAATAAAAAAAATATTCACTTTACTATAATTTATTGCAAAAATAAGTTTAAAATTTTCACATTTCTACCAAATGACTAATTGATCAATAGACGAGTTGTTGCAGCTGTACTCAAGTAGTTAAACAATCTCCTAATCTCCATGGTCACAGTCAAACAAGCATGTAAACAACCAAAACACATGAATGGAGATGGTTAATGGTAATCATGCTAACACATAGAAACGTAATCATTTTGACTCGACTCGTGGTCCAGCTGGTTGCCTCCTTCAGTGTGTGGCAAGTAGCTACGCACACACACACACACACACACACACACACACACACACGCACACGCACGCTCACTCCACCTAGCCTCTCCCGCCCACCCTCTTCCCTCCATCATCCCAGCTGTGAAGTGTCATCAGAGATGACTGACAGCCAAACTGAGGCGATATGAATATGAATGGGACTGTGAATATGAATATGAATATGCAGATTAGGAAGGGAGACAGTTTGGCTGCGTTCTTCTCTTTAAGACAGATCTGTCAGAAAATGACGGCTGTCATCCTTCACCCTCACTATTCCTCTTAGGATAAGACTCGGCATTTACTGACCTGATGGGAGAGGAAAGGAACTGCACTGCGTCAGACTGAGGCCAAGACCAGAGTCACACACTGCATAAAATATGGACACAAATGAATTTTCTGTCTGTTAAACACTGTTAATGTCATCTGAAACATAATAGTTTATTGTATTGAAAGCAACAAAGAAAACCATTTTTGTTTCTTTGATTTAAAATCGGTACAAAAGTTTAGAGCTGCAACAATTAGTCAAATAAATCAAATAATAATAATAATAATAAACTTTATACAGCACTTTACATGGTTAAAACATTTAAGTACTACAATTATGCAGTAAAATCAGACAATTACCCCTAGTATAAGATTAAATATCATAATAATAAAACAATAAAACAATAGTAATAAAATGGATAAGACATGTTGGAGATAAAACAGTGTGGTATCAATAAAATAAAGGCCTTTCTAAAAAGATCGTCTATAGCTGCCATCATAAATGTCATCACAGGCAGGCATTTAAAGTGTATGTCAATAACTGTATACCATCAATTGTAATAAAAATAAATAGATAGTGAGTATACTGCACGTCCCCTATGTATCCATGTATTCCACATCCCTTAGTCCATGTATTTCCTCAGACTCTCCATGGTTACCGCATCCTGTTTAATTGAGTTATTGCCATGGGAATAAATGAGTTTTTGCTGATTTGGTTCTGATCTTGAGGTTTCTTTACCTCTGACCAGAAGCGAGTTGCTGGAACTCCACTGAAAGATGTCAGCCTGGTCCAGGTAGTACAGGTCAGCCTGCTGCTCCCCCATAATTTTCCCACAGGTCTTCACAATTTCTCCTAATTTGTTCTTGTGAGAGATTTTGGAAATGTCTGGACCAGCATACAATACAATAACAAAGGGTACTCCCAATAGTACTCCCAAAGATTTGTAAAATAGAGTGAGAATTTTGTTATCAGCGTTAAAATAAATACCATATATATTATTATATAATAATAATAGGTGTCAACTATTAAATTATTTGACAACTATTTATTTTTTAAGAAAACAATGTCAAAATTATCTGCTTCCAGCTTCTGAAATGTGAATGTTGTGGATGGAATACCACCTAACCGATGACATCGCTGTCAGTGCGGGTCTGATTGGACCAATAAGTGAGCAGGGTGACTGTGAGTGGAGTCGACACAGGAAACAGGGAGTGTATTTCTTCAGGTCAGTGTGGGACAGCTCAGGTGATAGCAGAGCCGCAGTGTCTTACAGCTTCACCTTTGAGCCCAGTTTAAGAGACATCAAGATGGACTTCAGTATGGAGTCTCAGTGATGTGGAGCTATCGCTGACTGAAGGATGGACTCTTAACTCTGTGCTTTTTCACTCCTGTCCGTGTTTGCATTTGACCATTTTGGGTGAATATTTAACAGCTGTGGTTCAGCCAGTATTGTGTTATTGCTTTTGTTTTTTTCAGTCTTCTATGACAGTAAACTGAATATCTTTGGTTGTGGACTGTTGGGCGGGACAAAACAAGACATCTGAGGACCCCATTTTGGACTTTGGGAAACAGTGATCGAAATGTTTCACCACCTTTTATAGAGCAAACAGCTAATCGATTAATCGATAATGAAAATAATCATTAGTTGCAGCCCTACAAAGGATGCTGGATGGGACATCACACAGGGAAAGTTTGTTTAAAAGTGGACAAAACGCAACAAATCTTTAAAATGGGTAAATTATAGCCTCTGGGGTGCAACCTTTGTGAGTTTGGAAATGATAGGGGAGAAAAAGTAAAAATTAAGTAAAACCAGCATGTTTTTATGTCAGCACTGAACTTTCATGGCACTTACATTTATAATACACTCAAAGAAAACACATCCTACTTCTTACATCACGTCTGGTGCAACCGTTCACACAAACCCACGAAAATGTCCAGAACATTTTCATTGTCACCTGAAATCATCACATTTACACAAACTGTAGTTAAATAATGAATTGATTATTATATTCATCATGTAATTATATGTTTTTAAGCGAAGTAGACGCTGCATTTGCGTAATTTCTCCCTAGTTTGTGCAGCTGCTCTTATACCTGCTGCAGAGCTGCTGCTTGTAGAGGTTTGTCTCTGACTGGAAATTAGTTACCAATGGTTATATGGAGCAAACTACCATTTTGATTGAATTGTTGCTACAGTACCTCTCCCTCCATGACAACAGCTGTCGGCACCTATACATCGCTATATAATGTATATAATGTAAAAACACACTTTAAAACTAACACCACATGGACTAAAAGCGTTTTCTGTTTGTTGTCAGGGAAAAGCATTGCATATTAAAAGCAGTTTAATAATCCACAGCATTCATATTTCAATAAGTGTCTTTCTCTTCTCCCCTGCTGATTGATGTAACAAAGCAATAGTTCAAACTACAAATAAAGCTTTTGTCTGTATCAAGTCTGTTGTTCCTGGAAAACATCCTCCAGCTGACAGGAAGGGATATGTTGTACGGATTCAGTTATACAGAAGGAGAAGAAACATTTGGTAGTATCAGTATGAAGGATTTTAGCTACTGTGACTTATCAAACAAAGAATCCTCTCCTACAACTATTATCAGACTTTAAAGAGTCTTTAGTTTGAGACGTTTTTTGTAATTTTGGTGCCAGATTTGAACTTTTACATTGTATGAAATTTAGTTAATGTGTGTTTGTGTGTTTCTACAGTGAGATCAGTCATCTGGAGTCAGGTCTGGTGGTGGAGCTGTGGAATAAAGGTTTAATTTGGGACACCATGATCGGCACAGCACTGATACCCCTGGACACCATTCGACAGTCGGATGAGGTAATAACACAAACACTCTCTTGCGGCCACACAAAAAGCGGTTTTAAAAACGTTTTTTTACGTCCGTCACTCGCGCGTTTCACAGAACAGAAACGCTTCCATTTTATTAAACGTATCAAACCACACTGACTCCGAGACACCCCGGGACCCCTCACGGTTTTTTTTACGCTCTGAGTTTATTTTTTTCCCCTCTGTTGTGTTTAGTGAAGCACAGACAACTGTTTAAATCACACAAATCACACGTATCTATATTGATTAGTCGGCTCCCAGTGTGACTATGAGTTTGCTGGTTTCACTCCAGGCTGATTCACCTTGCCTGCTATGGTGGGCAAGGGAAAAAAAAATCAATAAATACAAACACTGCTGATTTCTTCCCGTGGAGCCGACATGAAAACTATTTCTGTTCGGTAAATTTCTGCTGTCAGTCAGCTGGTTATGTAGACAGAGATGTCCGAATGCAGGTCCGAGTCAGCGTGGATTGAACAGATAGAACGTTTCAATAGTGCTTACGTGCCGCTCACATCTCGCTTTCTATGTGGATTCCAAGTTAAACTGGATTTATACTTCTGTATTGAAGAGGCCATCCTAGATTTCAGAAAGAGGAAAAACATGGTTTCACTTGCATCTATGAGCTTAACGTCACAACTGGGTGTGGTCAAGCTGCACAAGGTGTGGAAAAAAGCATGTTGTCACAACTTCCTGGCAGGGCAAAGCATGATTTTTGGACTGGGTGCAGTTACTCTTTAAGGGGTTTACACCATTACATGGTGGCTTTGTGTGGAGACTCCAAAGTTATGTTGCTTCCTATGCTGTAGCTGACTTGTGCATCCTCAAAAATGTAACTACACATTAGGCCTTTGGTGACTATGGAGATGCCAGTAGAGATTGTTGAGGGTGGAAACAACATGAAGCTGAAGAAAGACTCTGTTGTCTTTTCGCCTTCAGTAACGCACATCTAGCAACGCCATTTCCACTGCAAACCTTCTGCTCACCACAAATTACAGTAAATGAAGCAACATAAATATGGCGACTGCACAGAATAGTTTCATATTCACTTATATAACAAAGCAGACCTTCCCTAAAACAGTTAGTCAACAGTTACAAAGATTAAAAATGTCAGATTCATAGCATCATGCTCAACTGTTGTGTAAGGATTTGTGTTTTGAAACATTTTATCTATCAACAATAAGACACGCTGTCATTAGCCATGTTGGCTAAAGGTAAGAGGAATGGGAATGGGCAAAATGTCCCATCATTACACATTCTTTAAAGATATTTACTCCCATTGCTAGTAGCCCTGTTGTCACACCAGATAAATAGTCCAAATTATTTACTTTTATCATGTTAAATAATTGCATTGATTGTATAAATGTTAGTATTGGATTGATACTGTGCCGTACCTGTCAGAAACTCTCCTTATCTCCTACTCTTGGCTAAGTTGTTTTTGCACTTTGGCAGCTCTTATTTACAGCACAGTTTGTGTAATATGAGTGTGACATAAAGTTCACAAATAATACAAAAAAGTTTACAAATAATACAGTATGTCACAGTTTGCCCCACAATTACTATGCCATAGACACAGAAAAATGACCTTTTCCTCCCTACAAAATCAAATTGTATATATACAATATATGCTGTGTGCTATTTGCACACATGACAACCCTCAAAATAAACACACAGACTCAACTTCCACCTACCGTACTTATTAAACACCATCTTTACCTGTCACCAAGTCTTAAAAAGCATTCTCACAGGTTGCTAGTTAGAAGCAGTTGCCAGACTCATCTTACTGTGCTGCGGGCAGCCGTGTCTTTGCCTTTGTCTCGCCTCTAGACCTCATTACTTTTTCTGGAGAATTATAAAGTGAGGCAGCAGCGCCTATGCAGTCATTAATAATACAGCCCCAAATGTTTGACTTCTCCACTCAGTTTGGAGCACAGTAAACTATCGCTGTCTGAACTGCCAGTGTTGCTCCTCACCTCTTCATCTTTTCAACTCTGCTGAGTTTATTGAATGGTATTCCTCCACAGCCGACCTGTGACATCAATTACTATGTTGATGCTTGATTCTCAATGAGTAAATGTTTCTGTCTTCCTTTCTTTTGTTCTTTATGTCTGTCTTTTCTCTGTGTTTTGTCTTCTTTCCCTCCATCTTGACCTCTCTTTTTCTCTTTCTCCTCGTCCCTATTTTTTTCTGTTTCTCTCTTGCAGGAGGGACCAGGAGAGTGGGCGTCTCTGGACTCTGAGGTGTTAATGAGGGAAGATGAAATCTGTGGTACCACCAACCCAACCCCACATCAAGTGCTGCTGGACACCCGCTTTGAATTACCATTTGGTATGCATATGTACACATTTACTCAAAAAAATCACACACAAACACCGAGCCACAGAGCCAGAAAACTTCTCTTTCACATGTAAGATAATTATGATGATCTCATCTGCCCCCCCCCCCCCCCACACACACTTTTCAAAATCACACTTTTGTTCTTCACACCTTTGCAGATTAAGTTTAATTCACTCATTAAAATCCCTCTAAAAAAGTGTCCTCTGACTGTGCAGCTGCCCTAATCCAAACAAGAGAAGGTCTGGTTGCTAAAAATGTTACTGTACGGTTAAAGCAGATTTACGAGCAGTGCTTTTTTTCCTTTCTCTGCCCTGGGTTTCGCCTCTCAGGTAGTCCTTATTTGTCTGACTGGAGGTGATTGATGGTAGCCTGAGAGGAAGATCTGCAGACACTACTCAGGGCTGAGAAATTACTACGGTGTCATCTGCATGTTTTTCAGAAAAAGATTCAGTCTGTTGGCAGTGTGTTATAATGCTCTAAAATGAACATTTTGCATCAATCAATGATAAAGCAAAGTATGTACATGATCGACATTATCAGGTTCTTGAGTATGGTTAGTGCATTAATAACATTTGTTCTGTATACAGTATGCTCAGTAGTTTTTCTTTTTTTGTTTGTTGGTTGGTTGAAGAACCTGTGACCTCATTGTCCCACATCACATTTGTTTTTCAGTGGTAATTAAAACAAAAGGGCAAGAAGGACAAGACGACTTTTTCATGGCAGCTTTTGACTTTTAGTAAAATGTCATTCTGATCAGACATTTACTTGAACTTTGCAGAATTCACCTACAACAACAACAACAACAACAGTGAAAATCCTCTCCACGTGTATTTTCTCATGTGACTGGTTTGTAGCTTCGGAGGTTTGTAATATAACATTAACACCAAAGCACCTCAGGTTTCATCACTAGAAAAATATCTCTGTATTCCCTCAGACTTCCATGAAGAAGCTTTATATGTTAGAGCTTGTGGAAGTACCATTAGTGTTCATAAACTTTTAATGAAGGGTTTCGTCATGGAAATGTTTTGGTTGCCCCGAATATAGTCCTAAATATTCCTCAGCACTCTTTATTTGTATTTTTTGCTCTTTTTATTTCCACCTAAATAGCAGCATTACATTAGACCGCTTTGTTTCCTCGGCATCTCAGGGCGCTATCTGAAGTGTCTGCTCTTGTGCTCTTGAGCTGCCTTTCCCCTTGCACTACCCGCCACTCTATTTATCAACACTCACCTGATGTCAGGATGGCACTGGTTCATGCTGCTGTACAGTCGTCTTGACGCAAAAGCCGGGGCCTGAAGATAAAGATAAGATAGTAGTTTCTCCTGTTTAACCAACTTGCACAAATCCCCTGAAAAAAAGTTCAAGTGTTTGACATCCAATTATCAACGCAGGCACTAATCAATAAGGAGCTGCATCTTTTGGGTCATCACTTATCACAATGAATCACACAAACACTTTCACAAATGCCAATTTAAAGTTTAGTCTTTTGAAATGTTCTAACCCTGTGCATTGGACACAAACGAACACTTAACAGGTTTAGATTTAAAAATCATAAATGTTTACACTGTACTTACAGCATATTAATGACTGACCAGCTAAAACTGAACTTTCAAACAGTACATGAAAGTCAAGTCAATTTTATTTGTATAGCCCAATATTGCAAATCACAAATTTGCCTCAGGAAGCTTCACAGTCTGTACAGCAATACAACATCCTCTGTACTTAGACCCTCTATTCGAATAAGGACCCCCTCCCCCCACCTGATATGGAGAGAACACTTAAACAAAACTAAACTATCATTTAAATATGGAAAACAATACAAAATGACAGGGTTTTACATTTTCTTTCTCTTCTTCTACCCCAACTACTTCTCTTTCTCCGGCTTTGAGGAAGACCTGAGGCCCCCGCGGTGGTTGCTAATTCTATTTTTGGGAGCCCCAAAAGGAAACCTCCTCATCAGCTATTAAACAAACATGAATATAAGATGGGAGCATGTCAGGCAGCGTGGATGGGATAGGATAGGATAGGATGGGATGGGATGGGACAGGGAGCATGGGGGCAACTGAGGGAAGGGTGGGGCTACAGTGCCTGTGGTCTGTCATTTCTTCTTGCACTTTGCCTCACACATTCTGTGTTTTGCGCTCTCCCTCCTCCATTATTTACTTTCTCTCTTTATCACGCCTTCATCCTGCTATCCCTCCATTCCATGTGTGGGTATTTCCACCACTTCCCCTCTTTCACAACCTACATTTTCTCTTGCACTCTCCTTCACATATTTTCCTGTTTTCATTTTTCTCATTTTTAATCCATCTTTTGTCTGTCCAATCTACTTGTTCAGACATCCCAGAAGACGAGGCCCAGTACTGGACTAGTAAACTGGAGCGAATCAACACCATGCGGATACATGATGAGGTAAGTTTGCTAAAAAAAAGTCTATCTCGTGTTAATAAATTAAGATAAAAAGTGAAGCTGTTAGAGACATTAAATGGCAGTTCATTCAGGACTCTCAAAGGATATCTTAATGTTCAGAGAACAGTGGGGAATCTCAGCTATGACAGACTTCCTTTTTCTTCACAGTGAAGGTAGGCTGTGCAGAAGAAGGTCTTAGTGTGGTAATATGAACCTTTGATGTTACTTAAAACTAAATTTTACAAACCGGACAGGATAACATCATTCTGATTTTGAGTGTAAAAACATAATATGAATCATAAAAACTTTCACCTACCATGCGTTTCACATTTTCACATTTTGTTATGTTGCAGCCTTTTGCTAAAATTGTTTAAATTCATTTTTTCCCTCATCAATCTCCACTCAATACCCCATAATGACAAAGCGAAGACAGAATTTTAAAAACATTTGCAAATTTATTTAAAAGGAAAAACTTAAATATCACATTGGCATAAGTATTCAGAGCCTTTACTCAGTACTTATTTGAAGCACCTTTGGGAGCGATTACAGCTTCATGGGTATGATGAACAAGCTTTGCGCACCTGGATTTGGGGATTTTCTGCCATTCTTCTCTGCAGATCCTCTCAAGCTCGGTCAAGTTGGATGGGGACCATCAGTGGACAGCCACTTTCAGGTCTCTCCACAGATGTTTGATTGGGATCAAGTCAGGGCTCTGGCTGGGCCACTCAAGGACATTCATAGAGTTGTCCCTAAGCCACTCCAAAATTTTCTAAAATTCTGTCTTCATTTTGTCATTATGGGGTATTGAGTGTAGATTGATGAGGGAAAAAATGAATTTGAACGATTAGAGCATAAGGCTTCAACATAAGAAAATGTGAAAAAAGTGAAGGGGTCTGAATATTTTCTGAATGCACTGTATCTAGCATCCATTCAAGCTGCAGAAAACCATATAAGACTAGAAGCAGAAGAAGTACGTGGATACCTTGTCTTCATTTAAATCTGTATATGTTTAAAGTGTCAGATGGTTTTGTCTTTTACAGCTGTGCTGTTTTGCCTACAGAATCTCAGACTACAGTCTGTATGCTTTTGAGAGCATCCTCTTCATTTATTTAGTTTTACCCAACATGTCACATTGTGCACCCTTCTCAGTGATGTTACAGTTTGTGTTGACTATCTGCTGCCACCCGATGGTAAATAATGGTTATCACAGCACATACTATTTATACAGTAAATACTGTACTGAGATGTGCCTTTTTTTATAATTATCATTTTCATTCATTCCTCCACTGCCCCCCTCACATTTTCTCTTTCGCTACTCTTTTTTTTTCCCCATTTTTCTCTTGTAACAGTATCCACTGCAGGAAGAGGTCCAGAGAAGACGAATGGCATCTGTGCCCTCCCAGTGCTGTAAGTATAAAAGTAAACATTTGGTTAAACCCATTCATGACATAACACTTTCACATGTAAGTTTATATGTGTTTGTGTTTCTGTGTTTTGTGTCCATTGCACAATGATGACTCTTAGTTTGGACAAAAAATACATTGAATACCTAATTTATTCCTATGTTTTATGTGCAGGGAAAGACATTTCACATCAGCCACAAGCCAAATGCTGATGCATTTTGGCTATGACAGTACATTTAAACCTACTTATGGTAAATGATTTGGAGTCCCCACTAAGTTCTATAAAATCAAGCTTGACGTTTGTGCACTGAAGAGGATTTTTGGATGCACCGGCTGCTGTGAATGGAGCGTTTACGTTGATGTTTGGGGAATTATTTCTCCCTGCAGCTGTTTTGTTGTGTCACTGTTGATCACTCATACCGTACCACGTAGAATTATCTGTGCCATCACATGAGTTCTTATTCATCTCATACTGGTATTACCATTCCTCATCTCCATCAAGCCTCACAGATTTGGCTGTTTTCAGTCCCATTACATGTTACATAATCATTTGGCCATCACCAGTTATAGTCACTGGTTTGATTCTTTAGTAACAACGTTCACTTTTCCTCCTGAATTCTTAAAACACTTGCTGCCATGCCACCAGGCAGTTGGAGTTATTTTGGATGGAGTGACCAGCAGAGTACGTATAGTGTTTGTTTTGTTTTTCCTGTGACTCTCTTCTGCATGGAACAATGCTTTGCTCCTTGTCTGTGTTTTTAATTAAGGGGCACTACATGTTTGGTTTGAGTCCTTTGTTTGTCTTTTTATAATCAAAAGTTTTCATTTTTGTATCTTCCTAATGGATCAAAAAACAAAACAACTTGTGTGTGTGTGTGTGTGTGTGTGTGTGTGCCTGTTTTGTTGACATATTTTGTGTGTGGTATTTGAAGTTTCATTTTTTGTTTCTATGCCTCGAACCAATATCTTTCTGTTCATGTCACTGTAAGCTTGATGCTTCTGTTCTTTGTATTACATGCTTTCTACCACAAGAGTGAGCTATTTGTCCAAACATTTTCTATTGATTGGCTGTCTTCCTCACATCCTTACAATTTCCTAGCAGTCTGCCTCTCAGATTAAATCTCAGTTGCATATCACAATTGTACAGATGTGATGTGTATGAATCACCCTTTTTATTTTTTGCCTGCTAAATTTAACTTTGTAAACTTGTGGCTCCATCCTCAGGAGGAATTGTTGAGAACAGCTGTGGACTAGGCAGTTCAACTTGTTTAGAGTTACACTTTACAAGTGCATGTCTGCAGTGCAAAAGAAGTGTGGAAGCAGGATAAACTGGATGAAATGCAGTCTAACATTAATGATGAGCAGTGAGCATCCGATAATAACCCTCTTAGGGTTATTCCATCACATTAGACACATAAATGAATAAGAGCAGAGTGTTATCTGAAAATCTGTAGGAGCTGGTTCATTTATCATGTATATTTTGAAAGATAAATATTCATTATATATTCAACAGTTTGTGTTGTTTCTTCTCCAGCTTTTGATGACCATGATAGTGCAATGGATGACCGTGATAGTGACTACCGCAGTGAAACCAGCAACAGACCTCCACGATTCCACAACACCTCCCAGACAAATTCATCAGTGCACCAGTACCCTATAGGACGCAGGGTGCAGCATCAAACCCTCTCTAGAGAGTCTGACTCAGTACAAAGCTATGAGCTAGACTATAGAGAAATGAGGGGGCCCAGGTAAACACACACACATACACACACAATCAAACAAAAACCCAACTCTCTGTTCTCATCATTGCAGCACCACTTGAGAATAATATGTCCATTTAATTTAACACTGTAATCCATTGCTTGTACCAGTTTACAGATTGTCATATATAGATATTTTCATCATGTAAACAATGACATTTTGAGTGTTGCCATGGGAAACAAAGTAATCTAATTTACTTACATATGACAGCGTTTTTCATGTACACTAGCAACATAACAACTATGTGATAAAAGAATAGGCACCATAAAATTACTTTTCCTTTCATGTGTGTACTTGGCTTTTTTCATTTGCTGCTCTATTTCTTTACTTGCATGAAGACTTTCTTTGCATGATCCACTATTTTTGATTCATGTATAATGCTTAATTTATATTTTTCTTTTCTTTTCTTTTCTTTGCATTGTGTTCCACTACTTCCTGCATGGCACTTTTTTTACTTCAATGCAGGCGATCAAACAGTAAGGGTGGCGTAAGAATAATCCCTGTTGACTCAGGTATGGGTGTGGAGGATTGGGAGAGTAAATATAAAGTGCCTGAGTCAGGTGTCTTGGATGATTACTTGGACGCTGAGCAGAAAATATGGGAGGATGAAGATAAAAGCATCATCTACAGGATCAGTGACAGCCCTTATGAGTCCAAAGGCAGCAGGTTCTATCAGACAGTGGAGTGTGACGCACTCTCCCCTGAGGATACGGAGGAGCCAAATGGAAGGCCACGTAGACGGAGGCATGGCTTTGGTAGTGGAGAAGTACGATTAGTTTATAAGGAAGCCGGCAGCTTTGAAGATGAATCATCGCCCCCTGAAATTGATATAATTCCTTCTGTCAAACAGCTACGACAGCAGACAGACACAGAATGCCTACTTTACAAGACAAGACTGTGGGCCAAAACTGCTTTAGAGGACACACTTGAGAGCTATGCAGCTTTTCGTGAGGAAGAGGCTGCTCGGGAAGAGGCTGCAAGGATCAGGGTGAGGAGAGAATATGGCTCAGTTGGTTCAGATGAGATGCAGTATTCCTTTGGATCTGAGGAGGAACTGGAAGAACTGACATTCACTGAGGGGGATGCTAATTATGAATATGAAAGTTACTACTATCCTAGCAAATATATGCCTTTTGGAGGACAAGGCTATTCGAGCAAAGGGAGAACAGGTCGTGGACAAGATCCGATGTTGTCTCCTGTAGAGGAGCCTAGTGATGAATATGTAGATGCAATGGATGAACTTCAGTGCTTAGTTCACTCAGTGTCTGAATACCTGGCTGTAAAAGAGGAGGAGATCAACAACTATGAATCAATGCCTACACCAGCTAGAAGAAAACTACCAGCACTGCCAACTGATGCAAAAGTTGTGCAACCTGCAGACAGTGATAGCAATGAAGTAAAACCTGAAATTAAGGAGGACAGCGCTGTTGAGCAGGGCATAGCTGGAGTAAAGAATGCCATGAGCTCATTATTCAGCA
The DNA here is from genome assembly GCA_038419695.1 of Scomberomorus guttatus. Taxonomy (NCBI): domain Eukaryota; kingdom Metazoa; phylum Chordata; class Actinopteri; order Scombriformes; family Scombridae; genus Scomberomorus; species Scomberomorus guttatus. The sequence continues at coordinate 30,121,397 of CM076450.1, read as the reverse complement.
CAATCACAGGATCAAAGTCTACCACTGACATAGAAGCCTCTGGCACAACTCCATCCCCCCAACCTCCACAGGCAGACTCTGGTATTTCAAAACTGCTCTCTATGATCCCCAAAGCTAGTGCTGAGGCCACAGAAACCTCTGGTACGAGTGCAACAGATCAACCTACCTCCCAGGCATCACCCCAACCTGAGTCTGGAATTTCAAAGCTGCTTTCATTCATTCCCAAAAGTAGTGGCACTTCCCCCCCAGTAGCCATAGTTCCACCTGCCTCTCAGGAGCCCCCAACAGAAAAGAAGTTTTCCCTTCAGTCTCTGATGCCTTTTCAATCCTCTGAATCCAGTCGGCAAGCTGAAGCTGCTCAGGCATCAACACATGCTGGTACAGAGGCACAAGGCAGTGCATCCACTGCTAACCAATCTGCCTCTGGGTTTGAATCCATGTTAGGAAGGCTTAGTCCTTTGAGATTTTTTTCCAGTGCACCCCCATCTAGAGAGCCATCACCTCAGCCATCAGAGCAAAGAAGTGCATCTGCTGCAAGCAATGAATCCCAGCAAGGGTCTGTAAACAAAGCCGTGAGTCCCAATACAGATGGCTCACAATCAGAGCGACAGTTATCAAGTGAGACAAGACCAGGTTCAGGAAGTGGATCAGTTGATCTTTTGCCAGATACAGGTAGTGGATCAATTGAGCTTTTGCAAGAAACGGGGAGTGGGTCAGTAGAGATTCTTCCAGAGACAGAGTCATCTGGTGAGCTACCTGATATTCAACAAAGAAGAACTTCTACATTGTCTGAACCAAAACCTGAAAGCAGTTCAGAAGAAACAGGATTCTTCAGTCCTTTTAAGAAATCTCTCTCTACACTCATATCAACAGTTCCTCCTGAAAACTCCTCGCAGTCTGACACTAAGCCTGCAGAGGAGTCATTTTTAGGCAGCAAACTCAAACTCCCTTTTTTCTCCTCTGAAAATGTTTCCACAACAACCCCACCAAAAGCAGAAGGAGGCATGCTTTCAGGGATTCTTAAGTTTGCATCTGGTGAAGATGCCAATGCCCCACCAAAAAGTCCATCCCCAAGCCCTGCAAGAACTCCTTCTCCAAATCGTGCTGCACTTCTTGAAAGTGTACCAAAAGGAAACACAGAAACTGGCTGGTTTTCAAACCTGTTTAAGGTAGCCCCAAGTGAACCTTCTAAAGAACCTGCAAAACCACAAATGACTCCCACTGTGACATTAACCAAACCTAGTGGTCAAACGGAGCCACATACTGAACAAATAGTCCCCGGAAACACAGAGAGCACTGTCTGCAGAACAGAACAATTGTCTGAAGAGAAAACATTGTCTGAAAAAGATCCCCAGTGCAAGACAGATGTCCAGTCTGAAGCAAATGTCACATCTGATGATCAAGGTCCTCCTAAGCCTGTGGAACAAGCCAGATCACAACCACAAGCCTCACAATCCCAAGGCATTCTTTCTGGATTGTTGAAACTAGGATCAACAGAAGATGTATCCAAGAAAGCCCAGGAAGGTGATAGTCAGCCTCAACAGGGTGGGCTATTTTCAGGCATATTTTCATCGCCTTCCCCGTCTTCTTCTCAAACACAACAGAATTCTGCCACCCAACAGTCAGGAGGACTTTTGTCTGGATTTTTAAAATTTGCCTCTGATAATGTTTCTGCTCCTACAAATCAGTCGACATTGCCAGGAGGCCAGTCAGGCCAAATTCCAACTCAAAAGCAAGGACAACCTGCTGCTGCACAGCCACCCACTGGAGGACTTTTATCTGGGCTCTTGAAAAAAGCTACAGACACAGTGACTGGAACTCAGCCAACTCAGTCCAGTCAAGAGTCCCAACCAGATGTGGCTGACCATACAGCAAAAACAGAAGAACCTGAACAAAACTTGAGTCAAGGGAACACTCCTCCTACTCAGTCAGCAGGGATTTTGTCAGGATTGATGAAATTAGGTTCAACTGATGCCCCGCCCCCTGAAAAAGGTCAACCTGACCAGCAACAAAGACAACCTGTAGCCTCAGATCAACAACCAAACCAACCGCAACAGCCTGACCAAACGACACAAAAACTACCTCCAAAAGTGACAACAACAATTCCACAACCTAGTGGATTGTTTGGGGGGTTATTGAAAGTCACAGAAACCGCTTCCCAGCCACCCAAAGGACCTACACAATCTACACAACCAAATCAGCAGTCAGGTAACATGCTATCTGGACTTTTTAACAAGATTGTGGAACCTAATCCTACTCCATCTCAGCTGCAGTCCGAACCTGGTGCTCAAGAGACTAACCAAAAACCAGCACAGCAAGCACCCCCTCAGCAAGGAGGCTTCCTCTCTGGTCTTTTTGGAATGGGCCAAGACTCTGCTCCTGCAAACCCAGTGCTACAGTCACAAAACCAGCAACACAGTGGCCCACCTGGGCGCCAACCTAATCAGCAACCAGGCAATAGACAAAACCTACAACGGCAAAACCAAGTCCCTCCGCAGCAGCCCCCCAGTAGTCCTGGAGGGATGCTCACTGGATTATTTAACAAAATTGCAGATGCAGGAACCCCACAGTCTACAGTAGGTAGTCAACCAGAGCAACAGGCACAAAGAGCAGGCCCTAAGACAACTCAGCAACCACCTAATCAACAAGGAGGCTTCCTCTCTGGGCTGTTTTCAGCAGGTCCCACTCCTCCAGCACAGCAGCAGCAATCTGTTAGGCAAACAAACCAGCAGCAACCCCAACAAGGTAACAGACAACCACTGCGGAGGCAAAACCAGATACCTCCACAACCTGCAACCTCTGCACCAGAGCCACAGCAGGGTGGACTATTGTCAGGATTTTTCAATAAAATAGCATCTACTGATAATGCACCACAACAGCCCACCCCACAGCCTGGGTCTCAGCAAGGCAATAAGTCAAACATTGTTGGATCTCGTCAATCTGCAGGTCAACAGTCATCTCAAACCAGTCAACAAGGAGGATTCTTTTCTGGTCTGTTTGGTCAAACATCACCTCAACAACAGCAACAGCCAGACAAAGTGGCAAGTCCTCAACATACAGCAACAGAGCAACCTAGTCAAAGTGGAGGCTTGCTTTCAGGTATTCTGAAGCTTGCATCTGGTGAAAATGTACCACAGGAACAACAGTCACCTCAAACTGCTCAGGAAGTTCAACCATCTGTTAAGTCAGGGCAAAATCCAGTCCAGTCTGAATCAGGGGGATTATTCTCTGGCCTGTTAAACAAAATTTCAGCTAACGTGGAACAAGCAGCATCACCTGCTGATCAGGTGAACCTTCAAACCACACAGCAACAACAGCAGCTGCGTGCAGGACAGGGGCGACCACAAATTCAGAGAACCAAACCAGTGGAGATGCATTCCTCCCAAGATGTGGCCACAGATAAGGATTTAAAAGGTCCAGCTCAAAAAGGTTTCCTCTCAGGTCTTTTTAGTGTCACAGAGGAGCCATCAACAAAGACACAGCAGCCATCAACCTCCCAGCTTGGGAAGGAAGAACCAAAAACCAGTACAAGTAGCACATCTCCTGGTTTGTTATCAAGCATTTTCAAAACAGATCCCAGTGACAGCAGCACTTCTGCTCCTGGAAAGGAAAACGAAAAAGGCCTTCTTGATCGTTTGCTACCAAAGAGTAAGGAGGATATCCCTTCAAGTACAACAACACTCACAACTACTGTTGTTACAGCTACTCCAGTTGTTGATACCGGTAAAGAACCTCCACAATCACAGGTTTGGCAAGATCCTACAATTTCCCCAACTCAAGCATATCTTGAGGAAATTCAACGTCTCTTGTATGGTACAGCACATGAGTATGGTTACAAGGATCTTTTATACAACTTTACAGAGCATGGTGTTATTCCACCAGAGCTCTATGAGCATCAGTGTCTCATAGAAGCTCTTCTGTGGCAGCAACTCAATGATTATGCCCTTGCTGAAGCCCTTGCCACTCAAGTTCAGGAACGCTACCAGACATGCCAAGAGCATATAATACCCACGGTTAGAACACCCCAATGGGAGAATCACATATGGTTAAATCCTAAAGAAGTAGATATCAGTGACTTCAATATACCCTCACATCCTTGGAAGGATGCTGCCACCCAGCTTTTTGAGAGCAGAAATCGCTTTCTTGAGCCAGATGAAGATCTTGTGTTGTTTGACATGAGTTGCAGAAACAAGCAATCCTGGAGCAGCTGTGACCATTTGAATAATCTTGATAGGAACACAAAACCTTGGATTATTGGAGGTAGTGGTCTAAATCTGTCCACGGAAAAAACAAAGACACGGTTAAGTAGATGTCAGTCTCTTACAGAATGTAGTGTACAGGAACTCGGCAAAGTAGTGGAAAAAAATGGTGCTGGTAATGATGTAAAAGTTGAAGACTTTAGTTTGAAATCAGCAACTGAGTTTTTAAAACGACTTTCCACAAAAAAGGGTCCAGTGGATTTAACACGCAGTGCTATGGATCTAAGCAGGTCTGCGGGAGCTACAGGGGATGCGGATAATGAAATGCTCTTTGAGGATTGTGAGTGGTATCAACAATGGCTTTCACTATTGGAACAAGGGTTGTGGTGGCCAGCTGAAGCTGGGGACTGTGGATATTATGTGTATACAAATGAAGAATTCATTTATTCTCTTTTAACTGACAGAGCTGGTAGACACCTTTATGCTTGTGCTGCACCAGATGATGTACAAGCTCTAGGAAATATCACTGAAAATATTGCGAACATTCTGAAACAAAAAGAAAAGGACAAAGTGACCCTTTGTGGTTTTAAAATCCCCCTCTGCACCGAAGATAAAGGCTTCTGGATTCCAGGCCAGCAACCGAACAAGTCAGTGCTTTCAGATGCACCCATGGACCTAACTTCCGCACTTAGAAAAGGTGAAAAAATAATGAACATGAATTTGGAGAGCTTCTCTCAAATGTTTCAGGAATCTATATCTTCTCAAGCAGAGCTGCCTGTAGATTTTACTGTGTACAAGCTTAAAAAGGTCAAGGTGGGATCAGTACAAAATAGTTATAGCTGTCATGAGGAGCCACTGGAGGCAGCTGATCTTACATTAAAGTCACTAAAAGGGGGACATGGAGGGCCATACTGGAAGAATCAGGGGATAAATGATGTGCTTACATCCTCACCTGCACCTTCTCCAAGATGCTATTCACAACAAATCTCTCCAAAGAGACATTACTCAATTCCTGAAATTAGGATTGGACATGCAGATGATACTTCTGCAGACCAATTTAGACAAAAATCAAGCTCCATATTTTCAGCTAGTGGAGGAATCATTCCAATGTCCTCTAAAACGGATGCAAGTAAAGCTGATACATTGTCATCCTCAACATCTGCTACATCAGTGTCTAGCAAGGTTTCAGAGACTTCAAAAAATTCCAGAAATCTTCCAGAGACCCAACCAGCTTCAAAGATACCAGGACCTGTACAGTTAGGAAAGAAACTACCCACACCACCAACTACTACCAAAGTATCGTCAGCTCCTTCAACCCAGGCAACTTCTGTTAAGGGTTTACCCACTACATCTACTACTGTGCCTTCTGCTTCCCCACAGAGACCTCAGCTTGCAAGGCAGCCATCTGAGGCAGACAAACCCAGAGTATTATCACCAGCAAATAAGACTACAGTCATAGGGATGAGTGACATTAACAAAATGCACAGTACTTCAGCAGACCAATCATCCTCTCCATCTCAAAAGCAGCCACAAGATTCATCTCAGGCATGTACACCACAGTTACATATACTAAATGACAGCTCAATGACATATAATGAAGCCTACCTTTACAACAGAACTCATACCTTTGGCACTCCTATTGAACCTAAAATAGGCAATAAAGTCCTAGATTTTTCTGCCACAATTCATAAAAACAAAAATATCAAACAAAAAGATGCAACAGCTACCAATGTAGAATCTACAAAAAAAGATGAAGTTGTTGACTTTACAAAGTATAAGTTGAAAAAATTTAAAGAGAAAAAGCAGACAGATACTGAGGCAAATGTGGACTTGACTGACAAGACCACCATTGTTGTAGATCTTACTAAACAGGCAGAGGAAGATGAAGTTGAATGGCCTAATTCAGAATATCCCACTGTGCACACATTACAGGAAAGTCCAAGAGTTTCAATTCTGACAACAGTTTCTCACACCAACAATAGGCCAGTTGATCAACATAGCAAATCAGAGAGAAGATCATCCAGTCCAGAGGTTAGATTTGGCCATACATCCTCTACAATTCATATCCAAAGGGCACCAGCCTCTCACAGTACTGCTTTAACAACTGGGACAAACCAAACTGATGCTACAGCCTCTGGCAAATGTGCAAAAGACATTTTGTCCAAACCTTCTCTTACACCTTCTAATAAATTAGCAAATAATTCTGACACTAATGCAATGTTATCAGCAACAAGAACCCCTTCAATTACTCATATTTCCAGTGAAGTGTCAAGTCTCAATGGAGGCCTCAAACAAGCTACAAAAACTGGATCGCTGGAACCTGTACCTACCTTAACAATAGTAAGCCCTGTTATGAGACAACAAGTGGAGCCTTGCAACCGGCAATTGAATTCTCCATTTAATGTGCCTCTGGAGATGCAGCAAAGCCCACCAATAGTTACAACAGGGTTTAAACAGCAGATTACTGTTAACAGTAAGAGAGCAATTTTAACACCCCCTTCCTATCAATCTAATGGAAGGGCTCAGGAATATCAGGAGACCACTGCACCAGCAAATTCCATTAAAGCCATATTAGACATGTCTGTCAAGACAACAAACCTTCAGACTCAGCAAAATGTTATGCCATCAAATGTCTGTGAGGTGATGTCATTGCCAAAGAGAAAACCATCAATCTCTGAGGTGGCCAACAGAAGTCCTAGTCATCATGAATCAATTGACCTATCATATAGGGAAAAATCACCAAAGCCTCAGGGACAAACAACAGGGTATATTCATTCTCCTCTGGGTGAGGAACATCATTCTCATACTAGTAAGGGTAATCAGATAAAATGCTCTGTTGGGAAAGAGGATACTTCATCTGACAGGAGGAGAGCATTGTTACCACGACAGCAGTCTCTTTTAGATAAATCCACTGAATCCCTTGAAATTTCTAAATTACCCCAGCAAGTCACAGCACCAGCCAATACAGTCAAGGCCACATTAGACATGACTTCAAAATCTTCCGCTAAATTAAAAGTGGTGGTTCCAGAAGTAAGAACAGATGACACTCTTTCTGAGGCTATACCACTAACAAGAGGCAAGCCAAGTGTCCGTGAACTTGCACGAAAAAATTCTGTTGGTGTACCACTAATCGTTGATATCCCTTCTCAAGAGCCTCTTGGTGACTTTAAGATCAGCTCCCCTGCAAATACACAGCAGGGGTTTGAGATTAAGACTGAGTGCCACTCAGATTCAATTCTATATCAACCACGATCTCGTCAGAGTGTATCTGGTGTCTTTGCCCAGTCAAATCATTCAACTTCACAGTCGTCTTCCACTGTTCAAACATATCAGACATCCACTTCAACAAAACCTGCCACAGCTACAGCATTGGATATGTCGCCCAAGCCATCCCAGGACACATTGGAAACAACAACGCTAGAATCTAAGTCTATTCAGAGTGAAGCAATTTCACTTGTTAATAAGCCAAGTGCAAGAGCACTTGCCAGAAAAGGTTCTGTTGGTATTCCTCTGGTAGTTGAACCAACATCACTGGAATCGACATGCCAGAAGCAACCTCAAACAGTGATCCCTGTGCAAAAACACCAAACCTTGGATAGAAATATTGCCTCTGTTCTTCATCAACCACTTGCCAGCTGTATGACAATGCAGTGCTCAAGTGTAAGTGAGACCAATGGTGTGTCACAGTCCATTATCCAACCTTATCCACTTTTTACAGCTCCTGCAAACTCTGTTAAAGGTACATTAGATATGTCCACAAAGGCATGCAAATCAGACACAGTGCTATACTATTCACATCCAGTGTCACTTGTAAGGACAAGGTCATCAAGCTTTGCACATTCTCAAAGCGACTCTATTGGTGTTCCACTGATTGTGGAAACACACCCCTCCCACGAGCAACCTAAAAGGCAACAGACACTGGTAAGATCTCAAGAGCAGATACAACAAGAATTTGTGCACAGTGCATCTCGAGATATTGATCAAAGAGCATCAGCACCTGCCAACTCCATCAAAGGCTCCCTAGACATGTCTCCAAAACCACAGCAGACACAATCTGAAACAACTCCTGATATCTTGTCAACTGGAGCTTTGCCACTGGTCAGAAACAAGCAAACTGTAACAAGGAATGGTTCTGTTGGCGTGCCACTTATAGTGGAGCAATCTGCACACCAACAAGGAAGACTAGCCTTGAGTAGAGTCAACACAACTGAGACACTGCATAGGCAGATTCAAGGTTCAAGGACCACCTACAAGGACACACATCCACAACATAAGCCAATGGACTTCTCTTCAAAAGACAGCCTAAATACAACTAACATTTTAAGTAATTACATTGAACCAGAAGATGGACAGCCTATGAATTTCACTAATAACAAGGCAAAGAAAGAAATATTTAAAAGAAAGCAAACTGGAAGGCAATTAGAAAAGAAAACATCACTGGGTATTGTTGATCTAACTGTGGATCCTCAAAATAAAACTACAATTATTAGTCATCAAGAAGTGAAGGATCTTTCCTCTCCTTGTGTGTCTGCTCTGTCTCAAAGTAGTCTTGACTGTCAGCAGCAATACATACCTGCAGCCACTCCTAATGAGGTCAGAAAAGATACAGCAATTTCTCAAACTCCACAATCATTACAATACAGAGAATATTCTGATAAACAGGCCACCATCCAAGCTGGAATACATTTCAGAAGGCAGTCAGGAACAGAATTGAACTTAGAAGCAGTGAATACTTCAATTTCTTCTTGGGTGCCCATTCAAAGGAAGATACAGTCTCCTCAGAATTTTGCTCCACAGGAAATGCATGACAGTGCATCTGTTATGTTCTCACTAAACAGTGCATATCGGCAGCCTGATCAAGTGCCTCCAAACATATCTCAGCTGCAAACACAACGTTCAGTCCCACAACAGCAATACCAGCAACCAGGTATGGAAATTGGCTATACTTCATCCATAGCTTCATCTGGATATCAGCCACAGACTCCAAAGTTGGAAAGACAAGATACAAGTGTTCAGCATGTTCCCATGACCCCTAGACCCAAAATCCTTATCAAGCAGCCAACTGTGGGCAGCTTTGGGAGCACTGAGGAAAGCCCATCCGAAGGTGGAAGAATGTCAAGTAATGGACAGTCATTGCCTCCTTCTTCTACCCAGCAACTTTATGGTAAATCCCAAACTGTTCCTTCTCCAGAGTCTTTGAATGTTCAGTCATTGCCTGCTTCAGTTATTGAGCAGGCACATGACAGACATAGAACAGATCCTTCTCTACAGTCTTTGGGTGTACAGCCTATGCAGACCAGTGCAACTACAGACTATTACGCAAAAGAACCTCCTCAACTATCAAAACAGCATGATCCAAGCCAATGCCCTGTCACTGTTCAGCAATATCACACACCAACTGTACCCTCAAGTACGGTGGCTTCTATTCAACATGTATCAGAGGTTAGTGCACCTAAATCACAACTCACCACAAAAGATGACCCAATGCCTGTAAAACAAGTAAAAAGTAGTTATCTGAACCAGGGCTTTGGAGCTGAAATGCAAGGAAAAGAAAAATATTCAACACCAGCAGGATCTGTCAAAGGTTTGATTTCATTATTTAGTGGTTTGGATTCACAACCCTCTGTCGGTACAACACCAACTGAAGTTATGCCCTACCACACTCAGATTGTGTCTACACCTGTGGGCCAAAGGGTGCAAGTTACTCCAACAGAGGTTCCTGCCGTTAGCCATGATAAGAAAATGGTATCTGCATTTAGTCCACCCTCTGTGCACTACAATATTAAAGAAACAATTGCCCCAGCAACCCATATCACTACAATACCAGAGAAAATGGCTTTAAGCCCACAAATACCTGTTGTGTCAAGTTCTCTGCCTTGCACACCAGCACTTGTTTGCGACCAAGATGACTCTGCTTCTAAATTACCAGATCAAGATTCTGATTTGTCAAACAGGAAAAGCCTTATTCAATCTCCAATTACACAAACTAAATATTTCACTGAATCTAGTCCAGTGAAAATTGGAGGTGAACTACCTGCTTCCTCACAATCTGAATTATCCACAGCTCAATCTGCAGCCCTGCAGACAGAGTTTGCTCCAGTACCAACAGTAATTACTGAATCACAATACAAAGGAAAAGATTCAAGTGGTGTGAGCCCTCAAACATCCCCCATGATATCACCTGTGGTCTCTCTCTCAAACGAGTCGGCAGTGTATGGTTTCAAGTCTAAGTCTACTGATCGAGACTATCAGCAACCCCAGGCAACATTAAATTCAAGCCCAGTAAGAGAGACACCAGGGAAAGAATTGCCCCCTCCTGAATCTTCACCATCTATACCCGCAGATACCATACCACCCAAAGGAATTCTTAGTGAAGGCGGTTCAGTAGAGCTTTCAGAAACATTGTCAGTGGATACATCTAAAGCACTCCCCAAAGAGCCTTCTGCCATCAGAGATAACATAGCTGTAACTGAATCAGACATGTCACAGCAGCAAAGTGCAGAGGAACACAAACAAACTACATCCACAGAATCTGTCAATGTCAACACTGAATTGAGTGAGGTCTCTAGTGTTGTTGACAAATTGCAGGAGAAGACCAGCCATCCCAGGTCAATCTACATTGGCATTAATTGCCCTGGGGGAGCTTCTGTTGATGCAGGAACTGATCCAAGTGAGCCAAAACCGTATGTTAGACTACCCCATATTTTTGTCTCAGCAGCAAGTCCACCAGAGGAAGAGACAATTGAACTCAAGCTCAATGAATGTAGCAAGCCTGAGCTGCCAGAAGACAGTGCTTCTGAAGACACCACCCCCATTGCAGTAACACAACCAGAGTGTAAGGATTCTTTGACTGCTGATATTACTGTACAGTCAGATATATCTGAGAATGCTAGGGCTACAGATATCAGTAGCACAGAAGCATTAATCAAATCAGAGGAGGTCAAGACTTACTCACCAGAGATGTCGCTTACACTGACTACAGTGGGTGTTACGCATGCAGATGAACATGACCCACAGCACATCTTGACCGAGAAAAGCTCAACCATAGAAGCTTCCCTCTCAGAAGCTGAAGTAACAGCAGAGACTACTGAGCCTTGTGAGCCATCACTTGAGCTATCTTTCAAGGAGAGAAAATCAATAGCTCCTGACACGACACTGACTACAGCGGGTATTACACATGCAGATGAACATGACCCACAGGACATTCTGACCAAGAAAAGCTCAACCATAGAAGCTTCCCTCTCAGAAACTGAAGTAATAGCAGAGACTACTGAGGCTTGTGAGCCATCACTTGAGCTATCTTTCAAGGAGAGAAAATCAATAGCTCCTGACATGACACTGACTACAGCGGGTGTTACGCATGCAGATGAACATGACCCACAGCACATCCTGACCAAGAAAAGCTCAACCATAGAAGCTTCCCTCTCAGAAGGTGAAGTAACAGCAGAGACTACTGAGGCTTGTGAGCCATCACTTGAGGTATCTTTCATAGAGGGAAAATCAATAGCTCCTGACTTGACACCACTTGAAGAAGTTAAGCCTCTCAGTGACCTGGCCTGCCAGGCTGAAAACAAAACTTTAGTGCTAGCACCACCAGAAGGTGCTGAAACCCTTGATGAGTTAGCCCACGATGATAAAAGCACAACCTCAGATGTGGTATCACCTGAAGTTCAGTCTCTTGATAAGTTGTCACCAAAAGAAGTACCCTCAGACATAAAATCACCTGAAGGAGTCCAACAGCTTCATGACACAAATGAAATGGATGTCACCTTATCTGCCTCTGAGCCCAGTCCTGTGAAACCTCCCACAGAGGAAATCACAACCTCCAAGGAGGATATTTTAGCTGTCAAGGTTGATCAACCTGAGGCTGAACAGCCTAATGAGCAACCAGGAAAAGGCTTATTTTCTATGTTTAGTGGCTCCACTGCAACCCCAGAGCAGACATCTTCTCAATCTGGATTATCAATACTTGGTGGCATTCTCCCTGGCTCATCTACCAAAGACACTCCTGGCACAGGGTTACTCTCGATGTTTGGTGGATCAAATGCCCCATCTTCACCTGGATCCAAAGGCCCAACACCACCACTGTCAACTCCGCAAGAACCCCAGGGAAAAGGCTTATTTTCTATGTTTGGTGGATCCAATAGTCAGCCACCATCTGGCCCAAGAGGTCCAACTGTTGGAAGTGCACGACCTAGAGGTCCCCCACCCAAAGAACCTCCCGGCAAAAGCCTCTTTTCCATGTTTGGTGGACCTGCCCCTCAGCAACCACCCAGTCCCCGAGGTCCTCCTGGGGCTAGTGCTGGATCTTCTTTATTTGGTGGCATCCTCCCAGGATCTACTACACATAAAGAAACCCCTGGTGCAGGTTTGTTTACCAAGTTTGGAGGTGCTAATGCACAGGTCCAAACTGGATCTAGAATACCCCCACCAGGATCAACAGTTACACCACCAGGACCCAAAGGCTCAGAGCCCTCAGGAAAAGGACTGTTCTCTATGTTTAGTGGACAAAACCAGCAAGCATCAGCCACACAACCAGCAACCTCTAAACCACCCGAATCAGATGGTGTTTTCAAAGTTTCCTCAGTGTTTTCACTTAGTGGGAGTTCTGATGGTAACAAATCTAAAACTGGATTTGGCCTGTTCGGAATGTCTTTCATGGAGGAAACCAAAACAGAGCCCGAAATAATTGTTCCTGTGAAGAAGGAGATTCCCCCGGAACATGTGAAACCCCCAGAAACAAAGGATTTTTCAAAAGAAGCAAATGATCCCATTGTTCAGACTAGGGAAATTTTACCCTCTGAGCCTCTTTCTACATCATCAGTTAAGGTTGAACTCGAAACAGATCAGGCATGCAAAGATGTTCAAGATTCAGTCTTGGACACCACTAAAAAGACCTCTGAAAACACTGTTCCCTTAACAGATCCACGACTAGAGGTCGACAAAATAGCCACAATGCAACAACACATTTCTTGTGCTGAAAATGCCTCAATTGTGGGTGAAGTGTCTATCGCAGACACACCAAATGTGACTAGTAATCTAACAGGAAAGGAGACAATACAGGGCCAACAATCTGATATAGTAAATGTGGAACAGTCAGACAGCCAAATAGACTATAAAGAAGTGAAAGATACAGTGGATTCTGAGAAAGAAGTTGCTCAGTCAGAAACTATTACTGAAATTAAGAGCGCAGGTGATGAAACTGACATAGCTGCCATCAAAAGCCCTGCAGTATCAGAAAAAACTGACAATGTACAGATGTCAGGAAGTATCACAGATTCTATTGACGAAACCTCAAGATCAGATATGGTTGGAGTGGAGCCTGTTGTTAAAGGAGAGACAACAATTCCAGTGGTAGAAAAACAAACTGAGGAGCCACTGAAAGTTGCTGGTGAAGAACAAACAGCAGTTGCCGATGTGGAAGAAACAACTGAGAAGCCATTGAAAGTTCCTGGTGAAGAACAAACAGCAGTCGCAGATACGGAAAAATCAACTGAGATACCTTTAAAAATTGCTGGTGAAGAACAAACAGCAGTTGCAGATGTGGAAGAAACAACTGAGGGGCCATTGAAAGTTCCTGATGAAGAACAAACTGCAGCCACAGATACGGAAAAATCAAACGAGATACCTTTAAAAGTGTCTGGTGAAGAACAAGCAGCTGATGTGGAAAAATCAACCAAGGAACCTTTAAAAGTTGTGGGTGAGGAACAAGAAGTTGTTGCAGTTTCAGTATCAGAAAAATCTATTGAGGAAGACTTGAAAGCCACATCTGATGAAACTGCAAAGGAACCAATTAAGGCAAAAGTAGAGCTTGGAGAATCTAGTGCAGAACCTGCACACGGATTAGAGAAACCTTTTGAAAGAAATAATTCTGTTGCAGTGGCCTCAACAGATGAGGAAAAAACTATTGGTACCAGCTCACCAGAAATTGTGACATCTCAAGACGTGGGGCCTCTGAAAGGTCCGTCTTTGGGACCTGCTAGTCCTCCACCACAGCAACAGCCCAGGCAAAGCATGGTCAGGCCACCTGGCCCACCCGGACAAAGAATGGGAGCTCCAAGGATGGGAGCTCCAAGGATGGGAGGGCCACGGATGGGGGGCCCAAGAATGGCAGGACCAAGAATGGCTGGACCAAGACATCCAGGACCACAGAAGCCCCCTGAACCAGCACCATTTTCTGGCTTTATGTCTATGTTTTCTACCCCAAATGCCCCAAGTAAATCTCCAACTGTTGGTGGATTTTTTTCAAGTTCACCTGGTTCACTTTTTGGATCATCACCTGCTCCTCGTCAGCCACAACAACAACAACAGCAGAAAAGCTCATTTTTTGGCCTTCCAAGTAGCATGGGTACAGAATCCCTTAGCAGCGACCTCTTTGGTATATTCAAGGGTCCTGAGACAACAAAACCTGAGGAACCTCAACAGTCAGGTGCAGAGCCTGGACAAGGGGATCCTTCTACAAAGGAAACAGTCTCTGAGAGCACTGAAAAGACAGACACAGAGAAGACACCTTTATCTCCAGATGGACTTGCTAAAAGCACTGAGGACTTAGAGGTCCCTGAAAAAGGGTTAATGGAGGAGGCAGAACGAACAGACAAAACAGAGGCAGAAGAAAGTTCTCTGTCCGAATCAACCATGAAAACTGCTGTCCCTGGGAAAGAAGAAGGACATGATGAGCATGCTGTGCATTTAGAGGAGCCAGATTCAGCAGTGTCTGACAAAGCAGCACCACCAGCTCCTGAAACCAAAGGCACGTTTGAAATACCAAGTCTGACTGCCCCTACATTTGGCTTTATGTCTGTAGCTGCTGAAGGCACATCATCTATTGGATCCCTTTTCTCCTCCACTCCATCGCCAGCCACTGGTGTGAAGGGATCACAGCCACAACAGACAGATGGTGGTCTGTTTTCTGGTTTTAAAAACCTCTCTGCTGGTATTTTCCAGGATGAAAAGCCAGCAGGAAAGGATGAACCATCATCTGCTTCATCTGTGTTTGGCATGAAACTTGGCTCAATGTTTGGAAATTCTGACCCTCCCAAACCTGAATCCTGCCCTCCAGTGGTCACAACCCAACCCCAGTCTCAAAGTCCAAAACCCACAGATGAGTTCTGTGAACCAGAGTCTGAGAAACTTTCCCCAGGTTCAGCAGAAACTGAAAGTGCAGATGCCAGTGATACAGAAGGACCAACAGACACTTCAAAAACAGGAAGCTGTGACACCTTAGCACAGTCGCCACTGTCTGGCCTCCCCTCTCACACAGTTTCTCTAGCAGAGGATTTGGGTAAACCCCAGTTAAAAATTACCCCATCTGAGGTAGATAAGAGTGAGGTTGGCACACCTGATGTCGTACATACAGATTTGAGCACAGAGCAACCAAAGGACCTGTTGACAAAGGAAGCTGCAAAAAGGCTAGTACAATTTGTATGATAAATGGCATTATTCATTTATCATTCCAATGTAGACAAATCTATAGGCCTTTTCCTGCTTTCTTCCCTTTCATTTAGAGTATTTTTTTAAATTGGTCCATGTTTGATATCTTTAATTGTGTGTTATTTTCCTTTCCTATCCCACAACTTACCTTTAAAATCCCAACCATATTTTTAGATTTAGACATAGTTAGAATCAGTTCAACCAAATGAATTTCTTGTTTAGAATATATAGTCCATATCCACCTCACAACCATAAATACAAACCATTTAGTGAAAATCTGAGTGTAAGTTCCATCATCAAAGCCATAGGAAAGGACATGATCACATCTGGTTGGAAAGTGCTCACCATTATGTGTAAATGTACTGGTGCTATTTTGTATTTATAGCACCTCAGTAATAGCATACTTGACAGTGATGGAAGTGCAATGAATGAAGAAACCGATGGTCTTTATTTATTAGCTTTTCACTTGTGAGGTGTATATAAGGCCCCTCCTTTCTCTGTCCCCTGCAGTTCTTTGAATTATTCTCCCAGACTCAGCCAATTTGTTTATATGAATCAAACTGATAGATTTATGATGGTGTGGCAGTGCACACCATGGAGGCAGACTGGACACTGGAATAAAAGGAACAGTGAGAAGCAATTTGGCCTACACCCAAGACAAAGTAAATCATGCCTGTTAAAGCACAGAGCCACTTTTCTCGTTAGCAATTTCAGTCATCATGCAGCCACATAGTAGTTTCCTATTCAATCAGCTTCCTATGATATTGATCAGCCAGTATATGTAGATCAGGTTAAGTGTATCCCCACTGCTCTAACAGAATCTTTAACCTTATTAAAAGGTAAAATAATTATGTGCATGTAGCATGGTACATACATTAGAAGATCCTGTAAATGTACTGTAGTTGAAGTAGCTGAATTTAAAAGGCAATTTCTTTATTCTGCTCTCACACACACTGTGGAAAATTGTAATAGCTGGTCTCAATATCAACATGCTGTTTGTCAGGTAATTTTCTATATTTTCTTATTGTCAGCAAATCTCATGTGCAGAGCCAAACCAACAATGAACTCATCCAACAGAGCTCTATAGCACCAAGGAAGGAATATGATATAACAGACTTTGGATACACACACAATACTTATAAGTAGGATCAGTTCATTGTTGGTTTGGCTTTGCACATGAGATTTGTTGACAATAAGAAAAATATAAAAAATCACCAGCAAAATCCTTTAAACTTGCAGTATGACAACACATCTTTGAGGAGGCTGAGGACCTCTTAGTGCTAGTGGCATCCCTTTCCTGACATTGTTGTTCATTCATTCAGCTTACCCTACTGAACCCTGTTAGTTTTCCTTGTTTTGTGTCACCTTCTTTCCCGGATCTGATGATTGTTTTAATAATTGTTAAATTCCAAAATCAAATGTTAAAAAAAGTAAAGAAAATGCACTTCTACAATACTTTTCTGATTATCTATGTTTTGGCAAAGACTTACATGGATTTGAAGTGATAATTTCCTAAATAATGAAGTTTGGAATAAAACCTTTCAATTCTACAGTAGTTCTTTAATTACATATTGATTTCCCAAATCATTACCACAAACTAAATATCAACTTCACTCTCCTACAGTCCACCGGACAGCAGTCGCTTCGATTCATCAGGCAACCTCAGCCCGGCCAGCTCCCAGCTTAGCTCTGAGCCTGAGGAGCGCAGAGATCCAGAGACGTGCCACCCCAGTGGCCCTCATCCACCTCTCCATAGCCAACCATCTACCTGGGATGAGGAGGAAGAGCAGGAGGAAGAAGTTGAGAAAGAACTGCATCCATTACCAGAGCCTGGTTCCAACAAAGATTTGAAGGACTCTTCGGTCATCCTGCCTAAACCAATCTTGGACACCGATGATAACAAGACTCAGACTAAAATCTGGTATGTAAAAAAGTAGACACCTAGGTCTGCATGTTTGGGTTTTAACAACTGACATGATTGTGTCAGCTTAGTTTGAATTCCGGCAACCAACAATTGTCAAAGTTAGCTTGCAGGAAACCAGTGAGGGATTACATCCTTGTTGCTGCTCAAGGGACTCCAATTGACGCCTTGTGTTGAAGCTTTTTGCTGTTTAGCAAAAAGAAGCAGCTGGCAGCTCCATGTGTAGCACATGAGAGAAAGTTTGTATTTAGGTAGCAGTGACAAGGCACAGAGTGCACTGGAACTGGCCACTCCAAATTTGGAAGAAAAAAACAAGCTGACTGATCCTCCTTTTGCAGCCTTTCCCACTAAACATATTGATCTTTTTGCTTTATCTTTCTCAGTTTCTTTGAAGATGGCCCTCCGCCCTGCTCTCCATCCAAAGTTCGGTGGCTGAAAGCATACAATAAAGTGAGAGTACAACTCCTTGAGGTAGGAAGACTCACTTTCTCTGTCCCATTTACTCTCTGCTGTCTGTTTCTCTTTCTTATACAGTTACACACACACACACACACACACACACACATAATTATTACTTTATATTACTACACTGTATTTATTTAACGTGGAGGACCAGTGCTAGAGTACACAAGGAAATCAAATCAGTAAAATCACATACATAGATAAAGATACAGATACAGGCTCATAAACATTGCTGTTTCTCTCTCTCTCTCCTCTCTCTCATGCAAAGTTATTTTCTACCTCTTTTCCCCTATGGGTTGGTTGAGTTTCCAGTCATGCTACACCAATTTGCACCAATTTTGTGTTCCTTAAGGATTTCCTCTTTGATCTGGGAATCCCCTTTTCAGCATGTGTTCCTTCAAATTCGGCTATCACGCTGCTGTTACAGAAAGTTTTTAGTTCCAAGATATGGTACTGTGAGTTAAAACGATTCCACAGATTATAGTACCAACCACCTGGGGCTGGTTTCCAGTTGACGGTGGTGTTGGAGTCTGTGTAAGTACTGCAAATGCTACTGTTAAATGAGGTCTATGTGTTGGACTTTATTTTTCTTTTCTTTTTTGTTGTTATTTTTCATTTCAATGTCACTTCCAATAACTACAGTAACTGTGTGAACTAATTACCAAAACCCTATGCATGTGTCATCATGAAACAGTTTAATGTGGCAAATGTTGCTGCCTTCAGGCCGTTCCTTTCTAACAGACCCTAGACGTTTGATTTTGTTTTTCAGTTTAAGTTGTGTGCACAAACGATAAAACACTGAATAGAGGAAACTATAAGAAAATGTTCAAACTTTACAGATGGGAAAACAGCGGAGTTAAAATAATAAGAAATATCTCAAAAAACCCTCCAGGAAAGAGACAAACACTTTGTAAAGCAATTAGAAAATGACACTGACTTTGAAAAAATGCTGCTAAAACTATGCATAAATAGTTAGGATGATAACAATTTTTTGTGTGTGTTTAAGTGTGTTTTGTCACTTCAGACACATCCGATAATGTTTGAAACTCCTGATATGTAGACGTATGTACATTTGTGAAACTAATCGTTCCACAGAAGAGACCCTGCCCTGGTGGTTTAGGGGTTTAAGGTGTGGACCAAGAATTACTACGTCTGTGGTTTAACCACCACATGCCAAACTGCAACCCATATCTTAACCTAGTTATAATCCTAACCTTAATACTAAAACAGTCTTAACCCTAAAATAAATGGTTTATTTTGTAGTGACCAGAGTTTTATCACCAGAGGGGAGCTGAGTCCCCACAATGTGATTAATACAAGTACACTCACACTCACCATAATCAGTCAGGAGTTGATTACATCCTGTTCGAGCACCAAGAGTTACCCCCACTGCCCCTCCTCTTGCCTCCTCTTGGTGTGATTGGTCCTATCTATTTATCTCTGATTACCTTTGAGCCCAGACCTGCGTCTCCTTGTTTTCCTTTTGGCTCCCAGTCTACATTTTCACACTAGAAAATCCAATCTCATGCTCATTTTTGTTCAAAATTTGAAGCTGTTGAGATGTGCTTTTAAACATCTCATTTGTTTCTCAGGGAGTGAAAGGAAACAAATGAAGCACTGAAAGAAATTAGATCTCGAGAGTGGCTGGCTGGCAGTAGTGAGATTGCTGACTTGGAAACACAGACTGACAAATGCCACAAGCTTAATTCAGTAGGGGGGCCAATGAAAAGAGGGACAAATGGGTTCAAGTCCCTGTGTTGACAAGCATCCGCTTTACTGAAGTGTCCTTGAGCAAGACACTGAATACGTGTTGTTTATTAGCTGACCCTGTCATCTGACCTATGTGGCAGGGGGCTGAGAAAAAAGAGAATTTCCCTACAGGGACCAATAAAGTCTCAAATTATTTATGACTCAGTGTCCAAGTACGACTCTCTGTCTGCTTATACATAAACGTAGTGGGCTGTCTGTCATGAATCCCATCCCTCTTTCTAAACAATCCCTCTCAAGAGGAGAATATCGGAGCACCTCCCACAAGTGGAAGCTAAGTTAACAGGCAGAATCAGATGCTTTCAAAGTGATTGGTCAAGACCACAGAAATGACAGTGTGAAGAATGAAGAGGGAACTTTTGAGGTACCTGT
This sequence comes from Scomberomorus guttatus, assembly GCA_038419695.1. NCBI lineage: Eukaryota > Metazoa > Chordata > Actinopteri > Scombriformes > Scombridae > Scomberomorus > Scomberomorus guttatus. The sequence continues at coordinate 30,101,246 of CM076450.1, read as the reverse complement.
TTGACTGTTAGAAGCAACATTACCCTAACTATCGTGGTGCCAGTTGAAGTGCAGTTTAGAGAGTTAATGGTTGTCATTTGTTGAAATTTAACCTGCAGGGGTGTTTTTACTAAAAAATTAGCTGCTCTTTTTTAGGTGCTAAAAAGTCAAACAGCTGTTGTACACGACAGAAAAGCAGCAAAAAAAAATGTATGTTTGGTTTGATGTTAAATGTGGAAGTAACAGCTGAAATTATTATTATTGTTTTATTTTTGCTGACTGACCACAGTGGCTGTGATTTAACGTCTAGGAGTCGCAGGCACACAAAGAGCAGTCAGAGAGAGAGAGACTGAAACTTTGGTCTTTCTTATCATGAGCACGAGATCACAACACAAGATAAAAGACAAACACAATGCAGTAACAGTAGCTTATCATTTTCCCTCAGTGCCCTAATGCATGAATTGGTATTTGTTCTGGCATTTTTTGGCTCACAACCACTCCAGTGTGTTGTGATTGAAGCAGTTATTCATTTACTTATTAATTAGGCCTAATGGATTACTTTTTATATTTGTCAAAAGAGATTTAAAGAGATTAAAAATCTCCCACATTGCTTATTCATCATTCCAAGAGACCTTTTTAATTCAATCACTGATCTTTTTTCCTCTCGTACTGTATATCCTTTATTCTTGTGGAAAGAATATGTAACATTTTCGTTTTTTTTCCCACGTTCTTTTATACTCCACTGCTTTCTAGACATAAGACATCTCTATAGCCCAGCATCAGGTCTTATTTAGCAGCAATTCTTTCCAATTAGCTAAATGGCAGCTGTGCTCATTTGCAGTGGCAATACTTAATCAAAAACAGTAGACTTAGTAATTATACCCCACAGTATTCCATGTTCAATTTTATGTGAAGGTTTCAATTACATATCTGATGTTTCAAATCTGGATTATACTCTCTAAGTTTTCACTGGTCCAGCACCAAGTTGGACCATGCCAGGTGAGGCTGGATAAATATATGATATTATTTTGATCTGTAACATTTTCAGTAATGGGTATCATTGCTGCTTGGATGGGTTGATCTTTACCAACAGCACAAATAAACTTAAAAGAAGACCACCACCTCCGTACAGGTGAGGATGTCTCCTCCTCCGCTGCTGCAGGCCACTTCAGCAAAGATCTGAGAGAATAATTTCTGCATCTGGTCCTGAGCTGCTTATCAACAATAGATCACTTCTTTAAATGCCACCTTTGATCTTGTCCAAGACCCAAGAGGGAAGGCACAGCAGATCACTCACTTTTCATGGACAATTACACGTGTTCTGCTGTTTGATGCTCATTAGGCTGTGCTCTCAGGAGTGCAGTTGAGAGGTTTTATGTGTGTATGTTGCTGGTGTACACTCCAACAAGATGTTTCATTCTGGTGATCAAAGTGATTTTTTACGTCAAGTCCAATGTCCTATTTAAAATGGGAGAGCAGCAATAATCAATCATAAGAGAAAAGATGCGACTTGTGTTTTATTAGCTCAAAATTAGGAAAGAAAGATAAAAAACAAACAACAAACAAAAAAGGATTGTTTTCTCAACGGCATTAAATTACTATATTTGATTGTGAAGCACATTCTAACTACATGTTGAAATATAGCCATTGAAATGCCATTAAAACAATGATTATATGTAATCCAGATGTATAAAAACTGTTGTATTCTAGATACCTAGACATCTTTTGACCTGCAAATCTCTGAACCAATGCTTGCTGTGTGTGTATTATAAAAGAGGATAGAAAGAGCTGCACTGATCTCAGTCCACTCATTGTTTTTACTTCACACTTTGTTTCAGAAACCACTTAATTATTTTAGTTTATTTTCAGTGCATTTAATAAGTTGAGGTAGAAATCATCAATTTGAGCACAGAAGTCACAGCTCCAGTGTTCCTTTTAATACTGTGTGAAATGCCAAAAATAATCTCTACAGAAAGGCTGTTAATTTCTGTTTTACTACTCCCAAAATGTGGCAAAAGGTAACACTTTGTTTGAGAGAAACATCAAGTTTTTTATAAGATTAATTAATTAATGTTTAAACATTATACAGGAAAGGGACATTTTGGGGACATGTTAACATATTGAACCTCTCCTTTCATTTAAAAATAGGGTGGTCATTTGAAATGTGTTCTGTTTTTGTTCCCAACACCAGAACTTTCTGAATATTCACTAGTATGCTATGAACCTGACTTTCCTTCGTGTTTTTTCATGCGTTTTTGTCTGACCTTTCTTTTTAATCCTCATTTGATAGTTACAAGAAAATCACTCTGACCTTTTCAATCCTTGTAATGTTCATAATCTACAATATGACAGTTATACCTGTTGCAGTTATTTGAAGTCAGTTTGGGTGACAGACTTTACTCAGCATTTTCAGTGTATTCACTTCTTCTATCATTCTATCTTGGAGTCACTTCTTACTGGTCAGTGTCACGGTCCCCAGTCTTGATTGACACTCAGCATCCATTCGTACCATACCATTCGATCATACAAAACAGTAAAATACAGTTAGTTCCCAGGTTGACACTTCTCCCTCTTAATATGTTCAATAAAGGGTCCCCAGATTTTAAGAAATGTAGAGTGGCTATTGGACAGTGTACCAAATTTCTTCAAGGTATAAACAAGATATCATGTCATTTAGTCATTTTTCAGAGAGTTCCTCTTATATATGGACATACTTTTACATGCACATAGTTAACATGTTAAACAACTAATACAACCCCTACAGTTAATTACATCTCTATTTCTTTGCTTAAATCATTTCAGGAATTACTTTATTATTTTTGCAAAATAGGGCTAAAGATCTAATTCCAGTCTAATATGAAAAATTCACCAAAAGGAATAATGAGTACACCTTTCTTGCATGTGTAAAAACTAACAATTATTTCAAGGCTGTTTTAAAATGACATTGAAAAAATAAATATAAGTGTCAGTGTTACTGAGATTTGGAAGGAGGAAGATAGATGCAGGTTTGCCACTGGTCAGCAGTTATCCCCATAAGGACAAAAATAGTCTTTTTGTCTCTGTAGTAAGTATTGTACCATGGCAACGATGTCACATTTCTATAGAAACACAACCTTACATTTGTTTGTGCTTAGGGCTTCATTAGTGCAGCTGGTGGTTGGTGTATTTGCACTGAAATAGTACACTCTGTATTCCCTGTCATATAACACGCTCAAAGTGAACCTTTTATTACCTTCATGCCGACTTCACAACTAGAACTAGGACGAAGGGCTACGAACTGTCTAGTAATGCTGCCACTGCTTTTGATAGCTGTCACTGCTTGTTGTGCTGTTTCTGTGATTGTTTTATTGATGGAAAGGTTATACTTTATGTGTCTGTTTGTTACTGACATACTGGTTGGATTACACAGTGCCAGTAGGAAAGTACAACAAACAGGACTTCCCAGTTGCCTGTCAAACTGCATTGCATTCACTTGATAGGTTCTCAGAAAGTCAAACCTGGAAGACAAATTGTAGACAAACCACAAACCTTTACAGAGGCAGCTGCTTTGGATTTAGCGTTATGTAAGTGTTGACAGAAATTTCGGCACCAAATGTGTTCATTTCCCACTGGGGCCATTAATGCTATGTAATGTCTTCTCTTGTCTAGTCTATCCAGTAAAGGTAGACTAATCACACACTTCTTCAAACACATTTCACATTGAGTGACTTACTAAAAGTGCCTCGTTAAAGGAAACCTAACTTTTTTTTTGAAGTAGGAAGGGTGAACTAGTGATGCTCTCCCTGCTCTAAACAACTACTGTTAACTTTTTTTTACAGTTCAGCCTTCACTAAGTAGTAAACAAACACAACCACAAACTTGTAATATGGTTCCTCTACTTATGACTCAATGCATCAATCCACCCTTTCAAGCTGAGACATACTGAGCCACAAAAACAGCAGAAAGAAATAATAACAAAAGAGTTATGCTCCAAAAAACCCCCAAAAACAATTAAAAAAAGATTCAGCTGACAGCTGCTAAAAACTGGCTTTGGTTGGTTTAGCAACGACAGATCTCTCTGCTGAAGGCTTTAATTAGACATTCACGATTTATAGCAAACTGTTTGACTTTAATTTATTGAAGTTGAAAAGTAATTAAAGTGGAGGGTTACAGATTGATAAATAAAAAGATGCTTTTACGCACTTCCTGGCAAACAAGATTGGTGTAGTTGTTAGTCTTTAATAATAACATGAGACAGAGGATGGGTTTGGGCTTCATAAAGACTTCCAACACTTGCACTTAACATTGTACATAAATTATGTGCCGCAATATTGTCTGATATGAATGTAATTCCTATGGATACTGGTCTGGATTTACATCTCTCAAACGTCTTCTGGACTGCCTTGATAATATCCTGCTATATGTTGGATAATTTTTGGTTTTTGTTTGATACTAGCAAGAAATTTGACCCCTCGTTTCCTGTCTCTCCACTATCACTATCTAATAAAGTCATTAAATGCCCCAAAAATATGTTTTTTAAAAAGGTTAGGGAAAGATTGTGGCTTTGGTAAAATCTTAATAAAGTAAACACATCTTGCTTCAAGTCACTAAACAATCGCTGAGTGACTAAACATAACCATAAAATATGTTAATCATGATTTAGTTACAACCAGCGGATATTGCAGGAAAACAAATGAAATAGGTTGTTGGTGAATATTTGAACACAGATACATTTAGTATTAATATTTTCTAACTTGGCAGATACAATTATTAAAAACAGTTCCTCATTGAGTTGGTTTAAAAAAACGTCCAAGTTCAGGTGTCATTTTGTTCCCCTCAAAACATATTTGGTGTCACAAATTAGTATTATATAAATGTAATTTCTGGAGTACAGGCTCGATTTGTAAGTGGAGTCTAGACAGTGATTCTTTTCTCTGACACTATAATGTGTCAGTGCATCTTTCTGTCTAGTCAGTCTAATAACAAAAATATACTGCTTTTTCAAAAGCCTCAATTTTCTCTGTTATGTTAGTTTATGGCAAGCCATAAAATGTGATATCTCAAAATACATACAGACACACACAGACAATACCACTCATTAAAATGAGATGCTGGACAAACCAGAACACTGAGTGACCAGAGAAGCGGAGATATAAATGAGAACTCGAATCTGTTTGATTTACTCTGCAGTTTAATTTCCTCCCCAAAAAAAGCACATTTGTCTAACAAAAGTTTCTAGTTTTAGACATACTTGACAGAACTGGAGCGATTTAAGCGTGAGCTGAGATAGAGGAGACAACCAAAGGGATATTACACATGACCCGAAAAGCGGGGAAGTGTCTCTTCTTCCCCTCACGGCAACGAAAAACTCTCTGAAGACAAAGTCATTAATGTGAACATTACCATGGCAGAGGGAGCAGAAAAAGAAAGGGAAGGGGTGAACGAAAGAGAAGAAGGAAGACATCAAAATCCAAGACAGACTATAATCATGACTTGATGTGTGGGTTTGCTGCTTTTGAATCAACACATTTTAACACAATGCAGGTTGTCTCTGCTTTTAAAAAAGTCTTATGTAACGAAGTGATGAAGCAGGATTCTTCTTTGTCATCTTTTCATCTATTTTACTGAAGCTGCATATTTAAGTATCAAGGTTTTATGCACAGCCTGAAATCTATCATTTGATCAAACTGTAGATATGAAAGTTGGCTGTAAAGAGTTTGTAGTTTGTGCTGCTTCATCAGTACCATTGGCTTGAATCCATGTCACTTACAGTAGATTGAAATTGTGGCAATGATTTTACAAAAAGAGTCTAAAGAAACTTGTCAAACACTCCTGCAGACTAATAAGTTTTGCCAAAATAAATAATATTGCCAACCTCAATAAACTAATGCACTGATGAAGACTGACATGCAGTTGAAAGCTCCAGAAAAAGCTAGCAAATGGACCTTGTATTAAGATTGTGAAACCACTATTTGAGTCAAGAATGAATTTTAAAAATCAACTATATAAAATGTTTTTTTTAAAGAAGCATCATAAAAGCAAAAAAATATATACAGAGGGGCTGAGCTAAAAAACATTTGAGCTGAATTGCAAAAGTGCTGCTTGACTAGACACACTAAACTGACAAAACATGGAACAGCTACTGTACATCAGTTAATGCAGTGTGTGCAGAAAGAAGAGGCAGTCTGAAAAGATCGTTCACTGCACTACACTTCTTCTATTGCAGTGTTGTCTTTCAACCTTTCTAAGAGCACTTCAAAGCATCTATTGTATCTGTACATTAGGTCCTCCTGATAGGAACCTTGAGAAGATCTTTGCCTGACCTTTAACTATCAGCGTGCAATAGAGAGAGCCTGCAGCCCAGACTCCTTATCTAACTTAAACGTGATATCTTGTGCTGCACCTTAGCTTGTTGAACAAGCAATCAAACATTCACCGTGGAGAAGTGCACCGCTAACCTCACATTAAACAGCATGTAAACATACCTGCAAATGTCACTTCAGTCCCGTTGAGATGCTGGTGTGGTCCTTACACTTCAATACCACTGCTAACAACACACTGTCTGCCCATGGCTTGTAGCTACAGCGCAAGTTTGTTTACTTTGTCTCTCCTTATCCTGCTTGTAATCAGCCTGCCAGCTGCTGTCAGCAGAAAGCGACACGCCACTCCAGTCGCTGAGATGGAAAGGAGCATTTCTATTCACCAAAGACCTTTTTTTTCTAACTTTTTATAATGATAAACTATAAAATATGCAAAAAGGAATGACTAAATGTAATTGAAATTGGATTTTAAAGGTTCCAGTAAAGTGTATATAGGAGCCCTTTAGGAATATAAAGTTGAAGGGCTTAAAAGTTCCTCAAAGCTCTTTTACTTTCTAATGCTGGAAGTCATGATCCCCACTAAAATGACTTTGTGCTGGATAAACGTTTGTTGTGATTTTTCCAGTGTACTCCGAGTTCACATTCACATTTGAAATGTGACCCAGTTTGCAACTGACCCTTAAAATAACCTCTATTTAGATTAATTGCTAAACTGACATATGTGGATGGTTTTAACGTTTAACTTTAATTGAAGGATTAAAAGTTCCTCTATAAATAGAGGTCATTTTCTGTCTCATGAAACCCTTGTCAGTTAGTTAGTTAGTCCATTTTATTTCGAACATGTAAAAATAAAAAAACAGATTAAAAACAAAACAAGAATAACAATGAAATGAAATAAACCTCATAAACAACATAAATTAAATATTACATGTTTGAAAAGTGTAAACTTATTAATTCCTACCCCTTTCTCAACTCCTCATCAATTAACTCATATATTCAATTAATAGACAACTATCCCAATTCCCAGTGTACAATCCAATCCAATTTATAAACAACTATCTACTTATGTACAACCCAAATATCCACCCGGTGTCAATAACATAAAACAATTAACACAACCCTTCCTCATCCATATACCTCTTAAAAATATTTCTTTTTTGCATATCTTCTTGAATTGATTTATGTTTATGTTTATGTGCTTTGCTGGCACATATCTCATATGAGGTTTCCAGCAGATTTTGTGGTCTAGTATCACAACAAAATCTTATGAAACTATTTCAATTCTGAGCAAAAACAAAAAATATGTTTTTTTCCCCTAAAAAATAACATTTGGGAGACCCGATAGCAATATGTGTCTGTGTAAATCAATGCAGTAAATGGAATAAAATGTAACAAAAGAAGTAATAACACATCTTGTAAGATAGTGTACAATGCACTGACAGAAAACGCTCATCTTTGTCATTTGGGAAGGTAAAAACAAACAAATGTCTTCATTTAGTTTGAAAGACCTGTTGTGTCTGTTCAGACACTGAATGCAACTCAGCCTCGTCCTTGGAAAAATATACATACGCACTCATGCAAGCAAAGAGAGACTGCAATAGGATGAGATCGCTGCACGGACTAGGCAAACATCAACATCAGAGGACAGGAGGGGCAGCCAGAGAGGATTGTGGGGAGGGAGATGAGAAGACGAGGAGTAGAAAGGAGAGCAGTGGGGGAACATGAAGAGCAGGAGGAGATGCTGTGGCTCACAAGTGTCCACATCTCCTCGGGGGGGTTGTTAGTCACAATACAGTCCCAGTTTCAAAAGTCGACTCAGAACTGAAGTATTAGCCTGTCAAAATGGGTGCAACAACTGATATGTAGGGCTCATTATTTTTGGTTTACATTTGTTTAAAAATCTGGCTATTTATTTATTTTTTTAAATTTTGATTTATAAATTAGTAATACAAACTTGGATTTTAAAAAAAAATACCATTTGCATCATAATTTACCCAATTTGAGTCAATATAGCACCAATACAATACTGGGTTAATGTTACCCAGAAAGCCACTCAAGACAAGGGGTTGTTTTGACCCAGTTTCAGTGTTATTTTTATTTTACTGTTAACTGTTATTTACCCAAACTAAAGCTTGTTAAAATACTCTTTTACTCTTTTTAAACTTACAGGTCAGAGTTTGTTAAATATACATATAATTTTGTACAAGAAACAATACATTTGACAGTTAAAAGCTAAAGCTTAACGTGTGTAACACTGGGTTAAAGTAACAGATTGCTAAAGTTAACCCAATGTTGTATATTGACCCAAACTGGGTAAAATTTGAACCCAGTGATTTTTAGTCTGGGAAGGACTGGTGTGTGAATCTGACTATATATCTTAGATTTTGACTGGCTGTATAAATAAAAATGAAAAGGATTAAATAACCTTTAGAGAATTACATACACTTACCTGGTAGTGTATACTGTAGAAGAGTTCAAAAGAAGATTTAATGAACAGAACAGATAAAATAAACAGAAAATATAACTGAAATGTTAAATTAATGTTAATGTTAATGTTAATTTTTTTCCCCCAAATACCACAAAAATTTCACAAGGTTTGGTTGCTGGCTGGTCTTAGTTGGTTGTGCTGGCAGAATTTAGATTTGTGTCCTCAGTGTCTCTAAATCTCGTTTCCATTTGAGGTTTTTAAACCTTTCGTTTGTCTCATTTGTGAATCTTTGGAATTCTTAAGGATTTTATGAATTGCCTGTGCAAATAAACCTAAGCTAATACTCACAAACCAACATGAAAGGCCTTGCTTGGTGACAGCATTATAGACACACAAACAAACACCTCTTTGTATTTTTCTCTTTGTTTTCACATTTAAATCATCTCTGCTCGTCTGTACAGTAGACGTGTTCAAAGAACAGAAGCTCCAAGTTTCATTTGCCTTCGAATTATACGAGACTTCATATGCAGTAGAGTGAGAAGAACAAAGAGAGATGTGACAAAAGAGTGATAAGGGAAACGCAGAGAAAGCAACACAAATAAAAATGAAAATAGGAGGGCTGATGGAACGGGGTGGAGCACAGAGATAACTCATTATCGATGGAGGGGACATGCAGAGATAATTGGATATGGAGGAAGCAGACCGCCTCCCAGCTGCCTGTCCAGGGATTCAGATGAAGATGCACAATCAAGGCGAGTGGGGGGAAGACTCAGGAAAGGATAAAGAAAACAGTTTTTGTTCCTCAATCGAAGACTGAAGTGTGTTAATCAGAAGATGACGGGGAAAAATTAGCTCAAAACTAAATATTTATTGTCTTTATTGTTTTTTCCTTGTGGTGTCGATTTTGTGAGACAAAGACAAATTTCCTGTGGGATAATAAAGTTCTATTCTATTCTTCTATCCTATTCTAAAGACACAACTTAATTTATGTTTCAGGTTCAGGTTTGAGGTTATTTTATTCACCGCTAAGCGTTGGAGTGAGACCAGCGAGAGGGGAGAGATACTGTATATGCAAAGAAAGAGACATGAGAGAAAAAAGAGAAACAGGAGGAGGAGAAGAAAGAATAAATAGATAGAGAGACAGAGAGGCTGTTTACACCTGCGTCTATCATGCGTCTCCAAGGTGTCCAGCTGACCACTTGTGTTCAGATTTCCTTACAGTCTACGTCACTTCAGCTAGAAGGTCAGAGGGCCCCGCGTACAGTTATGTTAGTCTGTCGCCAGACTAATATACATTTACAGGCTCTTCCAACTGTTGAGATTGGCAGGACAAAGTCATTTGGCGCTCTGTCGCCAAAACAACCACCATGTCCTGCATTGATGACATATTTTCCTGTTACGTCCTTAGCGTTCACACTACAAAGGATATGTGGGCAAATACATCCCAGACCACCTCGGCAAGTGGTCTGAGTGATCAGATGACAATGCGTCTTGGTGGTCGGTTTCATTTGTATTAAGCGCTGTCCACTTGTGATCCGATATATAAATATATATAAAATTATATAAAACCAAGTGTAAATAGGGTCAGACAGAGTGGAGGATTGGTTTCTATCTTTTAGCGATGACTACTATGTTCAGCATACTAACGACACTGTCCCTCTGAGGGATCTGAGCCCTAACATTGCTGCATGACATTGGTTGAAAGTCACCATGGAAATCAGGCCTGTGGGCGGTGTGTATGTATGTGTGTGTGTGTCTTACAGGGATTGCAGGGGTCCTCATTTATGCCCTCCAGGACGCCAGCGTTAAATCAGATGTTTGTCCATTTCCATCCCCTGAGCTGACTATCAGCCCTGTGTTTACCACAGTGACTAACTTGGCTTTAAATATAGAGGGTTAAGCAACACACACACACACACCTTTACACACAAACATCTTGTCATATATTATTTGGCCTGTTTAATCCCTGAGTTTGCTCATTCACAATCTTGTAAAATCAGAGGATGCGACCAGCAGAGAGGAAAAGAATAACAAAAATTAGACTTAACTAAAAGTCACAATTCTCTTATCTGTGATCTTATTACATGTATTACAATTAATTACAGTCAACAGCAGGATGTCCATTTATTTGTCTACTCTGCTGCCACTACAGCAGATAACCATCAGTTTCTCTTTGATTCATAAATGCCATTTGTCAATTCAGTATATGAAAGTGGTTATTACATTCTGCAGTTCACAGACCGTGCAGCTGCATGGTGGATGAAAGGGTTCCTCTCCTGCTAACCACCAGTTTTGTGGGTGAGATGACTGCACTCAGAGGGATTTTACAGCTTTTTATACCGAGCCTGCAGTTATCATTTCTGTTCTTGATTATGTCTTTTGGTCAGATGAGGAGGAAACGTGTATTCTGCTATATTTGACTTGGCAAAATGATCGCCTCTGTTCTTAAACACTGGTTGGAATGTTTTTCATTCCCTGTCGATGGAGCATCTGTGATGTCTAACTTGTTGAGTGTCGCAGGGCTTTTCCTCAGCAGCTCTTTGCCCCTGTGATGTTTGTGCACTCTCTCTTTTTCAAAACTGTTTAAAACACTTTTTTAGACAGTTGACAAAAAAATTTCAGCAGTCAGCCTCACTTTTGTATAATCAGTGAAACCCTGTTTTTAGTCATTTGTATTCAAGCTGTGGGTCAAGAATCCACAGTTTGAAAAATTACTCTTTTTTTACAACCTGGTGGTATTTAAAAAAAAAAAAAAAAAAAAAAAAAAGTCTGACACTGTAGTTTGTAAATATTTCAACTGTAACAAACCCAACAAACAAAAAACCCAGCTCGCTGTGCTGTTCATCATGCTGCATTTCCAACGTTTCGATTTAGCTCCTGTAGTTTCAGGCTGCGATGCTCTTTGTATCAGAAAATCAGCAGCATCATAGTGTATTAGTAATCCAGTTTCTCATAGAAAATACACTTCTTGTCAGTCCTGGTTTTAAAATATGGCAATGTAGTGAGGAAATCTGCTGAAGAAATGCATGTAGAGTGAGTGCAGTTTTGCAGTAATCAGTTTACTGAAGTGCATGTAAATGTCTACCAGCTCGTTTGCCAGTTCCTAGTTTTCCTGTGCACACCTGCTTTTGTAGGTTTTTTTTTTTCCAGTCTCATTATTATCTTCTTCACTTGCACGCTCACTTCTTCACTCCTCATATTGACAGACAACTCCACCTCAATCTAAATGGCAACTATTAACTCTGCTTCCTATCACCTGCACACACACACACCTGGTCAATCACTGCGTGAAGTGTGTCAGTTTTGCAAAGATGGATGCTGGGAAGGTGTTGATCGACCACGCTGTTTCAACAATCTGACAAGCACCTTGTTTGAAGCGTACTGACCCCTTTAGGTGATGATGGATGACTGGAATAAGAGGAATGTACATTGTATATGAAAGGACTGAAAGGATTACAGAACAATATGCTTAATATATCCATTAATGCAGCTACTAAAGCTCCAATGTGTGTGCTGGCTGTATGATTGCAATCAGTTCAAGTGCGCATTGTTTTTCTTTGAATCAAGGCTCTATTGGGCTCTGGCTGCCTAAAGAGCGCATATTTAATTGCGCTTGCAAAAAGCATGATGCTAAAATTGCCGGTAATCATGGAACACACATTCCAGCACTTAAAATAAAGGCCTGTCAGAGAATGAACCATATAAAGCGGTTTCCAGGAGTTATGAGGGCCTTGCTTCCCTAATGGTTGAATGACAAAAAGAAGAGCTGTAATCTTATCGCCTCTCCCTTATTAATCTTTTTCCACACTGTTACAGCACGATTTGAACACCCACCCTTTGCAAAAGAAGTTTGTCATTGTCATGTCACACAGGAAGAGGTGCTAATTGTATGAGATTTTGCCTTTTTTCTGCCATGGAAGTGTGTCTGTTGTAACAATTTGTTTGTAACACGACAGCCCTTCATTTAACTTTTGTAAAAGCACTGGAATAATTTGCTTTGTACAGTAATAAATGTTAACATGAACCAGGTTTGATTTTGGTTGCAGTAAAATGAGCTACGCTAGATATTGTCTTTAATCATGCTTTCCCATGTCTCTCATAACAACAGCATCATATTGGTTATTAGTACAATGAGCCTCGTCTTCAAGGCTGATTGCCTTGTCATGCGCCAAAAGCTGTGTAGCCACCGGCCTTATCTTTGATGCTCTATAACGCTAATGGATTTTTAATGAGCCTTAAGTCACATCCTCATCCAACTGCTCCAAAGCACTTTGTGCCTGCATCTCAGCCAAAACAAGGGGGATGCCTTCATCCTTCAAAGAGGACGGTTCCAGCACAATACAGAAAGTTGAATACATTTTCATGTTTTTGATACTGATCTGTCAAGTCTGATGGGCTGATGCAGTATAGTATATTCATGTCATTAGATGTATTCACATTCATTCAAAGCTTAAAAGAAGAGGATTAAAGGACCATACCATTAGTTTAGCATGTTTTTTAGCCTGTTCAAGTATCTATGCTTGAGTACATGTATAATGTTTGCTTTTTGCTGTCCATTTTCAAACACAGACTTTACAGATATTTTTATGTACTTTTCAATGAAGCCATTTGCTTCCATTCATTTCCTAATGGTACTATATGAAAATCAATTATCAGATTAGTGAAACTTGCTTGAGTTGCGTAACCCACAGGACCATACCATTGGTTTCACTCCAAATACTTTACATCACAACCAATCACTTTGCTTTGTTTTGTCTACTGTTCAAGGTAGCCATACATTTCTATTCATTTCCATTAATCGCCAATTGTTTTCATAATCAATTTATCACTTAAGTAATTTATTAAGCAAAAATACCAAAGATTCACTTGTTCCAGCTTCTCAAATGTGAGGATTTGCTGTTTTTCTCTGTTTTATCATTGTACATTGAATGTATTTAGGTTTTGGGCCACTGGTCACTTCAGGCTCTGGAAACTTGTGTTGGACATTTGTGACTTTTTGTTACAAAATACAAAGTAGATAATTATTGATAAATCAAAATAATACATGAATGGCTAATGAAAATGCAGTGCAGATTTTTCTGATTAACCTGCACTGAAATTGCATTGACATGCAGTTGCCAAATATGTAAATTGGTTGCTGTCATCAATCACACAACCCAAGCAAGTTTCAAAAGTCTGCTGCTTGATTTTCATACCACACAGTAATGAATGAAAATGAACGGCTGCCTGAAATTGTAAGAAAAACACATAAAAAACGTGGTCCGAAACAATTAGGTGATTTAACCATTACTCAACCATTAGAAAATAGAATTGACAGGTAATGAGTGCTTTAAGACATCAAACAAAAATCTCATATTCTCAAAGGATTTGCTGATTTTTTTTAAATATATATACATCTTTGAGTTTTGGACTGTTAGCTGGACAAAACAAGCAATTTGAAGATCTCTCCTCAGGCTGTGGAAAATTGTGATGGACATTTTTCACTAATTTCTTAGCTTTGATGGACTAAATGATTATTCATTCATTCATTCATAACAGGTTAGGAACAACATTATGTATAGTTAAGGAAGAAAAATGTGCAAACTGTTATAGTCCTTAAAATATCTTCTGTATTGATGGCATGTGCATACTGTACTGGAGCTGAGTAGCATATGTTTGGCTTTCAGTGTCAGAGTGTGAAAAAGTGAAATCATGTGAGAATGAGAGCAAAAGAGGTGGGTGAGAGGGAGAGAGAGAGAGAGAGAGATGGTGAGAGAGAGAGTGAGCACACAAGACGTGGTGCATCTGCCGTCTGTGCAACAAGCTGCGATCAGAGGAGCTAATGGGAGGAGGAGGGCAGAAGGAAAAGCCTGGAAGGAATAAAGATCAATCAGGAGATTTTAGGATGTGAAGTAGAGAAAGGCAGGAAGAAAGAGAGAGAGAGAGAGAGAGAGAGATATGAAATGAAATGAAAGACTGAGAGAGAGAGAGAGGAGGAGGAGACTGTGCTGTGTGTTCAGGCTGAGACGGGAGGTGAAATAGACCGCTGGGAAGCGACTCAGTGAGCACTGTGATCAACACAGAGAGGAGTACAGGAAATACAGGGAAAGTGACAGAGAGTGCTTTGATTGACATGCCCGTCATGATAAAAGCAAAGGAAAACCTGGCAAATTGCTGACTTTTTTCCTTTTTGATTAATGTTTGATCCACTAATATCTTCCCTGATTTATTGTGGAGCTGAGTGGATCACACTACGAGGGGGGTTAATTAGTTTTCCCAGTGCATTACTTCAAAGCTTTTTGTCTTGCATGTCTTTTAAAAATGACGTAAATAAGGTGCAATCAATCTGTTAATCTTCGCTGAGGATTGTAGACGCTCTGATGGCGGATGCTTGGATTGTGCTGTCAAACTTTGGTTCTTGTTTCACCACCTTGGCTCATCTTCTTTCTGCATGAGGTAGGTCTTCAGCTTTCACTTGAGGAGGAATCAGAAAGTGCATTTAAATGACTGTCAGACAAACTTATACCCTTTAACTAAAATGTAAAAAGATAAAGACATTTGAGGAATCTCTTGGGGTGTGAGCTGATGAAGTGATCATCATCAAGTGATCAAGTCATATGTAATAAATCAGGGAATTTTCTTCAAACAAAGCACTCTAATGTTCATATTGGCCCCGTGGGATCTCAGAAGACCCCCTGATGAACCTCTCATCTTTATGATGTAAGATCTTAAGTGTTGAAGTAAGTGCTGAAAAAACAAACACATTTCATCTCTTTTCCCAAGTTGCACCATCATGTCAGAAATTCTATTTTTAACCAGGTCTATTCTGAAACAAAATGAAAGTAATTGAGCACTTTTCTCTCGCTCTTCCCCTAGAGCGATCATTTTTTTCCATGAACTGAGTGAGCACTTTTTGTTGTATCTCATTTCGCACACAGCATATAGTAGCTATCTCTGCCTCTTGTTCCCAAACCGTGCCATTCTGGCTTGGCACTGAGCTTACAGACAATGTTTAAGCAGACAAAGAAGTACTTTATCCTCCAGCTCTGTGCAGCCTCTCCTAAACAGCTTTGTGTGGGTACACCAGTCGTGATTCCCACTCGCGTTTTGTGGAGGGTGTGAGCGTGTTGTGGTTTTCGAGCTCCTGGGCGTCTCCAGAAGCTCCAGGCTGCAGCTTCAAACATCTCACTGGAAGAGTAATAATTAATTAGCTTTATTGCTTCATTACAGTGCTTCTCAACCTGCGGTTCAGGACTTTCGGTGGGATGTAGAATGACACTGGAGGAGTGATTTATGTAACATGAATAATTATATTTCTAATTTAGAGATGTTTAATTATCCTTTTTAATGTTTGTGGTAGATGCATTTTTCATGTTAGATTGTTAACTGCCTTCAGTCTCCCAGTAATTTAAATTAAGTAAAAGTAAAATAAGCTATAATGGAAGAATTTGGATTAATGACTTAGTAGCAAAGTTCATCATCGTTTATATGCACGTCAGCAACTTTGGGCCACACTGAGGCTTTTCTTTTGTTGAGAACCACTGGGTGACCAGTAATTGATTAAAAAGCTGGCAATAGTTTTAATAGTCAGATAAGTGAGATTGTGACTAAAGAATTGATGGTTTAAATCGCAGCTACCATATGCCAGCAGAGGGAAGTAAGCATAGGTTCATCTTTGGAGGCTGTTGGATGAAAAGGGTAAAGCCACAGATATATACTCCCAAGCGGACTCGTACAAGGACAGCTGCAGACTCCACTGATGTGTAGTAGTTCTGTTTATACTACTTTGTGGACCCCGTTTGGAGGGCGTGTCCCACACATGCACAGTAGATCGACATCTATAGGAAGACAGCGTATTGGCCGCTCGGTCACAACAAATTGGAGGTGCACAGACAGAGTCTACGTGTACACCCTCTGATGATGAAATTTACATCACGCAGACCCTCGGACCCTTGCGTACTCACGGACGCGGAAAGTACAATTTCAGCTGAACAGGAATGACATGAGTGAAACAGAGAGAGTGGGACACATGCAAGGAAACTCCTCTCTGTTTTTTGGTGTAGTGCTTCATAACCTCACAAATTCAAATGGGGTTTTCACTGTTTTATTAGCCTAATATGACAATATAATAATAGAATATGACCTCTGATGACAGGGTGTGGTGGTAATATGCTAATGGAAGTCAAACTCCACTTGCTTTTGGCTCAGTGTTAATGTGATGATGATGATTTTCTACTCTGATCACAAGACAAATAAGGGATCATACATTTAATTTTGGCTTTACTCTAGTTTCAAAAAGAATGTATTCTCAGACTTTTATAAGATTTAGTTTCATTGTACTGTAGCAATACAGTTTTTGAGTTTCAATTTTATAAATTCAATTTATAAATTCAGTGATCTCTCAACAGGCACCCAGATAATTTTTAGCCTTAGCTTGTCTTGTGAGGAAAATCCCACAGTAGCCGAAATATCTAGGAAAGTTGAATCATTCACATGGCAGCACATGAAAAAAAATGAAACCAACTGAAACACATACTTAAGCCAAGTGATGTCACTTGACCTTTCTGGAATTGTCTACTGTGACAGATAATCTTGCATCTTTGATAAAAATGGTTGTCAAAGGTTTTAAGGTTTTCCTCCGTCACCCTCTTTGGGGTGTACAAACGGTCACATGTTGTTGTTATCCACAGCAAAATTAGCTGTGGGAACTGGCTTTGTTTACCTGTTGATGAAACTAAGTTCCCATTCGTCCATCTTTAACATAATCATTATTTTTTGAAATTTTAATTCGTGAAAAAGTGTAACACATTTGTTTTTGTTTTTTGTCTACAAAAAAAGGACTATCTTGTCTGCAGTGCTCACTGTAAATAGGTGTCCACACATCTTTTTCTTTTCTGTGGATGATGCTGACTTTCGGTAGGTGGCACTCTTTTACTTGTTCATTCAACTACGTTGTTAGATTGCTTCTTTCAAGCCAGGTGCTTAGTTTCGGTAGGTGGCACTCTTTTCCTTGTCTGTTCAACCATGCTGTTAGATTGCTTCTTTTAAGCCAGGTGTTTATTTTTTTCTGGGAAGGACCTACAAGACATTTCCAGGAAGTGGATATAGGTTGAATCACTATTATGCTTTATCAATCAGCATTGACGGCAAAACTTATCAACATATATGGAAATATAGGGGTTTATTATTTTAAATTCATGACATGGCCCATTACAGATTCATAGATTGTCTGCAAACAAACATTTCTGTCTGAATGCAGAAATCTTCTGGGTCTTAACCTCTTTGCATTTACCCCTCTGACTGACAGATGATGAAAATTATCTCCAGCTCGCACACCAATGCTGACCTCGCTAATTGTCTGTGGCCATGCATGAGGAGAGGCCGACGTGGAGAAAGGCCAGAACGATTTGGATGCTGTCAATCAAACAATGTGTGCGTGAACTGTAGGGCAGGCCGACGGTTGTGGGGGTGACTGGGTTCAACCTGCACAGGCATTCATACAGTAGACACATTGACATTTATGTGTGCAAATGAGTATACATTAGACATTTGGGTGTGAAGACAGCATTGCAGAGTGACAACATTTCAGCCAGTCCACTTCTTCAAGGTTCTGATTTAGGGTTAGAGTTTAATAAGTTTGGACTTTGGTTCAGATTTTACATGCAACATGCAATAGATCCCAAATAAAATCCAATTTGGTGTGATCATGTTAGGCAAACTTGACAAATTTGGGTTGACTTTTTTGTTTTTGTGTAAACCAAGTGATTTCATGACTTATTCTTGCTGTGACATTTCTTCAACAACTACACTTGAATTGTTGTATTTGACAGCAGTAGGAAGACATCCTGAGTTGGATTTCTTTTGGAGGAAACTGCCTGTAAAGACTGGCAGGTAAGGTGTGTCGATGGTTCTCTGCAGGGTTTGTCAACAAGTGGTCAGTCAGGACAGACAAACAAAGCAACAAGCAAAGGAAGTAGACAAAAATGTAAAAAATCACAGGCAGGAACAGGTAACGAGAAGGATCGATGCTAAGACAGCTAGCACAATAGATAAATTATGCGAACACATATAAAGATGGATGTAGCAAGGTGTGATGTCACTCATTGGTTGGAGCCAGGACCTTCCAAATAAGGAGTGCAGGGTGTTGCCTTTTAGGCTTTGGAAACACGCCCCGCTACCTTGGACCGAAGCTAACGCTAGCTTACTGGGAACACCGAGTGCTGCACATTTGGGCTAACATTAGCTACTTTAGCTAAATTGTGGTAACAGGGCAGGTATCATAATCAGGTAACATTGAACTTGATGAAATATTGTGACAATAGTCCGACTCAGTGCGAGTCCTGGAGCCGGGGGGAGCTGCAGGTGTCAATCAACGCCCACATGGCAGACATCAAAGCTACTATAAGTCTTCAAATCAAATTAACAGAGTAATAACTTCCAAAATGAGCACCTGCACACTTATGAGAGGGCCTGAATTTAGCGATTGAGACCATAATGACTCTGAGACTTAGAATTTCTACAGAGAAGTTGATGCTTTTTGAATGGGAGTCAATTGGAGCCAGCATCTAGCAGCCATCAGTGGCATTGCACTTTAAGGTAGTTGTAGCTAAGGCACTGCCGGTCTTAGATACAAGTTAGCCATGAGCTGCCATGGAGAGGTTAAACCAGCCCAAACCAGCTGGTAACTAGCAGCTACAGCTGGTGGTGAATCACAAATGAAAACATACATTAGCATCTTCCATGAGAAACTGCTACAGTCACTCGGCTTGTCTCACAGAGCTTTGAGGTCGGCTGTCAATCATGATGTCACACCCCCTTTTTATATCGTCAAATAACTAATTAAACAAACTTATCAGAAAAATGAGCACTTGAACATACATCAGTGTTATAAGACCTACCTAAAATGACAGAAACCATCTTTGGAAAAAATGTGTTTAACGTGCACTTTGATTTTTTTTATTTGGCCCATGTCCCATCCGCTAACATGGAGGAGGTGGAACTGACCTATACTGCAACCAGCCACCAGGGGGCGATCGAGATGTTTTGGCTTCACTTTTGGGGAGCTGTCATGTCGACCATCTTTATATACAGAAGAATAGAAAAGGATAGAAATACAAGGATGTGTGTGTGTGTTTACTGGGAGTATGTCTAGCTAAGTCCAGAAATGACAGGTGATGAATGGGTTGGATGCCTTGAGGCAGATACAACAAGGAAATAGAGACAAGGGTCAGTGTGTAGAGCGATACCTTAACATTAAATGAGTTGAGGGATGGATGGACGACTCTGTTTCCTGTAGGGACAAAGGCAACGAGAATAAGAACAAGGCAGGAGTGGATGAGAAATGGCAATATGAGACCACCTGAGGTGTGGTTTGATGGAAATATTACAGATGATACTCAGAAGTATTGTCTGTAGTATACAGGCAACAGTAAGTACAACTTCACGTCTTCTGTACATGAAACAGCTGATGTCAAACTGTTGGCATGATTGTATATCAAGTCACCCTCATAATCATGCGCCGGTGTAAATACTAATAAAGTAAGAGGTACAAACAAAAGGGGGGACCCTCTTATAAAAAATAGTGCCAAAAATGACAGATTGATGACTCAAATGAGTTATGAGTTATCTGTGACCGTTTAGTTTAAAACTATGGGGGCAATGCTTGGGAAGAGTGGTCGTCATTGTTGAACAACACAGAACAGTCACTGTTGGTAAGGGCTGCAACTAAAGTTATTTTCATTATCAATGAATCTGCTGATTATCTTCTCAATGAATCGTTTAGTCTATGAAATACTAAAAAATAGTGAAAAAATGGCATTCAGGAACCAGAGGATGGTTGGAATTTTTGCTTGAAAAGTGACTGAAACGATTTATCGATTATCAAAAATAGTTGCGATTAATTTTCTTTCGATCGACTAACCATTGCAGCTCTAACTGTTGGTAGGAGATGGGATGTCAAAGGTTGTCTCCAGCGTCAATGTCACATGCTTTGTACTGTCAACCCTCCAATCCCAACCTCCTAAGAAGGTTTGCATTTGTAAACCAAGCTACAGTGATAGGACAGTCACTATTTGGATGACTGCATGATGTGGCTTTGAGCAGGGGGTTCAGTATGCTTGAAACAAACTAGTTGTCTTGGCTGAAGTTTACACCCATGCCAAACAGCCTAACTCAAGGCAGAGCAAAGAGCTTACCATTATAGGCTCTTTCCGGCTGCACCCAAAGTCTTGATGGGATGAATTGTACAAATGGGAATAACAGCACACACTTTCTAACAATTTCTCCTTAAAGGCATTGATGGTTGTTGCACTCAGCTGTACACACAGAGAAGGAAAGTAGTTGCGTGGAGAGTTAATAAAAAGAAAGCTTGAGAGAGAAGTTCAGATTCTTCCACCTTTCTTAGCTCCGCAGATCTCACCAATCCCTATGTTAGTGGATGTGGTAGTCCGACTGTTGGTTTCAGGAAGTTACAGAAATTGCTGGATGCAGTCCCCCCATTTCTGATGTTGGAAAGGTGTGGAGGGAGGGATTTAAGATAATGTCATCAATCTGAAAGCACTTTGTTTGAAACATACTCACCCATTACGTGTAAGAACAAACAACCAGTGTTGTTTTTCTGGAGAAGACAATGTCAATGCGCCTCTGATTCGTGCAGGCAGTGCTATATTATGTCTTATTGGCTGAGAGAGCAGAAAGCTACAGGTCAAAACTTTTTCACCTTTTACCTTAAATCAAAAAATGCAAAGAAAATACTATGTGAAACAAGTTTTTAAACATTGACTTAGCAGCAGTCTAAGCTTAAGGCAGCATCCTCTACAACCATCTATTTACTACAGCCAGCTGAAAAGAAAGAGCTTTCTGTCAGAACAGAGATTTTCTCCTGAATTGGCTGGGACAACAAGCGCCATCATTGTTTGGCATCTCTGAAATGGCTGAGAGAAAGCTAAATCAATTAGCCTCAGGAGGCCGCGCATTGTCATTCGCATTGGGCTACCGGTGGCGGGTGGCCAGCTATGGTTCATGGAACAGACACTCACTCATGGAAACAGGGAAGAAAGAATTGAGGGGAAGGAGAGGGAGCAGGCCCGGCTTATTCGATTTGCTCGGGAAAGTGATTACACCTTCCACTTCCCAACAACCTCCCCTCCCTCCCTGCATGTTAGCTGCTGATTGACGGTGATACACCTTACCAGGGCGTTCCTCCTGGCTGCTTTTACAGCTTGGCTTGAGAGCCCATCAGAGCCATCAAGTGCAAACACTTTACCTTGTATGGCAATCTATTTATGCTGCAAACTGAATTTCCTTGTGCTGCCACCAGCAGGGCGGTGGCCTGTGTTTGTGAGATTAATGGAAGGGGGGGCCACTTATGTCTGTCTGCACATGATATACTGAATGTGTGTGTGAGCACATATAGTCCGCAGTGTGTGTTTGTAAAATGACTGATGGAATTGGACGGAGGTGGAGTGGCGATGATAAATCAATTAGAGTGTGCAGGAGAATTAGGCTAATGAAGGTGACAGCAGGGCCAGTGTCCCACTCAGCCATGACTTAATCCTGTGAGTTTATGGGTGTCCACATGTGTGTTCTTACTACCTACTTTGAAGTATTTGTGCATTTTGCTTCTTCTCTCGGTCAAAAATTTAACCAATGTTTTGATTAGGATAATGGTAAAATACTACAATCCCGATTAATTTCAATGTGAGAAGGTATATAAACTCCTTACGCCTATCCTCCAGAGAGAAATGACAGCATTAGTATTCAAATGCCTTAACTACCTATGTTTATGTTTACCTGACAAGGACCTCTTGTGGCCATATTAATTGTGATTTTGTGTTTCAGAAGCAAAGATGGAAGTAGCGTGGTGTTGTTATAGTACTTCAAAAGCTATTAGGGAGGAGGTCCAGGTGGATGGTTTGGAGAGCAGACAACTTTGAAAAGGGACACCACTGTTTGTATCCTGTTTCCTAAAGACAATCAATATTGGGTTTTGTCACCATGACCATGATATTTGCCTAACTTTAACTAAGTAGTTCTTCTTTTAACCATGAACACAAAGTTTCCCTAGTAACCCTAACCCAAACCTTTACGAAGTAGTTACTTTAAACCAAACCATAATCTTTCTTTAAATTTAACAAAGTTGTTTTTGTGCCTAAATCTAATCAAACATGAACCCTGGCTCCATTTTGAGAGGATTGTGTGTAGCATGTCTAAGTGTAGCAAGTTTTCAACTATCCTCCAATGCAGAGTGACTAGCGGTGCTATAGAGCCTTAACAGTACAAGTAACTTAACTTGGAAGCTTTTTCTAGAAAACGCGTGAGAAGACTGCCTCCGCGGGTCACCTGACCACAGCCGTGCACATGACAGCTATTGCTGACATGGGGAAGTTAGCTTGTGCCACAACATAGCTATTAGCTAGTATAGCACAGAATACAACATGGTTTTTACTTGAAGTTTTGAAGACAAAACAAGGACAAAGATGTCAGTGTTGTATGTAGCAAAGTAATTACTTCTCTTCTATTTATTTTCTTTTAATTTTATTATCCTGTTCTTGTTATGTGGCAAAGTTAACATGCTATGGCATAAAGGAAAATCGTTTTAAAAGCCTAAATTATCTTTAATTGCTGTTGCAAATGGTTTTAAGGTAATTGGTTTTTCATCCCTGATCACGCTCACTTGTTGCAATAAGGGATATTTGATTGGGTTTTAAGGCCCAGTTGCACTTATTTTTGGTTCTATTTTGTGAAATAAAATTGAATTGGTTTGAAGTTGGCTACATTATGTGGACCATCAGACTAGAACATTTGGTAAACATGGTTCTTAAGTATTTGTGATCTGGAATTTGGAGCTTTTCCCGTTTTCGCCTTTATTTTAAGTCACTGTGGAAGGGAAAAAAAACAAAAACATCAAATCATGAAAAATTCCACTGGCAAAAATATTGTCACTGACATTATTTTATCTAGTACTTGCTCCAACCATTTACTTTCTAAAATAACCATGTCATTGCTATGTATTATGTTGCTCTTTCTTTAACAGCTTTTATCACGCTTTTCTTCTCGGCTCTTTCTCTCCCTAGCTGTCTCTCTGTCTGAGCCAGCTGCACACTATTCTTCCAACTATCATTCTTTTCTTTAGCACTCAAGTCCCCCCCTAATAGTGGTATTTATTTTCTGTCAGGCACTCTTTGTCCCAAATAGAACAGCATGCTCATTACAGACACATTCACACATTCAAGATGCTTGTGAACATGTGCTTCTTACATGGAGATACACACAAATCCTCCCTGTAAAATTGTTACCAATCAGCTGTGGTGATGTACTTTACAATCCCGCTGTGTATTGTTTAATCCCTGTGGATGAGTGGTTGGATTCCTATTATATTTTATGAAGGAATTTCTACCACAGCTTGGAGGACTTTTTCAGCTATTTCAGATAACAACAGTAAAAGCTGATTGCGATATCGACCTCTCATAGTCAAAGATCAAGCGCCTGTTTTTAGATTCACCATTGTAATGCAAAAGCATGATAATTATTTTTATCACTGATCCTTTGTGACATGAAAATTAAGGTTAAAGTATTGTGTCAGAGATTGAAAGATTGGCATTGGTAGAAATCCTATTTTAGTCATCACAAATATTTTCACTATTCTGTTATTTTGCTGAGAATTAAAAAATAAGTATTTACACATTATCAAATACCTTTCTGAAGCTGAAGGTTATTCTAGAAAGCTCGGGAAATTAAAACAGAAGAAGCAGGTGTGAAGAGTTACATCCAGGGGTTAAATTCTGCCAGAGCTCTTTCCAGAGATCCAAATGTTGTCCTGCTGAAGTTCGGCCCAGCTCCAGATGTGAGCTACTTAACTTGACCCAGACCTGAGATCAACCCTGTCTCCTTGAAACTACAATTTTTTACTTTAGCAAATATAATTTGAATAAAACGTAATTACTGCGTTGATTATGTTCACTGGCAATAAGTCCTGCATGCTGTCAGGTTTAGGCAAGAAAAACACTTTAGGGAAAGATTGTGGTTTGGTTAAATATTGACAAAATAAACACATCCTGTGTCGTGCTAAAAGTCAGCATCGACTTTTTCGATATTTAACCAAGACAGCAAGCCTTTCCTAATTTTAACCAAGTGCTGTGAATGTCTAAACATAACCATAAAAATGTTAATCACGCCGTATAGTCGATACAAAATTATTTTTAGAGGACAGTCTTGATGAGATAAACACTTACAAAAGATGCCTATTAAATCAGTTCATAAGCTTGGCTGGATTTATCTTGAAACGCTGAATATTCCTGCAAGTTACAGAAAGGCTTGTAAGAAATTAAATCTTGCCAGGGTCAAAGGCCATTTTTACTGCTGATTGTGTACAAGGATATGCTGTTTGTACAATACACCTTGTGTGGCTGTTTTGTTCATTTGTCAATTGTTCATATTTGGTGCTTGTAATGTTTTTTAATGTGTGGAGAAAGGCTACCCTTCTCTTTTGGGAATAATCTTTATTGGTGTTATATGGTTTGCATTGTAAAACCTCGTTCCTGCATCTATCCTGCATTACTAGAGAGTTGTTTTTTTAATGTTAAATAACTGTAATTCCTGAGAAACCAGACCAAACCTTCTAACTGTTAAGTGTTTCTTTAGTTTGGTTATTTTCTGCAACTTGTAACTTGTAGAGTATAATGGAAAGGTTGGGTTAGGTTGGCTGCTAAAGCTACTCTTTGATTGATAGTCTGAATGTGATATTGGCGGAAGGGCAGATTTGTTTGCCTTGTTACAGGAGAGCATTTCAGATGCTGATCAATAGGCTTACAGCCTTTGAAAAGGAAACATGCTTGGGTGCTTTTACAAGGCCCTTGGACACGTCAACAAGAAAGCCATTTACAAGGAAGGTTTTGACTCAGCTGATGAGCTC
Organism: Scomberomorus guttatus; assembly: GCA_038419695.1. Taxonomy (NCBI): domain Eukaryota; kingdom Metazoa; phylum Chordata; class Actinopteri; order Scombriformes; family Scombridae; genus Scomberomorus; species Scomberomorus guttatus. Next base: position 30,075,649 of record CM076450.1, on the reverse strand, counting down.
AGTCAGATTCCTGGCAGAACACTCACAGTGCCAATCATTCAGAATATAAAGTCACCATTCAACACTTGTCTGGCTCATACACCAAGCTGACTGTCATGTGTTGGTGCAGTTGAGATAAACAAAAAAGCAGCAGTGCACTCACTTCCTCCAAATTAAACAACAAAATATGTTGTTTGTAACTGCCCCTTTGAATGACACAGAAACATTGATCCTATCAGCAGGATGGCATCATTTGTCTGTTCCTTCCAAAGCTGTTATACATTACTTTTGAAAAAATAAATCTGTTTTGAGGATGCAACAAGGCCAGGGTTTAGGTTTGGACACAAACACAACTTGGTTAGGGTTAGGGAAAGATCGTAGTTAGGAAAACATTGTGGTTTGGGTTAAAATTACTACTTCATTAAGGTCTGATTCATCTGATTTCTTTTCCTACTCTGGATCTGTGAGGAAAACATAGCACTGTTTCATTGTAAACGGCCTCACAAAAACAAGGAGTAATTGAACTTAACCACTGTCATTTTGAATGTTCCCACTCCAACAAGTTAAAGAACGTTTCCACGTTTTAACTACAGTCTGTACTGAACTCAGCTGACAGGCTTTTAACCAGAACTAAGAGGCACGATCACATCACACCTGTTTAAGCCTTTTTACATTGGCTCCGTATTTGTTTTAGGATTGATTTTAATATCTTATTGATTACCTTTAAGGCTCTTCATGACCTGGCTCCAGATTATATTTTGGACCTTTTAATCCCTTGTGAACCTTTGCATAGTTTGAGATTCTCGGGCAGAGGTCTTCTGTCTCTTCCAGAGTCCAGGCTGACAACTTTATTAATTTTGTGGATTAATTTTTATGGATTTTAGTTCATTTTAATTTCTCTGTGTTTTAAATGTGCTCTGTTTTTATTGTAAAGCACTTAGTTACTGTGTTTTGAAAGGTGCTCTGCTTCTTTTTCTGCTGTGACATGAATGCAGGCTGCAGCATTATTTACCAGAGAGGGAGAGGTAAATCTCCCAAGTAATCCTTGTCATTTCTTGGCAGTGGAGCAGACACACAGAATATCTCCCCTTTTGGCTTGAGTATGAGTTTGTCCTTTGGGTCGTGTCCAATGTGAAATGGCACAGAAAGAAAGCAAAAGAGAGTTGCCAACAAGGAGACATAAATAACGGAAATAATATAATGAAGAGGGACGATCGGGAGATGCAAAGAGATGAATAAACTAAATAACATAAAAGCGGTATCTATTGTAATGTTATGGAAATTGTAGGTTTTGATAATAAGTAGTTTGAGTGTGTCATATTTATAGAGGGGTCTGGAGTCTTGAAAAAGAGACCCTTGCACCTGCCCAGAGTGTCCTCCCATACTCCCTGCAGCTTACTAATCAGTGGGGCTGGTGGGGGATGATGGGGCTTCCAAACCTGCCATCAGCCAGCTGCTCTGCACCAGTTGCCCAGGGGAAAAAAACTACCAGTGTAAAGAGGTTGTGATGATGCTGCCATTAAGAAAGCACCACCAGATTTTTCTGCTATGAGAAAAGGTAAAAGAAAAGAAACAGCTTGAGTTGATAGCTTGTCAGCTAAAGCTCCTAATACACATCTTAGGTTTTTATCTATAATATTAAAGCTGGAGTGCAAGACTTTTGTCTCCCCTTTCTGGCAGTGAGAGTAAAGGAGGGCACTCGGCTATGATTGCTTTAAACAGGCATGCAGCACGCTCTCGTGTGCACCCCAAATGACAGGCACACCGAGAGGGCCCCTAAAAACAGATATGTTTTGACGGACAGTCCACCAGCCCACCGGGATTTGTCCCAAAACAGTACGCCCAATGGCTAGTACACCACTGGCCATAACCTACTGTTGCAGCTGTACGGTGAATAAATTGTTTTGAGCGTCACACAACCCCCACGAAATGACTCGTTTCACTATCAGAATTTGATCCATGTGGTCCGATAACATTTGGAAAATCTAGAAGAGCCGCACAATTAATGGCCAAACGGCCAGCGTGGGAATGTTGCTCCCGACATGAGATTTAAAAACTCCATGTTCTCCAAGTTCTGCACTGCAGGTTTACTAGTTTGAATTGGTTTAATAGTTTATATTAATATTTTTAATTATGTGACTAAATAAACAACATTTTAAACTTTGATAAGAGTTTAACACTTTGATTGACAGTGGCATCTCCCTGGCACCATAAGCAAACAACCAAACAAGATAGCTGCAAAGTGTTGGGGGGGATGTCAGTCAGTTGGTCTGTTTTAAAAAATGATACACTTAAAATAATCTCATGTAAAATAACCAATACGGCTTTAATTTAGCAGATCATAGTCTGCTCATTCTGCTTTGTAAGAAGCAGATTTAGAAAAATGGTTTTCACTGCTATTAAGTTATTCATACATTCAGGATTATAAGCAACAACTTAATGCATCTGTGTGCTTGTCTATAGCTCCAGTGCTTTAATGTAAAAGTTTCTATAGTGCAGTAATTTATGTAAGCTGAGTTGGACCATATCTGCCTTAATGTGGTGGCTGGTCTTACCCTGAGGGTGGGATTGATTTAACTTTGAGTGCAGTACATTTTCTACTCCCCTTTTCAAAACCTCTTCTTCTCCAGCTTGGTACAATTGATATCTACTGTACAGTTCCTAAAGTCTTCTCTGATCTCTTTAAATTAAATTAAGAATACTTAATCTTTTTCATTACTTCTTTTACTACAACTTAGTACAGTGGCAGAAGGGGATAAAGAATGTGTAAGAGTGACTGTTCTGATCAGAAGTTTTACTCTCTCTAGGGTTTATCCAAGCTCAGCTACAATATTTTTCAGGCAAAAATATAAAAAAATCCTGAAATATTCAGCCAACAATGTAAAATAAATTAGGATCCAATGAGACTTGGTCATCAACATTACAAACAGCCAATACTAAAAAGTGCAATGGTCAGAGCTACAGTTCCCCTGTGACCATAGAAAGACCATGTAGAAGATGGCATTTTTACAAGCAATAAGAACAAAATGGAGATGAAAAGGGATATGATTTAGAGGGAAGAGGGCGGTGTGAGACATCTGTCATTTTGGACTCACTGTGTGAAAGAGAGACAGAAGCCATGAATGCTAGATTCACAATCCACACATGGATTGTTTCTGCCAAACACCACATTGGTAGCTATTTGCATCCTGTTTAATGATTTAATCTGCATCATTCCTGTATTACTACAGCTGACAAACTTACAAACAGAATTTTTGAGGATGACACTCGAGAATTGTAAACAGAATTTTCTAAATGACTCCTCCCAATACTAAGCCAAAATCTGTTGGTCTGTAGACCATTTGGAAGTGTGTAACCAACTTTGATTTGAGCTACTTGAACTAATTGGAGTTTTGTAGTGCTAGTTTTACTATGTGTTCAGATAGAATGCAAGGTGAATTTTAGAGGTTTGGCCACAAAGTCAACGGTGCTAACTGAAACAAAGACGCACCCATATGAGTTAAAAATGTTTCAACTTGAGCAAAAAGTTTTGTGCTTATCCTGGGGGCTTTATGAATCTGCTCAATAAATAGAAGATGATAAGGTGATGAGAGGATGAATTGGAGATTCTAGAGAGTCACGGGATCAGTCAGATACAAAGACAGACAGGCACACTACCACACACACGGTCAGTCAATTTCTTACAGCTGACGTCTGAACAATTGGTACATTGGCTGTTTGGGGTGAATCAACACAGACTGCACAAACAGCCCAGCAAGCAAGCGAAAATTCTCTTTCTACCTCAACAAACCTTTACTCCTCTCGTCATATGATATAACTTCAGTAAAATATCGGTGCATCACACAACATATCCTATCTGTTATTAAACTGTTAATGATTGCGTGAAACATTTTATTGTATGTACAGTTAGATGCAAGTTGTTTCAACTAGTTTGTAGGTTTTTGACTGCAAGTGTGATGCTCAATTTGACAATTTAATTAGCTGTCAGTGAGCTCAGCAAAGACCCAACAAAGGATAGTTGGCCTTTCTAAATAAAGTTGTAGCAGCAGCAGATAGGGCTCTGTGCTGTGTGAGAAGCAGTGTTATTCAAACTGAAATTTCCCTGCTCTGTCCTCACATATTCTCCCATAATAATATCTAATTACATTTTAATGCTCCCTGAAGTTTTTTTAAAAATACATGTCTTGTTTATTTCAGTGTTATCAGTCATTGTGACAATTTTCATACTCACTGAACACAGAGTTTTGCACAGGGCACTGTTCTTGATATGATACTTCAAATGAGCTTTGCTGGTAGTTGCACCCATTCATTTGGATGCTTGTTAAGATGTATATTTAAATAACAGTATTTCAGTAGTAAAGGAATGTGTAGAACATGTGCTCAGAGCTTCTAAATTTAGTCTATTTTTTCCAATTAACTTGTAGAGTTATTATTTCCCCTTTTTGAAAAATCATGTAATAACCATATATTCCAATATTTAGCCCGCCTACACAGTAACATTCATCAAGAAGAAAGGTAGGAGTGTTTTTATGAAAAGTGGTGTTAATTATTAAATTTCAAACTTTAAGAACTGATAAATCACAAAAAAATGTTCAGGTTTCTCAGTCTCAGGCTTCATGGTGAAAGCTAATAAACAGCAGCTCCTCTTTTGACGTGAAATGTGAGAATAACCGTCAATATATTGCTACTGGTTTTCCTACCATGAGCAGTCTACCCAGTGTGATTTAGCATTGACATTTGCTTTTGCCCCGATTGCAGTGAATGATTTTAGACCTCCCAGATAGTTTCACACCTTGGAGTGTGAAACTGATCAATACGTCAATCCAGGAATATGATTAAGCCTATTGTGTGAGTGTAATAGGTCAACATCTAAGGCTTTGTAGAAATCCACAAACCATGTGCTATTATTTCTTCCTCTGTTAAATATTTTCTCACCACAGATTGAGATTATTTTTGCCATGTGTTTATAAATGTTAATTTATGTCAGCTTCTGATTTATGAAATATTAATGTCATATGCTTCCTCTTTGAATTGTGGTCTGAACAAATTGAGAGGGAATATGAGAGAGCACGTGCCGACAATCTACTCAGAAATTGAATGATGCCTGGTTGCAATGTCTGGAAGAGATTAGGAAAGAATAATTATCATTTAATGTACTGCAATAACATGGTCCATCTGTGTCCAAGAATCTTTTAAAGTTTTAAATTACCAGCCAAAGAAAGAATCATTTCATTATTACATTTGATGAAAATCCTGAAAGCGGAATTGCCTTCAGATGACCTGGGACATGCATCACCATGACATACTCTCCATTTCCTGTTGAACCTCAAGATGCATGCTGTGGTCATTACCTGAATATTCCTTTCATTTAGCATTTATGGAACAAATACAAGAACTGTCCCAAGATCAGTTGGTTAATTTGCACAAATATACATTCAGAAAATAGCAAACAATTTACTGTAGCCATCCTTTTGATGTTCAAATCAGGGAAAATGGTTAATGTAACTTTAACATTTAGTTCCAAAATGGGCAGAACATTATTTAAATGTTTACCAGAGTAGTGGCATTCATATTGTGTCCACTATATCTACTAAAATAAACTGTAAGCTCCCTTTGATTATTACAGACAACCACATCTATCATATTATATGTACTCTCATTTAATACTGTATATAAAGAATGTAACTTGTACTAGCTGAACAAGAGGAAATGTGTTCGGGGGAAATGGCACTTACTTTTGTGTCATATTTTGTGGGAATGAGTGCACAAGCTACTATGTCCCAGTATTGCCCTATTCACACATTTTAATTAATTTTTTACTTTCAAATTTGACATATAAGATCGAAGCAGGGTAGTACTTTCTTTTCTTTTTTGATGATTGCGAAGAGGTTTATCTTCATTAAAAGATAGAACGTAATTCCTCAAATGTCTTCTTCTTTTCCCTTCATTTTGTTTGACTTGGATGTTACAGTGTTTTTAATGTTTACAAGTGTTTTATCTTTGTCTTCCCATTTTAGTCATGGACCACTGACCTTAAGTTGTTGGGATAAATAAGCTTCCAATAAGGTTTACTAATGAACTATGATACCAGGAACCTTTTGATTGTAACTCCCACCGACAATGTGGGGAACTAGATAAGAACATCTGCTCTCTTGAGAATATGTTTTCCAGGAATCGCTTCAATGGACAACATGGAGCAGGTGTTGCCCCTAAAGGAGGCACAAAGGCAAAAGTCCATCCACCCAAAAAAAGGGCTCCAAACCCCAGGGTAGCACTGGTCATTCGGGGTAAAATACATCGTCTCCTCCAAGGATCTGCAGACCACCATGTGCCAGATTCCCACCTTTATTATGCAGGTATTGAGGAGGAGGAGGAAGGTGAAAAACGGGAGAGCAGAAAGGAGCACAGAGGCATATATCCAAAGGTTGGCCCCACGGCTGAAGTCTATTCTCCAAAAATGTCAGAAGGTAAAGGACACGGAGTAGCACTGGGGCTACCATGTGTAGGAGAGGTGGAGCTGAACAGAGAGGGATGTATAAGGATACCCTGCACTTTGAGGCACAAAAGCAGACCCTCAGCAAATATGAAACGAATCTCCTTTGAGGGTGGAATTCAAGCAAGTCCGGAGCCGATTCGAGCAGCCCCACGCTACAGTCCAAGACCAGACATGAATGGTGCTAAATTTGCAGGAGCAGCCGGAAGGGATTTTGCTTCACCCTGTATTCGGCCAAAGAGACCTTATTCTACTGGTGACTGTGTGGATTACAATTTCAACAGAGCTATCCCAGGTACACTCCTGGAAGAGGATGAAGAAGGTTTAGGAGTAGATAAAGAGGAGGAATCAAGTGCCATCATTGAGCACATTTTGAAAGAGTTGAGGGGGATCAACAAAATCCAGGAGGAAATCTCAGACCTCAGGGATTACCTTACCTCAGTTCGAGGGTCAGTTGAGGAAGTGTCATCCTGTGTAGACGCTGTATTGTTAGAGATTGAGGGAATTCGTTCTAGCAACAAGGCTGGCTCTGGGGTTCATGCAAGTACGTGGTCAGGGGTAGGGTGCAAAGATGGGCCATCCAACCGCAGAAGGCCCGCTAGTGCCTATGGTAGTTTAGGGAGTTCAATGCCAAAGTCTGATTCAAATCTTTTTCCCATGGTCTGCAATGAGCGCCATAGCATCCATGGAGAATTACTGCTACCAAGGGCAGAAGTGTCCCCAATTGCTGAATCAGTGGGTCATCAGGAACTGGAGGAACCAGAGGATAACTCTGACCATAGCTCAGATATCCCAGTAGGCGCTATAGCAAGAAAACTCAGCTTTGGCTACCTTGAGAGGCAAGATGGCCAAGATTGTCCAAGCACCAGCTCCTTGTCTTCAGGTCATAGTTCCAAGTCTGAGTCAGACTTAGAGAGACCGTCATCTAGTCATGGAAGGAAGCATCAAAGAGCTGATGATGGGGAGGAACATTGGACTAACACTGGGGCCTCCGGGGAATCTGTGTGGCATAGGGAAACTGCTTACCTCAGGAAGGGTCTGGAGGAGCATGAAGGTGAGAGCTCTCTTTGTTGTGAAGGAGCTGGTAGCTGGGATCACTACAGAGGTGGAGGAGGATATGGTACATTAGGGCAGTGCTCCGCAGGAAGTTCAGAACATCTCTCTGTTCGCTCTGGGCAACATTACAACTCACCTGCCAGCACTTCTAGCAGAGAGGAGTGGCACTCACGGAGGGGAAGGCCTCAAACCCAGTCAGGGATTCATGTTCCAACAGATACCAACCTTGAAAACCCCACTGTTGGATATGAGTGTGCAGCTGATTGTTCCTACCCTCAAAGTTCTGGTTACCATTCAGTTGATGGGCATGATGGAGAAGCAGAGGAATTTGACTATGGGCAATCAAATGACCCAAGCTACTCCACAGACTGTCAAATTGATAGTTATCAGGAAACTTATTTAGCCTACGAAGAGTCCTCGGCAGTCACATGGACTGAGGCATCCCTATGTACCACTGTAGCTGATGTGGATAGGCCATTCAGCCAAGAGACTGAAGTCAGTAACCAAAGCTTAGAAAACCGACTCCCTCACCTTGGCAGGGCAGATGTCCAAACCAGTGGTTTCAATGTCAAGCGCATAGGTCGAGCTGTACTTGATTTTAGCTCTGCCTTGCGGGGAGCATTGCGCAAACTTGAAGTACCTGCAGCTGGAGAGGAAACAGACTTTGAAATATCAATGACTTCTGACCTGCCTACAGCTGAGTTGCCTACAAAACCTATAAGCTGTGAGACGCAATTTGAAAAAACATCTGATGAAACCCCTCAAAGAGATATGGTTGATAGTTGTAATGCTATCGGGGAATTGAGCAAAAACAATACAATAAACAAATCTGATCTTTTTCCTGTGGATCCTATGCTTGAAGAAGCCATTAACAGCCTTACGTTAGAGTCTACAGACACCTGCCAACATCCTCCTAGTTTGGACAAGATCCCCCCATTCCCAGAGGAACTTTCAGTCTGCCCTGACACCATCTCCAGTAGCACTACAATACTGCTTCCACCTGATGGCCTTACAGAACACCCTGCAGAAGGCCCTGCAGAAGGTCATGTAGATCTTAGTGTTAAGGCCCAGCTTTCACAATGTACTACTACAGAATCCCTCTCAGTCTCCCTCTTGGCTGATGAACCTGTAGCACCGGAGGAGCAGGGAGAAGTTGAGGTGCCACTGCCACAGCAACCCACCACAGACACTGCTGTGGCCCCAGAGGGCAAAGTAGAAGGAGATGCAGCAGAGCCACCCCTGGAGATAAGCCAGATGGATGAACGCAGGCTAAAGTGCCTGAGGAGCTTCCAGCAGATTCTGCGGGAGAAGAGGGAGACTAGGCGCAACCTTGCCAGTATGACCATGTCCACCTTCTCTCAGGATGAGTTTGAACCAGGTAGTCATCACTGGATTTCAAGTTAGAATCATCTTTGTTTCATATGTATCTTGTCTTTTTTCCCTTCAGTCATTAATTTTTAGTCACAAGTGAAATAAGAGGTGCATGTATACTATAGTATTTTTTTTTTGTTTTTGACTGAGTTATTCCTATTCTCAATACTTTAACACCCCTTAGGGTAAAATAGAATTAGTATTTTTTGTATTTCATTTTTTTGGAGTGACCATAGATGACTCACTTTTAATAATTTATGTGGGAACCGATCAGCGTTTAACTTTTTGTGATCATAAAATATTGGTTTGTTTTAAAACTTTCCTTTTCCACCTCACCTCCCTGCCATCAAAGCTTCTTTTTTACAAATCTCTTTGATCTGCCACCGTTGCAGTGCGATGTGTACACTGATAAAAGGATAACTGTTCATATCCTCTTTCTGTATGTTCACCCAGTGATTTTGAAAAAGCCCTCGAAAGGACCCTTGGGTATTTATTGTACCAAATGGTCTCCGACGGTCTCTGCTGATACTGTAATTTTCTACCCCCTTGAGAGTAATGTATCACCTGCCACTCACAAGTCCCTTACTCCTCTCCGAGGGTCCAGCAGTAGCCATTTACTGAATTAGAAAACATTAATTATCTCCTTGGAAAGCAAGTCTGACATTAAAGAGGAAGGGGAAGGGAAATATTAAGAGTCATTTTCATGATAAATTATACATGTTAATGAAACATTTATGACCTCAGACCCCATCTATCTGAAAACTCAGTGGTGGTGCTGCTTTTAACATTACCCAAGCATTTATAACAAAATGAATAATTCAGGGTGTGTCTTGTTATTTCACACGATGAGTCAAACTAGTCCATGACTGTTTTTCTTTTCTGCCTGTTCCTTTTTTCTCTGTTTTACAGATGGAAGTCAAGATGGAGATCAGGTTACCTCTTTTGTGGTTTCTCTGTTGTTCTTAACATTATTAGCATGAAATCCTAAAAGAAGTTGTTCTTTTTGTACAATTTTCTGTATATTCTTTTGACATTTTCTGATGTCAGTGTCTGATTTTATTTCATTTTCCTGTTTTGTTGTATTTATATCGCTTTCTTTCTGTTTCTGGAAAAGGCTCACTTAATCCTGAAAATACTGCAGTGCAATACAGAGCACATGAAATAGCTTTAGGTTTTACGAGATGTCAACTTCAATGCATCTGTGACCTATTAAAAACATTTGTGGTTTCAGTCATAAAAATAAAGATGCCATATAGGAATAGGTCAGTATTGATTAGGACACAATATTGATTAAAAATAACATTGATGTCTAGCCTGTCGGGTTGTCGGGCTGCCGTGTTTGTATGTTTTTTTACTGTCACTGTGGTATTTTCTTAACTAGCTGTCAGACTAGGGAAAAACACGCTGCTAGCAAGCAAAGGTCAATATTCAGTGTGTGTTTACTGGAAGCATGTGTGGTTTTTAGGTGTATACTTTACATGGGGTAACTACTCATACATGTATGGGGACTATATGATTCATTGAAAGGCCGTCTTTGGCATGAAATGCTGAAACTCAACCAACCCAGTTTAATCCCAGTGCTTCTCTCCTGTTTTTTCTTCTCACTTGTCTCTTGTGCTTTTGCGTGTGCATGTTCCAGTGCCATGAAACCAATAAAGCCTGTCAGCCTTCAAATGGTTAAATGTGTGACCTTTGACATTCTATTTCAGAGCCGAGATCAAGATGGTGACCCCAGCAAGCACCCATGGGCCAAGCCAGGGTCAGTAAACCCCACTTAGTGTGTATGTGTGAGTGTGAGAGAGAATGATGATGACCTGATGCAGTGTTTGCACCTGGATTTTCTGTATTTAAATATTGATCAGTGGATTTTGATATTTGTTTATTTGTGTGTGTGTGTGTGTGTGTGTGTGTGTGTGTGTGTGTGTGTGTGTGTGTGTGTGTGTGTGTGTGTGTGTGTGTGTGTGTGTGTGTGTGTGTGTGTGTGTGTGTGTGTGTGTGTGTGTGTGTGTGTGTGTGTGTGTGTGCGCGTGTGTGCGCGTGTTTACAGGGGAAACACACCGTTTGGCATTGACAGCATGCCAGACCTCCGCAAGAGGAGGCCCATTCCCCTTGTTAGTGAACTGGTGAGTAAATATCACTCAATATCTGCTTGTTGACTTTTTAATTTTGGCCTTCATTGAACCTTGACTTTTTTCACTCATTACGTGAAGTTTCACTCCTTTATGGGCAAAAGCACGAGGATTGGCAGATCTTTAGACAGAAACATATGTGTCAGGGCAGTTAGAAATGCTAAGTCGTGTTATTTTGTTGATAACCTGTCTGGCACAAAATCATGGTCATGCTTACTCCTTATCCAAGTATCTTTCTCTAAATTCTTATCTTATTCCTTATCTGAGAAAAAGAACAAGTCTGTGATATATTTAATAGTCATTTTATTTCTTTCGGTCACCTGTTTGAAAATCCAACTCTATCTACAATTGCCTTGGTCGAGAATGGGCGCAGTTGTAATAGCAATAGCCCTTTTGGGGAAAGATTTTCCAGATCACCAGATCCCAAATAAACAATCCTCTAAGTTTTTCTATTAGTACAATATCTTGGGCTCAAATTAAAAAAGTCCCATGTTATAAGTACCTGGGTTAGATGAAAAACTATCTTTTAAAACTCATGTTGAGGAACTGACTAAAAAGCTTAAATTTAAATGAGGTTTCTTTTATAGAAATAAGCAGTGCCTCCCTTTTAGCAGTAGGTTGCAGATTGTACAGGCAACATTTTTATCAGTGCTTGACTATGCAGATGTAATTTAAATGCATGCCACTGCCCATACCCTCAAGCCCCTTGATGCTGTATATCACAGTTCTCTTAGATTTATTACAGGTGACAGTTTTAGAACCCATCATTATATCCTTTATGAGAAGGTCAGGTGGACATCACTTACCATTCGAAGGGAACAACTGTCTTTTTTCTTATAAAGTCATCCTAATAAGCTATCATTATATTTATCATCACTTTTAAGACTTAGAAATATGGGATACCATACTCATTCACAGGAATGCATTACCTTGGATATCCCATATACGAACACAGAACTGGGAAAACTGCATTCACCTATTGTTCTCCTCATAGGTGGAAAAAGCTTTAGGGCTCCCTTAAAATTTTTAACCTAGAACAGTTCAGAGAACAGATTCTGTTGAATGATGTTTTATATAATGAATACTCTTGTTTTTCTTAATGCGACTGCTTTGTCCCTGTGTAATGGACTTATTTAACTTCATCTTTTTCTTTGTGTTTTTTCATATTTTGTAAGTCATTTGCCTTGTTTTTGTGTTGTATTTAAGTTTTGTATAAGATTTTTCACACTTTTTGTTATTAGGCTTGTTTTGGTTGTGTATTTGCAGGGCACCACTGTGAATGACAGCTTTGTTCTCAATTGGTTTCCCCTGTTTAAATAAAGGTTATCTATGTACAGTATCTTAAATCAAACAACAAAGTTGAATTTTGGCATTTACCAAATTCAAAACATTGGCCAGTACTGACTGAAAAAGGAAGGAAGCAAGTATGTTCTTATCCAAATTCTAAATAATAATAACTGTATTTGTATAGCACAGGTAGGACAATCAGGTAAAAACCAACAAAAACAGACAAAAAAAATACACTGAAAGGTAAAAAGTATGTTTTTAAGAAGACATTTAAAAGAGGAAAGAGACTCAGCGAGCCTGATCTCCTCAGGAAGGTAAATTAACCGTCTACCATATAAAAACAACAAACCTTGAGGTATATTGAGCATTATTTGAGGATTACATTTAAAAGTTTTATCCAACATATTAAGCGAATGTACATTGAACTAAATCAGGGGAGTCATGGTGACACTGGTATACAAAATGAACAATAAAGTCCCCCATATAGAGATTAGATTAACATTTGAGCATAATTGAAATGTTTTTGATAAGATTTTTTTTTTAAATTGTAGACACAGGCGTGAACATCTTGCATATGTGGCATATTTACACAGAATATTTTGGAACATGACCACGTTAAGTAATTTTATTTATGAGGTGTGGCGGTCACCTGGGTTATAGATTTCAGATGTAATGGCTTGTTAACTTTTGCTCCAGCATTGGATAAGACAGGGATAAGAAATGTTAATGGTGAATGTGAACGGAGCAGAGGAAAAAGCAGTAAGTTGTCAATCTGGCAGTAAACTTACAGTATGTCTGTAAATAAATGCTGCAGCTTCTCTAGACAAAGAAAAAATAACGTCTGTTGTTTCCCCAATTACTGGAAAAGTGAAGGTGGTTAGCTCAAAAGTTAGCAACAAAGGGTTAGCCTAACCTGACGACCCCAAACAGGAACAGAGAACGGACAAATGTGTGGGTACTGACTTTCTCCCGAGTTTTGCTCAGCGCACCCCCCGCCTCCTGAGGCTGCCACCGCCACGCCAAAGCAGTCAACCTAGGGGAAACACTGGGATAAAAGCATGAAGGCACACTTCTACAGTGGCACCCACTATGTAATAATTAGTTTGCAAGCCCTGAATAGCTGGATTCAAGGTGAAAGCTGCTGATCCTCTCAGAGGGGAACCTGTTTGTTTGTCTCTAACCTTTACTTTCTTCTTGTTCTTTTTCCTTACACATGTTGTCTCCCTCCCTTCGTCGGCCCTCAGGCTATGGTGAGTAAAAGAGAAGTGAGATTTCAGCTGCTTTGTTTTACCATTGGTTTGATGGGCTTCACCCCACACTTACTAATGGTCCTGATTTTAGCAAAGCATGTTGATCTACTCTGTGTGGAGTTTCCTTGTGTGGGTTGTATGAGCACAAACACACACACACACACACACACACACATACAAATATTAGTCACTGTTTACCTGTATTTCAAAATAGTGTTCTGACAAACACAAAATCCATCAATTCTCCTTGATGCTTTCAGCTTCCCTTCGACAGATTGATGCTTATAGATTGCGAGAGGCCTTTTCTCTAATTGGTGTTTTAGCTATAAGTCCTTTATTTAACAGGTTGGTCTTGCTGTGATTGAGCAAGTCAACAGCTAAATTATTTGACAGAACAAACCTGGCTCTCTATACAAACAAATGCTGATAAATGTTCCAGTAAATTGTGTCTCTCTCCCGCTAGTCTCACATTTACTTTGAAGTACTTTAAGGAAGCTGAGACATACATCCACAGGCTTTCTCCTGTCATCTGAGTGGTTAGAGCTCTGAATATTCAGTCGCTGAGATCTAAGAGACTTGAATCGTCTGATTAAAAGAAACTTGTCTCCTTCGATTTTAAGTGGATCCTCCAGAGTGAAGGTCACATGCTCAACAGCAGGAGCCTGAGTGAAAAAGCACCCATGAGGTTTAAAAACAGATTTGCAGGCTCTAGGACAATCTAGTTTAACAGTAAGTTTAGCATATCAACTTACACAACTCATGAAATAAAGGAAAAAGAGACAGGAGAGATATATGAGGAAACACAAAACTGTGCAGATGAAACTGAAATCCCATCACAGCCCGAAGAAGCAAAAGAAAAAAAGGCAAACAATGACGAAAATCTCAACACAGGCAAGCTGTGTTTGGCTTGAACCCAAAGCACATGTCAGCAAACAGCAATTCCAACAGCTCTAAAGGCTCAAGCCATACAACTACTGTTCAGTGCCGTGCATAATATTTATAACAACAAACCCCAGCTGGAGTATCTCCAACACAATGTTCATAGAGTCGGGGAAACTCATATTCATCAGACTAGTTTACTAGTTTACTACCTAAATGGTCTTTTTGGCATTTTTTGGAAGTCTAAGCTTGTTAAAATTTGTAATAAATTTTTTGGGATGACTGAATTAGAGTGATTTTATTCACGATGTAAGGCAGCATGTCAATGCCACCATGACAAAGAAAAAAATTGCTGTTTCTCATTGAAACAAAAAACTGAGCTGTCAAAAGTATTTCCAATTATGAAATTCCTGATAAAGTTTTCTTATAATAGAAAGTGCCTTTATTGTGACAGACCAAAGCAAAGCAAACCAACCACAGATATTTTAAAATTCAAAATTGAAACTACTATTAAATCCACCTTCTTGACTCAAACTATCAAGGAAGTGATCTGTATAAGTGATCTGTATAAGCATATATATGTAACCATGGTAACATTCACATTAGCAAGTAAGTTACATGAAGTTTCCCCAAACAATCAGAAAGTAAACGCAGTTAAAACAGCACTTTGCACTTTGTCAGTCTGTGTATTTTAGCAGTTCCTCATCAACAGTGACTGAAACATAGTGACATAATATAACATGTTTTTCTTGTTATAACTAGAAAAATTATCTCATTATAACGAGTTATTATAAATAATTTTCTCATTATGGAGCAAAAAAATGTTGTCATATGCTGCCGTAACAATGATATACAGTATGTATTTAGTGTTGGTTTGTTGGGAATATGATGTCACCTAGTCACTTTCATCTTCGCCATCTTTACATCACACAATGGAATTAAGTTGTGGACTTCATTGCATTGTATAGCATGTTGCAGGTTAGCTGCAAGCATTCTGCTACCCAGCCTGTTGGGGTGGACTCCGTCAGTCGTGAAGAAGGAGAAGCAATCCCAAAACATTAAAATTGTCAATAAAACCTATATTGTGAGCTCTGCAGGCAGACTGGAGCCAAGTGTGGAGGCTAAGGATTCTGCTGAAATGCCCTGCTCCACGAGCCAGTGTGAGGATAGGACCAGAAATAAAGACAGACTTAGAAAGTTAAAATGATGGTAAATCATAGAGTGCTCTAGAAGTAAATGGAAGTAATCAGTTTAACTTAATGATAACTGACAGCATGCGTTAGTGAGTCACTGTGAACAGAGCAACTTTAGGTAAAAAAAAGGACATCTATTTAAAGTGCTGCTGTAGGATGAAAACTGCATTTGAACTTCAGTATTTTGTTCATGCTGGAGATGAAGAAAAGCTGTCCAAGTCCTGTCCACATATCCTGCCACAGTAAATCCACACTGACGCTCCTCTCTCCACAGAAATGATACAAAGCACAACAGAAAATAATGTCATAGGAATCCATGAAAACAAAGCTTTAATATAAGCTATACTGTTTTCTTAATGCAGAAGATAGCTGCTTTAGTTAGGCTATGTGTGCACCTTTCAACCTGTGGTAGTTGGTAGATACTCTTGGCAGATATTTAGTATTTTTAAGTATTTAGACTGGCATCAGGGTCAAAAATACTCCACTAAACATCCCTAATTAGAACAGATTTGTAGAAATATGTTTGTCTTCAAGGATGTATGATGTGTTTTTGAAACTGTGTTCAAAGGTAGTAAGTAAACAAATGTGTGTGTTTTTGCAATGTCAAGTTTGCACGATCTTTAAAGTTAAAAGTGCCCAACATCGCACAAAGAATTGATTTCCTGAATTTTTTACTGAATTTTTTCTACTCACCTTGTGTGTGTGTTTTTCTCTGTGGCTGTTTATCTCTGATGTTTTGTTTCTCTCTCTGGTTTCTAGTCTATGATACAGTCCAGGAAAGCTGGACTCGCCCACACACTGGCCACACGGACCTCTCTGAAAGACGAGGAGCTTGTGAGTGGCCAGATACATATGACACACACACACACACACACACACACACACACACACACACACACAGTGAAGCTATGATTTCATTGTTAGCTGCAGGAACACTAGCTGTCACCAAGATGCCAGCTAACGCGGATCCACACAAACCTAAAAACTTACATTTTCCCCACAGTCTTTCACACATACCTTTTCACACATTTTCAACTGTCATTATTAGTCATATTGTTAAAATGTTGGTTGGGCCAACTTACTGTGGCTCTGAATTTTGCTGAGTCAGCCTTGGGTAGCTTCAAATTTTAATTTTAATGGAGTCAGTAGCTGCAAGGCTCCCCTGACTGAATGAGATTTAATGTTTGTTTATTGTTGTTTGTTTTGTGCCTTCCATTCTGTACACTGTCAAGTCATGACTGTGAATACATTTTATAAGATGAAATATTCATTATTTAAGTTGATAAAATAGGTCACAAATGCCAACCAAGCAAATTGCCCCAGGGCCTCAAACCCTTCAAGTCCCCAGGTTCACTGTGAGGTAATTAGTTTGTGGTAATTTGTTTAATTTATTTTAAACTAGAATGGCATTAAGGCAACTCCTGCATTTGTATCTAAATGTGAGGTCCTGTCTTGCAGAGGGGCCATGTGGCAAAATATTTAATATTCCTGTTGGTATTATGCTTACATGGTGCATATTCATATTCAAAATGTACAGCTCATAGGTTGCCCCAGGGCCCGCTAGAGGGTAAATCCAGACCACAAACTTATTGCAAGACAGTGTGCAAGAGTTGGTCATTCACAGTATGCTATTAATTTCATCAAAACTGAAAACATACAACACATACATATATCCACAACCTGCAACTATGTGCTTTGTTAGCTCCCGATCTTATCAAATATACAGATTGACATTGCATATACAAAATGCAGAACAATATCAACATGTATAGATTGGCAATGTTAGCTGTTCCTTTATTAGACTGTATTAACAGAAGTAGCATATGTACAGAAATAAACATTTATGCTGCCTCCTAAACACAGACAGCATATATTTTCTTTTATTAGATGTTGAGAACCTGTAAAAAACATTAAAATGTGTTCAAATATGATTCCAAAATGAGTGTTTTCAGCCATCCATTCATCTGTGAGTTTCAAAATAACAGTGACAGTAACAATGGTAGAAACCATGGTGAAAATACCATTATTTATAAAGGGGTTTTTAAAGTTACAGAATGCTTTACAGTGACAAGGAAAGTGAATCATAACTAATAAAATCAGGTAAAGGCACAGGACAGAAAAATAAAGTCAAAAGCCAATAACAATTGGAGCAACACAAGTCAGATCAATAAAACTGAGCAAGATTAAATGAAACCAGAGCCAGAGATGACAGAAAAAAGTAAATTAAGTCAAATAAATGAAACCCACAAAGGTTTGCTACTATTAATAACACTATACCACCATTGCTACCATAAGAATAAGACAACAATAATGATAATATTCACTCACATGTCAGATACACATTTTGTGTTTACCAAATCATACTGGGCTTCCAGTCAAGGTGTCCTTTCATGCTGTGGAGATGTGTTCACCTCCTCCCACAGTCCTCCTACACGGGACAACAGCAGAATTCAGTTCATCAGAGGGGAAGCCAAGGATTATAAAAAAATTAGCACATTTCTGCATAATCTTAGCGGTAGCCACCATGAAATTACCCTTTTATGAGTCTTTCAACTTTTAGTTGCTTTTATAGTCATTTGTAAGAGCACTTTTTCTTATTCTTTCTCTTCTGCCCTCTATACCACCTACACCCTCTCTGTTTGGCTGTATTTGTGTCAAATACCTGGTGTCCTCTGCCCTGTCTTGTTGTGTTCTTGTTACCACTGTCCATACTCACCTCTTTTTAACACCTCTCATGCCCTTTTCTCTTACCCTCTTATTGCTCCCTTACCCCAACCTATGTCCCCTTTCCTTCCCTCGACTTTTTCCTGTCTTTACTCCCTTTAGAAAAACCATGTGTTCAAGAAGACGCTGCAGGCTCTCATCTACCCCATCTCCTGCACCACACCACACAACTTTGAGGTCTGGACTGCCACCACGCCCACATACTGCTACGAGTGCGAGGGGCTGCTGTGGGGCATCGCCCGGCAGGGTATGCGCTGCGCCGAGTGCGGGGTCAAAGTGCACGAGAAATGCCAGGAGCTGCTGAACGCTGACTGCCTGCAGAGTGAGTACAACTTTTGAACTACCTGAGAATTGAACTAGGGCTGCAACGATTAGTTGATTAATTGATTGAATGAAGATTAATCAGCAAATATTTTTGATAATCACTTAATCGTTTTGAGTAATTTTTTAAGAAAAAAATGCTAAAATTCCCAGCTTCTTAAATATGAATATTTTCTGGTTTCTTCTATGATAGCAAACTGAATATCTTTGGGTTGTGGACTATTGGTCAGGACAAAACAAGACAAGACACAGATTAATCGATAATGAAAATAATTGTTAGTTGCAGCCCTAAATTGAACTATATGCCCAAATGTCCTGTGTTGTTGCAGTTGTTACCATACGCAGAAAACGTTTTCTGTGCAGTTGTAGAGATTGGAAAAATGACTGGCCTAATCAGAAATTAGCTTTTGAATGCAGTGCTCTTCTACAGCTGCCTCTCAACCTTTGGATGTCGGAGCTTACAAGAGTTAGGTTGAGCTTTGACAAAGCTCAATTTAACTGGGCAAAAAAAACAACAACAACTCAACTCACCATCCACCCTTCTCTTCTGTTCCCTCCTCCTTTGTCGTCTTCAGGAGCGGCTGAGAAGAGCTCAAAGACTGGGGCGGAGGACCGAACGCAGCACATCATCATGGCCATGAAGGACAGGATGAAGATCCGTGAGAGAAACAAGCCTGAGATCTTCGAGGAGATCCGGAAGGTGTTCAACATCTCCAAGATGCTCCATGCCCAGCACATGAAGAGCGTCAAGCAGAGCGTCCTGGACGGTACCTCCAAGTGGTCGGCCAAGATTACCATCAACAGTACGTCCAGGGACTTTTTAACTTTGAAACAGACATGTGAATAGTTACTGAAATACTTCTAAAGGGTAGCTTTACCTTTAGAAATGGTTGTATTATATTAGTTGTCATTACAGTGAAAGTGATCTACAGTGACGAACACCAGAAACCTTTCCAACCTGTCTTCCCTATCAGTTGTCTTTTTCCTGTCTCCCTCTCTTCTCTAGTCTCTCCGTTGTTACTAATGCACCTGCTCGATCTTAACAGTGTCCACAAGGCTTGTAGCAACAGGATACTGTGTGTATGTGTGTCCACACTTGTTCAGTGTGTATACCACTCATAGCTCTGTGTGAAGTCAATCTGCAGAGCGGACCCAAGGTTACATCGCCTTTTATTTTCACCACTGGCTTCAGACACTTTGCTGAGCCTGCTGAAGCATGAAATTTGTAAGTGGTGTGTGCAGTAAGGTAAAATCATCAGGTACCTTCTAAATACAGTTATATAACTACAATAAAAACAGTTTCACAGCAGACGGAAGATTTTTGGATGTCAGTCAGATATCAAAAGAGATCCATGTGATGAGGCGCATTTTGGTATTTTCCTCAGCCATCAAAAACTGTATGACAGTGGTAGAAAGTTAGAAAAGCAGTTTGTTGCGCATTCAAAACCCAGAATGGTGTAGGAAAAGGTGGGACAGCACAGCTCATACACCCTCAAGGAACCTGAAGAAAACTATACAGTTGTCACTGGCAACTGTGAAAACCTGCAGCTGTGTGAAAATGAAGCAAAGTGTCGCTGAACAGAGCATGTCAGGTTTCCCCAGATAAATACCTAAAAAAAGATTCAACTATCCCACATTCATGAAATTTTCTCCTTTTTTCTGACAGTGACTGAAATGTGAATAAACTTTAGTTGTTAATCTGGGAGCTTCACTAATTTGAACAGACGAGCGTCCCCACCTCCCCACCTCTCTGCTTTCTCCCTTTGCCAAACATCATCAAGACTGCTGCTGTTACCAAAGCAACCAGACACATCACACCATATAGTGGCAGCAGTGTTGCCATGGCAGCCATCACACCTTGTCTCCCTGATCACCAGTGATGAGCTCCATTAAAGAGGAGATACTGGGACCGACGTTCAGCTGGCGCTTTGTTGAAATTTATTCATGGTCAGGTGCTAATCATTGTCACTCAGTGTCATTCTGCTCAAGGTCAGCCACATGCTCACAGCTTCTACATATTGTCAAAGACTTTTTGATTTGCTATTAAAAGATTTTCAAAAAGGTTTCACTCTAAATTTAGAATTGCAATTCTAGCTAAGGGGATCAAATAGTGGTTTGGTACAGAGTATTAGGGCCACTGGGGAAAAAGTAATCTGAGATTTTGAGAATAAAGTTGAAAATTTATGAGAAAATAACCATGCATGTTGTGAAGCAGCGGCTGCAGACAGCTGAGACAAGAGCACAGTCATGGCATCAGAAAGTGATTAAAGCTTAGTTGGCTTTATGCAAATGATGTAAAAGACAGCCTGAATTAACTGTCATTGCTCTGCTGATATTGTGCTGATATGACAGTTTCCCATTCAGACCGACACGGTGGCATGACCATCTTAACTGACACATTCGGGACTGTGGATGAGTCAAAGTTTAGAGGACCAGCTGTGCGCTCCTCTTTATGGGAGTTGGGATGGATGTACATTTGCCAAATAAGCCACTAGTCCTTGAAGACTCTTCTCTTGGAACAGAAACAATCTGTTTGAAAACACTTCTGATACGGCATAAACTTCACATTTGTGTGGCTTACTGTCCACACAAATGTTAACTTCACTTCAAAGTGCAGCACTCTTGGAAGTCTTTTACAAGTTACAATAACTGTAATCCAATCTAATCCAATCAACTTAATCTATACGTATATGACATTTTACTCATGAAGCATCCTATTCTATTATGACTTTTTCCCCTAAATTGTATAACTTTAATTTGCAAAACATTATGACTTTATACTCTGCATTTTACAATTTGTACTTGTAATATTATGATTTAATTATCTTTCCTCCAATGTGGCCACTTGTAACCTCTTCCAAAAGAAAATGGCAGTTTCCATGCAGAGATACTGTAAATGAGACCAACCCTGACATAGTTTTACTGTGACTTACTTGTTTTCAAATATCCTACTTGTGTCATAGAGCACAGCACAATATTATGTTCACATAAAGCAACTGTTGTCCCATCGAACAAAGTAAAGAAAATACTGAAATAAATTCAGATGTACTTTAAAGTCAGAGTCAGTGTTGTATATAAGCCAAGTGGCGTTTGAACTCGTCGTGGACTGACAGGGGAAGCTCTTTGAAGAATCTGTTGGTTTCATTAGGGAATATCTCAAACTATTAATATTCAAAACTCCATTTAGCACAGATGAGATGCATCAGTGACCGACGCTGACTGAACTGATAGCAAAGATATTACAGGGACTGATGGGCATGACTGTTTAATTTTCAGTGTTTTCAGTGCACCAGAGAAACCAAACACCTGGCTGTTTGTAGTTTCCAAATTACAAAAGTATAGTTTTTGGTGTTTCAGAACATGCCTTCCATTTGTACGCACAGTATGAACATAAGTAGGCAAATATGTAAGTAACTACATAAGAATGTATGTAAAAATGAGCAAGGTATCAAGTCAGGTAGAAGTTGAGGTAGAAAAAGTTTGCCCGGTGTGTCTCAATTTCAAGCCCTGCAATGTGGAAAATGGGAAAAATATGAGGTGTTGAAACTCTATATCTATTAAACTAGTCACCTTATGGTCCTCTTAAGGGCAACACACGGTGGTGTACAATGTGCATCAAAGCACCTATTGTTTTCTGTGCAAGCCCATACACCAGCGGTCTCTTGTCACTCGTCAACCTGCAATGACACTTATCAGTGAGTCAGGGTATGCTGCTGTCCTATTTCCTAGTGTTGATGCACATCTATACTCCATAAAAATAGCAATTTTATCACATTCACTCCATGGATTGGGACATCCTGGCTACTGTACCCTTCTATTTGGCACTAGCTCTGGCCACCACAGACTCATAAAACATCCATCTGCTGGACAATGCTGAAGTATTTTATGAGTCTGTGGTGGCCAGTGCTCTCCTGTTTGCTGTTGTGTGCTGGGGCAGCAGGTTGAGGGTAGCGGACGCCAACAGAAGAGGAGGATGCTGTCCAAGTTACAATGTCAATGCTGGTCAAGCACAGGAGTGCATTCAGTGCAAGACTTATTCCACTGAGATGCACCACAGAGCGCCACAGGAAGTCATTCCTGCCTGTGGCCATCAAACTTTTCAACTCTTCCCTCAGAGTGTCAGACACTCTGAGTCAGTAGCCCTTTGGACTTATTTCACCCCTATCAGCAGCTTCATAACCCCATCATTTATAATTTATATTTTCAACTGTGCAGTACTGACTTAATAGTCCATTTATTTTGTACAATAATTCAACTGTGCAGTACTCTGGTGTATATTTATACTGCATTAATACTGCATTTATACTTTATATTTCAACTAATATTTTGTTATACTATTCTGCTTTTTAACACATTTATTGATCCCATTTATCAGCCTTATTTTTTACATTGTTATATATTGTAGTATGATGCACATATTTTTACATATTACTATTGTCACTTTGCAACTCTGTCTGCATGATTAACTTTAGCCTATTACATTCATACAGGTTCCAGAAATGTACATTTGCATAGATGTTGTTCAGCTCCTCTGTCTTCAGCTGTAGTTAAGGACTGCAGCTATAAATAGTTACACTTATCAGTATCTGTTGCAGATCTCACGTTCCTTCTCACCTGGATTAAAGTGGAAGCGAGGGCAGCAGGAATCAAATTGTCCTTCAGTTAAACAACCTTCACGGTGCCTGTTGGGCTTCCATCTAAAAAAAAATGTCTCCACACTCAATTCATAAGCTTTGTAATCTCCATCTGTCAAACCAGTTTTCTGCCTCTTTGAATCAGACAGACTTGTCTTCAAGGCAAACACATTTATTGTGTTGATGCTGTTTTGACCAAAGTGTCACAGACACTGCTCCTTATGTCATTTGTTGATTTGTTATCTTGACAGAGTGGGACTCAAACATGCCGAATACAAAGTGAAAAATAATGAAATTCTAAATTCATCAAACATGCATTGTAGCTTTAATTAGTCAACATACACTCAAATTGAAGTGCACTTTGTCTATTATGACAGTGTTTTTTTTCCTTTAAAGCCAGAACTTTGACTACTTGTTGCACAGTAACAACTTAAGTAATTTTGCGAGAAATGTTGTTATCCAACATCTGCCTGTGAGTCATGAGAATTGTGTTACGAGGCTTTGCATAACTGTGTGGGTGATATCTTGTGTTTTGGTGTGCGTGTGTGTGAATGAGACACAGAAATCTGATGGTAATGAGTAGGTGTTTGTTGTTCTTATGCAATTTTCATAGTCATTCTCTCTCTTTTTGTGTGTGTGTGTGTGTGTGTGTGTGTGTGTGTTATCAGTTGTGAGTGCGCAGGGTCTCCAGGCCAAGGACAGGACAGGCTCCAGTGATCCGTATGTCACCATCCAAGTCGGCAAGACCAAGAAGAGAACAAAGACCATATATGGCAACCTGAACCCGGTCTGGGAAGAAAAATTCAGCTTGTAAGTTCAGCTTGTTAGTTTTTTTTTCAGCTGTAGAGCTCAGCTGGACGTCCATCAAAGTGCAGTCAAACTGTCACAGTCACAATCACCTCGCATTGGTATAAGAAAGTTTCAGATTCTTACCTTTAAAGGTGCTGCACACCCATTGTAAAACCACACAGGTGATTTTACTTACTTCCTCCTCCTGACTGACATCTCCGGCACTCTCCTGTTAGCTTTGTTGCAAAATATAGTACACGAAATCATACTTATTAGTACATGGAGTCCTGTAAAACACCTGTGAGAGTGTGCGTGGCCTTAAAGTAAAAGTTGAAATACCTCAATGTATATATACTCCATTATCAACAAAAGTCCTGCATTCAAGACTTACTTAAGTGAAGATACATCAATATTATCAGCAAAATATGAAGTATCAAATGTAAAAGTACAAATTTTACAGATTGGCCCCTTTCAGAGTGTTATATTGTTATAAATGTATATATTGTATTTGTGTGATCCAAATAGTGTCCATTCACCTCCATTGTTTTTCATTGCATATATTATATAACTGTCAAGTTATAGTTAAGTCAAGTGAAGGCCCAGGTGGAGCTAATTTAAACTACTTTATATGAGAGCTTGTTGCAGTTATATCTCTATCTGTGTATAAATCAGCTGATAGATGACAGGAGTCTGAAGTACAAAAAAGCCAAAGATATTTGAAACTATTTTTACTAATCTACGGTTTGTCCACCAGAGAGTAGTGACGAGTTTATTTTTCAACTGTAAAACGTGCTGCCCTGGTCGCAAGTGTAATATTTATACTTTGTGTTGTGTAAAGAAAATCAATATCAGCCGATATATCATCTGATTTTATAAACTGAAATATCAATATTGTGACAGGCCTCAAAAACACTATATCAGTTGGGCTATACATATATTATATACTGTTGGGTACTTTAATCTATAATAATGTTTTATATTTTTTAAACTCAGTACACATTTTGTAAGTACAATTTTATATGCAAATTAACTTTTTTCTGTCAAATGTAACATTTTTTTTATAGTGAATTTATTTAAATTTACTCAAGCCGTCTACTCCATCATACTCGTATTGGTTTATTCCAAATATCTGCCCCCTTTTTTCACAGCGAGTGCCACAACTCATCAGATCGTATCAAGCTGCGGGTTTGGGATGAGGACGATGACATCAAGTCTCGGGTGAAGCAGCGTCTGAAGAGGGAGTCTGACGACTTCCTGGGCCAGAGCATCATCGAGGTCCGAACGCTGAGCGGAGAGATGGACGTCTGGTACAACCTGGGTATGTTGTCACTCAGAACCACGGGATTATTAGGTCTATGTGTGTGTTTTGGAGTGTGTATTTGCTCATTAGCACAGCAGTTGGAGCTCTCACCGTTTTAGTTGTTGTCTTAGATCTAAATTTCAACTTAAGTTCAACTCAGAACTACAATTTGTATCACTTCACAGTAATTGTTTGTGTCTCTGCTTACAGAAAAGAGAACAGACAAGTCAGCAGTGTCTGGTGCCATTCGTCTTCACATCAGTGTGGAGATCGAGGGAGAGGAAAAGGTGGCACCCTACCACGTTCAGTACACATGCCTTCATGAGGTAACGCACGCACACACACACACACACAAATGTACTGCACACTTGTAATGGGGAAAACTGACAACAGACCTTCAGTAATAACCTGTAAGTAGGAAGTCTAGGAGTAACTGGCTTCTGGCTGTGCTCATATCTATCACAGATAAGTGCATGCTGGCACTTTACTTGAGTCTATGAAGAGGTGAAAACTTGTCAAGACCAACCAGAGAGGCAGCAAGATATATTGTTTTTATTATAGTTAAGTGTGTAGAATGATCAACAGTCAACAAACCCAAAAATATTCAAGTTACAATGACATAAAAAATCCTCAGATTTGACAACCAGTCATGATTGGTATTTTTACTCAATAAATTACTTTGAAACCATTGTTTTCAAAATTGTTGTTAATTAATTTTCTGTCAATAGTCAATCAATAGATGGACTTATTGTTTATGTACTAAATCAAATGGAGACCAAAACAGGGAATAAATAGACATTTCTTCTTCTAATGGAATAATAAAAAAATATTTCCTTTAAGAGTTTTTTAAGGATTAGCAGAGATACAGATCTGAGTCCTGATCTAAACCTTTTTTGATTGTGACCAATTGTTTTAAAAGTGTCAGTTTACTCGAATCCTTTAAATTGTTCATGGTGCATGAGAGAAAATTAACAAAGTCCCCAGATGCCGACATTTTTTTCAATCAGCAAGAAACAACAGTAATAGAAAGTAATATTAACACGTTCTAGATGTCAGAATATATATAAAAGTGACCTGATTGGGGGTTTCCACATCTCAGCTCACTGCTGTATGTTGATGTTTCTGTGAATACCTCATTGAATCTCCTGGCTGTCATCAGCTTCTTTGAGCGCTGTTGATTTTTACTTGTTCTCTCAACCTCTTTCTGCCTAGAACATGTTCCACTACTCAACGGATGTAGAAGGGGGCGGCGTGGTGAAGATCCCGGCAGCTTACGGAGATGATGCATGGAAAGTTTACTTTGACGAGGTGCAGCAGGACATCGTGGATGAGTTCGCCATGCGCTATGGCATAGAGTCCATCTACCAGGCCATGACGTAAGCCCACTGTTAATGTAATGCAAGTTTACCGTGTCCTGCAGCAGTCCTTTCATCCAACTGGTTATGTCAGCTGATTGTATGTGTGCGTGGCTAAATCAAATCAGGAAATACTTAAAATTAGTGTGTTTGTGTTCAGCATTTGTAAGCCTGTGTGTATGTGAGTGTGTGTGTGTGTGTGTGTGTGTGTGTGTGTGTGTGTGTGATGAGAGGTGGGCGGGGTTATCCTGAACTATAAACAGAATGCAAATTAGTTTATCTCTTCTAATGAGAAATGATGACCTGTCACCTCTGAGATTTCCCAGCAGTTTGATTGGATCCCTGTAGGCAGGTGGAGAGAAAGACTCAATGGGCGCACACACACACACACACACACACACACACACACACACACACACATTCAGGGTTAATTACATTAATAATGTTGTAATAATAATGTTGTAATTTGACCTTAAAGGGACAAACAAAGGTCTATGAGTTTGTTTTGTGCGTTGGAAAGAAACACAATCACACTAGGAATCACTGAGTACATTGAAGTTGTAAGCAGAAATGGCCCAGTGGAAATGGGAATATGAGCCGATCAATAACGCAGCCAAATGAAAATGGTGATTGAAACACTCAGACGCACTGTAGCCATTATAGACCTCTCACTTCTGACTGCACACTCATTGCATTTCAGCTAAATTTTGGCTCCTTCGCTAGATCAAACTTGGCAAATTTTCATATTTGTTTGAGCCTTGCAGGTGTTATTTTTATTATTTATGTTCTCGAGTTAGTAACTCGTCCAAACAAATTAGTAACACAAGATGACATGAAACAGTCAAAAATTATAAATGGATGACATAGATAACACAACAATGTTTTTAAGTGCCAGAATCTGAATGAGGTAAATGGGTCATTTAAACTAGATTGTGAATGATCTGACTACTTTCACTATTCTTGTTGCCTTGCATTTGGCTATACAGTTGTATTTGTGCACCCTGGAGTTGAAAGTACTATTCAGATCGATAATTTTTATAATAACAATGTGTCAGCGATTCTGCAGCTCTCCTCGGTTATAGTGAGTTTCATTATAGACACAACAGCAAACTGTAACCTTAGTTACACAAACACTAATTTGATTTAAAGATTTGTCTATAAAATCAAGTCTGGAGAAAAAATTTGTTTTAATTCATTTTTTGTGTTTCCCTCCCACCTCTCCGCCTCTCTCTCATCTCTAATTATGCCCAACCCTTTCCTTCCTCCCTCTATCCGATCCCTGCATCCTCTTCCTTCTCCTCTGTAATTTACGACCGCCTCCCTCCTTCTGATCTCTCTCTCTCTGGCCTCTTTATGTCTTCTTCTCAACCCCTCCTTCCTTCTGTCTCCACCTGTCTCATGCTTCCTCCTTCCACCCATCATAACCCACCTTACTGCCCTCCCTCTCTATCCTGACTTTTTAAACTTCTTACTGCCTTCAAACCTTCAACTGTCCTCCTTTCAAACCTGCTCACCTCCTTCCTTCTCTGAACCCCCCCCCCCACCCCCCCTTTCCCTCTTCAGTCAATTCTCTTGCCTGTCCTCTAAGTACATGCTGTCAGGAGTGCCGGCAGTGATGAGCACCCTGCTGGCCAACATCAATGCCTTCTACGCCCACCCCACCGCCTCCACCAATGTCTCCGCTCCGGCCAGATTTGCAGCCTCCAACTTCGGGGTAAGTAACCACCAGATGCGATGAAATAAACATATATAAACACGTATCATTGCAATACAATCCATCCTTTCCACGAGTTCGCCAACTGGAAGTATTTTTGCCAAGTGTCACCAATTCATTCAATTTCAAGTCTGATAAAGTGATGCCTTGAGTCAGCATCAACTGGGGCTGAAGTTTGAAAATGAAAAAAATCAGATAATCTGGTTTTGATAAGGAAGAAGAATGTGTGGAATAAAAAGACGATACCTCTGATTCTGCTGAAACGATTAATGTATCTGTTTTTTAAAACTGTCCATCATGAATCAGACAGTGTTATGGGAGTGCAAAGACTGCAGTGGAGGTGTTCTTCATGCTTGTTGTTGCTCGATTTGGGATTATTTTATCACTGATATATTTGTTTGATACTGTAATGAGTGTCAAAATGTTTACAGGAGTTTGCTAAACTAGCTTGTAATCTAGTTAGCTTAGCCAGCTAATTAAAGCAGCAGATAAAGTAAGTTGATTCCTGTCAAACAAGATAGTCTACTGTGTATCAGATCTACCTTATTGAACTATTCACTTCTCATGAAAACATTGCTCAGTACTACAATACTGAATGCAGCCTCAACAGTGCAATATTTTTTTCAGCTATTTTCTATTTTTGCAGCTGCAACACATATTTCTTTAATGTGTTTCAATGACAGCACAACTACAAAGCTTGTGATGCAGCACAGCAGCCGGTGATAAACACACAGATCTGAACTGCAGTAGGAAACAAAAACGAGACAGTATCAGCTGTGGTGTGTGAATAAGCTACACAGCTACAAGTAGAAGACTCGTGCGTTTCCGTGTATTTCTGTTAAGGGGTTATGGGCTGGCTCTGTGTCTGTCTGTTCTGTTCACTGATCCTTTGTCTTTCGGTCACAGCTGATTTCAGCTGATTTCTCAGACACTACTAATTTGATTCTGATGAAGGCTGGAAAATGGTACATTCACGGCAGAATACCATTAGTCTATCAAACATGGCCATCAAGGCACCACAATTAGAGGTCAAAAGAATGACAGTGACATATGATTGGCTTGGAAGGATCTTTATTCTTGGTGAATGTCATCTTTACATTGATATTTGTTTGTCTTCTTCCAGAACATTGTAGATACAATCCAACATTATAATGTCTTGATACTAAAGGTTATGTTGAGACGTGACATTTTTATGTTCTCTCTTTCAGATGAATTCCACATTTAGCCTTTCAGGCTGCTTTTAGCTAACCCAGACATTCACCTGAAAATGCTTTTTTCTTCTTGATATGATTATTTATAAATACCCAAGTAGCTTTTCATCATCGTAATGGCATGTGAAGAAGTCACAGGTCTGCCCTCAAGTTCAAAACTGGAAAATTGGTTTTCATGCGTAGAACAAAAACCAGACTCATCAAAAAGAGTAGATATTAAACCACATTAAAGACGCTAAATAAACAAAGGAGCAGAACATTTATAGAGGGAAGCATGACTAAGGTAAGAAGTTTTATGGATAAACAAGAAACACTGAGCCTCATGCAAGAACATTTTAGTATCCTTATACTAAAGCACTCTGACTTTTGTCTGTGAGGTCTGGTCGTACAAGTGTTTTGTTCATACTTAGATTCAACAAACTCTCTAAACTGCCCAAACTTGTCGTAAATCTCTTGTCTCAGCCTGATGAATGTCACCCGTTCATGAGTAGGTGAACATTTGTGAGATTTGATCATTAGCTCCATTTGTGGGCAAGTTTCGTTCACAAAAATGTTACCAAAAGGCGGTCGAGGGATGTGAGATATTAGAAGAGAGAATATTATAACCTACAGTAGGTG
Source organism: Scomberomorus guttatus (assembly GCA_038419695.1). Taxonomy (NCBI): domain Eukaryota; kingdom Metazoa; phylum Chordata; class Actinopteri; order Scombriformes; family Scombridae; genus Scomberomorus; species Scomberomorus guttatus. Next base: position 30,045,346 of record CM076450.1, on the reverse strand, counting down.
ATGTTACACATACGTACATACAGACATGTTACACATACACATATGCTAATACAAATCATAAAATCTAAACAATTTCAATTTTAAATGGGCAAACTGTGATGATGATAATATGGTGAACAGAATATTAATTTTACATTAAGTTTGCTTCATTTATATATTTTATTTTAGTTGATTTCATATCATTTAAACTCCAAATTAATTCAGATTAAGACATTATAATTCTAAGTCAAACAAATGTTTCTCCCCTTGTGTCAGAGTCTAAATGTTCATGACTCATATGATGGATCTGAACCACTCGTAAATTTTGTTTGTACCTTAGAGAAAATTAGAGGTACGAAAGAATTGATGATTGATTGTCTTCAATCACTCGTACATACCTCTTAATGAATCTGTTCGTACGAGTGGTTCTTCCATTATGTTTGCATGTTTCCATTATCTTTAAAGCTATAGTTCGACCTAAGATAGGTATCACAAAGTCTTCCCACAGAGGGTGACCCAGGTTGTCTATAATACTTAAAATTTTGTAAAGGACTTGTCTCACATACACATCAATGCTAATGACCTGTACAGAGCCAGTAGGTGTTCTTTTTACGCTGCTAATAATATTCCTCATTAAATGGTAATGTCTTATCACTGTGGGACCTTTGGAACAGCTCTGAACTTTGCAGTGGCCTAAATTCGGCCCAGGGGCCCCACAGGAGCCACAGACAAGGTGGTGGGGGGGGGGGCACGGGGGGCAATGACAGTTAGAGGCCGAGCTTAATGACTCCTGGGATCTCTTCCAATAGTGCCGACTGAAGTTCCCCCACTGGTTGCACTCAGACTCCTGTGATATACGAGCGGCTGCAGGCAGCGTGTTCTTGCTGATGGGTCAGGGGGATGCAGACACTCTCCCTCTCTGTCACCATAGGCAGGCTACAGCTGTGTGGGTCTGTGTCCGCTTGGTAATAAGCCCTGCTGGATAGGTTGAAGTTCATTTGTGTCATTAAATTTCACTGAATTGAGCCATTTTCTATGTGGCAAATAGAAGAAAACTGTTTCATTAAGCTGCACTCTCGTTCCCAGTTTGATTATAGAGAACATCAGTAACATTTAAATGACTTGACAGTAATTAACAGATGACTCAGCTGGAATTAATGTATGAATTAATGCATTACATATCACGCTGAAGTCTAGAGAGTCCTCACTAATAAATGACTATTAAGTGATATTTTATTTCAAATATAAAACAAATGATCCCAAAATATGGGATATGGGATTATCAAATTGAATTATCAAAACCAGTGAGCTCTAAACCATTGACGAATGTATCAATTATTAATAAATAAGGCAAAGCAAGTTTATTTGTATAGTACCTTTTAAACAAAATGCAATTTAGAGGGCTTCATACTAGATAAACAGGTACGAAGACAAAAGTATGAAATAAAATAGAAGATAAAAGTAATTTTAAAAAGCCATAAACAGTTTTATTTACAATTATATCCACCCATATAGCATTTTTAAAAAGCCACATTTAGTTGGATGACACTGACCCAGAAACAAAAGCAAACAATACCCAGTGTAGAACATTTCAGTAAAAAAAATGTCTTCCTTGGGGACGGGTTAAAAAAAAGTATATCACTCTGTATGTTTATAGTTCTTGATGTCTCTGTACATCATTTTGGGCAAGTTCTGATTCAGTACTTGAAAAAAAAATTGATGAAATATGAATGTCTTTTTTAAAATTAAATTACTCAAAACTAAAACATTTTAAATCATAAACAAGTCAAGTTATCATATCCTAAACTGAGTGTAATCAATATTAAAGTAGCTGAGTTGAAGCTGTGAGCTGCAGTACATTGTATGGTTACCAAATTATCTGTATCAGATCATTGATAATTTATTTAGATATTTACTGAAAGGGATAGTTACAAACCCCCCATTAATAAGTCAGAAGGTTTTATCAAAACATTTCAAATTCAGTAAATCAATAAAGAATAAGTAAAAGAACAAATATAACATTAAATGTTTCTTTGAAAACATATTGTACATATCTGAAACTTAAAATGACACTGTCTTACAAATCATAATAGAGAAATAGAAATCTTAACTCAAGGTCCAATTACTAGTCTCTCATGGTCTTCCTCAGAGGATGAAGTTTGCGCAGTTAGCGTCAACCTGAGTATGAAACTTGTAAGATGGTTTTCCATGACTGCTTCCCAGTAGATGCTCCAGTTTTGGTCCCGTCTCAGACAGCTGATATTGTCTGTTTCCAGTGTTCATTCAGTCTTTTGTTCAGGGAAATGGATAACAGCAAACTTTTCTTTACTACACTCTGTAATTATTTATAATCTTTTTCTAAGGGGGTTATTAATTCTTTTATCCCATCAACTCTTTTGTTATTCTTGGTTTGCCTGTTATTGATTTGTCATCTTCCCCCAATATGTACCATGCCTAGAAAAACAGGGAATCAAACCTTCAAAGTATCTTTTGTGCTCTGTCTGTCTCATTCGCTGGTGCTTTTTTATTGTCTGTCTCTCCTGTCTGGTGCTGCTGTGGTTCTTCCCAGACAGACCTCAAAAAACACACACATTATTTCACGTCCCTCTTTTTTTTCTGGGACTTTATTGCCTTTTTGTTTAAATGTTGAACCAAGCCAATTTCAATGCACCTGTTGCCATGGCAATAAGATGATTTCCTAATTTGTGAAACTTCACTTCAGCCTTTCCTTCCTCCTCATCTTCTGCCTCTGCCCCACCCTGCATGTGTCTGTAAAAGAGGCCGTCATATCGATCTGTTTTTCCTCTTTACTTCTCTTCATAATTCACAGCTGAAATCATGTCATTGACTGACAGTTTTAGTGACATTGTTATGTTATCTTGTACAGGTGTGTGGGTTTGTTTGTATGCCTGCAGCCTGTGTGTTTGTGTGTGTGTGTGTGTGTGTGTGCAAGAGCAAGGAGCCTACAGACATGTAAGCATTTCACACCTCCCATCGCTTTCTTCAGAGGAAAGCTGTTGATGCAGCAGTGCCAGTGGCAACAAACATTATTCATTGGATTCTTTTTGGTTGTTTTTACCATAAAATACTTTTTTCGGGGGGTAGTTACTCAGCATGCACAGTGTGCTCCTTTTCAGCAATGCCCCATCACTATCATACTGTACGCCTTCACACCTGAGAGTTGTCGGCCACAGGAAGTACTGGTGAAACTGCTGTGAATATTTTACAAGTTACTTAAAGTGAACATGTCATACGTTTTGTGATTTTCTGTATTTTTTATACTATTAAAATGTTGGATGTCTATGTTAAACATGGTCAAAGTTCCAAAACTTGAGGTGAAAATTTATGCAATCCGGAAGTGGTCTATATCACCAATCGTGAAACACTGAACGACATTAGAAAACCAAGAACTTTGGGTCAACTGTGGCAATATGAGGGGGCGTGGCCCTGAGCACAGTTTGACCTGTCTGTCACTGACAGACGTGGTGTCATTGGAGCTTCATTAGTTGGTCACGCCAAAGCGATTCCCGTAGTGAAACACCTCACTCTGTTATCGGAGAACCAGGGATTACGTTAAGTAACCCAAAGTTTTGTGTGATAATTCAAAAATCTAGATTTGCTCTTTTTCCATTAGGGATAAAAAATGTGTTAAAAAATTATATATTTGTGGTTTGCCTTAAATTTGACTCCACCTGATTGGGAGGACAGGTGCACTATTGGTGTCAATAATGACCAAGCGGCTCTGTGCGATTTTTGTCATAAAGAAAAGATTTGTGCTGGGCTACCAGCCTGCTTTCAGGAGCATCTGCTGCTAAGTGCAGTCATGTTTTGTACTGTTGTCAGGCTTTTGTCAGTGCCTGCTTGAATTGTGCTCCCTGTCTTTTTTGTCGATAATGTGTGGGGCAATTTGACCAAACACTGTAGAAGGAAAAATACAATGCAACTGTTCTACCACATGTGACTGTACTGTCAATAGTTGTAATGTACCCCAACACGTGGTGAGAGGTGAGACTGAGTCCAATAGCCAAATTGCTACAACAGTTTGTCACCAACTTTTGTCTTGCTGATGTAATTGAAGTGTTTCTTGCTTTGGGCAACAGTTCATCCAGGACCAGAGCAATACATGCTGTCTCCTCCAAGACAATTTAATGTCATCTGCCTTCAGCATCTGGTTCCATTTATTAGCTTGTCGTGATTCTGCACCTGTTCTGCTAGGAAAACAGAAGCTGCTGTGTTGAAACCAGCTCGGTTACATCAGTTAGTGCTGTGAGGGGGGATTTCTTTCAGATTGAAAGAGAAAAGATGTTTGTAGTTTTGTTGGACTAACAACCAACTACGACTACAATATCTTATTGTTCCAACTGAGCCACAGGTATGACAAAATCAAGTAAGTACCGACAAACAGACATGATGCTTGCAGATTGATTGTAATGTCATTCAAGATTTGGATGACAGCAGGCAGTAGTTGTAAAAAAACCACTCAGAATGGTCAGGACAAGAGAAAAATAAGAAAAGGAGGACAGGAAGGCAATAAAACAATGATAATACAACACAAAAACAATAGTGTATATTACAAAAACTAATTAACTAATTTAAAAAAATGCACTCACCAATAATAACTGAATGATTTTCGTGTATTTAAAACCCTCAACAAACATAAAAAGGCCTATTGTAGGTTTATTTAATGGTGATGAACAATGAGTTACAACAACGAAAATAGGATCCCACTAAGAAAAATGTATGTGATTGCTGGCTTTAATGCAAAAAAGGTTAAGCTTGAACTCATTTCCATTATCCCCTTCAGGCTACTTTACTTAATTTTTCGGTAAAGCCTTTGGGTTTAAACCTTTAATTATTACCAATTAGAGAAGAAATATATCACACATCTGATAAATTGGAACATACTGCAAATGGTTTTATGATCACATAAATTGTGTCACAGCAGCAGAGGACATGAAGTTCATGAACTCTAGGATGAGAATCACCGCAGTAGACCTAAAGGGAGTAACCTGCCCCTCAGTATGTGGGGAGCAGCTGATGCTGTGTACATGTGTGTGTGTGTGCGTGCATGCAGGCAGGTGGGCGGGCGTGTGTGATTGTGTGGTGAGGACAAGGATGGCCTAGCTTTAGGGAAGGACTATGTGACAATGTGTTATGTTTTAAAGGTCACAACTGAGCTTTTATTCTTGTCTCAAGCTTTTTAGGTCACAGGTGTGTGTGTGTGCGTGTGTGTGTGTGTGTGTGTGTGTGTGTCTGTGTGTCTGTGTGTGTGTGTGTGTGTGTGTGTGTGTGTGTGTTCCTGGACTTGTGATCCTTGTGAGTGAGGACTTTTTTTTAAAGTGAGTCAGATAATGCATGTATCTTTGAGGTCTAAAAAACGTGTTGAATGCATTTTCTTTTACTAAAGTATTTGTAAAGCCCAATTTTAGAAACCTGCATTGTTTACATTCATATGTAGTTGCCAGCAGTCTTCTTCTTCCCTGCACTTTGTGCATTGCTGCGTTTCTCTGTGCATTACCGCCAACAAGACAAAACAGGGGCCCATTCATTAAAAAAACTACTCCATTGCGCTACTAGAGGTTAAAAACTCCACAGGGTACCTTTAAGGTCAAGACTTGGTTTTAGAGTTTCTGACTTCCCTGCCCTGTCTGTGGCACTCAGCCTTAAGCCCATTTGTTCCTACTAAAGACGTAAATCTTTCAAAACAGGTTGGAAATATATTTTTGAAAGTAAAATAGAATAATATAAAAAATTGCAGCGGTCCAATCCACTGGATCGATATCGATACTATGAAGTGGTTCAGGTATCGGCCAGATGTAACTGATCCACATTAAATACAGTTTCTTTGTCAATATTATTACTAAAATTCTGCCTTTTATTTAGTCACTGATTAGTTTTAAGCACCACAGCAGTCGCTCATGTTACCTTACAGTACATAAACATTATGGTTTTTAGAATTGGAAAAAATAGAACACTAGTATCAGATTAGTACTTCCATCGGTTTCAGCACATAATCTAAATGGACTTATCTGAATCGGTATTGCAGAGAATAAGCCAGATCAGTACATCCCTTTAAAAAAGGGTAACTAATTGTCTAAAACAGCTGAGTATTTACAGCAGCAGGATAGTGTCTGTGGGACTGAGTCGGTCTTTTCAGTAAAGAAATTTAACATATATCCAGACTTATCCTTAAGATTTGGGCTATTATTTATCTGTGCAAGTTAGCATAAGGGGATTTTCTCACTTCGCCTCACTCATTTTCTTTCATCCAAAACCAAACTCTTCTCCTTTGTTTCTAAACCCTCCTGACTCACAAAGCTATAACACACTCACTGTTTGCATTCCTGCCACCATGGGACACCCAGATAGACACAAACGAACCCAGAAGAGTTGATTAGAATTTGGCAATTCTTAGTAGTCTTTAGTGCCAGTTAATGTTGGCCACTGCTCATACTTTCATCCTAAGATAAAAACAAAGGGAAACCCTCACCAGTGTACAAACAATGCACAAACTAATTGCTATGCAACCACGACTGGCTACTTTTTTTGGGAAGTGAAAGATCGAGGTATGACAGATATCCAAAGTTGTTTGAACTGTTGTACAATTAAATTGCACTGTCTTGTGGCTCAGCATAGTTGTTATAAATGTTTTTATTGAATTTTTTTGCAACCTAGAGAGGAAAATTTTGCCAATTTCCCATGAGCCTAGGAAACGAAGCTCCTCTTTCTTCCTCCCCCTCATTCTCTGTCAGACAAAACTCATTTTATCCACCATGTCGTGACTCTCACCACACCAGAATATTCTCTCTCTCTCTCTCTTTCAATTTCAGTTTGCTTTCTTGGCATTTTGCAAAAACATATGGGGGAAAATAGTGGATAAATCAAAAAGTAAGCAGTGCCGGGCTCATCCTGTCCACATGTCATCATGTCCTCCAGCAAGACGCTGAACCTCAAATTGCTCCAGATGAGCAGGTTGTAGACATGAGTGTGTAAGCCACAAGTCATGCACAAAAGCAGCTGCCAAATGTATGTAAGGTGTTCAAAATGATGCAGGTACCGATGATTCGGGGCAGCAAACACGTCTGGAGTAACTACCGTATAACAGTATCTGTTTGCAGCACACTCAGACAAACTGAGAGAATTCATTCTGTCACGTTTTAGTAAGGAAGACAGTCGATAATGTAGTCCAATAGGTCGATAGGTGATACTGACTCATTATTGTCTTCTTCATTATGTGAAATACACACGTTCCAGCCTTTTTTGTCCACATTATATCCAGTATCTACATAAATCAATTCCTGTGAATCCCCTGTACATGGGTACGCAATTTTAATCAAGTCAAGTCAAGTCAGTTTTTACTTATATAGCCCAATATCACAAATCACATATTTGTCATTAGGGGCTTTACAATCTGTACAGCCACTATCCTTAGACCCTCTATTCAAATAAAGAAAAACTCCCCCAAATAAAACCCTTTAACAGGGAGAAATTGGAAGATACCACAAGTAGAGCAACACAGCTGGGATCCCTCTTCCAGAACGGACAAACATGCAATAGATGTGTGTACAGAACAGACGAATTCCATTATGGAAAAAATTATAGATAGATTGATAACATATATGAAGAATATGACCAGAAGGATGTCGAGCAGCTTACATGTGTCGCCAAATAGATAGGACCTGAGCCACACAACCTCCATCACCATGGAGACCTGGGAAATGTCATTCACACACATAGGAGGAAGAGAGAGTGGGAAAGGTGGATTTAACCAGAAACAATTATAAACATTATATAAAAAGGCAATTACAGATTTTAAATACATTGAATGGCTATTATTGAAAAAATGCTGGCCAACCAAAATAATATAATCATATTTATAATGGGAATTCATGAAATTAAATCTTAAGGATCATAATGTAAATGAATGTAATTTTGCACATTACACATTTTGTATTGCATTGAAGGCTGTTTTATAGGTCGATAGATTTGTCATCTGTTTGTTGTGTGACAGCAGAACAAAACTGTGTTTCCCCAACACAAAAGGAAGTTTTTAATCATCAGTCAAGCGTCATAGAGCCTGCTAAATCTTTTTCAGACTTTTGGTGAATTTTGCACTAATGATTTATTTTTGCAGAGGAAATGTGTCTGTTTCAACACATTTCTCAGACCAAAACATTTCAGCCTCTCTATCTCCATCTCAATGCTACAAGACTACACACATATCCAGACAGAGACAAATGTTTGGACACATTCAAACAAACAGGAGTCTCTTTCTTTTCTCTTTCCAACAGAGAGATCGTTTTGTGAAACTCCTGGATCAGCTGCACAACTCCCTGCGTATCGACCTCTCCATGTACAGAGTGAGTCTCCGCTTTCAGCCCCTGTTACTATTTTCTTCATTAGATATAGATCTATAGCTTCAGTCCATGTCTGTGCCCATCCATTCTTATAGAAAGGACATGGTTAGTGAACACAACAAATCAACCTAGTCCCAAATTGAAAACGTTTGTCTTTTTAGTTTTACCACTTTCCGTCGTCATCTGGCTGCTTTATATCCCGCATTACTTTCTTAATGTTAAAAACACTCTCTGCTCAGATGGAGTTCCTATAGATGAAGATTAAAAAGACGAACAGCTATTGTTGTTAAAATCAGTAATATAATCAGGGAAAAAATCCCAAAAGGCCTTAATTATAATTATTAATTGGTCTAAATAGGGAGGTAAAGCATCCAAATATAGGTATCCAAAGAAGCAGATGTTTAATTAGACTGAGGCGGGTTTAACAAGTGTCTGCGTGTACATGTGTGTGTGTTCTCAGAACAACTTCCCAGCCAGCAACAAGGCTCGTCTCCAGGACCTCAAGTCAACAGTGGATCTTCTCACCAGCATCACCTTCTTCAGGATGAAGGTAGAAACAAAACAACCTGGTTTTGTTAACCTGTTAATCATATAATGTTGCAAACTTTAGCTATTAGCTTATTAACCCTTTGCACCCGATGGACTCTGTTTGCATCAATACACACACACTATTTCTCAGTCATAACTCTGTCAAATCTAAACACAGACATGATACATATCTTGTTAGATTTAGTGGGGCTTACACCTTTCAGGACTATAGATATCTCACATGTGCCAATATTATCTGATGGATAAACATACATAAATCTTCAGCATTCACATAATACCAAGAATTTCTGTACAAGTAAATCTGACTCGTTATTCACTTTCCCGGTGTTGTTCAGGTCTTGGAGCTGCAGAGTCCCCCGAGAGCAGCCAACGTGGTGCGGGACTGCGTCAAGGCTTGCCTGAACTCCACCTACGAGTACATCTTCAACAACTGTCTGGAGCTTTTCAACCGGCAGTTCCAGCCCGCTGTCCAACCGGTCAGTTGTTAAGCATCAAGATGTCATGAATATTAACAAAAGAGTTGCAGAGTGTCAGGAGCCGCTCGATTTTTCTGTATTTCCATTTCAAATTTTTCTTTAAACAATATCCTCAATATTACTGAACATAGAAACACTCCCAGGTAATGTATCTTATGTATCTCTTTATCCGTCACTTGGCATGGCGGATGGCTCAAAATACTACAATACTCGTGAGCCTCGGCCGCAGTTGCTATGGAGATGGAGCCAGTCAGAGGCATGAATCAGAATGGTAGATAATTAAAAACACTTTGTTGATCTGGTTGAGCACAAAACACAGCACCATAGTTTTAGTTTTTTAGAATTGTGTATTTTCAGTTTTCTCAACGTCCTAATCTTTAGCTTCCATCTGCCGTTAGCGGCGCATGTCACAGAATTTTAAACTCTGTGATTGGCTGGTTCTTGCTGAAATGCGTCTTGGTGGTCATAGTTACATCTAGCTCAAGATTTTTATGTACACAGGCTTTCGACTTTTTATCAGAGAACCAGATATTTTCTAACGCAGTTGTTCGTCTTTTCTACTGATGATTTAAGAGCTCCAACTGTGAGTCACATTGTCTATGGGAAAAATGAATGGGATTTTTACTTCTCCACCCACTTTGCAACTCTATAGACACTCTGGAGGAACAGGGCTCACTTATTTGCTACTCACATGAGTATCACAAAGAATGGGAGGTTCAGAAGTTTAGTGTTATGGGTCCATTTAAGACAAAACACTTTTAGTTCCTTTTATGAGTGGCTTTTAAATGCCTGTTGTTGTTTGTCAAAGCACTTTTCCATTTTAGAGTGAGAAAAATCAGAATCTCACTCTTTGCTCCTCTCCCCGCAGTTGTTCATATTAATCTCAATGCATACAGCACATGCTGGCGTAGCTTTAATTGACGCACTAATGAACTGAGTCTCCATTAGCAGAAGAATTATTTCCAGAACAACGAGTGATTCTAACTCTGCCCAGAAAGATTCATGTCTGAATGTGTCTAAACTCATTAAAACAGTCCGTGTTTGGTATAAATTAACAGTACTTTGCATGGTAATTGAGAAAAGACTCTTTTTCCTGCTTTATGGAGGGTGCAGAACCTTATCACATAAACATGGAGAGAGCCTTTTGAAAATGAAACTCCTCAGTAAACTGGAGGAATAACAGCAATTATTGCTATAAATTATTCACTGTTGAAATCACAACTGAAGCTGAACTGAGCACTAGAACTTCTTTTTGTTTTACAACAGCATGTATTATTTCTTGCAAGACATATAATTTTGCATTTAACTATTCATTATATCTATTATACTGCAGGTGTATAATTCTTTCTCTTCTCGTCTTTGTTCCTCGCAGCCGGAGCCAGAGAAGAAAAAGAAGAAGAAAGAAAAAGCAGAGGGAGAGGACGGGGATGATGATGAAGAGGAGGAGGAGGAGGAGGAGGAGGAAGAGGAGGAGAAGAAAGAGGAGAGCCAGCCGGAGGAGCAGGGTCCGAGCATTCAGAATCTGGACTTTTGGCCCAAACTCATCACACTCATCGTGTCGATCATCGAGGAAGACAAGAACTCCTACACACCCATCATCAACCAGTCAGTGCTGACTTCTGTTCTGTGTCATTTTCCTCTTATTTGGCATAATGTAGAGTTAATGGTGTAAATGTGTGTTCATTTCCATGATGTCATAGTTCCTAACTGCAAAAAAAGTCTTAAGTTACATGCATCCATCACACTTTTCCTCAAGTATCTACACTTCCTCACACTGTGTTTTCTTTACTGTGAATCACAACAGCAACCTCCTGTTGCCACTTACAAGCAGCACATGTTGACATTTTTTATTAATTTTACTGTATAAACTGTAAGTAATCACAGATTTAAATTTATCAAAAATGTCAGTTACATTTGTATTTAAAACAGCCACTTGTACTTTCAGAAGTACAAATCTGGGCAGTTTATTTTTGGCTGCTTTTAAAAATGGAAAACATCAGTGGACACACGCACATCCATATATTTTTGAAGGTGCTGGATAACAAAAAATACACAAAAGGACAAAAGCTTACCCGTACAGGGCTAAATTGTTCCCAAATCTTCTTTAATTCAACATGGACATGACAACATATCAACCACTATGGGTCTTCTTCAGGTTGCATAGTGGTTTAAATGTTGTCATATCTAGAATTTGGATGATTTTTTGGCTCTTTTTAAACTTTTAAAACATGTTATTTAATGTTTTTTAGTGGGGATTTTTGGAATTTGTGACAGAAAATACAGTAAAATTCTGGTAGTTATTTAAACATGTTGCTTTAGCTATAGTGGCTTCAGTCCTTTAATGACACTAATGCTGTAAATAGTGTAAACTGATGAAATAGTGGCTCATAAAATATTAATATTAATTAATTTTAATTAGTTGCAAACTGTAAAGGTCTGAGAAAACCCCAAGCTACTCTGTGTGTTTGTGTTCGTGTCTTTTGTGCTTGAATGCATGTTTGTGTACAATATATATCCAACTTCTTAACTTTTGACCATACACACACTCATAGCATCAGTTAGCAAATTAAATATTAAGAAGAATATTCCATATAGAGCTGCAACAATCAGTCAATTAATCGATTAGTTGATGAACAGGAAATTAACCGACAACGATAATCGAATAATCGCTTTAGTCATTTTTTAAGCAAAAAATTGTGGTTGTGGTTCAAATGTGAGGATTTAGTGGTTTCTTTGTCTTGTGTGTAAACTGAATGTCTTTGAGTTTTGGACTTTTGGTCGCACAAAACAAGAGATTTGAAGACAACAACTTTGGCTGTGGGAAATTATAAAGAGAATTTTTTACTATTTTCTGACATTTTATAGACAAAACAACTAATCGATTAACTGAAAGAATATTCGGCAGATTAATCGATACTGAAAATAAATGTTAGTTGAAGCCCTAATGACATACACACACTAGCACAGTCCCTCACTGTGTCTGTCTGTGTGATCCTCCTTCAGGTTTCCTCAGGAACTCAATGTGGGTAAAGTCAGCGCTGAGGTCATGTGGATGCTGTTTGCTCAGGACATGAAATATGCCCTGGAGGGTAAGACTGTGTGTCTGTGTACAGTACTTGGTTTGTGTGGGTGTGAGAGAGACAAAGAGTAACAACTCAGCTAGTTCATCCCCTCTTCTGTACTTTCACACTTTCTTTTCCTCACTCCATCAACTCTCCTTTTCTTTGCCATCATCTCTTCCAGTTTTGGATAAAATTGACCACTATCGCTGGAACAACGGTGAGGTTATAATCATACATACTGTAGCTAATAGCAAGATACAGTCAGAAGCGCTAGTACTGAGGACATCTTATTGTTATATTAGTGCCTGTTTTTCTATACTGGATCACAAATAAGAGAGTCAAAGTTAGAGAGTCAAAGCTATAACTTTTATTCACCCAACCTGGAAAAACAGGCATATTTATTGAGCCCAACAAGTACATTTGATCAAAAATTATTCTGAGTTAAGTGTAAATTTAAATGGAAGGTGTCTGTGTCTATTATCAGCAAATACTCATAAGCTTGTCAAACGTCTTTTTTTAAACTTTTAATTACCTAAAGCAGTGTTTATTATCGCTCAGCAACACCTTACATTACCTTCACACCTCTGGCTACCATCAAATTTTTAAAAAATTTGTGTTCTCAACCTGTATTCAAATTTAACGCCACAGTACAGTAAATACTGTTAAACGTAGTTATTGTGATTCCTGCTCAAAACTTTCTGTGAGAAACTGATTTTTTTTCTCTTCTTTATAACGTGATTCGTAATAAGTCCCCCACTTTACAAATGTATACACTCATTATACTCTATGGTACTTTCAAAAAGTACAGTATGTGCACAAGCACGAGCTGTTTCAAGTTTCTGAGCCATCAACATCAGAAGACTTTGATATCTTGAGAATCTCTTATTTGAAATGTGCTTAGCTCCTCAATGTTCTGGCTTATGAAACTAGTGGAAACCAGTATCCTGAAACACTGTCTAGCACACTGAGGTCTATATATAACTCAGCATTAACACTGTAGAAATAGATTTTAGTTTCAGTTGTAGTAAAAATGTCACATCTCCTTAGAACACAACACTTAAACCCGTAGAGATGCTGAGTTTTTTTAGCTGAGTCACCACTTTGTCCAAAAACTCAGATACTCAGTGTTTTTCCAAGATACTTTGACAAGTCCTTTACTGTAGGGGACTCATTTCAAGACTTTTTGTCTGTGTTTTTCCCTTGATTGTATATTTTATTTGTGTTCCCACATCATTATCGCCCTTCTCGTCTCATTCATTGCTTCTCTGTTTTGTCTGAACTCTCACTGGTTGTGTTGTAACTCTGTTGCCATCTCAGCTCCGACCACCTTCCGCATTCGCAGAATAGACTTCTATGCTGGTAAGATGTGTGTGTGTGTGAGCGTGTGTGTTTATAATTATTCACTTATTGGATGTTGGGATTTGATTTTAATGTCTGTAATAATGTTTTTAATAGTTTGTTTTGAAACATCATCAGGAAATACATCCACGACCTCCTCATCACTGTTACTTTCATATCGTCTCTTTTAATAGTGTTCAATATACTGTTTAAGGTACTTTACTGACTATAGATAGTTTAACTTATAAAACTTTATTGTCTTTCCTTCTCTACCTTTCTCACATGAAACAGGATTCTTCCAGGATCATAGGAATATTTTGTTGCAACTTATACCTCAGTGCTCTATGGGTTAACCCTTTCACTCCTTATTACTGTTTGTAATGTTGGAGTAATTTCATAATTGGAGCCCAAAATGAAATCAGAGAGGGGACGTGAGATTGGTCTTCTGCTCACATGCCTTCATTTATTTATTTATTTCTTGGTTCATGTGACACAGATAACATTGATTGGATTTTGATGAAACTCACCACTGTGTTAAAGCATTTTCAAAATTACAACACAAGCAGGTCGCTGAGTATGCTTTGAAATATTATTGTCCCACGCAATTAATTTTAAGGGGGCAGATGACAGATTGATGTTTGTTTATCTGTTTATTTCTCCCTTCATCTGTTAACCTTGACATTTTAGGTACCCCTAACTAGAAAGTAATTAAAACCTGGAAGAATGATCCGTCTCAACCATGTGTTCGGATGTTACGCTCAATATCTGAGAAACCTCTGATTAGAGTTTGATAGAGATTCTGAAAATTAATAATCTAACTGACCTTTGCAAAAGGGAAGCAATCTGTTTGTTTGTATCATTTGCAGGCTGGTACATGTTTACAGTTATCTCAGGACTATCCAAATGCCAGCCCACTACTTTACATGAAAAATGTAAAACATGCATGAGTACATACTGCAGGAACACGCTCGCAAGATTTCACCACATCAGCGCGATTAAAGATCTGCACTACAGGACTGTTAACCTGTACTTCAATAGATAAATGTGTGTGTAATTGTATGTGTGTGTGTGTGTGCTTTGTGTGTGTCGGATGTTTCACAGAACATGAGAAGCATAGGCTCTGTAAGACTGCTGACTACATGAACCTGCACTTCAAGGTCAAGTGGCTTTACAACGAGTATGTTAAGGATCTGCCCGCCTTCACAGACACTGTGCCCGAGTATCCAGCGTAAGACACACACACACACACACACACACACACACACACTTTCACTCATTATCTCGCTCTTTCCTTGTCTCGTCCAGATAAAAGGGAGCTAATATTGATTTATCATTTCTACCCTTCCAATGAGTATTGTTGCACACGTATACACACACTGGTGTGGACACAAGAAATATGGACAACAGAGGATGAAACATTTTCTTTCTTTGTCAAAGTAACACTAATCATGCTTTGTGTATCTGCTTTATACTTTGCTCAACCAGCTGACAGACGATTCTTTAAGAACGTTGTAAGAGGATTTCTGTCTGTGTCCTGTTATTCTTCCAGGTGGTTCCTCCAGTTCGTTCTTGCCTGGCTGGTTGAGAACGAGGAGGTGTCGATGGAGTTCATGCATGGAGCTCTGGAGAGAGACAAGAGAGAAGGGGTGAGTCAAAGAGCCGAGGATGAGGAGGCTACGTGACATGAAAGAAAGTATTCAGCTCAACATGCATCTGTCTCTCATTACCAGTTATCAGTTATCTAAAATCCTGGGTTTTGTCAATCCTTATTTTGACTAGTTTAAAAAAAAGGATAAATAAATAAGACAAAAATCAAAGTGAAAAAGTAAAACAGACTGTAGTTTCACAATTTATTGGACGTCTAAACAGTGAAGTGTCCTCCTGCAGCTCTGACACTGACCTTGTTTTTGCAGTGAGCGGCGTCATGCTGTTACTTGGCAACACATCACAACTGTCAATCACTTGTGTGCAAGCGCTCTGCACAAAACTATCAACATCACATAGAGTCAGGGAATCAAAAACTTATCTATGAACTCAATGAACTTACCAAAAACTCTAAGTCCTCCATAAATGTTTTTTCAATTGAAATTGACTTCTTTTCAGAAATTAGGGTATATTTTGGTGAAAATATATAAACTGTAGAGAAGACTCAAGATAACTTTATTGTCAATCCATCCATATACACATTAGGGATGAAATTACGTTTCTCTGGGACTAATAGTGCTACATTTAATATTTAATTGTCCATTTATATTACAGGCTCCAAATGGCACAGGGAGGTGACTTCAAGTGTTATGCCCTTCAAATCATTTAATAGGATGTCAATCACTGCACACAGCCCACTCATCTTTACCAATCTGGCCAATCATCTCTTTTTAAGGGAAGATTACAAGTCTCCCTTACTGCTGTTTGGAGGAACAGTTTCAATTTCTTATTTCCTCTGGACGGATAACTCGCCTCACCAGACACCAGAATTTAATCAAGGAAAACAGGAACAATTTGCAATTCTCAATTAGTGGAGATGAGGCATTGTGATGTAAGCTAATATGCCGGGTGTATTACTACACAAATCTTACATAAATTGGATAAATTCAGATTTGCCTTATTTCCATTTGCAAGCACTCAAGAACTGGTACTTGGGTCACAGTGCTCCCAACTAGGAGGAAAGGAGAGCGGATATGAGAACTAATGGAAAGTGACTCATATCCTAAAAATACAGACAATATATAGATATGAAAGACTCACTTCCAAGATATTTGAATTCCTAATACACAATCACATACAAGCAATTTCACTATTACCAATAAACACTGCTGAAAAATGTAAGAATGTAACACTTGAAAAACTGACACAACATGTATATTTCTACATAAAACTGACATAACATTTCCCTGACCAGTTTTGTAGCTTTCAACAGCTGAAAGGACAGAGAAATCAGATTTTTCCGAGTTGTTGATACTGTTGAGGAGAAGCCAAAGCAGTTGAGGGGGGAATGTGCATTTCTACAAAACTGATATCCACAACAGAGTGAATGACAGCTTCAGTCTCATGACCTCTTGTTCACGGCTACACTTGAATGAATTGAAGGATGCTTCAATTCATTCAAGTGTAGCAGAGTTCTGCTTTTGGTCAGCGAGTCCCAGATTACATGATGGACAAGTGTTGTCTCATGACCTGCTGGTGGGTCTCAAAGCTACACTTCACCTTCAGGGACCTGTGATGTCCTCTGTTGTTCCTCTAAGAGTTTTTTGAGAGTCGAGTTTAGGCTGTAGAAAAGACTCCTGGTAAGGCACAGAGCACTTTGACTATTTTGAGGCACTCCACATATATTATTTGTTAGTGTTTCCACCTCTATTGGCCATTACAGACCTTCTACTTTTATTGTACATTGCCTGAACAGCTGAACTAATTCTCCATCAGTAAGGGTGCTTTTACTCTAGCAATGCCCCACATTCAAGCTGAACGTGATGCTACACAATTGTGTTGATTTGTTGCTAAGTGTTTGGGGTGGGTAAGAGGGGCAGTAGTTTTTTACTTCTTTACTTCCCATGCGCCACGCTCTGTTCACGTGTGCTCACATGGCTCGACCTGTCATTTTCCCTTTGTATGCCATGTGGGTTCAATCATCATTTTCCTGGCAAGTCTGATAAACTTACTATGAAAATGTACCAACAATCAGAACGACAGTTAACAAGTGTAAAGCAGCCCAGCAGGGTTTGACTGATGGAAAACAATCAAACCAGTGTGTGAAATATGAAATATGGAGGGTCACGCACCCCTTGAAAATCTCAAATTCAAAAATTTAAAATTATTTTCTATATATCTGAATAGCTAATATAGGCTAATAAATACACTTAAACTCTGCGGTTGTGCTTGTGTTCATATGGTTGAAAAGCCTTATTTATGTCTTTAAATTCCAATAAATGTAAACAAGTCATACATAGGCCCTTTGCAAAAAATCTGTCCTTATTTATCCAAGTAAAAAGACATTAAACACTCCTTAAAACAATAAACAATGGGGTTTGGAGATTTACTAGTAGGCTACTATCCTGCTGTATAAACTTTTGGAAGTACGGGTTTGCAAAACATCCTTGCATCTTAGAACTTAACATGTCATATTTATGCTGCATATGGATGAATAATTGGTTGGTGTTAATATGTGGCTGATGTAGGCCTTCTCTGTTTTAGAAGTAGCATATGTACACTCCCTAATTGTGAGTATTTTGCACACTGAATTAAACCCAGTTTTGGACTCAAACAAATAAAGTGTGAAAGTGTGAAACTGAAAAAATAATAAATTTAAACTAAAAAAAATCAATCAATCGATCAATTATCGGACACCAATTGTTGTGATATCCTAGAAGAATACAGGAGCATGAATGTGTAAAGGATCTCTCTATGCTGTCAGAAAAATATTATTTAACTCTTTAGCATATTCTCTCCTTATTTACTCTCTTAAATACCCTGATGTTTTATCTTATGGGAGGTTACGAGGAGTCCATTAGAGATGGCTTTTATTGAAGAACTGTTAAGTGCTCATCAGCACCCTTTTGCCTTTTAAAGAAGCAGTTGTGGATCCATATACTGTAGGTTTTAAAGTTTAAGAGGGACAGACTATACAATAGCAGGACTCTTTCACATGGGAAATATGTGGCATGGTTATCTTAACTACCGCAAACTACCACGGGCACCATTTACATTTGCACCATTTAGCTGATTAAGGAGGAACATATAAGTGCAACAGCACAATAAGCCTTCTATTCTCAGACCAGCAACATTTCAAGTGAATGATAATGATGGTGGTGGTCAGAGTGCTCTGAAATCAGTGCGGTAGCCATTCAGTAATCACATAAGAACAAGTGAACAGTGGCTAGCAACAGAAATATAAAAGGTATGAGTTATTTGATTACAGGAAAGTATAGAAGGAGCAGGCGTATGAGTTGATAAGGAGGCTGATGTGAAGTCATTTTTGAAGAGAGCAGCGTGAAGGCAGAGAGACTTTTCTGTGTTTATTTTTTATAAAATTGCACCAGTGGTTTAGTTCTTAGAAAATCTTTTTACACTTTGCAATTTGCCTTCTCGTCCCTCCACCTGCAGTTCCAGCAGACGTCTGAGCACGCCCTGTTCTCCAGCTCGGTGGTGGACATCTTCACCCAGCTTAACCAGAGCTTTGAGATTATTAAGAAGCTGGACTGTCCGGACCCCAATGTGGTGGCCCACTATAACCGCCGCTTTGCCAAGGTGACATATGTAACACAGAACATTGTTTACATCAGACTTTGTACCATTGATCCATTACATGTGTCTGTCTGGGATCTGTGTGTTGTGTTTGTTTGCTCACTCACTTGTCGATATGCATATTTGTTTCCTTTTGTTTTCCTCGACATGCAGACTACATGTCTGCTGCTTTGTGCTGCCAGGCAGAATTTGTGGTTATTCAGTGGCTACAGAACATACAACAATACAACCTACAGACATGAACATAAGCAGACATCATGTAATTCATATACCTCAACAAATGCACACAGTCAATTGTGCTCATGAATGCCGCTGCACTAAGAGAGCTGTAGCTAAAATGTGATATGTAATGTGTAAATGATTACACTTCTGAAGTAACTTGCCCAACACTGATGCTTGAGATATCAGCTCTGAGATTTCTTTTTTAAAGATGGTTAGGTTTTCAACAGGTTCAGTCATAATATGTGCGTGTGAGCTCATTCTGAAACAAGCACAAACCCGTTAAAAAAAGTATGTTTCACTTCATGTCTTCCTGCATATAAAGATAGTTTTCTGTGGATGAACATACCCATAAAGGCATGAGTGTTTTTCATAACTCCTCTTCATCACTGAGGCGAGGTGAGTGTTTTACCTAAAAATCCCTCCTGTTGCAGATTTAAATTGTGATTCATGTCAAGTGATTCACTTACACAACTCTTTTTTGAGTCATGGAATCATCTCTCGTTATACAGTATATAGAGTATACAGTATATATGATATAATCTATATATTTTGTGGGGTATTGTAATCGAACCTTTGATATCATATTCACATTTTTTTCTTCAAATTTAATTTAAGGCAGTTGCTTTTAGGCAGAGCCACTAAATCTAACAAACCTGTCTCTGTTCTGCAGAGGAATTGTGTGTGTGTGTGTGTGTGTGTGTGTGTGTGTGTGTGTGTGTGTGTCAATAAAGAATGGCTAATGTAAGCCATTTCTCTGAGCTGTCCATCTCTCTGTCCCCAGCCCTTGACTCCCTTTTCATTTTCTGCCACTCCACTCATGATGTTAATCTCTCTCTCTGCCTTTTCATCTCCTCCCTGTGTCAGCTATAGTTTGTTTTTCATCTACTGGTCTACCATCTTGCCATCGTTATGGATTTTCCATCGTTCTTTTGTCTCTATCTGCCTTTATTACTATCTTCTCTCCTTTTCCTTTTCTCTTTTTTGCCTTTTTTCTCACCCTCAAAGTCGTTATTCTTTGCCTCTCTTAATCTTTTTCCTCCTCGTCTGCCTCCAGGCCAGCATAGTTATAATTCATTTTAGAAAACTGTGGGATGACAGTGAAAGAGAGGCAGTTGCAGAGCAAGATAAAGGGAGAGTCACAGTTGTACAACGGGAGGAAACTGTCCAAAGTAATGCAGGCAGCTATCAGCCTACATGTTTAATGCATGAGTGTAAAACAGCCATCTGGCTGACTCAGCAGAAAGTAGGCAAATCTCTCAGAGGGCCCGGGACACTGTGAGGTAACAGAGTTATAGGCACAGTTTTTGTCATTTTCTGACTCCTGTTTACCATCACAACCAATAAATTAAAGGTATACTATGCAGGATTTGTCGGTTGGTGTTTGTAAACAAACAGCATTCAAAGTTGGCCTCTCCTCCCCAGCGAGAGAGAGAGAGAGAGAGAGAGAGAGCAAGCAGCGGTGGTCAAGCTAGAGAGTGAATGTGTTGGCGAGAACAAAGCCGTGAATAAAACGTTATTTTTTGATTGTTTCACGGTGGTTTTGTTCTAAAGCACAAATAAATACTCCCACACCTCAGGTGGTCAGCAGGTCTAGTTTGCAACTTGTGATATTATTTCCAGAAGTCAGGAGGTCTTTAAAATGTTGTCAAAAACTTCACAGGGTACCTTTAAAATCTTGAAACAGAGGAGACAACAGTCCATAGGATCTCCAATCAATGGTGGTTTTCCACTTATTACATCACTCTAGGGTATTTGTAGAAATGTGTGTAAAAAAACAACAACAAAATAATAGCTGTCTGGGAGATATTAGAAATGGCATTCCCAGTACCAAAGTCTTCTCAATCTTCATATGTTTTTGTGTTTCTCTGCATCATGAACTAGTTGCATTATGAACTTGTGTCACATAACCGTTGTCTTGATATGATGATATCCTGATATGATGTCATGTAAGTCTATTTGACCTTTTATCTTAAAGGATGTGGCTGCCAATTTTCTATATTTTTCTTACTGTCAACAAATCTCTTGTGCAGAGCCAAACCAATAATGAATTGATCCACTTACAAGTGTGTATCCAAAGTCTGATATATCTTATTCCTCTGTGTCATAGACCTCCGTTGTTGTCCAAAAAACTACTGAGCCACACCGCTGTACTGGGTGACATATTCTTTTGCCATGAAGAGTTTGGGCATGTTAGTTTGTTTAGAAACGGCTCCAAAGACTAATAACTGCGATCACATTTTCAGTCTCCGGAGAGTCATTCTGTACGTTAGAGTGTTGTCAATAAACCTACAAGTAACAAAGTTTAATCATTTTGCCGATTCCGATAACAGATGCTAGAAACACTGGGCTGCACCACACACCTCAGTCACATGATGTGTGACTTGTTATGTACAATTTGTATGAAAGTTGAGGTTTTGCCTTCTAAACTGGCAACTCTGTCAAATTTGGTACATAGAGTGAAAAGTAAATGATTTTGGATGCTGCAGTGTGTCTTTTCTGTCTTTTCAAGGAAACAAAGAGTTCACAGTAAAGTGATGAGTTTTATTCTCCTGGCAACAAGAACAGTGCTGTTGTTTAGAATAGATAGAAACAGAATTGGCTTGTTTTGCGTGTGAGTGCTGATAGTCATCATGGCTGAATGGGCCAAGAAGACAGTGCCTACAGAAACTGTTCATCAAGAGAGATCCAAGGAAAAAGATGTCCCTTAAGTGCCGCCTACAGTCTTTGATTGGCAGGAGGTTTGTTGCAAAAACATCAGTTAGCACCAAGGAATTGTTATCAAGGAACACAGGTGCTTTCTGTTATCTGGCAGGATCACAGTGGAACCATCCAGACGCTCTGCTACTCGCAAAAAAAGTCTATTTCAGCCCCTTTCACACATGCAGTCTATCCCTGAAATGTTCAGGAACATTTCCTGCTTGGGGTCATGTGTGAATGGGAGCAAGGATCGCTATTCAGGGAAATCTGTATCGCCAATTTCCCACCTCAAGACCTAGTAACATTTCAGGGAAAATGCCGGTACAGCTGTGTTGTGAATGAAAGCAGTAACATTGCAGGGAAGGACACGTTATGTCCGTCTGAAGAAAGACGCTTTCACGTGGAGCGAGCGAACCAATCACGACTCTGCTGAATAGCGGAGACATTGCTAGTTTTTTTTCATTTAAAATATTTTACCTAAAATGTTCTTTTGTAATTGTTTATTCATGTAACTTTAACAGTATTGCTTTCCTAAAGCCGTATTGATTATTCAAAGCTATTCAGAGCTTTGAATCAATACAATTAGTTTTCTTATCTGACTGAACAAAAGAAACTAAAGGAGTAAATACTGTACCAATGTTCAGCTTCATGTTTCCACAGGTTCCCAGATTGAACTCGTCTAAGTGTGTGTTATCTTGTTTCCACAGACGATCACCAAAGTGCTGCTGCAGTACTGTGCCCTGCTGGCCAAGAGCTTCCCCTCCTACTGTGAGAAGGAGAAGATAGTGAGTACTGCTGTGTCGCCACTCTGATAACAAACTGTCTCATTCTGAGCTCATCTCCAATTTGGAGGGAGACGAAGCACTTTGAAAGCTTGTGCACTCTCTGAAGAGTGGATTAATATTTTAGATGCTGCTTCCCACTTCTGTAACTCGATAACTTCACTCTGTTTTGTTTTGGCTTTGTTTGTTGTTTTCATCCTATCGTCATTGCCTTTTTTCTTTTGTTTTGCTTTGTGTCATGCATGTCTTTCATTCATTCACTCTTTTATTTTTCCTGATTTGAATTTCTTGACTTTTACTTCTTTACTTGACTCTTGAATTTCTTTCTATCTCCCTCATTTTGTCTTCTCTTGTCGTCTTGCACCTGTTGTTTCCTGCATCTGTCCTCCTCCAGCCCTGTGTGCTGATGAACAACATCCAGCAGATGAGGGTCCTGCTAGAGAAGATGTTCGAGTCGATGGGAGCAAAACAGGTGAGCTCAAACAGATGTTTACACACACGCACACCTAACACTTGTCCCGCAACGTTGATTTTTAATCTTCTGCCACAGAGGCCTGAGAGTCAGAAGATTTTAATCTCACCTGATTTCGCTCTGTGGTTCAAGGTGAAAAGTTTGAAATGAAAACATGTTTTTTGGGTCTTCATAGTACGCAATTGAAAACTCTGAGCTTTTAACAAAACATTCTTCATTCACAAGGTGTTTTAATATGTCTTCACAATTAAATTTGTGGGGAGAATATGATGTGAAAGACATGCCCTGATATAGCTCACAGCAAGGTGTGACTCATATGACTCAGACAAACGTGAGTCAGCTGGAGAGGTTTTCCAGACGCAAAGGAGTTTGAAAATGACAAATTATACTGTTCAAACAGTTGCAGTTGCATCATGACGGTGTGTACTGTTGAACTAGTGTCACACAATCTCTGTCTTTCTGATTTTATGAGTCTATTTTACCTTTTTTTGTAAGTACTTCCCAAAAATGGGTTTAGTGTTTATTTTGTAATATTTCTTAATATAAGACGGCTATTGCCTGTCTCCCTCTTGTTAAATGGTTGATGGACTGTGAGAACCAGGGACAATGATGGAAACAAGTTCAGGACCTTATCGTTCTATCTCTGACAAAGTCTTAAAGGACCAGTGTGTAGGATTTAGTGGCATCTAGCGGTGAGGTTGCAGATTGCAACCAACTGAATACCCCCCCCCCCCCTCCCCCTCCCCTTCTAAGTGTGTAGAAGAACCTACAGTGGCTGCGAAAAACCCAAAAGGCCCTCTCTAGAGCCAGTGTTTGGGTTGTCTGTTCTGGGCTACTGTAGAAACATGGCGATGCAACATGGCAGGCTCCATGGACGAGGACCTGCTCCCTATGTAGATATAAAGGGCTCATTCTAAGGTAACGAAAACACAACAATTTTTATTTTCAGGTGATTAAACACTAATTAAAACATACTGGTGAACATTATATTCCATTTATGACAAGTCTGTTCTGTTAGATGCCACTAAATTCTACACACTGTACCTTGAAATGTTGTATTTTGTACAGAAAATCTACAGAAAAGACACGCTGCAGTGTGTCTTTTCTGTCTTTTCAGGGAAACAAAGTTTTATTCTCCTGGCAACAAGAACAGTGTTGTTGTTTAGAACAGATAGAAACAGAATTGGTGTGACTCGTATGACTCAGACAAACTTGAGAGAGGTTTTCCAGACCCAAGGGAGTTTGAAAATGGCCGTCTTTGCTCTGTTCAAACAGTTGCAAGTGCATCATAACGGTGTGTACCGCTGTCATGTGTGACAAGTTATTGCCTCTTATTGCCTGAACAACTTCAGGTAGGCCCTCACCCCGTCTCTCTCAAGCTCTCTTTCTTAATTTGACAATTTCTGTCACTTTTCATGTGAACAATCAAATGCAAATGAAAATATGCGTCACCATCCCCATATTTACAGTAAACGATTATCATGTCATACACGATTATCACATTTATTTCAAATGTAAAAATGCATTGCGTCCTGTAACAAAGCTTTGGTTAGTAGTTAACACTGAAGACAATGGATTTAAATATATATGTTTAATAGGGCTAATTGTATTCCATGGTGTACTGATGTCTGTTTGGGATTCACTTTCCTACATCATTGTTTCCCCAGTAGATGTTTAAGTATTCACTCCCAACACATCCAACAAATGGAAGCAGAACAGAACAGATCTGAAAGTTGTGTGAAGTCAGACTTAAAACATCAGAAAATGTTGCAAACTGGAGAAAAATGTTTTCCAACCTATCACATGCCAGAGGTGCCTTTCTAAGAAGTGGCTGTTTTTTGGATTTCAAAAGCTCTTGTAGTCCTGTTTATTTCTATTTGATTTTTATGATGTATGTAAATTCAGACCTTGCACATCATACAGTAATTATTTCTTGAAATAAAGCTGGAAAAGCTGTAACCACATCACCAATGATCACCTGCAGGAAAACAAAAGATGATTCTTGCACACAAAACTTCCCTGTGTGCCCTTTTTCTCTGTTGGTCTTTGCATGTCCCGTTACATAGATGTAGCTTATTTAGGCCACCTCACCGTCCTCCAGGTGTGACCTAATTACTGTAATGGATCCATTTCACATATATGTAAGTAGGCTCATCTGTCGCTGCCAGGAGAAGCAGCAGAGGTGAATTTTATGTGCATACAGGAATTGATTTTGCTATATCGACTGTATTTTCTGAACCGGTAGTCGGAGTTGACATGTTAAAAATCATAAAATAAAATTTGGAATTTGTGGTTTTGTAGAGTTATAACCATTTAATGTGAAATATGGAAATATTTATCCTGCATCTCTAACTTGACATTTCAGTCTGAATGAAAGTAACCTCACTGATATACTTTTGGAATATTCATAGCATAGACATCTCTATAAAAAATAACTGATCTTGTTTTAGTCCTTTGTTTGCAGATGAAGGTGCAAAAGGTGTGAAACTTGAATGTGTGTGTTCATGTGCGTACACAGGCGTCAAATTATTTTAAGTAGCATGTGAGACTGAGAGTGTGTGTGTCTTTCTCTCTACAGTTAACTGCTGAGGAGGAGAGGGTAGGTCTAGGTTTCTTTTTTGCCCTTGCTCCTCTCCTGTTGCTCCTCCTCCAACACAAATATCCAAAATAAACATCCCCCTCATTAAAGCAAAAATCCACCCTGAACCTCCAGCCAACTGTGAAACCTCTTTTTACCCATTAGTGTGTGTGTGTCTCTATTTTTAGGTTGATCCCAATTTACTTATATGCAAGAGATCAACAAGAACTCTTCCTCCTCCTCTTCCTTCCTCCTAGACTCCCAGTCATCACTTTCAGTGTAATTTCCTGTTAGTGAAACTTAGTCATTTTCCTTTCCACCTGATATAATTTGTTAAAAAAATACTTTGCTTTTACGATGCTGCTTCTTCCCAAAAGCTTGAGAACGAGGAGGAACCTGAGGAGTTTGACGAGGAGGTGGGTCAGCTTATCCATCTGTCGATACCTCAACATTCAGTTTGGATAAAATGACTTTTTGGGGGGTTTTAAACTGGCAAACAGTGAACCTTCAGCTTTGATGTACTAATATGTACTTCCTACGAAAATCCAGCTCTCATATGAAATACTTTTCATACTTTGTTTGAGTCAACCTGACATTCTGGCATTTCAGATTCCCTCTGACTTGTCGAACACCGGCGCACCTAATAACATTAATCATGGCTGCCCTCCATTTCGGCTCATTGCCATTATTAATGTTATTAGTTACACCTGTGCCAAGACTTCCCTTTATTGTAACTACTGTAAGGGCTCATCCACTGATTTGTACCAGAGCAAACAAACTATAGGTTTGAAAACGCCTTCAGAAACAAAAACAGCCTCAAAACAAAAATACACAGAAGTACATGGACAGGGGTGTCCACATATACTTTTGGCTTTTTTGCAGCTTCTGTGATTCTTCCAGTTACTTTTAAATCTCAGATCAGATAAAAAAATTAATTTGTTTGCAGAGGTCATTGATCAGACTGTGTAGGTGTGGCGTCATGTGTATCACAAGCCTACATTTCTTAATTTTTAGGGTTTTTGTAACCAGAATCAGCTACAATTACTGTTATTGAAAGTTAGCTTGGGCTTCTGGTGAGCAGAAAGCAGTGTCATTGATTATCATAATCATAAAAAGTTTCCCATTTAGTTAATTGTTTGAGTGGATGCCAGAATAATCTGAATACTTCTCTGCATTTGTTTTTGTTTTTTTTCTTCATATAATCAAAATTTTCTCTGTCCTACATTTCATATTATTTGTTTGTTTTCGTTTGCGTACCATCTCCACCAGGCCATCACAGACAATGAGGGGGAGGATGACATGGTGGGTATGCTCATTAGCAAAGTAAACATCTCATTCATTCTTGATAATTCACCATGTCTCTATATTTTAAAATAACTGTCTTTGTTCGGGGGTTGGGGTAATTTTCACGGCTACCAGTCAGTGGAGAGCAAGGTGAGAGTTTCTAGGTCATTCCCACTGAGAACATTTTCACATATTATTTCCTCAAATGTCTATTCTTTCCTCAGTTCTAATTATTTTTGTCTTGTTTCATTTCACCTTCTTTTCTTATTGTTCTGTCCTTTTTTAAACCCCAGTCTGGCTGCTCAGACTCAGAGGGATCTGAGGTAAGAATACAGGTAGAATGCAGGTAACATGTAATTTTACTGAGATCTTGTACATTATTATATCATATTAATCTCAGTGTTTGTGAACTAGTCAGAAACTGGAGATTTTAAAACCTTTTATCATTGCTGGGGACAGTATGTAGAGTAAAACACACTTGTACCTGTAAAAGAAAAGCTTTGGTCATTCAAGCTCCAAATCTGTCGTCGGTGAACATGTCTCACCACATTTCTCTCACGATTGACAGCCCAAAACTGCCCAGCGTAAAGAAGCCTTAAAATAAAAACCTGCAGCCTCAAGACCTTCTATGTCACACAGAGATTTGGTTGTCTCCTTATTTTGTGCTTTAGGAAAGTAGTCTTCAATATAAACTGTCCAAGATAGCAGAAAAACTTTTAAAATACATTTTTAAATTATTCCTGCCTATTATCAAGTGACTGTTACCCCATCTTCTGCTCCCTAAGCACAGTTGATAAATCCCACCATAAACCTAAATAAACCCAAATCGCCCATAAAGCCTCTGGTACCACATGCTAGCAAAGCTCTTAACACATTTACAGTTGGCTGCCAAGACAGCCTCCCTCCTCTAGTGAGTGCTTAATAGACTAGACAGTGGGTTGCCAGATAATTGAATTTAACAGTGTACAAAAATGTTGTATTTGGCTGCAACTAGGCGGCTTCTTGGAATGGCTTTGTTTGTCACCTGACTGTAGGGGGCCTGTGGCATTTCAGACAAAATCGGATTTGGAGGGTAAAGAAGAAGCTGCAGATAATGAAAGGGTGATAGAGCATTAATTGGATGTTTAATGGCCGAAGTTAGTTTAACAGCTGCGGGATGTTATAGTGAAGATACTCATACTGTTATTAGTCAGCTTAATGTGCTCATCCTTTGTTGTAATTGGGTCTTTTGAAGGAGAGGATTTTATGTGTCTGTCATTACACATGTATGTAGTGTGTATGTATGTGTTTAGTGATAAAAAACTGGCCTGAAAACTGTGATGTGCAAGCAAGCGGTTCCCTCTCTATACTGATGGCATTCTGATGTTAAATAATCTCCAGTTTCATAAATCCACCCTGACCTTGACAATGTTGAACCAGAATCTGTTTAAACGTATCACGCTCCTTCATTGATTGCTGAAAATGGAACATCAAATATTCTGATTGCAACTCCTTCATAAAGGAGTTTTATTTATGAGGAGGAACCCTGAGATTCGTCATTTCTCAAAGGTTATTTCAATTTGTGTTGCAGTTGTATTTTATTTGTGATTAGATTATAAATGAGTAAAAGGTTGAATTCACAGGCTGTCTGGATCCTCAACAGTTGGTGTCATTATTTTACTGTTAAAATACTTGAAAGTGTCCTCTAGTACTTCTAGCTTTGTGAGGTCCAGTTCTAGACCTTGAGAATGAGGACATTTCATCCAGTGCTCACTTCAACAAGAGGCTGTTGGAGTGTTAAGGTCAGAATTACATTTAGGTGAAAGGATGGGTTCACAATTTTTCAACTCTGTCCATGAAGGAATCTTGTAATTGGTCAGTATGAACAGGAGGAATGATTACAGCAAGAAAAAAACATGTCAATGTTCATATGGGCACCTGACTATAGTTTTAAGACGGACTTAAAAAATTGATCCTCAGACATGAAGGGGCACGAGACTCCAAAAAATAAAAAATATATTTTTGGGTTAAGACTTGGTTGTTATGGTTAAGGGTAAGGGTAAACCTCCAGGGAGTGAATGAATGCAATGTCCTCACATGTGTGTGCAGACTGTTCAGCACAGCAGCTCTGCTCAGCAGTCTGTTCCAAAAATATGTTGCCTGCAGAGTGCCTCTCTCCTTTAAATGTGTCTTTCAGTCAGACAGCTGCTGAAGGATGTTTTAATTTCAAATTAATGACTTCAATGTGATTTACGGATGATCACATTGTCAAACATGTAAAGCTAGCTTGGATTTTAAAAGATTTCTGGTAGGAATACAGCAGAATTATTTGACTTATTTTAAGTTTTATGCACTTATTAACACTGATGATACTATCTGGCTTTTCCTATCCTTTCCTGACCTTACCTATTTGCCCTGCCCTGTTTTATCCTGACTCATCCTGTCCACCCTCAGGTTGACAACAAAGAGAAGGAGAACAAGGTTGGTTGGTCAGGCCGAGTGACAATATGTTAACATGCAAATCAGGCGTTTGTGCAACTAGGACTTTGTGTGTTGTGCTGTATTTGTGAACTAGTCTGTGTTTGTGCCCCATCTCACTATTAAGTAGAAAAGTAAGTAAATGCTGAATGTTATGACTTTAATGGCATTAAAAGCTGCAAAAGGGTAGAAGACCTGCCCCCAGTGGGTCTCCAAGGATATTGTTTTAAAACTCTAATTCCTAGAAATCCTGTGATATTATTAATGTGACCAGGAAGGGAAAAAGTTAAAAGTTTGGTCAATCAAACTTTTTGAAGTTTTTTCCAGCGATTGTTTTAAGCTCTTGAAGTTAATTTGAAGATAAGGTGTTGCAGTTTGGGGTGTGACACTTTTTCAACAGTTTCTTACTTTTTTTTTTTGTTTAGGCTGAAGAGATGTATGAATTCAGAGATTTTTTTTTAGTAGATTTATTCCAAAAACATCACAGATGAAACAATAGATGTTGCATCTGTACCAACTTGAGGATTGTTGTAGCCACTGTCACTATTCATCTTCACTCTGCTATTCATGGTCAGCGCACAGAGTTCAGAGTTTGTTGCCTCATGACAACATAGATTAGCATCTTGCTGTAACATTATGTCTCCACCAGACATCTAATTTTTTCAGCTGGCAGCACTAAAAAGATGCTTCAGGGAAGTGCTGTGTGCCGGATGGCTCCTGCTGTTATTCTGAGACGATTGAAAATCTGGTTGAAGTGGAGGGAAAAATACAAAGATATTTTTAACCTTAAGTACGAAAAGGAAAATGCAGAGCTCTCACAGCTGGTGAGAACGCACAACTGCATGTCTTTTCTGTCGAAAACAAGGAGGCAACAAAGGGAGGTGCCTGGTAGACACACTGGAAAAAGACAGTGAAATCCTCATATACTATTAGGCTCTTTTCTCACTTTAATCTCTCTCTAGATGTTTTTCTCCAAAACCTGAATGCTCACGAGGAGTTAGAACTCAGTTTTATTGTGTTTAGGTTTATTTTGGTGAATTTACTGTTTTAGTCTCTTTGTTATACTGAAGCAGTTGTGTACAATCTGTCCTCCTGTAGGACGACTCCTCAGCATATGATGACAGTGAGGAGGAGCAGGAGAAGGTTTGACACTACATTTGTGTGGCCAACATTTCCATTAACTAACCTGTCCTTTCCTGCTGGCTGTCATCTCCGAGCTGACTGAAATCCTCACATGTGGTTGATTAAATCCTTCAATCACTTTGCTATTCTTGTGTGTAAGAGTGTCTCTGATTGTATATGTGTCTGCGCGGGTATATGTCTTCATGTTTCCATCTTTTTCCCTGCATCATACCATTAACTTGTTGTCTTCTATTTTGTTTTCTGTCTTTTTCTTTTTTTTAATATATATTTGTTTTATTCCTTCCTTTGTCCATAAGCTTGACAAGGAAAAGGTGAGCCAGCAAAAGAAAGTTTTATTTTTTTTAATTTATTTAAGTTGATCATGTGTGACGAGTGTCAAACGGAGGTGTGATGTTCTCTCTGTGCTTTATTAACATTTATGTCATTCATCTCTTTCTTTCCCCATTTTCACATCTTCCTAGTCTGAGTCCAAGAAGGAAAAGGTCTGTGTGCACGTTATTTACATGATGTGTGTGTGTGTGATTGTGAACTTGATCTTAAGGGAAATGACTCATTGTTTGTGTATAAATAAGTTAATTATGTATTTTTAAAATGCTACATGCAAATATTGCAAAATGTTGCAGACCATGTGCAGTTTTTTACAATAAATTAAGCAAAAGCCTAAACCTGACATTAACCCCGAAATATGTTTTAAAAAATAGGGATGAACACTGGTTTCTGTGGTAAAGATTACATACAGTTATTTAAAGTGAATTGGAGGACAGGTTGACAGATTTAGTAATAAAAAGGAGCACACTGTGATGGGAACTGGCCTCCAAACAATTGAAGACCTTCTTTTTCCAAGATTACTTATTCACACTCTTTCTCTATCTCTCGATCCTTCTCTAGCTCTTTCTCAAAAAAAATGTCATTTCTCCTGTCTTCTCCTGAAGACATTGTGCCTGGTGTTAATGATCCGAACACGATCACATGTTAACCACTGAACCACTTTTTTTTCTGCCTTTAAAATGTCGAGGCTTGTTTTTAGCTCTCTAAAAGAGGAGAGTGTGAGTCTCCAAGCTGGATTTTAAAATATGAGAATCAACAAAATTGGACTTATGAGGGTTTCACCTAAAAGCAGCTATAAGCTTTATTAATTTGTGAGTCACTGTGTGGAGGAGCTAGAGGCTAACAGGGAAGTTGAACTTAATAAAACTTCTAACAAGAGTGACCACGTCAGCGTGTGAATGTATTTGTGTGTGAACATGTGTTTACACTGGTGCTTCTGGCACCTAAGCGTTGCTCATTTCCAAATGTGTGTGTCCTTGCAGGCTGAAAAGAAAGACAAAGAGAAGCAGGTTTGTTTGTTTGTAATCACTCTGCCCTTCTCCTCCTCTCGCTCTGCTCACAGTCCTCAAATCTATTCATTTCATTTCATGAATAGATAATCATTTTATCTCTAATTGTTCAGATTTGCTCTCATTCTCCCGTAATATTCCCTGAACCTCTGAACGTTTTAGTAATTTGAATGCATTGATTTATTTACTTCACTGCAATTCAGTTTAATGTTTTGGAAAAAAAGCTAGCTGGGTAGTATGGGGATTGGGTGTGAGAAAAAGATTCATTCTGTTGGCTTTCTGTTCAAACATTTCCTTTTTTGTGTGTTGCCTCAAGGAGGACACCAAGAGCAAACAGGTGGGTGGCTCGAATACCTCTAATCATTCTCACCAGACTGACAAGTGCAGACAGATAGAGTACAAATACAGATTTGTAAAACCTGAAATAATGTCAGCTGGGGCAGCAGATCCGCTGAAAGGTCCTCCAAAATTCATTTAACACATGGTTGCCCTTTATTAATGATTTTAAGGATGTTTGAGTTTTAACCAAAGTCCTCATGATTACTTTGGATGTACTGAACCAAAAGCATGACTGAAATCCTGCCTAAAGGCACGCAGGCTCAAAAAGAACATTAAAAAGTAGCAGTGACAAAAAGTTATGTTACAGCAGCAAACAGAGAATATATAATAATATTTCTTTACATCTAAACTTCAGCCCAACATTTGTGTTTGTGGTTGTATGCCTGAATTCAGAAATGGTCATGTGTTGACAGATGTTGACATTTAATAGACGGTGCTTCCATCTAATCGAGAAGCCCAGTGTAAGAAAAAGAAGAGCAGAAGGACTCGTGCTCATGTCCAGCTGTGTGTTTGGTTGCTAACTTCAACTGAACATTATCCTCTATCAGAGAACCAAATGGTGTGATCACACACACACTTTTCATGAGACTTGAAGCCCTACCTGCTGGTGCAAAAGCTCTTTTTTGTTTTGACGGCTGAACATCTATTCATCAGATCTTTAACATTTTCTTTCTGTCAGGCAGATGGTAAATAGTATGGCTACTATTGGCTGTCTATGGCTACTATACTAAATATTGTATGGCTACATCTCTATAGTGGACTTTATGCAAAGAACTTTTATAACAGCAGCTGAAATGCAAATTTTTGTTCCAAGTTTGACTAATTTTCTTTGTGTTTTGTGTGGGTGCACGTTGGCTTTGGACTGATTTTGATTTTCCAAAACACTTGATCTGGCCAATTGGCAGAAGCAGCGCTGCTTGTTATGATTTAGAGCGATTTTTTTTCTGCAGAATGAACCATTTTTCTTTGCGTTTAGTCTTTTCATTTGTTGTTTTTTACATATCATTTAAAACTTTTCACAAAAAAATGTTTCACTTACTTTTGCATAATTGGTATTGACGCAGAGAAAAGTTTGAAAAGGTAAAAAACAAAAAAAGAAAACATGACCAAAGAGGACAGTTGTCTAATGTTGTATTTTGTGTTTTCTCACCAGTCTAAGGAGGAAGTAAACAAGGTTTGTTTGCCCAAACAAATCATCTTTATTTTTTCCCTTGTGGAGCTTTCCCCTCTGATCCAACTCCTGAATTTAGACTGTTGTCGTGGTACAGTAGAAATCCCATCGTACAGTTATCCTGACGTACAACATTAATACTGCCGGTAGCATTTGTAACACTGTAAAATCAATTTAGTCAACCAGAGACGGCACAAATATGCAAACTACAGCAAGTAACTGTTTCTCAGCGATCCCAAACAAAGTGAAAATGTGGACTTTCTTTGGGTTCTTTCTTCATTTTGTTTCATTTAATTTTATAAACTTTGAAGATTATGTATGGGTGAAAAGTTACTAATCCTGCTTAGAGTGTTGATATACTTGCTTTTAACTATGTTTTGCATGAGCATTATGGCTATTGTGTGTATCCTTCGATTCGCAGTTTGAGCATGTGCACAACCGTAGCATCTTCTAATTAAGCGCATGAATGGTGGGAGTGGCAGTAATCAGCAACTACAGAAAGTTTTGAAGAGAAACTAAATCAGCTAAACATCACTGCTGCTGATTCTGCTGTGATCTAAACAATATAATAACCTTACATCACCGGGAGGACTCTGCTGTCATTCAGCGCCTAGTTCATATACTTTTTATTCCACCAGGTACACACAAAGTATATGAACAATGATACTCACCATATGTGTACGTGTTGGTAAAAGCAAGTCTATCACAAGCCTGAGCCACAAAAAGGATGTGGCTGGCCCTGAAATAACAGTCTATAGGTATCTGACCTTGACATTGTATGATCGTGTTATTGCCATAAAAATGGGACTGTTGTCCATATAATTCCTGTTGGGTGTAAAATATAAGATTTCTATAGGCGATGTCAATGTTCCCCTTTGTTTTGTAGCATCCCAATAAACCGAAAGCAATAAACAAAAAGCTTTTATTAAAATCCTCACCATTACCCAATCCACCAGACAATATCTCAAAAACCCACCCAAATCAACCCCACACTGTTTTTACCTGCTCTATACCACAATGTACATCCCTGTTTCTCTGTAGTTCTTTATTGTTTTAATTATGAATATTCTGCACTGTATTGTCCTCAGTTTCTTTTTTTCGTTTTACTTTTCTGTCTTCTCTCGTTTTTCCTTTCTGTCTTTCCGTGAAGACTGAAGCCACAGCTGCTACAAAGAAGGTACAGTTGGGTGGTGCAGAGAGATAAGAGAGTCGGACAAACACTTATTACCTATAAAGCACACTTCTAATTTAAGCTGTGATTCTAGTGAGGAGAGTGTGTATGTGTGTCTCTTTTAAGAAGTAATTTTTCTTAGTCATTCACTTTCTTTCTCCTCCCAAAGTCTTAAAAAAATACACCAAGTAAAGTGAGAATGTGTAGTACCTCTGAAGTACGCATTTTTTTAAATGGTCCACACCTACATAGATTTTATGTAGAGATATTTTATGCAAAATATGGCACAAAAATACAGTGTATGAACTGTGTTGAACTAGCTGATGTTATGTTTCTGCAGGAAGTTTAGGTGGTGGGTGATTGGGGACTGTGTGCTTAAAACCTAGTATATGGCTGGACCATGTATGAAACGCTAGAGGGTTTTTAATTCCAAACGACGGATACATGAAGTAGCGACACTTAGCCGACTGATTTAGTTACACCATTGGTCGGCCTTCAGCCCATGGTTGTATAAAGAGAACTGGATACAGTGTTGAAGGCAGGGCCCTGTTCATTCCTAAGAAAGTTTTTTATTGAATTCCTTGAACAAACTGCACGTCACACAGCTAAGATCACATTACTTTACATACATCACAGGTAACACATCATTACAGTTTTTATGGCCTTTTTATTGGTACAAGACTTAATAGCTTTTACGTACTGTTTATGTACATTCCTATGTAGTTGCTCAATGGTGCATGAAGCCACTGAGAAAAAGCCACTTTCCACTGTAAAGAAATTACCCGGATGACTGCATACAGCACATGTGCACCAGAGATCTACCAAGCCAGCTAACTTCGGTTTATTCCTCCACTAACTTGAATGGGGGTAAAATACTTTAATCGTGCGGCTCTTCTAGACTTTCCAAATGTGATCGAACCCGAATGGATCAAATTCTGAGAGTGAAACGCTTAAAACAATTTATCCACCGTTTTACAGCTGCTCCTTTTTCCATGATTGTGTGTGGGTATTGCATGCTAAGTATTTAGCTTGGATTAGAACCTTGGAGAAGAATTTGTAAATGTGGTTTAACAGTTAGCTAACACATCGAAGCTGCTTCTTGAGCAATAACAGCCGAGTGCAGTCACAAAGCATCTAAGAAAAGTTTGTCTTTGTCATGAAATTTTTGCACACCGGGTAGCTTAAACACTTAAATAAGACCATTTTGAAGCAGTTGGAAGGCATGTTTTTCCTCTTTTGATTGAGGTTAGTTGTTCCCCCTCGTTCTGTCTTTGTGCTAAGCTGCTTATTATGTCCTGGACCATTTTCTGAGTGAAATCAGAAAGATGCGGTTGATATTGGCCTTCACAGCACCATATTTACAAAATGGAGACATATTAAGTGTTGTTTTTGGTTACATTGTGCTTGTATTCATATAGCAGCAGGTTCAAGTCCCAGATACCAACATATAAGAATTCATGTATCTACTACTCCTGTTACAGGATCTGCACTCACACTGCTCTTGATTCATCATCCTGTCGAACATGAGAAAGGATCGCTGCCGTCTGTTTTCATTCATCTTTCAAGGACACTTTACACACTCGTGCACACTGACCTCCAAATGCCTATAAAGATGTTTGCACAACAATTGCAGTTCGCTGTAAACACAGCAATAATTTTTGGCCTCAGACCAAAAACAGACTTGGTCTTGTAGTGAGTGGACAGTCCAACCTTTCACTTCACTCACTGAAGGATTTCTCAATTAAAATGGAAGATACTAAAACACTGTCACTTGAAAGTCACAGTTCTCCTTTAATCCGGTTATACAGTATGTTATGGCAGTTCGCCCAGAGTCTTCTACAATAACACAGATTCACAGTCATCAATGGCACACTTTCTACAAGGACACTTTGAGATGCCTTATCTTTCAACCGTCTAGCCACTTGACTGGCCGTAACATGTGGTGCACACTCAAGGACCAGCATACTAATGAGCTGCAGGCAGTATTTTACAGGTTTGTTGGAGGTCTGTTCCCAGGCTCCTCAAGGCCAGTTAATCCTGCAGGCTGCATCACCACTGAAGTAAAGCACTTTGAAGCTTTGGCTTTTTTGCAGTAACTGGCAAAATAATGGATTGTTAAATATTTTTGGTAGCTTACAGTTGAGCATGTTTTTAGCATTCAGTGCCCTGTGCTCAGTGAGGGAGATGTCCATCAAGCATAGTTCTGCATAGAGGTGTAATCAGGGGAAAAGATGAAAATACCTGTGTGGGTATAACAACAGGTGCTTTTCCATCCACCCATTTAAATGCACATTAGGGTGGAGGGAGTAGACAGTCCCTCCTTGACCAAGTCTGTTCTTGGTGTGAGGCCAAAAATGATTGGAAATGAAAAAAAAAAAAAGGCGAAATATCGCAAAAAAAAAGTTTTTATACTAAAAAGAAAAAGTGACAAAGAGCAATGGAAACAGACTCCGTGAATAAATAATGACATACAGTATATAAAGCATCTTACTTATTTGTGGACACATGAGGCAACTGTAAAAATCCTCAAATTAATACATGAAACCAGCATAAATGTCATATTTCTATCATGTTTTCTAGATGGTTTCCATAACAGATCCATAGTTTTCTGCCATGTGAGATTTGACTTAATGCACCTCTTTTGATTACGTCATCCCATTGCACGCTCTTAAATGACAGACTGGAGCATTAGCACATTTACATAACAAAAAATGTGTTACATTTGGATGGAAAACTGAGTACTGGGCCTTTAAAATCTAGCTTAGTATGTTATTACCTCTGGTATACACTGAAAATCTGATCTTTTTTAACAAAAAGCTGCACACTTTGATTTTTGGTTTGATAATTCAGCAGCACTTTGCTTGTTTGGCCTCAAGTTGTTGCTGTCATTTACTTGTGTAGCTATATTTATTTTAGTCCAAATGTAAACACTGTTGATTACACACCTTGCAGTTGCTAAGAAACTGACATAAAGGACATAGAAAACTGGGAAAACAAGAGAAATATACTTCAGATCCAAAACCACAAAACAAAGTCTATCATATACTGAACTGTGCTGCTCTCGGTGTCCCTGGTACGCCGTTACTCGACAGTCAAAGTTTACCTTATTTTACAAGCCGAGTTATGCCTTGAACACCCAGGAACAAACAATGTTCACAACACAATCAAACCATTAAAATAAAACCTCCAAGCAAGAGGAGCGGCCACACAGCATTTTTGGCCTCAGGGTCTAGCAGAAGACCAAATACCTGCCAGATCTGGCGGCGCTGTGCAGCTGAGGCTGACATCTGACGAGGCAAACGTCCAGCGACCCATTATTTAAAAAAGAGTAAACTGGTGATTTAGAAATGATTTGTCTTTGAAATTACAGAGAGGTCTGCATCAAAACAACACAAGTTGTAAGTTTTATTGACACTTACTTGTTTAAAAAATGAACTAGTTTCAGCAGTGTTTAAATAAGCTAATTTTGGGTCGATTCTTTAGCTTATTATTTGTTATGGTCATGTTCTACTCTCATGACATCTGTTTACTGGTGGTAAAAAAGGCTAAGAGGAAAGCGCAACAACATCCTGCTATTAAATGAGTTCATGTCAGTGTAAAAAAGACTTTACCTCATACTTCAGCCTCTTTGGTATATTTTTGAAGACCTGTTTGAGCGTGAGGAAATGGCAGGCTCTTTATAGCTTGAAGTGCCCCTTTCAGACACTGTTGAATGGGTTTTGAAGAGGCATAAATGAGGTCGCCTTCAGTTTCTCCCGTTCTCAGCTGAAATCTTGTTTAGTCACAGTCTGCCATTTCGTATTTTAATCAGCACTTCTTTCGTGTTTACTGATCTGTATTCATTTGTCATCCAACAGTGTCATTGCACACATGAAATATACCCATACAGTAAGTCACTGTGTGTGTCTGGTGATACACACTCCTGCAGTAGACCTTATATACATATACTGTGCACTTTTTGCCCTTTCAACTACCATCTGAATCTGGTTCATACATATTTATTTTGCTGCAAACTATGTGTACAGTTCTGCGCAAACATCAAAAAATGCACCAAGGAGAAACTGACAAGATGTCAATATTGCCTGTGGTATACAGATACAGAACCTTTGGTTTTGCTTATTAACGCATACATACTGTACTACAACTCCAAAGTGTGCAACACTTGCATCACTTTATCCAGAACCCTAAATAGAGACACGTATGGTCCAGCAGCAGGATGAATACAGCCTAAACTGATTATTTTTGATAATTCTTTCCGTAGAAATGAGCACACACACACACACACAATTTAAAATTTCACTTAATCACAATAAAAACAGTTAATCACAGATTTGATTACATGTCATCAAACTAGTGTTTTAGTTGTCTTGTTCATATTAAAGGCAGTCACTTCACAGGGGTGTACACATACTGTGATGGACCTATATGAAGTTTTGTTCCCAGCTCATATTGTTCTTACTATAAAATCAAATAAGTGGTTGTTTCTAAGCTACATTTTGGTATATTTTTTGAGGTAGTAGCACTTTTTTAGGTGTAAATTCTTGCTTATAATATTAGGTTTCAATTTAAGTGAAAGAAGTACGGAGAAAAAGAGGAATAAAACACCTCAAGTCCAGTAGACTCTGAAACCAATGTGGAGACGAGATGGAGTCGATGACAGTGGCTTTATAACTGATATAAAGGCTTCAAATAACCTGGTTTCATCTTTCTCTTCCTGTCCCTTTATGTGTGCAGCTGGATTCAGAGGCAGCTGACATCCTCAATGAGCTGCAGGTGAAGCTCAGCACCGTCCTGGACAACTTCAGCATGATGTTTGCCAAGAGGTAACACACACACACACACACACACACACACACACAGTTGTGGAAAGTACATTTACTCAAGTACTGTACTTAAGTATAATTTTGAGGTACTTTATTTGAGTATTTCCATTTTATGCTACTTTATACTTCTACTCCACTACATTTATTTGACCGCTTTAGTTACTTTTGAGATCATGGTTTAATTTCAATAAATGTTCAAATGATCCAATATTTCACCAAAATTCAAAGATTAGAGAAAAAGTCCAAAAAACTGAAAACCGATTTGTGTATCTTTGTAACTTAGTTTTTTCTTCTTTCCTCTCCCATTAATCATCTCACGACCCCTTAAATTTATCTGCTGACCCTTTGGAGGGGCCCGACCCCTAGGTTGGGAACCACTGGACTAAACTAGCTAACTGTATATAAAGTAGTTGAAACTAGCTCCACCTCCAGCAGCTACAACAGTAACATGCTGCTTACACACTGATGCTTCAGTATTAATAATCTAATGATGTCATATATAATAATATATCAGTCAGAGGGACCAAACCACTACTTTTACTGCAATACCGTAACTACATCAAGCTCATAATACTGATAGTACTTTTATTTAAGTAGGATTTTTCATGCAGGACTTTTACTTGTAATGGAGTATTTTTACATTGCTGTGTTGGGACTTTCACTTAAGTAAAGGATCTGAATACTTCTTCCACCTCTGCACATACAGTATTCCATTGTTGACTGAGGAACAAGCCTCCATCAGACTCACAGAAGTTTTCTTCCTCTCTTCAGTTTCCAAACTCGTATTACCGGCTGCATGCGTCAGATGGCTGAGATCCTCTACCAGATCAAAGGCCCTCCAAACCGCAACACTGCAGAGGCAGATGCTGACACCATATTGAGGCCCCTCATGGAGTTCCTGGATGGGAAGTAAGTTGAGGCATAACACACACAGCAGCTCTGATTGTACAGTACATTGCAGCCTCTGGGTGAAGAATGCAGGAGTGGATCTCTGACTTCTAAAGCCCCCCTCCAAATGATAGATAATAGACAGTGGTGGAATGTAACTAAATACATTTACTCAAGTGCAGTACTTTTGAGTACTTCCATTTTACAAGATTGTACTTCTACTCTATTTATGTTATGATCAGTTTAAATATGCATTATTATACAGTAGATTAAACTACCAAACAGCATACGTTTTTAAGTGTTCTGTAATTGTTTCATTGTAGTATTGCTACTTTTACTCAGGTAAAATATCTCAGTACTTCTTCCACCACTGGTTATAGATTGAGATGTTATAAATCCTCTTCCTGAGGTTTCTTACTTTTTCTCCCCATTAAAGTTTTTTTTTCCTCATCTGAATCAGGGTATAAGGACAGATGATGTTGTATTACTGTACAGATTGTAAAGCCCCCTGAGGCAAATTTGTGATTTGCGATATTGGGCTTTATAAAAAAATTATTTGACTTGAACATTGACTTCATTCGAAAATGTGTTCATTGGTACTTTTCAGTGAAGGAGACATCTTGTCTCCAACAGTTAAGCTTTTGAAAATAGAAAAATATGCATATTCACAGATTCTGGATTTTTGCATGAGGGAGAAAGAGTAGATTTAAGAACTTTGAATAAACACAAATTATTATTCAAAGCAGAGCATCTTTATATGTCTTAAACATATAACATTTTGAACTAATGTCATGAATCAACTGAATTGTGTGCTGTCACTGAAAATGATTTATGCTAACTGACTGTGTGGCTCAGTGGTTAGAACAACTGCTTCCCAACCCGAATGAATTTTGCCTTCGCTTTTTTTTTATCTGAATACAAATTACTTATAAAGAGACACTTCATCCAAGATTAGGTCGGGAGCACTGGAGAGCAATTTAACAGGGCGAGCCAACACAGCTGGGAGCTGATGAGGCTCTGTAAGGACCCTGTTGATGCACATATTCTGACGTCTTGTACCTTTTCTTGTGGGCGTTTGCCTGAAGAGGCTGCAAATTTGATTATTATGAGGGTTAAAACATCAAAAATGATTAAATAATTTGAGTCCTTGAAAAGTATCTTGGAGTCTGTAGCCTAAAAAACTGAAGCAGAATGTGAATTAACACTCAGTCAAACTTCCCTGGATGCTAAAAACAAAAGAGGAATGGACATGGTAGCACTGACTGGAGGTTCAGGAAGTTTATCTAATCATTCATAATAATGACCTCCGCCTTTAAACATCTCTCGTGCATTAGGTTAGGCTTTGCATCCTAAACGATAAGAGACAGAAACAGGTTTTCCATCTTTTAAACAATTAAACTTTTCCACACTGAGTCGCAGCTTTTCAACAGTACGAGATTTCAGTCACTGTGTTTTTGTCAATGAAGTCAAGATTTCAGAAAAATTACAGATTTAGAGTTTTGTGTTTCAAGAGTTTTTGATACAGTTTACAATTTTACTTTACTTTTATATAACACTATAATATAGTTGTCAGCAAATATAAGGACATATTTAAGTGTTTATTAATGTACAGTATTATCACAACTGTACTATATTGTCATTCATTATCTGTTAATAAACCAGCCTTATCTTATGTTGTTCCACAGGAGTTATAGTTGTTGACAAATACATTAATAAACATTTATATGTATTTATAGATATGTCTGTAAATGCTTATAGTTTTTATGCACCACATATCTGGAAAAAACTCCCAGAAAACTTGAGGTCTGCTCCAGCTGTAGCTTATTTTTTCTTCTATTTATTCTGTTTAAATGTGTCTTTTTATAATGTCTGGTGTTTTTGTCTTAGTGCCTTTTACATTTTATGTAAAGCACTTTGAATTCCCTTGTTATTTAAAGGCACTCTACAAATAAACTTGTCTTGCCTTACAGCTACATTATTATTAACTGTTTATATGCTGTTTAGAAATGCTAAATAGTGGGACTTCAAGTAAAGTGTTACTACTATTTTGTCTCTGGTGTTTTAGACTTGCATGGCCAACCCACAACTTCAGCTTGCTTTACTAGATTTAGACTTTGTGAGCCTACGACTGCATATAATACTCAAAAGAAAGTACATAAAAGAATGATTGATGTGCTCTAAATGCTTGAAGACTGAACCATATAATGGATATCACTGCACAGTGCAGACTGTTGGACCAAACAGCTTTTAGCTCACATCTTGGTTGTGTGTTTGTGTGATCCAGTCTCAGTATCTTTGCTGACGTCTGTGAGAAGACGGTGCTGAAGAGGATCCTGAAGGATCTGTGGAAAATCGTCCTGAGCAGCCTGGAGAAGACCATCGTCCTGCCTCAAAGCAACGACAGCCTGGTACACAATTCTTAGCTTTCATACAGTCCTTTGTAGACGTGACAAGCAGACAAAATGTCCTCAAAAACGTCAATCTCAAGGTCTGAAGATCAGACACACGTACACACAGAGACACACACACTGGCTACAAAAAGCAGTTGTATGATGAGGTGAACAGAGGAACCCATCTTCTTCATTTCTTTTCTTTGACAAATGTCTTTGCTGTCATGACAAGGTTGGTTTTACAGACTGATGACAGTCATTAGAGGACAGTAAAGGAGATGAGGAAACACACAAACACAGTTATTTAAAGGACGCTACCTATGCATGTTTGACTCTTTGTGATTCAAAGACAAACAGCAAGCAGTTTTTTAATCACAGGAAGTGACTGAATTCACATACATTCATATTTACATCTACTGTATGTATTGTTGTTATTTCCCCTAAATGC
This sequence comes from Scomberomorus guttatus, assembly GCA_038419695.1. Lineage (NCBI taxonomy): Eukaryota > Metazoa > Chordata > Actinopteri > Scombriformes > Scombridae > Scomberomorus > Scomberomorus guttatus. Next base: position 30,002,145 of record CM076450.1, on the reverse strand, counting down.
ATTAAAACAGCTTGTAGCTACATTTATTCATTAGAAAAACATAAAATTTGCCAAAAAATAAATAAAAGTGGAGCCATTGTTTACTGTCATAGATATCTCAATTCAACTCAACTTTATTTATACAGCACTTTACACACAACACAGTTGATCCAAAGTGTTTTACAGCACAGAGAAAAACAAAAAAGAGAGAAGACAAAAACACAATTGAGGCAGGTTGGATAATGTTAATATCCCATAACTCAGTATGTCAGCAGGTATGTTTCTCATTTGCAAAGTGTTAAAATCATCTTTACATGAGTTTGTTCTTGTTTGATTTCTTCTGTGAAGATGTTAATAATGTTGAATTACTTACATTTGTCATTTGTACAGGAAAGTTAAGATGTAGAATGAAGCATTGAAGTTTCACTATAATCCTTTCTTATCCGCTTATTTCTCTCCTTCCTCCTCCTCTCACTGCAGGGTGCCCAACTCCTCACAGCGGCTAAAGGACTGTCTAATCTCAAGGTAACACACCCAGGACACAGAAAAAAGTTGAATTATATCTCAAAAGAGAATTTAAGGGTTTACCCGGGGACGTTGGTACAGACTGAGTTTTTCAGTATCTACAGTAGCAGCTGTAAACTTAACACATTTGCACATGGTCTTTAATAGTCATTGGTGGCATGCAGGAGGTTGTATAAAGGCAGCCGTTTGAAGACTAGATAGGCTGGGTAAAATTTGGATGGGGAAAGTAAATTTCAGACATTTTGCCCTCTCTCTAAAGTCACTGCTGAGTTGCTCTTTTGAGGAAACTGTCTGATATCAGTCTGTTAACTCTACAGGGAGGAGGTGAAGCCAAAACCTTGACACCCAAACAGTGTGTGATCGTTGATGCGGGGCTGGAGACGATCAAGGTAGGTGGAGACCTGCATGCTCACATGTCTGAAATTCAGGTAAAGCAAGAAACAACTTGGTAAAATGTCAGTTGCATCTAGACGGGTTAATTTTGATTCAATAGCATTATAAAATATGCAAAACAATCCTCACGACATCTATAAAAAGTTGAGTAATACTTTTCTCTATCACAACCAAACTATTTCACTTCAGTTCAGATCTTTATTGTCCCACAAGAGGAAATTATTTTTTGCAGTAAGGCAGCAAACAAACACAAAACCATGAAAACATAAACGCAATAAAAACACAACAAGACATTGACAACAAGACAACTAAAGACATTAAAAGTGCCGGTACTCTACATACAATTCAGACAAAAAAAAGGATGTATTTTAAAGGCAAGGAAAACAGCAACAAGCAGAATAAACATAAGAAAAATAAATTGCTGATGAAGATTTGACACACTGTTTTATAAGAAAATGTTTTCTTATATTCAAGCTTTTAAGAACAAGAAAAAGAAAAATCCTAACTTTTTTCGTGTGCATATTCCACATAGAGTATAACATTTTATACTGTTACTATAAAAGGATTTTTTCTCACGTTCACACTGCTGCTTTCTTCTCCTTTAGCAATACTTCCACGCAGGAGGAAACGGGCTGAAGAAGGCGTTTGTGGAGAAAAGTCCTGAACTGGCTTCACTGCGTTACGCGCTCTCTCTCTACTCCCAGAGCACCGACGCTCTTATCAAGACCTTCGTCACCACGCAACACTCTCAAGGTGAACATAGACACACACACACACACACACACACACACACACACACACACACTGTATGTACAGGTTAAACTCGTGGGAAGACATTCTGGGGTTAGCTGAAAGAGGCTTTTTTCAGTTCATCAAGACCGGTGGTGAGTCTGTGTCCGTTGGGAAAAAGGGAGGTTCTGTTATGCTTATGGCTTCAGAGACCTAGGCGCTGATTTATAGATTGTGTACACATGGGGAAATACTTTGAGTTTTTGCTTATTAAGTCTCAAATTACCACCACTGAAGTACGCATTCTATGTATTGTATTTTCACCTTATTTTATCTCATGTTTATTAATATCTTCAAGTGGGTTTTATTTTCCATCTTATGTACATTTACATGTTTTTCTGTTCATTTTATGTCTTTTTTGATGTGAAGCACTTGGTACATGTGATTTCTTTTGCTGTAAAGCACTGTGAACTGCATTTTTTTGTATGAAAGGTGCTATAAAATAAATAAAGTTTTCAGATATGTCACTAATCAAATAGCAGGGCCAGATCACTACAGTATATCTCTCTGCTCTTTCCTGTTGTCTCAGTGCATAACGGGATGGGTCTCAGAATCACCGGCAATGAGAAGATTCGTCCTGATAGGGGTACGTCTGCTCACACTGCACCTCCACACTTTTGCAGGATCCTCTACATTTTGAAAAAGTGACAAGAACTTTCAAATTTTAGCACTTTCTTTCACTCTGGTGCAACAAAGCACACGCCACGTTTCAGTGTGTTTGTGGGGCTTTTTTAATGCTGTAAATTAGAAGAAGTTATCAAAAACTAACTATAAGAATGTAAGAAATGCTTCATATAGCTTCCATAGCAACAAAAGGATTTTTTTAACAAGTCTCCCCAAAGCTGAAATGTAATAAGATAAGAAAGTGAGTCAGTGCAGCAGCAATAAGATCAAGATAAGAATAAAACAAAAACATGAGAGTAAAGTTAAAAAGATATTGTTAATCATGTTAATATGTAATGATGTGTTGGTTTGTTCTGCAGGTTCAGGGATAGAGAAGCCTATCGGAGAGGCGGTGCTGCAGATCGACATGATGCTCGGGAAGGAACGCAAGGTCAACGTCAGAGGTGAGACACCTGAACGCAATATACACAAACATTTACCATTAAATCCTGATGCTTTAACTGTGTCCCAAACTTAAAACCTCTGTCTAATTCAAATCCAGCATCAAACCTTGAACAAACCCCTTAAAAGGACGACACCGCTGCTTTTGCATGTTTTAGTCTAGAACAAGTACAAATTGCATATACTTCATATTACTTTCCAAAGCGCAGATAATCAGCGATCCTCTCCCATCATTATATGAGAAGACAAAAGAGACATTTTTTAAAATTCTCTTCATTGTTGGTGCGTTAAATTGATTTTTGTAAACATCTGAAGCTTGAGTTTTATAACAACAACTACACAACAACAAAAAAGATTTCACAGACAATCTCACCTCAAGGTACATTTTCCAAGCTCAAGGATGAACTGTGAAGCCCAACAAACATTTAAAGTAATTCTTCTGTTTTTTATAAAAAACTCCTCATTTTTGTCATTTAAAGGGAAACTTCAGCAAAATATTCAGCCATGACAGAGTTGGAGAGAGGAGTGCTGGGAGGAGTTTGTTGTGTTGGAGTACAGAAAGCGTAGCTTAGTGTTATCTAAAAGATTTTCACAGTCATGGCTCAATATTTAGCTGATTTTGACAACAATTCAACTCTCGTGAGATTTCAGAACAAGACTTCTCCTTGAGCGAGATTCAGTTAGACAGAATTACAAACAGACTGCATCAAGCAAAAAGGTAAAGAAAAGCATTTTATTTCTCTGTATGGTTCTTTCCATAATGTTGTCAGACACTTATAATAACAATCTGAGCCTGTCAGTGGCAAAAACAAGCACTTTTAGTAGACGTACATTGACGGGGCACTCAATACTGGACCAATTTCAAAAATTGTTGTCCCCATTAGTCACTTAGACACAAAAAGATGGGAAAATAGGGTCCAGGTTGAAAAATACCAAAGTTTCCCTTTAAGTTTTTATTCATTTTACTACAAAAATACAGATAATATAAATGCGACAATAAAATAAAGGGGAAAAAAGGCAAACAAACACAAAGCAAAAGATTCCAAAAGAAAGTCCATAATTACCAAATAAAAATGACGTAAATGGAAAATAAAATAGAAGAGGTGACTAAATGTTTACTGCTATGGAATACCTAAAATATATAAAATATGTCTCAAGGCTTTGCAATTTAACTTTACTAAAATAAACCTAAACAGATTGGTGACTGGAAAGTAGAAAATCACATTTCTATGGAAAATGGTGAGCAGTAATGCAAAAAACTCTCAAAACATGTAAAACCACTAATACAGTCCTTTATAAAAGGAATATTATTATTATATTATATATAAAAAATAGTCGTGTAAATCAGGCACAAAAAAACAAATAGATCAGAAGAGAGTATTAAAAGAAACCAAAAAATCGGTGGCGACTTGAACTTATATGAACATCAATATATATACAAATATACACACATGCACTCACAGATACACAGTTATACATCTGACAGAACCATCGTCAACATCATGTGCTCTCTCTCTCTCTCCTTCTGTTCTCCAACATCGTCTCCATTCAGTTATTGCTGTGAACGACATGAAGTGGCAGACATCAGGAATGTTCCGGCCTTTCGTCGAAGTCTCCATGGTTGGTCCTTTCCTGGCCGACAAGAAGCGCAAGTTCACCACCAAATCCAAGAACAACAGCTGGACGGCCAAGTTCAACGAGGCTTTCCAGTTGTGAGTTTGAAATCTGAACCTCCAAGTGTGCTTTAACGCTGAAGTATGTTGTAAACTGCTGGTTTTTAATGTTCTCCTCTCCTCTGCAGTGTCCTGGGTAAAGAGTCTCCAGACTGCTACGAGCTGCAGGTGGCAGTGAAGGATTACTGTTTTGGTCGGGCAGACCGGGTGGTCGGCATGGCCGTGGTTCAGCTCCGTGACGTCGCCGACCGCAAGAGCTGCGTGTGCTGGTGTCCGCTCGGGCCACGCATTCAGACAGATGAGACGGGCATGACGGTGATGCGTATCCTGTCCCAGCGGCCTGCCGACGAGGTCGCCAAGGAGTTTGTCAAGCTGAAATCTGATACTCGTCCTGTGGAGGAGGGCAGATGAGCAGTGGCAAGGGTCAGGGACAGGATCAGAGACTGACATGGATCAGGGTCAGGGTTTAAAGTCAGGTCTACATGTTGTTCACAGCTTTGTCTGTTGTTTACGAGCAGTCATCTTCAGTCTCAGGTAAACACAGACCATCAAAGCATCTGACTGATTATATTCAACATGAAGGAGAACAAACTCTGAGAATCTCTCTTGGAAAGTCGAAATAGAAGAACGCACAGTATGACCATAATCACACGACATCAAACATTAAAATACAACAAAGTAAAATGGAAACAGGCACCAAAAATCATGACTTACTTCAAACATATGACTTAAACGTCACCAAAGCTTCCGCTCCATTGAAGAGACGAAAAATAGCAGCAGACAAAGCATATTAATACATGAAACAATCAAAAATGTCATATTTCCATCGAGTTTACTACATGATTTTTCATTGTTTGAGGTTTGACTGGCGCTCTTTGTATCATGTCATCTTGTGGCGCCCTCTTCTTCTGCAGTGGTTCAATGACTTCAAATCTTGCATAACAGTTGTGGATGATTATGGAAATTCAGTTCAAATTTGCGCTACATTTAGATGGAAACTTGACCATTGAAGTTTTCATCACCAATATAGTATTTAAAAGTAGTTTTGATTCATTGGAGAGAAACTTGAACTTATCTTCTACTTCTACCAAACAACTATGTTGGCTGTTGGTAGCAAATGAAACCTAACAATATGTTAAACCATCTCCAATCCCATGATGCTAATACACTTTCTTTTTAACAAACATCATCAGTTGGAATTTATGAGTTTAGGTCTTCTGACAGAAAGATCTGACTGCCATGTAAAGACAGTTTAATGATCATCAGTACCTACGACATGAGCTGAGAGTGAGTTGGAAGATTTAGTTCTTTCGACTGCTAACAAATATTTGGTGACATTGAGACCACAGTTGACTCTGGAATACAACAGTTTCCCAAAAAATAGCGTTGGATACCAGTCATTAACCAGTTTGGGAGTTAAGAAACCAACAACAACTCACCAACTTGAGTGACAGAACAAAAAGAAAAACCCATTTTGGTCTTTTAAACATGATGGGTAACACAAGTCTTTTGTTCAACATGACGAAAGAATTAAGTTCGACACACGTTGGCTGTTGCGTCACGTAGCTTCACATCCTTTGATGCACGCCAATTAACATCTGTAGCACTCAACCAGACACAGTATACAGATACAAGAAGTAGTCAGGATACAGTAGTCTGGATATGCCGATCCAGGGAAGAAAATATTATAAAATTGCTGCTTTTCTGGAGAGTTTACACGTCTAGACACGACGACGCACGTCAAGAAGTCAGCAATGCGCGTTGCCCTTTAAGGACAAACTTCTGGTATTACATTTTTCCTAAAGTGAATAAAACCTTTGAAATAAAGTCCTGATGATGAAACACTTGGATATGATTTTGAATTTAAATGTACAGTCATAATTTACATAGCCTTTAAAAAAAAGCCTGCTAGCTAACAAAGCTAGCTCATCGTACCCAGTTGGATTTAGAGAGACTAAAAATATGATTATTTTGTTTGGGTCTACAGTATTGACTTGAAAGATAAAACAGGCATTGAACTTTTTCAGAAGCAAAGATTTATAGGTATAGTAGTTGAAAGTATCTGATCACTGGACTGTGGCCTGTCGAACAAAGTGCAGCCTTTCTGCACTGAGAAGAAACAGTGTCAGAGGTTTTAAATTGAGCTCTTCTGCCTTTTTGCCAAGTGTTCAAATGTGACTGTGAAGGCTGTTAACCTGTAGACCTGCTCTGGATGGAAACAGCCAAACATTGATAAACTGTTTCTAGACGTTAAACAGTATGAAGACATTTACAAGGGCCAAATATGGACCTCTGAGATTTTCTTTTAGTCTACTTTTACAGTTTTAATTGGATAAGAATAAAATACTTCAAGTGACTTGACGCCACAGCCTTGCCATGCATGCACAGTCACACACCGATCATACCTTTCTGAATGTCTGATTGGTCTTTTACATTAGGCGTGGACTTTGCCTGGTGAAACTAAAACGTACAGGCATTTTGCTCAGTTGACTGAAGTGTACCTGGGGTTGATCCACACTCTTGTCTGTTAACCACGTGCCAAGGAACGCAAGTGTTCAGCGAGCCAAGTTCAACTAGCTCTCTTGACGTATTTTCGGTTGTTTGCAGACAGTCGTAGCCATTGTAGACGACCCACTTTTTACTGCACGTTTGCCAAAACTAGCTGCACTTTGGCTCCAGCCACTATTTGGTAAAATTTAGCTAAGATCGTCTGGTAGCTCGTTAAGAGTTGTGTCTTTGTTCAGACACTGAACAAAGATTTGTCTACAGTAGGGTTTAAGTGCATGAAGTGGGATCTTTTACAATGGCTGCTGCTGTAGTGACGGCTGAACTCTTGCACTCTGTTTAAAACTAACTGTAAGTTTGTAAAAAATTAAAGCCTATGACCAGAGCATGTATTTATTGTATACAAAGTAAACTAGAATTGTGATCTTTTTCATGTATGTACTGTGAAATATGAAGATTGATCAAATGTATGTAAAGTACCTATCATTATTCTAATGTGACATATGTTGAATATAATTGTAACAATATTTTGTATATAAAATATTTATGAATCAAGGCCCTTTCCTTTGTGTGTGTGTGTGTGTGTGTGTGTGTGTGTCACATGTTCAATGTTAACCTCTTCTCTTTGTCAGCCAGCAAGGCAGGGGTCACATGACTGAGTGAGACAGCCGAAGGTGTCAGTAGGCTAGTTTTCGTTAGCCTTGCTAGTTTGGTACTGTAACATAAGGTAAATAGTGAAGAACAGAGCACATTTATTATTGGAAAATTAGTAATATTCTCTACAACAAAGAGAAAAATCAACCTGATTAGCTCGCTAGCAGTAGTGCTAGCTCTGCTATTCCCATCAGTCACATGAGCTTCTCCTTGCAGGTCGTAGCTGTCCGTCACTCTCCCTCCCTGCAGCTACCTTCCCCTCATCAACCTGTCAGTTTATACCTGCAGCAGTTCAGCCTTCATGTTTATTATGTCTGCCCTGCACTTTTGGTTTTGGTAGCTTGTTGCTGAACCCTTCCTTTGATCATCAGCACAGTAAACACTTTCTACCTTACCTTCCCGCCTCTGAGTTGTGTATTTGAGAGTTCAGTCTCGGCAGCAGCCATATTTCCTCGTGAGCTGTCATTGTAACTTACAGTCTTTCTCCCCTCTGTGTCTCAGATTTGTAAATATACCGATCTCTCTTCAGTGTGTTTGTAGCAGCATGTCCACCATTTTGGTCCAGACTAAAATATCTCAACTACAGGATGGATTGTCAGGAAATGTACAAACATTCAGGGTCCCCTGAGGATGAATCTGATTATATTTCACCAGATCCAACTGCCATGAATTTTACTGTCTAAAGAAAACCTCACAGAAACTCATAGAAGAAAACTGCAACCCAAATCTCTGTTTTTGACGGCAGAATGCAAATACTGTTAAAGTCAAGTTGCCACTGGGTGACATTTTCTTCTGATCTTTTTTTCAGTGTTTGCCTGAGGATTTAAATCTTTGCAGGGATCAAAAGCCTCGAAAACAGCTTGTAGACAATAATGAGACTCTAAAACTCATTAAAGCTAAAAATTTAAAACAAATTCTGGTGGTGAAGGTTTAATTGTGCTTGTGCTAATGTAACATTTTGAATTAAGACCTTTTTTTTTACTTTTGATCTTTTACTTGTGTGTAAATGTTGTGCACACCTACTCAGGTGTTTTCAGTGACTGCTCATTAGATGTCTTGAGAAAAGTAAAGTCTCATGTGTGGGTAGACCGGGAGCGTGCAGGACCTTTAAACTAAGAGATTTTTTTTTCCACCACAGGAGTAAATATCATTAAACAAAAAAAATGAAGCACTATATGAGTATGAAGAGATTTTTATTCTGGGTGGTTTGTTTTTCTCTTCAGTAGTGGACACATAGCTCCCTCTTGTGTTCAATTCACAGACAGCACTGACTGCTGGTCTGTTGGGCTCAATGCTGTTGTATATGGTGGATGATGAAGAGTCACAAATCTAATAAGCCCAGATATTTTCCTCAGGAGTTGGTGGAGAGAAAAAGTTAAAAGAAGATAGAAATGTTAGACTTCCCCACATTCATCAGGGGCCGTATTCACAAAACTAACTGAAAAACTAACTGGCCAAGTTAGGAGAAACTAACTCGGTGTGTCAGTCCTAACTCTAGGACTCTTAAGTTTTTGGGCTGACAGTATTTCACAAAGCATTTTAGTGCTAAAAGTAGCTCTGAGAGAAGTTAGAGGTCGTCCAGAGGACTCCTGGGTCACCAGGACCTACTCACACCAGGATTTTGGAAAAATTCAACAATAATGAATTTTGTGAAGCATATATTGATGGTGAGATGATGAAGATTCAATCAGTGTACCAAAATAAATGAATGATGAAACATGATGTCATCCATAGCAACAGGGTCAAGCCCGCCCCTGCTCTTAGATTAGGCATCCTCTAAGTTCTTTACTAAAAGTTGCTTTCAACAGTTTTGTGAACTGGTCAGTTAGGAACTTTTAGTTCCAGTTAGTAGAACTCCTGGTGGTAAGATAAGACGTGTGTACTAAGTGTGTACCTGTTAGCTCGTTGTGGTCGGGCAGGTAATTGGTAAGCAGGGCTTACCAATACATCAATGCAACTGGAAACAGCTGGGCCCACCTCACCTCACCTCTTTGTTATCTTTGAGGATCTTTATTATTTTTGTTCACCAACATCCACGGCACTGATGTTACAGAGACGCTATCTCTTTTTATGTGTTAGCTTACATGTTGTAAGTAGAATCATTATTTTAAAACAATATTTGCCATATAATGAGTCAGTCATGACAAACACTGGCTTTGTCTTTAACAGGCACCACAGTTTGGGACAAACTGAACAGAGTAACATGTTTTGAAAATGTCTGTGAACCGCCTGTAAAGAAACAGCTGCTACACCATCAAAACACAGCAGGACTCGAGGTTATGGAGACTAAATGGAGGAATGTAAAACGCATTCAGCTGCCAATTTAGTAAAAGACTGATTTATTCTCTTACAATGTTGATGCAATCTTCATCATATGTGAGGAAAAAAAACTTTAGGAGGTTTTTTTTCATGGTAATTTATTTTTCCTTTATGATTGTGGCCAACACACAAAACAAAAAATCTACATTCAGTAGTTGTCTGGTGACAGTTCACTTTACATTCACTGCAAATGATTAAACATGAATATTATGTAATACTGCATATTTCTGCAACATTCATGCTCCTTACTTAAAAACAAATATTCATCATTTGAGAAAATCTGACATATATGTATATATATATATAGACTTTAATATCTTAATATTATAAAATATTTCTTGTTTCATCCAATTTTCTGGAAATAAATTAAGAAATAAATATTTAAAGGAATGTTATCTTTCACCTGCTCTTTAGAGGCACATTAAATGAATAATGAATGTAAACAGGACTTTCAAAAGATGAGTAAAACTTAATTTAGAAACTCTTAACAAATAAACAAATCATGTCATAATTTTCCACATGTAATTATGATTTGAGGGTATATTCAATGTGGTAACTTCTAATATTTCTGATAAAACATGTAAGCAGAGTAGTAAATGGTGATGCAGTCAAAAGGCCATCTGCCTAAAAAGTTCATAACAAGAAGTGAACAAATCTTAACCTAAATATATTTTTCAAGTGTATCATGAAGGACTTTTACACAACTGAATCACCTGAATTTATTTATTCTTCATTCCTTGCAAATATGTCTTCTCAGCATTTTGTGACCATCTAAATTGACTGTAGCTGTAATACTGTTGTTCGAATCTCATGGCAAATATTTATGCCATGTACTGTATTAGTACATGAAAAACACATTCATATAAAATGTTTTGTTCATACAAAATGAAACACTTTCACTCGTGCTGCATTTTATAGGTGTGTTGACCTTTTTAACACATCCTGCCATTTAAAGGACAGATTCACAATTTTTCAAGTCTGTCTTAAAACAACAGTCAGGAGCCCAAATGAACACTTAGACAGGTTTTTCTTGCCATAATCACTCCTCCTGTTCAAAGATCCCTCTTTGTGTTTCAGCCATAAGCTGGAAACACAAAGAGGGAATGACTGCTGAAGCCTCATATAAGCTTCAGATAAACTTTTAAATGCATTTTTGCACAAAATGACTGTGTGGACACACTGTTTTTTGGCTCCCATCACTTACATTGAAAGCACATTTGAAGGGGATCTTTTAATATCCAGTATGAACAGGAGGAATGATTACAGCGAGGAAAACCTCTTTCACTGTTCATATGGACACCTGACTGCTGTTTTAAGACAGACTTGAAAAATTGTGAACCTGTCCTTTAAGTAGACTGGATGGACATTTTAAACACTTTACATAACATTTAGCAGGGATGTTATTCAGCTCGCTTGTTTGCACACTTCTAGCTCAAAATGTAGGCTAGACTCTCGTGATGTGATGATACACAGCTTGCTATTTAATAGCTACAGTTTTGCTACTAACAGCCAACCAGATGTGTCCTTCAGATGTGTTTTCATGTCTCCTAGCAACAGTAAAATGTGAAGTTACACCACATGACCAGACATTTGTGGACACCCAAACATTACACCCAACATGTCATTCTAAAACCATGAGCATTAATCTGCAGCTATAACAGCCTCCACTCTTCCGGTTTCAGGCTTCCCACCAGATTTTGGAACCTGGCAGCAGAGATTTGCTTCAATGTTGGGCGATGAGGTCTGGCTCGTTCATCCCAAAGATGTTGGTTGTGGTTGAGGTCGGGGCTCTGTGCAGGTCAGTGAAGCTCTTCAGGAAAGGACCTTCCCCAAACCCGGGCTGCACCAGCTGTTCATGAATCCATCACTAAGTCTTTCTTAAGTTCTTACTACTAACTAGTTTCAAACTTGTGATTTAATAAATGAGGTTGCACCGTTAGGAAACATCAGTTGCGCCAAAAAGCAAAAAGCAAACAACTTTGTACACATGAAGTCACTGTAACATCACAAGCCATAACATAACCTCCAAAAACAACAGTTTTAGGGGCCAAAAGATATATATATAAAAAAAAACTTAACTGCCTATCCTTTGTCAATGTGGGTCTGTCTTTGTTGAATTTTTCTCTAATCTTTGATTTTTGCTGAAATATTGGATCATTTGAACATTTATTGAAATGAAACCATGTGAGAAGTTTAGAGGGAAAAATCACTATTTGGTGGAGCTGTTAACAAGCTGACATCTGAAATGTGACCCTGACTACACACTGCTTTTTGTAAGACGTCAAAAGCCAAAAAGGTTGGAAACCACTGGTTTCATGTGTTGTATTTTAAAAGCTTGTTATATTATCCTTTGTGTCAAATCTTCATCTGAAAAGTAACTAAAGCTGTCAGATAAATGTAGTGGAGTAGAAATTTCCCTCTGAAATGTTGTGAAGTGGAAGTATAAAGTAGCATCACATGGAAATACTCGAGTAAAGTACCTCAAAATTGTACCTAAGTACAGTACTTGAGTAAATGTACTTACTTACTTTCCACCACTACTTGCAGTTAGTAGGTGTAAATATTCAGTAACAACTCTATGGGAGAACTAGTGCTGTTGTGTGGTGCAACTGGTTTAAATTTAGTGATGTTTAAATCTCCAGTTAGTGAACACTCATGTTATAACTAAGCTAAGTTTGAACTTACGAACAGTTAGTGCAACCGTGTCCTGGCTTTGAAAGGGGTTTCCCTGAAGTGTTGCCACAAAGTTGGATCAATATATCATTATATATCACACGTGTCCATATACATTTGGCCATATACCATACAATGTGTCTCCTATATTTTTTAATAAATGTTTTGTTAGAGGATAATTATTCATGTTTCCAAAGAGACACCACATGAATATTAAAGATGATCAGAGGGTCGTCAGACATTCAGATCTTCTGAGTTTAATAAATACTTTAAATTGTTGTGTATTGGCAGCATGTTGTGGTTCCAGTTTCAAATCAAGTATATCAGGCTGTGCTTACTTGTGGCGGCTAAACACTACTAATCTGACATCATTTTCTTGGTTATGATTGGCTCTTGCCCTCCGCTTGCTTGTGCGTACTGGACCCACCGTTGGTCTGTGGGCTCTGTAAGCGGTCAGGGAGCAGGACCTCAACAGTAAAACTGATTCGTTTGGCCTGAAAGATGCTGTAAGTGTTGTCAAATCGCAGCACATCTGGGGGGTGGGGCACATAGAACAGGAAACTTTGATTACACAGGTTACAAGGATTTGATTACACATCATAAAACCTTCTAAGCACCAGATTCTGCATGTTGAGAATAACTTAACAGGCCACTCACAGACTCCTGGGCGTTCGCAGGTCAGTGATCCGTCCACCGGCACTAAGTGGGCGTTGTAGCGCTGGCTGGGCACCATTTCCTCCATCTGAGCCGCTTTCTTCCATTCACCCATTTTAGCCTTCAGAAACACCCCAAAACCAATGTCTGCACCCTCACTGGCAAACTGCCACCTAACAAGATGGAAGAAAAAAGTTTTAAACACTGTTTTTAAAAAGAAACTGAAACACTACAGAGTGATATTTTGTGTCATGAAGAATATTTAAAACTACTGCAGGTAAAAGCACTGGGCTAGGTGCAGGTTGACCAAAACACTGTTTTCTGCCAAAAAGCGAAAAAAAACTCAGATGTATATGTATCTGTTAACCTCTCTTTCCACTTAAAAAAGCTGATCCTAAGTTTAAATGAGCGTGGAATAAGTGACCTTTTAAGGGGTAAAACAACTGAATTTTATCCTTAAAGGACCAATGTGAAGCCCCAAATGTTGCTTATGCTGCTTATTCTACTCCTATATTAGTCATTAGGAGTTTTAATGACTGAATTTTAACAGCCTCTTTGTTTTGAATTTCTTCTGCACCTAAAACACAATTGTATCAGTAATGCAAGGCATTGTTTTTCCATCACAAATTAATTCTGCTTTATCAGTTTTTGCAGCCATGCCTGCTAAATACATTGAAATGTATCCATTTTGCGTTCTGTAACTTTTTCCCTATTATTTTAATATAGTTTTTACAAGCAATAATTAAATATATCTGAAAAGTACAGCTATCAGTACTATATATAGTAACTCATTTTTTTTCTTTGTGTGAGAAGATTTTATGCACAGGCCAGATTTTACAAAACAAAAAAATCAAGACATTGATACTTTGTGTAGAAACCTTTAAAATATTTAATTTTGCACTTGTTGGCCTATTTCTGCATGTAAAGAGTCCAATAAGTTTAGTTGTTTGAAAAGTTAATAAATTTGTCAAAACTGCTGTGACTTCAGAGAGCAGAGTATAACTCTAACTAACAATTCTTTTTATTATTGATCTGATCTGATCCTACTTTCTCAATTAATCACAAAATATATGAAATGTAATAGTCCATATGGTCACATCTCACATGTTTTGTCAGACTGAACAGTTCAAAACCAAAAGATTCTCAATTTACAGTGTTATTAAACAGAGAAAAGCATCAAATCTTCACAGTTAAGAAGTTGGAACCAGATTAAAGAATTAATACATTTTTTAATCAAAATTGTTGGCAATTTTCTGTCGATCGATTAACCAATTAATCTACTAACTGATTAAGGACCACTATGGTTTAAATAAATTTATATCGCTGCTACCACTGTGAGGAAACTTGTGGCACCCAGCTGACCTGAGGACGCAGCCTGGAAACAGAATCTCATAATCCAGCTGTTTGGAGGAACCTCGACTGACGCTCAGACACTGCTCATAGTCCACTTTAACATGATCCCGCACGTAGTAGGAGGGGGGAACCGGTCCAACATGGTTTATCTGCAACATGGACGCACACGTAAACACAGTCAAACACAGATATAAGATTCAGACTGTTAAATACATGAAATGCTGGAATAGTTGGAGGGTAGGAGAAATGAGGAAAAAGGAAAAGCTTGACTTACTGTAAAACTGTGTGCTGTTATCTATAAATGGCTGCACGCTTTTGCTTTTTGCACAAAACTGGTTTATTTAGACATTCAAAAGTGTTTCACAAAAACAGCACAGTGTTCTCTCTTTTCCACGTTTCTCTACATTCACATAAAATCAAACCAATCACATTCTGTGATTTGCCAGTGCAGTAAAGTGCAGTACAGGATCCAACCAACAGAGGGCAGTGATTTCCTCATGTGAAGTCAGTTTAGTGTAATTCAGTGTCAGTCAGTTTAGTCCAGCAGGTGATTTAGTATTATGTGTATCACAGATGGCAGACAAAGCTTATACACACACAGCCTAAGAAAACTGATCCTCTTGTATCTTTTTTGAGCCTTTTCAACGTTTAAAACATTTCAATAAAAGCGTTTTGGAAGTCTGTTCAAACGAGAATAATTAATGGAAATGTTTCCAGACATTGTGCTGAGTGTCTCTGAGATACAGGCATTATCTTTCTGCAGGGATTTGTCAGAAAAACCAAGAAGTCAAACTAAACTGAAACCACTTCTCTAAAAATCTTGCATAAATGCCTTTTCAAACTTTACAGAACCATTATGGGGAAACAGACGCACACAAAAAGAAAAGATGCAGAAAGGCAGTAACAACTGATTGTCACACGCTGTCACATAATCCATTAGTGAGCAAAAAAATCATACATTTTTCATAAACTGTGCAGAAGAGGAAGTGGGAGAAAAACCTCACATACAAGACGCATAAGGTTCCATGATTTCAGTTTTTACAGATTTTCGCTGGAAAAATCAGTTAAAGTCAATTTTCACACAGCTCCTTTTTAATGTTTACCTTAATTTTAAGTTGTGTTTCCTGCATTGACGGCTCAGAAGAAGCTAAAACAAAAACTGGTTACACTCACTAACACTGCTCACTAACCCCAAACTTTCACCCTCATTTTACCAGAATATCCAAATAAATAATAACCAAAAATTATGCAAACAAAAAGCACACATGGAGACTGTACTCATGTTTCTTCAAAAGTTTTCTTTACATGCAATTTGCAAACAAATTGCATGTTTTAAGTGTGTTTTCAGGCCCTTAAAAGATGTTCGATTCTTAAGACAAACTGAGCATATTTTGTAACTATTCTCAAATGATTACTAATCTTGAACTTTTCCATTTAATCTTTCCTTTGTATTGTTCTCCACGTTGCAACAGAACCAAACACGACTCTGGACGTGTGGATAGCACTGGTCTGGTATCACTTAACAAGAAACAACAGTTCCTATTACCTACTCAAAATAGTACAGTACAATGTCAAGGACACACAGCTAGCTAACTAGAAAAAGTCATTTAAAAAAAGAAGAGTAGAAAAAAAAGAAAACACTTTGAGGCTGAACATTTCAATTCCTTGAATCTTGAAAGCAGCCGAAATGAATTTCTCTCCTTCTGTTCCTCATCTGTCCTGGGCCCAATTATTTATCTACAGAGACAGTGACAAACGTGGGTCAGTTTTGTCACTTGGTGAATTATCTATTAGCGTGCAACTACTACTACTAAAGCTGCGCTCATGTCTGCTAGTTGTCCACTACTACCCTGCCCACAAAGAAATCAGCATGTCTTGTGCTGAGGCCATTTCTACGCAGCAAGGCAGGACAGCAGCGGGGATGAAGTGGGAGTTTTTCTTAAACATCTTTAGTAGTTTATTTCTCTTCAATTTCCTCTGAACTGTCTGAAAACATGAAAATAACTTAAATACAATTCACTATACTTTCAGTGCAACCAAAAGCATGCTTTTTGCATCAGTTTTTGTTAATTTGTTGCATGCTGGGCTATAGAGAATCTTTATTTAGCATGTTTGCAGCTGTATTGATTCACTCTGCTATGGAGCCAGTCCAGAATAGTCCTTGCATTGTCACTGACCTGCTGTGCTCACTCATGTGTAACAGGATCTCTGACACAGCCAGTGTTAACATTTTATGATCCAGAGTGTTTAGAAAACCTCTCTTTCCACTGTTTATCGTGGCCTTTTGCAGCCTGGATGAAAACATTATAATATTCCTGTTTAGGAATATTTCTTTATAAATTCTCTGTTGTTTCTGTTCAGTCATCGCAGGAAAAACTGGTGGGATGGTGACGCACATGTAACGTAGTTTGCCAGTCAAATGTAAGCCCACGTTTCAAGCGCACAGTATGCAGATGAGCCAGCCTGTCTCTCAGCAAAGCAAAAAAGCTGTAGCTGCCTAACTACATGAGCACAGGATGCAAACCAGCGAAAGAAAACAAAAGTCAAAAGTCTCAGAAAAAAACTATTGTCTATTTAGGCACTGAGCTGCAGATCTGTTGACATTTTAAACTCTACAGGAGGGCTGATCAGCTGCAGTTGGAATCGGACTCGTATCAATTGCATGACTGTTGGTACTTGTGTCAGACAATAGTTGTGAAAAGCAAAGTTGCTCCATATCCTTCAAAACAATGGTTTTGGGTAGGCTGTGCAATAGTTATTGATATTCAGTATAATTGAATTGTGATCGCAAATTAATG
The DNA here is from genome assembly GCA_038419695.1 of Scomberomorus guttatus. Taxonomy (NCBI): domain Eukaryota; kingdom Metazoa; phylum Chordata; class Actinopteri; order Scombriformes; family Scombridae; genus Scomberomorus; species Scomberomorus guttatus. The sequence continues at coordinate 29,984,765 of CM076450.1, read as the reverse complement.
TTGTCTAAATTATAATGTCAAGTAAATTGGAAATAAAAAACTAACAAAATTTTTTTTCTGAAGCTTTTGTTTGAATATTCTTATTTATATTGTGATATTATATTGTGATATGTATATATATATATATATATATATATAATATTAGTTCAGCTGTATCCCTCACTGCATTTACAGTCCATGCATGACTTTTTTGCTTGAGGTAATTTTGGGACGCATTAACATTTGGGGGAAAAATTAGAGAGTTGACAACTTGCTCTTTTTTATGTGAGGAAACCCGACCAGGGCGTAAACTAAACTAAAACAGTAATAATGTTCTGCTAATAAACTGTAACAAAGTGGTGCCTCAGTGACACGAGGATGAGTTTTAAAAAAACAACACGCTAACTGCAATGTGGTAGCTGTCTTACAAACAGGGTAGATTTTACTATTTATCAATCCTATTAGAGAAAAAACATTTTAGTATATATTAAAGGAAATAAGGATGTTTAAGACATGCTTTGTCTCATGATTCCAGGAAATTAAGGACTTCAAATTTTAAATTTCTGTTTCTCGCATGCTGAAAAATGATTTAAAGTTCAGTGAATATAATATCAGTGGTGAAAGGCTTTGCAAGGAAGTAAATCACTCCGACAAACCGTATTCAGCTTGAATTAAACAAGATTCACTATATTCAACAGCTAGAGAGGGATGACTGACGGGATTTAAGCTGAACCAAATTGAAAAACACATCTTTCAGGTCACTTACATTAAAGCTGAGAGGATATAACTTCATGTACAGTACCAGTCAAAAGTTTGGACGCACTTTCTGTCCAAACTTCTGCATCTGTCAATGAGTCTGTATTGATAATATCACAAAATGATTAAGCAGCATCTGCAACAGATATTTGTCTCTTCCAACTCATCAACCTGCTTTAGTACTAAAGACCGGCGCCCACAGGTGTGCAGTTTGGTCTACTGATTCCCTCACTCACCTTGGTCCGACAGCGGGGATCTCCATCAGGATCCGTCAGCTTGCCTCCGTATATCACCGGCAGCTCCTCTGCATCGATGTACTTCAGTAAAATCTCCTGCCAGTTGGCTGTCAGACCAGAGAGAAAAAGCAACACTCATTTCATCAGAAAAACACTGGGCCTCATGTGAGAATGTTTTCGTTTCTTATCCTGAAACTCTCTGACTTTTTTCTGTGTGGTTTGTTTGTATGAGTGTTACAAGTCGGACTCAACAAACTCTCTTAACTGTCCGAACATGTTGTAAATCGTTTCAGCCTGATAAATATCACCATGCACTCTGTTTTTGTGAATTTTCATTCACAAATTTTTTTTTCCCGGAGAGGAAAAACTAAAATTTCACACTGCAGAGCTTCAAGTCCTGCTGTCAGAAATCAGCAGTCAAACACATAACAAATGTAGGAGTGTCAGTAGTAGAGGACCTGAAACAAAAACATGAATCCAGCTGCCAACGACGTGTCATCAGAGCAGCGCTGCACTGTGACAGAAACAAAGAGGGAACGTTTGACATGAAGTTAGATGCTAAAAAGCGTTTTTCTAAAGCAAAGCGCTCCATGACTAATATGAGAGGCGGTCATGTGCCAGTCAGAGATATTAGAGGAGAGAATATTACAGCCTGTTACACTGTCAGCTGCAACAGAAGATGATACAGGACAGAGAGCTGCAGAGACCCTGAGGCAGCTGTTTACTACTACTACTGAAGTGTAGAAGCTGCTGCGCCAAAATAGGCCAGTAAGAATCATAACATCTAAAAAACCTCTCAGTAAACTGGCAGCCATGATGATTAGAATATGGTGAACAGAATATTAATTTTGCATTAATTTTGTTTTAGTTATATATTTTATTTAGTTGATTTCAGTATCATATTTAAACTCCAGATTTGTTCAGATTAAGACATAATTCAGTCAAACGAATGTTTCTTGTATGACAGGTCTGGACCACTCGTAGATTTTGTTTGCACCTTAGAGAAAAATTATAAGTATATAAGAAGCTGCTTTGTTAATGAAAACTATACTAATGCCTCAAAATGAATGCAATTTATGGATTTTAAAATGCTGCATGCAAAGGAAGGAAACAAAGATAGCTCTTAAAAGTATTAGGTGAAATATTCTCTAAAATAAGGTGAAGTGATGTAGTGTCTCACCCCCGAGGATGAGGATCTTTTGTCGCGTGTTCTCACTCAGAAAGTGCTTGACGAGGTTGTAGGCCACAGGGAAGAGTTTAGGAGCTGCGGGAGACAAAATAAAAAGGTGTGAACCAAAAAAGTCTGGCCCTTTAAGAACAGGATTAATGATTTACTGTAACATGCATTCATGGTGGGAGGACAAACTTTACCTTTAATGACAAACAGCCTCTTCAGGCCTTCTGGGTAGTTGTCTTCAAACATCTGGAGGATCTGGTGACACAGGGGGACATCTTAGTTTTGTGAGGTCTACAGTGTGTATATAGTTCACTGTCTGTGTGCGTCTCTGTACCTCTCCAAATGTCTCAATAGCAGGCTTCCACAAGTGTTTCAGACCCAGACCTTCAACGTCGTAGATCATAGTGATTGACTCTATGTTCCTCCCCAGCTGCATGAAAGCAGAGAGACAGTAAAAAATAAACCCAGTCAACCAAGTTACATTCATATGTAATCTGAAAAAACTAAACTAATGAAACAGACCAATGTAAATAAAATAATAAATTAGGAACAACTGCTCTGATAGATGTTTGGGAGTTTCCTGACCATTTCCAATTGCAAATAAAACTGATATTTCCTTCTAAAAACTCCCCAAGACATTTTCATCTTATGATGCTTATGAGGTCTCTGCCCTCACCCTCTGCGTCTGGAGGTTACATTCCTTCTGCAGCATCTCACAGTCTCTGATCTTGGACTTGATGAAGTCCTGCTTGGAGGCAGACAGGAAGAGGCCTTTGGGATCCACGGGTCCAATGACATCATACCAGATGGGACTGCCCTCACGGTCGTGGCCGCACATCCCTCCTGACAGATACTTCTCTATCACCTGCAGCAGCCATTTGAAAATGTCAAACGGTTTGATCATTTTCGATTATTTAAGCAAAATATTTTCTGAAATTAGCATCTTGCCATTTAGAGAGTGTTACCTCTGGTGGACGCCATTCTGTGATTATTGTGTCTACTTTCATCTGTTTCCTGAACTCCAAATGCTGGAAGAAAGGAAGCAAAATAATCATTATGGAATATATGAGTATGTGTATGTATGAACACATAAACAGTAGTATTTCTTAAAGTATAGGTTCACAATTTTTCAAGTCTGTCTTAAAACAACAGTCAGGTGCCCAAATGAACACTGTAATCATCCCTCCTGTTCATACTAGCTATTAAAAGATTCCCTTCAAATGTGCCTTTGCTTATGTCTGAAGCTTCATAATAGCCTATCTCCTATCTCAATGTTCAGTCATTTTGTGCAGGAAATGTATTTAAAGGTTTACCTGAAGCTTATATGAGGCTTCAGCAGTCTGAGTTAGTCATATCAAGTGGATATCTGCCACATTTACAGTCTTTTTAGCGTCAAATTCCCTCTTTGTGTTTCCTCAAACAGTGTTTCCCTGTTGAGCTGCGGTGGAAGTATAGTAACAAAATAAGGAACTTTGACACTAAAAGACTGTAACAAAGCTTCATATTAGCCTCAGATAAACTTTTAAATACATTTTTGCTGTGGATTTTGTCCTCCATCACTTACACTGTAAGTGATGGGGGAGGATCTTCTAATGGCCAGTATGAACAAGAGGAATGATTACAGCAAGAAAAACCTGTTTCAGTGTTCATTTGACTATTGTTCAAAGACAGACTTGAAAAATTTTGAACCCATCATTTAATCTTTTTTAATAGTAGGCTGCAATAGCAGACCTGCCCAAGCATAATGTAGTGATTTAAGTGGCTTAGGAGGTTTTAGACAGAAGGGTATGTAAAACCTGCCCTGTCAGCAGGAGGCGGATCAGTTAAGTACTGCTTTGTATACACATACATGCAATCACTTGCTTATGAACCTACGCATACATACACAAAGGTGAACGAAATGTTCAGAATATGATCACAGGTCAGTTTGATACATGACTAAAAATCTTCCATTTATTTGATTTAAGCCTGGTTTCATTTCTGATGATTAAAAATATGGCAAAAAATAAAGACACTTGAAGTAATTGTGGTGTCGGTGAGGTCAATATAAATTAAAGCTACTGTGACACAGTAAGCTGTATTGTCTTCAGCCCTTTCCTGTTAATCTTAATAAACAGCAGTTTTTTGGATCTTAGAAAGCAAGCTAGCAGAAAGCTAACACTCCTAGCCTCTGCTGATGTTAGCTTCAGGTATTCAAGTATTCAAGATGTTTATTGTCACTCTGGTTATAAAAGTATAATCTTTGGCTGGGAGGCTCCATTACAGAAAAACAGTAAATAAATATATATATAGCAACCAGAAGTTAAGAGACAAAACCAGCAATTGAACAAAAATGGGCCATATGAGGTGATAATCTGCCAGAGCTGTGTGTCTGTCAGCTTGTTGTGGAGTTCTTCTGCCCCCTAGAGGCCTCAAATCAATTAATGCAGCAGCTTTAAAGGTGCAGTGTGTAGAATCTAGTGGGATCTAGTGGAACGGACTTGGCAGAAATGGAATATAATATTCATATGTATGTTTTAATTAGTGTATAATCACCTGAAAATAAGAATCGTTGTGTTTTCGTTACCTTAGAATGAGCCCTTTATATCTAGAGGGAGCGCGTCCCCTTCACGGAGCTCGCCATGTTGCACCACTATGTTCCTACAGTAGCCCAGAATGGACAAACCAAACACTGGCTCTAGAGAGGGCCTTTCACGTTTTTTTGGTGAGTTTCACAGCCACCGTAGGTTCTCCTACACACTTGGTAGGAGTAGGGGGTATTCAGTTTGCTGCAATCTGCAACCTCACTGCTAGATGCCACTAAATCCTACACACTGGACCTTTAAGTTAGATGGCTGTAAATCATGTTCTATCATCTTGAGTACCCACTTTATTCCTTCTGTCTGTATCTTATCTTCTCAGGCTGCTGTGATGACTCAGTTTCCCCACAGCGAACTATTACCACACCACTTGTCTGTAATCCTCAGCCACTCCTGAGCTGATGGACTGTACAGGCTGTGCTGGTGCTAACTGCACTTTCACGTGTCACTGAGAAACAAGGTATTGTGGTTGTACCCTAACTTGCAATAGTCGATTGCCTCACGTTATACATGTTTTAGTACATGATTTGTACTGTTATACATCTGTACAAGAGCTCTACACATGCAGGTACTAAATTAAAGTCTTGTCCTACTTAACAGAAAGTGTGAACATGTTACCTTTCGCAGCATGGCCTCAGACTTCTGGACATTGAAGTTTCTTGCTGAAAAAGGAAGTGAAAAATGAAAAAAGATTAAGAAGTGATGACTGCAAACAATGTTTCATTTGTGATGTTAAATGTTATTTTGCCAAAATAAAGAAATACAGTCGGACAAAAACAGAGCAATATTCTACCAACAGAATACATTTACTATTATAGTGTAAATATACAGTATATAAAGTAAATGTGTTTATTATATAGCACTTTTCTGAAAAAACAAAGGCTACAATGTGGTTTTCAGGAAAAAGAGAGAAAGAAAAAAGACAGTATATAAAAATCTATGAGAATAAAGTGTACAAACTAAAAATATAAAGTTATAACATTTAAAAAAGCCATAAAAAACAAACAAATTGGTTTTAAGTTGCTTTTTATAAAGATGTGGACTGTTTTGGCTTCTCTGAGACATCGTATGAAAAGAAACATAATATAAAATGTATGAATTAAAATAAAGTTTGCAGGTTATAAGATTGTGTCTGAAACAATTAAATAAAAACCTGAATCAGGAATGAATGTTGTTTAGTAGCATCCCTGCTAACACAAGACACTAGTTATCAAATGTGACTCAGGAGTTTGACGCACCAAGTTAGACGTCAAAGATGCAGCAATTTATACACCAGGCAGTTCATTCTCCTTCTTCTGTATTTACATTTAGCAGATGTTCTTATCCAGGGACTGACTGGTGTTTGTTTAAGGGCTGGACTCTCTGTAACTTTTCCTCAACACATTATGAAAAAGGAGTTTGTTAACATTTGTTTCTGTAGATTTGAATAATTTGCATTTACAGCCTCTCTGTGCCAAATTGTAAATAAGAGAGTTTGCAAGTTATAGTGTACTTGTGTATTTAAGTTTATTCATGTCTATTCTTAGACGGGCTTATTGGATATATAAGAGGATTGTGTTTCTGGGTTTTTGGCTTTCTGTTTGCTCTGTGTTTTTCCACTCAGCCCGCTTTTCCCTCCACACCTGCCCTGCATCAGTCTCGTTAGCCCTGCCCTGTTCCCACTGTTTTCTCCAGCCAATCAGCTTCTCTCCCGTTCTCCTGTTTCATCTCCTTATTCCCCTCACTTGAGTTTCTCCACCCATCTCCCCACCTGCACATCACCTCCTCGTTAGTTCAGTTAGTATTTCAGTCATGTGTTTCAGTTCAGTCTTGTTGGATCCTTTGTGTTGTTCAGTTTTGTTTTGTGCCCGAGACTAAATAAAGACTTTTTTTCAGTTCATACTGCCTGCATCTGGGTCCATCTCCTGCTACATCCTGACAGCATCCCCACACTCCCTAAAGACTAAAATGAGTAAAAGAAGAGTAGTGGAGGTGGTGTTGGGAGGATTACTATGATCAGACTGTGGAAATCTAACTCACCTTAAACCTAAATCTGCCTAAAAAAAGAGGAAATCTCAGAAATACTTGGGAGTAACAACAAAAATAAGAGCAGGTTCTAGAGGTCAGTGAAAGCTTCTGAGACAGATCCCGTCTCATTGTCCTTTCTGTTTGTGATTACCTCATCCTTGTTCCAACAAATTAGGTCAAAAAAACTTTATATAAAAGTCTCACAACGGAAAAAACAAGTCAATTAAATGCAATTACAAAAGAGTTCTGCAAAAATGTCCCTGTAAACTCCACAGAGTTCAAATCCACCCGCAAATATCAAGATGACACAGGGAGACAAAGTTTTAAGAAATGCTAAAAATACTAAAGGAACATTTTAACCGTAAAACTTTCATTTATACCCTCTGGGAATAAACTTGTATAACATCCAAAAGACACTTTGTCTATTGTGGTCAGTATTAAAAACAGAGCGTCAGTATAATTGATCCAGAACAGAGTGGGCACTCAGTTGTCTAATACTCCGTCTAAGGTGATTAGCTCTGCAGCTGACAGTCTGGTGGAAAAGTACAACAGCGCTGTTGCTGTGAATTGAGACTTACAACTCCAGCAGTGGATTACAGTGTGCCTAATGCTCCATTCTGGCACCTTCACAGAGCCTCGAGGGCACTGAATGACTCACAATTACAAAAGCACAGAGCAGGATCTGGCAGAGACGAGGCCATGTCTTATTTTGGGTCAGTAATTAAAGTGTTATGCTCTCATCATTTAACGCCGTAGCTACTAACCCTGTTTACTTTTCATTACTGCTTTCTATTTTTCAAAGATTTACTATTTAGATTTTTATCGTGATTTCCTACTTTCCAAGCAACATGAAAGGTGTCCCAGAGATAAGTGGTGTAGAAAACGGATGGATGGTTTCAAGCTTAATTATTTCTCATCAGCGAATGTAGGAGGAATTCATTAAATAAACCACTTTAAAGAAACAAAACACAGTAAATGAGACAATTTGAAGGTGTAAAACAGACATTTCTTTGTTTTTAAGATGATATCAGACCCAGCGCTCGTCCTCGGATTACTGTCCAAAGGTTAATATTTGCTGATCTTAAATAACGTTATCTGAAGCTTAGATAAAAGTTCTTTATGTCTACGAGGACAATCCATGTAGCTCATTATCTGATAACATTTACTGATATCACTCTTATTCTAAGTGCCAGTATCTCACACCACAGGTCCAGCTTTAATGAGACTTGGATAGATGACTAACTGTCACCAATTGTGCTTAAAATCACTGATAGCTCTCTAAACTCTTAGATGATTTTACAAAGAGCTTAAAATGACTTTATAAGATTTTAGACAACAACAGGTAAAACCATATATATTGTAGCTGACTGACAGTTGTGAGCAAAATTAAAGAAATACAGACATATATAAGTACATATATTTGTACTTATTCGTGTTAAATCTCTTAGATTATCTGTCACTCTGGAAAAAAATATAAGAAAAAGTACAAGCAAAAGGCAGAGGAAGCTAAAAGTCTCAACATTTTCTGTCGTCACAACATCAAGATAAGGACAAGTCAAGATTTATGCATGACACTAAATCTGAGGTGTCCAAAACGTCATCATGTGACTAAAACTGGACTTCAGTAGAGCTCAGAAGACGTTGTCACAAAGGTCTGTCTCACTGAACTCTGGTACATCTGGCAAAATGTAGACTATGACATAATATACTGCACGTCCAATATAATATAATATATGATATGATATGATATGATGATAACATGGTCCAGTACAACTGATACCAACATAAAGACAGTCACAGACTTTTATCTGTCAAGGTGGAGCTGCTTTCAGTTAAATATATTACTAGCTGGAGTAAGAGTCATCTTAGGGTGGAGGTTTGTTTAGTTGGCTCCTCGAAGAAGAAGAGGAAGGTCATTGCCCTCTTGTACAGGGAGTCATCTTCTCTCATATGGGAGGAGGAGAACTAAGCTCTGATTCTTCATGGGACCTACTGTATGTTGCATTTCAGTTCCATATCTTTCCCACAATATGTCCTTTTGCTTTTCACTGGAAAAAAGTAGTTGGCATTAACAATGATAGCCTCCATGTCCAAGGAGCCAAAGAGCACCACCTACAGAAAACTCTAACTAAACTCTAAACACTTAAAAAAAAAGAAGTGCACTTAACTCTAACTTAATTTTGATCCAAGCACAATTTTGGCGTCAATTTGGCATAGTGGCCACAGTCGTTCACTTGAATGAGAAAGTGTGTCCAAACTTTTGACTGGTGCTGCACATCCGTACATGTCTGAGCCCAAATCCGAAATAAAACATGCGAGTGGACGACACAAACAACTCATGGAACAACCTTAGCAACAAAGGCTATGAAACTGACGGCTGTTTGTGGGCATCTGTGAACGATCTGACATCAGGTTTGATGGGGAAGTAGAAGTAACACTGCAAACAGAGCGTTCAGAGAAGACCGAAGCCCTGGATTTTGACTTTCAGGGAACATTTTCACATACTCAAGTTTTGGAACTTGTTTAACATAGACATCCGACATCATAACAGTATATAAATGACAGAAAATCACAGAAAGCACCTGTGTTATGGGCACCCATTGCAGGAAATGGATGTGGAACAAACAAGTTTGTGTAGTGTATGCACTTTCTCATTAGAATGAACCCATTAACTCAATTTTAATTTAGGATAACTTGCCAATTACTTTCTGTACCCAAAAATTGGAGGACTGTGAATAAAAAACGCTACAAATACTACTGTTTATTTAACATGCAAGTTAACACCCTCAAATTAAAGGTGAGAGGCAGAACTTCATTCTTATTGTTTAATTTTAAATCCAATGTGCTGGAGAGCAGAGCAAACAAAAAATCCCCCATTTGGTTTGATCCATATTATTATAAGGACAATCATTACTGCTCACCTCGGGCTATTTGCTTTAAATCAATGAACTGGACTGAGCCATGCTCATCACTCCCTCGGCTTGTGAACAGTAGTCATCTATACATTCACACTGAAAGGGAAATAACTTGAAGCATTCAGAGGGTACATTGGCCAAACAGACCCTCATTATCTGTGTTTGAAGCTGTGACGCTGCCCTTTCTGAGAGGCAAAGGAGGTGTTTCACAACAGCTATGGTCATTTACAGAGGCCTCATTAGAGAGAACAATCGGCTGCTGCTGCCAAATTCTTGTTATGAAACTATTTCTGACTGTCATCGAAGTCCAGGGGAACTTGAATCCAGGAGAGCAACAGAAACACAGCAGCAGAGCGTCTGCTGGCAGACGGGCTGTCGTCTATTGCAGTGTACCTTTAATGCGATTAGCTGTGGATTAGCCTGATACACAGAGTGCTAGACCTCTGCTCCAGCACTAATCAGAACAAGGCCTCCTTTAATCACGTCTTGCCATTTCCCCCAGAGTCTGAGCGCATAACCTCAACCTAGCCGAGGAAAATCAGCCTGGAAATTGGTCAAATTTAATCTGAAAAGGGGGAAACAACACTGATGAACTCCTGGTTTGGTCTAGCCGCCCGTCTCGGAGCAGGCGTGGCTCAGTTGAGCATTGTGTTGGGGTGCGAAAACCATGTGAGCCTCTTTCTCAACCCCTGCAAACAAGAGTGCCTACATGTGTTGCATAATTTCCCGTCATGTAATAAACCACTGCAGCTTCTGGTTATTTTGCTGATAACAGCAGCACCGACAGACTTTCACTGCGAACGCATGCAAATGATCACACATGTACAGTAAAGGACTGGGATTATGGGTGAGGTTTCCCTTCAGCTGTGAATATAAACTGCGGTCAGGGAAAAGCAGCAAAACCACGTGGTTTTCACCTCACCTCTGAGCCAGCGTAACAGGAAGTGGTCATGTTGTGCAGGAAGTTGAGGAAGAATGTCTTGTATCCTCTCTCGAAACTACAGCCAGAAGATGGAGGGAAGAAGAGTCATGTGACATGTGATACAAAGTCTGCATATGAGCAGCAAAGAGAAATCAATACTAGCATTAGACTTTCAGGGAAATGTTTAACTTAATCTTTGTGGTTATAGTTATGACCCTGAAGGTCAGAGATACAGTACTTTTCTCTGTTTAATGCTGTTTGTACTTCCACTGCTTGTGACTCTGTGACTAATTATTTTCCACACTTTCATGGCAATGTTCAACAATGGATGCCTGGAAAAATGTTTTCAATTGTACAAAAATAGTCAAAACAGCCCTCATGTCATCACATTTTACTTTAACTACTTTAAATGGCCACAGGTATGTGGACACCTGAATTAATTATGCAAACACTCAAGCATTAAGGCTTTTCTTGATGAATCGATTAATCGTTTGGCCTATAAAATGTCAATCACCATTTCCCAAAGCCCAAGATGCAATCTAAAATGTCTTGTTTTGTCCCAACCAACAGTCCCCAAAGATAATCAGTCTACAGTCACAGAGGACCAAAAAAAAACACCCCAGAAAATATTCACATTTAAGGAACCAGAGAATTTGGGCATTTTTTTCTTTAAAAAATTACTCAAAACGATTAGATTATCAAAATAGTTGGCCATTATTTTCTGTCCATTGACTAATCGATTAATCAACTAATCGTTGCAGCTCTAATAACATCACAAATGCTACACAGATTAATTATAAACCCTAGGAATTTTTCATAAAAGCTATTCTTAATATTTGCTCATAACTAAATATTGGCTCATAACTAATCATTTACCAAGGCCTAAAAGGCCCTGGTAAATGATTTATTAATCATTTGGTCATAATCATAATGGTGCCTGAATGGTTAAATAAATCACAGTTACAGTTATTATATTAAATATGAATTATATTAAAGGACAGGTTCACATTTTTTCAGGTCTGTCTTAAACAACAATCAGGTGTCCATATGAACAGTGAAAGAGGTTTTCCTCTCTGTAATCATTCCTCCTGTTCATACTGACTATTAAAAGATCCCCTTCAAATGTGCTTTCAATGGAAGTGATGGAGGCCAAAATCCACAGTGTGTCCACACAGTCATTTAGTGCAAAAATGCTTTTAAAAGTTTATCTGAAGCTTATATGAGGCTTCAGCAGTCTGAGTTAGTCATATCAAGTGGATATCTGCCACATTTACAGTCTTTTTAGCATCAAATTCCCTCTTTGTGTTTCCTCAGTGTTTCCCTGTTGAGCTGTGGTGGAAGTATAGTAACAAAAAGAGGGACTTTGGCACTAAAAAGACGCTGAAAGATATCTACTTGATTTGAATCATTTGGACGCTGAAGCTTCATATTAGCTTCAACTTTTAAATACATTTTTGCACAGAAGGAGGACTGTGGATTTTGTCCCCCATCACTTCCATTGTAAGTGCATTATGAAGAGATCTTCTAATGGTCAGTATGAACAGGAGGAATGATCACAGCAAGAAAAACATGCTTCAGTGTTCATTTGGACACCTGACTGTTGTTTTAAGACACACTTAAAAAAATGTGAAACCATCGTTTGAAGCATGACTGTCACTATACAAGCTGTCAGCATACAGATAACAGTATAGCTTTACCAGTTTAAAAGGAAATTGCTTTATCTAGATTAGCAAACTAATATCATCATTATCATTATTATTAGCTTCTTATTATTTTAAACATACCTGCTCCAGCGCTTCAGTCTGTTTAGGACTGAGGTCTCCTACTCTTCCGCTCATGTCTGCAACCAGAAGATGCCAGATAAGGTCAGATGGCTCCTCTGAGACACAGAGAGAAAAAGCACTGTCACCGTTAACCGTGACAGGCGGAGTCCGTCCCCGTGATGCTCATCCACGGCTTCGCTAAGCTGCTATCCCCGCTGTCAGCTGCCTGCAGGTGAAAAAAACGATCAGGGGAGGGGGGAAAAAATGTAAACACGACACACTGACCGCCCGATTGAGATCCAGTCCAACCGGCTGACTCGGCCAAAGATAGGAGAAACAACAGGAGGATTACTCGAGACAGGAAGTGGGAACCACAGAGAGCAGTTAAAGTCCCGCCCCAGCTCCACCAAATAGTGACTTTTTCCTCCTCTAAACTTCTCACATGGTTTCATTTCGATACAATTTGAAAGGAAATAAAAGACAGTTCAAATAAAATTAAAACTCTATTCTATTCATTATAGTTTAGGCACTACTCAACTATTTTAATTTGATTTATTTTACTTCCTTCCTCCATCTTTGCTACACTACTATCACAGGCCTTGTTTAACAACCACATAATCAATTAGGCTAACTTAATTATAGTATTTGATTAAATCAGATTGACTTTCTGCAAAAACGAACATTAGGTTTGAAAAACTTTTTTTCTTTTTTACACATTTTGTAATATAATGCAGACAAACTGAGTTTTTTTCCAGCTACTAAGTGATTCATCTCCAAATAAAGTCCATAGACGATCTTTGGTCTAAATCTGAAAAGATCGCTCATGCGCACATACAACAAGAAGTAATTAAAACTGTTTTTTAATTTGATTCGGTGATCAAGTAACTATCACCTGCTGCTGCTGGTACGTTTCAAGACTATATCTTTTGCACACTTTGACCGAATTTCCTGATTACTAGATTATATGATGTCGCACTGCGCAAGTGCAAAATGAAACAGGTACAAGGGTTTTGTTTTTTTTTTGCTTTCATTACTTACTCACATTTAATATCAGACAATGACAATTAAGATAAATCCCTCCATGTGTGAACAGGTGAAATGCCGGTCTGAAGGTTTGATACATTACTAATAATAAATAATACTAATAATACATTCAATTTTAAGCGCCTTTCTCGTAACCCAAGTACACTTTACATACACCAAAAAACAAACTAAACAAATATACAAACAAAAATGAACAAATGACGAGCTAATGAAAAGTTTGGCTGAAGTTGAATCTTTCCAGCGCGGTGGAGATATGTGTGGTCATCAAGACCATCTGTAGCGGGACCGTGTCGTGGCTTTAAAGCGAAGCAGGAAGTACATAATGTAGTTCTCTCGTGTTGCTATTTATCTTTGGTTGTACAAGCTCAACGGTTAAAAATCTGCACGTTAACGGAAGAATCGCGAATACTACGTTTGAGTCGAAATGTGTTTGGCTCTGCACAGTATATATTTATCTAAAACAATTAACATTTAACTTCTGTTATACTAAAGTTATCCAGAAGTCTCCGTCGGATGGCAGCCTTGTAGGCGAGATACTAATCCTCCCACTTTTTCCGGCCAGAACCGGAAGCTGCCCTCGCTTGTTTACATTCTCCGGGGGGGTCTAAGCTAACTGGCGAGGAAAAAAGACGCGAGCAGCTCTTCAAAAATGACGGGTGACAGTTGATTAGGTGTGTTTATTTAAAACAGTTTTCAGCTGTATTTACTCTCTGTTGTTGTTCGGACCATGGCTGCAGCTCGCCGCCGGTGCAGTCTCTGGTTAATCCTACCGCTTCTCCCGCTGCTGTGTCCGGGGCTGCTGGCGGCGGCGGAGCAGGTCGCTTTGGTGGAGGTGTTCGTGGAGCAGCGGCCCGGTGTCAGCGCTCTGCTCCAGGGGGAGGTGGTGGAGTCCAGCGCGGGCAGCTGGAGCTCCGAGCACCGGGACGAGGACGGAGAAGACCTGGAGGGAGAGCTGGTCCTGGTGAGTGGCTCAGATTTGATTTATGTTTGTGTCAGTAATGGACTGCTTTAGACCGTTAGAAATAGTAAATTTAGGAGATACGGAACACAAAGGAGCACCAGGGCTTCAATTTAAGATTATTGATTAAATACTCGATCAATATGTTACATATAAATGGCGAAAATGTTATTATAATAAGAAACCAGAGCCCAAAGTTATGACCTCTAACTGCTGCCTCAATATGAACAACAAAGTATTCAGTAGCAACATATTTAACCTTTATTGGAATTAATTAAGAACAGTGGTGGAAAGTAACTGAGTACATTTACTCAAGTACTTGTACTTTACTTGAGTATTTCCATTTGATACTACTTTATAATTTCTACTCCACTACATTTATTTGGCAGTTTTAGTTACTTTTCAGATGAGGATTTGACACAATGGATAATATAACAAGCTTATATTAAATAGTGATTTTTCCCTCTAAACTTCTCACATGGTTTCATTCCAATAAATGTTCAAATGATCCAATATTTCACCAAAAATCAAAGATGAGAGAAAAAGTCCAAAAACTGAAAACAGATTTGTGTATCAGAACTTTGTTTTTTCTTCTTTCCTCTCCCATTAATCATCTCACGACCCCTCAGATTTATCTGGTGACCCTTTGGAGGGGCCCGACCCCTAGGTTGGGAACCACTGGACTAAACTAGCTGACTGTATATAAAGTAGTTGAAACTAGCTCCAAAATTTAAATACTCAAGTAAAGTACAAGACAGAATTTTTCACTGTTTTATAAACACAATTAATCGCTAATGAAAGTAATTGTTGGTTGCACCCCTAATCACAGCAACATTTCATCTCTGCATCAGAAAATCATGGTGAACTGCAGGTAAGTGGAGAGAAAGGTGTGATACAGTACATAGTTTATACCTTGGTGGTTGTGGTTGATGGCAGCAGATACACCAGAAATTCAGGCTTGAATTTGTGGTTATTTTTAAAGCAACTTTCATACTCAAAATGAAACTATCAAGTTTTCCACCCCGTAATACAAATGTGGAGCCGGTTTTCTGTCCTCAGGTTCGGGATGAGGAGCCGCAGGTGAGCGGAGGAAAAGTGGAGGACGACACCAAAGAGCCGGAGCCGTGGATCGGGGTGGTGCCGGTGGAGATGGACGAGAGCAAAGCCTCCACTGGAAACCAGGAGTCCTTCGCTGATGCAATGGTCAATAAAGTGAGTTTGTAGTGATAAGACATCACAAAATTCAAATCGCATACAACGCTCATCACACAGCATACATACACACATTCACTTTTTTGTGTGAAATTTAGCAATCAGACAAATCAGTTGTCAGTCTATCGAATCCTGTCCTCTGATAATTAATCTGTTAATTATATGATCTTGATCATTAATGATCTTGTTGAAAGTGGATAAAATTATTCATTATATATTCATAATGAATGAATATATATTATTGCAGAACTTGTGAGTGAGTGCATGATACAGGTGTTTCTACACAGATTTATCTGGTTTAAATTTGAATTATAAAAACTGTTGCATGTGTTAAGAAGAAATCTATGCAGGATTTTTGGATCAACTTTTTAGCTTTTTTTTTTTTTTTTTTAAGATCAGAAATCTGTTGTGATCGAATCAAACTGTTTTCATGCTTGCTTGCTTTCTTTAAGGAAGATCTTACGTGTTAAACATTACTGCTAGAAGATTAAAATGTGTGATATACTTTTCATAAGCAGCTGATTTTACTGTTTAAGCCTGAAACATATCATCTTTTCATTTCTTTTGAAGATGAAGCGAGCCTTGGTCCTCGGAGCGTCTGCGCTGATCATTCTGGCTCTCAACCAAAACACTGTCAGAGAGGTAAAAAAAAGTAGAAACTAACTCAGAAGTGAATGTGCTAATTTAACATGAAAGCTTACAGTAACATTATGTATCTCGAGCCATTTTCAACATGAACTTTATTCATCATAGCGATCCATAACCTTGAGAGTAGATTTGGGTGATCTTGCAGGTGTGTGTGTGTGTGTGTGTGTGTGTGTGTGTGTGAGTCCATTGTTGTATGAGCAGCGTTTGCTGCACATCAAAGCAAGCAGGATGTAAGTTGCTCTATCAAGAGGCAATTTTCATTAATTATAAGAGATTCATGGTTATTGAGTTTGGTTAGAATTTATTAGAGCTGCAACGATTAGTCAGTAGAAAATTAATCTGCAACTATTCTGATAATCAATTTATTGTTTTAGTCATTTTTAAAGCAAAAATGCCCAAAAATTGCAGTTTTAAACCTGCATTGATGCATTTCTTTGTTATACAATAGTAAACTAAATATCTTTGGTTTCTGGACTGTTGGTCAAAATAAAGACATTTTCTGACGTTTTACAGATGAAAACGATTAATCGAAAATAATTGACAGGTTAATCATTAGAATCGATAAATAAATGGATGCATTTATGTAACGTTTTTATTCGAAGCACTTTACAATGTTGCTGCTGCTCATTCACGCCCATCAAGCAAGCTACCAAGCAACCATCTGGAGCGGTCCGGGGTTAAAAGGACAGATCGGGACAGATCGAACCACCGACCTTCTGCTTAGTGAAGAACCCTCTCTACCTCCTGAGCCACAGCCGCACACAGATTATGTTTATGAGACTGTCTCAGCTGAAAATGTACAGAGTTCAGTTTTAAAGACATTTTGTCCAGGTGGTGTTTATAACCTAAACCTTTGTGTCTGTCTGTTGTAGATGGATCTGTCTCAGGTGCTGTCCAAGCCCATCATTGTGATCCAGACGTCTGAAAACGTCACCAAGCTGATTGGCGCTCTGCTCAGGTACCAAACATGTTATCACAGATACTGACAACATGGATGATAGTTGTACTTTCAAACACATCTATCCTTCACATTTGAAGACACTCAAAATACAGTTTATTGTTTGGTGGTTTCTATTTAATCTGGTTATTCACAGTAATCTGGTTATGGTGTATTGTAAGTGACAGTTTTCTCTCTACAGGGGTCTTCAGGCGACAGCGAAAATCACATATAAGACCATCCTGCAGGACAACCTGGTGAGCCCCTCCATCAATCAATCAATCAATCAGCTGACAGTGTTTCTCAGTTGTTATCACCTTCCAGTGGTGAGTGAACAGATGACAGGCTGAGCTGACAGTGAGCACATGCTGCTGTGTGTTCGGGCAGGGAGCCACGCTCACGCTGTGGTCCAGCTGCGGTCGATCGAGAGGCGGACGCTACGGAGAGTGGCAGGGGGTCATCTGCACGGGAGAGACCAACTCTCAGGTCCAGGTGGGGGAGCAGAACAATCATCAAACAAACATCACAACAAACAACAACAAACATCATCAGACTCTTTAGCATGTTTTCCTTAAAGCTGCTGTAGGTGAGTCCAGAAGGAGTTTAAACCGACACAAGGAGTCACATACTTTACTTATCCTCCTGGGAATGACCTCTCCTCATTGGCTAAATGGATTTACAGACATTTTACTTTGAATATATTAGAAGAGGGTATAAATGGTGCTCCTCTCTTGTTTGTCTTTAGAAGTACCTGCAGCAGCTGTGGGACACGGTCCTCCTGGTGGCTCTGATCCTCAGCACCGGAGTCATCGTTCAGGCCCGCTGGCAGTACCAGGACCACCAGCTGAACGACGACTTAGAGGTACACTGCTGATAATTAACTCAGCTTGTTGTGTTGTTTTGCTAAGCAGAGCCAGATGTGGACACTTTTACACTCGTATAAACAGTTTCTTGTTACTTATAAGATATTCAGTGTAAAGATATACAGTGATAGTAACACTTACTGTTTTATCATTCAGTTTTTTTTATTGGTTTGCACAATCTTCCGCTATTTCTTGTACAATGTTATTAACACATTAATTTCCCAGAAGTATTAGTTAGTAAATAAGTTGTGGACAGAATGTTTGAAGTTCAAGTGGACAGTTTAGGGGACGCTTAATCATTTTTTCTTTTACTGTACACACACACACGCACACACACACACACACACAGAAAAGCAGTAAATCCACAACCTGGAGAAGCAGCAAATGTTTGACATTTTCATTTGAAAAATGACTCAATTATTTGATTATCAAAAGAGTTTCCAATACATTTTTTACTGAGCGACTTGATTATTGATTGTTCAGCCTTAATATATACTTATACACATGTACATACATACACATACATATGCTGTATACATATACATACATGTACGTATTAGAAAAAAAAATATAGAACGACTAAAAAATTCAAACGGACGACAACAAAAGCCTAAATGTCGCTCCCCTTAACTTAAAATTTACATAATTTTTTCACACGTGACGTTCTGCTGTGTTGTATTTCTTCAGTTGCTTCCTAAACAGGACGTCCTGAAGAGAATGTCGTCCCTGAAGACCAAAACGTACCGTCAGCCCAAACCCTGGTGTGATCCGTCCCAGCCGGTAGAGACCGACAACTGTGCTGTCTGTCTGGAGCCGTTCAACAACAACCAGGTCAGCAGGCACTCCCATCATTCACTGGTTTCACTCTCCAGTTAATGTCAGACTGAAATGGAGTAACAGTGATGACATGTAAAAATATACCCACTCATGCATTACAGATTAGGGCTGCAACTAATGATTATTCTCATTACCGATTATTTTCTTGATCATTTTGTCTATAAAATTATAACAAATTATGTTATAATTTCTTAGAGCCGTGGTGATGTCATCAAAAGTCTTGTTTTGTCAATCAACCATCAAAAATCTAAAGATATTTAATTAACTAGCATGTATGACATATAAAAACTTTAAATCCTCACATTTAAGAAGCTTCAAATAGCAAGTGTCTTAAAAATGACAAAAACGATTATCAAAATATTTGCGTCGATCAACTAATTGATGAATGGACTAATGGTTGCAGCTCTCTTACAGATGCATGTGAGACAGTTGATTGTGCCGTGAGGTAAAATGTTGGATATTTCTTCCTCAGTGTTTGCGGGTGCTGCCGTGTCTCCATGAGTACCACAGAGACTGTGTTGACCCCTGGCTGCTGCTGCAGCACACCTGCCCTCTGTGCAAACGCAGCATCCTCAGTGAGTTCACATCACTTACACAGCTCTGTCTGTTCATGTTTGACTGGCCAGTATCAATCTTTATTTATTTATAAGCAGTATATAAACAACTACACACACTATAATGTAGATGTAAGCAGATATTGTTTATTAATGTACAGTATTTGTCAGCAATTATAACTTCTCCTATGAAGACATATTTTACATTATTAAAACTGTTTTACTATATTGTCATTATGTTTATAAACCTCCAGTTATTGATGCTCTAAGCAGGAGTTATAGTTGTTGACAAAATACATTCATTAACACTTATATCTGCTTAAAACTACATTATAGTGTTATAAATGTTTATGAAATGTTTATATACTGCTTATAAATGCTAAATATGGAACTTAAAGTTTTACAAGTAACTTGTTTTTCAATTTCCATACATGTAAAAACAAACCTTTATCACAGGACGTCAGGAGGGATCCTCACTGACATCTTTTTAACTTTTATTATGAACAAATCCCACAAAGAGCAAAACCAAAATGATTTTATTGTACAAATTATGAGTCATTTGAAACATCTGCAATCAAAGGAAACCAAAAACAACAACAGTTCATTGCCCAAACAATATAGTGCGTCATATAAGTTTGTTGAACTTTAATGCATCGTCAGTTCTGCGTGCTTGAGAATTTAACACTTAACTTTTCACTAGCTTTAGTTTTAACTGACTGAAGCTGCCTGACAGGAGAGAGGGTGGCTTTAATGGATCAACATTTAACTGTGTTGGTTTTTTTTAAAAAAAATCATACATCAACAGTAAAGTTTGTACTTCTGTAGTAGACTGTTTGTTTCTTTTCCTTTTATCCTTTAATTTAACCAGGTAAAAGTTTTGACACAATCAAATAGCTTTTTTTGTTTAAGCAACAGTTCAAAAACCCAAAGATATCATAGAAGATTTAAGAAATCCAGCAAATTTTTACATTTGAGAAGCTGAAAACAAATAACTTTACTCAATTGTTTCCAATTAATTTTCAGTTGATCTACTAATCTAACTAATCACTGATCGTTTCAGCTCTGGATTAAAATCTTTTTTTTTTTCCCCCCAACCCTCCTCAGGCAGCGTCTGCAAAGACAGTTAACGGTCGCCTCACCTCTGGGAATCTCGTCTTCTGTGACACTCCAGTAGCCGTTTTCTTTTTTACTGACCTCGTTGCTTCCTCCTTCCAGCGATGGATTGTGGGAGCAAATATAAAGTTCTCACAGCTGACCGGTCGTCAGGACTGTGGAGCCGGTGGGATTCTGACCTCTGACCTTCAGCAGGTCTCACAGACATTAAGTGGTAGTATAAACACAATACTATGAAGTACTTTAGTGGTACTGTTGTGTGTGAACAGTACTTCTTCCTGGGATCATGTTACTGTACAATTGTGGAAATATTTGTATGTGTGATCTACAGCAGTGACGTTGTGACTCATGAGGGTGTTTGTGTTACAGCTTCAGACACACCTTCTGCTCAGTAAACCCGGATAAGCTGACGGAGTAATTGTTGGTGCATAGGCATTTAGTGCTTCATGCTTTGAAGCATGGATGTATTGATCGACTCACCAGTGTCAATGTTCACTTTAGGTCCAAATGATGTCAATAACCAACTTACAAAGTGGACTAACTAAGAGTTTAAACGTGACTTCATCTAGTGTTGAAACTTTACAATTAAATGTTAGTTGTAGAGGTGTTTTGTAGTTGTAGTCCAGATTTAACTGTGCAACAGTTGGTACAAGATGTGGAAAAAGTGTTTGCACTTGTTTCAAACATGCCTTATGACTTCACTGCAGAGTGGTGGAAACCCAAACCACAAACAAAGTTCTTAAATTATACTTTAACGTCAGAAGTTTGTATCTTAGAGGAGCTCATTTAGTTCCACCGTTTTAAATGCTTAGTGATAGAGCTGTTAAACAGGTAGGTTGGTAAAGGGTTTTGTAGACAATTCAAAGGTCACCGCTCAGTTTCTAAATGTGAGGAAGCCTCCTCACATTTAGAAAGTCTGTATGAATAAGTTAAAGGATAAGGCTGACAGTTTTCTATATTTTTCTTACTGTCAACAAATCTCATGTGCAGAGCCAAACAAACAATGAACTGATCAGACTTCAAAATGTTGCAGTAGACCTCCGTTGTTGTCCAAAAACTATTAAAAACACATCAGTGAGTCACACCGCTGCACTGGGTGACATGTTCCTTCATTATGAAGAGTTTAGTCAAGTTAGTTTGTTTAGAAACGACTCCAAAGACTAATAACAGCGATCACATTTCAGTCGTTTCTAAACAAACTACCGTCACTATTGTTTTTGTGGTGAACATGTCACTCAGAGCAGCTGTGTGGCTCACTGACATGTTTTTAATAGTTTTTGGACAATAAGTAGATCTATTCATTGTTGGTTTGGCTCTGCACATGACATTTGTTAACAATAAGAAAAATATAGGAAATCACAGCCTGATCCATTAAGAACAGTTCTGCACTATAAATCTCAGATGTGCAGGTCATGTGAGACATACGGAGATGCAGCTGCACCTTTAATTCTAATAATTGTGGTCAGTTTTTTTTTTTTTAACCTAAAAACTTCATTGAAAGTGCAGTAAAACTTTCTATTATAAAGCCTTCATAATTTCAGTGCTTCTTGTCATTCAAGATTCGTGTGTGTTGATGTATATTTGCAGAAAGTTGCATTCAAAACTTTACGGCTTTATCCTTTAAGTAAAACCAAATCACTCCGTGCAAAATTTGCAGCCCTTTTTTGTCAAATGTTCTAATTCAGTAAAATAGTTTTCTTCCCAAAGATGGATGAATAATCACAAAAAAATAACAGGAAATAATTGTAATCATAAAGTCAATCCTGACCGTGCAGCTCAATTCCAAAGCACATTTGACCACAAAAGAAAAAAGTAAAGTCCAGCTGATTGTGGCGTTTTGTTAGTGATGACTCAAACTCGAAGGATGTCAAAATCACAGTATTAATGTATTTATTTGATGTTTTTTTTGCAATGTCAACTCCAAAAAGCATTTACATGTGCTTTTTTTTGTTTGTTACAAAATGCTCCGATATATCTGTCCTCTCCATAGAAAATAGTGTGTGCGTGGCAACATGTAGGAGGTTTCCCCACAGGCCCCTCTACTGCACGTGCTTCCAAACACAAAAGCTTCATAATGAGACTGTCACAGAGCAGATTTCTTTTTCTAGACTTTTGTTTTTGCGAACACTGGACAACAGTGGTGTGAACTGGGTGGATGACATCACTTGCATGCACCTAAATGTTAACATGCAAGCAGCTTTCACACACACTCTGCCGCTGATGTCCAGACTTGATCACCAGGTCAGTAATTGTTCTTCCAGCTACAGAAGGAACCAGTTTCTCCAAAATACTTGGATAATTCTTCCTCTTATTCCTATGTTGTTTATTTGATGATGCTAATGATGTCAAAGAAACTTCAATCGATCACTCTGGATCTTAATAATAATAATAAACTGATTTGTTACTTGGCAAAAAAGGTCTTATTCTTTGTCCTCAGTCCCTGGCTCACACTCAGAACTTTGGTTTTTTTCAATAAACTATAAAAAGAAAATTATTTGGGCCAAAGAATTGAACATCCTTTAGGCTCAAACACTAAAAGCTGATGTTCTGTGTCTCAAACAGTCCACCAAGCTGCTTGGTAACTTCTCGTCACAAAAAGCCAAAATGTTGCCTTTCTAAAGACAGTTGGTAAACTAATGCAACTCTTCACCAAAACCTTGGTGGGTTTTCCCTCTCGAGCTAAGACAATGACTTCAGGGTTAAGGCCGTGGGGACAAAACCTTTAACCCTGAACGACACCTGAGCCCCAGTTCTTCTTTCCGTTCACTCACTCAGCCTCCTCTCCCTCCTACCAGTCTGTTTGGTTCAAGCAGCGGGCCGTCACGCAGGTCAGGAGGGGATCATGCCTTTGTTCCTCTTGCGGTCAGCCATGGTGCGGCGGTTGTGGTTGGCCCCGCGGCTCTTGTTGGCCTCCTTCTTGCGTCGGTCCAGGATTGTCTCCATCGGCTGTCCTTGGCCTTTGGCCCGGCCGACAA
Source organism: Scomberomorus guttatus (assembly GCA_038419695.1). Classification (NCBI taxonomy): domain Eukaryota; kingdom Metazoa; phylum Chordata; class Actinopteri; order Scombriformes; family Scombridae; genus Scomberomorus; species Scomberomorus guttatus. The sequence goes on along the minus strand of CM076450.1, from coordinate 29,961,290 downwards.
CGTTGCTGGTACGCTCCGGTCGGAAGCTGGAAGAGAAGGATGAAGGGAGTCAACAGAGGTGAGGATGGAGCCGCTGGCTCAACTTCTCCCAGTGCTTCAATTTCAGACCACATTGAAGGAAAGTTTAACAATTTTTAAGTCACAAATTTTTCTACAAACACCAATTACTATAAAAAATGGAGTTGAACTGATACGACATTACATGTTAAAAACAACATGAACATCATTCTATTTAACTGTCTAATGGCTATACAACTATATTTCTGGGAGGTCATGGTGGAACAGCACAAGCAACATTTTCACTTGGAATAGTTATAAAATGAGATTCAACCTTTCAACAAGATCATGCCAAACCTATGTTATGTTTTCATCACAAATTATAATAACGGGGTAATTACTGGTCTTAAAAAGTCTTAGAAAGCATTTTATTTTCCAGTTTCCTCAAAAAATGCCTTAGAGGGTATTAAAAAGTTATAAATTACATCTCTTGCCTGCTGTAGGCAGTAATGTTAGTTATAAAATGCTTCTGACTGCAAGCTGTGAGGTGATGTTACACTGCATTCTATGTGGTATTAAAAAGGTCTTTAAAAAGTCTTGAATTCAACTTTGAGAACCAGCCAGAAAACCTGAATGACAACATTTCTTTAAAAAAAAAAAATCAATTTTTCCACTTTCATTCAGCTTTTATGATTTGATAAATAATTTTCAGAAGACAAATTGTCTGCAGAGTGAGAAGAGTCTTTACCCTTTCCTTTGCTGCATGGCAGCTCTTCTAGCTTCAGCCCTCTCCCTCAGCAGAGCCGGGTCCTGCACAAACTGGTCCCTGTTTACATTGTTCTGAAATATAAAAGGGTTTCACATGTTATCAAACAGTCACACAAGGAAAGACATAAACATTTAGGAAAACAATGTTAACTGGAATTCATCTGGCAAACAAATTATTCTGCACTAAATATAAATTTGGCAAATGTTTTTTCTTATCTCTACATATGAGATGACACCCTTCTAAGATGGTCAAAAGTTGCAATCTTACTTTTGATGACAAGCGTGTGTTGACTGGTGCTACTGATACTAGAAATGTGATTAAGTTGTTTTTATCATTTCTCAGTTTAGGTAATTCTGGTAGTTCTTAACATAAATACCAATTAAATTCAATTTAATTTAAATAAAATAAAATGTCACTTTCTGTTCAGCACTTTGCACCAGTGTGCTAGAAGAAGGATCTACATGGATAAATGGTACCGCTTTATTTTATAGGTCCTTTAATTTTATAACAATTTCCTTGTAATTTTCTGACTAATTTGCAGGTATTTAACGGTTCATTTTTAGGACATTTTACAGAGAGGAGGTGCAATTTGGTACACATTTTAAGAAAAAAAAACAGAAAAACAAATTCACCACCCTCTCTGTAAAAGGTCCTAAAACTGAACCGTGCAAATTACTCACACAATTTCCAGGAAATTGGTATAAAATTAAGGGACCTGTAAAATAAAGCGTTACAGCATAAATACTGTATATTCAATTACAACATGTCAGGTTAATATTCAGTAAAAAGTTCTCTCTCAGCTGTAAAAATGGGTTACAAAAAAAAGATTGATGTTGGATCTGATGTTTTGAAATAAAAAGTGATTTCATTACCTGTACACCTTCATCTTCCTCATCCTCATCTTCACCTTCCTCCACATCCTCGTGTTTGTTTCCTTTCCTTAATACCTGAGGGATTGTAAAAGGCCTGCGGGAAAACAGACACACACGAGGTGAAAATGAAAGAAGTTAACCGAATGCAAGATGCCTCCTCTACGAGAGCAACTTATTAAAAATTTAGAATGTATCCAGGCAAAATTTAAATTAACTTTACTGTGATCTAAGAATAACTGATTTACCTTCTGTTCAGCAGACTGTCTCCGTCCAGGTCATTGGCTCCCACTTGGTTCATGTCGTAGGTGTCGTCGTACTCGTCGTCGTAGTCGTCCAGGCCGAAGCTGGCCGCAGTTTCACCGGGCTCAATGACGACCTCGTCCACCACCGTCTCGTAGGCCTGGTAACGAGATTTCTGCTCCGCTATGTGCTGCTTGTCGTCCAGCATATCTCGAGCGCTCTCACCTTTCCTGCAGGTGTAAGAAAACACAGCAAGATTACACGTCACCAAACACAGTCTCATCTGTTAAATGAGTTGGAAATAGATTTAAATCTGAGTTTTTAATGGCAGCGTGGCAGAGAGGGGCAGCAAATTCTGACTTGGCTTTAATAACAGTTGAGCAGGATTTTTGAAGCACATAAGTCAGGTAAAACCTCAGTTTTGTCACTTGAAAATTAGTTTTTTTTCATTCTCAGTCTGTTTGTGCAACTGCAAGAATATAAAAGGAGTCCAGATTTTTTAAAACTTTGATCAGTGAGCATCTCCGATGTGCTTTTACCTCCTGCCCTTCCAGATGCGAGACATGTCCACCTGATCCCTGCGAAAGATGTCAAACTCATCGTCGTCAAACACATTGGATCTTTTGCTCAGAAGATCTGGAAGCTCTTCCTTCACTGGCCTGAGAAAACAGGAGAGAAGCGAGGTCAAACACAGCTGTATCACAAAAACTTATGCTTTAACAACAGAGCAATAATGTCCAAAAGAGAAATATCCACTGGACAGAAAACATATATAAGCTTTATATGTAAACACCATCCCAGTGTATGGTGTCAGTGTGTGGTATTACCGTGGCATGGCTCGGTCCAGTTTGTCCAGGTTTGGGGCCAACCGGTCCTCCAGGATGTTGTTGATGACCAGCTCAGAGTTGTAGTCGTACTCCTGCAGGCAGGCCAGCAGGAAGCCCTCGCCCAAATCAGGCAGCAGGTCCCTGATACACGACAGCAGAGACTCCAGCTCCGCTCCACTCACCGGACAAACCGCTCCCTAAAAAAACACACAATGAAGTGATTCCGGGTCACTTGGTAAATGTTTTGTACATGTTGAATCTCATTTTTTAGCTTTCTGCATGTTTATTATGATGCACTATAGACTTTTTTATGAGCATCATATACAGTTGTCCTTCATAAATTACAAATTTGATTAAATCCTTAAGTTTTGTAGCAACTTTGCAATCCAGACTTTGATCATACAGTACAGTACTGTACTGTAGCTCTTTTTTTGGAGCAATGATTCACTTTGAACCAGATGAGTCGAGCTCATACATCTTTCCTTTTCAAACATACCTCTAATACACTCTGAGATATTTCCTCACACACACACACATCTGCCATTTTTATTACAATACATTTAGGAATATATGTACCATTATCATTTGGCATTTTCCTTATTTTCTCTGTAAGAGAAGTAGGGCTGCAACTATCAATTATTTCATTGTTGATTCATCTGTCGAATATTTTTTCCATTAATCGATTAGTTGTTTGGTCCATTAAATGTAAAATGGTAAAAAAAATGTCAATCACTGTTTCCCAAAGCCCAAAGGGTACACAACCCCAAAGTATTCAGTTTATGTCATCAAGGACTTGTGAAACCAGAAAATATTCACATTTAAGAAGCTGGAATCAAAGAATTTGGACATTTCTTTTAAAACGATTAATTGATTATCTAAATAGTTGGCAACTAATCGATTAATCAACTAATGATTGCAGCTCTAAAGAGAAGTTTAGCTCAATGTATGTTGTAAACAAGCGAGTATTAACATTATCTGTGGTGCTGATGACCATGCAGATGACCTGTTAAATAAGCAGTAATTAATGATGAACAGACTAACATTATTTCCTTTTTGGGGAACATCCAGCACGGCCTCTGCTCCCCTCAGGCTCTCCCCTCCTTCTCCTGGTTCGCGGACCTCTTGAGGTTTAAAGCCGGCTGAAGAGGAAGCGGCAGAAGCACCGCCCACTGCTCCCTGATTGGTGAGAAATGATGAGGACGCTCTCAGCTGAATCTGGCTCTGCGGTTTCCGTCGCCCCACGCTGTCCCAGGCGCTCTCAACCCCCTGGAGCAGGTAGGACGTCCTGGTTTCATCACTGAAGGAAACAGGCGGTTAAGGAACCAACTGAAATACTCACTTAATTTTCAGGCTCTCTCTCATGAAAAAATTAAAATTAGAAAGTTTTCTGCTATGCATTTGCATGTTACTTTATGCACCTGCATGTTGAGGCACTTCTTATTCTCTTTTATCTACTGTGGCTTGGATTGTACCTCATTTGTACGTCACTTTGGACAAAAGCCAAATGAATAAATGTAAATAACTAATACTAAAAGGTTTTTTCAGAGCTTTATGACTACATGATTATGACTCCACTAAATGACATCATGCTCCTGCCCTCTTTGCTAGTTTTATACTTTATACTTCCTATAATTAAAAGCCACTTGTGACAAGTCTGGTTTCAAAACCACTCTTCCATCTTGGACTTCTCTCCACCACAACTGGTTGTTGACTATATTTGTTCCTGCTAGTTTAAATATATTTAATTGATATTGTTTGTGTTTTCACCAGCACAACAAACAATTTCAGAGCTTTCCCTCAGACTGTACGGTCAATTAATGTCTATACACACTGAAGTAATGTTGGAATTTAAAGGTCAAGTACGGAACCACAAATCTACATTTCTGTTGATCTTTAGGAATATGCCGTACACAATGAAATATTTTACATTAGTAAATAGATGTACATATTTTAAGTATAATGTTGTCAAGACAAATTTGTAAAGCTGATAAGGATACATGACAGGGAGGGCCTGTTGTAGGAGGCTGATGTCGTCCACGATGGGGAACTGTTCATCGTAGTCTGACAAGAACCTAAAAGAAACAGTCAAAACTCAAATTACAGTATGTCAAACAGAAAAGTTAATTTTCTATCACTGGCTTACTTTTCATTTTACTCCCATCAGTGTTTTCTGAGTGCCAAATGCTAAAAGTAAAACATTTATAATCTAAATGTGTTAAGTTAATGTGTGCACAATGCAGCCAGTTTGGCTACTCCTAAACACACATTGGCAGTCAACTTGATCATGTTTCCAAATTTCCTCTAAGTCAAAAAAATCTAAATACAAACCAATTTGACTACAAATCCCCAATAACTACAATTTATACAATTAACCACTCAGATCTAAAGGGGAGGGGACCTGTGATCTCACTTTCCAAACCTCCTCTCTTACCTTTTCTCTGGTAAAAAAGATGTGAAATGTTGAAGGAGCTCCTCTGCAAATGTTTGCATGTTTTCTCCGCTGCAAGGTAACAAACAGCAGCAGCATTACTGTATGTGTGTGTTTGTCAGAATAGATCACTAAATGCTAATCTTGCTAAGATGCATGTTGAGAGTTTGGATGTCTCACCCCTCCAGGATCGGCTGTAGGCAGGTATGGTGCAGCACCAGGTGAGCCGTCTCCACCATCTTACGACAGGAGTGAGATAACCTCTTCCACACGTCCTCCTGAAGACTAAAGCAGGGTTTGGAAGATTGTTATAAATATATTATTCATATATTCTGCCAGCCAATGGTCTCAATCTTTTGGCTTAATCCTCTTTTTTCTGCATTAAATCCCTGAAACAGACACTCACACTTTATCGTCAAAGTTTCTCTTCCTCAAGGCCTTCTCAAGGTCAGGCACAGCGGTCTCATAAAACGAGGTCAATCTGCCAGGAGAGAAAATTAAACGATCAAGAAAACCTTCAGCGAAGGAAATGCTGAATGTGAGTTGTGATGCGGTTGGATGGGAATCAGGTTCTCCATCTGTGTACCTGTCGAGGAAGCTGTGGGAGTGGAAGCTGGAGCAGGCGGCAGGGAAGATGTCCAGGAAGGCATGGATGGTGGTGGTTGAGTCACACAGGTACAAAATAATATCTACAAGTTCCTGGGACCAAAAAAAAACAAACACATATTATCAATGACATGAAGCTGTCAGTCTCTGTGGAAGCTGTACAGTCCATTCAGGCTTAAAATGACACATTTTTGTCTACTATCAATCCAAATTAGAGCTGCAACAAACAATTATTTTCATAATTGATTAATCTGCTGATTCATGTTTTGATGAATCATTTTGATTGCATGTTATAATTTCTAAGACTCAAATGTCTTGTTTGACCTGATCAAGAATCCAAAACCCCAAAATATTCAGTTCACTATTATAAATGACAAAGAACAAAAAACAACATATTTGGCATTTTTGCTTAAAAAAAGACAAAAAACAATTATTTGATTATCAAAATAGTTGCAGATTAATTTTGTGTTGTTCTAATAATTGATTAATCATTAGACTCTAATCCAGAATTATCAAAATCCACTTTATTTTTTCACAAAGAAAATGTTTCCATGCCACAACACCAGATCAGATGTTTATATTCAAGAATGTCTTCGCAGCAACACATTAGTATTAGATATTATCCATTAATATCACATGTGGTGGGGATTTATGTGTCTGTCTGACCTGCTGGCTCATGGTCATGGCACTGGGCTGTTTGTGTGCGTTAAGCTTCATCGGCTCCATGGCGGTGGCCCCTTCACACTGGAGACCACATCTGTCCAGGATTGTGTCAAACACCTGAAGGTGATGGAGAATAAAAAGGAGAGTGAGCGAAAGAAAGTTTCTACAATATCTTGAATTTAATTTTAGGAAAAGCTGCAACAATAAGTAGATTAATTGATCTAAAGAAAATCAATGGGCAACTATTTTGATAATTTTGGACATTTTTCAAGCAAATGAGCAAAATATTCTCTGCTGTTTTTCTTTGATTTAATATGAAAGTAAAATGAATATATGAAGGTTTTAGACTGTTATTTGGATAAAAAAAAGCATATTAAAGAAATTAATGTAGACTCTGAGAAATTGGGAACGCCATTTTTTTCACAATTGTTTTAACATTTCATTGACTAAATGCTCAATCCATTATGAAAATAATATTTTTGTTGTAGCCTTAAACCTTAACATTTTTTTTACCAGTCTAACACTTCATTTGACCTTCACAGAAATATACAACTGTATTTTAGAAATCTAATCTCACCTCTAACACAGTGGGTACCGTCTCATCCAGGTCGCTATAGTAGGACGGCTGCTGGGTAAAGATGTTCTCTAAAACGGACATCATGACCAAAGTTAACAAAGAGTTTTCACTTCCTATTTTAACCTAATGGAGACATTTCTTATCACAATACCATACAGTGACAAGAATTATTGATAAGATTTAAAGAAACATCCAACCTATCATCTTATGCAGCAGCTGGCTGTTGCCTTTTCCAAATAACATGCAAAGATCCAAAATTTTGGGAATGTCAAAAAGAAAGTTGTCATAGATAACTTCTCCAAACACAGCCGGGGTGAGGAAGTTCTCCTGAGGGAAGAGAACACACAACACAACAGGTGATCATGTACAATACCATTACTGGAAAATACAGAAAAATCCCAAGTAACTGCCTCCTTTAAGAAGCCATTTGGAGCATCACTTGACTGATACCTGGTCTTCATCCTACCTTCGATTCTTTATGTGTGGCCATCCGCAGGAAGGTCAAAAAGACCATCCTGTGGACAGAGCGCTGCATTTCAGCCACCGTCGGGGAGGAGGGGAGGGTGGCGAGGTCGAGGCCACGAGGAGCATTATGCAGGTACGAGTCTAGGCACCTCTGCAGGGACTCATCGAACACCACCTGGTGGAATAGATGGACCACAGCAGAGAAGGGAAGACCTTGAGAAACAGGCTCACGGCCACTGAATCTACAGTGTCTTTACATTTTGTGGTTGAATGAAAAGAGAGGAAAAACATGGCTCAGCAATATTTTTACATGTTGACAGTCCCTCACCTGACACCAAAACTTATCATGAGGCAGTGCGAGCAGCCACTCCAGGTCCTCTGTAATGAATCTGGCATGCTCCAAAAACTCCTCCACCTCAGCAGGAGAGCTATCCTCTGGCAGGGGCTTATAAGGCACAAAATACCGCTCCTCCTTCCTGTCTGGGTGCTAGTGTGTAAAAGAAAGCACAGGGTTTGATTCTAATAAACTGGTCCTCATGAGAGGTAACTCAGGCTATTCCTGGAGCACTACAGGCTGCATATGAGGTGTACTTCTCTGTACCAACATGAGGAGAGCTGACTCACCAGTGCAGGCAGTGTGCGCTCTTTTCCCAGCGGGCCAGGCTCGGTCACCTGCTGCTCATCCAGTGGCACTCGAGCACAGGCCATGGCGTCTCCTTCTCAAATTATTTCTGACAAATCATCCCAACAAAAAGACATTTAAAATAGACCGAATCACTGTGACGTCACACTAACAACAACAGTCACTTCCGGGTAGACAACTGGTAGTTGATTTTTAATAGCCAAGATATGTAAAATCGGCAAACTTGTTTATTTCTGTCGTCATTTTCAGCCATAACTGTAACGTTTAAAGATATATAATTGAACACAGTGGTCCGACCTATCTGACGTTTCTGCTGTGCTTATTTTATGTACTGTATTGGTTTGCTAGCATCTTTGATAAACCAAATCTATCTGGTGACATCTCACTGCTGGTTGGACTAACTGGTGGCTGCCTTTATCATAATCAGCCATCATAATAACATACGCTTCTTTGTTTACTTCTTTACTTGCTTAAACTGACATTTATTTTTGCTCCGCACCATTAAATTGTATGTATAGGGGTTTCCTGCCCAGACGTTATTGTAAACAAACATTGTGATTGGTTCTATACATTTTGGTACAAAGGTGTAGTACACTCAGTTGGCAGTTTATTAGGTACACCGAGCTATAACTAATGCAGTGTAATATAGCATTTTTAATGTTATGGTCATTTTAGATGTAGTTTGTGGTGCTGTTGAATTGTATTTGTTATACTAAGATGCTACTAGTATTTAGTGTATCCTCATTGATATAAATAGAGTGGACAATATATTAGAAACACCTCTTAAACATTCTTAAACATTATCACAAACTACAACCTCCAAATTGAATCAACACTTATTTCACAGTTTCAACAAAAACTGAACATTTTAACTAGGTTAGGTGGATCTAATGAACTAGTAAATGAGTGTATTGTTATCCAAAACACTGTTGTATTGTACGGATGTTGCTGTTATGTTCAGCTTCTGTATGTGCAAAAAGAAAAAACTATTAAGGACATTTGCTTTCAAATATTGAGCAAAGATTTGAACAACAGTTGCTTGTCACATTTTATTTTACATCATTTGGGGCATTTTACTATTCTTTTCCCTCCTGACAACAGTTGACAGGTGTCAGCTAGCACCAGTTTGTGCCTCTCATGTAGGCTATTGGCATACGTCAAAGAGGTAACCATCAGTTTCTCTAAAAGAAAATTAACCGGTGACGTTTGGAAAAAGAAAAACATCACTGGTTGTTTAAAAAAAGAAGGTTGTTTAAAAACACAACTGTTCTGACAGTATTTTCAGAATTCTCAAAAACTCTTCTAACTATCTTCTAAATATTTCTTCATCCAGATGGTTAGAAGAGTCTATGAGGATCCTGTACGTTTTTAAAGGACCTTCTGTGTTTATTATCTTTATCACCGGCTGATTCTCTTTTGGAGAAATTGATGGTTAAAGGACGGCTTCACAATTTTTAAAGTCTGTCTTAAAACAACAGTCAGGTGCCCTTATGGACATTGAAAGAGGTTTTCCTCGCTGTAATCATTCCTGCTGTTCATACTGGCTATTAAAAGATCCCCTTCAAATGTGCTTTCAATGTAAGTGAAGTCATTTGGTGCAAAAATGCATTTAAAAGTTTACCTGAAGCTTATATGAGGCTTCAGCAGTCTGAGTTAGTCATATCAAGTGGATATCTGCCACATTTACAGTCTTTTTAGCATCAAATTCTCTCTTTGTGTTTCCTCGGACAGTGTTTCCCTGTTGAGCTGCGGTGGAAGTATAGTAACAAAAAGAGGGACTTTGGCACTAAAAAGACTGTAACGTTGAAAGATTGATTTCACTAATTTGGACGGAAGCTTCATATTAGCTTCAGATACATTTTTAAACATATTTTTGCACAGAAGGAGGACTGTGATTTTGTCCCCCATCACTGAGATTGTAAGCACATTATGAAGGGATCTTCTAATGGTCAGTATGAACAGGAGGAATGATTACAGCAAGAAAAACAGGTTTCAATGTTAATTTGGACACCTGGCTGTTATTTTACGACAGGCTTGAAAAATTGTGAATTCATCCTTTAACGTGTATGCTAAACGTTACGTGAGAGGCACAAACTAGCGCAAAGAGAGCTACAGCTGCCTTTTCCTCAGCTAACCAGCTCAGAAATATAAAGCTAGAAACAGATGCACTCAGCTAACTACTTGTTTTGTTTTTTAAACCAAGGTGTTGGCAGAGCAACCTGTTAACGGCTGTAACTTTCATAACTCGTTATGACTGTGGCCACGTAGTTTATTTGCTAAATTCTGAATTTAAAAAGACGACGTAGCAGGTTAAAATGTCGTGCTAACTGTCCGCCTCTTAAGAAGTTCAGCAGAGAAGACAGCACGTCAATGAATGGGGGGCTAACGGTAACCAACCGGTAACTTTATTTGAATCTATAGCTTAGAGTTAGAGTTTATAAATCTGCTCACCTCTTAATGCGACTGACTCTGTTTCAAGCCATCCCATTAAAAGTCGTCACAGCTTTTCTCTGCAGTTTCGGTTTCCAAACGTTTTCTAATCACCTGTCTGACGATGCTGGTGTCTCGAGCCAGGAAGTGACATAGATTTGTTTTTTAACATGACACATGCGCAGTAAAACAAGCTTTGAGTTTCATTACCACCCTCTAGTGGGCACCAAGGAGAGCGCAGCAGCACTGCAGTTAGTGTTTGGGGTTTTACATGTGTTGGGCTGCAAATGTTTATTTTTGTTGTCCATTAAAACGTGGTTATTTTAATCTCTGATTTTTTAAGATATCTGCAAGTTTGCAGTTTTGTAAAGAAAACATTTCCATCCTTTCCCAACAAGCCACCTGGTTCCACAAAGGATACATTACTCTTGTCCAACCTGTTAACTAACAAATAGACTGTACAGATAGATAGATAGATAGATAGATAGATAGATAGATAGATAGATAGATAGATAGATAGATAGATAGATAGATAGATAGATAGATAGATGGATAGATGGATAGATACATACTTTATTGATCCAAAAAGGAAATTAAAATATTACAGCAGCCAACAATGAGGCACAGTATCCATGCTGTGATCGATGTGGACAGACACCGGCTTCATATTGGATTAATATTTTCCAAACTCTGTCCAAGGTCTTACAGAAACAACTCAAACCAGATCCAATTCTGTCTGTTGAGCTGTTATGGTAGAGCTGTCAAGTAAACAAATATAATTTGGTATACGTTTTGTCACAGTGTTAGCACACTGATTTTATTTAAATGGAAACAGAGAAACCCAACAGCTTTGCTGAAAGATGTGATGAAGCACTTTCGGTTAGAAAAACTAAAATGTCAATAGGTTTTATTTGATTTGAAATTATTTTAATAAGACAAACCCATGATTGGTATTTGATATCTGTGACTCTGATATCCTTTTTGTTGTTTTTTTCTCTTTTCTTTTTTCTCTCTTTATTTTGCACTAGTAAATATATACATTATTAATAATTGTATTTACACATGTACCAGAACCCCCAATAAACAGAAGTTGGATTTTTTTTCAAGTAATAAATTAGTCAGTCTATAAAATTAATTATAATTTTCTAAATGATAAAATTGTGAAAAAATGTCCATCACAGTTTCCCAGAGCTCAAACTGACATCTTCAAATTCCTCTTTCTGTCAAACCAACAGTCCAAAACCCAAATAAGGTTCCACTGAAGTACTTAAAAGACGCACAATTTTTCAAGTCTGTCTTAAAACAACAGTCAGATGCCCAAATGAACATTGAAACGTTTTTCTTGCCATAATCATTCCTCCTGTTCATATTTGCTATTAGAAGATCCCTACATAATGAACTTACAATTTAAGTGATGGGGGACAAAATTAAAAATGTATTTAAGTTTATCTGAAGCTAATATGAAGTTTTTAGCCGTCCAAATGAGTCAAAATCAAGTAGATATCTTTCAACTTTACAGTCTTTTTAGTGCCAAAGTCCCTCTTTTTGTTACTATACTTCCACCGCAGCTCAACAGGGAAACACTGTCCGAGGAAACACAAAGAGGGAATTTGATGCTAAAAAGACTGTAAATGTGGCAGATATCCACTTGATATGACTAACTCAGACTGCTGAAGCTTCATATAAGCTTCATATGCATTTAAATGCATATGACAAAACGCCTGTGTGGGCACCGACTATAACTAAATCAGCTATTATTTTTTTTATAGTTAGTTATAGTTACAGGTCACAATGCTTGGGTTGCCAGGGCAGTGTTGGGAGGAATATCTGACCACCTACCTTCTGGAAAAAGGCTGCAGATGATCCAGACCAGATCAATTTAACACTTTCAGCTGTAGACTTAGAAGAAGCTTAAACCCCTTTATTATTGGCTATTTACTACTGGCACGACTGTTAGCACTCAGGAACTAACTCAGTCACTTCACCAGCTAAAGGTTTGTGAGTCTTGAGACTCTTGAGTCATTTTGTCCTATTTTTAAATCAATTTCACATTCACAAACAAACAAAAAAAGGTAAACACTTCCAGTCCTGTAAAGAATATTTTTAACTTCTGTATCTTCCTCAGGTTCAGGATTTTAATGACATGAAGTATGTCAGAAGTATAGTTATTAAGAGGAAAGGCAGTGAGCTCACACACAAAAAAGTGTCAAACAGTTATAGTGAGAAACTTCAGCTCGTAGAATGAATCCACCTTCTCTCTAAGCCTGACTGTAACAAACATGTCATTTCCAGAGTTCAAAAGTGGCATTTAAACATTGAAAATAGCTTTTTACATTTGGCCATTTTCTTCCCACCACACACAGATGAGCTCTCAGTTGGATCAAGAACAATCCCTGGAGATGAAGTACTGAGCCATGCAGCATGGAGGATGAACGAGCCTGCAAAGCGAACAGCTTTACTTTCATGTCCTTTTCCTGCCTGAAGTTAATTTCTGAGCTTCTTTTGATTTCTTCTACACCCTCATAAAAAGAGAAGAATTATACATTTTGGCTCTTTTATTAAACATTTATACCATTATGTTCCTAAAAAGAAGAGACAGTCTTTTAAAATTAATCTCTGAGAAACATCTGCTTTCTAAACATTGTAGATGCTGGAGAATATCTCGACAACTTCATCTGCTGGCTTTATTACCTCAAAATGTGAATGTAGAATATTATACATCAATATTGCTATTGGAAGCCCATTTCTCACTGACAGATACTAATATAAATTTCATTATATTGGTCCAATATGCTGTCAATGTGCTAAAACTATAAAATATCACACAGTGATGACACTTGACACAAGATTTTCTTGGAAAAGGATGTTTATAAAAAAAAGATTCCCATGACACACACAGAAGGCTGATGAGGATTTACATAAATTACATTAAGTACAGTATTTTCAAAATGACACATTACATAGTCTGAAAGAGCATCAATGAATTATTAAAATCTCCAGAAAGTCTATTGTTGGTTTGTTGGTTGATGCTGAAAAGTTGAAACATTTCTTGTGTGTTTGCACCAGTAAAATCTGCTGTAATGTCTGTGTGCTCCTGAACTTTATCTCACTCGTTTGTGTCTGAACTGAACACTGTGGAATAGAGCTGCAACAATTACTTAATTAATCGATTAGTCGATCAGCAGAAAATTAATCAACTATTTTGATAATTGATTAATCTTTTGGAATCATTTTTAAGAAAAGATCAAAATGTTCTGAATCCAGCTTCTCAAATGTGAATATTTTCTGGTTTCTTTGGTCCTCTATGATAGTAAACTGAATGTCTTTGGGTTGTGGACTGTTGACCGGGACAAAACTAGACAGTTGAGGACGTCACTTTGCTTTTGTAAACAGTAATCAACATTTTTCACGATTTTCTGACATTTTTTTTAGACCAAACGACTAATAGATTAATCGAGAAAATAATCAACAGATTAATCGATAATGAAAACAATCGTGAGTTGCAGCCCTACCACAGACTTCAGAGTTTCATCATTGACAGGGTCTCTTTCTGTGGGTGTACATGCTCTGGATTCAGTTTTTAAACATACGATTAAAATGTGCAATGCAATAAGAGTTGTGTAAATATGTATTCTGGCAGCTGTCCATCACTTTATTCAAACTTATAAACTACGAGACAACAACAACAAAAAAAACGACTCACAAACAAACAAAAAGACTGGACTTTTGTCTGCTTTCATGGCTTGTTGTGTGAAGCAAAACAGAAAACTTTATCTTAGGTGTAAAGCATAAAATAAATATTGTATGGCTCAAACAATAATAAATAATCTCCCATACATCATACATATCAAGCAGCAGTAATACTGTACCACATGGTACCCGTTTTAATGGCTTGCCTTCTACATCCAGAAATAAGAGATTTTTCTATTTTTATAGTATGCCTATACAATGAGACAGCCAATCATGGATTCCAGTTTCCATCTCTAATTATATTCTACAGCTATATTTTACACTAATGTATAAGCTATGAAAAAGTATGTAGCTTCTGATAATGGATCTTAGTATTATTATCTGCTGAAGACTGAATATTGTACAGAGAAAAACCTGCGCACTCCATCTGTAAGATATCAGATAATATGTATGAACAGCGATCAAACTATGTTACGCCGACTTGTAGTGTACACAGTAGCACATACAATGATGCTGCTATAGTGTGAATGGCTGTTTCATTCTTAATAATACTGCTGTTAAAGATTGTTGGAGTGAAACCAGTCACATTACAAAAATATGATGGACACCAACAATTGATCCCCTGAAAGCGCCAATAAACAATCAGCATGACACATTATAAAACTGTTTTCACTGGTTCCCCTCAGGTTTAGAGTACACTACATGGCCAAAAGTATGTGGACACCCAAAATTACACCCACATGAGATTATTAAATATTTCATTCATCTTTGGGCATTACTGCTACTATAACAGCCTCCACTCTTCTGGTTTCAGGCACTGATGTTGGGCGATAATGCCTGGTTCATCCATAGGATGCTGGGTGGAGTGGAAGTAAGGGTATTCAAAGGCTAAAACTGGGAAAAATACATGTTGACTGTTGCCACAAAGTTGGGAGTAAGCTATTAGTCTAAAATATCGTATGCTGATTTCCCCTTAATTTAAACTAAGGTTCAGTTTGTGCCACAAATTGAGAAACGGGGGCCACTTGCAAACTGCGATTTAAAACATGAGATAATTTCCTCTTCTGTTAATTTTGACACATTTCACTAATTAAAACAAACTCCATACTTGTGACCCACACAAGAGCATACGAGAGTCCTGCAGGACTCACAAGTTTATCTGCAGTGTGTGAGCAACAATCATTTGTGAAACGTGACATTGCCACCACTTGCTATCTGCGTGTACACAGGGATCGCAAATCGCTTTTGTGAAACAGGCTCTTGATTAAAATCTTTTTATAGAAGCAAACAAAATATTTTTCAGAGCAGAACAGCAGTTTAGAGTTGTAAATAATCTTCTGGGTTTTTCAAAGATCTCAAAGAATCTCAAATATTTTTCTGAAAAACAGATACTTAGCTCTGTTACAGAAATATAATGATACCATGTGAGAGGCACAAACTGGGGCTAGCCCAAATTAAGACAAACCCCAGACCAAAAAGTTCAGAAAAGTATAGTGCCAGTGTCCACATACCTTTGGCCACATAGTGTAACTCAGAGAGAATCCGAGTTATGAGTTACAGTCATAACAACCTAACTAGATACAGTATTTAAATTCATTTTTCTATTGTTATTACACATGATGATAAAGTCACAGATCAGTAGGCAAAGTGTGCATGTCTATAGGATTCAGCTAACAGTATTCTGTTAAAACTATTACTCGACTGTAAAAGAATAGATAATTCTGGGAAAAATATGTGCGAAGACCAGAGATTTGCACTTTGAGGTCAAGAATACAGTCAGGGAATTAAAAAAACTACAACTATTCTATGCTATATTCATGAAGGGCACAGATGGTAAACTATGGAGAAATGACGCTGTGGGCATGTGGGTTCTGGATAAAACCAATAAAATTAAGCTCTGTCATGTTACATAACTGACCCAGGCTTCATTAGGACTTTGTAACTGCATGTCAAAAGATGTCCATACAGAGAAGTGTGACCCCTCTAAACATCATTGTGTAGCCCTTCACCATTCTCAATGGTCTGCCCATATTTGGTCTTCAAAAGTCTGATCATTTTTAATTTTTATCATGTATAAAAAAATATAACATCGACACACAAGTTCACAACAAAGTCCAGCTGGAAGTCAGTTTGTTTTTGACACTTGATTAAAATTCCAGTTCAGGTCCATAATGATTTGTTTTTGGTATGGAATGAAAAAAAGGGGGAAGGGAGGCTTAAAGCCTGGGAAAAAAGTAAAGAATAAAGACTCAAGGATGTTAAGATTACAGCTGCTGTTACCTGATTGTGCTTTTCCCACCTCCAGAGGAAGTGTTGCTGACACAGAGGACTAGTGATATAAATATTTTGTATCTGCTGGATCTCAACAGTTGAGGCTCAATAATGACATCCACCGAGGGAAAGACATGAGGAGAAAATGAGAGCAGGAGCCAAAATGGCTGATCAGTAGTCTGGGGAATAGATGGGTCAATATAAGTCAGTTCACGTTCAGCACAAAAGTCTCACGTCCTTAAAATTGGAACTCCACCAATTTGTTTACAGGTGCCGGGGAGTACTATTGTACGGTATATATGAAAAAAGTTTATAAAGCCAGTTTTGGCGCCAAAGGGAGCTGAGCAAAATCGGATAAATTGCCTCAAGTGATGTCACTTGTTTGTCAGTCACATAGTTTGGAGATTAAAGGGGACCAATTATGCTCATTTCCAGCTCTATATTTTTATTCTGGGACTCCAGTAGAGTAGCTTTGCATGATTCTACAGTTAAAAAAAACTCCTTGTTTATCTTATACTGGCCTTTTTTGCAGTCCCTCAGTTCAGCCTCTGTCTCTAATAGGCGGTCTTAGCTCCCGTCTCTTTAAGGCCCCCCTCCTGATGAGCCCCAGCAGAAAAAATGTTGGAAACCGTTCGGAGCAGTCTGAAGCCGGTGATTTTCTGCTCACAGACAACATTTAATATGAACATCCAACATTGTAACACTATATATATGACTGAAAATAAGATAAAGCATAATAGGTCCCCTTTAAGGAGTGCAATGTCAAATTGGTGGAGTACTCGTTTAACTCAAGTCTGTAGGCTGAACACTTCAGTTGATATTTCTAGACTCTGTCAGAGGGAGCAGCTGTCAGGAAAAGGTTTAAAACATGTCAAAAGAAGGCTGCCAACCCCCTCTGCCTGGAATCTACTGCATGTGGGAACTGCGCAAGAACAGCTAATCAAATATCTTTGATTGAGGAGTTGGTGTGCGTACCTGCCGCACAGCAGCCAAACTCCCTGAAATCCAGGGTCCTGAAAACTGAGAATTAACTGGAAATCCAAATCTGAGAGGGAAGAAGGTTTTGGTCTCCCTCCCTGCTCTAGGGGCCAGTTTCCCCCCACACAAGCCAGCAGCAGACATCTTCATTTCACACTGGCCAGAGCTGGTGTTGGTCCAGAGGAGTCCAGCACTAGGCCAGCTGTATCTGTCCAGAGTAGGTGGTGAGGAGGAGCATGATGGCGAAGCCCGTCAGCAGGCCGGCGTTCTGGATGGCAAAGGTGAGGAGGAAGCTGCTGCCGCCCGCGTCCTCTTCCTCCCGACTCACCTCGTTCATCTCTGGAAACTGAGAAACGTTTAAAAGAGAGAAAGAACTAATTAAACTTCTAAACTTCTCTAAACAGGGAAAGTCAAATGAGTAGCCAAGTTCCTCTTCAGCAATACTGTGCTTCATATTAAAGAGGCACGATTTTATATGTGAAAGTCAATTTTCTAGTCATGTGGCATACTATACAGTCTGTGAAATCAGCTGCATAATGTCTTCTGAGTCTGGACGAGCTTTGCCAAGGTGACATCACCCAGGTATTTCTGCTTGGTCTTGGGGACTACAAATTTTTAGTCATGTTAGAGGCATGGCTCTATGGATGGCAACCACTTTGGTTCAGACTGAAATATCTCAACACTGGCCATGCAATATTTTACAGAAATTCATGGTCCCCAGAGGATGAATCCTCATGACTTTGGTGATCCCCTGACTAAAATATATTATTTGAATAAGGAACCAAAATTCTACTTTGAGAAGTAACTTTTCCAAACACTGCTGCGAAAAAACTTTTTTCTTCTTCACATAATCAACCAAACGTACATGGTGTGACATCATGATGACATATTTACAGGTTAGTCAAAATGCTTTTTTTCTTTCTTTCAGTGGCTTGCTCAAGAGCAGCTCAGCAGCAGCTGGTGAAGAAATTATGTTTTTACTTTCTCCAAATACAAATGACTTTTTGCTAGTGTGGGGAATCAAATTGGAGACACTAACCATGTCTGCCAGAGCAATGTAGAGGAACATTCCTCCTGCCAGGGCAAAGATCCAGTTGGGGGAGAAGCTGTTGCCGGCCAGGATGCCAAAGCCCATGCCCAGGTAACAGCAACAGGCGGACAGGAAGTTAAAGAACAGAGCCTGCTGTATGCTCATGCCAGCGTTCAGCAGGATCACAAAGTCTCCTAGTAACAGAAAGAAAAACAACAAAAAGAAGAACATGCATCAAAGAGTTGTCTTTGCAGTTACAGATTTCTATAAAAATGTTAATAATAATCAGATTGTATTTGAAAATAACTATACAAAAAAAAGAAGAAAAAAGAAAAGAGCATCTGATTTAAAAATTGCTCATTGACGAGAAATTTGTCATATTAAGAGAGACTTGCAGCCTGGTAAAAATTCAAGGCAGCAACACATCACAGGCTGAATCTGGTCCAGACTCACCCAACTCGTGGGGAAACTCCTCACACAGAATGGCCACTGAGGTGCTGATGCCCTGGAAGACGGAGGCAGTGAACGAGGCGCCGATGGCCAGGCCGTCGATAAAGTTGTGTAGGCCGTCGCTCAACGTGATCATCCAGGCCAGCGTGCCGATGTCAGAGTAGGTCGTCCCCTTCAGCCAATAGCAGCCACCACCACTACTGGAGGACCGCCCCCCGCTGTCTGGACTCTGGGAGTCCTGGGAGGAACAGAGTACCCATTTGAGGTAAAGATCCTGATCATCGTGATGGACCAATAACCATAACCATGGAGCAACATACAGTTACACTAGCTAAGTCCTATTAACAGACCAATTATTAACTTTTGCAAAATTTAATGTAACTTTTTAAAGATTAATGTGTAATATCCACTGTTCTTAGCCCCTTTATGATACTGGTAATACATACATGTCATTATAGGAAATCATTTATGAATACTTAATATGTTGCTATGTTTTATCATCTCACTCTTGAGATTTTATATTTTCATTTAACTTTACTTTATCTTCTGGTGTTTTATGATCTCTGTGTTTGTTTTGCAATGTAAATAAAGTTTATTATTATTATATCATTATTTTGTCAATTGCTGTATGTGCCTTAACTGTCTAAAAATGTGATATGTTTTGGGTTACACCATTATATCAAAAGAGCAACAAAAAAATTTGGTTTAATTTTGTTCCTCGAATATGGACAGAATCTCTCAATCTCATGTTGAAAATACAATCAGATGTAGAAGATGTAGGAAAGTCTTGTCACGAAACTAAAACAAACACAAAACAGCAACCAAAGGAATCTCGATCTTCATCCTCTGCCACCTTTACCTGTGGTGTCTGTGCAGGGCTGAGCATGAGCTCACCCTCCCCAGCGTCCACCTTGCCCAACGCCAGACTGCTCGCCTCTCCGTTCTGCTGTAGCTTCTCCTTCTCTCCCTCCTCTGCATCCCTGTCGGGCGTCGAGTAACGATCTGCATTGGAGTAATGACTGTGGCCGTGGCTCTGAGAGACAGAGAGAAAACAGATATTATGATCAACAAATAACAGGTTTTGTCAGATCCATTGCTGATGGAAAGTTCCTTCATAAAATTGACCTAAAATTAATCTAATCACAGTATTTGAGCCTTCCTCAAGATATGCTGCTTTTGTCCCATTTGAGCGTGCTGTTCTCCTGCTTCCTCTTAGTAATGTACTATAAACTTGTACTTGTGGAGTTGCGTTTGTTGCCTCACAACAGTTCCTTCACTACACTTCACATTTATTGAGTTCTTCAAACAAAAACTGAAAATGTTTCAAAACAGACAAGAGTCTGAATGATATTTTGATGAAGCTTGACTCATAAAGTCAAGCCTAGAATCATAAAGTGTCAACAAAATCACAGGTAAAGGTCAGTTTGAGTACAACACTCCTGGATACTCCAGTATAAATCAGTGTTTCTCTCAAGTACTCTTCATCAGGGCAGGTACCCTGACGTTTAAGTGAACAGCCTCTCATCCCAATACTACACTACAAATTCACAGTTCTTTACCAATATTTTAAAAATGAATTGACACTAACAGCTTCGCAGTGACTAATTCGCTTTTTGCCTCGTTTTTGCAGGGAAATGTAGCAGCTGACAGCAGCAATCCAAGTGCCAATGTGGGTCAAAGAGTTTCTGTAATTGGATCAACAGGTTGATGTGTTACGTGTTAATTAGGCTGGCTGGACCATATGGCTCACAGCAGAGTAACCACAAGGTGGAGCAACTGTCCCCAAATCATCCCCTCACATTTCCTACTGCTGCTTTTTTGTGAATGAAATCAGCAGAGCTGCATGACTGTATGATTATCTGCCTGTAATTTCAGTCAAGCTGGATTTAGCATGTAATTCAGAGATAAACTCTCATAGAAGCAGTGTTGTGCTTTTAAAAAAAGGAAGAGATAACATTTAGCATTTTTGCCAGATAAATGACTAATATGATCAATCTATTGTGAAAATTGTTGCTGAAACTGATTAATCATTTCAGCACTAATGTACTGTGTGTCAAAGCTAGTTTGGTAACCTGACTGTGGCAAATAAAAACATATGAACTAGGGTTGTAAAAGGAGTGGGGAAAACTGTAGGTTGCCAGCAAAGATCATTAGATTCTCTGTGTAATACTGCTGTATACAGGAAGGCTCGGTCTATTGTTAATGACACTGAACATCCCCTCTACTCTGAATTTCAGGACAATGTTATATGACACCTCAGGTCAAAAAAAAGATATATAAAGGGATCTTTTGTACCAAACGCAATCAATAAAATGAGCAAACAGCACTAGAATACACCCATGTTGAAGGATACCATCAAACTGTACTGTATACCTGTTGCTTATTCAGTATATTGCTGTACTGCTCATGTTTGATGCCCTTCTATATGTGTGTCTTCATTGTTTTTATGTTTTTTTTTTATTCTGTTGTTTTTAATGGTGAGACGAAGACAAATTTCCAGCCATAGTGGGATAATAAAGTTCTATTCTATTGTCTTCTTTACTAAAAGGTAAGCAGCCGAAGGTGAGA
The DNA here is from genome assembly GCA_038419695.1 of Scomberomorus guttatus. Taxonomy (NCBI): domain Eukaryota; kingdom Metazoa; phylum Chordata; class Actinopteri; order Scombriformes; family Scombridae; genus Scomberomorus; species Scomberomorus guttatus. The sequence continues at coordinate 29,939,786 of CM076450.1, read as the reverse complement.
GAGGACACCTTTGCCTGATGCCCTGGAGCAAAATTAAACTGTGTTTGTGATGACTCAGGCCAGGTGAGTCTGATTCTCTAACCGATTCTTCAAAGCCAATTGTACAGTACAATAGCAAACTAGTTCATTACAGTGGGGAATGTCTTAGAATTATGTAACCTTCTGAGGGCACTACTATGAACTTGAATCACAGGTGCCTCTGGTCCAAAAGCTTGACAATGACTGTAGGCATGTCTGTCTATATGTAGAGTGTGCAACGCCCTAATAAAAAAAAACACACAAATATCCCCTTGGGCATCCTTATCATCACTTTCTGAACATGAAAGTCCACATTCAAATGAGCTGCTAACGAACATGTCAGTTACTGAAATGCCAACATCCCGTCCAACTGGTTAAACCCGCAACCAATCTACAGATAATATCATTGGGAAGAATGTAATTGTACGTTAAGATAGTGCTCTGAACAAATAATCTGTGAACACGGTTGGTTGCCTGAACATGATGACCTGGTTATGTGTGAGTGGCGGAAAAATGTATTACGAAAAAGATTCACTGAAATATTAGAAATACTGAACTACAAGTACTACTACTACTGTTACTACAACAGTCTACTCTGCAATATTAAATTGCTCATTAAGGTTCAATGATCTTGAGATAAAATCACATTTGCATTAGTGTTTTTTAGGCATTAATGTCTTTATTCAAAAGTGGACAGTAAAGTGTTAATCGCTTGCATTAATTATATCATCATAATTACACAATTAGGGATCAGCAATTATTCAGTATTATTAATTATCGACTAAGAGGAATCATATCTTATAACCATTCTACAAAAGAGTTTTGTCTGATGTAATTGCATTGAGCACCAATTTGTTTAGTTTCGGTATGAATTTCCGCATTTGCCATGTAATCACATGTACTGGTATGGAAAAATATTCTTAGTAATATTGTGATGTTGATTTAAACCATATTACTGAGCCATAAGCACTGTGTTTGCAAGATTCAAGCTACAGTCTTATATTCCCTGGCTGTTACACAATCACGAAATTTAATCCGAACTCTTCTGATTATACAGAAAAAAGGTGTCAGAAAAGTACAGAGAAACTAAATTTTAGTTTCTCCTTTGTTTTAGAGTCCTGTTTTTGTTCTCTTCATAAGTTGTGTCTTTGTACATTGACCTTGGATATGAGCTTTTTAACCCTGCCATACATACCAGCTCTGTGAGGCTTATGATAACAGTTTTGTTGAGACTGTTACTGAGATGTTGATTCAGTGCAACACGTGTTCATTTCTTCCATCTAGCCCTTCAGGTCAGCTTCAATTTAAACCACTGTTCTTTGCAGACATCTGCGTTTAGCCTTTGTTGTCGTGATTTTCAAGACATACAGCGGTGCTTGAAAGTTTGTGAATCCTTTAGAATTTGCTGTATTTCCGCATAAATATCACCTAAAAGTGACCAGATTTTTATGCAAGTCCTAAAACTAGATAAAGTATAACGTCTATTAAACAAATGAGACAAAAACATTAAACTTTTTCATTTATTTATTGAGGAAAATTATCTAATGTTTTTGTGTTATTTGTTCAATTGTGTTCCCTTTATCTAGTATTAGGACTCGTGTGAAAATCTGATCACGTTTTAGGTCATATTTATGCAGAAACAGAGAAAATTCTAAAGGATTCACAAACTTTCAATCAGCATTTGTATTTCAGACTTGCCATATTAAAACTTTAGCAGTTTATGTGACAAACTTTGGAACTTATAGCTGCTTCCTGCTTTGAAAAACATTAAAAGCAGTGATTATTAGGCCTCTGTATAAAAAAAAAAAAAAAAGAAGAAGAAGAAAGAAGACATTTTAAGTTGTCTAAGTACTCACCCCATTTTTCTGTTTGAGAAGCACTTTGAGGATCTTTTCAGTGAAGAAGAAGAGGTAAAAGCCTCCAAACACCACCGCAGACTTGGACACATAGAAATCCACCATGGGGTCAAAACCAAAGGCCTACCATAAGAAAAGACTGTTAGCTTGAAATGAACTACTACCATCACATGACATCAGTGTCAGTATTTTTTAAAATAGGTGTTATTTGAAACAACTGTCATATGTAATATGAGGATTATCATTTAGCAATTCACCAGTTAGTGGTTGGTGTGGGTGGTCTAGGGTGTGTTTGGATTTAAGTTTCATTCCTGGCCTTCACTGTCAGAGTCAGCTGCTGATCAAAAGGATTTTTTTCTATGGAAAACTGCTGCTCCTGCTGAATGTTTTTGGAATATTTTTACTTTTGTTCATCATGAATAATTGAATAATAACATCAACTAAAGCTAATATCCTTTTAAGATACTGCAAACATATTTCACAGACAAGATGAATTATGTATGTAATCATTTCCCATCCAGTAGACACAAACCTCCTATAAATCAAACTACTTTAGCTTAGGTATACACGTTTTATTTTCCTACTATTCATCCCAGCTAAATGGATGCAATGAATTACACAACATCATGTTGCATCAGCTGTAAACCTGGCGTTGATGGGTGTGCACACCGTCTAGACATTGTCAACATTTGTGGGTTATGCTGCTCTGAAGGTAAGGATGACTTTGTACTTTGATCAGTATCTTTACAAGCATGTAAGCTTTCTATAGTAACCTGACTTAGTAAACTTCGTGTAAATTAGAAAATTGAATTGATTAATTGGGGTAAAGGAAGAAACTGGACTATAGCCATGCATACTTTTAATCTGGTTTCTAAAAGTTGGGCAAATAAAGACCTCAGACATGTAAAGTAGTCTGCAGATTCTTATGGTAACAATACACTTTAAATATACCAGCCTTGTTATAAGGGAGAAACTGTACTCTGTGGGTTTGGTAAAAAACACACTTAGAGCTTCACAATAAACCGAAGTAAAACTACTCGCAAAGATCAAAACTGATGATCAGTTCAGAAAATTATCCAACAAATGTCTCCTGTCTTGTAAAGTGAAACTTTGGATTTAATTGTGGCAGGTCAGTAAAACACATATATACACTCTGGACCCGTCCCTCTCAAACGATCAACAAAGACAGTTAAGTTGTGGATATTTTACAGTCTTCTTATTGGGAGTCATTAGCTATTATTGGAAATTAATAGTCTACTCACAAATATGCTTTTGTCTAGAGTTAAGATTCTGCCAATCATCATCAAACTCAATTTCCAATTGAATGAACCAAAGCGTTCCTTTGAGCATTAGGATGGGGCAATAAGTCGATGTATATATTTGTCTACTGCTCAACGTTTTGTGGTAACTATTCTTTTGATATCTCTGGTTTGTGTTAGACATTACAGGCATTGAGTATCTCAGTCTGTTCATCAATCTGATGAAGTTACTTTGATTTGACAGGTATTTAGTTAGACGTTAGTTTAATTCTCATGTGGTTATTTTATCAATAAATCTTTTCTCAATTGGACTTACAGATAATTTGCTATATTATCCACCGCTATCTTTGACTATGATTCAACTAAGAATTGCTTTTGTCAGGAGCAGCCAACCAAACACATATTTCCATAAAAAGCTTGTTTTATTCCAATTTCTGGTAAACCTGTTTTGCAAATTTAGTTTTTTTTTTAACATTGTACTTGTGAAGTGAGTAAAGTAGCTGATCTATCCTGACACAAATTTTCAGTGACAAGGATTACTATGCATTTTCCACTGTAAATGTTTTTTTGAATTAACAAAGATAATGTCTTGAATTACTGTTGGTGAGATTACAGATAATTCAACCTCAGCACCACAGGGCTCTAACCACAACTCTCGTTCGCCTTACTGTGGTATTTATATCCAATTAAATAGATTGAGTGCCAAGCCGCAGTTGTAAAAAAATTACTTTCACATAACCATCAAGGCTACACCACCATTTGTTTGTGATACCTTTAAGCAAAATTCAATTCCTGATATGTAAAGTTGATTTAACTGCTTTTTCCAGAAACAGCATAGTAACCCTGCACTGAGGTAACCTGAAGGAGCTGCAGCTAAGTCAGTGAGTCACAGCAGCATCGACACTACCTCTGGGATGAGCTGAAACAGGGCGTTGGAGTAGAGCGTGCCAATGGCCAGGGCTATGAAGTAGAGCAGCAGTCGCTTGTAAAAGGTTTTCTTCATGAAGGGCACCACGCTCGCCCCAACCAGTGAACACAGAGAGATCAGTGTCACACACAGGATCCCATAACCCCAGACTGATTGACAGATAAGAGGCGGAGGAAAAGTGGGAGAGGATGAGAAAAAAAGAGGTAGTTAGTTGAGAACTGATTTTATCAGATTAATCACCAGGTCAGGGGGAAAAAAATGGAGAACAATGAGCAGTTAACACCCTGAAAAGAAAGGAAGAATTGAATGAAATCAACCTGAGGAAAAAAAAGAGGGATTTCAAAGATACCTGCAATTTTTTCGAGAGACAACAGACTCATTGTCAATTGAAAACAGATCAACAGAAATGACACCACCTTTCATTTGCATTTGAAGATAATAATTGGCCGTCCTTCGAAAGTACAGTTTATTGACACCTTGTGAACACACACACAGACACACACACAGACACACACACTTTGTCCTACTCCACTCAGGTGCGTCTGTACCACTGTGCTAGCCTCAGGGTAAAAGCTAGCTATCACTGCGGACACAAAAGGGGGCAAATGCACTTTAAATAGCCCAACAGTAGCAGAAGGAGCACAGTTAACAAGGGGTCACATTACAATTTGAAGGACACTTTAAGGGTGCTGTGCTCCATTTCTCCAGGATTGTCTTACACCAAAACTGAAATTAATTAATCCCAAAGCCAAAAACTGAGTGAAAAAACCCTCTTACCAAGGCTTCGTTAAGCTATTTTAAAGGCTGCAGTGGTAGAAGAGAGAGCTGCGCTTTCTCTACAAGAAAAGCTGGCCTAGATCTCAATGCTACGAAAGGTGCAGACACAGACACAAACATACAGTACACACACACACACAAACACAGCACCAGATGATTGGTGATGCAGTGAGGGTAGAGCATAACCAAAAGCCTTCCACAGAGCTAATTAGAGCCCAAGAGTGAAACCACAGAGTGAAAACAAAGGCACAAATGAAGAGAGAGAAACCACCACAGACAGGCAAAGGAGCGCTTGGCCAAAGGTGCACTATTCTTCTCAACAGCCAGGTGATACTACAGGGCATTGAAGCGGTTTTCAACTTTGGTGTTTGTGTAAGCAAAGGTTTATGAAATGTGGAAAGATGTAAAGATAGAAAGATGTATGGATCGATAGCAAACCTCTGGCAGGAGCTGCAGGATGGCAGTGGAGTACAGCGTGCCAATGGCAAGAGCGATGAAAAAGATGAGCGCATATTTCATATAGCGCGTCTTCATGAGAGGCACGATGAAGACTCCGGTGAGGGAGAAGGCACTGACCACTGTCACACTCAGGAAAGAAAAGCCCCACACTGGGGTTGAAGTGACAGGCAGGTTGGATAGAAGAGGAATGTGTAACATTAAAACAAACTGCTATACGTAATAGGTGGTAATGCACCTTGAGCACTGCAGAATGACACATTTTTTCCTTCAATACAATTGTGCTGTGATCAAATAAATGCTGAATTCTGTTACCTAAAATTATGTTAGAACTACTGGTCTCACAACACTTAATCTGCATCGGCTGAATTGAAATTCAAGTGAATAAAATAACATTTTGACATTGACATTTTGGACATAAGCAGTTGACATTATACAATAATTTAATTCAGATAACTCAGCTCTGTTGGTTTGAAAAAAAAAAGCTTTTTTATGTAAGTGGTGAAGATAACAGAGCCAGATGATGAGTGCCTGAACTCAGTCGCTCCCAACCTAGGGTTTGGGACCCTGCCAAGGAGTCAAAAGATAACTGGAAGGGTTGCAAGATAATTACTAAAGGAAATAAAATAGAATAAAAACATTTCTTCTACACAAAGTATGTCCATTTAATCACATTTTTTATAGTTCTATCTCTTACAATGTCTAAAAACTATTCAAATGAAACTATTAGAGAAGGGAACATCCGTCTTTGGATGAAGTGCTTGCAACTCAGACACGCAACTTGTGACATGAGGTCGCAAGTAGACATCGCCTTGCTTTTAAGGGTCACAAGCCTAAAAGTTTGGGAACCACTACATTAACTGACACCTGTACAAAAGAAACAGGGCACAAATGCTTAACTAATAGTTAAGCATTTGTGTGTCATTTTTGTCTAAGACTGCAGCACCTGTGAAGTTTATGGGAAAGAAAGGTTAAATGCTGAGAGATTAATGATCTATTCTATGGTGTGACATAACTTCATGCTGAGAAAGTAGACAAAAATTAGATGAATAGGGCTGGTGGTGAAGACAATGTAGTCAACTCAAGTCACTAGGAAAACAGGCATTTAATAATGTAAACAAGGCAAAACAAAGTGAACAAACAACATGCTGTAGATTGTGGTAAAATTTCAATCTAATTTCAATTTGGCAAATACCATTATGAATATTTAGACAACAAAAGGAGTGTGGCATCTGCCTCCCTGCTGCTGGCAGACCTCCACAGCCGAGGCAAAGGAAAACAGCTCTCAATCTGTCAATTCAGTGAAACGTTTGCCTCAAAATGTAAATTGCTATGAAAGATTACCCCCAGATTATTAGCCACAGATGTAGTGTTGAGAGAATGTGAACTAAGATGTGAGGTGAGGTTCTCTCTTACAGCCTGTTGTCCTTATTTACTGAAGATTTTGAGCCATCCAATCACTAATTTCTCCCAGAGGAAAACAAAGTAGTTTCCACCTGTTAGGTAAACCAGTCTAGAGCTGTGCTGGAGAGCTGAATCCATGTTTCAAACCTTTCTATAAAGAGATTATGATTGACTGTATCGAACGCAGCACTAAAGTCAGAGATTATGTTTTTCTGGTATTATTCACCACTTTGAGAGCTTTGAATGCCATTTTTTTTTCAAAAATACAATTGAGCCAATAAAGTCTGATAGCTCAACATAAACCAGTTTATTAAGTATTCTGGTAAACAACATCAAGTTGGAAATTGGCCTAAAGTTATTCATGTTACTGACATCTAGAGGGTTTTCTTTAGAAGATGGTGTACGAAAGCAGTTTTGAAGATATCCCTCCAGACTAGCAGATGGGAGAGGCTGTTAATGTGCAATCATTTTCTTTACAAGGAGTCAAAGACCATTTTAAGAGAGCTGCTAGGAATGGGATTATATCAGCATCAACAACATTATAACAGGAAAATGTGCTGACTGGAGAGGGACATCAGATCAACATCACCAACAATGTGTTTTGATAGTGTATCTGATCTAATGTTAGTTATCTTATTTCTGAAAGAAAGCTGTAAAGGCATTACATTTAGATATGAGAAAAGATCAGGATCTTAACTAGTCAGCGAGATCTATAGGAGAGATGGTTTTCCACAGCACCTGCCTCCCTGCTGGTGGCAGATCTCCACAGCTTCGGCAAAGAAAAACAGCACTCAAGCCAAAATAAGCTGCCTACAAGGGCAAGTGTGAGGTGAGCTCAGGGCATATGAGTGGACGTTAAGGGAAAACAAATTTGCCAGTGAAGAGGGAGAGATAGAGCCAGAGCTCTGGGCCGCTAAACAATTTCTCCTCTACCTGCTAGGGGTAAGATAAATTGGGTTAAAAGTAAGAGCTAAAATTTGCGAACTGGCTTAGCAAGGCTATATAGCACTATTTCATTAGTTTAAAAAGAAGATGAATATTGATGCCCACAGTCATCACATACATAAAGAAAGCTGTTTTTTTTTTGTTGAAACTAATGAAGTACTATGAACATTCCTGAAGCTGTGCTGCTTTCGGACATGAGTGCTGCTGCTGCCTTGAGGGGGAGAGGTTGTCAAAAATCTCCAAGTCTGTTATTAGCTAGCTTTTTATAACAGCCACATACCCCAAGAACAATTTGGCACCCATTCACCAAGAACTCAAAGGCTTGCTGAACAACTACATAACACATTTCCAAGCCCTTCAGATCGGATGCAGATGCCAAAATAGCTTCCAGGTCTCTCAAGGACGTCCTACTGAGTGTGTACAGTCAGCAGTCTGTATGCAGTTACAGTGGGTCAGCAGCCAAAGAAAGAAGAGCAGTTTGTAGCCGAGATGCTTTACTGTCTCACTCTGGACTGTCTTTACCTGGATGAGATCTCTGCTACATACAGGATATGCTGACTGAGGCAGCATCTTAGGGTCTTGAGGATGTGTTGGTTTTTAAGCCAAACTGAGAAATGCAATCTAAGCCTTGGCTAACTGTGCATGCTTATTTTGGCTTTCATCTCCTTTTGGGACATTATGATATCGCTGTCTCTAGGCAACAAGATACACATTTCAGATCTGATGAAAGATGTGTTTTCAACTTCTTCATTGCATTCGGTTTTCATTTGTAGAATTTTAACTGACAAATAAAATATGAGGAAGTGCACTGGGGTAATTAAACTGAGTCATTCATTAACAGAAATGGCATAATAAAAATGTACCACAGTTTACTGTAAATATACAATGTACTCATAAACAAGCTGTAAAAAGACAACAGCAAGGTTTCACAAACCTGCCACAACAATGTCTTTTTTTTTTAGGTATATTTAAAATAAACAACATTTATCTAACATACAATATAGGTACAGTAAAAATTAACCTGAGAAATTTTAAAAATATTTTCAGTGTTAACAAGATAAACATATAGCTAACATTTTATAATGATCAGTTATAAGTCAAGTCAGTTACCTTCAGCGTCTGAGGGCCTCGGGGAGGTGTCACCGCTCAGCTCCTCCTGTTTCTGCGCCTTGCAGCTGCCAGTCTCCAACTGCTGCAGCATGGTGGGGCACAGCTCCTTTAAGTCTTGCCCATTCAGACGTGACTGCTCGCCGATGCTGTAAATCGCCAGTGTGTCTGCAGGTAAGCACTGGGAATAGAGACATACCCATCAGTCAATCACCCATCAGTCTACAGACATTGCCATTTTGCTTTAAATAATCAAATGAGGCAGGATTCAGTGAAAAACCTGACTGCTTTTCATTTTAAACCTGAAACACAGGTGGTCAGGCACACATTCTGAGTACATGTAGTACATATCAGTGAAAAGATGCAGACATTACACCTAAACTTATAAGATTCATTCAATAGATAAGATAAGATAAGATGTAAAAGAAACACAAGACATAAAAAGACACATTTAGAGTTTAAAGGAGTTAAATAAAGACAAACTATAAGATAAATATATAGTATGTTGTCTGCTTCAGGTGCCAAAATACAAAAAAAGGTTGGTTAAAAAATAACGTAGATTTGGACAAATGCAGATGCAGAGGATACTTCACAGTCATTAAGATGCTGATATGAGACATATGTCAACTCCTGAAATCCTATCTAAGGAATCAAACCTCAAAGGTCACACTGAAACAAAGACAAGAGAAACTGTATCCATGGAAAATGTTTCTATACTAGGACACAGAAGCCAGTTTGCATTTCATCTCCTGAGAACAAAAAGCTGAGTCAAACACAAGTGGGGCTTTTGATAGTGACTCAATGCATAATTAAAGTGGATGCGTCACTTTATTAAATGTTAACAAAAATCAGAGTTAATCAGCACAGCAAAAAATACTAATCAATGATTGTATAAACTGTTCTCTGTGCAAACAACATATTTCTCTTTTTCATTGTTTCAAAACTAAGGAAAAGATAGGAAATCACATTTAATGACATGTGAGCCACAGATACAGGAACGCAACGTGTTCACTGAAAGTCTGTGAAAGGTGTTTAACAACATACAGGTGGCACATGTGAATGAATGCAGGCATGTGCTTCAGTAAAGAGGGAAAACAGTAACAGTTGTTGGCCAAAGGTTGCAGCGTCACTTCTCCTCTCTGAGTCACACACCTGTGCAAAGACAGACACTACCCATTTCTATTGTCATATTTATAAAGGTGAAGATGGAAACACAGTGATGTATGCCTGTTCTTCCTGCAAGTTACCTAATCAAACATCTGAATTACACGTGACCTTAACGACCTGTTCATTCGTCCATTCAATTTCTCTTAATTTTTCTTGGCACAATAATTCAGGGTAAATCTCAGAGCAGATCAGCAAGTGAGTCAATCATCCACGACTCTAAGCATGGGAAATATGCTAGAAATTTCAGTTATCTGGCACCGGTGGCTCCTGCTTCTTCCAGACAGGACTAAAGCTGGATTTGCACTTCTGCTTCAGGGTGTTGTGGAGGCTCTGAGGCACCGCTGAAGGTATTGTCGCAGCTAACATTAATTTCCTCAAAAAACGTTAATACACGTCAGGGCTATGGAGAAACCACATGGAGACCACATACAGTGCAGTATACTGTATGTGACTGGTCAACTTGAACTGCCTGTTTTCTCCAACATGATTCCAACGCTAGAAATTAATGACAGTCAGTCAGTCATCTTCTCCACGTCAGTAGAATATTTTTGGGATCTAGCAAAAGTGCATGATGGGTATGAGAGAACCAGTGGGCACTCATGCTTGTTTTCTTTGGTTAGGTTGTGTTTAGTGTATTCTTTGTTAATACTAAATGTAATGCTTAATAGCACATACAGTACAGCTCACCACGGAGAAATGATCACGCAACCAATACTTGATTTATTTGAGTTATTCCATAATAAATAATTTGTTTAAATGACTGTTAGTGTATGAACCTCGCTTGTTTGTTAAGGAGCCGGTCATAACAATTACACTCTTTACCAAGTCAATGAAAGAAGTAAACATACTTAATACTTAAAACACCTCTACAAGGAGGTACAGGTGCAGCTTAAGCTAGACCTTAGACACTAGAGATCTTCAAGGGTCCAACATTTTGGACCAGATATGAAACAGACAAATGGAAAACCTACCCAAAAATGACATAAATTAATTCGAAAATAAGACCTGGTCCCAAAGGGAGCCAAGGATGGTTGGACCTGATACAAAATGTAGATAACTCAAACAAACCCAAATAGAGAGAGAACACAAACACTGGCAGCAAGATCACCACCACCAGTTAACACGCAGCTGTGGTCAAAACGAGAACAATGATTCATTTTTACTGGAACTGCACAGTTAGTTTACACTCTCTCACGACAACAACCCATTTTTATCTTGCAATGATTATGATGCACCACATAATCAGATCTGATAGTGAGTGCCCCTTGAATCCAGTATTGGAAATACTAACACACAGACATGAGACCTACAACAATAGGACAGGATCCTACCCAGATCTGATTAGACTGAATATGATTTAGACACTGCTCAACTGTAACCGGTTACTAGCAATGAAGACCTCCTACACTCATGATGGGACCACCTCAGTAGCTGCTGAAAGTCAGTGCAGGAGCAGTTGCCTTATAAAGAAGCTATAAACAAATTAAAAATTGTAGTTGCTTTACTGGTGAAGCTGTGTCCATGTACTCTTAACCTTTGTATTCAGCAGTAGGTATATAAAAAAATGATCAGCTATTAGCTAATATTATGCCAAGTACAAGCCTTCTTAAACTTTCAGCTTTCTTTACATCAGCCTTTCAAATGCTCCCAAACATTTACTTTTTCAAAACAGATGCGAAAAGCAATGCTTGGAGTACAGTAGTGGTCCATCAATGCAAGGTCTTAAGTCATTTTTATATTTTCTATTTATTCTTCGTGTTTCCTAATTGACACTTGTAGGCAGATTTGTTCAAAAACATCTTAAAGCAGTAATTCTAAAATGCACTTGCTGCATGAGACTACTGCATACTTTAAAATCAGCACCTGCTGTACCAACCACAACAGAGCACCCTATCAATCAGGTTACTCAAAATGTTAGCACAAGATAAGTAAATGTTTTTGTTCTCACCTTGGAGCTGTTGGATTTGGGAGGTGTGATTGTAGTTGTTTCAGCCATATTGCTGTTGTTGCTGTCGCTGTCACCTTTATCCTGGCCCTGGCTTAGGAGAGCCAGCAGAGAACGCAGCTGGGGCACCGTGATGGTGGTGTTGTCCCCGTGACGGGCCAGCAGTTCCTGGAGCACCTGGGCAGGGGACTGGGTCTGACTCTCCCCCTGACCCGTCACTCGGCCCAAGGTGCAGAGCAGCACAGCCAGGGCCAGGACGGACATTAGCTGTGACCGGAGGAGGGTGATGGTGGAAGTTGTACAGCCATGGGGGGACCAGATAAGCATGGCTTCTTCACTGGCTGGAGGACCTTGATCTGTGGGAGGGACAAACAAACCGTTAAAAATTTTGAGTTTACAGAAAGAAATGTTCCCACTCCAAACTGTTGAAAGATTGTAATTGTCCTCTTAATTATTTTGACCTGAAACTGTCATGTCAAGTCAGTAAAGCATCAAGTTTACCAGCCTCTGTGGTTGTGTCATGATGTAGCCAAAATTCTTGTATGCGTGTTTTAAAATAAGCATTGGTTAATCTTGACAACCCGGCTTATTTCACAACATTGAAACATGCCTTTCTAATTAATTACTATGAAGCAAATGTGATCAATTAATCAGTCAGTTGCTGAGCTCTATCAGAAGCATCTCATCTCATTGTAGTTAGTGGATGAGGGTTTAAACAATCGCATCACTCATTAATTACACAGCCTTTGAAGCTTAATAAGGCTAATATTATGTCATAAAATTGTAATAGTTTCTTTTGATGTTATTTCAGGCGATGTGGGGGCCCTCCACTACAAAATGCTGCGTGAAACCCTGAGTTGACCCACCCAAGTTACAATGCACACAGGGTGGCAGGAAGCCAGAGGGATAAACACAGCCACCAATTACAGACAATTACAGACAATTACACATATCCACCACACACACACACAACACACACACAACACACACAACACACACAACACACACACACACACACACACACACACACACACACACACACACACACCAGTGTAACAAATCAGGAAAATAATTCAATAACACTTTCTTAAACAAGATAAAAAAACTAGACATACACTGATTTGTCATACCATCAGTACTGATGTCTTTGGGTTTTTTTTAAGTGATATCAGCTAATATTATAATGTGCTGCCTGTATTTGACCAACTGTGGAATTGGGACTTACGTGACTCTGAAATGTTAGGTAAATTTACCTGATTTTGAACACACGAGAAATACAAAAAAAAAAACATTTAAATCGACCAGTGTGGGTAGGAAAGAATTTCAACGACATAAAATCATATTAAAATCTAATTTTTGCATCCCTGACACATACATGAATGTACACACACCACATACAAGGCACGCTGTTATGTTCTCATGCGCCAACACACAGTACATTGATTCAGTACCCCCTCCAGGTCCATATTCAAAGTCAGGCTGAATAAACAGACTCATTCATTTTTTTTTTTTTTGCTCACCTTTTCCTACAGAGCCTCTAATGATAAAATGGTGCGTAAAGCGCCTGAGTCAGTCTGCCTGCCCTGAGGCTCCGAGCATGCTGAGTGATGCCCACAGGTTACCTGGGAGCAGCAGAGATAGAGTCGGGGGAATAGCGAGCACAGAAGAAGAAATGCCTGAAGAGAGCAGCAGGCTCCTCAGGAGTTCAGCGGACTGTGGAGAAGGGAGAGAGAGACAGATAAAACGAAGGTTACGACTCACCGGTGAGGAAGAAAGGAATAGGAAAGAGTGGAAGAAAAGAAAAGAGGCAGTGAAGAAGAAATGAAACCTGAAATGCCAGCTGCCAGCTTAAATCTTCACTCAGGCCACAAAGTTCAGCTCTGAGCCAAACCCACACCAGTCCTTCACTGAAAATGCAATGAGTATGCCTTGTTGATTCCTCTTCCACTATATAAAGTGAAGGCCATTTAGTTGGCTGGCAGTGAAATCAGACAGGGAAAAACTGCAGCTGCAAACATCCAATTTGGCTGCTGTAGAGGACACAGCTCTCTGCCAACTGATATGATCAAGGCTCTGTCACTTAGGGCAAAGAAACCAACGCGTGACCAGAAAACTGCTGCTCAGGTCAGGAGAGTCAAGCTAGGCAAAGGAAATGAGAAACAGTCTCCCCTCTTTTAATAATATACACCACTAAGATGCCCCTGAGCCAGGCAGCCCACTCCCAGCTGCTTGTGGCCAAAAATATAAATCTATATCTCTGCTGAGCAGCTGTGTGGAAATGTGAATCTATACGAATGTAGGGCTGAAACTTGTGACAAAGTGTTACCATACTCAGTCGACTTTCCCCAGATAAAATACAACTTTAAAAGGTCAGACTGTCTGCTTTTTCTTTCTTCTAATTTGCATTAGGTCACCAACTTTTCCCCTTCCTGTCTCTGAGCTGAGGAGGCATAGAGAAGACTCTCCTCTTCAATAAGTCACACTTTCCCCACTGAATTGTATATTTTCTCACAAACTTCCTTCTCTACTTGCTCTGATGCGACCTAGTTGTAGGAAAAGAGTGGAAAAACAAGGTAACAGAGAAAGAAGAAAACAGAAAGAACTCCCTTATAAGCCTCTTTAGCTCTATTTTTTTTATTTCTTTCCCCAGCACTCCTCTGTTACACAATCCCAAAAGTTGCAGGAGCTCTGAACCTTGCCCTCCTTACTACTGGCTGATATCATTAGTGCAACACAGGTTGAAGCTAGGGATGGATGAGAGTGCTAAAACTATTAATCTGTCAACAGATAATTACTGACCAACAGTTTTGATAATCGATTAATGGTCATTTATCAAACAAAAATGCCATGTTCAGATGTTCACCTTGGGCTCTACAAAATGTTCAGTTTTCAGACTTTTTACAGACAATTCATCAATTAATCAAAACAAATGATGGTAAGATTAGTTTATATACTGAAAATAATTGTTAGCTGCAGCCCTGGTGGATAATATAGACAAAATCTTCCATCACAGTATGCAATTAAATATTATATTGGGATAGAAACATATACTGTGATATAGTCATTTTTCTTCACTCGAGAAAAAATTCACTTGAGAAGCCATTTGTTCATAAAATAAGAGATGAGAATGTCTGCTTTTGGTCTAAATACTTTATAAATAAAGGTAACTTCATCACACTGATGCAAAAATCCTGAAAATCAAATATTACCAAAATCCTGTTCCCAATTCCCACAGATTTTTAGCATTGCCAGCAAAGGCTTAACACAAACAGAGATATTAGAGGGACAGTTAAATTAAATTGAGAAAGCTAATAACCTTCACCGAATTTACTGGAAGTTCTATAGTGGTAATGGTATGGTATAGTATTTTGTGTTTCAGCTACTTAAAGCTTCTTGTGAATATTTTCTGGTTTCTTTAGTCTTCTATGATAGTAAACTGAATATCTTTGGGTTGTCGGGACGAAACAAGACATTTGAGGTTGCACCTTGGGCTTTGGGAAACATTGACTGACATTTTTCACCATTTTCTGAAATTTTATAGACCAACAACTAATCAATCAATCACCAGATTAATTAAATAATGAAAATAATCATTAGTTGCTGCCCTAAATAAAATGTAAACTTCTATTATCTCAGAGTAGGTGGAGTCAGATCAGCCAACCCTGCATGAAGTTTTTTCTAGTGTTATAGCAGTTGTAACCTACACTGGTTGAGAGTTTCAGAAGTGGATAAACGTACAACACTAAAGCCTGCTCTTCTCCCTCTAACACCCAGAAAAACAGCCAGAGGTAAAGCGATACCTCTCTCTCCTCTTCCATTTATTTTTCATTAGAGAGAGGAGAGTGTGTGTGAGGAAACGTTTGACAAAAGGCAGCAGCACATGGGTAAAACATGAAGACAGCCATGCCCTGGATAAGCACGTGCCTTCATTTGTTTTCATTTGGATGTCAGTATGTTGCATATATTAATTTCATGACATTTACACATTGGCTGTAAACAACCAAGACAAAGCCAAAAAGAGAGCAATATATTTGCATTAGGAAACAAAGACTTTATGGAAAATGTGGCCTTCAATTTGAGAACTAAAATCACTTATAATACCACTGGGAACAAGCAAGAACATTACATAATTTAATCCACGCCATCATTACATCAACATACTACAAGTAATCTGCCAATGATAATACTGTATCTGTATGTGAAACTGCTGATCAACTACTGATAACCAATCAAACCAATCTTCCATTGAAGCCAATTTTGTAGTAAGTGGTTGTTATTGTCAGTTGTTGTTTTTGTTGACATTCATTTAATCTTGAGTGATGTTTACTATATATATTGTCCTTTTTGACAGGTTTTAGCAGTAAAATCTCCTGATTTTTTACATTCTCATAACATCAATATTGGCCTCAGTCAGCTCTATTCTTGATGGCAGGAATCTAGCAAGACAACCAGTGAGGAAGAGTAGCTGTTAGTGCTGCCTGTCACTTTGCTTCCTTGGCTGTGATAATAACTTGGTACAGATACTAAATATACACATGGAGTCAAGCTCCTCCTAAGCTCTTCTTTTGCTCTGGAGAGCATACAGGTCCAAACAGCTCAGCTACAATAAACACTGAAGGAACAGATGCCATTTTCGCTGGTGAACAGACATTTGCCTTGGTCTCAATGCGGCCACAGTCCAATCAAAACAGTGCAGAAACTACTTTTAAATGTCAGCACGTCAGGTCAAAGTGGTGTCACCACATATTTAGACACACACAGAGTCACTGTGCCTGTTCTTGTGATATGTGTGTGTGTGTGTTTGTGTGTGTGCATGAGTCCAAGGCCTATTTAAAAATGTGGAGATAAAGGGTGGTGGTAACGGACTGGCAGTCTGCAGCAGAGACATAAGTCCTTCACCACGACTGTGAAGGCCTCTGCCATGATGTTAAATATGAGTTTTACACAAGAGCCAGCGGCAAAGGAGAGAGGAAAGGGAAGAGCAGGACGAGAAACTGTTTAGTCACAGTCTGCTAGACTCCAATCCCAAAGGCATGCAGCTGATTCTACTCTGCTCACATCCATCTCAGAAATTCATACTTTTGTCCTGGTTTGTCTTTTACTTCGCTCTCATGACGTTTTAGTCAGATTATAAGCCACAAACAAGCTATAAGCAAACACCTAAATATGAGAGATTTGAGGATGTCATCTTGGACTTTGGAAAACATGTTTCACCATTTTCTGACATTTTATAGCGCAAACAACTAATTGATTGAACAAGAAAATAATCAACAGATTAGTCGATAATGAAAGTAATCGTTAGTTGCAGCCCTACACACAATTTACATTCACCAACATCACCTTTGTCAACAGGCAATCTGAGCACTGGGAGTGTGATTGAGAACGTGTTGATTAGGCTTTACCAGGCAACCAAGCCAACAGCCTTATCAGCACTACTGTCACATTTCACACACACCTCAGTCACGCGCACTCATGGTTCCTACAGCCATGTGTAAACACTTACTGAGAAAATTTCCCTGTCATCATCAACTTTACCAGCTGACTGAGCAGAAATAAAATCTCTGATTTGGTCCAATAGGAGCGCAGGCTTAAGCTTTACCAACAGGTGATGCTGCCAATTCAAACACTTGTCCACCAACCAGGTAGTGAATGACACGTGGAAAGAATTATATATTTAGGCGGCACACAGAATCGTACGAGAGACAGCCTACATGTTTAGCCAGGATTTATGTAACCAAACAAACTTAACATTCCCACAAACCTTATAAACAGATGAGTGTATACTGATGCGTAATGTCTGAGCTAAACAACACCGTAATAAGTTTAACTGTCAGAATGGAAAAGTGTTGCTGTACAAGTGCACACTTTCCTTCCCGCCGTCACCAAATGCTTGCTCATGTGGGAATGTTGGGTCTCTGTAAATTAAAGAGTATGATCTTGACCTGCTCTATATGAAAAGTGTCATGAGATAACTTTTGTTGTGATTTGGTGCTATATAAATAAAACTGACTTAACTTGACACACCAGAGTTCTGTGAAAGGAGGAACAAATGCAATGAGTCGTACAAAGTCATGACTGATAAGAGTGCTGATGGAAACATTTTGTTTGCATTTGTTACTCTCAAAGCGGGATGTAAGCTAGTATTACTGACATTTTTTAACCTAAAGATCAGAGGGTTTCACCTTTAGACCATACCCTGAAATGAACTGGACTTTGAATCAATCACTGCCTTTGCTGGCACCCTGCTGCATTTATGGCCGCATTAATGCCACCTATAGATCAGTGAAATTGCCCAAAATCACTGGCAAGAATGTCTATTGCATCACCCGCATCCAACGTGGGCGTGCATGTGTGTCCCCTTAAGCTCAAAGTAGACTGTGTAGGCTACAAACCTTAATCCATTAGTCGATCAATAGGAAAATAAAACTATTTTGTTATACTAACTAACTATACTTATTAATCAACTCATTTTTTAAGCAAAATTGCCAAAAATGAACTGATTTTAGATTCTTAAATGTGAATAATTGCTGGTTTTCTTAGTTTTCTGGGATAGTAAATTGAATATATTTAAGTTTTGGACAGTTGATTGAACAAAACAAGACATTTGAAGACCTCAGTATTTTCTGACATTTTACAGACTAAAAAACAAATCAATTCATCAAAAACATAATCGTCAGATCAGTCAATAATGAAAACAGTCTTTAGCTGCAGCCCTATTCAAATATGACAGATTAAGTGAGGATTTACAGGTTTTCCTTTGGGGGCATACTTGGATGTCCAAAAACATAATACATTACTATTATTTATTTATTTATGTATTTACCAAAATACTCAAAACAGCAAACCATTGAAAATCTCATCAATATGGAATTGTGGCTCATGTATCGTAATAGTTCTGTATTTGGTGGGGTCTGGTGATCCCACCCTAAAACCCACAAGCAAATGTCCAAGGATGGCTTGATAAATTTAGATTAAATGCCAAAATGTATGTAAAGCAAAGACTTAACTTCTCCTAATTGCATAAATCACACAGGCCCTTTTAATTGATGGAGACACAAAAACAGCAACTGACCCTTTGCAGATCTTTCTTAGTTCGCAGCAGTTTGTCCTCTCACAGCTTCACACTAAACTGTCTCATCCCATCTCAGCCACTTTATATACCGCTGGAGCAAAGGGTAGATTAAGCTGCACAGCAACTCATCCACCTTTACCCAAGAACCATAATTATAGTTTCGCTAGTTCTTCGGGCTGATATCATCAACCAAGACTGTCATTAGATGAGAGAGTGATGGCTGTGGCCACGATGTTGGTTCACCGAACACATTGTCCATGTGCTCCACTCATCCTGAGTGTACAACAAAGGACCATTAACCATAAAATTAAAGGGTTTAGACATGACTTGGTTTGGCTCAACCCCTCACTTTTACCCAGAGGCCAGCTTAGAGGTCAGAGAACCAGAAGAAGAAAGCAGATGTACTGAAGTCCTGCACCTAAGCACAATTTTGAGGTGCTGGTCTTAAGAATTTCTATTATGAGAGATTGCACTTGTACTTGACTACATCTCAAGGCGTAATATTGGGCATTTTCCATGGCTAGCTATATTAAAAAATAGCCAACCGTTAATATTTGGAGTACCTAGACCACATGCAACATTAAATTACATCTAAGGGATTAATCCATAAATGATTTAACACCCTAAAACCCTGAAATTATGCTTACTTTTTGCTACATGCGCAACATTTGTACGGCTGCCCATTATAATTTCCCAGTCAAAGGGGATGTCTTCATACGTCTTGTTCTGTCCGACCAACAGTCCAAAACCCAAAGATATTCAGTTTACTATCATGTATGTCAAAGAAAATCACATTTGAGAAGCTAGAAGCAGTACATTTTTTCGGTATTTTTTGCTTAAAAAATTACCAAAACAATTATTCGATTATCAAGCGTAAATCGTCTCTTCTTATTTTGAGATTAATGTTTTATGTGCGCGGTCCTTGTAAAGTTGCACAATGTCCTATCTCTGTACTGACACACAGGCTCTCTCTCACTCTATCTTTGATGACCAACGGGATTTTGCACGAAAACGAAACAAAACTGCCAAATAATGGACAATATTAACTAAATGGAAGTCAAGCAGTCGCAACATTTAGTATAAGTTGAACTAGCTTCATTAGCTAAAATTTTGATCTTGACTCTGAGTTACTACAGTCCAGAATTAGTCGGCTAAACAGCATCAGTACATAATTAAATGTCTTAACGCTGAATATTGAGCCGGTTTCAGAGGCTAGCTAGTGTAGAGCAGGTAACAGTTATATTTTAGCCAGCTTCTTATTAGCCTTGACAGTTAGCTTACCTGGTGATGCTGTTAGGGACAGAAAAAAAGGCTTTTGACGTCAACACAACAGCGTCCTTCTGGCTCTGGCAGATCGGAGTAAATAAAATTTGATAAAAGAAAATGTCTCCGGTGCGCTCAGTCATTCACAGACGGATGGGAGTGCTTTTTTTCAGCCGTCCTCCCATTCAACAAACCACACAGCGGCAGTGACAGCGTGGTGGTGTCGTCTTCGGTGGTGACGTCAACAGGACGCAGATTTTTGTTTTCTAGGATGGCGAGGGAATTTCCGCGAAGACCCACCCTACTCTGCCTCTGAGTGGCTATTGTTCGTTGCCTTCGTTGGTTAGGTTGGTTAGTTTTACGCATGAGGAGTGGGATGGTCAAGGTAGGGTAAGAATATGAGGGTCAGAGCCAATCAGAGACAGAGTAGGGGCGGGTCTTCGCGGAACATTCCGTCGCCATCCTAAGAAACGACAACTCTCCAACATGACAAGCTCGCGCTGATTTTTTGAAATGGCCATGTCGCCCTCGTGCGATAGCCGTTGGGTACTACAACAACTCAAAACTGAATAAAAATAGATAGTTTCACATGTTTTATATGTGCATTGAAACCGTTTTTGGTCGTTGTGGGATATATTTGTATCCCCTGTCCACACTAGCTGCGAAGAAATCCCTTCTTAAAGCGATTTAAATGTAAGAGATGGACAAAATTCACAGTCCTTGTCAAAGTTACAGCGAGAGGTAGACAAATTAAGTGGGTATATCTTCTAAAGTTTCAGTCTTTTTTTTTTAGCAATAGTGGAAAGTAAGTACATTTACTCAAGTACTGTAGCCTACTTAGGCACAATTTTATAGATCTCCTCCAGACTTGTTTTAAGACATATGAAAATACTCTGCTTTGAGTAATAATTTGTCTGATAACATCTCCTCCTCCCCCATGTAAAAATCAAGAATCTATAAATATGCAGAGAGTGCAGAGAAACTTTCCACTTTCAGCAGATGAATACGAAAACAGCCTTCAAGAGTCAAACTCTGCACGTACATTATTCTGCACAGTGAAGTTCAAACATCCAACTGAAGTAACAAGAAGAACAACACCATTTTCGAGTGGAGGGGGACTTTAAGGTACTTGTGCTTTACTTGAGTATTTCCATTTTGTGCTGCTTAATAGTAGGCTACTCTTCTACATTTTAGAGGGAAATATTGTAGCCTACTTTTCACTGCACTACATTTTTTTGACAACTTTAGTTACTAGTTGTGTTTCATTTAAAAAAATGTAGCCTACATGAAATAACACAATGATGAGCTTTTAAAGGATCATTCCTCCTGTTCATATAGCCCATTAAAAGATCCCTTCATAATGCGCTTACAATGTAAGCGATGGGAGACAAAATCCACAAGCCTCCTTCTGAGCAAATTAAAAATGTATTTAAAAGTTTATCTGAAGCTAATATGAAGCTTCAGCTGTCCGAATGAGTCAAGTCAAGTAGATATCTTTCAACGTTAGTCTTTTAGTGCCAAAGTCCCTCTTTTTGTTACTATATAAGAGGGAATTTGATGCTAAAAAGACTGTAAATGTGGCAGAAATCCACTTGATGTGACTAACTCAGACTGCTGAAGCCTCATATAAGCTTCAGATAAACTTTTAAATGCATTTTTGCATAAAATGACTGTATGGACACACTGTGGATTTTGTCCTCTATCATTTACATTGAAGGCTCTTTTAATAGCCAGTATGAAGAGGAGGAATGATTACAGCGAGGAAAACCTCTTCCACTATTCATATATATATATATATCAATAATCGCTACTGAGTAAGATGGAAATGTTTGCAGTGTCGATAAAGGACATAATATACGATAAATACTTTATGCACTGACGTGAAGTCAAACAAAGAGAGGGCTCGTCCGGGATTTGAACCCGGGACCTCTCGCACCCAAAGCGAGAATCATACCCCTAGACCAACGAGCCACTTGTTAAGGCTTGTCACTCGAAGAAATCTGTCACAAATGATCGATATCTATTTATCCCTACTGTGACTGTTCTCGTTTATAGCGTCTCAGTATGAGAAACAGGCCCTCGCCATAGATCGTATATTCAGAGGATGGTTCACTTACAATAAAAGAAGAAAGATGTCAGATGGCTGATTGGAGGAGGACAGCGCATGCGTGTAAAGGAGAATTTTATAAATTCCATATTTCTACATTTTGCTTTTAATTCTCTATAGAAAAATTACTTTATTTTTTAGTTTTGAGAATCTGTTCGTTTCAGTGGATGGGAAACATCTGTCAATAAAAAGCTAATCCCCAAATACTAAAAATAACGAACACTTTTCTTTACACCAAGATGAATTCATCTTTGCATGAATACGACACGTCCTTATACATAAAAATGAAAATGACAAAAATATTATTTGCTCTTTCAACGCTCACAAAACGGGTATTTATTTAAGCTATTAATACCTGCTAATTGATAGCATATATTTTAAAAATACAAAACGTCCAACAAAAAAATGTACATATTACGTCAGGCACAAAACAAGTACACGGCACAATACAGGAGTACCGATAACAACAACAGCAAAAAATAGTATGTAAATATTAAAAATAAGGGATGAAAACAAAAGGACAAGAGTTATGTACATCCACATATCTGGAGATTATGGAATTCACTGGAGAGATGTTATGTACAATTTTAAAAATGAACTTCTTTGACTTTACTAGGAATAACTCTACATGGCTCTGACTGATAGCAGCTCGACATCGTCTCGCTGTCTGTGACGTAATGACTCGTCAGGCGGAAGTTGTTTTGATTGCGGAAGTGTAAAGATGCTCTAGGCGCAGCCCAATGAAGTAAGCGGGTTTAGGACTGTAATTTGGTCGTACTTTGATCTAGCTGTATGTAGGAGCTTCACTTTAAATCACGATCAGGTAAGAACGTTAATAAACGCGGACAGTTGTTGCTCAACATTTTTATGTTTCGACTGTAAAACAACTTGGCTTTGCTAAGTTAGCTGAACCAGCGCGGCTAACGCGACGTCGCTGAGAAGCATTGATCACCACAGTGGCAGATATTAGATATTAAGAGACCGAAAAGGGAAAAAACACTTCATTATGACACTCAAGGCACGTCAGCAAATAAATTAGATTTTGAGTAACGTTATACCGGATGTCCTTTTACCATTTTTGCTGAAAAAGGCCCACAGTTTAGCATTTTGTCAGAAATGCTTTTTGTGTTTACGTTTTTTCAGGTCAACATATTCTCAAATTAGCAGTGGTGTAAGAAGTATTTGCATTATTTACTTTAGTATAAGTAACAAACACCACAATATAAAAGTTATCCAGGCAGAAAAGTAAAAATACAAAAGTAATATCAGAAAAATGTACAGTACATAGAAAGAGTGCTACATTATTACGTTGTATATTTGATTATTTATATTGATGCATTTACTTGTAAGCAGCATTGTAATGTTGTAGCTGGTTGAGGTTAGGCTAATTTAAACTGCTTTCTGCTGTGTACTGTTAGTTAGTTCAATTTATAACAATACATCATATTTCATAAGTTGCCCATATGTTTTGTAGTACAGTTTTGATCTTTAAAAGTAACTAGTGACTACAGCTGTTAAAAATAAATGTAGTGCAGTATAAAGTACAATGTTTCCCTCTGAAATGTGATGGAATAGAATAATATAGTACCATGAAAGGAAAAGTACCTCAAACATGTACATAAGTACAGTACTGTACAGTAAATGTACTTAGTTATTTTAGTTACTTTCCACCACTGTTAGTCATCAGCTGTCACATTTTGTAATAAATTTAGACTGTTTTCTTTATAGAAAACAGAAGCTTGCTCAATGTTACCTTTTCTATGGTTTAAATAGACAACACAAAAGATTTCAGACTTACGTGTTTGACATATTGAAGTTTTCAAATAATGGCTGACTCCATTTTTGGGCTTGACTAATGAACTAAAAACACAAAATATTTAAGTAAAAGTGAAAGTAGGTTTTTAAAAAATACAAAGAAAGCAGAAGAATGCTTAACAGCTTCCAAGTACTCTCACATCTCCCCTTTTATCAGTGCCACACCCTTCAAGCTAAACTTAGAGATTCTTAACTATTGGTCGTCTCTTGACATACTGTTTTGCTGTAAGCCGTAACAGTTAACCAAGAAGCCATCATGGCAGAATCAATACAAGCCTGCTGACTATTAGTCAGCGTGCTGATGACGAATTCTCTGGTCTTAATTGTGTAAAAACAGAGGAAAAAGTTCTGTATTGTGACTTACCTTAGCAATACCATTTCATAAACACCTAAAGAAATATGAAACTAATATTTTTGCATCTTTTGCCTCTATATTAATGGATACAACTAAGATCCTTAGATCCTAGAAAATTAATGTATTCTGTATTATCTTACAGTTAATGCTTTCTTTGTATATTTGATTTTAAAATATTTTAGCATTATATTTTTAAGTAGGCATCAATCAAAGTCTTTTACGATCTGAGTGCTTGCTAATTTACAGATTGTTCCTTGTATAAAGATTTTAGTAAGAGAAATGCAATGAGTGCTTAAAGAGTCTGTTCACCCCAAGTATAGAAAACATTTCTTTTTTACTTACCCCTCATGGGATCTAGCCAAGCAGATATTTTCAGTTTCACCTGCTGAGATTTTGGGGTACCCACCTGAGACTGGAATTAGTAGTTTCAATGAAATCTGTTAGCAGTGAGGTCTGTGGTGTGGATTATCCAGAGTAACCTGGACATTGTTTCTGGAAAGAGACGTTGAGATTTTCAAATGTCATTTTTCAGTGCTTTGAAAATCCAGTCACCTCCTGTATCAGGTTGGTAGCAGTTTCAGAGACTGATCACTCAAAACTTCAGCACTAAAAACTGAAACTATCTGTAAAGCTGGATACCTCAAGAAATTAAGTAAGAAAATTCTGTTTTTTGTGATATGGAGAAACAGTTTCTTTAAAGGACCAGTGTGTAGGATTTAGAAAAGACAATAAAGTATTAAACTTGATGACTTGCGGTGTATAAAGTTTGCGTCTGTTTTATCAACACACAGCATTCACTTGCTGATGCCGCTGGACGCAGTATTAAACCTTCATCTCAGTGTTGCAGGTTGGGCTGTCGTGATGGCGGACCACACTGACATCAGTCTGCAGCCAGAGGAACGAGTCCGGGCTCTGACCAAGAAAGGAAGCTCAGTGGAAGTTAATGACGATGTGCCACCACGTCGCTACTTCCGCTCTGGGATGGAGATGATCCGCATGGCTAACGTCTACACAGATGAAGGCAACATCGAGCACGCCTTCGTCCTCTACAATAAATATATCACGTAAGTGTTTACAAGGCTGACTGAGCTATTGATCCGTCTTTAATGAGCTTTTATGTGTTTGATCTTTTTATGCTACATTAATTGAAGGATTTATTAATTTGTTCTTCATTCTAATTCTTAGTTTCAAGTCTCAGGATTTATCTCCTGGCAATAAAAAAAGGCAGAATAATTTATCTAATTAATTCAAGGTAGAATTATTTTATCCTCTCCTTCGCTTGGTGATACTTCCCCTAAATGATGAGAAGTTAGGCAGAGATTTAGGGAAAAGCCAAAGACTACAGGAGACTCTCGGTAGAAGGTCATGATCCTGACCATGGTTTTTAATCAGCATCATCAGTGCAAACATTTAAAATTATTCAACATTTAGTAATAAAAGTTTTTTTTCTTTTCACCTAGGCTCTTTATAGAAAAACTTCCCAAGCATCGGGATTACAAGACTGCTAATATTCCTGAGAAGAAAGACACGCTAAAGGTATGCATACAGTGTTTTATTCTCTCTTATACAATTATTCTTACATCTCTAAAGAAAGTTAAAAATTTACTTATTTCTCATTCTTCTTTAGAAACTCAAGGATGTTGCATTTCCTCAAGCAGAGATTCTGAAAAAAGCTCTTTTGAGGAGATTTGAACAAGAGTATGCACAGTATCTTGTCAAAAAGGTAAACTTTCTGCCATTAAATCTAATACAGAAAATATCTAACACACAATTACAACAAATCAGTCATTGCACACTGATTTTACAATGTGCTATGTAAACTGTAAATAGGTAAAAACATTAATCTGGGACACAGAAACAGCATATTACAGTTGTAATAAAAGGGGGCATTTGTTAATTAACAGCCTAAATGGAGGCAAAACAATGACATTGACCTTGAATAGTCACATTATATTCAAATGAGATAAACTTACATCTAATCTCTGCATCAAAACTGAAGTTGTAGAAGACAATATCAATATCAACCTGAAGATCACTAAATGTTTTGCCTTTTTGTTGGGAAAGCCAGCAGTAGCCAAAGAAAGTAATACCACCAACTGAAACTTGTGTACATGGTTTATGTTTTATGATCAGAAAGCGGAGGATGAAGTCTTGTTGCGGGAGCAGTCCAGGCAGCGAGCGCTGGATGCTGAGCGGGAGCGCGTGGCTGAGATGCAGCGCCGGCAGCGGGAGCAGGAGCAGTTCAGTGCCTTTGAGGAGATGATCCGCCGCCAGGAGCTGGAGAAGGAACGCCAGCGTGTGCTCCTGGAGTTTGCCACGCCTGCCACACCTTCCCCTGACATGCCCCTCATTCCAGGCATCCAGGGTCCCCCGACAGTCTCCCCCACTCCCCCGCATAGTCCAGGGGACCTGTCTAGCACCAACCACCAATACAGTCGCCCTCCAGCAACCATTGGCACACCTGCCACCGGCCCGCCCAGCTTCGACCGGTCGCTCAAGCCCGGGTCTCTGGTCAGCCCAGGGAACCACAGTGAGTTAATGTTTTTCTGCCACAATGGGCTGGCCCTCAGAGGATTTAAATACTGCCTTACTCCCGCTTTAAAGTATTTATTCTTCTGAGCTGATTTCTTCCCCCCTGACCTACTTAATTTCCTGTTTACACCATGCCTTGTTTCAGAACATCACCAGAATCGAACTTTTCCATTCAGCTTTTGTTTATTCCGCTACATGTTTTTTGCAGATACAATGGTGGATGCCCTTCGGCAGTTGGCTGTTCCCGCTGAGCTGTGCCGGAGCTTCCTAAGGCTGGCAGAGGCCAACACAAGCCGAGCTGTAGAAACTTGTGGCATCCTGTGTGGCAAACTGGTAAGACCCTGGAACAGAGCAACTGTATTGAACCAGCAGTATTGCATCCCCTGCCGACAGTAGATCTGTTAGAGGAAGCACCAAAATTAGTGTAAATGAGATGCCAATAAAATGTTTTTTTTAATGTCTTGAAAGTAGAGGTTTTTATAGTCATTGGAACTGGGATGGTTAAAGAGAGTCCCTATTCTAGTCGTGCTAATAATGAAAACAAACCTTATTGTTTCAGGATGGTTTTCATGATTCTTGTGTGTCGGGCTGTGGATGTGTAAGAAATGTGGATTTGTAGATTTTAAATGAAACCGAGACATCAGCTGACCTCCCAGCCCATAGGGGCAGAACATAAGCTGACACTTCTCTGACTGTCCCAGATCTGCTCTGGCTTTTGTTTGAAATATGTGCGCCTCATTTGCCGGCTGGGTTAACTCAAAGCTCTTTTCACTCTTTTATGAGCATGACCAAGCGTTTTTGCAGGCAGCAACTCAGTCCCTGCTCTGTTTATTTTTGCACGTCCTTGGATAGCTTTTGGCAGACTGTGGCTATGCATAATTGAAAGAAATATAATAGCTTGACACTGTATGGGTTTGTTCCAGACCAGAAATGCATTCACTGTGACCCACGTCATCGTACCAAAGCAGTGTGGTGGACCTGACTATTGTGACACAGAAAATGAAGAGGAACTCTTTCTCATACAGGACCAGTATGATCTCATCACCCTGGGCTGGATTCATGTGAGTAAAGTCGGGCAAATTCTGGCCAGTTCTCTCAAATAAGTACAAGCTAATCCTGCTGTACCATGCAGGAAAAATCCGCTCTGGAAAAAACATTAAGATAAATTAAGAGAACATGTAATGTAATGTATCCCAAGGACATGACATTATGGACATTATGTTTTAAATAAAAAAGAAATTCATGAATATAGAGAATTGTGATCACTGAAGGCTGGGCAGTGTAACTTGAATCAATATGACAATATTAAGAGGAATATTGTTTAGGTATTGATATATCATGATATGGCTAATGTGTGCACATATAAATTACTTAAAGTGACGTTCAGTGCAGTGACTTTAGAAATTCTATGCTTGACACATAATAACTCATTTGGTAATTTTTGTTCATTCATTTAAACAGAGTTTTGTAAGGTTATAACATAATTAGGGCTTCAACTAATGATTATTTTCATTATTGATTAATCTGTCGATTATTTTCTTGATACTGTCACAGAGGACTAAAGAAACCAGAAAATATTCACATTTAAACCTGCAGTACGGAACTTTTACAAATAAATTAACATCTCTTACATTCAAGCACTTGCCAAACAAGTTCATACAATGCAGGTAAATCTCTCTGTATTTCACAATATACAGAGTTTTTAAATGTGGTGTTGAGTTTGACATTCCTGTGCTGGCCGGATGAATGCATACTGCACATGCTCTATGGGCAGAGCATTAGAGACTTCAGTAGGCCGAGTGGCTAACTTCCGGTTAGCCCTCTGCTAACTTGAATGGAGATAAAATAATTTAATCATGCAGCTTTTCTAGACTTTCCAAATGTTATTGGACCGAATGGATCAGATTCTGAAAGTGATTTTGTAGGGGTTGTGTGACGCTCAGAACAATTTATCCACTGTTTTACAGCCGCAACAGTAGCGACGGATTAGGCTACGGCCGAGCCTATGACTTAAGCATGTCAACAGTGTTTTTGTAATTACTCTCACTGCCAGAAGAGGGAGACACAAGTCCTGCAGTCCAGCTTTAAGAAGCTGGAACCAGAAACTTTTCTTGGAAAAATGACTCAAAGCAATTAATTGATTATCAAAATAGTTGTCTATTAATTCTGTTCTGTCCATCGACTAATGGATTAATCGACTAATTGCAGCTCTAAACACAATATAATCATATTGTTATAATGCAATTCCACATAAGTCCATAATGAATGAATAACTATTTACCAGCCATAGTGACCACAGGACTTGAGTTATTATGATATCAAATTCTCATAAGTAACTTTACACTGGTTGAACTTTTGTTCTAATTAACACTTAAACTCTCAACTTCTATCAGCAACATAAAGTGGTGTCAGTAAATCATACTCTGAGCTGCTTCAGACAGAGAACTGACAAACTTGCACAAAAGGTGTTTTGGCAGCTTTGAGGCTAGAAGAGAATAAACAATCATTGTCCTAAACAATTGACCCTGTTTTTGTCATTTTTTTTACAGTAAATTGAAATGAGTTTGTTCACTAAAAACAGCTGAAGATGTTAACTGAAATCTGCCCCCCCCCCCTTTCTTTTTTGCAGACTCACCCCACACAGACGGCCTTCCTATCCAGCGTCGACCTCCACACACACTGCTCCTACCAGATGATGCTGCCGGAGGCCATTGCTATCGTCTGCTCACCCAAGTTCAATGAGTGAGTCAGAAAACTGCTGATGTCATGTCATCGAAAACAAAAACTCATTTCCCAGTTTAATTCGGTACCTAAAACGAATGCCGGCTAATACAACAACCCTGAAATAAACCCTACTTGCACAAAGGTTCTAATGTTCAGTTTTTGCTGAAACTGTTTAATCGAAGTGTTGATGTTCATTTTGGAGGCTGTACTTTGTGGTGCTGTTTAATTTTATTGTAATATACTGAAAGGTGTTTGTAATATTTAGTCTGCCGTAAATGAGGTGGTGATTGTGTTTGTTTTTTGTGTTGTTCCAGAATCGGCTACTTCAGGTTGACAGATCGAGGAACAGATGAAATCTCCACATGTAAACAGAAGGGCTTTCACCCTCACAGCAAAGACCCCCCTCTATTTACAGTGAGTACACCTCTACTGAACCCTAGAATATTTTTTGTTAAGACAAGCAGAAGAATATCAGCCAATAATAAGATTATTTCACCTGTTCCTAATACTTACTACAGTGTGCTTTGCACTCCATAAAGTCGCATCTGACTGTGAAAGAACAAAAAATGTTCGGAAATGTTGTAAATAGAGTACAAGTGATTGATAGTTTATTATTTGGTTCTTTCATCTGTTCCTAATACAAGCCGACTTATTTGTTAGAGTCAAGTACGGTATATTTTTAATATTTAAGCAGCTCTTTGCCTCCAGTCTTGTTTCGGGAAAATTCCTGAGATGAATGAAACTGCACTGGGAACAAATGTGATAATTTCAGCACCTTGGCAGACATTTATCCATAACACAAAAAAATCTTGTTTCAATTTCCTCTGGTGGTGTCTGTCTCTGAGATTTGTGCGCCTGCCCCAGTGCAGTGAAGCGTCATGACATCTTGTTTGAGCACATAAAAATTCAACAGCATCATCTCTTTACAGAATTAGTTATCCCAAATGACTGGAACTACTTTTTCCAGAGAAATTGTTCCAGTGAAACTTCCAAAGTGGAAATCATATTGTGTATTTTGGGATACACAGATCTTTCAGCAGAAATACTATAATGTGGGCCAAGGGGTACCTCCAGGCCAATAACTACAGGATACTGATGTTTAAAAGTTCCATAGGACTAAACCTAAACCTGTTTGGGCAGCAAGCAGGTGTCACCAAAAGAGTCCTAAACTCTGTTTTCTAAAGAGGAAATGGTTACCATGAAGACTGATGACAGCATGTTCTGTGGGTTAGGTAACAGGCAGATTGTCTCATGAAAAGAGATCTTGCTGTTGAATTTTTCACTAATATTTCAAAGCAAGCTAAATTCCATTCTCCTCCATTTGTATTGGGTTAGAGGCAGAAACCTCAGGGATGAATATCTCCAAACCTGGCCAAATACAACCAAAACTGTCTGCATGGTTGGATACTGTACAACTAGAACTGAGAGAGATTTTTTTTGTAATTTGGGTGAACCATACCGACAGTTTGTAGGCGGTCCAGTATACACAAAGGGCATGTATTTTGTTTTACTCCCTTCAGTCAGTTCATTCAAGTTAAATAAGCATCAATTAAAGCAGAGGCAGTCTGAATTTATTTTAATTTCTGTTCTTAAAATGTGGCTTTTGATCAATGGCCAGCTTTAAAATGTAAAATGACTTGTGACTGTCTGTGAGAAGTACTAAACTGTAGACTTTCTCTGTGTTATTAAACACATGAGCAGACTCTAAATCTGTGTTCTTTTCTTTCAGCACGCAGGACATGTCAACATCACAGATGACACTGTGTCCATGATGGATTTGCGGTGATTTTTTTCTTTTTTCTTTACCAGAACACTCATAGACTGTTTTATCAAACAGGAGACATTTTATTGGTGAAAACACTCATCTTATTTTCAGGACGGTACTGAGTGACTGCCGGCCATGAGTCTACCATTTATATGAACTTCAATTGTTCTAATTGTTCTCAAAGGGAACAAACGTTGCAAACTTTTTTTTTGCTCTGTAAAAAATTATACATTTTGTTGCACTTTCTAACTAATATCCACCTAATGGACCGACAAACCTCTGGCTCTCTGACCCCCCTGTGTCTGTCTGTATGTGCTCTAGTTCCTTAACGTTCAGCTTTTGTTTTTGTCATTAATTAAAATGTGTGTTTGTCAGTGACAGATAACTGAAAGGAAACCCAACCTTTGTTTCATCATTTTCATCAAAGTTCGGTTCTGCCTGACAGATTAAAGTGCCAAGGATGAGAACATTCGCTTGTTGAGTTATTCATTGTGCAACATGAAATTCAGTGTGATGTCTGTAGTTTGTAATCGAGTCTTTCTCTGTTCTTTTGACTTGGTGTGTTTCCTTCATAAGCTGTTGAATTGCTACTAGTGATGAAAGAAACGACAGCCAATTGTAACTCAGGAATGCAGCCAGTTTTGCTGTTTCTGCTCTGTATTATATTTTTATAAACAAAAACCATCACTCCACAGTTTCCTTTTATCTATAAAGGGTTTAGTTTGACGTTTAATTCCTGCTTATGATGGATCCACCTTTTTACATTTACGTTTTTTTAAATTTCTTATTCTTTGTGTTTTTGGTGGGGGGGGTGATGGTGGTACCTGTATAATGTGTCCCTGCTTCAGAGAACATGTGTGCAACAGGCAGTCTGAATGTACCTTCTGCTACACATTACTACACTTTACTAACTGCCCGGCCATGGTTCATGCCTCTAACCATTTTTGTTTGCTGCCTTCTCTTGTTAGAAGAAGTAAATGATTAGCCATAATTATAAGAATACCTTCAATGAATTAAATGCCAAGACAAAATAAACTTATTGTAGATGAATTTATTCCGCATTGTTTGGTTTGTCTTGTTTGCTCAGCAGCATACAATATAAATTTAAAGCAGTTATATAGACATGTAATAAGCGTGCATGAGGTGGTGAAAGAAAGAAAAAGCACAAAGTATGGACATTAAAAGTAAAATATGATGGGATTATTAGTTTCCTAGTGTGGAAAGATGAAGGTGAACATGGGATAAATTATAAATGGTACCTTTACACATGATACAGTGCAATGTGCATACTTGCAAAGTAATGAGAGAGAGATACAAAGTGTTTGCATTATACAGATAATAATGTGCTCAAACTGGAGTTTTTAAGGGTTTTTCATTGAGTGAACAATTCTTTCACAGATGATAGATAAACTGGTTATTTGCATGGAGTAAATAAAACAGTTAAATTATATTTCTCACCTTATCAGAGTGGTCATAAGTCATTGTATGCTGGTAGTGTAAAGGTAAGTGAATTAAGACAGTGACTGATACTGCAAAAGGTTCTAGTCAAGTCAAGTCAATTTTATTTGTAATATCACAAATCACAAATGTGCCTCAGGGGGCTTTACAATCTGTACAGCTGTACAACATCCTCTGTCCTGAGATCCTTGACTGGAATAAGGAAAAACTCCTTAAAAAACACCTTTAATGGGGAAAAAATGGAAGAAACCTCAGGAAGAGCAACAGAAGAGGGATCCCTCTTCCAGGACAGACAAACATGCAATATATGTTGTGTGTACACAATAGAACAAGAAAGCAAAATTATGGAAAACAGCATGATAGATGGATTGATAACATATCTGAAATATACAGTATATGCTGCAAAAGGTCATAATGTTTCTAATATTCAACAGAAAGATCCTGGGAAAGTGAATATAATGAGAGGCAGTAAAATTGTTTTGCGTTCTGGCTGGTGAAGAAGCATACAGTAGATCTGAGGCGCTTAGGTGCAGGAAAACTGAACATAGCTGAACATGTGTTCAGTATTCTTACATTTCATAATGTTAAACATATAGTATTCCTCACTTTGAGTTTTGGGGTTTGGATTGACAGGAGATCAGCTTGAAAATAGCCCCTTTGAATTGAATTGAATCGATTTTTTTTTAAATCGACATTTGTGAATAAAAAGCGTACCCATTATAATCATCATATTAAAAATTATATTAAAAAAACAAAGATTTGGGGTCTTTAATATTTTAAAACCTTTAACAGAATATTTAAAATGATCGTTTCCCGGTGGAGGGCGGCAGAGTGCCGTTAGACTCAAATATTAGGACTGCCGTTAATGACGGCGACGAAAAAGAACGTAAACAGGAAGTGGCAAAAATCGACTAGGTTGTGTGATTTTGTCAGCTAGCGTTAGCTAAGTCTGTGGTTTAACTGGAGATAAAGTAGATAATCGGTCGGATCTACACACAAACTCAAAATGGGGAAGCGTCAGCATCAAAAAGACAAAATGTAAGTTTAAAAGTTATCGTGAACAGGTCGCCGCACAACTGAAACTTGTTTGTTGTTGTTAGCTTAGCAGGCTAACAGTGAGTAACGAACCACCGCTAACTTACAGTAGTTTACGGTATTTATTTAACACTACCTTTATTTTTCTTAATTTAATGTCACTCTAACGTTATCTCTCATCTTGATGACGCGTGTGTTTTTCAATCTTACAGGTACATCACATCTACAGAGTACACTAACTTCTACGGAGGGAAGCGAGCAGGTAGCTAAAGTAAAAGTACCAATACAGCAATGTAAAAATACTCCATTACAAGTAAAGGTCCTGCATGAAAGATCCTTCTTAAGTAAAAGTACATAAGTATTACCAGCAAAATGTACTTAAAGTATTGCAGTAAAAGTAGTGGTTTGGTCCCATCATTAGATTATTAATACTGAAGCATCAGTGTGTAAGCAGCATGTTACTGTTGTAGCTGCTGGAGGTGGAGCTAGTTTAAACTACTTTAGTCCAGTGGTTCCCAATCCAGGAGTTGGGCCCCTCCAAAGGGTCCCCAGATAAATCTGAGGGGTCGTGAGATGATTAATGGGAGAGGAAAGAAGAAAAAACAAAGTTCTGATACACAAATCTGTTTTTTTTTTTAGTTTTTGGATTTTTTCTCTAATCTTTGATGTTTGGTGAAATATTGGATCATTTGAGCATTTATTGAAATGAAACCATGTGAGAAATTTAAAAGGGGAAAAATAACTATTTGGTAAACAACTCATCTGAAATGTGACCCCGACTACACACTGCTTTTTGTAAGATGTCAAAAGCCAAAAAGGTTGGAAACCACTGGTTTCATCTTTAACAATGTGTTGTATTTTAAAAGCTTGTTATATTATCCATTGTGTCAAATCTTCATCTGAAAAGTAACTAAAACTGTTAAATAAATGTAGTGGAGTAGAAAGTACAATATTTTCCCTCTGAAATGTAGTGAAGTGGAAGTATAAAGTAGCATCACATGGAAATACAACAAAATTGTATTTATCTACATTACTTGAGTAAATGTACTTTCCACCACTGGCTAAGTTTGGTTTTACATTTCTCCAACGTTCATTCATCCCTGTTTTAATGTGACCAGAATACAAATGTTAACTTCAGAGACTGTGTAGCTGTAGTTTTGTGTATTAATTCTCCTTGTCTATTAGCTTACATCTTGTCATGCTGTTAGCAGCCTGTTTTCTGTACTACCACACTGAACTTAATAGAGGCTAATGAATCTACATTGATCAGTATCCTGGTTATGATCAGGGTTTTGGAGAGTCCTGGATTCTAAAACCTGGGTATAGCCTTACCAGTTTTGAGAAACATGTACAGTAGTGTGCAAATGTTTTTGGCACTTTAGATGTTTAGATTCTTATCCATTGTGCAGCACCATTAGAAAGACATCTGATCGGTCCGAAATTTATTCTGCAGCATGACCCCAAACATACAGCCAGAGTCATAAAGAACTATATTCAGAGACAAGAAGAACAAGGAATTCTGCAACAGGTGGCCCCCACAGAGCCCTGATCTCAACATCATTGACTAAAAACTATTCATGGCATTATTTTTAAAAGCATCCAAATTTTACTTTTAGTGCCTAAAACTTTTGCACAGAACTACAGAGTATATGCTACATGGAGTACTCCAATACTGGAGCATGTAAACACCTCTTCCAGGCTTCTGAACTTTCTCTGTTGGTAGAGAAATGAGTGGCTGAGATTTTGGGGAATGAAGACACATCTGGACACAGATGATCAGAAACCTGGATACTGTTAGAATCATGTATACAGGGAGCTGAATAACCAGGTTTTTCATGTGCCATGTAAACCTATTCATGTCAATGAAGCTAAACTTTCATTCAACAGCAGCACCGCAAATTACAGTCTCCAAAACAACCTCAACACCTGTCTGAAACAGTTTCAACATAAACCAAACATTATAACCTTCATGAAGGTTGGTTTGTTGTAGGGATGTCGTATTAGACCCGAGGTTCTCAACCTTTCTGGCTTGTGACTCCTTGAAACGCAACAATCTTAATTTGTGACCCCCATCAGCGGTTGCATATGTCTACCAGTTATGACCAGTTCAACAAATGAATGATTTCATTTTTAAAAAAAGCTTACAGACCTGAAAAGGTAAAATTATCCAGTAATTCGTGATTAAAAAAAAAAGATTGAAAATGTTTTCTTCTGCTTTCCAACCCTAAGTCATCTCATGATACCATGTGGGGGTCCTGCATTAGTTTTATCTAGGTGGACCTATACACTGACAGCTCTGTGTACTACTACACTGAATTTTATAGTCTTGTAAAGCTGTTTTGATATCCACCATAACATCCATTACTGTCTACATAGTAATCTGTAGCGTAACTGTGAACAGAACCAGTTTTGAAAGTTGTCAATCAATTCAGTGTATGGAAATTAATGCCATTTGATGTTGTTTTTTTTACTTTTCAGAAATCCCACAGGCAAACTTCAGACGGCTTTCATTTGACCACTGCAGGTAAGAGATTTGTTTTCAATCCATGTAGGAGAGGTACATTAGATGTCTTATTTCCTTCTTCACGTTTAGTTGTTTAAATGTAAACAAATAAACAATATATTGGGATGACACTTATAATTTACAGCTAGAAGTGTGTTTTTGTAAATTGCAACTGTGACTCGACTATTTTCTTTGTAACATTGCAGCTTGTCCCTTCAGCCGTTTGAGTATCCCGTCTGTACTGAGGAGGGAATTGTCTTTGACCTGCTGTGAGTAGAAATCTTATATTTAAAAATAAAAAAGAATTTTTCTACAAACAAAAGCTAATGCCATTATCTCAGCTGTCATTTGGTTTTTGTGTCATTACTGTGCATGTTGCTAGATAAATCTATAACCATGTGTTCAGTCTTTTTGCCCTGCTAGTATTGGGACCTTAAAAACACAACACTGGTTCATGTCAGGATATCTCCCTGTTTTTTGTGTTATACAACATATTACAGCTTGTTCATATTATGGCCCCTGGCTGTGTCTGTGTGGACCTCAAATAAAGATCACTCTGTTTCTGCCTTCTCTCTCAGGAGCATTGTTCCATGGATCAAGAAGTACGGTACTAATCCGGCTTCTGGAGAGGTAAGCAAACCATGGATGTACTAAGAATAACTGGTTGTCGTGTTCCAATGAGCTCCTTTGAAAGTCGCTCGCTGGCTGCATATGCAGAAAAAGTAGTTCAGACTTCAGACAAATAGATCGACTCTACAAATAGTAATTTTAAGGCATTAACCTTGTTTTACAGCTGTTCTTTTTGCAATGATTTTGTGTGATTCAGTGTGTGTCACATAAAACTGCCATACTGACTGTGGCCATGATGCCAAAATCGCCTCAGACCAGAGCGACTCCTGAGGCCTTGAAACCAACAACAAGGCTGATCATTTTGTAACCACACAGCATGTTTAATCAGCTTTTCTTTTATCTTGTGCCATCTTCACATTGTTTCTGTAGCTATAGCTGATTAAAAACCTGCATATTTTAAAGTTGCTTCAGAGAATTAGTCGTTAGAACTGAAAATTAATCACTACAAATTTTTGATAAGTAATTATTTCATAATCTTTCAAGTCATTTATTATGCAAAAAATAATAAACATTTATGCTCCCAACTTCTCAAATGGGAAGATGTACACAAACAAAGTATTCTTTGTACATATATCACTGTAAATCAGAAAAATCTTATGAGTTGTGGTTGAAAGCAACTTGAAGACGTCACCTTCATGTGGGAACTTGTGAAGGACAATCACCATTTCACTTAAACTGCTGAATATAAAACCTGAAAATATACAGGCCTTGGTAAACATCAGCTTTTGTTAACAGTTTAAAGTACTTGATAAAGATGATCTGTGTGAGAGTTTCATAAAATGTCTTCATCTGCTTCATCAGTTTTGAGCACATTATTTTTATGCATTCTTCTCGTTCCCCACAGAAACTGGAGGCAAAGGCCCTCATCAAGCTTAACTTTGCCAAGAACAACGATGGTAAATATATGTTTCGATGTACTTTATCCATAAAGGTTTCACGTAAAAACAATGGACATAATAAGTTGATACTGACATTAGAGCTGAATAACCTTAATTTCCCAGATCCCAATTACAAAAATCAGCCAGTTGTTAGAAGTAAAAAGGTCAAAGTCAGACTTTTCTAACAGCACTGCTGTGTGAGAGCAGCTTGAAAAGGAAAATTGGAGTTAAAGAGCGTGTTAGAGGGTAATTTTTGGGGGCGGATAAGAGCAAATTAAAGCAAGTAGAGGAGGAAGATGTGGGAGAGGTGATATAATTCAGCAGTGAATACATTACATCATGATACCCCTTGACTTTGGGAGGAATTTTCAGCAGATTGTGAGTGACTCTGCTGCTCTGCCTGCTTCAGTTTTTCTTTTTCATTTTGTTCCAGGAAAATATCACTGCCCTGTTCTGTACAACGTCTTCACAAATAATTCTCACATTGTTGCCAACAAGGTCACCGGCAACGTGTTCTCTTATGAGGTTGGTGAACTGACGCACTCTTACTGCACCGATCCTTACAAAAACGTTCTTTTTCAACACAGATCAATGTCTAAAATTATAAACACACACACACATACAGAAATGTTATTGATTTTGATTTCAGTGTGATACAGTACAGATGCTCAGCCCACAGGGTCTCACAAGGTGCTGACTTACATCACACTGAATTAGTTGTGAACAATAAAATAAATTGAGGATTACACGCTGTACAGGAAAGGTTTACAGATACATTTAACAAGTAGAATCATTTTTTTCATATTTGTCAAAAGAAAACTAGCAGAAATCTGTTTCCACTTAGGCTGTTGAGCAACTCAACATCAAGACCAAGAATTTGAAAGATCTGCTGACCGACGAGCCTTTTACCAGGAAAGACATTATCACACTTCAGGTGGGTTCTTGACTTCTTTTTCTTTTTCTTCTGGTTTTCAAAGTTAAAATCACACAATGTAAACTTTAATCTGATGGTGAAATTATTTTTGTTTTTCCCCTCACAGGATCCCACAAACTTGGACAAATTCAATGTTTCCAACTTCTTCCACGTAAAAAACAGTCTGAAAGTGTTGGATCCAGGTGAGATATGGCGCTGTGACCTGTCATTTGTAAATGTATTATATGTGATGGGAATTCTTTTTTGTTTGATTCTAATCAGGGATGAGATTCAATCTCCTACTGGGGCTTTTCATCAAAATCATTAATGTGTTAGGGGTAGTTGAAGGTGCTTCGGATAACCCATTTTCTTCCTCTTGCTCTCCTTTCCCTGGCATGGTTCAGATGAGGAGAAGGCCAAGCAGGACCCGGCGTACCACCTGAAGAGCACCAACCTGGAGACGAGGGAGACCTTAGCTGAACTGTACAAAGACTACAAGGGGGATCAGCTCCTGGCTTCCACCATGAAGGAGCCAGAGGCCAAGAAGACAGACAAATTAAATGCGGTAAGGAAAAATATTATGGATATTAAGTTATTGTCACCTGCAAGATGTGGAGAGTGGACTGTGAAATGAAAGGCGAGAAGGAAAGGGGTGAAAATATTCAATCAGTGAAGCAGACATGATTGAAAAAGCTATTTCCTGTTACTGTAATCCTCCTGGCAGTGAAAGCTCTTTAAAGGGATAGTTCACCCCAAAATATGTATTTTTGATTTTGTGGTGAACTGTCCCTTTAAGCAAGTTAAATATTTGGATGAAAAACACACTGAATTGGTTGATAGTTAAAACATGATACATATGCACACAGACTCACAGCATGTAGGTGATGGTATCCTTAAAGTGTAGTGGGAGCTTATCATCTGAAAGCTGCTGGTCCAAATCCCCAGGCTGTAATATTTACTGTGTGCACAGGAGGGAGCCAAACACACATTAGTGCATTGATAGCATTGTGGACAACAAGACAAACCCCTGCATCCACAAACAGAACAAAGAATGTTTATGGTGCTGTGAGGAAGATAAATCATATTTTACACTTTGGAAACATTAAATTAATGGAAATATGAAAAAGGCTCTGGCAAAAAAAAAATAGCTGAGCGAGAAGTGAAATTGGTACAAAGGCCTCTTTAAGCATATAGCAGGTTTATGTTCTTTATTTAATTAAAATACTTTCTAGATATTTGTTGAAACTACAGGCCTGCTGTCAGTCATTATAAGTTAGGTTTAACTGTAGCTGAAACAAACAAACACACAGATGTGTAACAAAGAGGGTCAACCGCGGTCACCGTGATCCGTGTCCCTGAATAACTGGGGAGGCTGATTCAATTTGAACGGCATCAACACCTCTTTTCTTATCAGCTCTCCTTTGATGCTACGCCATGTCTCGTTTTTTACGCCAGAGCTTTTCCTCGGTTGCTCTCCGTCTCGAGTTCACAGTCGAGGTGACGCTCTGACAACATCTGAGAGATCAGAGAATATACAGTAGGTCAGACGGAGCACACAAGGTAAAGTCTGGGCTTTAATGCGCCTTCACGAGAACTAGAGCAGAAGAAATCCATTTTTACTTCTCCGCTTTCATCTCTTTGAGTTGTTGTTCTCTAGACTTAAGTAACTCCTCCAATCTCACTGCATTATTTGTGGTGTTTTTGGGTGTTATAGATTGCTACTCAGCAAATGTATTTTATTATAATTTAAGCTCAGACAACCTTAAGAGCTGTGTTTTTGTGGAGGTGCAACAACCAGTGCAAGCAGCGCTCCGCCTTTTTGGTATTTTTCTGACCTTGAAACTCGCTTTGCGCATCTGTGTGGTATTTTGGTGACCAGCGCAGTGGGCGATTCTTACAGCATCTGTTGTCCACAGCTGCTTTATACTGTATGAAAAGCTTCGTCTTCTGTTCATTAATTCCTGCAGCATCTGAAGGCAGCAGGACTGACATGTTGATAAATCTGCAGCCTCTGAGAAGTGCTGCATCAGAGCACAATGCCATTACGCATGGCCGTTCACTGTGTTTACCTTCATTAAATCGCCTGAAAACAACACCAGGCTGCCACAGTATAACCACACACACCTCTACACACATCAGACTGGTCGGTTATAACTTGATATTTTGCTTTTTTATGAAGGAGGCGTTGGGTTAGCGGGGCTCTTCGTAGCCTCTTTTCCAACTTTCTTTTTAGCTAAAGTGGCGTCTCATTTTGTCCTTGAAACACATCGTGGTGCAAACGCTGTTGTGTAACATTAATTACTAAACTATGTGACCATGTATGAGGTGAGATACATTTCAAATACTGCTGAAATAGCGTCGGTCTGATATAATCATATAAACGGCTTCACCAAATCGATTTCTTTTTTTTTTATGCCTTGGTGCCGGCTGGAGCCGTTATGTTTTCGGGTTGTCCATCTGTCCGTACGTCCCATTCTCGTGAACGCAATATCTCAGGAACGCCTTGAGGGAATTTCTTCAAATCTGGCACAAACATCCACTTGGACTCAAGGATGAACTGATTAGATTTGGTGGTCAAAGGTCAATGTCACTGTGACCTCACGTCCATCCCATTCTTTCGTGAATGCGATATCTCAGGAACGCCTGGAGGGAATTTCATTACATCTGGTATAAACGTCCACTTGGACTCAAGGATAAACTGATTAGATTTTGGTGGTCAAAGGTCACTGTGACCTCACAAAACACGCTTTTGGCCATAAGTTGATTATTCATACGCTAATTAAGTTTCCCACAAATGTCTAATAGGATAAAATGATGAAGTGACTATATCCAAAAGGCCAAAGGTCAGCTTCACTGAGACATCATAATGTTCTGCAAAAACACTTTTCTGGTCATTATTCAACGCCATAACTCAGGAACAGAAGGGGAGATTGTGACCATATTTCACATTTGGTCGGATACTGAATTGGTGACATTAATCTTGGTGTCCGCCTTGAAACTTTGCTGATTGTATAGATCTTCTGTGCTGCCGGGTTGAAGATTTGTGTGAAGCATCCACGTTTTAGAATTTGTAGCTTCTTTGCATTTTGCTTTCCTAAGGTACTTGTACAAGTCCACACTCTTCCATGGATGACACCCAGGACAGGGGGCCTCCTGTTCCTCTGGTAGTCCACCACAAGCTCATTAGTTTTGCTGATATTGAGCTTCAAGTGATTATTGTTGCACCATGTGACGAAGCTCTCTATCAGTCCTCTGTACTCCTCTTTAAAAATAGTCTCTAAGTGAAGACAGCACGTTTCTCACTGGAAATTATTCACTGGTCAATATAGTCATAACTTCCATTTCGCCAAAAAATACACTTAGTACCTTTTTATTAAATTCATTCAAAGTTTTCACTACAAATATTATGAGTCTGGACAGACATGGATATAAACTGCAACTTGACTGGTTGGCGGAGGCGTACAACCATGAGGCGGTATATCTAGTTTATTTCTATCGCTGTTATAGTAACTAACTGATGAAAACAACTACTCCATCTGTCTTTGGGTGCAGATTTGTGGTGATGTGTGTTCATGTTGTGACGCTCTGAACCATCCAGACATTTCCTGAAGAAAAGTTTTCTATTTATTGAGCTGTCGTTATCACATTTAACTGTGATTGACTATTTCAGAGCTGTGAGACCAGTGATGTGACTGGCTGAGAGTATTTAATAATCACCACACCCACTGATCTTTATTCACTTTCACTCAGCCCTTTTGCACGTTACGCTGCTGCACATACATGAACCAAAATAGCAGGTGCGCATGGGGATGCCCACACAGTCTGTGTGCCTAAGACCTACCGCCTTGTGCATATTGTTGCACTTGCGTTGTTAAAATAGGGCCCTAAAGCATCCACTGCTCCTTAGCTATAAGATGGTAGAAATCTCTCTGAGCTGAGGCGGGGGCTGTGCTCTTAATTATACAGAAGCTGTAGGGGCTGTCATTAAGATAGTTTGCACTTGATGCATCACTTAGTGCAAATGAGGGGACCGGCTAGAGTAGAGTAGAGTATGTGGCTGGAAAGAAGTGTGGTGGAGTGGGGAAGAAAATTCTTCAACTGGAGGAAAATGTTTAAAACCTCTTTTTAATGAGAAAGTCTCTGCCCTGTCGAAGTGGCCCTGAGAAGAAAACCCTCCAGGCATATTTAGCTGAGCCTGATCTGCTGTGGCAGATTTCACAATGTTAATAAATACACAGTTAGTTTTTTTTTTCTCCCCATTACTGATTCATGTCCATTAATCTAGAAAATGCTAGAAAATAGAGACAAAATGGCAATCAGAGTTTCCCAGAATAATGTCTTTAAATTTCTTGTTTTGTTGGACCAACAGTCCAAAACCAGAGAATATTCAATTTACAGTGACATTAATCAGAGAAAGGCAGCAAATCCTCATACTTGCAAGTCTGGAAATAGTGAATGTTTGGCATTTTTGCCTGACCTAAAGGATTAAATGATTAAGCAAGAATTAAATAATTTAGAGTGAAAATTATTCTTGATCAAGGAAATCTTAACTAAAGGTCCACTTACTTTAATTTTCCAGAGCTTTCAAGTACGTCTCATTCCATATCTTGTATGTCATCCCATATACGACCACCTGTTTTCACAAGATCCAAGTTCAATACGTAGGTCACATGATGACAACTGTGCAAACCATGGCCACTGATGAAAAGCTCTGGAAACAGCTAGAGAATCGAAGTGGACATTAAGTTAAGATAAACAGATAAAAAGT
The DNA here is from genome assembly GCA_038419695.1 of Scomberomorus guttatus. Classification (NCBI taxonomy): domain Eukaryota; kingdom Metazoa; phylum Chordata; class Actinopteri; order Scombriformes; family Scombridae; genus Scomberomorus; species Scomberomorus guttatus. The sequence continues at coordinate 29,896,106 of CM076450.1, read as the reverse complement.
ATTTAATAAGATTGTTGGACATATCTACAGATTGATTCTGTTATCAGTAATAGGTAATCAATTATCTGACTCAAATGATATCAGCTTTTGTCCCATACTGTATTTTGAGGGGGGAAAAAAAGAAAAATCTTCCCATTCAGTGGCATTTGAAGACATCATAAAGGTATAAATGAACAGGGGAAGTAGTGTTATTTTTAATTTTTTTTTTTTAATTTTTGTGTCTTTTTTCCCAGGCCCACTACTCTACAGGCAGAGTTTCCGCCTCCTTCACATCCACTGCCATGACTCCTTCAACAACACATGAAGCAGGCAAGTGAACATCTCACACAAAACCACCACGGATTCCTTGCAGAACGAAACATTCACCTCTTCTATCTCTCTTTTGTTGCGTTAACCTCTATTTATCCTGGGAGGACAGGCTGGTCACATGTGCTCTTTTGCAGCAAAGCGCGGCTTCATGCTCAAACAGTTAAATGCAGCTGCAAGTAGGAGCCGCTCTGTTTGACTGTGTTTCTTCTCCTGTCAGCCTCTGAGCTGCTCCATGGGAGAGATTTGCTGTTATGCAACTGTATAGTAGGTTCAGTACACTTGAGAAGAGGAGGACAATGTTTGGAATTAAGTGACCTAGTTCAGATTTCTTAAAAAGGATCACATGATGCCATATATTTTATATGGGTTTGCCTTTTGTCTAAGAAACATAGAGTACTGTGATATGTCTTCTGTTTACAGTATATATGTTGATTAGTGTGTTGTAGACTAGTGTTAAACGCACAGAAGGATTTATATTTTAGTAGCCAGGTCTCTAAATGATTTGTCAATTTTTGTCTAGATGATGTAGTAAAATTGAGTTATATAGTCCTGCTAAAACAGTAATTAAAGAAAGCAATTTGCATTAAAGATTGCTCATAGGAGAATAAAACATTTGCATACTGCACTTCAGAGGCTTTGGTGCTTTTCAAAGGTCAGAGATATTACCTGTAGCAACATCAAGCAGAGACTCTTAAACAATCAATAAAAAAAGATTGTTTCTCAAAATAACAGTTCCTGTCTGATTTGCCAGTCACAATCTCAAGCGTCATCGTCTGTCCAGCCACAATGGAAAAAAGGCTGTGATCAGTCTGATCAAGGTTATCTCTTTTTTTTTTTTCTTTTTTTAATTGGTCTGTTACAGATGCCATCGCAGACGACACCGTGCGTTACCAGTATGTGAAGAAAAAAGGCTACGTCCGTATACACACAAACAAGGGAGACCTGAATCTTGAGTTACACTGTGATAAGGTAATGACATGCATACTCACACATACACAACAGACATAAAATCACTGAGCAGGCAATTATGAAATAACCTTCATTACCAAAATGTATGTTGTAGTATTGGGGTAAAACTGAGCATGTCTCTCTCACTTGAGAAAAGTAGACAAAGAATACATGTCAGGAAATCATAAACTTCCTTGTTGCTGAACTTACAGAGGCCTCATAGCTCCACATGATCATTGAAGGATAGGATTACAAGGAAAAAAGGACTTTGAAGTTAATTTAAAGACATACGTCCGGTCTGTATTTTCCAGTCTATGGCATCAAATAAGTGTGGGTAATGTTGGAAGGATGATAAAATGTATAAAAAGCAGTGTGGTCATGCTTATAAATACTTCAAGCCTGGAGGAGCTGAAGTCATTTTTATTGAAGATATGCACCAAAGTAAATGTTAGTTATAGCACAAACCATTAAAATATTTCATTTTATAAATAAAGCTAGTTGTTTTTGAAAGTGAGGCTCTGGTTGATGGTGCAAGCAGGATAGGAAATTAACTTTTTTTTTCAAGGGCTTTTTTTTTACCCTCATGAAATATGTTTTGGGGGTATTTTGGATAATTTCCAGAGTAATTTTTTCAAATGGTGGGAAATACCTTAGTTCTGTTGCTGTTACATGTTGTTGTTGTTACATTGCATGACAGAACAATATTCAATGACTCTTATTCAAAAAAGCAAAGGCTGCAGCCGAACTTATAATGCAGGAACATTTAATGGGTAAAAATACTCACACTCACAGTTAATAATCCCAGTTACAGATTATAACTGTGTGAGTATTTTTACCCATTTAATGCATATTTTATTTTCAGAAGTATAAACAATAAACACGTTACGTAACGTCACAGTTCAACATGTCAACAACATTGCTGATTGTCCCTGTTGTTCAGCAGTGTACTTCCTCAGCTGTCTACTGTTCCCCTCCAACCCGCAATCTTAGGCTCTTTGACAGCTTTGGTAGCTGTTGTGCTCATGCAGAGCCCACAACGCCAGGACCCGTATTTGCGCACATTGGCAGTGGAAAAACTTAAAAGTGTTAATTGGGTTCCAGATGTGATGACTTGAATTAATAATATTGAATGCCAGTGCTTTCTAAATGAGCACATGAGTAAAAACGGGGATAGTGTTTATAGTTTTGGGAAATGAGTGTCTTTTGGTAGATGGCATCATGGTTTGGGATGTTTAGTTAATAGGTCAGTTATAGTGAGTAAGCGATCGAGGAAAAACTGTCATGTGGACTAATTAACATCAGACCTTATCTCCTTATTGACAAGACCCTTAGAATAACCTTTCATACTGTTGAACTGATTAACGGTTGAAGCCCTCTGACTTCACTGTTTAGAAAGGCTGCAGGTCTTTAACAATAAACTGGTTAACAGCTCTGTGGGATCGTTCATCCTCTCCTTTGTCCTCCTCCCCCTGCTGCTGCAGGTACAGCTGCTAGAGAGGAGGAGCAGGCTGGTGTCAGCCTAAAGTCTACAAGAATTCAACTCATTTTCAGATATTTAGCTAATTAGACTCAATTGTTACATGCAATGAATGTCCGTTTTGAGCTTGTTCATTACAGTTTGCTATTAACATAACGAGCTCCGTATGTCTGTAAAACAGTGGCTGCTGATGAGAGGAGAGCAGGAGCACGTTATATTTAAGTTTATGTTCTGCTTGTTCAACAGTTTGATAAATTACTCACACCATCTGCCTTACTGCCCGATTTTGTTGCATTTACGGCAGCAAGAAACCGTAGTTAACTTGAGTAAAGTGTAACCTAAAGTCTGTTTGATTCTGTCCACTGTGGCCTCTCCGCTCTGCTCTGCTCTGCTCTACTGGGTCTGGGTCTGGGTCTGGGTCTGGGTCTGGGTCTGGGTCTGGGTCTGGGTCTGGGTCTGTGTGTGAGCTCAGCCCCGCCCTCGTGCAAACAGACACAGACCACAGATAGAGAGAGACAGAGAGGCAAAACTCCCATTCTCAAGCCAACAACATGTAGCCAACTTTTTTTTTAATGTTATTTTTTATTTATAGTAGTAAGTAGCCTACATGTTACTAAACTTATGCTTGCTCAATTATGTTTAAACCTGTGTTTATGCAATTATGCTTACATTACACAATTTCATTCTAAAATGGAGGATTATGTTTAAGTTACATAACACAATTTTACTCTTACAATAATAAAACAGAGGATTATGATTAAGTTACATAACACAATTTCACTCTTACGATAATAAAACGGAGGATTAGTAAAGAGTGTATTTTTGTTCATTTTTATTTTCCAAACAGGCACAATCATAACCTCCTTGGTGGAAGTAATTACATAAAATTAATGAAAAATAAAAAAGTAGAATGTGGTTGCTCAACAACCATCGTAAAACAGACTTGCAACTGCTCACCTGTTGTGAAAACAAACCAGGAAATTTGGCCCCGTCAGCCTGCCACTGAGGTGCCTCAGGCTGCCACTGAGGTGCCTCAGGCTGCCACTGAGGTGCCTCAGGCTGCCACTGAGGTGCCTCAGGCTGCCACTGAGGTGCCTCAGGCTGCCACTGAGGTGCCTCAGGCTGCCACTGAGGTGCCTCAGGCTGCCACTGAGGTGCCTCAGGCTGCCACTGAGGCGCCCCAGGATACCCTTGAGGTGCCCCAGGCTGCCACTGAGGTGACCCAGGCTGCCACTGAGGTGCCCCAGGCTGCCACTGAGGTGCCTCAGGATACCCTTGAGGTGCCCCAGGCTGCCACTGAGGTGCCCCAGGCTGCCACTGAGGTGCCCCAGGCTGCCACTGAGGTGCCTCAGGCTGCCACTGAGGTGCCCCAGGCTGCCACTGAGGCGCCTCAGGCTGCCACTGAGGCGCCTCAGGCTGCCACTGAGGCGCCTCAGGCTGCCACTGAGGCGACGCAGCCTGCCACTGAGGCGCCTCAGGATACCCTTGAGGTGCCCCAGGCTGCCACTAAGGCGCCCCAGTCTGCCACTGAGGTGCCCCAGTCTGCCACTGAGGTGCCCCAGTCTGCCACTGAGGCGCCACTACCTGCCAGTGCCACTAGGAGGATCCCGGCTTTACTGCCATTCTCTCCCCACCAGCTAAAGTCAGCTGCTCAAAGTGGAGAAAGTGCGGTGTGGTTTGCGTTTGTCGTGATTATTACGTGCAATGTGAAATTTCAGCAGTGGCTTCATCATTTAGCAGTGGCGCTGAACCGCTGTTGAAAGCATATAGGGGAAACACTGCACTTTGCAAAATGTATTAAGTCTTTGTTTAACTGTTTATTTTACAACTGCATTTAAAAGCCCCCGTCATCCCATTTCCGAGGGCATTTTTACATTTTTTAGCAGTATTTTGCCCCGAGCCCCCGTTAATTTCCGACCCTGGGTGCAAGGTTGCTCATATAATGTTATCATGACGAAGTCTTGGCCTGAGCAGGTGGTTAAATCATATTTAGAGTGACACATCCAAAACACTGAAATCAACCTTTTGCAGAGTCTAACCCCGAGTTTGCCAAGTTTTTCTCTTGGCAAAAATGTGTTTTTTGTGTGCCTCATCTTTAAGGTTAGATGTGGAGCTCCAGAGAGACAGCATGAGTTCCAGGAACGCATTTCTGCCCTGGTAACCAGGCGCTTGATGTGCTTGGTTTTCATTGGCTTCTGAGCCATCGAATCAGAATAATGAGGGGAGAGTTGCAGCGGTTAGACAACCTGCCCTCTGCGCCCCACATCCCCCCCCCACCTTCCTCCCCAGTGGTTTTCACACAAGATTGCAGCTCTATTTGTGGCCTGCTGTTTATGAATTAATGAGCGCCGCTTCACTGTCACATACACTCTCAGCCACACAGATCCAGGGCCCGCCTTCTTATGAAGTGACCATTTGCTCGCCTAGCTTTGGATGTCCCCAACTTGTGAGGGGTAAAATGTGAGGGGGCGGATGTTGGAGATTGAAAGTACAGCTTCATTATATGGAAAAGCACCATAGCTACAGTATATGGGCTTCATCTGAGTGGGATAAAATAGGATGACTGTGTTTTTTTAAAATTTTAAAATGACAAGATGTATATTGAGATACAGACAAAAATACAAATATTCTAATCATTTTCTACATTACATTCATGTTACTACATGTCACAGTAGTCTTGCTCCAGTGTCACAGTTTAGAGAAAAATTACTAGAATAAAACGTGAAATTAAAGTAAAGTCTGGAAGCTCTGGCAGAAAAATACACTTTTATACAAATTCTTTAGATGAATGAAATCATTTTAATATTTTCCCTTGACTAATACATATTTTGGGCTTATTGCCTGGGAAACACTTGTAAAAGAGAAGAGCCTGCAAGCATTTGTGAATTGGGACATTTTATGTTCTTTCCGTCTGCGTCAGCAAACATTGTTTCCATGCTGACATCACTGATTACAATTTTAGGCACCTAGGCATGTTTCTAAATTAGATTGCATTTAAAACATTCTCATGCTCAAACTCACACACAGAAACACAGACACACACACACACGCCAACAAAAGCATGAATGTAGACACGCTCAATTGACCTCCATTACAAGGCGGCAGCAGTGTCAAGAGGCAGAAGCAGCCTGAACGTTACAGAAAGAGATCTGTGTAATGTTTCTGGTTAGAAATGAAAGGATTGAAGTGAAAGTAGTGAAAGAAAACACAAAGACTGCATTTAGACATTGTCATGTATTCTATTAATACATGTACTAGTTTTTGTCATTAGATAACTGTTGTTCAAGTCTTCTTTTCCTTCCAAAAATCAATTTTATGGCCGAAATGGTTAAAATCAATCCAGTTTTTTGTCCAGTGGTTTAAAACAATAAGCCTCTTTGTACCAGAGTGCTTTGAAAATCTGGGATTTATGATAGAGGGAAAAGAGGCAGAGTGTTGAAGCCCGACAGCACAATTCAGATGTAAGGTGGGAAATAAGACCAGTAGAGCTTAGAAGAACCTGTCACACAGTAAAAGGCCAATGAATAAAAATAGGTTTTACGAAAGCATCTGGTGATTCTTGGAAACCACCAACCATTGTTGCCAAGGGGAAAAAGTTAAGTTTCTCACAAAAACACACACACACACATATTCAAACACACACAAAACGGCTCCTCAAGGCTGTTGACGTTAATAACAGCAGACCTGACCAGCGTCATAGCCCAAACCACGCCTCCTGCTGTGGGGACAAATACCGGCTTAGTTCACAGACTGCCAGTCAGTCAAAATTAGTGTCTGTCAGTAGGTGTTTTTGTAATGATTTACAAGATGCCTAAAAGTTTTTATGACCCAGGATATACCTTCAGCAAAAAGAAAAATCCAGATGTCTGTTTTTTTTTTTTGCACCAACAAATGTTAAAACAGAGCTTTGTAGGAGGGTACAAAGCCTGACTTCAGGCTATATAAATCCTGAGGCCGCCTCAGGTAATGGTTGAACTCCACTTCACCACAAACTTATGTGTATAACAAACACTTCCTAACAGGTCAGACTGAGTTACAAATGTGTGATGAAGTGTTTGTTTGGTGAATGTAAAGCAGATGTATCCAGCTTTTCTCACATGCTGTCAGTCAGCTCCGCCTGGAAGTTGAAATATAACCCGCCTCTATTTCTCGACGCCAGTGTCTCGTGACGGCTCCCAGCTCCCAGACAGCTGTATTTGAGGGTGATGAAGTCAGATAGATAGCTCATCCCTCCTTTTTTGGGTATAAATGAGTGAGTCTGTTTGTTTTTTTTAGCTCCTTTAACATTTGAGAGTCACAGCTGAACTATAAATCAAAACTGGGACTGTTGTTAGTTCATCATACAGCACCCTTGTTTACCCAGCATTTATTTCTGTATTAGGGTGAAAATAGGATATATAGCAGTGTGAAGGCTGGTTACAGCATATTTCATACAAACTATATGATCAGATTTCAACAATGACGTTTCCTTCAAGTAAATGTGGCTAATGCACCAACATGCTCTGTATTCTCAATCACCTTGCTTTGTTAAATAAGAACTGACAAAATCAGCCGAAATGTTCCGATATTTTAATAATAATAAACATAATATGACAGTTCTTGTATGTTGTGGCTGTGTTTTAAACATTTTCCATTCAAAAAGGTTGATATATTGACCCATGTATGGTGACTATCGGTCTAAAGTAGCATCAGACACGTATTGACATTCATTATCTAGATTATGTAAATGTTAGTGTGTGAGCGTGGGTGTGTTACTGGGTTTATCAAAAGGTCCCCTCCCATGACAGATATTTGATTGATTTGTGGCATTCAACACACGACACAACACTTTGAGAAGGCCCCAGCTGTGATTTTTGACAACCCTGAACAGCTCTTCTCAACATCTGTTAAATGTGTTTGTACTTTGTACTTATGTGTTTGTGTTCTCAATGTTACTTTATAATTCACCAATGATTTCAACAACAACAAGCATGTGTGGCTAATGTTATTGTGGACAGCCTGTTGAGCATGTCTGATGCTGAGAAACCGAATTATCTTTACAAATGATAACACAGATATCTTAAATATCTTATTGTTGTTTTTTATCAACCATCACTGCGCTCTCTTTTTAGGTTCCCAAAGCCGGAGAGAACTTTATCCGTCTGTGTAAAAAAGGCTACTACGATGGGACGATCTTCCACAGGTCCATCCGGAATTTCATGGTAAGGACTTAAACCAGTTGAAAATGCTCCTCTGTGTTTACTTACCTTCACTACGGCAAACAGCACACACACATTTACTTTTCTCACAGGCAAAATGGCTCATTTATGACCAAAAAGTGCCACCTTTGGCTTTCATCGCTGCATTCAGTCCTCTTCCACGGAGCCTGCCATTTTGCACTGCCATGTTTCTACAGTAGCCCAGAAGAGACAAACCAAACACTGGCTCTAGAGAGGACCTTTTGCATTTTTTGCTAGTTTTACAGCCACCGTTGGTTCTCCTACACACTTGGTTGGGGAGGGGTATTCAGTTGGTTGCAATCTGCAACCTCACCGCTAGATGCCACTAAATCCTACACACTGCACCTTTAAGAGGTCACAAATAATGTATACTGTAGTCAGAAGCCAACTCCATGCAAGCCTGTGAAGTGATCATGAAAATCAACTCCAAAACTCACAATGTAGAGATGCTGAAATTGATTTATGCACTGCTTTGTTGGATCTTGTGGGAAGTGTGACTGTAACATTTTGAACTAACTCGACAGATGAGTGTGGTCTTAAGCAGGAATGCAAAGCATTGCAATAGTTTAAGTGAGACATAATTAAATCACAAATGACAGTTTCCAGGTTATTTGCGGATAAAAGAGGATCTAATCTTAGACTTTTTGTGGGTGGCAAGAAATTTTACAGTGGATAGAGAGAGACTGTCTCATTAGTGGTGTTCTGGGTTGAGAACAGTGAAGTCAAACATCCTTTTTTTGGAAGAACATTGTTATTCCCTTTTGTGTTTAATGTAGTTCAGATTATTGTTACTATGATTTTTATTTGAATTTAAATGATCAATGATATCATGTTGGACAATTGTCAGACTAGAAAAGAGGATAAACTCACTGTGTAATGCAAGTCACAAACTGACTAACTAGCTTTATGCCAAAATATAAACAATATCAATCACTTCCCATTCACTGTAGTTTTTCCTGCAGTGGTGATATATTTCCATGTTTGCTGCTTCAAAAATGTGTAAACAGCTTTTTTTCCAACTCGCTCTCCAATTGAAGCTTCTTAACCCAGACTGAGAATGTGAAATGACAGGTCTATGATCAGCCGCTCGTCTGTGTATTTCAGAGCTGCCACTCCCATAATTCAAGTGGCTCTGAGTGGACATCTGGTCTCAAGCAGACCCTTACCTTTATTTTTAATTCTGTTCCATGGTTTTCATACATGGTGGCAAGCTGTGAATTGTTTATCCATAATTACTGTTCCACTTACGCCTTCGACTTATCCTCCACAGCTCAAAAAGAGAGGAGGGTGGCCTCGGAGAGAATAATTTCATAGCAACAAACACTTTAAAAGCTCTGTGTTAATGGGATCAGAAACGTGGCCCTCACTTTCCTTAAAGCAGTTTTTCAGGATCTTGCGAGTTTACTGATGATACTTCAAGAATTTGACAGTTTTACTTTGGAATGTGAGAGGCTCACCAGGCTGCTACCCTCTGGCGCAAACATTGAGAAGAGCTGTTCAACGCAGATGTGATGCAGGTGTTTTACACGTGAGCATGCCTAGGTGTCTGGGACTTTTGGAAATTTAGTAACAGTCTTTCAGTTTCTATAAATCTGCTGTTATTCAGCCAGAGAGGCATTGCAGAATTAAAAATTATAAAAAATATAATCAGAAGCACATTTTTGCTGGTGATGCCCATAGAACACTTAATTTACATTCAACATTTCTCACCAAAACTCTTTTCCTACCTAGAAACAATAATAAGAAAGTTGAGCCTTAAAGCAGCTATAATCAATATTTATATATTATTATATTTTTATAATAACAATGTATCATATGACAATGTAATGTAACGTCAGAGTTGTCGCTCGAAGTGATGAACCTACAGAAAATTAACACCCGACTGCAGCTCCCCTCGGCTTTATGGAGCTTTATAATGCGTTTTAGCTCATTGTTTAGCTGTCCGTTTGCAACTTTACTGTTTTGGTTCACTCTCAGTGCTCTCATAGTGTTGTTTTTGGCTGCAGCAGGCAGCTGTTTTCAGAGATGAGGCTCTAATAACCCACTGTACACTACCTGCTCAGCACCAAACGGCAAACAGACACAGTTAGTGACTCACTAGTGAACATAGTGGAGCATTTAGCAGCTAAAGAGCCAGATATTTCCCTCGGGAGTTGATCAAAAATAGAGCTAAAAGAGAGTGAATGTTGGACTTACATTCACCAGATGGACAGAAACATGACTCCAAATGTATGATAATGTTGCTCCGGAGCTACTGGATGTATAAATAAGCGAGTTTGCCATATCAGCTTAAAAGGCAATGTTGTGTTCACAACTTCTTAAGCTGCAAAAATCAGTTGCTGCAGGTTTAACAATGAACAATAGAGGCCAATATCCTGGCAAGCTTTGAGAATGGTTATCAGTGATTACAAGGAACATGCCTCCAGCTTGGATGTGTGTCAAAAGGAAATATTTTAAGATTACAAATTAAAGATTAATTTGGCCACACTACAGAAATGAGTCAATTTCCTGTGATAATTAATAGGAACAACTCCCCAAGCTTTGCAGGACAGGCCTGTGTTTGGCTTTCAATATGCAATGCACAAGCAGCTGACACCAGGCCAAACTTAATAGTTCTTTTTTTTTTTTTTTGTCTCCAGATTCAAGGAGGGGACCCCACTGGCACTGGCACAGGTAAGGTCAGGACTGCACTTAAACCACATTTTGAATTACATAACACCTCTCTGTTGAATTATTAATAGTTCCTTTTTGGAAGCTTTGCGTAAATACTGTTTGCAGCTCAGGTTGCAAGTCAAGAGTGTTACTAAATATACTCTATAAAGACAGAGAGATGATGTAGATGTGCGCTGAGTGCTGCCAACAGAATGCGGGTGTGGTGACCAACCAATCAACATTTGGAGCATATTTTCTGTTTTTAAAAGCCAGTTTAAAGGGCAGTTGGTATAATTGACTGCTAGGCCACATGCAGTTAATTTCCTGCCTTCATGTCGTCTGCGCCGCTGGGTTCACAGCACAGACTGTGCTTTGTGTCTTTGGGCGTCTCTGAACACTACTCAAAATGTGTCCACCATGACAGATTTATGAAGGTGCAGAATTTCAGGCCTGTGGGTAAAGTTCTCCTCATCACCTGGCCTAAACAACATGTGCACACAACTCATGAACAAACCTTTAACTGACTTGTGAAGATGGATTTCTCCTTAGTATTTAAAAGACGCTTAACATACATTTGGTTTGTAATTTGTAAACCATGATGAACATTAACCCTACACAGGCAGCTGCTGTGAAGGTTAGGACTAATTCAGCTCTTTTTGTAGTTTTCCTTCCTTTTGTTTGAAATATCTGCTCTAAAATACAGTATGTACAGAATAAACTAAACTTAATATTTGTGATTTAGTTTTAAAGAAAGGACAACAGACAAGAAGACTCATTTTGATGGGGAGGGGATAGTAATGGCAAAATATAGATAGATAGATATTGAACCCCGGTGGGACACTTTTGTGACACATTTTGAGATTTAAATGTCAAGAAAATCTTTTAAAAATTGCTCTGACTCTGAGTGAATCCCAGTCTCTCATCCCCCTGTACATAAATTGGTAAGAGACACATCCTGCACACTGCTCACTGTGGCGTGACTCTTTCCCCGAGTCCAGTAGAGCCTCGTTTACCCTCCAGAACACAGATGCTTGGGAGAAAGAAATGTTTTAAACATTGACTTGTAAATGAAATCCCAGACATGGACACACTGAAAATGTGAAATGAAAAACACATGCTCACGTATTTTAAAATGCCCCAAATAACGCTTTCATTAGTGGAGATGCTTCACAGCTGATATTTTCATATTCTAGCTTTCGTTGTTGAAAAATCTGTTCAGCAGGGAAGAAATTTGAAGTTGTACCATTGATGTTGTTCATGAGAATTTTCAAATCAACATCAGATGTAATGCAGTTGGGATTTATTGGTTAACTCTTTGGTGAGAATTTCTCTCATCCTCCTGGCTGCCTCTTGCCTCATTTATGATCCAGTCATACCGTGTTAAAATGTCAGCGAGTTGATAAATTATGCAAAAATGTCGCCAGGGGAAGTTGACGGCTGCACAAAGTCTCTGAAGCTTCGATTGGCTGTTAGTACGCATTTACACTCCAGCATGAACATACACATACAGTACATAACTATACATCTACACACACGTTTCATGCACACACCAGCTGGCACGACGCAGGACAGTGAAACACACCTCAGGGCAACAGATCCTCTCCCCCTGTTGGGAGCCAATAAGCTCCTGCAGTGCGTATTCCTGTATACTCATCATGATGATTCTTAATGATGAAGTCGGTCTGAATAATGATTCACAGCTGAAGGCTCTCAACATGGCTCCATGTTCAAGGGCAAATAGGTCTTTCGCTTCTTATGAAAAATACACAGTGTATTTCAGGCTGTTTCTCTGGTGTAGTTATCTGAATATGTTGTACTAACTGCAGTAGTAATTTGTGTAGTGTTCATACAAACCAATTTCAGTTTCATGATGTTTCCCGATCTAAAAATGTGGCTGTATGCATAATGGAGCTCAAAATTAATCTCTACATGAACTCAGTCTTATCAAATTAACCCCCAAAGTAAACTCATTTTGTTTATATACATTTGAAGCCAGATGGTGCAATTAAATGACAGATTAACACAACAAACTGTAAGTGAACTGCTGCCTGAAGATGCTGATGTAATGATTCTCTTTAAAGGGAACATATTATTATTATTATTCTGCTTGTGGTTTTCTGTTATTTTTATACTGTTATGATGTCAGGTATCTATGTTAAATATGGTCAAAGTTCCAAAACTTTGGTTAACGTATTTGGACATGTTCCCTGAACAATTAACAATTAACCCAGGAGATTGTTTTTTTTTAATTTCACTGTGTCTTTAATGCAGATGTTCACACCAAAATATTTTAAGCAAATCTATTATAAAACACTAAAAATAGTTTTGCTATAAAACACATTTTTTCAGATGTGTCATCTGTCAACACTGTTACCTGCAGCAACAATCGGATAAAATGTTTTGTTGTTAAGGATTTACTTATTTCACATTTTCTCCCTCTTGAACTATCCTGATATGTTTCTACTTCCTCTTTTTCCCTTGTTTCTGTCTGTGTCTCATCGTTCTTTCCTCCCTTACTATTTTTCTCCGTTCCTAGGAGGGGAATCCTTCTGGGGAAAACCTTTCAAGGATGAGTTTCGGCCCAACCTGTCCCATACAGGCAGGGGGATTCTCAGCATGGCTAACTCTGGTCCAAACACCAACAAGTCCCAGTTGTAAGAAAAGTTTTTCAGAGCAGTCTTTCTAAACTTTCCACAACAACCACAAACTTTCTAAACAACCACAGAAAATCAGTCTACAGAGAATTACTTTATTTTTTTCTACATCTCTTCCTTTGAATTTCCCTCCCTTTGATTTGTTAGCTGAGGTCCCACAGGTGACTGAGACGAGAAATGTTTAATGCTGTCATAATGAAATGGGACAAACATTTTATGTATTATGGGTTTTACTTATGTAGTCATTTTGTCTAATATTTCATTTAAAAATCAATTTGAGTGCTGAAGAAAACGTTTTGTAAACCTAATAAGTGCTTCATTATTTACTGCTGCACTGCATTATTTGCTTTTTAGCCAATTCTTTGCTTGATGGACATTGTATGAGAAAAAAACCTATTAATGTGCTGTTTACGATAGTTTTTAAAGTAGTTATATAAACAGACCTGGCTCCCTTTGAGATTTCTGTTGGTTTCCTCCACTTCCATTACTTTTCACAGAACCTTTTTTATATATATATTTATACTAATGTAATGTTGTTTTTGTCGTGTTTGCTCTCAGCTTCATCACATTCCGGTCGTGCACCTACCTCGACAGGAAGCACACAGTGTTTGGCAGGTAAACTCTCTTTTTTTTAAAAAAAAAAAAAGTGTGTTTACACTTAAATGTATGATTATTTAAATTGCATCCACAGAGGTGTAGTGACAGTGTTTTGTGCATTTTTAGCAGCCCAAGCAGTTGGTTTTGAAAGGTAACAGTCCTGACAGACACTTGCTTAATGCTCAGTGCCATTTGCGCAGAAAGTTTGGTCAGCACCACATTTTCTTTTCTGGTCCTTTCTTTCCTCTTCTTCTTCCCTTTATTATATATTATATGTTTGGTTCCTTTGGATACCGAGACAGTGCAACCAGTATTGTGACGGTCTGACTCCTGAGCAAGAGCAGTGAAAAATTTAGTAGATGCTGAATCTAAACTGATAGCTCATTCTGTGCTGAGCTGGGCATGATCTTAAATAGTCGTCTCCTTGGAGAAAGGTCTGGCTGTTGTCTAAAAATATTCAGACTGCTTTCAACTGACTGGTTGTTCACATGGTCAACACACTTAAAAAGCTTCTGCTTTAATCCCACGTCCAGCTTTTTCCTCTCCAGACTGTAGTCTTTGAACATTTAATGGGACTGACTGTGTCTGTCCACTTAACCTGATCTATACATAATGTGAAGTCTCTTAGAGGGAAATGTTCCTGTCAGTGTAAATGTCAGACTGAGAATGTGTGACCACAGACAGGTGGTTTGACTGCTACACGACTAAAAGTCTTGGAGAACACTCTTGACATTTCTTAACGGATGCATTATTCACAACCCTGATTATTGTTTTATTTTGCTTAATTAAGCATTTTAACATTTAGTCCACAAAATGTCAGAAAATAGTGAGAAATGGCCTTCACAGTTTCTCAAAGCCCAAGGTAACCTCTTCAAATTGGTTATTGTGTCCAAGTAATAGTCCAAAGATATTCAGTTTACCATGATATTGAACAGAGAAAAGCCGCAAATCCTCACATTTTACAAGATAAAAACCACAGGATGTGTAGCAGGAGATATGATGATTTATGTCCTCCAGCTGACTTTTGCCTGTGGTTTTCAATAAGAGTAATGGATGTCTCTTTGTCCAGAGATTTTGCCATACTGTATATATGCCATGAAGCAGGACTGCTGTTGGATTGTACTTTGATATTTTGGGCATTTAAATTTACTGGATTAGCCAAAAACACACAACGCTGTCTGGTTAATTTATCCAGTTAAAATTTCTAAATAGATTTTTCTGTATTATATCACAATACACAGTACTATGCAAAAGGTTGAGGCATTAAAAGTAAAGTGAGGATGCGTTCAAAAATAATAGTTTGATGGATAGTTTTAATTTATCCATTCAATATTTGTTGTGAGCACGCTTCACCTTTAAAACAGCACCGGTGTTTCTCAGTACACCTGCACACAGTTTTTCAAGGTACTTGGCATGTAGGTTGTTCCTGCATCTTGCCACAGTTCTGTGGATTTAGGCGTCTCAGTTGCTTCTGTCTCTTCATGTAATCCCAGACTGACTCCATGATGAGATCAGGGCTCTGCGGGGGCCATACCATCTGTTGCAGGACTCCTTGTTCTTCTTGCTGATGAAGATAGTTCTTAATGATTCAGGCTGCATGTTTGGGGTCATTGTGATGCTGCAGAATAAATTTGGGACAGATCAGACGCCTCCCTGAGGGTACTGCGTGATGGATAAGAATCTAAATATCTAAAGTGCCTTAAACTTTTGCACAGTACTGTATATCAACATCATTTAAAAAAAAAAAAAAAGATTATTTAGGTAACTGTCAGAAAGAAACTTGAGACAAAATCTGTAGTTTTTTCAGCAATCCTTGGCATTAAAACAATTTTTGGGAACCCTTATATTTCTGTCCTCAAGTCTGATATTGCAAGGTCAGTGAGTCATCGAGTGTGGGAGCTCTTCTGTTCATCTGAACATGTGGAAGCAGAGCTCACGTGGCCTGAGAGGCACCCCCTGCTAGCTGTTGGGTACACTATTTTTGTGTATTTATGTGTGTGTGGGGCCACTCTACACATGGCCCCACAGGAGCAGCTGGATAAAGAGTTTGCAGTTTAAAGAGCAAAGTGAGAGCAACTTCTTTTCAAGTGCTCTGCACCAGGGGAGTCGCAACCAGATCGCCTCGTGGCCCTCAAGCATTTGACAGACTGTATATCTTCAGCGGTTGTTTTCTCCGCTGTGTTTACACCATGAGGCCAATGTGCTGATAACAAAGAATATAAACATTTGCTTTTAGCAGCAACCCATGTTCAAAGTTGCCTGAGGAATATAATGAGGTCTTCACAAATTATTCTTCTTCATTATCTTTTTCATGTATATGTATAATAAGTTCATAATTATGTACAGCAGGCCTCTTCTGTTTGCACGATAGTCATAATTGAAGGTGTCAGGGCTACTTTTACAATGACCAGCCCACTGTAGGTTCACCGAGGCCTGGGTGATAAAACGATAGCAATTAAACCGGCGACAGACACTTCATCAATAGCAATAAGAAAATAGAATGTTCAGTAGTTTCACTTAAACGCATTAAATGCAAACTGCCATGAAAGCACATAATGAATACGCAAAGTTTGCATTAACAAACCCCAAGCGTGCTCCCTCCCTTGCTCATAAACAGCCTATCATATCCCTTGATTATGGAGCGTGCTTCGAGTGACATACAAACAGCCAATCATTTAACAGGTGTGTTGTTCAGTTGCACCATTGACATGTGACACAACAACAGAAACAGCGTGGAGTGAGAAAATGAGTGACTGTGAGGAAATTGTTGATAAAAGAGGACAGGTCAGCTCGCCAGAACTAAAGTGGCTGTGTTCATAGTAATGAAGGAACATGTCACAGTCTAACAGTGTGGCTCATTGATGTGATTTTGGTCACCAGTGGAGCTCTATGGCAAAGAGAAATAAGATCATCACTGGCAGCGCTGCTTTAGCCAGTCAAATACATGCAAATGCACATACCAGGAAGAATATCTGCATGCACCATAACACATTATGTTAACTCCACTGTTTACCTTGTAAGTACTGAAACACAAAGTAAAGAGACAAGAAGAATAATAACTTTATTCATATTGCACATTTCATACAAAAAGATGCAGTACAGTGACTTTCCAGAGTTGTGAAATTCTGCCTTAAATAGAATCAACTGTTTAGTGTCCTGACATCTGAACTTCCTGGATCGTATTTCATTGTCTCACCTGTACTTGTAGCATGACACCAGCGCAGCCTGTTGCATGTTTTCTGACACGTGTTTTCTGACATTATTGTCAGTCTGAGCAGAAATTAAAAGTTGGATTCTCACACCATTCTGCACAGTCCAGCAGCCCTGTGAATAAGACAGATTTGGTGTCTGGCTGAAGGACACTTCATCAGGATTGTGTTACAGGGGTTTGAATTGAATGGATTGATTTCGTATCAGTTATTACGTGGTATATGAAGAGGTCCCCTGGATAAACAAAGCATGCTTTCTGTTTTCTTTTTTGGCAGAGTTGTTGGTGGATTTGAAGCACTGACGGCCATGGAGAATGTGGAGAGTGATCCTAAAACAGACAAACCCAAAGTAGGAATTAATGATGTTTATAGTCTGGTGTGGCTTAAACATAATTCAGTTTGACTTACAAACCTTTTAGTTAGTTCTGAGGAGAAAATATAGCCTGTAGTCATCGTAGTATATTTGATTTTTGTAGTAATCTGAGGCAAGAGAGTATGCAGTGCAGTCTGACTAATGACCATGAACAGGTTTTTCTTCAAATCATGTTTAATTTTACATTCTCGGAATGTAGCCGACACTCCTGTCCGGTGTGCAAATCAGTTTCAGTTCTTAGATCTCCAACATTAAAAGCAGCTGTGGGGTACAAGACTCAGCCACAGTGCCATGACAGTATTTTGACCCGTACATGGATCATCTAAAGGTCAGACGCTAAGACAAGAATGAAGCAGGGCGACTGAGAGAGGAGCTGGAAATGTCAGTGACAGGCTAAACTCAGTCTGTACAAAGCAGAAGTGTTCAATCTATAATTTTAAATTATAAACAAGCGGTATGGAAGCGTAAAAAATGTAGCTAATATTTTTTCCAAGTTTCTATTGATGATAAAATCAAATTTTCCTTACAAAAAACGTGTTGCAGTTGCAGTTACCAAGATGTTTGTCATGCATAATAGCCAGGAAGCAGAAACTTGATATTTTAGAGACTTTATCACTTAAAAATCATTTAATAGTGACCAGCATAGACCCGTAATAATTACTTTTCCTTTGAATGAGCCTCATTTTGTGTGTTTGACCCTCTGACAGTCGGAGATCAAGCTCATAAGTACGACTGTATTTGTGGACCCGTATGAAGAGGCCGATGCTCAGGTTTGTCTCTCCGTCTATTTGCTTGTTTATATTCATGCAGTTTGCTCGGTGAAAAAGTGTCAACACAGTAGTAATGATTATCGAGCATGCCTCTGTATCCTCTGATCTTGTATGTGCTTTTGGGGATTGACATGATTTGTGTTTTTCAGATTGCAGCAGAGCGAGAAAAAGAGCTGCAGAAGCAGCAGGAGGAGGAGAGGCAGCATGACAGCGTCGCCTTGAAGAAAGCAAAGGAGGAGAAAGCGCCAAAGACCTTCAAAGAAGGTGTAGGGAAATACATCAACCCTACCACAATGTAAGGACACACACACACACGCATGCATACTGATTTAGTGCTCACCAAACTACACTATTCCTCTGCTTTTGCTGTGGTCTTCATCAATAGGCATCCCTGTGGGCGTATATAAAAGCTGCATATACACAGATCATAAATTTAATAATTTTATTTTTTCCCTTTCCAGGCAGAATTTGGATTAAAACGTTAACCTGGCCTTCACACAAATTGTATTACATGTGTTTTCACAGTCTATATAGTAATGAATGGATGATAAAACATGATTACATAGCAGCACTGAATGAGTAGAGGCATATTGTGCAACATTGCAAATTATTGACAGGATTACCCATATTTCCCTCAGGGATAATTCAGGTTTATTATCCAGACCATATTTTCATTGACTTTAAGTATATTGTGTTGTGTTTTGTGATATTACAACATTTTTCATTTTAGTTCCAGATTTAAGTCTGTGCAACAACACTTGTTCTAGTGGTGTTGGCACGATAATTCAAACAGCTTAGATCTTTATATTTGAAGTTTACAGTTCAAAATAATAGATAAAAACATGAGATTCTTGTGCTTTTGCACAGTTAAATATTATATTTTTATGGTAGTTTGTTCTGTGTCATTTCTACAATGCTCCACTGTGTCCTACTTCAATTAAGATCTTAATCAAGGTTGAATATTTTAGTAAAATAAAAAAAATAAAGCAGTTACATCTAAAACACTTTACACAATGTATTACCCTGTAGCATCTGTGGCAATACTGAAATTATTCTCATTATTCAAAATTAAGGTGCATCAACTGCTCTGAAAATGCTGGACTTTGGCTAAAGTCTGTATTCAGACCTAATTAAGCTCATGATTTTCCTTTCCTTGATGTTTTATCGTCAGAATTTACCCGTCTTATCCCGCTCGTGTCATTATATCAGTTTCACATATATAGTTTTATGCAGAGCATGTCAGTATTAATGCTCCCAAATAACAGTATGTCCATGTTCCTGGACTGTTAAATGTAAAACTGGCATGTGAGGCGTTTCAGCAGTCATTAACAGGCTTTTTAGGGTTTCAGCAGTGAAAGGGTTTCATTTGTGGGCTTCCAGGACAATTCAGATTTACAGAGAAATAAAGAAAGGGAAGGACATACACAAGGTTTATCTGAAATGAGGATTATGTTGTAAAATGCAAAAAAAAAATGTTTTATGCATGAATTGAATTGAGCCATTGATTAAATAATACAGTAGTCAGATCAGAGTTCAGGCTGTATAATTACTTTGAACCTTTAATTCTGGGTTTAATTTGCAACTTTAGAGGATTTTCTTGACACTTCTTCTTCTTCTCTTCTAAACCCGATGTCTCCTAACATCAAATGACTTAACACCCATCTCTAGACAGCTTTTAGCCCCTTTCAGCTCATTGTTTCTATTGTCCAGCTGCCTTATGATTGCGGCCTGTTGTTTACAGCAAACTACCTGCTCAGCACCAAACAGCAGAGAGCCAAAGTAAACGTGAAAACTGAAGAAAGTTAAAGTTGTAGCAAGTTAAAGACTGAGATCTTTTTGTTAATTGATTTTGATGGATAGTTTAGATAGAAATTTCCAAAATGGCAGCCATGTTCATCCAGGTCGAAAGTCTAGAGTTAGGTGACATTAATATTTTATTATATTAGTATTTTGTAATTGTTACAGTTGTTTTCTTTATTTTGTTGTGCCACTTTAGTGTGTGATGAAATGTGTTGTTTATAGCATTTATTAAGTTTTTATTATTTCTTCCCTCATAAACACTGTGTGAGGTTGGAAACTGGCTGGCTTCTTAAACCATTACACCTAACTAAAAAAAGGCTTCTAATAAAACTTTACTCATTGTTCTGCATAAGAGTGAAACGTTTTCTTTTCTGCGACCAGCTTTTCCAATATTAAGATTACCTTAATGTTCCCTGGAGCCCTTCGGCCCCGCATTTATTTTTTGTGTGTACGACCTAATCCTAGAAGTAGATAAAGGCTTTGTGAAGTAAAAAAAAAAAAAGTTCAACATTCTGGGAAATGTGGGGCTTATTTGCTTTATTTCTGACAGTTAGATGAGAAGATTGATACCACTCATGTTGGTGAGAGTGGGATCAATCTTCTCATCTAACTCGACAAGAAGGCATATAAGCATATTTCCCAAAATGCTGAACTATGGCTTTAACTTAACGAAAGCCTTTACCTCGCCCAAACCGTCTTTGATCTTAACCTAAACATAAAATTTCAAATGTCATAACAAAACTTAAGTATTTCAAGGATTACTTCCTACACACAGAAAAATGTTGAATGTGGAACATTAAGGCGCTCTTGAACATGAAAAAGCTGTGTTACTTCAACTTCTCAAAGCCTTTAACCAACCTAAATTTTAAACTATTCCTTTAATACTTGGGTATGAAGGTGTGATTCATAAGAACATCCCAAGTTATGCATTACAGTCAGGTGAAGGAAAGGTTCATGTTGATGTCTGATTGAAAGAGAACTGTCAATAATTTGTTGTACAGCCTGCTTGAAAGAGTGTTTGTCTCATGCAAATGTATCTATAGCCTTGTCTGACCACAAAAAGAGAAGTGAACATTTTGACTTGTTTTATTTTCAGTAAGAAAAGGAAAAAAAAGAAAGTCTGGGACACTGTACATATACAAAGGCATAAACAACAAATTTATAAAGACAATAGTTATGAGAGGGAATTCATACAAAAGCAAGAATAGATCAGAGAAAGCCTTAATCTTCAAGAAACAAAAGGCACCCATCTGTGGAGGGTAACGGCTGATTGTGGAGGTCCTCTGTGTGTTGACATTCTGGTTCTTCTCTTCCAGAAAACGCTCGGCTGCTGAAGATGAAAGCGGACCGTCCACCAGCGGTGCAGCAACAAAGAAGTCCAAAGGCAAGACCAGCTTCGGAGACTTTAGCTCCTGGTAGCTCCAACATTTTCAGTTATCATGTTATCTTTGTGTATTTTTACTGGTCAGGTTGAGTGTGAGAAAAATTTTCATTTTTCAGTTAATTTTTTTTGTTGTCTTTATCATGTCCCGGTAGTGTTTGCTTTTGTGCAAAACAATGAATAAAGGCTTTTTTTTTTTTTCAAAGGTAGTGTGATTTATTTTTTTTTATACATACATCTTTAAAGACACGTCATGACTTTTTGGACAAGATATAGAGACAGTTTTGGTTTGATGGAGCAGCAGCATCGAGTAAGATATTAGAACTTATTAAGGGGAAACACTGCTCAGTGTAAGCAGTGATTAATCTTATAATCGTCCAAAACAGCATAATCAATACTAGGCCTAAAAGCTTCTGATTGATATCTTTCATCCAAGACTGTCTTATCAGTATTTGTGAACATGATTAACTCCCAACACCAGGCTGAGGTGGCTGTGATGATGTTTTAGGATATCAGGGTTCATTTTCTGGTAAAGAATGATGACATGCAGCCGTTTCAGCCCTTTTTAGCCGGCTACTTTGGCTCGACTCCCAAGTGTTTTTAATGAATGTGCTCGTCACTTTTCCATAATCCTTTAGCACAGCACTCTACAGAAAACTTGAGTTATAGATTGAAGTCAAGTTGGTCACATAAAAACTTTGTGTCCATATTGATGGTCTTGTTATTTCAGGACACGCTCCTTATCTTTTCACCTAACATGAACCTTTTGACGTTTTTTCATTGAAAGCATTGTACTTCCTCAAAACCCTTTTGTAGGACTAAACTGCCAAGAAAAATGCTTTCTCTAAGAAGCACTCCAGGGTGTGATCATTTTGCCATCACAAAGGAACATTCTTTAATGTTTGTACTCTTACTTCTCATTCAACACTACCGAGTTTAGAAAAATATGACATGCTTTCGGTTCTCCAGTTTCAATGTACAACAATGTAAGAAATTATGCTAATATCATTGATTGTCTCATGCCTTGAGGGGTGTGATTGTTGCACAGATTGTTCATCTGTTTTCATACATTTTGAGATTTATTGTCAACTCTGTAATGAATTAGCATTATGCCTTTTGAGAAAATCTAGCAATCTCAGTTTATTTATTTTTTTGTGCCAGAAGCTAATTTCAAAAGCTTATACTGCCACTGTTTTTGCAACATAGACAAATAATGTTTTGTTTTTTTAATTGTAAAAGCAGCAGGCATGTCGCTGCAAGAAGTGGCTGTAATTGTCGGATTGTAGTTTTTGAAAAGTTACAAAAATGGACAGATGCAGCCCTCCTAATTCTGACATCAGCAAGGTTTCAGGTACTGTTAGACAATCCGACAAGCACCTTTGTTTGAAGCACACTGGCCCCTTAATGGGAGCTGTGGTCACATTTTAACAGCAAATACAGCACTTCATATCTATTTAACTCTGTAGTCTTTTTTTTTTTTCTTCATTTGATAACTGCATAGGAAGCATCCATAGGAAGTGTACATTTCTGTAGAGGTTGTCATAACATTTATTTTATGCTCTTTGCGAGGTGGAGTTCATAAACTGTGGAAGATTAAAAATGCCTAAATAAAAATTAATCATAAAGAGAAATGAAGTGAAATACAGTACAAGGAACAAAACAATGAAAAGCATATGTGTTTAGTTTTAGTTTTGTTTCTGTGTCATGCCAGACATCTGGCCCTACAAGGGATTACAAGACACCACTATTTTACAAAACATGCATCTTCTGGTAATACATATTCAAAAGCGTATAGAAAAAGAAAAAAACAAAACAAAATGAAAACAACTACAAAAATCCCTAATGAACTGTTCACAGAAAAGAACTACATATTTACAACTTATCCTGATTAAGGGTTTTTTTCTCTTCTCTCAGGCTTTCTCCTGGTAACTGGCTAATTTACACAGTATGTGTATGTATGTAAAAGAACAATTATTTTGCTTTTTGCGCTACTATGCAATACACCTTCACTTTGTTTGTGGCATGGAAAAGTCATGTCACAATGAAAAACAACAAACAAAAAGCTAATTATTATCCTTGTAACATGTTTTTTTAAATTTAATTATGACACAATAACTACACTCATAAAAAGGAAATACAATGTGGACGGAATTTAATTGAAATGTAAATATTGTACGCTATTTGCCAGGTGAAGTTTATGAACTGCAGATAAAAGAATATTAAAAATACCCAAATAAAACGCAATCAAACAAAGAAATTAAGTGAAATAGAATTCACAGTGTTATATGTATTGCCTTTTTATGTACAGTATGTATTTACTGTGTCATTACTGAATGAAAAGCAAATGTTCTAAGGAAAATAATTTGCTTTTTATCTTTAATAACTAAACAAATTGTTTTTCAAGGAGATATGACTTTTCCATGCCACATTTAAATACAATAGCAGCACAGAAATCAAAGTGAAGAGGTGTATCACATTGTATCACAAAAAGCTTAATAGTTGTTCCTTTTATTGTCTTTAACTTTTAATTTGTTGTGTGCGTTATTTTTATTTAGGCATTTTAAATCTTCCATACTGACCCCAAAGTATCATAAATATGGCTACCGTGGACATGAAGTACATTTATCAAACAACCTGTTGTTCCTGGAAAACGCATCAGGTTTTACACTAGAAAAGTTTACCAGCAGCACATAAAATAGCAGATGTTCAGAACAGCATGTACAAGCTTTCATGATCTGAGAGATGAATCAACAAATCCACGACTGAAGGTTGCAAAACAGGCATGTAATTCAATGAAGCTGTGCAGGATCTCTGCTTTTAAAGATCTTTGTTGTGCTGGTGAAACTGTGGTATTGGTGATAGCACCCTTGTGTCACATAACACATAATTTATTGGATGCTTGGTTATCGCCCTAATGCTGCTCCACTCAAGCCTCATTATTTAGCTGTGCTCTTGGCAGCAGTTGCCAAGCTTTGGGCTTTTACCTGAATGAATACACCCTTGAGTGTCCTCAGCGTCTCCCCTGCCAGAGCAAGATTAAGCTTTGTAAATACAGGAGGTGGAAAATGAAGCTGGTGCCCTCCAAAATTGAAGTTTCTGACCTACACAATTATCCTTTTCTCACATGGAGCACTAAAACTGAGCTGCAGTGTGATGGGCGAGACATTCGTTTTCAAACTGTCCTGTCAGCTCAGCGGCAAAGAAGGAATTCCAGCAGGCTGTGGGACACTGAAGGCACTAATTGAATGAATAATTGAGGTCTGTGGTTCTTACAAGCATTAGATGGGTGATTTGAGACTGGGGGCAGCGACAAGCAAACGGTAACTTTAGACAGTACATTGCTCACATAATGCACTCAAGTGTTTAAGTGAAGAGAGGGCTAAAATATACTGAGTTACCAGTTTATTAGGTGTACAGGTACAGTGCAGTGCAATCCAATACAACAGTCCTTTAATGTTATTTTTGTGAAGCTATTAATGTTTAAGTTTTGTCTTTATGGTTTGGATTCAACTATGTGGTCATTTTTTAGAGCTGAAACAATTAGTCAATTACTGAACTTATACTTAATGAATTGTTTGGGTCATTTTTCAAGCAAAAATGCCAAACGTTTGCTAGTTCCAGCTTCTCAAATGTGAATATTTGCACTTTTACGTTGTCTTCTTTGGTGATAAACTGAATATGAGCAATTTACGCATCCTTGGGCTTTAGGAAATAATGAAAACAAGTGTCTGACAATTTATAGACCAAACTGTTACTCAGGAAAATATTTGCCACATTAATAAGTAATGAAAATAATCATTAGTTGCAGTTGTATTTTTCTTATTTGACTATCATATTGAAAGGTGGTATTGCCTCCAGAGTTGCTCCCAGCTTAGCAGTTGTTAAACCTCTCAAAAGCTACATTTATTGCATATTGCATGAGTGTTGCTTAGAGCTAAATGACTGTAAGATTTTGCACAATTAAAAAAATACCAGTACAATAAAAACAAAGCCTATTTGGCAGAACAAACACATTTATACAGTACATACACCGATCAGCCACAACAGAGCATCGCACTGCCTCCGCCGGCTTGCCTTCTTCCCATAGTGCATCCTGGTGCCATCTCTTCCCCAGGTAAACAACACACATGCACCCGGCCGTCCACATGAAGTAAAAGAAAACGTGATTCATCAGACCAGGCTACCTTCTTGCATTGCTCAATGGTCCAGTTCTGACGCTTACGTGCCCATTGTAGGTGCCTTCGGCAGTGGACAGGGGTCTGCATGGGCACTCTGACCAGTTTGTGGCTACACAGCAAGCTGCAATGTACTGTGTGTTCTGACACCTGTCTATCATAGCCAGCATTAACTTTTCAACAATTTGTGTTAGAGTAGTTCTTCTGTGGGATCGGACCAGATGGGCTAGCCTTCGCTCCCCACATGCATCAGTGAGCCTTGGGTTACCATGACCCTGTCGCCGGTTCACCGGTTGTCCTTCCTTGGACCACATTTGGTAGGTACTCACCACTGCATACTGGGAACACCCCACAAGACCTGCCATTTTGGAGATGCTCTGAGCCAGTCGTCTAGCCATCACATTCATTCACTCAGATCTTTACACTTGCCCATTTCTCCTGCCTCCAACACATCAACTTTAAGAATTGACATGACTGTGCACTTGCTGCCTAATATATCCCACCCCTTGACAGCTATTGTAACGAGATAATCAATGTTATTCACTTCACCTGTCACCTGTGGTTTTAATGTTGTGGCTGATCGGTGTATATGTTCTGCCGAATACGCTACATTTTGACTAACATTTGGTTTTATCATTTCTACGTAAAGTGTGTAAAACCAAATGGCAAATATTTTGCCTATTAAGCAGAATCAAACATCATCATATATGTACTAAAAAAGGAAATAAGATTTACTAATGCGAGTATGGATCATAAATTTAGATGAATGTAGCAGATTTTCTTATTTTTCTTATGTACGTTCAAAAAGGTTCATGCCAACAGCAAAGAAATGTCTTCAGATGTAACAAAGGTCAGTGTTGATTTTCTACAGTCAGAAACAAGTTTTAGTGATACCATTCAGCCTTCCTCACGTCTGCTTTGGACACCAAGATGACAACACGCTGGCGGATTGTGTGTTTTTGAGGTAGGTGTCTAACGTGGTTAGCTTGTGTCGACAGTGTGATTAGCTAACGTTAGCAAGTGGTGTTTTGTCATGGCTCTTGAAGTGTAGAAAAATGTTACATTTGTCTAATTTGGGTTTTTATGAGTTCACTTTGCCACTTGTTCCTAAGTTTTCTTCATAAATGTTAATCTCCATTGTTATTTTTTCACCGTTAAAAAAAACCAAATAAGCAACATTTAATAACCTTAGCTAAATATGGTGCAGTTAATTAAAATAATTGTCATTTTAAGTAGTAGTTTATTGTAACATTGCACACATGTTGATAAAGATTTTGAGTTTACAAAGTACATTGTATTGCATTTGCACATAGAGAAGACATGTAGCTGTAATAAGCTTAATATCTACTTTAAATAGCTGAAGAATTAATTAAATGAACCACATCTTTAAGTGCCAAGGCAGAGGCATTTATATTAAGACCATCTCTGTGTTATTTCATTAGCTAATTAATGCATTAATTTAGTTGATTAACTACTTAATTGGCATAAGTGGTTACTTTTTATATGAAACAAGGTGATTATTACGTAACATTAGTAAATGGGAGCCATCTGTTCATCCTGTCCTGCTAAAACTAAGAGCTCTGCAGCGTTGCGGCTGTAATTTCGAGCTTGAGCTCTCTTGTCTTCTTATACACAGAGAGCAGTTCTGTTTGATCGGCTGGTTTTCTGACGGATTATCATATCAAATCCCAGATTTTAGTATTCGCCTATAGATTTAAGGGATTGTTGTGGTTGTTAGAAAGCAAAGTCTTTTTTGAGTCTTCTTATTTAGATGTGCATTCATTCTCCCAAGTAGAAGATAATATTTTCACCCACTTCCAATCATTTGTTTGATTGTTTGTCTGTCAGCGGGTCATTTTTAAAACCTTTTGAAAACAATTTGTTGGACAAATCAGCGAAAGGAACAACTTTATTTGGAGAACTGAAGCTTGGATTTTTGCCTGCATACCGTTATTGTTTTCAGAGAGTTGGATGTGTCTGTTGGCAGGTTCAAGAAATGTTGAGGTGTATCAGGAATATGGTAATTGCCCTCCAAGGAACATCTACTTTGATAGAAATAAGCTCACTTAAACAGGCAGAAACAGCTGTTTATAATACATGCAGTCATTGTGTAGCTTATATGCAGTTGTTATATGGGATATTTGTTATCACTGATCCTGTTTGCATTCAGTTCTCGTTCATATAAAAGGCCAAGTAGAGGACATGGTTTTTTTAAAGTAAAGGCATCCTTGCACCACTTCAGTGCTGTAATAAAAAATGACCAGAGATCTCTCAGCATACAGTATGTGCATAAAATTGTAATGTGTGAGTCTGTGCACATTATCATCTCTCCCCGCTCATTCCCACTTTTGAAGTCGACCATTGAGAATAGAGATCAGCAGAGATACTGTAAGGGAAGTGAGTGGGTGAATATTGTTTAGTGTTACTCAGCAGTCAGCCTCTTACTCCTCATCTAGTTCAGCATCCGCCTCCAAATACCTTTCTAAAAATCTGTCATGCTGCCTTCACTTGAAATTCTGTTACGTTCTCATTCTTCATTATTTTCCTCTTCTATTGTCACTGTACTATCCCTGTTGCAGGACTATGTATGCCATATGGCCATCACAATTTCCTCAAGCCTAAAGTGACCATCATCAACAGTCCAAAACCCAAAATATCTTCAATTTACAATTATATAAAACAGAGAAAAGCAGCAAATCCTCACATTTGAGAAGCTGGAACCAGCAAATGTTTGGTATATATACTTGATAGTTTTGAAAAACTATTTATGAATCACTTGTCAGTTAATTAACTGACTAATTAATTAACTAATCAACTAATCATTTCAGTGCCATTATGTTTCATAGTTTTGGGGTGAATAACCTGTTTCAGGCATTGATGTATTCAGAGAGCTCATATGGAGCTGCCACTCAGCTTTGCTGCCAAATTTCCCCCAGTGGTCACTCACGGTGCTGCAACAAAAAATACCCTGAAGCCCAAAAAGCATTTTCCCCACATATACTCCCATATGAGGGAGACATCTGTAAGACTGTTGACGGAAAACCTCAAACTGTACACAAATCTTCAAGTATTCAAATACACTGAGGGCACCAATAAAAGGGATTTATATACTTGTGTTAAGTAACAAAAACATGCCTTAATTTTATTTAGTGCATAAACTAAATATAACCATGTAAAACCCAAGGTAGTCCTAAATGTTTCTCTCACTCACTTTGCCATAATGTGCTCAGTGAAATGACTGAAACCTACTGAAATTATTGATCTATGAACGCAATGAAGCAGAGCAAAGAACAAATTAAACATCATCTTGGAGTTTGCATTGAGTTTTTGTTTTTTTGTGGCTTTTTTGTTGATATTTGATAGTCACGTGTAGAGAGAGATAGGAAACATGGGTACCACATGCATTGCAGTTATGTGGTATGTGTCATAACCAGTAGGTTACCAAGGCATCTAATTAGCTTTGAGTTTAATGGCAATTTCCTCCAGTTCATTGGAGTAAGTTGTGTTCTGAAAGTCCTGTTTTGAAAAGTAACAGTGTGGGAGTCAGGAAGGTGGATATGTGTGTAACATGTTTACCTCTGGCCTTAGTTCCTGTCTCCTTTCATACTAACATCCAGTGTTGGGTTTTTTTTAGATGACAGGCTCCAATTCTGGAAACAGTAGTTTGACAAAAAAACAATCTTAACTCCCAGTCAATTTACTAGCTTTTTTCTGAGCTTTTGACCATATATCACAGTCTTCCTCAGAGGATGGACTTCCACAAACAAGAAAAAGACAGTAAGTGGACTTTTTTCACTTCAGTTGTACTGTCAGTTTTATACAGGTGGCTTTAACAGCAAAGACCAAAACACTTCTGGCTTTTATAGAGATGCTCGCCTCCAGAACCCCAACAAATATCCAACCCTCCGTCTTACTGGCCCTCTGGGATCTGCTGTCAACACCAGTGTTCAGGCCTTTTTATATCTCCCCTAATTACAACCATCAGCTGTCTGTCTGCTTTCATTTCACAGGGCAGCCCTCCATTTTACATGCAGCAACCATTTCAATGAAACTGTTGTGAAAGTAAAAAAGATCACTTGTTACTTTTTAAGACAAGGAAATGAATCACCCATCCTGGAAAAGGAGGTAATCTGTGACTCCCAAACACTCCCTTCCTCCCCACTGCAGCAAGGGCAAAGGGTTTATTTGAGCCACATCCGAGCTGTAGCTTTTTAATCTAAAACATTTATGATGTTACACAGTCCAGAGAGAGATGTTGAAGTGGGCCAGACAAACTCTCCACTATGAGAAAAGCTCCTATACAGACTCCTCTATGGATATAGTGCTTGTAATAAACCCCTGCTGAGTCGTATGCAGAGGCAGTTGAAGCTTCTAAGTGAAAATGATTTAGTGGTAAATTTAACACATATCACAACCATATTAAATCTGCTAGTAAGCACTTATATTGCGATAAAACTTATGCTTTGTTTGAGCACCACAAGCTTCCCAAAAATAAATGTTTTAGGAGGCTAAACGATAACTGAACTTAACTGCTAAACCTTTGTAAATGTGGATATAACTTTGTTTTATTCATATATGCGTACATGGAAAATATATGTCTTTTAGAGTAAATAGTATTCATACAATTTAGTATTAGTGTGAAATATCCAACTAGCTAACGTCATTCGTCAAAGAGGTTTTCCTCGCTGTAATCATTCCTCCTCTTCATACTGGCTATTAAAAGATCCCCTTCAAATGTGTAATCTCTTGTTGTAGTTTGTCTCGTCTAGTTTGTGTGGTGTGACCAGTTTTATTATAGAAATATAAATGCCCATTTAGGAAACGATTATGTGATAACTTGGCTAAGTTTGAACCTGCAAACTGGCGCCTGATAACATGAATTGATGAATGAATGAATAGTTTGGTTAGACTCATTGAAGAAATATATTCAGAAGACAAAAGTATTCAATTAAAGCTCCATCTTCAATACTAATCAAATCTAAACCTGGAAAATTAACTTTTTTGAACAATGTTGCAAATCATGATATAAAGGACAGAGTTTTGTTTTCCACCTCATTCAGTTCATAATATTCACAGATCCTCTAATAAGTTACTGTAAACTTCAGCATTCATAATGAGGTTTTCCAGGCTGACTGTAAATCAGTTTTATGCCTGTGAGCTGCAGCAAAAAGCATTTCACATCACATTTCAGCGTGCAACGATGGAACATGCTGTTCCAGAGATGTGACTGACTCATGAACACCCTCACTGGTGGCTTGTCTCTTAAAGGTATATTATGCAGGATTTTCCTAAAAAACAATGTATAGACTCATACAAAAGTAATCCCTCTCAATCATCACTTATGACCCACTAGAAGTGTGTGGCGGTGTATGTATCTGCAGAGACTCAGGCCCTCTGCCTGTATTTTCTTATTATTTTGCTGTGTTCGGGATGCTTCTGGGCATCAACCTTTGGGCAGTGGGTGTGTAGCCCCCAGCCAATAACAGCGCGCAGGGTGTGAGGTCGGGACTCATAGCGTAGCGACTAGGTTATGTGGCCATCTCTGTCTCTCTCCTCTGCTCTCTGTCTCTGTGTCATGGATGTATAAAGAGCTGCAGGTCTGTGTGTCTGTTTGACTGAGGGCGGTGCTGAGCTACACACATGCAGAGCAGAGGGGCCACAGTGGACAGGATGAAGCTCCGCATTCACACAAAATTCGGCAATGCGGCACCTTCCCCCTTTTATTCATCTGAATCACGGCTTTGTTCTTGCTACCGCCACTCCCTCTCTTCATTCACCACTGCTGCTCTCTCTGTGAGCTGGTGAAGAGGGGGCCAACTTTTAAAAAACAAATCCTGCATAGTACACCTTTAAATGCTTTAATTGGAAAATGTGTTTATGTCCTCGTTTGTTTCCCTGTGCTTTCTTGTGAATCTGTCTTTACTTTTACCAGAAAGCAGAAAAGGTAAACAAATGGTCTTGGTGCTTTTCTGTGTTGCTAGGCAACAAAGGAAGTCACTGGCTTTGTGTGTGAAAGGGACGATCCAGGCAATTTGATGGATTTCAAGGGACAACATGAAAGGGTTTGAAACCAACAAAGATGCATTTTCCAAATGTGATATTTTTCAGAATTTTCTTTGTGAGAGGGGACCGCAGGGAACTATTGAAATAGTCTAACATAATTCACCAGACCTTTCCACACATCAGACACAAGGACATCAAACGAAGCATCAAAAAAAAAAGATCATGATTAATGCAGAACTGGGCCCCTGCAGCAATAAATAGTTATAAGACACAGCAATGATTAATAGAACAGAAATATTAGAAAAAAAGCTAATGGGAGTTCTTTAAAGGGTCGGTTTCCCCAAACTGAAAAACACATTTCATTTGTTGCTCCTGTTGTCAAACAACAAAATTTCTAGCTTCAAACCACTTAGTCACTGCCCAATCTCAAATGTTTTTCTTAAATAAGTGTGGTTTTGCACTCACGGACGGCTGTTTCCCTAGTTGGTAGGTGGAATGAAGAAAGTGGACGCCATCTTCCTGTGTAGGAGCCTGCAAAATAGCAACAGAAAGATTCAGTCAACTTACAGAAATCTTAAATTGTCATATTTCTGTGATCATTGTGAGAAAAGTTAACTGCTCCTAGAAACCACTACACAGCTTCCATATATGTCCCTGACTATAACGAAACAAATAACCCCCACTTCCAGATGAAATGCGCTAGTGTGAAAATGAGACAGAAAGAAGAAGAAATTTCACTTATGCTTTAACATTTTAACATGTTCTACTTATTAAACAGTCTTGTGGCTTCTTAAAGTACAGTAGCTTTGGGTACACTATAACTAATTTGGGGATTTCACCTAGCTAAGATTTTAAGACCCGAGTAGGTGAAACACTAAATGTTTGTAATAATGGTTTGATTCCTGTTTGAATATTTTGTTTTGTGATGTATTATTTTCTTTTGTTATCTCCCAGAAAACTGTGTTCATCTGATCATGGAAGAAGCATTTTAGATAAATCTGACATTAAAGTAAATCTAATCTAAAAACTACCACATTTTGGGATCTAGGTGCACCATACCTATTTTGGGGTTATGACAAATTTTAAGCTCAATTTTAAGCACAATAACAAATTTTGCAATTATGGCCAATTAACACATTTGAATGGAGCCATAACAAAATCTGGAGGTATCTTATGCTTATAACATCCTTTTCTTTTTTTAACCTTTTATATTTGTGCGACCCCTAAATCAGACTGTACTAACCAGGTATTGTTTACGTAGCAGGTTAATGTTGTTTTTCTTTGCGTGATTTCAGCACAAATTGCTATTAGTTATTAATTGAATGTTTATTTGTATAGAGACAGTATAGCATGAACTAATGCCACATACCACAGCATTTATGGCCTAAGCTAGTTGGCTGGAACTGCACAAAACACAACACTCAGCAATACATATACATACATTAAAGCACAAAACACAAAACTCAACAAGAAAATACGTACAAAAGAGCACAAAACACATACAATTTACAAAAAGTGATACAATAAAAGAATCATAAAACGACAAGCACCAGATCACTCGTGACTACATGACTGATTCCTCTTTTTAATCTGTTTCAGTTTGAGTTTAAAGTGATCCTACTGTAGTCATGATCCATTTTGAGTTGATTATTTGTTGCTGTGCACATTTCTTTAGAGGGGGAGAAGGGTTATAACATCCTGCCTCAGGCCTCAGAGAAGCTTGGACTGTCCCTGTCATTTCTTATTTTTTTTTAAGCCACTTTCCGACACTGTGCCAAACCTCACCCATGCGCCCGTTGTGATGAGCCTCAGGTTAATTGGTTATATCAGTACTAAAATCCAACTGGTCGCAGCTCCAGACAGCTGTAAAACATCTCAGACCCTGACGTCCGTCCTCACCTATTTTCCTCAAAGAGATAACTGCTAATGTGACAGCCTTCCTTTTTAAGTTAGTGCGTCAGCAGAAGATCTGTGTTTGGATACACATCTCTCCTTCCGTCCCATCCTTTTAATGACATCATTCACCTCCTCTCTTATTGGACAAAGTGCCCGTCATTCAGGTGGCTCAACCGATGGCTGCATGCTCGGCACCTGGTGGTTTGGATGAGGGGAGTGTGGCACATACAGTGCTGTAGCCATGGCGACAGTGGATGCTGAGTGCTGCCACGACTTTGTGTAGGCAGACTCTGAATGGGGATGACATCACTCAGAGAGACAGGAGAAAAACAACATCTCCTTTGGTTCCTGTGTCTTTTTCTGCCCATGACGATAACACCAAATGTTATTTGGAAAGCAGATGCGAAATCAAATATGTTTGTTTGGTTGGACGGAAATACCATGAAATGAAATTTGATGAGGAGAACCTTTTTATGTCTGTACTGATGATGTAGTTTGTAAAAAGGTTTCACTGTTGCCAGGACATATTTTGAACCATATAGCCTAAAAGATCTAGTATTTCTGTCAATTTTTCTCTTGTCAGTCTTTGAACATGACTTTGACAAAAAGTCAGTGTTTCTCCCAGAATTGTATTCCTATCAGGGTGCAGCTTTAATTTAGTAAAAATAGAATAAATATACCAAAAATATTTAAAACTAAAGAAAAAAA
Source organism: Scomberomorus guttatus (assembly GCA_038419695.1). Taxonomy (NCBI): domain Eukaryota; kingdom Metazoa; phylum Chordata; class Actinopteri; order Scombriformes; family Scombridae; genus Scomberomorus; species Scomberomorus guttatus. The sequence continues at coordinate 29,861,935 of CM076450.1, read as the reverse complement.
CTCAAATTGAAACATAAAAATAATTACAACTGTATAGTTTAGCAACAGATTAAAATATTTAGAAATATGATGTATTAAAATATTACACATTTTTGAAATATTCCAAAACTAAACAATTAGAAACCTGCAAATAAAATGACATCTCAGTGCAGGTAACTGTTTTATGTAACTCTTCAGAGAGGCCAGGCCACTATGCAATAAAATACCAGTATTAGGCCAGTTACACCAGTTTGTTGCTGCTGGTTGCCACTTGTGTTGCTGTTTTCCACAACATGTACACTTTTGTTTCCTCAGGTGACAACATGGGAACAAACACTGTACCACCATTGTTGTTTGAATGTTCTGTACCTCTTCCTCACTGAATCTCCTCTCCTCCTCTCTCTCTGGCTCTGACTCACCACTCTGGGGATGAAGGCCGGCCCCTCCTTCAGATGACATCAGAGGGCTTGAAATAGCAGCAGCATTAAAGCTTCCAGTCATGGGAGCCTGCTGTGAGGCCTGCACCCAGGGCAGCCACTTCCAGCTGAGCGGGCGTGAGCGCAGGAGGGACGGAGGGGGGAGGGGAGGGGGCGAAAAAAAAACCCCCAAAGTGACAGAAGAGATAATGAAGTGATGGGAGCAACAAGTCAAAGGGGGTCATTGGCTCGACATCCTTTGAGAGCTAATATCACACACAGAGGGGGTGCAAAATGCGAGAGCAGCAATTATGTTCTGTCAAATTAAGTAGTTGTGCTTGAATAATTTTGTCTGGTGGATCTTCTTTCTGTCTCTTTAAGTTGACTCCTTTATTGTGTAATCAAAGCATTAAATATACATGGGGCACACTGTAGCTTCACTTGCCACACAGTATGTGGTTATCCTGAAACCATAAGGCTGAAGTTTACATTTTATGTCTTTAACTGTCTTTAGAAGAAATTTTATGAATTTGCAGAATCTTATTTAAGCTAAAAATCTGTTTCTTTAAAAAAAGATGTTTTTTGGTGCGAGACCACATGTCAATAAAACAGCGCAAGTGGTTTTTTTGTGGGATTTTATGTGGATAAAGTTTGAGTTTCTGTACTGTAGATCATGTTAGCCATGATGGCTTCCATGCTAACAAACAAACGTGAAACTAAAATTCAATGTGTGACAGATGATTCTTCACCGGAGAGCTGTAACGTGTTAAGTTACGTTAGGTCTACCTACCCTGTCTGGCGGATCAATCACTGGGTGATGGAAAATGCATCACTAACTGTGCCACTTGTTATTGAATGCATGGCGGGAAAGTCGCGACTGACACCCAGCTCGTAATAATCATAATACTGCAAATGCCATAGGCTCAATCACCATTGTGTTACCTCATTCAGTGATAGATAGTGACTCAACAGACATTTATTTAAATGAAAATTTTCGAGATTATAATTTTAAATAAATTATGAAGAAGTTGGCGGTTTTCCCATTCACTTCAATACAGTCTTAATATAACTGGAAGCAGTGTTTAGTGGTCATTACAGGAACTGCATCATAAGGCAGGCTTAATGTTGGCGTGTGAATATCACTAGGAAAATAACAGCATTGTTTATTTGTCAAAGCCCTTAAAGCGCTTGAATAAACATTTAAACTTTATTCATGTGAATTTAACCACCTACAGCCTATTTAATGTCTGCAGAGATGTTAGCTGCAGCTGGCTAACAACACATGCGCCGACTCGGCGTACGTTTAAGACTGATCTCAAAACTCACATTTCTCTTTTTAACTCTTCTCTGTACATTCATGAAGTCATACAGTCTCGGTATAAAAGAAAAGTTTTTGCTTAGGATAAAAGTTTTTCAATTCCTTTTTCTTAGCATTTGCAAAGCACCACCTCTAATGTTGGCAATGTGAATAGAACTAGGAAAATGAGGGCATTGGCCATTTGTTGAAGCACTTAAAATGCTTGAATTAACATTTGCATTTACCCTGAGACACACCAGTGATCTCTTGCAGTTGCAGTAATGACTGTCCTCTCTTAGCAACAGCAGAAGTAATGTGACTTATATGTACCACAAACAGTCTTAGGTCTTATGGTGCATTCAGACTGAATGTGATGCAAATTGCTGCCTCATTTTGTTCATGTGAATTTGACTTTGTAATGTCTACAGAGATGTCAGCTGTAGCTGGCCAGCAACATATGTGTCAACTCGGTGTATGTTTCCGACTGGCTGATCTCATTTGTGTTTGCATAATTCATCAAGTTTTATAGCCTTGGTATAAAATCTTTGAGGAGAACAAAACCTGAGACACCTGAGACTGGTTTACGTTCCACCTCCTGCTGACAGTTAATGTTGGTCTCTTTCAATCATGGCCACTCTTTTCCTAACCTTAATCAAGTAGTTCTAGTTTTAACCAGATGTCAACTGTCGAAGGCACTGACACACAGCATATTTTGTCTTTTAGCTATGAGGACTTGTTTGAATATAAAGTATCATCTACTGTTATTGATAAAGCCGGTGGCAGTCAGACCTGTGCTAAATCAGCTGGTAAAAGACAACAACAAAACTCACATTTATGTATAGATTAGTTTAGGGAAGGCCATGTGGCTACATCCTCCCTCCCTTTCTCAGTTTACCTCTCACTCTTCATGTTTCCCTCACACCCAAACACTGTTTATCCTCTGTCTCCTTCCTGTCTCATACACAGGACCTGTCTGTGGTAATGGAGTGTTGACAAAAAGAAAAAAAAATTGATATGGGCATCCATCATCCCCACTTCCTCACAGTGTGAACACCCCCCCCCCCCCCCCCCCCTCCCACACACACACACACACACACACACACACACACACATACATTGAGCAACCCTCCTGTGGAAGAGCATGAACTGTGTGGCTGAGTGTCGCTGAGAAGTAGGTCAGGAGACATGAGGGCTGTGAGCATGACAATAACACGCGCCGACGTAAACAGCTAGCTCCACTACGTCCTGTCTATGTGCAGCCGTCACAACACCAACAACAAACCCATTCCTGCCTCACTCGCTCTCTGCATACAGGATATGGCCCTTATAAAGTAAAGGTTAGATTTGATTCACAGTGGGGCCAGCCGCTCTGAAATATGTATGCACTAAAAAAAGCATGAGGTGCTCTGAATAAAAGTGTTCACCAAGTGGAAAATGTTCTGTTTCTGACGTCTGCAATCTCTCACCTGTGTGACTTAGGGCAGAAATATTTTGTTACAGGGGACATATTATGCTTTTAAGCATTGTCAAAGTTCGAAAACTTGAGGTGAACATATGTAGAAATGCAAATCAAAAGCCAGGGCTTCAACCTGCTCTGGAAGCTTCGTGTGCGACAGTTTTTTCTGCTGCGCTGACGTCACCTCATCGCACATGCCCATAAACGGACGTCTGTTACGTAGCCTTAGTTGCTAAGGTTGTTGCTAAGGTTTTTCCATGTGTTGTTCACGTTGTCCACGCTCATATTTTGGATCAGGTTTCAGCTGGAACATGTACGGATGCATACACACGTCTATAGTTTCTTGCATAGTTTGTTGATGTAACCTCCGGAGCCGGCTGAAGTCTCCTGAGGGGCAGCTTCCAAGAACAGAACAGAACAGGCCAATCAGAACAGAGTGGGTCCTCGAGATATTCCAGTACAGCCTCAGATAAAAAATATAGACCTGTAAATGTGCATAATATGTCCTCTTTAAAGGATAAGTCTGGCGATTTTCCTTATTTTTCTGATTGTCAACAAATCTCATGTGCAGAGCCAAACTAAAAATGAATTGATCTACTTACAAGTATTGCGTGTGTATCCAAAGGCTGATATATCTTATTCCTTTGTGCCATAGACCTCCGTTGTCACCCAAAAATGATTTAAAAACATATCAATGAGGCACACTGTTGCACTGGGCAACATGTTCCTTCGTTTGTTTAGAAGCGGCTCCAAAGACTAATAACAGCGATCACGTTTTCAGTCTCTGGAGAGTGGTTCTGTTTACAGACTTGCACTAGCTCACAACTTCTTGACTTTATCTTTTCAATTTACAATATAGTAAACCAAACTACGCTCACCGGGCTCTTTATTAGGAACACCTGTGCAATCTAATGCTACCCAATACAACAGCTCTGCCATAAATTCTTCAGTTTCTGTTGACATCGTCAGAAAGGTGATAATTCTACTTTATGTTTATTATTGAGGTCGTAGTGGGTGGTGGTGGTGGTGTACTGGAGTGCATATTGAAAAGTGTTCCTAATATTTTGTCCACCCTGTTAACATACATGAGGGGTTTCTGACATTGTCAACAAAAACTGAAGCTATATAAGCTATGTATAAGGGTAGAATTTAAGGGAGAGCTGTTGTATTGGATTGCATTAGATTACACAGATGTTCCTAATAAAGTGCTGGGTGAGTGTATATAACACTGTTGTAAATGTGGATTTAATTCAGTCACTGGAGATTTTGGATAAGTGACACAAACCAATAAAGAATAGAATATGCTGTTTATTTATTATGTTAATGTGAAAATGTGTGTGTTGTAGCTTTAAGAACAAGGCAGGGAGTGTGAGATAAATTAGAGGCTGCTTTGTTTCACAAAGACAAGCCAGCCACCTTAAGGACATAAAAACACGAGACTGTGTGGGCATCAGCATCACAAGCAAGGAGACGGATAGGGAGCACTATTCAGAGGAGACGAATCTGAGAATGTACTGCCATAGCAACTCCAGTCCATAAAACAATTGTACACTCTGTACTTTATCAAATGATTCGCATTTAATTAACTGTGTCTGATAATCAGTTGCAGAACTGCAGAGCTTAGTCACATGACACCTTTCAAAGAGTTAGTTTTCCCAAGTTGTAGATATGAGCTGTCTGCCACAGCCTTGTTTGTGGTGCTCACATCACAGCAGTGAAAAATGACATTTAAAGAGTCAAGTCGCTTGACAAACATCTCTGTTGGATCAAAACATTGCTCTGTTAAATTACATTTTCTGGGAACTATCAGTACAGTGTACCAATCTTTTGTCTGACGTCTGGCTTCAGTTCAGTTTTGATCCAGCAAGTTTTTTGGATGTGTGTTCCTCGCTGGCTTTTGTTTGCAAAAAAATCCACCCCTTTGGTTAATCCACAAACCAAGTCAAGTGAATTTTATTTGTATAGCCCAATATCACAAATCACAAATTTGCCTCAGGGGGCTTTACAATCTGTTCAGCAATGTGACATCCTCTGTCCTTAGACCGTCGATTCAAATAAGGAAAAACTCCCTAAAAAAACCCTTTAATGGGGAAAAAATGGAAGAAACCTCAGGGAGAGCAACAGAGGAGGGATGTCTCTTCCAGGTCAGACAGACATGCAATAGATGTTGTGTGTACAGAATAGACTGAGACAGCAAAATCACAGAAATACAGCACGGACAAATAGGATGACAAAATTATAGATTAATTTATAACATACAGATGGGTGACTAATTAAAGGAAAAACTGGTACAGGCCTGAATGTTTGACCCCTACAGTGAGGGGAAGGGTCACTGCAGATCAATACAAAGTTGTTCAGAGTGATCCCCTTTATCCTATGATGAAATATTTCTATCCTGATGGGAGTGGTCTCTTCCAGGATGACAATGCCCCCATCCATAGTGCACGAGGGGTCACTGAATGGTTTGATGAGTATGAAAATGATGTGAATCATATGCTGTGGCCTTCACAGTCACCAGATCTCAACCCAATTAAACAACTATGGGAGATTTTGGACTGATGTGTTAGACAGCGCTCTCCACCACCATCATCAAAACACCAAATGAGGGAATATCTTTTGGAAGAATGGTGTTCATCCCTCCAGTAGAGTTCAGAGACATGTAGAATCAATGCTAAGGCGCATTGAAGCTGTTCTGGCGGCACGTGGTGGCCCAGTGCCTTACTAAGACACTTTATGTTTTCTTTAATTTGTCACCCGTCTGTATATGAAGAATCCATAGACCGCACTATAAACAGTTTTCATTGGAGCCACTTTATTACTGAAGAAAACCGATTTGGGTGAACTAATCCACCTTGAAACAACTGCCAGCTCTGTTAGGATTATGTTTTTTGATTTTTTCAGTGCTTTTAATACACTTCAACTGCACTTTTTAGTTCAAATGAATGAATTTTAAACTGCACAACACAACTATCGCTTAGATTATCTCTGGTCTTGACCTCAGTTTGTCAGGCTTGATGACAAACTGTCTGACAGTATCTTAACTGAAACAGAAGGCCCACAGGACACGGTTTTCTTCCCTTTTTATTCACACTATACTGCTGACTATAGGCTTAGTAAGGTGTCTTGTCAAATCCAAACGTTTTCGGATGACACTGCCCTAGTGGGTGTATTTAACCAAGGCAATGACCTGGCCTACAAAAGAGAGGTTTCATCATTTGTCAGCTGGTGTGATGCAATTTTTTAAAAATTCAATTTTGGGAAGACCAAAGAGTTGATTATTGATTTCAGAAGGAAGAAGGAGGAGGTCTTCCCAGTGATAATTAAGGGTCAACAGATAGAAACTGTCCAGTCTTACAAATATCTTGGTGTCTACCTGGACAGTAAATTAAACTGGAAAAAGAACCCTGAGGTTGTATTCAGGAAGGCTCAGTCAGACCTTAGATTCTTTGATATCAGCAAGAAGCTATTTATGTTTTTTATCAGGGAATCTTAGCCAGTGTTCTCTTTTATGCTGCGCTCTGCAGCATCACTGTGGATGATGAAAACAGGATCAATAAGATGATCAGAGAGGCCGGCTCAGTGATTGGCCTTCCCCCAGATTCACTTGAGGTCACTGTAGAAAAGAGAACAAGGGCCAAACTAAAAACGGTTCTGTATTTTGAGGGCCATCCGTTACACAGTGTTTTTAATGGACTCTGAAGCTCATTCAGTGAGCGACTAGTGATGCCTCAGTGTTCAGCTGAATGACTCGGAAGGTGTTTTGTTCCAGCAGCAGTCAGATTTTTTAATGAACATTTTTAGACGTGGTCCAAATCATGTCTCAAATAGCTTTTTATGGTGTTATTTATTTGTCGTGTACTGTGAGTGCAATGTCTTTATTGTTTGTTGTCTGTATGAGTTGATTTGGTGGCAAATGAGTTTCCCCATTGGGGATTAATAAAGCTGTCTAATCTAATCTATTATAAAGGGGCTGGTGTACTTTGTCAGACGTGCTTGTCGGATAGCTGAATAGCTTTGGAAACCTCCTTTCTGATGTTGGTTTTCAGGACATGTCTCTCAGATTCCTGACATTTAAATAATTTTTAACACTATGAATGAATTCCAGGAGTGACTGTCTAAAAATATGCATGCTCATTTAAATGATATCTCGTCTCCTCCCTCTCTATGACGGCTGGCTTTTCACTCTGCCTTTGAGTGTAGCAGTTCTGTAAACACTTGTTATTTGCACTGTGGTCAGACAACACGTCATACGAGCCATTTCTGATCACTCATAAACCAACCATATCTTTTATATCTTTTATAGTATCTGCATAGGTTAGCTTTATGGTTCCTGACTCATATGACTTTTTAACTGCTGCAGCTGCATAATACTGAGTCATAATCCCATCCCTATCATGAGGTGGTGTTTAGTTGTTCAGTTTATTAGGTGCACCAGCTACAACTAATGCAGTCTAAAACAACAGCTCTGCAAAAAATCCTAATGATCCAGTGTTGTATCAATAAATGCATGTTTCTAGTGGTTAGTATACCATCATTAATATAAATTGGGTGGTCAAAATATTAGAAACACCTCTCAGTATAAAACAAAGCAATTCAACAGCAGAGCACCACAAACTACAGCCTCCAAAATTACTGTGAATTAACACCTCCGTAAAACAGTTTCACATGCAGTAAGTCCAGGAAACCTTAAGGTGCTCTTGAGGATGAAAAAACTCATAATAGAAAAGAAAACATTCTTCAGGCAAGGAGAGAAGTTATATTAAAAACAGTTGGTTAAAACGTCATCGGGGAGGAAACAAAGCTATCACAATAACTACAAAATATTAATATTATGCAACAAAATGAAATGTTAATATTATAAAAAGAAAGAGAGAAAGAAGAAGAGAAATAACCATACAAGTCATATAACTCAGGATGATGCAAATGCAATGCAAATGCATTAGACTGTATTAGTTTTGGTCAAAGGCAAGATGAGTATACAGGTGTACCAGATAAACCGACATTTTAATTTGTCATTGTAGGAAAAGCACAAGTGTTACTAATAACATTAATGACAGCTCTGTTCTATCCAACTGCCCCAGTAAGCCATGACAGTAGGACAGTGTGACAGCCCCGCACAATACCCTGAAACTGAAGCAGCTGAACTGAATTCAGCCAATATTCAGTATCTTCAGTGAAATAGGCCTATTGTGTAGGATTTGATGTGACGGTATAATTCTGCTTCTGCAGTGTGAAGTTTCAGAGAAGCCTCTTATAGTCTGGATATCACAGAAATCAAGACTTAAATTTAGCTTTTCTGTGCCCATCACGCAATTAAATCTGTTCTTGACCAATACCATAAATCTGCTGCAGAGGAAATTAAATTAAATTGAGCTACAGCCTCATGATTAGATTATCATATTTAAAGGAGAGGTTCACAATTTTTCAAGTCTGTCTTAAAACAACAGTCAGGTGGCCAAATGAACACTGCCACATGTTTTTTTTTTTTGCTGTAATCATTCCTCCTGTTCATACTGACCTTTAGAAGATCCCTTCATAATGCACTTACTTCAGCCATCCAAATGAGTCAAATCAAGTAGATATCTTTCAACAGCTCAACAGGGAAACACTGTCTGAGGAAACACAAAGAGGGAAAAAGACTGTAAATGTGGCAGATATCCACTTGATATGACTAACATAATTATGAATAGGAGGAAGGATTACACTTATCGTTAAAAGGTGGGTACCTTTTCTGCCACATGATCACATCTCAGGTCATGTTCAGGGCTGATGTGTTTGCTGATGCAACAGATGATTTCTGTTACTTCCCCTGACCTCAGGCAGGTAGAATGGCAGGTGTGAAACTGGTCACCTTTCAAAGCAAACGAGAAATAAACAAGGATGGAAAACTGAGCTCAAACCCAACAGGTGAACTTGAACAAGAAGATTTAGGAACTAATCTGAGAGCATAATGAAGCAAGTGTGTGGTCTCTCAATGGAATAATAGATAAACTATTTTTATTATTTTGTGGCAAGAAGTCAAAACCAAATGTAATATTTATGGATAATATTTGCATTTCTATTTCTGTTTTATTCTATAATGTGTGAACCTGCTGACCACTAAGACCACCTGGCTTCTTTATTCCTCTCAAACCTCAAACCTCACATAAACAATAAAAAGTTCTTCTCAGAATACAGAAAATTAATATTCAACCTTCTTCTTAACTTACAGCAACTGCAGGTTAAACGGGATGTGAACAGACTGAGAAGCTCCCGTGAAATCAGAGGTGAGATTCAGTCTTCACCTCAGGCCTTCACACTCTTGAAATATATACAAAGTTGAACAGTGTCATGAGGTAGGAGAAAAATTCTGGATTGATTACATTAAATTACGTTTCCCTTCTTGTCTCTGTTTCCTCTAAGTGAAAGCCGTTTTTTGTAGCCCAGTTGCAATTAAAACAAATATATATATATATATATCTTTAACAACAGATGTAAGTGAATTTGATCATCTTAACATTAGCACTGTCTTTGATGCTGCAGATCAATACATGTACTTGGGGAAGTACAAAGGCTCCAAAGATTAGTTTATATCACATTTATCAAAGAAGAAGCTCTCTGTTTGATCTACGGGCTGTGTGCCATACTAATTTACATTAATTTAATTTACATTACTACATTAACTAATAAGATTGATGCCAGAAATGACGTGATGAAAGAAAAACAGACAATAAAACAGGTGGCAGCAGATACAGCGACAAAAGCTTTGGTGTAAAAGTGTATTTACACAATCAAAGTCTTGGTTTTCAGTCCAAGCTCGGTGGATTTTCATCGTTGATCTCGGGCTGTGATTCACTTTGTAACAGCAGCTTCTACTTTATACCGTTTAGCAAGAACAAACAGTAGTTAGAGACTTTATTTTATCATGAGATCAAGATTTCTTTTTTCAAGAACGGCCTGAGAACAAAAAACAATAAAAGTCAAACAATGCCACGTCCAACATACAAAAACTACAAAAAAGTGTTCAATATTAAATTATTTTATTTTGAAATTTCCAAAGAGAATCAAAGAATCTAGCTTGAGAGCTGTTTGCAGTTCTTTCCATTTAAAAGCTGTGTAAACCTGAATCCAGTCCTATCAGGTTTAGTGTAAACATACAGGTTATACAGAATCGTTTGCAAGCTTTAACAGCATGACTGTTGCTTCTCCACATTGCTAGGAATTAAAAACTGGAGAATCTCCAGTTTGAATCTCCAGTAAAGATGAAATATTCAATCTTTTATTAATAAATTAACTTTTTGGCCTCAAGAAATCTAAATATATTAAAACCAAATATACTGGAATCTGTCTATAAAATATTAACAAAGTTTTAATTTTTAAATGTATAGAATATAAACTTCTCCTCAGTAGTGAAAATCCCAAATTCTTGGTTTAGTAAAGAGATATTTTTGGGCGCTCACTCGTCCAGGACTGGTGAATGTAGTCTTAATTTCTCTGGAGATTTGCTAATGACCAATAACAAGGATCTCTAAACTTATTAGATATGTTTTAGAGCATCAAGTTCATTTTATTAGTGTGGCAGAGGTATATTAGCTTCCACTAAAGTGAAGATAAAATGAGAGAAACAGTTGAGTATCGTCAGCATAGAAGTGAGAATAACTCCTGAATGAATAATACTGCGTGCTCATCATTTAGCATATATAGAAAGACAAGGACCTAAGAACTGAGCCTTGAGGTACACCATATATTATCTAATAATCACAACAGGGGCTTTGTGAGTGAGGAGAATTGTGAAACTAACTAAATACCCAGAGCTGCCAACATGGGGAAGTAAAAGTATTTATTATTTAACTATTACTGTTGGCTCAATAAATCGTTTGACACACAGATTTCTTGAATCCAAAACAATATTAAAGCCTCTCAGGTGCTTTCCTTCTTTGTCTTATGGCTGTGATATAATAAAGATCTAAAAAAATCATGATGGAAATAATGTCTATAATGTTCTAAAACCTGAAATATGCTGAGACTTCCTTAAATGCATCATAAACACTTAATTACTTAACCTAATAACCACAACAGATGCATATGTTGGATATGTACAAGGGCCAGAAGAGGCAAAATTTTAATGAATGAATTAACTTATGTAATTTTGTGTAATTACACCCTTTCAGTCTCTGATGCACATGGACTATGGTTTGATGAAGAAAATGTGACAAAAATCTAGTGGTCTAGGAGGTCCAATTTTAAGTCTAAATATGAATATTTAGGCATTAATCTAATCTGCAAAAACACAATCAATTCCTCAGTGAAGAGGAAGTCTGGCTGCAGTAGATGAACCACTCTAGATCTGACTTGGTTAAAAACAAACAAACAAGAGAACAAAAAAACCCAAACACCATCAGTGGAAAACTCTCCCTGTCTCTCAGTTTTTAATTATCTGTCTGCCAGACTGACACACTCTGTACTTCTTTGTCTTAGACTCACACATCAGCAGGGTAACCAGCGAATTTCATGCTTCAGTAATTGTTTTACATTTAAAGGGCATTTTCTGACATATTTTCTGCCAGGCCTGTAACATTTAATCAGAAGTTCAGCCTCTGTGGTATCCTGTCACATTCATTTCATCACCTTTTCACACATATCACAACTGCTGTAGACAAGTTCCTTTTTTTAACCTCTGTGTTCCTGTTTTTAAACTGTAACCTGCTGATGTTCTTGTTTTATTTTCATTATGTGCAACTTGCTCGTGGCTTTCCACATGATTTATGGATCTCATCATAATGTAAAAATATGTAATGGTGTCCAATTTTTAGACTTTTTTTTTGTTCCTTCATGCAATCAAACATATGTGTAGGCAAATGTTTTATCTTTTTAAGGCATACACACTTCTCTTGTAAACCACAGCAATATGTGAAAACAAAATCCTGTGTATATACATAATGTATAAGTAGCCACACAAAATGAGATACATGACAAGCTGTGTAACAACTATTTAAACAGATACTGACAAGCTATGCAATGTACAATTACCTAATATAACTGGAAATAGAAGATGAACAAAGATACTAAAATACTTACTAAATATATTTTGAAATGTGCAAAAATATGCAATCTGCCATAAATATTCTTTAGTTTACCAAAAACAACTGACATCTCAGCCTGACAAATATTCTTTATGATCCTCTGAAGCCTTTAAAAGTGTATTTTCACTATTTGGGAATCAACTGTGCATCAAATATTTGATATTTGCCCGATAGCTGATGTTACTGCTAAACTGTTTTTAAGGAAATTAAAAATGAACGACAACTTCACACAATCCACAAATTAATGCCATTGAAAATTTATTGTGATATCTGATAGTTTACATTAGAGTGAAAACAGACATGTGACATGGTTTTACTAAGACAGAATGCAAAGCAATGTAGTCAAATAAAAAGCATAGAATATTTTTGTTTAAATTTAGGAAAAAATAATAATAAAACAGGCACGACATATAGCCATTATAAATACAACATGCTTGAGACCTTAAACTGTATTTTAACAGTCCTAAGAGAAGAACTTGTACAGTCTTTTCCCCTGTATACCCATCTTGCCTTTGATCAACATCCTTTCAGGTACGTTTTAGACAGTAACAGAGCTCAAAAAGTAGGTAGCCAGTGTCACAAAAAAACAAAATAACAATAAAAAGTAAACAGTTTTCAGCAGCAAATATCTACATTTTTCATCCAGGCTGCTTTGATGCTGTTGAGTTCATAGAATCAAAACATTCTACAGAAACACAATGTCATACGTGACAGGATTTCTCCTCTTTAATTTTGGTATCGCAGTTGAATCTCCAGGAGACGCTCGAACATGATCCCTGGCTTCTTTCCTGCCCGCTGACACATGACACTGATGCATTCGATAGAACCTGGTTCTTATTTGGTACACACCGGCAGTGACACTGGCAACTGCTTTTTGTTGGTTCAACGTAGACTGACTGATCGAAGGGAGAGTATAGAGGCTCTGCAGCTGTGTTAATAAAAACTCCCAGCAACCACTGCTGGCACCACGTTGGAGGGCCTTTTGGAGAAACTGGCCAGGTGCGTGTAACAGTTAACAAGAGGAAAGTCGGTCTACTGTAGGTCCATTCGGTAACGATTTTAGCTGATATTAATGATAAGATAGATTTGTTTCCACACTGCTGTTGTCTTAGTGCTATGAGTTTGAGAAAACAGCCGTGTTTTGACTTTGATTGGATGAACACATCTGGTTAACAGACAATAAAGGCTGCTTGGCCAAATAAAAGCTGCATCCCAATTCAAGAGCTGCCACTTTTGATAGATGGATACTTTACAAGGTGTCCTTCAGCAGGTCTGACAGACTGAAGCCAAAATTATACTCTGCATGCCAGCAAGGGTCCACATAAGATACTGTAAAGTAATTCAAATTGATGACCGTACATGCCAATAAACGTGTGAACACTGTCTGTTTTTGTACTATAGATGCCTCTTATGCCTATATGTTCTCCCTAAATGAGACTGTCCAGCTTCATTGACAGAATGACTACATTCAGGTGCTCTTCATCAACTCTTAAAGTCAATGATTTTTCAAGTTTACCACCGAGAAATGTCTGACACAGTGGTGAATACCAAGAAGTAAACTCAGGCAAGTTCCATGATACCCGAGTTCATGAAATGCAGCCAAATTACCAGGACTGATGACCACAGGAACACCAATACCTGGTAAACACAATGAGGTCATGTGATATTTCCTGACTTTACAAACTGATGAAGACCACTTGAATGCACCATTAAATAACTGACTGGAAAGCGGTGGATCAGAGATACTGAAGGCTGCGAAAATGGGCAAAAGAGGCATTTCATCAGTTCAAGAAGCCAATAATCTCAAGTAAGTCCAGCCGCCTTTTGACTAAGCTCTTCTAGATAAACTTCAAAGGATGCAGCCCGTGAATTGGGATACAACGTAAGAGTAAGTGAGATTAAGTAGCTAAAACCCTGACGTTATCAGAACAATAAATAAAATCAAATAGATCAGGGATGCAACTGTTAATATTCGGTCAAAACCAGCACAAAAATAAACAATTCTCAGTTGAGATGGCAAAGTTCTCGAGAAATACAATCAAAGTGTGAACAACCGGCTTTGCCAAAAGCTAAGGACCTCCAATATGGCTGCCAGAGAGTGCGTTTCATCACCTGAAAGCCCTCTATACAGGAGACACTGACTGTGGTGGCGAAAGGGTCTTGGTAAAGGCTCTCCCTGTGACATGGTGGGAGATTCCAGCTCGCCCTCAACGTCTACACGGCTCAGCAGAGACCTAAACACCGGCCCTCTAACGGGCTTTCACCAACACAAGCTAAATAAACAAGCTAACAAAAAAAAAAAAACAATACAGGGATAAATCACTTTCAAACAAACTAGCCTGGCTCTCGACCTTGCAGATCACCGGAAGAGACCAAACAGCTGCGAAAGAAAAAAAACAACAACAGGACAAATAAAAACACTTCGAAACTAAAAAAAGAAAGGAAAAAAAAGAGAAATAAAACTGTCTGAGGAAAAGAAACTAAATATTCACTTTCGTGTGCATGTGTGCACGCATGTATGTGGGCTGACACACGTGCACGCACACACACACACACACACACACACACACACGCATACACACACATACATACACACACAGCCAGAGGTACAGTGAACAAAAGTGCTTCAAGTTGGGGAAGTAAAAGAACTAACCCAGTAGAAATACGTATAAAACCTTAAATATGTTACTTTATGTACAAAAACTGTAACACGGGCCAATATCTCAGCTGTTTATGTCTTTATATTTTCAAGTAGGTATCACTGCTAACTATTTAGGGTTTGCATTGTCATTGTTTTTAGGATAAAAGGTCGTGTGATCTGACTGACCTCGCCTGCAAAGTAATCAATCACTGCTGATTTTTAAATCTCTCCCATCCCACCCTGCCCCACCTCGACCTGCTGCCGTCTTTTTATCCTTCCAATAAAAAGTCTAACAACAAGCCCTGGGCGTCCCGCATATTCCAAACCTCTTCCTCTACGCTTTACTCTGAGAAATAATATACTGAATATCCATCTGTTTTTGCACCTCGAAATCTTAACGTAAAAAATATATGCATGTATACCATTCAGGTTTTTTAAAAGGTCTCTGTTGTCCAAAAAAAAAAAAAAAAAAAACAGGGCAGAGCTCTATGAGGATTTGGTGAAGAACTTTGTTTTGTGGGCCACTTTGAACCAGAAAGGGGAAGACACGTCGGTTCACATGAAGGTTTTCAGAGTTATGCACTGCACAACAGAAATAAAGGGGGGGGGGGGGGGGCGTTCATGTTTTGAAGAGGCACAAGATTCATTCAGCTTAGAGGCAAATCACAGACGGCGTCCACAAAGAGACAATTAATGCGCTCAAAGAGAGATAAAGTGCAAAAGACCTACAAGAGCGGGAGGAAATTACAGGATTTCAAGGATAGCAGCAAAGTATCAGAAACTACACTTTTCTCTCCAGAAAAGATTTTGCTCTAGAGAACGAAAATCAAGCAAGATCTGAGATGAAAAGCTAAATTTGTCCATATAATTTAAATAAACTCAAACACAGACAGCTGCTACAACACACTACAATCCTAACAGGAGACGGAGAAACCCTCAAACTTTCTTCCCGTCTCCAACAATTTGTCGTTCATCTGTGAGAAGGCCATTGAAGAAACAGACGAGAGCGAACAAACTTCTTTGCCTCTAAACCGAAAAGAACCAAAGGCCTCTGCAAAGTGCAAACGAAGTAGCGTCGTTCAAGTATGCCACTGTGTAATGCGTGACCACACACAATGCATATAAACACGTCATATGCATATATACATATGTGCATGACAGCAAATATATATATATATATATAGAATCCATGTTCCAATATTTATGTACTACGAACATTTTCATAGTATTTATGGATATGTAATTGTAATCATAGTATGTGTTTATATATTCATATGTAGTTGTGTCTCTCATTGTTTCATTACTAGACAATGGAATAATACAGTCTGCCATAATGTTTTATGACATGTCGACACTGATTCCCCAGTCTCCTTCTCTTTCATTTACGGTACTGCTGCAAAATGGGACCAGCCACAATCGCATTTAGCCAAACACTACAAATATTTACACACACATATATATACATATATATATATATATATATATATATACATATATATATATATATATATATATATATATATGTGTGTGTGTATATATATCAATTTATGTCAAACAAACACTAGGTGCTGCTTTCGATGCTTTTTGGGTGCTGAACAGTACCAGAAGGGGGGGGGTGGGGATAAAGAAAATTCACAAGAAAGAAAAAAAGACAAAAACCGAAAAAATATCAGGTATAAAATCCCACACTACTTCAATCTCATCCTTTTCCACTTAAAAAAAAGCAAGATGCTGCTACATATTTGTAACTACAATAAACTCCCTTTCCCCTCCGCTCCTCACCCGTCCCTGATTACTCATTTGGACATTAGCAAAGAAAAGCATGCTCAGCTATAGGCAGAGATACAACAAGCCAAACGACAAACGAAAACAAAACATGACAAACTTGACAGGGAAATAAAAATGCTAACCAGTAACATCCATCTGCCATCAAACCAAAACCTTACCAAACCCAGAAGTTAAAACTATAGCAAATAACATTAAAGTCGTCCGTCTCGCTGGGTGGGCGAAATAAAGAAAACAAAGAAATGTCCTCTCAGTGAAGTCTATCTCCTTTCGCATAGTGGTCGCCATAATCACCACAATCACTTGTAAGCGTGGTTCGGTGAGTGGGGGAGGAGGAGGCGGAGTGAGAGTGAGTGGGCCAGGGGTCAAACCCAAAAGCTCCAGAGCTGCGAAAGGAGAACACACAATCTTCAAACTAACGACAGGACTCCTGTGACGTGATTTTTCAACAGTTGCTCCTCTTCCTGGTCGTCGTTTTTTATGTCATTTGTTCTTTTCAGTTTCACGATGAGCAGGTGGAAGTGTGCACGTGGAGGAGACGAGGGGTGGAGGGGTTTTTTTCTTTTAAAGGGGAGGGTGGGTGGGGAGGGTGGTCGATGGTCGTCGCTCCACGCAGTTCAATAAAGAGCATTCCAAGGTCAGAAAAAGACTGAGCGCGGCCGGAGCGTCACTCCCATCCGTTGTCCTTGATCATGTGAGCCAGCTCGATGATGAACTTTCCCTCTTTGTACTTTTGACTGCTCTCAAACGCGTGCTCCTGTAAGTCACACACAGCAGACAGAGAAGGACTTCAGTTACAAGACCTCATCCACACCACAGCCTGGTCAATACTGATACCGAGATGTGATACTTGAGAATAATACAAATCCAGTGTCCAATGCTTTTGATCAATATTCCTAACACATAGACGTAAACAACGATCTGTCTGTTACTTCATTATCAAACATGACAATACATTTTTGAGCAGAAAACACCACTCAAATTAAAATTGTATTAATCTCTTAAACTCCATTAATCTACCGTCAATACAAACTCACACTGTGTTTAAACTTTAATAATTCCATTTGATGTAAAAGAGCAGAAATAAAAACATGGAGTCTTGGGTTTGAATATTTTTAGAGCTACTTGATCGACAGGAAATTAATCACCAACTATTTTGATACTCAATTTGAGTCATTTTTTTAAAGAAAAACTACTCAAATTCTCTGGTTCCAGCTTCTTAAATATGAATACTTTCTTCTATGACAGTAAACTGAATATTTTTGGGTTGTGGACTGTTGCTTGGGACAAAACTAGACATTTGAGGACGTTGCCTCTGGCTTTGGGACATTTTTCACTATTTTCTAACATTTTAAATGAGAAAATAATTGACAGATGAATCGCTAATAAAAAATAATGGTGAGTTGCAGCCCTAAATATTTCACTCAGTTTAGATAGTTTTGATTCAGAGCTGGAACAAGCCAATATAAATATATATGATATTAAAGATACTTGAGGGGAAAACTGGATGTTTAAAGGGTTAAATAATAAATAAAGTCAAAAATACTTAAAACATACTTCTGATAATATTTTTACTGCCAACATAAAACACTGATGCTGGTATATCTACAAAGTTCTTGGCAGTTTTTAAAAACAATGTTTAATTTGTCAAACTGGGTTTTGTGCACGCTGACATTTTAAAAGGTTGGAACATTTTAATCATTTTCAAAATTATTTGATGTCAGCCCAAAGGTTACTGAGTGGACCAATTCAGCAACGCTTTTTCCAGTCTGCTGTTTTGATTTCCAGATCAGTCTATTCATTTAAAACAGATAATGTGGGTTTTGATTTTTTAAAAAAAGGGAAATGTCCACACTCGTGTCTTCTGATGGGTTCCTAAAAGATTGACAAAAAAGGTTGTGTTTGTTTGTTTGTTTGTTTGTCTTCATCTTTCTCCACCCTCCATTAGCACATAACAAAAGGTCATCTGGTAATGGGTGGGGTTGAATGGATTTGTATTACCTAGAAGAGTCTAAAATGTTTTTAAAAAGGGTTTCATAGAGATACAGCAGTACACCCACTCTCCAGTATAACCCTGGTATTTATTTACTTCACAGATTTTGCTTTTGAATACATGGAAAAACTAACGTCTGATGTTTCCAAACTTTGACCCTCACTGTGACATACAGTGTGTAAAAAGTGTACTATGTAATAACTCAGCAGAGTCACAACAAATACAAATAAGCCGTAAAGCAAATATGCAGCATTTATTCATTTGGCCTCATTATTATCTGAGAAAAGCAAGATATTGGCAACGCAGAGAAAAACAAAGGCGCTTTTGAAGAACTAGTATTAAATTTTCCTCTAGTGACCGAATCACCTCGTATCTCTAAACTTTCTGTCTAATAGTGAATCTCAAGAAATGCTGTATGGTTTCCTTCATGTGTCTCAGTCCCGCTGAGCGTCAGAGCATCAGGACACAGACGAGCATCTGTGTGTCTGATTATTTTCTTGGCCTGCTTTGCCTTGCAAACCAGCTCTGCTTTGCTTTGCTTTGCTTGCGGGGCCTTTCTCTAATAGAATCTCTAATTGTTTTTGTCACTGAAGGAGCAGCTTTAAGTGAGTGCTTGTCTTATACTTTGTCCAGTTATTTTACACCCTTCTATAGTCTTTTCAGACAATTACCGGGACAAGCCTCTTCAAAATGGCCTGACATTTAATCACTGTAGACTCTCAGAGGTACCAGTCTGGCTGTCTGCAGCCAACCTTTCGGCACTGTAATTATCTTGCGCTCTAGGAGACCGCAGAGTGCTCAATCTCTGAGCCTAAATACAAACCTGAGCAAAATAAACTGTCACCATGGCTTTAACAAGCAATGCTTTAATGAGAGCAACCTTGTTCTTTTGACCTGTAATAGCATAATTTGTCCCTTTGGAAGCCAAAAAAACCCACATAGTTGCGCAACAACACAGCGGCAGGCGTAAATGGTGCATCAAAGAACATTAAGAGGGGAAAGTAAAAATGTGAAAGTTGAAAATTTATGGAGCGATTGACTTACATATTTCCAACCCAGGGTGGTTTTACAGTTTTCACAGTAGATATCAGCCACAGCATGTAAACCTGTGAGGAGTACCCGCTCCTCAGCTGGCCCGCAGCCGACATTCACCCTGTGGGAAAGACAGGAAGTGGAGAAAACATCACAGAGGTCAAGGACAGCAGTGGATGAAGAGCTCAGATCTTTTAACTTAGGTAGTACAAGTAAAAGTACTCATTGTAAATAACAGCCCCTGGCAGAGTGTATCAGGTAACATGATAAATTTATCAATAATGAAAAATCTCCAAAACTGGAGACACAAACAGGTGACAATACCTAATAAAATCTCTTTTTCAAGGGAGAACTGGCCAAGAAGGCAGCATAAACATTGTTACAGCAATAAATACAAACAACATAAACTAAGACAACCGTCACACACTACAAACAGGTTAACATAATATACAGTTAAGATGCATAAACAGTTATTTTCCAAAACTATCTCAAATAAAGTAAGAACAATAAATTTAAAAGCAACCACACTGACCAAGAGAACTATTTTCCAGATCCTTTAAAATGTCTCCATATATAAAATATGGCGCTTTTCATATATGAGATTTTACCAATTTTGGGTATTTTCCTGAATTTAGAAGAATTAAAGGATTACATGCTCCTCTATGGGTTAAGAAATATCACTAAAACTCTTTGGATAATACTAAAACTACACTGCCATCCAGATAAAACACTGTTGCTGTTTTTTGTTTCCTAGAAATTTTGGAAACACAATTTCTTTCTTTTTCTTTTATTTGACAGTGACATTTTCTGAGCTTATCTCATGTTTAATGTAAAATCTGCATCTGCAAAGTAACTGACTCAGATAGAAAAAATTCAAAGTCTCAGTCGGCACCAGTGCCTCAAAACTTTAAGTAAAACACTTTAGTAGATTCTTTGGTCAGCAAAATATAATGGGCTTTCTGTAATTGCTAAACATGATACTGCTTCTTCTCAGTGAACACAGTGTTGCTGATTAGCTCATTTGCGTGGCAGTTTAATTAAAGGACCCGCCACTGAAAAATGTAGTAACTAAATTTGCTGTTGGACAAATCATTTAAAGCTTCATGTAGACATCTGTCTGTTTTTAGCTTAAATGACCACCATAAACGTTGTCCACTGTTTTTTTTTTCCCCACATCAAGCATGTTTGTAGTGTTTGGAGTTATTTGCTCTCTCATGCCTCTGCTCGAGTGCTTCTATCCTTCCCTTCATTTTGGCAGGTAATTCAAACTCAGGCGGCACAAAGCAGCTGCAGCGTGACACCTGAAAATGTCTCAGACCTCTGGGGGAGAAACCTCTTTGTGGTTCATTAAGACTGAGAGCCAAGTCCCCAAAACCAGTCAACCAAAAAATAAAACTCAGAATGCTTTGTGGGCTTAAAAAGATGAATGGTAATATGAACTTAAACTCGCTCTCGAGAAAGAGCACAAACAAGTCCATCATATTCAGTTTTACAGGAAGCACTGATTTGGTGATTTGTAGGTCAAAACAGGTTTAAACTGGGATAACTATGGTTGAGAAATGAGATGTTTTTAGAGGTTACATAAAACCATTGTTTCAACAGCATTTCAATGACTACATTTCAATGTGTAGGTAGAACCTGATTGACAATGAAATATAGTAATTGAAATGCCATTCAAACACCTGTGTAACCTAAAAATGTTACATTTTCAACTGAGTTTTAACATTTGTCTTCATGTCTTGACCTGCAAGTCACCAGTGGAATTTAAGAAACCAGTCTTGACAACATTAATTTTATTTCTATATTTTTGTCTGTGACTGTTTACATGAAGCGGGTGATAGCTAGATGTTGATTGAAATGTGGATGCAGGGTGTGCATTTGTTGCATTAGTGTCTACCTGTCCAGGGACTGCAGGTGGAAAATTAGCTAGTGGCTAAATCTGGTGTGATACACCTCTTGTCGATTGATACACAGTCCCTGATATATAAATGTAATAAACTAAACTAAAGCAAATCAGAGCTTACTGGGTTTAGTTATCAGAGATTGGAATGACACCAAGATCTTTTAATCTCTCAGCTGCATTGCTTTCACACTGAAAAGCTCATCCAATTCTAAGTGTGGTTTGCCTGAAACACTTTTTCCCCCCAAAGGTGCCGACCAAGAAATCATCCCCAGCTCCAGCTGAGGGAGGCGATCTAAGATTGATTCCAAGCATACTGTGGTCCAATTTCTGTGTAATCATTCCACAATTTGTACTCCAACGGGAAGATAATTTTAGCAACGCTGATAAAATGCCTCGCAGGTGTATTAACAGCAAGGAATTTTTCACTTTGTCTAATTTTTGTTTTTTATAAAGTAAATAGGGAATGTGCAATTTCCAGTCCGCTGCAGTCCTTCCTTGTCACTGCTAACTACTGTTAGGAGGGGAGGGTGTAACGCTACACCTGTGCAGGTGCCCCGACCAACCAGTAGGAGTCACTAATGCAGCTATAAGGACATGATCCTTCACTGGCTTCCCACTGACAAAAAAGGCAACAATTGTGGGGCGGCAGTAGATCAGGAGGTATAGAGGGTTGAGTATAAATTAAAAAGATTGGTGGTTTGATTCCCAGCTCCTACTGTCCACATGATGAAGTCCCTGAGAAAGACACTGAACCTCAAATCACTCCCGACATGGCTGTATGTGGGGGTGGAGGGACTGTAAGTAGTATAATGTGAGTGTTGAATTTCATGATCAAGTATAGAGCTGCAACATATAGTAAACTGACAGAATATTAGGAATTTCAGTCAATTTTCAAGCAAAAATGCCAAATATTTAGTGATTTCAGCTTCTCTAATGTGAGAATTTGTCCCTTTCCGTTGTCTTTACATCACAGTAATTTGAATATCTCTTACTATCCGAGTTTCTAGCCCTGATCGAGTACCACTACTAGGAATAAGTCTACTAGTCTGTTGTTCTTTGAAGTTGTTGTTAGCTTTGCTCACACGGATCGTCATGTGTATATTGTGTCAACATATTTTTCTGGCGGCAACGGTAGACAACTGCACTGTATTTGTGAAAGGACTACGCAAATGGATTGTGGACAGTTAATAAGTATGAAAGCAAAGCAGCTGGGTTTAAGGAAGGGAGACTTATCAATCTCTAGTTCTGACTCAAACAAACAAACTCAGTGTAAACACAGTTTACAACTCTGTCCAACAAATAAGCTGCTTGTGTGACTTTTATTTACAAGCACCAGATTAGAAGCATAAATAAAACAGAAAAACAGTGCAAATAACAAAAATTTCCACTGTAGTAAAAAAGAAAGAAGTGCAGTTGTGGGGTTCATACTTACACTGAATTAAACAGATAGGCTCTTCCTTGACTGCCTTGAAATGACTGAAACGAAAGAGAGAGAGAGAGAAAAAAAAAAAGTAAGTTGACAATAAAGAGCTGAGTGCATGCAGTGTGCAAGAATGTCAGCAACTGACGCCCTGGGGTGCTTTTCTCCTAGTGACTGTTGTGCATACTTGTTCCTCCACCTTGTCAAGGTTCCCACACACAAGTTTGGCTGGAGGTAAGAAATAAAATGAGGCTCAGAGAGGTGCTGAAGTCTGAGAAAACAAGAGAGCAGGTGAACATCAGAGAGCAAGTCTATCATCAACATGTCAAGTTTGATGACGAGAGAGGTGTTCTTGTTTCTTGTTGTGTTGAATTTCTCACATTTCCTTGTTACTAATCGTTACATCAACAGTGCTCCTCAGACCAGAAAATATTTATTCAAACTTCAAATTTCCGACCAACACTTAACTTTCTGCAAAAAGGTTTTTAGAAAATCATGTTTAAAAAATGGTTGAAGATGTGTTTTAAATAAAGTTACTAGCCAATAAAGTTTATGTAAAAACAAAACAAACATCTAATAAGAGTCACATTTTTCCACAGAGTTTCCTCTGCTGCAAACTCAAGATGTCAAGCTTTGTTGTTGACATGCAGTGTGACAGAAGCTCTGTATATTTGCGGAGCTTTTACAGCAGCGTCTCACAGCTAACAGAAGAAGAGACTTTAATGCCTAAACAATAGAATCTGAGCTTTCTGAATGAAGTGCAAAACACAGCCAAGATACAGTTTACTGAGATATATACTACACACACACACACACACACACACACACACACACACACACTGATTAAAACATTGAGCTATGATTCAATTACTGATTCAAAACATTGCCGTCTCTCCATACGAGAACATGCTGTGTTGTGTTAAAGGTACCCTGCTGAGATTTCTTGTAAACAAACACAGTCATGTTTACGTTCAGTTTTTTCTCAACAAAACTCATTGTGTGTGTGTGTGTGTGTGTGTGTGTGTGTGTATTCTGAAGTCTGACATAAGTATTGAATGCATTTCCTTCCTCAAAAGGATGGAATTAAGATAAAAGTAAGTAAGTCTCTGCGGGTCTAAACAGGGTTATGGTCACTGGAAGTCGCAGAGAAGCACATGTGCACACCTGAAATCTCAACAACACGTTGACATCAAACCCTGAGCATCAAACAAGCTGATTGGTGGATCCAACTTCCCTGTCAAGAGGTGCTTTCAAAGCATAAAAATTTTGTTTGCATTTACACAAGTATAAAAGAAACATTCGATGTCCGAGTGCAAGTGAATGCAGCAAGAGATGATGACAGCTGCTGCTAGCCGTCCCTGCAGCGGGCAGCAGCTCCATTTTCTCCCGGCCCCGGCAGCTTTCTGTAAAGCCTCTCCCGGTCCCGGCCGCACACGACGACTGTTGATGGCTTTTTTTCCTGCTAAATGTGTGTGTAGGGTTGCCAACTTCAACTAGTAGAAATACAGAACGGCCGCAGATGGATAGTGGCGGGGGTGTTTTGTTGAAGTGTGTTTTGTTTAGTAACTCGTGTTTGATCGTGTGAGGGACGGATTAAACCTGACTAAACCCAAATATTCACCGGTGCTTACAAGTGTCTGCAGCTACCAACATCTCTGAAACTGCTCATTCTGCAGGCAAACATGTCCAAATTCCAGATCAGTCACGCAAGTGCAACATACAAAAGCACCGAGTGTAAAAATCACTAAAATCACTCGCTCCAAGTAAAAAGCCACATTAGTCAAGTGACAGTGGCAGTGACAGCTGATATATATCTTGGATTTTTGGCAACACTATGTGTGGCTTCACAGAGCAGGCTATAAGTGACACAATTGGTGAATATCGTCTTTAAATGTAGGTCTTTACCTACAGTGGGAGTCAATTTAAACCCTTAAAGAAAGCTTACATTGACATAATTACTGATCACTTTGAATCTTATTTCAGAAATCTGTTGGGAAACATTGAGGGGCATGAAGGAGGTTGTACACCATTATTAATAATGATGACTATTAAAGGAAAAACGTCACTCTCAAAGTCACTCTGAATCAAATATATACTGTACAGTATGTAACCAAGAAATAGTTTTATGTGTATGTTTCATGAAAGACTGAATCCAATCTAAACCAAACAAGTTGAAGGTAATTTGGTTTGGGAATTTAGAGAAAAGTGATAAAAGCTCAATGCAATACTCTGACGCTGCATCCCACATCTGGTTTGTGTAAGACGGCTGATCGACTTGCTTTCAACTACGTGTTTGCGTGTGTGTCATGGCGACCTCACATAGCCCTTCATTCCATGAAAGTTTTGGTGCGTGCATGCCCAGAGAAATGAATACTAGGTGTTTGCAAGATGCAATTAAGCACGTAACCACAGAGAACAGTTTATCAGGATATGATAGGACGTCTGCCAACAAAACCAAACATAAAACATATAGTGTAAATGTTTGAAGACACACTGCAACTATCCGCATTCATAGAATGTTTTAATGACTCCACGGTCCACGGTGACAAATATGTTTGCCAGAATTGTGATGTTTCACGAGGTACCTTCATAAATATATGGGAAAAGGTCTGAGATTGATATGCATGAGCAGGGTGTAAAATGCCAGAGAAACAGATTGGAGTTGATGCTTAATATCAAAGCCAAATAATTTGCTGATAACATAGGAAGGCAGGATCAAGTGCAAGTTGTTACAAGAAAGATAACCATGGCTAATGTAAGAGTCTTGCTATGACAGGACAAGGGAAAGCATGTTGGAATGATGTCAATCAATTATCTCAAACTACCAACATTTATGAGAATGTCCTCTGTATATTTTGAAAAGGAAAACCGATAAATCACATTGTCTTTCCTGCTTTTCCAACCAAAACCTGAGGAATTAATATGTTGACCTAAGAGATATTAAAAGTACAATTATATGCATGAAATAGATAGAAATAATACACAACATGAACGCAGTCATGTAGTCATGATAAACACAGGAACTTGGCTTTATACTTTATCCTGCTGGCCGCCTACCGCTCAGTCCACACATGATGTTACTGTATGTTAATGTAACCAGAGTGCAGTAAAGCCGTCACAGTGGGTGACGACAGAGCCTGCCAGGCTTCTCTCCTCCGGCCTCCGTCATCCTCGGCCGGCAGACAGGCCCCAATCGGCTTTGCTTTTTCCATTGCAAATGAGTGCGGCAGATAAGTTTGTGGCTGCGGTTGAGGGCGCTGAGCTAATACCGCCTAATAGGAGCAGCAGCTGCCTCCTCCGCTGACCACAGACACAGCACAGGGGTGAAACCACCACCACTACTGAGGCTCAGGGGACTCTTTCTAACTGCCCGGCTGTTGTCAGCATTTGTCAAAACTGGAAAAGTTTTATGTTAGATAAAAGGGACTTTGGCTTTACAACCAATGCTTACAACTGATTCAAAGAGGATTATATTCTTTGCTCTGCTCCGTCCTCTTGTCACTGTAGGTGTTAATGTCTCACTGTTTCATCCTTAAGTTCATTGTTTGTGTTTGAAAGTTAAATCTACACACACTTACAGTCCAGAGCCAAAAGACATGTGACCTTTAGCTGCCAGAGGGAACTAGGTCGGTCCCTGTGGAGTCGACAACAAGTCCTCTCCACAGTGTTTAGGGCAGGGAGGGAGGGAGAGGAGGACGGGGGGGCGGGGGCATGTGACAAGAGCTGGGTGTCATATCTGTGCTTCACTGTGGCCTCGGCTCAGCCATCAACTTAACCACTGGCAAAAAGGGACGGCTCCGTCTCTCGCTGCCCTTATCTGTTTCCCACAGTCTATTTTTACTTTGGCAGCGTTCTTCTCTGCTGCGAGCTTCACTCTGGATTGCTCAGCTACAAAAAACACATCAGGAGCAGGAGGATGCTTGTCGCACAGCCCGTTAAGAATCTAACAACAAAATCCTACAACATCAGTAAAAAACATAATTTTTTTGAATGCAGACAAAAGCCACGACTAAAACCCTGCATGATTCCAGACCCAACAATCCTATTAGACGGCCCAACAGGATCCTGCAGGGATTGTTTCCAAAATCTAGGAGTGCAGTGAGAATCAGGCGCAAGCTGCTAATACTCTCTTTTTTTTTTTTTTTTTTGCTGCTTAATAAAACATGAGCAAACGAGAGTGTGGTTACCAAGCTCATTTTCTTAAGCTGCTGCAATTGCACTTGTTTTAAAACGCCTCGTCCCAAGAAATGAATTCTACAAAGCAAATCTCAAAATCCCTGAATCCTCTTGACCACATGGGACTGAAGGGAACAATACCTTGCACTGAGAAATCCGCTCCTTCAGCCAAACACACAAAACACAAATCCACCCTGAGAGGCAAAGCTTCAACTGCAGAGAGCCGTGGGTTCTCTGATGGTCTCACAGGTAGACAAACTGCATCTGGTTTCACCAGAAATTCACAAAATGTTTTTATTTAATTCCTCTGAAAATGTGTAACATAATGAATCAACCTAAGTTCTGAAATAAAGATTAAATCCAAGCTATTAACAAACCTGCTGAGGTCGACTTTTACCATCTGTCTCTCAACAGATGCCAACTGTTGTAGGTGAGGGTTCAGCTCCAACTTAAACCAAAGGCTCCAATTCAGTTCAGAGTTAGGTATTTTCAAGGATGAAACATCTGATATTATCAGTCCTACATGTATATTATGTTACATGTATATTATATTATGTGTTTGGTACAGCACTACCAAACACGCAATGCTGCATGTAGACAGACATTTAAAATACTTTAAGACCTAATCCTCCTTTAATCATACAAATTTGGGATTATTTTACAGTCATTTATCTAATGATTAAAAATTAACATCTGCTGTTGGTGCAACCGGCTCCCAATGTAGTATAAAGAGAATCACACGCACCCTGTCCACGTTTCATCTTGGAGTACATCTCCAAAATGGACAAGGACAGTGCTGCTTTGAGCTTAACGTTAAAATTAGCATGCTAACATGCTCACAATGATAATTCTACCATGCTGATATTTAGCAGCTATCATGTTATGTCATCATGTATCATGTTAGCATGCTAAAATAAGCTAATTACCACTAAATACAAAGTCCAGCTGACGCTGACTATTTAGTCATAAACTAAAGTATTAGAAAATTCTAAATTTGACCTGATGATAGCGCGAGATGAAAAGTCACAGGATCACCAGAGTGATTACACTTATTCTAAGGGTGACATGAATGTGTGAACCAAATTTAATGGCAATCCTTCCAAAAGTTGTGGAAATAACTTTTGGAATAAAGTTGAGCCGCTATCACGGCTGATAAATAGTTAAATAAACTTTGCTGACTTTGTTTAATTATGATATAAAAAGTGAGAGAGAACAGAAACATTAAATCAACTGCTCTGTCAGAGTCACTCCAGTCACATGTAAACCACCAGAGTCTTGGCAAACTCCCAATTGGAGGAGGAAACAAAAGAGCTAAAGGAACTGCGTCCATTAATGGCAAGAAATGAAAAGTGTGATCAATCCATTAGAGGGGTTTCCATCAGCCTAATGGGTGGGACGAAGCCAAGGTGCTGAATAAAACACTCAGCCGCCTCCTCAGTATTCAGGCTGCATCGTCCCGCTCCGGGACCACGTTCACACTGCAGGCCTTCACGCTCTGCTCTCAACTGCTGCTCACACTGCGATCTGATTTCAGGATGATACCCCTATCTGTATCTGTAGGATGTAACCCATATCTGATCAAAATATGAACCGACAGCGATGTTGAGGAGATGCAGCGTGCTCAGGATGACAATAACAACAGATGTCAGATCACATTTGTGCCCACACTTCTTGTTTTTAACATGTTTTGGTTGAAGGTGCTGAGAGAAGTAATTGTTTTCTTGTCACTGTGGTGTCTTGTTGTCCTTCATGCTAACAGAGACACATCCAATTATGACAAAGAGGTCTTCTTTTATGGTTGAGATAAGAATTAAAAAATGCAAGTTCTTCATTCATAGCTTATATGCAGCTTTTTTTTGGCTGGTTCTGAATAAAAAAAAATGAAATAAAATCTATATGTCATATAAAAAGTATCAGTGCTGCTGCGGAAAACGATGCTGATGAGAGCCACGAGAGTGAACCAAAACAGTAAAGTTGCGAGCTGTAAAACTAAATCAATACACTGAAAGATGCTAAAACAATGCTAAAATGAGGGTAACTGCAGAATCAGGTGTCAGGTGATGATTTCTCTTTAGGTTCATCACAACGAGTTTTCACATTAATTACGTAATATGTTAAAAATAAAATTTTTAAATTAACTGAGATTTAAGATACGTTTAATTAATAATAATCTTAATTTGCGACAGAGTTAAACAGAAACGTCAAACTCTCTCCGAGAAGGAAGGCTTTCTCTTTGCTGATATAATGTAGCGCTGAGGTTCGAGTGTTTTTTAGTCTGAGGTTAACTTTCTGCATGATTCCTGGGAGTGCTCCTGAGACACGACTGCACAGCCTCAATAACATCCACAATTAAATGGAGGTTTGTTGGGGAGTTTTACTGCAAAAAGAAAACTTCTCTTCTCTGTTCAGGCTCTCTCTGCAACGATAAACTGTCTTTTTTCAGACGCTTCCCATATTTAGTTTGGTGGATGAAGGCAGGAGGGGGGAGGGGTACTGTGCCTGCCATACTTCCTCCTGGCCCATGTGCTCAGGTTAATCCTCTCTTTCGGGCTGCTCCATCTGCATCTTTGCTCGCCGGCTGGCATGCCTCGAAGACTCGGCACATAAGCTCGGGGAGGGGAACAGTGTTTTATACCTGGCTCAGGAGATTTCCAGTACTCAAACTGCAACTGTGGGGAGAAAATCTGCCAGAACCTGCAGAGCCCCTTCCTTTGCTGTTAGCATGGCTGAATGGCTTTTTTTTTTTTAACTGTGTGCACAGTGCAAAAACTTTCCAGAAACATGGTACTGGAGCACGGCACTTCACAAATTTCATATGGGATGAAAATCAAACATGGACAGGGTGAACAGGCCCTGGCAGTGTGTAGTGGAAAACACCAGACTACGGTGTCATCTTCTCCTAAGTAACATAATCGGCTTAGAAGGGTTGATGCTGAAGACTGGTGATGCTGCCTCGGACTACTGAACACACAAATGCCAACGAGGTGTGGCAGAGAATAGAGAGCTTATTAATAGACCTGTGAGCAGCACGATCAAAATCAGTATCAAGATATTTATATTTTTCTGATATCCATGTATACAATGATATGAACAATGTAAGCAAAGACACACATTTAAGTGCTGAAACAATAAACTGAATGACAGAATAACTATTTTGATAACTGATTCATCAATTTTCAACGTTTCAGCTTCTTTAATATGAGGATCTTCTGCTTTTCTGTATTTAATATCACTATAAACTGAAGATCTGATGCATGTTCTATTATTTTAGTTTGAGTTTTTTGCACCTCATCATTGTGTTAGGAGGGTGCTGATCTTCTCAAACATATGCACATGTTATTATTAACAACGTTGTGTTAAAAACTAAATGGTACATACAGGTCATACAGATTTAAAAAGTACAAGCTTAAAACCACAATGATCTGTGCAATGTCACAATCTGTCAGGTTGAGTTATATTTTCCCATCAGTCCATTAAACTAACAACTTGTCAGATGTTATCAGATGTGGAAGAATGAGGTTTTACTTTAACATCTTTGCAGCATTATTACTGTTACAGGTAAAAGACAGACTGTCTGACTGAAGATCCCTTCATCGAATCCAATTATTATTTAAGTGGATTATTCAGGCAAATTAGGTCATTTGTCAAGAGTCGCTTTACAGCATTAGCCCAATAAAAAAGACAGCACAACCCAGTCAACAGTTCACTCTGTAAAGCAGCAGGCTGTGACTCTTTATTGCTGCTTAACTTCACTGATCCAACGTCAGAGGTCAGTTACGAGGGAGAAACTCCAAAGTGTCCAGTCTGACATGTTTATGTTTAGTAAAGTCAAAGTTTAAAAGACAGCATTTTTAAGTTCAAACACCTGCACAACTGAGCCACAGGAGGAAACTTAACTTGCAGAGAGATGAAACATTTGCCAAAACTTCCTCGAAGGCCAACAGAGAGGATTACATACTGAGAATTTTGAGGAAAAGACTTGCAGAAACAGTTCCACTAGATTAATTGTTTCCAGTTGCTGAAGGCTGATTATACTGCAGATGCTGTGTTTGGTCCTACACTGCAAGCAAAATCTGGAGAGGCCTTTGCTGTGAGATATAACACCCATGTTCTTTCTCTTTGAAGGTTAATATTTCATAAAATGACGTTGGCAGGGCCGGTTTTTATTTCAGCTGAGGCTATAATATGCAGTGGAAAGCCCTGACAGTAAATTTGTTTAAAGAATAGGTTCACAATTTTTCAAGTCTGTCAGCCAGGAGTCCATATGAACACTGAAAGAGGTTTTCCTCGCTGTAATCATTCCTCCTGTTCATACTGGCTATTAAAAGATCCCCTTCAAATGTGCTTTCAATGTAAGTGATGGGGGCCAAAATCCACAGTGTGTCCACACAGTCATTTAGTGCAAAAATGCATTTAAAATTTTATCTGAAGCTTATATGAGGCTGGTGTAGCTTCCTTATTTAAACTATGAAGAACTCCCTGAGACGTGGCTACTGTGCTGTAATAAATCCAATTCATTGGCGTTTCCCAGTTACAAGCTCTCTGGTGCTGCTGGTTCTCCAGCATTCCTGCTCCCGTGTCAGCTCTGAGAACAATGTGGCGTGACTCTCACAAAACAAACACACACAAACATAACACCCTTTAACTTTATCAGCCTCTCCCACGGTGACACAGCTGACACCCAAGCTCATAAATATCTTGCTCTCATCTAATTATTTGTCACTTAGAAAGCAACAGTCAGTGCTCATAATAAGCCAAAGTCACAATGAAGAGGTCGAATGTGCAGCTGAAGAAGAGTTACTGCTGTGAAATAAAGTAAATCAGGGAAGGAAAGATGAGTTTGGGACTTATTTGTCAAGATTTTATATGCCAGTGAAGCAAAAAATGTAATTAATGGAACAAATTTACTAGAAAATCAAGTTTTGCAGTGACAAACAAGAAATATCGCCTCGTGGTTGTATGCCTCCGCCAACCAGTCAAGTTGCAGTTTGCATCCATGTCTGTCCAGACTCATTAATATTTTCAGTGAAGACTTTGAAGGAATTTAATAAAATCACCACAGTTTCAAGGTGAGCGCCAAGATTAGTGTCACCAATTCAGTATCCGACCAAATGTGAAATATGGTCACAATCTCTCCTTCTGTTCCTGAGTTATGGCGTTGAATAATGACCAGAAAAGTGTTTTTACAGAACATTATGATGTCACAATGAAGTTGACCTTTGACCTTTGACCTTTTGGATATAAAGTGCCATCAGTTCATCATTTTATCCTATGAGACATTTGTGTGAAACTTTGTCATAGTCTATAGCACGAGCACACTAGAGTTATCTTGTAGTTCATCTTCAAAAAAAGGCAGCGGTTGCAAGCATTTTTTGACTTAATGACCAAATTATTACCTTTGTGAGATGAACGTGAAGCATATTGCGAATATTTTTTAAGCCGTCACTCAGAGACTAACGTTAGCAGAGCAGCAAACTCCAGCAGTAACAAACGAGACCAGCTGACCAACGCACACTGCAGCATTAAACAACTTAAACCAACTCTGAGGTTAAGAAAATAACTCAGTTCTCAGTCTGTTTCACCTCAGAAACCCTACGTCCGCTCAGCGTGTTGGACAGCGATGGCTTTCCCCGGGGCTAACAGTGCAGCAGAGAGGCTGCTCTCCACTGCTGGAGACATGACATTAATAACACAGCGGAGCACTCCTCCTCCCCCTCATTTTGTTATTCTCATACAGGCAGGAGACTGTAAGATGTGTTTGAATTAATTAATTCATTAATTAATGCAGTTATCTGCCAGTTATGTTTCATATTGTATTTCAGTGGACTGAGAACACCAGTGAATGGTTTGGCACACAGTATACTGGAGCAAGAGACTGAAAATAGTGCCCCCTTTTCTATTCATTCAGTGGAAAAATCTGTTTTGAATTGAGAAACAATTCTGAATCAAACACCAAAAATCAAAATCGAATTGAGAGATTCCCAAAGATTCACACCCCTATTAAACGGTGCATCTAAGGCATGCAGGTGTGTCATCAGTACGAATGCAAATCTACCGCAGTACTGACTGTTTTCTCAAACACAAGCCTCGAGCGCCCGGCTGCCTCTGAAACCACCCAGACAAACCTCATTTACAAACCACCACTTTAACAGCTGACCTCTAGTTGGTGTTTTGGCACAAGCTTAATGGTAGATGGTCGGCAGGCTTTACACCGCTGCATCACAGCCAACAATTTGTAAAAGCCTTTCCATTATTCTCCACTGCATGCTGTTCTACTCATTCCAGTCCATGCAGAAACATAAGAAAGTGAAACTGGTTAAGATTTGCTGCAGCACGTCATCATAAACCAACGTCTCTGCTGCGTGACAATAAATCTGCATATCTTTCATGGCTCTGGGCAGGTTAAGTGTGGTGCAGATAAATGAGGATAGCTGCTCTCTTTAGCCAAAGGTGCATCAGCGTGAATTACGACGGTGTTTAACTATTAATACCCTGTGAATTCCTTGTTGTGCAGACTTCACAACTCCAAAATTACCATCTTGAGGCCTCTGATCCTGCTGAAAGGAACAACACAGTCTGGTGGTAGAGCTGTTTACTGAGCTCGTCTTCCTGCTTGCACTAACAAGCTGTGAGCTTCCAAGTCTCCGAGCTGCAGGAGGCAAATGGATTGCGACATGGAGATGGCGAGTGCGCAGATTGATCATCTTTGCCATTTGAATAATCAGCTTAGTGCGTGGTGAGAGTGCAACGCACGGGGAGCACACTGTCACTATCTTATTATAACACATAAAGGTCATCGCTTCAGTCGGAGCAACTCTGGTTCATCTGATAGTTTATAAACTTTACTCACTCTTTGCTCACCAGCTGTTGATTTGCGGCGGGCATTAAAGCGCCACATGGTAGCTTTGCATGTTTGTGGCTCCAAATGTCAGCAAGGGCTAACTGTGTGGACAATGAGGACTTCAATACCCAGAGGTCCTCTAACAAACTGCACTGTTACATCCTTTGCAGAGTCCAGCTTGCTCTCTGCTGTTTGTATTTCACTCAGGTTCTGATTCGTCTACCTCTGTGGGCAGATAAATGACCAGACCTGGCAGGACAATTTCATTTTGGGCGAAAGGACTGAATCTTCATCATCCCTCTGTGTGATCTGACTGTAAAATAACGTGTGTGCGTGTCTGTTTAACATAAAAAACAATTTTCTAGAATCAAAGATAATCATTGAGGACAGAATGTGGGAGGATTTATGTGCAGGTTTCCACAAATGTATCAAATGTGATTCACGAAGGTTCAAAATTATATTTTTCAGGATCGTAGTTGTAGTATCGACCTTTGATAAGGACTTTAGAAGTAGCTTGGTGATGGAGGAAGTGTAGGATGATAGAGGATCATTCACATATTTTGTGGGACTGTTGAGTGTTAACAGTGATTTTTGTAAAAACATATCAAAGAGGAAATTGAAAAATAATGAAAACTGATGTCCTACTACTGTAGATCCAATGTGCTTTTTACTCAGAGGAACATCTGAAGATCTCAGTGGATTAACTTAATTATCCCCAAAGGAATACTGATTTGCAGTCTGGCCACAGAAAAAAAGAAACATACTCAAATTAAAAACAAGTGCTTCAGAGACACATAAACACCTGTGCTGGTGAAACATCACAAAAAGGAGCTACTTATTGTGGCAAAAACATTCAATTAAAATACATCAAGTGATGCGATGATTAAATGACCAAAAAGAAATATTACACATTACTCAAAAGCAGAATTTCTTTGTGAGTCAAGCGACAGTACCGTAACAACATTAGGTAGCTGGCTAACTAAAAACAAAGCTACAACTTGATCAAGTATTACAGCCAAGTACAAAACAAACCACAGGTTTCAACTAGAGAAGTACTGTATGAAACTGCATCAGCTAAAACAACTTCCTGGATTTAAAGTGTGACCACAGTGCAAAATAGCATGTTGCCAAGTCCAAGGTTGCACCCAGTGAATTTTAGCAAGTTCTAGCAAGTAAATCAAGCAAACCCTCCTGAAGCTATGACTCTGTTCAAATCAGCTGAATGTGGTGAAACTTGGCCCTCGTGGATTGCTAGAAAAATAATAATTAGTTATATTTCTATCAAATTGCTGCACAAAGATTAAGCAAATTTTTACCTTTATGTGAATATATTCAAGAGGACGTAATAATATTATCATAATAAATCTGCATCAGTAACACGATACATCATTGTATTTCACTGCTGGGATGTTGCGGTTGTGTAAACTCACAACACATCCACTCCTTTTAATGTTTTTTTGGTCTATCTGGTGGATTAGAAGCCTGAAACAGAAACTGACAGCATGACAACAATGTTTTGTCTACAGTTGAATAACTTTTTCCAATATGCCAACGTTTCTACCTCCTACCTACCCTACAATCTGCATAAAAACATGGATGGAAATTTACTTGCAGGCTGACACAAGCCAACACAACGGGACATATTACAGCACAACTACAAATGAAAAATAAGGATAGACTCCAATCATATTGCAGTTGAGACTTTGAATTGCTGAATGACAGGAAATGGAGAGTTATGTGTGAAAAGACACTTTTAAAACTCATAATCAATGTCAAGGTTTTTTCACAATAGCACATTAACTTTTCCCTTGGAAAATCTTCACTGGTGCAACTTTAAGACATTTTCCTTGAATATTAGTTTGAGAAGAACTTCTTTTAAATTCAGACCAGCTCTGCCAGGCACTTATAATAAACTGTCATTTAGATTCACTATGGGTCACAGTCTCCAAGAGAAGAGCTTCTCTGACAACAGTCTGACAGAAACACTGGATTGAACAACTGAAATGTCTTATTTCTATGACGCTAATTATCCACTCCTGTGATGATGATGACGGTGACGATAATCCATTTCCTGAAAGTTAAGGTTAGAGGGAGACGTGCAGCCTCGGGAACATTCGTCATGCCAATCTAGTGATGACAAAAGAAGTAACTGATTACTTCTGAGCCAATAGAAACATCGGCTAACTAAATCTCTCTTGCCACAAATTTAGCAGGTTGGCAACGGTTACTTGCTGTAAAGTCAAAAGGTTTCTGGTACAAAGTGTCAACAACCTCTACAGCTGAAATGTTTAGTTTATTGACAGAAAATCAACTAATCATTTAAAGTAATTTACCAAATAAAAATACCAAACATTTCTTGGAGCCTCTCTTATGTGACTATTTGCAGTTTTTCACTATCTTATATCGAATCCCTTTGAGTTTTCTAACTTTTGTTTGGCCAAATTAAGCCACTGGAACATTCTCTGGAAACCTGCATGAATTTGTCTTTATTTTCTGACATTTTCAAGGCTAAATAATTATTAATCAACTAATCCAAAAAGATACTCCATAGGTCAACCAATAATGAAGACAATCATTAGTTGCTGCCCTAAAACAACCTCTTTGACCACTAAACTCAGCAGGGGAGAATATACAACCAAATAAAAATGACAACAACTCTGTTCAGAGAAAACGTGGGCAGTGAGGCAGATCTGCAGCCAGAGTGTCCTGATTTTCATCTGATATTATGAAAGTAAGCCTCTGAGGTTACGTTCAGTGAGCCACAGCAGTGTTTTCAGTTTTGACTTCTTTTTTTTTTTTTTATTACTGAAAAACAGCAACAGAAACAAAAATAACCACAGCAGTAACACTTGAAAGACTGACCGGCTCTTTTTTGCACTGCAGAAACGACTCAGTAATAATAGCAGCTGTGGCTGTCATCTACCCCTCTGAGAATTTACAGGCAGGAATAAAATACAGATGCAAAAGCAGACAGGTACACGCGCTTTAGAGATGCAATAACGAAGGTGAGCATCAAATAAAAATGACATCGCTGTCAAATCCAAGTGTCATTTGCCACAACTAATACCAGAGGACAACACTCAATCACTGCTGAGTCCCCTCTGAGTGAGAAGTCACAGGTTGAGCCGGGCGCAGATTTATTCATTTCCAAATAGCACTGTCAAAATGTATCATCATGGCCCACAATGTCACCCCAAATGTGATTGAAGGAACAAAGACAGACATTTTGATTTCTAAATGAGTCTGGAAAAATTATCAGTGTTTCATTTGAGAATACATCTGGGTGAAAATTCTATTTTTAAAATATAGTTTGCACTGCATCACTCAGTAGTTTGACCATGTAGTGTTTTATTAATTAGTTTAAGGGATTATCAGCAGCTCATGCTCTCCTCTTTTCTACACAACTGACGAACACAAGAGGACTCCTTAATAGCATACATTCATTAACACCCATTTGAACTTTTCATAAAACCACAAACGCAAGCCTTAAATGTTGCTTATGCTTCTTAGTCTGCATGAACACAGTATTAATGAGTTGAGGATAAAACCAATTATTTTAAAGCTGCATTAAGTATTTTTATATCAACACTGAATCAAACAATATTAAAATAGTTGTTTTTGTTTTACAGCACACGTATGGTGCAGTCTCAGCACTCTCATCAGCCTTGTTTCTGAATGTGCACTTCCTATCCAGCACCAAACGGCAGAAACGTTAGCGACTAACTGTAAGAGAAAGTAGAACATCTAGAGGGAAGATAGAGCCAGATATTTCTTTCAGGAAGTGGTGGAGACAAAACCAGAGCTAAAGTAAGACAAATGAATGTTGCTCCGTGTCTGATTCACGTGTCAAAAGACAATTGTTTGCTGCCACGTTAACCTTAAGAAAGTGCTGGTCACACCAGAAAGTGACACAGCAAAGTTTATCTTTGTGGAATAGGTTGTGATACAAGCTTGGTGACTGAGTGACTACTTGCCAGTAGCCAAACTACTAGCCACCAACATGCTAGCCAGCTGGGAACATGCTAAAGATAACCAGTCACAGTAGCTCTACAAGTTAGTAAATGACAGTAAAATGACAGCGCATATGTGCATGTCAAAGTTCACCGAAGTCAAACTCGACAAAAAAAAAAAAATCAACTTTCAAAAATCGTTACGCATTTTCACTGAAATTAATTGATTCTGCAGCAAATTTTGCTGTTTTAAACATTGGTGTGACTGTGCCTTAATTCAACAATAAATCAAGGACATTTATTTGTCAGTTTGTTTTGTCCCAAAAAAAATCATTAAATGCAGCTTTAAAGTAAATTTAAGCAGGTTATGACTGAGGCATTTTTGTCTGTTTTAAGGGTTGTTTGTCACCACATGATGTGGTAGAAACAAATGTTAGTGATAGCTAGTCAAAAAAAAAAATACATTAGCTCTGTTTGCTTCACTAAAAGCCCACTGGCTAATTAGCTAGCAGTTTGTTCAGGTTATTTAAACTCTCTTCTCATGTTACAATATGTTTTGAAGCAGAAAATATGGCTCTGACACACTAACCTACATTTACAACCAAATCTGCCATGTCAGACTATCCACTTTTATTTATAACGTTATTAAGTGGATCTATACTCACAGTAGATGAGTATATTTCTATTTTTACATTTCTGTATGATTTCTCACTAGTTGACCTTCATGACGGCACCAAAAGTTGCTGCTGGGAGATTTGTGACACAACTGCAAAGCCCCTGCAGCCCCTCTTCATGTATATAAATATAGTCGGACCAGTTGAATGTCACGTGCACTGCCGCAGGGTGGCTTCATGTGAAGGACATGGGGGGGGGCAAGTAAACTGTGTTGTCGTACCTTTGAGATGAGCTCGTCGTGATTGGCCAGGTGTGCCCGGCAGTGGATGCAGCTGTAGGTGCGGTGGCAGTTCGGCAGGTAAGCCTGGAAGGTCTTGGACTTGGTCATCTTCACCATGTCAGTGGGGCAGGGCTCCTCGCTGGTGTCAGGGCTGGCACTGGAAGAGTTGCAGCTCTGCTGGACTTGCTGACAGAAGAAACACTGGAAGATGCAAGCAAAAGCCGTCGTTGTTGTGGAGTGGGTGTGTGGCACGCTCCACACAGACACCACAGGAGAAAATCAAACCTGCGGGGGGAAAAGGAAAAGGAGATGTGGTGAGAGACACGTTCCATACCTCCTATTTTTAGAACTCATGATCTTGATTGCATTTCCAATATGAAGCACAGCTCATTTGCTGGGGCAATCATTTGATTACAATCATCTATTATGTGATTACAATAGCATGTTGTTGACTCCTAACATGGCTGCACGGTGATGTAACTTAATGTTATGACAAGTCAAACAAACTGCTCTTGAGCTGAAGCCACACAATGTTTCACTTGAATGGAAAAGTTTTTTTTTTTCTCTTCATTTTTTATGACAGGAGCAAGTCTTTGTTTGTTCTGTCCCACTGGACCCATGAGACTATTGGAGCTGCTCACATAAAAGTTAGGTGTTTTTATTTGTTTGCCCATTATATTTGTATTTAGTCTGTCATAGAAAATATTAGAAATCATCACATTATTCAATAAATTGCTCAGACAGACAGACAGTTGATACTTATTGGCACTTAGATATAATTGTATAATTTCTAAAAGTAAAATTTCTATAGTTATTACATTCAAAATTATTATTATATTAGATGTGGCATAAAATATAAAATAAAATATAATCTAGTTCTGTAGACAATTGTTGAGATGTGATTTTAGGATAAACACCTTAATCCATCTATACCTATCAGTTAAAATAAAGAGGAAATATAAGAAATACCACAAAAAGATCAATTTTACAAGGAGTTATATATGTTTTGGTAAGAATAAGCAATTAATTTATGTGGCTAATTATCACCAGAAGGTTGATATTAAAGGATAATTCTGGTTTTATTCAACTTGGGTCTTTGTTGTTTATTTTGGGCCATTATTTCTATTGATTATGATAACATTGTACTTATCAGGTTAAGCTGAGATCTGAGAACACGGTGACTTTGCTACAACAGTGTCAGATAAGGGCAGGCAACATGAAGCAACAAGATCAGACAGGTTGTAAACACACCAACAGTTCAGCCGGATTTTCTGAAGCACTTTAATTGGAGGTAAAACTAAAAGGTTAGTGCACCCAGAGTCAAAATTTAACCAAAAAGTCTGTCTTTAATATGTAATTAATGTTCAAAACAGACAGTTTTGGTAATAATTTTACTGGTCACCTCCGTTTATTCTTCTAGGTTAGTTTGGCTAACTTGGGGCTGTTTGTTTAAAACCTGGCTGCTTGTATTTCTTGTCCCATCTGACTTGTTTTTAGTGATCACTGCAATTACTTTGGCAAGTACAATGTTATCATAACCAATAGAAATAATGGTCAAAACTACCAAAACATGATCCAAGTTAAAAGTTAAAAACAGAAAAAGGCAAGACAAAAACACAAAGAAAAATTAAGCACATATTAGTCACAGAAAAACCTTATGAAAAGCAGAAATAACATCTGTAAACAGGCTTTATCATGCTGAATTCAGCAGGCCTGCAGGAGATTCAGCTCTACAGAAACAAATGCATACCAGTTCATATGCAGGACAGACTAGAATAGCCGATGAGACAATGCAGCCAAGACACAATGAGTGTGTGACCTTTTGAAGGGACTGAGATTGACAAAAACATTGCTACAGGTCTGCAACACCGCCAAATATTCACCAGGAAGAAGAGACCTGCTCTACCACCTACTGTACTGCCGTCTAGACTTTGGTGTGGCAAGAATTTGGATTCCAGCTGACCAAATGTGACGTTTATGCCTCCGTCAACACCAAAAATATCCATAATGAATCTATTTAAAAAATCTTTTGTAACCTGGAGACTCAAAAAAGATTTCCTTGCTCAAAAGGGCTCACGTGACAAGAAATTGACATGCCTTACTCTTAAAAAAAACAAGTGAACTTTTAAGTTTTGCATTGTCAAACAGGCCAATTGTTTTATTTGACCTATTTCTATAGAAGTAATCTCTTTTCACATCCTCCTCTTCATCCCACTGCCTTCATCTCCATGCTGCCCACTGCCTCTTATAACCCTTTTATTTATCTTGTATATTAAACTATGATTAATAATCATCTGGTTTGTGTGTTTGTGTCCATGGTTTACAACAAGTGGGAACTAAAAGGATCAGCTGTCAAAAGTGAATGTTTTACAGAAGTGTTGTTCCAGTAAACATTACTGTCTGTGTTCAGAGACGATGACTGTTTGGTGTCTTTAAGTGGACACTGAGGCTTGAGGTTATGGTGGTTTGTTCATATAGGGAGTAAAGTAAAGAATGGGCCTTTTACTGGTTTATTTTACTTGGTTTGTTACTGTCGTTTTGTGTTGTGTCTTGTTTATTGATTGTTCTTTCATGTCCATGTGAAGGACTTTGTATTCCAATCTTGCTCAAAAGGCACCGTGGAAATTGAGTTGAATTTGATTTGATTTGATTCAAACATGTGTGGCTCCAGTAAAACTACACTGCAGGCAGTGGTGGAAAGAAACTAAATTTACTCAAAGACCATACTTGAAGCTGCATTAACTGATTTTTTTGGCCACTGGGGGGCAGCTGAACAAACTGAAACATTGACAAACTTGTGGTGAATGTGTTAGCAAACTGTTGCTTATTTACAAATCCAGCAGTTTACAGAGCAACGTTATCATCCATTTGGAGTCGTGTTTCTGTCCAGCTGATGAATGTAAGTCTAATATTCACTGTTTTTTAGCTCTGGTTTGGTCTCCACCAACCAAGCAAATAACTGGCAATTTAGCTGCTAGAAGTTCCACTTTCTTCACCAGCTAGTCGCTAACTGTGTCTGTTTGCTGTCTGGTGCTGAGCAGGTAGTGTACAGCGGGTTTATCAAGGCTTTTTTGGTGAAAACAGTTGCCACCTGCTGCTGGGAACAAAATTTAATGAGAATAAGAGTGAGCCAAAACAGTAAATCAGCAGGTCGGAAAACAGTGAGTTAAAGGACCAGTGTGTAGGATTTAGTGGCACCTAGTGGTGACGTTGCAGATTGCAACCAACTGAATACCCCTCCCCTCAACTCCCCCTTCCAAGCGTGTGGGAGAACCTACTCGCTCCCTATGAGTGAGCCCATGCCAATCAAACAATGTGGGCGGGACTATGATGCTTGTGTGTTTAGTTGTTGATCAAAATCGGACTGCCTACAGGTGGTGCCATTTATCTGCTCGGCCTTTTATTTCTTCTATTTACAACAAAAACATATTACAAAACACTTGGTGACAGTTATGAGAGTAAGAAAAGAAACATCTACTTGTATGAAAATGTTGAGTAGGGCACTGTTTATAATGTGTTTATAGATACACAAGAAATTAAGCTTTGTGTCAGCCATGTTTTGGCATATGCTACATCTTTTGTAGTTTTTGTAATTTATAACAAAAGACAGACATTGTCAAGTGTCAGGGCTTCATTTTCATCTTCTGAGTGATGATATAAGTGTTGAAAGGAAGAAAAACTACCTGTTGTAGTATATGTACTTTTTTGTGTACAGCAGCCTGCAGACTCAACAGTCACTCTTGCTGACAACGCTGCATAACAAAGGTTGCACCTTGTAATAAAAAACAAACAAACCACACAATAACCCTGCATCCCTGAGAGTGAGAACACAATGAAAACGAGCTTCAGCGGCTCTAGAAGTTTCCAGTTGAGCTCAACGTGCTGCAACAGGAAGAGCAGTGTCGAGACAGAAACCAGCAGCCAGACGAAAAAAAACAAAGGAGCTTCCGCAACCCAACAGGAAGCAGGCGTGACGTGACGTGAAGCATGGCTACTGCAAACACACAAACACGCAGCTGAGAAGGTACAAAGGTGAAGACTGGCAACCCAACCCAGTGGCTCCAGACGTGCCATATTTACATACATACTGTATAATCTGCACAGGTGCCTGAGGCATAATCCCTGCATGAAAAGGACAAAATCCCCTTTCTGAATTAGCCCAGTTTAACCCCAGCTGCACGTGCACAGGGGGTGGAAAGGTAAAAACACACACAAGCTTTATAAGTGTGTCATACTTCAGCATCTGTTCTGTACTGTGCATACCCAAGAGGAGAAGAGCAAAAGGGGAGGTTGTCACTCACAGACACACAATAGCATGCTGTTATTTGCATTTAGACCCTCCCCCCCCATACATGACGCACACACTTTACTGTTTTCCTTATAAATTCCAAATAAGGATGTAAACAATGTCTGCAGAGCTGTTTGTTTGTTTTGGTCCCTTGTGAAGCCAAGTTGCTGACTTTAGAGTATTTGACAGCACATGGTCTCATTTGTGTTCACTTTTTATGCTGTTATTTTAAGATTTTTCTGTATTTTTTTTAACAATAAAAACTGTAAAATATCCTAAAATT
The DNA here is from genome assembly GCA_038419695.1 of Scomberomorus guttatus. Lineage (NCBI taxonomy): Eukaryota > Metazoa > Chordata > Actinopteri > Scombriformes > Scombridae > Scomberomorus > Scomberomorus guttatus. Next base: position 29,818,518 of record CM076450.1, on the reverse strand, counting down.
TTGCCTAGAATCCTACATGATCATTTCCTAGCGCTGGTTCTTTTGTTTCACAGCCTTCCTCATCGCCTGGTAACGAAGTCCAATGTTGAATTAAACGACGTTTTTTGGAGTCTAAAAATGAGGAGAGCTGCATTATAAAAAGAGGAGTGAGTTGAGTCGACAGGTAACCCAGCAGGAACAGCTGATATCCAAACTGAGCAAAGTGAAAACAAAGAGGCAGCACACTGTGCGTCTCTGGTAACCAACAGGAAGAAGAGTGTCCAGACAAAAGACTCGCTCCCCCTCACCACTGCATCTCAACAACACAAATAACACCTTTAACAACAAAACCTGCCTTTAAACTGGACGTTTGGACAATCTAAAGAAGTTAATCTGAACGTTATATGCTTTTTTTACAACCCCCCCTCTTTCCTCTTTTTTCCTCCTCCTCTTCTAAATGTGTTTATCCCCAACAAAGAGCACGACGCCAGCTCAAGCGCAACAGTGTCGCTGTGCTGGCTGCTTTTTATTGTTTGTTTTTTCCGAGCCTGATGCAGACTGTGAATCCAGCACGACACCAGAACCATGTTTACAGCTTTTTCTTTCAGGTTTTTTTGAGGTAAACATGCCCTTCTGCTGCTGCTGCTGCTGTACTCACCACCTGGATCAGATCTGAGCAAAACGCAGCTTGGTGGACAGCTGAAGAAAGAGAGAGATGTTGTGTTGTTGTTGTTGTTTGGAGTTAAATAAATGATTGTCGTCGTCCCGGGCTCTGGTCCATGTGTGATGCTGCCAGATGGGAACTTATTGTTGTGTCCTTTGGGTGCTGACGGATCTCATTTTTCCCAGCACGGGCTTTTGTTGTGTCTTTTGTGTGCGTAATGGACTGGCCTGGTTACTTTGGTACGGAAACGTCACCACGTGGGAGGGAGCTGCAGCTGTGATTGACAGCCGCGCTCATCAATGAGTGGCTGTGCTGCCTTCAGGTTCCCGTGGGAAAGATGGAAACCAGGTGGAGAGCGGTATTCAAGGGTGACTGAGTGTCCATATTTTTGAGTTTCAGTCATTTTAATTCTTTATTTTGTATGTTCCTAAACATTTTGTATTTGTTTTCCAGATCTTTACTAACCACCTGATTCCATTTACTAAAGTGCAGTTTTTTGTATTCCCTTTCTCCTCACTTAAAAATGATTTGTGTCTCAATACACTTTGTGGTTCATTAAATATGTATGATGTTTACAGTATCTATTTAGTACCTTGTATTTTTGTTTTATGCTTTATATTGTTGGAGTGGGTGTTAATAATGTATATGATATTCTAGTTTATGAGAGTTACTTGTATGCCGGATCTGTTCTTGTACTTCCTTTTGCTACTGTGATACTTTAACTTCCCAGTCTGGGATCAGTTTGGTTTGTCTTACCCAGAGAGCCGAGGTTTTCTTATAAATGCTCTGTTTGGTTTTTCAACTTTCTTGGAAAACATATTAATAGTGCTACTTTTATACACTGTCTATAAATAAAGATGCTTTCAGTTTTTTCCCTGCATGTGTTTCACTTCAGGTTTAAAATTGTTAACTTTGGCAACTGGCAACCAAACCTCTGATTTATTAGATTCATTTTTATGGTGAATAAGTTTGCATATGAAGTAAGATGGAGGTAAAGTATAGTTCAAATTAGTTTTTGAGGCCTGCAATGTTTGGTGTGCTGCTGTAAAATATGAACTCAAATGCATCACGTAGTGTTTGTGTGTAAAGTATGAAGGAGTTGAGAATTACTTCACCAAACAAATTAAATCATAGTTTCACCAACGAGAGTCCTGAAACCTTATTGTTTTTTGAAACGTATTGTTATGTTTTTGCTGAAGTGATTATTTCCCATGCGACATGAAGGCGCCACTGAGGGAAGGAGGGAGCGCGCAGATGCCCGGATGTGTAAATAAATACAAGATGAGAATATGAGTCTGATTTTCTTCTTTTCTGTGGCGTGAAAAATGATTCTTTTTCTTTGTGATTTGTTTTTTTTATCTGTCTGCTTTGTTCTGATCAAAGGCAGAGTCACATGCTGCCTTTTCAGCACATTTTTCACTTCAATTTCCTAATTCGTGATCAATTGTTTCTAGATTAATGGCCATATGGACTGATTAAGAGACATTATTGATAAAAAATCCCTTATGAAAAAGAACTTCTATGATACTGTAATGTTTTATAATGATAGCAAACACAGCACAATACACAATCCTGACACCAAATAAAAGTAATAACACCAGAAAGCAGTGAAAGGTCAATTTAAAGTCATAACTGAGCACCATATAAACACTGTAGGCGTATTAAAGGATATATTTCCTGAGAACTACACAGCTCTCTCACGCCAAAACAAGCCTGCCTCCTTCGGTTAATTTTAAAAGCAGATCAATATTCCTCGAGTATATCTTTAGGCTTTTGCCATGTGGGACAAAGCTGGTATTATTTTTTTATTTTGCAGATTAAAACAAAAACAGCATCCTGATCCACCACCACCTCTTCCTCCTCCTCCTCCTGCAGCTGCACTATGTCACACTGCATCATCCTGACATTAGACAGATCCACATCTGAAATATAATACCATTAATGATGACACTAAACAGATAAAAATGCCTAAATTTAAACATGAATAAAAGCCTAGCTGCCCTCGTCCTACCCTTAATGTCCAGACGTCGATGACGCGCGACCAAAACACAACACAAACAATTCATGAGCACTTTTGGGTTTTTTGTGTGTGTCATTAAAAAAAATGTAGTCATTGCAGGATGAGCCCAGTCGTGTTGCAACACCGTGAAACCCTCAAAGGTGTTGCTTCACCGTAGGAGCGGGGTGCATGTAAACACAACATTGCACACTGCAGAGAGAGGTGCAGGCTGTGCGCGCGTGAGCGTTATGAAATCCATCCTTTCAGTGTGTTTTTGTAGCCTGTTCACGTGGCAATAGCCCCCCACCGCACCCACCCCCACCCCCAACCCCAACCCCTTACAAAAACTGACCGAGATCTGCAGCCAAAAAGGCGCACTGGTGGTGATGATCAGAACGGAGATAGCGCAAATTAGAAGCGGACAGAGGCTGCACTTCAGGGGATTTTGCTCTTGAACGTAACTCGGAGATCACGTTGCAAAACGTGTCTCATTAAAGAAAGAGACATTGTAACCTGGTCATTAATGTAAACAGGTTATAGGTCTATAATTATGAGTGCAAAAGTAGATGAATCCTGTCAGCCTAGATGTACAGAACATTAAAAAATGTCATAAACTGCAACACAAATACCACACTTTAAGTTTCTGGAGGAATATTACAGAGAAGGCCTATTATATAAACATTGTGGGATTTTACCGTAACATTTAAGTGTTTTCATGCATTACATATGCTAGTGGCTTAGCATTCAATCCAAAAACATAAAAAAAATCCTAAGGCTATGGTACAAAATTAAGCAGGCAATAAGCTAAAAACTATAAATTCTCTGGTGCAACAGGAAACAAACATAAAATGCCATAAAGTATGATCCCAGCTACAAACTCACCACACAGACACATGCTTTATGGGTCTCTAAGGGGATATTACAGCAGCATTACAGGGTTATTACTGTCATATTTCGGACCAACACATGCCTGTCCTCCAGTAGGTCACTGGCTCTGCACTCACCCCAAAAACACCTCGCCTTCCCCCCCTCGGAAACCAAAACAACCCGGTGAAGGAAGTCGTTTTCTCCGCTGGAGCTCCGGGAGTCTGAATACATCCAAAAAACAAAACAAAAATAAAGACACCTTCACCGTCCCATACAGGCAGCGGCAGCTTGTCTAGGTCGAGCTGAGTGCCATTAAAAAGTCTCCAAAAACATCAATTTCCTCGGTGGATTTTCACTGCATTTATAAACCACAAAATCTGCGCTGGAGCGTGAAATCTGCGGGATATCTCCGGGTTTGAGTAGAGTCCCATCCGTGGGGCAGCTTAGAGTGTGTGCATGTTGGAGCAGCCTGCAGCTTTCTAACCTCTCTATCAGCAGTTCTCCGACATCAGCGGCAGGACAGGCTGAGCTGTCCCGTCTGCGGCCATTTATACTGAAATCCTAATTAGCGCTGGTGATGCGCAGCGCGCTTTGAATGATGCGCAAAAACATCCAGGACACCGCTTCTGTCAGATGAGACTGTCTGATCTGATTTTTTAATTGTTTATAGTCTCACCAGGTTGAAGCGTGTGAGCTGGTTACGGTCTAAAACTTGTACAAAAAAGTGCAAATAAAGCAGCGTTTTATTTCATCTACCAATGCTGCCTTTAGGTGCTGCAGGGAATATGAGATTTCCTGGAATAAGAGGATTGAGCGCAGAGAAAACCAACGTGGAAAAATGTCAGAACTTCAACTTCAGTATTGTACCGAAGAAAATGTGGTTTACAGCCATTAAACACACAAATACATAATAATACAATAACATAATTCAAAATATATCATTGCCTATTTAATAAAATAAAACCAAAACTATAATAATTAATTGTAAAAATCTCAACACAAGGTCCAACTTACTTCTTGTTCCCAAAGCTTTCAACCACATCTCGGTGTCTTCCTCAGTGGATGAAGTTGCTCAGTTGTCATGGAGACGGTTTAGTTGAAATCACAGTGTGTTTTTATTGTATCAGAATAGTAAAAGTGCCTAGGTTTTAATATTTATTTTCATAGTATCTATTTTCAGCTCAGTTGAGAGGGTCCAGTGGGAGGCTGATGAAGGTTTTGGAAGGGATGGGTGGAGGGAAACGAGGAGACACATAATATGGCTTGATGACATAAAGAGATGGAGCAAAGAAAGAAGACATGAACAACTCAAGACAAAAGGCTGAGAAGAGAAAGCAACCTTCGGATTGAAGACGGCTCAAATGATTGACTTTCAGTTCATCAATTTTTTCAGGGTTGAAAAATACAGATAACTTATCCTTTAATTGTTGAATTGCATCTTAAGGTGAGATTGGAAACTTTAAACACAATTGTCACATTTTGATTTAGGCCTAAGTGAATTCATTTATTTATTTATTTACTGAAAGTATGTCAACAGTTGCTATTACTGTTTATTAGGCATATATTTAGTACACAATCCGCACATGTTTAATGTTTTTGCACTTGTCACTTCGTTTTTTGGCCTCCAGAAAGTTTAAAACAGATTCTGCTGGGCGCCGTTTAGCTGCTACTTCCGACCAAAACAACTGGAAGCACGTCTTCCTCTGAAAAACTTAAATTTGAGCTTTGGAGAGGTACGTGAACGCAGCAATAGCCTAGCTACACAGCCGGTTCTACAAATAGCGTCCAATCAGTGAAAAGCTGAGTCTCCGTCTGACCAATCCGCTGCGAGAGAAGGCGGGGCTAGAGACAGACAGCCAATCAACGCGAGAACAGACCCTGCTCTGGGCGCTCGCGTGGCCGAGGGTTGTTGTTTTTGGCTGTGCGCGCCACCGAGACAGACGTGTGCCAAGCGCCAATACCCCACGGTGCGCATGCGTGGCCGCATTGCAAGCACGTGGTCGAAGCACAGCAAGTAAACAAACCCCCCCCCTCAAAAAAAAAATCAATGGCATGGATTGACGTTCACTAGTGACGTTTACTGTAGTTTTATTATAAATATTTATGTCAGAGTTTTAAATCATAATTTATATATATATATATATATATATATATATATATATATATATATATATATATATATATATATATATTCCGTTTTTAAAACTTTAATTGTGCCTTTTTATCCACACTTTTATTGTATTTGTTTTTCTGGATTTGTGAAGCAAACAGGCTGAAATTTGTATGAATGTTCTTAGATTTAACAAGTTAAATGTGTTTTTATCCTCTTTCCTTCAGAATAAAGATCATTAAAGTGAGCAGGAACAGGAACAAGTCCGTTATTCTGCCAGGATGTAGCTCACATGTGCCACAACTTTATAAACATTAAAGAAAAGAAACACCCAGTTATGGTTTATAGGCTACAAATGTGAATGGCGTCAATTCATGAATCAGACTTCTGACCAAACAAAGGCTGCAGATGTTATTAGTCAATGCGACAGCGCCCTCTACAGGACACTGGGGCATAAAATGGCTAAAATGTGTGAGATTATTCAATCAGTTGAACATGAAGAGTTTGTTACATTTATTGGATCTGACATTCATTCAGCCTTTATTTATTCAGGATGGTCCAATGAAAGCAGTTCACTCACTTTTGCGTGTAAAGCTGTCAGCAAGTAGCAACAATATGCAGTATTAGTACATATACTGGTAGTACATTTACTCAAGTACTGTACTTCAATACAATTTTGAGGCACCTGTACTTTGTGGTATTTCTATTTTATGCTACTTTGTACTTTTACTCCACTACATTTATTTCTGTTTTGCTGTGTTGGATGTGATTGTTTTAAATTAATGTGTTTTTATGTAACTTTGTGACACATGTTGTACGCTGCCATTTTGGCCCAGTCTCCATTGTAAAAGAGATCATGTATCTCAAGAGACTTACTGGTTAAATAAAGGTTAAATAAACAAATATTATTACTAGCTACTTTTCAGATCAGTATTTCATATGTAAAATACTGTATATGATCAGTTTATAACTATAAAATAGCTTTGATATAGATTAGACTAACCAACAGTAGAAGTTGTTAAAATTATTTGTACCTTGACATTAAAAATTTACATCAGTCAGTATTCATGTTCCAATAATATATATACTCATTTTGCATATTAATTTTCCTTTTGAAACTTAAAAGTATTGGCAGCTAAATGTACTTTAAGTAAGAATCAGGACTTGATTCTTGTAAAGGAGTATTTTAGATATTTTTATTTAAATATTAAGATGTTAGTACTTTTTTCCACCACTGACAGTATGAGATAACAGCTGAGTTAACCCTGAAGATCTCATCATTGCAGGTTCAGGTTTAGTTAATGTCGGACTCAAAACTTTAAAATCAGCTCAGACGTTACGTCAGATCCTGCTGTGGACAATTTAACATCTGTGAAGAAATTCTTCCAAAATGACACACGAGGAAGTTGCATCATTTTATGAGTGAAGTCGTCACAGGTTAAACACTACAAACCGCTGACAGCCATTTTCCCTCTGCAGATCTTCACAGCTGATCATCTCATCTACGTTTTTGCACAGTACAAAGTCTAAGTGACAGATCGTGAAAAAATTCATCAATAAATAATGACCTGACCTGATAACCTGATCTGAGTCTGAGTAGTTAATATAGAGTACAGTGGAATCATTGTGCTGGATTTTGTGGCAATTTCTGCTAATAGAGAGTTTTTACACATGTACCTAACTTTTTTTTGAAGTTCCTGAATTATATATTTTAATGGATGTTTAATTCACAAATATACTGTATGAAACATAATGTGTTTCCTGACTATAAAACCCTTGAAAACCTTTGCTTCTATCTTAAAATAACATTTTAAAAAGGAACAAAGTTGACTGAAGGAACTAAAGAATCCTCCTCTCACTTTATTAAGGACATTTCTGTCCTCAGACCTTCATCAGGTAAAACTCATGAAGTCAAACACCACAGACACCATATATACATACAATTTATCCAGGAAAAAAACAGCAGTCAGAGGATGCTTAGTCAGGGCTTTAGTCAGATCCAACCTTTCTGTGTTGATGGTTCATGTTTGTAAGTGATATGTATCCTGCTCTGCTGTGAACACAGCTGAGGTCCTAAACTGCCACACATGCACAGATTTAACTGAAATGTGAGCTGCATCAAGAACAACATAATTTGTGCGACAGACAGCGAATAAAATAGAAAATAAATATAAGCTTCTCTATAACTTTCCAACAAATTTGAAGCTTCCCCGTCTCTCCACTGACCCGCGTCCATGTGCCGACACTGAATAATGATGACAGGCAACATGTGCAGAGAAGTGAGACGATGAAAAAACTCATGAATTCTCATCTGACTGTTCTGACAGCGGCTGCAGAGCCAGAAATCAGATTATGAGGACCACATATGCAAGTCGCCCAGATCTGATAAGAAAAAATCAGATTTGGTTTGTTCACACTTAAATGAAAAAATCAGATCTGAGTCAAAAAAAAAAAAAAAAAAAAAAAAAAAAAAAATCAGATTTGGGCCACTGCAGCATGTAATGTGAACGTAGCCTATCTTAATGCAGTCCTCACATGGCTGGATGTACACTGACTGAGTTATTGGTCCCTGCTCCAGAATAGATCCATTCATAATCAGACTTCAATGTAAGAGATGGAGGCCAAAATCCACAGTTCTGCATGAAATCCATTCTAATGTTCAGCTGGAGCTAAAATTAGGCTTCAGCAGTCTTAGACAAATCAAGACGGTATTAGTAAAAAAAAAAATAGAAAAAACAAAAAACCCTCTTTCCCCGGACAGTGTTTACTTGCTGAGCTGCAGTGGAGACCCACTTGGTCGTGTCTACCTCCGGCTGCTGAATCCTTGTGTTAACTTCATGTGTGCGCATTTTTTCACAGAACGAGGATTTTGTCACCCATCTCTTACATTGAAGTGAGTGATAACTGTCAATATACAGTACAACTAGCTTTAAATTTTTAAAAACTTTTTGTTCAAGAGCTTGTTTTCTGACCAGTTTCTGCACCATTTAAGACTTTTTAAAGACCCTTTTAATACCACACAGACTGCAGTTATTTAACACCTGTTTCACCATCACACTGGCCAAAGTATGAAAGCATGATGGAAAACCAGTAAGGAATTATTTATCTCATCTTTTTAGTACTTTTTATACTTCCCAGATAATTAATTAAATTAATGCTGGACTTAGACAAGTGGCAGAAAATGCATTAACCAGCTAACTACTGTAGCGAGCAGTGACAGTTTGCTTCAGATCTGATGGTGTCGACTGAAACTCCACAAATAAGGTTTAAACTTCCTGCAGCACTGTTGAAACAATCCCACTTTAAGTTTATAGATGTATTACGTCTCCAGACAGCCAGCGATGACATACAAAAACATTATAGGATACTTTTAACACAGGCAGTGTGACAATGACAGCTATGAGTTTATGAGTAATACACCTTATCTATTAAGAATTTTCAATTGTCTCATTAAATACATTTAGTTGAGTATCGTGTGGCTCCAATAAATGTATATTTTGCACTTCTGTATGTAAAGGTAGGTTAAAGAAGCCGTCTTGAATGGTGACTGTTAAAATTAAAAGTTTGTTGACATACCAGGTGAAGTTTGTAGTGTTTTCTGGCTTAGAGAAAGAGAATTCACAGAAATGTTAATGAAGGTACAGTGTTTTTTAATGAACGTCTATTTAAATGTCATGGCAGAGTTGCAAAAAAAACCAAACATAAAAAACCTGTTTTTTTTTTTTTTCAAAGTGGCAGTCAGTCTTTAATAATAGCAAAGAAATGCTTCGTTCAAGTCAAATCCTTCACACGACAGCAAAATAAAACTGACCGATCAGTTCAAACAATTTCTATGGCAGGTCAAACAGAAACCTTTAAAATACAACCAAGGACCTTTTTTTTTTCCTTTCTGAAATGTTAACTACACAATTAAAGATTTATACTGATCAAAACATACAGAGTGAAGTAGTTCCACTGGAGACAACTCAAACAAGATTAGTGTCTGATAAAAACATAACATTCATTTTACAATAAAAATATCTGCACAAAAACATCAAAAAAAAAAGAAAAAAAAAAAGAATAGGCTCAAGGAAAAAGGGTAACGCAAAAAATATAAATCTTTGCTTTTCATCTTTTCAATACAGTCACAAATCACACAGCTGTGGCAACAAATCTCTTTAAAATTTACATAACTGAAAGATAAGTATACCCACCCACCATCCCTCCCACCCCCGACTTGATTGTGTTCATTTTTAAGAGCGTATACTGCGATTACAACGGAGTCCCGACTAAACAAAAGCTGCACATCAAATCTTGGATATCAAGACTATCAAAAAAGGCACAAACAGACAGGTTGCACAAAGAACTCAGCAGAAGCTTATCATACAACTAATCCCAGTAAGGTTTCCAGTGCCCTTAATGTTCTCACTAAACCCCCCCCCCCAAAAAAACTATCTACAGGCAAGTCAAGTCCCAGCAGGCACCTCGGATTACAAGTCCCATCCCAACTACTGTAGAAGCAAGTGCATTTAATAGTCGTGTGACAGACGGGTGTATACAGTGAGTGTGAGGAGTATTGGGACAGATGAATTTCAGGTGAAATTTTAATGAAATTTCAGTGCAAAAACTGTCATTTCTGCAATTTAAGTTTTGGTCGTAAACAGTTTTTTTTTTACTTTTTAAAAGTCATCAGATGAGTTAAACCTCTGTGCACAGAGCCAACAAAACTTGTTTTTGAGAAGGAACTTTGATCAACATTTGAATTGGAAAAAAGTATAAACTTATATGATTTTTGTGGGTCGATTCTCATATTTGTTCATTAAATATAAAGCTACAGTTAGCTTAGCTTAGCACAAAGACTGGAAACAGGGGAAACAGTTAGCTTGTCTCTGTCCAAAGGTAACAAAATCCACCTACCAGCACCTTTAAAAGATCACAAATTAACACGTTATATCCTGTTTATTTAGTCCACACAAAAACTGAAAAGTAAAAAAGAAGTTTTACAAGGGGTTATGTGAGGGACTATTCTCTATTATGAGGTTGCCAGTTAACCAGCAAAGAACCAGGAAGTCACTGCTCCCTGCCAAGAAATCACCCTACACATAACCCTCTGTAAAATCCCAACTTCTTGTTTTTAAACTTCAGTTTTTGTACAGATTAAACCTGGTAAGCATATTTTTTAAAAACTTTGGACAGAATCAAACTAGGTGCTTTCCCCTGTTTCCGGTCTTCATGCTAAGCTAAGCTAACCTGCTGCTGGCTGGAGCTTCATATTCACTGTATTGACATGAGTGGTGTTGATCTTCTCATCTAACTATCAGCAAGAAAGCTAACAAGCATATTTCCCCAAAATGTCAAACTCTTCCTTTAAGATCTGGGTTGCTTAGCAATTAAATGAAATTAACTCAATTTAAGTGCACAATGAACATTGAAAACTTTCTATTTAATCTATGATTAGCACCAAATAAAATCATTCTTTTCAGGAAACTTTCAGGAAAATTATTAGGAATCTCTATCTGTCATGACCACACATTTGTCGTTTTGGAGGGTCAACAACTAATCTGAAATCTTAAGTTAAGAAACAAACTGACTGTGATAAGTGAATATGGCTGGACGGCTTTTAAGCAGAGCATCAGCCTCCTCTTTTTTTCCAAATGCCTGACATTATTTAGCTCGCAAAACAAAAAACTAAATGGAAGTGCGGCTCTTTGGCTCCACCTGCTGAGGTTTAATACAGCCAGTGACAATCATCCTGCACTTCAACATGTTTGCAAAATCAATCAAAAGTTTACAGCTTGTCCCAATACTTACGTCACAGACCATATACATCGTTTTCATTCTTGGAAAGTTGTCATCAAAACAATGACAAATCAGCTAAAGCAGCTGGACATTTCTGAAATGATCAAATCTCTAATTTCTTACTTTAAGTGCCAGCAGAGCCAGATTCTTGGAGAATCCATTCAGGTAGATTTTGACAGATCTACTTTGAGATGCTTTAGTGTCCTAAATAATGCTTCTTTGTTTCATTCATTAGGTCACTCACATTACCAAATGAGCTGAGTTTTCTTTTGGGAGTACTGTGACATAAAAAAGGCTAGGTGTACCACGAAACTGAATATTTGAGGCCCACTTGTAAACAAACTGAAACGACAGCCATTAGACGCTGCAGTGCTACTCAAATGAAATGACACGGTTGGTTGATTTATGCAGTTCTCTATACATGAAGTCTCAGCGCTTCTGACTTGTTAGTTTTGTCCCGGATAGTTTCTAAATCCACAACTAATCTGTGAAGTCATAATTCCTTTCACTTGAAATAAATTCTTAAAATTCAACAGTCTTCAATCAGCAGTTACTGACAAGAAGTGAAAATATGGTCTTGACTTCTGCTGCAGCTTTGTACTTTTTTTTTCTTTTTTTAGTTCTACTGCAGTTGTCTGCTGGTACTGACACTGCCAATCAGCGTGAAAATGTGCAATTTAAAGCAGAAAATGTTACATAGGACCAAATGAAGAACATGATCTCTTACATTTGAGTATTATTTCAGCTTTATCGTGCCTGGATCCCATTTCTCAGGTTCAGATAACATGTTTTTTTGATTGGTATATATACACATATATATGGTTATTCTCCTATTTGCAAAAACAAGATGTCTTAGCATGCAGATGGAGTTCGGCTAAAAACGAGGAGATCGAAATCTAAGTAAATCTGTAGAAAAAAACAACAATGGAATCTAAATAAAAACAGACAAAGAGAATGCTAAAGCAAACAAGAAAGAAACAGGACAAAAAGCACCATGTGATCGGGAAGTGTGATATACCACCAAAGGTAGAACAGAAAGAGCCTGGGCTCTCCTGGCGGATCTGCCCGGCTTGTGTGGCACTTAACATCGTCGTCTTTGTATACAGAGCTTATAACAGTCATGCAAAGGGCACAGTTTTATTCTAACAAGGCGAGAGAGAGATTAACAAGAGACGAGAGACTGAAGAAGAAAAAGAAGAAAAAAAAAAAAAACACTGAACAGGAAGAAAAGGGAGGCACAACATTTCCTCCTCCGGACGAAACGAGTTCTGTGTGGTAACTGATTTCTAGTCCTGGCGCAGAAATTTTCCCCCATATGAAAAATATCATACTGTACATACAGACTTGTATGAAACAAACGGACTTTTCCTTTAGTTTCTCATGGCTAAGGCAAAAATTGATGGTGAAACCTTCCACTGCGCTTGTAATATGTTGAACTTGGTGCATTTATACACAACCTGACATCTTACTGAAGCCAATGAGACATGAAAAATGGGCAGTTTTGTTTTTAACAAAAAGGAAAAGGTTATAAATTCATCAGATTCACCTTCTAGCATTACTCTTGCCATTAAAATATCTTAAGACTCTTTCGGCTTATTTATTTATATATATATATATATATATATATATATAATTATATATATATATATAATTATATTAATATGTATATATTTGCATTTGGGCCTTCTGTGTGTGTGTCAAGGATATATAAATACAAGGTCTTTGATAAAATATAGATCCTCATTAACACCGTGTGATGGCTTTGTGGCCCGCAAAGTCTCTGGCTGATTATGTGATTTCATTGCATAAATCAGTTGATTTAATTCGGGTTTTTCATTTTTTTTTTTCCAGAGAAATAAAGAGAGAGAAAAAAGATAGAGAGATCATGTTATCCCTTGTAACAGTGCAACAAAGGTTAGAAAATTCAAAAGGCCTTTTTTGATGGATGATTCTTATGAGTAATCTACCGTTGCTTGTGCAATGTATGCAGAGTTATAACCACGACATTTGCACCAAAAAAAAACACAACAGCTAGTCTATCACTGTCATCTGACTGGACAAAAAGGTCTTGAATAAGAATAGCCAGAGCCAAACGCCTTTGAGACACACAAAAAATTGTTTATCTTGGCTTAAAACACAAAATCGCCCCCCAAACTGTAAGCTGTGATGTGACCCCGCCCTCACCTCACCTCAGAGAGAGAGAGAGAGAGAGAGACAGAGAGAGAGACAGAGAGAGAGAATAGACAGAGAATGATTGATTGATTGATTCCTGACGCCATTCCTGAGCAAAGTGGACTTGACGAGTGAGACCCAAGGAATCCAGGTGACGTGGACAACGGGAGAGGAGAATAAAAAAAAAAAAAAAAAAAAAAAAAAAAAAAAAAAATCACAGCAACAGTGTGGAGGCGGGGAGGAGCAGTGGCAACGCAGAAGCCCGTCCACAGAATCATCTGGAGGGAGGAGAAAACAGTGACGGTGTGATGAAGTCACAAATGTGTCTTTATTCTAAATAACAAGTTTATCTGTGTTTGTCTGTTGTGTTGCTTTTTTAACACAATAGTGATTTCACTTGTGACATTTACCATTTGGGACATACACAACACACACTGTCTTGTGTCCAAAAAAAAAAAAAAGGGGGGGGGGGGGGAGATTTGCTTTCATTTTTGAATTTAAAACAATGTCAGATGATATTAAGCTGTGAGCATTAAAGAACATTTGTCATTTATAAGAAAACTCCACAGGGCACCTTTAAGGAGTTTTTGGTAGTCTTTAGCATGAGATACAACGAGTACCATGTCTCAACAAAAAGAAGTTTGACACCTACAGAGACTCTAATGAGCAGTGCACCACAATGAACAACACTAAACCATTTTTAATTTAAAACATTGAAAACAATGATCTCACCAATTAACACTTAGAAGACTCATGCAAGAACTTCCTATTCATTAAAAAGCAATTAGAAATACTATATTCATGTAATAAACTTTGGCTACTACTTTGATTTAATTAATGAGAAATCTCTTATGGCATCACTTGGATTACATTATGTTACTACAGCTGCAAATGGTTTATTATGTTAAAGATACATTAACTGAAGTTACAAATGCCAAAGTGATAAATTAAGATGTGAAAATACATTTTAAAGTAGGCATAAACTGCCTCTGCAGAGAGCAGCAATGTTGTTTTGTGCTGCTCTAATTTAGGAGATGTCACATTTGGTTCCTTTTCAGTAGTCTCACGTTATACATCACAATGCTGCAGAGAGGAAACACAGTAATTACATACGCTGACACAAAGCGGATGATAGGCTATAAAATGTCGCCCTGATAGTTATTATCACAACAAGAGGCCTGTCAGAGAGCAGCTGTAGTTAGCAGAGATCAGGAGGGAAAAGGCACCACATCTGAGGAGTATCATTTGGGTGGGAAATGATAACGTTTGATATTGATGGTTGAAGGCCTGCACAGATGCAGTTTCAGTTTTAGATTAAAGGCATCAGTAACAATGTTTTGTTCTTATATTCAACATCTTTAAAAAACTACATTTGTCAGAGCAATAGGGGTGTAACGATTCTCCTAATCCATGGTTCGGTTCAGACTATGAGTTTTGAGCTATGGTTCAGTTTAACCACTGTGTTCGTTTGTTTTAGAGAGGAGGAGACCTCTGCGGATAATTCAGCTCCTGCTAAAAACCTCCTGAACGTCTGGATCTTAAGTTATCAGAGAAACGAGCAAATGTTTGCAGCAGCTCGGCTCACAGCCCTTCCCGACATTTTATAATCAATTATAAATTGATTATAAAGTATTAAGGTTCAATACTGAGCCCAAAAAATAGCTTCCATTCAATAAAATGTGACCTGTTTGTATTGTTGGGTAATTCCACACTTAGAGAATTTTCAATTTTAACATTTAAGTGCCATAAAACTATTATATTCATATGAAATTTACATACACTTTATTTCCTCAAAATTTTATAAAGGAAGCATGTTACTTTAGGGGTACGTTACTGTCTGAATATGTTACTCTCAAGTTACTGTAGATGTCCGTCTGTCCTCTACAGGCTGAGCTAAAAAAATACAGACTGTTTCAGGTTTTGCTTTGGCTGCAAACGGACTGTAATAAAGCAGAATTATACTGGTGCTGTTCCTTTAAAGTGCCAGTTCAGATAGATGGTTTTTAAAGTGGTTTTATCCTCGTGAAGTACCTCTACTTCATACTCTACGAAAGCAAAATTTAAATCTATATTGAAGTGTGCCGTGTGAGGTCAGAAAAACCTCTTTGGGGGTCTTTACTTCAGCTCTTAAGTGGTGAGTTGTTAAATTTAACCCACCAAGCTGTTTAAAGCAGCGGGGGCGGGATTGGACTGCGGACGAGGATCTCCCTGATCTTTTTGACCTTGAAAAGTTGGTTATTTCATGACTTCAGTGCAGCTAACAGCCATGTTGTTCTGTAACTATAGTTGTGAACACCATCTCTCTCTCTCTCTGAGTTACATGTTGGTTTTCAGGTTTTATGCTGGACTGCAGTGATGTGTACTTACCTGTGTGAGATGTTAGGATCTAAATCCAGGCTGGAAACGTGCAGTTTCTTCAAAGATGAGCTCCTTCAGTGTCTCTTTGGGTAGGTCATCCAGTTCCATGTCAAACTTGAACGGGGCCTCAGCAACAGGCTACAAAAGGCAGCAGCGAGGAAATGTTGATGTAAAAGTACCGTGGAGACTTCTGATTTTAAGCAATTTATAACAGAGCTGATGTTTGTTGCTTTAAAAAAAAAAAATGTAAAAAAAAAAAAAATAGAGAAACATGACAGATGTGAAAAACAGAAAAACAGGATGTGATTCAAAACAGACAGTCACCTCATCTGTGGGGTCGTAATATTGCTCCAAATAGGGGTGTGCCAGGGCCTCCTCCACCTCGATCCTTTTGTGAGGGTTAAAGGTCAACATCTTGTCCAACAGGTCCAGAGCTGCAGCACAAAAAACACACAAGAGCAAAAGATGTGAAAGTATAAAGACAGAAGGAGTTGTATCAACAATAAACTGGATTGTCCACTAGAGGGCACCATGACACCTCAGGCTGCTACGATTTTTTTCAGGGCAAAAACTGAGTTTTAAATTTTTGTAAATGTAATAAACATTTTTAGAGTTTTGTATTGTAAGTTTATTTTAGTCCTTGGGAAGCAGAAATCACCTGCATTTCTTTTGGACTCTGAACAAGAAAGATGTGCACGTTTTGCAGACTGAAATATATTTTTTAAAAATCTATTTTCATCCTTTTTCTCCCCAAATTGGAAATACACATCCCTTTGTATAGTAAGAAGACAAAAGACTAAAACATGACCATTCACAGGATTCCTACACAGACAGTCATGTTGCTGTACTGCTTTGTTGCTAGGTGATATTTTGTCTGGGAATTTCTTCAGGAAATTGTTTAGCTGACGTGACCTTCCCTGTCTGCAGTACCGCCTCTCAAACATTCATAACACTCTAAAAATTCCATGATCAGTGGGAATCATGTTTGTCTGTGGAGAGGTTGTCCTGGCTCTGACCTTTGGGATCAGCGTTGGGGAAGAGGCGGTTCCACGGCACTTTGCAGCGCAAAGGCAGCGACAAGAGATAGTTCCTGGCCTTAATGTTGATGATACAGTTGAGATCCTCCTGAGAGGGAGAACCAAGGATCCCTGAGTGACAAACAGAAAACCATTCAACACAATTAGTTCTCGATTCGTTATAAGACAACTACCAAATGCACAACTCTTGGAAAAAAAAGAGTTCACACAGCCTTTGTTAAAAGTTTTCGGTTACGTGGGGAAGTTTTCCTGAGAAAAAACTGTTTGAACGACAGATGGGAGAAGCCATATGTGGTCTAGCACCAAGACACAAAAAGTACAGCTCGATAAACACATATTAACAACTATCTATGGACTGGCACAAGGAAACTGTTGCTACTGACAAGTGTGAAATCAGTTCAAGTCTAAAGTTGTATGCAGACACAACCGCCATTGCCATTCGCAACAGCCTTACATTTGTCTTAACTTAGAGGCATCATGAAGTTCTTCAAATATGTCTATTATAATTGAGTTATTGTAAATATCTATAATCTAGAGAGAGACGGGCATTGGCCAAACGATTAATCCATTCATTGTAAAAATGATCAAATTAATAAAAATCAACTTTAAGTGAGGCTGGAGTAAACCTCTCAATTCTTAAGTAAAACCTTACAGATCAAATTTCTTCTCGTCATCCAAAATCTTATTTTTGCTTGAAAATTAGCTGCTCTCTTGATACTGGATTGTCTGATATCCTGCCAAGACGTTCAATTAACATCTGTTTCTAAAGTCTTTGTATTTTTCCAAACAGAGAGGGAAAATGTCCCAAGGTGTGAAATCCACAATGAACCAAAAATTAAACTTGTACAGACTGATTTTTACATGTGAACACTGAGCAGTTCTTCTGGGTTACCTGGTAGTTTAAACAATACTACAGTACAACTCCATTCCTAAAATAAATGGATATAAAGAGAATTTTTACCCAAAATGTGGTTGAGCTGATCCAAGTAGTGCTTCCCAGGAAAGATTGGCCTGTTGGACAACATCTCAGCCAGGATGCAACCCACTGACCAGATGTCTATGGACTTGGTGTAGCCCTGAGAGTGAGGGGCAGAAAGACACAGTCATGAATACATCTGAATGTAATATAATAGAAATTGTTGGACTCTCTCATATATAGAACATTAACATGAATAAAGTATATGCTAAGCCTGGTTAGGCCTAGTAGGCATAAAGGCCCTAATTTAGGCAGTTTTAGCACGTTGGTGTTACTGTTGAATTATATCAGATAATCAGCAGAAAGAAAAAAATGAGATTAAAATTAAAATTCTGAGAAAACTGTAAAGTAATCTGAAATTGAATTTAAAACAAAAATAAACCTAAAAGAACACCAGCATAGTCAATATGCTCCCACAACATTTCATTTTGCAAAATGAAATGGAGATTTTATCCATAAAAAGAAATTCTATTTTCACTTGACCATACTTTAAACTACTTACTGTTGTCTATGTCAACATATATACGGCAGGTGAGGGCACTCACCTTGGAGTTGAGCATGATCTCAGGTGCTCGGTACCAACGGGTGGCTACATACTCTGTTAGGAAACCAGTGTGATCGTGGTCAGGATCAGCCACACGAGCCAGACCAAAATCACAGATCTGAGGACAGATGAGAGAATAAAACGGATGGTTACAACATCGGAGGACACAAGATGCAAAGAAAACTGGATGTTACTTTTAATTTAAAACCATCAACAGATTGGAAGAAATGTTCAGAGCCTTCAGAGTAATGTTTGAATGGCTGATTTGTACTTGTCAGAACTAATATTGGTCTCACTTCATGTTGTCCTCCTCCAACATGATGAAGGTTCCTCCATCACCAATTAAAGCAGTCAGAAACACGTGCAACAACATGTTCATTTGCACATTTAGTAAGTTAACTGATCCTTTTCTGTCAAATACTTGCTTTTCTTTGCCAGTGAATGAGTGTGTTGGGTCACCATGCTTTACAGAACCACATCACACCATCATGAGAAACTATAAATTAAAACTAAAACCAATTAAATTTAGGCTTAAAAGGCCTTTCCTGCAGAGAAGAATATAGTTTGGGGGGAGAAGACTGAATGCTGAGATGACTCTACCTTGAGATCACAGGTGGTGTTGAGCAGAAGGTTGGAGGGCTTCAGGTCGCGGTGCAGGACGTTGGCAGAGTGGATGTACTTCAGCCCTCGTAGAATCTGGTAGAGGAAGTAGCAGATGTGGTCGTTGCTCAGGTGTTGAGTCTTCAGAAGCTTGTACAGGTCTGTCTCCATGAGATCCTGGACAATATAGCTGCACAGTGCCAGGTTAAAGAGCTTCTACTTTAATATAGAGGGAAACAGCGTACTCGTGTTTAAAACATACATAAGTTTGCCCGGTCAATGTGACATAGGTACCCAAACTACATTTAGGTTTTACTGGCACACTCAGATTGGAGTTTGTTAGCACTTCAATGAAAACAAGAAACTTTGCATCATTCATCTCAGACGATTATCTTGATTTTGGATGAACTGCTGACTTCATTGCTATTTTGTGCAACTTCTAGATTGAGTCAAATCTCAAAGGCCCTGAAGTGTCGTGGTGGTTAAATAAGCTGGTGCTCGTGTAGCTACAGTGTACTAAAATCAAGTTTGGCCGAGGTGTGGCCGAACTTCTAGTAAAGGAAGCTCATTTCTGGGAAGGAGAGATATTTTATCTGTAAGGGTTTATTGTTTTTGTCCGGATGACTGCTCATGTAAAGCAGAAAGCGGTGAGCTGAGTAGCTGCAGGCTTTTAGGTAACGCAGAGTGTAAAACTACACACAGTACATTATGCAACAGACAGCGGCTATGGACTCGAGCAGTTTGCTATCGTTGCTGCTGGGCTGCAGTGAAGAGTGTTTCTGCCAAATATGTGTTGACAGGCAACTATTATGCAATAAAATACAACTCAAAACCCCCATTCAGCTATGATTCAACATGAAAGCTTGAGTGTAAGACAAACCTCACTGATAACACGTAGGAATGAATTTAGCTAGAATAAAACACATAAAACAACTAAGGAAAACTGAAACCATTTGCAGGTTTAACACCAGATTCTTGGTAGTTAAGATACTAAACAAATGTAATTATAATATTTTGAAGTATAAAGCCAGAAAAGATTATTTATGCCACTGAGGCTCAACCCAAAGCCCATAAATGAAGTTGCAAACACATGAATTGCATAACATGACACCACATGAGTCAAACCTGAGCTTAGTTGTAAGAAAAGTCTGGAAAAGGATACACGTCCTTCATCTGGTCGATAGTTGGTGTGCGGATGATGTCATTGATTCCAATAATGTTCTCATGTTTGAAGCGGAGAAGGATTTTGATCTCTCTCAGGGTGCGTTGGCAGTATGTCTGGTGCTCAAAAGGGCTGATCTTCTTTATGGCCACACGTATCTTGTTGTCCCGGTCATAGGCAGAGCTGCATTAAAAAAAAACATAAAATAATAATTAGACACCAATGCTGAAGAGAGGAACAAAATATTTTAATAAATCCTTAAAGCAGCTATAATCAATATTTTTCATAATAACAATGTAATGTCAGAGGTGTGGCTTGTAGTGACCTACAGAGAATTATCAGCGACTCTGCAGCTCCCCTCAGCTTTACGGCGCTTCAGTGAGTTTCAGCTCATTGTTTAGTTGTCCAGCTGCAACTTTACTGTTCTGGTTCACTTTCAGCGCTCTCATAGCCCTAACCGTGTTTTCAGAGAAAAATCTCTAAAAAGCCACTGTACACTACCTGCTCAGCACCAAACGGCAGACAGACACAGTTAGCAGCTAAAGAGCCAGATATTTCCCTCAGGGGTTGGTAGAGATCAAAAACAGAGTTAAAAGAGAGTGAATATTGGACTTACATTCACAAGGTGGACAGAACCACAACTCCAAATGAATGATGATGTTGCTCCTAACTGCTAGATGTGTAAATAAGCAACTGATCACTGACAAGTCCAACATATCAACTTAAAAGGTGACGTGACAGTTGGGGGTCACAACTTCTTTCCGCTGCCCTCAAGTGGCCAAAAAAATCAGTTAATGCAGGTTTAAAGAATCTGATAAGACTATTTATTTGCATTCAGAATTGCATTACCAAAACACAGTTTGTCCCATACAATCTTGGGTCACCTTTGAACTAGAAATAAATGACATAATTGTCAACTTTAACTAATTTGTAAAGTACAGACTCCTCTTTCCAGCTGAAGGTTGTCTTTACTCATCATACCCACAATCCCTGCAACAGAAAAGCATGGGATAGCACTGACACCTCCTCAATAGCTGCCAATAATGCTGCTTTTCACACAGTTGGGATATCCACATCGTGCCGTGAGCAATCGTGCTCAGAGCCTGTGATATGGGCATGGCACAAGTGGTTTTCCACAAAAGAAGACAGAAAAGTGAAGCTTGTTTCGCTTCATGACGAGACGGAGGTTTGCTGGTTCGCACAAACTGCCGCTCTTCATGTAAACAGTTCACTGTGGTTGATTCTTCATTTGAAATATTTTAACCTGATAATGAAATTATGTTGCATCTTGCTGCGCACACCAATTTTACTTGAACAGCAGCAGTCAGGCGCTAACCTCGGTGACAAATGCTGCTTCCTTCCTGTGGTTGGCCAGTGGAAAGCTTTTAATGTGAAGTGCCTACTAACATGAGGAAATGTTCAGCCTGATTTAGCAGTATCTTCCATAGCACATACACCTCTGATAGACTGTATCTAAAAACAGTATCTGTTAGATAAAGGTAAAAACGTGAACGTAGGAGTGGAACAAACTACAGAACCTCTAACTTTACACATGAACTACACAAGTACTGATAACTGACAAACCCCTATGGTTTCCTGCAGCCAGCAGTTTTGTGCAACAACACAGCTCAGCTGAAGTCAGAGGTCCATTATATTGTGGGTCAGTGTGGTTACTGTATGCCCTGCTGAGAGGATGCAGTTGAATTGCACATGATCACCGAGCCAGAGGGAAAGAGGCAGAAGAGTTTGCATGTCCTGGGCCACGTTTCCCAAAAGCATCTTTAGTCAAAGATGATCTCAGTTGCATTGTAAGTCTCAACAGGCTTTTGGCAAACAGGGCCCAGAACAAGAAAGGTTACCTCAAGTTCCCTACACACTTATGACTATACTACCATAGCGCAAGTATGACGTGACCTTAAAAACAGCTGTGGCACTTTGTTCAAGAGCAGCTCTGATATTTAATGTTTTTAAAAACTGAAAAAACAAACTCTATATGCATGACAGGACATCGAGCAGTATACATTGGGCCTTGGTCACTGAATCCTACTGACAAATCCACTTTGTTAGTTAGCAAGCAACAAAATGATTTGAGTTTTCATAAATGATAATACTTAATATCTAGTACATATTATTCAGTAATATCAATATTGTATTTATCTAAATTTTATATTTTACAATTTTTAAAAAACTATTTAAAGCCTGGAAGCCAAATTTTCTGATTCCAGGATTTTTAATGACAAGATAACAACAAGGGGCTGACCACTGTTTGTGTCCTTATTGTATCCATGATTGTGGCAAGCAACACAGAGACAGTATTTTGTAAACCTCCCTCAATTGCAGATATTACTTTCAACAACACTCCTGATGTGACAGTTAATCTTGTTGAATGGGCATTATTGGTTAGCAGGCAGCATAATTCCATGTTGCAATATTGGCAATCCAATAAGGGAAAACACAACATGTACAGGAAATGATGAAGCATATTTGCATGCATGGGATGACTGGCTCTGGCTCACACTAAAGCCAGATTGAAAGAGAGGGGCAATAAGTTAATGCATAAAGATTAGATTATATGTATCTGTCGCATCATGCATATTTTTACCTGTGATTTACCACTTTTAGGCTTTTAGATTTGAGTCAAATATACTCCTAAAAAAAGGAAAAGGACAGACGTTGCTCGTTATGCAAAAATGGATGAATTACCAACAGTACCCAGATGGGAAAAAACGCATAGTTGCCATTATTACTCACTAATCTTTTCATGAGGAGACATGTTGGCCAGCGGCTAAAAAGAACATCAAACAAGAGTAGGGCACCACAACACAGACAAAACAAAAACTACAGATTCACTACTGTGTGTATGATCAGATGTAAATAAGGAAAAATAACAACATGCTCTTTGGCATAAAGAGATACAGGAAAATTGAAAGTGTAAATTAGGCAACTTTTTTGCCTACAGGTCTTTTTCTCCCTGGGATAAAGCTCACCATTTACTAATTTGCATCAACAAGTATTTACATGTTCAATGAACCCTCCCATCCTTTGAGAGCGCTGGATTTTTGTTTACTCTCCATGCTTCTAATTGTTTTACACTGCGCCACCAGGCTGAAACGGTAGTTTTCTCGCAGCTGGCATGTTCAGGTGTGTTGTTTGAGTGTTGGAAAGGATGATAATCAAATATTATCATTCAGCGGGATTTTATTGTGATGATAGCAGGTGCAAAATTCAGTTAATGACTCAAACAAAAATGCAATAAAAGCTAACAAAAGGATGTACCGTTTTCCGTGTGTAAAAATGTCTGCTTGTCTGAGTGTGTGTGCGTACACTCAGCAGACTAATTGTACATTTCCACTCTAAAATCTTGGCCTTCCCTGTGATGAGACACCTCCTCCACACTGAGAGAAACCATTCTAGGTACAGACATGTCCACTGCTGAATTAGATATTTTGAACTTCCCACACTAGCGTCTAAACCTGCGTCTTACATGCCAACTTTTTACTCTAAGAAATTGTTTCTGTCATCAAAATGTAGTTTTTAAAACTAAAAAATGGGACTAAAAGCTGTCTGGGTGTTGCCTTCAAGCAGTGTGACTAATATGTTCCTATCATTTTTAGTTATTTTTAAGTTACATTAAATCATTGTGTTTAAGAACATTGAATCACAGCAATGTTTTAATGTAATATTGTTGTCATGAAGAAAGACAATTTTTAGTCTGGTCGGTATGCAAACTTGCTAGACATCTTCAGTGCACAGGGACCAACACATCAAAACTGTGTCAAATTCACTAGATACTGCCAAGAAATTAAAATTTCCAAGATTTCTAGATCCTCCAAGTCATCTGTCTCGATCTACGTGCCATCAGAAAACCAACACTGCCCAACACATCTCTACTTCAGGATAAGAAATTTAGAAAACGTGCCATATTAATGGTTTCCTTCACTATTTGAGCTGCATCATTTACATCTAGCCAATAGTGATTTTATTTCTGCACGTTACAAACAACAGAAATGACCGAAAAACACCCACATAGTATGACAAAATAAGAAAATGAGTTGCTATAGTGATGGGGGTGTAGGGACTGAAATGTAAACACAAGTGTGCCAGCCTTCTGTGAGAGAAATATGAGTGACCTTCCTTTCCACTTGTGTGAGAGGAATGTGTATGTGTGCGTGTGTGTGTGGGAGGAAACAGTTTTCCATGTAACTGTTCTACACTAGTAGATACTCTCATGCACAGAGCAGCAGGGAGCTACAAGACTTATTTGTCAAAGCTAACATCTGATCCAGGGCAGAGCCAGTTTGGCACGGATCTATCTTCAGATTGTTTTAAGAGAACAGTCAATGGTGCAGCCTCCACCAATTTTTGACGCAGCAAAATAATCTCACACATGATGTAAACACACGAGCAGAACACATTGAACTGTACAAGGAATTCTGCTACATCTATTTCTGCATTTGAAAAGGTTGAAGATAACAGAGGATCTGACGGAGACCATTTGTGGTCACAGAGTGTCCATTTGTAGAATAAAAAGAAGAAGTAAGAACGACATAGCAGAGATTATTGTTACCCAGCGCTTGCTAAGAATGTGTGGATGTGTGTGAATCCTGATGATTGCCTGAAGTTAAATATGTGTCTAATTTGGCTCATATATACAGTATTGAACACCTTTTGCAGAAAAAAACAAGGTATTTAATGCCATTTTTAATGATTTCATAACTAATTATATTCTGGGATTAACCTGATGTGAATAAACACCTTTTCTTAGCTTAGCTCTTAGCTTTAAAAAAAACAAAGCAAAAGTAGCTAACATGTTTAGGGCTGCAACTGACAATTATTTTCATTATCAATTAGTTTATCAATGTTTTTTCTATTGATTAATCTATATATTTTTTTTAAAAAACTGTAAAACATCAGAATATTGTAATAAAAATTACAATCACTATTTCCAAAAGCCCAAGTTGTCATCTTGAAGTTGTCGTCTCCTTTTGCTTGTTTGTCCACAGACAAGAGGAAATAAACACTTTCTGGTTCCAAGAAAAATGAAACCATAGTTGCAGATAAGTTTTCTGTTGAGTTTTTTTTTTTTTTTCTGTATAAGTATGATACTAACATAAGTGTAAAAAAACAGGAAACTCTCTGGTTGGCAGGAAAATCCCTTAAATAAAACATATTATCTTAAAATGCACCGGATATTGCAAAATGGGCTTTGAATAGACCAGTTGAGGCTCTGCAGCTCAGTTTAGAGCGGAGTGGTGACGACAGTCACTCCATTTCACCATGTTTACTGAGGCAAGCCCTTCAGTTCCTTCTCAGTTTGTCCGGGCCTGTAAAAGACAGGACTTTTGAGGAAGTACAAAGTACACCGAGTTAAGCGTATAGTATCAGTATGCTTGCCTGGATGTACTGTGAGTGTCTTGACCTGCTCGGTCGTATCAGTGAACTCTAGTTTGCTCTTATCTTTTGAACTTGGAGCCACAACTTCACCAAAGGGTTTTAATTTGTACTGATGTGAATTTGCTATGTCTGGCAGGGAGCAGAGCACACCTGGCTCAACTATCAACCGCCAGCTGATGGCGGCACCTGTCAGACACAGCTGACTACAACTCCCCACTGTTAGAACAACTCAATGATTTCTAGCTCAGTCCAACAGGAAGCTGCATGAAACCTGCTGCTGACTGGCTAAAGGCAATTAAACAGTAAGTCAATCGACAGAATTAATCGGTCGCAATTTAGGTAATTGATTAATCTTTTAAGCTATTTGTAAGAAAAAAAAAGCCCAAAATTCATTGGTTCTAGCTTCTCAAATGTGGATACAGTCGTCTATGATTGTAAACTTAATATCTGGTTTTGTCAAATTAAAAAGCACAGGTTCACAATTTTTCCAAGTCTGTCTTAAAACAACAGTCAGATGCCCATATTAACATTGAAATAGTTTCTTCTTGCTGTCATCATTCCTCCTGGTCATACTGACCATTAGAAGACCCTTCATAACGCACTAACAATGTAAGTGATGGAGGCCAATATCCACAGTCCTCCTTCTGTGCAAAAATTTATTTAAGTTTATCTGAAGCTAATATGAAGCTTCAGCCATCCAAATGAGTCTTTGGGGCCATTTGGATGGCTGAGAGGGCCAAAGTCCCTCTTTTTGTTACTATACTTCCACCGCAGCTCAACAGGGAAACACTGTCCAAGGAAACACAAAGAGGGAATTTGATGCTAAAAAGACTGTAAATGTGGCAGATATCCACTTGATATGACTAACTCAGACTGCTGAAGCCTCATATAAGCTTCACATCAACTGTTAAATGCATTTTTGCACAAAACGACTGTGTGGACACACTGTGGATTTTGGCCCCCCATCACTTACATTGGAAGCACATTTGAAGGGGATCTTTTAATAGCAAAACCTCTTTCACTGTTCATATGGGCACCTGACTGTTGTTTTAAGACAGACTTGAAAAATTGTGAAACCATCCTTCAAGCTTTGGAAAATTGTGGAATTTTTCACTATTCTGTTAATCAGCAGATTAATCAAAAATTTAAATAATCATAAGTTGCAGCCCTTGCTGAAAGCAGATATCCAAATATTATAGGAAAGCTTTCAACTGCATGATAAATCAAACAGGCCTATAGTCGTAACCTCTGAACCTTGGTACTTATGACAGATGTAGTTTTAAGAACCTTAACTTATATCTTTGAAGATAATTTTACTAAACTCACGAGTGTCACAGACACTGACTTAACGTGTCACAGTCTTTCTTGTAACTGAACTGCTGTGCTTATCTTGATAAAGATGCCAAGGACGATAAGAGGTGTACTGTGGTCTCTCACATACAACAGTGCATTTTGAAGAGAGAAACTGCTTCGAGTTGCCTGTTCCTGTTTCCTCTTCGTCTGTATTGCTTTCTGAGCATGCTCAGTGCCCAGGAAGGAGCACAGAGAGAGGAGGGGAGGGGTGGGTTGGGGGGGTCTCTGTTTCCAAGGAGATGGGAATACAAGGCTTTACACTGCAACCGCTGTGTTATGCAATAGGGCTGTTACCATGGCGATGTTCAAGGGATTGGGTTGAAGGAAGAAGGGGAAAAGCTCACCATGCTTAAGGGCAATGCATACCGAAAACGTCCAGATATATACATCCGTGCACGAAGTAGGCCGACATCACAGAGTCCAACACTTTACAAAGGCTTTAAAGGCAACGCGAGCTGAAGCAACAGGCTTCACACAACACTCAGACTAGTGTGTAGATAGATAGATGTATACATAGATAGATAGATAGTTGACTTTATTAATCCCGGCAGGGAAATTAAATCGTCATAGCAGCCAAATACATTAGATTACATTAGTTTGTTTAAATAGTGGTCCTGTAGGATTAGAGGGTCTTTGCATTATGCTATTTACAGTGCACTCTAATCTCCATTTACTAATCCAGTGTGACACCAAATCACAGCAGATTATCAATCACGTCACTGATTGATATACTGAGTGTGTTTTAATGACATCATGAAACTAGAGCCGGGCATTCTCATTCTTTCAGATCTTTTTTCATCATTCATTCAATAGAATAATATCATGATGTACAAGTGATATTATCACGTTTGAGATCTAAACTAATGATATGCTCTATCATCAGAATGTCTCTGCAACTATTATGATAAATCAGTTAATCTTTTAGTTAGTCTTCAGTTAGTCTTTTTTTAAGAAAAAGTGCAAAAAATGATCAGGTTCTAACTTGAAGGTTAAAAGTGAGGGTTTGGTTCTTTTCTGTTTTGTTGTTCAACCGTAGCGTGAATATTTTGGGGTTTTAGACTGTTGATGGTGAAAACAAAATCCTGGATACATTTTGTGTCTGCAGAGAGATCAATAAAGTTTAATCTTTTTCTTAGAACTGTCGTACATCATTTGCCGTCTCTGAGAGCCTCAGGCTTCAATGATTATCACCTAAACGGGTTCACACGATATGGTCTTCTTAGCTGTTTGTGTAGAAAAAAGTCAGCATGGGGGTCTTTAACCAAGTAAAATCACAATTTGAACGTACACACACACACACACACAATTAATATAAATCAATTCTGTCTGCACATTTGGTCACTTAGAAGATTTATCCATGGGAACTATTACAGATTTGGCAGTATGTACCTCGTTTAGCTCATCAAGACACACTTCCTGTTTCTGTGTATACTAACCACAATAACCAGTTCTAAGCAAGGTGACTGTAAGGTGTTTGTGTTTACAAGAACTTTTTACTCAACCTTGCATGGCTGTATGATAAAATGGGCTTTATATGGTAAACCTGCTCTGTGATGGATCTGGTATCTCTGTTTCCCTGCTGCTTGCAAAACGCAGGCTCAGATAAGCTCGAGCACTCCTCCAGTGAAATACAATGGATACTAAAAAGATAAAATACAATAAGGGAGCACAGAGAACCTTTTGCTGATATACAAATGTTGACTTTACGGGGGAAAACGGCGTGAAAAGCTGTTGGTAATCTACTTCAGCTCACTTTACTGGACCTGTTTTGACATTTGCTGGTGTATATCCCTTTTTCCGTCTTAAGAAAAATACATCACTACATTAACACTATAATACACTAACAATATTTATTTCTTTATTTCATTTAACACTGTCAGGGTTTCATTTTCACCAGGGAAATCCTCAGAATTGAAAGTGATAACCAGCCCATGATCTCATTGCAGCAATGCAAACACATTCGGCACAAGTTACTAATAATTATTAGTTACAGGCTGCGACTGAAAACTTTGAGGAA
This sequence comes from Scomberomorus guttatus, assembly GCA_038419695.1. Lineage (NCBI taxonomy): Eukaryota > Metazoa > Chordata > Actinopteri > Scombriformes > Scombridae > Scomberomorus > Scomberomorus guttatus. Next base: position 29,789,508 of record CM076450.1, on the reverse strand, counting down.
GTGACTTTCCCCTCCTTGCATTTTCCAACAATTTTTTGTCAGCGGCCTGGTTTTGGCTTTACATCAATGTCTCTGTCAGTGTATAAACGTCAGAAATAAACAACACATTTATGAAATAAAAACATAACTATCAGGGGAAAAAAGCAGAGGTGCCATTTCACACAGCAAATGACTTGAATGAATTATTTAATGAGTGTAACTACCGTTTATGTTGCCTATTAACGAAACTGATCGCAACACACGATATGTCAGGATCCAGGTGGTTTACTGCTGCGGCTAAACAATTTCCTGGAGCAATATTTGTATGACCCTGTTCATAAAATATTTATATTACTAATATTCTAAAACTAGGACATATCTCACTAATAACAATACTAATCTTCTAGTTTAGAACTAGTTGATATTAGCTACAGTAGAGCTGCAACAATCAGTCGATTAATCGATTAGTTGATTGACAGTAAACTGAATATCTTTGGGTTTTGGACTGTTGGTTGGACAAAAACAAGACATTTGAAGATGTCACCTTTGACTCTGGGAAATTATAATGGACCATTTTCTGACATTGTTTTTAGACAAAACGATTAATTTAATTTAATCCACTGCAGCACAACTAAACTGTTTCAGTAATAGTTAAAGTACACACAGGTTTGCTGACTGTAGCAAACACAGACAAACACTGAAATACTGTACTGTCCTATCCGAAAAAAAGCTTGTATTACCATAATTTCTTTATTTCTCTACCTATAATAAATGCTGCCACTCCCAAATGTAACTGCTGTATGACTTCAAGCTCTCGGTGCTGACCAAACACTTGGACCTCGATATCTCTGTTTGAGCTCGTTATCAGCAAGGTCATAGGTCATAGGCAAGGTCACCAGCGGAGTCTCTACAGTCAACCAGATTCAGATGGTGTTATTTTGCATAGATCAAAATTCTGCCAATTAAATGAAGCACCCTCTTATATCCCTGAATGAGAATAACCAATTAACATGAGAGCTAATAGGACAACAGTTTTTTATATACTAATATAAAAGAAAGTGATGTACAAAATACCAACCTGCAATGCAATTTGTTACTGGATTACCATCAAACTGTCACATCACCACTGTATTACCTTTACTTGTGTTTATGACTCTTTATATCTGCTTCTCAATTTGACAACATCTAATTAAAGGTTACAACCAAACTAAATCAGTTATACCGCATACTGATTAATCAATTAGTTGATTGACAAGAAATTAATCTGCAACAATTTCAATCAAATAATCATTACAGTTCTTAAATCATGCAAAAAAGGCAAATATTCTCTGGTTCCTGCTTCTCAAATGTGAAGATTTGACAGTCTAAACCCAGAAGATATCGTCTTCAGGGAAAAAATAGAGAAAACAAAGAATCCTTGTTAAATTTAGTGAATTATGTAAATTAAGTGTACATGTGTGTGTTTTTGTGTGTGTGTCATTTGATTGGGATGCTTTTCTGTGGGGAAATGCTGACAACAGTTGGTTGTACAAAACAAGACAGAACGTTTTGACATTTCATAGACAAAAAAATAATAACAATAATAATTGGGAAAAAAACTCCAACGGATTCATCAATAATTAAAATAAAAAGATCCAGAGGAGAGTGCTGCAGCTGTTCATCTTGATGCATTTTCTTTATCATCCTGCTGGAAAATCAACCACATCTGTTTGCTGACTATCCTTAAACAACCTGTTTATTAAACCACACTGGCGATTTGTAACTTATGCCAGTAATTTGGAACATTAGCTGAAGGGATTTTTTGTTTTATATGTAAATATGCGGCTTGTCATTGCACAACAGGCGAGGCTGCTGTAGAAAAATGTGCACAAAACACGAGAGACATGAGAGCTGGAATACGGAGGACGGTCCTCACACAGTTTGACGTGATGCAAGTTTAAGGTTCTTGCTTTGAGCCTACATTAGTGCCACTTGACTTACAATATGAGTCGAAAACTGCAGTACTCATGATAACACTCTTGTGTGCTGATATCAATGCAACCTCAACTTCTGCAAGCATACTTTGATCTAGAAATGAGACCAAGAGATACCATCAAAGCTGACTGACCACTTCTGCAAATTTTCCTTTGCATAAATCCTTTTTTCCACCCTCACAGACCACAACACAACAGTCATCATGTCTTATGCTGTAATTTAAGTAAAAGGGTTTGTGCTCATTTGAAATATGTGACAGCAACACATGGGAGAGGCCAACGTGCAACAGCAGTCCAGTAATAAAATGCATTTGATGAACACAAGTATCAGCGTCAATGCAACAAGCAGCAGTGTGCGTGAATGTTTTACGTGCCTGTTGAACCAGAAGTTAATGTGCTCGTCTTGGCAGGCATAATCACCCAAATTAAACAAATTACATATCCTTCTGAATTGCACAACAGGATTTCGGAGTGTCAAGGCTCTCATTCTCTCTCTCCCTCTCCTATTGGCTGTGGAGTGGTGGTACTGATGTCAGAGGCAGAGGGGTTGCCATGGAGATGGGCGCCACAGTGGCATTTCAAGAGGACGGCTCATGGCAAAATGAAGCAGAGCATCAGCAACGGCTAAGAATCAGACAGGTCAAGGAGTCGAGATCAAGATTAGAAGGAGTCAAGACTCACCAGGAGGACGACAGGAATGACAAAGAAATTTAATTTGAGATTTAAGGTTTAGGATGAAATGTTTACAAACATGTATTTACCAAATGCTGTGGCTGTGATTGGTGGCAAATACCAATATTTCTTTTTTGTACATATCGCATAGACACATACTGTATTCTAGACAACTAGTTATTTCTCAAGAAAAAAAAAAATCCACATAAAATGTCTGGGTCCGACTCCGACTTACAACTAAAAACTGTACAGCCAGGTACAGAAAATTCAAGTTTGTAGACTTTAATGCCTCTCAAATGGTATTTCAAACATAACCTAAGGAATGTGTTAACAAAAGCAGCATATATGGGACCAAATGTACTGAAAGAAAAACAAGACTACAAACAGTCTACAGCCACACTAGCAGCTCTGTAAGGCAGTGCTTTGAGCTAAATGTTAACTAGAAGAATGCACTCAGTAGAATGCACAGCTGTTCCCAGTCAAGATGGTGGTGAAGCTAACAAAAATGGGGATTACGATAAACTCATAAGGAATCTCTTTAATATTTATATAATTCACAACACAACCCGCTCTCAAGGTACCGACATTTGGCACAGACTGATCTAACGTGGCAACAGGGCATGATTGGTTGTCCTTAGCGGAAGCAAAATTCCGGACTGAAACAGTTGTTGTTTACTTGTGGCCCCTATTGGCCAGTTAAGAGGATCGAGAAGTCAGCAGTCAATGGCGGTATAAAACAGAGCAGTCAATGGTGTTATAAAATAGGTTTTTCAAAAATTGTGAATCACCGCAACCATGAGAGGTGAATTACTAGACTCCAAGTTGTGCAAAATGCGGCAGCGAGACTCCTAACAAAAACCATGAAAAGAGAACACATTACTTCAATTTCAATGACCTTACACTGGCTGCACATTTGTTTTAGGATTGATTTTAAGATTTTACTTATTATTTTTAAAGCCCTTCATGGCCTGGCCCCCAAATATATATCTGAACTGCTGTCCACTTACCAACCGGTGCGCAGCCTGAGATCCTCAGGCAGGAACCTGCTGACTGTTCCCACCTCACACTTAAAGACTAAAAGGGGCCGAGCGTGTGCTGTTAGGGCTCCTTGGCTGTGGAATGACCTGCCATCAGATCACAGACTTATTTTTATCGAAAGTCTTTCTTATGATTTTTATTTTATTTTTACGCTTGACTGTTGTGTTGTATTTTGCTTTGTTCTTGACGTTGCGCTTGAGTTTTGCACTGCTCTATTTTGCGTTTCAGTTTGCCCGTTGTTTTTGCATTTTGTCCTCGGTGTTTTGTTTGTGGTTTTTAGTCATCCATTGTTTCTGGGTTCTGTTCCTCTTTTGCTCCCTGTGCCTGCCTGTTTGTTCGTACATGACTGTATTTTCTGTGTTTGTTGTGAAGCACTTTGTAACGCTGGTTTTGATAAGTGCTATACAAATAAATGTTAGTAGTAGTAGTAGTAAATGTGCACAAAAAATATTAGGCTGATGGTTCCAGTCCAAGATTAGCTACGGAGAGATACACACGTACACACGGAGATTATGATAATGTTGACACACTGATGTTTAGCAGGTATATAGGTTTACCAAGTACACCCTTTTAGTTTAGGATGTTAGCATGCTAACATCTTCTAATTAGCACTAAACACAAAGTTCCAGCTGAGGCTGATGGGAATATCATCAGTTTTTAAAGCTTTAGGTCATAAACCAACTTGAAATTTTGACCTGATGATGGTGCTGGGAGAAAAGTCGGGGATCACCAAAGTCAGTAGAAATCATCCCCGGACCACAATGAATGTCTGTACAAAGTTTGATGGCAATCCATGAAAAAGTTGTGGAGACATTTAAGTCTGGACCAAAGTGTTAAACCAACCAAAAAAATCAACAGTAAACTGACATCAAAAATAAATGTTTCTCAGCAGTAGCAATGACACGTCATCCCGCTGTTTTGATTACTCCAACTTGACATGTGCGCAATCTGACAATCACATATCTTTTTAAATATAAAACTTTTTCTAAGCCACTTCAGCAGCATTCCCCCATGATCTAACTGTTCATGTGGGCGAGTTGAAAATGCAGAGTATGCCACGGCAGCCTCTGAATATCATCACAGAGGGTGATACAGTGATATAGTATCTTGTGATTGTGTAAGCAGACTGTGTGCACGAACTGAGGCTTGTGTTAAGAGGCTCAGTGCGGCGTCAATCTGTGCAGCCCTTAGCTGCTGGAAAGCCCTGACATGCAACAACCTCAACAAGAGGCTATTGAAAACAAAAATAGGCCTACTCTGAAAATGACACAGACATGCCTCAGAGTTGACCGCCCTCTTTCCATACAGTCAAATACAACTACATTTTGGAATACAGCATATAACACAAACTCAACACTTTGGAAAGTACAAAGAAAGGTCTGGTAATCAATACGTTATTCTACAAACATCTGAAGAGACTAAAATTAAAATGTTTTATTTCTATAATGGCTGCATCTCACTTTAAGTTTCTAAGGAGCAGAGATTATTTTCAGCTTTCAGTCCCCCTTTCCTTTTTAGAGCTACACGACTACTAAAAGAAAGCAATATAAAATAATACAACTACAGCTCTAATGACATCTTATAAGGGTACCAAGACTCATTAGAGCTGTTGAATGCCAACAAAATAACTGTAGTTTTTTTATTGGTTATACTAAAATCTTGCTGTCCAGAGCAGTAGTCAGTTCCAATTTAACTTGGAAAATGGACAGCAACACCCAGTATCATGTTTCAGCCTCTTAGGAAGACAGATAAAAGAAATACACAGAGAACACAGACTGTATATAAAGATGGACGTAGCAAGGTGTGACGTCACCTGTCGGTTTGCATCGGAGCCAGTGTGAAGCCCAGAGTTGCCGCTTATAGTCGGCGCCATCTTTTCTGTTTACTCTAACGAGGGGTTCAGATCAAATGTTAGTGACAAGACAAAATTGTTGTAGAAGGCTGCAAAGGAAGTTGCAGTAGTGATAATTACCTCTTCGGAAGTGTTGGTTGTTGCCAAGCACATCTTTTCATCTTCATTTTTACAAGACAACATGCATCAGAGCCATGGGTATGTTACTGAAACCAGTCAATCACAAAAGGGGATGACCGCCTTATCAATCACATGGCTCTATTATCAGACATGAGACTACAGCTGAAACCATTCGTCGATCGACAAAAAATTAAATTACAGCAATTCTGATAACTGATTGATTTTGTGGGGGGTTTGGGGTTTTTTTTTTGCACAAACACCCACAATTCACTGCTTACAGCTTCCCAAATGTGAATATTTTCTGGTTTTCTTCATCGTCAGTGATACTAAACCAAATTAGGGCTGCAACTAACGATTATTTTCATTATCGATTAATTTGTAGATTATTTTCTTGATTAAACAATTAGTTGTTTAGTCTATAAAATGTCAGAGAATGATGAAAAAAGTCGATCACCGCTTCCCAAATCCCAAGATGACGTTCTCAAATATCTTCTTTGTCCTGAACAACAGCCCACAACTCAAAGATAATCTGTTTACTATCACACAAAACAGAAAATATTCACATTTGAGAAGCTGGAACCAGAGAATTTGGACATTTGTTTCTTAAAGAATGACTCCAAATGATTAATCGATTATCAAAATAGTTGGCGATTAATTTAATAGTTGGCAACTAATTGATTAATCGACTAATCATTGTAGCAATAAACCGAATATCTTTGGGTTTTCAACTGTTAGTTGGACAAAACAAGCAATCTGAATATGTCACTTTGGACTCTCAGATATTGTAATGAGCATTTTCCCCACTATTACCCGACATTTTATAGACCAAACAATTAATCAAAAAAAAAAAACTGTCAGGTCATTATTGATCAACTCCCCCCATCGACACCCTGGGTCTATACTTCCATGTGAACCACATCTTTCCAAACACATGATTGGCTGCAAATTCACAACTTTATTCTCGCTCTTACTGCGTGATCTTCTGTTTTACTAAGTAAGCTGAGAAGTTTCAGACTGCACACTGAAAACAGAAGTAGCAGTAAAAGAGGACAAAGACAGTGGAGAGACATGTTGTCAAGGAAACGGTAAACAGCATCTTAGCTTCAGGCTTCGATGTGAATTTGTTTGAGAATGTTGTTTGATATGTGACAAAATGATCTCAACTCAAGGTCCACTTGCTAGCTTTTTCTGAGCTATTAACGGCATCAACAAAGATTTTCATCAGTGAATGCCAGTTGCATTCACTGATGAAGCATAAACTGAATATCTTTGGGTTATGAAATGTTGGTCGAGACAAAACAAGACATTTTATAGATTAAACAACTATTCGATTAATCCAGAAAAAAAAAAAAAAAACAATAATTGTTAGTTGCATTTCTACTCAAGGTGTGGTGAAAATCAATGTGACTTATAAAACACTTTTAAACTACACAGTTTTATCTAATTATAAGAAGCAAATCCATCTCCATCTCTATCCTACAATTGTTATCTGTGATTTTTCCAATTCAAATCTTTTAGGTTATTAAAAGATGATCACGTTCATATTTGTGATCTTTTTCTCATGTTGTTTAAAATATCTGTGCGTGAAATGTGTATTTTGCATGAAATGTCACAATATGCAGCCTGAGGGAAGCCGTTTATAAATCGGTAACACCAATAGATGGTGATGCACTGCCACCGCAGAAAGCATGCTTTAAGAATGTCTTGATGATTAAAAAGTATTTCAGATGCAAACGAAGTGCTGACTATGAAGTACACACTGCACCACTTTCTCTGGCTGCTGCAGATCAAAGCAACATGACCAACTGACTCAAAACCACAGGTTTCAAGAAGAATGCTGCAAGACAAGTGCAAGGAGGCCAACACATCACCCACTCCAACTGCCTCTGAGGGGAACACAAGCACGCCAAAAATACAGAAAGACACCAAAGTAAAGAACTGGGATATTACTTGAACATAAGCGAAGATCATAGTAAAACTTAAAGAATACTGGACTGTTTGTGAAGCTCTTGCTAAACTAAATTCTCTCTCAAAACATAAAGTTTATGTTGTTGCTTTTTGAGGCTCACATGATCCACTTACAAATGAAAAAGGGCTTGTAAAAGAAAGAAAAACTTATATTTGCTGGATATGATGAAGTTCTAGTAACCTGTTTTTCTGCAGCTTAGAGATTTTGGCATGATGGGGAGCCAAAACAAATATAGTTCCAGTCCCTGCAACCTTAGTCAAGCAAGGTGGACCTGTCTGTACCTGTTGCTGTAATTTAGGATGTCTGATGTCGGGAACTAAGAGATATCTAAATGTGAGCCTTTCCTTTATCCCATAAATCACTGTGTTTTTGGGTTGTTTCCTATGGCTGGTTGAGATTCTTACTCCCATGATGTGCCACTGTTCCTTTTGAAGATCATCAAGATTTTAAGGCATCCTAGCTCAATTTTTGTGGTTGTGACCCCAACGTGATGGCTACATCTTCCCAAAAGAACCCTATTAATGGATTAATACAGTCCAGAGTCTAAATAAACTTCTCAACTTTTGAGCCATCAAACCGCCAATGCTGGCCTAGCTGGAAGCACCACCTCACCATCATTTGGTCTACAGTAGGATGAGGGGAGCAACAATAAAAGATGCCTCATCTAGGAGGAAAATATTAACTTAATTCTACAGGAAAAAACTGTATTTTGTGTGTATGTGTTTCACATTACTGAAAGCAGCTTTTGTAATAACCAGAAAGAAAAACAACTGGTAGCTAGCAGGTGCACTGATGGTCAGCAGAGGTGTCGTGCCCCCTCAAATAATTGAAATTGGATGGATTTAGAAATTGTTAAATTTCTATTTTCACAATAAATGTTTTAAACAAATGTTGGTTTTAATTTATTATTATTTAATTAATTGTGCCTGCTACACACAGCCCCCCTCTCTGTTCAGGCTACTTGGTTCCTTCCAGCTAGAAAGCTCTACGTAGTATCAGCGGAGCTCGTAGAGGCGCTCAGCTTTACAAAGTCAAGAGGTAAATAGTGTAACAGTAGCTGCATGTTTGTGAGCTTTCTTTAATTAATGTTAAATAATCAGCTGTGCTGGCTAGCTAACGTTACCCCGGAGCTTTAAGCCTTTTCACTAACATTTTCTTGTTCAATATTGCTATTAAATGCAATATAGTGTTAATAAGTATCATTCAATTATAGTTCTAAATAGTTACTGACAGGGGGTCAGGGTTTGATCATAAACATATAGCATGGATGAACAGATAAAGAAAAGAGGGAAGCTTACAGAAACTGAAACAACAGAAAGTTCAAGGAATAAAATTTCACAGTGCAGACCACAATGACAGACTAACAGTTGAAAGGTAAAGTGCAGAAACCATCACAACAATGGGAACTGCAACAAAATTTTTAAAAAATCAAACAAAATCAAAAGTTACCACTTGTACCACACAAACATTAATTGCTGGCTAAGAGGACGACCTGTTCCTTTAAAAAAACAGGAAGAGCTTTCTGTTGTCTTTGTGTCAGCAAAGTTTCAAGGAGGGTATGACAGCCAAAATTAATGTCACCATCTCTGAACCTAATTTTGCTCATGCTGGCATGTTTAGTCAATTATTTTACCGGCTGTGTGCGGTCGTGCAATGTTCCCTTAAAGAAGCGTACAGGTGGACATTTCATTTTATTTTTTTGTGTTAAACCAAGGACGGTTTGCAGCAATGGGCACTTCTTTTTCTTGCTTTAGATTCACACAATCGCAACTAAAGGATGAATGAAATGAATAAAAAACATATAATTTTAATAGTTCAATTTTTTTTAAAACACTATTATGTCAGTAGACATAGTTTGGTTAATGGTGTACAGGAGTAAAAAAGCTTGATGTATCACTATATTAACAGGTATTACAGATTCATTTCTTGATTATTTTGATTAACAAGTTATTCTTTTTGTAGTGTAAATTGCCAAAATTATTGATAAATGCATATCACGTAAGGTATCACGTTTACACTGATATAAAGCAGAAAAAAGCAACACATCTTCACTTTTGATCATCTGGAACCAGCAAATATTTGATATATAAACACACATTATATATATATATATTTACGATTAATCAACAGTCAATAACGTGTTGTCAGAGCTGAATTTCTGAAATGATTATGATTTGAATTGCAGTTATGTCACCCAGCTTTTAGCTAACCATCTCTTTACAGCGTTAAGCACTTACTCTTAAGTATTATTGACTTTTTTAAAGCTAGAGCAATCTCACAGACAACTCTTTACAACTGAACACTGAGGCTTTAATGGTAAAATCTATTTTATCTGGTCCACTTACAGTATGTACCAGTCATTTGTTGATAGGGGGATCATACGAGTAACAACTGTGGCTGTGTGCTTTTGGAGGGTTTTCCATTCTCCAGACAAAAAGATGCTCAACAACCTGCTGTGCCTCTTCTCTGTAGGCTGGATATGTGTCAAATCGGTGTTCTCAGAAAACGCAGCTCCTCTCAAAAAACTACACTGCTGTTGTTTGACACCAGGACAGTATATTATGTAATATAGCACAGTGTGCAAATTTAAGGTCATTTCCACAGGCTAAAGAAACAACAAGACTGAGTGTTTTAAAAGAGACGTGTAGAATTTGACTTAATCTGCGCTGAGATACATTGAACATTATGTCATTTTTTTCTTCTTTTGGGTTGATTATCATGATTTATACTACAAATTTACAATTTACAAAATTACAAAGTGCCATTTAAATGCAAGAATGGGGATAACATCAACATACCACAAATAAAATGGTGCATAAATTGACTTTTGTTTAGTTTATCTTCCCCTACATCACCACGATATCATCACAGCATATCATCAGGTTGAAAATACTACTTCCAGATAAGGTTGTGCCTGTGAATCTCTTCATATACTGTATGTAACCAGCCTTCAGCATCAACTTCTGAACCAAACTAGTACTATCAGATTACTGTAAATTCACTATTGTTTACCAGTGAAAACCTATGTTATCCTGAAACGTTAAAAAAGGATTTTATAGGAATATAGGAGACGGAAACCACCACAAGGTCTAGCAAGGATCACTGTAAATTTAAAGTGGAGGATTGCACACATCCTTTTAGATCCTAGTTATAGAAATATTCTTGCAAAATAAGCAAATTTGGTCATTTTAAATGCTGTATGTTATGTTTAGGGCAACACGATGCCATAAAAACTTAATTACTAATTTGGGAGACAGAAACCACCACAAGGTCTGTTTAAATCGCTGTAAATGTAAAGTGGAGGATTGCACACACCCTTTTAGATCCAAGTTGTAGGCATACTATTAAAACTGACCAGAATTGGTCATTTTAATTGCTGTATGCTATATTTGGAGGAACAATATGCCATATAAACGCAATTAAAAACGATTAAATGACATTTTATGTAGGTTTATCGTTGATACAAGTTAGTAGGTAATAAATAAGGTGCAATGACTCCTAGTCAGCGATCATTTAAACACAAAAAGCACCAACTTTGAGTACAATAAATCTGCAAATTCAGCCGCGATTTCCTCATAAAACGCTGTCTTCATTTAACTGACATCAGGTTGAAACTGTTGCTTGCTAACTAAAACATAACATTAGCTAAGTTGCTGTATTTAACAGAAAATATGTAAGTTAGCTAACGTTGTGTCGGGCTAAAAAGAAGAAGAGGTGTAAACTCTGCTGTTATTCAGTAACTTGTGTAGCGGGATGGGTAAACGAGAGTCTCCGGGTACACTTACCACACCATCCCGTAGGCTCCCTCCCCGATGTAGGAGAGGTTGCTGTACCGAGGGCCGACGTCGAAGGCCTGCCCGCGGACCAGCTCCGTTCCCGGCCCGGGGCTGGGGCCGCAGCCAGCAGGGGCAGACACCGCAGCTGTCGCCATTATGAGCACTGGCTTTTTAAAAAATATATTTATTTTACAACGGTATCAAATAAAGCTAGCAAAAAAAATGTTTGTGTTAATATCCGTCGTCGCTGTGACTTCAGCAGAGTTTACGGTGTGGCAAAGGCCTTCAGGACGTGTGGAGTGTTTTTCTTTCCGTTAACGTGCGTTCAGAGGGACCACACCGCTGCTGAGCTGACGCAGGCAGGCAGGAGCTGCAGGAAATAACGGAGGCGGTCATGTGACCTGGTGTTTTCTTTTTTTTTTCTTCTTTCCTTTTTTTTTGTTTGGATGACTAGTGTTACCTTCAGGTACTGCTTCGACTCAGTAGCACAATCAAAACGCTCCAGTTACACCAGAAGAGTATGTAGTGGTGTTTGAGTCTTTGCCAGTGGTGGAAAGTAACTAAACACATTCACTCAATTACTGTACTTACAGGACAGGTTCACAATGTTTCAAGTCTGTCTTAAAACAACAGTGAGGAACCCAAATTAATAATGAAATTGTTTTTTCTTGCCATTATCATTCCTCCTGTTCATACTGGCCATTAAAAGATCCCTTCATAATGCACTTACAGCACAATCACTGAAGTGTGCTTCTCTCATAAATATACGAAAGATATTTATAGATAGATAGTTATGAGAAACTTTCTCATACAGTCTCAGTGATGTATAAAATGAGATTTTTATTGTCCTTTTAATGCAATACCTGATACAAACATGTAAACATGGATGAAGCACAAAGACTGAATGAAACATTTAATTTAGCCAGTTACCTAAAGCCTGAGGAACACAATTCACTTTTAGGATAAACTTTTGGCTTGTAGCATTACTGGTTTATAGTTAAAGTCCTGGGCTGACAGGATAAGTTCATGTAGTCAGTGTGAAAGAGTGTGTTTATTTTATAGAGTAGAATGCTGATTCTGTTCTCTGTGACAGCACCAACATCATAATGGGAAAGTTCCACATAATTTGCACATCTGCAGGTTCTAAGAATTCTAGTCATTTCCACACCAACCTTTGAAGAGGTAAGACCACTTTTTTAGCAGGGATAAACCAGCTTTTTAACATAGCTATTTCCATTTGATAGACATGTATTGTGTTGAGAAAGAAGGAAATTAATTTTCACTGCATTATTCTGTCAAGAAAATGACTTTTCTCATTAGTTTCATGCAAAATAACAATACTAAGTTGGGCATCTTTTGCTTTAATCAGATGCAAGTCTACTTTTTGTGCTGCATAACATAATTATATTTTGTAAACTTAGTTTTTTATGTTGCCTATATTGTATGTGTGCAAATTGCATGTGTGGACTGCATTTGTAGTTTTTCTTTGCACTTGAGGAAAATTCATATTGACAGAGAAGTTTACAGTCCTTGCACTTTTCCATTCTTTTCACAAATGCCATTTGAATTAAAGATTATTTACAAGGCATTTTAGTAAATATGATTGCTAATTCCTTTTTTACAGACAGTCGGATAAACAGAGAGATCAAATATAGAGAGAAAGATACATAGAGAGAAAAGAGATATATAGAGCGAAAAGATAGAGAGAAAAGATAAACCGAAAGAAAGACACGAACCATAGGAGCCAAGGAAGATGTCGGCGGTCCAGGAGAAGAAAAGACGGGAGCAGGAGGAGAATGACAGTTGGATGGAGGAGAGAAGCATGAGGAATGTGACCCTAGCATGGGTTACAAAGGAGGAGAGGGAAATGCAGGAGAAGTGGGAGAAGAAGGAGAGAGATAGACAGGAGAGGGAGAAGAAGAAAAGAGAGAAAAGCGAGAGGAAGGAGAGGGAAAGGCAGGAGAAGGAGGAAAGAAAACAAGAGAAAAGGGAGAGGAAGGAGAGGGAAAGGCAGGAGAAGGAGGAAAGAAAACGAGAGAAAAGGGAGAGGAAGGAGAGGGAAAGGCAGGAGAAGGAGGAAAGAAAACGAGAGAAAAGGGAGAAGAAGGAGTTAGAAAAGCAGGCAAAGAAGGAGAGAAAACGGCAGGAGAAGGAGGCGAAAGAAGTGCTAAAAAGGGAGAAGGAGGAGAGAAAAAGACAAAAGAAGGCAGCGAAAGAAAAAAGAGAGGGGCATAAGATAGAGGTGAAAGGTATGGAGAAGGAACGAGAAGAAGAGGAAGAGCAAGTAGAAAGCCAGGAGAGTGAAGGACAGGAAGGGGAGGAGACACAAACAACGGCTCCAAAAGGTAACCTGCTCTCAAGACTGTACATCTTGTGTCTCGACTGCGAGAGAAGACACCTCGCCAGAGCCATCAGCAGAACCTATGAGCGGGAGTGGTTCATCGCACTCAGTAGTAAGAAAGTCAATTTACATTCTTTCACATAAAATTTCATGCAAGCACGCATTGTCTCCTATACTGTAGATACATGATCACTTTTAATTCTGTTATGATGTCTTAGAGGTTTGATTATTTGGCCTTAACTAAGCAAATTATTTTACTTTAGTTACCTGCATAAGCTGTTGAAGGGTAGGTTCACAGTTTTTCAAGTCTGTCCTAAACAATAATCAGGTGCCCAATTGAACACTGACACGTTTTTCTTGCTGTGATCATTCCTCCTGTTTATACTGACCATTAGAAGATCCCTTCATAATGCTCTTACAATCTAAGTGTCATTTTAGTCCCAAAGTCCCTCTTTTTGTCTATACTTCCACCGCAGTCCAAGTTAAATACATTGTTGCTCAAAATGAGGACTGTGGATTTTGTCCTCCATCCCTTACATTGTAAGCGTGTTTAGAAGGGGATCTTCTATTGGCCAGTATGAACAGCAGGAATGATTACAGTGAGCAAAACCTGTTTTGATGCTCTTTTGGGCACGTGACTGTTTTAAGACAGACTTGAAAAATTGTGAACCTGTCCTTTAAATGTGGCTTTTCTCAGGATTTGGTTTCAGTGTACGTAAACACTGAAGCTCTGCAATTTTAGGGGCCTGTATCACAGAGTAAGTTCAACTTAATCTGGTTCTCTTTGAACTCCCTGCCTTCACTAAGCCTAAATTTGTGCATGAGGTTCCTCCTAAACTCTTAACTACTAGTTGCAAGTCCTGGATTTGGTTGCACTAGCTATAAATCCATAACTCAGAGACTTTCTAATTTCTTAGTATCTAAAACTTAGTTTCAAACTGATTTACTAAACCGGGTTGCACCATTAAAACTCAAACAATGTTGTAAGCTAGTGAAGACTTAAAGGATAGGTTCACAAACAGGTGATAGGTTTAACATACATAGAAGAAAACATTCAGTTCATAAGTTCTTATAGTGATTAACTCCAGAAACAGTGCCTACCCTTTTTTTAACTCATAAGAAGACTTATGTCAATGATACAATGATCATATTCATAACACAGGATTTAAACATGTTATTTCTTTTTCACATTCTTTTTATACATTTTTTAAAACTGTAAGATTCTATTACAGTTTTATTTCAGTTGCAGGTTATTCCATATATTAACTCCTTTTACTGTCTACCTTTTATATTGGTTCTGATTTTAGGTTTTTTTAAACATGCAGTTTCCTTTGAGGTTGTAATGACTTACTCTAGTAGCAAACATGTTTTGTATATTTTCTAGTAGTGAATTTTTATAGACTCTGAACATTATTAGTCCAATATTATAATCGACAATGTGGTAATTTCAGTATCAGTAATTTAACAAATAGAGGATTTGTCAGCCCTCAATATTTACTGCCACTCATGAACCTTATTGCTCTTTTTTGAAGTATGAATAACACTGACATTGACACTTATAACTTAACGTGTTAACTTTGGAACAGCTGGTGCAGCTGTTTCAGTTAACTTGCTCACTTAGGTTTGGGTTTTCCAATTCAGACTACTGAATCTCACTGTGAGACAGGTGCTGCTGTAAGAAGCTGCAACAAAACAAAAAGATATAAATGTGATCTGTTGACTCTTTTCTGTGGGGAGGGGTGCAGGTGTACATCTGAACTCCAGACTTACCATTCATATATTGTTAGTTTCAGGCGACACTGTTCGACAACAGGAGATTAAAATATTGAGGGAGAGGCGTAAGAGGAGTAAGCTGCTCAGACAAAAACGAACAGCGGAAAATGAGAAGGCGAAGGAAGAAGAGAGGCAAAGACGGAAGATGAAGAGCCACCAAAAGGTAAGCCGCCAAGATAACAAAAAGTCACTATGCACCAAGGCACGAAATATATTAAGGCCAAACAATCGGATACACCCTGAGGTAGACAAATATAAAATTACTAAAATAGTCTAAGCAACCAATTCGACAAAATCATACATTGTAAGGCCTATCTGTGCAATTTTATTCATCAAAGAATTTTTGGACACTTTTACCAAATGAAATCCTTGCAATGAGTCTGTGAAATCATCATTGTGCCTTACACTTTGAAAACTGCTGGTCTAACCTAACCTAACCTTACCTAACCCAAACTAACCTAAATAGGCTATCACAACCTAAGCTAACCTAGTATGCAAAACAGTATGAAACACAACACAACATAATTGAGACAGAGCTTTCGATCTGTCACATATCTGGATAAAGTGTTCAGGTGTCAATTAAATCAAATGAAACAGAACAGAACTGAAATTCATCTAATTGCTCAATGAGGTTGTTGCAATTACAGATGATTATTCCTCACTACCTCTCTTAATCTGGGAGTGAGTTGTTTGCATGTTGTCTGAAACATTGTGGTTTGTTCCTCAGCTGTCAATTTTGATTAGAGAGATTAGAGAGTTGCAGCAACATAATGGATCAGAAGTGAAAGAATACATGCAAAGAAAATATGACTAACCACAACGACTCTACTGAAAAGAGCCAGTTCTCGCCCTGCTGGGGGATTGCATGTCAGTCACGTGTTTCAGTTGTGAGCCGTTTGCTCTTCTTTCATCCTCTTTACTAGTCCAGGTCTAATTCCAATGTAAAGTTTATCTGTTTTGTTAAAGGGCGGCTGCAGCTCAGTTGGTAGTTTTATCCCTGTCCACATGTTGAAGTGTTCTTAAGCAGTGCACCAGACTTAATGTAACTTTCAACATGATACACACACACATGTGGTCCTATATGAAGCTAAATGACCAAATGTGTGTCAAAGCATGGCAGTAAATGTTTAGAAACAATGCGCATACCTGACCTGAAGAAAGTAAATGAGGCTAATGGGGAGAATCCTGAGTCCCATAAGTATTGATTCTGCACTGCTCAAGTCAGGCGCATTCAGATTCACCTTCAAGCTGGACTGGTGTTTATATGTTCCCAATTGGTAAAGTCATATCACACATAAGAAAGGGTCAAGTATGGAAGACTGGTTCGCCTATGACGGGTAAGATCCCCCTGCAGAACCTCGGGACGACCTAAGGCAGGCACAGCCACGATTACTTGACCTTGATGCCACTGCGAGCAGGCACAGTGAGCGAGATCTTTGTGACTGGTGTTTTTGTACAGTGTGCAAGAATACATGAGATGGAAAGATGCAGAAAAACATTGAGAAAAACATTAAGAAAATCATTTTTTTTTTAAAAAACAAACAGGCAAGTATGGAAGACTGGTTCGCCTATGACGGGTAAGATCCCCCTGCAGAACCTCGGGACGACCTAAGGCAGGCACAGCCACGATTACTTGACCTTGATGCCACTGTGAGCAGGCACAGTGAGCGAGATCTTTGTGACTGGTGTTTTTGTACAGTGTGCAAGAATACATGAGATGGAAAGATGCAGAAAAACATTGAGAAAAACATTAAGAAAATCATTTTTTTTTTAAAAAACAAACAGGCAAGTATGGAAGACTGGTTCGCCTATGACGGGTAAGATCCCCCTGCAGAACCTCGGGACGACCTAAGGCAGGCACAGCCACGATTACTTGACCTTGATGCCACTGTGAGCAGGCACAGTGAGCGAGATCTTTGTGACTGGTGTTTTTGTACAGTGTGCAAGAATACATGAGATGGAAAGATGCAGAAAAACATTGAGAAAAACATTAAGAAAATCATTTTTAGGCAAGTATGGAAGACTGGTTCGCCTATGACGGGTAAGATCCCCCTGCAGAACCTCGGGACGACCTAAGGCAGGCACAGCCACGATTACTTGACCTTGATGCCACTGTGAGCAGGCACAGTGAGCGAGATCTTTGTGACTGGTGTTTTTGTACAGTGTGCAAGAATACATGAGATGGAAAGATGCAGAAAAACATTAAGAAAATCATTTTTTTTTTAAAAAACAAACAGGCAAGTATGGAAGACTGGTTCGCCTATGACGGGTAAGATCCCCCTGCAGAACCTCGGGACGACCTAAGGCAGGCACAGCCACGATTACTTGACCTTGATGCCACTGTGAGCAGGCACAGTGTGCAGGAACACCATGGCTTGAGTTCTTGTAGAGTGTGCAAGAGCACAAGAATTAATACTGATAAAACCCTAAAGAGCACAATGATACAGTTTTGAGGAGAATGTGCTGTGCTATGCGCTTGGGTGGTGCATGTTTATCGATACATGAGACTAGGAGAGACACCCCATCACCTTTCATACACTTTCTTCAGGGTCTGATGCACCCCTAAAAGTAAGAAAACAGAGATAATGGACAGAGCTGAAACTGAACACCATGACACCTCTATAAGAATTATAGTTACATGTAAATATACCACTTAGATCAGACATAACTACATCTGAACATCTGACATGCAATTCCTCCTCATGGGTTTAGCCTGCTATCTCATAACCAGTCATATCTGTCTTTCCATTGTTCCATTATTTGTTGCATACTGAAATAAAAAAATGTTAAAAAACATATAATACCCTTCAAATTCTACGACAGCAAGACATTTAATTCTTCCTCTGCTGTCATTGACAAGACCTGCATTGCAGTAGCAGTAGTGGAGCTACAGTATATTGCAAATTTTCTACATTTTCACAACATGCAGACCATCAAGGCAGACACCTGATAATCAGTTATATGATAATATATATTATTTAGTAGTAGTACATTGCAGCCACTCACAAAACTTCCAAAATGACCAAAATGAGTTGGCGATGTGACACAAAGCAGGTGCTCCAGATGCACAGGCAGGCAATGCTGCAAAGGATTAAGGCACACTGAGTGAACACTCTGTCACAGATAAGAGAGGAACATACTGTACAGATGGTCACCAATGTGATAATGCATTTTCTGATCTGGCAACCCAGTCAGCAGCATATGCCCAACAAGTTCTCATACATGTCAAAACAGGTTGTTTGTCAGTGACTTCCAAAAAGACAGATTGTAGTGTTTCAAAAATGATTCATACTGTTACATACATTTTCAGATCTGCCACTTCTACAGTCAAGGCAGGTTTGGTTCAGTATAAGCAACAGGTTAGGAAAGGATCCGCCAAAAATGAGGTAAGGTTAGGGAAGGTTTGCAGTCAAGGCTAAAAGAAAGACAACACAAAGAACACAGAGACACAAATTGTGAATGCTAACCACTGTCTGAACTGTGTGCCACGGCTGCTGGGACTGTGGCGTGGTCCTGTGGATGTCCTGCTTCCATTTCTGCTACTAATATTATTGCTATTACTATTATAAAGTCATAGCTCTACTTACATTACTGCTGTTATGGTTATTGTTGTTGTTGTTATTATACTTCTCTGTGTCTCTCCCCACCCCACCACCCTGTCCCCTTCCCCCGTCCCCCTCCCTCCTTCTTTCTCTGTAAACCCAACCGGTCAACGCAGATGGCCGCCCACCTAGAGCCCGGTTCTGCTTGAGGTTTCTTCCCGTTAAAGGGGAGTTTTTCCTTGCCGCTGTCGCCAAGTGCTTGCTCATGGTGGGAATTGTTGGATCTCTGTAAATAAATGAGTACGGTCTCGACCTGCTCTATGTGTAAAGTGCCCTGAGATAACTTTTGTTGTGATTTGGCGCTATATAAATGAAATTGAATTGAGACAAAGCCCTGCCTCTTGTTCATCAGTCTTCTGACTGACTGTAGCCTCCTCCAACTCCTCCCAAAGCCAGCAGAAGCTGCATAACTCTTTGCCTGCTAAAACCATAGCAAAAATGAAAGATCAAGCACGTAATTCCTGAAAAATCAAATAACGCCAAAAATCAGATCAACATTCATGGTGCCTTGTCACTGTATACCACCTCTGAGCCCTCCAGCTTTTCATGGTACACTGATGTCATTCAAATGTTCCTTTGACTGCCTGATTATATCTGCACTTGCAGCCAGTAGTTCTCCTCTTCTGCTGAAAACATCCTTGACAAAGTCCCGCCTCTTGTTCTTATGTATTTTGACTAAATGTAGCCTCCTCTAACTCCACCTAAGTCCAGGAAAAACTGTAGCCTTATGAAATCATTGGAAAGTGCTGCTCCAATTTAGATCAAGCAAGCCATTCATCAAAACTGTTCTTCTGTTTTGCTGATACTGTTCTGCTGAACGTCAGTTCTCCTCCTTTGTAGGTTACAGTCTAGGCAATGCCTGCCTCTTGTTCATCAATCTTCTGACAGAGTTTGGTGTCCTCAAGTTCCTCCCAAACTCAGCAAAAGCTGTAGTCCTTGCTCCCTGCTGAAACCATAATCAAATCATGGCCTTAACTAGCTGTGAAAACCCTGATTATCTATTGCTCTGTTCCTCCCTCCTGTTAGTACAGTGAATGCTCCCCTGAGCAATGTTGATATTTTTCACTGACTACTTTAATGACCCCTGCCAGAGCCCAAACTTTGACAAAGTCCTCCACCTCTTCTTATTCCAAAGAAGGCATTTCAATTCAATTCAATTTTATTTATATAGCGCCAAATCACAACAAAAGTTATCACAGGGCACTTTACACATCGAGCAGGTCGAGACCGTACTCATCTATTTACAGAGACCCAACAATTCCCCCCTTGAGCAAGCACTTGGCGACAGCGGCAAGGAAAAACTCCCCTTTAACGGGAAGAAACCTCAAGCAGAACCGGCGTCTAGGTGGGCGGCCATCTGCCTTGACCGGTTGGGTTTACAGAGAAAGAAGGAGGGAGGCGGACGGGGGAAGGGGAGAGGGGGGTGGGGTTGGGAGAGACACAGAGGAGTATAATAACAACAACAACAATAACCATAACAGCAGTAGTGTAAGTAGAGCTATGACTTTATAATAGCAATAGCAATAATATCAGTAGCAGAAATAGAAGCATGACATCCACAGGACCACGTCACAGTCCCCACAGGTTCCACAGCCCACCGTCCAGGTGCTGGATCTTCCTGTGAGACGAGAGAGCACAGAGACTCCGGGGAAGAAGTCAAGTTAGTAACATGCATTAATGGTACATGAAGCATTGAAATGGAGAGGAGGAGGAGGAGGAGGAGAGAGGAGAGAGGAGCTCAGTGCATCATGGGAAGTCCTCCAGCAGTCTAGTCCTATAGCAGCATAACTGGGGGCCGGTCCAAGGCGAGCCTGGCCGGCCCTAACTATAAGCTTTATCAAAAAGGAAAGTTTTAAGCCTAATCTTAAACGTAGAGAGGGTGTCTGCCCCCCGGACTGAATCTGGAAGATGGTTCCACAGGAGAGGAGCCTGATAGCTGAAGGCTCTGCCTCCCATTCTACTTTTAGTTATTCTAGGAACCACAAGTAAGCCTGCATTTTGGGAGCGCAGTGTTCTAGTGGGGTAATAAGGTACTATGAGCTCTTTAAGATATAGTGGCGCCTGACCATTAAGAGCTTTATAAGTAAGGAGAAGTATTTTAAATTCTATTCTGGATTTTACAGGAAGCCAATGTAGCAAAGCTAAAATAGGAGAAATATGATCTCTTTTCCTAGTTTTTGTTAGTACACGTGCAGCTGCATTCTGGACCAGCTGGAGAGTCTTTAGAGACTTGTTAGGGCAGCCTGACAGTAAAGAATTACAATAATCCAAACTAGAAGTAACAAATGCATGTTGCCATTCAATTTTTCCTTGCACCAACTGAGCCCTGATCCTGTGTGTAGCCTCCCCAAGCTCCTCCAACACCGCACCTTTTGCTATCACCATAGAAAAACCTCCTCAATGGTTTACATCAAGTAGTCAATTCCTGAAAATGATATTTTTAAGCAAAAAACAAACAAAAAAGTCTAAAAATAGGCATAAACATTCCTGTTGCCTTGCCACTATGTGCTACCTCTGAGCTCTCCAGCTCTGCCTTTTCCACTGATTGCATGACGATCATTCAAATGTTCCTTCCGCTGCTTGATTATATCTGCAGTCACAGCCAGTAGTTCTCCTCCTCTGTTGAGAACAGTCTGGACAAAGCCCTTCCTCTTGTTCTTAAGCATTTTGAGTAACCGTAGCCTCCTCAAACTCCTCCCAAACCCAGCAAAGGATGCATTCCACCAACCTGCTGAAACCATAGCAAAACCTATTTATATCAAGCAGGCCTACTGTTCATGTGGCATCCTCGAGCTCCTCCTCACCTCACCTGTCTGCAACTAGTTGTGTTCTGCTGAGACCATCCTTGACAAAGCCCTGCCTCTTGTTCTTATGTATTTTGACTAACTGCTTGCTACACCGGCCTTGGACTGCCGGGGGACTTCCCATGATGCACTGAGCTCCTCTCTCCTCTCTCCTCCACCTCCTCCTCTCCATTTCAATGCTTTCATGTACCATTAATGCATGTTACTAACTTGGCTTGTTCCCCGGAGTCTCTGTGCCCTCTCTCGTCTCACAGGAAGATCCAGTGCCTGAACGGTGGGCCACGGCTGTGGGGACTGTGACGTGGTCCTGTGGATGTCCTGCTTCCATTTCTGCTACTGATATTATTGCTATTACTATTATAAAGTCATAGCTCTACTTACATTACTGCTGTTATGGTCATTGTTGTTGTTGTTATTATACTTCTCTGTGTCTCTCCCCACCCCACCACCCTGTCCCCTTCCCCCGTCCCCCTCCCTCCTTCTTTCGCTGTAAACCCAACCGGTCAACGCAGATGGCCCGCCCACCTAGAGCCCGGTTCTGCTTGAGGTTTCTTCCCGTTAAAGGGGAGTTTTTCCTTGCCGCTGTCGCCAAGTGCTTGCTCATGGTGGGAATTGTTGGATCTCTGTAAATAAATGAGTACGGTCTCGACCTGCTCTATGTGTAAAGTGCCCTGTGATAACTTTTGTTGTGATTTGGCGCTATATAAATGAAATTGAATTGAGACAAAGCCCTGCCTCTTGTTCATCAGTCTTCTGACTGACTGTAGCCTCCTCCAACTCCTCCCAAAGCCAGCAAAAGCTGCATAACTCTTTGCCTGCTAAAACCATAGCAAAAATGAAAGATCAAGCACGTAATTCCTGAAAAATCAAATAACGCCAAAAATCAGCCTTATGAAATCATTGGAAAGTGCTGCTCCAATTTAGATCAAGCAAGCCATTCATCAAAACTGTTCTTCTGTTTTGCTGATACTGTTCTGCTGAACGTCAGTTCTCCTCCTTTGTAGGTTACAGTCTAGGCAATGCCTGCCTCTTGTTAATCAATCTTCTGACAGAGTTTGGTGTCCTCAAGTTCCTCCCAAACTCAGCAAAAGCTGTAGTCCTTGCTCCCTGCTGAAACCATAATCAAATCATGGCCTTAACTAGCTGTGAAAACCCTGATTATCTATTGCTCTGTTCCTCCCTCCTGTTAGTACAGTGAATGCTCCCCTGAGCAATGTTGATATTTTTCACTGACTACTTTAATTACCCCTGCCAGAGCCCAAACTTTGACAAAGTCCTCCACCTCTACTTATTCCAAAGAAGGCATTTCAATTCAATTCAATTTTATTTATATAGCGCCAAATCACAACAAAAGTTATCACAGGGCACTTTACACATCGAGCAGGTCGAGACCGTACTCATCTATTTACAGAGACCCAACAATTCCCACCTTGAGCAAGCACTTGGCGACAGCGGCAAGGAAAAACTCCCCTTTAACGGGAAGAAACCTCAAGCAGAACCGGGCTCTAGGTGGGCGGCCATCTGCCTTGACCGGTTGGGTTTACAGAGAAAGAAGGAGGGAGGCGGACGGGGGAAGGGGAGAGGGGGGTGGGGTTGGGAGAGACACAGAGAAGTATAATAACAACAACAACAATAACCATATCATCCAATCATGTACCATTAATGCATGTTACTAACTTGGCTTGTTCCCCGGAGTCTCTGTGCCCTCTCGTTTCACAGGAAGATCGTGGTCCTGTGGATGTCCTGCTTCCATTTCTGCTTCTGATATTATTGCTATTACTATTATAAAGTCATAGCTCTACTTACATTACTGCTGTTATGGTTATTGCTGTTGTTGTTATTATACTTCTCTGTGTCTCTCCCCACCCCACCACCCTGTCCCCTTCTCCCGTCCCCCTCCCTCCTTCTTTCTCTGTAAACCCAACCGGTCAACGCAGATGGCCGCCCACCTAGAGCCCGGTTCTGCTTGAAGTTTCTTCCCGTTAAAGGGGAGTTTTTCCTTGCCGCTGTCGCCAAGTGCTTGCTCATGGTGGGAATTGTTGGATCTCTGTAAATAAATGAGTACGGTCTCGACCTGCTCTATGTGTAAAGTGCCCTGAGATAACTTTTGTTGTGATTTGGCGCTATATAAATGAAATTGAATTGAGACAAAGCCCTGCCTCTTGTTCATCAGTCTTCTGACTGACTGTAGCCTCCTCCAACTCCTCCCAAAGCCAGCAAAAGCTGCATAACTCTTTGCCTGCTAAAACCATAGCAAAAATGAAAGATCAAGCACGTAATTCCTGAAAAATCAAATAACGCCAAAAATCAGATCAACATTCATGGTGCCTTGTCACTGTATACCACCTCTGAGCCCTCCAGCTTTTCCTTGTACACTGATGTCATTCAAATGTTCCTTTGACTGCCTGATTATATCTGCACTTGCAGCCAGTAGTTCTCCTCTTCTGCTGAAAACATCCTTGACAAAGTCCCGCCTCTTGTTCTTATGTATTTTGACTAAATGTAGCCTCCTCTAACTCCACCTAAGTCCAGGAAAAACTGTAGCCTTATGAAATCATTGGAAAGTGCTGCTCCAATTTAGATCAAGCAAGCCATTCATCAAAACTGTTCTTCTGTTTTGCTGATACTGTTCTGCTGAACGTCAGTTCTCCTCCTTTGTAGGTTACAGTCTAGGCAATGCCTGCCTCTTGTTCATCAATCTTCTGACAGAGTTTGGTGTCCTCAAGTTCCTCCCAAACTCAGCAAAAGCTGTAGTCCTTGCTCCCTGCTGAAACCATAATCAAATCATGGCCTTAACTAGCTGTGAAAACCCTGATTATCTATTGCTCTGTTCCTCCCTCCTGTTAGTACAGTGAATGCTCCCCTGAGCAATGTTGATTTCAATGATGTTCAATTCAATTTTATTTATATAGCGCCAAATCACAACAAAAGTTATCACAGGGCACTTTACACATCGAGCAGGTCGAGACCGTACTCATCTATTTACAGAGACCCAACAATTCCCACCTTGAGCAAGCACTTGGCGACAGCGGCAAGGGAAAACTCCCCTTTAACGGGAAGAAACCTCAAGCAGAACCGGGCTCTAGGTGGGCGGGCCATCTGCCTTGACCGGTTGGGTTTACAGAGAAAGAAGGAGGGAGGCGGACGGGGGAAGGGGAGAGGGGGGTGGGGTTGGGAGAGACACAGAGAAGTATAATAACAACAACAACAATAACCATAACAGCAGTAGTGTAAGTAGAGCTATGACTTTATAATAGCAATAGCAATAATATCAGTAGCAGAAATAGAAGCATGACATCCACAGGACCACGTCACAGTCCCCACAGCCGCGGCCCACCATCCAGGCGCTGGATCTTCCTGTGAGACGAGAGAGCACAGAGACTCCGGGGAAGAAGTCAAGTTAGTAACATGCATTAATGGTACATGAAGCATTGAAATGGAGAGGAGGAGGAGGAGAGAGGAGAGAGGAGCTCAGTGCATCATGGGAAGTCCTCCGGCAGTCTAGTCCTATAGCAGCATAACTGGGGGCCGGTCCAAGGCGAGCCTGGCCGGCCCTAACTATAAGCTTTATCAAAAAGGAAAGTTTTAAGCCTATTCTTAAACGTAGAGAGGGTGTCTGCCCCCCGGACTGAATCTGGAAGATGGTTCCACAGGAGAGGAGCCTGATAGCTGAAGGCTCTGCCTCCCATTCTACTTTTAGTTATTCTAGGAACCACAAGTAAGCCTGCATTTTGGGAGTGCAGTGTTCTAGTGGGGTAATAAGGTACTATGAGCTCTTTAAGATATAGTGGCGCCTGACCATTAAGAGCTTTATAAGTAAGGAGAAGTATTTTAAATTCTATTCTGGATTTTACAGGAAGCCAATGTAGCAAAGCTAAAATAGGAGAAATATGATCTCTTTTCCTAGTTTTTGTTAGTACACGTGCAGCTGCATTCTGGACCAGCTGGAGAGTCTTTAGAGACTTGTTAGGGCAGCCTGACAGTAAAGAATTACAATAATCCAACCTAGAAGTAACAAATGCATGTTGCCATTCAATTTTTCCTTGCACCAACTGAGCCCTGATCCTGTGTGTAGCCTCCCCAAGCTCCTCCAACACCGCACCTTTTGCTATCACCATAGAAAAACCTCCTCAATGGTTTACATCAAGTAGTCAATTCCTGAAAATGATATTTTTAAGCAAAAAACAAACAAAAAAATCTAAAAATAGGCATAAACATTCCTGTTGCCTTGCCACTATGTGCTACCTCTGAGCTCTCCAGCTCTGCCTTTTCCACTGATTGCATGACGATCATTCAAATGTTCCTTCCGCTGCTTGATTATATCTGCAGTCACAGCCAGTAGTTCTCCTCCTCTGTTGAGAACAGTCTGGACAAAGCCCCTCCTCTTGTTCTTAAGCATTTTGAGTAACCGTAGCCTCCTCAAACTCCTCCCAAACCCAGCAAAGGATGCATTCCACCAACCTGCTGAAACCATAGCAAAACCTATTTATATCAAGCAGGCCTACTGTTCATGTGGCATCCTCGAGCTCCTCCTCACCTCACCTGTCTGCAACTAGTTGTGTTCTGCTGAGACCATCCTTGACAAAGCCCTGCCTCTTGTTCTTATGTATTTTGACTAACTGCTTGCTACACCGGCCTTGGACTGCCGGGGGACTTCCCATGTTGCACTGAGCTCCTCTCTCCTCTCTCCTCCACCTCCTCCTCTCCATTTCAATGCTTTCATGTACCATTAATGCATGTTACTAACTTGGCTTGTTCCCCGGAGTCTCTGTGCCCTCTCTCGTCTCACAGGAAGATCCAGTGCCTGAACGGTGGGCCACGGCTGTGGGGACTGTGGCGTGGTCCTGTGGATGTCCTGCTTCCATTTCTGCTACTGATATTATTGCTATTACTATTATAAAGTCATAGCTCTACTTACATTACTGCTGTTATGGTCATTGATGTTGTTGTTATTATACTTCTCTGTGTCTCTCCCCACCCCACCACCCTGTCCCCTTCCCCCGTCCCCCTCCCTCCTTCTTTCGCTGTAAACCCAACCGGTCAACGCAGATGGCCGCCCACCTAGAGCCCGGTTCTGCTTGAGGTTTCTTCCCGTTAAAGGGGAGTTTTTCCTTGCCGCTGTCGCCAAGTGCTTGCTCATGGTGGGAATTGTTGGATCTCTGTAAATAAATGAGTACGGTCTCGACCTGCTCTATGTGTAAAGTGCCCTGAGATAACTTTTGTTGTGATTTGGCGCTATATAAATGAAATTGAATTGAGACAAAGCCCTGCATCTTGTTCATCAGTCTTCTGACTGACTGTAGCCTCCTCCAACTCCTCCCAAAGCCAGCAAAAGCTGCATAACTCTTTGCCTGCTAAAACCATAGCAAAAATGAAAGATCAAGCACGTAATTCCTGAAAAATCAAATAACGCCAAAAATCAGATCAACATTCATGGTGCCTTGTCACTGTATACCACCTCTGAGCCCTCCAGCTTTTCCTTGTACACTGATGTCATTCAAATGTTCCTTTGACTGCCTGATTATATCTGCACTTGCAGCCAGTAGTTCTCCTCTTCTGCTGAAAACATCCTTGACAAAGTCCCGCCTCTTGTTCTTATGTATTTTGACTAAATGTAGCCTCCTCTAACTCCACCTAAGTCCAGGAAAAACTGTAGCCTTATGAAATCATTGGAAAGTGCTGCTCCAATTTAGATCAAGCAAGCCATTCATCAAAACTGTTCTTCTGTTTTGCTGATACTGTTCTGCTGAACGTCAGTTCTCCTCCTTTGTAGGTTACAGTCTAGGCAATGCCTGCCTCTTGTTAATCAATCTTCTGACAGAGTTTGGTGTCCTCAAGTTCCTCCCAAACTCAGCAAAAGCTGTAGTCCTTGCTCCCTGCTGAAACCATAATCAAATCATGGCCTTAACTAGCTGTGAAAACCCTGATTATCTATTGCTCTGTTCCTCCCTCCTGTTAGTACAGTGAATGCTCCCCTGAGCAATGTTGATTTCAATGATGTTCAATTCAATTTTATTTATATAGCGCCAAATCACAACAAAAGTTATCTCAGGGCACTTTACACATCGAGCAGGTCGAGACCGTACTCATTTATTTACAGAGATCCAACAATTCCCCCCTTGAGCAAGCACTTGGCGACAGCGGCAAGGAAAAACTCCCCTTTAACGGGAAGAAACCTCAAGCAGAACCGGGCTCTAGGTGGGCGGGCCATCTGCCTTGACCGGTTGGGTTTACAGAGAAAGAAGGAGGGAGGCGGACGGGGGAAGGGGAGAGGGGGGTGGGGTTGGGAGAGACACAGAGAAGTATAATAACAACAATAACCATAACAGCAGTAGTGTAAGTAGAGCTATGACTTTATAATAGCAATAGCAATAATATCAGTAGCAGAAATAGAAGCAGGACATCCACAGGACCACATCCACAGGACCACATCCACAGGACCACATCCACAGGACCACGTCACAGTCCCTGCCTCTTGTTCTTATGTATTTTGACTAACTGTAGCCTCCTCTATCACCTCCCAAGTCCAGCAAAAGCTGTAGTCTTATGAAACCAAGTCAGCTCACATTTAGATCAAGCAGGCTATTCCTTAAAAAGATATGTTAAACAAACAAAAAGTAATTAAGAAATAGCCATGTGTCTCCACTGCCTCTGAAAATTGATTTTACCTATCAGTCCATCTGTTATGACATGAAATCATCATCCTGCTCATAGAAATATAGTTCTTGCTCAACTATATCTGTAGTTGAGGTCAGTAGTTCTCCTCCCCTACTGAGCTCAGCCTCGACTCAGCCCTGCCTCCCACTCCCCAGTCATTCACCAGAACTTGTTTGAGTCCTCCTTGAACTCCTCTTCCCTCCCTTCTTTCAATATGTTGAGAAATGCTCCTCTGAGAAATGTTGGATTTTTTGCTTTACTTTGTGAGCATATTTGGATGAATAATGCTGTAGTGCCTCATCTGTATTCAGAAAACTTCACATTGGCCTACTCCTAGAGTCAACTGCCAGGCCATGTGGCTTTGACCAAATTTCAATGCTAAACTTAGAAAATACAATATCTAACAGGAAAACATCATCTTGCTCAATAGACTTGGCGAGAAAGCCCATCAGTTGCTTAAGTTTCCTTGGGTGTTCAAGATGTTTGAGGTCTCTCACTTCCTCCAGTTCAGTAAATTGAAGCCTCCACTGAGAAATTTGAAGATTTTCTACATAATTTTGTGAGCAAAAGTAGATGGTTTGGTCTGTAGGTTCTTACTGTATCTATAGAATAGTATATTGCTCCTTAGTTCACTTTACTGCTCTCCCAAAGTCATGAAATTGCTTGACAAAAATTTAAGGTTTTCTGATATTTAACACATGCTGAAAAATTGGGAGTGTTCTTTGTTTTAAGTGAACTAACGTTGTGTCAAAAGTTTGTTCCAAAGCCATTATCAAGTTTACAGGTGACACTGTAGTGAGCATCCTGGTCCACAACACCCAGAAAACCCTGACGCTGTATGCTGCAGATACACCCACCGTCATCGGGTTTCTAAATCTCAGAAGACCTCTCCTGGACATGCAACTCCTCCAAGAAGGCACAACGGCAACTCTACCTTCTGAGAAGAGTGAAAAAAGCCCACCTGTCTCAGAGGATCCTGGTCAACCTCTACCACCAGAACATCTTGTCTCATAATGTTGATGATTAAAATGATGCATGATGATGATGATAAAAATAAATCACAACAGAAATAATGTTATTGTTTCGTTGCACTGATTCTTATTTATTAGTGTACATTTTATTCATATTTTATTATGTAAGTTAAGAAACTGTTAATATTGCTTATATTTCCATAACTTCAATCAGTCAAACTGCTTATAAATTCTAGTAAAATGTCATAGCAGGAAAAGCACATCATTAACATCCATTCAAGTGTCCAAGGAAGACATACTGGTGACATACTGGTGTACCATCAACACTTTTCCCTTTTAGACTTCAGATGGGATTGTGCTTATTTTAAATGTAAATACTAAAATAATTTACATCTGTTTTTCTGGCGATAATAGGTTTTTACTTCCTATTGGACCAGGCTGTGTCACGTGAGCATACGCGACAACATTACTTTGTTAAAAATGACACATTTTCCCACCATTATTTTCTTGTTATTCATCTGCTGTGTGTAGGTTATGTTATCTTTATCTTCTCGTGTGGTTTCGTTGTTGAAAGTTTCTCAAACCGTCAGTGAGACTGACAGAGGATCACTCCCTTTTCCTCCAAGCCTTTAACTTTCTGAAAATTTTGCCTTCAGGCTCGTTTGCTCCTACGGGACAAATGGATTTTTGGACTGGGGAGGTAGAATGAGGTTATACCTGTTCACCCCACACACTGCCTGGTATTGCAGTATCTCCACATACAACTCCTCCAAAAAGGCACAACAGCAGCTGTATCTCCTGAGGATCCTGGTCAACCTCTATCACCAGAGCATCTTGTCTCATAATGTTGATGATTAAAATGATGCATGATGATGATGATAAAAATAAATCACAACAGAAATAATATTGTTTTGTTGTACTGATTAATATTTATTAGTGTACATTTTAATCATATTGTATTATGTAAGTTAAGAAGCTGTCATAGCAGGAAAAGCACATCATTAACATCCATTCAAGTGTCTAAGGAAGACTATTGGTGACATACTGGCGTACCATCAACACTTATATCTGCTTACAACTACATTATAGTTTATTTTAAACCATTTACCAACAAACTAATTTTGATTAAAGCATGCATCTAACTCATGGTCTCATACAGATGGCGGACAAAGGAAAGAAAAACCCCAAAAGAAATGACTGAACAAACATAATGCATGCAGATGTCTGTATGTTGGTTTTTCCTTTAATGTGTCACCTATGTTTATTTCCTATATATGATATGAGGAGCATGTCATTAAAATCCCTCTGTTGCTGGGATGATGAGGAATAATAAGTTCTCAGTAAACAGATGAGAAACTGTAGTAAAGGTATAAATCAAGAGTGTTGATAACAGCAATATAACCCCTGTTTTTGCAAAGAGGGAGTGTGCACCTCCAATTATACTTTTTTTTTACTCCATATGATTAGAACGATGCTTAAATAAAGGATTAACATAGAAGAAGTTGGGTAGATTAGTGTTAAAGGCATGACAACAGTAACCTATATAATGAGCGTAGTGTCCAGAGGTGATTACTGTGTGATGATGCAGCCGTTTCTGACTCAGTAATCAAATCTGCAGCCTCATTTGTTGCATTATCTCAAGAAGGATTCACTGTGTATTGTTATTGAAGAAAAGGTTCAGCGTCCTTGACAGCCACTGCAGGGGTCAGGAACTTTGGATTTTCAATAAAATAGGACTATTTTTTTTAGAGGAATGTTAAGACAAATATAAGAGGAGAGCTATAGTAATTCTGTAATGTGATATCCTAGTATAAGCCCACTACTAATAAATCTGTATGAATGCTTAGAATAAATGTTTTAACTTACAGACTACCTGTCAGGTCTTGAGTTACTGTAAACTGGACAGTTAGCTGACTGTATCTACAGTGTGAACACTTTGTAAAGAGAAGACTGCCCGGTGTTCTGTGCCCTTTAGTTTGCAAACCTCTAAATGACAGATAATATAAGATAATATATATTTAGAAATCGTTGTGTTTTATCCTGTAATGCAGTAGACTGTAGAGTGCAGATCACCATTTTCTCCTCTAGAGGCCGCTGTAACTCTGTTAGTTCATACATCGTTAAAAACATTATTTTCTCCATCAGAGATCAGGCTATAATGTCACTCACAGTTTCTTTTCCCCTTTTAGAGTTCAGATGGGATTGTGGTTATTTAAAATATGAGTATTAAAATAATTTACATCTGTCTTTCTGGCGATAATAGGATTAATCTCTCGTTTTTACTTCCTATTGGACTAGGCTGTGTCACGTGAGCACACGCGACAACCTTGCTTTGTTAAAATGACACATTTCCCACCATTATTTTCTTCTGTTACTAATCTGCTGTGTGTAGGTTATGTTATATCTATCGTCTGTGCCCTGTGTTATCTTCTATGTTCTGTGTCTTTTAGCTTGCAAAAACCTAAATGACAACGACGTTACACAGTGATGCAGTAGGCTGCTGGGTGCTGCTTGGTAGTTTTTTCACTAGAGGGCGCCAGAGCTCTGTTAGGTAATATGTCATTAAAAACATTATTTTTCTCCGTTAGAGATCAGACAGTGATGTACTTGCAGTTATTTACTTAAGTTATTTTCCCTTTTAGACCTAAGATGTGATTGTGTGTATTTGAAGTATAAAATTAGTTAACTATGTCTTTCTGGCGATTATAGAATACATCTTTAGTTTTTACTTCCTATTGGACCAGGCTGTGTCATGTGAGCATACGCGACAATTTTACTTTGTTAAAAATGTCACATTTACCCACCATTATTTTCTTCTGTTACTCACCTGGTGTGTGTGTGTGGGTTATGTTATCTTTATCTTCTCGTGTGGTTTTGTTGTTGAAACAGTTTCTCAAACCGTCAGTGAGACTGACTGTGCAGAAGATCACTCCCTTGCCTCCAACAGTGCCATATAATACTTACCTAAACCAAATTTGTCCCATCGGGACAAACAAGTTTTTTTTTGGACCGGGGAAGTGAGCAGAGAAATATCTCCGTTCGCTCCACGCATCGCCTGGTATTGCAGTATCTCCAGCTGCGGTGCACCGTCCTCACTTTGTTAACAATAATGAACTTTAGAAGTCCTGAAGTTGAGGTTTAATGATAAATATGTGTGTAATATTCACTGATCTATTTAATTATTTCGATATATTCTTCAGGTATTTTCACGGAGTGGGTAGTTCCGGGTTTTAAAAGTGAAGTCGATTGTATAGAAGTCTACGGTAAAATGAACCTACTCTTCACTTGATTTGTTACCTCGGTAAACACTTTCCTCATGAGTTTATGGTCTCAGTAGCTTGTTTCAAGTCTTCTTCAATACATCATGATGTTCATTTTGTAAATTATGGTCCCATTTAGAGTAAAATAGACGATAAAGGGGGGTGGGGGGGGGGTGGGGGGGTACCACGACACTGCATCAGAGCATCTAGCCTCATGATGTTGATGATTAAAATGATGCATGATGATGATTATGAAAATAAATCACAACAGAAATAATATTTTGTTGTACTGATTAATATTTATTAGTGTACACTTTATTCATATTTTATCGTGTAAGTTAAGAAGCTGTTAATATTATTTGTCTTTCCATAACCTCAATCAGTCAAACTGCTTATAAATGATAAATAGGGGGACTTAAAGTAAAATGTTACCCTTGTCATAGCAGGAGAAGCACATCATTAACATCCATTCAAGTGTCTAAGGAAGACTATTGCTGCTACTACTGGTGACATACTGGCGTACCATCAACACTTATATCTGTTTACAACTACATTATAGTTTATTTTAAACCATTTACCATCAAACTCACTTTGACTACAGCATGCATCTAACTTTGTAAAGAGAAGACTGCCCGGTGTTCTGTGCCCTTTAGTTTGCAAACCTCTAAATGACAAAGATAATATATATTTAGAAATCGTTGTGTTTTATCCTGTAATGCAGTAGACTGTAGAGTGCAGATCACCATTTTCTCCTCTAGAGGACGCTGTAACTCTGTTAGTTCATACATCGTTAAAAACATTATTTTCTCCATCAGAGATCAGGCTATAATGTCACTCACAGTTTCTTTTCCCCTTTTAGAGTTCAGATGGGATTATGTTCATTTAAAATATAAGTATAACATTAGTTGCATCTGTCTTTCTGGCGATAATAGGATTGATCTCTCGTTTTTACTTCCTATTGGACTAGGCTGTGTCACGTGAGCATACAGGACAACCTTGCTTTGTTAAAATGACACATTTCCCACCATTATTTTCTTCTGTTACTCATCTGCTGTGTGTAGGTTATGTTATATCTATCTTCTGTGCCCGGTGCCATCTTCTATGTTCTGTGTCTTTTAGTTTGCAAAACCCTAAATGACAACGACGTTACACAGTGATGCAGTAGGCTGCAGGTTACCGTTTGATTTATTTTTCGCTAGAGGGCGCTAGAGCTCTGTTAGGTAATATATCGTTAAAAACATCATATTTTCCTGTAGAGATCAGACTATAATGTCACTCACAGTTTCTTTACGTAGAATTGTGTTTATTTAAAATGTAAAATAAGTTATATCTGTTTTTCTGGCCATAAGAGGATTGATCTGTCGTTTTTACTTCCTATTGGACGAGGCTGTGTCATGTGAGCATACGCAACAACTTTACTTTGTTGTAAATAACACATTTTCCCACCATTATTTTCTTCTGTTACTCACCTGGTGTGTGTGTGTGGGTTATGTTATCTTTATCTTCTCGTGTGGTTTTGTTGTTGAAACAGTTTCTGAAACCGTCAGTGAGACTGACTGTACAGAGGATCACTCCCCTGCCTCCGATATATTGATAGTATCGCTTCTTGACTTCTTTGGTTCACTCCAAAGTTGGCCATGCTCAAGCGTAACCAGAGTATCTACTCTTAACTTACCAATCATTCATATACCCATGTGGGATTAATGTGCGATTTTTTTGGGGTGGGGAGATGGATATGGAGCATTATGCTCCTTCCACTCCACGCATTGTCCTGGTATTGCAGTACCTCCGGGACGGTGCACCGACCTCTATCTGTTAAGAAAATAATGAGTTTGTACCTCAAGTGAAGCGATGAGTACATCTGCAGTTGTCAGTATCAATTATACAGAAATAACCCCAAAACACAAGCCCGGTATGATACCATCCACAATGGTCAACTGCTTTAGCATATGAAGTGGAACAGGGGAAAATGGCAAAGATGAGTTTGCTGATGCTGATGATCTCGGGTAAAAAGGGTAAATATATCAAACAAAGTCACTCTTGGTAAGCATCACAAATGGCTACATTTAAAAATAAGGTTTGTACGCTCACACACACACCTGCATTTCTCCCATTGCCATCTGTACACCTACAAAATAATCATACATGGCTCTTTGAGATTTTAAATGTAATTTGGCAGCCAAAAACATCAAAAGCAGTTTGTAATTTTTGACCATAGCAGCAACTGTAATATATAGGGTAGGTTATGGGTCAAGCATACCCTACATTAATTGATATGAGGTATTTTCATGGCCGTTAGAAACATTCACACACATCCTTTCAATAGATTTACAAATTCCCAAAGTAACTATCATACAGTCCAGGGATGTGCAGTTATGTTACCTGAGGAGGGTTTTACTTCCTGCATGCTTACAAACAGTGGGAGGAAGACATTTGCTGCAGTAGTTCTGTGACTGTCCACTCAATTGATTTCATCCCATATCCTCTTATCCATTTCCTCTTTTGTTCAGAGGCTGCCATAGAGCACATTTCAGTTGGGAAGCTGGCTCCTCTTAGCTGCAAATTGCCAAACCTGCATCACATGGAAGGTGTTTCACAGGTGACTGGGTGAGTTTGAGGAATGAAAAAAAATTTCACTGCAATGACACACATGATGGGGACTTTTATCACATCCAAACCTCTAGATGGCAGTGAACATCAAACATTTACAAGAGCAGAGTGAGAGAGAGGAAGTCCTTGAGAAAATCGTTGTCAAGTTCACAGGAGTTAGTAGCAACACCACTTCCTTTGTAGGCTACTAATTAAAATAAAATGATTCTGAAAGTCTATATTGTTCTCAATATGTTGAAATGCTGTTTTTTTTTATATTTCAGCTTTCACACAGCAGTTTAAATAGCAAATATAACTGACTTTGTGAAAAACAAATTAGATCAGTGTATTTATGTTGTGAAATTTGAATGTGAGGATTTTAGCAGACAGGCAGCTCTTTTTTCTTTCTTTTTTCAGTTTATAGCAAATTATGTTAGTAATTTTTGTTGTAGGCAGATTAATGCAACTGACTTTGTTTATATAGCACTTTACACACAACATAGTTCGTCCAAAATAGTTTACAGTACAGTGAGGAAGAGGAACGGGAAAAAAGTTTTCTAAACTGGTTGTTAGTTAACAATTGACTTTTTAACATATATATTTTTACTTTATTTTCTTTTATCTTCTATTTGTTTTTTATTTAACTTTTTTTTAGTTTAGATTCTTTTAATAACCGAGCCATCTTCATGTCAACTGCTGTTTAAAAGCTCGAGATGCGTAATGGCTT
Organism: Scomberomorus guttatus; assembly: GCA_038419695.1. Lineage (NCBI taxonomy): Eukaryota > Metazoa > Chordata > Actinopteri > Scombriformes > Scombridae > Scomberomorus > Scomberomorus guttatus. Next base: position 29,753,405 of record CM076450.1, on the reverse strand, counting down.
GAAAGTGGACTTTAATTTTATTTTTATTTTATTTTATTTGTTTTTTAAGCAAATTAAACTATTTATGCAGGACTTTTACTTGTAATGGAGTATTTTTACATTGCTGTATTGGTACTTTTACTTAAATAAAAGGTCTGAATACTTCTTCCACCACTGAACATTTCACATTAACCAACCAACTAAACATCACCAGTTATAAATGCTAGAGTTAACGTACCAACTGCTCTTACTAAATACATATATACATTATATACATAATACATAAATATAAACGTTTTGTTCTTTCTGAATCGTCTCGGATTGAAGTCGAAATCGTGAAAATCATGAAACACACTCTACCGCATTTATTAGCGTCGGCAATGGTGATAAATGTGTTTTTTTTTGTCAATTGAATGCTGTTTAGAGCATCTTTGATTTCAATGTACTGCTCTGACTTGTTTTGGAAGTATCAAAGCGGATATGGAAGTGTTAGCCGTTAGCTCGACGCAGCCGTTAAAACTCTCGAGCGCTACATTGCCCTTGACTGACCCACGTGAGTTCGGCTTCCTGTCCTCATGCTAAGCCGAGTAGCCAGCCACATTAACCTGCTGCATTTACACTAAAACGAAACCTACGATTTTATTTCAGTCTTCTGCTGTTTATCTGACTTCTGGCTGGGCTCGGCTAACATGGCGTGTAACAGTAAGTCTGTGCTGTTTTTACTGCGGCGATGTGTCTCAGTGCGTCACGTAACGTTGTCGGCAGGTATCAAATTAAGAGGCAGCGTGCTGTCAGGTAGGTTTGGATTTATTCAGCAGCGGGCACCGACGACCCGGACAGACTGTCTGCGGAGCCTCTGTCAGCTGCAGTCCGCACTGATAAGCAGCCAGCACAGCCTCTGTACCAAGGTGAGTGATCACTGTGGGCAGGCAGCAACGTGAAATACTCCATTACAAGTAAAAGTCCTGCATGAAAAATCCTGCTTAAGTACATAAGTTTTAAAAGTATTGCAGTAAAAGTAGTGGTTTGGTCCCTCTGACTGATATATTATTATATATGACATCATTAGATTATTAATACTGAAGCATCAGTGTGTAAGCAGCATGTTACTGTTGTAGCTGCTGGAGGTGGAGCTAGTTTCAACTACTTTATATACAGTTAGCTAGTTTAGTCCAGTGGTTCCCAACCTAGGGGTCGGGCCCCTCCAAAGGGTCAGCAGATAAATCTGAGGGGTCGTGAGATGATTAATGAGAGAGGAAAGAAGAAAAAACTAAGTTCTGATACACAAATCTGTTTTCAGTTTTTGGACTTTTTCTCTAATCTTTGATTTTTCCTGAAATCCTACCTGTACTGCTAAAATATAGTTTAATGACTCTGTACCATGATCACCTTCTGTTTTATTCACTGAACAGTGGTCTGTATGTTGCCCTCTGTTGGGCTTTGAATAAGAAATAACATCAAACAGTTTAAATACTGTAAAAAAAAAAAAAAAAAAAAAGCAGGTTGTTCAAAGTTTAAGACAGTTGACTGGAAATCACTTTAAATGCAGTTTGTTGTCTCTTAGATTGTGCACACCCATTCATATTTTGGAAATACATGATTTTTTCTTGATTAAATTGCGGATGAAGGCAGGAGCACATCTCTACTCATAAGATGAGGCTGGTTTATTAACAGATAATGAATGAGAATATAGTAAAATGCAGTCGTGATAATATAAAATATGTCTTCACTTGTAAATGTTAAATAGGGGGACTTAAAGTAAAGTGTTACCCTCCTTTTGTATTGTTTAGTGATTATTGAAAAATAAAGTATGGATTCGATGCTAAAAAACCTACACAGCATTTCTTTCTCTTACAGAGTTTACTTTGATCAGTTACAAAAACAGTCTTACATTTCAGGTGATTTCAGTTTGCCAATTATGCACAAGAGGATTTGTAGTGCTCCATGTATCACGTCAAGCTGTCACGGCCTGTCGTTTCTTTGTGCCTTGTGAGAAAATTCATCCTGTTTGTGGCTAAATAATAATATTGCACACCTTGTCCTCCAGGCAGGGGCACCTTGTGAGGACGAATACCCTCCACTGCCGGCCTATCAGGCTGATTCAGAGCCAGAGAAGAAGGAGGTGTACATCATACATGTGAAAGGTCTCCCGTGGTCGTGCACGACTCAGGACCTCCTGCAGTTCTTCTCAGGTGAGACTTTGGATTTTCACTCCAGGGGAGAAGTTAAACTCATTGTCAGAAAGCGAACGTCCTTCAACATCCTCATTAGAGTCCGACTGATAAATCAACCGGCTGATATTATTGGTTAATAACACATACATCAGTATCAGGGTGTATGTTGGCAGGTACACATTTAAAAATTTGTAACTGTTCAAAATTTTTTAGTCACATTTTCTGTTAGTCATATTTGATAGTATAGTTTATTGTTCAGCTGTTTAACATCCTGTCTCAGTACAAAAAGTATCTTTGCATTGTTTGGCATGTTGCTTAATTTCTCGTCGCATTACAGCCACCTGTAGATCAGTGGATAGTTTGAAACCACTGGCAGGACCGTGCATCACGTCTCCTGTATACGTGTGCACATGCAAAAGACAAACTTAACAGGGATGCACTCATGAAAAAACTGCTCCACAGGGCGCCAAACTGGAGTATACAATATAACTGTTAAATATAAAATTAACAAAGTAAGATCATGTTTAAAAAAACAAAACAAAAACGGTAATATCAGCTGATTTATTGTTCCTGTGCTTCAGAGTGCAGGGTCCGTAACGGGGTGTCGGGGATCCACCTCACAGTGGACAGGCTGGGGAGGCCGTCAGGACGAGCCTTCATCGAGATGGAGCACGAGGAAGACGTCAGCAAAGCTCTGGAGAAGCACAGACAGTACCTCGGTCCTCGCTATGTCGAAGGTTCGCCTCTCTGACTTCATAAACTTCTCTTTATGTAAGGCTGGAACATTTTCACATGTCCCAGTAGTAAAAGTTTAGGTGTAAAAATTACAATTACTGATGACTGAATTTAATTTAGCTTTAGTTTGGTTTAATAGGACGCTTGAATTTAGCAGAGTCATTGTTAATGTTATTAGTAACACCTGCGTTGTTCCTACTGTGAGTCAAAATGTCGGCTGTGAAAAAGTCTTGGAAAGCAGTAGTTCAGGATCTGAAGTCAGCACAGGCTCAGCTTCTGTTCAGAGTTTGCATTATTTGCAAAAAAGGACTATGATATGTGGTTGATTCAGCAAAAAACTCCTCTTTCATAACCGTTTAAACAATGGTTACAGGAACCTGCATGAGTTTACTAATCTAGCTTGACTTTAGTTTGTGGGCCTGTTGTTTTTTCATTATTTGGAAAACCAGTGTCTGATGCTGTCCATCCAAGATCAACCAGTACTGTTACAGCTTTTAGTAGATTCATGCAGATGCAGGTAAGTTCTGTGCAAAAATGTATTCCAGAGTTTATCTGCAGCTAACATGAAGCTTCAGCAGTTCATCAAATCAAGTGGGTATCTTCGAAAGTTATAGCCTTTCAGTATGAAATTACCTTTCTGTGTTTCTACAAACAGTGTTTCTGTGCTGAGCTGTGATGATGAGATAAACTCTGGAATGATTTTTTGCACAGAACAAGGACTGTAGAGGATTTTGTTCCCCATCACTTACATTGAAAGCATATTAGGATGGGATCATTTAGCAACCAGTATGAACAGAAGGAACAATTACAGCAACCAAAAGCTGTTTCAGTGTTCATATGGGCACCTGACTGTGGTTATAAGACACGAAAAAGTGTGAACCCGTCCTTTGAAATTGCATTACGAAATTGACCATGATAAACGTTTATTTTGTTGCATCTAGTGACATCCTCCCTTGAATAGAAGATCACCAATCCAACCACTCCTCTAATATAGCAAAGCTTATTTTTAAAGCTGGCATCAACCATGACAGGCCCAATAAAGCAACATAAAGGGGACAGTCCTAGCTGTGTAAATAATAAAAACAAATGCTCATGTTCTACTCTTTTGCAGTGTATGAAGTGACAAATGCTGATGCTGAAGCCATCCTGAAGAAAACCTCTCAGCCTCCAGCTGATAACGGGGTTGTGCGGATCAGAGGCCTCCCCTTCACCTGCACTGAGGCCGACATCGTCCACTTCTTTTCAGGTAGGTGACTCAACCTCCACGCTGGATATGTGCCACTAAGTTATTTTGCTTCCCCATGACAATAGTTCTTTGAGGATTCACTCATCTTTTGATCGCTACAGTAACGTAACGTATTTGGAGCCGTTTCTAAACAAACTAACGTGCCCAAAACTCTTTGAGGCCAAGGAACATGTCACCCGGTGAAACTGTGTGTCTTGTTGATGTGTTTTTAATAGTTTTTGGACAACAACGGAGGTCTACGGTCTTCTTTTTGATATTTTACAAGTCTTACCTTTGGTCACATGAGATTGATAAAGGTCACAAATTTAAAAACAGACACAATAACCTTTGAATGTATCTTAAATGAGAAAAATAAAAATCAGAATCTGTGCACCTCAGGTCTGGATATAGTGGAGAATGGGATCACCATCGTCCTGGACAACAGAGGAAGAAACTCTGGAGAGGCCTATGTGCAGTTTTCTTCCCAAGAAGCAGCTGATGAAGCTCTGCAGAGAGACAGAGAGGTCATAGGAAACCGGTAGGATGCTGCAGATAAAAACGCTCATATTAAGACCTGCAGCTTTATAATCCTGTGTCATCAAATGTGTAAATACTAGCAAAGGAGCACAAATAACTGATTTGTTGTTAGTTTGTTTGCCGCTGATCCTGTGATGTTTGTAACATTTGTAGATACATCGAGGTGTTTCCCAGTAGAAGCGATGAAATTCGTTCAACTTGGAGGAGGAAGACGTCGAGTTCAGCTTCTCCACAGATGAGCTCTCAGCCAGTGACCAGGAGGTCCGCCTCTGCCACACAGACTAACCCCATAACTGGTGAGGCGATTTTTTACAGTTCAATATAGTCAAAAAAACATGGTGTTTGTTTTGTTTATAGAAAAAAAGAGTGATAAATGGATAAAGAAAAAGCTATATTACTAAAATCAGGGTGAAAACCTGATTTTGAAATTACAATTTGTAGTTCAGCTGTTTTTGTACTTTTTTTGACACAGTAGTTCAGTATAAGCTGTAGTGTCTTCCTGCAACATTAAACACTTTTGATGCACAGGGACAAAAAAATTCAAGTGAAAAACAGATAAGATTCTTTTTAAGATTTAAAGTTTTTCCATCTGTGATTAAATTTGTTACTGTAGCTGCTAAAAACTGTTTATTTGCTCCCTCAGGATCTTCTCAGAGCTCGTCGCTGCTTCATTACATCCATATGAGAGGTCTTCCTTTCCACGCGTCTGGAGAAGACGTCGTGAAGGTAAAAAGAAAGATAATGAATGTTGCAGCTGGTTGTGTTGAATTAGAAGACAGTTAGGCCTGATTTTTATAATATGCTTCTTTCCCCCCTGCAGTTCTTCTCTCCTCTAGCTGTGTCAAAGATCCTGATCGAGTGCGGTCCTGACGGGAGGCCGAGCGGAGAGGCTGATGTTTACTTCAGCTGCCACCAGGATGCTGTAGCTGCCATGTCCAGGGACAAAATGCACATAGGTGAGACTGTCTTCAGGTGCTTAAATCACAGTCTGGGTTTTATATTTATTCAAGTAAGAATCAGCTGAGCTGTTTATTGGTAAAAGTGCTTCTCAGTTTATATTAGGCAGAAATAATGGTGAGAGTCTACTATTAAATCTTCACTACTATTTGTTAGGAAGTACAGTTTTAAGTATTTACATGTAGCCTCTTTTCTATTTTTCCACACTACAGTAAACCAGTATTTTGCAGTTTTAATGCGGTTTGTTGGTTGCTGCAACCCGCTGTAGTTGACATGTCCACATATACAGTATATTCTGAGCCATCCTGCTAAATTTGGCATTTTGTTTAGAGGTGGCACAACAATATTATAACATAATATAATTATCTCCACCAGGCATAAGCCTGGAGGGGCTCATGTGTTTGGTTGTGTGTGTGTTTGTGTGTGTTTGTGTGTCTGTGTGTCTATCTGTCCGCAGCTAATCTCACATACAAAATGTTCTAAATAAATAACAAAATGTTTAAATTGAGGAGTTTGGACTTATTGTCCCGTTTATTGTTTCCTTAAGTTTATACAGTTAGGTGAACCAGGGACACTCGGTTACAACACCATTACACTATTCTATGCATCTTAAAGAAAACTGAGACTATACTATACAAAATACACTTTATTAAAAACTTTGCATACATCTGTATAAGAAAACTTAGACACCTGGCAGAGATCTGCAGTCTACTGAGTGAACTCTTCTAGTTTTAAATGAGTTTAACAGTCATTTTAAATTCATCTCTCCTTTATAAAATCCTGATATTCCTGACAGGATTTAGTTAAACTCTAAAAAAAAACAATATAATTCTGTCACTAAGTCTGTTTTAATGCAGGTTATAAACATTTTCTGTCCTCCAAAATTTTTCAGTTTCTGAGTGAAGCATATTTAGTCACTTTAAGTAAACTGGAATTGTTAAATGATTTAAAGAGACATTAAAGAAAAATATGGATCATGTATTTATTGGTTAAAGTATCCTCAGTGCAGCAGATCCTTAGTTTCCATGACTACCAGTGTTCCCAGTGAGGCTCTGCGTTGTGGTTTAAGTTGTTTGGTGAACTTTGGCAGTTTGGAAATATTGTGTCACAAATTATTATCATAATGCAGTTCAAATATAATGTTGTAATAATAATGTATAATAATTGTTGTTGTTGTTCTATTTTTTTAGGAGAAAGATACATCGAGTTATTCCTGAACTCTGAAGGTGAGAAACACTGAAGCAGATCCAGAGAGAGAGTTTCATATTCTGGCTTCTTAACAAGACAAATACACTTTGTTACCATATTTTGATTCTTAGCATTTAAATGTTTTAAAACCTTTGCAAAGTAAATTAATTCACTAAATCTGAATGGTAAAGTTTTACTAGTTCTAAAAAAAAAGTTGCTTTTTGCAGATTTACTGGTTTGTTCTTCTCATTCAAACTTCTCTCAGGTTATTTGTGTCGTTGGATAAACTTTCCTTCAGGTGTGATTTAACACAATGTATGTTTTTCCTGCAGGTGAATGCTGATGCTCAGATGCCAAATACACACACACACACACAGGACTATTTGACTGTATTTATTTCCCGGCCTGACATCAAACAAACATTCCTGGTGTGAAAAGAAACCGTCTGATCTGTCTCCGTCTAACAGGAGGAAGTTAATGTATGATAATTGATTAATAAAGATTATAATGAATGTAGACTTTACTGGATTTTTTTAGTAAAGGTTACTGTCATTATAATATGGAAGAAAATGCAGTTTTGTCTGACAAGCTCATGTTAAATGATACATTTTTCAAAATAGTTGGGAAGAATATGGTTCTTCAAACTAACATGTTCTGTGAAAAATAAACAGGCTAAAGCTTCATGTCAAAATTGAATCTTTCTTCTCAAAAAGTCTGTGACTTAACATGACATCTCTCCTCTGTCCATGTAAGATTCAAATCAATTCTGATTTAAATCAGTGACAACACTTTGTGGGAAATCCTGCTGTGACTTATGTTTACTTGGTCTAATGTGGAAGTTTCCAAAATGAGACAATTAGCACCTCATGTAGCCAAAAGGGGAGAGATTTAAAAATACTATAAATTCATGCAAAGTCATGGAGATGTTAAGCTTAAATTTTGAAAACTCATTCTTTCAGGTTTCAGACACATCTGAATGTCATCAGAAGAAATTTGTCTTTCAGTGTCATCTCTCAATTAAAATGACCAAGTATAGAATAATAATTATAGGTGTAAGTCAGCACTTTGCTAGTTGATTAATTTTCAAAGTTGACAACATGCAAATATGTTAAAGCTCCTCTCCAGTCATGTTTTAAGACGTATAAAATGTCTTAAGTCTACTTTGATTAATATTTTGTCCATACAGATGATCTAAAATTAAAGCATAAGAGATCTTCATGCTTCTGGATTCAGGTGTAAAACAGAAATACAAGTTTGAAAATCAGAGTCGTACACTTGTAAAATTTAATAAAAGTTTATTGTTCATCTAAGAAGCGTTTCCATCTCATGTTAATTAGCTTCTACAAAAACAACTAAAGGTTTAACTGGTTTTACTCAGCTTCTAATTATTCTTTTTATAAATCAACAAAACATTAAAAACAGCCGTTATAAAGATATGCCTCATACACAGATATGCCCACTTCAAACCAGTCAGACAGGGAGCCATGCATTTAAAAGTGCTGAAATATGTTCTGACACCCAGAAACAGAGTTCGATAATGAGAAGAAAAGAATATCTGAATGTTGGAGTGGATGATTTTACTGCAGCACTGTTTAAAGCAGACCCTACTGTAACATACAGGGTGACGAGAATTTGTAAAGGAGATGATTTCATGGTTTTTAGCTTTTTTTTGTTAATGCCAGTTAGAATGAACTCAGAACACAACAGCAACAGTAAAGAAAATCTATCCTGAATATTCAGCTTTGTAAACTTCACAAAACAAAGACTGAACACTAGCTGCAGAATCAGCTCTGCTCCACCAGAGCTGCTCAATCAAATATCAATATCACGATAAGAGACTAAATATAACGTAGTCTCAGATTTTGGTTATCATGACATTTTTTTTACAACTTAAATTTTGAGTTTCAGCTGCATCTCACGGCCTTTATAAGCAGGGTTTAGTAAGTTATGTGTAGATTGTTGTCAGTCTGCAGGACACCTGAGCTACCTGCATTCGCTCATGGAGACTGTGGGATGCGGTTGAAAGCTCAGGAAAAAGCTAGTGAGTGAACCTTGAGTCAAGATAATTAAATATTTGTCTTTTCCAGGTCTTAATGCTGTATTACAGCATTACATACAATTTTCTTAACTTATTATATTTATGATTCTTTTTAACAATTTTATATCATGTAAGAATCTTCTGATGGCACACGCAGCCTTCACCTAAATATTGATTTATTTTTAACATAAATATATTTGGTCAAAAGTCTTTGTGTGATATTTGATTTTGTCAGGATCACCCTGAACCAGATGCCACTTTGAGAAAGTATGAAAGTCACGCTTCATCTGAGTGAAATGATGCAAAATGTCTTTGATCTGTATACGATAACTGTTGTGTTATGATGGAGTGCATTTCTGTTTCAAAATACTAAGTTGTTGCCAAAAGTTGTTTTTTTTCCAGTTTTTCCTTTTTTATGTTTAAAAACTGAGGTTAAAAATATTATCAGTTGATCCAAAATCCACTTAGTGGACATTGTGGAAAGTTACGTTTTCTAAATGTGTCCATGAATGAGATGATTCAAGTTGTCTTTTGTTAATGCGACCGGGTGCCATTTTCAGCTGTGTGATGCAGGATTTCACTCAAAAAAAAAAAAAAATACCACAGCAGCCGAATTTACTATTTAACACACTTTCAACCAGAAAAGGGAATTTAAAATGGCTCCAACAGCATTTGATTGGCATGAAAACCTGCATACACACAGCTCCCTGTGACACATTTTTGGACACCGCTGACTTTGAGTAAGTAAAATTTTCCAGAGTTCAGGACTCCATCAGATCTTTCATGACGTCTTGAGTCATGAAATGAAAAAGTGCATTTTTGCAGTGCCAGTTTCAGAAATCAATGCCTCTGGTTTCCGTGTGTCTGATCATCATGTCTTCTGGTAAATGCAGAGTCAGGGTTCATGTTGGTGTTGAAGCGTATTGTTGGAGTAACAGAGAGTAGCAGGCGGTGCACACAATCTCTGGGAGAATGGAGGAAGGTAGCGGCAGCTCGTTGCACACACAGCTCTCACAGAAAAGCCCGGAGCAGTTCTTACACTGTTTCTGGAAAAAAAGGAAAAACAGAATTATAATAATTGACAAAAATGGAAAAATATATAAAAATGATAAAACTATAAAAGGTGTGTTGATTAAAACAGGTGTGTGTTCAGCTAAGAGTTCAATATCTGACACAACAGTCGTGTCTCTGCCAGTCTTTCAACTAAAGCTGCGTTCATATTACAGGCCTTCATCATCTTTTTGTGTTGATGGTTCACATTCATGTTTGTAAGTGACCGCTGTGAACACAGCATCTCCATAAATGTCCAACAAATTTTAAACTTCCTCATCTCTTCATTGACCCCCATCGCTGTTGTTGTTCTCCTCTGTTTTTTATACCGGGCTGTGAGGCGCCGGCGCCGACACCAGCACCGAATGATAACAAGCGGCCTGCGCATGAGCAGAGAACTGAGACGTTAAAATCTGATCTGACTGTTCTGACATCTGTTGCACAGTCAGAGATGTAAGTCACTTAGAGACAAAACCTCCGATTTGGGCCATTTCAGCTGTAATGTGACCGTAGCTGAAGTCTTGACCTCTACGTGTCTTCACTTTTTACAAATTCAGGTAGGAAAGTCGTCATAGGAGCTTCAAACTGAAATATTTCTGTCTGTTGCCATTTTCCATAACAAAAAGGGTTCGATAAACCATCTGAGCTGCCTTTTGATAATTGCTTGACCTTATTTTTATTTATTTTTTTATAAATGACAAGTTGATCTTTTCCTTCTAGGATTAAATTATGTGACATCTGTTCTGATCCAACTGAAGATAAAAAAAGAAACCAAGTCATTTCTTTAAAGTTATCACTGTTTTCTTGTTATTGTGTTTCCTTATCTCCTCTTCAGACTGTAACTGAAGTACAAATAAGATTAAATGTCAACATTTTTTAAATCTGAACTGGACTGAAAACAGCCCAGGCTTTTAAAATCTTTAGAAATCATATCATTTACTGTGTTAGTTTGGCGAAATGTCAAAGAGTCTGCAGCCACGTTAATGTAATGTTCACCATGTTCACATCTTAGTTTAGCCTGTTAGCATGCTAATTAGCACATGACACAAAGTGCAGCTGAGGCTGGTGGAAATATCATTAGTTTTAGATATAAAAGATAAAATATTTAGCTGTGTCCCAAATCCAGACTACACACTACTTCTAGGCAGGTTTTGAGTCTGTAGTGTGTTCACATTGGAAAAGTGACGCAATTAAATTTACTTAAAACAGCTGCAACAACTAAAAAGCTCTTGATTTATGAGTGTGCTGTTGATGGGCATTATTCTTTCTCAATGCAATACACAAATTAAATGGAAGAGACGCTAAAAGCTGGACAAAATTAAAAGTAATAGTGGATGGTGGTGAAAGCTGCAGGAAGACCTCAGAATTATTATCTATTGAGTTGGTTTAACTGGTGGTGACTCTAAAGCCACAGTTGGATTTTCTTTGCAATTACTGCTAGTATAAAACGATGTAGTGTAGTAGACACATCTCTCTGCAGAATATGTTGTATGTATTAAAAAATATGAAAAATGTGTGAATGTCCTCTAGTATTATCTCACCATGTGATGTTTTCAGCATTCATGTGCCAGAATATTCACGCTCAACCCTTTCCTATTTCCTCTTGCAACACTGGGTACGTTCACTAACACTGAACCACTATAAACTACTATAAACACCCTCTACTGATTCATAATGGCGCTAAAGATTGTAAACTTTTAATGAAAGACAGTTCTGATCAGTCATCAATCCTCGTACCTTTGTCTTCAGGAGGGAGTCGTCCTGTTCACACATTGTACAGATGGTAGGCTGACTGATCTCCACGAATGACTCATCCTGGAGAAAATTTAAAAATATGGCATTAATGCTATAAATCTTTAGATATTTGTGCTTGAGGACACACCTCAGTACTAGTACTACCTCCTGTTCATGACTGCATCTTCACAGAACAATCTTGACTTTTTAATTGATCAGAACAAAGGAAATGATGGTAGCAAAACTTTTTAAAAAAAAATAATTTAAATGTATTTGTATCCCCAGAGGTTAATGTATTAAATGTGGGTTTGAAGAAGCCAGTTTCATGCTTGGATTGAAAGGTTTCTTTACAGGATTTTATCTGTAATAAAAAAGAGCCTCTTAAACCTCACCTGCTCATCCTCGTGGTGTGACAAGGACCTTAAAGGAAAAAAGGGGAGACATAAAAATATATATAAATATTTTCCCCATAATATTTACTATATTTTAAAAAGCTGCAGTGCTCTAAACTACTTACAAGCTGGAGCTCAGACTTGTTTTGTCTTCTGGTCCCGTGTGTAACTGATCAATCTCCCTTTTGACTGATGGGGATTCTGGGAGAGGCTGCAGGTAAAATGCACACATTTTATAAAACTATACAACTGTAACAAGACTTTAAAACTTATCTTTAAACCTGCATTAACTGATTTTTTGGCCACTTGGGGGCATCGGAAACAAGTAGTGAACACAACACAGACATACCATCATCTATTAAGTTGATATGTTGAACTTGTTAGCAAACATTTATACATCCAGCAGTTATGGAACAACATTATCATTCATTTGGTGTCGTGTTTCTGTCCACCTGGTGAATGTAAGTCCAATATTTGCTCTCCTTCTTCCAGTTTTTGCTCTCTACCAACTCCTGAGGGAAATATCTGGCTCTTTAGCTGCTAAATGCTCCACTATGTTCACCAGCTAGTCGACAGCTAACTGTCTGTTTGCGGTTTGTTGCTGAGCAGGTAGTGTACAGTGTGTTTTTAGAGCTTTTTCTCTGAAACAGCTGCCTGCTGTGGCCAAAAACAACACTATGAGAGCACTGAGAGTGAACCAAAACAGTAAAGTTGCAGCCGGACAGATAAACAATGAGCTGAAACTCACTATAAAGCTCCATAAAGCCGAGGGGAGCTGCAGTTGCTGATGTGAGGCGCCACGCTTCTCACATTACACACTGACAGCTCATACGTTATTATAAAGATATTGATTACAGCCCCTTTAATCGAGCACAATTGTGATCACAAATTTACTTTTGGTATGTTTTCAGGGTGCTTTCTTTCCCTCCGAGGAGTACTGGATTGTCTGGTGTCGACATGATGCTCACTTCTTCGCTCTCGCTCCTTCCTCAGCTCCACCTCCAGATTAGACCTGAAACAACAAACAAGCACAAACGCAGGTTTAGACTTCTAACATTCACAACACTGAGCTTCGGTTTTCCTTTTTTTCTAAAAAGTAAATTATCTCTTCGGATATAAATAACCTAAAGGTGAAAAAAAAATCACATTTATGATAACCATAAACCAAAAAACCATCAATTATAAAATAAGCATCCTCTATGATGCCTTTTGATACATCAGGATTTGGATAAACAGACAGAACTTGTTAGTTGGATCATTGTTGGTTTTGGTCTTTTCATGGGATTTGTTGTTAATAAAAAATACAGAATATAACCAGACTTATCCCTTAAAAAATTGCACATTAAAAGAGTCACATTTAGTCTCCCATTACCACTTCCCCAGGATTTTACCTGTGTTTCCTCAGCTGCTCCACCTCCACCTGCAGGCTCTCGATTTTGTCTCCAAACTCCTGTTTGAAGAGCCGGTTGGCCTCTAAAGCCAGATCCCTTTCTTTTTCAGCCTGTTTGCATCTGGTTAAGGGAGTTGGAGGGGAGGGGGGGGGGGGGGGGTGTCACATAAACTTATGGTAAAATAAAAACTTAAAATGAAAGCAAACATGGTTAAAAAGATGTCAACTAAAAATGTAATAAAAAACAAACAAAAAAGACAAGTCTGACGACTCAAACCCAATAAGGACAACAGGGAAAATTTAGCCAAAGAATTGTGAAGCAGGCCGTTTTTGTTTATCGTTTTATTAGCCTAATGATTACTACAGTTTACACCAATGTTATGTTCACATACAATTCAAAATTAATAAATTAATTTTGCCCTTTTTCATCTTTGTTTGTCTTGCTCTTGTCCTGTCGTTCTACACTTGAATGTGGATCACCAAATGACAACAAAATCCTTGGATATCTGTCCCTAAACATCAGTTCAGATTCTGTCTTCTTCATTCTGTCAGTTGAGTTGTCTACAGTCTCTGGTAGTGGTCGACTTCTTTGGGATTACATTACAGCAACACCACTACCTTCCCAGATATCCAGGATGTGTGTGTCAGCACATTAATCATTATCAGTCCATCAAATCTTGAAAGTGTCCAGAGTGGACTTCCGAACACAACACGACTCGTCTTATCTTTGCCAAAAAGCATTAATGGGGTCATTTTAAGAGATGCCTTCTAAATAAAAGTATAACCCTGATGGCAAACAGATCTGTCAGAGAACACAAGGATTAAGGGCTGCTAAAAGGATCGATTCAGTCCACACTACTCAAAGCTGATGCTGGAGAGCCACTGCAGGAGGTTGTGGGAAGATGGTTTTTATTTTCAACAACAGAGGAGCATCGTACAGAAAAGATAACATCCTACTTTGGTTATTTCTATATTAGGCAGGGTTGTATGTTTGTATTCAGATGTATGAAAGCGGGCAGGAGCAGGGAGGCTCCGCTACTGCTGCAGCTGGAGCAACTTCCCTGCAGCTGAGTTCAGGTTTCTGGCCTGCTTCACCAGATGCTTCTCACTGATTGAGCGATTAAAATAATTATGAACAAATGATGGAAAAAATAATGATAATGAAAGTGAAGGAGAAAAATGTGACAAACAGGACAACAAGAGATTTAACTGTAAGACTTTTGACACGCACCGATCATGACACTGTGTGAAATCTGTGTGATCTCTCTGGCTGTGGAAAACGGTGCTCACCTGCTCTCCAGCTGTTTTACAGTCCCTGACATCTGGTTTATCTTCTCCTCCAAGCGAACGATGGCTTCACTCTTCTGTTTGGAGCTGGACTCTGCGCTCTGAGGAAGACGAACCATGTTAGTCAATTGATGTCCCATAAACAACTATAACAATAATTATGTCTTGTGAAAGACTAAACTGGACAAAAATGTTTGTTTTCACAATTATCTGCTGAAGAGGGAAAGTTTCTCTGTGCTCACTGAAAATCTGAGTTTAAGACGCGTATCTACGAAAATGATTTGTGACATCACAACTAGTTTGGAGCCAATCGTGGTCCAGTATGCAACTTACACAAGTGTGATGTGGAAACTTGAAGCCTCCAGTGCACAAACACTGAGAATGGACTTTACAGTGAAGTAGAAGATATCTTATGTCCAACAGTTAAACTTTTGAAATTAACAATATTTGCATATTCATATTCTGGAGTTTTTAATGAGGGAGAAGGAGGAGGTGATGTTTTTAATGATTGTAATGAGGTAACTGGACTTTTTTTGTGGAAAATCATATCAGACACACATTATTGTTCCAAGCAGAGTATTTTTATATATCTTAAAACATGTCTGTAGGATATCTTCAAAACATTTTCTGTAGCAGTTTGGGTTTTTTAGGCTTTAACTACAAAAACTGGAACAGTGAAAGCCTCGCAGCCTCACCTGTGACTTGTGGCCAAGCTGTTGGTTGATGGCACGAAGGTCTTCCAGCTGCTGTCTGAGCTCCACCAGAGCGTCCTGCTTCTCACAGATGTCTTTCTCCAGCATCTTCATGGACAGCTCCATCTCCTGCTTCATTCCAATCTGCACCTCCAGCTCCTTCTCCACATCCTGCACAGAGATCAGCTCCACTTCAGACATCTCACAACCAGAAGACCACGGACATTATATATAGTAACACAAACAACCAATTTTACACATTCGTCTCAATATTTTATCAGTTTATCTGTTGAGCACATATGAACTGTGTTGGCATCTATAACAACAACAGTATAAAGATCTAAACAAAGTGACATATTCATTGTGGGGAGCCTGAAACTCACCAATCGTAGCAGAGTTTCCTCTTTGAGCTGCTTGCGTGTTTCACCCAGAGCTTGTCCGTCTGGTGCTGAGTCGCTTCTTAATGCCTGAAGAAAGGAATGACATTCATTACAAGAGTGAAAAAAAAGATCTTTATTTTTATTGAAAATGTATATCGTACAAACGTTGAACTTTAAAGAAAATCCTGAGTTGCCTTGGAGAACAGTAAGAAGATAAAGTGATGTATCATAGTCATCATCAGTCAGTATGTTATCAGGTGAATCGCGGCTGAGCAATATGGCCGAAATGAATATCAGGATATGATTATCTGTTCGATATCAATATTCATCATGATATGACAAATGTGGTTTAACCATAACAACTTAAAAAAAACATCACATCCATAAAAAACTACCCTGCTGACTAATGTTGAATTTCCTAATGTTTCATAGAGCTGGAAATATCTTAAGTTACAGCTTTGATGGGAGTCAGTATGTTTAATATGTATGTATTAATATGTAACAATACAGATTGAACTGTCTGATGACAAAGAACAATATTTGAATGGATCTGGGCCATTTCCCATCATTTAGGACTGTTAAGAACATCTTTAGACCTGCTGCAATAGCAAGGATTTCAAAACTTTAAAAATTATTATGTATTATCTGACATATCACTGAAATGTTTCTAAATTCAGTGTCTGTATGATATGCTGAGCCTTCCTACACTATTTCAGTAGGAACGATCCTCATTATGTGATAAGAATTGATTAAGTTGACGATGTGTTCACCTTCCTACTGTCCAGCTGATATGAGCTCTCCTCCTTTACTCTCTCCACGTCTTCTTGTAAAGTGATGATCCTGTTATTTGCCACCGCAAGCTGTGAAGACAAAAGTCAAACAAACAGTTCTGTAAACGAGAACACCAGCAGCTGTGCAGAGTGATCCTGAGAAAATGAAATGCTCTCTTTGAAGTTGAACTCACCTCTTCTGTTAGCTTTGTGTTGGACTTTTCCAGAGCGTCCACCTTGGCCTGGAGGTTATTTACTGATGCACTATAAACAGACATAACGCTCACGTTAATCATCGTGTTCAACAAAGCTGCTGAGCAAAGTGGAGAGTGAGGAGAGTCTGTCACTCTGACAAACCTTAAATGTCTGTTCAGCTCCTCCACGTAATTCTTCTGATCGAGAATCGCCGTGATCTGACCGTCACTGAGGGAGGAAAAAAAAGAGAAAGACGGATGAAACAAGGATAGACGGGGAAAAAAAAAGACATCATTGCATTTCAAAAAACTTGGTTTGGAAGAGTTAGTGCTGTAACAATTAAGTCAGTTAATGGATGAATTAGAATTTAAATTATTAATTGTTTGTCATTGGTTGCAGCAAACTAAAGAACGCCTGATATTTTCTGTCATCTTCATCATAAGACAAATGTTTAAGTGTGAAACATCAGACTCTTTAAGACTTTTAGCATCTTACTGAGACAGGTTGTAGTGGCAGAGCAGCAACAAAACATGGATGTTAGATTTACATTCAAAGTAGATTCATATTTTAAATAAATGGTGTCGTTGCATCAATCCAGACAGATTTATGAATGAAATCTCAACTAAGTATCTGTATTGAACATTTAAATTATAGGTTCACAATTTTTCAAGTCTGTCTTAAAACAACAGTCAGGTGCCCATATGAACTTTAAAACAGGTTTTGCTTTCTGTAATCATTTCTCCTGTTCATACTGACCATTAGAAGATCCCCTCCAAACGCACTAAAATCTACAGTCCTCATTTTGTCTCAACAGACAGTTTCCCTGTTTAGCTGCAGTGGAAGGACCGTGACAAAAAGAGAGATTTGGCACTAAAAAGACTGTAACTTTGAAAGATATTGACTGATTTGGATGGCTGAAGCCTCATATTAGCAATAAACTTTTAAATACACTTTTGTATTGTGTTAGTTATTAACTTTTTACTCTGTAAGACTAAAGGACCTTTGTGACCATCAGTAGTCTTTCTTTTATGTAACCTCCTGTTTATTTGTTCTCTTGTTTATTAATTAATATTAAAAAAAATATTTAAATGGATTTTGTCCACCATCACTTACGCTGAAAGTGCATCATGAGGGGATCTCTTAATGGTCAGTATGAACAGGAGAACTGATTACAGCAAGAAAAACATGTGGCAATGTTCATTTGGGCTCCTGACTGTTGTTTTAGGACAGACTTGAAAAGTAGTGAATCTATCCTTTAATCACCAATAGCAGCTCATCTCAGTCTAGTCACCAACTGCATTACTGTAACTATTATTGAGTAGTTTTGAGGGAGTAAAATGAAAATCACTGTGGTTAAAGACCAGAAAGCAGCACTCACCCCTCTGCGCTCTTACTACTGTGTCCGCCGTCTTTGAGGTACATTGAGAAATCGATCACTCCGACCTGCAGAGGTAATTTAATAAGAAACAGAAAATCAATGAAAACCAAAACCACAAGAGCGAAACTATCTGCTGTTTCATCCTTGCTTATGCGCACAGCAGGGTGTTTTAAGGCCTCATCATGTGTACTTGAAAAGAATAGTGGCCTCTGTTTAAATGCATTCAGGTTATCTAAATATTTCAGCAGTCAGTGTAGCTTCTGATAAACAAGGAGTTTGTCCTGGAGAGGTTTCACTTGTTCTTACTTGTTTAGAAAGCTGCTGACAAACTGGCATCCTGCCATTCCTCCCAGTCATTCTGAACTAATTCCCATGAATGAAGCAGATTCCTAAATCACTTAGTTAAGGTTACTGACTGTCCATAGAATGAATACAGGGGCAACAATGAGGATAAAACCACTGCTGTTTGATTGTCTTAGAACTGGAAAGTAGAGCATTTTAATGTCAGCCTGCTTTTGTAAAATGGCACTTTGTGTTGCACATGTAAACATAATTTTCTTAAGGATAACATATATCCAATAAATAACTCTAAAATAAACTCTTACCCTGAGAGAAGAAATATGAATAAGGGGGATTTACTAGTGCCATCAAACTTTCAACATCATCCCAACTGTCAACATTTCCTCTCATGTCCGATTGAAAACGTGTATCCAAGTGTTCATTCTGAACTTCCTGAAGGTCATTTGAACATCTTTCTCTCGTCCTTCTTTTTAGATTGTATCATTTTAGTATTGTTGTTTAGATATTAATAGTTATTCACTGATATATCTATTAAAAATCCCACATATAGTTTTTTGTTTTTAAGCTTATAGGCTTTCATTGTTGTGAGCTTTGTGATTAACAATATTTTTTCTTCCCTTTCCTATGAACTGTGTGTGTGTATCTGCTTATCTGGGTGGCGAGCCGCTGCATATAATTGCCCTTACAGATAGATAAAGTTGTATTGAATTGAATCTCCAAATGTCCCAAACTGTAAATTAAATACTTACAGTACACAAATAAATACCCTCTACCCCATTACTTCAGTTTCTTTAGGTGAAAAATGAAAAAAAGCTCAAATGCTGCTGGTATATTTATTTACAGCGTTTCGGCTGACAAACCTGTCATAAAAACACCACAACACTAAGTTAGTACCCAGAAGTATGACTGTTTCTCCCTTCCTTCCTGCAACTCAAGTCAAAAATGAGGTGCGTTTGATTTTGTTTTTTCTCATGTTACTGTACAGCAGCTCTGAGTTGCGGAAGAGGAAGTGAAAGCAGAATAACCTGTGAGTCTAAGTCTTCTCCCTTCATACACAGATTTGCATCAATGACATTTAGTCCGACGAGCAGCCCAGCAATGACAGCTCCCTCCTCCTCCATCATCAACGCGTTCGGCTCATAGAATTCACTGCAGAGAGGAGAAGTGTTAGTCACTGTCAACACCAGAAAACTTTTGTTTAAGCATTTCTGAATGTGAATCATGTGCTAGAACAGTATTGAGATAATAAAAATGTTATTTCTACATGCCGGTATAGAAACAGTATGAGCACACCTGAGCAGGTCCTTTCTGTTGATGATGGTCTTCATGTAGTCAGAGAGCTTCTTCTGCATCAAGGCCAGACGTAACCATGCACGCCCTCTTCCTAGAGGAGTTCTGTCGTCAAACAAAGGGAAGTTGGACATAAATACACTTGAAAATTAACACTGAAACACAAAACATAGAAAAACACCTCCTTAAAAATCTTTACTGAACCATGGCAACCACGCAAAGCAGCAATTAAATCTTTCCATGATCCATAATCCATCCATAATCAACAAAATCTGAAGTTCTGATTGGGAGAAATCTTTCTGCTTTCTTTAGGGAATAGATATAAACAGACCTACCTGAGGCCAGGCAGGTCTTTTACACTGGCCGTGATCTCTCCTGCCTCAGGTGTCAGCTTCTCAACCAGCTCCAACGCCCCCCAGAACGACTTGTTCTGGCCCAGAAAGCTCTTCTTGGCTGATGTTTGAGAGACAGTGTTTTGTAATTTTATTTTGGGTCACTTAGTCATCACAAGGGACATAATACTGAGCAATGGAAACCAACCAGGAAGCATTGTAAATATAGTATAAAGAAAAGACAAAAATAAATACACTAGCTTCAGAGAATATAGAACATTTTAGCCCCTTTTGCATGTATTTTTGTTGGCTTGAATATGATGGATGGTGTAAGTAATATGACTGTAAATATTCCTCACAGCTACATAAAATGTGAATGGATTTAAATGTATACTGACACTGAGCAATGGATGGTTATTTGTGCAGTTACCAAACTGCTCAAGATCTCAAACTTCCACTTTCAAACCTTACAGGCGTGTAAGAGCCACTAATGAAGTAGTCTTGAAAGCCTGATGTGAATGTGAATATGAAGTGTACTATTCATACTTTTCAAGCCGTGTTTCAGACAGTGCTCCATCACGACAAAGAACTGCTGGAGAGGTGCATAGTCAGAGTCAAGGGTGCGCCCGAGGTTGAGAGCAGACTCAATCAGGCCCTTGATGCTCAGTTTGGCCATGTTCATCAGGTTAAGCCTTTCGATTGTGATGGGATCCTTGGGATCTAGAAAGAATGGAGAAAAAAAAAAACAAACAGAAAAATGTCCTTATAGTTCTCATAGTAATGACACAAGCCATGTCTCACAGCAGGAATGACTCAGGAGCTAAACTCAAGAGCTATCAGGGAACAAAACCTGTTTTAGTCAGTTCCGTGTTTGCTTCAATACTAAAATATCTGCTGTTTTCCAAGAAGTGAAACTAGACAAAATGATGCAAAGCTTAAAACATTTGTTTAACCCGGGTCTATGAGGACAACAGAAATCACAAACAAGGTGAGGACTTAACACTGTGAAACCTTTTTATACATTTTTTATATAAATCTACAACAAAGGATAGCTTTAAAGAAGAAAATGGTTCAACTAGGAAAATATGCCAAACCTAATAAGGTTAGCCCTTTATTCTTGGTATGATGCATTTATATGTCAATGTCTAATTCATTATTTATGTCAGTGAACAGACACTGAGAGGCTTTTAGTAGAGGAGCGGTTCAGGGTTATGCTATCCTACAGCATTTGTTTACATTATTAATTTGGTCTCTAGTTAATATTAGCATTGACATTAGTTATAGAATGTGAAATCTTGACATCCAAAACAAAATCAACAAAAGGTGAATAACATTTGGTATGTTATTTCTAAAATTGTGTAAATCTGCACTGTGATCATGCAAGAAGCACTCATACGAACAGATTTGTTCTTAAAAATGTACGTACGAGTGATTTAAAAACATTTGTGGCATTAATCAATTTTCTCTTACTTAGACTTTTTTCTCAGGTACAAACGAAATTTACGATTGGCCCAGAGCTGTCGTACATGTCATGAATAGATCATCTCTGCCTTTCTTCACTGGGGAGAAACTGGTTGATTTACAATTATAATGTCCTCATCTGAACTAATTTTGAGTCTAAATATGATACTGAAAATAACAAAAAATGTAATCTATTTATATTCTGTTTACCAAAATTTCATCATCATGGATGCCAATTTATTTAAAAGAATTTTTATTGGCATATTTTGGCACAGCAACTTCTACATTTTTCCAGTATCATGTTGTGTTGCAGCTGTGAAACAACAGGTCTGTCTGCATCTACTTAATACATTATGTGCAGAAATAATAACAGGTCAAGTGCTACAGGAGCTTAAAAAAATCAATTTGCAAATTTACATAAACACCAAACATATCAGACATGATTTAACAGTCAATAAAAGGACATAAGTCACTGCGAGATGCATTATCTCACATATGCAATATGTAAAATAATGCAATAATATTAATACCAACAACTAGCCTGCCTCATTAAAAAATATCCTTTCAACATGATTTCTGTAATTGTCAACATCTTGAAAAGGGAACCTTTAAATAATCCACCTGCTATGGGAAAGAGAATTGCAAGAAACAACATGTTGAAAATGTAAATGCTAAAACAAAAATGTACCTTTTTTTACATTTGAATTGAAATATTGATGCACACAATGAGGCCGCAGAGTTAAGTTTAACATGTAAAGTTCACAGCTGGAAACAGACATGTGCTGCTGATACTGCAATTAAATGAAAAATATAAGTGTTGGCCAAAAAGACCACTGAAATTCTTGATTATCAGACATTCAAAATTGAGCATTCCTAACAATAAACACAAGTCAACTAACATAAGACGCTAGTGGCAAGCAATTTAGTTACAGTATCTTGACAAAACAAATGTTTCTGTCTGTTAGTGGCCCTTTTTAATGTCATTACAGTCGACCATCTTAAGCACTATAGGCTGAAGTGCTGCAGTGTTGAATTTGCCAACTGGCTGGAAAAAAAGTCTGAATATAAGTCTGACTCAGGAAACTGTGGACCTGTCAATCTGCCTTCTCTGTGCAGGATCTGAGAGAAGGCGTGGCAAGAGATGAGGAAGAGGAAAGTCTTTATGTAAAATCAACAACATGCAAACCTACATCTGCTGTGTGATTGTTATATTTCGCAAGATTAAGGAAAACAGATACCAATTATAATTATTGAATACTTGTTGTCAGCTTGATTTACTGATATCAATCACAACTATTAAAAAAATACTCCCAGCCTGTACTTCCTTGTTGTTTTGTTGCCCAGCCCTGCCTTATTTACACGCAGCGTCATCCTGCTGTGCAACTCAGGGGCATCAAACGATCTCCCCTTAAATCCATCATGACACAGCATTACCACAGTTCACTAGGTGAAACATGCAGCGTCTGGGGACCCTGTGTGTCACCACGCCCTGACAGAGATCACACTGTGCCACAAACCTCCTCGGACGCTGAGCTAATCTGTCACATTACCTTCATGGGCCGGCTCTGGGTCTGGGGTGAGGGAGATGTCATTGAGCTCGCGAAGGCAAAGCCACTCGCCATCGACAGACACGCGAAAGTTGCAGAGATAAATGGTCTCCCGGGCGGCCTGGGTGATCTTGTCGGTGGTGGGAGTCGGGGTTTCGCTCTGAGGCGTCAGATCAGACATGATGACTCAGCTGATGCGAGGCAAAACCAACACCACCGAGGGAAAAGGCGTAGTAGCTTTTGTTCCAAACGCCAGTGACGGCCCAAAAATAACAGGTCAGAGGGAAAAGGAAATCAGTGAGGATGAAAAGAGCATCAAAAAAAGGAGGAAAAAGGCCAAGACAAGAAAGGCCCACAGCAGCTTTCAGCAGGTGCTGCTTCTATTCCTCTTTATGCCTGCACCCTCCTCTCCTCCTTGCTACAACTGAGTAAAATACGCTTCTGTCTTGAGAAAGCCTGCCCTGCCCTCTCCTCCTCCACCACCTCCTCCTCTTCAGCCTCTTGTTATCCCTTTTGTGCAGACTGGGGTTTTAAAATGCAAGAGAGCACCGTGCTGAAAATCACTACCCTCCTCCGGTCTGCTTAGCATCGGTTCACTCTGATTGGATTGCCTGTGCACCGCAGTGAATGCACTGGGTGGGTGTTGACCAAGATGGCTGACAGTAGTGTTGGTTACAGCAACACATTGTCACGTGAGCAGATGGTGCATGCGTAAAAAAAAAAAAAAAGGGGGGGGGGGGTCCCCAGAGTATCCATCCAATGCTAATGATGCAGCAGAGGACTCATCTGTCTCTCAAGCATCAGCAGCGTCCCCTGACCTGAAACAGAGGCCTGGTATTTGACAATGCAATTACTGAGCTGGCTGCAGGAGCAAAGCAGAACAGCAACAGCGGTGATTAGATGTAAATGGTTCTTGTGTTCTTTTGATTTCCATTCAGGAAAACCAAGAGTAGCACCTCATAAAGAAAAGACAAACACACATCTTTAGGTACACGATCTACAGGCCTTGTGCCTACTGACAAAATTAAAAACCACATAACTTTATATTGATTAGGAGATGATATTTAGGGGATGATGTTTGGTGCTGTCAGAAAGCAAGAAAAAAAATTGTTGTGCGGGTAACCATAACAACCAGCAGTGGTACTCAGTACTCAGTGTTAATTTCACTCAGTCTTAGTTCAGTAAAAAAAAAAATTGTCATCATTTCACTGCACAGAACTATTAATGACCAAGAAACGTCAATATTTAAGCTTTATCATGTTAAAAGGTAAAAAAAGGTAAAAATAAAAAGGTTTTAGGGCTGTTCACGTAGCCATAGCAACCACTGAGGATACAAAAGTCATATTATTATTATTATTTTTTATATATATGATGGATTTTTTTGATTTTTTTTCTTAACCTATTTAAAATAATTCAAATGTAAGTTTTTCTTTTTTAAACTAAGTGGGATTTTTTTGGATGTCCTCACCCAAATTATATTCCTGGCAGTGAGAGAAGCCTTTGAAAAAGTATTTTTAGATCATCATATTGTTATAAAATTAAATTGTATTATTGTGATGCCAGATATATGACTACAATACTTGAATAAAGCTTAATAATAGGGTCTAATCGATAAATTGGTGTTAGTGTTTACTTAAAAATATACAAATAAATCAGCCAATTTATTGCAGAGCTGCAACGATTAGACGATTAATGGATTAGTCAATCGACAGAAGATTAATCTGCAACTATTTTGATAATCACATTATTTGTTTTAGTCATTTTTTTAAAGGAAAAATGCCAACAAATAAAAATGCCATTTTCAACTTCTCAAATGTGATAAATTAATGCTTTTCTTTGTCATACGTGACTGTAAACTGAATATTTTTGTTTTTTGAACCGTTGGTCCAATAAAACAACCTTTGACTCTGAGAATCCTATTTCACTATTTCGTAGACAACTGATCAATTAATCAAGAAAATAATCAGCAGATTACTGGATAATGATAATAATCGTTAGTTGCAGCCCTAATTTATTGTTATCAAATTTTTTAAATGATCAAATATCAATACAAGCATACAAGTCCAGTATCACTACCTGTAAAAAAGACAAATGAATAAGAAAACAATAAAGGACAACTTACACAAAAATGAAATCTTACTCAACCAATAATCTATCGAGAGAGTTCTACATCCCAATATTTGGTTTCATATCACAATATAATGGAGAGCCTTTAATGTCTTGGTGTAATTCTGAAAGTGTAACAGGGCACACATATTGTTATTGTCCTTACACATTAAAGGACAGATTCACAATTTTTCAAGTCTGTCTTAAAACAACAGTCAGGTGTCCATATAAACAGTGAAAGAGGTTTTCCTCGCTGTAATCATTCCTCCTGTTCATACTGACTATTAAAAGATCCCCTTCAAATGTGCTTTGAATGTAAGTGATGGGGGGCCAAAATCCACAGTGTGTCCACACAATCATTTTGTGCAAAAATGAATTTAAAAATTAATCTGAAGCTTATATGAGTCTTCAGCAGTCTGAGTTTGTCATATCAAGTGGATATCTGCCACATTTACAGTCTTTTTAGCATCAAATTCCCTCTTTGTGTTTCCTCGGACAGTGTTTCCCTGTTGAGCTGTGGTGGAAGTATAGTAACAAAAAGAGGGACTTTGGCACTAAAAAGACTGTAACGCTGAAAGATATCTACTTGATTTGACTGCAGCTTCATATTAGCTTCAGATAAACTTTTAAATACATTTTTGCACAGAAGGAGGACTGTGGATTTTGTCCCCCATCACTTACATTGTAAGCACATTATGAAGGGATCTTCTAATGGTCAGTATGAACAGGAGGAATGATCACAGCAAGAAAAACATGTTTCAATGTTCATTTGGGCTCCTGACTGTTGTTCTAAGACAGACTTGATAAGATTGTGAACCCGTCCTTTAACATGTAGTCTTTACTTTTACCTCTAAAGATAATCACTATATCCTCTTATGAGCAATGTAATGAACATGTGAAAGCAACCTTCAGAATTTCTATGAAGAGGAAAAGTTGGATATTTATTTGGGTATTTAGTTAGAGCAGTGGGTAACTCTGGAATTTATAACTGGCAAAGTTTAGTTGGTGGGTTAATGTGAACTGTTCAGTGGTGGAAGACGTATTCAGATCCTTTAAGTAAAAGAACCAATACAGCAATGTATTGATTATCCTACATGCTCGGAAGGGGAGGGGTATTCAGTTAGCTCCAATCTGCAACCTCACCGCTAGATGCCACTAAATTCTACACACTGCACCTTTAAAGTATAAGTAGTGGTTTGGTCCCTCTGACTGATATATTATTATATATGACATCATTAGATTATTAATACTGAAGCATCAGTGTGTAAGCAGCATGTTACTGTTGTAGCTGCTGGAGGTGGAGCTAGTTTCAACTACTTTATATACAGTTAGCTAGTTTAGTCCAGTGGTTCCCAACCTAGGGGTCGGGCCCCTCCAAAGGGTCAGCAGATAAATCTGAGGGGTTGTGAGATGATTAATGGGAGAGGAAAGAAGAAAAAACTAAGTTCTGATACACAAATCTGTTTTCAGTTTTTGGACTTTTTCTCTAGTCTTCGAATTTTGGTTAAATATTGGATCATTTGAAATTTATATATTTCATATTTATTGAAATGAAACCATGTGAGAAGTTTAGAGGGAAAAATCACTATTTGGTGGAGCTGTTAACAACTCATAGACATCTGAAATGTGACCCCGACTACACACTGCTTTTTGTAAGACATCAAATCCAAAAAGGTTGGAAACCACTGGTTTCATCTTTAACAATGTGTTGTATTTTAAAAGCTTGTTATATTATGTAGTGATGTTGAAATTGTATTTAAATTGTTAAATTGTATTTAAGTGCAGTAATTCAGTAAATGTACTCAATCAAGTCTGTCAAAACAACACACAGGCTACTGCTGGATAAGTTTATAAACCACACATCTTGTTGACATTAGCTTGTGTTAACTGGCGGTTACTTGTTTAAGATGACTAACGCTAATGTTAGACTGCTCTTTCGTGGTTTTTGCAAAGAGATATGAGCATGAGAAGCAACTGACGAAAAGAGTAGACGTTATTTATCACCTGACGTTAGCCAGTTGAGTTAACAGTTGGCAGTTTACCTCAGTCACAAGGTACGAAGTTGTTTGTTCGGGACAGTTTGAAGTTAGCCAACTACACCCACAAGCTAGCACCGCTAACTGTGGCTACAGCAGGTAATCTTGATAAACTGGATAATTAGGGGGAATAACGTTTTCTAGTCGGGTGGTTAACTAGTCTGTTAGCACTTACTTCTGCGCTTTGACTCAATTCTTTCAATCTGGAAATCATACTGTCGAAGTGGAGAGGGCGACAGTGACCCAGCCGTCCCAAACCTCAAGTTTGAGGAGTTTAAAGCCTCCTTGAAGTATATCACCGAGGTAGGCGAGAGAGTCTCATCCGGACTGTCAACGTGTCCGTTTTCATCTGAGGAATTCTGTCTCTCAGAACTTTCTGAAACCTCTGAAGATGACTGCAGGAGCAGCTCTCCTGGCGGTGTGTCCCGCTCCGCCATCCTCCCTCCAGCCAGATTCACTTCATGTGACCAGCGGCTGTCAGCGCTCAGCTAGGCTACGTGTGGTTAGCAGCTGGGGACATGCATAGCCGTGGTTAGCAAAAACAATCGACACAGGCCAGTCAGTTTACTCCAAAATCTCTCCCGTAATCACTCCGCCTTTCGCCCTGTCCTCCGCGGCCCCCCGTGACCCGGAAATCGCAAAGCATTAGGATTTTGGTCAAATCTGTTGCTAATTTCGCGAGAGTTTGTGCGCTGTGTCAGCGGTCCAGCAATCCATTTACACTGCCAGAGACAATACAAATAGAGCGAGATGTGTTACTAGCGGTAGATTCATGACCAGAACTGAACCCATTGTGCTCCCATAATTCATTGCGTTTTTCTTTGGCGCTCTATTTTTACAAGTAATCTTGGGCCTCTCTTCTCTCTAAGGCTCTTTGATGAACTATTTATAGCTTTCTGGGTTTACGGGACATTTTCAGCATTTAGAAATAGCGCAGCTTGCTGGAAAACGATGAAAATATTTTCTCTTAAAGACATTTGAATAGGACATACAACTATTTTACAGCATACCACGCGTTGATAGACAACACATGACTCTCTAGCTCACATTATGGGAAAATGGCAGCTATGCTACTTGTTACAAATAACCACACACAGTAAAGAAAACATTACTTATAATTTAATTTTGGACACTAACAACAACAAACTCTACAAGGGTTTCCGAGACAATCAATGGGAAAGAATAGTAAATAAAGATATTCAATAGAGTGAGCAAATTTGATGTTTAACAAGATTTAATTTACTGTTTGGAAAACCAAAACCTGAGAATAATGGCCTATGATGGAGGGACCTAGATTATTAACAATAACCTTGCTTACACTAACTTGTTACAAATGACCTGATCTATACATGACTGTACCAACCAAAATAACATTTTTAAAAATCTAAATGTAATAAACATTTACCATAACAACAACAAATAGCCATTAATTCGGAGACAGAAATCATATATTGCACCCTTTAAAGGCCAAGAATAACATAAATAAAGCAAATGGTCTAATTTCAGTGTTTTGTAAGCTTTCCTTGAGTACAAAATAGATTTGTTGCTTTGAATTGTTTCATAAGACTAAGAATGATTACTTACTGGCCTGAGAAGAAGAGTAATTACTGAAACCAAACAGTACATGTTCATAGGAAAAGATGATAATAAATGACACAACCTAAATCTTCAGGACACAGGCTACACATGTAATGCCCAAAATGGACAGTAGGAGGAAATGCAGGACTGATGATAAGAACTCATGTGACAGAAGTTTACAAAGGCTGGAAATATTCATTCTTTCTTTTTTTCTTTCTTTCTTTCTTTCTTTCTTTCTTTCTCTATTTTACTGACTTTGTAACTTTATCCTGACCAGCTGCACCTGTCAGGTCTGACATTTCTAATATTTAAAAGCAAACTGAAATAATATACAGAGACATTAATATTAGTTTCCCATTCAAACTTTTGGATTGTGTTTCCAATTTTTTAAGAAGGTGGTAACTTTTGTTAGTTTTCATAGAGTAAGACATGCAGTTGAAGGTTTTTAACTTTGTATTTCCAGATCCTTCTGTAAGGAAAATAATTGCTCCCATTTTCTCCAGTTGTAACCTCCACTACATCAGGCATTGTATTGAAGCCCAGTAAATCAATTGGTTTTTGAAGATACAAAGAAAGTACTATTGGGCTAAATTAACCACTACAAGACACAAACTACATTACAATGTTCAATCTTTTCAGAGCAATAACATGAAGGTACATATTTCCTTCAGGGGAAGACTGTATCTGAAGGGACACACCAGCCGGTCAGCTCTATGTGTGTTTCTCTTTTGTGATCCATTAACAGTTACATGAAAACTACAGACTCAGTTAGTCGGTCCACAGATTGTGAGGAATGGCAACAGTTTAGAGGTTGTACTTGTACATTAGTGTACCTCAGAAACCCTGTTCTAATAACACATGATGCCACATTGACGGTCATTTCAGACACAACAAATTAGATCTGTCTTTAAAATGTAGATTTGTATTTTCTACTGTTTGCATTGCACAGTACAAAGACTGATGGAGTATACGTATACTACTCACCGGCTCAAATACAATATATTACATCATACTGTACAGTATAACCTGGCCAACTATTAGACTTATTAGTTACTATGTTATTCTAATAGACAGTTCATGTAAAATACACAGCTGTATTTTATAATAAATTAAACACAAACATATAACTGAGCAACTTTATGAGCAGAAATTGACATAAATATGCATTAAAAGTATTATTCCTGAATTACAGTACTGTGCAAAAGTTTTAGCCACTAGAAGTAAAGCTTGGATGCTTTCAAAAATAATGCCATGAGTAGTTTTTATTCATCAATTAACTTCATACAAAGTTCAGTAAACAGAAGTACTCGGCAGGTCGGTTGTTCCTGCGTCTTGGAGAAGTTGCCACAGTTCTTCTGTGGATTTAGACGTCTCAGCTGCTTCTGTCTCTTCACGTAATCCCAGACTGACTCCATGATGTTGAGATCAGGGCTTTGTGGGGGCCAAACCATCTGTTGCGGGACTCCATGTTCTTCTTGTCTCTGAAGATAGGTCTTTGTGACTATGGCTGTATGTTTGGGGCTGTTGTCATGCTGCAGAATAAATTTAGGACGCCTCACTGATGGTATTGCATTATGGATAAAAATCTAAACATCTAAAGTGCCTAAAACTTTTGCACAGTACGGCATGTGGCCTGACTGTATATATACAGTCTATGGTCACTAAAGTTCAGAGCTTTCTTTTCTGTTTCCCCTCACAGAGCTCTGCTACATAGCTTACACTTAAACCTCACAGCTGTATGAGGCATGAGAACATCTAGCTACAAACTAAAGCATCAAGACCATTTCTCATTACACTACAAACAAACGCTATAAACAATGTACGTTTCAACCAAATCAGGACAATATCATAATCATGACATGGTTATAATTCCCTGTTAGGAGCCACCAAGTTATAATGAGATCTGACCCCATACTTTAATGAAATTCATGGAATGAAAAAACTGTTGTTTTTTCAGTTCTTCTTTGGCATTCCCTGTTTTTCCTCTCAGTGCACTGTAATCCAGCACTTGTCTTGTCATGTTTGTTTATCTCCTCAGCTCATGCATAATCCATCTCCTTTTCTGGCCTCCTGTTTGGTTTTATTCCAGGGTTCAGCATTAGTTATTTGTAGTGTTATTTGAAAAGTTGTTTTTTTGCTGTATAACTTTAATTTACTGATTTCAGATTGAGCCATATGTTTTATAGCCACCTAGAAGAGCTGATATTAGAATACACTTTGTCTCTAGATGCAGATGATCAGCATGTCTGGAAGAGGACGGAAAATCACTCGGCAAGCTCCAGCCATCACTTCTGATTATACAATTTCATGAATTTGCGTTGCAAAGCATTTCTGTAATTTCTTTGAGTAATGCACTTGCCCTTGTATGCTTCAGCAGTAGCCTCCAAAGTCCAGTGAAACCAAATAAGGCTTCAAAAACAAAGACGTGGAAACAACAATACAACAATCAAAACATTTTATGGGTTAAACATTAATGGCGGCTAAACACAAGAATAAACCTCCATTTAACTTTGTAATGGTTATTCAAATGACTGAAAGGGAAATATTGTGGTTGACGGGAAGAAAAAGTCAACTTATTTTTCCCAAACAAAGAAGAAATAATTTACTCAGAAAGACAACAACACTACAAATATTTAAACATCTGATAGTTAGTCACTGCCTCTGTTAAAATTGATAATTATTTTTCCAGCTGGTAAGCCTACTTAGCGGAATTGCTTGATAATAAAATCTCAATTTTGCACATTTTCTAAAGTGATGACGTGGTTTGAAGAATTTCAGAGAAAAAGGGGGGTGGAAGCATGTTTCCTGGAACAATTTCACTTCAAAGGCACAAGTTGGCACAAAATAAAACCTTGTGGAAAGACACCAGGAATCAAAACTGCAGCATCAGATAGTCACACAGAACACACATTTCAAACTACAAAGCGCCAACAAGCCATTGCAAATACCCCTGAAAGCCTCCTTTAAAGGGAAAATCAAGTCAAATACTTAATAGGCTTTATGTTTCAAGATTGAATTTGATGTAAAGCTTGAACTTCATGATCTTTCCCTCTCTCACAACTTTGCAGCTTTTTTTCCACGAATAAAACTTGTCATGAGGACAAACATGGAAATGCTGACATGCTTGGGCTTTTAAATGTGTAAAACAGCATCTGTTTTGCATTATACACCCATGTATGTGGGACAATCCCCTCTCACACTAACTTGTCTCAGTCATATTGATGTTAGCCTTAAAAATATTTTGTGTTATGAATAAAAACATAAAACATTGTTTTGAGAACAAATTTCAACTTGTGGAAAATTTAAGTACTGACGTTAAAAGCACTTGACTATGGTATGTTCAGGTAAAATGCTGTTTATCACTCAAAGATGTTACACAATAGTGGTAATGAATGCATTCAATTATATTGGTGTCTTTGCCATGACAAAGAGACAAAAATACCATAACTGCACAATCTCTCTGATGTTTTTTTTATTATTTATTTCACCATTTTTCTTACATGAAGTCAGGAAGGAAGTCTTGTCGAACAAAAACCACTGATTCATGTATACATGATTAACTGATTAATTGTTTAATTTTTGTCCAAACAGCTTATAAGAACCAAAAACAAAAACAGTTGCTCCAGTGAAACAAGACACACCACATAATAAATACTACACTTAGAAATAATTATCTTTTTTTTTCATGGGATAATACCGAATGTTTGCAATTTTGGTTTTTACTATACAGAAACAGACTATCTTTATAAATAAGCAACAATTTATCCAAATGTCCCAAACATCAAAATGTAACTTATTTTGTAAGATATATATTTGGCCAGTTCTCTTCATGTCATGGCGCCAGGTGTTTCTTGGTCTGGCTCTTTTCCTTTTCCCTTGTGGATTCCAAAAGAGCACATATCTTGTGATGCTGGATGCAGACTTGCGAAGAGTGTGACCAATCCATCTCCAGCGTCTTCGGAGGATTTCTTTCTCTGCAGGCTGCCGTCTTGTTTGCTGCCTCAGTTCCTGGTTGCTGATAATATCTGACCAGCGAATTTGTAGGATTCTTCTGAGGCAGGTTTTGGTAAATGTCTGGATTCTCTTCATGGTGATGACAGTTGTTCTCCAGGTCTCTGCTGCATACAACAAAACAGGCTTCACAGTGCTATTGAAAATCCTGATCTTGGTGTTGGTGGTCAGATCTGAGGATCCCCAGACATTTTTCAGCTGATGGAAAGCTACCCCTGCCTTACCAATCCAGAGAAGCGTTGAAGCGTTGAATATCTGTAAGATATTGTGAACACACTAACAAGCTGTTTTTAAAGTCACATGCTTTGAAGTTCATGGATCTAGTGGAATCTAACGGCAAAAACAATGTACAAAGCAAGAAATAATTTACTTCACGGAAACATACAAAAAATGTTCTTAGACAGAGAGGGGGTTATAACTTCAAAGGAAAATTTTTATTTGAAACAACGTTGTGTTTGCACCAATCTTAAAAGTATGTGTATTTCAATTTGTACTGTGACAAATCAAATCAAAAAGAGTAAAAATATCACACAGTTTAAAAAGATGTACAAAAAGGGGAATGTAACGCTCGCTAATGTTGACATTGTTGTTATTGGTTTTCTTTTTTCCACATTCTTGATTTGGTAGTGTTTGATTATGTATGAAGAGGATGAACATAGAGGTTTAGTTGTGTATGATGGACGCTGGGGCAGATAGTTGAACTCTGTGACTCTTTAAGTTGCTTCTTCCTAAATGTTTATTTATGTTGCTTATTGAGAGTCTGTTGTATGTGTTCATTGTTAATTTTATTGGTTATTTTTGTTTTACTTCTATATGTTTGAAATAAAGTTTATTCAGTTCAATTCAATTCAAGAAGTCTCTGGTCAGACAGTTCAGACAGATGATGTCTCTCAGACAACAACAAAATCACCTGACATCAGAGGTCCCTCTCCAGGGTTTGTTTTGTCAATAACTCCTAATTTTCCAAAAAGTATCAGGTATCAGAGCATGTCTTAGATGACACCTGAAACATTTAACATCCCCAGTGAGTAATGATTAAACATGATTTTCATACAGGTTAAATATTATGGTCCAGTTACTGTGTATTATTCAGGAGAAACGTGAGCTCAGTGAAATGTTTGAATAAAAGGTTACACAGCAACTAAGGTTAATCTGTAGAAGCTCAGGAAACTGCTAAGGATTCCCAGTTGAGTCACAAAACCAGATAATGAAAACATGTCTGAGTCAAGTGTTACATATCAAAGACAAGGTTTTAGCTTTTGAACAATTGAACATTAATCACAGTCAGTTTAATCAGTGAAAGTTTCTTTCCAAGTGTGTAAAGAAAACAAACAAACTGGACGATATGGGTGAAACCAATATTAAGATATGAATAAGAACAATTTTCCTGTATCAATAGGCCTACATATCAATATATGGAAAATTAGGCAAAACCACTAGTCAAATACATTAAATCAAACAAATAATTTCACACACGTAAAACCAGCTAAGAGGTGAGCGAATATTGGGATTTGCATTAGTCAGGTGATAGAAACATGACCCCAACTGGGATAATAATGCTGTTCTGTGTCTGCTCTATGTGTAGCCATCAGGGTTTTTTGTCTGTCTGCTAGAGTTCCTCCGACGGTAAATAATGGCCGCTACAGTTACTTGAGCTTGCAGCTTGAAGATTGACATTAAGTCATGTCTTGTTTCATTTGGGTAAGGGTTTCGTTTTTTGGCGAGCTATGAAGGTGGTGCTGCCGGACAGTGGTGGAAAGTAACTAAGTACATTTACTCAAATAATGTATTTAAGTCCAATTTTGAGGTACGTGAACTTTACTTGAGTATTTTCATTTGATACTACTTTATACTTTCACTCCACTACATTTCAGAGGGAAATATTGTACTTTCTACTCCACTTCATTTATTTGACAGCTTTATTTACAACAACAAGCTTTTAAAATACAACACATTGTTAAAGATGAAACCAGTGGTTTCCAACCTTTTTGGCTTTTGACGTCTTACAAATCTATGAGTTAACAGCTCCACCAAATATTGATTTTTCCCTCTAAACTTCTTACATGGTTTCATTTCAATAAATGTTCAAATGATCCAATATTTCAGCAAAAATCAAAGTTCATAGAAAAAGTCCAAAAACTGAAAACAGATTTGTGTATCAGAACATTGTTTTTTCTTCTTTCCTCTCCCATTAATCATCTCACGACCCCTCAGATTTATCTGCTGACCCTTTGGAGGGGCCTGACCCCTAGGTTGGGAACCACTGGACTAAACTAGCTAACTGTATATAAAGTAGTTCAAACTAGCTCCACCTCCAGCAGCTACAACAGTAACATGCTGCTTACACACTGATGCTTCAGTATTAATAATCTAATGATGTCATATATAATAATATATCAGTCAGAGGGACCAAACCACTACTTTTACTGCAATACTTTAACTACATTTTGCTTCTAATACTTGTGCACTTTAACTTAAGTAGGATTTTGCATGCAGGACTTTTACTTGTAATGGAGTATTTTTACATTGTTGTATTGGTCGGAGTACTTCTTTCACCACTGCTGTTCACCTCGTCAACTGACACATTATTGAAGTGCGCATGCGTGAACCGTTTAAGCCGCCACAAAACTTCGAGAAACACTAAAGATAGCTGTCAAAACTGTAACTATAATATAGCATTAACAATGGTCTATATTGCCAATTCTAGTATTTTCAGTTTGTCAAATGTGTCAATACCAGATCATGTCACTTTATTTCAGTACAATGAGTCACTTGGAAAGCCTAAAACATATAGTTTAATCCATGACAGATGTAGCGTAACAGCTAACGTACATAGCTTACATTATAGCATTGCTAAACTGCAGAAAATCGGTTCGCCTTTTAACGGAAAAAGAAAAAGAAACTGAAGTAAGTGTAGCATCATTAGCTAACAACATGTAAACAGGGCTATTTTCTTAAAAACATTAGCTACTGGTTTATATTAAGGCAACAGCAACGGCTACGGAAACGGTGCAATAATTGACCGGAACGGGACTCCGTACCACTAACGTTAGTCCACAGGCTGTTGGTCCGGACTAGTTTTCCGTGCTGATAGTTGTTTGTTCTATTGGTATGTAAACACCATTTTAACTGGAGAGGGACATTATTCGAGGGGGGAACAGACTTCGACACAACACCCAACCTCTTGTAGACCACTAACCGGACTTCATCTGAATCTTTTATCTTTTATCTTATTATCTGTATTATCATGATTCAATATCTGAATCATGCCACAGCTCTGCTTTGAATACAACTTGAAGAATCATCAAAAAAATCATGTTTTCAGCTAATTACTGTTGTAGACATATCTGTTATATCTGTTACGTTGAAGCTGATTTAACAGGTCACAACTGGATGTTCATTAAAAAAAGACAACTCTGATGATGACAGGAAAACAATGCAATGTTGTCACCAACAGAGGGCGCTCTAGATTCAAAATACACAATTCACAGCTGAAATATGTAAACAGTCCCATCAAGTGTCCCTTATGAAGACACTGCAGTAATCCTGCAATACATTGTAATGGGAGGCTCGACAAATATCCTAACTATGCCAGTTTAGGAATATTACAGTGATGCTTAATCTGTATGATTAGGCATTAAAAACATCATAAAGTATCACAAAAATATCCTAGTACAGCTGGTATGCTTCAGCTTTATGGAAGGAAACAAAAAGACACAGACATATTTTAAATTGGGAAACAGACAGGATTACAAAGGATAAACAAGGACATAACCACCCATGGTTCCACAAATAAGGAATGTTTAAAGTCCAAAAGTTTTGTCTTCTAAGACTCTTAGGGCACTTTTGTTTGGATTTTTTTATTTTACAATACCTCTATGCATGAATTTGTTTTATCATTTTTAACCAGATATTTTTAATATTGATTTTAATTATATAGACAACAAATACCTGTTGTTTATGTTTCAGTAACGTCCCCAGATTGCTGACTTAATGTTGAACTGTGTGTGTTCAAACATTGACCCTGGCTGGCATGTCTGCACAAAGACTTGGTTCAATTGGAGGTGGTGGAAAAAGGCTGAGAGAGGGATGATGTTGCAGCAGTGGAGCAGTTTGACCTCCCACTGGAGGAGTGGCGTTGACAGAAGGATGGTCCAGCAGATAGAGGCGGCAGCATGCTTAGCGCAGCCGCCGCACAATGCCACATACAAACTGAGCAGTGAAAGTCGACTTCTTTACCTTTATGCCACCGCAGGGGTGACAACTGGAGCCAAACACACAGAGCCAAAGATCAACATACAGCGGTAAGTCCTTTACACTTGTTCCAAAATTAAGTTTTTGACAACTGAAACTAATTTCTGCAGGCCTTGTGTGCATGTGTGAAGACGCACATTTTATTGATTTTCCTAACAGCGTTGCTGTAAGACTTTAGCGACCTTATCGTGCTTTATGTCGCTTTTATTGCATTTTGAGTCATGCTATCTGCGTGGTCTCAAAGTTTTGTTGACATTTTGTAATTTATTATGCTATTAGAAGGTGGCTTGTGCGTAAATGCGCAGCTGAAAGGAGCGTTTTGTTTTGGTCAAGCGGTTTGTTGGACCAGCTACAATACTTATAGTGCATCTGTAATACTCAAAAGTGAGTATACAGTGCAGTTACTTTAACATGATTTATCCTGCTATTTCAATCTCGTGCTTTTCACCATTAGGTGTTTGGAGCAATAAGCAGCTGCATTAAATTTTTAACTCCTGTAGTTTCCTAAATTTATCATAGGATCACTACAGTTATTATAAAGGGCTATAAAGAGAGTGTCGCATTATTTTTTGTGATATTCCTTATCTAGTGTCTGTGATCATCTTTAACCTCAATCATACTTTGTATGAGCAGCACCTGCATCATAACTCTAATTGCAATATCTGTACTGTATATTTTCCTGTT
This sequence comes from Scomberomorus guttatus, assembly GCA_038419695.1. NCBI lineage: Eukaryota > Metazoa > Chordata > Actinopteri > Scombriformes > Scombridae > Scomberomorus > Scomberomorus guttatus. The sequence goes on along the minus strand of CM076450.1, from coordinate 29,715,705 downwards.
GAGTGTTTTCATGGTGATATTGTAGCTGACTTGCCTTCAGTGAAGCATTTTGGTTGTGAAAGGCTCTGCTGGTGTGTGCAGAGAAGTGACCCCTCCAATTTGTTACTTTGTCAGATCAAACATCAGCAGCTGCTCCGGTGATCCGCTCTGCTCAGCACATTCAGTAAGGAGCTTTATCACACGCAACCTGAAGAGATGAGCGGCAGCAAGAAGTAAGTGACATCAACAAGCTTTACTGGAGTGCTTTTTACTCTACGCATAGCTACTTTATCGTAAATAAATTGAGAACCACGAGAGCTTACAAGCGGCTGCAGGTGTTTATTATGACGTGCGTGCACTTCAGGAGCAAGTGGTTCAGTAATGAGGTTGACAAGTTACAGAAGATGATCTGACTGGCAAAAAGGTGATATTTATGTTTTCAAACCATGCTTTCTGACTGGATGGACTGTAGCTGACTTTCAAGTTTATAGAAAAAATGAAATCACATCTAATCTACTTTATATACTTGCCTTACAAATTCCATCTGTATACCCAAACCTGGGTAAAGGTCATTTAGAGTTTGAACATGTTAAAATTTAAACATCAAGACATGAACAGCCATGTAATTGCTTTTCCAGGATCCTAGCCTCGGAGCAAAACATACCTCAGATACAATTGTGTGTAAACTCCTGATCAGAGCGACCCTAAACACACGTCCTTTGTTGCTCTAATGCTGTCATTGAGAAGTGTGAAATTAATGTTAGATATGAGAGGAAACCATCTATATTTAGTTTATTTTAAAGATGACTATTTTGACCTGAAACTGAGTGATGGAGCTTTTAACTTTAACTTTAAAGGTCAGTCACAGCTCAGGTGACACTGTATCATGATGACTTGGCATTACTGGTCTTGTCAGAAAGCCATTATTTAAATTTAGCGCCAGTCAGTGCTAAAGAAATGCACAAGTAAGAATTGGAATTCACACACTTTGTAGCCTGTGTGCTTGTGACTTACTTTTCTCATTTTGGTATTCACAGAACACGCTTTTGATGAAAATTTACAATCTTTTGGTACCCAAATAATGCTGATATCCTAAAGTCAAGTGCTGCACAGAAAAAATGGTATTCAAATCTGGGAAATTAGGAAAATACAGCCAGAATAGCATCAGTTGAGTGATTATAAACTATTTTACATGATGATATTGGAACCACTATTCCAGGGTGTTAAATCCTTATTGAACCCTGCATTTTGTTTCTCATGTGACCCCTTTTCATCTAGTGTAAGCAGTGGAACCTTTTGGTGTGGGTTGTCTGACAATTACTAAGAAACAAAGCCTTGAATTTCAACCTTGTGCACACTGAACACTACTGTCAGGGCTGATAGTGATACTGGGCATATCATTTAACAAAAACTGTAGATATCCTTTTATTGTGTGGCAAAAGCCTTTGAGTTTCACAGAAATCTGATATCCAATGCCATTTCGCCGTCACTGCATGAGGAATCTAACTTTGCAAACTTGATTGGAGCACAGGATACAAGATACACACACTGGGGGCACATTAATTGATATCTCATGTGATGATTACTGCAGATACTGTATACCATAACGCAGTCTGCCTTGAGGCTAGTTGATGTTTCCGTGGTTAGGACACACAGTTGTCAGTTGCATCAGCTTGGGTACAGAGAACACGCTCTCCTCTCCAGACAGATAGTGAATGTAGGCTATATGCCGATTACTGCAGGTCCTACAAGGACAGGGAGACTGATATGTTATCTGTGAAGTGACTGACAGAAAGCAGCTAATATACAATCATGAGTGCAAAGTAACAGCTTGTCAAGCTTTGATTACTTGTACAGCTCATAATAAGGTTATGTGACAGTTTAACTATTGATCAACACACTCATAACTGAAAGTATTGAATAAAGGAGAAAAACACTTACTAGTAAGTGTTAAAGTAATTACTTTTAAAACACTTTTAAAAGCACAGGTGTTGGATGTGTAATTTGCATTCCTGGGTCCATTTTGTTTTTATTCCTGCTGGTAACTAGCTAAATGCCATAACATAACACTGAGTTATTTCCTGTGCAGCTATAAGGGAGTTTGGTAGCAGAAAATGTTTTAATGATCTATAACATAAACGGGACGGGTGGAACCAAAAGACAATTTCACACATCACAAGTAAAGCCCAAGTAAACACAGTCATTTCCAAACTTCACATTAAGTCCAGTCACAAGTCCTAAACTTTGGCACAAAGAGCTAAACAAGTCATATTCTGTCGACATTGTAGTAAGTGTCACTTGAAACATAATGCAGTTTTGCCTGATTATAGCTAGAAGGAGTGCAGTAAGTTCACACTCTTTTGCATTTTGTTTTTCATAAAATGCTTTTGAGCAGATGTTTTGTGCGGCTGCTTGTTTTTGTCAAGACAATCCGGCAGCTTGCTCATAGCATCCCCAGTAAAAAAAAAAAAAAAAATCTGAACTGTATAACAGCAGCTGTCTTCCAACAATATGAGATTAGTATCAGTCATGTTGCTCTATTCACCAGTTGCCTTAACTGGATGAGGTTGTGAGCTCAAATTAAATTGAATTAATCCCAGTGCATGTGGTTCAGTGTCGTTTTAATTGCTGTTTAAAAGAGCTACAGCAAATGTCACCATCATTCTCCTCCTGCTACAAGTCAATACCAGCAGCCTACACAGTAAACAAGCATTCAAATATTTTGCACTGTCACAGTGTTTGTATTCCTATTGCTTAGCCTGCTGCTTTTGATGCACACATTATTAAAACATCAGGTAGAATAATCAGTTAATCATCCACTTATGGTAGCTTATCTTTCATTATGCAATACTATATCCTGTAAAGAGCTTATTATATTCCTAACTAATATTATTTTTGTTGATTACAACATAATCTTAAAGTCCAAAGCTCATCATTTTTGGTAGCAGATCAAAATCACAAAAACCAAAACCAGAAACTGCTGCAGGCACGTATGGGCTGTCACCTCAGGCTGAGTGGAGTTTGGCCTGTCATATCCATGATTGTCCATAGGTGGCAATGGAGGAAGTAGGACCACCAGTATTAGTGGGGAAACTGGTGAGATCCAGAGATAAAAGACCCCAGTTTTTAACTGTGGCTAAATCATGGTGTTGTTTTAAAACTCGTTACAAGTTAACCCAGAGCAGACAGAATTGTATATCATGCCTATTATTTAGCTGCTTTTGAGTAATGAAACAGCCAATCTAAATCTTAGGTAAAATGTGTTCATTTTTAGTAGGAACCAAAACAAAAAGACTAGATATATATGTATACATATTTAAATTAAGAGAAAAACACTTTGAGCCACAGTAACAAAGCACTAGAACATACTGGTGGTGTCAATATGTTCTCAAATGATAAAAACTTGAACCGTTTTATTTATAGTTTGTGAGTTTCATAGCCAAAACACTTAACACAGGAGGTATTCTAGAGTTAAGTGTTGATTGGAGAGTTTTTTGTCCACTCATAGGGCTGATATTACCACGGGGTGGCTGGTCAAAACCATCAGCAAGTGTTAAAATGACTCTGATTGCATAGAAATACTGGTAAAATACTGTTTTTTCATAGTCTCAGAGTTAAAATAACACAGATGATTTGTCAGTGGCAGGATTGGACTTGGTTTCACACTGTTTTTTCTTCCTGTTCTGTTTTTGTAACCGCTCAAAACAGATAATGCTTAAAGTAGATAATAATGCTGAAACATCCTTGAGTATGATGCTGAATCCCGACCAGCTGGAAGTGTGCTGTTTTGTCACTGACCTTTGACATCTGAGACCATTGTGTTCAGGGTATCTCCCTGACAGCTTCCTCAGCACATGCTGTCCAGTCCCCTTTGACCTAGAATGGATTAAGTTGGTAAAGAAAATGATCAAAAGTATTAATGATATGTCTCCTCAGTTCAAGGGATTACTGGATACAGTAACAACATTAATTAACCACCTCATGAAAAAAAGTGAATCTCCAATCAACACTTGAAAATAAGATTACATCATTTCTTCTACGAATAATAATATTGATATTAATAATAATCAATTAAGTTAAATTAATTAGAAATAAGAAAAACTTATTGAGCCGACTCTGATGTACTGTGGCCAAATCAAACTCAATTCAAAGTTCATTCTTATATGATAAAACAAAGTATTTTAAAACAATGATGAGCCCTTTACAATTAATTCATTAACAAAACAACGTTACAGCTATTCTTTTACAAAACAAACCAATTTGTTTAAGATCCCATTAGACTAAAACCCAGGGATTAAGTATTCCCGGTATTACGTGTGTGTGTGTGTTGGTGGATTAAAGGAGGGTCCTAAATGATTGTCTGTGTCGACAGAGAGCTCTCTCTCAACACTTAACACTGTTCACCCTGACAGTATTTGTTCATGTAAAGTTGTGTTCAATGTAAATATCTAAATCCTCTGTTTATGTAAAAGTTGTTTTTTTTTTTTTTTTCTATTTTTGTGTCACTCACTCACATAGCTGACTGAGATTACTGTATCGCCCCCACCACTTCAACAAACAAACAAAACTTCTATTCAGCTACAGAGGCAGCAGGAATGACACATTTTGAAATTGTCTTTCATGTCGATGTTTGTTGGGAAACAGCATGTCCTGTTTGAGGTGAGGACGAGCGTGCATGGAGTCGCCTTGGAGAGGAGTGGAGGTTCCAATGTGCCAGCCTGTTACGGGCTTGTATCTGTGTTGTCATTTAAGTAAAGCCGGCGTAATCCTGTAAGGGCGGATGAGTAGAAAGACATGTGATGCCCCACTTGTTTCTTAGGTGCAGGGTGCTGGAGAGGGGGGCTGGCAAGCATTACTGAGCAGATGGAGAGGCTTTGTAATGTGTGTGGGCGTGGGACTGATTAGACACAACCTAAGTGATATGTTTTCTGATGTTTTTTTTACCTAAGTAATTAAACACAACACCTTGTTTCAGCATCTAAGGGTTGGAGCGGAGACAGAGGAGCCAGATCCAATTTCGATGGGTTCAAGTCTCAGTCAGTTGGGCATTTTTTTGCGCATGACTGCCACCAGTCACTCTGGCCCATCACACTCAATTAGCAAAGACTTCCTGTCCTCTCGCTCACATCCCTCAGATTAAATCCATTACACTGTACCTATCGGCTGCGCACTTTGCTCTCCTCAAGGACGACACACATTCTCACATATTTACAGAAAAACAAATCTTGAGTTACAAACTCTGAGCTTTGAGGTAGTTGGGTAGGGTGTCTGTCAATGAGTCTTTAATGGGTGGAGATGAGCGCCACCAGCAGCACCAGACTGAGCCCCAGTCCGAACTTACTGCAGGTGAATGAGCCTAAGCGATATGGCTCCACGTTGTCGCTGGAGGAAAAGTGTGAGCAGTCTTTCTTCCTCTTTTACTACTACAGGATGGAGGATGAGGCGGTGTTGGACCGAGGGGCATCCTTGGTCAAGCACATCTGTGATGAGGAGGAGGTAGAAGGTAAGTTTATCTGTTCTCGTACACTTTAAATTATCTGCATGGGATCAATAAAGTGTTTTATTTTACATGCAATGTGATGTAGACTGTCCAGGGTAATAGAATTTTCAGGAAATTTCAGGAAACTTCAAACTCTGTTTTTAATATTTCTCTTTAACTTTTATTTAGAATTTTTTAATTTCTTGAAACCTCAGAAATTCTTCAAGTTCTTCAGAAGTCACTGAGTCACTTTTTTCCCACTTTTTTTTCTTGAGCAACTCAGTCTTTCTCTAGTTTTTCAAAGCAAGAAGAGTCATTGAGAGAAATAAGAAGGGCGTCATTTAGCCTTTAGGCGACTGCCAAATTTCACGCACTTCCTGTAGGTAAACTCTGGCACGAGAAAGATGTAGAACACAGAGCATGTGATCCTGTGTTTACCTCACTAATCTCATCAAACCCCTACAGGACAACAAACGGAAAGGGAAAAAAACTTCCAGTATGCTGTAATGTCTTAAACGTGTGCCTGTTAATTATTTGTCATTAATTTTATTATAACTATTCTCTCTGCAGGTTTTTAAAGGTATTCATACAATCGGAAAATATAGTTGAACTGCAGACATTTAAATTTCTCATCATATTGAGCTGTAGATTTTTTTGATTTCAAAAGTCATGTGAACCTAGCAGATAGACAAGTATGCCAAAATCCCTCTTATTAATATCAATCAGATAGCTTTAGTATTTCAATCAAATTTCCTTAGAATCAGCAAAAATGTGAATTCCTCCAGTGGTCCATTTACCTTCTTGTTACCTGGAGACAAGGTTAGGTTAACATGGTGATAACATTAGCCCGCACCAAACATCATAGGTTTCTTGGTTCTAGTCCAGCTGGTTCAGTTTCCTGGCATGGAACCAGTTTTACCATCCAATCATGTTTTGTTGTGTTTTTTCTTTTTTCTTTTTTCTTTGTTCTTTTTTTCTTTTTTCATCAAGGATAAAATGAGGACAAAACCCAGATTTGGTCCTTCTAACTTAACCCAAAAAATGAATTAGAACTGGTAAACCTGTGCCACTCAGATTCATTGGCTGGACTTCACTGCACATGCAGACTTGTGGACTTTGTGGGTGCGTTCCTGGGAAGTCTGTGAGTGCTGAGGGCTGTTCAAATCTGCAGTTCATCAAGTCCACAAGGGGACTCAAGCGGACTTTCTGCAGACTTCCAGAGAGTCTGCTTGGGGTGCAGACTTCACCAGACTTTGCTTGGAAAATTACCCATAATCCTGCAGCAATATAGGCTATAAAGTGACGATATAAAAGAAAATAATAATACTAATTATTGTTATTATTAATAATAAAAAACAATAATTATCATAATATTAATAATAATAGGCCATGTCAAATATTTACCTTTGATGATAATTGATGTATATAAATTAATTTATGTAGTGAGGTATAATGTAGGCTACACACAGAATAATAGGCCTATAGGCTTAATAACTTGGATTTATTTATTATAAACTGCTAAACTAGATGGGTAAAGGATGGTTTTTGTCCGTCTGCAATGTAAAGGTCCTCAGTTGAGGATTTAATGTGAATATAATATTAGCAGTGTTTAGCAGTTCACGTAAAGGGAAAATCTCACTGAGCATTCTGACCAGATTTGTTGAGCGTAAAGCAGCAGACCTGCACATATCAAAACCATCAGGAGCTGTTCAGAAAAACACTTTGAAATGAGTTACAGGGTCAGGAGGAATTTCATTTTATCTCCATGGAAACACTAACCTGAAGTGCCAGATGGTTTGTTACACAGAACCATCTGAGAAGTCATCCTTGAAAACAGTTTGAAAAAGGGCAGACACTTTCAAAAAATACTTGGCAGGTGATTGGATGAACCACCTGTCTATCACCGTTTATCACCGTTTATCTTACCTTGTGAAGCAGCTGGATTTGCGACGCTGATTGGTCCGAACCACCGGTGGTTTGGATACAAGCGCATAACTTGAAGCCTGACAAGATGGATTCTCGCGTGATCTTGTGATGTCGTGGTCTGGCGAATCCAGCTGCCTTGCAAGGTAATGGAAACACTGGAGATCTCAAGTCCCGTCTCAGAGCATATTTTTATCCCCTAGCGGCTCAGTGCCCTCGCAGATTTGATATGATGACGGAGAACACATCATAGTGCGTGTGACTGAAGTCACACGAAGTCATGTAGTACTACTGTCTTTCCACCAGAGGGTGGACATTTGGATTCATCAATAAATCATCAAAAAATTCTGTAATACTTTTTTTTTCTTTTGAGATTTTTTTTGGCATTTTTGCCTTTATTGGATAGTGGGCAGTGAAGAGGCAGACAGGAAACGAGGGGAGAGAGAGATGGGTATGACATGCAACACAGGTGATTGAAATCGAACCAGGGACATTGCGGGTATGTGGCATGTGAAGTAACCATTTGACTACCATGGCGCTCCCTGTAATACTGCTTGATTGAGGACCAGATCAGTGCTTTCTTAAATGTTAGATCTTTTTCTACAAATTATGTATCTTACATTCTTGCCAAAGATTTTCAAATGCATGCTGTAGAGTGTGATCTTCTTCTTCTTTAGATCTTCTTATTTATATATCATTTTTAGAGGCAGCTTTTGTTTGCATTTGTTTCCATACAGTATGACCATTTATTAGCTGTGACTGTGATAGTACCCTGTTTAAGCAAGTTTCAAGAATCAGCTAATTGATTTTTGTACTGTATAGAAATGAATGGCTGCATAGAATTGTCAGTCACTTAGTTGTACACATGATTAGCATAACAGAGTCAAAGCTGGAATTTGCACAGCAGGGTCCCTCATGCTGGAGGTCAACATTTTGTCAGGTGTCACCTCAGCTTGAACCCTGCTTCAATCTCTAACTTCCTGTGTGTAACCAGCGTCTCAGCTGTGTTTACGTGTCCTTGCTGGCTAAATCTCTTTTTGGAGAGCTCAGTCTTTCCCTGCTGCACGCTCAGAGCCGACAGGCTGACTTAAAGACTGAGTGATAAAAAGAACAAAAAGAGTTGAGGTGGCTTGACATTTCTCACATTGTACAAGATAAAGCTTTGGACCAATGGCCAAATTATTTTTATCAGACACAGATTAGCCAGCAAAATATTGGGTATCTGAACTCTGCGTCAGACACTGTTAAAGCTAAAGGTAGACTGGCTATACTTGGCTAGAATTTTTAAATCTTTTGAACAAATAATTGTATCAGGTCAAACCAAATATTTTGTGCATCATGTTCTTTATAGTATATGACATTATTACAGTAATAATTCCCATTACAAGTTTCCCATGCATCTAAACAGTTATGCATGGGAGATGTATGACCTGACACTAATGGTCCTTAGGTTGAAGCAATGCATGTTTAATGATAAAAGATGGATGACAAATGTGTTAGTATTCCTTTAATATCTTTTGTCTGTGTTACTGCACCTGTAGTTCAAACTTTAGAGTTATTGCAGATAAAGGCTGATAAAGCTAAGTCATAAGTAGGAAGAGTGATAATTTATATATTTTTAAGGCAAGTCAGTATTAGCATGCTGTCAGTGCTGTGTGGCGTGTTGCCATCACCCCCACTGGTCTGGGCAAGTCCCAGTGACTAGGTTACTGGGGAAACTGGTGGTGGCGTTGCCTCTCCTCAGAAATCTAGTGAGCTAAACAAACCTCCCAGAAAACACAAGGATTTCATTTAATTCAGTCCACGCTCACGGGCAGCTCCAAAAGAAGTTCTTCTTCCACACAAAAAAAGAAGAGGAAGTCGTTTCACAAAGCTGCTCTGGCAGTGTGCAAATCTTCCTTTCCAGCTCCTTGACTCAACTATTTTTTATTCTTTCTCCTCCATCACTCTCACCTTCTTTCTTGTTGTCGTTCAGCCTGTGCAAATGTCTTCACGCTCCGCTTTATTGCTCATCTATCAGCTCTAATAGCACCATCCTCTTTAGTTCTTATTGTCTGTTTATGTCTCTGTTTTCTTTCATTGTCGCTGTCCAGCCATCTGCTTCTGGGTCTTGTTGTAATGCCCACTTCCTATCTGGTAAATCTTGATTGCTTCTTTGGTTTACTTTGTTACTAAATAAACAAGCATAAAAGTAAAAAGGAAACACAATTAATGATTTACGTATGCTATTTCTATTCCATAACGCAGGTTACTTGGTTTTGTTTAAAATGTATTACTCTTTCCATTGGAAGAAAAAGAGAGAGAACGTATTCATCTACAGCTAAAATCATTATGAATTCGTACGACTGTGAAAGTTGACATTGGCTACGTTTACATGGCCCCTAATATTCCACTAATAATTGCAATAATAATCCAATCAGAATAAAAATGACTCATGCAACCACCTTAAGAGACTGGCCCGATCCGGCCCAATCAGAAGGAATTTTCAATCTGGATGAGGAGGGTGGTGTAAACCTTTTGATAATCTGTTCAATAGGAAAATATTAGCATCTAATAACCATGTAAACACTTAACCCAATCGTTTCTCTCTGGTTGGAACAAATATACTCATTCTGCGCATGTTTGCCCCACATTGGGGTAACATTAGGTGACGTGACGGTAGGGGGGGGGGGACTGTGAACGTAGCAGTGCAGTGTGTGTGCACAGGCTATTTGTCAGTGAATAAATGCTACAACTCCTCAAAACGCAAGCCAAGTTCCTATGTCCTGCTTGCCACCTGCTGATTAAAGTGAAGGGGGTTACCCCCTGAAGTTAGTGACAATGGGCTAGCCTAACCTGACCAGTTTACTTAAAGTGGATCAGTTATTCTCATTGTAGTGACAATCTCAGCTGCTCCTAAACAGAGAGCAGAGAAATGTATGGCTGCTGAGTCTCTCCCCAGTTTTGCTCAGCAGTGACATATACAATCCAATTTAATGTGCTGCAGTCTTCCAGATGAATTCTGTTTTTTGTTTTTTTTTTCCTCTTTGGCAGGGGATGCCGGCAGAGTGCTCCAGCCATGTACGATTGATCTTGTGTTTTTATGTTATTACATAAACATGAGACAGGTGCCCTCTTTGTTGAACCAAAAGCCTGGTGGACAGCAGCTCTGGTGTGGGTGATGCTGGTTCTGTCTCCCATTGTCTGTCTGTTTGTCTGTTTTCTGGAGAGTTCCTCCATCTTTGTTTTTGTCTGGCTTGTTTTTCTGTCTTTCTGTCTTTCTGTCTCCGTTTCTTTTCATTTATTTATCCCTTCTTGTTTTAGGTGACAGTGTTCAAACCATTTTAGATCTTCTTCGTCTCTGATGCTCAGTATTTGCTAGGTATGCTGAACCGTTGGTGTCAGTGAATTTAGATGAACCCCTAAAACACAGGGCATTGTGGTACAAGTGAATAATGAATGCTGTTGTGCTTCAAGAGAGATCATTGTTTGTTCCTTTGAGGGGTTCAGCTACTTCCTGGTTGGGTCATGTGCAGTGCTTGGCTCAGCGTTGCCCGATCTGCTCCAAAAGGCGACGTTTGAAACTGATCGCACAGAGCCTTTTGTTTCAGCAGGACTTTTGATTTTTACTCTGAAAGGTTGCTTTTTATAGTACATCTCAGCTAAGAAAAGAGAAATTCACAGTGCCAAAAATGTGGTCATGGTTGTAGGTTTTATGTCAGCTTTTTGGGGATTATGACAAAGTCAGTTAGATGTAAAAGAGAGAATTATGCAGGTATGTGTGAGACTGATAAGATGGATTTATATAAAATACAGGAAGACATTAAAACAAAAAGTGCCCGACCTTACTCCCACAGTGACGATTTTGTACTGATGTCACATGTAGGATAAAAACCTCTACAATAACATATTTGTATAGAAAAGCATAACGGTGATACTCTGCTTAAAAGCATCACTGCGCAATTCCTGACATGAAAACTGCAGAAGAAGCTCACCTTTTAAAGGAGACTGGGCGCTTGAGATCAAAGCCAACAATATGTGCTTTGGTAAAACCTCCAGCCTCCACTAGATACTGCAGTGTTTTGGAGCAGAAATACTAAAAAATAGGGAGTACATTTCATATCCTTCTGTCAATGTTTAAGTTGACATGTTTGCCCTTCTCCTGCCAAATCAACAGCTGAGGTTATGTTTAGGGAAGATGAGCTTACCAACTGAGAAAGCTACTGCCCACAAGGAATGAGAAAAACTTGAAGCACACCCAGACCAAAGGACATTTAGTTCCAAGCTTGTACATGTCTTTGCTCTTTTTCTGTTTTAGTCTCCAAACAGTTAGCAAACTCACATGTACAGGAAATACCAAACAAACTATAAATTATCACTTGGTAAGGCAATTTTAATCATGGAAGCTTTCAACCCTTAGTTAAAAAAATTCTCTTTGTGCTCCAAAGGGAAAGATGAGCACCAGTGAGTCAAACACAGAGACACAAGAAAATAAAAACCAAAACAGCAGATGTATGTATTTGGTCAAAAATACATAATTTTATGACTTTTAATTGGTATTGATATTAATTTCAACATCTTGTATTAGTTTTGTGTGTTTTACATACTTTGAAATCAAACAAACACAATGTTCCACTCAGGTAGGAGTGGATTAAATTCCACCAGGAAATTCCAACCTACAGTAGACCTAAGTTATGTCAGGTAGTTGAGAATACAAGCTTACAGCCATACCATGAACAGCATCTCATTGCTGTATAGCATGTTGGCATGAAATCCATGTCCACCTTAGTGGTATGTTATCAACAAACAGTCTGGTCTGTGTCGTTATTGACTCTAAACCATACAACTACATGCACATCCTATTGGTATTGTGCCAACATGCATAACAGGGATGTAGTCATGTAAGCAGTCATGGCGTCTCCACTTCTACGTGCTACTTCTTCTTTGGTTCAAATATTTGTTTTGACAGTGTACTGCAACCTCTATAACCCTGCTCTGCTATGCTGTCTTGGATCTGTTGTGGGCCACGTGAGAATCTTCCCTGTAAGTGGTCAAGTTTAGGTTAGGGTGATGTTGTAACTCAGTTATTCTGCAGTGCTGAGTGGTCACATCATAATTTTCTTAAGGTTAATGCTTCTAATTTTGTGTCTTGTCATTTTCAGAAAGTCAAATAATGAAGTTTTTATAATTTGCAGCACAGCAGCCTGAAATTAACAGGATGTTTAGTGACACATGTGCTACAGAGTTCACCCGCCCTTCCTCTTTTTGCAGGTCATCACACCATTTACATCGGCGTGCGGGTGCCCAAGAGCTATCGACGTCGGAGGCGTCACCGTCGGAGAACCAGCCACAAGGACAGAAAGGAGAGGTTGACGGAGAACACCTCTGACAAGTCGGACACAGAAAACAATGATGAGGCCAGCAACAGCATCCTCAAACCTCTCAGTAAGTTTTGATGGACTCCATGTCAAGGCTGATTAGGGTTTATGCCTGTCTTTGCTGAAGCCCGCTCTCTTTTCTAGAAAAAAGCCCTCTGTTACTCCCTGTGACCCCAAAGAAGTTGCTGAGTCCACTTAATGGCCAGAAATAGCTGTGTGTGTCCTGCTGGGTCATGAGTCTGTTTCGACAGAGCAGAGTGAATTTTCAGTTGAAGTAATGGCTACGCTGATACAATTGTGCTAGCTGCTGATATGAGTCTCCTGAGTACAGTGTGTGAGTGTGTGTTCCTGTGCTTTCATCCTTGGTTACAGACATAAGTGTTTCTGTCTCTGTTTGTGTGCGGGTGTGTTAGCATCTATATGTCTTAGTGCATGCGTTCTTGGTTGGCTGGAGCTTCTTCCGTCCCGTGGAGTCTAAAGTGCGATGTGCCCTCGGGCGCAGCTACGATCTGCGGATGCTCGGACAAATAGGTCCGGCCAGTTCGAGGGAAGAATGAGAATGAAAGGGAGCAGGGAAAGGTTACGCTGGGTGATTGTGACTAAAATACGAGTTAAAGTGTAAACCCAGCTCTTAGTGATGTCAGCATTTTTCTCTCTGCCTTGTTCAAATTAAAGGTGTAAAGACCGAAGTCCTTTTAAACTGTGAATTTGCCTTTTTATATAATGAAATTCCCCCTCCACTCAAACCTACAGTTGAATGTTTGAGCTTTTAAAAACTATTGAAATAAAACAATCTGAGAAATAAATATCACTCTTTGGTTGTACTACTCACATCTCAAAGACACACAACCTGTGATGAGGGGTCACAAGTGGGCATTGCAAGCCAAAAACGTTGGGAACCACTGATTTTATGTCTAAATTTTGGTGAGGACAGACATTTTCTGATCATCTGGTGACAACACTGATCACATGAAAATTGAACATGCAGTAATTTCAGGGAAAAACAAAGGATAGGCGGTACTGATTACATGAGGCCCATCTGTAACACTCTCTAGTAAGGCTTAAAATGTCCTTGCTTTCGTCAAATCCAATAATGAGGCAGGCCACTGTCATTTCTAGAGAATGATGTAATTTTACACACGCCTGCTTGCACATGATGTGACAAGTGGATCAAAATACACCAGAACCAGATTTTACAATGTGTACACATCTCTTGATGTGGGGGATTTTCTTCCGGACATAAATCCAATGAGAAAATAGATTACAGCCAGCCCATCTGGTTGCTGCCACTGACGTTGGTGTTGCATATTTTGCAGAAATTCAGTTTTAATGATTTGCAGCCAGTGAGAAACTGGCACTATTAAACTATGTGTGGTCTGTAATAAGCTTCCAAAGTGGCTGAAAGATTGATTATTGATGTTGTATCTATTCATACATCATGTTAGTAGTTGTTTAAGATGGAAAGCAGAACAGCATCATCTTCTGGGCTTTTCTGTTCAAAGTTTTTCTGTTTCATTATACAAGATTTTGTTCCTACTGTGACTTAACATGTAATGTGGTGGTCCCCAACCTCTCTAACTTGTGACCCTTTACAGCAAAGCAAAGCTGTGTCACAGGTTGCAGCAGTTCTGCAGCAGTGAGTGAAGACTGTTTCTCAGATTGCTTCATTTTTATAGTTTACATAGTTAGTTACATAGTTTAAACATACTGTAATTTTGTGTAGCATCATTTTTTTCATAGAATAGAATAAGGACACATGTCATCTTTGTGTCCTGAAAAGGCTGTTCTGTCTAAAGATGGTTCCTAATAGCATATTATACAGAAAGTTGTCAATTTATTTTTCCTGACAGATTTTGGACTTTCTGGGGTAGATCAGAATGCTTTTACTACTGAGTTTAACCAAACTTTCTGGTTATTGAGCCTTTGGACTGACCTGGCAGGGATGCAGTTGTAGTCGCCGAAGCTAATGGGTCGTGTCCATGGAGCCATCAAGGTTGTGTTTTGGTGGGGTAAATATTCCAATGTGTTGTGTTTAAACAGAGTTGCAGTTACTCTTTATCCTAACTGGTTCATTTGCTCACACTTGGTTTAACAAGATTAGTCTTTTTTGAAACTGCTGCCTGTATTTGGATGGATCAAAGGCCAGACAACATTGTCGAGTGTTTGGAAGTTGTTTTTTTTTTGTAAAGTCCAACCTCTCTGTTTAGGTCTTACATTCTTTAAGTGCATTAATAGAGACTGATAATTTATATTTGAATGTGTAAAATAACATTAATCAGTAATATCATCTTCATTGTTTTGTCCATTTGCTGTCAGCTTTAGATGTACATTCCATTAATCATGACCAAAAGATAATTTCCAACTCAGCCACATATCTTGTCCATATTTCAGTCACCATAGTTGAGGAAACAAGTGGAAAACAGACTCAAATGATGCATAAGTAGACATTGAGGACAATCAGTGTGTAGATGTGCGACAAGATGAAGGGGTATTTTTCTAAATTTATTTCACTCCTTCATTTATGCCATTACTGATTCCCCTTCCAATCCAGTCTAATCATGTCTTTACATTTACATTGAAAATACTCAGTTTGTTTCATTTTTACCTGCTGACATTCCACGGCATAAGACAAAGAAAATATGTGTCAAAGGGAAAGATAATCATCCTTCATTCCTAAAAAACATGTGAAACCCTACACACCTCAGTTAGTTTACAGTAACATTGGTAATTCTCCATTTATGGAAAATGTATGTTGGCAGGAGATTGTGAGCATTAACGTTTTGTTAACAGTCAACAGCGGGGTGCTCTGCTGGTTCATGTGGGTAAAATAGTGAACATGGTGTTGGTATTATGTAAAATTCTGTCACGGAATTGAGGCGTTAATGAAGTGCACAGTGAAATGGCAGAGCAACACAAACAGAGAGCACACAGTACATTTGTTATTGTTGTACAGTCAATGGTTCATTTATTTTATTGTATGCAAACAGACTTTTGTAGATTTTACTTTCCATTTGATATGAACCATTAACCATATTGCTGCCACAAGTCCAATTATTTATAGTTATTTACTAGGTCATAGGTCAGCATTGCACTGCTGAGCCTAGCAGGATATAAGTGTAATGTTTATTTTGTAAGATAAAAATAAAGAGAAACCACTGCAATACATGTACACATCTCTGACCATAAGCAGCAAATCCTCAGTAAAGTGGGCTATTTTCTTTCTTTCACAGCACTAGAAAAATATAAACAACTTTTCAAGAGAAAAATACATCTCTCATACGGAGGGCAAGTGTGGGTCTGAGCCCACCTGCAGTGTGCTGGGACAGATTGGAGTTTTAGTTAAGACGAAGAAGAAGAGGCTTCCCATGTTTGTGTCAGAGGGCTTTACATTCACATACAACATAAAGCCCCCTTTATCCTTGTTACAAATATCATGTGTAACCTACACACTGGATAGATAGTTGATAATAGGTAGAGTATGTCATGGGTTGCATAATATATTGATGCTTTTGCAAAAATATGGGATTCCAAGTTGTAAAATCACTTAATGACAATGTGAACAGTTTTGTGAAAAAGGCAAGAAGTAAGAGAAGATTAAGCTGATATGAAGCTGAAGTTGGCAGGATATAGAATGAACTGAAAAAAGGAAACTAAGCTAGTGAGCTAGTGAGCTGACCCTCCAATGTCATGAATGTTATAGTCATTAAAAGGGAATTTTTGCCATTTACTTTTTAAATTTAGGGTCCCTTTTTCCATTCAGGTTTCCATTAGCTAATCTCTGCTTAAAGAATGTGGTAGTTTATTTGTGTCTTTGGGGATTTGTGACTCTAGAGTGGCTCTGCCTTTTAAGAAATGTTTGTATACCTAAAACTTGAATCTGCAGGCATCTGTTGGGCACGCAAAAACTGACAGGCATGCAGTATACCTCATGTCCTACTGATATTCATTGTCCTCCTTTGTGTTACTCTCTCTGGGAAACATGGCCACCCCCAGAGGAAGGCCCTTGTCTGTGTTGTCTGGACTGAAATCCTCTTGTTTGGTCAGATGGGCGCTGCAGGAACTGCATACATCCTCCTGGTTACATGTGTGTCTACTGCAGGGCCATTTGACAGCTGCTCATTTTGATGAGTCTTTTTTCTTTTTTTTCTTTACTAGGCTAAAAGCTCTCTCATAATGGATTACAAAGATTACTTAGGAACTTGGTTCTTGCACAAATGGGTTTCATTTCCCAAAGTCAGAGAGAGCAAACTGTGGCTGCTGTGATGTATTCAGTTTTGTTTGAATACATCTATAATTTTATGTTTCACTCCACTGGGCGGATACCTGTTCCTCTCACAATTGAAAGCACAATACTTAGATGTATGAACATTTTCAGAGTTGATTAAATAAATGCAAAGGTCAAGATGGAAACTTGGCTGTTTTTCATCCTGAAAAGTTGACATTTTGGAGCTACCCAGCTTGCACGTGGCAGCAGCAATCTGTGTTACATCCCTGAACATTTACATCTATTACTTTGAAAGCAAACAATATTCTACCTTAAAAGTATTCGCTACACTAATAATTTGATTATAGTGCGATTACACTCATAGTTGAAGTAAGATTACTCCAATCTTACTTGCATTATTTGGCGCCAGTCAGAGCATGTATACACCTGAGCCGAATTACTGAAACTCTGATAAAGGAGCACATGTGCAACTGGTGACGTGGTGCTCCATGCGGTGTAATGTTGACCAATGTGAAAACAAAACGGAGAAGAAACAACATTTCTGGAAGTTTGAGAAGACAGAGTTCATGCTGCGCGACATAATGCGTATTTTAGACGAGTGAAAGCTCCGTAATGGTGATATTTTTAGGCGTAGTTGTTTTGGTCAAATGATATTGTGGCAGAACAGGTGTGATGTATTCATAGTTATACGTGATGACGTGTATGACATGCATAGAAGAATAAACAAGCCAGTCGGGTTAACTAGAGCTCTTGTTTGTTCTTTATTGACTTAAAAGTAATAGAACATAAAAACAGGAAGTAAATAAAGCTACTCAACGTCACAATTCTCTCTAGATAATCAAACTAACTATATGACACATGTAAACAGGATTATTAAAGGGAGTTGTCACCTTTGCAATCATGTAAGCGGCATAATTGTACTAATGTCTTAATCTCAGTATTGGCCATAATTGCACTACTGTGTGTGTGTGTAAATGTAATAATGTAATGTGATACAGTAGTGCTCTACTCAGTGCCAAATCCTAACTGTAGAGATATTTCAGATATTACAGTTTACAGTATATATGGACAGCATTCTGTTATTGAGGTATTTTCAAACAATCTGCTACATCACACATCACAAAGTGTTAACGCAGGTTTTGTAAAACCTTTCTCCGGCCATGTAAACAGTGTGGATATAGGTTGGACTTTGTGAGACTATCCTGTGCACAGAGTAACTGACTGTTTGAGACATTCTTCAGTGTCGTAGGAAAAAATAAATTATATCAGTAGGAAAGGTCCCTGGATATTGATTGGATAAACCACTTAAACCCCTGAAAAGCCATCATTTTTGTCTCTTTGTCTCTCTGGTTATTCTGATGAGATCATCTTTTCGACTGATATTTAGATCAACAATGTCTCCAACCCCATCATGTCCACAGCCTTACTGTACCTCTCTGTTCTTGTGTGATAGTGTTTTTGCTTCCTTTTCTGATGTCCAAGATAAAAGACAGTTTTAAGACAAAGACAATCCTTGTTTAGACCATGAAGCAAACAAAATATCCCTGCAAGAGGATTTTTAGGCTGCACGTTAATAGATACAGTAATAGGTTAGGAGGTGTATAACTGGCTGTTTTGTTGTACCTACTTTTAGTAGCCACCCGTTTCATCTAACTTTACTGTAGTTGGTAGTATCCTAATTTTTCCTGAATTACTTTGAACATTATTGATGAAATGTTTTCTTCTGTTGGATCCTTTTCAGTCTACACTGGTACTATGCAGAGTTGTCCTTGCAGAACCGTCAGGAACTCAGTGGAATATTTTGGTCCTTAACAGTCTGTTAAATAATGTCCCCTTTTCTGACATCAATTAGAAAGTTAGTCAGTGCTGACCCCTTTTCGTTTACCAGACTCACTTTCCTCAGTTATTCAATGCTTTGATTTTGTATCACTGAACACTTTCATTGATTAGACTCAACACTGTTCTGGTGATCACTATTGATTCTTCTCTGCTGATTCTTCCTTAGAATAAGACAGACACTGAGATAAAAAAATACTTATGTTAGTATACAGATTGGTACCAAAGGCACTAAAACAACATTGCAGAAAACATGAATGAAAATCAATTCCCCTTAAGTGGCTCTAAAGCCAAATGATCTGACACAAAGTCCATCTCATTCACACCTGAATCTGAAACATAACAATTTATCTCTACTTTACCTAAAGTTACATGTAAACATCAAATAAGTGCCTTACTTTATGTAAGGTGTGGTGTCCATCAGGTCTCTATCTTGGGACCTCTGTTGTTCTTTCGGTACCCCTCTGCAGAGGTATTTATCATTTCTGGTTAGTGTTGTACTCAAATTACATTTTTCAACCCTTTCATGCCTTTTTTTAAAGTTCATATAACGTGTTTCTTGCCTGTATATATTAAGCAGGTTAACAAAAAACTCAGCAGGCGAGCAAACAGCAGAGCAGCAAAGGCAAAAATGTAAAGATCCTAAAATTCTGAAAGTGAACCTATTTACTTTTTAAATGTTGTCCTGTGATCCATGGCTAATACATAAAGTACTTAATTTTTGTGGATCTACTTGGTGTATTCTTGCCTTTGCTCTGGTTGAGGTGGAAAGATGCATCATATTGTACGATGTGGTAATACGACAGGAAAAATAAAAGTTAAATGATGAATGAGAAGAATTAAGACTGTAATTGATTTGCTCTTATTGCCAAAGGATTGAATGATGCGCAAAAATGCTTGTAATGTCCCTGAGCCTTCATGGACAATGGGGTGTATTGATCCCTTTTGAATTGTGTAGATAAGCATAAACCTGATGATGGGCTGCATTGTGCTGTTTACAGTGAAAGCACAGAGAAAATCTGGTTGCACCTTCACTATACCTGGAGACAGCACAGTGGTCATTTCATTCCAGGTTATTTCCCCCCAGCTGCTACTTGTTACATTCTCATCAGAACTTGCCCACCTCAGCTATCACAACAAAATACCAGAGCTAGATGGTCTGGGTATAAATACTGTGCTCTCAATGAATCACCCCCAGGGTGTCACTCTGCATTCAACCCAATCCCTGTTCGCTGCCTGTGTGCTAGCTGCCCTGCATACTGAATGTCGGACTTTGTGGCATGAAAAAAACATTTCTGTACTCTCAGCGATCCTCTCTTTGCTTTGAATGAGGTTATGCACGGTTGCATTATCATTGCATGTACAGTCAGAAACAATGAACTTGCTATTAGATCCCATGTAGCCCTTTACTGTGCTGAGTTTTTCAAAAAGGTCAGAGGAGATGGAAGGTATTTGTGTAGGATGCATGTCAAGAGTGGGACTAAACAGGCCTTTAGTGGCAGTCACACTAAGCTTTCTGCCGGGCAGCGGGCATTCTTCCTCCATCCCCTATCCCATGAGCCTCTGCTGCTGGGACAAAGTCCTCTTTGTATGCCCATGGCTCTTGGCTAGAGCACACAGAGCTTTGAAATTGCGTTTGAACGATGGGATTTTCATTTCTATCCCTCCTTTTCGTGCTAGCTCTCACCCCTCTTTGCTTTCACTCTGCCCTGAGCTTCACCCCCTCCAACCCTCCTCATCCATCCCCACCTTTCTCTTAGCAACTGCTCAAGTGGGACAGTATTGCATTGACACCAACACTGTGCTTATTACCAGCTTGGGCTTTTCGCTGGATAGCATGGATAGACAGCATCAGTTTCTTATGGACAATTAGAAAATCTGTCTTGGATATGTATAATACTGAATAAAAATGGTTTTAGATGATTACTGTGTAAGAAGAAGCAGCAGAGAATTCAAAGATAATTTAAATTTTTTTTCTTCTCTAGGATACAATTTAGTTTCAAAATCACACATCACTTAAATGTCTCATGACATAAATGTTACCATGTCATACTTCCTTTGCTTCCTGCTCATAATTAGTAAAATAAAATATAAAGTCTATGGTTTGAACATGCAAAAAGGTACAGAAAGTTATGGATTACATCTTTGGATGTCAGCTAGTCTTTTATGATCCTGTGCAAAAAATTAGTTTATGCTAGTTGCTAAATGGACATGTTTGCTTCACTAGTGTGTATTTTTCACCATTTTCTGACCAACTAATTGATTAATGGAGAAAATAGATTAATCGATAATGAAAATAATCATTAGTTGCAGCCTTAAAACAAAGTCATACGAATTTTGAAACATAACACGTTTACTCAGCTCTTATTTCTTTACCTTGCGCTAATATTATATACTGAATATAGACACATTTAAAGGACACAGCAGTAGGTGCTGTGTGTGAACCTCCTGTACGTAACCAAGGCTTTGACCCCCACCTTGCACTGCTTGCTATTGTTTGCATGTAATTTGGGAAATATAGGTATTTAAAAGCTCGTTTCAACTGTTTAC
This sequence comes from Scomberomorus guttatus, assembly GCA_038419695.1. Classification (NCBI taxonomy): domain Eukaryota; kingdom Metazoa; phylum Chordata; class Actinopteri; order Scombriformes; family Scombridae; genus Scomberomorus; species Scomberomorus guttatus. The sequence goes on along the minus strand of CM076450.1, from coordinate 29,694,356 downwards.
TGTAATCAGTGTAAATCGCTCTGGATGAGAGTGTCAGCTGAATGTGTGAAACGCACATGTAAATTATTTCACCCAAGGTGTTATTAAACAGGTTGTGGTGACTTAAGCTAGTTGCAGCTTGTGGAAGTGTGTGTGTGTGTGTGTGCGTGTATGTGTGTGGGAGTGTGTGTATGTGTGCCAGCAGACAGTTAATCCCCCACCTAGTAATCTTACAGCTGCTTGTCTGGCTCGTACCTGCTGTTATTGTTGTTATTGTGCCGCAGAATACACAATAAGGGGAAACTTCAAGCCTTCACCTCATTAACTGTTGGGCCATTTACTGCTGGCTGAATGAATGAATGAATGAATGAATGGCTTAATGAGGTGTGTGATGTAATGTTATAGGGTGGTGTGTTGGTAAATGTCTGAATTTAAAGTGTAAAGGAAAGCCTGGTTTAAGAGTCTCATGTTAGCCTCGATTATCATTCTCCTCTTTTCACTTTCACACCTACTTTACGTAACAAGTCTCAAATGCCTGCAATTAAATTTGATTTGCACATTTTACTGATGTTCCAATAACGTGTCAATTAATTCTTCATTTAAAAACAATATGGCACATATTAGGCTTGTGTCGCCTCTCACGTTGGCAGAGGTGGGTTGTCATCCTGCCAGAGCTGCTAACCCTTTTTATTATTCTGGGTTTGAATGCAGAGTATGTTTTCACATGCTTTTTTAGAATGACAAGATTAAGAGTAAAAGGAAACACTGAATGACTGCATTTTGGGGAGTATTTAAATATATTCAATAACTGTAGTCAGACTCTTGTAGCACAGCATTAGCAAGCTGTTATGTAATCAGAACAGCAGACTTTGTTATTATTCCTCACACACACACACACACACACACACACATACACATTCATGTTTGTACTTGTGAGGACCCTCAATGACATAATGCAGTTAAGTTCATGCCCATAGCCTTAACTTGAACCCCAACCCTAAAACCAAGTCCAAACCTTTGAAAAAGTGAGTACCAGAATGCCCTCTCTCTCTCTCACTAAACGTTGAAAACTTGAACTGTCACCACAAAGATAGAAGTATACAGAGTACATACACACATACTGTAGGCACACACTGGAAGAAGGTCAATTTAAAGTTATCATGCTGGACTTAGTATTTATTTGTAAACCAATACTCAAATCAGATTGAAAAATGTTGTAAGAACTGATGTAGGTGTTTCTGCAGCTCCTCTTGTTTTTTTTTTTGTAATTACAGCATCCACGTCATGGTTTCTGGTGAGCTTTTATGTACGCTGTTTTGAATCCGACACATGTGGTTACATAGCTCAAAAAATCAAAACATTGAGTAGAAATCCAGGTGTTTAGCTTAATTTAAGATAATCAGATTATAACATTTAAGTGACAGTTTCTATTGTTCTGTTGTCTGTTTTTTCCTCATGTGTAACCAAGTCCATATCCTTCCTTAAAGGTTTGGGTTTGGTTTGTCCGTTCTGGGCTACTGTAGAAACATGGCGATGCAACATGGCAGGCTCCGTGGAGGGGGACCCGCTCCCTCTGTAGATATAAAGGGCTCATTCTAACATAAACGAAAACACAACAATTCTTATTATACACTAATTAAAAGATATTTATGAACATTATATTTCATTTCTGCCAAGACCGTTCTGCTAGATGCCACTAAATTCTACACACTGCATCTTTAAAGGGTCAACTTGGAAAAAAACAAACATGTTTAGATGTTCATCACTTTTAAGTGTCCTCTGGAAACACTTCCGTTGTATTGTCTGTAATGTGTTGTCTGAATTTGCAGCGCGTTTTCTAAATGCTGCGCATGTGTTGTCAAATTGATGAAGATGTCTTAATTTGCTTGTGTTTTGTCTACTTGCATGTTTTTTCTTAAGTTGCAATGGGCTGAGCTCTCAGGGCCACCGTAAAATTCTCCTCTTTGTATTCTTCTATCAAAAATGTTTAATGAAGGCATTATCAAAATTATTATACTTAATTGAAGTGATTAAATTAAATTAGATTGATTATATTTCCAAAAATACATACTTTTTCACAGGTAGTTCCACATGACCTCTTGCTTAAAAGTTCTGACCAGACTGCAGCGTTTAAGATGGATGACCTCTGTTCAGGTCATCTTTACATACAGTCTGTGGTCAGAGAAATGCAAAGTTCTTTAAAAAGTATGTAATTCTATTCAACCTAAAGTACATTAACATAGAATCATGTTTACTAATTTTTCTATATGTAAAGTCTGGAGCCATCAAAAATATCACATTTTGAGCCGGAGACATTAGTGGCATTTCTGTCTGGGTCTGTCGTGCTCAGACAGATAAAAATGAACTGATTTCCATCCACTCAGACTTGGCCCACAGAAGCTGGTGTCCAATACATTATGCAGCACCCTTCTGACTGACAAAACACAGCAAGTCTCTGTGACAGTGACATTAGCCTCATTAGACCTTTTTCAAGGCACACATTTTGACATGTTATAGCAAGAAAGCACAAGTGTTCAATTTAGGTGCTCCACCTCCAGGGCACCTATTGTGCATGCTGGCTCACTGATATGACTTTTGAGCCATCCTGAACATTAGTGGGTTACACCTGTGCTTTTCTTGCAATGAAATTTGATGAAATGTAAGTGGACAGTGATGTTGGAGGCGCAGTAAACTGTATTTTGGCGTACTCTTTGAAAATCTGATTTCACATTGATCTCCATCATGCAGCATGTGCACACAGGAAGAGGAATTTACAACTTTCACACAGTAGCAGTCAGGTTTTTCAACTAGAGATGCCATCATATCACTCATCTGGTCTTTTCTGTAAACAAGCAGTATGATGCACCATGTACTGGTCTTATGTGGTTGTTTCCTGATGACAATACACTTTGTGTACAGTTTTCTACATGCATGGGCCTGCTTTCATGGAAGGGGGAAGTAATTATTTGTGGGCTCTCATTTGAAGTTCAAATAGACTTTCCACTTATTAGAACAAAATATGATGGTGTCAGCCATTTGCAACATGTTCAAATAATACTGAAAAGTATTATTTGTATATCAATCCTGTTGAATTTTTGTTTGGCTCTTTTTTTGTTTGGTTCTATAAATATTCAAATGAGAAGACAAGAGGAAGGAAAGCCAAGCCTCTGCTAAAGAATAGACCAGTTTGTGAACCATTTCCTAATTGTTAATGAGGGGCTCCAGGGCAGGTTGCCAAGGCTGGAGGGCCAATGGGGAAGGCCTGTTTGAACAGTGAAGGGGGGGCAGAGAGGGAGAAGGGGCTAGTTGTTGGGACACTGTCACTGAGGGGACCCCCTAAACCCCATCTGCCCCCTCCTACCTGGTTCAGAAAGTGCTGGAGCAGGCAGCTGAGAGTGGCTGTCACTTCCACCCTAGTAGAAGGACTTTAATGAGGGTCTAGCTGCTGCACTGGGACTCCTGCACTGGTGAGCTTGTGTTGCTTACCGATTGCTATCTGAGGAGCAAAGCCTGGGTCAGCTGATTTAGAGAGTAAAGGGGGGTCACTGAGTTTTTAAAGATGTCCAACAACAACAATAACCAAGAGGAGAAGGAGGAGAAGGAAGAGGACACGGAGGAGAAAGGAGAGGAGGTCATAGTGAAAATCCCACCACCTCCACCTCCTCCTGAGGTCAACGGGAAAGGTCCAACTGAGGAGGGGAGGCCGGTGCCCAAACCCTTGCCCAACGGGCAGCATTGCCAGCCTATGAACCGCAGTATATTTCCTCTCTCCACAGTCTCACCAGCAGCCGAGAGGATCCGTTTCATTCTCGGGGAGGAGGATGATGGCCCGGCGCCCCCACAACTCTTCACTGAGTTGGATGAGCTGCTGTCGGTGGATGGACAGGAGATGGAGTGGAAGGAGACGGCCAGGTAAGGACCTCAATCTCAGTCTTTGGGCTTTCTCTCAAGTTCCTGTATTTACACCTTTGGATTTTTTTTACAGCCTTAGTGATGCTTAGAGGCCTTTTCCATTGATTTTCACTGTTATTCAAAAGAGTGAATGCACTTAATTGTGGAAAGTGAAAACTCTCAGTGTAAACTTTGATGGTGAAATTCAACCCAGTAATGCAGGTATTCGTCAGTTATTTGTCAGTGGTTCTAAAACTTTACATCAAACAGTTAATGAAATGCTTTAGATAGTTTTGAACAGCCTTCCCACAGCCAAATAATCTCAATGATTTCACAAAAAACCAAACCAACATTTTTACCATCTTCAGGTATTTGTCAGTCTAAAATCACCTTTAGTAACTTCAGCAAATATTCTGTGTGCATTGCATTTGGAGTAGTGCAGTCCAAAAAGCGAGCACAGAGGGCTTCACAGGTTTCTCCTGTGTGGCCCGCAAGTGGAATGGGATGGGATAGGATGGGATGATTGTTTATACATCATTAGCGTTGGATGAGTGAAGCTCTCTCAGGGGGAAACCGAATTCCTGTGCTGCTGTATGAGGCTCCAAATGAGTTGAATTGTTGTCCTAACCTCTGACCAATTGTACTGAAGATAGAAGTTACATTTTGGTTCACTGTTGGTTGAATGATTTGCAGAGGAACTCTACTGAAGAATACTGCTGTAAGCTTTAAAGGCTTAGCTATGTTTTCAGTTGAGTTGAAAATATTAAACTTTTTACAGTCCTCCTCAGCATTTAAATTTTATATTGATAGTTCATATTTGTCCAGGTTCTGTCTCTCCTAGATTAACAGAGATGGTTGACATTTGATTGGTGAAGGATTATCACAGGCTTCAACTGTATAAATATATTCAATTTCAAAATGCGTCACAACATGTCAGTCCTGCAGAAACCAACCTACTGGCAGCCATGACTAAACCTTCTCTTAACCTGGATTGGACCAAATATGTGTCAGTCAAAATGCAAATGAGATGAGTGTGCAGTATAGGGTTTGACATTGTGAACTTTGGAATTACGTTTCTGATCATGTCATGTAAACTACTCTGGAAAAAAAAAAACTTAATCATCACAAATGGACCAACATTTTATCTACCTGGGATGATTTTCTCAATCAAATCAGATCAGATGTTGTGTTTTGGGGAAAAATATTCAAGAAAAGGTTTTAATACCTATGGTCAAATCTCAATTTTCCCACCAGGAAAAAAATCATTGCAGTCAGACAGGTCTAACAGTACAAGTACCAGAAATGAATACAAGAGGATCAGCAGGGTTAAAGAAGGACTGTGGTTCCAGATTACTCTAAAAAGTGTTGTCTGTTACTTATTTCTGAAGTAAAATTGAAATTAAATTGTTATATACCTTTTTGCTTACAAAAGGTGAAATAAATCAATCTTGAATAGGTAATGTCAAACTTATTATTCTGCAAATAACTGCAGAGATTAAGACCCGGTGCAATGTCTCACCAAGAGCACTCTTGGGATTCAAACTGAATAAAAGATCTCACAAGTGCAGGGTAGTGCTGGCTGTCTGCCAAGTGCAATTTTGGCAGGCAAACTGACCAAATAAAACCCTGGTATAGAGACAACTGCTCAGTACCAGTTCAGTTTCTCACCCCTCTGACTCTGAGGAAGAGAGGGGAGGGGGAGTGATTAAAAAATACATGAAGAAAATAGAAATGATGATGCTGCAACTCAGTTTAAGAACTGATTTATGATTGAATTATTAATGATAAACAAAAGAAGGTAATGAATTCCTACAGATTGGAAGCACTAATTAAAAATGCAACAATACAACCTTTTGTCACCTGTCATGTGTCTACCAGGTGTGCATTAGACAACACTTAATTGGACTTTAATGATAAACATTACATTCGTGACAAAATGACAGTTTTGATGTGCTACTATTTAAGTAATAATAAAAGGCAATTTTAGTTTTATCATTCACTCGCCTTTGAATTTAGAAATACTTTTGACACGTTGTCATTCATATATTATTGATGTTTCTTATTTCCACTTGACACATGACAATAATCTTTTTTTTTTTTAATTCAGACTGTTGATTATCTAACATGATTTGTGTACAGTGAAATAGGCATGGTTGCTATTAGATTTGTGATGCAGCTACAAACACAACCATTATGTGCACATTGGATTCATGTAGTCATATTTAATTTGAATGGTGTTCAGTTGCTTTGTAATTGACATCATCTTCTATCCTGCTTGTGTGACACAACTCCATACACAAAGGCTTTTTATAATTTAGGAAATAACTTCAGTTATTAAAATTTCATTATTTATATTTGTAGATTGAGTTCTTAGCATGTTGATATGTTATTGGTCCTGAAATGGTGTCCTCCCAGGTCACAATGTGTAGGTTAGTACATTATTCTTTGATGTACTGAATTTCACTTCAATGTAATTAATTATCTGAGTTGATGGCATAGAAAATAAATATCAAACTGATTAAATGTTTACATGTTCTGCTATTGTCTGTAAATTTCTGAGTTTACAGTTCAATCTCTCATCTCCCTTTTTCCATCTCTCCAGGTGGATCAAGTTTGAGGAGAAGGTAGAGAAGGGTGGTGAACGCTGGAGTAAACCGCATGTGGCCACGCTGTCCTTACACAGCCTGTTTGAACTGCGGACATGCATAGAGAAGGGCACCATCATGCTGGACATGGAGGCTTCCACTCTGCCTCAGGTTGTTGGTAAGTTCGATTCTGTCACATATTTAAGTGGAAGCAAATGATAGAATTACTGATGGATAATGCCAGAACTTGCTTTAATGTAGCAACATGTCACCCTAAATAACTTGGGCTGGAAGCTGGGAACCTGGGGCTGAGGATTGGGCTGGAAGCTGGGAAGAGAGGGGGGTTTCAGGGCAGGGAAGTAGGGCTGACGAGACAAGATGAGGGACTGGAGACAGATTAAGGTTAAGCACAGGAAAACAGGCAACAACAATGAAACTGGAAAAATGCAGGTGAATTGGCGTGAAGCGTAGTAACACTGATTGAAGCAGAGGCTATGATCAGGGTGGTAGAGGCAGAGCTGGGTATTTGTATAGAGCTTGATAACGTTGATGAGGTGCAGCTGCTCTGACTCCAGCACACCTGTCTCCACTCACACACACACACACACACACACACACACACACACACACACACAGGGACAGAGAGAGAGGGAAAGAGCCACTGGGAGAGTGGCAGCAGGTTAGAGAGACACAGGATTATAACACACTGTTTTTTTTGCTGCTGTATAATGCCTGATGAAGGGCAGTATCTTCATCTGTGAAACAAGGACCCATCTGCCAGTTTGATTTTTCCCTGCTCTGTGATGTACAGTATATGCAGAGCTGGTCTGTAGTGGTGCATGCAGGTTTATGGATTGATGCACATCACACACATGACTAATGAGTTTTTCTTGCTTCCTCTCTTTTGTTTAAAGAGTAACAAAAGGCCAGAGCTCAAGTCAAGGCTTTACTGTACTGCATATTAGAACACCGGTGGACTCAAATGCTAGTTTGTAAAGGGCCACACAAAAACTTCCTAATCTGAGGACTGCCAACCCTCCTCCGTTGCTCTGAGATGATTATGTCTCTCTGCCCTCCTATCTCATGCCACCACCCCAATGTTTTTGTCTGCATGAGGGAGCAGGAGGAAGAGTTACCACTTGGAGTGATTAATGCGAAGTAATTGACTGTGCTGCACGGACTGTACAGGCTGAGCGGAGCTGGGCCTCTTGCTTTGAGGCCAGCCGACTTGACTGATGGGCCATTAACAGCACTACCTCTCCAAAAGAAGAGAAACTCCCCGAGGCTGCTATCTGTCAGCATTCAGGCTTCTGACCTTCTTTTTAAAAATAGGCTAGACCTTGTGATTGAGCCATTTCATCATGCCACAAAGACTCTCATACAGGAGCATTACAGACTGGGAGGCACTAATTGACTCCTTACAAGTATGAAGAGACTTTGTGGTGACTTAGCTGTTTGCTTCAAGTGATGCTGTCACTAAATTAAGACTGTTAGATAAATTGCTGCTTGGAGGGAAAAATAGACACAAAATGAAAACTTGATTTGAAAGAACAGCAGAATTTACTTTTGGACAACTTCTGTATGTTTTTAGTTCATTTATTTGTTAGTTTTTATTGCTTTATTTTTTAATAAATAGTTATGTATTGTTGCTCCTTAGAGCTTGAGAAAACGCTGTTTGGTTTCAAAATGCTTGATGAATTCATGTAATAATGTAGTTAAGTGCTGAAGCAATTAGTTAATTTACAGAAAACTCATCAATAATAATTCTGATAAATGATTAAATGGTTCATGTTGCATGTAAAATAAATGTGCCAATCATTTATTAATTTTTTACTCAGTTTTTTGTTACTCTAAGTTGAATAAATTTGGGTTTTTAACTGTTGGTCAGACAAAATATGCAATTGTAAGGCTTCTCTTTGGATACTTGTAATGTAGGAATTTGTCATTATCTTCCAGATTTTATAAATTAAACACTTAAGCAATTGAATAATTGAAAAAATAGTCTATCAATTAAACAGTAATGAAAAAAAACCATTGGTGGTTGGATGTAATAATGTAGTTTGTCATGTCATAAATACAGGGTGGTTAAACTCCAAGATGCAAGACTTTCTTTTCTCCAGGGAAAAAAAAACGAAATCATGTTTCCTCCTCTTCTTCCTTGTCTGTCCTCTCTGTGCATCTTCAGAGCTGATCACCGACAACCAGATAGAGAACGGCCAGCTGAAAGCAGACCTGAAGGACAAGGTGATGTACACGTTGCTACGGAAACATCGTCACCAAACCAAGAAGTCCAACCTGCGTTCTCTGGCTGACATCGGCAAGACGGTCTCCAGTGCAAGTAGGCTGTTTTCCAACCAGGAAAACGGTAATACTGATGCCAGTTTGGTGCAGTCTTCTTTTTTTAATGATTTAAAGAAAAAACAAAATCAGCTACTTTGCTTCATAATACATTTAGTTGTTCATACATGCATTACTGGGTTGAATTTATATTTTTTTGTCACTTTAATTTATGACCTGAGGTGAATAGTGAATTTTTAGGGCAGTAAGAAACACCACAGAGTGATAAGGGACACACTACTGCCCTCCTCTGCATGAACCCACAAATGTGGCACTAAATAGTTCTGAATCAGCTTCTGCTTAGTAGATGCTAAAAAGATATTTTTTTTGGATACTTTATCAGAACGTTTGGCCCTAACACTATATTTTGAAAGTGTTAATGTCAAGAAGAAACACAAAAACCCGTCATGTTAGTTCACTGCTCACTAAACCTTTCATGGAACTAGTGAACTTTAAGTTTGTAGATGTGTTTTGCTAATTCATCACAAACAGTTGGTGTTATCACTTTTGTAACACTTTTAATGTACTAACTGTAGCCTACTCACCGAATTCAGAGATGCATCAAATTCCACTGAGCAGAGGATGTGTCAGCACCTGTAAGAGCAGGTGGAGCTAATTTCAAATTGACTTTCAACACTGAAGATATGAGTTAATATGTGCATTTATGACACTGGTGAGAAAAGTCCAAGGCAAAGTCCAAAGAAAATCATAAAACTCACCCAGTATTTTGATATGATATGACTAATAGAGTACATGACAGACTATCATTTAAAGCTGTGAAAATCTCTGAAGTTCATAATTTATGTTTATGTAATTTATTTGTTACGCAGTTTTTCATTTGTGAAAGTTAATTTTTAATTTACAGTAGACTGTAACACTTCTTTTCTTCACACAGGACGGGCTGTCACTTTATTTCATCTCAAACAAAATGATTACAAGAACTTATTTCAGATTCATACAAAACAAAAATACAGACACAAAGTAATAAAATCAAGCTGAATAAAATTGGTTCAATCCACCATTTTTATAGGATTGTAGCTGCTGATGTATGAAATGGATTAAACGTTCATCTAGTGCATTCTGCATATCAGTCTCACTGAAAATGTATTTGTTATAAAATGTTTGTTAACGAAATAGAAAAGAACAACTCAGCTGGGTGAAGTTTAGGCTAATTTAACAACTGTATGAATATATCCCTTTCAAAAAGCTGATCAAACCTTAAAGAGCAGCAAACAGCATTTTCAATCGGTCCTTTTTGTGGGAAGATTTGAAGTCATTTCCAACATGAGAAAAAGTGACAGCCCTACCGCACACTGATGTCTAATAGACTTTAATAACAAATGTATGAGTGCTTTGATTCTGTCACATCGAGTAACTAGATGTTTCACTGTTTTGACAATGTAATTCATCTGTTGCCGGCCATGGGTCTTTGGAAAGTAAAGTAATTTATTACCTGCTATCATAATAATAAAACAGGTTCATGAGTATCAAAAGAAAAGCTCACTCTGCTCATGATCCTGCTTTGTTGCAGTGGTCAGATGGAAGTTCAGCATGTAAAAGCCTCTTATCGATCACAGTACTGAGATAAAGAGCGTCACTGATAATCATTAATTGATTACAACTTTGCAAAGATAAAGTACATCATAAGATTTATTAAAATACATTATAACCCATTTCTGTCCAATGACCCATGGTCTGATTTAATGACACTACTCTTCATGCCTTACTCTTACCCTGCGCAGCTTGTTAAAATTACAGAACAATCATGTACAAATCTTTTAACATCTAATTGATTTTCTCCTGCTAACACAGCACTTGCTTTGGCTCAGTGGGTTTGCCTATCAACTCTCCTGTGTCATCTGTTCCTTCCATCTCTTTTTTCCTCCTTTTCTTGCTGCCCTGGATTGGGTTTTATAACCTGCTGCTGCTACTAAAAGCCCGTAGTCCTCTTGAGAACTCTGTGACTTGCCTGTCGGGTCGCATCTCAATGGAGGACTTGCAGACCCAAAGGAGTACCAGCATGGACTGGCTTAGTAAGTTCACTGGAACCAGTCTGTGTTCGCCCCTCAGTCCACCGATCAGTTCTGAATCTGTTTTCCCTCATGAGTGCAAAAGCAATAACCAAAGACGACATGTTTGTGCCTTTGAGTTTTGACAAAAACTGAGGCTTCTTACCACACCATACCAAGTTTCTCTGACTTCAATATAACAACAATGGCTCAACCAATCTGTTGAGACACCCAAATTACATGTTCGCTGTTAGTTGAATGATGTTGATGATGAGGCCTCAGTATCTTACTGTCTGCAGGGGAATTGGAAAATGACTCTGTGCCTCTTTCTGCTTTTTGGACAGAGCAGAAAACATTAGATGTTTGCAAAAACAATCAGAACTGAGAAATGATGAGCTGCAGTTTGAACATAGCCACAACAAACCTGTAGTGTAAAACAGTAGAATAATAATTTGATGTGCTTTATGGACTGGTGATGCTGAATAAATGCCTTTTCTGATAGTGTAGTTGCAATAGAGCCTCCCTAGTCAGACTTTTTGTTTATTTACTTTAGTGGATTGTTTCCATTACTTTACAGCTGTAGTTGTCCAAGATCCCTTAAATATATTCACTATTTTAGGTATTTTATTTAATCCTCAAGTAGTGTATCCTGTGAGCGCAACAACTTTTTATCAATCATTTTTCATCACACGGCTACATACAGAAACTTATTTATACTGGCTGCATCATACTGACATCCATGTTATTACCCACAATGCTTAGGGGGCAGAGGTGACAATCCATATTAAAGGGTACAGTGGCATCAGAGATTTGCATCTCTCCGGATATCGTCTCTTATCTCTCGACAGCTTCAGCACTGAAGTGAGGTCACGTTCTTCTGTCAAACCTCTGATGCTGGAGTTGACAAGCCGAAACCAAAAGTCAGCAGAGCATCAATCAGAGCACTTAGTGAAAGACTTTGATGTGAAAGACAGACACTAAGATGATCAGATATCCCCTACAGTAAAATTCCTAATTATTTTCAGAAAGTAAGGATTGATCCACGCTGTTAAGATTTGATTTGGCATTCCTAGTTAATCTCCACCACAAGCTGAACAAGTTTGGAGAAAGAAGAAAGAATAATAAATTAATTTGAATTGGAATTTAAACAGTCAACATTATAGTAACACAGTGGCACCCTGTTAAACAGTATATACAGTATTTACTATATCAAAACCCACAGTTTATTTTCTTACAGTCTGTTCTGGTAGTACATTATATTTAGCTTAGGAAATTTAGTGTGTCCTGTATGTTCAATAATTACACATTTCAAATTGCACATTTTCTATATAGATCCAATTATTGTCCCGTTCAGTCAGTTAACATCTGAGTGAAATCCTGCATACATATTCTTCTGGCTGACGCACTGTGTGTGACAGTGTGCCAGCTTTCATAAATAGATGGTTGTTAATGTTGACCAAAATTTCTTTCTGTTTTACGGTTTGCATGAAGATCGTTGTTGCTTTGTTATTATTTTTGGCGCTGCTTTGGGAGCAAACTGTCTGGGCCACTGTCTTTTCTTGGGTCACTGCTGTCCTCTTTTTCATTCAATTCCTACCTCTGAGTGAAGGTGAAGCTGGTCTAACTGCTCAGGGATGGTATTTTTTAACAGATAGTCCCACCACAACTCACCGGAACCTGACGTCCAGCAGCATGAACGACATTTCAGACAAGCCGGAAAAAGACCAGGTGAGTCAGCTTGATGGTATTAAAAGTGGAAATCCATTTTTGTTATCTTGATTTTTGTCTCTAAATGTGCTGTAGTGTTTCTGCACTGCACCTGTCAATCAAACTCTGGGCAGGGCATTTTTTTCTGTAGATGATGAAGCTGGTGTTTCTATAGGTGGTGCTCCTTTCTTTGCCAAGTTACTGTAAATTTAAAACACATCAAATGAAACAGATAGCAAATGTTGTCATGAACTCAGATAAATAGTTATATTGTGACCATGTAATATTAGTGTCAGTCTATTAGTGTTAAGTCTATCAGAGTCAACTTAGCCCTGTTAGATATGTACCAGATAAATCAATGAACTATGGAGATCATGACATCGCTTGCCGGCTCTTAAAAATCTGCACGTTTTGACTAAAAATAAGTTGTCTTCACATCTGCCAATCAACATTTTAAACTAGATGTTATAGATGAAAATGAAGCTTAATCCAGCAGCTACATTTCATTTCATTTTTCAGCCCCTTTCTGAACTCTCCATTTCTTACCCCCTCCCTCTGTCCCTCAACCTTAAACCCAAATATTGAGCAACATTCTGATTCATTTCTACTGACTTATTTTAAAATGATATTGACCTGACATGCTAGAAGGGGAATAAAAATTTAATCTATGGCACAATGAAATCTAATGAAAGGTATGTGGCTGGTTGAAGTTTTCAACCAGCAGATCTATTCTGAACTTGGTTTTTGAAAGTGCTATTCTGAGGTCATGCTGAGCATTTAGTCTGTTTCTATATTTGTTTTTCAGGTATGCTAGAGTAGAAAACCCACATTCACATAAGTATGTGGTGCCAAACTGAATCAACACATCTACAGCTTTCCTAGCCAAGCAGGAGAACTCTACGTACCTGCTGGAGATGAGCAATCCAAAACTGTAAGAGGGTGATTGTGTCAAACGGCATCTTACTGCAACTGTTGACCTGCAGTGTGACCAGTGGCTCTAAGTCTGTCTGACTTAGACCCAGCTCTAGTAGGCCAGACGTGCCCAACTATGTTCTGCTTCACAGAGTCACTCGGGGTAACACTCGTGTTCTCTTGGGAGGCAGAGAGGACAGGAAACATTGCCAGTTCTCCAGCACCCAGCTGGGACTGCCACAGACCCAGGCGTGTGATGAATCCTTGAAATCCATCTTCCAGCTCTAAAATGCTGTTCTCCGTTCCTTGAAGGCTTGTTTTCAGTGTGTTGAGCTTGTTGAAAATGTCCACGAGGTAAGAAAATCTTGCCAGCCACCGCTTGTCCTGAAAATGCTTGGCAAGGTTAGAGTCTTTATTCTTGAGGTACAGTAGGCCATGACCTCTTCTTCTCAGCTCCCACACTCTCTGCAGAACTCTTCCCCTGGAGAGCCAGCTCACCTCAGTGAAAGCAGGTGCTCATGCTCTGCCCCCATTTCCCATAGTAGCTCTGTGAGGAGCCTTCAGTGTAATGGTCGCTTTTTGATTAGATTCACTACTCTCACAACCATATCAAAAACCTCTCCTAGGTCATACTGTAATGTTTTGCTAGCCAAAGCCTCCCTGTGGATGATACAATGTGTCAGCTTCACATTTGGGACCACTCTATGAACATAAGCCACAAAACCAGACCTGCACCCAGTCATGCTCCTGGCGCCATCAGTGCAAATTCCAATGCAGTTAATCCGTTCCAGTTTGAGGTGTTTCAAATTTGTGTCAACCACTCTGAAAATATCCTTTACCGTTGTTGTTGTGTGCAGCTGGTCACATGACAGGAACTCCTCCTTGATATCCTTACAACTGATGTATCTGGCAAAGACCATTAACTGGGAAATCCCAGCAACATCAACGGATTCATCTAGCTCTATATTTCCTCTGTAACTGACTTTTGAATGTCCACTGACATGTCCTTGATTCTGGTGGCAACGGTGTTATTCGAGAGTGACTCGGACTCAACTTTGTTTGCTGCTTCCTCACCCAAGAGAGAGAGACACACATCTTTTAAACACGGTTTTATCAGCTGCTCCCCAATGGAATGGGGTTTCTTTGCCTTGGCAGTGTGGAGGCTGACTTGGTATGATGCCTTCAGTGCTACTCTGTTCTCTTTGAATGCCTGGTAGATGAGAGAGAGAATATTACCATTAAAAATCACCACTCTCACTCATCACCACGACATTAGACACACACACACACACTCACACGCACACAGAATTTATGACTTTTGTCCGGCATGGAAACTGACACACATACACACTTAACTAATGCAAACGTAACACACACATTACTGACTCTTCCACTGTCAAAACAATGTTGAATAAATGCACTTTGCTGCCTAATCCACATTAGGGATAAGCCCGCGAGCCGGGGACGGACTGTCATGCGTGATTGTCACGTGGCGTTGGCTGTCGCCACGACACGGAGCCAGTTTGGTTAATGAGCTAATATAGGAGAACCTTGTGAAAAGTGACATTACAAAATAAACACCTTTATGACTAGCTAGCTAACTTTATTTTGTCTCCGATGCGCAGGCTAATGTCAATCGCAGCTAGGTAGATAACTTCACGTCTAACACTGACAAGTAACGTTAGCTAGCTAGCAACATACATACTAGTCACCTACTAACCAGTGTAACTAACAGACACGAAATAAACAATTCAAATGCTACACAAACAAATGCATGACTGACCTATTTTGCAGAGAATAAGATAAGATCGATACCACTCTCATATCTGTATGGTAAATATGAAGCTACCATCAGCAGCCACTTAGGTTAGCTTAGCGCAAACACTGTCCAAAAGTGACAAAATGTGTCTTTTTTATACTTTGGTCATACAATACATAGTTATTAATTACTGAGCTTTAAAAGTGCTGGTAGGTGCTAAACAAAATGCCTTTCAAGCCAGGTAGTAGAACATGATGACAGAATCTAAGGCTGGCATTGCGAGGCTAACGTTCACCTTTGTAGCTTCATCAACTGCAGAGCTGAAGAAACCAGTCTGAGCAGACTGTGTCTCAGAGCAGAGATAACGTTGTCTAAAGTACATTGTTCCAACCTCTGCTGTCATCACTCAGCCTGCTCCAGCTGCTCTGAACCTGCTTCAGCCAAGTCTGTAAAACTATATTCAACTTGCTTATGCAAAATCTCTGCTCTGCTTAGCAGTTTGTTAAGTCTGTCGAAAAACCGAATAAACTCTTCCTTTAATGGTCAGTGTGGAGCTTTTGTAGCAAGAGGAGGCTGCAGTGAGGACAATTCTTAGGCTAAGAATTTGGGTATAATGAATAACAGAGAAAGGGAGAGCAAGGTGAGAAAGATAGAATTAATGATTAATTTATAATGGAAAGTACACACTCAAACACTCTCCTGTACCCTGCCAGTCTTTCCAGTCCATTTCCACTACTTTACAATATACCAGGTCTTTATCTGTCACACCTAAAGAAGATATCAGTGTGAGGTGTTTATCATTGAATTTCCATTCTGAATTTGCGACATCT
Source organism: Scomberomorus guttatus (assembly GCA_038419695.1). NCBI lineage: Eukaryota > Metazoa > Chordata > Actinopteri > Scombriformes > Scombridae > Scomberomorus > Scomberomorus guttatus. The sequence goes on along the minus strand of CM076450.1, from coordinate 29,678,347 downwards.
TTATTTCTCCTTTGCCCTCTGGTAACTGTGTGGTTCACATTGTCTTATCCATCTTGCTTATATGCAAGTGTCTGTTTCTGTGAGAATACCACAACATCAACCACCTACAGAGAGCATCACCTGCTTTACTATAGTGCAGCAGATGCCTGAAGCTCTATATCCCACAACATCTCCCAGTCCAGTTTTGTTGAGTGGATCAGAGAAAAACAGTTAGAGCTGTAGATTTAAGATTTATAGGAATGTGATTAGACAGTGCTGTGTTGATCAAAGTATTTAAGTATGTACTTCATAGTTGGTCAAATATTTTTAGTAATGCCTGTGAATTCACTATACAATTCTGTAATTCCTATTTAGTTTAGTGGATTTATGACTTTTGAAAATTGAATTAGCAGCAAAACTCATCAGTTTATTTGGAAGAAAGCTGCTGCAACTATTCTCTGTGCATTGGTCTTTGGTCAGAATGGAGACATCATACTGTAAACTCCATTGATTTTGACAGTGAAATAGTTAGATTACCACAGTTCACAGCAACCATTTGTTCATATGCTCTCATCCCAGAACATGCCTCTGGGAGAGGAGAATTAGGTCAGACCGATCCAGTTAGTCCTCCTGTGGGACAGATAGAGTAGGAAAAAGACAGCTAGACAGGAAGAGCATCTCCTGAACTGAAGCGCTTCTACACCCACTCAGCCTATAAATACCATTCAGACGTTTCCTCTGTGGGCTGACATGCAGTGACCATTCTCACACTGGCTTCATGTTTGATAACTTAGAGCTTAATGATAAGAGATAAGATAGAAATGGAGATACGAGCCAGGCAGATTCACATTCAAAGACTCGAATAAGATGAGGTGCATAGCTTAATTATGAACACTGTAAAGCTCATGTGCATTACATAATAATTGGAGTGTTGGACTGTCCAGAAGGCCTACATTGTGTTTTATAGTTAATAAGCTTATATATTTTGTGAAGAGTTTAATAATGTATGCATAAGTCTCAGAGACTTGCCTATTCTCAGTTATCCCATCAAACTACTTTAAGTCTCATTTTATTGGAAAAAGATGTTTTTCACCATCTGCAGTGGTTTCGACTTTAAAGGGTCAAATTATCCAAATGACAAACCGTATACAAATATTTTGTAGCACATGGTTTCTAGCCATGCAGATAGTTTTGGTTGTCCAAGTTTTAAGACATCTATCTTTGAGTCTTTTGCTACCATCCCAACATAATTGGAGTTATTGGAATTTAGTTTGTGGTGCTCAAAGCATAAAAAAAAATCTAAATTCCACAGCAATGTGTCTTTCTGCTGCCAAAAACACCACTGCCGGACTAACAAGGAAAAACTATTTTAATCACATCACACCTGTCCTCAGCTCAACTTTTAGTTTTAGAATCACTAAAAAAATTACAAAAGATTTGGCCATAAAGCCCTACATGTGCAGACATGTTTGTCCAATATCCAAAATCTAAAATGTCAAATATGTTGTCTCACTTAGGCCTTTGGTTTTTATAAAGGTTAAGTAAAAAGTTTAAAATACTGTTGTTGTTTTTTTTGGGAATACCAGATTAGACTATATTAGAAAATCACATTTTTTGTCATTTGTCTGAACAGATCTTTTAGAGGGTGAAGAGGCAGGTGAGTAGTTAACAAATGTAAAAGATGGGGAAAGTCATTCATTAACTCAGTTTTAAGTTCTCATGTGCGAACCAAAATAAAATACCAAACAAACCAATTGTATTTCATGTCTTAGATAAATTAATTTGTGCATCGTGCCAGTTCACAATCAAATAGGGACAGGAACAGATTAAGGTATAGTTTACAAGAGCAGTGTGGTGTGGATTAGCAGTGGTCGGACACAGGTCAGGGTGCGCAGTTACGCAGGTTTATCCTCTCGACTCAATCATTTACAGACAAACTCTTTGCCAACAAGGCTCTAAAGCCTGTGATTGGATCTATTTGAACCTCGCCAGTGGAAGGTCACAAGTTTATGGGATTTCAGTCCTCAAAGGTTGATGGCAGTGATCCTGCCAGTACATGATCTGGTTATGGCGGGCATGATGATCAGTGGGAGACAGATAGCCAGTCTCCATTTTGATTTATTTTCCCTTGTTGTATTTAAAGCGGACCTATCATGCTAATTTCCAGCTCTATATATTTTTATTCTGGGACTCCACTAGAGTAGCTTTGCATGATTCACAGTTAAAAAACTCGTAATTTATCTTATACTGGCCCTTTATGCAGCCCCTCAGTTCAGCCTCTGTCTCGAACAAGTAGTCTTTAAGGCCCGCCTCCCGATGAGTCCACTCTGTTCTGATTGGCCAGCTTTCCGGAAGTCTGCCGAGGGGCAACTGTATCAGAGTCATGTTAAGTTACTGGCGATGCAAATCCAAATATTATTATTATTATATTAAAAGCTTTTAATAGACTAAATAACGGGAGACTTTTATTGTGAAGAATTTACAGGAAATGAAATGTCTTCATTGAATTAGCAGAGCTTCAGTGTGGCGCTAAAAATTTATTTACTTTGCTGTGCTGTGTAATGGAAAAACACTCACAGCGTGCCACCTTGCCTTGAGTCATGGCTTGGCATGACAACCCCCAGAACAATGGAAAATGCCAAAATGTTTGCGGAGCGGAGCAGTGAGCTTGCATGCTGTGCGCGGAGCCGATGACCATATAAAGAATTCCATCACAAGCTGACATCAGCTTGGGCTGAAAGAAAAAAAACGTTGGAAACTGAGCATTCAGAGCAGTCTGAAGCAGGTGCTTTTTGCTCACAGGGATTACTTCTGCATACGTTTATTTCATTATGTGACACCACATTAATATGAACACCTGACATTGGAAATTCTTTTAATTCTCTTTTTTACAAAAGTATTTCAAAAAGACATGCTGTCTTTCAACATGTTTATATATTATGTATTCTTTACTAGGAGCCTCACTGATTGGAAGAAATGTCAGTGTGGTTTGTAAACTAATCCAATTTAAATCCTGATATCTCTCTTGTGTTTTTTTTTAATCAAGTTAAGTGTACTCCATTAAGAAATGGTTTATGTACAGTAAAAACTTTCTAAGCTAGGATCATCATCGGGCACAAACATAAAATCAACACCAACAACAGTGACAATAAAACCAAAGCTGTAGTAAATCTGAGGTCATCTTTCTTTACAGCCTTGCTTTATTGTTTCATTGGTACTACTCCTGTTGTATGGAAAACACACATTAGAGATATACATGAGAATATGTAGGAAAATGATCAAAGCTAATATTTTAATGTACGGACGCAGAGACTGGCCGTACTTGCAATTTTTTTTTTTTAATGCCGTTATCTTGAGATCTCGAGTTAATTATTTCGTTATTTTGAGAAAACGAGCTTTGTTATCTCGAGATAACAAAAAAACAGAAGGTCATTTCCTCTTACTACTTAAAATGTTTGTCAGAGATAAGGAGTGGTATGCATGCATAGTGTAGCCTACTCCATTGGCTATAATGATGGTTCAGTTTACACCACTAACAATTTAGATGCTTTTATCATATCAATAATAATTATAGGCATTAGTCTAAGTATTTCGTTAGTATCAGAAATTCTGCTCTGTAGTCTGACCTGACTTGAGATGTGCCACCGCTGAGTGCATCTTCAAACTTCTTCCATGAGTGCTCTTTTGTGCCAGCAATTTTGTAATAACTATTATGAATGCACTATTATAGATGTAGCATTGGTTCAACATAATGGATAATACATGGAGGAATGGCATGCAACGTGCCAGTTAATATTCATTTTCATACTGACCAAAATGAGCCAGCAGCCAGGAAAAAGTCGTTTTCTTGTGATAAATTATCTTGTTATCTCGAGAAATCCGTCTTTTGTTTCCTCAAGATAATGAGATAAATTAACCCGTTGTCACGAGAAAACGAGCTTTGTTATTTCGAGATAAAATAATTAACTCACGATCTTGAGATCAGGGTAGAGTAGAGGTGATGAAGGTCATTATAGAATCTCCTTGATGTTGTTATCAATTCTTTTTATTTTTAAGTAACATAGCTGTAGCAGTTATTGAGTATTAGAGAATTATGAATTGTAAGACCTCCATTTAAAGTTCCTGACAGATTATTTTACTATCTGCCATATACTACAGTAAATTCATGTTTTAGTTAGAATGCTGAAATATTACAGAAACATCTGGGCATAAATGAAGAATCTATTATGTTGTGACTGTAACCATTGTAGACAATGAAACAACTCTACTTACTGTGTAATGGCCCAGCGGAGCTTGTTAGCATAACAACTTTTCGGGTATTAAACTCTGAAAGCTTTGCTTTATATTATCCACAAGAAGAGGTTTCTGAAGAGGTTGGAAAATAGTCTCACTAATACACTAATACACTAATACACATTTAAATTTTGTCAGTGAATTTTACTGCTGTGGTTCTACCAGTTTTCTTTTTTGCACCATTCCATCATATTAGTTGTAAGGCAAAAATAAATTTTACACTAACATGGTGATGTTCACGTTGGGGAACAAGCCGTGGTTGTGATAAAATACAGTAAAAACCTTTATTTACTTGTGATTTTGAATTTTTTTTTAAAAAGCCCCATTTGTGCTAACAGTAGGACCAGCTGAGGAACATTGTGAATGCTTTAAGCTGCTTTATTTCTGAAATTCAGAACAGCAGTCAGTTGATGGTTGATTAGTTTTATTGGTGTAGTTCTTGTGAATGGACAGCTGAGGGGATTATGGTTTCATTTAAATCTTTTTGATACTCAGTCTCAGATAAGAATATTGTCAGTAGACTTAATATCTGGGTTAGGGTTAATTAATCAACTAATTCAGAAAACTGAACTACAACTGACATTGATGTAAAACATAATCGAGGACACAGAGGTCCTGTGTAACGTCACTGGCTGTGTCTTGGTAAATGTTTTCTGTGGGCTCTCTGCTGTTCTTAAAGTTAATATATAACACGGCAGTTTTCCATGATAATCTTATCTAAATGGTTATGAGTCATTGTCTTTGAAGTTTGATTTATTAACAGTCACATACACTACACTTCATGCCACACTCGCTTCATCAGTTGTTCCCCATGATAACAAAAGTGGCATGCTTAGTTTGATAGAAGGTGATAACAGCACCTAGAAACCACAGAAAACTGGAAGGAACTGCAGACAAAGCTGAGTGTTAAACCAGAAGTGTAAGAATGGGCAGAGACCATTAGAGAGATCACAAGACTTCCTGTCATTACGCAAAATCAACAGACCTTATAAAAACAAGAAACTTTTTATTATAATACCAACTTATCTCATTAAATCAAGAAACTCGTAGCTTTGTAAAATTGTCACCATGAACGTCAATTTGTAATTCATTCATTCAAAACATTAAACATTGGTGTGGTGTTTTAATCTTCATCGCCATACTATCAGACAGCTGCAGGTAAAATTACTGCGTTTTTGGTTGTTTTTTATCCACCATTACAGCTTAATTCATTGTGTTCATACAGTTTATTACATTTACACTGTCAGCTCACCAGAAATCGCAGCAGAGAAAAGGAGAGTTGACACGAAGGCTGTTAAAACACCTCTGAAGCAGTTTCGCGGTTGGTCCGTGAAGACAAAGAGTGTTGTGACTGACAATCTTTAATTATTTAGATACAAGGGGAGCCTCCTGGTTTGGTATTTAAGCTGAATGGGATTGTCCTGTTTGATATAGGTCATCTAATTCAGGCTGCATCATACAAGGCAGGTTGATGGTGTGAACGTAGCATTTAATGTCTCCTCCTGTTCTCTTTTGTACTTTTAGCTGAGGAACAAGTTCATGAAGAAGTTGCCCAGAGACGCTGAAGCCTCCAACGTGCTGGTGGGGGAGGTGGACTTCCTAGATGCACCGTTTGTGGCATTTGTTCGTCTGCAGCAAGCTGTGATGCTGGGAGCCTTAACAGAAGTCCCTGTTCCCACAAGGTGGCTGAGATTCATGTTCTAACTCCTGGAATTTTTTAAATAGGAGCTAAATTTTCAATGTAGAAAGAAGGTGTCAGTCCAGAATTCCCATGAGTCAGGAGTTTAGTTGCCTAGGTAAAAACCTTACATAATTTTATTAGGTTTTATAACAATGACAGAAATGACTCTTTTAATGTGTCCACCTCCTGATTGTGTTCTGGCTACTGATGGGGAAAACACCACAGTAGCTGCGCTGAACTGGTTTCTGTTGTCATATGCTCAGTGTTGTGGTAACCGTGGAGCAAGGAGAAGTTTATTTTCTGTAATTCTTTATTCTTACAGTTGAATTTACAGTGGAGGAAACTTTTCAAGCAGCGCACATGAATTAGTAACTCCTCTGTGCTGCAGACGTATCTAATGCGTCACCATTATGGCCACACTCATACTAAACAACTCCCTTTAAGGTTGTATTGTTATAATGAAGCTTGTAGAAATATTTGTAAGGCATTTGAGTGGCTGGAATGTATATGCAGCAGCTTCCCTGCAGTCAAAACAGTGATATCATGCCTGTGTGCTTGTTAAAATTGAGTAAATGTGTCCATATATTTAAAAATCTGTGAACAACACAGCTGCTTTCTGTATAGCAAACAGATGGCAGTGTTGTGTAGATGAGTCAAGATGTTAATCCAAACTTCACATGACCAAACCAGCCACTTTAACAGAATGTATTACTGTAAAATTAGCTATTGTGTACTTTTCTTAATGTCATTATTCATTGCAGACAGTTATGGTTACAGAGAGTTGTATTTTGCCCATTAAGTAAATTCATGCACATAAATCCATGCAAGAACATTATTTATTTCAACATCCAGGTCTCCTCTGCAATTTTTAATATAAAGGTTTATTTATTTTTCTTTATTTTTTAATTTTTTTTTAAATTTGCAGATTTTTATTCATCCTGCTCGGACCCAAAGGCAAAGCCAAGTCGTACCATGAGATTGGTAGAGCCATTGCCACGCTGATGTCAGATGAGGTGAGACACATTTTGTCTGTGTTTTATTTTAATGCTGAGGGTGAGTCTCTGATACACACATCAAAATTAGATGGTTCATGTAACCTGACACATCACTTTCACTGAGTTTTGACAGTAAATGTCAGTGCTCTTTACCAAAAATACAGGAAATAATACTACCTGTGTGAAGCTTATAATGTTTGATTTTTGTTGGCAGTGAGTAGTTGATTCAATACTATGGTATTTTAAAGGGTTTTTTGATGAAGCTTTGTTGCATTGCATAATACTGTACATGTTCATGTGATTTTGTCCACCATCTGTAGGCTGACCATCTTATTTACTTCATAACTTTTTTACAAAAAACTTTGGTAAAATGTAAAGATCATCCCACAGTTTTTGAATAAAGTAAAGATGTGCCAAATTTGTAGTAAAGAAATTATTTTTAGGCTTTATTTATTAGTTTCAACATCTTTAATTTGTACCATATTTTCCAATACAGAGTATGAAGTATTTTATTTATGTAAATAAAAACCTCCAATGCTGCATTGCATTCACATTTTATTGATAACATGCATCTCTGTCCCCAGAATGTTATGTGGTTAAATATATCTTCTTTGCTTCCTGGGTGCACTTACACCTGCATTTTGTGATGTTTTTGATGTCAGATTTGTGTGGGATCTCACTCTCTTCCTCATCTTAATCAACAGATCTGATATCACAGTTTGCTGCCTGGTGACACTGCGCGCTTTGACAGGTCTCTTTCACACTTGAATGCCACGTCCCTCTCTGTCTTTGTCCAGGTCTTCCATGACATTGCTTATAAGGCCAAGGACAGACAGGATCTGCTGGCTGGTATCGATGAGTTCCTGGATGAGGTGATTGTGCTTCCTCCTGGAGAATGGGACCCCACCATCAGAATAGAGCCTCCAAAGTCTCTCCCCTCCTCTGACAAAAGGTCTATAAACATTTGTAAAAATATAACAAACAATGATGACTATCATGTATGAAATGTATGTATCAATATCAGAAAAACTGTTTTGTTTTTGTTTTTTTACAGAAACAGATAATTTTACTGATTTCTTCAGATCTTCAGTTTGATTTTTAAGAAAATACCAAAATATTTATGAGGGCTATAAAAGTAAACAAAAGTAACCTGTCACTTCATTATCTGCCTCATGAATGAAGATTTTTGATTTTATCTGAAACCACAAGTAATCACCGATTCTACGAGGAGCTCAGGCTGTAAATTATTGTAGTCCTCTAGTCATTTATTAACTCATTTCCCCCACACATACACACAGAGGAAACACTGCATGGAAAACACACGATTTAACTGACACAGCACATTTGATTCATGTGTGCCATGTGCTTAATAGATGTATTATGAGTGTCATATTATAACCAGTTGTAGGAGAGCAGCATCAAGCCTCAGAAGCAACTTTAATCAAACTGTAAGGAGGATTCAAAAATGGAAACAGACCATTAGTAAGCACACAATCAATGCAACAACTTAAAAAAATATGAATGAAAATTAATATAAAAGAGAGTGCAGGCGCATCTTGCATTAAACATGTAAGAAGCTACAGATCTGTGCCTGTTCTGAATGCTGTGTGTGCAGAAAGTAGGTTATTTTATAGAAAAGCAAGAGTTGCAAAATCACTGAGGTGTTTTCACATGTACAGCACAGTGTTCAATTATGAAAGAGCAGCAGAGGAGCTCAGAGGGGATTTTATTTTAAAGCTGCAGTTACTCAATAAAGCTGGAAACTTGTTACTCTCAGCTGTCACTGATTGATCAGGATATTTAATATTTATTCAGGTAACAACATTTCTGACAGCAATTTACTGACCGCAAGAAAAATTAGGCTACGACTACATGCTGCATCTTGGGCCTCTAGTTTAATGGCAGTGTAACTGTAACATGTTTCAACATAAGCAGATGTGACAATCAGAGATATTGCACCTTCCAGACTGAATAAAACTGTGTGTTTATGTGTATTTTAGGAAAAACATGTATGCAGGAGGGGACTCTCAGATGAACGGGGATATGCCTCATGATGGAGGTCACGGAGGAGGGGGGCACGCTGCAGGGGATGAGCTGAAGAAGACCGGAAGGTAGGAAATCATGAACAAAACCAGATCCAGCATTTTGCTGTGACAGATTTTACCAAAGTTTGCCTTAAGACTTTCCACACAATACTGTCCAGATAGGCCAGATACTGTATGAAAGTGTTTTAATTAATGTATTTGGAAGGAATAATATTTGAATGGCTATAATTATTTGCCAAGCAACATAAAACCGGACACTGAGCATCATCACGACCTTTTAATACACTGTAAAAACAGATAGTTAGTAGACAGTGAGAATTTAGAAAAACAATGCATTTCTTTCAAGCATAGTTAACACTTAGTGAGTAAATTAGTATTTGAAATTGCACAAATACTCAGCTAATAGTTAAATAGGGATTTAAAGATATTGATTATTGGAGCACTCAAAGAAAATCAGCTGCCTTGAAGATTTACAGAGAAAAATGCTAAAAATGCCAAAGGACTTTGTGTTTGTTTACACAGGGTGGTGTCAGGTTCCTCATATCTAAATCCTTCTGACTCACTGTTATGTTTCATATGAAATGCTGTCTTGTAAACTAAGAGGAGTCATATAGCTATTTAGTTAAAAAGAAAAAAAGGTTAAATATGAAAATTAAAAAACTCTTAGTATGCAGAGCCTGGAAAATGAACAGTAACCTAACATACATACAGTGTTCATGCTGTTTCTGTTGTGTTTATTATTACATATTGTGGAAAACTAAATACCTTTTGCTTCCGTTTTCAGGTTTTGTGGAGGTCTCGTACTTGACATCAAAAGAAAACTGCCTTTCTTCGTCAGTGACTTCACCGATGCATTTCACATTCAGGCCCTGTCGGCCATTTTGTTTATTTACCTGGGAACTGTGACAAACGCCATCACCTTCGGTGGGCTGCTGGGCGATGCTACAGAAAACATGCAGGTCAGACACAGAAATGAACCTTTTTACAGTTTGTAGTGTGTTAACCATTTATGCTTTGAATGATTCCCTGACTCTCCCTCTTCACTTCAGGGTGTGTTGGAGAGTTTTCTGGGCACAGCCATCGCTGGTGGAGTCTTCTGTCTGCTGGGAGGCCAGCCGCTCACCATCCTCAGCAGCACAGGTCCTGTTCTGGTGTTTGAACGGCTGCTCTTCAACTTCAGCAGGTCTGTTCTCCATTTTCTCAGTTTGCCAAAGGTCCATTTGCTATTCATAGATTATTTAGTACTTGAAAAGTGCAAAGCAGTCGTACTAAACTTTGGCTGGTGACGACATACTACTAAGGCCTCCACTAGGACAAAAAGAGATTTAATTTTCTTTTTTTTGTGAGAAAAGAAGTAATTTTTTGAGAATAAAGTCACAATATTATGACTTTAATATTCTGTATGAAAGCAGTCTGTCATTTTTTTTCCATTTTGACTTTATGCTTAAAATATTTCTTGTAATATGTCCTTTCCTTGTAAAATTACAACTTTATATCGTACTTTTATGTCTTTATTCTCAAAATCTCAGATTATACCCTGTCGTGTGAAACATTAAAATTAATTTAACTGACTATTTGTAAATATTTTCTTATGGTTGTGTATTTTTTTTCACACAGAGATAATAACTTTGACTACATGGAGTTCCGACTGTGGATCGGCCTGTGGTCGGCGTTCTTCTGCCTGGTGCTCGTGGCCACAGACGCCAGCTTCTTGGTGCAGTACTTCACCCGCTTCACTGAGGAAGGCTTCTCCTGTCTCATCAGCTTCATTTTCATTTACGATGCCTTCAAGAAGATGCTCAAGTTAGCTCACCACTACCCCATCAACTCTGAGTTTAAGGTGGACTATGTGACACAATACGACTGCCTCTGCATGGCTCCTGCTGTTTTAGGTGAGATGCTGTGTCTTAAGTTTTAGGTATTTAGCTGACATTGGTATCCAGATATTGAGTGAGCAGAGTTGAGGATGCCAATAAAACATTGCCATTGATAAACCCACTGGCTATCACAGGTTTTGAAAGTCTCTCTAACTTCCTCAGTTCACTATTTTTAAAGGGCTTCTTTTAAGGTATTTATATTAAAACAGGTATGTTTAATAGCTATCTCTAGATTCATTGTCATTTTACCACCTTGATTTGATTTAAAAACAATCAGTGAAGAATGCAAGGAGGGTTTATTGTTCAAACAAAGAAATGAGAGAAATGGTGTCATTATTGATACAATTATCTCTTTGCAGAAATTGCCATTTTCATAATAATCATAATTTATATAGCAGAATTCATGCATAAAATGCTACACAAAGTGCTTAACATTAGAAGCAGAGAATCATAGCATTTATGATAACAGCAGTAAAAACAGGGCCAGAGTTGCCTCTCGGTGTCTTTAGTTCTGACCTCAGGAACAGTTGAGGGTTGAGCCAGAGGATCTAAAAGGGAGCTAGCAGACACATACGTCTTAACACAATCAGACAGATAAGCTGGGGCAAAGCCATTCAGTGATTTAAAAACCAATAAAGGAATCTTAAAATGAGTTCTGTGACAAACGGATAACCAATATAAAGATTTTAAAATTGGATTAATGTGGGCTCTCTGTCTTGTCTTTGTGCTGCTGCATTCTGTAACTGACCAATAGTTTTCTCAGACAGACAGGAGAGTGTTACAATAGTCCAGTCTACTGGAGATAAAAGCATGTATTAACTTTTCTGTGTCTGCCTGGGAGAGAAATGGTCCGACTCAATATTCCTTAGATGATAAAAAGACACTTTAGTCAGGTTTCTAATGTGACATTGTTCCTTGGTGTTTAGTTCAAATGGTTTTAGGTGATCAGACAGTTTTTCTCTCTCAGCCTTTGCTCCAATAACTAGAATCTCAGTCATGAACTACGAGAACAGTACGTAAGTAAAATATGTCAAAATGTGTAGAGCTTTTGTCATATTTAGACTCACTAGCAAGAGCATGTGTCTTTAAGGATGGAAATATCAGTCAATAGGTCGTACAATCAGTTGGACTTTGTATGGTATGACTGTTACAAAAATCAAAACAAGCTAAATAAATAAATTCTAAAAATTACATTTCATTGTGATTATGAAAAAGTAGAAAAGACTTCAATATGACACAGCGTGCCTCTTTATTTTCTTCTCTGATGGAGGATGGCAGAGGCAGAGAGGGCGGAATTACTGGTAATCCCCTGCTGTTTTGAAAATATCTCTCTCACACACACACAAACAGAAATGTGCTATTCCTCATGTAGCTCCACATAAAGAGTACAGTGCATACCAAAGAAGGGGAAAGAACAGATGCTTTGCTTTGGCGATTGAGCAGCTGACACATTATTAAAACAGACTGGTGTGGAGCGCCCTGGTAGCTGAATGGTTACTGTGCATGCATACAGTAACCGCAACGGCCCTGGTTTGATTCTAGCCAGGGACCTTTTGTTGCATGTCATACCTATCCCCTGCTCCCCTTGCTTCCAATCTGCCTCTTCACTGCCCAATAAAGGCAAAAAAAAACAAAACAAAACAAAAAAACAGACTGGTATAACACTGACAGTAAGTGAGGAAACTCCTGGCTGACTCCCCAGAACCAGGCAGCCAGCATCCCTCTGTTGCCAGTGTTTGTTGGTCTGTCAGTCCAACACTTGACCATGAAATTTGGAAAAGACATTACAGAGTAGAGTGATGAAAGTGCATCTAAAGGCTCCTTTGAACTGTGCGATTTTGGGCTGTCTTGAGAGTTCTAGTTGAAAATTGTGAGAGCATGGCACACAAAAACCCAAAAAGTTTGTTACTTTGCTGCATTTTCAAAACATCAGATCAGTGCAGAAGGTTGACACGAGCTGATTATGTGTCTCTCCTTTCATATACATTTTATATTTATATCGTAGCACTACGATTCAAAATAGTTGATGATGAAATGTTGTATTTAGACCTTTTGTCAGTCATCAGCCTTAGCTGTCAGCTAATTATGCATGCTAAGACTACTACGGTGTTGTGAAAGACAAACTAATTTCATTGTTAAAAAGTGTGTTTTGTTGTGTTTTTGCAGAGAACAGTACAGACATCATTGGTGATCCTTTAGATGCTACTTCAGTCTGGTACTGGAACAACACTGGTCTGGTAAGTGTTTCCTGGTTTGTTTGTTTTTCTTTTTTGTCCTCTGACAAAAAAATGTTTCAATACTCTGATCATCTTTGAATATATCCACTTTTCTACTGGCATTTGCCGTGACTGCAAAATCTTCCTTTTTGGTGGTTTATGTGACATCATTTATCCTGCTAAATGCTGTCTCATCCACAGCTGTAAAATACTGGAGTGTGTTTTTATCACCATCTTACTTCAAACATTTTTCAAACCAAAGGACTTTGTTCTGAATTCAGCTGGAATTCTTTTACAATCTTGAAAAGACTTTTGGAAATCAAAATCTCATACTCCTCTGTGTTGAGATACAGTGGCTTGAAAAAGACAGTTGTGTCGTGTTTGTCATTTCAACAATGTTACGAGAAACAGCGGATAGTGTGATAAGATAAGGAGACTAGTTTCCACTTTGAGGTTACTGTGACACAGTATGTTGGATTGACTTTATCTGTGTTTACTTAAAAACACTTAAAGTCCAAGACCTCCAACATTATTTCACCTGAAAGGACTTTGAATAATGAATGTATCTTACCAGCTCTTGTGTTTCCTCTGCACAGCCAGTTAATACCACCTGGTCGTCCCTCACAAAAAGTGAGTGCTTGAAGTACAAAGGAGAGCTGGTGGGGAAGTCCTGTGACTTTGTCCCAGATATCTCCCTCATGTCCTTCATCCTGTTCTTTGGCACTTACACCTGCTCCATGGGTCTGAAGAAGTTTAAGACCAGCCCTTTCTTCCCCACCACTGTGAGCCACCTACCATGACATCAGCATACATGAACTTATTTAACCCAACAGGTCATCTGTGAAGGAAATGAATCAAATCAGTGTGTTTTCTTTGACCCAGGTGAGGAAGCTCATCAGTGACTTTGCCATCATCCTGGCCATTCTCATCTTCTGTGGAGTTGATATGCTCGTCGGTGTTGATACTCCTAAACTCATTGTGCCAACTGAATTCAAGGTAAGTCCCTCCCTGCCACTAACACCCAAACAGCATTTTATTTTGATGTATGTCTTCATGAATAAGACTCTTGTCAAAAGCACAGAAACAATCCTGCACAACCTCAACTCACATTTGAATGACAAGAATGCAAAAAAGCTGAGTACTTGTTTACTATGATAGCTCACATTTTTCTAGAAAGTTTTATGTCACTGCAAGTTGATTTTCACACTATGGTGAAATGAACTGAAACCAATAGCTGTCTAGAAACGGGGGGAGAAGCAGTTTATGAGCTAAAACATCCAAAACCACCACAGTGGTCTTTTCACTGGCCCAAGCTGCCTTTATGCAAAATTCAATACACACCCAAGTTTCCCTAAACTGTAAGAGCTGGGTTTACCCCAGTACTCTCTACATCCAAAAAGTATATCCGATCTTGTACACACGTAATTCTCTAGTCCTTGAATATAAACGTAAGAATAAAATATCATCTTATATTCAGGCCAATACGGTACTTAAAAGTTGCAGTTTCTGTGTGAGTAATGAGCACAAATTCCTCTTTCTCTAGTTGACTCACTGGTTGAATCTTTTGTTTTCCTCTGATGTAGCCAACAAGTCCTGAACGGGGCTGGTTTGTGCCCCCATTCGGAGGAAACCCCTGGTGGGTCTACCTGGCGTCAGCTCTGCCTGCCCTGCTGGTCACCATACTGGTCTTCATGGACCAACAGATTACTGCTGTGATCGTTAACAGGAAGGAGCACAAGCTGAAGGTAAGAAACCTTACAGAGAAAATGTTGAAAGTGTTCCAAATACACAATTCAATTGTTTGTGTGTGGTGGTGGGGGGTTAGAAGTGATTTCTGTTGAGTTCTTGTACCATAGATTAAGAAGACTGACTTTACAACACTCTATGCTGAGAACTTAACTGATATTTAGAGCAGGATTTTGCAGCATACCTTTGTAATTGCTGCTAGATGATTGTAATTGTTCAGCTTTTCACTGTCAAATTAAATTTAAATTAGAATTTCAAAGAAAACAGAAATAGTCTCATTACGGTAAAAGACTCAGGCTTTCTCTTTCTGTCCCTTCCTTTCTGTATCCTCACACCTGATTTATGAGAAGTGGAGCATTTTGATGTGTTTCCCACAACAGTGTTTGACCTGCAGTGCAGGACACTGTCTACCTTCACACTGCAGCTAAATATGATTGCCATTCTTCTCATGGGAGTGAGAGATGTTTCATGGGAGTGTCTGAACACAGTTCACTTAAAACAGCAACTACTTGAAATGTTCAGGCCGTCACTGAAGTTGAGTTATGATTTCTTTGATTTCAGCGCTGTGTGCTGCAGCTGTAGATGGATTCTTCAGAGGGGAATATTTTAAATTAATGTCACCTTTTCCTTTAAAGATAACTGATGAATTATCTCAGAGAACTTTATAAACGGAAAAACTCTTCTGCTAATAATCGGCGATCAAACAGCTGTTTGTTTGGGTTTTAGCTTTTGACCTTGTGTTTATTGTCTGTACCAGAAAGGGGCAGGTTACCATCTGGATCTGTTCTGGGTGGCTGTTCTGCTGATAGTTTGCTCCTTCATGGGTCTTCCGTGGTATGTGGCCGCCACCGTCATCTCTATCGCTCACATCGACAGTCTGAAGATGGAAACTGAAACTTCGGCTCCTGGAGAGCAACCAAAGTTCCTGGGTGTGAGGTGAGACTGGTACAATATGTTATCCAATAGAAAGAATGTTCTGTCCACCAGTTATTTAGTGTTGGCAAGTTATTATTATTATTATTTTTTACAACACATTATCCAACCATAAAGCGTACATGTACCTCCTCCAAGTCTGCACAATACCCTAAGCAGGTTATTTTATTATTAGAAAATGTTTTCAGTTTTTAATCTGTGTCTGGATCCAGATCTGCACCGAAAACACAGCGATAGACAATAATGCTGATGGCAGCAGTGTTTTTTGAAGAATAACAGAAATTCGGTCCTGTAATATTAGAGCTTTATACAAGGATGAAATGTTAAAAACATCAGACTCATGATCACTGAGCTAAGGTTATTTAAATAAATCCTGTTGCTCAAGTGCCATCTATAGGTTAGATGCCATCAGACTAGTCGTGTGCACCTGTCATCTAAGTTTTATTGTTGAGGCCATGCTAAGAGGAATTTAGCAACCAATGATAGGAAAATGGTATGACATACACAATGTCACAAATAAATAACTTTTGGGGCTCATCCAAATATTTCTTGTACCAAATGTGATGAAGATTGGATGAACTTTATAGGAGGAGTGGTGGAAATATACAACTCTACCTACACAAACACTCTGGCCTATACTGAAAGATTTGAACCATGCAATCCACAAAAAATGAATTTATTGCATCTAATTCAGGTTTTAGGTACCAAAACATAGTGCTCTTTAACTGGCCACATGGTGGTGCTAACTGTACCAAACCAAATTAGTACTTCTTGGCCCACTGTCCACCAAATTTCACTTAAATCTGTTGTTGTATGTAGTTTTTGACTGACACACAAACATACACCCTTACCAAAACATAAAATAAGTCCCTTTTGAATGTAATGAACTGAAGTGTAATAAGCTGCTTAGAATTACACAGATTTACACAGTAGATTAATGTTGGATGGTTAATCCTAGCTGATTGAATTCTGCTTATTAATGTGGCTCGTGTGGTAGTTAAAAAGCACTTCAGAGGTAAGTAGAGGAGCTTATATCGCTTCCATTATATTAAATGAATGTATTAATCTCAAAGAAAAATCCTCTCTGCTGCCCCTTAGTTACTGGATATTTAATCAAATAAGTTGCATAATTGGCAGCATAAAAAGATTGTTATGCTTTCATGCACACTTCAGGTTTTCTCCCTCTGTGTTCATTGTTAGACGGTGACATCTCACTTGTGATGTTCTACCTGTTTTTAGAGATTTTTTTTTGTTTTCATGTATGTTTGGTGACATCGTTCAGAACCCCCTGATGTGTCAGCTGTGAGCTGAACTAACAAACTCGTCTTACGAGACACACAGAAACATCTGAAACATCAACCCTGAACATCGTAATGTCTCTGCTTTGCCTAAAGTGAATGTTTAAGTAATAAGTTCCATTATTCAAGATTTCTGGTTTGTCCAACTAAAGAAATCATATCAAACAGCTGTTTTATTTTTGGTCTTAATATCTCTCATTTCTCATTTCTGCAGAGAGCAGAGGGTCACTGGTGTGTGTGTGTTCATCCTGACTGGGCTGTCTGTATTTATGTCTCCTATTTTAAAGGTAATTAATCAAATATTGAACTTGTTTCCTGTTATTACATCTCATTAGTACTTCTGTTCCTTAGTAAATGTTTTTTTCATCTTTTCAAAACAACTGAGCTTTTGGTCGATGTTGGAAAGGAACATTACAACATTTTAAATGATTTTAGACTTAGTGATTAAGTTGACTTCCACATTTAAACAAAGACTGACTTTTACTGCTTTACTACAAAAAGAAATCTCAGGACATCAGGTTTTATAAGGGTTGTTTAAACGTTAATCAATGTAACTATAAAGCACATCTCTAAATGAAAGCTTCATCATCATTTAAATACAGTATTACATTGATCACAGTGATTTAATCAAAATAATCACATATCACATTTACTGCCTTTTACAAATATAAAAAGTAAGATTAACTTTTTATATTTGTGCACCATGTCTGCTTTAAATACTGTAAATATGCTTTGGATTAAAATTCTTCACTTGAACACTGAGCTAAGATGACTGATTGGTTCAAGAAATGTTGAAATGTTTAGTTTGCAGTTTAAATATTCTGCTTTTGCGCTGCTTAGTGAAAGATATATTTTAGAGAACATAAAGCAGTGTCACTGGAATGTTAATCACAATATTGTTTTGTATTGTTAAAAAAATGTGTAGAAGTTAACATTTATGTGCAGTTTTATTTTCTGCCCTTTTTTTAACCCAGTTCATCCCGATGCCTGTGCTGTATGGAGTTTTCCTGTACATGGGAGTTGCCTCTCTCAATGGAGTGCAGGTAAATGCATCTTATAATATAAATAATTTGGGTAATGTGGAGTGAAGGAAACAAATCTGAAAAACCACTAGAAGAAAATGTAAAAAAGGGAAAGAATCAAAGATGTGAAATATCTTTCTCTTACTGTAGCTGTTACTCTGACATGTCGTGTGTGTCTGTGCCTCTGTCCGTCTGTAGTTTATGGATCGTCTGAAGCTGCTTTTGATGCCAGCGAAACATCAGCCGGACCTTGTTTACCTGCGACACGTTCCCCTCAGGAAGGTCCACCTCTTCACCTTCATCCAGATCCTTTGCTTGGCTCTGCTGTGGATCCTCAAGTCCACTGTGGCTGCCATTGTATTCCCTGTGATGGTAAGAGACAATCATATTAAGATTTGCTCAATATTTGTTTTTGACAGACTGATATTTGTGTCTTAAGGCTACAAATGAACAATATATTGTGCTTATATATATATATATATATATATATATATATATATATATATATATATATATATATATATATATATATATATATATATATATATATATATATATATATATATATATATACACAGTATATTTAATAATGCTGATTTTTGATTGATATTGTGTTACTTTAGTCTGTGAAATGTAAAGAATAATGAGAGATGCCTGTCACAAGTCACAAGAGTCCAAAGTTACAGACTATATACTGTATATATAGTCTTTCATTTACTGGAATGTTTTTCTAGTTTGTCATGTAGACTCGTGGGTTTTGTAGACTCAGCTGTTGTCACGTGCCCTTTTTTCTGTCATAATATGAGAACAGGAAACAACACCTTGGCATATTTGTAGCTGTAACCAGCAGTTCATCCATTTTCAATTTATAATCAGTTTTCTGTCAGTCAACTAAAGCAAGAACCATGTGGAGAGTCAGCTGACATGATTATTATGACAACACTAAATTATGACCAACAACAATGATACATAAATGTATCATTTATACTCAGAGGATTTATATGAGTGATAAACAAAAAGATAATTGTTGTGGTATTTGACATAATTACAGTTCAGTGTTGCTAATGCAGCACTCAAGACTGCTGTATTATTAATTTTATTGAACTTTAAATTGTACTTTGTGTTACTGTTATTGTTTGTCGTCTATTTCTGTTGGTAAACATTTTCTATTTTGTAAAGTGTTTGGCTGTTAAGTGGCTTAGGAAATTTAAAGTCGCCTATTTATGAAGCAGTATAATTAAAGTCTGTATTTGGAGATGTTTAGAGTCCCATAAATTCTCTCCCAAATTTTGTTACATTTATGTTTTGTGTTGTTTGATTGCAGTGAATTTTCTTCCTTTATTAACCAGGTTAACTGTCATTATCATTCAAGTCTTTTTCAAGAGAGACCTGACCGAGAGGGCAGCATAAAAACATTATTACAGCAATAATATATAACATAAACAGACTGAGACAACTGTTACACACTACAAAATAATGTAAATATAGAGTTCAGATGTTTCCAAAACTAGTCCCTCTGTACATTGTTAAAGAAGAGCTACTGTATTTAAAAGCTCTTTTTGGGGAACAGACATCTGTATTTGTAATATACTGTATTTAACTCTGTTCCACGTAAAGGGCTCAAAGCTTCAAACATTCCTCACCATCAACCTGAACCCTCTTGTTCTGCTGCTTTCAGATTCTTGCTTTGGTCGCCGTCAGAAAGGCAATGGACTACGTGTTCTCCCAGCATGATCTCAGCTTCTTGGACGATGTCATCCCAGAGAAGGACAAGAAGAAGAAGGAAGACGAGAAGAAGAAGAAGAAAAAGGGAAGCATAGACAGCGATGCTGAAGACGTAAGTGTTAACAAGCTTGTATCTTTCCTCGAGCAACGGAAACATCGAATGCCTTATTTTACATGCCAGCCCCTTCCCAAGTGTGTCACCCTCACCAACAACCTCCAGCCCTGCTCTCAACCCCTCTTTTCTTCCTTTGAAGCAGCATGTACAGTTTAAAGGTCCACTAGCTAACACCGGGTCTGACAGTCTGAAGGTCCCTTTCGGTTTGAGTCTCTTTTTTGAAAATTAATTTATGCATGTTGAATTTATGTCGGTTTCTGACAGTTTCAGATTGGACCTGTGGATGGAAGCCAGACTGATCAGTGAACTATGAGCGGTGGTCATTATTCATAAATGACAAATGGTGACTCTTGACATGCAACATATCAGTTGACTAGCTGGTGTCACACCAGATTTATCCATAATCTGTTTTTAGGGTACAATTTTGAGAAAAAAAAACACAGTTAAGCATGTTTTTCTGGTTTTAAAAATCAAAACAGATCAATGTCAGCGCAGTGAGCAACGGTGTAAAAGAGTTCATGTTACAGAGACTGTCAGTTATATCTGGCACAGTCGGGTTGAAATGCCGATTGAAATTTGACATCAATGGGTTAAAGTGGGATTCAATTAGAGTACGGTGGCTCCTGACTGAAGCCTTTGCGTGCCCTTTGATGCGGCGGGACTGACAGAAAGGTTTATTAGATATCGGATCTCTTTTTTACTTTTTAATCCAATTTGATTCTCGCTAAAATCTTCAGACGTGATGTTAAATCGTCTCCCGGTATCCTTGGACCAGAACCAGAAAATGACACTGTCATCTCCACTAACTGTTGTGTTTTCTACAGTTTATGTGGCTTTTTCTCTTCAGGTTAAGCTTAATATAGTAATATGAATACGTAGGTGTGTGTGTGTGTGTGTGTGTGGATGCCAACTCACCTACACCTGCAGAGGTCCAGTCTCAGGATGTGTTTCCTCTCTCCAACAGTCTGACTACCCTTACAATGAGAATGTTCCCAGCATTAAAATCCCCATGGACATGATGGAACAGGAACCCTTCTTAGGTGATAAGGCCTCCGACAGTGAGTAGACCCAAACTACCTGCAGCACTGGAGGAAAAAGCCCTGTTCCTCCTCTTTGTCCTGCCTGACTCCTGCTCTGCTCTCCCATTTAACCTCGTCTGTCACTGAAGAGTCGATGCCTGTTCGTCTCTTACTCACTGCTCGACTTTCACTGCATGATATTAACACTTTTTTTTTGCTTTTCTCTTCACACCGGGACTGTCTTGTGTTCCAAAACATGCATGAAAATAACACTTTTTTCCTCCTTTCCTGATTTTCACTTTTCTCTTCATGTTGGTTCTATGATTTGTTCCAAACTTCCACATCTGAATTAATCTTTCTTTTGCCTTTTGGTTCTTTTCTTGCTTCACCTAAAGTGTTTTTCTCTTCAGTTTACACTGTTTAAAATATTTGTGATGTGATGGACTTTAAAAAAAAAAAAAAAGCTTTTTTGTGTATTTCTACATTGTTGAGGTAAAATGTTGACACTGTTAGGTTAGTTTGTTTTGGACACAGATATAGTAAATACATGATACTGTATTATTAATATGAAGCAAAGTTACATGTAACTTTTGATCTTTTGCCTTGTTTATATCTAATTATATACTGTAGGATAGGTGACCAAACAAATTCTTATTGACTACTTTATTACCGGACAATATAACAAACATATTAGATGTTATCATAGAACAGCTACAGTATAGTAGAATTGTAGTGACTATTTAGTTTGATTTGGTTCATTGTAAAGGGAAACAGTTGCCTTACAGGAATAATCAACTTTAAATAAATCTTTTAAGTATCAAATAGTCGCCCTGTAGACTTGCTTGAGGTGGCGCTGAAAAACGTAGCAGCTGAACTTAACTTGGATTCACAGCACTTAGACGTACAGAAGAGTCATGGCAAAAGAAAATTATCAAAACATTCATAAAAACCACTCTGCAGCATGATGCACTGCTCTGCTTTCTGTTTGTACACTCAGTATATTTTAATTTTAAATTCATATTCAAATATTTGAATATTTTTCTACAATGTGCCAAAATATAGCTTTGATTTGTTGTTACTTCAGGTAGCATCCGCTAACCTTATACGTATTTGGTAAGTATTTTGTCCATTTTGACTTTGGCTAGATAAGCTAATAGAGGCTAAACATGAGTGTGCAGGTTGTCGATCCATCCAAACCTCAAGAGAAACTATTTACACTGGCTGGCTCCTCCTCTGGTTAAAAGTCTGAAAACCTGCTGCTCTGGATGGATGTAAACTTAACATTTGTGGGACAGGACATATTATATTAACTCTGTTACGTACATGCACATTAATGGCCGTTTTCTTTTCCTTGACAGGAGAGAAGTCCCCTTCATTCCTTGAACGACACACATCGTGCTGAGCAGCTTCACTACTACCAGGGCAACTACTTGTCCAGGTGAGATTTGGGTGTGTGTGTGTGTGTGTGTGAGCGAGAAACACTGACAGTTACACTGAGTTAAAACTGACAGCAACATCGTTTCCCAAAATGACACTGAAACAAAACAAAATATAACTGGCACTGATTTCTTTTTACATTTATGCATGACCACAGCATCAAAGGTCATAGAAAGTCAGAAGGGAAGCTAAGTGGCTAACATGATGCTAGTCTGAACTTTAAAGGTCAGATAGCCAATTAATTTAGCAGTGGCTCCACTGGATTTTTTCCAGTGGCGTCATATTTCCTCTCTCTGTAGATCTTTAGTTTCACAGGTTTTTTATTATAGACATTTATAGTATATTGTTATTAATGGACTTTATACTTTTTTTTTTTTTAACAAGTATTTTTGTAGACCTTTTTGCCTTTTTACTCGATTGTGTACAGTAGAGAGCTGACAAGAAATAGGCCACCAGGACATCCTTACATTCACACTCTTTGACTGCAGTCTTCCTTACAGCACATACAGTTAATACAGTTAATTGCTGATATACGAATGTCCACAAAGTAAACATGAGCTATTTGAGTAAAAGTATATGTTCTAGACACATTCAGGGAGCAGTGAGAAACATTTTAGAGTAATAATAAGGGTCTTAAACTAGCCCAGTTAATGTGTCTGTATTGACCTGTCGCCATTACTGGATCAAGTGTACGTTGTGCTATAAATGCACATTGTGCTTCACTGATAGGAGCTTTACAGGAGACAATGAAGGAGAGACAGAACAAGCGGGCAAATATTTGGAACAATGATTATGCTGCTCAACAAGAGATTATGTTTCTCCATCACGCCCACAGCCTCTCATGATGA
The DNA here is from genome assembly GCA_038419695.1 of Scomberomorus guttatus. Classification (NCBI taxonomy): domain Eukaryota; kingdom Metazoa; phylum Chordata; class Actinopteri; order Scombriformes; family Scombridae; genus Scomberomorus; species Scomberomorus guttatus. The sequence continues at coordinate 29,655,118 of CM076450.1, read as the reverse complement.
CCAGGATCCACAGGTCATATACACAGGGTCACAGTTTGTTCCGGTATTACTCCATCTGCTCTATGATTGTCGTAATAGTGCTGACGAAAGCCCCATTTGGAGAGGATTAGTGTTTGGGACAATGTGTGAAAAGCAGCTGTGATCACAGGACATCTGTGATGTCAACAAACAACTTACAAGATTATTTTTAATTGGTCTTCAGCTGCAGAGATCAGAGATCTCAGTTGTTCACACAACTGGTGACAAACTAAAAATATTCTGCTGATATATTCTACTGACAGAAGTGCAGGCTGTATGAACTCAAACAAATGCTTATTCAAGTGTTTCCAATCTGAAACTGAAATGTACTTTTTTTCAATCACTATTTCCTTTTATATTTTGCCTAATGTTAATAAAGTGAAGCTTTAAGTAGCTTCATGCGGATGGAAAAATGACTCTTCCCAACAGGAAACGCCAATATCAAGAAAGAAAAGCTGTAAAATCAGATTAGTTTTACCTCGTTACTTCAAAGACTGTGTTCATTTCAGTGTCCATTAGAGTCAGTGACATCGGACATGGGATGAATCGCAGCAATGTTCTGGTAATGAGGAGTAACGCTGCCCCCTCCCCGCTAAAACTAATCCTGTCCTACTAAGACAAATTGCTTTGTGCTCAAATGATATCAGAAACCATCAAACCCTGATCGCTGGTTATATTTCTGCAGTTCCTTTAGAGACCAGAACATAACGCTGTAACACGGTTGTAACAAGATATTTAAACCCCACAACCCAAAGATGTGGCACTAACTGACTCGTCTACAATTTCACATCTACTTTGATATATTTTTGAAATTAAAAAATCAACATAAAGAATAAGACGGCCTCTAAAACAGAAGGTGAAGAAAAGATTTTTATGTACAGAGACAGAAGACGTATTAGTCTCGTATTAATGTAAGGACGTGTTTGAAGACTTTAAGCGGCTATAATCAGTATTTTTTGTATCATACTGATTATTTTTTTGTATAATCCATCCAATCAGACGACCATTCACACCTACGGGCAATTTCGAGTCACTAATTAACCTAAACTGCATGTTTTTGGTCTGTGGGAGGAAGCCAGGGTGGGACAGTGCTAACCACTGCACCACCGTGCCATATATAATGTATAATAATGTATTAAATTACAATGTGTGATCTGAGAGATTTCAACACCTGAAATGTTGGTAATAATCTTTCATTGCACAAGAAAACTGCATGTACAAGAATGACGTGTGCTGTAGTGCAAAGTTTACAAGGGACAGATCGGGTAATCATTTTCCAAAAAAGTCAGACAATCTTTAGGGTTTGTTTACAACCTGTCTGATCATCTGATGGCTCGTGTTTCTTTCCCCGTCTGGCTTCTTTTTAATGATGTTGCAGCATTCCCAGATCTCAGCAATTACTTGTACAATGATGGCCAAAAGTACAAAAACAAAATCGAAGTTGTGATAAACCAGAATGATCCTTTAACTTTAGATAAACTATACTATGTCTACACATGTCCTAACGATGGCTTTATCTGTGTTTCAGCCTTGAGATGAATCCGCTGAAGTCTGTGCCTCAGATTAGAATAGACATGGACCCAGACGATGATAATTCATTCTACTGGAGGAGCAGAGGATCTGAAACGTCTCTGTAGAGCACCGAACCCCTGCCAGGCAAATCCTACAGCACCTGCAAGACAACTCTTTCTTTTCTTTTATTAAAAATATTCTTTTTAACTCTAAACTTTGTTCTAAATAAGTGGCACAAGAAAAAAAGGGAACACTCAAAGAAAAAAAAGAGCAGTCTAACGTGACAGACACACTAAATAAACCTGTTTTTTTTCCCTGTTAATGAAGCTATTTTAATCTTCTCTCCAGCTCAGCTATAAACAGTCTTTGTGTCTGACTCAAACACTGATAAACGTTAACTCCTTACTTACTCTTCTATGCAACTCCTTCCACATATCGCTGATCAACGTAAATGCTGCAGCTCTCTCTGACCATGCATGGAGTTTCCTCCCTGCTCTTTTATATAAATATATATAAATATCATCTGTCTGAATTTTTATATAAATCAAATTATTCTAATAACATTTTCCTGTAGCAGGAAAATTATGTTTTTATAGCTCTACCTCTTGTTTTAGATTAAATGCTTATTATGAACAAATGCAACATGTTGATTTTCGACGCAGCATGAGGTTTTGATATTTTCTCTCTGTCCTCTTGTAGAGATGAAATGATTCAAGAGATTCACTGTATTATAGCTTGTGAAGGAAATGTGTGCAAATAGATTTTAAGTTAATTAACAGTTAATTAACAATGCATATTTGTATGTTCAGATGAGGTAAATATTTTTATTATCACTTTTTTGATGCAGTTTTCATTTGCTTCACGTTCTCTTTCTAATTTTCTGAATCTTTCTTTCACATGTTCACTTCAAAGCTTTTGTTACTTGTTTAAATTAAATCATACATTTCTTTTATTGTTTGTTTTTTAATGATCGTGTGTGTTGGTAACTTTTTCCTGTTTTTTTTTTTTTGTTCTTTGTGGGTAGAAAACAGTTCTGCGGTACATAATCATCTGATTTTCCTCAGCCAAACTTTAACTAGGAATGCATATCATATAACTGCTTGTGATGCACAAACTACTTTACCTAAGTGGCTTATAAGAGATCGATCCCAACTGAAATTCGTATGATAAAAATGTGACAAGGGAATCAAATCCATGTAAGCTCTATGCAGTGGGACAGTCAGTCCACAGCAGGTTTATTTCTTTATGTGTCAGCTGATGTTGGATTTCAAATGAATATCAATGTGAAAATGGGATCATTTGGTGTTTTTTTTTTTGTTTTTTTTTTGTTTTATATAATAAAACATTGACAGTTGCTTTTAGGACTTAATCTCAATCTGCTAACATGAGGCAGAAGATTTCTTATGCTGGGATCAGACTAAACGATATGAGCGCAATAACAGCCAGACATCAGTTATGAAATTAAGCATCGGGTGTTGTGACAACTGTCACGGCATCCCAACAGAGACACAGAGCGCTTTTTCCTGCACAAGCATAAACACGGCGAAGCAAAAGAGAAATTAAGTGATCCTGTAACCATTTGACAATCTCCCTCGAGTAGTGAAGTTATGCTCAAAGCATACAGTATCGACCTTTCAGAGTATCACTGCAAACTGTTTGTCTTGCTTCAACACCCCAAAGAAACACCACAAACACAGCCTTGTAACGCCACACTTGTATCCAGAGTTGTTGCACTGGTTTTTAATACAGAATGTACTAAATCTGCTATACTTTATGTTGAACTTACAGCCAGCAGCTAGTTAGCTTAGCTTAGTATAAATATTACCTGGCTCTGTGTAAAGGTAACAAAATTTCTAAACCTCTAAAGCTCACTAATTAACACATTAAATCTCACTTGTTTAATCTGTAGAAAATGTGCCAGACAGAGGACAGGCTAGCTGTTTCTAGTCTTTATGCTAAGCTAAGCTAAGCTAAGCGGCTGCTTGTAACTTCATATGCATATGAGAGTGATTTAAAGGACCAGTGTGTAGGATTCAGTGGCATCTGGCGGTGAGGTTGCAGATTGCAACAAACTGAACACACCTCCATGTCCCCCTCCCCTTCCAAGCGTGTAGGAGAACCTACGGTGGTGGTAAAAAACACAAAAGGCCCTCTCTAAAGCCAGTGTTTGGTTTGTCCATTCTGGGCTACTGTGGAAACATGCCGGGCTCCATGGAAAAGGACCCCCGCCCTTTGTAGATATAAAGGGCTCATTCTAAGGTAACGAAAACACAATGATTCTTACTTTCAGGTGATTATACACTAATTAAAACATGAACATATGAACATTATATTCCATTTCTGCCAAGTCTGTTCCACTAGATGCCACTAAATTCTGCACACTGCACCTTTAAATCTTCAACTCTCCACCAGAAAGCGAATAAGCCCAAAATGTCAAACTATTCCTTTAAAAGTGGTTCGCTATTACAATACAACCTTTTTATTGAACAAAATATAAATGATGGCAACTTCATTTTAATCCTTCCATACAAAAGTTGCCATTTTGACTGTATCAGATTCTTCCCCGTCACTACCCTCGAGTCAGGAGCATTATACCAAATTTAATCACACCTACGGATGCAAAGATGAATGTTTCATTCATAAAACTTTGATTAAATTCATAAAAATAGTTGTTGGAGCCGTCAGGTGGAACAGCGAAGTCTGTCCCTGGCACTTTTATCATCACCTCTGTACGTCTGATTGGTCAACGTGTCTCTTGACCAGCTTACAGTGAGAATTTAGACTCTTTAAATCACCTAATGTGACACACTGATCATCTTGAAAGACAAAAACCTCGTGTAGTCTGATCCCGTTTTTTTTTTTTTTTACAATTTTTTAACATCTAACTCACATTTCCTACAGAGCGATTAAGCATCTCAAACTGGAGAACCTGACTGCTATTGGCCAGTATCAACTACAGTACAAGTTTAACAATTTTATCACTTTGGGGAACAGAGGAGAACTTTCTCACTTGGATTTTAATGGCTGATGAATTGTGGGAGCTGTTTTTTTTTTGTTGTTTTTTCTTATGTCCAAGTGGGTCACAGATGTAGTTTGAAACTGGAAGTCCTTATTGTCTTCAGCACCACTATAGATACAAAATTTTTTTTAAAAACTGTGTGATAAATGAGTCGCCTTCTTCCTCTGTAAATCATGTACATAAAAAGGCATGTTGGCTCAAACCAAAATGCAACGAGTTACTTTGTTTTTGTCGGTTTGTCTGTTTTTCAGCTACAAATTCATTAGCCGAGGTAACAACGTAATTTATACTCCACATCAGTGTTTTTAGCCGTCAACAGCAGCGATGAGGATGACTTGTGTCTGGGACGTGATGTTGGGGTGTTGTGTGTTGTTAATTTAAAGTGTACGCATGTCGGACAAAAATCTACAACATGAAATGCAAAACTTATGTTAATTTTAGGGAACAGAATAATGATACTTTGTTTTTGCTTTTTTTGATTAACTTTTTGTGACTTCTTAGAACAGGTGAAATGGATTATTTTAGAATTTATATTTTTCAAATGAAATGTATATTGAAAATAAACAGAATTATCAAACAGTGATGGTCTGCTGCTTCTGATTTTCTTCAATAGATTGCCGATAGATTTTTCACGATCGATTATAGATGATGATACATGCAATATAACAGCCAACAGTTACACCTCATTGTGCACATGTAAGTATTATATTTCCTGTATAATACAGCCTACAGTATTGTATTATACTTCTCTCCCTTTTCACTTGGCTGTTGGTTCAGTGTTTTTGTCACGTGTTAAATCATTAATTTCAGTCCAGTGTTTTAGTTAATCTATTACTTTATCAGTCATGTTTGAGAACTTAGTTTCACAAGGTTCTGATTTATTGGAGGGCTTAAGTTTTCTAGTGCCTAACAATATTTTTTGATGCTGTACACCCGGACAGATCAGGTTCCTCATGATGAATGAATGAGCGGCTCCCTCTAGTGTCACTCCAGCTGTATTACAAACTACTGAAGCAGGAGGTTTGGTTACCTCATTGAATCTTTTCAGGCTGAAGCAAGTAAAGTCATAACTTGTCATTTTTGGTTACTTTTGAAGGCTGTTTGGTTTTAAATTGGACCTCTGCTCAGGCTGAAGATAGAAAGTGCTGCTGGGAGTTTGCTGAGGTCACTAAAGCTGCACCTAATGATTTTTTTTTTTTTATTATCGATTCATCAATTAGTAGCTTGGTCTTAAAAATGTCAGTAAATGGTGAAATATGTTTCCCAAAGACCAAGATGCAACCTAAAAAGTCTTGTTTTGTCCCGACCAACAGTCCACAACCCAAAGATATTCAGTTTACTAACACAGAAGTCCAAATAAACCAGAAAATATTCACGCTTAAGAAGCTGGAACCAGAGAATTTTAGCATTTTTTTCTTAAAAAAATGTTTAAAACGATTAATTGATTATCAAAATAGTTGGCGATTAATTTTCTGCTGATCAACTAATCCATTAATCAACTATCTAATCATTGCAGCTCTAGAGGCTCTTTTTCTGTTGATCAGTGTCAAAAGCCACATTATCATTAATATAAATCCCCTTTTTAATTCAATGTTGTGAGACAAGGATTAATTGAGTTGATCTAGTAGTTGATCGACAGAAAATTAATTAGCAACTATTTTGATAATGGATGAATCCTTTTAGTCATAATTTAAGTGCCAAACATTTGCTGCTTCCAGCTTCTCAAAAGCCGAGATTTGCTGTTTTTCTCTGTTTTATTAAACTGTACACTGATTATTGTTGGATTTTTGACTGCTGGTTGGACAAAAACATCTGAAGACGTCACCTTGAGTTGTGTAAAATTATAACGGGCATTTTTTATTATTATCTGACTTTATAGACTAAATGATTAATTGATAATGAAAATAATCGTCATTTGCAGCCCTACAATAAAACATGAAACATTCCAAAAGGGGTGAATACTGTACAGGGACTGTATATCTGTACATTTATAGAAAATATAACATTAAGAAGGGACATTTTGCATAATGTGTACTTTTATTTTTGATACTTTAAGTACATTTTGCAGCTAATGCGTCTGTACTTTTACATACTGTAAACAACATTTTGAATGCAGGACTCTTGCTTGTAAAAAGGAGTATTTTTATACATTTACTCAAATAAAAGATCTTAACACTTCTTCCAGCACTCAGAATGATAAAGGTGTATTTTGTTCCACCCTAACAACCTGAGTGACAGAGATGTCAAATCAAACTGTCTGACCTGAGAACAGGTGTAATGTGCCATCATCCACCTGCTTCACAGAGCTTACACACACCTGGAGAAGCCACGAAGCACCGTGAGGACCATGTTCTTTGGCTTCTCCACCGCTTTCAACACCATCCAGCCACTCCGGCTGGCTGAGAAGCTCTCTGTGAAGCAGGTGGACCAGGACCTCGTTGCCTGGATTACAGAAAGATGGTGGACACCTACGAGTTCCTAGGGTTGCAACTCAACAACAACTTGGACCTGCACTGAGGCTCTGTTCTTTCTGACGAGGCTCAGGTCCTTCATTGTGTGCACAAGGCTGCTACGGATGATCTACCAGTCTGTACTGGCCAGTGTTATCTTTTTTGCTGTGGTGTGCTGGGGAGGTGGCATCAGGACTTGTGGTGGGGGTGGAACCGGACAGTGTGGAGGCAGTGACGAAGAAGAAGAGGATGAGAGGGAAGCTGAAAGCTCATCATCAAGGACAATCCCTCTCATCCTCTCTATGCTGAGCTGAGGAGGCTCAGGAACACGTTCAGCCACAGACTCATGCAGCCACGTGCCGTGAAGCGCTTAGGGGGCTCTTTCATGCCATCAGCCATCAGACTCCACAATGCCACAGCACCCAGTACACCTCCTAAAACCATAAACCACTCACACTTAAACTGTCACCACCACAGACATGCACATGTATATACAAACATCTACTGTATGAATATTTTAGAACCATTGAGCATGTATCTACACACACACACACACATATATATATATATATTATATCTATTATTCCTATTTTATCTTATTTTATTTTTTACTTACTTTTTTGATGTATAGGCATTCATGGAAATTTCTTTCTTTGATGTTAACTTCATTCCTTTGTGCTGCTGGGTCAAACTGAATTTCCCCTGTGGGGGATCAATAAAGGTACATCTTATCTTATCTTATTATTTCACTTCTCTCTCTATCTGTGTAATCAGGAGCATTCCAGTTAATTAGCCGATGAGCACAGTTCAGCAAATTACAAATGGACTTCAAAAGCAGGATTTCACCCCAAAATTAATGACCTGAATCCAAAATCACATTCACACAGATATAAAAGTCAATGCTTTTTGTTGCCACTAGAGGACTAACAAGAGCTGTGGAGGAGAGGTACAGATGTGTGTGTGTGTGTGTGTGTGTGTGTGTGTGTGTGCGTGATCATACTTGTATCTTTGTGAGGAACAACTGGAGCTTCAGCCATGAACAGTAAATACATTTTGTCCATTATCTTCTTCAAAGGGCTGTTTGAGGGTTAAGTCTTTGGGTAAATCTTTAGTGTTATAGGTTAACTGTAAAGTTATGGTTGGGTTTAGACATGTAGTTAAGAAGGTTAGTGGTCATATGAATAAATCAGTGTGTCGAGCACAAGAGACACAGGTAACATTCATTCATTCATTCATTACAGTCATTACGTGGTAGAAAGAGCTGCTTTACCTGAGGTCCAAATCAGTAATTAAGTTGCACACATGACTGACACAAAGAGAAAAATAGGGGAACACTTTTACCTGCCTGCCAACAATTCACAAAAAAAGGGAACAGAGGAGCATATATGACATTAGGGCTGCAGCTAATGATTATTTTCATGGACTTAATTGCTGATTACCAGGGAGCCTCGTGGCCTAGGGGTTAAAAGGGATGAGTGTACTCCATAACAAGTGTTTGACAGGCGGTAGGATAGCATGAGAAACCTTCCGCCCACACCTTTCTGATATCAGATTAGACCGTGTCCGTCCACTGCTGTTACTTTCCAGAACACACAATGTGACACCCATTTCACACCATGACTGGAGGTGAGAGAGAAACCACGGTTTGAATTTCTCTCTCTAGCTCTCTTTTTTCATTGTTGTCACAACTATTTCTGTCACTGTTCAAGTGAACAACTGCGTGCGACACTATAGATGTCTTCCAGGAGAGACTGTCTGAAAATATCCTTCGATATCACATATTTAAGCGATATCACATCTCCCCCTCCTCTCTGTGATAACAGACTTTTCACTTTGCCTTCCAGTGTGGCTGCTCAGAACTATAAACACTTTTCCCATCTCTCTGTAAATAAAAAGGCACAAAAATCCCCCAAAATCTTCTTAAAAGGGTAACTTAACACCAGGCGTGTGGTCAGAGGTGTGCTCTGCTGCAGCTGTAACCCTAACAGTGATGTCACAGGGTCCTGAAGTTCACCTGTACATCCCTGCAGCCAGGTGAGAGGATCAACGATTGGAGGTCAGCAAAAACAAGATTTTCAGGAGGTGTTATGTTACACTTATAAAAAATCATTAGCTTTATTCTTTTCTTTTCTTTATATATTTTTACTTTATTTCCTTAAACCTGTATTAACTGATTTTTTGGTCACTTGGGGGCTGCAGAAACAAGTTGTGAACACATAACATGTAACAAAGGTCCACAGCTGGAATCAAACCACGGCTGTTGTGGTTACGTGATATGTGTCCTAATCTTTAGGCTATTGGGACGCCCCTGATGCCAGAAAATGGTGAAAATGTCCATTATAATCGCACAGAGCTCAGGGTGACATATTCAAATTGCTTCAAACCATCAGTCCAATTAAGACAGAAGTGTTTATTGCTGTTTTGAACGGTGAGGAATAAAGTTTGACATCAAAATGGGAGGCGAGATGTAATACGCGTTTAAATGAGGATAAAGGCGCGTCATTACAATCTGTCCTTGAATCATGATTCATGGGGTTTCAACTCATTTGTTTAGATGAAAAGTGACATAAGTAGCTGTGTGAAGAACGAAAAAAAAAAAAAGCTGGAGCGAGAAGTTCAAACCCCGCTTACTTTCGCACCTCCACACAGCGGAGGAGGATATGATTGTCAGTTTCGGAAAAATTGTCCAACGCACCCTCACCATTAATTTCAACATCAGAATTTTTTGAGGGGAGACACTGTTGGACCACATGACAAGCAGTTGAAAAAAAAAGAGGAAGTATGTGATGAATGAAAAAAAGGAATGAAAAATAATGTATGAATGAATACTAAATGAGAAAATAAAGAATACAGCTGAAAGAGATTCCCACTGACAGGACAAATATAAACCTAGAGAGCTATATAGGAATGAAATGTATCATTAAGCTGAGCTTTCTGCTCAGGAGGAAACAGTGTGTGATTAATACCTGCCAAGGCTTTTTTCTCTCCACAACTGGCTCAAACCAGAGTGCACAACCCTTGGAAATACATTTCATTGATCATTTCAGTCTCTTCTGGAACCGTAGTGAATACTATAAGAGAGACGGACTTCATCCCAACCGCACTGGTGCACACTTTCTCTCTACAAACATCTACTTTGCCATCGTACACACTGTCATAGTTGACTGAGAAAGTCCGCGCACCCCACAAGGTAATCACATCACCCATGCTAATAGAACAAAGTCAATTAAATCAGTTACCTTGTGTGGTTACTACAGTCTGTCATGGTCACTACTACTGCTAATTGGGCTGTTTGTCTTCAGTCTGATTAACATTAACATTCAGTTAACGTTTGCAACAGGCAACATGTGAGATCCACATCTGATCTCCTGGCACTTACTTACTCAATGTCCAGTCACTGAGCAGTGTTATTAAGACAAACTCATATCTGACCATAAACTTGGCTGCATGTTTTTAACAGAAACCTGGTTAAATAGCGACAGACCTGCTGTTCTTATTGAGACTTCCCCTCCATGCTTTAGTTTCGAGCATTCTACAAGGTGTGGTAAAAAAGGTGGTGGGGCTGCCTCTATATTTGCTGATGCCCTAAACAGAGATAAGACCGAGGTTTTAATTAATGGAGCAAAGGTCCAGAGAGAGATACTGTGCACTAACCCTGCCACGAAATGCCAAGCTCCTATTAAAAAATCTTGCTTCTAGACCTTGATTTGAATTTTGACTCTCACATCAGTAATCTCACTAAAACAGCCTTTTATCACCTTAGAAATATTGCTAAAGTGCAACAATTTCTCTCCCAGGCAGATACTTATATACCTTTATGCATGCTTTTATTACTAGCAGGCTTGATTACTGCAATGCTCTCCTTTCTGGTCGACCTAAGAAAGCCAGAAATAAACTACAGATCATTCAGAATGCAGCAGCACGTTTACTCACCAAGACCAGCAGGAGAACACACATCCCGCCTGTCCTAAAGTCCCTTCTTTGGTTGCCTGTCAGTTTTACAATATATTTTAAGATCTTCTTATTGGTGTTCAAATCACTCAATGGACCATTGCCAGAATACTTGTCAGACATGCTTTTGATGTATGCTCGCTCTAGATCACTCCGATCCTCTGGCGCTGGCCTTTTAGTTGGCATTTAGTGTCCAAGGTTGTTCCAGTGTCTCTGAACAACCTGCCAGAGGTTGAAAAGAAATCTTAAAACATACCTTTTTAGCTTGGTATTCTCTTAATCAATTTTATTTTAATCTACCTTCTTCTACTGTGCTACACAGGTCTCTTTGTTCTACCGTGTCTCTTATTTCCTATATTATCATTCCCCTATATTACCGTTTATTTTCACTGTATTGTTGTATTTCCATTGTATTGTTTAAGCACCTTGTGTTGCAATTTTACCTGAAAGGCGCTTTATAAATATGGTTTGATTTGACTTGATAGTCACAGTGCTGCAGCAGCATTAAACAGTACTTACTGACATCATGTGACATCACTGCATTACAGCAAGTGAAAGACTTGAAACATTTAACAATAAGCTCATATTGTTGTTGTAATGCCATCTTGTAGGTTTTCAAGGCTTTTTATCATTATTCCTCTTTAGGGAAAGTGCAAAGTCGTGACAACAAGTAAACAGAAGCTAAAATAACATTTAAAAAAAAAACTAAGAAAAAAAAATGTCTGACAATGTCTGACAAGCACAAAAGGTTTTTTTTTTTTCAAGGATATTCAAGTTTTCTTCCACAATCCACATTTCAGCCTTGATTCTATTTTCACTTTGGCGTCAGAGTCGTGTTCTGTATGGTCACACTGTGAAGGTTCATACAGTCACATCATATCCTACACCTACCCATAATTTCATTTATCTTTCTTTTCTTAATCACAAACACAAACATATTTCTTCAACTACACAGTTTTGTGTCTTTGCAAGCAGAGCAAGATGAACTAAATATCTCTTTGGGTAAATTAAACTCTACCAGTGATTATTTCCATTATCAATTAATCTCTCCGGGCTGTCTGCAGGATTCACCAAGTTAAGATTAAGACCTTTTTAATACCACATAGAATGTAATTTAACACCTGTTTCACAATCATACCGGCCAAAACCAGTAGGGACGATACTGAGTTATTTCTTATCACATTTTTTTCAGCACTTCTCAGCAGTGTACAACAATAATAACAATAACTCCTAATGATATACTCAATGAAATTAATGCAACCTGCACTTAATGAAATTAATGCAATCTGGACACAGATAAGTGGCAGAAAATGGATAGATGCATTAACCAATGAAAAATTATTAATTAATTTAATTTGTTTTTGCTAAAATCGACACTTTCCCATTATGAGATGATGAGCTTCTGTAGCTAGCAGTAGTGACAGCAGTAATGACTGAATAGTTCCCTGCAGCTCAATCCAGTGTCAACACAATCCCACTTTTAATATATAGGTGTGTAACAGACACAAAAACATGATATAACTAACATTACTGTCTACAGCAGGCAAGAGATAATATTTAAGACTTTAGCAAATTAAATTAAAAATCTTTCTTATCCCTTTTTTGAGAAAAATAAAAGACCGGCAGATACTCGTATTAGTATAACAGATTAAGTGTGCAGGCTAAAAATTCTTCTTTTGTCCAAACAACAGTACAATACTAAACCACCAGACTCAGGAACAGTTTCTTTCCTCAAGCTGTCACACTTATGAACATCATTATCGCCGTTTTGAGAGCACAGCACAGCTCTCCTGTCTTTATTAGCACTTTTATTTTTGATAAACCACTGGAAAGTGCAAACAGAGACACAGCAGGACCAGAGAACCAGGCTCCTTGTCCTCTAGCTACTCTGGCCATGACTTGCTGTGCTAAAACTAGCTAGTCAACCTAATGGCTTGTGGGTAGTTTATGGTTAAGTGACTGTGTAATTTTACTATACAAGTTTAAGGAGGAAGTAGAAGTAACTTTGCAAACAGAACGTTCAGAGGCACATCTGACATTATAACAGTATATAAATCACAAAAAGCAAAATCAGTCCCACTTAAAAAGTCTGTTTTCTTCTGCCTTTGATTAATTGGTTTCTCTACTGCACTTTTATTTCCTTTGTTGCTTTAGTGGCATCTTAAAACTGCACTGTAACTATTTCTGGTCTATTACTTTTCCTGTATTGATGTCTCTGTTCTTAATATTTTGAAGTTGTTTTTCTTTTTGTAATGTTTTAATACATTATGTGAAGCACTTTGAATTGCTCTTGTATGTGAAATGTGCTGTACAAATAAACTTGGAACTATGTTTGTGATGCGTTTGATTTGCGTTTTTTTAAGATGTATGTCTTCAGTTGGAATGAATGGGCTTCAGGATGAGCGCTGCAGATGGGCTGGAAATGTCAGAAAGAATTGCGAAATAGACAAATACATCGTTTGTTCTGGTCTTTTGCGTTTGATTAACGACAAGAAAAGTATAGAATTTCACCAGTTTTATCCTTTAAATGCTGCTGAAATATTGTCTAAATCCATAGTCGCCTGTACGTTATTTAACCTAAAAATCAACAAATCCGTGCTCACTGAGTGGAGAAACTATAACCTTTCATGTCTACAAAGAGTAAAATGCTCACTTAAAAGATACATTTCAGGTGATGCACCACTTTACCCAGCACATCAGCTACAGACGAGCATCCACAAGCCAAACAGCATCATGTGGCCTTAAGCTATTAGTTATCAAGGTGGGTTTCACTGAGAAATTACTCTGCTAAAAGAAATAAATATATATTTCCTCAGCTCACACTGATATTATGCTCAACTAATCAGATTGGAGCAGCTCTGCCCATGAGAAATGTTACATAACGATGCCCCTGACGTACTCAGGTACACATAATTACTAGGTTTCAGTCTGATAAAGTTTAGTTTTGTGTGATCTGGGAAAAATGGAGAGGGGAGGTTGTTTAGTTTGCCTGCTCACCTGGAAAGAAACCTCTCTCTGCTCTTGATCCCTAAGCCTCTGCATCTGTGGAACAGCTTGTCTGCGCCGCCGCTCTCGAGCTCGACATGAGCCTTTGTTCTGTTTATATCTTTCATAGCCGCGACTGTATGAGAGCCCGTCACAGGATTGGAGCCTGGCTGGGTGCACAGATATCCAGCTCGTCCACTGAACCCAGATGGGGCCCTGAGGACGAGGGAGGGAGGGCCGACATGATGCTGTCGCAACGCTCCTGGTGCTCTGACATGAACAGAAGCTGCTTGTTATTTTAGGTCATTGTCAAAACAGCAACACAAACACAAAAGAATCGCTCTATTCCTTGTGCGCCTTCCACACATGATACATCATCGTCTTCATCCTCCTCCTCCTCCTCCTCCTCCTCAGTCCCCTGTTTATTCTTTCTGTTGCTGCAGTTCACTGTACAACATTCAGTCTGCTACAGTAGGAATAAGCCAAGAAACCGAAGGGACAATAAATAAGATGTTTACAGCTCAACAATAGAATCAGAAGAAAAGCCAAACTGACAATAAATAAGATGATTACGGCTCCACAATAGAATAAACTATAAAGGGTCATTATAAAAGATGTTTACTGCTTCAGGATTTTCTGCAGGGGTTTACTGTTCAAGACTGTTTATCACCAGACGTGAAAAGACTTCCTGTTTCCAAACCCTGCCTGGAGTTTACTACTTCTGTTCCCCGGAAAATAATGGTGTTTTATTTGTATTGTTCTTTAATAGAACATGGTTGTTATGGTGTTTTCCTCTTATCTGAGTGATAAAAAACTGCAAATAAAGCAGCAGTTGGACTCAAATTGAATAAACCCCTCGTGATGTTTTTGCAGTTTCCTGCTCATCTCAGATAAAATAAAACTTTTATTAATTTTTTTTTATTTAAATTATTGTCAAAAGCAAAATATACAGTACATGATGTTGGTGCCATCAGCTAGATGGAGTTCATTTGAACAACCTATTGATTAACAACTTTTGCATTCCCTAAATTTTCTGATTAACCAGTTTCACAGGTTCTTACTTGTGCAGACATTAAAAATCCCATTAAGTTACATTTTGTTGCTTTTGTTGTCTGCCGTGTTATTGTTTTATATGACACTGAATACAGAAAAATAAAAGGGATTTAGCTGGATATACTTTAAAAACAGATACTGATGGCAGACACGGCTTTGTTTATGCTACACTGGGTGTCTCCATAGGCAGAAGCAGCACGTACAATCGATGGAGTCATAAATTTTGAGCTGGATGCGGATTCGTGCTGGCTGGACCCTCCTCTTCATGATCACGGGCAATTACAAAGTCAGCCTGCTGTCACTTGAAGAATATATCAACAATTAAAGGACTTATGTCTCAGCAGGATTTGGAAAAACTTGTCCATGCATTTACCTTCAGTAGACTCGACTATGGTCTCCCTAAAAAAACGATCAGACAGCTGCAGCTGATTCAGAACGCTGCTGCTGGAGTCCTCACTAAGACCAAGAAAGTGGATCACATCGCTCCAGTTCTGAGGTCTTTGCACTGACTTCCTGTCTGAAAGCACTAAAGCACTGAACACATGTGATCTGCTGCTACGTTACAAACCATGTGGACCTCTCAGGTCGGCTGGGACAGGTCTGCTAAACATGGAGAAGCAGCTTTCAGGTTTTATGCAACACATATCTGAACAAACTCCCAGAAGACTGCAGGTCTGCTGCAGCTCTCAGTACTTTTAAATCAAGGCTGAAGACTTTTCTGTTTGCTGCTGCCTTTCATTAAATAAATCAATCAAATAATTATTAATCTCATATTTGTCTTATTCTATTTTAGCTTGTTTTTATTTTCTATTCTTTTAACTCTTTAATGACTTAATTGTACTTAAATGTCCTTTTATGGTGTGTTTCTTTTGCACTTTATCTCAATGCCTTTAATGTTTGACATAAAGCACCTTGTTGCTGAAATGTGCTATATAAATAAACTTGCCTTGAAAATGAAAATTGTTTATTCATCCTTGACAAGATTAAAGTATTCGCTAAAAATCTGCATAATTCTATATCACAATGTGTTTCTGATGCAGATCCAGACACAGACTCAAACTTTATATTCTCTTGTCTTAAAATCATCTTTTAGAGGAATGTCCTGTCTGAGACTTTTCCAGATCTTCTCAGTGATGGATTAAAATTATCAACTGAATCACACATTTTTGGTTCAGCTTGAATCAGAGTGACAGAGTGAAAGAGTCTGAGCGGTTTTAAAAATATCCTCAGCTGTGACACATGCATGTAACTATACGTCACACTTCACGGAAGCACAATGTCCAAGACCTATAATTACAAGAACAATAGTCTTATTTTCAGCTGGACTGCTGTAAAAGTTTGGTCACAGGTTTCACAGCTGCAGCACTTTGAAAACACTGCTGCTCAAGTTCTTAATAAGACCGGAAAAAAAAATACAAAGCACAATACTCAGATCACTGTGCTGGTTACGTGTGAGTACTATGAATCATGTATTTACTACATGATTTACAATACACCTCTTATCTACTTCTGTGTTACAAAGCTTTCAGGTCATCTGGTGCTGCTCTGCTAATTGTTCAAACAAGTCTGCTGCATCTCTAAATGTTACATAAAGGCTAACATTTATTTCTGCTGCACTGTAACTTTTATTCCTGTCTATTATTTATTTATTTTTTCTCTTTTTGTGCTTCATCTTTATTTATTTTAATTTATTTTCTGTCTTAGTATATTCAAATACCTTTTAATGCCTTATGCAATTCAATGATTTTGTGATGTAATTAAAATCAACAAGCAATTTGCGCAGTGGGAAAGTGTGATGGGTTGATTAGTTGCTCTTGTTGATACACAGACAGGATGCTATGGTGTGTGTTATGATACCAACAAATATTAAATGTAAATTTCTTCCATATTTAAATCAAAAGAGAGCATAGGACATGCAAATTTATAGAACAGATCTGTATACAGGAAAACAATCTAATTACATTTGGACTATAAACCTGCCTTTTCAACATCAGGAGAAAAAAGGTAGAATTGGTGCCATGTGAGTTATAAAAATCCCTCCTCAACATTACTCATCTGATTTCATTTGCTCTCAATGTCCAAAAAAATGTTCCACCTGGTGATTGGCTCACTGCATCAACTCTGACTCAGAGCGTATTAGTTTGCTAGAGCAAACACAGCCTCTGTGGCTTATAATTGACAGTTTTTTCTTTAATCTAATGCTTCTTGAGCTTTACACCCACACAATGCTGCCTGAAACCACAAGGGGACCAAATCAAACAAAACACAGTGGTTGATTCAGGAAGAATAAACTGCATATATGATGATTAACTGGTGTTAAATAAATCTGTTTACACTCGTGGACCAGATGAAGCTTCGCCCTGACAGAAAATGGCTGTGAAATTAACAGTAATTTACTGTATTTTCTGCAGTTAATTAGTGTGAATATTGTTATAGTATAGGACTGTGTATTAGGCCCAAAACACAGTAATCAACATGATACTGTAGAAATCACAGTAATTAACACACTGCTGTGGAAAATAACCGTAAACAGTAATATTCATACTACTGCAGTAACCGTTATAGTACTGTAGTAAAGGCAGCATCGTTCCCGTTTGTAAAGAAAATTACTACTATTACTATATTACCATTTCAAAGATTATTTTGTAATACTTTCAAATGAAACCCTCAAATTCATGGTGCAGATTAAAGAATTTAAACATTAGTTTGAAATAATACATTTTTTCTTATGAATTCAAATACTTCAAAATGACCTTGTTTCTTCATGCTGTTACTTTCAGTTTTTGAATTTGTCTCAGAGTTTATCAGGACATGACCGTAGACTTTATATAAAGTGTCCCAATTCAGGGGCCGCGTCCTTCAAAGGCTCCATTTGAAGACTGAATGCATCACAGCTGCATGACAAGGCTGTCCCATTTCGAAGGCTCCTTCTATGGTCATGACAGACTGTCTGTGAAGTCGTGAGCTGATTGATTGAGCCAGAAATGCATCACATGATGTCAAATTTGAAAAGTACTTCAACGCAGCTGGTCGGGGACTTCACAGCTTTTTGGATTACATCATCTTTTTTTCTTTTTCTTTTTTTTTTTTAAGAGTGCTTGTGTTTCTTGTCTGTTTTTGTTCAGCATAAAGTTGTCAGACGGTTTCATAGATGGATAATCTGCACTTTCTCGACATCCTACAGCTTGCTAACTTTACCAGGTAACATTTGACTGCAGACTACTCTAAAATTAAGGACACAGTAAACTTGGAATATTCATAAATCTGCACTGGAAGATACAGAAGATCACAACTCCCCAAGAGCCTGAAAGACATCTGTTCAACAGATATTTTTTGCAGCGTGGAGAGGGACAGAGCCCCCCCGGTATCAGCTGAGAAAAAAAAAATTCTGTGCGCATGTTTTATTAACTGTGCTCTTGGATTTATAACCGGTGCCCACAGATTTGTAAACCGTGTGCTCAAACAACCGTGGTGAAGTTAGTTTTAAGTTGGATATTTGACAGACATTCACTCTGGATCCAGCGGCTTCTTCTTACTCAGTTAGAGGACAGTTAGCTCACCTTAACCACAGGGGCTTCACTTAGGGACCATCAATAAATTACTGTTTGAATGACACAAAACCATTGTTATTTTCAATACCTTCGTGCTGCCCATATTAGTGACAATCATGATTAAAAAAATGTACTAAATTGGTCTCATGTAGCACATTTATGCTACAGTCCATATATTGCAGTCCAAATCTGATGCTCGTTCCTGTAAGTGCAACAAAACCGTTGCGAGTAAAAAGCCAATAAGTTCTTTATCAAACCACCTGTTTAACAACCATAAACATGTAGAAAATCCATATTTTCAAACAATTTTGCCCGGACTGTCCCATCGACTGCCGGTATGTTTTACACAACCACAGCGCACTGATTAACCTAACAACACGAAAGCTGTCTGTATGTAGCCTAACTGTTTATCTGAGTTTGCCACGTATCTTAAAATTTGGCAAATTCTTGTAAACCTAGCTGCTGGCTGAGACAAACCAGCCCCTCCTCTTTACCTGCAGGCAGTGAATCACAGAGAGAGGAGGACAGCGGACAGGAGGAAAGACTGCCTGCACAGAGAGCAGCTGTGCACACGCCTCTTGAATTGGGTTTGTGGTGACAGATGGGTTGAAATTGTGTGTTGTGTGTGAATTGTGTGTGTAGATTGTGTTTCATAGACGATCTGGCAACTTGAGTAACGTCAGACAAACATACAAAACTTAGGGATCCGTGTGTATGACAGTTATTCATTCAGGAGAAATGAATTTTTTGTTGTTGAAATTGTTGTGAATGAGGGGTTTAAACTAATTTGGAGGTTTAAGGAGGGAAATGATATAAGGAAAGTTAGTCTGGTGGCATTGACTCGCGGTTTGAAGGAGAAAACTGGCGAAAAGACAAGAAGCAGAGAGTGAAATTGATGAAACTGACTAAAGTGTGTAACAAAATGGCGGAGAAAACCAAGAAGACAGTTGATGGGCCCTTTGTGAGAGGTGTTATATATGGTATCCCAGTGGAGGAAAAGTTGGAGATTTTGAGGTCAAGCATAAGAGGTGGTAAAGTTATTGGCATTAAATGAGGGTTGATAGTTTATCAGTGTTGCTGGATTTCCAAGAGAGGGTGTTGCCTGATAAAGTGACAGTGGGATATATAAGTTACAATCTAAGAGTATATGTCCTGCCACCTTTGAGATGTTTCAAATGCCAAAAATATGGATATATTGCAGCAGGATGTGGAGGGAAAAAAGTGTGGAAGGTGTGAAAATGATTATGAATATGGGAAGTGTGAAGACTGGGTAGAGATGAAATGTGTTAATTGTGCAGGTGAACATAGTGTGGTCTACTGTTGCTGTGAGGTGAGAAGGCAGTGGAAGTGCAGAAGATAAGAGTGAACATGGATATAGAGTGGAGAGGAGAGAAAAGGAAATATCAGAGAAGGAACAGTCAACTGAACATCTTGTGACAAAGAGTCAGATGGGAGATTGAGATACGTTGCTGGTAAATAAGGAGAATTTTGTGTATTTCATGGTTGAAGTAATTAACTACATGTTCCAAGAAAGGGGGAGTGCAGCAAGATATTTAAATATTCTAGGAATATCTGGGATGGATGTTCAGGAAGAGCCTAAAAAACAGGAACAGTTAAACAAAGAATCACGTTCACAGGATTAGTTTGACTCATGTTAGTTCTTCAGTCTAATGCAAGGAGTCTGCTGTCGAATGGCCAAGAATTTAAAGGATTTCTTAGAATGTAAACCTGACATAATATGTGCAGAATAGACATGGTTTTAACCTAATTTAGATTTTGTGATTCAAGGATATGTGTGTGTAAGAAGGGATAGAGAAGGGGGGTAGGGGGGGACGATACGCTACCTTTATTAGACAAGGTGTTTCACACAGAGAAAAAGGGAAAGATCTGGAGTAAGTAGTCATTAAAGTTTGGTTATTGTGAATTTCTATAATCCATGTCAGAGGTTGAAATTGGAAGCTTTGGAGGCAATAAAGGGACTAGATAGAAGAAGGGTCATTTGGTGTGGTGATTTTAATGCCCTTAGTACTCTTTGGGGAGGGGATATGACTGATAGGAATGGTTTGATAGGGGAGGATTTGATGGACTCCTTGGGGCTAGTGTGTTCAAATGATGAGAATTTAATGAGGATTGATTGTAGTACAGGCAATAAGTCAAGTTTAGACGTGACATTAGCATCACAGTCTTTGGCAGGTATTTGTTTGTGGGAGGTGATGAATCATGTCTATGATAATATTTGGATTGTATTAGTGTGATGTTTGTTCGCAGATGATGGGGCAGCGTGGAAAAGACGTAGGAATGTTGAATATGTTGTGAAACAGTTGCAGGAAACAATTAAAAGAGCGTAGAAGTGGTTTTTCCAATGGGGATTTAAATTTCTCATTGAGAAAACAAGCTCCCTTTTTTTTTTTTACAAGGAAGAAAAGAAGCAGAGGTCCAACTGTATTTATATGGTAAGGAGCTGAAAAGGATAGACACATTCATATTTGTAGGAGTGTGGTTTGATGATAGGCTCACCTGGAAAGTACATATCGATAAAATTGTAAAAGTGTAAAAAGGTTTTGAATGTGATGAGATGTTTAGTGGGAACAGAGTGGGGAGCTGGCAGAATGTGTAGGATCGTTAATTCATACATCAGAAGGAATTACTACAGTTAGTTACAGATTTATAGAGATGGTTCTAAAGACCCAAAGACAGGTAGAACAGCAGCAGCAGAAGTAATGAGTTTAATGTTGAGTGTGGGAAGAGATTTACTGATGATATCTCTGTTTTTGCATGTGAAATGATGACCGTGGTTATTGCCTCGCAGTGGGTAGAAGACGTCAGGCCAGAGAGAGCGGTAACCGCATCAGATTCATGTGCAGCATTAATGAGTTAAAATTTTTGCAACTCCAGGTGTCGAGAGGATTTATTGTTTGAATTACTACATTCATTATTCACAATTCACCGCATGTGATTGCCTGTTAGTTTTGTGTGGGTCCCTGCTCGCGTTGGAATTGATGGAAATGAGAAGGCGGATAACGCAGCAAAAAGGGCTTTGAAGAGTCGGAGTAGTCACATTAATATAAATATTAGTAAGGTAGAAGCGGTTTAAAGTGGTGATTGAGGGACTAATCAAAAAGAGGTGGCAGAATGAATGGAACAAGGAAGATATCTTTTTAGAAATAAACCATTAGTTGGGAGTGCAGGGTCTGGAGGACGAAATAGGAAAGAGTTATAACAAGATTGAGGAAGGGTCACACTGGTCTAAACAGTTCTCTCTATGTGACTGATAAGCATAATAATGGAAAGTGTGAATATTGTGAGAGAGGAAGAAACAGTGGACCATGTTTTATTGTATTGCCAAAGGTAAGTTTCAGAAAGAGACGTTTTAAAGAATACTCTGAGAATGAATGCACAAAGACTGGAGAGCAAAATATCAGTAATATTCTAAAAAAAAGTCTTACAGTACATCCAACAGAAACACACACAGTTTGTGAAATATTTAAAATGCTGCAGATGTGCACCAATCTAGTGTTACGACCCTTCACATACAGCACAGCAGATCTGAAGCTCACCGCTCTCTTGAGAGATGAGATGTTAGCAGCCTTACAGCATACGCTACATTTGAATCTTGTTGTAAGTAGGCAACATTCAGTTATGTGACAATGGTTCCTCTCTAAATGCACAAAGTGTACATGTGGTCCTTTCATCAGGTAAAAACCAATATTCCCTCCATGTGGCATATGTTGGCTTTTAAGGATGTCTCAAGTGGTGGATGTGGCGTTGGAGGAAACTCGTCAGGCAATAATATATTGGCCTTTGGAAAATCAGTGTCCTTTCATATATGGAATGAGAGATGCTGTGAACCGCTGGCTCTTTCAATTCCACTCGGATTAAGCTTTCATTTCTGTGTGCCATTTACTGGCAAAAAATCCATTTCATCCTAATTTGACCTTGAAATGCTCTTCTCTTGGATACATTCTCACATGTATTGCCACCATTATCGACAATTGTATAAATTTAAAGAAAAGTCTTTTGGTAAAGGAAAGCATCCATCCATACAATGTGTTCATCATTTTTTTCAGAGGGTGTTATTGAAAGTCTTCCTGCTCGGACACGTCACGCTGTTCTAAAGAAAGCAACTAAATATTTTGCTATTAATGTGTGTTGTGCAAAGAGGAAACAATAAGCGACTAGTCAGATCTGTCAAGATAACTGTGAGAAAAGGGAACACTCTACACTTGATTAGCAAATGGTATTATTACTGATCTATAAAAAACAAAAATAAGTTAGACATTATTACACACATTATTGACAATGAATGCCAGTGTATATGCTTCTCTTGTGTGGGAAATTTTGAGCAATGTGATCCGACTGCATCAGCTGGCTGTGACAAAACTAATGTCACAGCAGGTGTGATTTATTCAAATGCTGAGGAGTATCTGGAATGAAACGAATGACTGTGAATGAAGTCAGCTGTGATTTTCACTGCAGGTTACTGCATTGGTTAAGAAATAATTTTAAAAAGCCATTGAAATTCACCCAAAATGCCATTTTCCATTTTGCTTGGATTGTTAATTTTAACCACTCTAGACACAAGAAAAATAAAAAATGGCTTCCAAAACAATTGGCTTCCATAGTACATAAAAATATAGCTCAAACCTAGTTTGGATACAGTACAAATTCGTCACATGTACAGCAAAATATAACAATATACAGCTAAAACATGTATGAAGAAAAAAGAATATATATAAAACACCATCCATTAGAGTCATTATACACGACCAAAACTAGTTCAGAAGCTACAAAGTTTAAATTCTATTGCTGGAAACTAAATGTTTGGTATTTCATATTGTCTCTTTTCTCGTAAGGTTGTGACAAAGTCCTTCTTAAATTCTACTAACTCGTTTCAAACTAGTGATTTATTAAATCAGGTTGCACCATTAAAACTTAAGAAATGTCTACTAAAGACTTTAGTAATGTGTAAATCAGATGCTAAGAAACACCTGTAGCACTGTCCAAAAAGACAGCAACCATGTAAACGTTATGTAAACAGGAAGTCAGTGCAGCATCACGAGCTGTGACATAACTTCAAAAAAAAATAATACTGTTTTAGGGGCCAAAAGATAAAATACACTTACAGGAGACTTGTATTTATTTCTCAGTTTAAATTTAAGATTTTCTTGAAATCTGCGCAGTCAGTAACACAACACTTTGCTGCTGTAACATCAAACAATATAAGATGCTAAAATCTATTCATGCATGTTTAAGTGCCTTTAAATGTAAGCTGTGTATGATGTTGTAGCTCATTTACACAATTCAATATTGTTCTGCATTTAAGGAGGTGCCTCAGAGAAAACATACTGTATCCTTCCTTTGTAGTTTTCAGTGATTTCTCAGTAAATTTAAAAAACTCAGTTTTGTCTTACGACAGCAGAGGTGGACTAGAGACATTAGCAAATGTAATCAATAATACAAGTCAAAGCTAATTATATACAGAGAATGAATAAACGTTTTGTGGTAGAGGAGACAAAAAGCAGCCTGACGGACTTCAACATGTTTCCTCTTATGTAGAACATCAAACACCAAAGGACACATCATGGGTTCCTGTCACACAGCATTTGTTCAGTCTCAGAAGTTAATTAAGTTTCACCCGTTTCATTGATTACATTTATTAAGTCTCACAGTTCTTGTCCCTGAGCCATGAGACCAAAGTATATACAACAGAAGCTCCATTTGCAGCAATTTAGCATTAACAAAAGTCATTTTGGGTGAAATGTTATGCCACAAGTCTGTTTAAGCAACTAAATCTAACAAGTTGCTGATCATGGTTAAAATTTTAAATGTTCAAAACATGTTTAAGGCAACTGACTTTAAGAACAAAACTGGATGCAAATCTGAGTCTGCAGTGTCACAGTGAAGATCTTTGCATGCCAATCCATCACTCTTAGAAATAAACATCTCACGAGTAAGTTGCAAGTAATTTTCTGTGAATTAATTGCAGATGCATGAAAATTATACATGATGCACAACCTTTTATTCCCTAAACATTTTTGGCTAACTTAACTTCTGAGGTTTTATTTCTAGTTGAATCTCCATTTGTTAAATACAAAATACCAAATTCTACTCTTAACTTTCTGACTTTCTAATTTAAAAGATCCCCTCCAGTCATGTTTTAAGACATATAAAAATACACACTTCACACTACACAATCCAGAATCTATGAATATGC
Organism: Scomberomorus guttatus; assembly: GCA_038419695.1. Lineage (NCBI taxonomy): Eukaryota > Metazoa > Chordata > Actinopteri > Scombriformes > Scombridae > Scomberomorus > Scomberomorus guttatus. Next base: position 29,630,365 of record CM076450.1, on the reverse strand, counting down.
AAATATTTTTAACTGCTGGATGCAAAATGTCTTTACTGGTTCACACGTGTGTTAGTTGCATACTGGATCATGAATGGCTCCAAACTAGATGTCACTAATCATGCTCATCAGTACACGACTTAAACTCAGATTTAAAGGTGAGCAGAGAGAAACTTTCCTTCAGCAGAGGAAGCAAAGCTCAAACGTCCAACTGAAGGAACAAGAATAATGTTTTTTTTAAGAGGAGGGGGACTTTAATCAACCATAGAAATCAGTTATGATTACTATACTGAAAATGGAGATTTAACATTTTTACTAATTGATGGATGAACATTAAATATAAATCTTTAGAAAACATATTGACAAGTTAGTCATTATTGTTTTTCTCTAGTAAATCATTTGAACCCATTTAGAGTAAATATTGTATTTTGCAGTAACTACTGTGTATTTTTACACCTAATATCTTGGTGAATTAATGGACTATATACACAGAAACCATCAACCATCCCAGATACTGCTCTGATGAAGGTAAAATAGCAGGAAATGTTTGAAGAATAAGGCACGGTGTACTTCAGGAGAGTTGTGGGACTTGCTTTGCTTTGAATGACTTGCAGTAAAACTGTGTGTTTTAAATTGGTTCTGCTCTCACATATCAGGGAGAAAGTTTTTTAAGGAGATGGGAGATCATGTAAGGAAATTTGAGTTAGCTTTTGGGGTTGCTCAAGGAAGCTGCCTTGATCCTTTTTTTCGTTGTACATGCTTCCTTTTGGTGATATTATCAGAGAACATAAGCAACTGGTTTGGCTGCAGTAAACAAGTGGATGCAGACCAACTTTCTTACTTAAAGGTTGATAAAACAGAAATTTTATTAGTTGGTCCACAAACAAAAAGCTAGTTCTCCACAAACTTGGCAGTTTGGCCTCACAGGTTAAATCAGAAGTCATGAGCATTATTCTAGACTCAGACTTAAATTTTAAATCACACATAAAGAAGGTGACCAAGGCAGCTTTTAAGAAACATTGCAAAGGTACAGCCGTTCCTATCCCAACAAGATGCTGAAAAACTTCATGCGTTTATTTACCATTAGTTCAGTACTCTGACACCAGGCTTTTAACCAGAACAAGAAAGAGAGAGCATATCACCCCAGTTTTAGCTAACCTGCACTGGCTCCCAGTGTCTTTTAGGTTTGATTTTTAAAATTATTTTACTTGTTTACAAGGCTGTTAATGATTTGGGACCTCTGCTGCCGGTTTTTTAAATAAAAACTCACACAAATAAGAAAATCAGCAGCTCAACCTTTTTAACTTTGCACCCAAACTATGGAATTCCCTACCCAAAGATATAAGAGATGCAAACTCTGTGAACATTTTTAAATGACAATTGAAAATTTAATTATTCAACATTGCTTTTAACTGACTGTCACTCTTCCTTTGTTTTCTTTCTTTTACATATTTTATTGTTGTTTTGCCCTCCTGTGTTTTATTTCTATCTTTCACATATTATATTGTTCTTGTATATATTATATTAATTCTGTTGGTATTATAAACATACATACTAATGTGTTATAATCTGCTTATAGCACAGTATAATTATAGTTATAAGCACTCAAATATTTATAATGATTCATAACAATAATCATAACACATTATAAAGCATTTTATAATGACTTATAAGGTCAAGTATAATTATACTTCATTATTGCTGCTCACTCGCTGACATTTTTTTGCAAGGATCATATGTTTATGTTTATAATGCATTATAGATACGGGCATCATAGAAAGCAAAAGTTTTTTTGACCGCAAAAGTGAGGCAGTATGTTTATGAATGCTCATAATGGCAACAGAAGCCTAAATAATAAATCCTGTATTATATAAGTTTCTAGATTTCATGGTTAATTATTAACACCTTTCTTTGAACAAACAAAACAACTGCAAACTACAAGTTTTCCTAGTTTTTATATTCCATTCCACCACAAATGTACTTTATAAATTTGCCTACACTGTCAAAATCATAAACGCATATTCAAGTGTTGAGTGGAATTGATTTTCTGGAGAAATGTTGCTGTAGAGCACAGGCTCCCTTTGGAAGAACTTCAAAGGCATACAGGGTAGAGCATAGACAGCATATTTATTCTCACTTCTGTCTATTACTCTCTCAGCGAGAAAACTAGACTGCTGCGTTTCCAAAGGCAAGGATAGTGTCTCACAATTAGGCCAATATCCTTTTTTCTGCAAAAAGCTAAATTTTATCTCAAAGTTTCAGGGTTTTGGAAAACTTTAGTTGGTGGGTGTATGTGTAGAGACAGTTATTTTTGGTTGGCAGGTGCTTCTTTTTGATGTGTGATGTGTATAAAAATGTATGTTGAAGTGAAATGTAATTTTGTAAAAGGATAAGGCCGGTGATTTTGTTTTTCTTATTGTCAACAAATCTCATGTGCAGACTTTGGACACACACACAATACTCAAGTAGATCAATTCATTGTTTGTTTGGCTCTGCACATGAGATTTGTTGACAATAAGAAAAATAAAGAAACTCGTCAGCCTTATCCTTCAAGTGGTTTAATTTAAACTGAAATTAAAAGAAGTAGAAGCAGTTTTCACACTATGTCTTTGTTTCTGGGGCTTTTTTGGTGCAATTTCCTTTCTTTGTTTGTTTGTTCCAAATGCTTTTTGAGTCGACAATGAACTTGGCCTTTTGCACTAAATGTCACAGTCTGCCTCACTGTCTTTCTGGATGCCCCAAAATTTCCATTCAGATAAATTTACACAACCTGAGGTCACTGTCACTGGCTGAGAACATGTACTCAGAAACAAAAATCCAGAGAAACTGAGCTGTCTCTTGGCTCTTAAATCCTCAAGCAAGGACACATCTATTGTCCCGAAGGCTAGACTGAAAATCAAAAGGTGAACATGACTTTGCCATGCAGACTTCTTGAATATATAACAATGCCCTTGTTTTAACTGGCATCTTCTGAGCTGCTTCACTACTGAATTTCTTTTTTTATACTGACAGACTGTTGCATAATTTATTTATTTTTGCTTATTCTTATGTAACCAGCTTTATCCAAGACTGACAGTTTCATTATTTTGCTTATTATTATTTTGTGCACGAGCTTGACTAATCTGAGCCGCACCTTAAAGAAGACATTGATGAATAACCATTTTTTTATAGTCTATGTGAATAATCCTCCAGTGGGGATCACAGGTGAGAACAGATATCAAGAGAAAAAGACGGGTGGTCCTTCCTCTGGGACCGAGGTGCCTCATGTGAAAAAGCTCTCACTTAATAATTGGCCTCCTGGTTTTTTGATTGATATTTCCATTTCAGATTCAGATTCCCAGAAGCTCCTGATTCAGGGTTGCAGCTGGGCAGCCGAGGCACGTAGCTACCATTGAGGACACCGAGGGCATGTCCTCTGTATTTTTTCTGGGTCTTTTTAAATTTTTTAATATGCATATTTCTTAAAATGTTAAATTAAAGTGACAAATTGCTAAAACTACTTAGCTGTAATGGTGTGTTGTGAACAAAGGTTGGCATCATCTCGCCAGCAGAGCTGAACAGCTCTACGTGTGCAACCCCTTATATTCTGCGACATACATGTAACGAGCTGCACGCAAACAATATGGTCTTGTCATTCTATTCACTCCGTGGGCAACAGGGCTGTAACACGCAACACTTACTGAAAGATAAGTCAACACTGTGTTTGAATACAGATTGTACTTTGAAATCATGCCTGACTGGCTTTACCAATATAGTATCATATGGATGATACAAATCCTCTTGGATAATTTAAGAACAATACAGAAAGGCAATAATAGGGAGGGACGCCCCAGTTATATGACCTACCTCTCGAAGGAAGATTGGTCAATGCATGAATAATAGGCCTGGCTATAGCCTTCCATAGACTGTATGCCACCTGACTTACACACTAGTGCAAGAGGATCAGGTGATCCAGTAATTGCTACTTGACTGTACTTTGTTGAGGTAGTGCATTTGGATTTTGTGTGTGTGTGTGTGTGTGTGTGTGTGTGTGTGTGTGTGTGGGTGGGGGGGGGGGGGGGGATTAGGGCCAGAAAGTCTCTCTAAAAGTGTTTGTCGGGTGCTGGGGGCTAGCAGGGTGCTGAGGAGTCTCGCAGCCTGTGGGAAACAGCTGTTCCTCATGTGGAAGGATCTCGCTTTCAGGCAGAACTGCTCCAGAATTTGTCTGTGACCACTTCCTCAAAGGGTCTCGGTACAGTTGTTTGGTTTGCACCAGAGTATGATTGCTGTGTTCAGCAATCATACGCCCTTAACGCACAGCTGAAAATAGTCCCTTTCACTACTTACACCTGTTTGAGTAAAGTTTGTTAAAAACCTACAGTGCCCAGCTGTGAGTCTTTTTCAAAAATGAAACCATTTATTCGTGAGCAGTTTTAAACATAAGATTCATTTTTTCAGAAAGAACTAATGGGTCACAGACAGGGTAGGGAAGTTAGAAAGGGTTGAGATGAAAAAGAAAAGAGAAAAAAAATTATTGGATAATGCAGCCTTATCCTGTAACAAAACAACAAAACAGCAATACAGACAAATTCTGAGGACAATACAAGTGGAAAAATATGAATTTGACTTCAAATATTTGTAGGTTTAATCTACAAGTAGTCCATCTTTTTTCATAAATTGAATTTCCATGCCAGAAAATATAAGTAAAACATCTCAAGGAATTGTATTTCTGCCAGATGTGACACAAAAAAACATTGCAGTGCTCTGATTCAGTGTTTGCTGAGACTCAAACACTCAGCCTGTTAATGAAGATTTAACACAGAAAAACAGAGCAAATAAGCCAAAAAAAAAAAAAAGTTACACTGACCGGCTTATTTAATAAAAGAAGACTATTGATCTACCACCTACCAGCTTTGTGAGATGTGGTTAGAGCTTGTGTGTATGTGTCTGGATGCATGCATGAGCAGATATAGATAGAACCAAAAATTTGCGATGCTGATGAACCCGTGGCCCTGAGCTAACAGCCTTTCAGGTTGTGAGAGGCAGACGTGTCAGTTGGTATTGCTTGAACTCGACCTTGATGTCTGTGCCAATCAGGATCCGGGCTTTGTTCCTGCTGTGCACTTTTGGTAACCCCACTCTGCATTTTATCCCACGAGCGTTCACTCTACCAGTCCCCCAGGAACACTTTCCCAAACATCATAGTTGACACTCATGGTGACTTGTATGACGGCAGAAGAGGAAATACAGCCATGAACATCCTGACAGACATTTCTCATCCTTTATTAACTTAAGGGGGGCTGCAAGGTGCTTTTTACAATTAAGAATGTGTCTGAGAAGTATTTGAAGTGCCATCAACATTTTAAACTCTAAAACCGACCTTATAAAGACCTACTGTAATGATTTTGTATTCTGTAATGTCCTGTTTTTTGATGGTTTGCTACTACCTTCGTTTCAATTAAAGGAAATCTGACTGCAAACCATACAGCGGGCCTCCTGCAAGAACCACTCGTACAGAACAGATTTGTTTGATTGATTTAAGAAAACTTGTGGCATTGATCTATATTCTCGTCCGTAAAATTTTCTATAAGGTACGAACAAAATTTACAAGTGGTCCAGACCGGTCGAACAAGTCATGAACAGATAGTCTCTGCCTTTCTTCACAAGGAGAAAAACACTTTTTAAAAAATATGATACTAAAATCAACAAAAATAAAATATATAACTAAAACAAATTTAATGCTAAATTAATATTCAGTTTCCCATTTTGCCATCATCATGGCTGCCAGTTTACTGACTTTTTTTTTTTAGATTTTAATTGTCATATTTTGGCACAGCAGCTTTTACATTTCAGTAGTTGCTGTAAACAGCTGCCTCGGGGTGTTTCTGCAGCTCTCTGTCCTGTACCATCTTGTGTTGCAGCTGACAGTGTGACATCATCTGTAGACTATAATATTCTCTCTTCTAATTGTCTCTGTGACTATCACATCTCTTGTCGGCCTCTCATACGAGTCACAGAACGCTTTGCTTTAGAAAGATGCTTTTTTTTTAGCATCTAACTTCATGTCAAACAGCTCTGATGATGCGTCGCTGGCAGCTGTGTTAATCTTCTCTAATTGTTTTGGGTCCCCTTCTCCTGACACTCCTATATTTATTCTGTTTTTGTCTGCTGATTTCTGACAGCAGAGGCCAGATGCATAAACAATGCGTACACACAAAAAAACCATGCATACACCATTTCCTGCACATAAACTCACAAACACAGAATGTGCAGTGAGAATGTGTGTGCTTCACACATACTTCAAACCAGGCGTACACATGTTTTTCTAATGTGATCGGAGGGTGATGTGAAGGTGGAGATGAAATATAAGGTGAGAGACAGAATCTTTTAGTAAAACATAAATGTAATATTGATTAATTACTTTTGTGTGATTTATCATTTTTTAAATTTACATAGGAGTCAACATTTTATTTTGCTGTTAATAGACCTTTTCTTTTTATTTTATCCTTAGTTGTGACGCCTTCAGTCAGTTTAGATATGAGCGCTACGAGCTAATCATTGATTATATTTCTGAGATATCACTGCTGTTGATGGTTTAGAGGTCCAGGTGATGAATTAATGATATGGAAAGTATAAGTATATAAAGTATATATGAGTATATAAGGTTTTATACATCTGGCCCCAGGACTTGAAACTCCACGGTGTGAAAATCTTGTTTTTACTCTTTCATAACATTTTTGGGAATGAAACTTCCCCACAAACAAAGTGGAACATGTAGACTTATATGCTGACACTTATATGCTGTTGATTATGCTAATGATGACACCTCACAAACACGTACCACCTCATAAACAGGTGACATTCATCAGGCTGAAACCAGTGATTTACATCAAGTAAATAAGAAAATGTTCTTGCATGAGGCCCAATGATACTTTAGAGTGTGCTTCTAACTTTGTATCAACAGTCTGATGAAGACCCTTTTCCAGGTCCATAAAGAAATAGTTCTCCCAGTTTGATGTCGAAGAACTTGACCGACCTGACCTCAACCCACTCCGACACCTCTGGGATGAAGTGGAACGCTGACTGCGAGTTAGTGATTGACCTTATTCTATTCTGGGGCTCGTTTCAGAAATGCAAATGTAAGCCCTACGTACATGCACATCAAAAATGGCGTCAGCATCACGTTTCACAAATGATTGTTGCTCACAATTTGCAGATGAATCTCAGACCTACAGGACTGTAACATGCTCATGCATAGATCACATTTGGTTTGATTAGTAAAACAATATGAGAAAGAGGAAATAATCTCATGTTGCAAATCGCAGCTTGTGTGTAACAGTGGCCTGTAAACAGTAAAGTCACAGCAGAAATCCAACATCTTATGAACAAAAAGTACTCAAATGAATACAATTCTGTAATGATAATAGTGATTAATTTGTAGGTTTTTGTACCTAAGAATGACGCTTTTTAACTGGCTCACTGGCAAAGTCATGCAACACTGAGCGACTGAAAACTTAAGTAAATGACAAAAATTAATAATCCAAACTCAAATCCCTGTTGAAGCTGTAGTTTCATCATTCCTGTTTGTGTACTTTTGCTGCCTGACGCTTAAAACATTTGGGAATCTACCAGCCCAGAGGACTTGTGCTAACACTATCCAGCCAGAGACTGAGGGATTTTTCAGTCAATCCCCAGCCAGTTCGAAAAACTCAGAAGTCATAAAGTGACCCTGGGGGTAAAGCCGTCACTGCGATTAGCATCCTGTCTGTACTGTCACTGGAGGCAAACACCCTGCTGTTTGTGCAATACTTCAGAGGGAAAACTTTCTGACAGATGCTTAAACCCTTTCACCACCCCGAGAAAAAAAAAAAGTTTGACAGATGCTTCAACTAGGGATGCACGATATTGGATTTTTTGCCGATATCTGATATGCTGATATTTTCCAACTCATTTTGGTCGATTGCCGATGCCGATATATACACATATTTTTTTCCACCTGGCTTCTGACAGTTGTCGTGGCAATTGACCTTGTGTACCTGACTTCAATGAGGAAAGGGACAATTCTCAATACAGTATTGTCACAGTTTTCCAGTAATGGTGGATGCTGTTACATTATTATCTTTTTTTTGAAATTTTATTGAAAAATTTTGTTTTGTTTTTGTAAACATAAACATCTATCCCAGACATACAACTGACTATTAGCTATTAAGCATCAAATTGAAGACACATTCAGATTAAACAGGAGACACAATTTGTCAGCCTTCATTCTCAGACACAACAGTGAGATAATCCCTTTAAATCTGAAAATGAAAATGCATTATAAACGTTATATATCCTGAATACTGCAGTCATCTTATCTGTCACTTTGCTGGAGTTGTTTGCTGGGTGCTTGTAGCCACTGCTTATGCCAGTTTAAGTGAGGGTTATAAAAGTGGAAGTTAAAATTTAAATGCTTATGTAGGAACACACTTAGGTCTTAAAACGAGGTCTTGGTGTTTCAAGAGATAATAATACTGAAATGAGTTTGAAGATGTTTTATAGAAGTCCAGTTTTTTTTCTGGTTCTTCACTTCACTACTGATGAAGCTGGTGTATCCTTTGGCCACTAGGGGAGGAACGTCTCTTCATCATCTCTTAATCTCTGTGCACAATTTAATGTGAATGAAATCACCGATGTCTCTCTGGTCTAGGGGTTTAGCAGAGACTCAGAGACAGAAGCATCTTATCACTGTTTACCTTGAGGTGAGTCAAGTTTTAAATTTCCTAATCAAATATGCAAAGGTGTACTCTCCCATGAAGGAAATGCACATTTAACTCTAGTCAACATATTTATGTGGGGATCAGGGTGTTCAGTTGTTCCAAAGGATTTACAAGCAGATGTGTTCTATGGAAATTGATCAATTTCAGGATAGTCTCACAAATTATTCCCATTTTATATACCTCTTAACTAAAATTCTGTGCTTTAAGGCTGATTAATTATAGTGCTTACCATGTTTACATGTTACTTACTGTAAAAGAAGATACCAGAAATATTCAACTATCAAATGACAAATGACAAAAAATGTTTAACAACGTCTGATTTTCTGCTTTTCAGCAGTGTGTAAAGTAGAGCTCAGCAGAGGCACACGAGTCACTTGATAAGAAGTTGGTTATCAGGTGGCTGTGATTCCCCTGAAGCACTGTTGCAGCTACATCAACGAACTGAAGCATCAAACGAGACTTTGAGGAAGCCATATATCTAAATGCTGATAAAAAAAACCCTACAAATTGTGCTACTCGAGGCTCTGTAGAGGCCAGTAGGCGGTGCCTTTGGGAGGGAGGACATACAGTGAAAATTTGCCTCGTGGCAGACATATACAACACAAACACCCGGCGTATTGCACTTATTAAACAGCGCAAATTTGCGCCGTCCTAAATGTTGTTTAACAAAAAGCCAAACCCATGTCAGAGGTAAATGGGTATTAAACACAATAGAAAGATATTGCTGATAAAAAATTGATCTGAAAATTTCATACCATGATGAAACACAGACTAGCTGTGGGCATTTGTTTTGACTTTGCCATCTTAATATTTAGAAAAATGCAGCAGTAAACCAACATGAAAATCATGACAGGAGCATCTGTTGTACATGTTGCTTTTATAGTTGTCACATCTACAGCTGCTCTGAGCTCTGGATCTGCCGCTGTCCATGGTGCTGAAGCTCTGCAGCTTCACATCATTCCAAGTCATGTCAGGCCTGCAGCGTCCTTGCTAGAGAGTTATAAGTTAGATTCTTTAGTTGTTAGCCTGCTCACTGTCTGATGATAATTTTCAGTTTAGTTCAGTCTCTTCCCCGTTTGGCAGTAGTGTTTATTATTTTTTCTGTGCTTTTGTGCAACCAAGTTCAAGTCTGACAAAGAGACTAAAAACCAGGTCTGCTCTCCACCCTTTTATTCTGATCTTGGGACCACATCTCCATTGTTACAATAGTAAAGCAGAACATAAAGGCAGAGGCAGGACTGGAATTAAACAAGTCTTTACTATGCCAAACATCAAAATTGAATAGACAGTCCAGATCAAAATCAGGTTTCCCAAAGCCAGCCAAAAATACGAAATCAGAGAGTTTAAAAAAAACAAAAACAAGAAAAAAACAGGGCAGGCAAGCGTGAGAAACAGACTCACAGATAATCACACGTAAACCACTGGGACGAACTGGCAAACACTGACTGATAACATACAGGTATATAAAAAAATCAAATTAGTTGGGGGTGAGCCTGGCTGGCAGGTGGATGATACACTGATGAGAGGTGCAGAGAAGGTGGAGATGAGGCGGAGCATGTGGGTAGCCAGAAACAGAGAAACCAGGGGTCTTATTTATAAAACAGTGTGTATGATCCATACCAAAAGTGTACGTGCATACAAGCCGAAAATGGTGTGTGCCAAAAAATAATGAGATTTATAAAACTGTGAGCACACACGAAGGCACGTATTTTTCCCTTTATAAATCACAAATCAACTTGAAAATGTGCGCACATGGACGAACCTCATATCCCACCCCTTTCACTCCCACAATTAACCATAAATGGTCAATGCAAAAGCCCTCATGAATATCAATGTACATATTGTTCCTGTGGAGAACGGAAACAGTAACGGAAGAAAGTGTGAGAGGCTGCAGCAGCTGGTAATTTATTGGTATTTTGTTAAGCATTTACTGTATAGACACATGCATGACTGATGAGATCACACACTCAATATCTAAAACACAATAAACACTGTATTCATTTATAATTACTCCAAAATCCAGCATACAGGAATTCTCTAATTTACACAGCCCATATATGAGTGCATGAGTGTGTGTGGCAGCCGCTGCGGTGTCTCTAGTTACAGTCATGTGTTCACTGCAGCGATTTTACATACAAAAACTACATGAAAACTAAAATTGTTCTTGGTGACATATGCACAGTATTAGAGGGTATTTTTAGAAATGTATTAGCGCTTTTTTCTGCAATTCTTTAAAGTTATTTGATGTAGTAATCTTCTATTTCTACAACTGATGATGATTATTTTATCAATAGGTGAAGAAGAAACAGTATATTCATGCTTAATATCAGCGAAAGGCAAGCCAGACTTTCCAGAATCCTGCCACCTGCCACGTGTTTTATAAGCCTATTTATAGTTTTGTGTTTACCTCCGGTCTGTATTTGAGGTTGATCATTTATTTGTTCCAACAGATTACAGCTGTGGCTGTTATTTGAGAGCAGGCCATTATCAGTGGACTGAGAATTTTTGGTACGGTTAATATAATCATTCAGCTAAACTGAAACTAATGTAAGGATTTCCTGCTCATGTCTGGATTACACACTGGGTTTATGAAACCCATTTTAATCCGAGTTCGGAAGAATACAAAATATGAAGATGGCAAACAATATCCTGATATTTTGGAAATATAAAGGTTGTACTGGAATGACAAGATGAAATTGTAGTACTACAGAGTGCATTTTGCGATCATTTAATTCTTTACATTTTGGACAAAACAGACACTCTTCAATTTCTAATTTGTTAATTTCTAATTAACTCTCCTGTATTTTTCTCTAATAGCTCAGTCACAAACCGCTTTGGAAACCCATAATTCATGCATTGTGAATTTATCTGCAAACAAAGCACAAACACAAAGAGCCCCAGTACCATTCAAGTTTGACACTTTTCAAACAGTCCCAGTGACGCTGGACCACCTCCACTCTCTGCAGGTTGCGTGCATATAAATCACTGCTATTCTCATCCTGTGCTCACTCTGTGGAAAAAAAGAAGCCAAAGCTGTACCTGTCGGCACTGTAGGGTGTCTGTCATCCACAACGGCAGCCTGCCTTCTTGTTACCATGGTGACTTTCATCAGTGCTTGAATTGGAAAAGAAAAAGGTTCCCGTATTAAACCAGGAGCTTGCACTAAATACACTTACAGCTTTATGATGGGAAGGAGTTTTGTCTGGCTTAATTAGATAAATGAGAAATTTGATGAAATGAGAAAATTTTTTTATTCAATTCCATGACATCTTGGGCAAACTCCATCTGCAGATGAATATCATGTGTGATATGATCATAAGCTCCAGAACAGTTACTAAATGGACTTTGTGGTGACTTTTTTGTTGACAAATGTGTCACTCAATGCCATTCAAAGTGACTCATGAATGTTTTCTGATGTGCTGCCTCAATGGTTATGATCTGGTTACATTTAGACAACTAAACCTACTTGGTTATAGAGAAAGATCAACCATGGTTAAAAGAAACCAGCATTGACTGAAGGTGGAAAATGAAACATGAACTGCACTCCATGAAGGTGAAATAACATGCTTTTCGAGCCACCACAAAATTCATTTGCATGTCTCAGGAAATTTGTGGTGCTGGAAGTTTGGCAACATAATGACTACTTGCATATGATGAAATGGCTACTGTTGGGATACAAAGGCGTTTCTTCTCATTCAGCAAAGCACAGTTACATAAAATTTAATGGTGCGACAGCTAATATTATAGTTCTCCTTACCTAAAAAGTTCAAAAGTTGAACTCAAAATGCCCCATGCAAATTTATTTCGCTTCCATGAATAAACCTACTGATTGCAGCAGTTCAATTGAAAAAAAAAAAAAAAAAAAATCTTTTCTGTCTGAAACCATTATCAGCCATTACACATGCAGGTGTTGCTGACTCCCAAGACTTTTTGTGGCGGCTTAACAACATCACGCTACAGTGCTTCTACTGTTGCTACTGAGAGATAAGACAAACTGCAGGAAGTCGCCTATCAGGAAAACATAAACAATAGTTGTGTGAAGTTTATGAACAAAAGGCAGGTGCTGTTTTTCTGGCAAGGACAGCCTCAGTTCTCCCTCATGATGACTACTGGCACAATTTAAACACTGATTTAATATATATTTCATTCATACAAGTACAATAAAAAGTATTTAAGTAACTTTTCTTGGGTGTTATTTATGTTGTGTAAACAGAGTGCGGTGGGGAAGACGCCTGGGGCTTGAATGATCCTTTTGTGTGCGGTCGGTTAAAAAATTCTGAATCTCTATGTAATAAGAATGTGTTGGAGGGGTATTTGCCCACGTCCAGGCATAGCCAACTGGCCGAGGTTTGTCTCACTGTCAATCTGGCCAAGTGTGAGTTTGCCAAGGCGACAGTGACGTATCTTGGGAGTCCTGTGCGTGAGAAGGGAAGGTGTGGGCAGTGGAGGAATATGCTCCTCCCACCACTAAGAAAGATGTGAGGCGGTTTCTTGGCCTTGCTGGTTATTACCATAGCTTTTGCTGGAACTTTTCCACCGTGGTTGCGACATTAACTGACCTGCTTAAAAGCACGTTGAAATTTGTGTGCTACCCCAAGTGTCAAAGTGCATTTGAGAATGTCAAAACCTTGTTGTGTTTGGCCTCTGTACTGGCTGCACCACGTCTGGATGATCCTTCCAAGCTCCAGGTGGATGCCAGTAATGTGGGTGCTGGCGCAGTTTTGTTGCGGGCGAGGATGGCATTGACCTGTTTGTTCCCTTTCAAGGAAATTCACTTCCTACCAGTTTAACTACTCAGTGATTGAGAAGGAGGCTCTGGCTCTGATTTGGGCCTTACAGTATTTTGAGGGTTGTGCTGTCCTAACCAGAGGCTGATGCACTGGTCTCTCTTACTCCAGGCATATAGGTTGGATATCAGACATATCAAGAGCACAGATAATATTGTGGCAGACGCTTTGTTCTGTGTCAGTCAGACAACATTAAAAATCAGGAGCAGTAGTGACTCTGAAGTATATTGTTTTGTAGAAGTCAGTGTCTGTGCTTTAGCTCTTTGATGAAATGGCAACCTGTCCCATGTGTTTTCCTTCAGCCTGATTCGTTTCAGCACCCCGTGACCGTGAAAATCTGTCTGTTGAAAAATAAATACAGTGGGTGTTTAACTATTTGATTCATCTCCACAGGGGCTTTAGTGTTTAATCATAACTTAACACTTTTTACTGACACATTAGCCACTTGGTAGGATGTTGAATATCAACATTGATGGACTATCAGGGCAGCGTTGGACCAGTCTATACTAAAATCTTTATTGAAAAAAAGAGCAATTTAAAAATAGGAAAAAGGAGGCTAAGCCTGAAAAATGTACATGTAAATAAGAGGAGAATGGTACAAAAGCAATAAAGCATAAAAAACAAGTGGCAGTCAGTCAAAGCACAATGAATAAATTTGCAGGTGTAAAGATGATATTAAGGCGGCGGAAAACAATCAACAAATTCTGCAAATGAAGAACAAGCCAGGCGTGAAGTTGGAGGAGCTCAGCCAAACCTAAATCTGACTACATATTTCTTTTGTCTTGTTCTGCCTTATCTTTTTCCCAGTCTTCATTAGACAAAAGGAGCAGGAGAACAACTGAAACGTGTGTGCATCCACTTCACTACACTCAAATCTGTATTCAAATCCACAGAGAAAGTAGTAAAACTCTCACTCTCTCTCTTTCTTTCTCTCTCTCTCTCGGGTCTGCCTGCAGGCATAGCTTCTTTCCATTACTTTAAACAACAGAAAACAAAGTTTGAATGTGAATGCATCATGTTTTTGATAAATGCTCATAACAATCAAATACCAGAGATGTATACTGACTGAACTTCAAGACAGCAATCATAATTTTTGCATTCAAAACAATTCCTTAACTATGCACTTGACTCGACTCCTTCGAGTGCAGGTGTTCTGAGAGGATTTTGTCCTTTTAGAGAACACGTCTAACAAGCTGCGGGTCACTGTGACATTGGAATTAGTTTTCAAACTCTTTTCAGGCGTGAAATAACACAAACGTAATAGAGGCAGGACAGGGTCCTCTATCTGCACTTGAGCCCCAGGAGTCCTACAGTTTACTAATCGATGTCAGTGTTAACAAAGTAATTCAGAGAACTGACAAAACTAAAACTATTACATCATTTGGGAGCGATGATGCCCTTCAAGTCTTCCAAAAAAAGTCTCAGGTTAATACTGTTGTGCAATAGGGATTGATAAAATTCTGTGAGAATTTGATAGGAATTTCTAGAAGCTCACACTTTTAGTGTGGTTACATCATATTTTCTACAAAAATAATGAATTTTCTTTGATAACAATACTGTCCTGGTAAATCCAATCTTTAGCGGAGAAGGTTACCTTTCAAACTACATCAAAGTATTCAGCACTTCCCTGTTACTCTCAGTGTTATCAGAGTTTTTGATGCTGTGGCCTCAGGTGTTGTCTCACTTTTTGAAGTTGTAAAGCAAACGATACTGAACATCAGTTATTGGATACAGCTGCAACAGCTGTGAGAAAAACCTGTTCTCCTAAAAGCACAAAAACAACAGGACAATTCAAGAAAAACATTTTCAGCAGGACTGTGAGAGGACCTCCTCCTGCTGTATCTTACTTTTGAGATAAAAGGATGTGTTGGAATGGATCGGAAGGTTGAGGTTGTTGTCCGATAAAGTTAAAGAGATATCTAATAAAATGCTCCACAGGATTAATCCAACAAATCATAATTTACAGAAAAGTAAAGCGCACTTTATTTGGGGAGCACATAGAAATAATTGGAACTGCCAGCACACCAAAGTACTGTGGAGTAAACTTTCATGGGTTATTGCCAATCATATCTACCAACAACGCTCATTACAACAGTTTTGTTTGGTTTAATTGATTACAGCATAACCTCCTCCATTTAATTGTTACCTTGAATACATTCTACAATCATAAACAACCATTTTGGCAGGAAAGCCAAACTGTCTTGGATTGGTTTTCTATGTTAAGACTTTCATTTCACACAGTGAAATCAATTTAAACAAGTTTTTACATGGTATCTGTGAGCTTTACAGTTTGTATTGTCACAGTCACAGGTTGGTCGGTCGAGACTATGATGAACACTGAATGATGAGCCTCATAAAAAGAGGTTTTAGGAAGAGATAAATGACATGACACTGACTTCTGCAGCCAGAGCTCCTTAGGCAGAGCAAAGCTGATGGCTGGCAGAGATGGATGAGAATATTAGAGCCGGGTGTTTGTCGAATAAGGCAAAGCTGTGAGACCGCAAAGGAGGAAAAAGATTTAAAATGTATGTAGTTGCACCACATAGAAAGCATTATATTTCATTGCATTGACCTTTTGACAGATGAATGAATCTAACAACACCACAAGACAATAATCCTTCTATATATTCCCAGCATCTTCTTTGTAAACCTCCCCATACTGTACATGCTGATTTGTTGGGGAGCTTACATCCACTTTCACCTTCAGTAACTCCTTCAGGCCAAGTGTGAAGCTTAAACACAGCGCTTTCAGCACCTGAGGAATCAAACACCAAGAACAAGTGGGTTTCTTTTCTTTTCATCCATCACAGGAAGAAGGTACAGAGTTTCTTTTCTTGAAACTTTTCAGTTTCTTCGTGATCCTGCTTGCGGTGAGCAAATTCGCTCCTGGCATGCCGCTGAGCGCTGAGCACAAAGTCCACGATCCTACAAGTTATGTCTATTAATTCAATTGGCTGTACTCGAGTTCATCAGAATGCAGAACTTCTGTTCAGTTGGATTCGTGAACACGACATTAACGTCAACCCAGCAGCAGCGTTCACTTTGGGTTGAGGCAGTATGTAAATCTGGAGGACCAAATTTCTCAGCTGTCGTGCAATCTGCCAGTTCAAAGCTGCCATCCTTATCAGACACTCAAGGTCTTGGACCTCGATGCTCAGGCATGGCTTCTTTCTATCTTGTCATTCACAGTGTTGGTGAATGACAAGATAGAAATACCCCATAGAAAGGGAAAAGTGGCAGCTCAAACTGTCTTTAAAAAGCCTGGAACCATGCAGGCAGAATAAATATAAACATCTATCTGCCATTCTCATCTACTGCATGTGGAGCTGAAAAGAAGGTCTCAAAGAAGGTCAGGCAAACTCTAATAACCAGGGTTCATTTCTCAACTGAATGAGTTTCCTAGTGTGAGGTTTTCATTTAGCAACTTCGACCAAAGTTTAACTTGCTATAAAATACCTTTTAGAGCATACAAATGTCTTAATATTGTGGCAGTAATTATTACATCACATTCATGTAGCAGATGCTTTTGTCAAAAGCAACCTGCATGTCATTCTATCCAAACACGCATGCGAACACATCAGGACTCAGGAGCAATTTAAGGTCATTCTCATATGAACCACAAACTCTAAAAGTAAAAAGGTACCCTGTGGAGTTTTCTTGTGAACTTTTAGTGTCTCTTATCAAAATTAATTGTGTGTATCCTTAAGGTCTAACTAACCTTCTGTCCTCAGAAAATATTTGCAAAGCCAGTTTGCACTTGCAACACCTGCATTATTGACATCCATGTTTGCTAGCTAGCAGACTTTCTCCCTCTCGTCTCTAGATCAGTGGTTCTCAAACTTTTTCACGTCAAGGACCCCTAAACTGACACTGAAACTGTCCCGGGGTCCCCCATCTAATAAGATTTTTGCTTTTAGATGTTTTATTACAGAAAGTGTATGAAACCGATGACCAAAATAGTCATACATTCTGTCATTGTGTTACTTATGGATGGAATTATAGTGAAAATAAAGTATTCCCCTTTATTTTAACCACTGCTCTAGATGCATAACTGACTGTCAAACAGTGGAATAGTCTGTAACTGGTGGCAGGAAAGTATTGTGTTGCCGCCTGCTCGTGCGCATGCATGTGCTTGAGATACAAACTTATCAGGGACTCCTCCTCGGCACTGCTAGTGGTCAAAAACTCTCAGGGTAACTTTAATGGCCATTTCACCTTTCCACCTACAGCCCTTAGTCATAAATCCACTGACATTTTTCATAATCAATTAACTGTTCAAAAGGCATCAACAAGGAAAAATGCCAATCTTAGGCTGTAGGAAATGCAGTTGTGGCATTTGAACAACTTTCTGCCATTTTATAGTGGGGAAAAAAATTAATTAATTGATGGTGAAAATAAATTATTATTAACTATCATTTCTTTTCCCCTTTCTATTGTCAGGAAATGAGGGGAAAGAAAGAAAAGGTCCTCAGCCAGACTAGAACCAGTGATGTCTCCATTACACCAGTGTCAACATCTGAAAACCCTGAACCATCACAAAACCACAAATGCTATTTGCAGCACTACTTTACACTCTAGTTTTTGAGATTACTTCGCCACTACCACAGAAAAATATACTACAATCAGGATTCTTTTTAAAAATGTTTCATTAATAATATAATAAAACTATAATCAGACAGGGTTAGATTTATCAATAACACTCCTTTGTGGGGAATCAGTCTGTGAGTTTCAGCTTCTACAAAGCAGCCGAGGCTGACTTGACAGTGAAGATAAGCACAGTTAAGAAAAGTGCAATAAATGCAACTAGCTGTTGCCTGTGGCCATTCACCATCAGCTTTCAGCACATTTCCAATCTCAAAACTTCACCACTAACATCCACGTCTCTTGTTTAGGTATGAAAGCACTCTGTGGCGTTTGATGTAAACACGATGTCAGCTGCAGCTGCTTAAAAGCTGATAGAAGAAGATACAGATGCAGTTGAGCTTAATGATTAATATCCTGCCTTTGACGTATTATAACAATGCCAATAATTCACTTCAGCTTTAACTAATCAATGTCATTGTGATACCCAGAGGGGAATTAAAAAAAAAAAAAGTAATTTAAATTAGAAAATTATATTACACATTAAATTAAATGTATTTTCTTCACTTGCTGTAGGCTATACTGTGTATTAGTATAGTTTAAAATCATTTATATAGGGTTTGATTATCAGTAGCCTAGCCTAATGACTAGCCTATTGGCTAAATATTAATTGTTCATTTTGAAGCTGACTGAAATTCTCATTTAATTGTTCTATTAAATGGCACCTTGGAGCTCCAACACAGCTGGTTCTTCGAATAGGGTTTATTTCTGCATTTGAGAGAGAATCCACAGGACTATAATGTGTGTACGTGTTGTTTCAGTTGACGTTCATCCTGGTTGTGTTTACAGTCCTACAGGAGGATGTGCAGCAGCGCGGCTCAGACCATCTGTGACCTGCCCTCTCACTGTCAGCATCACATTAGACTTTTTTTGTTGAGTATTATACAGCCACACAATGTCAAATTAGACTTTTTTTTTTTTTTTTTTTAGACGAGTCTTGACATTTCAGAGATAACAGCTGGAAGAGATTGGGGGAGGGGGGGTCATCCGCATCAAATACAGACGGATCCGGCTGTAAATCCTCCACTTGCGTCACCGCATCATATACAGACGGAGCCGGCTGTAAATCCTCCACTTGCGCTCTGGGCGGCAGGCTGAGCGCATCCTGTGCCACATGAAGCGCTGTCCAGCGACGCACATGAAGCCGGACTGATACTGTACACAGGGGGAGACTGAACTTCACTATTTTCTTCTTTTTTAAACCACGTATGTCTTATCCAGAGAAAAGAGGACGTTTTTTTTCCTTTTCTTTTCCTCAGAGCATACAGCCCGTCGTCAGCTTGATTTGAAATAAAACAAGGTAAGAAGAGTATAAAAATCTGTACAGATATGAAATGCAAGGTACCGTGGGTGTGGTTAGAGGTGGATATTTATTCGTGAAATTATTTTTTTAAACTACTTTTCCTTTTTGGTTGAGTTTTTAAAGTTTGAGTTGGACTCACTGGCAGCTACAGCTCATCAAGTCCTTCTAATATTTTCAGTGTTCAAGTGTTTCAGCGCGCGCACATCTCTACCGCGTGCTCCCTGTCCGTCCTGTCTTCTCCACTTTGCTGCACTGATCTTCATTTGAACACAGGAACCTCTTTGTCCAGGAGTGGTCAGTCATGCGTGAATTTGCGCACAGCCTGCCGCCTGAATCCAGTTTACACGCGCGCAAACTGATGCGCAAAGTTCCCAGCCAAGGTGGACAATCAGAATAAACAGCCTTTTTAACAGTTCATTTCCATCAGCGCATGGGAAGTGCAGCTTCTGCTACGCGCAACGATGGCACAAAATGTAAATCCATATCCTCTCTTGTCTTTACTTTGCCTTGATCCGCAAGGACAAGTCCCGTTTGCAGTTGATGGCAGTGAATCAAACAAATGAATGGTTGCCTGTGTACCAGGGGGTGCTGATGAGGGGAAATCAGGGGCAATGCTACAGTACAAGTGTTGGTCTTTGGGGGCTGGTGGCTAAACTTGACTGAGGGGAATCTGTAGAAATGATGAATAAGAGGACAGTTTTTCCTCCAAGAAGCTGCCCCTCAATACTCATCTTATGGTAGCTTTCACTAAAACATGTCCAAGTTGAATGAGAGATCGTTTTAGATGAAATTAGCCTCTTAACATAAGCTGTCCTCTGCTGGCCATTTCCATTACATGTCTGCAGGATGTTGAGCTTGGAAATAGAAAATATTTCAAACTGAGGACGAGCATGCTCAGTGCCTTGAAAATACATCCAGTTGTACATTCAGTAATTACAGAGATCATATTTTTACATGCAAAGAGGGAAATTGACTGATTTTCACGTTTATTGGAAACAGGCTGTTTGCAAGCCCGGTATCCTTATTCATAGAAGGGGAGTTTCACATCAAGTGTGTTTGGGGGCAGTTTATATTACATATGTGATAAACTAAAACATTATTTTTGGCACATTTGGGACTGTTGTAGCTACAACAGACTGAAGTAGTGTGGTAACATCAGGGAAACATGACATAATGAGAAGTGTTTTGGTGGTGGTGGTGGTGGGGGGGGGGGGGGGGAGACGGGGGACGGGCTCTGCTGTTCTCTTCTGTTTTCTGATCTTAAGACTCAGTCAACATGAGTCAGACACCCAGGAAGTCTGTCAGCCCTGGAGCCCTGCTCAGGATAAAGACGGTCTTAGGATTGTCATGCAGTAAGCTGTTGTGATATAAACTAAAATTTCAATCTGGTAAAAAGACACATTTCGAGGACATAAAACAACCTTTTTGTGTAGGACATGTCCTCTCTGGACAGTTGATTTGTTTTGTACTCTTCATTTTAATTCAACCTAGTCACACAGAACACATTTGCCTATTGTAGTAATCTGACACTGAATCTTTCATTCACTGATTCAAACTGACCCTTCCAGACAAACTCTTATTGAGATTATATCTGATTATATGCAGTTCTTATTGAATATATTCCTCCTCAGTGATATCAGGGTTATATGATCTCTAATACTGAGCTTAAATGGCTCCACCACCATTACACATCCAGCCTTATGCTGCATATGAAATTATGCTTTGATAAAAATAAGGGATCATTATTGCATCTGCACAATAGACCATCCCTTTGTGAGGCAGCAGGGTATAAATGCAGAGCACAGTGCAAACAAGCTGCTGGTAGCTGAAATCTGTGCTGATGTGCCAAAACTTTGAGTTTTGACATGAACAAGGCCACAAATTAGTTAAGTCTTTACTGAGAGTGAATTTCTCTCAGAAGCCTCTGAAACAACCTTCAGACCTTTACCAGATATTTATGATTTCTATTAAAACTCAGAATAACTGACTTTTATGAGATTGGCATGGTTGACCGAATAACACGGACATTTTAAAACTGTGACACTAGTTCATCCAAATGGATCGCAAATTTTAACCAAATTTTCAGAAAATTGGCAAAAGAAAATGCGAATGTATGCGCATTTCAATCCACTACTGTTATGCGAATATTAGGAGTTGGATCCTCGAGATAAGCAGTTGGTGGCAGTAGGCTAATTCTCCAGTCAGGTGCCATTATACCACTGCAGAAGAAGAGGGCGCAGCGAGATGATGTAATTAAAAGAGCGCCAGTCAAACCTTAAACGAAGGAAAACGTGTTGCTGTTTCCCATCTAATATGGCATTTATGTTTATTTCTTGTATTAATTCAACGAACGCTGCAGTCTCTTCATCAGTCCACACACTCCTGATGTTTTTGTCTGCCGCCATTTTTCATCTCTCCAGTGGAAGCTTAAGTGACATTTAAATCACATGAATTCTCTACGTCATAGTCTATTCGCTGAATCCGTCTCCTTTGCACTTAATCATTTTTACCTTTTATCGATACACCAACTTTTCCACCTCCTCCAAGTGTAAAAACTTTTTTGCGATATATTGAGATTTTTTTTGTTGTTGAATTTTTGGCATTTCCACTTAGGTTTTTTTTTTATGTGCAAATTGATTCAAAACAGGTGGATGGAAATGCAACTATTGTCACATCACACTGCAATTCTCTCTGGTCAAAAAAAAAGTAATGAAAATTCCTCATCTGTGAGTGAAAGAGGAACTTTCATCATATCGGCAGGGGACTGTGGAAGCAATTCACTGAATCTTATGAATAAAAAGCGGATAAGGAAAAAGAAGAAGGCGTTTCTTGTCATCACCAATTATGGCTGAACAATCAATACACAGATTGTGAGGCCAATATTAAGAAGATTGTGCTCTATGGCAGGATGTAATTGGATTATGCCCAATATATATTTCTGCATTAATATAGAAACAGGGTTTTGTTAGACTGTTAGACTGAAAGTAGTAGATTGTTAGTTGGATTCAGTGCATTGCCTTAATAGGACCATGCTTTGCCAATGCCCTGAACACCAAAATCACCAATGTATCTCTCTAAAATTATAAGCTGATGAGTAAGTATTAAACCTTACAATTTCTTACACAGCACAAGCCTTTATGGACACATTGCCTTCAGTAGATTTATTGTTTTTACAACATAAAAAAATGAACAAACAAGTATACTTTTTAGCTTTAGATTGTTCTGCTGTAAACCATTCACACACAAAACACCATGCAACTTTAAATAGATGCAGTATTAACTCATCAAATGTTGATACTCATTTGGAAAGATGTCATCTGAAACCATCTGTCGCCCCAGTTTGAAAAACAAATCTAAGATGTCAGATTCAGGCCAGAGATGAAGGGAAATAGGTGATCTGGGGTCAAAACCCACAACCTCTTATTTATCACAAACTATAAAAGAATACTGTGGCTCTACCGTATCCTCAGGGTACAACAAATCCCATTTTTAGGAAGGCGTTTTTCTTCCATGCACTGTCTGAGATGACTGATGCAAGGGCTTTTTTCTTTTCTTGGTTAAATGTGCTTGTCTCTGCAGGAAACCAGCATAATTTCTGCATAAAATTACTTTTTTTAAACTCTAGTTAGCATTACTCTAATTAGGGCCTTATAAGTTACAAAAGCATTTTGCAAGTCTGTGGCGACATTGTTCACCTTGGATACCATCTTTTTGTCTGGGTCCTTGTTTGTAAAGATTTCAGCCTAAGGCCCTCTGATCGTGTCTGTGATTAGATTTTATATTACGCCCATTTTGTAGATCACATCTTACTGTCTACTTTCTATTTGTTCTGAGTTTCCAGGATGAGAGAAAGCAAGGAAAGGATGAAGAACACAGAAAAACAGCATGAATTCATGTCCACAGGATGCAGCCATCTTGTTTGTAGTGTCAGAGATAAGGGACTGTGATTCGAAATCTCACACAAGTGCAGAATTAGACATAATTAGGTCTACCTACGTTCCCCTCAGTCCTACTCCAGTTATTACACGTTCTCAGATACACAGCATTCTGCACAGACCATCAGGACACATCTACATTTCTATAAATAAATCATTGACACTGCAGAGTTGGGTGCACATTAAAGGGCTTTCAAAGTCTATACTCCCTCAGTTCTTTCAATTAGGCACCCATGCCCTCTATTTGCCCATTCATCTTTTATTCACATGTAGAAGAGGAAAAAGCAACGGTAAGCCTGTAGTGAAATCTTACCAACTATGAGGTTAATCACCGTCAGTGAAAAGGGGCTAGACTCTAGCAAATGGCTCTTATTTGGAGGCTTTGCTATTGGCATCAGTTGTGAAAGAGGGATTATTAGATGGTCAAAAAAGGTGACGGCAGTAATGAAGGAAATATTTAAGTACAAACATCAGCAAAGCCCAGAAGGTCAGTATGACAGGTAATAAGATTTCATCTATAGGAATTTTGCAATTCTTCTCAAGCATTGCCCTATAAGTAATAACCAATCATGATTATAGATTGTTCATGATTATAGATTATGTCTACACCATCCTTAGCAAGGAAAGTGTTTTTTTAACAGTCTGTGAGAGGGCCTTGGTTTTGTATTCCCTGTGTTGTATGTGTTGTGTGATGCCTCTAGAGGCCAGAGAGAGAAAAAAAAATGTTGCATATACTCACTGTTGCACCTACAGGCCAGGAAGAAAATGATGCATGTACTGTGTTGCACACAGTGACTGCAACTATAATTATTCTGTTTGTTTCCTTGACCCAATCCCAATGCCCCCCCAAGCCCTAAGCTCTGAACCCTCACGGACTTAACTGACATCACCTGGTAAGTGCTTGAGTGAGAGAGGCTGCAAGGGCTCGAATTGATTTAAATAGGAATGGGACAGCACTTTGCAACATATCATGTTACCTTGATGACACCAAAGCGCACCATATCAACATGACTGATTGGAATTTGTCTTAGTGAGCTCACTTAAACAGAAAAAGACAAAAATAGTAAAACCACTCACTCATAAAGCACATAATACATTAAACAAAGTGTAAAACAGATTAAAATAAATGGTTGATGAACAAACCAGGTGTGTAATATAACCTATGCTTGCATTCCTCTGATTTCATGTGTTTTTATGCATCTTAAATCCTTAATGTAGTGTTTCTTTGTAAATTTAGGTATCCCGGCGCACCCACTATGCCAGGCTGAACACCCATGTGCCAATTTGTTTACTGTTTTTTTTTCTTTTGTTAACGCTTCTGGGCTTCCCCTGGTAACCCCGTATTTAACGCTGATTTAACGTCACAACGCTATGAACTGTGGGTAATTTCCTCAGGCAAAGTCTGCAGAGATGCGGACTTACAGAAAGTGTGCATAAAGGGCTCACTTAGCGGGTACGCGCCTCAAAGTCTGTGAGTCCATGAGTGTGGACATTTGGATTGGGCCTTTGTGTCTCCACATCCTGAAGAAGGCGCAAGCTGACACGTGTTTGTGTGTTTTTAATGACACTAGCCCACTGAAATAAAGGCCTTTTATTTTTCAAACCTACCTTTATGTTTTTTTTTGGTCATAATTCTTCTGCTCTCCTTGATTATTATTCCTTTCCATGAGCACTGCTGGTTTGAGGGACATCAGTAACACTCCTGTTACTTCTCTCTTTTACATGACTATAGGCAGTTATAATTAGATATAATGAGCAGGATTTATAATCACAACAGATACATTTATTTGATGCAAATCCCTACTGTATGATTTCACAGGTAGATACGGTCAGCTGTTTATTTGCTGTTGGCTTGGAGAAAAGATCCACTTAAAACCCTTAAGAGACACCTCAGAACAGCTGTTAGTGACAGAGATGGTCTTTGCATTGTACTGTCCACTTGTAGACAAATTATTTTGTTATTTCTCTGAATATGTCAGTTTCCAATGGAGCTACAATGGAGCCAGACAGCAGAAAAAGACTACAGACAATACTATGAATAGGAAACGGCCATGTAAATAGCATTTCCAGATTTTTGAATAGGACTTAATGTTGACAATTTCAATTGTAGTCACATTACTGAAAGGAGTTTTTGACATACAGTAGCTGAGCTTTAATGGAGGTTATGTTGGATTTTTTGACACATGGTAATTTGGCGGCTTGACTGTGCATATTAAACTTTCCAGTGATAAACAGAAACCCAATGAAAACTAACTTTAACAAAAGAACCAACGTTGTGGCAGAGTGAAAGAAGGTCTGTCTTCTGTTATTTAATGGGTTCTGTTCCATAGCATGGAAACAGGAAAATGAAAGAAATTATATCTGAAAATAGTCTTTTATGAACAGAATCAATAGTCAGAGTCAGGACTGCAACAGATTCATGTATCAATTATCATCAAGTGGAACTTTATTTGTCCCCAGAGGGGCCATAAGTGATCATGAACAATTTTTGATTAATTAATTTATCTATGAAAAGTCCAGCACGGTAAAACATTTCCAGAGCCCAAGGTGACATTGTGAAACTGGATGTTTTGACAGAAAACCAGTTTAAAACCCAGTGACATTTGATATAAAATGTACATATATTTACAATAAACCATGAAAAGCAGCAAAACCTCACATTTCTAAAGATGAAAGCAAATTTGCTTACTTAAAAGATTATTAAATTATCCAAATTTCATTTTGTGTGGCTTGACTAATATATTTAATACATTCACACTCAGTATTTGTCAGACTGCACAGCAAACCATCACAATCAAAGAAGAAGGATTTTGGTCTTAACTCACCATTTTGCATCAACATTCAAACAGTAAGAAATCCATCAAAAAAGTGGCAATTACACTGAATTCTCTACAGACAGCCTTAGTTGACCATCACACAGCCTCTTTTGTGGCCGCCTTAAGCTTTGTTCTCTACCTGCTTACAGTTTTCTCTCAAGGGAAAAACTACCTCACTCTGCTATTGTTATTGCTCTCCTCACCTGCACAAATGCGACAGGAAAGCTCCATCTCTGATGGTTGTCAAAAGTCATTTTGGGAAATTTAGAAAATCACTAACCTCAGTAGAGGTTGAAGAGGGCAGCTGAGGGTAAGTAGGTATACCCATAGCACCTCATCATAAAATATAGTATCCTCTGAAATGCACTGAACATCACAGATTGATGTTAGAGCAGGAAGAAAGCGATGCTCTTCATTGGCCTTTTCTGAACCTTATTATTGGTACAAAGGTTGAACCCTTTTCATTTATCTCTTTGCTATACTGAATTCACTGTAATGTCACTTTTTATAGACTGTTAACTTTATGGCCTCAGTTATATTACTTCCCCTCCAGTAAGGCAGTCACCATAGTCTCACAGACTGATTCACTTGAAAAGCCCCGTGTTCTACCAAAAGGTTTACTCTTCTTTTTCCTAAGACATTCATTAAGATGTTATATTGTCAGAGATCTTGATGGTTGCTGGCATGCCCAGTAACTTTTGACGCCAACTTGTCAATGTTCCCAAATGGATAAATGTGCAAAGAGCTTTAAGGCTTTGATGTTTTTCATATACGTGCTGGTGAACTCCAATGTCATTATGATCAATTATGCACCCTCTAGATATAAATGGAAACGATGGGACTTCGTCATACAGCAACTAAAAATTACTTCCAGCTTAAGCTTTAAGATACCATGCACTCGTCCTTTATATGTACCAAAAATAATTATGTAATTAATTAAATGAGGCTTACTCATAGAACACATTCTATGAATTTTTCCATTATTTGATGAGTTTTTGGTTAAACCAAGATATTTGGGTAAGATGTGAAACAGAGGAAGTAATAAAAAACTTGAAACCTCTGTATGCACAATATGAACACTTAATTAAGACTTAAATCTGCCAGCAGAATGCAACAATTTAGCCTTTATGAAATTATTTTTTTTAGTATGGATCCAGGAAAAAAGCAGTGTTACATCTTGCTATTGGTTTCACCTTTATAAGTAAAGTACAGTAAAGTACAGGGATTCACCATTAAGTCACATGGTCTCATCTTTCTTTTTTCAGGTTTAAAATGAATGAAGGACCTGAGAACAACTTGACTCAACTGTATGACAATTGGACATTTAACAACTCCTCCGTGGAGTCCGTCATACCCAGGAACAACATCACCTATGTTGGATTTTACCTGCATCAGCCGTCCACAGCAGCCATCTTCATCGTGTCCTATCTGCTGATCTTCTTGGTGTGCATGGTGGGGAATGGAGTGGTGTGTTTCATTGTGCTGAGGAGCAAAAACATGCGGACTGTCACCAACTTGTTCATCCTAAACCTTGCTGTGAGTGACCTCCTGGTTGGGATTTTCTGCATGCCCACAACACTTCTTGACAACATAATTACAGGTGAGCAGGACAGTAATTAGATGCTTTCATTGTGTTGTTTGATTGTAACTGTGGCTTGTGTCAAAGCCAAAGGGAAGTCATGTAGTCATGCTGGCTGTGTGGTCGATTGGTCAGTCCTAGACTTGACAAGACTTTGGCTCAGAGTGAAATCTCTCAAAAATTATTTGGCGCCTTTACAAGTAAGCTACCAGAGAGCCCCAAACTCTACAAGATTGAATCTACAAACATCTGTAATTAGCATATATTCTGTGCCAAATATTGGCAAACCAGAACCAAACCTGAACCAAAACTCCCCTCCTGGTTCTCTGGAGGGGCAAATCAGGGACAAAAGAGCTCAAATCTTGCAATCTGAGCCAGACATTACTATATATATGATATCCTAAACACTGACCTATAAACATTTTAGCATTACTCGCATGGCTAAGTCTAAGGACAGCTTAGTCTGACAAAGTATAACGGAGAATGATGAATGTAAGGTAAATATGATGCTTAGACTAATTAAAAGTTTGACACTGCAGAGCTGAGCCTGATAAGCTGAATCTGAGATGCCCAAAAATGATTAGCCTTAACCCCTAATTCTGCATTTATTGAATCATTGATACAATTTAATTCACTGCAGGGCTGCTTTTTTCAGTTTGGACTTGCATTCATATTATGGACTACTAAGGTGTACTAGGTCGTCCCAGGCAAGATAAACCTTGTGAACATTGTGAAATGACCTACTGTTTCCTTAACGGCCCGTGGTGATCAAAATAAACGGAGGCTTAGAAGAGTTGAAATCGTGATTTGTGATGGAGGCAGTAGTCTTCCCTGCATGCATGAATATGATCAGGGCTTTTCATGCATTGTGCTGATTTGACTTGACAGCTGGCTCTCGATGACACAACTCTCATGAGGGATTCTTAAGGCAAGTGATAGTGGCTGAGAGTTCACGTTCCTCATATAGCCCGACATGTCTACAGGAGCTGTGGTGCTTTCTTAGAGGATGACTTTTCAGTTTTAAAACAAAAACAAAGAAAATCATAATTCAGAATAATCTAAGTTGCCTCTGAACTGACTAAAATCATGAAAAAACTAAATTTTTCAGAAGACAAACTTAGACAAAAATGTATTTACACACATTCTCGGGCTTTTTGAGATCATTTTGATTTGGATCCAACCCAGTGTGGAGGGTCAGCTTAAAAATACTAACAAAATAAACCCTGTGAGCAGTTACCCATAAGAATGCCAATTGAATGACAAAAGAATTTGCTGTGATTGCAGTGACTGTGGATCAACTAAATTTCCTTGTTCACCTCCAGAGATACATTTAGATCGAGCATAAGGATTAAATAGATAATTACAAATCAGTTATCCACCTATTGCCACATCCTGAGAGCAGATATTAAGCATCCGAAACAGCCTAATCAGTCATTATTGTTGAATTAGGAACAGGTAAAACCCTGACATGGAGTTTGGGGAACTCCAGCTGGCAAAGTGAGAGCTGCATGGCCATGATCTTCACATTATGAACAACAAAGTTAGCCTGTTACCAGAAAATGTTTAATGCATTTGGTATTTTTCAGTCACTTTTTAACTGTTGCAGCCTGAATACAAAATGGATGAAATTATAAATGTTGACACTATATGCGATCACTAATTAATTCAACTAAGATTTGTTAAGTGATTCATACAGTAGATGTTAAGTTGAGCCAGGAACTATTCACCTCTTTGCCTTAGCAATCTTTTTTTATTGACTCTCAGTTGTGGCCACTTCAGCTGATGGTCATGACTCAACTCAAAAACACAGCATGTATCTATTTCAAGTCCCACAGGTGCCAGAGCTTAACAGTGCAGAAACTGTCAACAGAAATCAGAAAGGCATCGATCTGAAGAGGAGAGAAACATTTTCAGAAGTGTTAGGATTTCATAACAGCACAGTAGGCTTCATCAGGAAGAAAATTTAAAATATTCTATAAAATTTTAAAGACTGGTGAGGTTATATTTGAGTTGTTGCTGCATCTTTTTCAAAATGGATACTCAACAAAAGAGAAACCTTCAAATGTTTACTTTCTCTAATAATAACTATAAAAGTATTTCAAAAAAAGGAAATGCAATGAATGTGAACTTAAAGAAGCAACCAAGCAAACAAACCCCAGTCAGAAAAAGCTAAGCACTTGTACTGTAGCACCGCAGATGCTTTTAGTTGCTTATATCAGAGGGATACACTTCCAATTTTGATGAAGTCTAGCTCATGTTCCTATTGACTACAATTATTGTAAGTCGCTTTGGAAAAAAGCCTTTGCAGAATGAAGAAGATATAATATAATGTAATTTGATGCACAGTATAACAAGAACAGCACTCAGCAAACCAGAGCAGACAAAGAAAAAGTCCCCCTCCACTCAAAAACGTCCTTTTTTTAAAATTGTAATTTCTCTTGAAGTTTAAGCTTCACTGTGCAGAATGATGTATGTGCAGAGTTTGATACAAGAAGGATATTTTCACATTCATCTGCTGAAAGTGGAAAGTTTCTCTGTGCTTAACTTGAAAAATATGAGTTTAAGATGAGCATGATTTGTGACATCACAACTAGTTTGGAGGTGATCATAAGCTGATCAGATTTGTCTGTTTTTTGTGTAAAAACCTTAGACAAATTACTATTCAAAGAGTATTTTTATATGTCTTAAAACATGTTTGTAGGGGTGTTTAAAACAAGAGTCTTCAGCCATGCTAATGGCTCTGTAAAGTTGTACTAGGACACAGCAAAGCTTTGAGCTAAATGCTCATGTCAGCATGCTAACACGCTCACAGTGACAATGTTAACATGTTGAAGGTAATGTTTGCCATGTACAATATCTTAGCTTTACATGTTAGCATGCTAACATTTGTTAATCGGCATTAAACAGAAAGTACAGCTGAGGCTCAAGGGAATATCATTCATTTTGCAGGTATTTGGCCATAAATCAAACTAGAGGACAACTATAGGACCTGATGATGGAGCTAGAGGGAATCATCTGGCATCAGATATCTGTACATTCCATCCAAAAGCTGTCAAAACATGTCACTAAAAACCAAAAATGTCAACCTCAATGTGGCGCTAGAGGAAAAGTCAGAAGATTACATAAATCAACAAAGTCGAAGTCTTTGTAGTTTTGGAGGACAATGGATGCATGTACACAATTTCATAGCAATCCATCCGAGAGACCTTTTTCACAGAAGACATTTTGACATGTCACAGTAAGAAAAGCACAGGTGTAAATTATCATTTGAATGATGGCTTAATTCCATTTAGCTGCTTCAGTTTCAGGGTCCTGGTATTGTGCATGCTGTCACTGTCACGCTGTCATGGTTTACTGGCACACCTGAGCCATTGTTAATGTAATTAGTAACTTTAGTGCTTTTCCTACTATGACAAGTCAAAATGTCTGCTGTGAAAAAGGCTTTAGTTGAGATATTTCAGTCTGGACCAAAATGGTGGCCTGACCAACAGACTGGCATTGCCCTAGAGCCATGGTGCTAAAAACATGAAGAGCTTCACCAAATTGCTTGCAGTTTATTGTATTGTGGGATGTTTTTGCCATTTTGTCAACCCTAGTACGTTATGTGACATATCCCAGTGGGATGCAAGCTTGGGCAAGAGGCAGAAGTTACAGGAGGGGGAGGGAGAGCACCAGCAGTCATTACAGTTGACTGACGTTCAACAAATACGGAAATACTGCGATTTGTCCTATAGCTGATCAGCCAACCAAACTGAGCAACAAGGGAAGAAGGACCATCCTCAGGGAGAAGACCAAGAAACCAAGGATCATAGACAAAAAACGACATAGATCCTGCTGCAAACAACAGTCAGAGCAGCACTGAGCAGAGTGGGAGTAACAGAGATGGCTGGAAAAAGGTCAAGTCAAGTCAGGCTGCAGCTTGCAAAAAAGCACATGAAAGAATCAGAGCAGGGGTCAAAAGACTTGCTGGTGTCACAGAGATGAAAACTGAACTCACTCAGCTGTAACATAAAACGCTGTCAATCAGAAACTGGGCAGAGCTCATCACCAGTCTACCAGCATCCCTACTGCGATGTGGTGACAGCCTCATGCTATGTGGTGCTTTTCAGCAGCAGGGACTAGGAAACTCAGAGAGCCAATGAGATTTGACTGGGCAATGAATCACAGTCCAACTGGACAGAGATGCTGAGCATATAGGTGAATACTGGACACTCATCATTGCTGAAGTCTTGATTCAAATAAAATACATTTTTACTATGCCTTCACAAAAATGATTTCAATGAAGATGTAGAAGTTGTTAGGAAAACTTGTCAGAAATGTGATGTGTATCTCTTTCTGTGTGTGTCCGTATATGATTAATGAAAACCTGAGATGAGAGATCAGTTACACTCAACATTAAGGGCAGCTCTCGGTCACTTTGTCTGCCTGGCTGCAGTGATATGAGCCTCTTATTTGGCCTCCAAGTGTTCTGTTAAGAACCGGACAACTAGCAATCTGCCGTGGTCTCCCTAAAGAAAGCTTTCATCTAATGCACCACTAAAATGTTTACAGCACATAATGCTTTAACTGAGAATAATGGAGATTTTGTAATTTGTATCAATACTTACTGGCTTCTTGCAATTTGTGAACCACATGAAAGCTGCATCACAAGGAGGAGATGAAAGTGACAGTGCAACCCAAAAGTGTTCTCCATATGGGTTAGGGTTAGCTTAACAGCTTTTTAAACACACTATTGTTTTAGTATCACATTAACCTAATTGTATTTAAAACCATGTGCACTTTTTGTGGATAGAAATATAGTGACAGCTTCATTTTTATTTATTTATTTTTATTTTACAGACAGAGTGACTGCAAACTCAACCAACAATCAGTATAGTGTCTATTGTCTGAATAATGATAGTGTTCTTGAGAAAACCAGATACTGGACCTTCCTTACGGGTTGTCATACCAGACATACAGTTGATGGACAGCTCCATCAGGGTCTTAAGTCACAGTAATTAGTATTTTCTGCCTGCAGTGAGGAAGACATTTTTGAAACGGAGTCTGGCTCAGCTGTAAGCAGACAAAGGCTTGAGATGCTGCTAGCATTCTTACATAATGCAGAGAAAAAGAACAAAGTGCTGTGTATTTTTTATGTTGCCAGAAAGGGAAGTGAAGAAAAAAAAAAAAAAGGGAGCCGACATTTCAGTTCATTGTTACTCTCACCGTCCTATCTAGTACCTGCATCATCCCACCTAACAGAACAAAGTCTGTCAAGTCTGATGATTACACTCCCACCTCTATAAGTAGGTTTTCCAGGTCCCCTTTTTATTTTAATTTTTCTGAATTCTGCGTTTTATGATTTAAGCACATTTTGTCATCAGAAAAAGTGTCTAATTATGTGGTGGATGAATACAATTTCAACAATTCAATAAGAAAGTATTCAAAATGTAATCATACTTTGAATTAAATGTATATATAATATGAATTTGTAATGATGCAACGCAACACACTATTTTTTAATCAAAGAAACACAGTACACTCAGACATTAGCATGAAGAAGTGAAACAGATACGTAAGTGCTGTGGCCTGAAGTAATCCTTCACATTTTTGTGAGTGATCGCACTGTGTGCCATAAAAGAAAATAATCACAAAATAACATTGGTTAAACAAGGCTTCTAGTGAAGGGATTTGAACTGCAATTTGTTCATCCTCCCAAAGTCAAGCCCTACATGAGGTTTCCTATGACAAGCAGTCAAGCAGCACTTGGCGCTGTGTTGGTCACAGAGATACTTAAGTTTCGAGAGTTGAGCTCGATGCCAACACATCATCATATCATTTACAGAATTAATTAAAAAGAACTGCACATATTTGTGCTGAAATTCAGTCAATGCACAAAAAGCTCAGGAAAGATGCTTTCTCTTAGAACCGAAGGAAGTTGATTAATCGATCGACAGCCATTTGAGCTGGATGTTGGGCTTTTTTCCACATTTTCTTTTTCACATTTTGTACAGTAGATAAATTAATAGAGAATATAATAGGCAGATTAATTGATAATGGTCTACTGGTGTATGATTGAATGTTTGTTGAATGGTCTGTGGTGAACAGGATAAATGTTTATTGAACATTTGAGCACAGCAGCGATGTGTAGCAGTAATCAGAGCAGTGCACATAAACAAGGTGGCACTGCTGTGAGGTTTGACATCACTCTACAAGAAAACAACAGCTTAAACTGATGAAAAATGATTCTGGCACTGATCATATGTAGACAACATAACAAAGGGACAACCAATTTTATGACATTTCTAATAAGGATGTAACTTTTTTCGAAAACGTGGTTTGAATCAATTACAACTAACATATTTTGTCTGTATAAATTCAAATACAGCCCACTTAGTCTGATGATGAAAGAAATTCCTGTGTCATGATCCGTTTAGCGCAGCTCGCTAAAAACATTAATAATCTAGTTTACTGATAGGGGGAACAGGGCAGGCAATGGATTTGGGTCTGTTGCAAATGTATTCCGTGATGTTTTAATTTCAAATAAAATGTGACAGCCCTAATTTGTAGTTAAATGTTTTCTTCTCTAGGGGGCCAAAAGTTTTAATTAAAATTCAGACACATATGTGCAAGTTTCCTCAACTAAGCTGTGGTTAGACCTTTGCGCTGACAAAAACCATATGGCTTCCAACTTATTCCATGTTCAATCTAGTTTAATAATCTGGGAAATCAAACCAGCAGAAAACATATTTCTTCTCCTTTGTTGCTTCATGGTGACAAACCAAACTGATGTATTACCACCACCAGCTGGTATAACATGGTTAATTTTAATCTTTCTGAAACTTCTTGACTAAAAGAATGACAGACAATAAAAAAAAAAAAAATCTTCCATCCCCATCTTCACTCAGCATCCCTTCGCATCTGTTCCCCACCTAATCCTTCCTCTAAAATCCCTGAATTTCATTCCCCTTCAAATTTTGTCTCCCTTGCTGCAACAGCCTCTTAATTCTCTGATTCAATTTCAACCTCACAAATACTGATACATAATGCTCACTGCTACAAACCCGAGAAAGCTTTATATCCCCAGTCAACCTTGATTATAAAACTGACAATTAAGCACAACTACAGATTACAGAAGCCAGAGGTTATACTGATGACAGTCTGCAGTCAGTCTATTTTGAGTCAGCCACAATATGACACTTAAACTGTCAGCACCTCTGCTGATAGTCACCAGCAGCCCTGTTTAAGTACCACTAAAGAAGGGATTGCTTCCCCTCAAAACAAAACACTCAACTCCTCCTGAAATCTGATGTGTGTGTGGGTGTGAATGTGTGTGGAGTAGAACGAATTCATTATATACTATACTTTTGGAATTTGTTGCTGTGACAGTAAATCAGCTAAATGCATCTTTTCTGTCAACAGGATGGCCTTTTGGAAGCCTGGTCTGCAAGATGAGCGGAATGGTTCAAGGTATCTCCGTGTCAGCATCCGTCTTCACTCTGGTCGCTATTGCAGTTGACAGGTACAGTGGTTGTATATTACTACTACTGCAACATAAAATATAACAGTGCATTTCACCTTTCACACTTAAACTGGACCTAAAAAAAGCGCTTTATGTGCAAAACATATCTAGAAAGCACTCAACAAGCGCACAAACCACCACAAAAGCTGCACAATCCTCTGAAATTATGTAAAATATTTGTAACTCAAGGTTCAAGTTTAGTGTTGCCTTTTCTGAAGCTTTCAACAGTATTTAACGGCCTTCGTCAGTGAATACAAAATACAGTCAAAAGCTGAATGCAACCCACTAGCCTAAAAATTACAGCTGCCTTACTTCTGCTGCCTTACTTGTGTGACAAGCGAATGTAACTGTAAGGCAGTGGCATTTTACAAAGTCAGCAAACAGCCTCTCTTTTATCCACAATATTACCATTTTATGGTGTCGAACCCAAATTGCTTCCACAAATTAAAGCTGGAGTATGGGATAAAATGAGGGATAAAATAATTAAATCATGCAGCTCCTCTAGACTTTCCAAATGTTAGTGGATGGATCAAATTCTGATAGTGAAACAAGTCATTTTGTGCAGCCGCAACAGTAGCGAAGGGTACCGGCTCACGCATGTACTCATAGAACTGGCATTACATCCAGGCAACTACTATTTACTCTCACTGCCAGAAGGAGGAGACAGAAGTTCTGCACTGCAAGTTTAATTCTTGGTAATGTGAAACAATGGTTTGGTGTCATGATTATCCGTTCAGCACGGCTCGCTAGTTTTCTCCACTTTGCGTTAGCAAAGAGAACAATGGCCTAGTTTACTGATGGCAACAGAGCATGTAATATCTGAGACAGACAGTGCATTTTAGGACACTAACAGAATTCTTAGTTCTAACAGATTATAGATCAAATCTTTATTAAAACTACATCTGAACAGTAGTTTAAATTTTGAATACAAAATGACAGCCCTATTAAGTGAACCTTGAGTTCAGCACATTTTAGCACAGATTTGTTCCTTAGGTCAAGACTGAACCTCCCTGCTCAACTCCATTTTTAATTTTTTTTATTCAGTTATACAGGTCATGGAATATCTATATGTGCAAAGTTAAGAGCAACTTAAATGTCCCATCTTGCAATGTTAAGAAATCTTGAGTAACAAATTCCCTGATCTGCACGGGAATCTAGTCACTTGTTCTTTGGCCTTTTATCTTATTTCCCACAGCTCATTAAGAAAGGCATGGATTGTGCAGCTTTACCATGTTTATCTGTCTGCACTTGTCCTCTTTTGAACGATCATGCCCAATTGCCTCATTGCTGTTCATCGAGATAACAGCAGTCAGATGTTAATCCTGCTAAATCACTTGATAAACCATTGGAGAAGGCTGCAAAATCTCACAGTGGGGGAAATAAACTTTGTTGTTGACACTAGAGCCCAACAAACACACACATCCAGTGGAATTAGAGGGTTATGGAGGACGAGAGGGTGACACCAGCTCTCCAAGCTGTAAAAATGACATAGCTGGTATTTTATCATCACCCAGTCCTCAGACACTAGATGTGCAGTAAAGTGACTCTTTCACTATTTGAAATCACTGGAGGGTGTCTGCGCCTCTGGGAAGGACAGACGGAGTTTGCAATGCTTTGACATCTGAAAAGTCAAAGTCACCTCACATATCTATCAGACGCATAATTAGAATTTGATTTGAATGGGTCAGGAGCATAAAGAGCTCTCTTGTCTTCCCTTTTGGCCAGTGTATTCATGCACATAGGAGTCAGATCACTTTGCAGGCTTAACTACTGTATCTATCCCAATATGACCACAATACTATCATTATCCCATATTCCAATCAAATACTATGTTGGGATGACAGAAACTTGATAGCAACAGCGGCCAACAAAATCCTTTCCCACCTATTTTTTTACCATTAACACCAACTATAGGTATTCAGAAATCAGTGATCATTTAGGCCTGGAAGTCTCTGCATGACTCTGCTTTTTCTCAGTGAGAGCTCCAGTTAATCCTCCTCCTGCCTAATGTGGGAGATGCCAGTTTTGCCTGAGCTGTAATAATTTCCATTCATCCCCTGGTTTCTAGCTGATCTGCTAATGAAAAGTGCCAAATGCACATATCTAGATTCAAATTGACTTTTAACGAGTGGTTTTCCCTCTGTTTCTCAACTCGTCTGTACATTCACACGACTGCAGCTACTTTAGAGTAAAACCTTCTGACTGGTAATAATTAGATTTTGGACATTTTTGACTGAGTTTTACAATTGCATAGATTTTTAAGCAGGGGCAAAATCTGTATTTGAAAGCTTGTGTCCTACATGACCTTCCTTCCTTCCCGTGGTGGAATGTAAGTCAACTAAAACTGTACTTTACTTGAGTTTTTCCATTTTCTGCAAATTTTACTTAATTACATTACATAAGGAAATATTTACTCCACTACATTTATTTCACCATTAGTTACTTTGCAGATTAAGATTTTCTTTACAAAACTTGATCATTTTATAAATATGATTAATTGCATTACAGATTTAACTGCCCAAAGGTGCATAAACTAGTTAAAA
Organism: Scomberomorus guttatus; assembly: GCA_038419695.1. Taxonomy (NCBI): domain Eukaryota; kingdom Metazoa; phylum Chordata; class Actinopteri; order Scombriformes; family Scombridae; genus Scomberomorus; species Scomberomorus guttatus. The sequence goes on along the minus strand of CM076450.1, from coordinate 29,592,543 downwards.
ATAAGCTTAACCTCAATCAGCTACAACATTAAAATGCTTCTTATAGTGCTTCTTATGATATAACTATTAGTGAGGCCATTCTGCTGCATAATTAATACTTTTACTGTTAAGTTTTTGAATGCAAGACTTTTACTATATGAATGGTAATGTTACATTGTTGTAGGGCTACTTTTACTTAAAAAAGGACCTGAACACTTCTTCCACCACTGCTACCTCTTTCTGAATCTGTGTTACTATAACAGTAAAAAAATACCCACAGATCACAAATACAGTACTGTGCAAACTTTTTAGGCACCGAACATAACGTGAGGACGCTTTCAAAAATAATGCTATGAAGTTTTTATTTATCAATTAACTTCATACAAAGTTCAGGAAACAGAAGACACCTAAATGAAATCAATACCAATATTTGTTGTGAGCACGCTTTGCCTTTAAAACAGCACCAGTTCTCCTCAGTACACCTGCACACATTTTTCCAAGTATTTGGCAAGTAGGTTGTTCCAAGCTTCTTGGACAACTTGCCACAGTTCTTTTGTGTATTTAGGCTGTCTTCAGTTGCTTCTGTCTTGTCTCAGTTGCTTCTGTCTTTTCATGTAGTCCCACACTGGTCTCTGTGGGGGCCATACCATCTGTTGCAGGACTCTTTGTTCTTTGTTCTCTTTGACACTGGAGATAGTTCTTTATGATTTTGGCCATATGTTTGGGGTCATTGTCATGCTGCAGAATAAATTCGGGACTGATCAGATGCCTCCCTGATGGTATTGCATTATGGATAAGAATCTAAACATCTAGAAGGTACCTAAACCTTTTGCACAGTACTGTATATATTCTTGAATGAGTTATATTTCTTGGAATCATGTCTATTAATTATTATGCATTCAGCCCATAAATACATAAATGCATACTGTTTGAAAGCAAAGACTGACTCAGGGATGCAGGTTCAGTATCATGCAGGAAGCTTCCATAAGAAATTGCTGTCCTTCATTTTCAAACAAATCTGTATGTACAAATGTTTGTGCAGAATGAACACTAAATAGATGCATACACATTTTCCTGTCTTTCTGCACTGAGAGAAAGATCCTGAAGAAGAAGGGTGATTTCATAGAAATTCAAACCTTTGTCAAAGAAAGTATTTTTTGACAGCTTTAGCAGTAGCATTTCAAAAAAACAAAACAAAAGAAGATTGGCCAGAGGGTCACTGATGTAGTTAGTCATACATGTTTTCAGTACTGCACAGACAGAGACAGAAATAAAATATAGCCGCAAGCGGCAGTGATCGGGGTCCAAGCAGATTGCGAGCATTCTACTTAATATGACCTCAATAAGCACTTGGAAAACATACCACATGCTTGAATTGCTACATTGCTGGACTTGGCCACCTGGGGATTCAAACCCTGGGCCTTTGTATCTGCAGAGAAAGTGACTTACTGACTGTGCCACTGAGGACACATGGTTCACCACACACCTTCTCCCAAGTTGAGGTTTACATCACATGTAAAAATTAGTTTTTTCATCTGTTTAAACTTACAACGCTTACAACAGTCAAAATGTTGGTGATAACATTCTGAACAAAAATCACATCATTCTAGTGGTTTCGGGTGTATTGTCAAATATTTGTTTAAAAAAATTACATGAAATAGAAAATGTGAACACAGTACAAGTGTTCTATGAGCTATTCATCACCATTTTGTCAAAAAGACAGCATGGTGTGTCTTTGTGGTCTTCTATTAGGTGCCAAAACTACTTCTGTGCACCGTTTGGCCTGATGGTCATTACACACCTTTTATTCACAGGGGATAATATGATAATGAGGGGAGCTGTGTTAATTATGCCTCTTTTGTTTTGAAATTGATTTGCATTAAGAAGTGCACCATACAGTGAAGTGAAGGGGAATTAAGAATAAACAGTAACACCAGTGTTCTTTATTCAAACTGAACATTAGTCTACCACACAGTAAGAGCAGCAGTCATACTGTATTTATAATGAAGTCAAATCAAATTTTGTTTGTCTATTTATTTTTATTTTCTTGGATTAGACAGTTTATGATTGAAAGGAACCATAATTATGTTGTTTTGTTGAAAAAAGTTGTTGTTGTTTACCATCAAGTTAAATCTCTACATGCATCTCCCTTATTCAGTGTTTTTTTTTTTTTTCCCAACCCTTTTGCAGATTCAGATGCATTGTCTACCCATTCAAGCAAAAGCTGACCATATCCACAGCCACCTTGATAATAGTTATTATCTGGGTTCTGGCCATATCCATCATGTGTCCCTCTGGTGTGATGCTACAAGTGACCAAGGAGCAAACCATTCGGGTGTTGCTGGGGTATGACAACAAAACAAGCCCTTTTTATTGGTGCAGAGAGAACTGGCCAAACCAGGAGATGCGGAAGATTTACACCACTGTCCTGTTTGCAAATATCTACCTTGCTCCTCTGTCCCTCATCGTGATCATGTACGCCCGGATTGGCATTACGCTTTTCAAAACAGCAGTTCCAACGGGAGGAAAGCCCGGCCATGACAACCGCCACACTGTGTCAAAGAAAAAGCAAAGGGTGATTAAAATGCTTCTAATAGTTGCTTTGCTTTTCATCCTTTCCTGGCTGCCTCTGTGGACCCTCATGATGCTGAGCGACTATGCCAGCCTGACTGAGCAACAGTACAGAATCATCAACATTTACATTTACCCCTTTGCCCACTGGCTAGCCTTCTTCAACAGCAGCGTCAACCCCATCATCTATGGTTTCTTCAATGAGAATTTCCGCAGAGGATTTCAGGCTGTGTTCAAGTTTAGCCTGTGCACGGCGGACGGCCAGCGGAGGAAAACCTACTCTCACAGGCTGCAGGGAAACTCTGTGCTCCCGGCTAATCATGCACAAACTTCCCTGGAGCCTATTTCCCTCAACAGCCTGGATAAAAACACTTCCAGGCGACTCAACAATGTCACTGAACAGGACTTGGTCATGGAGGACCTGGAAAAAGCATCTTGCAGCAGTGGGGGTGTCACTGCCGTGTCTATTTGAGGAGACAGAGACACCCTTCTAGGGGTGGGAATCACAGATGAACTCACAATACGATACTCTCATGATATTCTATAACAATATCTATATATCACAACAAAAGCGTTCTGCGATACACGATATATCACAAAGAAATAATGTAAGATATATCACGATAGCTGTAACTGAAGAAGAAAGAAAAAATTATTTCAAAGAGCAGGAAATAGTCAGATAATGTACAATGTTTATTAACAACTGTTAATTTAACAGTACATTAGTTTCACAGAAATGAAATGCCGCAAGTATAAATATCACAGCACTGCTAACTGTAGCCTCAGTTTGTGCATTTCAGAGCTGCTGGTAGAGTTAGCAAGTCTGATAAGAGACAACAAAGAGGCGACGTAGTGCTAATAATCCAAAGATTTATTCCTTTTCTGTGGTAGTAAACACAACACACGACCCACTGATAACTAACTATATTCAGAGCTTAACAAGATATTCAGGGCTGACAAATTGTAACATGATAAAAAGCAGGGCTACGGCTACATACTGACACTCTCCCACAGACACATTTCAGGATTAAAAAAAAGCACTGAAATTTAAACAGACATTTAAAACTTGGTCCTATGGCTTTTTGAACATGCAGGATAATTACAGTAGAAAAAAAAACCCACGATGATGTTACTAATTTTTTAAATGAAGCTTGTAAAGTACATTATTGTAAAGCTATTTTGTTATTTACTATTAAATAATTGAATATTTGGAGTGACTTGACTTTCACAAACCCACTTAGTTAGATACCTCAGTGGGTTTTATCACTTCAGAAAAGTTGAAACATGTCTCTGTAGTTTCCTGGCAGTATTACCAGATTAACACAAAAATCTATTACCTTATTGGCTAGTACAATTTGAATACCTTGTCATTTTAACAAAAATTCACCAACTACAACCCATGAGGCTTTGCCAGCTTGCCAATGGTTAGGCTCATTATACTGAATTAATGAGTACAACACCACAACTATTTGAATTGCTGAAAAAGAACAAAAACTTGGGCAGTAAACTAAAGTTACTACAAGGAACTTAACTTATTATGAAACAGTCTCATGATGCCTCTATATGACCTACATAAGCAAACGAGACCATCGGTGAGAAGATTGTCTATTTCTATATAGTTATTCTAAATGCCTGCCTCTGGGTCGGATTCGGCAGACCGGCAGAGCCTATGTTTACATTACATGTAGCACTGTAGCATAAGGGAGGACAAAGACGTTACTAGGGTGAGGGGAGGACATTTCTCTTCATTTGATAAAGTTAAAAGTAAAGTTAGACTTGTTGTCGGCTTCCTGACTCATTTTAAAAAAGATGAGAGAGAAAGAGAGCATGAGCGAGCTGAGTGAGAGAGAGAGCGAGAGAGAGCAGCAGAGATCGAGCAAGCTAGAGAGTGAATGAAGAGAGGGAGCAGCGGTGTAGCAAGAACAAAGGAGTGAATCTGAGAAATAAAACATTATTTTCCGACTGTTTCACAGCGGTTACGTTCTAAAGCACAAATAAACACGCCCACACCTCCGCAGGAAGGAGCCACATTGCCGGATTTGGTGTGAATACAGCCTTACATGTAACCTAGGTGTATGAACGGTACTAAAACAAAGTTTACCATCATATTACAATTATTAATCTTACATAGCCACAAACAGATACATTACCTCAACACTATGCATCCTGCAAACAGCTGTTTAAAAAAGAAAAATAGGATTAAAAATAAGTAGTGTCTTTCTTTCACTCGCTTCCAAAACAAATGCACATGCTAGCCAAGATCTTTACCACACAAGACTGTGGTGCTCATGGGAAATGCAGTCTTCATTCTGGGAAAACACTACCGCTTTTGTCCACAGGGGCTGCTAAAATCAACACAAAATGAAGGTTCCTAGTAGTAACTTTAATGATGCTGGATTAAATATTATTTATTCATGAATATACCATGAGCCTGTTATGAATGTGCCATGTAAATCTCAGATAGAGTGTTTTGCTGTTATTTTTATCTCTATATGAACAGTCTTGTGCAGTTAACCCGTACAGAAAATGGGAAAAACAGATGGCCAGTATTGGCCCCAAAACATGTATCGTCTGCTGTAAGTATATGTTACTGAGTCTAAAGCTTAGATTATAAGTGATTATGTGAACCTGTTTGTCTCTGTGAACTGACTATTAGGAAAAATCTTGCAGGGGATTGAACTAAAAAAAAAAAAAAAAAAAAAAAAAAGTTAAGTGTTTTACCTTTGGTCCAAAGGGGTCTATTTTGACAGTTTGTATAGCAAAGATGTAAAACTGTTGAAAAAAAAAAGAATAATCAGCATCTGATAATTTCTTATACCACACATTCATATAATAACCTAAGGGTGAAGGTTACAGAATGCTACCAGTGACATGATGCACTTTGTGGCGGCCATATTGGAGGTCCTCATGGCAGTATACTAGTGATCCTGTCCTGTTCATAAGAACCTTTACCTCCAGGTTCTGATGGATATCTTCTGGGGAAAACTCTGGTGCATTGGAAGGCATATGTTTTATATTTGTCAGAGCAACAACAGCAGCTTGTTATAACAATACAGAAGAAGAGCTGGGCACTTAGTAAGCAGTGTTAAATCACATTGTATTAGTAGACTAAAACAACTGCCACTTGACAGACAAAACATTTAAGGAAACAAAACATGCTTATTTGTTAAGAATAGACATATAGCTACAAAGAGACAAGAAGCAACAGGATGTTGTTCAGTGGAAACTTGCTTCACAAAGACAAACTAGCCTCCGAGGAGCAAGGATGCAATACTACAAGTAACAAAAGTTAAGAAAAGGTTTAACGTGATGCAAATGTCCTCTACAGTGCCAGATTAAAAATTCAGACAAGACAAACTGACTGTGGTGCTGATACACTAATGCTGCACTAATGTTAGACAGACAGACCTGCCCTGATGTAGCTCCTCTGCCGCTGTTTGACCAGTAGAAAGGCGCTCACTTGTGACTAAACAAAAGAGAACTGCTAATAAAGGCAGGAGCGCTGTGCTGTTTATGTTGCACTCTGAACACAATGGTAGTTTGGTAATGACTGCAAAAGAAATGGTTGGTAGTGTTGATACTGTAAGTAAGTGTGTTTCTCCATGGTATATAGTAAAACTGGTACAGCAGTACACCTCTAGTCTCAATATATGAATCAACACATGCACATTTTACCGGCTATTTTTTGACTAGTCGACATAAATTGAACAACAGCATTTACCTCTTCTTCAGTGAATATTATTTGTTCACACTACTTGCATTCTAAAATTTGTCAAGAGAGCGAGTGATAGATTAATTTAGACTCTTGAGTCTGGGAAAACCTGGCAGCCTTATCTGAATACTGACAATTCACCATACAATATCTTGATATTTGTCTGAGGGGACAATATTCAAAAATTGTATTGTTGAGTGGGAACTAAGATGCATCAAATAAGTTTCCGCTATCTCAATCTTTAGCTTTAGTCTGCTTGTGTGATGTGAAATTTCAGTAGTAAAGTAGGGCCAGATTAATTTAACTGTTACTGGAGCACTTCAACAGCATGTTTCATTTGCATGAGTTGTGGGGGAGGGCTTCTGCACTGAGGTCGCTGTGACTGCCGCTGTCATAGGAGGGAAAAAATATGGTTCAGCTACCGCTAAAAGATTTTGACACTTGTCACAAGCAGGCGCCTTTACACTCGACAAGTCGTGCACTAAGATTCTCAGTTATCCAGGTCATTGGATATCACCAAGTAGTATGTCAAAAGCAACTGGACTTTGTGTTTTTGCCACTCACCCAACTGAATGCATCCCTTCTGTTGACTGGTCGGAAGCCCCAAGCATTTTTGCCCCTGTGTGACGTGTTGGTGTCACATGAGATTTGCTGAGGTTAAATACTGTCATATGAGAGTCATCCCAGTCACATGAATTTAGTTGTTAATCGTTAGACCAAGACCAAGCTAGTCTCCATGCTTATAAATATTTGTGAATTAAAATTACTGCGTGTTTACATCCCAGCCATCACATTCACTGCCAAATTCTATAGGGGACCTTCAAGATGGTGCCAGAAATGGTTGCTGAGAGTTTTCCAACACCCATTTGCCTCTATGCTGTACTCAAACCATGTTCTTTGTGCAATGTTACTGCATCCAGACCTTGACCTCTCCGGAGAAAAGGGTTCATTGTCTCCTTTTTGGGTATGGCTGTGTGATGTGTAAACACATGCAGCAGTGAGGCCCTTGGTAACCCTGATTTAACCCATTTTTGTAGAGCTCCTTATTGGATACTGCTACTCACGTGGGCTAAGTGCTATTATCTATTATACATCCTGACAGAATTAATCTTCCTGTGATTTTCTGGCTGAATGACCATCTGGAAACCTTGTTCACATACTGGATTTATAATTACACACAATTCCTATAGGCTACAGAACACATTGAGTGCATCTATGAGTACAATGTAGGCAACAAAGCATTGTACTGTAGGCCATACTAGGTCATGGTTGGGGTTTGAATGCATTTTACTTGATCTGAATCAGTAGTGAATATGAATCCCTTGGGTGTATTTTGGTTTAGCTTTCTAAATGTTTAGAAGTTAAACTTAACAAAACTGGATATTTTACTATCTCAGAAGCTGGAACCGAAATGGGACCAGCAATTAGAAATCCAACCTGTATGTATAAGCCTAGTTAGGAATAAGCAACAACATAAAAATATCAAAAGGTCATGTCAGTTTGTATTCTCTCAAAAATGTCGGATATCAATCCAAATACCTGGATTTTGGTACAGATTTTTACTTTTAAAATACCTTAGTATGACTGTCAGTCGGTATTCATAAAGTATTGAGGTTCAATACCAAGCCCCAAAAATGTCTGCTTCCCATTCAGCATTTCCTCCTATACAGTATAAGCAAAAGTAGAGTCAAAAATGTAAAAACATTTTTGTTGCAATTTTCAGTTTGTTTTATAACTGTCGTATTTTTCTGGGTTTTAAGCTGCTGTAAATTGATTTTTTTCCTGTCAAAGTCAGGGGTATCTACAACAATTTGGAACACCGCATGACTCCACAGAGACATTCGGCACAATGTTAAGTGTGACACTCCAGTATTGAATGTAATGAATTTATACTTTTTGGTGCCTGTGGTGAAAAAAAAACCTTTTCTTTCTGCTTCAATTTTTTTCAAACAAGTATGGATGAATTCCTGTGAACACCTTTCTTGGGATATAGAGAATCTTAGTATCTTTGTATTTCTGCATGTGAATATCTTGTGTACTAGCATGTGTGGTTTTTGTGTCTGCAACTACACGTTCTTAAATAATGTAAATTTTCCAATTACAAACATCTATTTGTTGGGACACAAATGTTGATAGTTTTTAAAGGAAGAGAGAAAGAAGGTTTTTTTTTTTAAAATAGAAAGTAATGAAGTAAATGGTGTCCTATTTATTTGTGAAGGGCTATTCATCACATAATCTTTTACCTCTTTGATTGTCTGCACAAAATATAACTGCAAGGTTTATAGTCGAGTTTCTGAGTTTTAACAAAGGCTTGTTAATGCCACTGCTTTGTGGCATTTATGATATAATGAGCATTTTCTTTGCACATAATCTGATGTCATTTGCCATTTATGAAGGGGATTGAGAATTTAATTAGTTGAAGATTTAAAATGATGAAAACTGCTGTGCCTCTGGGAAAAAGCAAACTCCCATAATTAAATAAAATTCGAAACAGATTTTGTCCCACATCTCCGATACGCTGTGAAATACAATGTTGGCTCAGAGACAACATTTACATACATGGACTACAATATTATACTAGCCTGATAAAGGCAATATATGGAATATGAAATCACAGAAACACCACATGCTCTGCCTTACAGTGGTTGCAAACTTAAAACAGAGACGTCCTGAAAACTAACTTTAACATACTAATGAAAGAGCATTTGAGATTGAATGCTGACAGGTAACTGTGACGTTGCAATGTGTGTTGCAATGGAATGTAGAGGGACCATTGCATAAACTGTTTCATATGAAAATAACAGACAAAGTGAAGGCCAACAGCACCATGATGCAAAGCAGGATGGCAGTTGCTTCATAAGGCTATCATGTTCATATTTTATAACAGCTCAGAGAAGACTATCACACTCATACAATGGCCACTTACCAAAGAAGAAAGTAGGCTGTCATCCATTTATTTAAGTGTGTTTGTAGTGGGTTTAATGTTAGTTTCACTAGTGAGTTAACTAGTAATGTAGTGTGAGAGTGAGAGTTACCTGCAGTTTAACACTACCTGCACAACTAATAAGACATAAGTATTTTCTATTGCTATAGTAACAACATTTGTTAATCAGGCTATTGTGTAAACTGGAATGTTAATGGAATAATTCAACAAACATCCAACGTAAACAGTTTAATTACTGTTTTATTCAGAATAAGGTCAATACTCGGATAATCACATTCCATGTAAATATTATAAAAAGGTTCACCCGGGTTATTTGGAAGCAGAGTAGAATAAAATATCACCACCCCACCGCCATTCCTCATGCTGACTCATTCAAGCCAAATTCTGTTTGTCAACTCAGTAGGGAGACAACTCTGGAATCAAGCATTTATGAATAGCTAGAGGCTATTTTGAGGATGACTAAGACTATAAAAATTTACATAGCCTTTTCTTTGAGACTTTCTTTCGACTATGTAGAAGCCGCTAATTTGCGCTCTCGAATAATCTGCAACCCTTTGGCAAAACTAAAATAAATACCCTAATGTTTGTTGTAAATTACAGAAGTCTTGTTAAGACACATGGGTAAACATTTTTATTCTTTTACTGTGATGATCAGAATGATGAGAACTGACAAGAGCAATATCTGCGTTGAAACCATCCTTGCTTGGTGCTTTCCTTCCTTGAAAGAGTTTCTTTCGAGATCTGTGAACCAGTGAACACTGCTCCATCATACAATTCAAACAGTAGTTACATTATTTGTTTTAAAAAAATACAGGGTTATTAACTGTTATTATTTTGTCTATAAGAAAAGATGCAAATGTGACATTTTTCTCTAGGGGAACAAGGCTAACACAGAGGCTTCTGAAATCGTTCACTATTCTCTACATAGTCTTACCAATTTGTATTTGTGTGTTGTGACTTCAGTGTCCAGTTGTGTAGTGAGAATTACTATACCTTATTAAAGTGTCCTCAAACTATCCCACAGTGTAACCTAAAATTTGGAGGCCAAGGGATGTTAACTATCCAAGCACTAACTGCCAAAACATACACGGCTTTTGGCACAGACCTGTGACCAATATAGTTTCATGAATTTACCAATTGACACTATACAGCCGATGTTGCGAATAGGGAATAGTGAGCAATTTCTGACACAATCTTTCTATTCTTTGAGTTCTCTTCTGCTCTCTTTTCAGTCTACCAAGCTGAAAAGCTTGATGCTTGCCTTCTGTCTCTCTGTGTTTTATATATTTCCTTTTTTGTTTTGATAATATGTAGAGAGAGTATTGAATCAATGGTTGTGGTTGTGTTTATGCTTTTTAAAATTGTCAAGCTAATTTCTGTCTTGCCTTTGTATCAAGAGATAATCCAATGTGCCCAGACTGTGAAGGGGTGCATCTGTGTTCTTGTGAACAGCAAAATGTCCAAATGGTCATTAATAAAGATATTGGTCTTAACTCATTAACAATAAAGTACTAAAATCTCTCTCTGGCACAGTCACTGATTCAGTGTGGGAAGAGAAGAACAATCCAAAGAAACTATACAACACATTTCAGTTCACAGTAATTAGACTGATTCATTGGCAATAAACCTTCAGCAACTGCTGAAATGTATAGACTAACATCACTGTTCAGCTCTTTTAACTCCTGGGCCTTGTGAGAGCACAGAGATACAGAGGACACTGAACTTTGCTCCCACCGTGCTTATAAATGTCAGGGAACGTACTTGAATTATTTGCCCTAAGGTTGGATACTCATTATTTTTCTTTTAACCAAAAGACTAAAAATAATGGATAGTATATACAGTATTGAACATATTAAGTTTTTTTAATAGGTGACAAAAAAACAACAACAACAACAAAAAAACAGCAAAAAAACAGTGAGAAGCTATTTTATTTTAATTTGACTAAGTGAAGAGTGAATCATAAAGTTGGTTTTTCGACCTGCAAACATCTTAACTATAACTTGTTTGTACTTTTATAATTGTCTTTACTAATGATGAACATTTAAAAGATGTGGAGCTGTGTAGTATTTGATATATACAATATCTACAATACCTGTTGGCCAATACCTCACGCTGACATTTGCCTGTCAAGGACAGCCTGGCAGTCATTGCCCACATGGCAGGGATGTCCTATATTGCTCACTGTAATACAGATAAAATGGAAGTGAGGATCAGATTTTCTTCAGCAGCTTAGGGTGCACTAGTCAGCAAAACCTGCAGTGAAAGCTGCTTCATTCTTTGACCTTAAAAAAGGAGGCGCTAACAAAGCTAATAATTTCAATTTTAATGAATGAGGATTATTGTCACATAAACTTATGGCTTATTTAGAGCATTTTCAATCTGGCAAAGAATAAGATTCTCAGTGAAAGATTGAATTTGTATAATTTAAAGAACATCCCTTTTAACATTTTGATTTCTTACCTCTGTATAAGATGATAGTATAGAAGAGTATATAAGTATAGCTGGCAGCCACATATTCAACTTTTTATGACTATAATAATATTACACTTTTTTTGTTGATCGTCTGTTCTATTTGTGGGTTTTATAAGAAGTTTATTCACAGCAAATGAAAACCTCAACTGCAAATTATCAGAAGGGACATATACGGTTAAAAGCTTGAACAGATCGTGGCTGTTGGCTAATATATTGGACTGTGCACTTAGTGTAGCTGTTCTCTGAAAGACTGGATAATATTTTATGCACTGTATATTAACTGTCCAAGGAGCAAGTCCAGATGGATCATAAGAGGAATGAATGGTTGATACAGCTTTATGAGAGCAGAGGCTTCACTGGAGAGGGGATTCAGAGAATAAGGCAGCTGCTGCACAGAGGTCAGTGGAAGCAAAAACAACAGCTGCAAACAGAAAACGGAAGACCGTCTGAAAAAGTCGTCATCTATACTACACTTCAAAATTACCAAAGACTTATTTTTTGTTCAAACACATTAATGGTGCTTTTCACTTTAAACAGTCTGAAAAAGAAGAGGAATGCGGCATTGCTAAGCAGCCGTTTCTATTCCATCATTTCAAATAAAAATCGGAAAAGGTTTTTTCTCAAGGCATTTCCTGGGCCAACATTTTTCTGCTTGCTCCTGTCTACAATACTTTGATTTTGCAGTAGTATTGAGATGTTTTATTGTCACCAACAGCCAAGTTTAAGTGTAATGTCTGATAACTTGTCTATTTCCAAGAGTAGGTATAAAATACAAGCAGAGGAATAAGCCTAACATGTGGAAGAAGTAACTGAATACCTGGGTCACTGGCTGTCTAATCAATGCTTCAATATCTCTTACAGGTTTAAGCAATAAAAGTCTAACCTTGGAAGTATAAAAACTGCTGTTCTTTATGTTGAAATCTGCATTTCACATTAGGCAGAAAGCTTCACATCCCTTTGATTTACAGGAGTTGTTTTATTACTGTTTCATGTTCTCTTACTCTGTACGTTCAATACATTCATTATAATGCCAAAAAGCTTATGTTAATGTGGTATAAAGAGGAAGCAGTCAGAGTAAGAACGGCCATAGAAAATGACCTAGAGCACCTACATCTTCACATCAGAACAGAAAGGATAAGGTATCTCTATAACATCTAATGCAATTTCTTTTTTCTTTTTTTTTAAATTATAATGAATTTTCTCCTTTCACCATGGCGCCATAGAAAGAAGCAATGAATAGCACAGTTTGATGAAAAGGTCATCTTTTTTGGCTAATTTATAAGCCTTAAGAGAAAGACTAGAATATTTTGGACCTTCTGGTTTCACTGTATGCGATTTATGAAAAGCAAAAACTAAATTGATATTTTTCTTAGATAAAACTGTTCACTACTGACAGGCTGTTTCAATCACAGCGAATACTTTTGCTCACTGGGTGAACTAGGTTCCTAAGATACGCACCACTGTCACCAAAAATAGCTGATCTCTTCGAGGACCGACTACACACACACGACCCACCTACCCACCAATATAATTACTTGATTTCCTGTGCCATCAATGAACTCTATAAAGGCATTATCTAGGTTTCAGCCATCTAGTATATCCTTAGATATACTAGAAAATCTCAGATAATCAGTCCCACAAAATCACTTTGTTGATCACAAATAAGGAATTGACAATTATCGTTTGTCATTTATCAAGCAAGAGTATCCATCTACAAGCTTCACAAATGTGAGGATTTGAAACAGTATACTGCAAAACGGATGCTGATCGAATCTGTACATACTACACTGGATGTCTCCATACGTGGACTTATTCAACACATGCACATTTTGGCATTGGGCAGATCTCCTTGAACAACCCTCTCCACAAAACTAACATCCACATTGCTTTTGTAGTGCATAGTCTAGTGCATATGCAGTTGGCAATGCTTGCACAGTACGTGAGGTTGTTCATTTTGAGCAGCAAGCTGTTGTCTACACAGACATCCATGTAACAGAGATTGGCACTCCTGCAGACTCCTGAGGCTATGCAGACACAGAGTACAAATTTGCCTTAAATTGCATATTTTGGGGCTTTTTGGGACAGTTTGGGACTGTTTTTCCAGACAAAAGAAGAAATATGAGGATGTTACCCTGGGCTCTGGGAAATTGTGATGAGCATTTCTCACTATTTTAGACTAGACTAAACTAAAAGATTAAATTCAGAGAGTACTAGTAATAGTTATTGAAAAATAATCTTATATGAGGACCTTGTCCTCATATTTATAACCATAACACAGTCTTGAGCCTTGAAGGTAAGATTCTCTTTCAACAGGGGGTTATGTTTGCCCTTCTACTTGTGAAATGGCTTTCAAGTTGCGCTAAATAGAACCATTACACTCTAATTACCACAATAGTCTGACTGAAATAACGTTATTCTGCTTAGGTGGGTTTAAAATCCCATGACACTGAGGATCCAGTGGTGTGGCCTTTGACCACCTGGTGCCTCAGTGACAAAGACAGCTGACATTTGTTAGGAGCAGGAGAATAAAGTCTAATTGGATTTTTTTTTTTGTGTGTGTCACGATTAGATGTTCTGTCTGCATAGGTTTTCTCTGGGGCCACAGTCAAAAGGACATGCAGGTTAGAACTAGCTCTAAATTGTCCATATGTTTGACGAATGCTGAGATACGTTCCAGCCCCCCGAGACCCTGAAGCAGAAGAACAGTTGAAAATATATCTTATCTTCCCCATATGTTATATAGGTGAATGTCTTCTCATCAGTAGATTTTCCTTTACTGTTGGCTTACATAGTCTACATAACAACAGCGTTACTAATAGAGCTGATGATTCTACAAGTGTAAGCATGATTTGGTTAAGGCAATGCAGCAAAGCAACATACGTCTAATTGCCAGTTCCTTAGGCTGATCCTGGAGTGGCTGTGCTTTCCAATGGAAACTGAAAACCGTGGAGGAATGTCTCTTTGTTGTCGCAACATCACCGCATCCCTCTGCTTTGTTATAGGACTACGCTAACTGTGCCATAGCAGACTACCACAGCCAATTAGTTTAGTCACAAAGCAGCTGAAGAAAATATGGCTGCATGAACCCCCGCTGTCTAAAATACAATTGCCAACAGCATTTTGTAACCACAGTTCATTAGAGTCAGCCATTCCTCATTGCAACCAAACCACACTGCTGAGGAGAAAAAGCTCAAACAGATTCCCTGGGGGAGGAGTGACAGCACAGGTGGAAGAGCTGGAGAGGCAGCAGCTAAATATGCTGGATGTGCAGATATTGCCCAGCGGTGCCCACAGATACTGCACTGAGACACAACACATCAAATGAGATTATGCACAGCCATGGCATGCACAGAATAACAGATCAGTGTTGTTTTCAACATCAGCATTTTGGAAACATTTTGCAGCAGAACTAACGGTATAAATAAGCTGGGGAGATGAGCTGACCTGCAATGAGAGGGCAAATGATAAGTTAATTCCTACAGCTGGCTTTAAGGCAAATATGGAAGTTGAGGCAAACTAGAGGAATATTATAACTAACTTGAAAAAAATATACACAACTTACTGTAACAATTACCTGCAAGAAATGATCTGGCCTTTGGTGTAGTTTCTGATAGTTTTTCTTTACACTGCGTTGTCTTCTGGCAACAAATCACCTCTCGTGAGATTTCAGAACAGAACTTCTCCTTGAGCGAGTCTTGTTTACACATAATCACAAATAGACCGGATCAAGCGAAAGGTAAAGAAAAGCATTTTATTTCTCTGTATGGTCCTTTCCATAATGTTGTCAGACACTTATAATAATCTGAGCTTGTCAGTGGCAAAAACAAGCACTTTTAGTGGAGGTATATTGACGGGATGTAATTGCCCCAAAGGATTATACTGCAGCCTGTTTTTCAGCTGCCGGCTGCAGCGCTGTCTCTCAATACTGGACCGGTTTCAAAAATTGTTGTCCCCATTAGTCACTTAAACACAAAAAGATGGGAAAATAGGGTTGAAAAATACCGAAGTTTCCCTTTAAGGTCACTTTGCAAACCATTATTCTCTGCAGGTAAGCAACATGTCCCTGAAAATGAGACTTAACACTTGTCTTTTTTCGCCAGGTCGTTTTGGGACAGAACATTGCAAATCACAGTACATCACAGAACAAGTGGTACTCCTCAATGTACCTTTTTTCCTGACTTTCACAAATGTCCTTTTGAAATTTGTGTTACCAACTTATTGCCTGGTCTGCCATGAGGCATTATGGGGCTTTCTCTCTAAAGCAAAAGCAATAGAGAAGTTCTGTGACATGTGAAGGACTTGTTATCATCAATTTACCCTGTCAAGGACCGTCAAGAGGTCCATCTTGATCTGTTCTGACCAATCATGCAGGTGACAACCAAAGTTTATAATAAATATCTATATATATCTAATATCTACCAACTGACCAACCAACCAAGCAACGCTCAAAGTTTAAGGAAAGCACCACAATGAGTAATTTACACAATATGTCCAATATACATCAGCAGAAACACCTTAACAAAATAATGAGCTCCAATACAACAGCTGTATGATGTATTTTAGGTTTGTTACACATGCCTCTCTACAAAATATTAAAAGAAAAACCTTAAATGGCCTTCTAACAAGTTTATTGCTACAATTAAAACTGCAGCTAAAGATTTAAACAACCAAAGAGACAAAAGATACCCAGACATGGCAGGAGGCAAAATCAGAGATTTTATGAAAAGGAGAGATAAAAGGGAAATCTAAAACCACTCCTAAATTCAGGGACAGCAAGACAGGGATATATTGTGGCTATTTAAATTAAATCATTACTAATGTTAAAATTTAGAAACACTCCCAACAGTAGATAATCCAGTACAGGTTGGTTTGTCTGCCATGCCAGAATTGTCATGGTTCTGTCACTGACTCCAGAGACTCTTGAGAGTCTCTCTCTGTATTCCTTGGTTGCCATTCTCCACTGGTCCTCTGGAGGCCCTCTGGCTTTTCTCTCTTTTTGTTCGGACTGGACTGAGTTGGAGAAGACTGTTTTGAGTTTTGTCTTTAAAGACCTCTGGCTTTATCATTTGGGTTGCCTTTATTGGTTGAACTGTCCTCATTGTGTTTCTGTTTTTTTGTTTTAAGTTTGCCCTGTGTTTTCCCTCCTGAGTTCATGTACTCCTCCACACACCTGCCCTGCATTCATCCTCATTAACCCTGCCCTTGTCTCAGTGTTCTTCCGCAGTCTGCTGTCACCTTCACACCTGCCCTATATCAGTCTCATCAGCCCCGCCCTGCTCCCAGTGTCTTCCCAGCCTATCAGCTCCCAGTTAGTTGCAATCTGCAACCTCACTGCTAGATGCCACTAAATCCTACACACTGGTCCTTTAAAGTAACGACCCTTTAATTACACTCAGCGTACACCATAACTGGCCCCAGTAAGTGGAGTTAGTACTCCATATTCAAACGCTGTAGCCATGGTTATGACTGTAGCTGTACAAATCATTTTTATTTTATAAGAATGATTTATTTTAAGAATACAAGTTTATACAAGTATTGTAAACTCTTCTAATACATTTATGGCTCCTACCTTTCAGTGTAGCCCACCCTGCCGGTGACGCATAAACAGAAACAAAACAAAAAAGGTACAAAAGCGTCTCAGTACTGTACAAACAAAACATACAAGCAATCTGACATTACAACTGCTGTGTAATCGATTTTGTTTTTATTGAACATCAAATTTGTTCATATTGAAGTAGTGGCTTGTTTAAAGACAAATCTATGACAAAATTAGACAAAAGGAAAAAAAGTAGTGACTATTAAATATTGTCACTACTTTTGTCACTAATAGTAAATATTGAACCAGCTTAATTGATTCATGGCAGTCAAATTGAAAGGGTGTCTTATTAGATTGTATTATATTCTATTATGGTCATGTTATTTTGTCCATTGCTTGTATTGTATAAGTTGGTAATCACAATTGCACTGAATGAAACATGACATTTCTTTTGCATCTTATGCCACTTACTCACTTTTTTATTAAAACAGCCCTCGTAAATAAAAACATGCTTTTTCCAAGAGATTCAGATTTTGACTGCCGTTGCAAATGTAGGTGTCACAGGATTATTACTTCTATAAAACTCCCACTTTATTGCAAAACCCATTAAAGCATTAAGAGTAAGTAGAGCTTCATAACACACTTAGATACAGTGACATGGCTCATCACAGTTCACCTAATAACGCAGACTGAAGAGAAGCTGTATGCTGCAGGGGACAGTGAGGGGTGCAATGAGGCTGACTTAATAAACTGGGTGGATAAGCACCAGCTCTAGTGGTGTTGAGTCCGAGCAGCCATGCACACATAATTCACAACACAGCTGATACTCCAGTATAGACTGTGTCATTCAGAGCAGTTTACATCCACACAGTCACATTCAGCTTGCAATGAAAACCTTCACATGTCTGGCCAAAAAAAAAAAGAAAAAAAAAGGAGAATGAAAAATGACCATCGTTTTTATGGATTTGAAAGGCAGGTCAAAAGGCACCATATTCAGGTTAAAATTTTACTAATATAGTTGATAAGTTATTTTTTTTAGAAGTCTAGGTTAGCATTTCACTTTGTAGTTAGGTCCTGCTTCATACTGGTGTATATTTATTAAAATGCTGTTGCAACAATGATCATATGTAACAGATGTCTAAAATATTTTATACTTTCCAACCAAATTAATCCCAGTTTTGACCTAAAATTCCATCCTGCAAATTCAATACTTACTAGATTAGGTATGAGTGCATGTTGGGAAAAAAATGGATTGTTTTATGGGGAAATGCAACAACACGGTGCAATGAAACAAACAAAATTTCACTCACCAGTTTCATTGCAGAAAGGTGTGAAAAGCCTTGTACAGAATTCACAGGCTATCAACAAGAGCGATCAGTGCACAGGGACCACTACATTTATAAGAGCTTGAACAGAGCACTTGTCTGGCTGTCTAACTTTATCTGAAAGCCCCTTTTGAACTATTCAAAACATCACACCCACTCAACACAGTGATCTGTTAGGTGTGCAGAGGGGAGAATGTAGGTAGTTTTTGAACTTCTCTCTCAAACTCTTTTATTTGTTATACAACTACTTCCATCTGGAGGCTGAATCATGAATCAGTTTTGCTGATTCAAATTATATTGTTCATTTCAAAGATTTGCAGTCACTATTTACTATATTGACTTTTTTTTTTTAAGCTAAGTGCACACATCACTGCCCAACTGCACTTTATAGGTACATCAGTGAGTAAACACCTCACAGCTAATACCACTGCAACATTCATCACTGATACTGACGGTCTTCGGTTCAGTAGTAAGTTCAGTCTGTTGCTGGTGAAAACATTCAGTCCAATACAAATCAAGACCTGTACAAGCATTGTTTATGATGTTAATAATGCAGGAGCCAACTAATCAAGTAATCACAGCTGAACTGACAATGGTGGCCTCATTTTCCAGTGAAGGGAGCTCCAGTGCCAAAAAATACTCATTCGGTCAGTGACAATGCTGAGTCTGTTCAGTCAGTCAGGATTTTATGTTGTTCGTACATGTACTGAACGCCTCTACTTCTGTCAGTTTGCTGATGCTGAAAATTCGTATCCAGGTGCTTGGATATCATCAGTTTGTGATGCTCAGAGCATGCCATAATGCTCGTAATGAAGTGTTGTAATTTATTTTTATAGGCCTAATCATTTCCCCTCATCCCGCCTACAACTACTACGTAAATGACTACCTCGACATGAGTTCGTGATTTCCCATCACTGATCTCCCAGAATGAAATTTGTCAAGTTCCAAAGAGTGTAAATGAACTTGCCCATCACAATAAAATGTTTATGCATGGCCATATGAACACTGGGGCCTCTGTGGTTGCAGTCACACCATTTGTATTGCATTATGTTCTACTGAGACAGCTATGTGTGGAGATGTGTGTCTCTGCCACTTGTATGAAGGATTTTTCTCTCTGTGACTGCTGGATGTCTGAAAATGCAGAAAAGCACTCGAGCTTGTACAATTTTTAAAAAAAAATTTTTTTTATTAATAACCAAACACCTGCTGAGTCCCCAGTACATCCTGTAGTGAGTGGGGCGGATCACAGATTAATACCAAGAGTGAAAGCCGATTTTTTTTTTTGGAGCGTGGTGAGGTGGAGTGAGCTGGATCTGACAGCTCTTCTTTTATTTTGTCATGTTAAATTGTCAAAGTCCCCCTTTTTAAACGTCCACGCATAATATTGGGATTTGGAACACTAATTTATGCTGCATGAGGGCGTTTGAAGTTTTTATGAAATCTTGAGTAGGTTCTTTCAACAAATGTGTGACACGCTTTCATTTTTGATCTTTTAACTTACATAAACAGATAATGACATTTAAGTATTTGAGTGAATTATTGCTTTAGGGAAATAGGCCCCTCTTCCACGTCAACTGAGAATACCCCTTGCAGAGCAAAAAGGACCTGTCAGTGTCCTCTTTCAGTGAACAAAGGACAGTCATCAGGCAAATCAATGGGTCATTGTTCCGCCAAGAGCTTGTCAAATACCCTGGCATGCCTTCCAAGCAGAGCCATCTCATCGAAACATTTTGGCAAGCTCACCCCTCATTCAGGTAAGCTGGCACGCCAGATGTTTTGTTACACAGAACCATCTGAGAAGACTGTCTATCACCTATCGCAGGCTATGGCTTCTCACTGTCATCACACCTAAAACATGCCTGTAGCTGCCAGTAGTTCTAGGACACTGATTGGTCCGGACCACTATTGGTTTGGCCACAAGCGCGTAACTTGAAGCCTGAAAAGATGGATTCTCGCGTGATCTCACGAATTCAGCTGCCTGACAAGGTAATCATTCAGGTGTGTGAACACAATTAGAGACACTGTCATGCAAATGTTCACACAGGCTGAGCCCACTTGGCTGCCTGCCACTAGGTTGAACTGCAGCTTTGGCTGTGCATGCTGTAAAAGCTAGTCAATACAAAAACATTCATCCGTTCCCTGACTTGATGCATACAGTTACCACAGCAACAATCAAATTACCCACAGCTCTTGTACACCTTCCTGGTTTCAGACCTGTGATGTGTAGCCCGGCACACCTGTGACATGTTTTAGAGCAGACTTCAAGACGCTGCTCTCTGCGTCTGTACATTAACATCTGAAAACAGGCCAAATATGCTTTTAATTTTCTGAATGTGAAGCTTTAATGAGAGAAAGTAATCCATTTCCAATATTTCTCATTAGGTATCACCTGGCTTTGGTCATGTTGAAACAGGAAAGAGCCTTCCCCACGTCAAGGGGAAGTAGCTGGAGATGGACCCAAATGCAGGACGCAGTAACCAGTATGAACTGATGAATGTCTCTTTTTAGTAAAGATGTGCAGGCATAACAAAACAGAACTAGACAGAGCAAAACAGAACAATACAGAACAAAGGATCCAACAAGACTGAACTGAAAACCAGGACTTAAATACAAACTGAATGAAACAACAAGGAACAGGTCCCAAGACACAAGAGCTGATTGACTACCAGACAAAATGCACAACAATGCACATTTTCATTTATAGGCCATGAACTACACAGAACCTGCTCACTCAACAACCCATTTATTTAACTATTTGTTTCCTATTTTACATTTATTTATTCATTTTTTATTTTCATCTACTTATTTTATTTACTGACTGGTTTGCATACTTATTTATCTAACTTCTATCATGTTTCATGCATTTCTTCACCCAATCTAAAACCAAGCATTGCTCTGAATGATGGGACCACCTCAGACTGGGCCCTGGTGGCTGAGGGGGCTTGGGGGACTGGACTGGTTTGGGACAGCTTGATGTCCAAGGGCCTAATCGCCACTTAACTCCCCGTCAAATAAAAAGTTGCTCCACAGACCCAAATGAACTGACCCCTCCTGTAGGGGTGGGGGCTGTTCTAGAGGGTGCCTGACCTGCAACAGGCCATCTACCTCCTATGGGCCTGGGGGCGGCCTAAATCAGGAGAGAGCAATGAGAGCGAGGAAGGGGAAGGAGGAGAGAAAGGGGAGTACAGACAGTCAAGCAAACAAACTATAAAAATAAATCTAAAATAAACTTCTGCCCTGGTCCAGCTGTCCCGACCCATCCTGGTTTCACCCTGGAGCCTCTTCCTCCGACTTCCTCAGACTGTACGATATCAATTTTAGGCTTTCAGATTGTGCACTAAATTCATAGTGAATCTTAGCACTACGATGTAAATAGAAAAAAGCATATGAAAGCAGATACGCTCATGTCATCCATCTGTGCTGCTCTGATGTTTGAAAATTCAGCAAAGTCATAAAAACTTTTGTTTCACCTCCATTGTTTTGGCTTTGGGTGCCATTGACATTAAGGAAAACAAGGGTGTTTTCTCCCCAAAACTTTATTTAAAAAAAACTGCACTTATGAAATCATTTCATGTCGTATTCTGATTGGCTGGTTTGTAGATGTGGGTCATAGCGGCAGTCACATTGTGAGAATTTGGTCCTAAATTTCTGACAGTCAGAATTTTGCCTCAGGCTGAAACCTAAAAAACATCTGTGTCCTGATGTCAAGATGTCAGAAAGAGTAAGTCCAACATGGGTGCAGGCTTGTGGCTTTTCTACAGTAGACTTGCGTCACATTTTTTCTGCATTGCCAAAAGCAGCTCAAAAGATAAACCCTCATCAGTCATGCACAGCGGCTACTGGCTCAGTGTCTGATCAAAGTGCTGTAGGAAAAGCAGCACAATGAAAGTAACTAATATGTTGCTTTGGTGGTTGCTCATCAAAAATACGTCATTCTATGTACTGCTCTTCATGAAACATAATTAACTAGAGGAGGAAAAAGAGGCAGCTTTTGTAGATTTAATGTATTATTTTGCTCAGTCATCTCCCTGTCAGACTAATTAACTTTTATATGGCTTTAATCAGACTGGACATTGTGTTCTCAGGTTTTTCACAGATAATCTGCACCCCCAGGTTGCCTGTTTTTTTTTGCCTGATTTTGTCACACAGCACGGCAACTCTGGCAGGAGCAGTAATCGACTGCACCGGCAGCGTGTCATCCTCCATTCTTTCAGCTCCTGTGTTTGTAGCAGCTCTGTCTCGTCCCATTTCTAAAGAAATCTCAGATGCTTACACGCCTTGATACCCCTGGCAGTGGTACCTTGCTTTTTCTGGGATTTTATTATCTATGGAGAACTTTTTGAAGTGTTGCTCCTGTCTCCTTAGTGTCTTGAAAAAGATGCACTGCAGTGCTGAGCAGAATGAGAATAGCAGCTGGAATTCAAATTTTGATTAAACATACATTCTTGACACTTCCAAGCTCTTTTTTCCATAATCATGTCTTATAGAAACCCTTTTTTTCCCACCACAGCTAATCCCTTTGAGCGGAGTTAAAATAGAATAGCCATCTGTAGCAATACAACTAACCAGTAAAGTGTTCGGATTGGAAGAATTTACTGGGACATAATCTAGATCCCTATTAAAAGATTGAAATGGCCAACCAGACTAATCCAGTATTTGATTATTGTTGTCCATATTAGCTGCATCCTTTTTATAGGTGCACAATATAAGCTATTTCATTAAGTGTAAGAGGATATTAATACCAGTGAGTTATTCGCTGCTCTCAAGTGAACAGGCCTGCTGAGCTTTTATTGCTGCTGTCAGAATTATTAATAATCTCTGAATGATGCTGCGCAGACAACCTATACTGCAGAAAGGCTTAGAAAGTTAAGGAGGTGCAATAAAAACATGTTCTAAAATAAGACATTACGCAATATAATTTAATATTTTAATTACTAAATTAAACATTTAAGATGAACCATTTTGTTTATAATAAATAAAAGAGTGATACATGACCAAAAGTATGTGGAAACATTACACATGTATGTGATGTGAATATTTCATTCCGAAACCATGGGCATTAATCTGAAAGTTATATAAAGCCTTTTATAGCTCCAGATAAATTTGATAACTTGAGTAACACCACTTGAGGCAGTTTATCGTCGGTTGGAGCTGAATACAAGTTTCAAAATGAAAAAAATCTGGGGGAAAGAAGTGAGGTTACCAGATCTCCGTAGCCCTCTGCTCATCTCTGCTTGAGGTTAGCAGCTCCAGGCTACATTAACTGCTACTAACATAACACACCTGAAACTGTACAGTCCACGGATGTATTAAGAGAGCTGGATATGGCGCTGCCACTCAGCCTTGCTGCCAATTTTTCCCAGTGGCCACAAATATTACAGTGTGGCCCCAAAAAACATTTATCTCAAATATCTCACTGGTATTTTACACTAACTGAAATTGCTTATATTGTGCGCCTATAAAATGGATCCCGAACAGGAATGCTCGAGTGAGGCCAGAGAGAAAAACACTACTGCGCATATTCAGTGGGCCGCACAACGCAGAAGCTAACCCGGAAGCTAAAAAACTTTTTTAGCTCATGCCTCAGGTGAGCAATTTTCATTCAAATGAATAGGCTCCGAGTCTAGATCTGAATCTAGATACTGGACTCAAAGATCTATCTTTTCATCTGGTTTCCAGTTCCTATAATGGTATAAATGAGTGAATTGAGTCTTGTAGCATTGTGGGTAATGCCAGGGTTTGACAAGGAAGAAGAATGTAAAGAAAAAAAGACAATGGGCCTCATTCACTAATATGTGCGTAGAAATGTTCTTACTTTGCGCACAAAATAACACGCAAAATTACCGTCGGATCCATGACACATACGCACTGGCCAATTTTGTTCTCACCACCATGCGTATGTTAATTAATCAGAATCATTCTAAACTGACAGGCGCGTGCCCGCTATCAGTAATTAGCATACTGCCACACCCCCACGTGTCTATACAAGGAAAGCTGTGTTGGAGCAGTGCAGCAGTGGAGAGAGACTGCAAAGAAGGCCGTGATGGTAAAAATGTAGAAAGAAACTAGTGAAATGCAAACAATAGTTTCACAAGTAGAAGCCAGAAAAGGCAGATTTGGCTGGTAAACATGTCATTGGCACAACTGTTTGGAGCCTGATTGTGAATCCTGTATACAGCCTGCATACCTGCACCACTACCACACAGTACGTCCATAACAAAATAAAACATTTGTAAATGTGTAGATCTAAATAAATCTACTGCTGCGCCAGGTGCACATCGTGTTTATGTCGGTCCACAACAGGCCATGATGTAGTGAAAGCAGACCACCCCTCTCTGTGCCACTACTGAACTGTCAGGCTGTGAGGAACACTGAACAGGCTGCTGATTAACCAGCTGCATATATCACAGCCAAATCTGATGGGGGAAATTAATCGCTGTCACATCGCAATATGGAAATTCTGATATATAAGCTATTGTCATCTAAAAATGGGAGCAGGACAATTTTAATATATTAATAATTTCATTACATTTATGATGATGATTGATGGAGTACGTCTTAGCTATTAATTTTATAATTACTAAATAGTGTATTATTAGCAATTTCACACATGTTGTAACTATATTTAGGGCCAATCATTTTTTAAATAATTGTGGTTCTAACATACTGTTTACATTGAATATATATTGACTATCATTTTTTAAGACCGTAGGACATTTAAGATTTGTGCGTACTCATGGTCTAAGGAAGTTCTAAATTTTTTCGCAGAGTAAGAACAAATTCAGGTAAGAACATATTGATCAATACCAGATTAAAACGTTTGTACATACGGTTTAAGCACAGATTTGTGCGTTTGTGAGTGAGGCCCAATATCTCTGGTTCTGCTGCAGTGAGTTTGATCCTTATGCTACAGTAAAAGTCAACGGATCACCAAGCTTAGTACAGTGGAAATCCATCCCAAAGCTGTTGAGAAGTTTCACTCTGGGTCAAAGTGGTGGACTGACATCGCTATTTCTTGAGCCATGCCACTAATGGCTAAAAAGTTCTTCCACACCAAACTGGGAGAATCATTTCTTTATGGACATGGCTTTGTGCCACACTGTCATGTTGAAAGAAAGGACAAACTGTTGGCACAAAGTTGGAAGCACCCTGTTGTCTAAATTATAATTGTGTACTGTAGCATTACAATTCCTCTTAACTGGAACAAGGGGTTGATAACGTATCAGACAATTAAAACCTTTCATTTTAACCAATAAATCTGGCTAATATGTTTGAAAACATGTCAGAGCCGTAGAAAATGCAACCCATGTTTGAGAGTCTAAATGTTAAGCCCACCTACCCTAATTGTCAGTTGTAAATCAATGAACTTACTCAGTCAGACACGTGATTACTGCAGCAAATGTCAACCTCATTTCAGAGTAGGAGAGTAAAGAAAGCCATGAAATGGCTGTAACTATGTGTAATATTCCATGCAATGATTTAATTGCATAACTTTTAAATATTCACATACAAACATGTCCAGATATTGGTGCAAATTACCAAACACGATGCTTTATTTCTTTTCTTTTTGTTGCACAAAATAGCATCAGTATTTCATTCTGACATTTGATTCGATGTCCTGAGCTGTAACTGCAATACTCCCTGAAGGTAACTTCATTTCCACAAGTACATTAAAATTATTGCAAATGACGCAGTCAGCACTTGAAAGAAAAATTCTTTGCTCCACACAAACAGAAATAGAGAGCTCTGCCTGCAGTGCTGTTGTGATATATGGCTGGATCCTGTTTTTATTAATTTTCTTAGCGATCAATCATCCCCGCTCATGTTTTTATGGTTCAAACAGAGAAGATTAACAGAGAACTGGTAACCTGCTGCTGGTGCTGGAAGTGAGGATGTAATGAGCCAAGAATCAATTCAGACAGAAGGGCACACTAGCTCCGTCACTACACAAGTCTCTCTCCACACTTCAATCTTCAAGTAAATACAGCACTTCAGTAATTATGTATGACATTTTCATATAGATTACTACTTTACCACTAACCACTGCTGATGTACATAGCAAAACAGTGATTAAAGCCACAGTGTACTGTAGGTCTAGTAGTGGCTTGATGAAATTGTTTACATTTACTGGAACACTCTTATGTCCCCTTATGTACAGGAAGTGATGGGCATTTCATTTCCAGCAGAAGCACTTTCTGAACATCTGAACATCAATAGCCACTGTTGCTATTCCAAGTCCAAGGAAGATGTCACAGAACCACCCTCGTGTTTTGATCTTCACAACAATGATTAAGATGTAGATTAGTACCTTATTTTTTATTTTTTTTTAAATCACATCTGTCATTCTAAAGTTTTCCTATTTAAAGGATAAAGCTGGTGAGCATGAATAAGTTGATCCTACTAACATTGTCAAAGTAACCAAACCCTGACACACCTTTTTAAAATTTGAAACTAAATTAGTGAGCTGTTTAAAAATAATATAATAATATCTTCTGGTTCAATCATAACCTGCTATACACATCTCTTTAGCATTGAGTTCCTGAATACAGTCATTGCATCTTGATATGTTTTTTTTTTATGTGTGTGCATCTAACCTTTGATTTTTTTTCTCACTGCATTCTGAACAATTGTCTCTTATGATCTGATTTTATGCGAGTACATCCTAACATCATTTTTTCCATTGTTTATTCTTGGGATTCAGGTGTCATTGGTACTTGTCGTGATATGTCTTCATGTCAGACAATGAACTGTCCCCATCTTGCTGATTGGTTGATGGTCTGTGAAAACACCAGGGACAACGATGGAAATAAGTCGAGGACTTCATCATTCTATCTCTGACAAAGTCTGATATGTTGTTTTAAAATGTATTGGAGCATTGTCAATAAACCTAAACTCTGAGCTCACTAAAGCTGTGTTTTGTAAAAACCTTTTTTCCTAACTTTAAAGCAATAGTTTAAAAATTTGGAAAATATACCTATTTATGTTCTTGCTTAGAGTTAAATAAGATTGATACCACTCTCATGTCTGTACATGAACTATGGAGCTAGACTAGGAGGAATTATCCTAGTTTACCATAAAGACAGGGGAAAACAACAAGCCCGGCTCTCTTCAAAGTGCATAAACCCAGCTTACCAGCACCTCTAATGCTCACTAATTAACACATTTTATCTTGTTTGTTTAAAACAGAAAATGCTAAATGTTTCTGGAGTCTTGCTCTTCTGGAGCAACCAGGGTAAAACTCCAGGAAGTCACTGTGCAGTGCTGATGTCCACCAAGAAATAGTTACAGAATTTAACAGCCTGTAAAACCATTTCTTTCCATCATTTTAACATTTGTGTGCAGATTAAACAAAGAAAAATATTAATGAGTGAGCTTTAAAGTTGCTGAGAGATGTATTTAAAAAAAAAAAAAAGAAAGAAAGAGCCAGGCTAGCTGTTTCCCCTTGCTTCCAGTTTATGCTAAGCTAATGCTACCTAGCTATAACTCCATTCTTAAAGGGTTTATATGTAGAATTGTGAAGCAATTTACATGTATTAATCGTTTTTTACTACCAATGATTTCTATGTGAAGGACCTGGGCCGGATTTTCAGCGAAAATCCAACGGAACTGACGTTTTTGCGCGATCCCCAGTGCCCTGCCCCTCTCCCATTAAGGTCAACAAACGACCGGCATAATGACAACAACACAACAAAAACGGTGCTATCCGACTAGAAACCCAGATATTAGCTCTCCAGCTAATGAAACAGCTAATTGCCTCCGTCAAACACCCCGAGCACACACAGCTAAAACATTATTTCCTCAACAAAGGAGCAGAAAACAAGCTCCAGAGTGATAGCAGAACATAGCTTACCCCTTCTGTTTTTCATGTTGGTAGTCCAAAGGTCGAAATAAGCACACGTTTCACAACAAAACCGCAGCGCGCTGCTCCCCGGCCATAGCCTGTTGCTCCTGTTCACAGCTCACAGAGCCCGTCTCGCGCCATTAGCACGCGAGCGCAAGCAACAGGATGTAGACTGCAGCTCATTTACCGGCCACAGGTGTCCCTAATGAGAGGGTATTTCTGATTCTTACAAATAAAACCTTACACATACATGAGAGTAGTAAAGATCTGAATAAGCGAATTTCCAAAAAAATATTCCTTTACTGTGGTGCTTGCATAATGCAAAGCACATACAAGATGATGTAATGCAGTGTGCTCTTAATAAAAACTTTGAGAAGTTATACTCTACAAGCCTGAGGCAGTAAACCCTTAATGCACAACATGACAAAAGTTTAAGCCTCCTCCATGGAAAAATAAATATTCTTTACAGGAATTTATTGTTGCTGTTGTTGGAACTCTGAAATGTCAGAAAAAAAACACCATCTAAATACCATAAAGCAAAATCCAGTTTTATTTTTGAATTGTTTGCGTCCCTACATCAATAAATGTTGGTGAATAAAATGTTAGTAATGTTGTTTTCCTTATGTGAATTGAAGGTCGAAGAAAAGAGGGTGTCTTATGTGCAGATTGTACAAATTGTGTTTTTGGGATGTATGAATCAAATTGACTTGACCTAACTTGGCTTATTATAAGTGATAAGTGTAAGAGATATGATTATGATATTCCTGAGTTTTCAGACTGCAATACTCAAACTCACAGACACAGAAATGATGGTGGACAAGGCCTGAAAGCAAGACATTAGTGTCGTTAATCATATCATTTATTACTATGTGCTCCCCATTACAACAAACAGCATCAGTAGTGTACACTTCAATCTACACAAATACATAGAAAAGCAAATAGAGCAGAGAGTGACTGACAGTCATGACAATCATAATACTTCAATGCACGGTTAGCACAGGGGTATTGATACAGTACATGGAGAATCCTATGCAGTATATCTGTCTGAGGCTCAGGGATTGTCAATGTAATATCTACAACTATCCTATTTATCATTACAAGCTCTGTATAACATTAGCAGCAATGTTTTATAGGCAGCAAGTAAAAGATGTGAAAAGAACTGGGGAGGAAAATGTAAAATTGTTAGACAATACTGACAACTACGAACAGCATAAAAACAACTTTACTGGTTTACTGGTACTACTCTATTTATGTTTTATTGGTTAAAATAAAGCATTTGTCTGGTCAGTAAATGTGGCTGTGATGTAACAGCTCTGTTAACGACTTCTACTAAACAGCTGTGAAAAGACAGCTTTCTGACAAAAAGTAAAACATCTCAAAATTGAGCATGTATATTTACATCTAATTGTTTGCAAAAAACAATGTCATTTCTAATCTATCACGTTTTTTTAAAAAGTAGAAATCTACTTAAAATTGAAAATGTGGATGAAAAAAAAAAAGGTTGTCATGTTATCAGTTTTCAATGGTTTATCTGCTGCAGCTTATTGACCAGCTGGTACTGCACATACTGTAAAAACAAAGCAGAACCCTTTAACTTTCAATAAATATTTCTGTACTCAATGCTATATACATGTACTATACATTGGCACACAGGAGTGAGTGTGAATAGTTGCG
Source organism: Scomberomorus guttatus (assembly GCA_038419695.1). Taxonomy (NCBI): domain Eukaryota; kingdom Metazoa; phylum Chordata; class Actinopteri; order Scombriformes; family Scombridae; genus Scomberomorus; species Scomberomorus guttatus. The sequence continues at coordinate 29,562,489 of CM076450.1, read as the reverse complement.
AGCTATTTCTTTGCTGAAAACACAAAACTGTGTCTTTGCTATTGCAGTCAGATGCATGGTGGTTGTGAGGAAATCCTTTTTTTTTTTTTTTAAATAAATAGCTTTCTCTCTCCAGAACCTTCTTCTGCCATAAAAAAGCCATTTACTGTAGAAAATACTTTGGAAAAAACAATATGTTCCACATACAGTAAAACTCTTTTGAAAGTCCAACTTCTTGTGCTTACAAGGCTTTGTTCCTGCAAACACAAATTGTACACTAGAACCTTGTTCAGACTGAATGTGAAAAGGTGTAATGAGATTAAAGCTCCATTAAGCGAGATTTTTGACATTAAAATGCAATCAAACGACTCATGTAATGTGAAGGGGTTGCCCGCAGCGCTGCACCCACTCAGAATTAACAAACAACTCTGCAGCGCTACACAGATTTTAGCACATTGGTTTCACTTTTGTGAAAAATCACATAGCTGGGCGTGCGCTACCTGCCCAGCATCAATGGCTGAGAGCTAAAACAAGTGACCAGCTGCTGAAGAAAGTGGAACATCTTGCAGCTAAAAAGCCAGCTATTTTTCTCAGAGTTGGTGGAGACCAAACCAGAGCTAAAAGGAGAGTAAATATTGAACTTTAATTCATCAAATGGACAGAAACATGATCCAATGGGATGTTCATGTTGCTCTGTGTCAGCTAGATGTTTATATATGCAACTTTTTGCTAACAGGCTAGCCACTAGCTCTTCATATGTGAATAGCTATATTAGGGTTGTGTTTCTGTGAGTGCCCCGTAGTGGTCAAAAAAATCGCTTAATGAAGCTTTAGATGTCTCATATAAAAAAAACCCCTGCAAATCCAACACCAAACAGCATATCAGGATGAGTGTTTGCGTCTTTCACAGTCACATCGATGTAGAAATTTCGTGGCACATTTCAGTTGCGTTGTAAAAATTTCACTTCCTTTTTTAGTCCGTTTAAGCTGAACAAGAGCCTGCTGTTTAAACATACAGCAATGAGGACACTTGACAAATATGTTCCCTACTTAGTTCCCTTCTTTGACCAAACAACAACTTCAACGTTTCTAAGCAAAAACGTTCACGAGGAGGGCAACACAGTGAGTCGAAAAGATCGATAGCTAGCACCATTCAAACTTATGATTTAGAAAAAGATAAAGGCTGGGATGAAGTAACGTGTGACAGATGATTTTTTAAAAAGGAATAGTTCAATATTCTGGGAAATACACTTATTTGCTTTCTTACATGAGAAGAACTCCAGTCTGGCTCTGTCTAAGGGTGCAATGTGTTAATTAGTGAGCTTAAGAGGTGCTGGTAGGTAGATTTTTTTTTTTTTTTACCCTTGGAGCCCGGCTAGCTGTTTCTCCTATTAACAATCTATTAAAAGCTAAGCTAAATGTATCTTCATATTTAGCAAATAAACACATTTCCTGAAAATGTTGAACTATTCCTTTTTAAATAGCCAATCAACAGGTAAACTGCTCAAGATAACTTTGCAGCATCATTTAGAGTGGAATAATATTCATAGTGATATTAACAACACGGCTACTGAAAAAGTAAACATTTGGATGAACATCTGTTCCTCTAATTGATTAAAAAGGGTGTTTGAAAGTATCCTCAGCTTCTTAAAATAATACTGATATTTTTCATGTACAGTATTTACAGGAACTTTTATAAATACCCATTTCCATAAAAACTGTAGAGTGCCACTAAACAGACATTGCTGAATATAAAAACAAATCTATACAACTAGAACCATTTTTCCAATGGTTTTCACTGTTATATCTCTGGTCACTTTCCATATGCACTTCAAGTCAGGTGTTTGATTTCTATATCCGATGATTCCACAAAGATTGAGACAGTTGTATTTTCTTTACATCATTCTCCATAGTTAAAATTTGCAAGAAAACTGGCTGTTTGTAAAACTGAACTGTAAAAGGGGATTTTCAGCTGTATCAGATGATCTGTCTTTGGATCTTCATAACTCTTCCACTTGTGAATCAAAGCAAACTTAATCCTTTTTTTACATGACAACGTGTGCTAGTATTTATTTCTGTTTGGCATGAGTCCTATTCATGCAGTCTGCATACATTTTGACAAATTGAATCAACTGCAATGACGGCACCTGTTGGCAATTTCCCTCTCGGCGTCTGTTGAGTGTTTGCTGGGGGATCTGCTGCACACTCTTGGAGAAACTAGGGGCCTGAGTCATTGAATTAACGAGACCAATCAGAAAGAAAATGCAGACACCTTCCTGCACCTGTCACCTCAGTTGTGACACAGTAGGCGACATCAAAGAACAGTTTGAGACTCTTACGGTTAAAGAGTCAGTTTCGGCATCAGGCAACCATTTCTTCCTAATATGCTTTGAGATGTTAAAGATTTTTTTTCAGTTTCTGAATTCAAGTCTATTGAATATTAATCTGTATTTTGGGTATTTTGTGTCCCTGAAATGATTCACTATGAACTAGCAAAGCTGTGTTTCATCTAGCTTTTCATCTGACACGGATGAAAATTCCCTTCAGACTGTGTGCTCCTGTTCCTTGAAATTATTGTATCATTTTGTCTTAATCTAAATATAAAGTATGAAAGTAAATTAATACAGTCCAATTGCTCTGGGACTCACTGTAAGATGTTAAAGTGATATTTAAAATTAGTGTGTGTGTGTTGGGGTGGGGTGGGGGGGATTCTAAAAACAAAGTGAACCAGCACTTTTCTTTCTTTCTTTCTCTCTGTTTCTCTCTCTGTGGTGTTTCTGGCATGAGAAGACTCAGGATGAAGATGGATATCTACTGTACATTTAGAGTCCTGAAGAGGAAGGCGTCACTTTCATCGCTCCACTTCAGAGTGTGCTCTAGGCCATCGACTATCTGTGAAGCTGCTCGACCTTTGACCATCAGTAGGATCAGCCAGGGGAGATGGTGCCATGATGGGCAGCTTCCTGCCAGTGAGTCCCATGTGCCGTGGAACCCGCCTCGGTGCCGTTGTGATCTTTGATTGGGTTTTCTTGAGTGGGGCAGGGGTGGTGATGTGTTTTGCAGCATTGCCTGATGTGGCCGATCCTTTGCCTGATCCTTGTTTACCACTGCGAGTGCTATTAGCTGCTACAGAGGCCGTTAAGGTCTCTAACAGCTGGGAAGCTGATCCAAAGCGGACATGCTCCTCCGTCTCGGCCGCCTCGGAGAACAGAGACAGTGCTCCACTGCGCTTGTGGCAGGAGTCGCAGCACAGTTTGTTGTAGCCTGGAATAGAGCAGTAACGTGCGAGGACCTCCATTTGGCAGAAGATGGACTTGTCTCCATTACATGGCTCATCTGAAAGTCAAAGAGCATACAGTGTGAGCTCAGTGCATATCACACAGCGCTGAAAAGAGGTGGCCTTGGCATGACATCAAAAGGGCTCAGTAGAAGTGAATGAATTACAGATCACTTAGAACTGCTCTTAATCACATACTGACATCTGAAAGTGCCACAAAAGAAAACTAGTACATTTCAGCAGCAGCACATTCAGCAGAATGATGTTCATTCTCTGCTCAGACAAGAGCGATGTCTCACTTCCATCTGACTGTACATACATATTCTTGGCAGCTTTTGAGGGAGTTGTGTTTTTTTGAGTGTGCTGTTGATCGATACTATCAATGAAACGCACAACACAAATAGAGCAGCTGCAAGGAAAATTAAATTAAATTGCTGACAATGCAAAGACAGCTCAAAGAAGATCTTGGAAAGCAAAAACATGAGTAATAAGTCTTTGAAAAAACATATTCAGTTCAATTCAAAATACATCGTTTGTGACAGTTTGAGAAAAGCTTTTTTGCAAACACACAAACACATTAATTTTCATACATTTTGTTTAATAAAATTGCAAAGTGAGGAGAGCCCCTAGTTCCAGAAATGTTTTTCCCCATTCTGTATTCCCAATTTTCTTTTAATGATATCCTCAATGTTAATTACCATAGAAACACAGGACTCTCACAGATAATGTAAATATCCTACAGGTTTACGTTATCGCCACCATCATTTTAGCTTTGTTTCTGAGAAATCATGTAGCATCTGTCAGTTTGGTACGGTGCTTTGAATACTACACTACCCATAAACCTCAGCCACCGTTGCTATGGAAAAAAGGACCGTCAGAGGTGTGAATAAGGTAGTCAATTCAAAAAGCTTCAGTGTGGCTAGGAGTCGTAGTTGTCCTTTCCTCCCCAAAGTTTTAATGCACACAGTCGTGTAGCTACCAGATATCTTCTAAGACAGTTCTTCGTTGTTTCTATTTGTGATTCAACCAGGAGAGTTTCCTGCTGATCCTAGATATAGAAATGCTCCAACTGAGAGTCATGTAACATTGTATGTGGAAAAAAATAAATGGGACTTTTTCTTCTGGGAACCAGGGCCCCCCAAAATAACTCCCTCCACTTCATAGCTCTGTATTGGATCATTTCCTTTTAGAAAACACTGTAAAGTAGCTTTATTTCTTGTATACTAACAGCTTCAGTAGTATACTATGAAAATTTGTATATAGCACATACAATCAGCATGTAATAATCATTAATTAGTACGCAGTATGGAATTGGGATGCATCCAATTTTGCTCAGCTTTCAGTAGTTCCACTCTCTTTAAACTCCAAACAAATCTGAACCTGACCTAAAAGTAGAAAAGTTGTCAAAGTTGTACTTCTTCAATCAGCTGTGCTACCATCCAAAAATAATGCAACTTAAGATTTAAATTAAAACAGGCTTGATGTTCACTGTGATGAATTAAACAAGTCAAGCAGCTTTCAAGGGTCTGCCAATTGATTTTCATGCCATTTGGAAATGAATAGAGCCAACAGCTGGAGGCAAGGTAGGGACGATAGATGATTTGTTTTTAAGGAGGTAAAATCTGCAAAAAAAAAGGTCAAATGGAATTTTTTCCCTCTTTTCTTTGATGTCTACCTGTGAGCCAATACCTCACTAGAATTGGTGTGCAGTTTCCTTCTGTTCTTAAATGAATAAATAAATGATATGCTTACCATGGCAGGGTCCTGGTCTGCATGGTCTCACATTTTCAGGTTTTTCTCCGTTACATTGGTCTCCAATCCGGCAAGTGACCAGACGCCTCTCCATCCCCTCACCACAGGTCACAGAGCACTACGGAGGACGGAAAACAGAGACTCACTCACAGAGAGAAAGTACACCTTTTTGGAGGGTAGAGCTGAAATTAGTGGAGACAGGTCACACATGAAACGGTAAAGGTCAGCACAACTGGGTGGAATAACAAGCCGACATGAAGTTCAAAAAGAAAATGTCTGGCTACATAGTTGATAGCAAAAATATCAGCATGGAGACTTTTCTACTATCAAACAACAAAACCTGCTTTGTATTTTTTTTAAGACATCTTGAAAACTAACAGACAACAAATTAACACAAACTTATGACTAGGACTGAAAACAGAACCTACAGGGTAGACATGAAGAGGTCAGTATGCTTCAAACCCAAGTGATTGTCGGATGGTTGAACAGCATCTGAAATCTCCTCCTCCCACTCCTTCCCAACATCAGAATTGGGGAATTGGAATTTTTTGGAAAACTGGTATTCTAATAATCACGTCCACATCATGCATTGGCCTGGTGTGTGGACGGCAGAAATGAAGCATGGTGTGAACTTTTCTCTCAAGCTCTCTTTTTTACTTTTCACATAATTACCTCTACCACTTTTTGTGTGTGTACAAACGAGTACAACAACCTTAATACCTCTGAGTAGATAGCGTCTGAAAGTGTACGCCATAATTTTCCATTTTAACGATTATTGCAGCCTTTGAAAATGATGAGACTTTCTATGTAAATCTTGTCATACTAAAACAGGTTGAATAATAGCACTGGTGAAGGAACAGGGTTGTCAAGGATTGTGGCCGTGGACAATTTTGGTAGGTGATCACTGCATGTATGAAGCAAACAAACCACTGATCTCTGGCTGACCTTTCCCTTTGTATGACCCTGCCCTGACTGCTCCTAGACCTGCTTTAGATCTCCTGCTGACGTGACCAGCAGGACTGTGACTGAATGAAAATGTCAGGGAGGCAATTAAAACCCTGAATGAGATGCATCTGCAGCCAAAATGCCACTCAAGCTTTTTTTTTTTAACAAAAAAAATGGTAAAATGTTGAATAAACTCTGTTACTGTGACTTATCTAAGATAAATTAACAAAGCAAAACACTAGAATTAAAAAAAGACCTTATTATTAATGTAATATTCAGAATACATATCTCAAAGCATCTATTATTATCTTGAAAATGAATAAAAGGACAACTTAACAACATAAATCAAACTAGTGTTATTTTACGATTACACTACTACTATTACTGAGTGCTCAAACATCTATACTTACATAATCCAAACATGGAGACAAATAGATAGATGTTATCAACTCGCATAAATTAACTGCTGACATGAAGAATTGCATCATATTAGCTTTTATCTGGGCTCCACCACTTAGCTGGACGTCTGATTTAATGGATTTTTTTGATGGCTCTGTGGTCAATGGTCTCATTTTGTATTATGGAGGATCTAAAACTGAGATGTGACACTGTTCTAAATTAAATTTCACAGATGCCTCATGTTTTATTTTTATACATGATTTTGCTCAGTTCAGAAATCACAGTCATATATCATGCATTTTAAAGCCGCTGCTGTATCAACACAAATCTGCAGGAAAGCAATTAGCTGAGAACAAGAAAGCAGACATCAGTTAATTGGAAACAAGATGATGTCAAAAATAAAATCAATCAGATGGATGTGTGGCTAAATGATCCACACCGAGACCAAAGAAGAAAAAAAAAAATGCGATCAGCTGCACAAACTGGAGCCCTTTGATCAAAGAGTCACAAGAAAATTCCTCTTTTAAACTCAAAGTCTCACCTCTGACCAGGCTCCGGTCCGCCACTGAGAAGGACAAGGGACTCTGTTACAGGGCCTCCGGCTCTCCGGCTTCTCTCCACTGCAGTATTTGCTGTGGACGGAGCGGTTGGTGCTGTCGTGGAGAAACTGCACGCAGCGAACCGTCCGGATCTGAAAGCCCAGGCTGCCGCAGGTTTTGGTACAATGCTCCCATTCCTCTGAGATCCATCTGGACAAATCAATATGAAGAGATTACTGAGGATATACAGGTTAGGTTGGATGTTGTAATAAGAGAAAGATACACATTAAAGACTTGCTGCTTAAAAGGATTGTTTACTCTAATTTGAACATTAAAAACTTAGCAATCAACCAACAGTGACAATATAGATGGCTTGATATTGTTGGTTATCAAAAAAATCAATAAATGAATGGAAAAAAGAGCAGGGTTTACATCACTTACAAATTTGGTTTGGGTTCATCATCAAATGGATTAATATAAATCTTTCATTTATACATTTTTTAACCTATCTGGCAGCAAAATATGTTTAATTTATTATTATTTAACCAGGAAGTCCATTGAAATACAAATCTCTTTTACAAGAGAGAACTTTGCACATACAGGATTGATTTACAACATTCCCACACAGAACAGTAACATATGACTTGAAAGGCATAGGTGGGAGAGAGAGCGTGACAATTTAAAACAGACTGATTATTCATGAAACATGCTGTGATTGTGGCATGGTTTGAAAGCCTGGTATGAAGGCAGTGATTACAAATCAATTTAGTCTTTTAAATTATTCTGAGTCCAGGGTGGAAAGATCCAAAAGATGCAGCTTTGCTAAATTCAGGACAGACTCTGGGGACAGAGAAGATTCTCCTGTTAGAAACAGGAGATAGCATCACTCCTAACACAGGACCAGACTTACTGAGAAAATAGGGTTTTGCAAATGTGTGCAGCAGCACACATTTGCAAAACCAGCTTCTGGACTGCACCTGGTACATTCTGCAAGCTCATTGGTGCAGTTCAGAGGTGGGATTTCAATTAGATCACTAAGCTCAGAGATAAAGTGATAAAGTGATCTTGATGCCAAAATATTTGCTTTGACCAACTCCACTTGAGAAAAACTGCGAGGTTATTACTCAAAATATTACTCATAAAATGAAGACATTATAATCTTTTTATAGCATATGTCTAATTGCTACTACATTTCATATTCATGGGAAACCAAAAAGAGATGATGTGGTATAATAAGGTGAAACAAAAACACAGAAAATATACACAAGGCACCACAACCGGTGGGGAGAGAGAGAGAGAGAGAGAGACGGAGCAGCAGCAGCTCAGAGTGAAGCCGTTGAATTTATCAGTGTGCACAAGGACACACACACACACACACACACACACACACACACACACACACACACACACACACACACACACACACACACACACACACACACACACACACACACACACACACACACAAAAGCCACAAACAAAGGCTTGGCCATTTGAGAAAAAAGGCTTTGCAAATATTTTCTGAGAGAGAAAACTGTTGAAAGTCTACACTGGAATTTGATTTTGCAGTAGGAGAACGCTGCCCTTTCTTCTTATTGAGTAGAAAATGTCCCTTTTTTTCCACAGGAATTACAAGGAACAAAGAATTATAAGTCATGTATGGATACCTATTTAGCACTACTTCAACATTTAAAGTCACAGTGACATGGAAATGAGAGCGTCTTTAGCTTCAGTAATGTGACGTATTGAGTGAAACTGAATAGAGGACTTTAAATCACTCAAATGTGGGCGTGACTGTAAACATGTTTTATGCCAGCTGAAATTCAAACACACGCCTCCTACTAAGATTTTACTAGCTACCCACGAGCTAACAGTCAGTTATATGATTAGTGATATGATTATATGTTAGCTACAGTAGTCACCCAAAATTACATTTAATTAGATACATTTATGTAAAGGCCCCTGAGTTCAAGATGAGTCATCAAAACATTTTTACATTTTACAGTATAAACAGAGATTGTGATTAAAAAATGATCTTTTGGACACATGTTTAGCATGTTAGCACAATTAATACATTAAATAGCAAAAGTAGCTAACGCTCGCCCAAGTGTGCTCGGTGTTCCCAGTAAGTTAGCGTTCACTTCGGTCCGAGGGATATCTTTACAGTCTATGATGTGATATCACTTGTCATATATCTAATAGTATAGATTTAGTGGCTTGTGGGCCCCCTCTCTCAGTAGATAAATGTCACTCGTTGCTGTGTAACTTTGCCAGTTGATGAGAGATATGCCTGATAGGTTGCTAAGTTTAGAGCTCCGCAAAGTACAAAGAGTGGATTGAATGCATTTTACAGCACTAAATGGGTCATATATCGACATAAACAACAAACTAGCTAGCCTTTGTGCTTACTAGTACGTATATTCTGTCCCTATCCAGGCTCATACTATAGTGTTACTTCAAGGAGTCAAGTGGTTGCTCAACAAGCCGGTTTTAGTGGTGTTATATCTGACCTCAGACTGACCTTATCAAACATCAAGCATCTCTGTGTGCTTATTTGATGAATACCCTTGTTCTCAACTGCAGGAATGAATCAAAATAACAGAACAAACACTCAGAGGTCAAGTAAATGCTTCTTTTAGTGTAAATGATCCCTGAACATAGTTTACAGTCAGCAGCAAAGGCAAGACCTCAGTCAATCAACAATTTGAGTGAAAAATATCATTGTAAAACAATAAATAGAGCCTCTCTTTCATCTCTGCTGTCCTAAAATTCATAATTTAATAAACAAAGGAACAAATGCGGATGTATTTTGCAGCAGTGACATAAAACTATCAATGTATCACTGTCAAGGATTATTTCATAAAATATTCTGTTAAGTGCTTTATCATCTGGTTATTGTGTTTCTTTCAAAATCTCCACAGCAGGGAAGATATTTACTATCCTCTCAGTGCTTTATAATAACATTCATATATTTTCAATAAATACATTTGAACCCATCCACCAGCCAAAAATATGATGGGCTGCAGTCTGCGGTGCTGTATGTTACACCAAATAAACTATGATACTGACGGTGACATTTTCATAATTATTGTTTTTCACGCTTTGGTGAATCACTCTGGTACATCTGACTGCAGGGACAGAAGCCAGTGTTGCGATGCTATAATCTTTATTGTATTTCACTGTGTTTTTTTCTCTCCTGTGGAAATGATCAGATGGCTCAGCAGCTCATATCTATTTGTATTATAATGCCTCTTGTAGACATCAAACTGAAAACTTTACAGACCACTGTGACAATAATTGCAGTACAGTGGAAACCGCTTATAGTGATCACAGTTGCAGTGATCACCTACTTATATGGATCAAAAAGCTCGGGACAGAATCATTCCTATACAAATGCTGTTTAAATAATTTGCTTATAGTAATCAAGTAGTCCGCTTACAGTCTTCATGTTGGGTCTTTTCATACATGACAACATAAGGAAAAACATTTTAAAACTACAGTAATTCCATTTTTTTTATTATCTTGCTCCCATAATACATGGGACTCTCAAATGAAGAGAAATGTCCTCCCCTCTTCCTAGTAATGTTTTTGACCTCCCTCGTGTCAGAGTTGTACAGCTCTAGTCAGTCTGATCGCCGGCTGTAAAATCGGATATAATAATCATCCACTTATAGTGATCAATTTGACGGTTTCCACTGTACTATCATATCAATAAAAGAACAGGACGGGGGGAGGACAGAAGGAAAGAGCAGAAGGAAACAAGTTGTAGCATCGACTGGAGCACAACACACAGCCTACAGAGCTGGTGTTGCATAATAATTTGAAGGTGTTGTATTTAAAGGATATGGCTGGTCATTTTCTATATTTTTCTTACTGTCAACAAATCTCATGTGCAGAGCCAAACTGAAAATGAATCGATCTACTAACGAGTATTGTGTGTGTATCTAAAGCCTGATATATCTTATTCCTCTGTGCCGTAGACCTCTGTTGTTGTCCAAAAACGATTAAAAACACTTCAGTAAGCCACACTGTTGCACTGGGTGACATGTTCCTTCACCATGAAGAGTTTGACTATAATGCTTTGTTTAGAAACAGCTCCAATGACTAATAACAGCAAAAAAAGAGAGATTTGTTGACAATAAGAAATAGACAGAAAATTGCCAACCTTTAAATATCCTTTAAATATAAAATGTTTGTGTATTTTGTCTTCCATGAACATGCAGATTTCTTTGTTTTGTGTATAGTATTTAAATGCCAAATAAATATGTCATATGTCAAATTGTAAATATATCATACTGTATACAAAACATGTGACTTAAGGAGGGCTATCTATATTTATGTATTTGTTCATTTTGTCGGTACACCTCGTCTGAGATTAGTTGTCTAGTGTGTGCAACCTCACATCAACATGACCTCGACAAGAAAAATGTCCTGAAGTCTGAGGAGTGCAGCAAGTCCTCCTCCACTCAAAAATATGTTTTTCTTCTTGTTCCTTAAGTTGGATATTTGAGCTTCACTGTGCAGAATGATGTATGTGAGTTTTTTTTCACATTCATCTGCTGAAGGGGGAAAATATCTCTGCGTGCACCTTAAATCTCAGTTTGAGATGTGTACCTACAAGCATAATTTGTAGTTTGGAGCAAATCGTGGTCCAGTATGTAAATTACAAGTATGATGTGGAAAATTGAAGCCTCCAGTGCATATACAAAAATAAATAAACATTATTATACACTGAGAATTGACTTTTCAATAAAGTAGGAGACATCTTGGGTCCAGCAGTTACACTTTTTAAATTTATATTTGCATATTCATAGATTCTGAATTTCAGGGCAGTTTCTTTTTTGGCATTTTTTGCCTTAGTTTGACAGTTGAAAGTGCAGAGAGACAGGAAACGGGTAGAGAGGAGGTTATGATATGCAGCAAAGATCCATGGCTGGAATCAAAGTGACGTTGCTGTTATGTGATTTGCGTCTTATCCACATATCAGAGCACCCTGCCAATTTATTAATCCACTAATCAATGAATCAGCTAATCGTTGCAGCTCTGGCAGCAAGAAACCACTTTTTGCTGCCTGTAAATGAATCTTAAACCAATCTACTCCTTTTGATAAGTTTCTAGTTTTAGTAAATTTGAGAACATGATATCCTCTAGTTTAAAGACAGCTCTGATGTGCCACACGAACCTCAAGATTAAACCCAAACCCAGTAATCTCACTCTGTGATAACAGGCCTCTGGTCAGTCTGCGAGCTGACTGATGAAGGTCTGTAAACCCGTCACACTACCAGTTAATCTTTTCTACCAACCCTCTGATTAGAGTTTTACCTTAACTCTGTAAGTGCTGCCCTAACAGACTATATGAAGAATATACTGTGCGAATACACCGTGCATGCAGCTACCTGGGATTTAGTGCTTCTACCTACATACTTTACATGTTGCTTTAGAGGCATTTGATGGATAAATGGTTTAATTGACCCATGTTTTGACAAACAGCATGATAAACACAAAAAATGTGGTCAGAGTTACAATTTAGAGAAATTAGATTAAGATTTTAAAACCTAATTTATGATATATCTACAGTATACACCCGTACACGCCCAGAAGAAGTAGCATTCAGTATTTTTAGATACCTACATTTTTGGGGTGGGGGGGTTGGTGTATTTTTCTTCACCGTCATTGTATTTAATTTGATGGTTTCTGAAGGCTTTTTACAACAGTCAAACCCCTACCGGGTAATTTAGAGATAAAATCCCTCACAATATATGTGGATTTGCAATCACAGGCTGTTGAGATGAGATATAACATGGAACTTTTGAATGGAGCAAAAAAAGGCAGACACTATTGAAAGTGATGCATTTCAGGTTTCTTTGCAGGCCAGCAAAGAATGGAATTCAGGAGCAGGCGTGAATAGCTTTGAACACACCATTCATGGACTTAGGATAGAACGTATTTAGCATGCAGCAGTAAAATGTTTGCTATACACAAAGCCTGAGCACTCATGCTGCACTGGATGCAGACTTTCCAAACTTTTAACAGAAGTTGAGACTCACCCATCAGTACAATAGAAGACAATAATCCTGCTGACACCTCCTCCACATACATTAAATCAATAAAATGATTTAAATGCCACAAGATTCCTCAATACAGAAACCTGTCATGCTAAACTGTCTGAATACTTTATGCCTTTTTTTGTTGATTTGTTGATTGATGTCTTTTTATTCATACATCCATGATCAAAGTGAACACAGCTCATCTCAATAAGGCATAAATCACAAAATTTACATACATTATCTCTTACATTACTGTCTGCAGGAGCTCGTGATGCAGTCAATTTGCCCAGAGGGGATGTATGTGTTTGAGGGAGACAGCATTAATAAATTACAACAGGATAATGAGATGATGTGTAGGCAATATAAAATTATCCCTTTACATAGAAACTATCCCTTAAAGACTGAAAAATGCGTCTACATTTTGTTTTCTAAAAGAAAGAGACTGCAGGAGCTGTGAGCATGTTGTGAGGAAATCTCTGAACTACACTATAGTGGTCTGAGAGGATTACAAATGTTTTTACTCTAGTTTTTTATTCATTTTAATTACTATGACAAGCTTTTAATTTACAGGGTAGCAATTAAAATTGTTTTACCTACAGGGTTTACACATTTATGGTGCATACAGTATCTCCAGCTTTCATCCTACTTCACTGCCTTTTCAGTTTCTGTGAACAGCAGGTAGTAGTGCGAAAAACATTATTTAATATACATATATGTACATAGCATATATAAATATATAAGTTTCTTGAATAATTTAACATTTAAAATCTAACTCTGCTGAAACTAGAAAATATTCAAAACTTTTTTCCTTCTTATTTCTCGACATCATTAGTACTGTATTCTTATCTTTTCAGGCAGACATTTCCACATTTCCTTTTTGATATTTCTTATCTTCTCTGCCTGAGTATTATTAAGTTTGGCTGAAATCTCAGACCTCTTCATGACTAAAGGAAGGAGAGAAAAGTCAAGTCATGAAGCAAGGTAGGGAGTCTAGCAATGATGAAAGCAAGAGTAGGTCAAAACCCAGTACTGTATAGGGCTGGACTGTGTATGGTCAATGCATGAAATTGTGGCCAATTTGTTACAGGGATAGTCAGTGGTAGTTTCTATAATGTAAATTCCTGGATATTAAATGTTCATCTGCAATTTTCTGTAGTGGTCCCAGTGATATTTGTTGTTAAAGTGTAGTGAAGTAGCATCACATGACATGGTGACTGTGAGCTTGTGCTGTCTGTCCCGACTCGGATGCAGCCGAAGCTGGGCGAACCAACGCTGGAGGTTTTTCATGCACAGCAGCCCCAGGCGCACCACCAGGTGCCGACCTCATCCCGAGGAGCGACATAATGCTCCCCGCCTGCACTGAGGCCGCGGGCCTGACGCCCCGGGTCAGCCATAACATGCCTCCTCATGCTCCTCTGACAGTCGTGCAACCATGGCATGGAGTCCAGGTGCATACTGAGGTAGAGGCATCTGCTGGCTCAGCTGCAGGGTGCTCTTAGTGTGAGATAAATTTAGAGTGAACTGCAGTCAGTGGAACCACTGTAAACGCCCCCTGAGGCTGTAATAGAAAACTGTTTGCACCAATTCATTTTGAAAGAGCAAAGGCTAATGGGGAAACTCCAACACCAATGGTGTGACTTAATCCCTCAGAATATGTTTTATACATCTGAATCTTAATGTGCATAAAAGCACTTCACAATAGATAATAATGCAGTAGTATATGAGAAAAGGATAAATGAACAAAAATCTCCCAATATAAAATGCTTTAAAAGTTCTTGGATCTGCACCAAAAACTAGTCTTTGCTTGGACAATTGCCTAATGTTCCGAATTTTATTTGAATCTGTTCAAGTCCCCCTCCAGTCACAAATGTGTTTTTCTTTTTGTTCCTTCAGTTGGATGTTTGAGCTTCACTGTGCAGAAAAAAAAAGTACAGACTGTTCTTCTTTATTTTAGTTTGAAGCCAATCGTGGTCTAGTATGCAACATACATGTGTGTTGGTTGTAAATGATACTTTAACAATTTGCTGATTTATTGAGGTGATGTTTTCTTTTTTCTTATGAATTGATGTCATTCGAGCAGTTATTTTTGGCTTTATTGTGATTAATCACATGATGATCAGCTGTGATAGAAGAAGGGAGTGGGACTGAGTCTAGGCTTCTTCAGCAAACATGTAGGAAATGTGTGTAGAACAGGGTATCATACAGTCTTTGACCTCACGTTAGACTTACAAATTTAGTTTGTTAAAAGTGAGAATAAATCAGCCAAATGAAGACAACAGAATCGGTGGCTGCAGTGTTGTGATTTAGACTGTTTGAAGTGAGCTTGAAGCCTTCAGCACACTGAGAATAGACTTTACAGTGAAGTAGGAGACATCTTGTATCCAGCAGTTAAACTTTTGAAATGAAAAATATTTGCATATTCATAGATTCTGGATTTTTTAATGAGGGAGAGGGAGCAGATGTCATTTTAAAAGAATTTTTAACAAGGTAACTGAACATTTTTTTGTGGAAAAACATGTCAGACACAACTTATTATTCCAAGCAGAGGTTTTTTTTTTAAATATCTCTTAAAATGCCTGGAGGGGATCTTTAAGAATCAATAACTGCCAAAACAAATAGACAAACAGACAGGATGGAAAGTGTAACAGCTGTTGCAGACTTAAAAGTTTAAAAACTTTAACGTGAAAAACTGCAGTACAAGAAAACATTAGATTTTATGTTCCTTCAAATAATAATGTATTGTTTATTTAAAATTCAAAATTTAATTAAAGAAGCGTCTAAAGCTGTACTAGCAGCTCTGAGAGGCTGCACAGCAGAATATCACGATTTTTCCAGGTATTTGGCCAAAAGGTTGTAGAATTGTACAAAATATTGGACAATCTGTAAAAATTTGAACTGATGATGGCGCTAGACGAAAAGGCCGGTTATCACCAACATTATTACAATTCATCCGGAAGGGGACCATGAATGTCTGTGTTAATCCTTCTGTTACATGTTGAAATATTTCACTGAATATGTAAACATTTTGACCTGCTCGTGGCACTAGATGAAAAGTCACTCAATCACCAAACTCACTAGGCTATATCCTCTATGTCTGTACCAAATTTTATGGCAATCCATCAAATAGTTGAGATATTTCAGTCTGGATCAAAGTGGTGGACTGAAATAGTATAGTATAGTATAGTATCTGACAGTACAGACAGCAGTACTTTTAATCAAGTTTGTCCATTAAGATTCACCAGGCATGGTTGTTTTTATGTAAAAGCTTTTTTATCTGCCTAAAAAAGAAAAAGAGGCTGAAACACAGAAAGAGTCCCACCCCTTGTATATTTCCTTTATTTTTTTCTGCTGTGAGCTGCGGTCGAATCTCCCCAAAGAAAAGTCATCAGAACTTAAGAGAGAAACATAAATGATTTCCTAAACAGCAGAGAGCGAATGTTTCATCCTGCGTCAAATCTCACCAGCTTTAGGTCTCTCGCCTCTCTTGTTCCATTGGTTTAAAGCTGAACAGAACAGCTTACTGTGTGAGGTCTTCAGCATGTTATGTTGCATCATCTCTGAGTACTGAAGTTCGCTGATAACCCAAAGAAGCTGCCTCACGCAGCTTTGAGACCTTAAAATTCTGGCTGAGCCTCTCTGCAGTTTTTCATGGGCAGCTGCCGTTAAAACTTCCCTCTCGTCTTTTACAGCCTCCACCACTAATCAGCTTATATGCAATCCTTCTCCTCTTTCAGACCAATTCTTTCACCTTAGGGCCTTTTCTGTAATGACCTGCGTTTAGACTCCATCAGCTCAGCCAACACATTTATCTCCACACTCCTGTCACTGTTAGAGGTGCAGCAGCTACACGCAGCTGAGGTGTGTTTTTACCGAGAGAGGCTATTTGTCTCGATCCCAGCTGTCATCATTTTTAAATGGTAGAATGGTAGAATTTAAAATGAACTACCATGATGGATCTATCGTGACACAACTCATTGCTTTCCTAACAAGACACACTGAAAAGATAAGTATTGATAAAAAGTAGACCTGTCTGGGCGCTTAGCACAGGGGATTCAAGGCTACACAGCCTGGTGTAAAGCCTTGTCAAGATTTATCGATTTTGGTTTGGTCTCTGAAGGTTTGAGCCCATCTGCGAGCTAAATGAAGCGGTAAAAACATCATTAAGAGACAACCTCTACTGCTTGAATACAGTGCAGCAGAAGGGAATAGTTGCTGTAATCATTGGCGAAGATGTGGAGCTGGGATGTTAAAAAAAAAAAAAAAAAAGGTGAAACTTGGCAGCACTGCCAGCCAAAGCAGACATTAATACTGAATTAATAAATCCATTAAGGCCCATTAAGACTTTTTCCACACAATTTATTCAATTTGTCATTTGACAGTTTCTGTAACTTAATTTTTCTGAATATTTGTGGATTAATCCTTGATGTAGTTTACTTATCTGTCTTATCTATCGATCTATTATTAGCCTTCCTTAACATTCATTAACCTTTATTCTTAAACATTGATATAGGTCCTTGTTCGCTTACAGTACTTGATTAAAACTTGATGGTTCTGATTAGACCTTTATTATCTCATCAAAAAATGTAAATCTGGACACATCCTGAGGTGATATTATCAATACGTTTACACAGAACTGACAATGAACCACATTATAAACATACAAAGTACAGTATCCCAGGTGGACCAAAAAGTGATAAGTCTAACCATCAGTTAAATAAATCATCATTCATTTTGGGCTGTTTTTCTCAATTGCAATTCACCCAAAAACCACTTATGCTCACGAGTGTCCTGCAGTTGATTTTTTTGAGGGGGCACAGTTTCACAATGCATACGTTAATGTTCCGACCAAACCAAATGGTTACCAGTAATTATCTGTTTTGGCCTCTATGTTTATGATCAAACCTCGACCCCCCATCAGTAACTATCTAGAACTATAACTGAATGACAGTTATTAACACTATATTGCATTTAATAGCAATAATAAGCAAGAAAATGTTAGTGATAAGGCTTTGAACTCAGCGGGAATGTTTGCTGTTTCGCTTGCAGCACCGTTGATTATTTAACATTAAAGATCCCCTCCAGACATGTTTTAAGATGTATATCAAATACTCTGCTTTGAATAATAATTTGAGTCTGAATTGATTTTTTTCACTGAAAAAAAGTTCTATACCTCATTAAAATCCTTAAAATAACATCTACTTCTTCTCCCTCATAAAATCTTTCAGAATCTATGAATATGCAAATATTTTTCATTCAAATATTTAACTGCTGGACACAAGATGTCTCCTACTTAAAGTCCACTCTCACTGTATGTGCACTGAAGGCTTCAAGTTTCCACATTACACTTTCTATAAGTTTCTATACTGGAGCAGGATTGGCTTCCAAACTATTTGTGATGTCACAAATCATGCTTGTAGGCCCGCCCCTTAAAATTGTTTTTTCAATGAGCACAGAGAAACTTTCCACTGTCAGCAGATGAATCATAGTTAAAAGCACCGATGCTGAAGTCATTTTAAATATGGAAATTCTGAAGTCATTTTCAAATTCATTCAAGTCATTCAAGTTTGAGATTGGTTATTTATACCTCACACTGCGGTCAAAGTCCCAGTGAAACAGAAGTTAGAGCGTCTTTAGCTTCTGTGCTGTGACGCATTTCCCAGTAAAATGGAATATTTGAGTGGTGTCCATTTACAAGAGGGATTTAAATCAAATCCTTCACATTTGATTGGACGGCTAAAAAAGCAGGCAGATCTTACAGAGTTAAGTGCAATACGGAGCTGCAGGGAGAAACGGAGCTACAGAGGACTCCACACACACCTCCCTCCCCTGTTGTTAGATCAGGAGGAGGACGAGGGAGAGATGAATGAATTAGACCTCAGCCACATTGTTTTGGAAATGAAAACACTTGCCCACTTTAGCCACTGATATCCAAACACACATCTCTCTCCATCTCGCTCTGTTAGCTACTACGACCCACAAATGGCGAAGTGCGGTTTTATATGACCGGTGCGGCTAGCTACTCGCCCAAAGTCACATTTGATTGGATGAACTTTTGTAAATGGCCCTGAGTGCAGGATGAGTCATCAAACATTTGAAACCGTTTTACAGGGAGAGAAAAGACAGAGATTTTTATATAAAAATACTCTGATACTGATTTTGACTTTCAGTTCTTTTAAATCAAAGCTGAAGACTTCTCTGTCTGCCTTTTATTAAAATTAATTTGGGATTATTTATTTATACATTTCGAGCACTTTAGCTGCATAATAATTTACTCTCCTGTTTCATCAGTTTTAATCAATGTTAGCTTATCTTTTATCTATTTTATTCTACTTTTTAAAATCCTGTTCAAATGTCTTTTTTATTGTCTTGTGTTTCTTTAATATCTTTTCTTAATGTCTTTTATGTCTTATGTAAAGCACTTTGAATTGCCTTGTTGTTGAAAGGTGCAATACAAATAAAACTTGATATATGCATCTGTCATCTAAAATTTGGTTGCAGTTGCAAAATGCATTCAAGACGTGTGACAGTTCATGTAAAAGAGGCAAAACTTACAACAGTTTGACAACCAATTATATGATATTTGTCAAAAACCTGAAGCATAAAACGTTTTTAAATGCCAGAAAAATTTGTTTCGCATCACCTACACTGATATATCTGTGAAGAGCAAAGAAAAAGCAAAGAAATTTGATTCTACACCTCATGCTTCAAGAGTAATCAGCCAAAAAGTTAAGTGCTTACACACACAGAAAAATAAACAACTTGAAGTGAAAACACAACATCCATGTCAGAGGTGACAGTTAAATAGAGATACTGTTTTTATAAACCAGAGCAGATTTAGGGGTGTTAAGTGCTCATTTTCACTCCAATCCCACTCAGCCACAATCACCACAGTTAAATGGTGATTAGCTACTGATTATGGTATAATGAGCTAATCAACTCAGGCTGAAAGATGCCACTTTAACATTTTATCTTAACAGACTGCAGCTAAGTCCCAGTTTGGATCTAATTAACATTTGTAAAACTGTCCTGTACTTTTTACTGTGGGAAGTTGGGAAGTCTGTACTCACTGAGGTTGCGTGCAGTCTTGAAGGTTACACATTCTGCGGATGGGTTTTGGTTTCTTGCTGGTGTCGCAGTAGCCTCGATGGACCATCTTGGTGTCACCCTTCTTTCGACACCCGTATTTGGTGTACTGAAACCCTAAGAAAGAAGTGATGGCTTGTTATTATGAAATCTTGTAAAACCTAGAAAAAAACCCCACTTTAATATCCCTTATTTTATACATGCTGAAAAACATGTAACAGTGCAAAATAAAAACTCCCATTACCTAACATCATGTTTAAAAAGGAAACATATACAAAATGGCATCATTTGACTGTGATCGTTCCATTTCAAGACTCTGTATTGTAAAATATTTAAGAGCATTTTATTATTATGCTACATGTGTTTGTCAGAGGTGTAATGGTGCGTACATGCAGATATACATGTATCCATCTCTGTGCAGGGGGATTTACTGTATACATACTGAAAAATAACAGAGATATGTATCAAAGCTGGAGCCAAATATGTTCCAATCTTTCATATATTATGTGTTTTTTTTTACTTTATCCTTTATCACAATGCCGGCCTAACCCTGTGTTCAAACATACAACAGCACTGTGTTAAAATATGCAGCCACTCTCATTTATTTTAAGGGGACTGCTGCATTCACCCAGCAGGGATACTGACGCAGACAAACAGTTGAACCTGGTTGAACTTTTGCTGCCATGTGATGCAATCTCATCCAAGTCGCTGAATTGGCCAATTAAATACATTCAAGCACACATCTCCACTAGCCACCCAGTCTCCTAGAAATTATGTTCATATATGACTAAATTGCAGCAGCAAATATGTTTTTCTAGAAATGCAATGCTGGCTGAATTACATTTTCTCTCAACATAATGAGAAAATGTATATATAATTGCAAAAATGTTGATGCCGAACATGTTCAGAGACAACATAGTTCTTTTTTTCACTAAAATATCTGATCCTACAGCACAATCTGCTAGTAGTAACTACAGCAATATTAAACTGTTTATGGTTATGTTTAGGCACTTGCAGCGCTTGGTTAAGGTTAGGGAAAGGTTGTGGTCTTGGCTTAATACAGAAAAAGGTCCGCAGTGACTTGAAGCACAACAAGCTTATTCACATTTAAGCAAAACCACCATCTTTCACTAAACTTAACCAAAGTGCTTTTGTTGCCTGAACTTAGCCACACTTGGGACTCAGGATGCAAACCTTGGTCTCTGGTGCCAGATTCCTGCTTAATTCATTTGAACAAAGTTGTGAAAATAATCCAGGC
This sequence comes from Scomberomorus guttatus, assembly GCA_038419695.1. NCBI lineage: Eukaryota > Metazoa > Chordata > Actinopteri > Scombriformes > Scombridae > Scomberomorus > Scomberomorus guttatus. The sequence continues at coordinate 29,541,211 of CM076450.1, read as the reverse complement.
AGTGTTTACATTTGCCAACACAATGTAACTTAATTTCTAGGAGACAGGGTTGCTTGTAGATTACTTTGTAACGTGAACGTTGTATTTCTACTGTTTACTGTACCTGGCAATCGTTGCAATGAAAGATAAAATGATCGTCACCATGATAATTCTTCAGAGTTGCAAAATCCTGTCTCATAGTATTATAAATCACTGGATGTCTGACAAGTGTTCAAATTGATAGCTAACACAGAGAGCGCTGGCGTCCAGCAAAAAACCTGGTTTAACTTTTGTTGCAAGGCAACACAACGTTATCTGGCAAGGTGCTGCGTTGGCCAATCATATACATGCAAGTGCACATTCCTGATGGATTACTTTTTAACATGAATGCCGTATGTCGGCTATTTAACTTGTGATCAAACAGTTGCTGCCGTGATAACTTTACACAGTTGTAAACCTTGCATTGTTGTAACACGGGGCTGTTTTCAGTCTGAATGCAGCCTAACACAGCCTGTTGTGTCAACTGCTTAATAAACCGCAGTATTCCTTCTTAAGTTTAGCCCTAGAAAGTCAGAACTAAAAGTGGATAAAGACATATGAATGCTGATACAGGATGTATAATGGAGGCTTATCACACAGCACTTCCTCCATGCAAACAGGGAAATATAACCGTGACACTAAACCCTTCCTACACACAACAGGAGCAGGTGAGTATGAAATTCAGATAATCATATTTTGAGAAGTAGTATGGAATTATTCCTCCCTATTCTTTTCTAATTTGATGGTAATTTATCCATTACCTCCGGCACAAGGCTTGGAACACGGAGACCAGCTCTTCAGAGCCCACTCATATGTGTCCTCCTGGAGGACATTGTTGTTGTTGACAGGCACTGAATCTTCATGGATGATGTACTTGTACATTAAAGTAGACCGTGTCTCATTGTCCTTGGGTATAATCTGCATACCATGGGAAGAAAAAAGAAAAGAAAAAAAAAAAACATAGTACCATTATAGCATCACCCTCTGTGCTGCACATTTGCATTAAAATACTCAAATTGTGAATATTTCTCCAAATAAATGCTTGAGCAAAAATTAATTCTAAATGAAAAGTGTTTGTAGCATAAAACACCCTGTAGGATTACGGACACAAAAAGTTGAAAACTGGAGTTGGTGTAAGTTTTAGGTTGGAGGATTTAACAAACAAAAACATACACACACAGTCGAGTGTGACACAATTCAACGTGTTCCGTTTACAGAGCTTTACTAGTTTGTTGTGCTCCTTGTGGTGAAGGACAAAATAAATGGTTATAAAACCTGAAACATTATGTCCAAATATAATTTAAAGCCACCAGTAGTCCACTCAACATTTTTATTTCAGCATGTCTTCATTTGAATGAATGGGACAACATACAGTATTAAGACAAGGTATCACATTCAATTTCATACAAACCTCTCCTTAAGAAACCATCTTTGGATCTGTCTAGTTTAAGTTAGTTTTGGCTCATTTACAATTTGCAAATTGTAGCCAGATTTCTTCTTAGTCTGTATTGGTATCTTTTATGAATCTTTTATGACATTAAAATAAGAATTTCAATATGACTTTCTCTGTCCTCACTGTACTGAGATTGCTGTGATGAAAGTCACGAATGACTTAATGTGTTACAATGAGGCTTTAATTTGATTTAAATCCTCCTTGACCTTCACTCAGCCTTTTACCATAATTTCTTCATGTGGAAAAGCATGTTGGCATAAGCGATGTGGTCAGGGTTAACTAGATTACTTTAGTTCATACTAAACTACTACTCATAATAAAATTATTCTATGTTATGGTTGAAAAAGCCTCCTACTCTAGTGGGGTTCCCCCAGGATCTATACCCTTATTATCCATAGACACAAAATTAAAATGTACTATTATGCAGATGACACACAGCTGTATGTATGTCCAGATATAGTCTGATGTAGCAGATGTGTTCTGCATACACTACCGGTCAGAAGTTTTAGAACACCCCTGTTTTTTCAGTTTTTATTGAAATTTAAGCTGTTCAAGTCCAGTGAATAACCTTAAGTGGTACATAGGTAAAAAAGAAAAACGTAAGTTTCAGAGTTATAAAAAAGGCCTTTTACTAGGGATGAAGTTATGGGGTACAGTTTACAGATTTTCTGCATTAATGGAAGTAAATTTTAATTCCTACAGGAGTCCCAATTTTTGTTGATTACTTACAAACCCTCTGCCTCTGTCTCTTTAAAAGCATGGAGGAGGAAGTGTGATGGTCTGGGGCTCCTTTGCTGGATCCAGAGTTTGCGAGTGACTGGCACTCTGGACCAAAAGGGCTACCACAACATTTTGCAGAGCCACACAGTATCCTCTGGTCTATGCCTAGTTAGTCAGGGGTTCATTCTACAGCAAGACAATGATCCAAAACATACCTCCAGGCTGTCAGAACTACCTTAGAAGAAAAGAAAAAACGATATGCTTCAAATAATGGAACTGGCAACGGAACGTAAAATTCAATAAAAAAACTGGAAAAATGGAGGTGTTTGTCTTTTGACTGGTAGTGTGTATGTCATATCTCTCTGGTGGTAAGCACCAAATGTCCAATGATTTCCTCCAACTGAACAATTTCAAGTGAGAGATCCCCTTAATTATCTTATATCTAGCCTTTATAGCCTATCAACAAATTTAAGGGCTTGAAGCCTGTAATCTTGGTGCAGTTATAGTTTCATTATACCGGACCGGTCATTAGATGCTCCAGTAACTTAAGTGGAACAATCACGTCTTATTTAAGTAAGGCACACGAGTGAATAAAGGTCTTTTTCTTTCATTCGCAGATCTGCAGGAGATCATTCATGCTTTGATCTCCACCAGGTTTGATTAATGCAACTTGCAATCGGGTCTCAGCAGGAGAAATACCTCCCAAGTTCAGAGCGCTGCTGCCAGACTACTAACACGCTCCAAGAGAAATGAGCATATTACCCCAAACCCTTGCTTCGCTTTACTGGTGGTCTGTCAATTTTGGATTTGATTGAAAGATTTGATTGCTGGATTTTAAACTTTGCATGCTCAGACTCCTGCTTTTGATTTTATAACCTCCTATGAGGTTGATTGCTGCCTGAGATGCTCTCTTGCTGTTCTCAAACCTTGCCTTGTCATTCTGCTGCCCTGGTCCTTCAGTTTTGGATTTCAAGCATTCAAAGTCCTTTCTTAAATCCCTCATTTTATCTTCTGGCATGCACTTATGCTTTAGTTCAGTGTTTGAAGTCATTAATCATTTTACATATTGTAACCACCTGTGACTGTTTTTAAAAATGGCTATTTAAAAAAGTTTCATCGGTTAATTAATGAGTTTCATTAATTAAAATCTAACAGATAGTGATAGAAAAGTAATGAGAAGAATGGGGGCTGGTTGGATTGAACAGGATGGTTGACCTATTTCTTTTATTAGAGAAAGAGATAATATTACCAGGACCACCACGGGGTCATGCAGAGGTCCATCGGTGTGCAGAGTCTCCACGTCGTCCTCAATGATGTAGTGCCACTCCACGCCCAAGTCAATGAAGCTTTTGGACTTGACCTCCTCTCCTTTTCCATTGAGAATGTAATGCCCTGTTGCCTGGTTCTTGATCGCTGTAATCAGTCATTTGTTATGAGCCATTGACAAAGTTGAAAAGACTTTACTCTATCAATTACAAAAGTTCTGAATTACTTTAAAACCTGTCAGAACTGAGAGGCTGAAATGAAAATGGGCAAGTCTGTCAGCTGTTTTTTTTTTTTTTTTTTTTTAAAAAAAACCAAAAACATCTGATGCATGTCATTTCAAATTATTTGGAGCAGAATCAAAACTTGTATAAGCTGGTACAAATGAGATGCTTAAAAGACCCATATGTCTCTGTTGTATTGTAGATCATTTGCTCTGGCGCTCAACTCTAACATGAAAGCCTGCTACTGTAGTCCTGTAGTCAGTTGTTTTTTTATTTGATGTCCCATGGGTTCATTTTAAAAACTAACATCATTGACTAAATACAGCTTATGTAACAGTAGGGCCGCATTCAGGTCCACCAAACACAATCCCAATCCCTCTTTAGACAATTTTAACACTAAAAAAATATATCTGTAAGCTATTCTATTTGGATTTTATATTAACTAATTTATCTCAAACTGTTATATAACTTATTATTTGATAATTTTACTTCCTTAAATTAATAGTATAAATGTGCTTACACAGCCTTCTCAGTAATACAGAATATTTTATTTTTTAATTTTAGATTAGTTATTTACTGTAAAGCGGGTGCTAACATGTTAGCCTGGAGCACCAGAGAGAAAGAACTGAACAGATGAGTCCCAGAAATCTGCTGTAGTTTCTAGTTTTGAGGTCACAATGAATAAATTCTGATTATTTTCTGTGTCGGCGCTGCTACAGTATATATCAGCTATTGACACAATGACAGTAATGCAGAACTGACAGCTGGAGACAGCTTGGTCCTTGAAATGTAAACAAGTGAGACTAGTCTTTATAGTGATCCGTCAGCATGTCATTTCACAGAAAATGATAGTGTTAAGAAGGATGGATGCTGTTTAAAAAACTACAGCACAGGCGTAAATCCAGTGCTAAAACTGGCAGCATAAAAAACGTTGCATCAAATGTTTACAAAACTAAATTGTGTATTTCTAACACCTCTGTTTCTTTGTTAAAGGCAGCGTCTGCAAAGGAGAGTTTCTTTTTTTCTCTCCGAGTTGCAGAGTTTGGTCAAAATAAATGCAATCACATATTTTAGATGTTTCTCAGTGATTGAAGCTTTGTGATGATGGAGGCTATTTCGGCTGGCAGTCCTCTCCTGAAGCACACAGAGCCAATATACCTCTACAGTAGCCTCTAACATTCACACTGACCACTCACTCTCTTTATTTCAAAGAACAACAGTCTTAAACAGAATCTCTAGCAGAACAAATTAGCTTGATCTTTATATAAGATATACATAATCTTTTAATGGTAATCACATTTTGCCATACATGGCCAAGGACTGTTGGACTGATTACATAAGATGAACTGCACACTCTTCTTCACTGTGTTTATTTATTTTGACCAAAACAAGTATTATTTTATAGATAAGTCTGGAGATATTCTATCTATGCCCTTATATATATTCTATGTCCTTCAGAACAACACATAAGCGTTTTCTGATCTCATGTCCACATCAACAGCACATAATTTGTCGGTGCCTTCCAAAACCTTTACAAATCACTGGTTTATAAATAAAAGTGTTTTTTGAAACCACTATGGTTAAGGGGTCATTAGGGAAAGATTGGGTTAAAATAATTTCCTAGTTCAAGGTTAGGGGACCTATGCTATCACGGTTAAAATAATAACTAAATCATCACTAACAGAAATTGATGCTGACTGTTGGTGTCCAGTGCTCAAAGCTCAAAGCTCAACATTTTGCTGATCCATCCATCCACTCCCGACCTATTTCCTCCTTTGCTCCTGACATATATGAGTCATAATTTCTACCAGGGCTAGAGGTCTTTTGTATCCATTTGTTTTGTTGTATGATATTATCGGACATTTGCTGAGATGACTGATGCTGTTGTTTTTCTCCTCTGTACAAACTGATCGTCGGCCCCTCTCCTCTGACTTAAATATGAATATGATGATATTTCATATTGATTTACTCCACGTCTTATTATTCTGGTCATGAATAATGCTGATTCCTGATTCCTTCTTATTGTGCTCGATTGTGACTGTGACAGTTTTTTACAGAGAGAGAACCCACTAATTTAGAAACCTCTTCTTAATAGATGGATGAATGATGAATATGCAATACAGTATGAAGACTAATTTTCTAATCCTGGGAGGCGACAGGGAATAAATTATGCAAAGAGTATAATCTATGATTTTATAGTACATGTTCCCATTAGTCTTCCAGGGAAACATGCAGAGGATGGTGATTATCTATTTTTAGGCATCCTCTGGTTTTGTACATGTGTTCGTGTTATGAAGTCACACTTACCAAGAATTTGAGGGAAGGCCTCATGTTCTTGGATGATCACATGTCTAGCTCCAGGAGGAATGAGAAACATCTTAAGGTAACCTTTGCCAAGTTTGTAGCAGCGGCAGCAGCGGAAGGTAGAAGGTGGGTTAGGAAAGATAAGACAGAGACAGGTAAGTTAAGCAGATACAGAAATGATCTGTTTGCAGTGGTGGACATCTCGCGTGTTTCAGAAGTTTTGTTCACTTTGCTCTACAGAGATGTAAAGTTTGAGGGGAAAAAAAAGCTAACTGTCTACATCAGCTTTCCTCTTCGCAGTAGAGGCCTGCAGGGAAAAAAAAGGTTTATTGAAACAGCTCATAAAGGTTTTTCATTCACACCTGTTGTGTCATCAGAGGACTCTTAGAAATATCAATAAATCCTTGTACTACTTCTACACAACATAAGATGAAGACAGGATGTCTGTTAAATGAACTGCATCTCTGCTTCCTTTTGTGTTCATATTGATTACTGTGGGATTACATACAGGATGTGAATGAAAAGAGCCTTCAGCTATGTTTCAATAAGCAAGGAGAAACAGTTTTTTTCAGACTATAGGGCAGCAAAGCTTCTGGCAGGGATGTCCACCACTTACAAACCTACTGTGACTCACCAAGTACATTTCTAAAGTCTTCCGTTTCATTTAAAAGCACATTTCGAGCTCCTTTGGGCAAAGAGAAGGCTCCTCTGGTCTTCCCTTAAAATGAAATAAATCAGTTAGTCAGTGTGTTTCCTCTGCAGCATCATCACCTACAGTGGAAGCACATTAGCATAGCAGGTAGAGCAGAGGAATTCACAATGGATGAGGAGGTTAACTATTTTTGCCAGCAGGGTGGCACTTGCCAATCACCTGGACTGAACTGCAGCAGCGTAATTACTCGCCCTTAGATTTGACAGGCAGGATCAACATCAACTGTCGTTAAGGTGATTATGAATGCAACTGGCACACTGTCGCCGGGTTCACACAAGGTTGCCACAGGTGGCAGAGTAGCGTGTGCTGCTCACTCTACAGTATATTGAAGATATAAATCGCAAACTTTTGGAAAATGACACAAGATGCCCTCTTGCTTCTGAGAGAACATCCTTTGATGGCAGTCAATTTCAGAACCACCAGCTGCTCGAGAGAAATTACAACTTGATTACAGTGTTTTTCTAGACTCAAAAAAAAAAATACAGCACCCAAGGTAGTTGTCTAAAAAGATGTGTAGATGCTCGGTGTAAACAGAGCATCAGTGTGCCAGTTTAGGTTAAATCATTCAGCTGATAAATGGCCAATAACATCCCAGATTGCCTCCAAAGGTCTGCAGGTATGTTTATGGAACATTTTTATCTGCACAAAGACTTTAAAGTTAGTTTGTTAGGCTGTTGAAAGCAACTGCTCCAGAGACATATACATGAAATGACCATAAACTTCAAAAACAGGTTTTAGAGACTTGACTGGATAATGAACCTGCGACAGTTATGACAGTTGAGACCTAAATAGACAATTAATTAGTAACAAGGAACAGAAACAAACAGCAGCTTATATCACTCATGTATCTACAGTAGGTCTCTACAGTGTTAGGCATCCATCTGCACTACAAGCTGGGCAGAAAATGCTAGAAAAGAGGTCGTGAAGGACTCAGTAACACTGGATACTTGCATATTGTGTTTTCCAACAAAGGGTTTTCTTTTTGGGCTCTCTTGCTTAACTGTTTCCCTGTTAAAAAATGTGAGTGGTTGAGTAAGAGAGTGAGATGTTAAGAAAAGGACGAATGATCACAGTTAAAAAAAAAAAACAACAAATATCCTGCAACGGTTTGATGAAGCTGGCACGTCAAGGCTCTTGGAAAGTCCATTTTCATTTTTGCCTGAGGCTCTCTTTTGACTTTTAACATCATTTCACTGGAATCAAAATTTGATGATAAATTATTCATGACAGATGAGGCTGGCATCATGAAACCGTTTAAGTAAAAGCATTGGTCATTCATCAAGGTACTCTCTTCATGCTGGCAGTTGATGTGAAGACACATTTTCCAAAACAGAAATTAACCTTAACTTACTCGCACTCATTCAGCTTAACACAGCGCGGTGGGTGAGTTTTGTATTGGCAACATCAGTGGACCAAGTTCTGTTCACTCTAACTGTGTGTGTGTGTGTGTGTGTGTGTGTGTGTCCCGTGTGGCTGCAGAGGCGAGATAACCTGATGGAAGCAGCTTCAATTAAAGAAGTTTGTATAAAGGGAAACCATACATTTTTAATGAACTAACTATATTAATAAATAAATAAAACAGGTGCTTAATTATTTCTGGGCTAATTAATAAGGGTCTTAATCCAAACGAACCCGACTGTTCAGAGTGATGGCTGTGACAGCTGTCACATACTCAGCACCCCTCCACGTTACTCTGCGCCCCCCCTGTTGGCTCAATTATTAGCTGGGAATGTAAATTCTTCACGTGATCAAAGAGAGGCTCAGATCAACAGGAGGTGGACATAATTTCATAAACACCTCTCATGTAAAATGAGTAGGACGTCCCACTAGGGCTCTACCTGAGTCAGGTTTTACAAGTCGAATCATGAAACGTGAAGCAGCTTCTTTATTTGTTAATGTGCCCCCCATGGTTCCTGCTTTTTGTTATCTATAGATATGTTTATTCACTTTCAGCAATACTAAATATTATTATTCACACTGTTTCAACTATACAATTTACTTGGAATTATAAGGCATACTATATTATTGACAGCCACTGCACAATTACACTACAGTTTCCATATACCAATACCCTCCCCCCTATTTATGTTACAGTTAGGTTGCCTGACCTTTGAGACAACCTTTGAGACAAGACCGGGTTTGTAAAAACTCAGAAAAAGAAGTGGGATTTAAACTGGCATCTCGCCACCCCACAAAATTAAACTACCTGTACATCTGTAAACGCATTCAACAACATTTTATAAGCTGTGTCCTGATTCCATACTACAAACTAATCGCATAAAGTATGTACACAAAGTTTCCAGTGTGTCTTCAAACAGTCAGGAGACCAAATGCACACTGAAACATGTAATTGTAATCATTCCTCCTGTTTATACTGACTATTAAAATATCCCCTTCAAATGTGCTTTCAATATAAGTGATGGAGGACAAAATCCACAATCCTCATTTTGAGCAAAATTATTATTATCTGAAGATAATATGAAGCTTCAACCATCTGAGTTAAAGTAAAGTGGATATCTTCCACATTTAAAGGCTTTTTAGTAAAAAAAATCCCTCTTTGTGTCCCGACAGACTGCAGTGGAAGGATCGTAACAAACAGGGAAATTGTAGCTAAATAGACGGTAAATTTGAAAGACATTGACATGATTTGACAAATTTGGACAATTGAAGCCTCATATTAGCTTCAAATAAACTTTTAAATACATTTTTGCACAGGACAACTGTGGATTTTGTCCCCCATCACTTACATTAAAAGTGCATTATAAAGGGATCTCTTAATGGTCAGTATGACCAGTATGAATGATTACAGCAAGAAAAATGTGTCAGTGTTCATTTGGGCTCCTGACTGTTGTTTTAGGACAGATTTGAAAAATTGTGAACCCGTCCCTTAAAGTTCACAAAGGAAAAACTGAATGTTTTTCCAAAGAATTCATAAGTATTTCTTTTATTCCTACCTACCCACATGCAACTTATTTAAATGTTTTGCAGATGTGAGTAGTTTCCTTTGTGCATTGCATCGTGGGACATCACACTCAAAAATCAGTTTTTAGTCTGGATTTTTTGTATATTTATATTACCTATAATAATTATCTACAATACTCAAAATACCATATAAGACCACCTGTCATCATGTGACCAAAGCACTATACTACACATGACAACTAAGCAAACTCTCTCAAACCGCTGATGAAGGCCATGAGATACAACTAAATCTCTAGTAAGTGGACCTTGAGTAGGTATTTGTCAGACTATTATTTCCAAGGTTAAGAATAAATCTTCAAACTCTCTCAAACCCCTGTTAGAATTAGTACTGTATGCAGTGTGTAACTGAAAAAACAGCTTTATTTTAAGGCACTGCGGCTTTCCTGCTTCATTTCCTGAGCTCTACTTTTGCCACAGAGCGATGTATCACCGTCTGGAAGCTCATATCCCCAATATGATCATAAACTGGACAAGACTCACCACCTGGAAACTACAATGGATGTAAATGTACTGTATCATAGCCTTCTTCTTCTTGAAAGTCTACTGGATAAGATGATTAGGTCTGGCTCACCGCTTTTTAGGTACAAATGTGAATCTGCCATTTGTCCTGAATAAATAAATCACAGTCTACTGCTGCTACATTTGCAGTGGTCAAGATAAATGTGTTCATGCGGTTATTATTATATTTGCTCACAGCTGTGTGAATTCTTACTCCCTCACCATTTTCCTCACTATTTTTTATTTCAAGGAAATACAGGTGGTTACACTCTTATTTGAGTCCAGCTGCACTCCTCTGCTTGGTGGTTTACCTCATGAATCTGAGATGTGGAATCTGGAAATGTTTCCCAATGCTACGACAGGCCATTCAAGACTTATCCTTTTTATACTAAGTGCAGTTTCTCCCTGGATCAAAATTAGCACTCTGCATAAGGAGGAATGATTTTTTGGCCACTCCAGCATTGATGACTGTGTATCACAGCTGGAGCTTTTTTCTTTTTTTTCCAGGAATCAGACTTTGCTGGTACGGTTGGCAGTTTTTACTTTGAGATATTAAAATAATTCAAACAAGTGCCAGTAAAAAAGCTAAAAATGAACACGGCCTTTACTAAATTACAGTGTGCCGATAATGGGGTTGAATCTGGTAGGCTAATCAAGATCAGTTTTAAGCACTGGCCACTTTGCTTTTTTTAATCAGTACTTAAATGATTGTATGCTCTCATCAAAGTTATGGAAGCAGAGAAAAACTGCAGTCCACATTGAATTTCCTCAAACTAGGACCTTTCAAATCATAAGCCTATATTTCATGCAAAGAAATTCACCCAAAGATATTTACTGCATTTATTGCTCAGCCTGTATCTGCAGTGTAGACCTCATGCAGAGGAAATACTGAGTTCCTCTGAAATGAAAGTAAGAAATAAATAAATAGGAAGTTAGATTAAAGAGGCTGTACGGTGGAACCTTCCTGTAATAATAAAGGCTCATGATGAAAGAGCTTCTGATTGGTTGGCAGGTGGCCATCGAAATTACAAACCAACTCAAACATACAGGCTCTCATACAAGGCAACAATTTAATTACTGTCTGAATGCAACAACCCTGATGCTTCATCCTGAATTACCAGATAAAACGCAGTTGTTCTGACAGTTTCATGTAATTTCAGAAATTAATCCTCAAAAGACTCTTTTAACCATCTGGATGAAGAAAATATTCCATCTGCTACACGATATAAAAGATTTTTGACCAGTATCCCAAATTGTGACTGTTTTCTGTCTAACTGGCCCAGTGGGCTACTGTCTTTGTTTTGATTTGGAAAAAGAGGCACAACGTGGAAAACAGGTTAAAAATCTTGAATATTTTTCATCCAGATGGTTAGAGGAGTCTTTGGGGATTCTACCTAAGAACAACTGGAAGTGTTTTTAAACACAGAGGCAGAAAAAGAGGCTATTCATTACCATGAACATGTACATTCCTGCTGCTGTAAATACTCACTACAGCACCAAATGTGTATTGATCTCCAGCTGGAAAAAAAAAAAACTTACTCTTGTTTAAGTACAGTTTTTGCTTTTTGCTGAGTCTTTTTCAAAATTATATATTTGTGACCAGTTTTTAATGATCTTCTGTAGGAACAGATGTGCTTCTGACAAGGAAGGTAAGAATTTAGAGATAGACATGTTCTTTTCTTAGGATTTGTTGACAATAACAAAAACACAGAGTAATGCCAGCCTTATCTCATGACCATACATGAATCAGTTCTATCAGTTATAGAGAGATGAAAATATGATAATGTACTCCAAGCTGTCCGATATAGAAAATAATGGACCTGTGATGCCTCGCTGCATTGCATCACATCTTTGCTTCCATCTTCTCTAATACCCTCCTCCACTGGCCTCACTGAATCATTAAAGAAATGATAAATAAAATAAAAAAACAACAGTATGGTATGTACAGTATGTGTACGACTCATCATTCACTCATGGTCTGTCATGAATTATAAACATTCAATATTATCAACATGATACCAAACCTCATCCATTAACAATCAAGAAAAAAAAAAAAATCAGGGAATGAATGTGAAAAGTAAGTTGTGTTAGTAATTTTCATGCTTCCTTACCAGCTTTCTTTGGTGTTCGGGTGAAGGTTCCTTTAACGGTGCGGCAGTGGGAATTGTCCCCACCACAAACGCCACATTTATCCTCCACTTTGTTGGAACCAATTTCTCTGTCACAGCCAACTTTCTGAAGACCAAGAAAACAATTACAGAGAAGAGTTGATACTCTCTTTTGCCAGGGGGAACTGTAAAATTCGCCGACCTGTCGACCTGTCAATACCTGGGCAATAACTGCTGTTGGCAGACTGCTTCTTGAGTTGGAGGACAAGTTCACACTTCAGGTGTCATTTGGACAGAGGAACCAGAGGAGTCATGTCTCGTTGTGTTTATGTTATGTTTCTGGTTTAATTTGTTTGTTACATAGCAGCATATCTCAAAAGATTTGTCATCAGATTTGGTGGAAAGTTTGACCATCACCAAGGTGCATCTCCAGATATCCAATAGCGCCAGTATGTGGGTGTTTGGTGTTAGGTACTTATAAGGTACTAATATTTTTGTTCATAACATTTTTTGGATTCCTTGGCCTAAATCAAATCCATTCAATTCAAACCTTTTTCCTACAAAATGCATCTAATCTTCATCAAATCTGATATTTAAGATATTTGGATAATCTCCTAAACTAATTTTATTTTAGACATGAGAAAACTGTTTTCCTCTTAATGCTTTCCAAATTCTTATAGGGTCGAGGGTCTAAGGATAGAGGATGTCGTATTGCTGAACAAACTGTAAAGCCCCCTGAGGCAAATTTGGAATTTGTGATATTGAGCTATATAATAAAATTTTGATGCAAACAGGGCTGCAAACAGGAATTACATTTACCTGCTTAATCATCAGGAAAATCATACAGCTTTCTCCTAAACAGCAGTGAGTGTGAGCACTCTGAATGTTATGCCAGTATGTGACATGTTGAACCTACAGTAATGCTGATGGTGCAGTTTACTAACATCCCGCTGTGTAATCTTAATGAAGCCCTTCAAAGCTTTCAGGATTCAAACAGCCTGCGGCCACTAATGTGCTTGTTTACCTAATGCAGCTTTTAATATGTCATGAATCATATAGTTTAAACATGTTCTTACCACACACTCTCCACGCACGCAGATATCGTAGGCATTCTTATAGGAGCAACGTGTCCCATCATGCACCAGCTGTTTCATGTACGCCACGTCTCCTGTCTCCTTCGACTGGCAGTACAAATGGCATCTCTTGCTGGCTATAAAACAACAGATTAGTAGATTATTATAAAATATAAAGGTAAGAAATCCAACACGGAATGACAGGAACATTATAAAAGATTGTTTTTATTTCATATGTCATCATTTCAAATACAGCAACCACCATCATGCAGCTGATGAACTAAAATGTGTGGAAATATTGGAGAATTTTGATCTTTTTTATGCGTGCTGATGTGCGATTATACAGTACTCTCAGTCATTGGGTCTCATTCAGTAATGTTTTTTACTTTATCTCTTGAGAGGGTGAGAACCTTCAGATACCTGGGGAGTCCACATCACCAGGAATCTGACATGGTCCACACATACAGACATGAAAGAGGTGAGGAAATGTCTTTATCACCTAAGGCAGCTAAAGAAATCCAGAGCCTCTCTGGTGCAGGGGGCATCTCCAACAGGGAGACTGCTCTGCTCAGGACCATAAAGCTCTCCAGTAGGGATCTTCACTCCCCACTCAGCAGGACACCAGAGGGTGCAGAACCAGAGCTAGTAGGATTATGAAAGAGCTTCACCACCCCCCCCCCCCCCCCCAAAAAGACTACTCCATCTTCCAGCTTTAAAATTTTAATACATACATCTGATTCATTGAATCAGTTTTATTTCCCTTGAAATCTCCATAAACTATAGCAATAATTTGTGTTTATTAATTTATGAGTGGTAATGACCTCTTTAAAAATTCTGTTATAACCTACATTTTGCAAATAATAAAATACTGATGAATCCCACAAAAGTAAATTAATTTGTGCGTACATGCCAATCTAAAGAGTAAATATTAAGCCGTACAATAACAGTTAAGTCTGAATTCATACTCATAAACCTCAGTGCTGTAATGGTGACTGTGATGGGCCACCGAGAAAGAATAGGAAAGGTCAAAAGAAAAATTAAAAAAAACAAAACAAAACTATAAACAAGACAGAAAACGCACTTGAAAATGATTCCTTTCCACAAAAAAAAAAAAAAAAGAAAAAAGAAATGTGGTCAGTGTGCCGGGAACATCCCTGTTCAGAATATATAATACCTTTCTTCAGCTCTGGTTTTAAGAATCCAGATCCCCTACCCCTGTCAACTTCAATTGTTCTCCTTTGGCATGAAAAAACACAGCAGACACACGCTGGAACAAAACAACCTGTTGACATTTTTCTGGCTTACCGTCGGGATGCTCGTAGGGCAGCCAGTGGTGTTTGGCACTTTGGAACTCAAAGTGAGAGTTGCGGAGCTGGCACTGCTGGGCTCGGAAATCCTCAAAGTGTTTGGGGCAGTCATCAGTGTTGCACAGCTGATACTCATAGTTTACTCCTGGGCAGTCCTGGCCACCGTTGGAGGGACTTGAGGGATGGAAACGGATGAACAACAGAGGAGCTGATCAAACAGTCTGAGTCTTTCTTTGAAACCAAGAGCAAGAAAACAAAACCTGCTCTAAAAGGGATGCTAAAACGCTAAGCAGCTTATATGAAAGATTAAGGGTTTTTTTTTTTTTTTTTTACAATGCACCTGCAGTTTGAGTGATTCAGCCTCTTTGGAGCTAAAGTGTTGCTTAAAAAAAAACTCACCATATCTAGGTGCTGATTGTCAGACCTCTCATGGCTGATCAATGGTTCTAACTGGTATCCAACCTAAATTAATATCATCCCACCTTTGTGACAATTAATTCACTTCAGAACCTTTTTCCAAGAGTTGTTAATACAATTTTTATGTGCAATTACTGCTTGGCCGACATTGTTTTTGTACACTTTTCCTACAATATTGTTGAAATATTTTCTAGATGACCAATGAAAGACCATTAAGACCAGCATTAAGACCATTGTTTAAAAGGTAACTACACACTAACGTTCTGCTAACTCCCGCCCTCCCAGCATATTTAAAAAATGCAGCAGAGGACTGGTGTGCTGGTGTGTTTACTGACACAGAAAAGGAATAAATCAGTCGTTCATCGTTGTTTCTTCACTTATCAGGCTTGCTAACGCTACTTTCAGCTATGTGTGAGATGCACAAACTGAGGCTACAGTTAGCCAGTGCACTGCTATTTATTGGTGCGGCAGCGGATGCATGAAATAGACCTCAGACTCTTGCCTATGACATCACGATTAAGGAGGGGCCAGAGAATTCGGCTGAACTGAATTTTTTAAAATCCAAACAGACACAAATAAGCTAATTTTGAGCAGAAAAATCAGTTTTTACTCAAAATATGTGTATTAATGGAAAAATCAACAGTATCAACATCATATGCCAACATAAGCCTATGAGATTAAGTGTACAGCATAAAAAAGGATTTAGTGTGTAGTTACCCTTTAACAGTGAATTACTGTTACTGGAAACAGAGGAAAACATCTAGCCTGGGGTTGTCCAAAGGTAAAAGAAAATCCGCCTTCCAGCACTTCTAAAGCTCACAGTTAAAAAGCAACAATCTGGGGTTATGTGTCGGACTATCTCCATCTTTTAGCCTGGAGCAGTGACTTGAGTATGATTAAAGACTGTCTTTATGCCAAGCTACACTAACTGTCTCCTGGCTCCAGTATTATTTTCAAAGGACAGATATGAGATTGGTATCGATCTTTCCATTTAACTCTCAGCAAGAAATCAAATAAGCATATTCCCCAAAATGTCAAACCATTCCTTTAAGTTTAAGAAACCAAAACTCCTTGGTTAAGGTTGGGTAAACATCATAGTCATGGGTTAAGTTAGGACAACACTGCTGTCGTGGTTAAAACAAACCAGAGTTGAATGTTGGTATGAGATGGGAAGTGAACCATGGTTTCCTGTGTCAAAGTCTTTGTTGAACCAACCAACCAAACTGGTCTCCTCTCCGAGACATTTTGTGACAGTATATAAACTCCACACTACTTCCACCTTGGCTGCTTAGCGAGGACAATTGTTACTCTCTCAACCACAAGCGGTTGCTTGTCAGAAGAGTGTAAACATAAGTCGTTTTAAGCGTTTGAACAAACAACCAGTGTTTTCTTTTTCCTGGTGTGGACAGCCTCATTAAAACTCATACAATGAACCGCTAACTCAGTATGAGGTAGGATTAATTCAAGGTTTTACAGAAGGACACGTACAAAGTAAAACTATCCACTTTGTCCTTTAGTCCATAACTGACTGATGATTAAAAATACAGAATAACCTCTGCACAGCAGTAGTTACAGCTATCGAGGATTAAAATATAATAAAGCCTAAAATCTTAATTTCAAATGCGGTGCTCCGACATACAAAATACCAACTTCAAATTCATAAATCAGCTCAAATCTAGTATTTAATATTTCAGCAGCATTATCAATTAGAATAATCAACCTCCATTATCTCTACCTTCAGTTTTGACAATCATTCATGATGCCTCACAGAAACAAATGTTGGCCACTTACGCCGGGTTGTTGCACTGACGTGTCCGGAAGCGAACTCCAGTTCCACAAGAGCGAGAGCAGGAGCCAAATTTGCTCCAGGAGCCCCAGGTGCCGTCTTGCTTGACCTGATTTGGGTTTTTCCACATGCAGTGACCTTTGTAGCACCACTACAGGAGATGACAGGGGAAGAGGAAAGTAAGCCAACTAAAAAGGGCTTTTTTCTCTACTAAAATGATAATACAGGCAATACAGTAAATGAGACATACACTACTGTTCTGCTTAAACATGGTAATGCTCCCGTGCACAAATTCAACTTTTTTGAAAAAAATCTCCTCACCTGAATATGTGACAGGTGTGTCAGAGGAAGGTGCAACTTAAAAACAATGAGAAGAACTGTCTTGCTTACTGCTGAAATATTTATTAGGTCACAACGTTTCGGTCTATCAAATCTTCATCAGGTATATGGGCAGCATCACAACACTTCCATATGTGTATATATACATAGGAGCTGCCTCAATCATCCAATCAGAGGACTACAGAGATTGGTTTGACTGATGAGCACCTTGAGCTAACACAGAGCATATCTGTCACCAGTCAGAAAATAGCATTAAAAATATTGGAAAGATACAAAATGACACGTCTGTCAAGTGTGGAAGAACTTCACAGACGTGCACAGAGCCCTGATCTTCAACAGCTTTGGGATGAATCTCAACACCAGCTGTTAGCCCGGCCTTTTCATCCAACATCAGCGTTGGACCTCATTAATGTGCTTGCAGCTGAATGGGAGCAAATCCCTGCAGCCAGGCTCCAAAACCTTGTGGAAAGCCTTTCCAGAAGAGTGGAGGCTGTTATAGCAGTACATTAACCCTCATGAGTATGGAATAAGATGTTCAACAATCACATATTGATGTAATATTGAGGCTGACTCAAATTTACATCATTTATTATTATAGATGCACCATAAAAGTGCATTAGAGTCTTCTTAATATGATTGTTGAATCTGACTTGGAACATACAAGCAAACCTCACGGAAAAGAGTTTTAGGATAAGAATATGAAAATGTGCTTGCATGAGGCCCATTGTTCTATTTGTCCACATACGTTAGGATGTGAAGTTTCATCCACAATAGACTAAACTAAACTTACTTTTCCAGGAGCACATTCAGTTCCATCGAGAGGTGGACCCTTCTTGGTTTTGCAGAAGTAAGGGTTGTCTGGGTGACTGCACCAGAGCTGCTTACACGGGTCAAAAGTACGAAACTGTAACACAGAAAAGATCAAAGTCAAGTGCTACAATGAATAACTGAAGGAGATGGCATAATGTGTTATATGAAAGGGACAGCATGTGAAAAACAGCTTCACTGCTCACATTATGATGCACAAGCCAAAGGCTGAAAAGCAGAAATTGACCTTGCGTGGTCAATGGTCTTTTAAAATTTCTCAGAAAATGTTCTCTGAAGTGTTATATAACATCACTGATTCCACCTCTGAGATTCAAAAATGTCTGTACAAAGGATTATGCAAGAGCTGAACATTATTACCCACTAATGTTTTGGGTATTATGATGCTGAAAATGGGTTTGGGACCAATAAAACAAACAAAAAGGATGTTAGTCTGATTGAAGAAGCATATTCACTGAACAGTTACATTCCTCCATATCTACTGTAATAGACAGCTGAGAACTTACAGACCTAATCATTTACAAGTGTCATGGGCTCTACTATGAGAGACACTAAAACTGAGTGAAGGTTTTCTTTGGGAACAGCTCATTGTTAACCTCCCCTCCAGGGAAGGTAGTCAGACGTCTTTTCCAAGGATTAGAAGAGATTGTCAGACTGAGTGAACTCAAAAATTGGCCTTTTAGCTGCCCAGAACATCCCTTTACCAGGAGCAATTACTTCTAAAAGCTGTTTCTTTTTTTTTCTTTCAGCTGGTCGTGACGTACTGTATCTCTCAAACTGGTCAGTCTCTTTCCTTTTCTGGCTGACATTGCTCTTTAAGTCATGAAGCTCTTTCTCATCTGCAGCTGTTATTTTTCAGAACCAAGAGATAAGACCAAATAACTTGTTTTATTACCATCACCTGCTGTATAAAGTAAATTAATACTGTTACTAAATCCATGGCAAGGAATATTGTTCCATACTTCTGACTCTTAATGTCTAGTTAAGTTGTGGACATTTCTACTACAACTATTACTACTGGGCGGAATAATAATAATAAAGAATGTAGAATAACATATGTTGTGAATGCTTTCCAGCATTCTCACTAATTAGCTGCACTGAATTACTTTACTTTTTAAAACAAACAAACAAAAACTGTTTTAGCCTGTGACACAAAAAGAGCCCACTGGGTTAAATACACAATTACTGCACAGTTGCACAATTACTCTGATTGCAGCTCTGGCTCTGTTTTTGTTTTGTTTACATGGGGGAGCGAACACGTGTCTGCTCATGTATGATGGTCAGTTTGGGCTAACAGGGACGCTGACCTCAATTGTTAAAAAAGTGTCAATGAAACAGGAACGCCCTCCATAATTTCAAAAGAAAAAAATGTGTGTGTGTGTGTGTGTGTGTGTGTGTGTATGCCGCTCGCGAAGGGTGTGTTTGGAACAAACAGCTGAAAGATTGTGTGCGCTGTAACTGTTTGCTCGACCACTGCAGACCAGTGATTTCAGGTTGGGGCTTTAATCTAAACTAGCTGAAAAAGGAACAGCCCATTGTAGTTTAAAAATGAAAAGTAAATTTAAGTTTAAAATATAAATCAGAGTTAAAGCCTCACACTGCCTTAACAAGTCAGTGAGTCTTGTTCTGGGTATACATATCTTTTTTCCATTGAAACAATACAACATTTTTCATCACTTTGCTTGTTTCCAATGCAGTTTTATCTGTTTTTGAGTGTGTTTTCTGTCACTGACACTTCACTTTTTCAAGTTGAGACTAGAAACAAGACCATTTCACAACTTTGGCAAATTCTTCAGTTATTCACAAAACATGAAGACGAAACAGGCATAATGTATTTTAAAGTAGAAAAGATAATTCCCTGCACTGCTCTTCACTGCATTCATATCACGTATCATCAGAGTATACTCAGATGAAGGTCTGCAGGGACTGAGCTGTGAATTTGATGTCCTGACATAAGAAATACTGGATGTTTAAAACCTAGAGATAGATTTTTTTAAAAATACACTCAAAAACTTGTTTGACTTTTGTAGAAGCAGATGTTCTGAGAGCTTTTTGTGATTTTCTGTCATTTATATACTGTTATGATGTCAGATGCCTATATTTACATTTGTTTGGTGGCTCATTCAACAAGCTAAGGTGCAGGACAAGACGTGTGTTCATGTATGTAAATTAGATAAGAAGGAGACTTTAGCAGGGAAGCTAGTGTGGGTTGTAGTTCAGAGTCTGTGGCTCTTGTGTTGTGTAGCAGGATGCTATCAGGCTCAGTGTGACTGTCTGCTGAACTTTACGGTTTTGGTTCACGCTCAACGCTCCAATCAGCGTAATTTCCAGTAGCAGCAGATGTTTTCAGCAAAAAAGCTCCTGATAAACTACTTGTAAAGTACCCGCCGAGCACCAAACAGCAGACAGACAAAGAAAGCGACAACCTAGTAAAAACAGTGGAGCAATTAGCAGCTCAGATATTTCCCTCAGGAGTTGGTGTAGAGTAAAACAGCTAAAGGAGAGTGAATATTAGACTTACATTCACAAGGCTGGATGTGTAAATAGGTAACATGTTTGCCATAGTATCTTGATAATGTGATAATTTGTCATTGTGCTGAGAATTTATGCAGGTTTAAGGATCTTAATATTTCTTTCACTGCTGGTATTGGCTGTGGATACAGATAACTGGAGTTTTATGAATCGTGGGTGGCTGAAGAAAAAGTCAATTACATTAACTATGCAGCAGCTGATCAGGCCAGTTTCAGTATATTATAAAAAAAAAATCAAAAGGTGGAAATCAAAGATTACTACAAGATTTCTGGCCTCATGGGTGCATTGCAAACCCTGGGAAACTAAAGTATGGCTTATACAATCCCTGTGTGCTCGTCATTAAGAAGTTACTGGTCATCCAGGACTTTATGTCTGCAAGACAGGCTGCGAGTGAAGTAACTGAGGTGAGTTCTGATGGATTTATGGACAAATAGATTTGTGTATTGTTCACATAAAAATTGAAAGAAATATTGGAGTTGTGGATAACTTGACCCAGTTACATGTAGATGGAGAACAATAAAAGACCAAGAATAGATCCTTGAGGAACGCAGCAGGTAATATTTGCGTAGCTAGAGAAGACATTCCCAACTGATACAGAGAAGGTTCTGTCACTCAGGTAAGACTTAAACCAGAGAGGTCTAACAATACCAGAACTGTACAACAGCCAGTATCCGAATTCATCCTAATGTCAACTTTTCAAAGAGTAAGTGGTCATTCATAAAGGATATGAGCTGAGAATATACCACTTTCTCTAGTACTTTAGCAAGAAAGGGACATTTAGATATGGGCCTAAAATTATTAAGATTGTCTTGTCAAGGTTTGATTTTTTTAAGCTGAACAACAGCCAGTTTAAAAATTGGAGGAATAACCCCTGAAGATAAAGACTTGTTAAAAATTGCTAAAATATCTGAAAAAGGCAGAAACCTCTTTTTCCACTCAAAAAGTGTAACATCTAATATGATATGATAAGGAACATGTTGGACCAAAGAATAACCTTCAGAGTAATTTGCAAAGAGAAAACTATAAAATTTATAAACTTTAAATAATTCTCAGGATGGATATTCAACCTCAGATGGAGCCAGCTGACCTGATTCTTTTATATGTTGAAATGAAACGATGCAGTCTTCATCCCAGGTGCAGCTGGATTACCATCAAAGAAATTTTGACCTTGATTAAAGGTGAAGATCTTAGTCATCAAGCGGAGATCTTACTGAGAACCCTCAAGAGCTCTGCCCAGTCCTCATATCTACATTCTGCCCAAATCCAGTCAATCCCAGATGACTCATTCCTTGCAAATGATGTGAGCATTTTTAAAATGTAATAAATGACAGAAAAGGTCTATTAGAAAGGGTATGATGTTTTCTGCATGGTATGATGTTGATCATCATCCTCATTATATCAATTACTCAGCAGGTGCTGCCATTTCTCACTTTCTAAACTAACTTTTGTTGCTTGTACTCATTCCGAACAAACACTTCTCATTCATCAGAAGATAAAGAACTCCCACCACCACCTACGCATTTGCATTTTCAAGTGTTCAATATTGAACCCTCCTCATAAAATATTTCAACAAACAAGGCTGAAAAACCTTCCCCCAACGCAAAAAAGCAATGAAGAAACATTATGTTTTCCTGCATTTTGCAAGGCGATAAATCAAATCTTTCATTCTGTTAGATGTGTGCTCTAATTAGCATCTCTGCTCATCTCTGCTATGAATAATGTGTTATCAATTACAGGCCACTGTAGATCAAGGTGGTGTGAGCAGTAACAGAAGAAAAGTGACAGAATATTTATTATCCTGCCATCTGCAGAGAGCTAGCCAGATAGCAGGTGTGACTGTGGTAAGCAGATGTCTGTTTGAAGTGCTCACTAATCTTGTGTCTCAGTCAGCTAGTGTGAGTCTGCTGATATTTAAAACTCAGTTTTCCCAGATGGCTGCCATCAGTTTCTCCTGCACGTCATTCTGTGAAAAGCTCACCAGAACTTCTAGGCTCTGCTCAGCTCCAGTGCCATTTTTAAAGCCTGAGAAGGTTTCAGATGTTGACGTCTTATTTTTCTCAGCTACTTGAGAGAAAATGAAGTTTCTTTGGATTCCCCCCCCCCCTCCCCCTTTTCACTACTGAGTTTCACTTCAAGGCATATTTTCTTGGGACAGCGTACAGACTGTGAAGATAGCACCTATCCACTAAATGGAAGCCTGAGGGCTGTACTCACCGAAGTGCAGATCTTATAGCCCACTCCAAAGTCAAATCGACACTGCTCATCCATCGAGTAGTTGATGCCAGGGAGTTCAGGAAGTTGTGGCCAGTCGTGTTTGAAGGGGTCATCCAGGAGACAGTCATACGTGCTATCAGCAAATAAAAAACAAACAAACAAAAAGGAAAAGGTGACACAGGACAGAAAATCAATATCTATATCCTGATAAGGACATAAAGGTGCTTTTCAAACCTCTTGTACTGTAACTTCTCAAATACTACTTAAATCCACCACAGACAGGCTTTTTATGTCTTATTTATCTTACATTGGAGACAGGCCTTTACTCCGAATTTTCCTTGTTTTATAAGTATATTGAAGCCTCATTGTTTTCCGATCTGCTCCAGTTTTAAATTGCTGCACATTTATTAATGCAAAACTAAACTCGTCCCCCATATTTGCCTGTTGTTGTGGATAATGTGCACATCTACAGCATTAAATCCAAAAATATAACAACACAGACCTGTCATAGTCACTACTCTGCTGCTCTGAGTTTCTCTTTTTAACAGAAAAACTGTTTTCATTTACTAATTACTTCCAATTGCTTCTCCTTTGCCGTTTTTGTGGATTAGTGTTTAGCTACTGTCAAGTAGAGTCAGTACTTCCTGCACAGACATGTCACATTAAACAAGCAACTCAAAAGGTACAGTGTATTACCTTCCTTTCTTAAGTTTCTTAAGTCTTAAGTTTCACTGACAGTAATTTAAAACAAATAAATCAAATCTAATTAAATATGAGTACTGAGCGATTCATACATTGCAATCAAATCAATCATCTCTGTTCCCTGTATTCAGCTTGCCTGGGCCTTTTGGTGGCATCTCACAGTTTCATTTACCACATAATTAATTAGCCAATAAACCAAAAGAAAGTCGTGTTCTGAAGATAGAAAACAGATTGAATGCACCTGGATTCAACATTTAATTTCAGCTCCAAGTGAACAGCAAAACATCCAACAATTTAGTGTTTTGTTGTTTTGCAGCCCCTAATTGCTCACTTGTGTAAACATGCATCATTCATCATCATTTGATACCTGTGAATATTCTACAAGGAACGTCGAAGGCTTTTGGAGAAATTCAGCTGACAGTAAGGTGTTTTGTTTCATTCTTCAATAAGAGTTAAGCATTTATGTTTCAGTTCATGGACAGATTTGGCTGCATATGGCCAGGTGGTGAGGAGTGGCTCAGCTGCAGTAAATCCCAGCTTGGTTGCTTTTTTTTTTTTTTTTTTAAAGGCGAGGGTACAGCTAAAGTCTGCTCACAGTCAGACAGGGCATATGTGCCTTTTGTAAGCGTAAAATTGTTTTAAACATCTAATAGATTTCACCTCAGCAGCTCCGTCACCAAGCTTTCTCTCTCTCCCTCAGAAGCAAAGCTTGCATATTTATGATCCTACATTATCGTAGAATATATTGATTTTTCTCTGCAATGGATCCACTTATAACAGCTGGGGGCTGCTCTAAAAGAACAGTATACTGTATGGCAATTGATTGCACATTGCCATTGTCATCTCCTTTAATGCACAGTCAATACCTTGGTGTCCATGCTCTGCTGAACTTTCCCTGTCACAAATTGATTCTTTTCCAGCTGAGTGAAGTCCTCAATGTCTGTGAACTGAACACATGTCATGGAGGCATGTGCTGGAAAGATACAGACCATTTCAGTGTCCTGTTTGTAGATGGCATGATGCCGTTTTAGTTTTGCTTTTAAAACATTTCATTTTTTCTTCAGAGAAGTTTAAGATGAAGATAAAATGGGACTGAAGCTACTGTATCTATTCACCTCACCTTAAATACAAACACTACGTAATATAGTAATAATTATTTCCCAACCAAGGAAGTAATGTTATTAATTTCCTATAGTGTGTCTGTTAATTAGCAGACCTCAAATATCATTTCACAGACTTTAGTGAAACTTTGTAAAGTAAAACTATGAGCCAAGAAAAAAACAGATTATTATATTATATTATATTAGATTATTAAGAACTTTACATTTTGGCTACTCAACCAAGTGTAGAAGAAATGTGAATTATCTCTTGGTTGTAGAAAATTGTCAGTATACTATAGGTCACATCCATTTCTATGTAAACAAATTGTAAGCCATTTTGAATCTTTGCAAAAAATATGAAAATAACTTTCTCACCAAATTCGTCACCAGATTTTATTTCGCATTAATGCATTAATGGTAAGAAATTGTTAACTTTTAGTACCTTTCTATTTTGAACAATTTGTAGATTCTGGTTTGCACAGATGAGAGCCTGAACAATTTTGCAGTTGCACATTTTGACAAAAGCTGCATCTAATCCATCAAAATTTGTTGACTTGACTTGCACATGGTGCGCTTGGTAGTTATAAGTCTGACTCAAATGAAAAGTTGCACAATTCATCCTTGCACAACATTCCAATATTCCTGGAAACAGTAAACAGATTCAGATCCAGAGGCAAAAATGTCAAAAGACACAATAACATGCATGCAAAATCGTAAACACAGCTATGAAGTCAAAGTCTTCAAATGTAAAATAATATGGTCAAGACAGACCAGCATTTCAAATTTTTTGGACAATACAGTATATTAAAGCAGAGTGTTTGTTAACGTCCGCTCCACTGTGTGTGTGAACATATACTGCAAACATGAACTCACTGGATGTATCTCTTCAGCTCTTGTCCACTGCACATGGACCAGTGGTATCGGTGGAAGGCCGCCTGCACCAGAGGAGCCATCACGCTTCCCATCGCTGTTTCGTCCCCGCAGCGGTTGCCTTGACCGTCGTGCTCCATGCCCAACCTGCTCCCACAGGCAGAGATACACAAATTTTTTTTTTTTTAAACTGTAGGACATTAAGATAAACATCCCCAAGGAGCTTTAAGTAAATAAACCGCTTTTACAGCAAGGACTCATTATACAGAAGCTTGTATCATGTATCTGTGACTGGAGGTGAAAAGTAACTAAATATATTTAATCACATACTGTACTTACGTACAAATGTATGCTTTTTCTATTTTGTGACACTTTTTACTTCTACATTTATCTGACAATTATTACTTATGTACTTATGAGATATATAAGCTATAATATCACTATTATCATCTGCTTTTTTCTTTCCTTTCTTCTTTTCATTCTTCTTCTTTTCAGTCTTACTTTCCTGCCACAGTGTTCCTGTCTTGATATTTTATGACAGTGATACATTTTAAAATTCATGATATTAAAAATAAAGAATTTCTGTGTTTTTCTGTGATGCATGATGTTTTTACCTGTAACCAAACTAATTTTAATGTTCATTTTGGCAGAAAACAATACAGATATTTTTCATTTTATTGAAGTTGCACCCTATTTTGAATGCATTTTCCACCAGTGGAGTTTTCTTTCTTGGTTCATTCTTGGTTCACATGCAGATAATTAAACAACTTGGATTCATGATTAACTGTCCTGATTAATTACTAAACAAAGTACTCAAATTTAGAAAACTGTAGTTTTAGTTTGGGGTACGTTTCTGAAACGCGACCTTGAAAACGTCCCTTTAAGATGCTGATTGTCACACTGTTGCCTCGAGGTTTTGTGAAATATAGCAACATTTTTAGCTATGCACATACTATTACCATCAGTTCTGAATTAACTAAGACTGTAAATGTCACATTTAAACAGAAAACACACTTATTCATTTGCAGTCATTCAAATCCTGTATCAAACATTCCCAAGATACAATACAGTATAACCATGGTAGGTCAGATATATGATTTTCATCCATGCACACTGGCATTTTCACTCAGGCTTCTGTACTAAAAAAAGAAAATTGTTTACCGGAGGAATTGAAGGACAAACACAAATTCTCATCTAGAAAAAATCAGGTCTGTGTGCATCCGCTGGTTTCATTGTTCTCTACCTGCCAGTGACGACATTATACTGTTTTTGGTCCACTGCTATTCAATCTATACATGCTCCCTCTTGGTACATCATACAGAATCACAATGTGTCCTACCATTCCTATGCTAATGATACACAGCTGTACCTCTCACTTTACTTAGGCAGCCTCAGTCCTTTAAACGAGTTAACAAAGAAAAACCTGAAATTCTGATAGTAGGCCCAAAAGTACAAAGGCAGGAGACTGTATCCATGTTATCCTGTTTTCTCTAAAGCACAGTGAGCATGTCCGAAACCTGAATGTTCTTATTGATGCCAGTCTTAACTTCCAGCATCACAGCACCACTATTATGAAGTCAGCTTTCTACCATTTAAAAACATTTCCAAACTTAGGAGCTTCCTGTCCCAGTCTGACTCTGAAACATTGGTCCGTGCCTTCATCTCCAGAGGATTAGATTACTGTAATGCCCTTTTTGCAGGACTTCCCAATAGTCAGACTCCAGCTCATTCAGAATTCTGCAGCCTGGGACTGCAGTGCTACCTGGGACAAGGAAAATACACATTACTCCAGAACTGACTTCACTGGTACAGTATAGAATTGATTTGAAAGTTTTACTGCTTGTTTACAACGTTACAATGTTATGGCTCCTAAATATATTTCTGACCTGCTTCATGGCTCTAGGCCAATCAGATCCCTCAGATCATCAAGCATGTGTCTCCCGAATGTATCTAGAATTAAATCTAAATCAGGTGAAGGTGCATTTAGTCACTACGGTGCTGTTCTCTGGTACAAACTCATCTGAGATCTGCTGCAACTGTATCTTCTTTTAAAAGCAGTCTTAAAACTTTGCTTCTCTCCCAGGTTTTTGGTAGCGTGTGTGTGTGTGTGTGTTTATGTGTGTGTGTGTGTGCCTTTGTGTGCGCCTGCTGTAGTTCATGTGTGAGTGCTGTAGTAGGAATAGGAATGCCAGGTGTTCTCTTTGCTCAGAAACACCGCAGATGTCATTCATAATACAGATGGTACTTTCAACATAATGTTTAGCGAGCATGTGCAGAGAAACTCAAAATAAAATTACTGTGGGCCTGATGTAAACAACCACTACATCTGTTGCTAATATTAATTCAGTGCAGATAAAGCTCCTGGTATGAATTAGGTCACTTTCACACCCGCTTTGGTTCAGTTACTCAGAACTAAGGAACAAACAAACATACATGACAGTATTTCTTTTTATTTGTGTTCCAGTTTGTGTTCACATTTTTAACTAATTCACTGAACAGTTGTGGTGATTCTTTCTGCATTATCAGCGTCACATGGACCCACACATATGTCGGAAATTAAAATTCATGCACATGCAGCTAATGGGTTTGTTTGTATTGTCCGGTGTCACAAAGTTCAGGATTATTAGTCCAGGCTTCAAGCTGATCCCGTATGTCATAAATAATGATGCACAGGTCATTAAAGACCCACCCTTTCAAGTGGTCTACATAATGCCTGGCACTAATAAGCTGACCATGTAGTGGCGGGTCTCAGTGCAATTGTTGGGCTTGCACCACAGTTCAGTTGACAGTTTTCACAACGCCCAAACAAACCAAACCAAACAGACCACACACACACCACAGTTAGTTTGAACCAAACAAGACAAGTTAGGTGTGAAAACACCCTTAAAAGGAATCAATCCTTCTAACAAAACCTTCCATCTATGAGCTGATTTTTACATTTCCAATTAACATAAACCTAAATTAACTTCCTGACCAGACAGAGAAACTCTTTTGCCTCTGCAGACAACTTTTGGAATCACAACCTTTATTTAAACTTATTCTGCAATGAACTACTGAACTTGATTTGTTTGTAACCAACTTTAAAAGTTATATTTGAGATCACAGAAGTCTGTTTCTTACTTTTTATTTTCCAAGTTGGGGGGTGTTGTATGCTGGGGAGATTGTAAAGCCCTTTGAGGCAAATTTGTGATTTTGGACTATATAAAACAAAACTGACATGACTTGACTTGAAAGGATACATCACCCAAAAAGTAACTGACTTCCCTTAAAGGTTTTTGGAAATGTTGAGTAATGTGCCCTGAATCAGACTCGCAAAACAAAAGATTTCTCTTTAGGAGACATCATGCAATATTAAAATTAATTGAATGATGAATTACAAAAAAAATGATATTCTGTTATTTATTTGTGAAATTACTTTTCTCCAAAAAAAAAAAAAAATGGGGCCAAAGAAAAAAATATTTAACATGTTTGACAAAACAAACTAAACTCACAGTCAACATAATGGCTTTTTCTGAAGCTTTAAACTATTTTACAGGGTCTTCATAGCTGGATGGGGATTTGGTCTTGTTTTACTATATTATATACTACTATTTCTAAGGGCAAGAATAAAATTTCATTTAGTTTTTAACATATGGCTGAAGTGAGATGTTGTGTAGTGAGTGTTCAGTGAGATTCTTTTCCAACGAGACTTTAAATTTAATGAACATTTCCTCTAAAGTTCTTGATGTTCTGTTCTGCTTTGATGTAAAAACTGCTTCACATAGTTTTTAGACGCTGGATCCAACAGAAAGGTATTTTAAACTGATTTTGCTGCAACAACACGGCAAACCAAATGGGAGTCATATGTTTTAAGTAAAATGTTTGTGTACAGATACATAAAGTGCTGATATCTGCTGCTGGTGGGTGGGGAAAATAAACATTTTAAAAAGTAATTGGACCCAGCGGATTTAGTTTGTAAGGAGAACTTACAAAGTCATTAATATAATCATTATTAAGAGCAGGCGCATAAGCATGGAAAACAATACTCTGCCTCAAACAGCTACACAGAACTGGTTTATAAAGAGGACAGATGGTGGGGGTTTCTCTTTTTTTAGTGGGTTTTTATAGAATGTGGCTCCTTTGGGTTTAAGCTAACATCATGCATCATTTGTCATCATATCCTGTATTTTCCAATAGCTGCCGCTCCTGTCTATGTTGCTATAATGCCTCTGAATTTCATTATTTGAAAGTTGAGTGCTAGATGTCATAAGAAAAAATGTTCTGAGCTTTATTTATAGATTCAAATGTGTTTTCTAATAACTGGAAAACAACTATTTGGATATTCAGCCAATACTAGGGATGTGTTGTTGCTGTCCAACCTTCAACACATCACGCTGCCTGAGTGCACAGTGAGAGAGAGCTGAAAAAAACCCAACATCCTTTTGCAAAGAGGACGATGTGTTCGCTGTGAATCGCTGCATACTGTGCCGAGCTTTCTCTGAACAAAACTCGTGTTTTGCTGATAGGAAGCATCAATAAATACTTGTCAGCAGATGAGACGTCGATACTGTACTGTACGTTCCAACGTCACCACACTAATTCCTGTGCAGTTATTTTTAGAAATGCATTTACAAATGCTGAAGTGGCTCTGCAGCTCCAGCGTCAGCTTGTGAAATTCTCCCTGCTCCTGACATGTGCTTTTTGTTTTGGAATGTAAATTCATGCAAGGAATTTAAGAAAACACATGGATTCACTGTGCAAAGTGTTTTTCAAATCCATCATCTAAAAGGAATGTTTGAAAACAGAAACTTTGCACAGTGAATCCATCTGTTTTCTTAAATTTCATTTCTTTTGAGTGAACTCAGCTACTATGGCGCCACATTTTTTTACGGCTTCAACAAAGAAGCATTTTAAATTACTGAACTGAATTACTGCTCTGATTCGACTGGCTTCTTCTATATAGCAATGGTGGCTCACAGGTATTCTTAGTATTCTCAGCCACCCGCCGTGCCAAAATCACAGACAAAAAGTGATTTCTCAGAAACAAAGTTGAAATAATTGAAACTGGTGGTCATAATATAAACTTATAGGATCGTTACATTATCAGAGAGAGTCCTGAGTTTCTATATTGAGTAATATTGAGGATATTGATATTTCAATATTTGAAATAGGAATACAGAACAGCTATAAACACTTCGTAGGAACTTGTTTCTTTAAAGCCTAACTCAGCTGTAACGCACCCCAGGAGTTCTTATCCAGAAGATAATGGACTCTGATTTTAAGTCTTGATGCTCATAACCTCTGTCTCATCCATTTTTTCCATATATCAGGGAACCTCATCATGTGTTGTCACTTACATATAATGGTGACAGACTATCCTTTGCAACAAAAGCATCAACTTTGCACCCAGACAATCTTAAATGCCACCCTGTCTGTCTGTCTTCTGTTCTATTTGCTGCTGATTAAATCAATGACCCCTCGGACTCTTCTATTGCCGCTACAAAGATCCTCTGAGGAGTCTGTTGAGCTTTGTTGGCTTAAACTTCTGTATTCTAGGGGCATCTTAATTTGTCCTAAATATTATTAGGACACACTGCACATGTGCTTAAATGAACTACATTTTCAGAAACCTCATGTGGTGCTTTATTAATACACACTTAAAGTAATAAGGTCTTTGCTGTGATAACACAAAGGTCACATCTTAAATATTCACTCTTCTTAAATCAATAGTCACATGATTAATTTGATATGTGATTACCTAGAAACAAGCGGTGGCTGGTCTTGATGAAAGACTCAGCTTGCCCCATCAGAACACTGCATGTCTGAGGAAATAATGATCTGACGCTGCCTTCTTGACATTTGTGAGAAGTCATGTTAAATAAAACCATGGCAACTGGTTAATTAAAAACAAAGAGGGTACATGCCTGATCTTGGATTTCTTATCATTAGTTTCAGTGTGGGAGTCGAATGAGGAAACAGGAAATCCTGAAGTCACGGCAATACAATTATTCCTGGTTTGAAAGTTGATCATTTCCACTGTTTTCTATAGAGCCTTTATGAAACCAAGGTTGCTTTTCGTCAAACAAAAATCCCACTTTAAGTGTAGAGATGGAGGGAGGGTGGAAGTAGGAAAATCGAGGCCTGTGTGAACAGTGTTTACCACTCCTTGTGAGAGAAGCAAGGAGGTAGTCAGAAGAAGTATTCCCAGTAATATTGATTGTTTCTCCTGGTTGGAGAAGCAATCGACCAATCACAGCATAAGAATAGAGACGTCATCTTCATACATAGCTGCCTAGCATATCCGTGAAAAATAGAGACACGAGCAGGGATACAAAAACAGCAATTGGATGAATATGGATGATGCAAAATTTAGTGTCGTTTTAAGCCAACTTACAAAAATAACAGCTGACATATTTCATAATCATTATTAAAAACGTTAAAGGGTTCCTTCATCAGTTTAGTATTGTACTTCAAAATCAAAAAGTTGATGCTGCAGAAGCTAAAATATCTTTATATAAACTTACAACTGCTTTTACAGGCTCGGTAGTCCTCCTCATGACAAGTACACTGACTTTGATGTGTAAAATTGGTGCATTGTCACTTTTAGTTAACTGTTCCTTGCAACTACTACTGCAGCTTCAGTGTAAACTGAAAAATGAAGGATGGATACATAATTTGCTACTGACCGGTTAGGGCAAAACAAAACAAAATGCCCGCCTCCCCGTCAAACTGAAATTGAATAACATGAACACAATGTCAGACTGAATTAATAAAGAGAAACATAATGGCTACAAGTGTCCTCTCCAGCAGAGAACAACCTTGCCAGTGGTCCCCAGATGCTGTACTGATGACATAATGTTAGATTAATGCTTAAAAATACAAACATATCTGCAACATAATCATCCACGAATATATATCGCCGCAATCTAATTTGTAGCACTTCACTAACTAACTGAGACTTTAGAGATTTATTCTCCTGTCTCCGCCTCATGCAGCCATTTATCTCCTCAGCTTACAAAACATTTTCAAACATCCTCCTTCCTTTGTTTAGCTGTTCTTCAGCTTACAACCTTAGCAGCTGCCTCCGGATATGTGAATACCTTTTTTCCTTTACTAGGATTTAATCTTGAAATTGAATTCTAAGAGTTGTCTCAGAATTTCTCCACTAGGATCTCCTCTCAGCACTGGAAAGCTGTGTGTGTACAGTGAAACCCCTGGTTCCCACATTGATTTTTTTTTTTCCCTCTGGAGAGCTATTGATCCCTGAAG
The DNA here is from genome assembly GCA_038419695.1 of Scomberomorus guttatus. Taxonomy (NCBI): domain Eukaryota; kingdom Metazoa; phylum Chordata; class Actinopteri; order Scombriformes; family Scombridae; genus Scomberomorus; species Scomberomorus guttatus. Next base: position 29,508,516 of record CM076450.1, on the reverse strand, counting down.
ATGAAACCCTCTGTTAATTTTCCCCCATGGTCAACAACCGTGAAGTTGGAGGATTCTGTGTCTCGCTCGGGGACGTTTCAAAAGGACGGCTCCTTGCTGTGTCAGCTGCTTGGAAGGACAGCTTCTCTTTTTCTCTCTGTCATTTTCAACAAGCTCAAACTAAAACAGCAACAAACAAAACTTAGTGAGGTTCCACCCTGCAGATGGTGTTTAGATCTGCAGTCTGCTTTACATATAAAGTCCACTCTTTCGGGGCCATATGATATCAGTGTTGACTGTGTTAAGCGGGCCAGACTTTCTCCAAAATGTGAGCCACGATCTCTTTAATCCTGGCATGTACACGCCTAACTCCATTTTGTATCTCATTGGAGTCTGGACTAGTTGCTGTGGACAGTTGGTCAATAAAACGTCCTATTTGTGGTTCTTAACAATTCTAATTGTTTGCCTTCTGCTGTCTGTTGTTCCCACTAAGCTTGTTTTCATAGTTTGGCTTTAACCACTGATATCATCACCGCCACACTCGTGAGCAGGAGAAATTGTTGTTTTTAAAAGAACAGTCTGAAAAGTAAAAGTAAGGGTGGGAATCTCACACTTCTCAATTCAGATTTCATTCTTGACTCAACAAATAATAGAACAGAAAATAGGATAGGGGGAACTATTTTCAGGTTGTTACTCCGGTTCACTGTGTGCCAAACCTTTAACTCATTTTCTTTGTCCACTGAACTGCAATATGAAACAACTTGCGGTTAAGCTAAATGGTCTTGAAGGTCACTGCTGACGAACAGAACAAGCAGAGAAAAGTATCAGTTTAAAAAGTTAACTCAAAAATGTGTTTTGGTTATTATTACTTCTCTCGGATGTCTGAACGTCACCGTGCAGAGTGATGTACTGCATGTGAAGACTGACACAAGAAGACTGTTTTTCATTTATCAGCTGGAAGGCGAGTCCTGCGCTATGCTGTTATTATCAGTGAAACCCATCGTTATCCACAGCGCAGGGCTTTGAAATGAAACTGACTGTGTACAGAGCTTCAGAGCTTTTTCTTTGCCCGAGTTGGCTGGAAGTTTTGTAAATCAAGCTGTATGATCAAGCGCTCGTAATACATCCACACTCCATTATTCCCTCAAAAATAGGCTTTTTCCCTCGGTTTCTTTTCTGTGCATAAATGAGCAAGAAATACCCAACCTACATATTTTGGTGGTCACGATATTTGCGTATCCACAGCATTAAGGGATCAGATGACTCAGTGTGTCGCTCAGTATGTGCTTATTTCTGATGTTTCTGGTGTTCCGTCTTTGCAGGCTTCAGTAATTTTTCCAGCTGTGTTTATGTGTGAAGTTGGTGTTTCTGTGTGTCTGTGAGAGAGAGTGGTTATTATGTGATCTTTACCTCAGAAGTGAAATATGTTGCAGGACGTATAGACTGTGTAGAGTGTGTTCAAGGGTTGGAAAAGGAAAAGGTTGCTGAGTCAAACAAACGGTGGCCGAGTTCTTGTGTTTTTGGACGTGTGCTTGATAAACAAACCACGAAATTCAATAAGGCTAACATGTTCGCTGTCAGAGTGCTCAAGGGCAATCTGCTTAAAGGTCCCCGGTGTCACTTAACATAGGGATCATAGGACAAATAGCCTCAGGATGGTGTTCACACTTGTGTGACGAATGCAGCTGTGGTATTAAGCAGAAGGACAATCACTTCCCTCGCACTACAACACAGTGTAACCTTAAGAAGAGGAATATGTGCTATATGAGCACTGAACACCTACAAGGACAGAGAGGGAACATAACAAGAGGAACCTACACATGTCCGGTCTCGTGAGCTACAACAAAGGCTGAGGAGAAGCCGTCTTCGTGGTTGAGGGTGCAGCTCCTGACTGGGTGGCACATTCCTGTGACTGGAGCGTAACCTGCAGGACATCAAGAGAAAGGACGGAGGCTGTTGTAAGAGATTATAAAGTCATAAAGGTCAAGTTATTTTGTTTCCTTTACTAAAGCAGTTTCAACAAACCAGTTGATGCAACAAGTCCTCCAAATTAAACGAACAAATAGGTTGTTTGTCCAGAATGACACATAGGAGCATTTTTCTTATCTGGCGCCCCTATCGGCAGTAATCGGCAGGATGACATAATTTATCTGTGTTTTCCAAAACCGTTAAGTCATGACTGAAAAACAATTATGTTTTATAATGTCACAACACTGTGGTTAAGGTCTGGTTAGGTTTAGGCACAAAAACCACTTGGTTAGGTTTAGGGAAAAATCATGGTTTGGGTTAAAATCATCACTTTGTTTAGGTCAGAGAAACATGTTTTGGGTTAAAGTTACTACTTCCTTAAGGTTAGGCAACCATTCCGTCATGGTTACAATAATAACCATGTGGTTAAAGTTAGAGGACAATTGTAGTCATGGCTTTTAAAAAACAGTCTTCACTTGTGGTTGGAAATGTGAAGCTCGCGGTTGGAAACGGGAAACAAACAGGAGTCTCCTGTGACCAAGTCCGGTGTTTTGTTTTGTTTTGACCCAACCATCCACCCGACCTCCTCCAAATGTGGACTTTGTTGCTTTATATACTGACATCGGATTTCCTACATTTTTTCGGGTCATGATTGCTACGGCTGCTAGATGTCACCACTGGCAATTATGAGCTGTTATGTTGTGTTTTTCTTGGAAGGACAGTCTCTGCTGATGTGCTTTACAGGAAACCTATCTCCTAAAAATACATTTAAAAAATAATACTTTTGGTTTTATAATATGTTTTAAGAGAAACATGCTGCCATCATGTTCATCATTTTTTTTCCAATTCAGGGACTGTGATATTCTTATACATTCAATAATATAATATATATACTGTATGATTTTTATGTAACCTTAAGTGCTTTGAGTTGAGTTAATATATCCTTAAAAATGTCAATCATGCTTTAGCTGCCAAGAATAAATATTATAGGGAAAACAAGTTCAATATTAACATTTTCTCACCATTCATTTAATTAAAAAACAGACTGCATTACATTTCCTACAATTGTGTTTGATAATGCAAATCAGTTGTAATGAATGTAATTTTTAGAGGACAGACACACAACATAAAGGGTCGGATCGCTAAAATTACAAAAATACACATTTTCTCACTCACCAGCAGTGATATACAGATAGTTTCCTTTTTTGTCTCTGAGATATCTTTCTGCTGCTGCCCCATTACAATAGAAGTGAACAGATTTTTTCTCATTTCCTTATATTTATGGTGATCAAGCCTTGAAAAATGACATTTGAAATTCTCAACAGCAACATCTCTTTCCAGAAACAAAGCCCCCGTTACTCTGGATAATCCACAGACATCGCTGTCAAAAGTTTTTGTTGCAACTACTTTCTACTGAAGAAATAGTCCCTAACAGTGAACTGTGATGTCTGTGGATTATCCAGCAAAACAAGGACATTGTTTCTGGAAAGAAATGTTGCTGTTTGATTTGTCAAAAGTCAATTTTCAGTGCTGTGAAATCCCATTTTTTTGTATGGGACTGATGACAGAAGTTCAAGAGTCAGATGTTGTTTAACCTCAACAAATAAAACAAAAACTACATGTGCAGCTCAGTATCACCAGGGGTAAGTGAGAAAGGATCTTTGATGTGAACTGATCCCTTAAGTAGGACAGATCTGTGTGCATTTCTGTCTGGGTATGTACTGTCTGTGCTGGTGTGTGTCACACGTGCATTAGAATTGTTATGATGCAATATAGTGATGAGCTCTGCAGCAAAACAGGAAGCGGATAATACAAACAGCAGGAGGTGGAGGCACAGCGGAAGATTCATTGGGGAAGGAAGGAAGTGTTATGATTGAAATATATGTTTTTATCTTCCATCTATTTTCTGCTACAGTTTACATATCATATCAGCATGATGTTCCATTAGTCTGTGTTGTTGTTTTGCCACCTCACTGACAGTTACACACCCACTATAGCTGCCACACAACGAGCAGATTAACCTTGTTTGGCATCAGATAACCTCAAACCACAAATGTTATTAGATTTTACAAGGACTGAACCACACACACTGCCAGGCAAAAACATACAGTACATTAGGGAATATAGATTGTGGAGCAGTGCTGCTAGAACACATGTGGTACAGTGCCACTAATAAAAGGTCTGTCCTAAAAGAAATTCATTGATCTTGTAGACAAACCAAAAAAAAACCTTCATCTTTTAATCATTTCTCACTCTGAATGAACTTCTTGGATGAATGATTTTGCTTCAGACTTTTTATGGTAAAGTTAAGATGATAAACTTCATTTTTGAAGAAAAACTGTACAACTGTGTTTGTCGAGACTATGAGACAGTGTTGATTTCGTTGGCGAATAATTTTCATCATAGTTTTCATCAACAACATTTCTTCACTGACGAAAATGAGACAATAGCTATATAAAAAATAATTTATGATGACAAAAACTATGACGAAATCTACTGACACTTTGGAAAATGTCTCGTAACCTCTTTGTAAGGAAGATGAGGAAGATGAAAGATTTAGATACATCACTCGCTGTAGATGCAGACATGCGTTGATTATTAAATAGGCATTCTGGGTCAGCTAGTGTAGTGAAGTGTCCCTGAAATGGTTCAGTGTGTCGCTCATGGGATCAAAACAAAGCCCTCAGCTTGGGGATGCTGTCACAAATCACAAGTCTTCCATCACTACCTACCATTTCACTGTTGGTAAAAAGGGATGCACATTCTGGTCAGAGGTTTAAGATCGTTTACAATTCTATCAGAAACGTTTTTGTGAAATTCTTTAGAGAAGCTGTAAAATAAAGCAGTCCTGCTCATGTATTTCCAACACTGCCCATAATAGTTTATTACATTTTAAAGGAATATCGACATCAGTATAAATTATATAGATTTGGGGGTTGATTTTGTGTCTCTTGACATATGGATGATGAAATATGATCCATTTATAAACAAACAAGAGTGAAACTTCAAAATAAAGTAAATGGTATAAATGATAACAACCCAGTAAATTGTTTAAGGGTCATATCCATAGAAACTGCTTCTCTCCAGGCATCTACAGTATAGGCTGCATAATCTGTCCATACATGCAAGAGGATAAGTTGCAGCTCAAATCGTGAGTACAAATACATGAAAGCTGGTCTGTGACTGGCAGTAGTAGTTCCCATTTTCTCACACCGTACACACCAGGAAATTATAGCCCTATGAGTCCAATCATATGGAGCAAGTGGTGGGCAAATAGTGGCCTGTGGGCCAAATCTGGCCTTCCAGCAAGAATAAATTTTGACTTTCTAAGTTCACATCAAAACTTTTACATAATGTTTCACAAATCTACTGTAGATAAAATAAATACAAGGTTCCAGTAAAACCCAATGAATATAACCTTGTTACATCTAATACTTCCCCAAAATTCATTTAAGTCTAATAAACCTACCAGAAATTAAATCTTAATGTGTGAATTCTCACAGATTTGTTCTTCACAAACATAAATAAGTGACGTTCCAACAGAACTGGTGTGTTAATGTCATGCCACTGTTTTTTGTGTGTGAATAACCAATAAAGTACATCTCTAGTCTTTGCCAGCCCCCCCCCAATGAAAAATCAAAATATCAGATTCCACTTCTAGTTCAAGTTCCTCTTTGTTCACGCGGTCATGGATGAAGGTGTCTCGCATTTCAGGTACAACACGATGTACTATATATCGGGTCACTGGTCATCTGCCACAGCTGCATCATGCTGACTGTGTGCACTACGTTGATACTATCTCCACTTTATGCCTGAACAAGCTGAAGGGATGTAGAAAGTTACATTTGTTGGATTTTCAAATATTTTGTGTCCACACTGCCGAGTTAAAACTGACCCCCACTTTGTAAACAAAGTGCTGTGGACTCACAGGTAGCTTGTTTATCGGACCAAGTTTTAATAACCGGTCATCTTGTAAGTTTAGATACTGTGGCAGCTGTTAGTTTGACGACGCCAGCTTAAGATATTTCAGATGTGGTAACTATCAGTTCATGACTGAGATCCATCAGCCTCTGGATAGATAGAATAATAGAGTAAGTCAAAGACCAGAGAAACAGATACATTATTGTTATGATTATTGACAGAGCTTTTACCTGGCCAAACAAAGTAGTAGCTTCAAACATGACTGTTGTGAATGTACCCCAATAAATCTGCCAAAATGCCACGGCATCATTGAGGTTTGCAAATGCCTCAGTCTTTTCAGGTAATGTAAAACATGTCTGGTGCATGCCTGTACTCTGAACTTTATTAATTCCTCCTATTAGCCAAAGTTCAATAACACAATGTTAGCTTCCAAGTGAAAAGTAAATGCAGCTGCTGATTAAAGGGGCAAATAAAAAAGGCTAAAAGCAAGTTCGACAGGCCTTTAATAACGCTGACTTTGGACAGTTTGCTCTCATTTTTTCAGTTTGGCTGCTGTGGAGAAAATAAGAAGCGGTGGCTAACAGTCAATATCTGGCAGAGAGCGTATATTTCCTTGAGCTTCCAGCCTTTCCAGGGCTGCATCAACAAGAACAAGAAATTAAGGAAAGGTGCCAAACATGAAGTGCAAAGGGGGTGTTACCCTTAGAGGATTGTTGGTGCTATTTGGGTTTGATATTGGCGATAAAGGGACTATTTGATTGTTCAGGACTCTTTTTATAAGCTTGTTGTTTTTCTGGATCAGAGACACACTCTGTGCTTGTATCCACAGCAACTGGGGCACAAAATAAATTGTTATAGCTGCATTTAAATCAGACAGAATCTGGAACAAATTTGAAAAAGAGAGCTATGGTATGTCTTTAAAACTTTCCTCTTCTTTACAGCATGTTACACACGCAAAAAGAAATTTGCAAAATAGCTTGACGGCTTTAACATCAAGACGAGATGTGCCATCCCTTAAAATGAATCGAGGGCAGTCTGAGTCTCTTATGTCCATTAATGCCAAGAATAAACCACAGAGTCAGTCCTGATTAAAAAGTTGAAAATCTTGCAAGACAAGATGCTTTGACTGCTGTGTATTAGGATGGAAAGCCTCCTGTAACTGTATTCAGATTAACCACACAGGTCAAAATGCTGCAGGCAACCACACATGTTCATTTGAACCATGCTGGTGTGTCCTCAGGGGCCTTACCCTGCATCCCTGTGGGGCCAAAGCCCTGGCGAGTGAGGAAAATTGCATGGTCATGGTGTTCAGCATGATCAGGGTCGCCTTTCTGCTGCACAAACGCCCAGCGGCACACATTCTCCAGGCTCCGTGATGGGTTGCCTCTTTCAATGAGGCTGATGGACTGACAGGCAGGAGAGAGAAAGAGAGAGACAGAGAAATGCTTACCACTGAACCTTTACTGTGTAAATGAACACATTAGTAATCTGTCAGGAGCCCAAAACTGCACAGATTGTGAATCCTGACGGGTATGAATAGTATTCACTGTTAGACACAGATTGAACATGGGGCCTCTGGGGTGATAGCAAACTGAATTTCCTCTCTACAATGTAAAAGGAAAAATTCCAGACGAACATACATCCACAATATGTTGCTGCAGTCCGCAGATTAATTTGCATATTGTCTGCATGCAAGTGTGAGTGTGGATGCATGTTTTTACAGCATGTGTGAAAGAGAGCGAGAGTGGCTGACCCCGGTAATCTGCATACATTTTCTTCTCTATTTAGCATCCCTACTCCATAATTAAAGGCTATGTGTCACTAGCATGCTCCGTGAGGTTGAAATAACTACTTCTCTGCAGTAATTATACACACATTTCTTATTAAGACAACAGTATGAAAACAAAAAGCAAAGCTGTTAACAAAATTATGACATGTTTTGATTGAGTTCTCTGTGTATTTTTTATGATTGTGCACATGGAGAGCAGTGTGTGAGTTTGCATTGCATTTTAAATTTAAAAAAGCATTAGAAACTGATCTGTAGAGTGGTGGTCTTGGTTCAGTTTGGTGTTCTGTTGGTACACTTTAGGGTGAAATTTTTTAATTTTATCCGACCAAGGCGGCAATGTTTGTGACTTTCTTTTCTCTCGTGTGTGCTGTTACAGCCAGTAATGATGGGTTGATGCTTCGCCTCTAGGTCAGAGCTGTTGTTTCCCCACAACAAACACAACAAATTGTTGTTCACAGATGTTCAGTGTGGGGAAGGGACATGGGAGCATTTCTGCTGCCCAGCTACAGTGACATCTGCAACATGTTGCCCATAAATGTTCTGTTTTATTCATGCCATCGCCTTGCTAGAGCTCTTCAAACATTTTGGCTGATGTTTAGGGTGATATGTGCTGCTAGTGGCCAGCCAATGTCCCTGTTATCTCGGCTCATCACTGCAGAGGAGAAATATATTCTGCACATCAAATAGGAAAACTATATGAAATGATGGTAACCATTGAGAATAAACTTTATATAATGTTTAGTTACTGAACTATGTCTTCTTTTTATCAATTTCCAACACTAAAGAACAGTCTCCTACAGTGATATCGCTTAATTGGTGCTGAAATGATTGAATGATTAATCATTCAACAGTTGATTCACCATCTTATTATTAATAGGATAGCATTCCTGGGACCTGGCTATGTGTGTGTGTATTCTTCACCATGCTTTGTAGTTAAATACATTATTTTTTAATGGGTTGTGCTGGGGCAAAATCGCTGATGGTGTACAGCTTTTGAAAATGTAAAAAACAACAAAAAAAAAAAGCAACTGATATGCTCATCAAATTTCATTTTAAAAAAGCTGAATTAAGGGGATTTTCTCCTCAGTTAAATTCATCGATGGGTAAGCCATTTAAGCTGTTAACAAGCAAAAGTGTCAAACATCTCAAATGAGGGCACAAGCTGCTTTTCTCTGTTTAGCTAATATCATTTTAATTTAAATATCTTTTAATTTTGGACTGTTGGTCAGACAAAACAAGCAATTTGATGGCGACCCCTTTTATTCTGCCACCAGCAGTTATAGTTTCAGTTTGTTAATTCTGTTGCTAATAGCAACCACTACTAGCATAGTTCAATAACAGTTGGAGTTTAACAGCCAATCCACATAGGAAGCAAAGTGTTTTTGGCGTCCTTCACTCGTGCATCTCACAGAACAGATACGCTGCCATTTTATCAAATGTATGTAATGTGTTTTTTCTCCTCTGTCATGTTTAGTAAAGTGTAATCTGCATAGACAGCTGTTTATATGACTGTATGCATATGACTGCTGTATATATGTTTTGAATTTATTAACCGTATCTATATTGACTGATCAAGGTTCCCAGTCTGCCTGCGAGCATGCCTGGAAAAACAAAATCAATGAATCAATAAATACAAACACTGTCAATTTTCTGCTGTCAGTCAACCGGGTGAAGGCAGTTTATCCAGCTGCTGTCCTCTCAGCTCCCCAGGAGCTGCTACGGACAGACAGCTGGTTCTGTGGACAGAGACGCTGAACGCAGGTCAGAGTCCGTGTGGATTGAACAGATAGAACACGCTTACATGCCTCTCACGTCTCGCCTTCTATGTGGATTCCAGGTAAAAGACGTTGTTACATCCACCATGTTGTCAGATCTGACCAATCCATAATTCACCCTCTAAATAAAGTTCTTTGCTGAATCATTTTCTGTACATACTCCATTTATTATAGCTATTTATTAGCTATTTTGTGACCGTAATTTGAAATGTTAAATTAATCTTTCTGCGACCAGTTTAGACTGTTAACTTCGAGGTTTGGTCATTTACTGACTACTCGTAGGGAAACTTCTGCAGCTGGCGAGCTAACCACTAACATGCTAGCTAGTCAGTCACAATAGCTTTCTGAGCGAACAAGCTAACTGACAATTAGCAACAGTATGGAAACATTAGTCAGTAATGGGACAATAAATCATTTTAAAGTAAAAAAAAATTTAAAAGCCGAATTCTGTCTTTAACCTTTATTAGAAGTGTCTTTAGTTAGTGAGGGCAGAAGAACTTGTGGTGGAAGTCTCCCACACACCCATCATCTTGCACTCTGGGGGGGCAAATGCTCTCCTGTCTGAATTTCTATCATTTTTTGTAATTTTTTAAGCATTTCACATACAATGCAAATCAACAGAAACTGACTATGAAACTCACCTTGGCATACCCCAGCATGATCATCCTGACCAGGACCACGTTGATGTGGACTCCCAGTGACTCATCGTGGTAAATCTCATTCACCTGAGAAGCAGGGAAAAAGATGTCATTAAGATGTCATTAAGATGATCATTAAGAGAACTCTCAATCTCTCACACAAATAGCATTTCTTCTAAAGCATCTACGTCATGGATATGTTGCACCTCCTACCTTGTTAATTCTGGGCTTCTATTTTCCACTCAACAGAGGGAGAGAGCGAGAGAAATAAGCAATTCTTTCCAAATCACTCCATGAATGACTGTAATCACAGTGTGCAACCACTATTTTGTGGCATTCTGAGAGCCGGTGAATACAGTGAAGAGGAGCCTCCTATCATCAAGTTCTTGTTCCTTGCAAGACATAGTTGCCATTCCAGAAAATTGAAAAAAGAGGTCTAAATATTAGATTAGATTTCATATGTATATTAGATTAGATTAGATAAGATTGTTGTAAAAGATAAATTTCACCAAAAACAATGGAGTTAAAGCTACACTTATAAATATTTTATAATGACAATGGATTAAATGATTTTGTGGAAAAGCCATCCAGACAATTATCACACAACTCTGCAGTTCCCTTCAGCTCTATGAAGAGCCTTTTAGGATCTTTAAACTTATTGTTTCTGTTTTCCAATCTGCAACTTTGCTATCATCAACCTTGTTTCCAGCACCAGCAGACAGTTGTTTTTTGTTTTTGCTGTTCAGTAAAAATGCTCATAAAACCCTCTATGTGCTCTCTGCCCAGCGCCAAACATCTGACAGTTAGCAAATATAGCTGATGAACATCGTGTAGCATTTAGCAGCTAAAGAACCAGATGTTTCCCTCAGGTGTTGATGGAGCCAAAAACAGAGACGTGACTCAAACAGAAACAGACACATGACTCAAAATGAATGCTAATGTTGCTCTGTGTCTGCTGGGTGACTAAATATGCAGCTGTTTGCTAACATGTTGGCTACAGCAACTTTGGAAGATTTACATTTTATGCAGCTTTAAGTTTGATAGAGCATTAAAATTCATTCCTTGGAAACAGTTGTTTGACAAAGAAATCCTCACTCAAGGTAAACTTACCAGCTTTTTCTGGAGCCTTTAGTGACATATACTGTACTATCACCTGTTATCACTTCCATACTTGGGTCACATGATGACATAACAACTAAGCCTTCCACTTCATCCACTAATGTAGACCATTAAAGCTCCGGAAAAAGGCAGTAAGTGAACTTTGAGTTTGAAATTTTGTTATTGCACTGTACAAACAGTATACTACTGTATACAGATCTGTGAATGGAATTATTACAATGAGAATCTATTATCTTCATATTTTATTCTGTGTATGGTCATGGACATTTTTCAATTTGTTTCATATTAAATTAAAAGTAATATTATGTATTATACTAAACATTTTGTTGAGATTTAATGACTGCATGTATCTCATGACAACTGGAAACAAGGACAACATGCATTTTATTGACAGCTGTATCACTCTGTCGTCACTGTTGTTTTGCCACTAACTGATTGACCGTACAGTAATTACCAATCGAATCAGTGAACAAATCAACATCTTGTCCAGCTTCCTGACACTGCATATGAGAAGACCTCATTAGTAACCAGGATCATTTGGACTGAAGCGACAGCACAGTGTCACAGTGGGTCTCATTTTCTTCAGGCCAGTGATTTCTCAATGAGCTTATCTGCCTCATTGCACAATATGTCAGTGTTCTCCACACAGGGTAGAGGAGGAAAGAAATATATTTCAACAGCATATATTTAAATGCTAAATTAGCCCTCAGAGCACCGTTTTTGCCTTATCAGTTTTTGGGGTGCTGTGGTGCTGCAGGAGCAGGGCAACAAACTCTAAAATGCCGTATTACTCGGGTCTAGCAGATTCCATTACTCACTGCTTCAGACTGCGTGAAGCAACAATCTGGCTGAATGTGACCTTTTGAAAAGACAACAGATAAACGCTTCTGATCTTGAGCTCCAATCTACTAGCAGAACAGCTCTGCTCCACTGACAGTAGCTGCACAATGAGACTCTACCTCAAGTCAAGCTAAAATTATACCATATATTATCTTTCTCCCACACACCGAGTCGCACGATTTCAAAGGTTGGACATAACGTTGTACTAGACATCACATCGATTGCTTAACAGCTTCCTCAATACGTTTACAGTAGCACAGATTTTTCTTACTGTATGTGTTCAAATACATCTCTTGGGAGGGAAGTAGGGGATAGATGGGGTTTCCGATCAATACCATCAATACCACTAACTTGATTGCTTCCCCAAAACTTACTTTCTTGTGTGTAACTCTGTTCAAGAACAACATGTTGGTCTGTAGTCTTCTCACGTGTTGTCTTCATGTTGGAACTTTTATATTGTATCTAGAAGCAATTTTCTGTCTAAATAGATGCGTTAATTTACTTATCCATACGAGTTGATTAACACATTAATAGAACATTAATGCAATTGCACATGCAAGCAAGATTTCCCCAACATAGAGCCATCTGTGGTGTATCATATGGCAAATAATGATGAAAATTAAATTTAAAATTAAATTTGCACGAGTGTCAGTCATACTGTATGAAGGCTGCCATTCCCGATGTGTCCCAAAATGTGCATCAATTAATAGACCTCCATTGCCAAAGTTACAGACGTATAGTGAGATTGAAGGTTAAATCACTGAAAATAACAAAACTGATTAAAACAACAGCTGAAAAATTACACTAGCTCTGGGAGGGTTGAAAGGATGAAAGACAGCGTAGAGGGTGAATCAGAGAAAATGAGTGCTCAGTTAACGATGTAATATATAGTATTGTGCTAAAGTTTTAGGCACCTTAGATGTTTAGATTTGCATCTATAATGCAATACAATCAGGGAGGCGTCTGATCAAATTTATTCTGCAGTATGACAATGACCCTAAACATAGAGCCAGAGTCATAAAGAACTATCTTTAGTGACAGGAAGAACATGGAGTCCTGTAACAGATGGTATGGGCCCCACAGAGCCCTGATCTCTATATCAGTCTGGGATTACATAAAGAGACGGAAACAACTTAGACGTCTAAAGCTACAGAAGAACTGTGACAACTCCAAGATGCAGGAACAACCGACCTGCCAAGTACCTGAAAAACTATGTGCGGGTATACGGAGGAGAACAGGTGCTGTTTTAAAGGCAAAGCGTGCTCACACCAACTATTGATTTGATTTAGGTTTTTTCTGTTTACTGAACTTTGTATGAAGTCAATTGATAAATAAAAACTATTCATGGCATTATTTTTAAAAGCATCCTCACTTTACTTTCAGCGCCTAAAAAACTGTAGCAGTCACCCAATTCTTGGGGCTTGCTATCATTTCCCTGTTCTGAATTCGTGTAGCTGAATGTCAAAATCCCTCTGAGTTGATTGGAGGGTTATTCAGATCACCTGTTGCGCTGCGTGTGGGGACTGGCTCCCGAATAGTAAATGAGAGCAGCTGGGTGCAGTCCCCTCTTGGCCAATCAGGGTGTGACGACGCCCTTTTTCTGGGGCTAAAGAGAGGTGGGAAACTACACACCCAGGGCAGATTCATCTTTCCTTGATTTACTGCAGACTTCATTTGAGCCAGATTCTGGTCTGTTCAGGTCCCTCTGAGTCTTCTTTGCTGTCTTTTGCTCTCCTGATTGAGGGTAACTTTGAGCATTCTGGAGTCTAGCTTGTTTGTTCATTATTATTGAAGAGGCATTTATTTATTAAGGAGACATTTTTCATTGTGAAGGCACTTGTGAGGTTGTTTCTCCAAGCTTTTTTTTTTTTTGTGTGTGTGTATTTTTTATGTGTTGGGAACTGGTTCTCAGGCTTCTTCCTGATCAGCTGAAGTTTAGAGAATCAGTGCCGCCACAAAACTTTATACCTAAGCAAACTAAAGACATTTCATGTATTTGAAAAAACAAACCTTCACTCAACTAGCCCTTTCTTATAAGCACTTCATTTGATTGATGTGATTTCAGTTTTATACTACAATTTTCATGTGATTAATCAGTCAATTTTAATGGATTTATTCATCAGTTTTTGATTTACAGCCCTATTTTGTTTTAACCTATGCCGAACACCGGTGACTTGCTAAGATAACATTTCCAGAGTGTTCTGCTCTTAAAATTAGTGAAACTGCATAAATATAAAACACATGTGACAAAAGTGTTACATATTTCAGGATCAGGGATGCTCCAGAGACTTCAATGCAAAAAACGTTAAAAAAAAAAAAAAAAATCAGAACTGCAGAATCCATCGCCATCTTCAAACACAGTTTGAAGCCTGTTTCATGTCCAGATCTTGTGACGACCACAAACCTCAATGCTTTGTTTACCTTCTGAGATAAATATTACTTTTAGGTGAGTTCCTGATCTACACCCCACAATATATTCCACCTTTTTGTGAACTAATATTTAGTTAATTGTGACTCGGCATCAGAGAGGGAGTAATTCGGTTCCACTGAACTACATTACAGTGGAATAATCAGAACACCTTTTTTAAATATAATGAAGTCCAGTATGAAATACAGCCACAAACACTTCTCTTGTATAATGTCAACAAAAACTGGATATTAGAACCTTCACAAAGCTAATATTTGTTAGATAGCTGTTACAGGTGTACCTAATAAAATGGTAATTCAGGGTAGATTTCACTGTAAATGTTGTTGTAGTACCCAAATGTCACCAACAGAGGTCCTTAAAGGTCATGCAAAACTTAATGTAAAACTCATTTCACTGAATTAAACTCAGATTTGTACAAAATTTGAGGCTCTGTAGCATTTTCTTTTGACTCTTTAGTTGCAGGAAAAAAAAATCAAATCTTGTCAAATAACTTTAGACTCTTTGCTGCCTCTAATATCTGGTCTGTTGACACACTAATGCTGGTTACAGGTGTAATTTCTGGAGCTAGGCGATGGCACTAACATTTCATTGGAGCCCTTTTATGGTAACTGAGGTGATGTGTAATAGCTTGCACCCGGCACTTTCATGAGAGATGTGAGGTAAATATGAAGGAGCTTTAATTCCCATGTGTGACTTTTTATGTGTGCACCAAAGATCTGAAACAGATCCACCAGCAGCAGCGTCCACAATCTTTACTCGAGCCTTTCCTGGGAAAAAAAGATCCAAAAATAGAAAACATGTGACACTTTCAAGGCACAAATCCCCTTCAATGTAAATGTATCAAAAAATAAGATTATAGACATATTTTCTAACATTTGTGAAACAAGTGTTTCATCTCACACAACTAATTTTGCATAACAGAACTGAATGAAATATGCATTTGACTAAATTAGATTAGAGTACAGCTGAATGTACTGAGCTGCCATGCATGTTTATGAGAGATACATACAGACACAAAACAAACAGAAGTGGAAAAAATCCAAAGGACCGGTTCTGTGATGGGCGCCGATTTTAAGGAGACACACTGTACCAAAAAAAGTTATGACTCTCTCTGACAGTGGAGATAAGTAGTAAAGCCTGAGCCATGCTTGCTAATGGAATCTCATTAACGATGGATGTGACAATAAAAGAAAAGACTTAATTCTTATCTCATTTACTGTAGCAGATTGGGGACCAAATGTAAAGCTGGAGCAGTACTAAATAGATGTGTGTGTGTGTGTGTGTGTGTGGGATTGTGTGCGTGTCCCTGAACACTAAATTGTTGTTGACGACATTGTTGACAGTCATGTCACTGCCGAAGATGCAAACACACACTTGTGCACGCAGACCTCGTACATCATATACATGCATACAAGCTCATTAAATGTTCCAATCAGATATAATTCTCTGGAGGATGGTGAGAATAGGGAAGTGGAGGCTCTGTTCCTCGATGAAATGGATAAATCAAAGAGAGGGAGACAGATGAGAAGAGGAAAGAAGAAAAATAAGAGGAGAAGAAAGAGGAAGGAAGAGATGTGAGGAGAAGAAAATAAGAGGGGAAGAGAAGAGCTGAAATGAGAGAGGGGAGGAAAAGATGATGAAAGAAGAGAGGGGAGAAAGGAAGAAAGGTAGAGACAGGAGAGGAAGAAAAGGGAAAAAAATGGGAGGAGAGAGAGGGGAAGAAGACAAAAGGAGATGAGAAGATGTGAAGAGAAAAGAAGGAAATGAAAAAAGGAAAAGAGAAGTGAAGTGAGAAGAGAGGATAAAAAAAGAAGAGTGAGTAAAGAGAAGAGAGGGAAAAGATGATAGTAGAGGGGAAAAAAGAGGAGAGAAGAAGAAGAGAAGACGAGACCAGGGAATAAAAGGGCAATTCTGAGTGTATCTGAGAGAAACAGAGAGGGCGAGAGAGATAAGAATAAAACCATATAGAGCGAGACAGAGCTGGAGAGAGGTCCAGATAAACAGACATGGCAGGCTGGAAGTGGACCCTGCTGTCAATCAGTCACCAGCGTTAAGAGGCCACCCAAGCTGCCTCCAGTTGAAGCCAGCAGGGACCTCTACTGGAAAACACCATCAATAACCTCCATGATATAATCACCACCATCCACAGCAACCAGTGAGAGAGAATCTTTGGTAGATATAATACGACATCTCATTTTTCTCTGGTCACTCAGCAACGATTCTCATGTAGCTGAAACTAACATCTCTGCAACTCATGATGGTTATAAAGATTTTTGTTTTTGGAGAGGAGTAAATTTAACTTTAAGGTCATTTTGGAAGCTGTAGTTTGTGTTCATGTTAAATTGCGTTGCATTATACTGAGAAGTGTTTGTAATATTTAGTCTACCACCACGGATATAAAACTGGGATGGACAAAATATTAGTTTGCATTAGTTTTATCTTGATAAACTGGCAACTGAGTGAGTGTATAGTGTATATATATCCACAAATAAAAAGGCAAAGAGAGAAAACAAACAAACTAAAAGAACCAAAATAAAAACACCCTTGGTAAGTCAAAATGATGACATACAATATAATAAAGATAAGTAAAAACTATCATCATGAAATTGATCTTTAAAAGTGAAAATTTGTACTTACTGGGTCAAAATTACGACACGGTCATGAGTCAGAATTATGACTTGTGACAATGTAAAATTATGAGTTTTACTGAAATAAAATTGAGATAAATCAAATCAATATTTTCATAATAACAATGTATGAAATGTCATGTGTTGGGCATGGATCGTAGTGATGAGAATTATCAGTGACTCTGCAGCTCGGCTTTACGGAGCTTTATAACGATTTTCAGCTCATTGTTTAGCAACTTTACTGTTTTGGTTCACTCTCAGCGCTCTCATAGCGTCGTTTTCAGCTGCAGCAGGCAGCTGTTTTTGGAGAAAAAGCTCTAAAAAGCCACTGTACACTACCTGCTCAGGCCCAAACGGCAAAGAGACAATTAGTGACTAGTTGGTGAACATAGTGGAGCATTTAGCAGCTAAAGACCCAGATATTTCCCTCAGGAGTTGGTAGAGACAAAAACAGAGCTAAAAGAGAGTGAATATTGAACAGGTGGACAGAAACACAACACAATAATGTTGCTCCTTAACTGCTGGATGTGGAAATAAGCAACTGTTTGCCAGCTTAAAAGGTTCACATCGTGTTTCCACTGCCTCCAAGTGGCCAAAAAATCAGTTAATGAAGGTTTAAAGTCAAGATTTTGACTTATTAGGTCATATTTGAGACCGAGCCAGACTGATAAGTCACCATATCTGATGGACAAACCATAGTTTGTCCCTCTGCTTTTCACAATTTAAGGAATTCTTGCCACAAATGTTTGTTTTTTTTGTGTTTATATTTAAAACATTTGCTAGCATATTGTTATTGAGATTTTAAAGCTATTATAAAAAATATCATTATTGTATCGCCTCAAAAATCCACCAGTTTTCACCATCAGTTGAGCATTATTAAGAAGTCATGATTGTTTACAGTCATAATTTTGACTTAAATTTGACTTGAATTTTGTCATAAAATTCATCTAATTCTAACTTATACGTGTTTTTATTTATTTAATCTTTTTTTTTTTTTCCTTTTCAGGGTAGAAAGGGACCTCCATCATAAACAGGTATGTCATGTCATAATGAAATATTAAAATTATTTCAGTGGTTCAGTTTATATTTCTTGCCCTTTTATGGATCCATTATTTCTCCAGGAAACACACAGAAACAGATGGACCTGGTCCTGATTGGCTCCCATCGACAAACACATTGCTGAAATCCTTCCAGTCAGTCCAGCATGCAGCGTTTGAATTAGAAAGCCTCCATCCACTCAGCAGATGTACCCCATCTGAATGGCAGTGCAGCCAGTCAGAGTCCAGTATTGTGACACTTTTTCAACCGGGGACTCGGGTCTATGAATGCATTCAATTTAACTAATTCATTTCAGCTTTTACCTAAACTAAACTACATTCATTCCCAAAACACAATCCACACAATATGGGACCATTATGTTCAATAAAAACAGCCTTTGTGATAGTGTGGTTGTGATTTTGATCCAACCATATAATAATAATAATAATAATAATAATAATGAAGCATCATGACATGTAATAAAGCCAATAAGGGTGAGAAGAGACAATCTTCTATTTTTCTCACGTTGCAGACAGCAGAGAAAGAGTGTAAACAAAATTGCACAATCAGTGCTTACATATGCATTTCAAAGGATTATCTTTTGCAGTGCTAGCTGAAAGGGATTTTTTAAAATATTTATGGGACAATGCCTTCGCAGGAAACGCATGACAAGTCATCGGGAATATAGCCAGTCCTTTCTGCCATCAACAGAAAGCGGTCTAAAACTGTGAGACACTCTATCACCCAGATAAAATCAATGGCAGCACAATCCTGTTTGCGGCTGGCTCATATATCGTATGCTGAAACAAAGGAGCGTCAACTGATCCCGAACAATAACCCGCTTGTCAATGATAAAGTTTGTTTCTTTTGCCAGTATGCTGCCAAATTGCTTTCAAGTTTCAAGTTTCTAGTCATTCACCCCTGCAACATGTCATTTTTCAACAGTATAAAAACATGTATCTGACGCCTATCAGATTGTGTGTGTGTGTGTGTATGCTTATGTATGGGGAAACAATTATCTTCAGCCCATCCCCAGTCCCTTGGGGAGGTTTTGATCATCAGCAGACATGTTGCTGAGGAACAGCGGCAGCAGCTTCCACAGTGAAGCCTCTCTCCACAGAAAGCATGAAAACAGCGGGGCAAAAGTATTCTGCCTGCTTTTCCATCTGCATTAAAATGTCTCATTAAAGGGATGGCTCGCCGTGCAACCAGCAAATGGTGCCACATATGGCCAATTTCTTCCACCACTAGCAAGGGTTTTCTGTGACAACTTGATGAGTAAACATGGCAATTCTAATCTGCCTCACAAAGAAAATGAAATGAATGTCTGAATCAATTGTCAAATACCATTGAAGAGCATCTTGCTTAAAGTTGGACTGAAGGACTTTTTGTCTTCCCCTTCTGGCAGTGAGAGTAATTACAAAAACACTGTCAACATGCTTACGTCCTTGGCCCCTCTGTAGCCTACTCCGTCGCTACTGTTGCGACTGTAAAATGGTGGATAAATTGTTTTGAGCGTCACACCACCAGGAGAAATAACTCGTTTCACTATCAGAATTTGATCCATTCAGTCCGATAACATTTGGAAAGTCTACAAGAGCTGCACAATTAAATTATTTTATCCCCATTCAGGTTAGCAGAGAGCTAACCGGAAATTAGCCGGCTCGGCCAGCGGAAGTCTCTGGTGGGCATGCTCTTCCCGACACCAGATTAATAACTCTATACTGTGAAATAGAGAGATTTATCTGGTGGTGATCAGCTTAATCAGCATTGTGTGAACTCGTTTGACAAGGGCTTCAATGTAACAGATGTTCATTTATATGTAAAAATTCTGCACTGCAGGTTTAAATGACCCTGCTGTGGTACAAATACACCCAAAACAGATGCAAACAGAAGGTAGGATCATCCCTGTCTGGGATTTGATGCCACACTGCTTCAACAGAGGCAATCATGTCTACAGAGGGTAATATTGGCATCCTGCTGTGGACGACAGTGCAAATTTCACACAGATGCATTAGACTTCCCAACAGCTGTGTGTTGTCTATGATCTATCGAGATTGGTTGATGTAACACTGATCTCCCGCAGAGGACTCACAGGAGAGAAGTGGTTGTTAACGCTGACAACTCATATAATCAGATCATGAAAAGTTACAAACAGTTTGTGATTGTTATGTAGTGTAAGCTCTTCTGTTTTGTTTTTGGCTCTGGGAAACAGAACTAAGTCCTTACTAATACTGACTTTCTCTCTCAAAAGACTGACAGTGAGGTTGGTTTGATCCAATACAATTTAAAAAAAATCTTAACAGGCAGTTACTACAACCTGTTACAAAAAAGTCACCAAACTGTGCAGGATCTTTTAACTGATTAGTGATGCTTTAATGTTAAATCTAAAGGGAGAAAAAAGGAATCTAAATAAATATAACATACTGTAAAGAGCGTTTCCATCCACCTGTTTTTATTCGCATTTTCAATTTGCACATAAAAACCTAAATGGGAACGCGGAAAAAACCTTGAAATATCACCAAAAAGTTTTTATGCTTGGCTGAGGTGGAAAAGTTGGTGCATCGATAACTGCAAAATGCGACAAAGTGCAATGGAAACAGATTTGGTGATTCAATCATGACGTACAGGAAGCATGTGACTTAAACATCCACTGAAGATGCATCAAAGAGCTGCAGACGAATGTGGAGTGATGAGGAGACTTTAACGCTCCTCAAAGTAATACATGAAACAAACATCTCTTTACACCCGCTTCTTCTGAAATGGTTTAATGGCCCTAATGACGCATTATTTAATTTTTTTTTCTTGCCACTATTCTATTTTGGAAATTCAGTTAAAATTTGGATGGAAACCAAACATATTTTTTTTTATTTTGTATGCACAAATATAAAGAGCTGATGTAAAGCTGAAGATTTCAGATTCTGTTCCAAAAGTAAGAAACTCGTTCAAAGCCACACATATTGACAATTAGAAAAATGCAAATTACTTAATTAATTAAAAGCCCTGGAACATAATCTCACACTATGTCTTGTATTTCATTGACTTTGTTTAGACACAGATGGTATTTTTTAAAATCAAAAACAATGTGATTTTGTTTCGTCAACCTTTAACATGTTCAGACGTGTCTGTAATAACAGCTGGACAGAGAAGACAGAACGAGGAAGGCGTTGGTTGATCACTGGTGGATATCATGGATAAGGAGGAGAAAGTTATGATGACGAATGTAAGCACGCTGCTGTGCATGTGTTGTGCAATTTTCACAAGAGCTATGCAAACAAAATAATTATTATTTAACGGTGTTAAGAATATAAAGGTTTCAACAACAAGCGCTGTAGTACTCATTTATCTTAGGATATGGATACTAAGCCTCAGACACACTTACTTTTTGAGAAAGACTGATGAAAAAAGTAGTGGAGGAGAAATTGCATCGTCTTACAGAGACTGAAGCAGGTGCCAGACAGGAAGTGGTGTGAGGACTTAGGCTTTCTATAGCTGGATTTCCGCAGTATTTATCCTAGCAAGCTTCTTACATGGGTGTCAATACAGTCTAACATGCCTCTACTAGTCATCTACTAAAATGCCCATCCCTGCTAAATTCTGTGCAGCACAAAGATCAATGCATATACACAACTCAGATTCTGTAGTGCGGCATTAAGTGTTCAAAACTATGAAAGTGACTTACAATATTCATGAGAGTGAGGAGGTAGTTCTGCACATGCTCCTTTCCGTGAAATCGAACCACCGAGTCGTCAACTCCCAGCAGGATTTCAATGTTGTAGTCGTCCTCCCCAGCATCACGGCGACGGCGGCGGCGCACTGTCTCGTTCACCTGCTTGGCTACAGAGTCGAGAGCCCCGGGAACATTCAGCTCTGGTTCTGTACGGGCATCGAGAAAAGAGGAGATGTTGTTTTTATGTTAGAATAACAATAAATATATAGCAGCATGATATTGTGATAATCAATTAATGATTTAGGTAATTTTATAAGTAAAAATGACAAATATTTGATGGTTTCACATTCTCAAATTTGCTGAATTTGCTGCTTTTCCTTGTCCCACATTATACTAAATTGAATATCTTTTTGTTTTGGACTGTTGGTCGCACAAAATAACACATTTGATGATGTCACTTTGGGCTGTAGGAAATTGTGATGGCCATTTTTCACAGTTTTTTGATGTTTTATAGACCAAAACTATGAATCCAAAAAATAATCAGAAGATGAATCGATAATGAAAATAATCGTTAGTAGCATCCCTAACAGGAAGTGGAAGAAATGATGAGAAATAAAAATCAAGTGTGGAGAAAAAGCTCCTGGATCTTGATTATAAAAATCAGGCAAACTGACAAACATTTTCACCTTAGGATGACACGTTACATTACAGAAAGTCCTTCTACATTTATTTGTCTGTTAAATTAGTGGTTGACTCATTTTCTTCTATGATTTTTCAAATAAACTGAGTTGATCATGAAATACTGTTGTTTATAAGCTGTTTATACATGATCACGGCCACAAACTTTATCTACGTACACTTACATTTGTATCATTTTAAATGTATTTTTCATTCAGTCAGAATGACACATTACCGGTTTACATTTCCGCCTTTCACTCGTTTGTGTGCCCAAAAGTTTCTATTCCAACTACCGTCATACTGACATACTGCAGCTAATGTTTCTGACATTACTCATAGGTTAATGAAGCCTCAGGCTACAGGCTTTTGTCAGGTAAACTCTCTGAAGATTTTGAGGAAGCTTGAGCTTGTGAACCTGAAATAAAAATCTCTGAGTGTGTGAGGATAACGGGTCCGTAACACTGTAGTAAAAGCTGCTCATACGCTGCTGAACTACTATCAGTTCATGCAAACCACTGTTCAGTTGTCAGCTGGCAGTAATAACACTCTAAGAGCAAACAATCTACAGTTATTTTAAGGCAATATTCTTACAATTCACAGATTGTCCTTGTATGTGTTACATAACAGGAAAATCTGATTTGACTTCAAAGCAAGTTTCTGTCTCCACTCGATATGAAAATGAAGTGAATTATCTGACTTGAAAGTATTTGGTCCCATCTGCACTTGCTGGTACTGGATCATGAAATTGCTAATACTTCCCTTTTTGATGGAACGGCCTGCCAGCACTTAGCGTCCCCCTAATACTGCTTAGCTTTACACTCTGAAGGCTGAGGCCGTCTCTGTCAAGCCTCTCAAGGAGCACTGCTGATATGAAATCCTTCATTTGGCCTCTTCAGTAATACTGACTAGAACTCCTCGTCTCCTGATTGAGAGGCCGCAGACATCCCTTATTTTATACTTCGCTGCATTATAGTAGGACTCACAGGAGATTAAATTTTACACTATAATGACTGAAAAAGATCTCCTGTGTGGTATCAGCCGCTTGGTTGGTCATAAAAGCCGCCAGCAGGAGAGTTGCAGGTTCAAAACCCGGTGGAGGAAATCTTGGCAGGCAGGTGAATGAATCATCAGGGAGTCTTTAAGCAAGACTGTTCAGTGCTTCAGTAGAGCTGCTGGCCGAAAGTAAGGCTGTGATTATGCATACAGTTTGTTTTGTTTGGTCTCAACCACAATGGAAAATTGTACTTTTTTGTTAGTTTCGTTTTTAGTTCATTGTAATCTTGTTTGACATAATCTCAAATTGAAACTGAGAGTCTGCCCCCTCAGTACACTCCCAACTTGTTTTAAGCGGTTTCTCAAATGTTTTCAGGCAGGAGAGATTGTTTTGTAGGCCCCCACTATCATTACGTCACTCAAGAAGTTTACTGTTTACTACTTATTATATTGTACTGTTTCTTAAAGGAAGGAATTTTTCAAATCTGTCCCGGAACAAAAGCCAGGTGCCAAATAAATGCTGACACACGTTTTTCTTGCTGTAATTATTCCTCCTGTTCATACTGACCATAAGGAGATCCTTCATAATGCACTTTCAATTTAAGTGATGGGGGGAAAATCCACAGCCCTCCTTCTGTGCAGGAATTTATTTAAAACTTTATTTGAAGCTAATATGAGGCCCCCACAAATTAGTTAAATCAAGTCAATATCTTTCAACGTTAGTCTTTTTAGAGCCAAATTCCCTCTTTTTCTTACTTACTCCTTCCACTGCTGCTCAACAGGAAAACACTGTCCGTTGAAACACTAAGAGGAAATTTTTTACTTAGAACAACTGTAACTGTGGAATATATTCACTTTATTTGACTAACTTAGATGGCTGATGCATCATATTATCTTAAGATAAACTTTTAAATGTATTTTTCCTCAAAAAACGAGGACTGTGGGATTTTGTCCCCCTTCACTTACATTGCAAGCACATTTGGGAGATTTTCTAATGGTCAGCATGAACAGGAGGGATGATTACAGCAAGAAAAAACCTGTTTCAGCATTCATTTGGGCTCCTGACTGTTGTTTTAAGACAGACCTGAGAAATTGTGAACCTGTCCCTTATAGTCTGAAACTCTTCATTAACTGCCATGTGAATCCTGTTAAATGTTTCTGCCAGTAAAGATTATGATCTATTTTCTGTGGTGGCTTCTACATGGAGTGAATATTTGCCTGTAATCCTTCTTAATCCTTTTTAAATGTCAAATAAAGAAATGAACCTTAAAGTCTCATTAAAATGCTCAAACAATTTCTCTAACAGTCATGAAATTAAGATTAAGATGTCTGTTGAAATGAAATTGATCCTCTGCATTTGACAGGTGGCTCAGCCTCCCACCTCCATCCAGCCAACAGCCCCCAGAGGCCGAGACACAAACAAAATCAAACCATTATTGGGGCAGTGGGGGGCGATTGTATCAGGGTGGCCATGGCCCCCCCCGGCCAGCCCTTGGCGGCGCCATTGTCCCCCTGGGGCCCTTGTGCATTGGTCGCAGACGGGCAAATCTTTAATCTGATCCTCAAAACTGAATATAAACAGAAAGGGAGGGAGGTCATCTTCCATTTGGTAATGTCCATAAACCTCTGTCTGTCTGCCAGCAAGACAGCACTGGCCTTGAGCTAAAACCTGGGTTCATGTAGGTTCACGCAGCCCATTTACAAACAAACCACGGTTGGTAAATAGAAGTCACATGGACTCATAAGTAGCTTGTGTATTAAAGACGTTTTGGTGACCCGTCATCCTGCCGTGTAAGAAAATTTGGCAGCGAGGTGTCAAAACAAATCTTGGTCCAAACTTGTGGCTGTGAATTTAGCTAAGCATGATGGACGTGTCTGCGCTCTATACTGGAATTAACCTTCTTTGGTCTTCAAACCAGTTAAAATCACATGAAGAATCAGATAAATAGAAGCATCTATTTATAACAATTCAACCTTACCTATTTGTATTACTCTTGGAAGAAGATTTTCAGATGTCTTTTTGGTGCCCCTGTGTTCCCATCTGGTTAAATTAAATGAATGTACAGAGTAAACTCTTTTGCAAACCACTCAGAACATATTTGGTGTGAACACACCCTAAAAGACAGAACTATGATTTCTTTGAGAGCCTCCTAAGTATGGATGTCTGTACCTGAAGAAAGGTGAGGCCGAGCATTCCTGAAAAAGCTCCTCCATGCTCTGTGAACTTCCCCTGAGTAAATAAATGATTAAAGCAAAAAAAAAGAAAAACTCACAGCTTTTATATTTTATCCACATTGGGTGAAGATACTGCGCTAGCAAACACTTGGAAATCTCAAGCCATAAATAAAAGCAGGGGCCATTTTTCATTTTTCCAGGGATTCTTAGGGCCGCAGACAGGGCCAGTGATTGAGTGGAGAGGGAGCTAAAATAAATAGGAAGAAATGGCTGCCACCTCAGTCGTGGCCCGGCTCCTACAGTGTTGGGATTGTGGAGTGCATTCCTCCTCTCCGCCGCTCCCGTCATGACACAGGCATTCTTGTGCAGCGGGCCAGCTCCCCCCTCCCCCTCCTGAGTAAACAGGTCCCTACTTCAAACGCACAGGACTTCCCCTCAGCAGCGCTCCTTAAGACCGCTAGTGTGCTTCAGTCAGCGGTGAGCACCCCCCCCACCCCCCGCCTCACCCCACCCCGGCCCACAGCCCAGTCCCACGGGAGCCCCACCATGCAGCAGCAGCAGCAGCAGCAGCAGCCCAGGAGACGGGAGAGGCCCCCAGCCAGCGCCTGCCCACACGTGGCACTGTGCGGCAAGGTGGCAACGAGGCCAGCCAGAGCCGCCGCAGGCTAAAAATGGCACAGAGGTAGGCGACAGGCAACTCGCCATCAGCCCAGAGTGGAAATCTACTGTGTCTGCCGTGACGCCATTAATATCCACACTGCACTGTTCACAGACGCGCACACACTATGGCAACCCCAATTAAGTCAAACGATTAATTGATTAATTGATTAATCAATTAATCGATCAACAGAAAATAAATCAGCAAGTATTTTGATAATCGAATAATCGCTTTAGTCTTTTTTTAAGCAGAAATTTGCGGGTTTCAGCTTTTCAACTGTAAAAATTTGATGCTTTTCTTTGTCATACATGATAGTAAACAGAATATTTTTGGGCTTTGGACTGTTGATCAGACAAAACAAGACATTTGAAGACATCACCTTTGACTGTGAGAAATTATAACGGCCATTTTTTAAAACTATTTACTGATATTTTATAGACAAATGATTAATCGATTAATCGAGAAAATAATTGTCAGATTATAATGAAAATAATTGTTAGTTGCAGCCCTAGAAAGGACACACAAAAAATTAGCAGATTTGCATTTGTTTGTTTAGATTCAAATGCATAAACATAGAGGGCTATACGCCTCCTCTGAGGATGTTGCTAATCAAAAATATAAGTACCTCTGACAGGAAAAGCATGCAGCACCCGACAAGTATCCAAAGCGACAATAAGCAGCAATTTTGCATTAAAATATAGGCCATAATCCTTATATCTGTTTCTGCTATAGCAGGGCTGCAGGATTGGCCTACATACTGTACTTTCTGTACGAAATGATACAGAAATGCACTTTGCATAAAACCTACTTTTGGAGCTGAAAGCAATTTGTCTCGTGTGGGGAAAAAATAGTAAGGGGTAAAACAAAGTGGGACAATATACTAAGGGAATTAGTTTGTTTTTTTTCTATAATTGTTTTGCTAGACTAGTTGGCAATGATGTCACTGACAGTTCATACTTGATGTGAAGTTTCAAAGTTCAAACTATAATGCCAGACATTATTTTTAATGACTGGGGATTTGAATGAGACTTCATGTTAAAAGGACACATAGAGCGAGTTTGAGCCTGATGATGCTGCTCTTGCAGGAGAGGGATCAGAGATCAGAAATAACAAATTCATCAACAGAGAGACTGCTCGCCTTTAAGTCAGAGAGGTTAGTGCAGATTTAAGTCAAGAATGATGTCAGACTCCTGACTCAGAACCACTGAATCATTACTCTGTCATGCATGACATGCACTGTGCAATTAAGACACCAGAGAACAATTCTCCTGCAGAGTGAGTGGAGCTTTCCTGTTCATCTGCAATATAAACAGGTACATGCCACACAGCTCCATTTCCACACTGGCTTCCCATATGAACAGATAACTCAGAAAGTGCGATCTAACCGACTGTGAAAAAGGTGAGATCACAGCTGCCAGGAGAGCAGGTTACAACATCGCCCCAACTGTGGCTGTTCAAAGGTTGCGATCTCAGAGGTGTTCAGTCGAAGAAACAGGACCCCTGATCGGACACCTCATCAAAACATTTGCCACAAGGGAAATATCCCTTGGCAGATCAACAGGAAATGTCAGGTGGCTTTGGCTGCAAACAATTC
This sequence comes from Scomberomorus guttatus, assembly GCA_038419695.1. Lineage (NCBI taxonomy): Eukaryota > Metazoa > Chordata > Actinopteri > Scombriformes > Scombridae > Scomberomorus > Scomberomorus guttatus. The sequence goes on along the minus strand of CM076450.1, from coordinate 29,480,626 downwards.
AATGCAGTCTTGCCTGTATGGGGTGATGATGATATAATGAAAGGTTGTTTGGATGGTGAATTCTGCCTCCAAAAAACACCATTATATGGTAAACTTAACGCTCTGTTGTGAGTCAAGTCCATTTTTATTTATATAGCCCAATATCACAAATCACAAATTTGCCTCAATCTGTACAGCGATACAATACCCCCCATCCTTAGACCCTCAATTTGAATAAGGAAAAACTCAGACCAAAAACTGACTGATGACAGAATTACAGATAGATTGACATATATGTGAAGAATACAATCAGGAGGACGTCGAGCAACCTGTGTAACTCAGTGGGTTCCAACTACAGGGCTGTGGACCAGTGTTGGGCCACAGAACATTTACTGTTGTGCCCACAACAGTATTTAAACAGCAATTATCTTAAACTTGTCTGTCTATGTTGCATCTTTCCTCATTACTCCTAATCACACACACAACAGGATCCTTTGAAATAAAGTCAGTCACCTTTCAGTCATCAGTCCATCATCACCTATTCTACTTATCAGCAACTTGACCTGTATGTGCTGCATTCTTATTACTATTACTACTAAATACCTGGCATGAGTAAAAAAATAAAAACAAGTGTTAATTGAGAGTTTCTTTGGAGGAGTCAGGGGAGACTAAGGTTATTACAGTTGTGATAAAGCCCCCTCCCCATTAACCAATCCTCAAGAATATTAACAATATAATAAAAAAGGTTAAATAAGCTTGTAAATAACTTCCCATCATGTAATAATAATGCCCAGTAAGCATGGATTTGTTGCTTTTGTTGAAATTTAAGTTTAGGTTTCATTGTCATTTCAGCCATTAAAAAGCATAAATTAAAATATATCAAAAATTTGGTATCAGGGAACAAAAAAACCCAACAACAAAACATCAAAAGTGCATTAAAAAAGTCTGAATTCAAATGAAAGTGTGTAGCCAGAGTAAACAGCAAGTCAAACAATCAACCATGGTCTCAATGTAATTTAAATGACTATATTTCAAAGTGTAGTTAGAACCTGCTACATGTTGAAATGTAGTAATTGAAATACTTATATGTTATATGTAACCTAGAAATCTAAAAACTTAGCCAACTTAACAACTACTACTACTACTTTAATGTAATGTCTTTTCACTAGCAAATGACCAAATCTATGTCTACTGGGTGTTTACAACTGGCCAGACTCTTAGCTGTAATGGTTTGGAGGCAATTAAGTGATATACCTGGGCTCCATTAACACTTGCATATAGAAAATGTGATGTTGAATTGGTACTAAAACATCAGGGCAGACCAGGTTCCTCCGTTCATAGCTGCAACATGATAATGTTCCTGTTATATAACAACAATTGTCCGAGAATATTTTCAAAAAACATTCAGGTAAAATGATGGTAAAAACCTGAACACCCCAACTTAAACACACCATCGATGGCAGGCTGGCCGCTGAATGCAGAAGCCATATTTCTTTACATGAAACACCAAATGGTCTGATGTATGTTCTCTATTAGTCTATACGAAGAATGCAATGTGTGACCAAAGCCATAAATGCAACAAATCTTTCTTGGTTGACATCTCATTTTACAGTAGCCATGAATAATGTTTGTTATTCTGTTGCTGCACAATTTCTTTCTGCTTGGAGATGGATATGAGTTTCATAGATGCACGTGGACAGTGAACAATAGGCTAAAATCGGGTGCACAAGACTGCAAATTCCACCTTAACATTGAACAGAAAACAAAATGTCTGTCAATCCTATCTTTATCATTTTAGCAGCACGGCGGTTCCAGTACCAAGGTGTTCTGAAGCTGCGTTTGATTTAATGTTGGCAATTTACTTCTTGTCATGTAAGGGAATTTTTGACTCCCTAGGGCACATAAAACCTGGATAATTACACTAGATTTTATGACTGAGGCAATATTGTTTTAGCCTTTCTCTTCCCTCTGCCTCAATCGAGTTGAAAATGAGCGGTGACAGCAGCAACAACAGCAGCCTAATTACAAGCAGCGCACTGCAACAGGAGAAAAGATGCTGGCTGAGGCATTTCACATGGTGAAGACGCCATGCAGGTTTGTGGTTCTGTGTTGAAGTGTGCTAGAGATTTTAAAAGGTGCGTGTGTGTCTATGTGCATTCTCTATGGCCCACCTGAAGCTTCTGAAACTCTAATAACAGCCTCGTGGGGAGTTTTAGGCATAAAATTGAAGCCAACACTCCTGCTCCCACTGGGCCTTATATTAAAGCATTACTAATGATTTCTTGTCAAGTCTTGGCTGCTTCGCCTAAGAAAATAAACTCATGCAGTCTTTCACTGCAAAAAAAAAAAAAAAAAATTAACAAAATAATTCCTCTGAAAGCTTGTCAGAGACACAGAGAAACAAATATAAAGCTACACCTTGTCATCATAGTCTGTATAACAGCAACGGAAATGTCAATAAAAATGATTTTCATGTGTATACAATGTGTTTACAATATATAATGGTTGACATTTACATTTAGACACAATACTGTATGAACGCAGGATAAAACTTAATGGCAGACAAAGTTAGTGGAACATTTAGCAGCCAAGGAGCCGGATTTCCCTCAAGCGTTGGTGGAAACAGCCAAAAGCAGAGAGTGGACTCACATTCCTCACGTAAACATGAATGCTAATGTTGCTCTGTATCTGCTGGATGTAAATAACTAGCTAACACTATTGCCATAACAACTTGAGGTAGTGATATTTTGTCAGTGTGGTGTTTACAGTTTGTTCTGCTGCCCCCAAGTGACCTAAAATCAAATCAATACTGATCTAACTACGTAATTTATACCACTCTGCACATTCAAAGCATCCAGGAAAGCTAGTTAGCCAGCCTCCGGATGCTCCGAGACCATGAAAACCATAGTGAAATTTATTTTTATGTTTTAGAAATCTCAATTTATATGATTCTGTTCTATATCAAGAAGGGGAGATAAGATAGGAGGGTCAACACTGATGGCACAAGACAGTCCCAAATGGGAAAATAGCCTGATTGTTGTTATATCAACAGAACTGACCAAAGCCTGAAGAGGTCTAAGAGCCAGACAGCTACTATCATCATCAGCCTCCAAGAAGACGCCACATTGCGTGGGTGAGACAGAGCTCATCCTGTTCTCCTCAGACCAGGTAAACAGAACACACTCATGTGGGACACACAGGAACATCCTCAAGCCAGACTTGCAACATGGAAGGACATGTTAGCGAGCACATAGTGAAAGGTGGGCAATGTTTCAAGATTTGGACAAGATTTCCTCCTACAGCCCAAACTTTTGCTATGTAACATCAGATTATTCTTCCTCAGAGCGGTTCTGCATCAGACAAATGTTTGACTCTGATCTGTAAATATAAACGCATACAAAGCAGTAATGCGAGTGCAAGTTAAAAAGGAACGGGGCCTCAGAAGCCGTCGTTAAATTCCAATTTAACCGCCTGCTAGAGGATTTATCAAAGTCAATGTTTGCCACCAAAGTCAAAGCCATTTCCGTGAGCTCCTCTATTATACGTCCGGAACAAAAATATTTTCAATGATGCCACTTTGGTAGTTCAAATGTCACATTTTAGTGTGAACATATCTACAGGAGTTAATTGTCAGCAGGCAAAGCTGATAACATGAAAAGGTAAAAATAACACTTCTGAGATAAAATACATACTGGAGCAAACACACCGACGTGGCATCTGACAGTTTGTCCCTGTGCCTGCTGTGAAAGGAGTAATTTGGCGTGCCTGTTGGTCACTGAGGGCTTGAAAATGAACGATGTTGCTGGTCACAGCGGAGAGCCAGCGCACCTAAAATTGAGGGTTTGGTGATTCTGGTTTCCTGTGGTGGTCATGCTTGAAAAATGAAACATTTTACCAAAGTAAAACATCACAATGAGGTGCTGTCCATCCATTTCATTATACAGTGAGTTTTCTCAGTGATGAAATTAAATATATGTCAGCTTTGATACGTATGAAAGCCATTTTTTCTGTGGATGTTTAAAATTAGAAACAAACTATTTTTGCTCTAAGAATAAGAATAAAAGATACTTAATTCATCCTGTCACAATGACCCCTTGATGAAAATGACAATGGCTCCATATCTCAGCTATCTAATTAAAATTAATGGTGTATTTATTGCTGCAAAGGTCTTTTATATAATACTTGCTCATGTTGAAAACCTTTCATTTTCATTGGCTTGGTATTTTATGTTTCCCTGCAGGCACAAGGACCTGCAATCTGAAAAGGGCAGTGATTATGACAAGTCTGAGTTTAAACAGTCTCTCAGGTCGATAGTTACTCCAGCAGGTGATGTGTTTCCACATCAAGACACTGAGCAACACTTCAGGAGCATTGGCATACTAGATCAATGTAAATCACATTAATCTGACTATGGATTAACTGTTACAATCACCTACAAATAATTATTACAAACAATAATCAGTGATGAATGTGAAAGTTGTCTCTGAATGCTTAATCTGATTAAAACCTTCTAAGGCTGCTGATGACAGCTGACAGCTTGATTTTAATCTTTTAGTGTTTAGGTCAATCATTCATGTAAATAAAGAAGGAGACCCCTGCCAGACCAGTGGAAGTGTCCAACTGTATTTAGAAAATAAAGTCTCTCACAAATCTCTGAACACATGCCGAACTCTGATCATATTAAGGCAATTAATCTTCTTCTCCTTTTGCTGTCGTTAAGGCTCTGCAGCGAATTTCAAAACTTTCTGAGCAAAGACTGAACTGCCTCTGTAGCATTGTATCAAAAACTGTCAAGTACTGGAAGCTAAAATTCCAATTCAGGCTAAAATATAGTTTGATCGGATGTATCCTGAACTACATTTTGTCAGTGTTCTTTATGCTGTATTTTTTTATATTACTCTTTTTCTGAGAAACATTTTCTTTTCTGTGACCAGTTTTCAGTTCAAATGATTGCACTTGGCAACAGCTCTCATATTGGCATCAGATTTATAACCTGTGCTTATCCACCACATCTGGCAAAACACACTATAGCTTGAGAAGCTGCACAGAAGTACAAACTGGCAGTTTACATTTTTGTTCAAGTACAGTTTAAACAAATGTGAGAGGGGGTTTGTGAACTTGGAGCCAGGCTAGCCGTCTTTCCACCTTTCCAGTCTTTATGCTAACCACTTCCTGTTTTGAGGTCCTTACTCAATGCACAAACAGAGTGAGCATCAATTTTCTTATCTCACTCTTAGAAAGAAATCTTACAATTCAAACTATTTTTTTTAAAAACTTGAATCTGCTTAATCTTTTCTCTCATACCAATTCTATGAGTTTCTGTGTTGCAAAATTGCTTATCTTGTGCTGTAGCTGTTGAGTAACAAACTTGTGTGCAGTGTGTTTGTGTGTGAGCTGAGGGGGAGAGAGAGAGAGAGAGAGAGTCCTGAATCAGACAACGGTAGGCCTTGTTGGGGTCGGTCAGTTACAACATGCAGCAAAACTTAGGCTTCATTCATGGTAGGGTGCGAACTGCCTTTTTGGAAGAAATGCTCAGTGTATTTCCTTTCAGGGAGTTCAATATATTTTGGTGACCTGCATCTGTTTTATTTTTTTCTGAGTTGCTCTCTTTCTCTTAGAGAACAAACAACCTAATGTCATCGTCCAAAGGGCCAAGTGACAAACTGTTTTCCACTCTCTCCCTCCCCAACACAACTGATCCAATACAGAAATTCAAGCACCTAAAACACTGAACCATTACTAAAAAGTCAGGGGTGATGGAAGTTTATGAATGGAGCCTATTTCTACCTCCGCCAAGGATGTTTTAGGTCCTGTTTGCTTCTTAGTTGATATCTGAACAAAAGCTACTGAACAAATTACAATAAAATGTTGTTAAGTATTGGGTCATGGGACTACTGCACTTATTTAATGAGGATTCGGATCCAGATGCAGATTAAAAAGTTCTTCTGTTGCTTTTCTTCGGGCAGCACAGTGGCTCAGTGGTTAGCACCATCCCAGGTCCTTTCTGGGTGGAGTTTGCATGTTCTCCCATGTGTGGGTTTCCGCCTCCCTCCATGAAAGACATGTATGTTAGGGTTAATACTCCTGTCAGTGCCCCTGACCAAGGCACTGGCAAAAGAACTGAAGTTGGTCCCTGGGAGCTGCACTGCAGCTGCCCCCTGCTCCCAGTGTGGATCAATTTCCCCACGTGGATCAATAAAGTACTTCTTCTTCTTCTAATTAACACATTTAGAGGTTTTCCAGAGGTGTGAACTCCCTCGCTCATTTCCAGGTTAATCTTTTATCTTTATTTCAAAAGCATTTTGCATTTTATAATATAATAATTCAATAAAGTGCCCAACTAACTGAGATTTAAAAAAAAAAAAATCTTACTGAAGAGATAAAATGTGAAACAAGATATTTTCATATTGGCATACAGTAACTCAGAGGACTGAGAGTCTGCTGGTTTTTCCACCTCATCACCACTGCAGCTGGTTTCACTGATGATAATTTCCTTGATGAGTTCATCCTGTCAGGCTGACAGTGTTACAGTCCAGCCAGACAGAAAGTGACTAAGCAGCCAAGCACCACCAACGCTTCACCTTCTCAATCCAAATTTTGTCTGTTTGCTCATATGGCTGCTGGGTTTAGTAGTAAAACAGGCAGGAGCTTCCTCTGAGTACAACTTTACTTCAGCAATAAATATAACAGTCTGCAATTTACATTTGTTTAAATTAAACTCCAGTAAGCGTAAGTTTGATTTCAGAGCTGCAGGGATTCTTCAAACCGTCCATCTCTTATAGACATTCATCATCAATGTGGCAAATAATATTTGATGAAACTGGTTATCATGGTTTCTGAAAAATCATGTTTAGTTCATGATTTTGATATGGCAGACAGCTCTAAATACCACAATATGTACCTCGGTCGTAGTTGCTATGGAGAAGCCGGTCAGAAGCTAAATTGCAAACTGTTGCTGAAATTGGGATTCCTTGGGAATCCTTTGGGATTTTTTTATGTACACATGTACACTTCTACCTTCGACCTTTTATCAAAGAAGCAGAAATTTTCTAAGACAGTTGTTCATCGTTTGTACTGATGGTTTAACCTTAAGTTTCATGCTGATTCAAGTTATAAAAGAAAGTCTGTGGTGAAAAATTTATGGGATTTTTTTTTTCTCCCACTATTCCCATGAGCACAAGGTAATATTTGAAGGCAACACAGATGAGCGTATCATTCATTTTTATCACCTCCTCTCTTCCTTCATCAAGATTATGACAGCTGCACAGTCAGAGGACCCTGTTCAGAGAGATTTTAGTGAATAAAATAAAATGAAACTGTATAAGTGGGGGGGTCTTTCCCATCCCCCGTGGAAATAACACCCTCAATTAAATTCACAACAGATCTCAGGTGTTGGATCACATGCTGCTACTTCCCCTTTCACATGTATCATGTATGTATATATGCACATGTATATCACATTTCATTGATGAATATCATAATTTTAGTGCGTGAAAGTTCATCTTTGACCTTAATAATATTAACAGAAGGTCCGTGTTTGTTTTTTCCTGTGATGTTGGACTATGAGATGCAGTTGAAAGCTCCAGAAATAGCTAGTCAGTGGACCCTGTGTTAAGATTATTTTGCTAAACAAAAAACTTCTGTTTATAATCCTCAATAAATAAATGTTTTAAGTAACAAGAAGTGGTATACAAGTAGACTTCTTCTTAGTAAAGACTGCACGTTCATCTAGAAACACCAGTCTGACCACAAGGATCTGAATTGTGAATTACAAACCCTACAAATCCTGCTACTGATCACAACAACTGAGACAGCAGCTTTTGAGATTAAATGCGCCCACCTCAAACAGCCCTTATTCACAGGACTAGAACTGGAATATTTCTTTGATGTACATGTTGTCATTTCCAGACTTATGTGCAGTGTTATTGCAACTATCACATTCTTATGCAATGCAAAGACATTTCAGTCAGGCGATAAAAAACACCTGCCGTTTCCGTTTTCACACCTGCCTTGTTTAGGTCAGTTGAATTGAACCCTGGAGTTGTATGAACGTCATCTGACCTAAAACCGACCCAACTGCAGGAAGCATTGTGCATTTTTTTGGAACCAGCTGTAGCATTATGTGCATGTGCTCAATATGTGCTTCCTTCTCCTCCTCAGCCAACTGAAGGCAGCGCGTCATCTTCACGTAACATGTGTTTCCTGTGGGGGGGGGGGGGGGGGGGTTGGCAAACACCAGTGTTTAGAGAGAGAGCATGTGTGTGTCAGTAAACGTCAAGATTTCTGACGTGCAGCTCATGAAAACCGAACCAAAGGGAAAATGCAACAAAGTAACAACTCATCCACTGATTCGGACCGAAGTGAACGAACTACAGGTGTGAAAACGACTTAAGTGTTTCAACACCGGGAATGCTAAACACACAAATCTCCTTTTATGTCCCACAAACAGCTGCAATCCCAATTATTCTCTTTTTTGTTTTCAGTATTCCTCTGGAAAGACACTGCTGATTAGTATCTAGAGGACACAGGGGATCTAGTATCACAACAAGCAACAAAAATTTTAGGTATTTGGCTCTGGCTAGCAGGCAGACTGGACGGAAAGAAGGAGAAAGGAGAAAGAGATGCTCATGAGCTCCTTCCAGCTGCCATGTGACTTTTGGAAAGCAACTGGATGATTCACAGTGAATCAGGAGAGAACACAACTGAGCTTTTTTTTTTTTTTTCTTCTTCTTAATTCAAAATATTGCTCAATGCTCCCAAGGTCTTTTCCATCCTCCAGATCCTTGGCTTGGGCCAGAGTCACTAATTATCACCAGGTTTCAAATGGAAAGAACTCATCAGACGCATTCAGGGTTCATACTTCTAAAGACACGAGGCAATGTGGAAAATATCTTCCGGATCTGCTGGTTCATCGTGCAAAGAGGTATGCAGAAATATCAGATGGAGCACAGTCAGCTTCATTATTAAGTTATTTACTTTGCTAATGATACTGCAGAGGGGTGTCTGGGTTTACATTAACCTTGTGTTTTATCTCTGGATTTACCCTGCATTGATTTTGAGCCTTGAGAATCTGCAGAAGAGTTCAAAGCCTCTGTGGTTAAACTTTTTTCAGGCATCACACACACACACACACACACACACACACACACACACACACACACACACACACACACACACACACACACACACACACACACACACACACACACACACACACACACACACACACACACACACACACACACACACACACAGAGTGTTAACCTCTGACACTGCTAAAATTACTTCTGTTTACAACACAATAGAAGTAAGTAAGTAAGTAAAGTTTATTTAATACAGCACCTCTCACAGAACAAAGTGCTTCACAAGAGTAAAATAGTTAAAGAATAATACCATAAAAATAGTAAAATTTTAGATACAATAAAATAAACAAAACATAAGCAACAACATACCTTAAATACACACAAAATACAAACACTAGACATTATGGGCCTTATTTTCGTGGAGGTGCAAAGACCAGCGCAAGCAGTGCTCCGACTGTTTGGTATCTTCGTGACCTTTAAACTCGTGCATCTGTGTAGTATTATCATTATTGGTGACCAGCGCAGAGCGTACGGTGCACAGCTGGGAGGAGAGGCACAAACAGGTGGGGGGTTTATTCAAATGAAGCAACGCAAACAGATGTTGTTGTATTTCGGTTGTAATTTGGTCGTAGATGTCGTGCTAAAAACAGACGTCTCAGAACTACATCTATTTGTGGAGCAACGTCAATCCGTGCTGATTTGGTTTTATAAACATGATCAAACTAAATACTTGCTTCAGACGTGTTGCAACAATGGATTAATGTTTAAAATATAAATAATTTATGTCAATTAACGGCACAGAAAAAAATCGGTATAGAAAATAATGTTTAATGTGATTAAAGCAGGAAACTCAGTAAATCAGTCTGCATTGATAAATGAATGTGGGAGATTCCTACAGTATCTGCTGTCCACAGCTGTATGAAAAGCTTCTCCTCCAGTTCATTAAATTTCTGCAGCATCTGAAGGCTCCTGCTGCCTCAAGATGCTGCAGAGAATCTGCGGACAACCCATGAGCGCAGTGCTGTTACGCACAGCTGTTCACTGTGTTTACCTTCATTAAACTGCCTGATGACACCAGGCTGCAACAGTATAACCACACACTCTTCTACGCACATCAGACTGGCCGGTTATAAATTGATATTCTGCTTTTTTATGAAGGAGACGTCGGGCTAGCAGAGCTCATTAGCCTCTTTTCCAACATTTGTGATTGGCTCAGCTGTTTCAGAGCTATGAGAGCAGTGATGTGACTGGCTGAGAGAGTATTTAATAATCACCACACCCACTGATCTTTATTCACCTTCACCCAGCCCGTTTGCACGTTGCACTAATGCACATACATGAACTAAAATAGCAGGTGTGCATGGAGACGCCCACACAGTCCGTGCACCAAAGACCTACCACATTGTGCTTTTCATTGCACTTGCGTGGTTAAAAAAGGGTCTCATGAGGTGAGACAAAGGCCAGTTTGAATAAATAAAATGTTTTTAACAGAGACCACAGACCATGTGTCTACAGGAAGAGCGTTCCACAGGGTTGGAGCCACAACTTCAAAGGCACGATCACCTTTTGTTTTCAGTCAAGTGCGAGGGACAACCAGTAAGCCCTGGTCAGAAAACCTAAGTGACGTACTGGTGATGTAAGGATGGAGCAGGTCAGAGATGTACATGGATACCTGTCCATGCAGGGCTCTGTATGTGAATACAAGAACCTTAAAATGAATCCTAAACTTGATGGGAAGCCAATGTAAAGATGATAAGATGGGTGTGATGTGAGTCGTCCTGCTGGATCTGGTCTACAGCCTTGCAGCAGCGTTCTGGACCATTTGTAGAAGCACTCGTCCTTCCTTCTTGTTATTTTTTTCTTTTGGATACCGATCGTGTGCATTGTTACTCATTTCGAGAATTCCTTTTTTTTTTCTATTGTTACTTGCTATAAAACGAAAAGGCTGATCGCAAAAAAAACATTCATGAATTTCAAAAGGTAGATTGCTTTCCCTATAACTAAACACACTTCTCACGTCCACATATGTAATTTAAAACACATGCCTCACATCCCGACAATAGAAATCAGATGGTAATGTACCTTTTCTGAGTTCCTTGTCAAGCTCTATCATGTTTGAAGGAGGAGGAAAAAAGAGCAGAGTGATATGTTTTTATGTTTCTAAGAGCAGGTACAAGGAAGTCAAATTACAGCAAGACTGAGTGAAATAAGAAAAGCTATTAGGTTCTTCGGAAGATTCATTTCCTTTTATCACAAGATGTCACAGAACACAGGCTATTCCTTAAATAGAGCTTGGCTCACCAGACAGAGAAGTGAATTAGTTCACAAGCTCTTTCTTTACAGCACTGAGCTGTGCAGAAAGTACACCGACTGTTATGAACAAAATACAGAATACATGAGACTTCAGCATCATATACACACCTTTTTATTCACCAAAATGTGACTGTATATTTAAAATAAAGATGCTGCTGCTCCGTGGTGTGATTCAGTTAACAGGACTGAAGTTAATCGGGGCACAAATGAACCGAAACAAACAGCAGAAAACAGCTGGGAAGCTCCGGTGTTCAAAAAAATGGCTTTACATCAATATCTGTGACAGCCTCCACCAGCAGACCTGGATTACCTGCTGCAGCCTATTTTCTCTCTATGTGAGGTTCAAGAAGCTGTAAGTAAATATGCCATCGATATGAGATGCATCACATCCTTTAAACAAGAAATCGTGGGTTGTCCTCAGTCAGACACCTTACACTCAGGATGTTTTGACATATACTGTATATTGCTGGCTGTGTGGCCAAACAACTGGACTACAGAAGGCTGTAAAGTGGAGGCTAACGAGGCTAAAGAGCAGGGGAGTCATAGAAGGACTAACAACAGCAGAAAGTAATAAGAAATCAATCATCTCATCTGCATTTCATGTTCAGCTGTGATTGGGACACTGGGGAAAATGGGTGGTAATCAGTATCATTTCATTACAACTGGGATGTTGTTGGAATTTGTGAATTGCAGTAAACAACCTGTCTAATGACAACCAAGGAGCTCCTCTTAAGCAGTTGGAGGTGCCACACCTTGCTGAAAGGAAATGCACCATTTGTTTTTTTTTTGTTTTTTGTTTTTTTAAAGAAAAACAACTGTTCATCCTTTCTGCAGATTGTGCCACTTGGTCTGCAACTGATGACCCTTCACTTAACCACTTGGCTGAAATCCCCGTCCAGTCATCCCCGTCCAGTCATCCCCTATCTTGTGATATGTGTTAAGGTTGCATTACTCTATAGGACCATCTTTTACAATAGCCAGCAAGTGACAAAATGTTCTAATTCCCTCTCTGACAGATATAAAACCCTTCCAGAGAAAAAGAAGCACCAGAAACAGATGGTTAAACATCATTCATCTTTCAGCGACATCCCTGGTTTGGTGCAGACCTCTGGAAGTCTTTGTAGAGCTTTTCCTCTTGGAAACCAAAGGAATCCTGAGACGGGAGTGGAGAAATGGCTTTGTTGATCCTCTCACAACTGAGTACAGTATCTCCATTTGAAGTGGGGGAGAAAGGGGCCAGGCAGTGTACCTTCAACCCTCCACACAAAAGCGAAAAGAGAAGAGCCAAGCACACAGGCACCTTGCAAAAAGCTTTTCATCCAAGGAGGGTTTGCTGAGCACACGTGCCCTACTTTGCACTGCACACATTCAATGAGCAGCTTAAGTCATTCATTTCCCTCTGCCCGGGCTTCAAGAGGAACCCAACTACAATATATGAAGTAATTACCTGACCAAACCTCAAAATAAATTTCCTGCCAGCTGCAATGGGCCAGTGAAATGTTCTGCATACATTTTCTCACCTGCCTCCGGACTGTGTGATAATGTATAGGTCTAACAGGGGGAAAAAGGATTACTTTACATTTAATCAGCACTAACAGCACTCAGATATGACTCTGCTTCCGCTGTATTTGTGAGTTTTCTGCAGTAATAGTGATTAGCTTAATAATTACAGCAGTAAGTGGCTTGGCAGCACTGAAAACATTTTACTCCACCTTGTCATCTATTGCCAATTACACTGAACGAGTCTTCAGTTCACTCACTCCCCTCCCCTGATAGATCACATTTTCAGGCAAATTCTAGCAGGATTATACAGCAAAGACTATTCTTTTTAGCTTTTTTGTCTCCTTCCTTCTTTGAATGTTTTTCATTCCTGCCAACTCACCAAATTCCTCCACACTCAGCCAGCCCTCACTCTGCTTAACACATCTGTGTGACAAATATAAATCACTATTTTCCTTTACCGTAAGGATCCCTTTCTCTCTCAGAGTCTATCCTTTTTCTTTCCCCCCGTTCTCTCTGCCTCTCTCAGAGTTCGGCTTATTTTCCCCCCCGAGTTCCACCAGATTGTGAAAGTCATCGATACGCCCTCAGACATGAGTTTCTCCCTCTATTTTCACTACCATGTGAAAATAAAACCTAATATCCAAGTGCTGCAAAGGGTGAATCCCTCACCTGGGCGTCAGGCCAGTTAACAGGAGATCAGATCTCAGGGGCACACTGAGGAGTCCAGACATTTGCTCTCACTGTAATTCTCATTTCCTCGGGAATCGCACTCACCCATCTGTCAGTATGATTGTCTCTGAGTGTGTGTATATGTGGGTATGAGATACTAAAAAATATACACTCACATATACATTACTGTATGTGGGTGTACAGAATACGGGCTGCATGTTCGCATGAGAAATTATGTGATTGTTTACGTGTGTGTGTGATAACCTGATTAACATTAATAACATTTTAAACCTCTATATGTCTTTAGAGCTGGAACTATTAGGTTTTTAATTGATCAGTCAACAGAAAATTAATTGCAAACAATTTTAATAATTGATCAATGTCAATCATTTATTAGAAAAAAAGATAGAATTTAGCTGGTTGCTGTTTTTGTGTGTTTTATGTTATTGTATTGTGGTTCTGGAAAATTGTGATGGACATTTCCCACCATTTTATAGACTAAACTATTTATGGATTAAGCAAAAAATTGACAGATAATTAAAGTAGTCATTAGTTGCAGCCCTATATATCAACATCTTGGTATGATTGTTTTACGTTTTTAAGTGTCAGGGGTATTGTCTAGACGAGTCTTTCTCAAACTTAAGACAACATGACCCATAATCCCTTCTTCCTTCCTGTTGCAACATACAACAAATCCGTCTAGGTTGTGTCATTCCTGGGACGCTTCTCTTTGGCTTTGTTGATGAGGATCATCATGTTGTACCTGTAATTTTCAGACTGAACACAAAGCAAATTCACATGTACAACCCATACTTATCAGGATGGGATAAACATACATTTAAAACATTTAAGTTTTAAAGAGGCTGACAATCTTCTCTTCAGGTCTGGTTTAGTGAAGGTAATTATATCAATCTCTCAAAATTAATCTCTCAAAAAAAATACTGCATGTTTTTCTTTCAAATTTGGTGCAAGCATGATGGTTCTTCAGTAACTTTAAAGGCTTGTAGTACAGCAGTTGGTTGTTTATTGTCAGTATTTTATTGCTGCTATAGAGATATTATACTCTACCCTCATACATGCCCAGAGCGATGCAGGAGTGACACATTTTCTAATAGCTTCAACAGCTCAAATATTTTAAATACACAAAACTAAATTCCTGACTAACTGATGCACTCACAGGTACAAAGTATAGCACAGGGGACAAAAATACTAGTTGAAAGAAAGAAACACAAGTACAAAGGCCCAACAGACCCTGGACCATTGTACCAATAAGTCACCCTGATCAAAACAGATGCAGTGAGATTGACACTCGCATCCAGGCTTTTTATTTGGACTTCAAGGAAGAAATAAACGACTTCAAACTTCCATCACAAAGCTTGAAAATACCTCGGTTTTACAGTATCAAAGAGTTAAAATGGTCAGCGACTTCACTGCAAATCCATGGAATAGATACAGTATGTAAAAGATGTAAAAAAGGATGCAATTGTTTGGTCATGTCATGTACTGTAGGTCTTTGATACTATTATAATTATTTCTATATATTATTTCTGAAAGCGGCCAAATACAAAATTATAAACAAATTTAAAAGAAAAATTTTAAAAAGATGTACAAATGTGTGTTTTTATTATTTTTGTCGATATCAGCATTCAGTAGAGAGATGACAGAAACTGGATGCGTACTTACAACTAAATCTTGCTTTCTTGTATCGAGTAGCTTCTCATCATCCAGAGAGATTGATTGATCTGTTCACAATGGCTTTTTCAAACACACTGAGGGTTGCTGAAATTACAGAAGCTTCCCAGGAGAAACAGCAGCATATGGCCGAGAGCTGGGTACAAGCAGGAGAATTGAAAATGTTCCTCCATGCCTTTACTTTGACCTAAAGTCTTTCACATGTGTGTGCACCCAGGAGACTTCTTTTCATCCACCAAGGAGGAGAACAGAAGGAGCTGGGGATGACACTGTCCAGGCAGACGTGTCAATTTATCACCACGATATCAAACACATTCACTTTGTGATTCCAGGCACGTTTTTCATTTGTTTGTACCTGAATCAGTTTGGCTCCAGAAAACTACTTTCTTTCACAGTGAGCATCTCTGCTTTTTTTTGTTTGCTTATCTGTTTGAGTCCTCAGGGAAAACCAGGGAGTATTCACCAACCTGAGAGCGTGTTCTCGGGATCTTTTACTTTTGTCATGGCTACAGGACTGAAGATTTGGTAGTTGTTCAGGAATGTTTTTAGCAGATGTAGTTGCCCTGTTATCCTGGAATTGCAGATATTCAACTTTCCATTTTTTCAAAGCACCCTAACCCTTCATACATTTTTAGCCCATTCAAGCCTGATTGATGCAATTTGTACAAGAAATTGCACTCCTTACTCCCAGAGCCAAATCTGAACACACATAGCACACATATTTGTGTATATTCAGTGTGACATCAGTGCAACACTTTCAACGATATCAGTGTCTTTGATGTCAATCACAGAAAAGAGTCAATAACTAGAAATATCACCCCACGGTTGTTGAATTAGTGTATGAATTCTTGAGTTATGGCCAAAAACGTGTTTTGTGAGGTCACAGCGACCTTTGACCACCAAATTCTAATCAGTTCATCCTTGAGTCCAAGTGGATGTCTGTGCCAAATTTGAAGAAACTCCCTCAAGGCGTTTCTGAGCTATCGCGTTCACGAGAATGGGACGGACGGACAACCTGAAAAGATAACGCCTCGGGCCGCGGCTGTCACCAGCACAGAGGCATAAAAAAACAAAGACACTGATAATCATCATGTTTATAAGTTTTCTTTCCTGTGGTTTTTATCTGCACATTCATGGTTACAGTGATCAAATCAAAATGTAAACAGGCTATTAAAACATGATTATCCCACAAATAGAAGTAAAAAAAGAATAACTTAAGAGTGACAAAATCTGTTAATATTTTCTTTTTTAGTTTTACTCTATCAACACATTTTTTGACATTACAAAGGCTCATAATGTCTTATCAACATGATTCTCATATTCCTGGAACATTGACACTCTCCTCTATCCTTTCTTATACAGATACTTGGCCTTTGGACATACTGGGGGAAAAAAACCTCACACATGGAACATGTGATCACAGGATGACACATGGAAAGGTGCTAATAATCATCCTTAACAGAGCTCCTCTGGATCAACACTTTCTGATAAGAGACAGATTGTATTGTTGTTCATGCTTGAAGGTTTAGAAATGTAACAGCAGATCTACTGGCCAACAGTGACTCATCTGTTTCTTCTTCTTTTTTTTTTTGTACAGTAGTTGACAAATTAATTCTATCAAAAGGTGCTTACTTCACATTATCTTATATCATTTGGACAGATCCCACACACTGTGAAAAAATCTGAAAGTAAATTAAGTTAAAGTTTAAACTTGAATCTTGACCTTGGAGACAGCAGCTAACAGCAGAATGAAAGCTCCAGAACAGCTACTAAATGGACCTTGTCACAGACCTTGATTGTTGGCATCAAAGGTCAAGAATGAACTTTGAACCTCAGCTTTTAACCCTGTGAACCTTAGGCTCTCTTGCTCGGGTTTCACTCCCCTTATTTACAGGTTTTTAGCACTTCATTTCATGCAGGCATGTCTCACATTGTTATTTTCCAGATAAATTGGGTTACTCAGAAATGCCATCAATTTGCAAGTTGTACTGTACATGTTCTAGGACAGTTTTTTTGTGGTAGACTTGTAACACTGTAAAATGATCTCTTTAAAAACATTCTTCTGTTTTACATCCAGAAAGAGTGAAACCTTTCAAGCCCAGACTGGCTCTTTGTTTGTTTTTAAGGGAGCATCTTACAGTGTTGTGAGTGTTTGAGAAACAGAAAGTATCGACAATTTTTTGGACGCAGCACCTGGACATGAAAGATGTGCGCGACATGCAAACTGATGGCATTTCTGACTATCCCAACTTATCTGGAAAATAATATGCAACATGTGGCATGCCTGGCTAAGACGTGTAAATAAAGGGAGTGAAAACTGAGTGAAAAGCTGAGGTTCAAAGTTCACTCTTGACCTTTGATACTGCAGTTGAGAAAACAATCACGGTCTGTGACAAGGTCCATTTAGTAGCTGTTCTGGAGCTTTTAAGCTGCTGTAAGCTGCTGCTTCCTAGGTCAAGATTTAAATTTGAAGATTAACTTTATAAGATACTGTGAAGTGAGCACCATTTGATAGAATTTAATTGTCAATTACAAAAAAAGAACAGAATAAATAAATGAGTCACTGTTGGGTAGTACAGTTACATTTCTAAACTTTCAAACATGGACAACAGTATGATCTATAAGAGCTCTTCTCAGATAAAAATCTTTTCCATGAATCAAAGTGTTGATCCAGTGGAGCTCTGTAAAGAAACAATGTTCTGGATGATTATTAGCACCTTTCTGTGTGTAATCCTCTGGCTTTTATTTGCTTTCTTTGGCATCTCGTATCACAGAAATTTGTTTTATGGGGAAACAGAAAATGCTCACGGCTGTTTTACTTTCAGGAGTGTCAGCAGAATCCCGTTTCTACAAGCCGAATTGTTAAAACTGAGAAATTAAGTGTAAAGGTGAAGATTTATTTATTCAGAATCTCGATCCACAAGCGGCGGGATAATCTTTTGTTATAGGCGAGGCCGAAACAGTTACAATTCCCACAGCCTATGTGACCTTAACAAAGGTTTAGGATACTCCCTCACCATCAGCTGTAAGAAAAAAGTATGCTATAAAATGCCCTCCAATGTCAAAAGTATGTGGACAGCCCTTGTACACAATGTTTTGTTGAAGAACCTGACTGGCCTGTAAAGAGCCCCGACGTCAACCCCATCCGACATCTTTAGGATAACCTGGAACTTAGCAGGCATTCAAACCGAAAGCAGCAGTGAACTACAACCCAGGAAAGCCGGTTTAATAAGCTCATGAGTTTGAAGGTTTGGTTAATGCAGCATTTCCTATACATAGGACACAATTCAGGATTTCCCATTAATGTAATTAAGTTAAACTGTGGTGACCCTCACATATAGTCGACACTTCCGACCCCGGTGTGCGCGCACACAGATGCTCCAGTGTATAACCAACACTTGTGTTTACCGACTCTCTCTCTCTGTTCTAAACATCTTACTAATTTATGCATTTTCTTATTAATTTATGCAACCAACACTCATACCATATTTGGCCACTCTGATCATTTGATGAAGGCCTTTTATTTGTTCCTCGTTCCTATTTTAAATCCAGAAGTGACCGTGCTTTTGCGTTTGTAGCTCCTAAACTTTGGGGCAGCCTTCCCCATTCCATCAGATCTGCTGAATCTGTGGTTTGTTTTTGTTTGTTTTCTGCTGAAAACACATTTCTATAGGTTAGCCTTTTTATAAATACTCTCTGTTTGCTTTTAGTTTTGTTTATTTTGGTGTGCTTTAATCCTTGTCTATGTATCATGCATATGTATCTGTATGTGTGTATGTATGTATGTATGTATGTATGTATGTGTGTATGTGTGTATACTTGTTTTTGTATTTGTCAGTGAAACAACAAGGAGCCTGGACACAAGATTGAAAGAGCACCAGAAGCAGACATTATCAGCAGTCTGTGAACAACAGACAAAAAAACCCCCAAAACAGTCACAGCATCAACTGGGAAGGCATCAAAGGTCATTGACCAGGACTTACTGGACAGCCACAGAAAGACCAAAGAGGGTATTCACCAACCTCCCACATATACAACCAGCTCTTATGAGATGACTGAAGTTCTGTATTTAAAGTGGCTATAATTGACATTTTTTAAATAATAACAATGTATCAAATGACAATGCAACTTTACTGTTGTGGTTCACTCTCAGCACTCTCACAGTGTTGTTTTTGGCCACAGCAGGCAGCTGTTTTCAGAGAAAAAAGTTCTAAAAACCCGCTGTACACTACCTGCACCAAACAGCAAACAGACACAGTTAGTGACCAGCTGGTGACCATAGGGGAGCATTTAGCAGCTAAAGAGCCAGATATTTCCCTCAGGAGTTGGTAGAGAGCAAAGAGAGAGCTAAAGGAGAGCTAAAGGAGAGCTAAAGGAGAGCTACAGGAGAGCTAAAAGAGAGCTAAAGGAGAGCGAATCTTAGACTAACATTCACCAGGTGGACAGAAAGACGACTCCAAATGGATGACAACACTGCTCTGTAACTACTAGATGTGTAAATAAGCAACTGTTTGCTAACAAGTTCAACACATCAACGTAAAAGGTCATGTTTCACAACTTGTTTCTGCTGAAAACAAGTGGACAAAAAAAAAAAATCAGTTAATAAAGGTTTAAGTCATGTGATGACACCTGAGAAAGTACCATTTGCTGAAGAAAACGTAGGACAGAACCTTGAGTTTTGAAAATCTTATCAAAGATGTCTTACAGACAGGGTGAGGAGCTCAGACATCCGGGGGGAGCTCGGAGTAGAGCAGCGGGTCACGGTGCCAGCTCAGGTGGTTTGGGCTTCTCATTGGGATGCATCCTGGCCGCCTCCCTTTTGAGCTGTTCTGTGCACGTCCAACTGGTAGTAGACCCCAGGGCAGGTCCAGAACATGCTGCAGGGTTTAAATATCTCATCCAGTCTGGGAATGCCTCCGGATCCCCCAGGAGGAGCTGGAGGGCTTGCCACAGGGAAAGACATCTGGGTTACTTTGTTCAGTCTGCCGCCACTGTGACCCGGTCCCGGATAAGCAGTGGAAAATGGATAGATGGATTACCAAAGATGACGTACTTTATTCAGGTGTCCACGATATGCACAAGTATGGCAAGTTTTAGGAAAAAAAACGGTGACTGTTTGTGTAAAACTCAGGAAGCCAATTGCCACAGAGGAGCAGTTTCCATAGCATCACACGCCACAATCTGACTCTAAGGCCTCAACAGAAATTAAGAGGTGGTGAAACAAACACAGAACTTTAACCACCACAATACTGAGATCAGGAAGATTGTAAGAAGCAGCAACACTTTCTAAGCCTCTGCTGACAATAAATGCAAAAATTTCAAATGCTGCATACTATCAGTTCCAAGTATGGTGAACAGACATACAGTGTGCCTCTACTGTATAATCAATAAAGGTCACACCTGTATAAATGTGTTTATCCAAAGCTTTCAGATGTGAAAGTCACTGAAGTGTTCAGTTCCTTGAACTTGAAATGTCATGATAAATCATTACATTGAGATCCAAGGAGAGTCATGGGCTTTTAGAGATTAGACACACATAGATAGGAAAATACTACGTGAAAGATAGTTTTAGGAAAGTGGCCTTCAATCTCACAAAATGACACAGTCACACCTAGAAGCTTTGGTTAATTTCACCCACAGAGCAGCTCCTTAAAGGCAGGATGTGCCTCATCCAGAAGCATCACAGCGGTGCTAGTTAAGAGAAGGGAGGAATGTCTCATCCACTGCCATCACCCAGAGTGAGCCTGGAAAATCAATCTCCCAATCCTCTAGTCACAGGACATGACAGAGATTAGTTTGGTTCAAGGTATGACATCCAATCAACACCAAAATATCAGGAGGGGTGTGAGGCCAATCAATACCCTGCTGTACAGGGCCAATAATCTTCCACAGCACCTATACCAGAATCAGCCTTAACCCTTCATTAGTCAAGAGAAGAAGGTACAATTGTTTTTTACATGTTGTTAAAGGAGACATCATGCTTTTTGTGATTTCTGTTATTTCTATACTGTTATGACGTTGGATGTTAAACATGGTCAAAGTTCCAAAACTTGAGGTGAATGTATATAAAAAGGCTCCCTGAAAGGCTTCAGCCTGCTCTGAACGCTTCATTTGCAAAGTTACCTCCACATCCCCCTCGTGAGATTGTTCACGTTTGCCCAAAAACAACAAACAGAATATAAATATAGACCTGGAAATGTGCATGATACGTCCCCTTCCACTGCTTCTTCTTTCCTTCGCCCAAGGAGACATTTCAAAATTAAAAAATACGATGCAACATCTGTAAATATTGGTGACGTGTTTGCCATGAAAGCATGTAATGTTGTCCATTACAACATGAAAGGAGACACTCAGGGTGACATTGTGTGTACTGTATATGTTGTAGATTTACAGATTTATTAGTAGAGTATCATTCAGGAAACTCATGACATCTGTATAGAACTACAAAAACATTGTCCTGTTTTTACATTCAGTGAGATGCTTCATTTTTGCAAGAGGAGCAGCGGACCTCCTTTGTCTATGATACACTAGCAAACAGTACATCCAACAGGTGATTACCATGAAGCAGCTGTAGCAGGTGTTGGAATTGATTTTCTGAGGAAATGTTGAAAACTCGTGTTCCCCTGACAGCCTGTGAGTGCAGCGTTGCAGTCACTGACAGTGAAACAGTGATTGCAATCACCCTTTTGAGGATGACATCAGTACATGGACATGTTGTATACATCATGTGCACAACATGTTTACCACACACGGCTGTTCTGTGATGCTTCATTTCAAAGAGACACAAGAAAAAGGTCAGCAGGGAGTCCTGTTTTCTCTAGACGGATTGAATGCATGGACATGTCATGTTTCATTTGATCTCCTCATGTGTATGGAAGTGTATTTCATGTCAGACAATTGGCTGATCTTCTGCCTGTCATTAAGGGGGATGGAAAGCGTCTCCATATTACAGCATATTGATTGCGCCTGATAAAATTGCTTTCATTTACATACATTCACAGGATCTGATGACAACACTACACACACCAAGAACCCCCTGTGATCATTGCAATCAGTGTAGCTTCATACTGGGTCTTGTTTTCTTCTCTATCAATAATTCAAATACAATGAAACCTTGTTGTGTTTATATCTACCAGGATTTTATGTATTTCTCCCTGTTGGATTCCAGTTATCTCCTATTGATCAAATTAAGAACTGTGCAGTTCTTGCACTCCCAGTGAGATGATCATAAACATCCAACAGAGCAGACAATTTAGATTTAAATGAGTGCGATATTTCAGATGCTTATAGTTAGTACCGATAGCTGCTCCTCAAGGTTCTGGGAGCTGTTTTGAGACAGACTTTAGTAGCCAAAAACAACCTTTTTCCTTTTTTTCTCATTAATTCAGATGCTCCACAATGTATTAAATAAATAACACCTGATTAAAACTACAGCCAGCATCATGCCAAAAATCTTTTTGGGATTTTACATTGCTTAAAACTCCCAAGCAAATACATATTCATCAAGCAATTTTCACAGCTTGTGTCCCAGCCTGCCAGGGGGGGAAAATAGAAGCTAAAATATAGTGGAATTAGAAATTGAGCAGCTGATTGCCTGAGCACTCTTGGCTCTGTCTTTGGGTTTACTTTTCTGTAGGTTTCAGTTTGTCATGGCATAATGACAGGGAAAGTGGTTTCCACAACAGCGATCAGAGCAAATATCTCCTCTGGCAGATGATTTTGTTTAGAAATGTCAAAGGAAATGCAACACTTAGTGAGTCTGTCAGAAGCTGCAGTGACAAGTTCAGAAATTAATTTGAGCACAGAGTCATGTGACACACTAGACATTACTGTGCATTCATTAAGAAAGCATACATATACACATCATTCCCATGGTGATGCAGCCTTTCTGGCTCAAAACCAGTATTTCAGCTCTGTTTACACCACAGCCACATCCAGATGAACCGTGACTGAACTGAGCACATTGATTGTGACTCTCAACAGGATGTTTTTTCTACATTTTGACAGGCTCTATAAAAGTTTAAATGTTTTCTATTACATTCAAACTGAGTGACATTTTAATGTAAATTAAGTTTTTCTTCTCCTTATAGCCGATAAAATAAAAAGTGCCTCAACCATTGCCTTTTCATGGAAGCTTCAACATTTGTTATTCCTAAACACACAGTGGTTCACAGGATTCATAGCCATTCCTGGGCACAGCTCTCCCTCACAGTGGACGCCTTACTTGTTTCCATCAGCAGAAACAATGACATTTGTTTAGAATAAATAGAGGGCAAAATGGGTGTTTAGAAAAAGCAGTAACAGCCTTGGTAGAAGTAGCAGCAGCTGCTGCAGTAGAGGCAAAAATCTAAACTCAAAGGTCTGCTCACTGGCTTTTTCTTTCAGATTTTTATCTGTGAATGGAGGTGGCATCCTGTTGTTATCATGTGACAGATGTCCTACACTTAGGTAACGTGACGACACCTGAGTCATCGATGAAGACCGTGAGATGCCGTTAAAATCTATTTACATCCTGTTCTCATGGTGAAGAATAAACTTTTATGCTAAACAGTAGTAACTGTATTTGTAGCAGCAGGTTCCATCGAAACTGCTTGTTGGACGGTTGAATAGCTTCAGAAACCTCCTCCCCCCACTGTTTTGACACAACAGTCAGGGTTTTTCCATTAGCCTGTGTCGGTCCGCTTTAGCTGCATCGTGCTAAGCCAACTCGCAATGAAATGCATTTCCACTACAGCCTCACAACATGGGGTAGCCGTGGCGAGTGGCACTGCAGCGGTCCTGCTTGCTTACAGGACTGACTGCCTACCCTGTGACAACCCGCCTCCTATGGGGGTCGAAAAAAAGGAGCAATTGTTGTTGTTCTAACATGTGTGGCCTTATTAATGGGCAGTGGCACTCCCTTCAGTCATGGGCAGCTAAACCTCCACCAGCTTTTGAGAAGGAAATTAGGAAGTGTTACAGTACATTATAGCTAATGAGCTTTGAGTTGGTGAAGGCACATTGTCAAGTGATTTTATTTCATCTCTGAACTTGTTTTTACGCTTGCAGATAGCAGGTTGAATGAAGATTTGATTATATATAGAAGATTGATGGATGGATTGATTATAGAAGGCTAAATACAACTACTCACTTCATCTGCAAGATTAAACCAAAAAAGAAAGCAGTTCCCTTTGGAACTGCTGGTGTTAGAAATATTACTACTGCGGCAGTACCAGCACCAGTAACACTCTGGACTGCTGTCGGCCCCTGTAGCAGTGATTCTTCAGGTGATGCATCCTACCTAGTTGCTGATAGTCCACAGAGATGTCGGAGGGGGCCTTCAGCACAGCCGACCTGCGGTAAACCACATGGACTCTGCCCTGGTCCTCCAGTTCCTGGGTGCCTCTCTCCAGCGGCTCGATGAAGTACTCGTCCGAGTCGGTGCGGATCATCCCAGCCTGCAAAACAATACCAGGTCAATGAGTGTGTAGGATAATGCTACTCATACAGCAATGAACCTGCTTTTGCACTGACAGGAAAGACTCCAATCCAATACCTCAATAGCATTAAGGCTCTGACATTGCCACAAAGAGGCATTAGATTAGATTTTAAAATTAAAATCTTAATTCCCCATCATAATCACCAATGAAGCACCAACAATTGTGCTACTTATTTATTAGAATTTAGAAGAATTTATTTTTCTTGACTTACAAGTACACAGACTCCACCACATTGTCCTTGTAAGAAACAGATGCATAAAATATATGGAAATGAGAAGACAGGTATAAATGCAATATTTAGTCATTTATTCAAGAGAAAATGTGTCTAAGTACTGACTGCCTGCTTTAAATGTATTTGGGACTGTCTGTGCACCTTTGTTATATGTTGCTGTGATTGTTGTTGGCAATTATTATAAGCAACTGCAGCTGGTGAGAAAGCTTCAGAAAGCTTCACATCATTAGAGACACATTGGAACGAAATTGCTTTGTGATGGCTACCTGCTACCCCCAGATTTCCTGCAATAAGAAGCGAGTCATGCCCGCGGTTTAGGGCTGATATAAAGGCTTGTACTGTCCACCTAACGCAATAATGCACAAACAAGCTGAATGCACAGCTCATCAGATCCAAATGATGCGCTAAAGCAGGTGTTGCATGCGTGAAGGCCGAGTAAAGCTGCACCCAAACACACCATATGGTCGACACATTAGCATAAGCTGCTATTGAGGAGAATGTACACAACCTTGACCTAGCGCTCCATTCTGCTAAACCATCTATAGGCATTTTCTGTAATTACAGTGCATACAAATATTTCAAATGTGCCCTTCAGAGCTGTCACAAATGCATTTCAGAATGTCAATAAAGCCTCTGTCTTGAACTAATGTTTTGAGGAGATAAATGTAACATGAAAATGTATGATCTGCTGTCATTTTGCTGTGAGCACCAGAGGCATCCATTGACACAGGAGGAACACTAATGATTTAATGTTTAGCAATAGAGTTCATCCATTAGAGATTGGGTTGCCTTGGCAGAAAAAGTGCTGTAACTGTGCACCTGTACGCACACAGAGCCGCCTCTCACAGAGCTCCAGTGAAATTTGTTCCAGCTCTCGGTCGATTGGTTGGCCGGTCCAGCTCCACTGTTGCACCTCGAAGGCCTTACCTCGCTCTGGCCTCTGCACTAACACAAAGTTGGACTGAGCACATATGGTGCCTTGCAACCAACACACACACACTGAACTCATTTCCAACTCCCATAGTCTCTGATCAACCCAACACTCCCTCTCTCTCTCTCCTCCCTTTTACATGCACTACAGGCTGGACTCCAAATTAAGTTCTTATTCAAGCTTACATGTAACTTTAATACTGCGCTACTGAGCCTCCCTACTGTCACTAATGAACACGTTAATAGGATATTCATGTCCCTGGGTGTGCTGCACATATATGACCAGTCTGCCAGTGAAAGATATTTAAAGGTTTGGCATCCGGATGACCTCTTTATTTCTGCAGCAGGAGAGAAGGCATGATGCTCCCAAAAGATGAGTAATACTGTACTTGCTGCCATTTTCTGACATCAAAATGTACCCATAATGCTGTGTTCGTCTGGGTATGTGCTGTTTAAGAGGACCAGGTTTTTTCTTGGCAGCACAGCAAGGTTTCCCATGATCATAGTATTCATTTGCCAAAGTGCTCTAACCAGGTTATGATGCTGACATGTGTCACATGAAAATCAGATTATTTGAGCTGCCAGCAGCACGGCCCCTTTCTGTTGGCATCATTTCTCATCATGAGTGGCTACAAACCTAAAATGCAATAAATCTATATTTGATAGGGATTAAAATGATGTAACATATATTCAATGTGTTGTTGACTTAATCACTAAACCACCGCTTTTTACGAAACACATCAACATAGACATTTGAAACCACCAGTACCCAGGATGCACACAACTTTGTTTACATTCAGTGCTTCTCAGAAAACCACCTTGAGGCCCAACAAATATGTTGAATGCATTTCCTTCCTCAGAAAACATTTGCAAAGCAGATTTTTTAAAATACTTTGAAACTTGAATTGTTTACAGCAGCTAGCATCTTCATCTTGCCCACCTTTTTCTGACGCACTGATACGTTTCTCGGTGCGTTACCAGCACCAACTGACCATCAGCAGAATAGCGTTAATATGAGGAACGTCATACAGTAAAGTCATGTAATAGACATTGTCAGTGTTTGAGGTAAATCCCGGTTTCATTTACCATTGCACTGGTCCAACTAGCAACTGATGCATCTGATTTCACTTGTTTGTTTCTTTATTTTTGCTGTTTTATGGCTTGCATGCACTACACATCTGCATCACCACCCTCTGCAGGAATGTGTATCATGGAAGGAATGTGTAACTCACACTTGTTAGTGTGTTAGTCGAACACAAGACACAAAGATAACCAGATCCCATTCATCAAAATATGGCTGCCTGGTGCCAGTTTTTGTTCTCCACAGGGTACCTTTAAGGCAAAAATGTACAATTTGCTTTCTAATTTAGCTGAGCAAAACCTGACGTTTGTGTGGGTATGAATCCCCTGCTGCCTCCAAATTAACAATCTGAAATCACACATCTAGATAGAGAAGAAGTGAAAGTGTGCGTTAAAAACAAATTCTTATTTGGAATACCCTCAGTTATTAAAAATGCCCACACATCTCCAGATAATATGAGAGCTCAGCACAGAGCTCACTTACACCACGAGCAACAATCTGACTATTGTACATAAATTCTAAGGAGCTGATATTTTTCAAATCAGGAAAGAAAATGCAAAAAATAGAACATGGCTCCATTGACAGAAACAGAAACTCAGATACCTTGACTGTTAGAGAGTACCAGCCACACAATGCTTATGCAACAAAGCCTTAAAAGGATTGCAGTATGTCACCAGCCTACCTACAGTAGATAGACGTATACACATAATGAAAGAAATCTGAATCCTAGGAACAATTTACAAAGGAACATTGTGTTCATATTCAAATGAAATCTGGGTTTGACAGCTATGGTGACAGCTAGAGGTTATTAGAACATGAATGGATGAGGAGAGTATTGTAATGAATAAGGTGATCTTCGGCACATCTTCCTCATCAAAGAGAACAGTATCTTGTGCAGAGCGACATGAATACAGTGCTGTCGGAAACAGATTTAAAATAGAAATGATTGATTTTAAAGGATTAGCAGCTGCATCAGCCTAATTTGTATTTTTAAAAATGCTACACAGCTATCAAGAGCTCTTACTCAGGTGTTACGAATGCTTCAAGTACAATATAAACCAAATTAAATGTCAGATAAGTTCATGTTATGGAACATTTTAAAATTTACATCGTCTTGTTGTTGCCTTTCTATGTTAATCATATTTGCGCCATGGATTTCCTTCTCAGCTTATTGTGTGCAATTATCTTACACCTGCAGGCACTGCTTGCAGATACAGATTACAAATATTCGGTATGTCAGCATACATTGTCAGGCTGTAATGCAGTTTGCCTAGAAATGTACCAATTACCAATTCCTCACGTGCACTAGTATTCAGAGACACGCCAGCAGATTATCCAGCCTGAATTATTCCCAGCATTACACCCACTACCACATCTTGTCACTTGTTTTTTTTTTTATATATATTATTATTTACTCCGAGCTCATTTTCCAGTTTGATTGACTCCTTGGCTTGCAGCTAAACAAATTCACCTTAAGACTGGCACGTTGACAGCGAGCTCAGAGGCATATTGGGAATTAAACTGAAATGAATTCAGCGTGGCCTTCTCTTATTTACTGATCCCATTTATGCAGGAGTCAGGAAAGAGGAAAAGTTTAACATCTCAGAAGTTAATGGGCTCGGATGCTGATCAAACACTTGAGATCCGAGGCTCCAACAGGTCACTCTTCAATTTAGGATAAGAAAGGATTCAAAAGAAGCTTTCAGAATGAAATGAAAAGCCAAGAGGAGTCTGGATCTGAATCTCTCCTTTCACACATTATAAATAAGCGTGCATGCCTATTAAAGTGCCTCTTAGGGTGAAGGTGGGATTCTGTGGCTGTGCAAACAAACGGATAATTGGATAAAAGTTGATATTGCCTGGTGGTGCCGTCTAATTCTGACCATCTTATGAGCTAACCGAGGACCTTAAAGTGCCACCTTCTTGTTAAAAACAGAAGGTCCAGATCTAACTTTAAGAACCAACGTCATCAGAGAATGTACATAATGAGACTGAGAGCTGACATTTAAATATTGATCAAAGCTGCTTCACAGTGTGATGGTGAGATTTAGACGATACCAAAATCTTTTAACAGCTAGAGCCTTTGCTGTATGCTGTCTAAGTTTTTCACACAACTCTTGGAGATGAAAACGTAACTGGGCCAGCACAGCCAAGCTCTGATCAATACAGACAATACTGGTTGCTTCCATAGTTTTTAAACCTTTTTATTAGTGCTGTCAAAATTAACACACTAATATGAATTAATTTGAAATATTTAACACATTTAAAAAAAATGAACGTGATTAACACATTACTGTCTTTCAGAGGCTGTAGCAGGTTCAGTTTTAAAGCTACGGTGAAGATATTGGTATCATATGAAAGTAGACAACCTGTCGACCATGACGACCATGCCATGCTAGCTTGTCAGGAAGGGGGCTAAATAACGCTCCAAAGTTAGGATAAATCTTGGCGAGGGAAAGGGGGTCCCTCTGAACTCCCTCTCTCTTTCTCTCTCTGTCTTCCATGTGTGAATCAGAATATTTCCTTGTTGAAATTCATCTGGCACTTTGAACATGGAACACATTTATGGTTTTATTTATCATTTATATTAGTGCATATAAGAAATTATTGCCTTTCTAAGCTGATATCTATATTTAATGGCCTTGGTTGTTTTGAAATTCAACTGGCACATTAAAGGCCTGGTTTTTGTTATTATTTCTGTTAGTGCATATAAGAAATATGCCTTTCAAGCTGACTGTCAATGGCCTTGATGGATTTATTGAAAAATCTGTAGTTCACAGGAGAGAATCTGTGTTCAAAACTAAAAAGATGCTATTAAACAATAGTATTTAAATTTAAATATAGTTCTTTGGTGTTGATTCTACATTAATCCTGTGAAGAATTAAGAAGAAAAATGAAATTAATCACAATTAATCAAAGCAAATTGTGTGATTAGTTAATTTTTTTTTAAAATCGATTGACAGCCCTACATTTTATCTAAGCTTGTCCAAGTATAGAATAGAGAGCAGCTCATTAATTCCAGACTTTGCTTTATGTAAACCCATAAAAAAAAGACACCAATGTGTTATTCACAGAAACATGCCCGCTGTGTGTTAACAAAGCAAAAGCCCTCCGCTGTCTTAATGAGTGAGGCGTTTTCAGTAATCTGTGTCAACCAAAAGAAGTGCTGAGCTTTTACCAATTTGGCTGAATGGATACATACTGTAAGCAATTGGATACAGCTGTCCTGAAATGTATTTTTCATCTATCCTTAAAGCAGAGACAATGCGTAAAAAGGCGTCCTCCTCCTTGTTCGTTTTGATTACCACTCTGAAACACGTGGGGGGGAGAAATTGCTCAGAAACTAATTTCAGCTTATTGCAAATCTCATCTTATTCCAGGCCACAGTGAGCTGAAAGTGATTATGCAGTCAGGTGAGGGAAAGAAGAATCTGCTGGTTGAATGTGACCACACCAATGTCAAGGCTGAGGGCATTAAATTGTGAAAAATAATATTAGTAGATATTCCAGGCATACCCAGGCCATGCAAAGCGGGCTGCCTGGCAACAGGCAAAGGACATGGGACAAGTTAGCAGCAGGTCAGCAAGTAATAACGATAATAAAATGTGCTATGTAGGTTAAAATGTTCACCTCTGACTTTTCAAACGCCAGGCCTTAAGACTTTGTGTGGTGTGGTAGGTGGAACAGTTTCTTATATCAGTTGGTAGGGTGTTCCACATATATTGGTATTATATAGATATTGAGCAGTGGTCCATCTGCGTTCCCCCCACATTTACTAACTCTTTTCATGCTCCTTCAACACACGACTTAAAGAGTAACTACACACAAAAATATGTTTTTTTGAGTAATAAACATGAATTTATTACCAGTCTCAGAGAGAGTCAAACAATACTGGTCATTTTGTCAACAGTTACAGTTAAGAGCGGAAAGAAAATATCAAACATCCTAACAAGCCTAAAAGACAAGAGCCAGTCAAGTGAGGCTGTAATGCTCATTACGCAACAGAAAACCTTTTTTCTGTTGAGAAATCCTTACTACTAGTAGGGGAAAACTACATTTTTGGCCTGAGGCCTGCATCAGATAAAAGCGCACATGGTTACTTAAAGAAGTAAACTTTTAGAGTGCAGTGCGGCTCTGACTCATCCTGCACTAATCACATTGAAGAAGAAACGATAAAAGTTTCATGGTACTTTTAAGACCATGTTCATATAGATGTTAGCACTGTGTGAAAAAAACTGAGCCCACTTATTTGTTTCAATTAGCTCCGGCAAAAAAAAAGGCAGGGTTGTTCACTAAAAAAAGCCCAACTAGGCTCAACTTGTGTGCATGACGCTGTGGTGGTTATGCAAATATTTGCAAGCGCAGATGATTGTTGCGGTGGCAACTTTCCAGAGTGGTGAAATCCTGTCTTGTGTGCTTTGGTGTCTGATGAGCCTTCAGACTCATGGATCTATGTATCAAATCCACCTTCCTGGTCACCATCTTCTAGTACTTGAAGCGACATGCTCTCACCCATGCTGCCTCTTTTTTTAACGCAGCACTGTTTTCTGTCTGAACACACATTCAACCATTTCTGTCTGCACCAAATACAGTGAGTGGCAATTTATTCAACAGTTGGGATATTTCACTCTAGAAGCGTTAGACCAACCAACAGACAAACAAACTGTCTGATAGACATCCCTAACAACATAGACATCAGCTAACAAGCTACAAATTCTCAGCTGTTTTAGACTTGTTCATTTAGTTTAAGATATTCACAGGACTTTTGCTCCACATTTGTAATGAACTGTATGCAACAAATTTGGGTGAATATATTTAGATGAATTTCAGGGCTTCAGGGCTTAAAAACACAATGCTGAGACCAAATGCAACTACTAAACTTAATGAGGTAGTACATCAAAAGAAATTGAGAAAAAAATGTACACTAGTGTATACTCAAGTGTGATTTTGTTATTGAGGCATGCAAAGACAAAACAACTCCAATAGAAAAAACTGAAAAAATACTTTAAGTGGAAACTATTCTTGCTGAAATGCAAGAAATTAAAATTACAGTTGAGAAAATAAGTTAAAGATCCACTCCAGACATGTTTTAAGACATATAACAATATACTGCTTTGAATCTGATACTTTTTTTTCCACAAAAAAGTTCAATTACCGAGTTAGAAATTCTTAAAATTAAATCTACTTCTTCTACCTCATTAAAAGGTTTTCAGAAGTTTAACTGTTGGACACAAGATGTCTCCTTCACTGTAAAGTCCATTCTCACTGTTTGTACACATCACACTTGTGTAAGTTGCATACTGGACTTGGATTGACTTCCACAATAGCAGTAATGCCACTAATAATACTTGTAGGCCAACACTTTTAAGTTAGATTTTCACTGAGCACAGAGAAGCTTTCCCCCTTCAGCAGATGAATGTAAAAACTACTTTCTAGTGTCAAACTCTGCACATACATCTTCCAGTATGTTTCCATGCCAGCGCGCCAGCACATAGAACTTAAAAATACATGTATACTTTCTCCCCTCTTGTTGCAAACTTTTTTGCTTTTTTCGAGGTTGGCCTGAAAAATCGGACCCACAGTGGACGAAGGGTCAAGCCATGTCCTGTTACTGGGATTATCTAGCACTCATTAAAGCTGTGCTGTGGCTTACCTGAAATAATTGAACGGAAGATAAAAGACATCTCAGTAGTTCAGACAAGAAAGAACCTGGATCAGAGATGGCTGGGAAAAACAAAGGCATTACACAGCTGTTTGAAAAGCTAAAGAGAATTAACTGTAAAATGGACAATATGCAGGACAACTTTGAAAAGCAGCTGAGCGGTATGATGGGTGACATGCAGAGTGAATTTGAGAAACAGACGAATAGCAAGACCATATTAACACATCTCTGCAAAAATCCATCAAAGAGAACCACACAGCGGTGATTTCAGAACCGGAACAATATGTTCACAAAATGAACGCTTGATATTGAAGTCGGCCGTCTACAGTCATGAATGCAAGTTTTGGAGGAGAAGATCAGTTCAATTCAGAGGGTGCAGCTGTAAGGCAGCTGTTGTTTGCTGAAAACATATTTTGATTATAGTATTGTGCCCTCTGTTTGGTTTAGATCAATTATAACTCCTATTCCAAAGTCCCCAAAAGATGACCCAAAGGTGCCATTAAATTATTGGGGCATTAGTCTACTGTATGTAAATTGTATTCATCCATCTTAAATAATAGATTAGTACAGTTTTTGGAATCTTTACGTTTATGTTTGGATGATATTTATGTATTGTGCTGTTAGACGATGGCGGGTTGATGCCAGAATGTTTGGTTTGTTGTTAATTAATGTGTCTGAATAATTCTGCACAGTGAAGCTCGAACATCCAACTGTAGGAACAAGAAGAAATACACATTTTTTAGAGGAGGGGGACTTTAAACTTTCTGAAATGATTGTATAAATGTGTGCCACTCTTTTGATATTACATGTGGTATTTTTGGCTCAGCAATCCTCATAAAAATTCGTCGACTGAAGTGTTCTAAAGCGATTTCACAGCGATCTTACCACCATTATAAAGTCACTATTGAACAACACAGTTTGTTCTGGACTGCTTCGGCCTTTAGGAGGATACACGACACAGGAACAAAAGCATGTGAGCTGTGTGCTGCTGGAGAGTTCATTTAGAGGCCATTTCAGGTATTTGTCAAAATAATTTTATGTTATTTTCTTGCTTTTTTTCAGTCATACTGGTAATGCTACACTTGAAATTCTTATCTATACAAAAACACAGAAGGATTTAAAGACAGGTTTTACCACAGTACTGCTAATCAATTAGAAATGTCATGACAGAAATGTCATGTCCAATCTATAGGCACTTAATGTTATGTCCATGCTCTTTGAAATGTTACCAGAAAGCAGAAATATTCAATTTATCATTGCTATTCAATCATACTGAGTATGTAGAGTAGCATCAATATAGTCTAAATAAATATTTACCTTGAAAGAAAATATTAAACAGAAACAGGATCAGTGAGTCACTCTTAGTGCGTAGCGACTTTCTCTCACAGAATATCCTTAAAGAGAAGTCATCTGGGCAAATGCTTGATGAATAATTGAAGGACATACTTGGGTGATTATTTTACCTGGAGTAACATAATGTAATTTTTGTCAAATAAGAATTGTGCAGTGTGACTGTTTGAGAAAAGTGGTTAGCGCTGTCACCTCACTGTGAGAAGGCCTTTGTGGCTCGCAGGAAGTGACAAATCAAGTGAACAATCCATCCAGATAAAATATGATGAACCTCCTCACCGCCAGCAGGGCTGGAGAAAGGATTTAAGAACTACTGAGGTGGTGTGTGTGAATATCAAATCCAACAATTCAGGTCCTCACAGAAAAGATTTAGAACTATAGTATGAGACATTTTAGTCCAATGTGAGGGCAAATATACATAGTTTATATGATAGAAAAAGAATATTGATGTGGAAATCTGTGTGAACAGATTACTAAACCAAGCAAATAGATTTATCAAATGAGCATTTGGATTAATACACCGTGCACGCAGATAAATAAACAAGACTAGGTCAAAACCTAGTATACAGCAGGACTGTGTATGGTCAATGTGTTACAGAGATAGTCAGTGGTAGCGTCTATAATGTGGATTCCTGGATATTAAATATTCATCTGCAATTTTCTGTAGTGGTTCCAGTAAGTGTACTGAAGTAGCATCACATGACATGGTTAAGCTACGTTTGAAAAAAAGGTTATAAATGCAGAACAATACTTTCCACTCATATCATGGGATGATTTTAATTCTAATTATAACTATTCTAATTACCTATCTGTTATCTCCCCCTGCTCCTTCATCTGCTTCACTCTGCATGTGTCTCATGTTTTTCACTCTGTATTGAGTGTTTTGTCAGAGTGATTGTTATCTGAGGTGCTTTAACTGTGCATGCGGCTTTTTTCTGCCTTTTCCCAGTCGATGATAATAGAAGCTGCGGCGGAAATGAAAGTTTTGACAGCATTTTGGGAGCAAATTCAGGAGGCTTATCTCCACCCAGTTAACACAATGTCAGAGAAATAAAAAGCTCACGTCCTGGTATTAGTTCAGTTATAAAATCCAAACACTGCTGGCAGCGATGCCAGCCGGAGAGTGGATCACACTGGACGATAGGAGGAGGAGACGGTAGAGGCGCTGGTACGCGTCTGTTTAAAGAGGAGTTTAGCCGACTTCGGTGCATTTAACACCGGAGCTGAGAGCATCAGAGCTCAGAGCAGGAAACAGCGTCACTCTGTGTCGCGCTGCTGTCCTCCGCTTCCATCATCTCGCTGCCGATTCATTTTGAAAGAGCAACAGCCAGTGGGGAAGCTCCAACACTCGGCCGGCCGACCAACGGTGTAACTTCATCACTCACTCAGTCACTCACTCACAGTCGGGGGTTCGATAGTGTTAAGATAATCGGCCACTCAAGCTGTGTATAAATTAGACAAAGAGTAAGGCTAACTGTATTGTTAATGCATAATTTGTGTATGAGGCTAAAGTGCAGGGGAGGAGGTGTATTTTGAGATTTAACTTGGTATTGTACCATAGCTAACATGCTGTGACTTGTTTTGTTTATGGTGTATTCTCTCCTCTGCTTTCATGTAGCTGATACGACAATTTCAATATAGTTTATAACAGCTTTTAAAGCCTGACTTCCTCTAAACTGTGTGCTCAGTTTATTAATCCATTAACACATATTTCCATCCCAAAGCTTGTTTTCTACCATATGACCCCCAGGGGAGCTCTTCAAAAATATAATCACAGGGCGGCTTTCAGGCCCATTGAATCCAGTGATCAGACTCTGAACTGTCAGGTGGCTGAAAGCCGCAAACAGGAAATAATTTCAATTATAGTCAAAAAATTATAATAATGAAACACTATTTGATCATTTTCAGACATATTTATCTTTATTTATCTCTAAAAGAAGAAAAAAAAACAACGACGTTACCTCTGTGTCCTCAGTTGAAGCTGCAGCTGCTCATTGAGCGCTGCTTTCTCTTTTCTAATTAAAGATACAGTTTAGTTAATTCACTACAATGAAAGACTTCATCACCTTTTATTGACTGGCTATAGAAACGTTTTAAGCAGGCTGTGAGGTACTTGATATGCAGTACTTGGATTGATTGCTGGTCAATTGCTGACTGACCTCTATAATTTGGCCTACAGTGGCCTGTGATGGATCTTATTGATGAAGACACACT
This sequence comes from Scomberomorus guttatus, assembly GCA_038419695.1. NCBI lineage: Eukaryota > Metazoa > Chordata > Actinopteri > Scombriformes > Scombridae > Scomberomorus > Scomberomorus guttatus. The sequence continues at coordinate 29,444,440 of CM076450.1, read as the reverse complement.
TTTACCAGAGAGAGCAATGAGATATATATATAGAAAAGATCTGCAATCAAAATATCTAATGCAAATGTAACAAAGTGTAAATTTATTGTGCTTTATCTTGTTTCACTCTTTTATCACTCGATGGTTAAAAAAATACGACTTTATTAGGCAGAGAAGTCCAAGCTGATGAATCCCAGCAGCTTTGTACACTACCTGCTCAGCACCAAACAGACACAATTAGTGACTATCTAGTGAACACAGTGGAGCATTTAGCAACTTAAGAGCCAGGTTTTTCCCCCAGGCGTTGATAGAGAGCAAAAACAGAGCTAAAAGAGTGAATATTGGACTTACATTCACTACGTGGACAGAAGCACGACTCCAAAAGAACGATAATGTTGCTCTGTAAATGCTGGATATGTAAATATAACTTGAAAGGTGATGATATGTCAGTGTTGTGTTCACAGCTTGTTTCAGCTGCCCCCAAGTGGCCAAAGAAATCAGTTAATGCAGGTATGAGGGATCATTCTGAGGGGACCATGAATATCTCTATCAAAATTTCATGGTAATCCATCAAATAGTCCTCATGGTGGCACTAAGGGAAAAATCAGGGGATCACTGAAGTCAGCAGGCTTCATCCTCTGGGGACCATTAAAGTGTGTAATAAATAAAAATATATTTGGAGACAGCAAATATTTGGCTTGTCTGTCTAAAATATTTTAACTAACTAACTATCAACTATTACATGAATTGCCAAAACATTTTGTAGTTTTGGCATCAAATATGAGGATTTGCTGTTTGTCCTCTGTTGTTTCATCTGTGCAGCCTTGGGTTGAAAATCTGATTGTAGATGTTTTTTTGTTGTTTTTTTATAGCTTTACAGTCGTGTATATGTATAATTAACGGAGATCGTATCGTTTTAAACATGTGGTATTGAAAAAGTATCGAAGTATTGATATTTTTGACAACCTTACCTCAAACAAGTTTTTCCTGATTTAATTTAAACTACTCAATATCAGCGAGGTTAACTTCAGGTGAACTGATGTATGGACAAAAGCATGCATGTGATTATCTGAGCAGACCCGCATGAACTGTATTCATGCATCACTTCACCCTCATCCAAACTACTTAAAAGTTATCTTTCAGAAATCTCTTTCATAAAACAAATATCTCCCGGAAAATGCATCTCCAGTTGGAAATTATGTCTCTGGGAGGGCAAGTCTGTAAGATAAAATACCTGGTGGATGATAATTTGGTGATAACCCCATACGCAGTGTAAAAACGTAGAGCAACAACTGACTTCAAAACCATTACACAAGACTTGAAATCCTAAAAAAAAAACAACTCTACCATCTCAAGCTTGGCTCTACAGCAGGAAAGGTTTACGATGGCACATTTTTTTGCCACCCAGTATTCAGTGTTATCCAATATCAGAGAAGACAATGGCAGGTGTCTGACGGAGGCTCAGCCAGTTGGTACCTAAATACAACCCTCAAAAAAGGGATCAAGAGTCCTGTGTTCCATCAGTTTAATATCCCCAACATCAGCTCCGGCCAAGCAGACAGCACTTGTCTGCCAAAAAAAACATATGGGATTCAGCTGAAGGGCTCCAGTTTTTCAAAAACAGTCTCTTTCAGTCTAAACTTCTTAAGGAGGTCGGTATGAACGTGCTTTCGTTTAAAAAGAGAGAGAGAGAGAGAGAGAGAGAGGGAGAGAGAGAGAGAGAGAGAGAGAGGGAGAGAGAGGGAGAGAGAGAGAAAAAAGTTGAGGTACTGCAACGTTGAAAAAAGGTCTGAATTCAGCCTGGACACTGCCACCTTTCACCCTTGGTGTTGTTCAAAGGTGTGTTTGCTTTTAAAAATGTGAGCAAACCTTCGTCATCATTACCTGCCATTTTCATCCCCGGCCTTTAAAGGAACTTTAAGGGGAAAAAATACACAAGGTAATTTCTTAGGATTTGCAGGGGGGCACTGAAAGCCTCCCATCTCTTAGAGGAAAGGTAGAAACTATTTTTGAGAATGCTTAATGCTAATAAACAGGGATTTTAAAATATATTTCAGAAGTGTAAAATTAAGATAATAAATCCGCTTCCAAATCCATCTATATCCTCAATACAATTCAGTTTTCTAGCATATCTGTGTTTGAAGTTCAACCTCAACTATTTAAGAAGATTTTGTTGTCTAAAGTGTTTAGACAGAGACAGATAATGAACCAAAGTGAGAATTATTTCTGGTTCTTTTTGTGCTGCTCCACCAAACGGAGCAAACATTTACAGACGTCTTTGAGGAGGCGATGAGGAGTCCACACTTGACTTAAAATAAAACCTCATGCTGGTGAATGGCTCTCAATGTCTGTCTGTAACGACAACAGAAAATGTGGGCTCCTCTCAAGTTTATATAGGTCATGATTAAAAATGTTTAAACACATAAATATCAATAAAAGCACCCCTGCAGTACACACTGAACTGAACCCTCAACTGCTGAGGAGAAAACTTGGAAGAAATAGCTTGGCTTTGCATATCTTGGTGTGCCTCCCCTCCTGTACCTCAAACCATATACCCAAACAGCTCTGGGGTCAAGCCTCTGCAACAAGCCTTGGCTAAGTCAACAAGGAACATTAAGAACTATTAGTGAATAAAACTCTTGTGCCCGACTACAGTTCACTGCAAAGAGGAACTGGCTCACTTTCTTTTTCTAATCAAAAAGGATATTTTCTTTGCTTTTTTTTCCTCTACGGCAGCTCCAGATATGTCAGGAGCTGTGCCCGTCCAGAATGCTCTTTTATGTCTCCGAGGCCAAAAGTTTAGGCCACTGAACACACGTAGCTCTTAGCAAAACATTAGCATATCTTATTTGCTCATTTTGTCACTCTTCATGAATCTCAGCGTTGTAAATGTTTCTTCCGAGGCGAGTTTTGCCGGAGGAGTTTGAGAAGGAGGCGTTAAACTGCCTGGTTGGACTCACGGCGAAGGAGAGGGTTTCAGTTAAAATGTCCTCCAACGGGCATGCTCTGAAAGGATACTCTAACTGATGCATTACCCATCAGGCTTGCAGTGTGTTTACACTTGCGAGTCTCACACCACAGACACAGCAGTGCCTCACCCTTTTGGCTGGCAGAGCCGATTATGCAACATGACACACATTAAGAGGTGGCCAAGTTTTACAGAGCTGCTGGCAAGGTAAAGGTTAACATCAACAGTCAGAAATGCAGTCGGTGCCGCTCTCAGGTCAGCTCTCCCTCTGTCTGTCTGTATCTGTCAGTCGATCGGTCAGTCTGTCTGCCAAGGCCCACTGAAAAAAGTACATTCTCCTTCATGCAACACAGGATAAGAGGAGGTTTTTGTTCCAGCTGTCATGCTTCATGGAAACAAATGAGTGAGGCTAAACCAGTATTTCATGGTTGCTTTAAAGCATTTCCAGGCAGCTTACAGTTTGTCATGCTGAAATAAAGGGTTGGTACTAAAGTACAACAAAAGTACTAAAGACTGGTAGATGTGATTCATGCTGATCAATCAGTTCTCCTTTAACGCTAAAATCAGAATCTGTCAGTGATGCGATGACAATAAGAAATGTCCACTTTTTTGTCCCTCGTCCCAGCCGGAGACCATTAATGCTGAATATCTGTCACTACAGACAAGTCTGATATTTACAGTATATTTTCCTACATAACACAGCTGCAACGATTAATCAGTCCATCAACTATTTTGATAATCTATTACTCATTTTTTGTCATTTTTCAAGCAAAAATGCCAAATTTTCTTTGGCAACGTGTTCCATACGTGTACATTACAGATGATGAACAAGAGCATTAAAATGTGATCTAACAGGTAAAACATGAGACTTGACATGTTGACTGTTGACTGTTATAGGACTTAATTGTGGGACAGCTGCTCTGGTGCAAGACTGTACTGTAACTGGGTGAAGGCCGTTAATAATATGTTTCTCATAATCTTAGGTATATTGTATTGTAGGTGTATTGAAGAATGTTAATAATGTCAGTAATAATATCTAGAGATAAGAAAAAGAAACCGTGAGAACATGGCAAAAAAAAAAGTAAAATATTTGGCTAAAACTGGCAACTCACAGTCAACTTGTAAAATTTGGATTTGGGTGCAGCCCTGGACTTGGGTCAGGGTTTCCAATCAATCAAGGCTCGGTCTGCACCAAACAATGAGTAAAGCAAATTCCATCCTTCACATTCTTATCCTAACTATTTTAGTAAAGCCGAACAAACATTTAGCATAAGATAAAAACAGAACAGCAGATGACTCAAATGATTTCCAAGGATACGCCTTAAAACAGTACTCTACTCTTTCAGCATTGCTCCTCCATTTTAAAAAAGGATCAAAATTGATGCAACAGAACTAGAGATATCTTTAGTCTTTTTTTATTCCATGCATTCTTCTTCCTTGTCAAAACCTGGCGCCTGTCCTCTGACGCAATGTGAGCGACAACCAGCGAGAGCCAATCAGACTCGTTTTAATTCATGTGGAAATGGAAGCACAGAGTTGTGGCCTACTCCACTCCGCTACGTGAAATAACTTAAAAACAAAACGGAGGAAAAGCGTTTGGCCGCGCTCTCCGGTTCCTCTCCGGTTCCTCTCCGGTTCCTCTCCGGTTCCTCTCCGGCGTGTATTTAACGAGCTGCCAAGACCATTAAAAGAACAACATGTGGAAACAAATCGCTGACATTGTTGGTTCATTAGTACAGCGGCTACATCTAAAAACAAGTGTCCAGTCGGAGCAGAGTATGTACATAATTGCAGATCCATGAGAGGCCAGAGACTGACTACTTTGTATCTGTATTCGTTGTATTTCATATCCGTTAAGCTACTAGTCTCAAGCAGAGATGAGGTCTGCTAACTTCACTTCTTTCTACCTCCACACCCCCAGATTTTTTTCCATTTTCAAATGTAGTCTTCAGCTCCGACCAATGCTGATTCAAGTGACACCACTTGAGGCAATTTAGATTTCAAACAGCTCCCTCTGGAGCTACAAAACGCTTTATACAACTTTCTTATTGAGGTTTCTTGCAGTACTACTCCCTAAGACGTGGAAATAGACTGTGTGTTACATCCGAGAGGATACATTAGGAGTAATCCCAAATAATAATTCAGCACTGCACACTGCATCAGTGTGAAAGTAAAATCAAGCTTGCTTATGGCTTAACATCTGTTCAATATCTCTGAAGGCTTGAAGCGAAAATTGAAAGTCTGTATGCTTTTGAGGCCTGGGGCTCCATTAACCAGCATGCCATTTATAAAGGCGTGTGTGTGTGTGTGTGTGGAAGGGGGAGTGTGGAGGGTGGTGGGTTGGGGTGGCGGGGGGGAGTTGGGCTCATTACAAATCAGTTTTAGAGGCACATCATTAATTTATCCTCCCCAATCATCTTTCGTGCTCTGCATAGCTGGACAAAAAACAGACCCAGAGATAATGTCCAGAGTACTTAAGACCAAAAATACATCAGAAGCGTCCCCTGTTTGCCCTGCTGGGGAACATCTCCACAATAAAATATCTGCAGTATGTGAACCATCAACGCTGTGACAAGGGAACCCTGTGTGCACATGAGTGTACATGAGGAGAGGCCAAACATGAACTCTGAGTCATGTCAGGGGGGAGGAGGAGGATGGGAATGATACAGCGTACACCCACTTCTGACATCTCGAGGTCAGTTACATTCCTTTGTTTGCTCAAATCATTTTTCTTAAGAGCAGAGTGCTGTTATGTTTCATCCACGTGACCAAAAAAAGAAGTAAGACTAATACAACCAACCATCCTCAGCTAAGCCTGCTTTCCTCCTTCTGGCTGTTTACAATGGACATCCTGTACTTGTAAAACGACCATCCCTTCACACACACACACACAAAAAACCATACAGACCAGGTGTGTTTCAAGGATCAAACACTGTCATTACTGTATATCCCGTAAACGGAAGCAAATGCCTTCTTGAGGCCCATATTTCCAAGAACAGTGTAACATTTTAAAAAGACAATCTAAGATTTCAAATGGATAACAGTGTGTGTCCACATGCATGAGTGACAGAAGATGGAAACAAGCTCAAGTTTAAGGATATGTCTAATTGATTCTCCAAAAAAGGCCACACATTGACCTAAGAAATATCTAAGAGAGTCCGCTGCAGTTTCTGCACCACACAAGGCTGCAGTGTTTCTCAGTGAGGGAGAGGTTTTACAAACAAGACAGTCTGCTGCTGAGCAGAATCACCGTCTTTAAGACTGTGTTCATCTGAGCCAAAAGACCTACAGTAACGACCAGCATCCTTTCTTTCCATGCAAATAGAGATCATTCAAATCAAACCATCAAGAGGAACATGTATCCATTTGCATGTCAATTATATTTGTAATCGCTTTGCTTATTTTGACCATGTTATCTTATTACTACCCACAGAAGATGGACCATCGAAATTTTTCTCTTCAGATGCCGATCCTGATACCTGAACTCAGGGTGTCTCTCACTACTGAGTACCGATCAAATACCAGTGCTGTGTTTTTTTCACATTCTACATTTGATATACCTGACTGTGTGGAACTCATTTAAATTATTTTTGGTAAGTAACATGAAGCCAGAGATTGTTGTGGCACCGAGTTGGCAACCTGCACGACTGAATACATCTAAGGCAGCGTTCAGACCGACATTAGCTCTGCATGAAAAAATGCAGCCCTTTCATTCATTTGAATGGGGAGCAGTGCGTTAACGCAGCGGGGGTGCCAATGCATAGAGCTCCAGAAAAACAATGCAGGGTTATTCAGCAAAAAAGTTGTACCAGGTTCAACTTTTGCTGCGACGCAGTGTGACATCATCTGTCAAGACGCTGCATTAGCCAATCGCATAGAAGGTAAAAACACATTCCTGGTAGGTTGCTTTGTAACGTGAATGCTGTATATACCTTGCGATCATCACAGCAAAAGATAAAATAACTATAGCACCATGACAACTGTACAGAGTACAGTATTACAAAGCAATGTGCGATCAATGTTTTGGCATCTGATGAACCTTTAAACACATTCATCTGTAGCTCCAACTGGACTTTCTGGATCATATTTCATTGTCTCACAGGTACCTTAAAACAATACACCCCCAATGCAGCCCCTTGCATTGTTGTAACGCAGGGCTGGTTTCAGTCTAAATGCCTAAATGATTAGTTTTACAATGATACTGACAAAGAAACTGTATTTAACATGGCCTGCCACGCCTATCCCTAGCTATTACTACAAAATGTTGCGTGAATATGATATGATATAGATTATGTTGACATGTTGATAGATTAGACTCTCCTCTTTTAAGACATTGTGGTCATTTAAAATAGAAAAAGCCATATCTTAAAAGTAATCCAGGTAAAATGCATAGCACAATGCACAATGTGGTGTTCTACTACCCTAAAGTCTATCAGTGTAATCATTCCTTGAAAACTTAATGTTGAAATGTATCACATTGAAGATAAAAGATGGTTCATTTGTAGGCAGATCACACAAAAGGGGTGATGGATGTTAAAGGGTTAATTGTGAAAAGAAACATCAGTAGGACCCTCTCTGAAAGCTGCAAAGTCTCGTACTGTACAAACAACTGCTCAAGAAGTCAGAATTTTGGTAATGAGGTCAAAGGAGGTTTGTAACACACAGTAAATCTTATCATTAGTGGAGTGAACATGAGAAATAAATGGGCAGATTCAACTTAGCTCCATATTTGAATGTGCACTCTTCCGTGATCCTGACAGACTTTGTTTCTGCTCTGCATATAAATCTGAAAGTGGTAGAAAACAGAGCTCATCGCTGATATGTCACTACCGCTTTATCAAGAAACCCCTCCCTGGTTTCTTTGACAAGCATGCAACATGAAAGTCAGTGAAGGACCCCCTTGCTTCACCCCCACACTGCTGCTGCTGCTCCTGCTGCTGAAGCAGAGGAAGTATCTGCTTCATAAGCATTTAGCAGCGAGGCAGCTTGCCTGCCTGCCTGCTGCAGTAAAGACTTCCAGACAGCAGGCTGGCTATAATTAACAAACAGTAAAACACACACCTAGCGAGGGCTAGGGCTACCACTTGAGATCAAAGACCACTGGCCCTCAACGACAGGCTTTTTCATCAGCAACCACTGGTTTGGCAAGTGTTTGATCTCAAGTTATGCAGTCCTGCATGCTTTGCATTTAGGCTGCAAACAATGTGAGGAGAGAAAAATGACCTACATTAAACCAGTCAGCAGAACAAATAGTAAAGGTGCAGAGTATAGTATAGTATAGTACAGTACAGTATAGTACAGTACAGTACAGTACAGGATATACAAATTTTCACCCAGATCTAAAGAGGATGTCAGTTAAAACCGGTTTTCACCCAGATTTTATATCCCAACAAATCCAAAATGTGATATTTCTTGCTGTTACAGAATTCAACAGTTTAGGGTAAATGAAGTTCTCTCATGATGTTGACGGCTCAGCACATGTAAAAAGATAGAAAGTAAAGAGGAAAATGGGGAGAAAAGACAAATGAGCTTCTGATTATGTGCAAAAGTCCCTCTAAGTAAGTCAAAAAACAAGTAATAGCTGTAATTTTTGAACTACCAATAGTATTTTTAAAAACAATTTTATTATTGTTTTTTTAAAATCAGATTTGGACCATTTTTAGTAATCAATAACCACTGACAGTGCTGTATAGTATAGTGTGATTTCGTACAGCAGCAGCAGTCTTCCACTGGGCAAAGTGACTGACCATTGATGGCTCTTGGCGTCTTCAAAGTGACATCCTGCCACAACAGTATTTACAAAGCAAAACTCTCACATCCTGTGTGGCCCCCTCTCAGGCCTGAATCTCCTGCGAGGTTCAACTATAAATGACTTGCAGAAAAAAAGACTTTGAGAGACTGAATCTGCCCAAGTGATGAACTGCTTCCTCTCCCTCCAATCAAAGGAAATGGCCGAATCCTGCAGCGCAGAAGACTGACTAAAAGGTCAGGCTGGCATTATTTTTGTTTAGGACATTTGATTACCCGTGCTTTTGTAATATTTTTAATGATTATATTTAGGATTATACACAGAGATGCCACAGTTGCTCACTTAAAAAAAGAATAAAGCAGAGTGGTCTGACCGGTATGTCAGTGGTTTTCACGTTCAGATTTTGCTGCTTAATAAAACATCATGTATGTGGCACAACAGAATGACAAAGAGGAAACTGAATTTTGTTTAAACGCAGCAGGAAAATCTCAGAATAGAGCAATGAACACTTATAACGTGCTTTTATAAAAGTCAAATTCAAATTAGAATTAATTTTTGCTAAAAAAAAAGAATTTTCTTGGTGTTTGTTTTGACATTATTTTGTACTTATTTGGTTGAAAACTGTATGTACCAAAAAGAAGACATTTTAATTGTATTTAATTTGCTAAGTAACAGCAATCCATCAGTGTTTTCCAGCAGGTGTGACTTAACCAAGCCACAACTACCACAGCTTGATGCTGAAGCCAATACAGAAGTAACTTGAAGTGTAATGCCACTGACGGCCGCTAGATGCTCCAATTTAATCCCATTCAAAAATCGTCAACTTCTCTCTAGAAATACTAAGTCAATACTTGTTTCAATGTTTCATTATGGTCTCTATCACTAAATTAAGACCCTGTAATAAGTGTGCTGGTGGTCATTTAGGAAATTATTGCTCTGTTAGTAAGCCATAACTACATTTGGATCCATGAAAGAAAGCCAGCTAACAGTAACTCAGTCCCATTTTTGACATCAGCACTCAACTACATTACTCTGTGATTTCTTACCATTTATCCGGCAGCGCTTCTGCTATCTGCCTGGAATGATAAAATGATTGACCAGAGCAAAACCAATGTTTAAATGCAATATTTTCAGAGACTGCTCTGCTCTGCTCTGGTCTACTCCTTTTCTTGCTGGATGCACCTTAAGTCCACTGTGCAGATTGTAGAAACATCAGATTCAAGTTTTGGTTTTCCCTAAATTGCATAAAAGGTTGATGTTCTCTATTGTCAAGAGGTCTATTTGTGTTATTTCAGTCCACTTACTGTAATTTAACCTACATCTGGGAAGAAATAGTGTATGTTCTTTGCCTTTAAATTTTCCTGGGAGGTCAGCCTGTTTTTATTGAACGTCTCTTCCCACTCCTTCCAATAACACAGGTCAATACCACACACTCACTTCAGTTTTGTTGTCAAAACCTCACACTGCCACGCCTGCCTGTTAGAGTCTCTCTCTACATATGCTGCCTTGTTACAAGTGTTGTAATATGGAAAGAATAAAGTGAACCCCTGCACTGCACCTTTTGGCCATCCTCCGAGAATCAAATCCTGAGGACGTGCACACATATCTTGCAGACCGCCAGGCTTTGCATTCATGTTTCACAGTAATTTAAGTTCCCAAGGCTAAAAAAAAAAGGTCCTGAAAGGCAGTGCAATGGGGAAGCTTAAATTCATCTCTCTCAATACAAATGGCTTAAATAACCCAAAAAAAGGAAGCGGACACACTTAAGAAAGAAGGAGGAGAAATTTTTTTTCTTCAGGAAACACACTTGAGCCCAAGTGTTTCCCTCCTCCTACACATCAGCTAAAAGAGGAGTGGTGGCTGTCATTAAATATAATCTCATGTTTAGTAAAGTAAAATGTATCAGAGATAAGGAAGGAAGATACATGTTTGTAACTGGGGATATAGAAGAACAACATATAACTCTTATTAATGTGTACAATCCACCTGGAAAAGGAACCGATCTTCTGAAAAGAATCCTATCCTTGTTAATGACAGATGACGAAGGGAACAATCATAATCGGGGGAGACTTCAGCCTGGTGATGAACCAGAAAGTAGACACTCAAAGCAGAATAAAACATAAGTCAGAACAAGCAGCAGTGTTACTGAGAAAAGCTCAAATAGAGTTGGGACTATCAAATGTCTGGCATTGTCTACACCCCCATGACGTCACCTTTTACTCTGACGCACATAAGGTCTATTTGAGACTAGATTATTTCTTCATGTTTAAAAATTAGATTTAAAAGGTTATAAAATGTGAAACGTTACTCATAACTATAGCAGACCATGCACCAGCCATAATGGAATCAAACTTGAAGAGGGAACAAGAGGAAACTGTTAAACAGCTCCTTACTTGAAGATCAGTGTTTCAAGGACAAAATAAAGTCTTATTTTGAGATAAATGATAATGGAGGAGTGACATCTACAATACTGTGGGAAGCTGCAAAAGCAATAATACGAGGAGAAATAATAGCATATTCATCCTGGACAAAGAGGCAAAGAGGAAGAGAAAAGTTAGCATTGGAAAATAAAGTAAAGACATTCCAAGAAAAGCATGAAAAAAGTATGAACAAAGATATACAGATACAATTGAATGCAGCTATACTGGTACTTGTGTATGCACTGTGTTTTCTGTATGGGTGGAGGATAACAAAAAGTGAAAAGGTCAAAAATTGTGTTAAGATGTTTAAATAACAGGAAATGTATCAATGATATGTACTGACACAATAAAGTATAAAACCCCAAGGCTCTCTCACTCACTACCATCATATCCATGTCATACTTTTAAGTGGTCCTGAAGGGACTGCTGCTTCCTCTTGATATGCAGCTGTGAAGACTGCACTTGATTTTGGTGGTTTAAGCATATACACCTTTACAAAACTGCAATCTTAATCTCTTAACGGATGAGTGAGTGGTACAACAGATTCAGATGAATTCTACTCAAGGCATGTCATTAAAAGTACAAGGCTGGTGTTATTTTATAGAAACTAAAACCTACAATGAATTTATTCTATCAACAAGTATTATATGTGCAGCCACAGCCTGATATAGCTCATGCCTTCCACTGTTTATATCAATCAATTGTTGAACAAAATGTATTGGCAAAGTTAACATGCTGAAATTTACCAGGTACTGTTCACCATGTTCACCATCTTAGTTCAGTCTTAGCATGCTAAAATAGTGCTAATTAGCATTAAACACAAAGTACAGCTTAGTGTACTTCAGAATGTCATTAGTTCTGCAGGTATTTTATCATTAAGTAGTAATATTGGGCAAAATATTGGACAAACTGAATTTTTACCTGATGATGGCGCTAAATGAAAAGTTTAGAGAGAGAGATAATCAAAGTTATTGCAATTGATCTTGCATGGCACATGAGCTGGGTACTAAACTTCATGGCAATCCATCAAATAGTTGCAGTTTGAGACTTTTCTTCTCAAAACCCAGTACTGTAAACCTCATGGTGGTGCTAGAGAAATTTCCATTTTTCCAAATTTCATGGCAATCCATCCCATAGTTGCTGAGATATTTCATTCTGGACCAAAGTAGTGGACCAATCAAAAGACACTGCCATCCCTGGAGCCCCATAGCAAGCAAAAATATATAAAAAGCTGCACTGTTGCATTGGGTGATGCATTCTTTCATTGCTATCAACACAATGAGTGTACTTTACTCTGAAACAACTCTGACACTGCACTTTTGATCGCTGGTATCATGCTGGGGCTACACTTCAGTGTTTAGAATCAAATACAATCTTCAAAGCTCTGATGACTTCACCCCACCCCCTCAGAAGTCCATTAGTTGTAAATACAATTAACCAAAACTTATCAAGACATGAGGTAACTCTTATCCTTTATTTACCAATTCCTGTCTTCTTCCCTGAATCTGTTCAGGGGAAAACAAACTCATGCAGTTCAACAGAATTCACTGTAGAACGTGTGTTTTCTCATCAGGACCAAACTGTCCTTAAGCAATATCTGACTGCAGCTACACAGACAATGACTGCTAACTGGATAAATTCATTGTTAGTTTATTCTCTTCTGTGGAATTTAATGAAAACTGAACTCCTTGTGAGGAATCACGAGTCACAGTACTCGCTTTTCAAAAGTCTTAATTTGAAGTTCTTTAGATTTGGCTAACTGAGTCTTTCCTTGAATGCAGAGATGTTTCGTTGGCCTACTCAAGGAGATTTTGGCCCTGGTCATTCCCCAATTACTGTTCAAGTGTTTTATGAGGAGGGGTGATGGGGAGAATAGGACTGCAGACTTTTGTGGCGCACAAAGGGGACTCGTGTTTTATGTTGGGAAGAGGCTGGGGGAGAATCCATTTGGTTCGTGGGTGCAATGGATGGCCACTCACCCGTGACAAACTTCTGTACAAAAAGCTATACCATCCGTCAGCCTGAAGAATATCTCCAACAACAATGTGCTGTAAAAATGCAGAGTGCTGACGTAAAGAAAGGCTAAACTCAAGGAGTCATGGACATCTAAAATCCCTTAGTGTCAGTTGATAAGGTCATGGCACTTTTGTAATGAAAAGACAGGGTTTGAGGGGGTGGGGAAGTTAGGAGCTTTATGGCTGAGAAGGACTTACCAATCCGTCACAGTTGTTAATGGCAACCGAGGCCCCGGGCACGTCTGTGATGTCACCGATAAAGGTGCAGTCCGTCTTTAACAGCTCACGGCGCAGTATCCTCTCCGTCATGTTGGTTGGTTCAGTCTGGTTGGCGTCCACACCGGCGTCGTCACCCATGCCGTCGCTGACATTTACAAAGCCTTGGACCTGGTCGTGCCACTCCACCATCGCACCCGGCGCCACCAGCCTGTTGTTCGGGTGCAGGCGGAGGTGGAACTCTTTACCGAAGGCGGTGATGTTGAAGAAAAGTTTCTGTTCAGATTCAGCGGAAAAAAACACCTCCCTCTTTACACGCTGCTTGTGAGTGGCAGACAGCAGGTGTGACAGGTAATGTCCGTGAGAGTCGGTGCTGAAGGGAGTGACCAGGCCATATTCCTTCAGCCTGCTCTTTAGCTGGTCTGTGACACAATGACAAAGAAGAAGAGATGTTTTTTAGTTAAAGTTTAGTTAAGTTTAGTTAAAGGTAGCAGGAAGTACAAAGACGCCACTGATTGTAACATAAATGCTGTATAAATACTATCACTTTATCTTTTTTCAGTCCAAATATTCATGTTATGTGCAGAAAACCAGATGATCTGAACTCTATTGCCCAATGCAGCAAAGCCCAGCGAGTGCTCAAGCCATTTTTTGTTGTTGTCAAAAACAATTCAGTTCCAAAACAGTTCCTAAGGCGACGTCTTCAAATTGGTTGTTTTGTTTGACCCAAGATGACCCAAAGATATTTAATTTAAACTGAGACAAAAACAGAGAAAAGCAGAGAAAAAAAACAGAGAAAAGCAAATCCTCACACTGGAGAAGCTGAATCGATTGAATGTTTGGAATTTTTGCATTTCAAATTATACATAACATGTTGTTGATTAAATTTTTACCTTTGATAATTGATTTAGCACTAGACCTGAGTGCTGAGACTGATAAAGTTGGCTTGGTACATTGTAACTAGTATAACAGGTAACATTTATCAGATGCCAAGACACTGCACTACTGTTACAAAAACTCACAATGACTTTTGGAAGTTATTACGGCAGCAATCTTGTTCTCCTCATGCTACATGGTGCACACTACCAGGCATTCTAACTGAAATGTTTCCTTACACATACTTGATTTAACAACGCAGTATGTTGCTGCAAGTTAAGCCAGACTCAACTTTTATGTCTCATTGAAATTAATGAGGGGGCTGCATTTCTGAGGCAGCCTGAACATAGGCTTATGCTCCAATACAGAAGGCCACACCCCGAATTTCATTAAGGCCGATGGCAATGTCTCTTCTCAGCCATTCTGGTTCTGGCAGATACAGGCTGAAGCATTTCAGTTACAGAGCGAAGAAAAAGATCCTGTTTGTGAGGAAGCCTGACCAGAGCGACTAGGAAGGTGATTTATTCGGACCCCTGTGACCAAAACAAGTGTATCAAAAAAATTAAATGAACACAAGCAAATCGAACTTATCTTAACTGGCTTAACTTGGGATAACTCAGACTTAGGCATGCTCACGTGCACACAGCTACACAGACATCCCCCCTAAACATCTCTCCCCTTAAATAGACCCTCCAATCTATCTAGGCAGAACTATCTTTCTTTCAGTCTCCCACCTATAATTGGTAAACAACAACGCTACTTGTATCAGTTAACATTGTTTATACAAACACATCCGCAGAGTCCTCAAAATAAGTAAGCCAAAATAAGTAAGAATCACATAAATACTAAACCAAATATTTAACTAAAAAATAAATCCACTCATACTTGGTCCAACACATGACATCACTGGTGATGTCAGTGAGAGTTTAAAAGCAGGAAGCCCCCCTTTTTGTCTCTTGGAAAGCATGGTAGGTACAGTAAAAACAAATCAAGCTAATATATAACTCAAGAAACTCAGGACTTAAATTAATAAACAATAAGTGAACTTGAATAATACTAGTCTGTCTTGATTAAACCAGAAATACACATGTAAATAAATGTAACATAACAATGCTAAACACAAACAAAACCCGGGATAGTATGTAAAAGCAATGCTACAAAATATAGATGTTAAACTAGCTGAAACAAACAAATGACAAGAAATACATTAAAGTGTAACAGGGACAAATGGTGTGGTCTCACCCACTTTATCACACTGTTCTTTCAGAAGTTCTTCTTATGCTTTCTTTTCTGTTGCTACTGCTGTTGCTATGTATCCAGTACAAAAAGTATGATCATCCTATACAGGCTGGTAATCAATATCTTGGCATGGTGCTTCATTTACTCTCAGCTCCTTGTTCATTGGCTCATTTGTGGTCAACTCGATTGCTCAAGGAAATCTGCGGGCCTTGAAACACCCTCAGTCTAATGAAATTTCCATCCAGGCTTGGTTTGCTTTTCCAAATGTGTGCAATGGCAGACACATTCAAACAATTTTGGTTGGTTTTGGTTGGAAAAAAAATGTAACATGAATATCGAAACCTTGAAATTATCTTGTAGGTTTTGACTAGAAGACATTCAAACAGGTGTCAATGGTGAAACTAAAATTACACGTCTGAGGAAATGACATGCTTTACAAATCATAGTGTGCATGCTCTGGACACGTGATGTAAAAAAACCACACATCTGACCAGCCTTTGAAGAAAAGACATATTATGCAACCAATTTGATGATGATACAGATAAAATGATACAAACTGAACTGTGAAGGATGGGGTTAGAAGCAGCTTGATAACAGGGATCTTATAAGGTTAAAAATAGATAAAGAATTAGTGCGTGTCGGTCTTAACTCGTATAACCAAAGCAAACTGCAGGCACGTGTCTGGTTTTGAACATGCAAATCATCAAAGGCCTTTTTATGGGGCAAATACCTTACAGTTACATCATCAACTTTACTCTTTCCGCAAACATGAATGACACAGAGTTAGTTGTGCAACATTCATACCTGAAAGGCTTTTGCACCATGTGTAGGAATGATGTTATCTAAGATAAATTATTATATATTATCCCAAGTTTACTTTCTCAAAGAAAGCTGGTATGACATGAAACTTTAAAAGGGTGAAATTGTTTTAGAGCCATGGGTCAAAAAGAAGTCAAGAATTAGCTCAGTTCTTTAGTGTGTATTTGGAGGAGTGGGGCTTCACTGCTTAATCCCCAGGAGGCCCCGGTGTAATCTTAAGAGCCATTTCTCCAACTTAGAAGAAGGGAAAGACTTCTGTACATTCAACCAGCAGACCTACAACACAGGTGCATTTTGATATTTTCTTAAAGCCATTTTAAACTTGGACTCAAATCTTATAGGTATATATATATATATTGGCAATTTTCTATGTTTTTCTAATTGTCAACAAATCAAAAATTAAACCAACAATGAATTGATCTACTTACAAGTATTGTGTGTGTGTCCAAAGTCTGATATATCTTTCCTCTCTGTGGTCCTCTGTTATTATCCAAAAACTATTAAAAACATATAAATGAGCCACACTGTTGCACTGGGTGACATGTTCCTTCACCACAAAGATTACAGTCACGTTAGTTTATTTAGAAAAGCCTCCGAAGACTAACAGCGATCACGTTTTCAGTCTCCGGAGAGTAGTTCTGTGTATGGAAGATGCCACTGTGCATGTGTGGTAACGTGGCTCTGTTTACAAAGGTTCACTAGCTCGCTGTGCTCACAACCTCTTGACTTTGTACTACATAGCACATTAGAAAGAACTTTAGTACAAAGCCAAGAGGATGTGATATGTAGCAAAACAAGCTAGCTAGGCTTCACATTCCTGCCTTATATGACAGAGTCTTATTGGTCTTTGGAGCCGTTTCTAAACAAATTACTGTGCCCAAAACTCTTCTCCTTAAGCGAAGGAACATGTCATCCAGTGCAGCAGTGTGGCTGCTGAATCCTGATTGGTTTACGGACATATGTGACTTCACCTTTTTTCCACCCATTTCAAATCAGTGAGAAGCTCACAGACAACACAAATCCTTAAATCTCTCATGCGAAATAACCAACACTTTTCTAACCTTGGCAGAGAATAGTGTGTTTTTGTAGGAAAATGGTTGAAATAATATGTTTTCAGAGCCTTGAAATTCTTTTATGACCTACTAATCAATGCAGGTTTAAGCTAGCTCTAGCAAATGAAATGGGGTTAGAGCAAATTTAGAGAAAAAGATTTAGCCTTACATTCATTTGCAGTGGCATTGACTCATTGAAGGTGTGACCTGATTTTTTTCAGATAACTTGACATTCAAAGGAACATTTACTTTGAATAGACCTTAACTGTTTGGGTTTACAGTGCCAAACTGACAAGCAGAAAGAGTTTACAAGATTACATTTAAACTTTCTCAAAAGGGGCACAATTGCCCACACGTTTAAGTGAAAAATGAATTCAGTGAATAGCAAGACCAGACAGCACTTAAAGTCTACCTTTTAGATTATTCTAAAAGGTCATCTAGTCCATGGCCCGCCGGCACACATCCATTGTGTCACCAGAGAAAATTAAAAAAGGAATCTGCACTTCAGTGCCAGACAGTTATTTCAAAATCCACTTACGGCAACTCTCATTTTCTCTGACTATTCAAAGTGAAAAGGCAAGGCTAGAAAAGCTTATATGGAAGGTTTTTCACTTTCTCCCTTGACATCCATTGTTACAGGAGTCACTCACTACAAATCACAAACTGCAGTTGAGACTTTGCTTCATTATTTTTTTTATAAAGAATTAATGAAATACAATCTAATACCAATATCAAACAAATAAGAAACACTAAAGGAGCAGGATTTGTTTAATTTATGTGTTTGTCTTGATCTTTGGGTATTAAACAGCAGTGAGAATGCACACAGACAGGAACATTTGCAATATTTTTTTTAATAAACTAAAAAGATAAGATCATCTACCAATATGAGATGCTTGGGTACCTCATATATCTTCTTTAATGAGGCACCCAGTTCATTATCACAGCTTCAACTTAGCACCCATAATGACTCTACCACCCTCAGAAGAGACACTGGTATCAGATACAGATAACAGAAATGGTGTCATTATATTAATCTCCACCAAGGTTATTAGCATTATATTTCTTTGTTTCTTTGTTTGCCTGTTTGTTATTCAGCAGGATATCTCAAAAAATATTTAAGAGATTTCAATGAAGTTTGGTGAAAAGCTCAGCCACAGATAAAAGAACGTGATTAGTTTTTGGTGTTGATAGTGCGAGCATGTGGCCATTTATGGAGCTCTTTACACTTTTCCTTTGTAACTCCTGAACTGGGAGGTGAAGCAGTTAAATCTTTCCCTTAAGTCTTTGGTTCAAGACAAATGCATTAAATACTGAGAGGAGCCCAAATATACACCACTATACTGACATAAACTGCCATAACTCTTGAATGCACTGTGCAACTGCAACCAAATCACACACTTCCAAGTCCAAGCAATCCTTTGCATATTTGAAGACACGTCACCAATAGATGGAGCAACAACATGAAGTTAAATGGCCATAATTCAGTGGTCATTAGTCTGACTCACATACAATTTGGCACAATTGCTGTACAAAGTCCTAATATGGATGTAGTTAGTTTTTCCCCAGGAATCACGGCCATCATCAGCCAAGTAGTGTGACCGTCTAACCGTATAAAGATTTTGATGCAGATTTGGATCAGGATTTTTTGATTTCGTAAAATTTGGACTTTAAGTTCAAAAGAAAATGAAGTGAGTCATTAAACTGTTTGTATTAACTGATTAAAGGCTGACTAACAACTACTTGCAACTCATTTCATATCTGATCTACAGCACTGCAGTAAAGGCCCACTGAGCCATGTCAGACAACACTGAGCAAACCACTGTTTGTAGACCAGTTTTGCAGAACTTGTTGGTAGATGAAGAAATGTTGTGATAGCAACAGGAGAGGAAGAGTGAAAGTGGCATCCCTTACTACAAGTACAGTACTGCTGTCTATTTTCTGCAACTGAGAGTGGAGAAATTGGTCTCTCTGGCTCTGCTATGATAGATTTCTCCATCTGCATGATTGTTGAACACTGGTGTAAGGTTGCAGGTCTCTAAAAACGCCCTTGGTCTTTGATTGTCAGGGTCTGACACTAAATCCTGACATTTATTGTAGAGGTTTTAAAGGACGGCTTTTTCAAGTCTGTCTTAAAACAATAGTCAGGTGCCCAAAATGCAAATTGAACTAAGTTTTTCTTGCTGTAATCATTCCTCCTGTTCATACCATTAGAAGATCCCTTCATAATGCACTTACAATGTAAGTGATGGAGGCCAAAATCCACAGTCCTCCTTCTGTGCAAGAATGTATTTAAAAGTTTATCTGAAGCTAATATGAAGCTTCAGCGTCCAAATAAGTCAAATCAGGTAGATATCTTTCAACGTTACAGTCTTTTTAGTGCCAAAGTCCCTCTTTCTGTTACTATACTTCCACCGCAGCTCAACAGGGAAACACTGTCCGAGGAAACACAAAGAGGGAATTTGATGCTAAAAAGACTGTAAATGTGGCAGATATCCACTTGATATGACTAACTCAGACTGCTGAAGCCGCAAGCTTCAGATAAACTTTCACTGCACAAAATGACTTTGTGGACACACGGTTGATTTTGGCCCCCATCACTTACATTGTAAGTGCATTATGAAGGGATCTTCTAATGGTCAGTATGAACAGGAGGAATGATTACAACCTCTTTCTCTGTTCATATGGACACCTGACTGTTGTTTTAAGACAGACTTGAAAAATTGTGAACCTATACTTTAAAATGGGCTGAACAGCTTATGTTATCAAACCAGGAAAAAAAAAACGTCATTGCAACATCTGTTTGGCCAGTTGTACACAGAAGGAATTTAATTAATAAATGGATAAATGTACTGATGGATGGACTTTTCCAATAAAAGCTGAATCTGCGGTAAAGAAAACACTTAGCAAGCACCATCAGGAAAAGGAGCAGGAGCAAACTCATGAGGACAACCTGGCGCTTCAAGATACATACAGGTGACAATTTAAATGAAAAACCTAGATAAATGAGTCGAGAAACATAACAAATGTAGAAGTGATGGGTATGAAAATTATGTGAATCAAATGCTATGATCTTCACAGTCAGCAGATCTCTTCCCAGACATTTATGGGAGCTTTTGGAGTGACGTGTTAGACAGCGCTCTCCACCTCTATCATCAAACCACCAAATGATGACTGAATTTAAAAGGATGGTGTTCGTCCCTCCATTGGAGTTCCAGAAACTTTAAGAATCTTGACAATCATCGTTGACTTTTCCTTTAATTTGTCACCTATCAGCATGTGCACTTGTATATCTTAGAGCCCTGACCCATCAAACTAGTGCCAACAAAGACGGACTTATGAACTTATGAACTTGTGAACTTGAACACACCTCAGAGGCTTTAGCCAGACCAACATGTATGTAGTGCCCTTGTGTGTGAAGAGATTACAGGGCTGTGATTTCAGCCCTAAAAACAGACAGAAAGACAAAATAAACTAGACAAACATTTCAACACCGCCCTCAATATAATTAGACAGGCTTGTCTTATGCTTATGGCGTCAGTATGCTTGAAACAAACTAGTTAATACAAAGTGTCGTCCGGGAATGTTTGCTGTTCTGAATGGCCATATTTGAAGGCAGGGGCGAAAAGCCTGTCGTCACAGAGAGAGGCGAGTTGCAATGAATTGTACAAATGGGGATGATGGCGCACATTTTTCGGTCTCTTATCAAAGGTGTTCATACTGTTGCAGTCGGTTGCACACGCAAAAAGTGCCAAAAACTGTTGTACGAAAAACGGCAAAAAGAGAAGTTTTGAGAGAAATTCAAACGTGTCAAACCGTCACACACCAGGCTGCTGCATGAAGTGGTCGTGATTGTTGGATTGTCGGTTTCGGAAAGTTACAAATAGAGACGGTTTCATACGCTGTTCGACCATCTGACGACCACTTCCGACGCATTAAACCTCTCTTACTTTTTTCATGAGGTTTGCTCGTACAAGTGTTTCAAGTCGGATTTAGCAAACTTTCTTAACTGCACAAGCTCCTTCTAAATTGCTTGTTTCGACTAGATGACCACCACCTGCTAACGAGGAGGTGCGAGGTCATGAGATTTGACACAATCGGCGCCCCCCAAATAGCTAACAAAAGCTTCCTGTTCCGCTCCAATTGTGGGCAAGTTTCATTTACAAAAAGAGGCGAAAATAATCATTTCACACCGCAAACAAAATACACACTAAACTAAAATACATACTGTAACAGCAGTGTCAGTAGCTGTATTATCTGACCCAAAACAACTAGAAAATATTTATACAGCTGCCAAAGATCTATCATCAGAGACAAAAGGAAATGGACAAGAGACAATTTCACACTGATGATGTTACACTGTTGGGTGTAACAGAGGATGTGCTCCTGGACAGCGACTTGTTTAAAGACGTCAAAGCTGTCGGAGTGAGAGAATTTCCCTTGTAAATACTTATAACTACTTTGGCTCAAGTTGTCGCGCCAAAATTCCATAAAGTCATGATCATAACTTCAGTTGGATTAAAGTATTATAATTCTTAAGTCAAACACATGTTTTTTTTCCCACTGTGGAGGCAGACTGACCATCTGTACATGACTCAAACAACATTTCTGGCAAATTCATTAAACTCTAAACATGAGGAAATTGGTGAATGTGTCAGACTCTTAAATCACTTGTACACACTGAAGAACAAATACAGTAGTAGTGGTTTTTGCATGACGCCAGATGTGTTTAACTTGTGGAAGAAGAAAAGACAGAGAAACGTGAAAAACTAAGAGAAACCAAACTAAGTAGGTGGAATAACTGCTGTACAAGGCTGATAGGAGTCAAGTACAGCCACTCAACCACAAACGCTCAACCACGGGGCAAAAGCGCCCAACTGGCTATTGTCAAGCTTGATGCGTGAGGGCACCGGAGGTGTTCAGAAGATAACGGCGGGTGTAAAAGGATCCTACGTGGACAATGTTGCAGCTCACTTGTTTCTTAACCTCAGAATGGGTAACAGATGTGCGGGATTTAGAAGTGGAATTTTCTTTCCTGTATAACAAAGCCCTTGAAGCAGTTCACTCATGTAATATAAGTGTGTGTGTGTGTGTGTGTGTGTAGGAGGAATGGTGGGGTGGCAGAGGAGGGTAGGAGGGGTGTATTACAGAGCTCCTCACTCACACACAAACTCCCCTCCCACTTTGATCTCAGTGCACCCAAGTTGTCCTCCTGAGCCTCTCCAGTGAGCAGAGGAAAAAAAAAAACCTCTCACAACTTACATCTAATTATTAACAAGATGAACCAAAAAATTAAACAGCACTTACCCTCCTTTCTGTCTTTTTCACCAGCCTGCAAAAGAGGAGGAGGGGGAGGGAGGGGAGGTGGGGGGGTGAGCTCGTTAAATACGGTACAAGCCAGAAGGAAATAATAATCTGAGTCTGAGATGTCCAGCAGCAACAACACTACCGCCCTGCAGCAGTTTACTGTAGGCTGAGCTGCTTGTAAAAATTTAACAAAAATGCCTCTATTTTACACATGTCTTATGTAACAGGCTAAACTCATGCGTGTGCAGTGTCAACATCTTTCACAGTGGAAACAGTGTGCGCATTTACAGAGCCAAATGTGAAAGTTTTCAGACAGTGAAAACCTGTTGCTGTGTCGGCCCACTTTTCCGCTTTACAGCTGGATTTATTTCAGTTTCTGAGACAAGAAAATTCGCACACTTGAGTGTAGAAAGAGGCAACAGGGAATCGATACATACACTTACCTTGTCAGCTGAAGTCACTATAAATCCTACAAGAAGCAACGCTAGTGACAGGACAGCCATCACGAGTCTTATTTTAGCTCTCTTTTTCAAAACTTTATCCCAACGTGAAATTAAAATAAAGAAAAAAATCGGGGGAAAAAACTCTACGCAAGCGGGACCCGGCTCATTCAAAAGTTATCAAAGTGGATGTGCAGACTGTGCCTCTGTTATTTAAAAAAAAAACAACAAAAAAACCCAAAGACATAAAGTTGTTAAAGTTTCATTAAAGCAGGAGTGAGGCGAGTTGCGACACTTTGTCAGTCAGTGTTTCTGTTGACTGAGTTTCTAGAAAGTTTGGGTTAGTAGAAACATCCCCTCTGCCGCTGGCCGGACAGAGCTGCAGTGTGAAGCTCTTGCAACCTGGCACTTGGCTCCTCTGGCTAATAAACGGCAAGACCAGCCCTGCGTGACGTCACACTGCCCTTTCCGCGAGCCTGAACACATGGTGGGACAGAGGAGGAGGAGGAGGAGGAGAAGGAGGAGGAGGAAGAAGAATCCCCCCACCCCACCCCACCCCCCTCCCTCCCTCATTCCCCATCACAGCAAAGGATGAGATACACAGTCAGCAGCTCAAACATTAATGATAAATATATAAATGTATAAAATGTCAACACACCTGTGGAGAACCGGAAATAATAATAGTGGAGGTTTTGAGGAGGTGGAGATGTTGTGTATCTACAGGAATAATGTGTGTTGTGATTTCATTAAAAGTATGAAATCACATTTAAGTTTGAAGAACTTAATACTTGTTATATTATTACAATATATGATATAATAAATATGTGTTTTGAAGATATCTCGCCAAAGCCCAAATTAAGGACATAAGATTATAAGATAAGATAAGATAAGATAAAGGAGGAAAATTTAGCATTACAGCAGCAAAAGAAGAAACCAGAGAGGTAGATAAGGACATGATACAGATAAATAGAAAAGGGTAATAAAAAAACAAATAATAATGATTAATTAAAAGTTTTAGGCACTAAAAGTAAAGTGAGGATGCTCTCAGAAGTAATGCCATGAATCGTTCTTATTTATCAATTAACGTCCTGCAAAGTTCAGTAAACAGAAGAAACTTAAAGCAGCTGTGAGCAGCTTTGCCTTTAAAACAGCAGCAGTTCTCCCCAGTACACCTGCACACAGGGTTTCAGGTCGGTTGTTCCTGCGTCTTGGAGAAGTTGCCACAGTTCTTCTGTGGATTTCGGCGTCTCAGCTGCTTCTGTCTCTTCATGTAATCCCAGACTGACTCCATGATGTTGAGATCAGAGCTCTGCGGGGGCCAAACCATCTGTTGCAGGACTCCTTCTTCTTGTTGTCGATGAAGATAGTTCTTAATGACTCTGGCTGGATGTTATATTTGTTCAGTAAACTCTTTTAAATGTTTTGTAAGTAAAGTGTTCTACACGTTTTCAGTTCCTTTCTACAGCTGTTCCATAAAGTCACCCCTTTAACCGAAGTGCAATAATTTTTTTTTACATTAGTCCTCACAATTATTTTTTTTAACATGGAAATTCCTCTCAAATCATATCAAAATGTCCATACAAAATAAAACTTTGGCCCTGAAGTGTGTTATATCTCATTTATCGAGAAGCCAGAGATCTTCAGATGCACAGTTGAGAGCTGGTATTCTTCCACTGGTTGTGTAAGGTTGGTCGATTCAAAACTATTCAGAAGGAAAACTGGTGTGATTTGGGTGAAGTGGAAAGTGAGTCCCATTTTATTTTGTACTGCTCAAATTAGGACAATTTAAGACAGTTAATTGTCCATGAAATGTCTCAACAAAGCCCTGAAATATTCTGGTGTACAGGTGATCAGAAACTGTCTTGGCTGTTTA
This sequence comes from Scomberomorus guttatus, assembly GCA_038419695.1. Lineage (NCBI taxonomy): Eukaryota > Metazoa > Chordata > Actinopteri > Scombriformes > Scombridae > Scomberomorus > Scomberomorus guttatus. Next base: position 29,419,490 of record CM076450.1, on the reverse strand, counting down.
ATTCTGATGTTGTTAACTTTGTCTCAAAAGCCTGAAAAAGAAAACAAGTTGGATTATTTAATTAGAGTTTATTGTGAATTAACTATAACTATAGTATACTGTATGTTTTTGTCAGTGATTTATGAATTTTGTTGTAGACAGTGATGGTCTGAAGATTTTCTTCTCTATTTCTGGACTTTGTCTGCTGTTTGGATTTGGAAATATATTGGAAAATAATGTATTAGTTCATTTATTGATAACATTAATAATCCCAGCCATGTCCTGATGTCACATTGTCCTTTTGTCGTTTAGCATATAGTGGACTAGGATGAATTTATCTATATATTTTCTTTTTTGTAAATATTTTCTCTTCATTAATTGATTTTTAATCTAATTTATTTGTATATTTATCTAATATTTTTATTATTATTATTTTTATTATTATTATTACTAGTAGTAGTAGTAGTATTTTCTTTTTGTAAATATTTCTATATATTTATCATATTTAATTTATTTTTATATTTACTTAGTTAATTTTTTTATTGTTCTTTTTTTATTTATTTTTATCTAAATTCAAATTTTCTTCATAAGTGATGGTGAAAACCATAGCAAAAAAACATAAAATAAGCCAATCAATCAATCAGCAATCAATCATTCCGCCATTTTTCTGATTAATCGACAATAAAAATAATCATTAGTTGTGAGCAGTTCAACCAAGTAATGATTTTTGTCTCACATCATTTAATATGAATGATTTTTAGAGGCCCGAAGAGATAAAAGTACTAGAAGAGAAATCAATTTGTTTCGATGTTAATATGTTTTAGATTTTTTTTCTCACCACTTTAATCATCTTGTGACTCCCTGGTGAGATCAGAACTAGAAACCACTGCTTTAATCACAAATACTGATAGTAGCACTGCTAGCAATTATAATTAAAATGCCTACCCTTCCTCATCTGAACACATGGTGGGACAGGAGAACAAGAAGAGGCACCCAGCTCCCACAACCAAAAACCAAACCAAAGAAGAGTATGAGAGGGAAAAATATTAGCCCATACAAGACAAAATACACAATATATCGTAATACTATCTGAAATTACGTTTACTTTTGGAAGAAGTTTCTGTTTTTGTTTGGTAAAAGTTGCTCTTGTTTCATAGCAGAAATTTTTCACCTTTCAACATATTCTCTGCAGCTACATTTGTCATGAATCTGACTATAATGTTGGAGCTGAGAGTCTTAAAATATTCCAACAACTGAATACATTTCACTTTAACCATTTTGTGAAGGTAGCAGAGTTCCTCTTTCAGCTGTCTGAAAAGCTCCAGAGGGCGAGAGCTGCATGTAATATCAGGTTAGGGGGCGTAGCAATCATTTGAAATAACATGAACTGTAGTCTGCCTCATTACTGACTGCACATCGTCTACTCTTTCTCTCTCTGTCTCTGTCTTTTTCCATGTTAGAGCTCTCGCTAAGATACAGATGCCATGACTTCATATTTAAGAAGGGACCAGTGGGGTGTTAAATATTAATACGGAAACTCAGCACGAGCAGGAGAGACCTCCAGCCAGAGCGGCAGCAGGTCTGTAAAACTTTGGGGTAGAATACATTACCGTAAATGTCTCCATTAAATGTCGACTTTAACAGGCAGGCAATTGGTTCGGCCCACACTTTCTGAAGAGTAATGACATTCATAAATATTGATGACTTTGTATTAACGGGACATGTGAGATTAAAACACCTCCAGACCTGCAAACTGGAACTCAAATGGCAGCAGGAAAGGGCAGAAGTTAGTTGTGATGAGGTTTGATTTCCCAGCAGCAGGTATCATTTTATCTACACCAGCACCTGACTGGATAACCCCACCGGAGGGTAAAAAGTAGTATTAACATTTCATGGAGACGAGTGAGTATATCATATGAAAAAAATACTCCAAGGCTTGTTTCTGTAAAGTTATTGGGCCCTTTGGCCTTTGACCTTTGCGCTTGGTGCTGTTGGCAACTTGGTTTAAGCTTGATTCTAATTTAAAGCTGCACTTTTCCACTTTCTGTCAATAACTCTGGGGCACCAGCTCAAATTGTTGCAGCATCTACAGTATTACACTATCCAGACAGAGTCTGCTGTATGAGCTTCTCCCTGAAGAAATCTCTTTGATTTCTTAATACTGAAAGACAGATTTGGTTGTATTTCACTGACTTTAGTGTTTTTGAACAGAGAAGATCTCTTGTTAGAACAGAGGCCTTGTTCAAAGGCACTTTAGCACATAAAAGGAGACATGTCAGAAAAATGTCTGATAATCGCATTTTCTGCTTCTTACAAGGAAAGAGAATCAAAATGATTGGAATTTTATCCTCTAATCACCTCATTATACACCTGTATTTCAGAGTAAAGTAAACTTTATATAGCACCTTTGAAAAACAGTAGTTATGTGAGAGAAAATAGAAGTGATGGCCAAGAGTTCAGGGACAAAAACCATTGCAACAAAATGCAACAAAATTTATTTTCAATTTGCAGGTTTTCCCATTCTGGTTAGTGCAGAGAGAATGAACTGTCAGAGTGATGGAGCCCCTAGACGCCGTGTGAGGCTGCGCTTTGGTTGCACATGGAAGACACATGATCATATATCACTGCTTTTATTGGGCACAACGAAAGGGTCGTTAGAGGGCTGTGTCAAGACATTCTGTTCATTTTCCTCTCTCGCGCACTCTCTCTTTCCTTTTTTCTCCTCCTTCTCTAGCTGTCTGCACTGTGATGACATGAAGCTGCCTTCTCGTTCTGCTCCAGGATTCATTAAATGGCCTAATAAGAAAGAGGAAAAATAACATGCCTGCCATCCTTGTTGTTTGCTTGTGTTTGTGTCTGTGACTGACTTTGCTTTCTGGGCTTCCAGACCTGACTCGACTGGGGCTGTAGGTGAGCTGCCTGCAGATAAGGAAACCTGATTAACTGGCACATCTGCACGCCTCATGGCTTCACCACCGTGGGAGAGGAAGAGAGAGACAGGCAGAGAAAAGGTGAGAAAAACTAGGTGACTGGGTTGGGTAGAGGAGAAAATAAATGAGGAGGGGGAAAAAAGGTTCGGGAAGGAATAACGAAGAGATGAGGGCAGCTGGTAGAAGAGCAAGACGGATTTTTTTTTAAGGAGTTAAGGTTTTCTGGTTTGTTAGTTTATCAACATCCTGTTCATCTTTGACCCGCTGCAGAGACAGAGACCCTCTGGCTTCCTTCATCTGGTCTCGGAGTACAACATCTGGTCTTCCTTGCAACCGCAGATCCAGACAAATACGTTGCTGTTACAATTGGCAGCGAATCACATGGAGCAAATTGAAAGCAGGCCTGTGTGGCAAAATTGGATTTTTCTATGCAGATCATGTGATACAAACATTTTACTCCAGAGGTTACAGGGTAAGATTTTATTGTTGTTTTTTTTTTGTGTGTAGGTTTTTGGGGAAGACATTTGTGGATGTATCACTTGAGAAAACATGTTTTCTGCTTACACAGGTGTGGTAACAAGTTCCTTTTTACTTACTGTCAATCACTCGAGCAAAACATACACTTTTCTGATTCTTCTGGGTGGGACAAATTAAATGACTCCTCACTGTAAAAAAACCCATCACATCACAACATCACTGTGTCATTACATTTTATTGAGTGTAAAACAACCAGCGGGACCTCCTCTGTTTTTCATGCTGTTCTTATAAAACTCCTACTCTCCTGATCTTCTTGATTTGTCATTTGTTATCCAAGTGTTACGTGTAAAACAAGGCCACAAAAGACATTTCTTGAAAAAGACAATCCATCCTTCTTGGGTGCTTGTATTCTTCAGCAGTTTTTTTGTCCTCTGAAGGAAATGATTTTGCCAGATATTTACAAAAAGCAGACAACAAAAACAAAAATTATAATTGTGATGAAAACCTATTGTTTCAAAAGTCCTTAATTACAGCCTGTGCATGCCTTGCGTTTGGGCAACCTCTACTCAGTCAAAGAAAATGAATACATAGCTCTTACACGTGATTCTAATTTGTATAATTTTGCCAAGTGAAAATAATCCTCATGAGTGGACAGAGCCATCAGCCAGTCCAGACTGAGGGGAGCAGCTAACCTAATTACAAGACATAGGTATGCGCTTTGAAAGTTGGTTTCTCTAAAACGACAACGATCGCCGCGTTCGAACAAAGCTGACCCCCACTTGCATTATAAAAGGGGGCAAGCTGAGCCATTTCAGAGAAGGCATCTGGATTGTTTTCTTTTCTCTCTTTCACGCTTTGTCCAGAGACAAAAAAACGGCCCGACACAATGACTTGTGACGTCTAACAACGAAGTTATGCCAGAGTCACAATGTGCATCTAGGTGGTGAGCCGAGCAGATGCCCCCATGGGGTCAGCTCTGAGTTTTTGTCCCTCAGTGTCACCACAACAGAGGGGAAGGTAGGGCAATAAAATTCCTCTGTGCTAAAGGAGACATTCCAGCAGAGGGAGGGGAGTGCAGGGATTTGACATAATTTAAAACATGGTTGTCATATTCTGAATGGAAGCCCCCCGCTCCCTCCTGCTGGGTGGAAGCCATTTCTTTTTTTGCTGTTTTGTCTTCTGTGGCTCTTACGTAAGCGTGAGCGCTGCTAAATAGGTTTGTTTGGGAGCAGGAGAAAAACAATGAAATTGAGGGCACAGGGGTGACTGTAGTGTGTTACGATATACATATGAATGGAGGGGAAGTGATTAGAGTTTAAATCTGCAAGCATCAAAAGTACTCACCTATCCAAGAGTGCCAAGTTTATGGTGAGGGGAAGATTTTAGCACTACTTTAAACTCCAATAACAGTCAAATGTCTCTCTTTTGGGCAGCAGCCTGAAACAAATACAGGCTTAGAAGATATTATCATATTTTTTAATACACTTTCTGTTCAGTATGTATTCTATTTGATCTTTATTTTTCCATGCAGTCAAGCGGAGGCAGAGTGATATGAAATATACAAAATATTAATCAAAAATCATCACATTTCATCATTTAAAATCAGATTTTCAAATGATCTGAGTAAGTAAGGTTTCATCATGCGCTGCAGACAACTTCAAGTTTGTGATGCACCGTAACTTTTAAAGGCCAAGACTCTTGGAAATGCCAAGAGTCATGTTATAAAAAAGTACAAGCAAATTGCTTTAAACGGGAACAATTTACTTTTCTGTAATTCAGTAGTATAGATTCTTTAAGGATCCCTTTGGTGAGAACACAGCACAGTTATTCAGTGTTTTAAAAATTCATGAGAGATGTTTCATCTGCAGGTAGGTTTCACCTGAAGAAAGAAATCCATGGGTGAATAAGAAGTGATGTGCAAGAAACTGAAGTAACTATACTTCAACGTAATCTTAACTCAAGGTCAATTTACTAGCTGTGAACCCTTAACAGCATCTCACAGTCTTCAGTTGTCATCACATGACCTGCAATAAGTTATTGTTTCAAACTACTGTCAAATGAATTGTTCTCTTCATTTACATCTTTAATACTACTTGTTTTCTTTTTTGTACCTTCATATGTTTTGTATATTTAAACATACTGTAGCTATTAATATTACAATGGATGTTGACTTGTTCTGTTATATATGTGTGCTGGTTACTATTCGCATTTCAAAATGTAACTTTATTGATAAGGTTTAAAGTAAAAAAAGGAATTTACAATTCCATGAGAACTGGCCAAACTATCTGCTGATGAAGATAATGTGATATGATTGAAAGCTCCAGAACAGCTAAAATGCATCTTCTTGGTGAGTTCATAAGGTCAGGAAATTTGAATCTCAGTTTTTCAGCCAACACAGACGAGAAATCACTGAAGGGGTCATAAAAAAAAATTTGAACATCTACACTTCCATGAACATGTTTTCTCAACTTATCTGTAAAGCAAAATTTGTCTTGCAGCCAGATGAAATATAGTGCACAGAGGATACTGAAAACATACAGTATAATATTTTTAAAACATAAACTACCAAATTAGCTCACACAACAACACAACAATTTGCTGTAAAATATAAAACCTAGAGTGCATTCCCTATAATCAATAGTCAAAAAAATACATACATTTACTATTATCACCCACCAATTGTTATATAACAGACTCATTATCTGGGGACACATCATTAGCATTTACTTGTTCTATAATAAAGGGAAAAATCAGAGACTGGAACCTCATCACTTTTTAAAAATGGAAGAAACAGAATGTCACAGTTTGATTGACGGTTTATCTGTGGGGACATAATTATAAATGTTGAGCATCAAAGATGAAAGAGAAAAGCCTCACAATGAGAAGAAAGATCTTACATTTCATCACTAAATAGCATATTGATCCCACACAGTTCCTTCACTTACAATTACCTCATTAACTAAGAAAGTCTGCTGAATGTTGTCTCAGAATGCAAACCTGTAGGCTATGCGTATGCTCGCTGGATTTATAGGTATTTTAGAGACCCTTAAATGCCCAAATTGTGTGCCATCAGAGAAATGGATCACTTTCTGCCTGCGCTCCTACTTTAAACCAACTGTGTAGTGAGAGAGAATCTCTAATAGCAGACATTAGCCAATTATCCAATCAGTCAAAATCAGAACTGCAGCAAGTCTTCTCTGTCATCTATAATCTCCATCTCAGCTCATTAGGATCTATACATTTTGTATTTTTCTATTTTGTCACATTTTTCCCCGTCACATTTTTCCTTTATTGTTTTTGTCAGTGTCACATTTGATTTTTTGGGGGGTGTTAGATGCCTTCATAAACCCATTTGGGATTTTTTCACAAACACAATTCCCCTATTTTCAAATGCAATACTGTTTCTTTTTTTGTTTGTTTGTTTTGTTCTCTCATTTTGCATTTTACTGCTGCTTTGTCCTCTCTGTGTGGGATAGATAACAGCAAACCTGCTAAAAAAAACTTCTTTTGAACTAAGTCAGGCCCACAGCAGGTGATGTTTCTTGACATTACTTTGCCGCTTTTTTCCACTAAATAAAGAAATGAATGAATCTCTTAGTACGTGGGAATGCAACCACTGGTGTCCTGCATTCCTTGATTTCCACCATCCCTCTGCTGTTTCTAAGGAAACAGAACCAGCAGAGCCTCTGACAGTCTGTGAATTTCAACGACCCTCGGCAGCAGAGGATTTGATGCAACCTTGGCAGAGGCAGCAGCCCCCACAAAGACTCACTGACTAGGAAGATCCTCATATGTTACTGAAAAAAGTAGAGTAGTAAAGAAAAAAGTACTGACACTTACAATACTTTTTAAAAACATCACCATAAACCCACAAAATAATATAGTTTGCTAATAATATGCTAACTTCATATCTATATGCACTGAAAAATGCTTGCAAATTCCTATCAAATTGATACCAGACTAGTGACATCAGAGTACCTCTAAAGACGGATTATGACGTCAAGAACTGGTGTGAGGCCAGATGAGGGGCTGGCAGAAGCTTTAGCTACTGTTGCTACACGTGTTAAGCTTTCCAAGCTAGCCCTGAACGTGTAGTTAACAATAATGGTGGCACACTTGAAATTAGTGGTAATTTTGTGACACAATGAATCCTTGACAGAAGTAGCGGGCTATTTATTTATAGTCTATGACCTTTGATTTTGTCAGCTAAACTGACAACTGTCTAGTTAACAGATTTCATCAGCTAGCTAGCTAACTAACATTACCTCTGTGAACTGGGAACATGTTTCACGTTAAGGTTTACAGAAAATGGCAAACTGACAAGTTTGGCAACATCATCTCTTGCAAACTTACAACCCAGTCTCATTAGATTTTGTGAGATAATCATGAATATTAATCTATAGATTTGTGTACATGGACATAAATTTTCCTTTTTTTTGTGACACTCAGCACAACTTTCAAACTAATGTATTTCAACTGGAAATTGAAATACATTGGTTTCATGCCTGCATGTTTTCTTTGACTATGACCACTACATTACTCAACATTTAATCACAAGATTTTATCCTTGTTTTTACTTCTTTATTTTAATTTTATGAATACAGTCAATGGTCTGCGTCAGTCTGGTGGGCGGACAGGAGAACCCGCCCACTTGTTGTGTGCAGATCTCCATTTAAAACTGTTCAGATTTAATTTTACTGTCCTTTTCTGGAAGCGGGCTGCACACATAAAACATGATAAAACCTGACAGTGTGGCTGACAGACTGACTGAATGTGACAGTTTAATAACCAAAGCAACACGATTAAAATCAGAGTATTTTATGAAGTTTTTATGAGTGTTGAGTGAATCGGGCCAGCTAACGTTAGAGCTTCATTTCCAGCCTGTCTGGGATGATGCATCAGCTGGTTTTGTTCCATGTCTTAGAAAGGATCCCTGATTAACTTTCACAGCTCCGTAGATACAGATTTAATGAGCTTGCGAATTGTTTCATGTAATTTTCTCAGTAACATTGGTGGTAGCAGGTGCTAACAGGCTAAGCTAACAGTGTGTTAGTGGTGTTGCTGAAGCTCGGTGATTAGCTTAGCTTAGCACAAAGACTTGAAGCAGGGGGGAAAGCAAGTCAGCCTCTCTCCAAAAAAAAAAACAAAATTAGCCAAAGAGACAGATATTTTTCTCTGGAGTTGGTGGAAACCAAAACATAAAAGGGGAATGAATATTGGACTTACATTCATCAGGTGGACACAAACATGACTCCAAATGACTGCTAATGTCTGCTGCATGTGCAAATACACAATTGTTTGCTAACACATTTGACACAGCAACTTTATAAAACAATAATATGTTAGAGCACTGTACCTGTCAGCTTGTTGTAGAGTTATTCTGCTGCCTAGTGGCCAAAATTCAATTAATGCAGCTTTAATGCAAATATGATATATGTTTCAGAGAAGCGACAGAACAAGAAAAAAAATAACATACTATAAAATGTGGTCGAACAGTGTGGAAAAAATGTAACAGTAACCCAACAACACCTCCCTCACATCTGTTTATTAACTGTAAAAGTGGCAATAAAGTACATAATTCACATTCAGGCATTAAACTGTTTTCACCACAGAATTTATCTTTTATTTATGTTTTTTCACCTTTTTGACCACATTTAATTCCTGCGGTCTGTGAAATAATTTTGTCCTTTTTTATCAGTGTGTAAATTCTTGTCAGATTCATTTTTCTGATGATTTCTTGGTTTTTGGAGACACGCATCGAAGAAATACCTCCCGCTGTCAATTGGTGTTTTCTTTCTCAAAGCACAGTCATCTCTTACTTCCTCTACTGTGTCACACAAACCACTGAAACAATGGTGAATAATGAGAGTGGAGCGGTGCACTCTCACCCCCTGTCTTCCTCTGTTTTCATGAGTCTCACTTGAACAGCAGAAGCCCTGTGGAAACAGCCATAAACTGTGCTGAAATTGTGAAGGAGGTGAATTAGTGGACCCCATACAGAGTTAGAACTAGGTCATGTTTCCGTGTCTGATCGTTTTACACGTCACCATGTACAGACGATGAAAAAGACTACCACCCAAGCATTTGTCATCTCCTTAAACTGCTTTGTTGTGCATTTTCTCTCCAACTAACACGTCTACAGACGATGTCGACAAGGCATTTAAGCTCAGATTTTGCTGTAACAGAAAGTCTTTAAAGGTGTAATTTTCATGCTGTACCATGTATAATGGTGTTCCTTTTGACTGTTCCTGCTGCACACGTGGACTGTGCTACAAGGCAGCATTGTGACCACAATAATTCACTGGGAAAGTTTTTGATGGTGTATTTATGGGATCAATCAAGTGTTTATTATTATTATTATTGTTGAATTTCCGAGTGTCGATTAAGAACCTTGGACCCACTCTTAAGAATATAAGAAAATAATGAAAAATGCCACTTATAAGTTCGAGAGGCAAAGATTGTGTCTTTAGATTGATTGTTTTGTTCAAACAAGTATTAAAAACCAAACTAGATTAAATTTACAATCATATAAAACAGAAAAGCAGTGAATCTTTACACCTGAAACCAGCATTATCAATAGATTTACTCGTTATTTCAGCACTAATCAATGTCAAATGCGATGTCAAATGTGAATCGTATCTTTACCAGTTTAACTACATTTCCCAGTAGCCTCAGGGTAGCAGGGCTTTTCAGTAGCTAGATACATGGCCAGACACTACATTGCAATATGTATATATAGACAGTATATGTACAGTACTATGTAAAAGTTTTAGGCACTAAAAGTAAAGTGAGGAGGCTTTCAAAAATAATGTTATAAATAGTTTTTATTCATCAATTAACAAATTAATAAAATCAGTATTTGGTGTTCTGTCTTTTCATGTAATCCCAGACTGACTCCATGATGTTGAGATCCGGGCTCTGTGGGAGCCAAATCTGTTGGAGGACTTATTCTTGTCTCTGATAGTCCTTTATTATTCTGGCTGTGTGTTTGGGGTCATTGTCATACTGTAGAATAAATTTGGGACCGTATGGCCGTATTGCATTAAAAGAAATCATGTGCAGAAATCATTGAATTGCTCATGTTACAAACATCCCACAGACTGGAATTACCCAGCAACATGTTTCAGTGTAATGAGTAGTGTGTTAGTGTAGTGTTTTGAGCAAAATGTAATCACTATTTCTTTAGACGGGATTTTTGAGAATGTACGTGTGCATCAAAAAACATTAGGTAAGAATACAATATTGGGACACCACGTTGGCCTTGTTTCCTGTCATCTCTCTACTCTTGGCTATCTATTAAAGATGCTCCAAAACACAATTTTCAAATGTAATTACAATAATTATTTTTTCTTTTTGTCAATAAATGACACCACAAAATAGTGACAGCCTTTGTTCATTATTAAACTTAAAATTAGATTTTTCTTGCAACCTTGCTTGTTACTTTAGTGTTGCTGTAGCTACAGTAACTACCTCTAATAAAGAGTCATTTCTGTCTTCACTGCTTCAAAGTAGCTTCTCGGAAATTTCTGTATGCATTATGATGATATTATTATTATACACAGAAAAATGAATCACTTGTTCCTGTAGCCCTTGACTTAACTTTCCACTAAATTTCATAGATATCTGTTGAAATGTTTTTAAGGTACAGTGCCAGCTAATGAACAGCCAAATAAACAGGACCAAAAACATAACAGCCCTGGCAGAGGGAAAAGAAAAAAAGGAAAACCCGTGAAAGAGCCTGTACAGAGTATACTGTGAGATGAGACCCCACAATTCATATTAGCTGCTAGTAAATTACATCACTGTGATTTTGAGAACATCATGAGTCAGGGTGGATCTGCTTAACAGTTCACTCCAGTGTTTCATGTCTTTGATCATTTACTCTGTGTCTGTATATAAAATCTGGGGCTCTGTGATTTTATCCATTGTGTGGCCTTCGACATCCTCATTTATCCCTCATCAGACTTCCCACACAGTTAACCTTTCAGAGACAACCACCTCAAGCAGGCCTGCCACCTTCCACCCCAAACAGCATATTTACTTAAGCAAGGAACATTTTTACATATAACCAGCCCAGGGCAGTGTATTTGGACCAATGTTTATACATACATTAATAATGTCCAAGAAACAAGGAGATTATTCATTCCTTAACTGGAAGACAGTGCAATGCAAAACAAGGCTCCTGTCATGAGGCTAAAACGAGTAAAGGCCACAGCTTTAATACATAAACATACCACATAATCATACACACGGCAGGAAATGCAAGCAAACAGTGTGAGGAAAAGGGCAGGAGAGACTGCCAACAACCTGGGTTATTATCGTTTGTATATAATTTAAAAGATGTTTTAAACAGTATGCAAGGGCGCCTTCACTTTACTATCCGCCCCGGGGCTGCAGATGTTTTGGAGCCCCCCCCCCGCCCCGCTCCGGGGCTGCAGATGTTTTGGAGGGCCCCCCGTTCCACGTGCCTCCCTTCACAATATGCCAAGGCAACATTAATTCAGCATGCTGCGTCAATGGAAAGCGACAAATAGTAAATGGAGTGCCCTCCAAGCTAGTTACCGTGTTCCCTGGCGACTTTCGGCCGAGTGTGTCGTGGTTGCTTGTAGTGACGGCAGCTGTTGAAAACACCAAGAAAACACATAGTATCCTTGTGAATACCCTAATTTTTCTTTAACAAGATTTCAATACATACTAATCTGTGTTTTTTATTAGTTAATGATTTACGCAAGGGAAACTGCGTGCTGAGTAAGAGGCATTCATCTTTCGTTATTTTTTATGTGGGAAACAAAACGTATAGATTAGCAGTGCAGCAGATTTTGTACCATTATTTTACCCATATTCACAATAAACTTAACCTGCTCTGTACTGAGGACTCACACTGCGCAGGAATTTATATTGTGTACAAACTGTGTGGTGGTTGCACTTCCAGTAGCCACCAGATTTGAGCAGTCTCGTCTGTTAAAGCTGTGACCATCAGTGTGAGATACTGCAACGAGATGCAGCATTTCCTCTCAAACAAGCAAACATTTAAAGAGATTAATTTCAGAAAAAAATATGACGTTGCCTTAATGCACGTCACAAAAGACGACGATAACACAATAACACAGTTTGACAAATTGTGTATTAAATATAATATCTGACTGACTGGTACTCCATAGTGAATAGTAGCCTAAATGTTTTTACACTGGCTATGTAATCTGTGAACAGCTCCCACAACATTTGATTCTAAAGTATCAAAGCCATGGATGTATAAGATCTTAAGCAGGTTCGTGGTTGGGCCACTTCTCTACTGACAGTAATGTCAAATCCTCAATGAAACACACTCAAACTAACTAACTAACTAACTAACTTGCTGGCGACAGTTTCATTTATTTATTAAACTTGTAATTAAAATACAATTAATAAGGAATTTGCGAGGACACCTACGTGTTCTTTTTGTGTTTTCAACAGCTGCAGTCACTACGAGCAAACGTGACGCATTCGGCTGAAAGTCGCCAGTTAACAGTTAACAACTGCCGATGTGCATCTCACTGCGCACAAACTCCCGAAATAGAATCACTTCTCCTCCAAATCCATGTGATATTTTTGTTGTTCTTATTTGTGTCTTTACTTTGACAAGCAAATGCAGCTAGCCATTGAGCTGGATGAGAACATGACATAAATCATGTTTTTACAAAGAGCAAAGAGTGTTGAAGCACAGCGAGAGGATTCACTCCCCATCATGTCCGCTCCCACATCACGAGTAGCTTTCTCTCCTACACTGTGTTTACTGTGGGTTTTTTTTTTAAGCTCATGTCTTGTGAGGCCCCTGGAGGCCCGAGGCCCGGGGCTTAAGCCCCGGTAAGCCCGTGCATTAAGGCACCGCTGCCTGTATAGAGTTTTCAGTTTCAGTCAGTGCTGGTTTAGTAGGCACATTTAATTTTAGTTTTAGGTTTTTAAACTGCTTAGTCAAGCGTATTTCTACCGACGGCTGAACACACTTAAAGTAACACCTTTACAATCTAATTAAATACAGTACAGCTCTCCTTTAATGTTGAGTTTCTACTGAGTGTGTCAGCAAGGTGTTGATTTAACTCTGGCAAATTCTTTGGCTGTAGTTTTTGTGTTGCACTAGTGGACTTCATACTACTTTGACTTTGCACTGAAGTAGGAGACATCTTGTGTCCAGCAGTAAAACTTTTGAAATGAACAATATTTGCATATTCATAGATTCTGGATTTTTCCAATGAAGGAGAAGGAGGTGTTGTTGTATTAAAGGATGTATTTTTTGTGGAAAAAACTCATAAAAACAGTGTTTTTATATGTCTTAAAACATTTCTGGGGGATGTTTAAGGGGTTATATACAGTAAATTACTAATTTAATAATACTATTGTTCATAGTAATATTAATTTATATGCATATAATTCAATAGTCCTGCTGCAGACAAAGGACAAATGATTTTCGCATGGTGGATCCTTGTCTATTATGAATCACCCTTTTTAAATTGGCTCAAATGCCACTAAGGTATGATGAGTTACCAAAGAACAGGGCAAATGTTTATTACCCACCTCCCGCTGGTATAATTACCCGGTATGGATGGGGTTTAGGATGATGTGTGCAGCTCGGGTTGGCAACAAGCTTCTCTGGCTGGGTCTATTGTTCCTAAAGGAGGACTTCCCCTGACTCACTGTTTGGACCTGACATCTAACAGATAATAGACTGATGGTGATGAAGACCTTGGAGGAACTGAGAACCTTTCATGCCTAATAATGTTATAAATATATATTTCACACAAAATATTTCAGTTATACATGCCTTATTTTCACCAAACTCATCATTTCCTCAATGCCCCATTCTCCCCCGTTGTCTTCCAGATTAGTAGATGCATATAATTTAATGACTGCACCTAAAACGGGCACGCCGATTCATATTCTGTGGAGAGATCAGCTTGGTTAGTGGTGTTGGAAAAATAAAACATATGTGAGGGGCTAATATCATGATACAACTAACAGCTTGCATGAAAGAGAAAACATAAAGTCCTTCATTTTTCTATTTTATTAGATTTCTTATTAGCCTTTAGATTAGCACGCGTCCTTCAGACATTATTAAATAACTCATGCAAACTCAGGTTATGGTGAATCGTGCATGCATGCTTACTCCGAATATTCACTCTATATTAATTACTTGTTTGCATGAAAATGTACACACACACAACAGATCACCACACCTGACCCTGGACCACTGGTTGAAATGGGAAATCTTCCAGGTAAACCTTAGGAAACAAGCACACGTTATGAAACATAATTAGGAACAAATAAAAAAAAAAAATGCAAAGCACGTCACCCTCTGTGTCTGTTTTTGGAAATGCTGCAAATGAGCAATGAAATACATCAATCCATTAAATCTCATTAAATCCAGATACTGGTGTTCAAGAGCCTGGACACCAGTAATTGGATTAATTGAGATTTGGAGACAAACAGACAGATGGGTGAACAGACTGAGGCTGACCGATAGTTCCTCCACTGTTTTCACTGCAGGGGACAAATGGAAGAAACCTCAGGCAGCCTCGTTCATAACAGGCTGCCTGAGGTTCGACAAAAAATTAACTAACACTTTTGATAATTGATGGTTCATTTAGGTTCAAGTTTAATTGTAGAGCTTGTAAAATGTGAAGATTTTTGTTTTGCTCTGTTTATATCGTTGTAAATTAAATATATTTAGGTTTTGGACTGTTGGTCAGATTGAAGTCTTCACTGTGGGCTCTTTGAAATTGGAAATTGACATGGGCATATTTCACCATTTTCTGACATAATGACATTAAATAATGAAATGCGGGAGAATGACAGCTGTGCTCGTGAATCACTTTCATCATCACAACAAGAGTGATTGGCTGGAAAGGCGTCACGTGAGAAGAGATGTGTACAGATGTAGGATCCATGTTTTACTATCCTGATCGTGTCGGGAAATGAATTAAAATGAGATAGACATCTGGCAATGCTGCACCACCCAGGGTGAATGTGTCTAATCATGTCTTTCCACAGACTTTAATCGCCTTCACGTTCTGTCTGAACATACAGTAAGAGTGATACTCTGCATTTAAAGGGTGTGGAAGATGGTGTCTTTTTAAAAAAGCCTTTCCAAAACCAAAACACAAGAGCAAAAGCATGAGAAATAGATAAAACTGTGTATTTATGTGCTCTAACTAACAGGTGGTAAGCTAATGCTGGCGTAGTGTTACTTCCAAAGCCGAGCAGCATATCAGTAGATGCAGCCAATGATTATAATTATAGTTTTGTGAGATTACAATTATGTTAGAAAAAGCCCTGTTCAATTAAAGAACAGGGCAAATATTTTACTACTCACTTCCCCCTCGAATAATTGTCTAGAACAGATGGGGCTTAAAATGTTGTGTGCAGAATCGAGTTCCTTGATTCTCCGTGTGGAGACTACAGGTGGGATTGTTTCAAGAGTGGATTGTGCTGCAGGAAGCTGTTTAATCCTCTTTATGAGGCAAACACTGTCACTGCCACAGTAGCTAGGAAGCTCATCCATTTGTAATGGGCGACAGGCGCGTGTCAATTTAACTTAATAATTAACTAATTATTTTGTAATTCTATTTATCAATTTTCTGCCACTTTAATTAACATTAACTGATTAATCATATAAATAGAAAATGGGATGCACTGAGAAAAATGTGATAAAAATGTACTTAATACATTTTTGTATCTATGGCTTTCCCTCACTCTTTGACCAGTATGATAGTGAAAAATGTATTAAATTGCATTGTATGTGGTATTAAAAAGGATATTTGGTGAACCCTGAAGATAACCGTGGGTGATGAATGCCTTGGGGGAGCTTATCTATGCCTCCAGACATCTTCTTGTCAGCAACAGCAGCAGCGGAAAGAGGAGAACAAAATCACATGGAGTCAAGAACATTACTAATTTAAGGAGGTGATGCATGGTGATCACCATCAGACCCATGTGAGCTGCTGATTTCCAGGGGATGAAAATCACTAACTTTCTACAGAAGTCACACATTTCCTGTGAATTTGCCCCACACTGAACACCCCTGTGGTTCAAAAACCATCTGCTGTGACTAAAAGCTATACTTCTGCTAGGTAAGTTGTCAATTGGATCCAACAATTTTGTGTAAAAGTGAAAATATAAGTGATTAGTGGTAACTGCATCAGCAGGTCTGTGGGGTTACATTCTCACATGTTCTCCAATTTCTCAAGTTGTTCAGGGTTTGTATTGGCAAGAAGGGAAATGTATGTGTGTGAATGTGTTTGTTTGAAGAAGAAGATGAAGAAACAAATCCCATGTGGAGACAGAATCACAACCACGATGCCAAAAAACATCCTCTCACTTACAATAATAACAGTAACACTGACAGGGAATTACGAATTTACAGTTGTGAGCCTACACAGAGTACCACAGCTTCACACTGATGTTGCTCCTACATTTCAGACACAGCTCACCACAGACTGGGTAGAGCTGCTTGCTGCCCTCATCCCTTTGTGCTGATGTTGGCACAAGGCAGCAGTCACCAAACCAGCTCCACAGGAAAGTCCAATATTTGAACTTTTCACTTTTACTCCACAGCAGTGTGGATTGGCTGGGAGTGTGTCTGACTACTACCAGACAGAAGAAATACAGAAACCAGACTGTGAGTATCACACGAACACTCCCTGTACTGCTGTGAGTTTAAAAAGCAGTATATAATTGAGTTCTCAAAGTCTTATTTTCTTGGCAAATGCCTGTACAATAAGAATATTTTTATCTGTTTCCAATCCAAATAAACATTGTTTTATTGTTTGATACATAAATGTTACTCAAAAATATTTGTCAAAACATCAAAAGACAACAGCACTGTTTCCAAGCACCGAGATCATGATCACAAACATAGCTCTAAACAATTTGCGTATATAATTATCCATGAATGGTAAAACATATGCAAAAAAGAGGGCGAAAAGAAGGTGAGAGATGTTATTCCAACTAATATATTATCCATTTTTCACCGTCTTCCAATGAATAAAACATTTCTCAGTCCAAGCAGAAAATTCGGTCTTTCCATCTAATGGATTTCAGGCCAATTTTCTGCGTGGTGGATCAGTTCATTTATGAATAATTGCTTTTTTGCTGCAGTGGTAAACATTTACAGAGGATACTAAAGCTTCTAGAGCAGCAAGCTGTCTTATTCTCTTTTGTTTGAAGATTCATGGTAGCCAGAGGATGAATCCGGATGACTTTAATGATTCCCTGAACCTTCCTCTAGCACCACCTGCAGCTCAAAGTTTTCATGTATCTAGTAAAATATCCAACTACTTGATGGATTGCCACCAAATTTTGTACAGACATTCATGCATCCCAGACAATGAATCTTAATGAGTTTCACGATCCTCTGACTTTTCCTCTAGCGCCATCATCGGGTCAAAATTTTACTTTGTCCAATACTTTGGTTTATGGCCAAGTAACTGCACAACATTCCCATCAGCCTCAGCCGTACTTTGTGTTTTGTGCTAATTAGCAAATATGAGCATGCTAACATGATAAACTAATATGGCAGACAGGGGAAACATTACACCTGCTGAACATCAGCATGTTAGCATTGCATTGTTATGGTGAGCATGTTAGCATGCTGATGTTAGCATTTAGCTCAAAGAACTGCTGTGGCAAAGTACAACCTCACAGAGCCGCTGGTATGACTGTACACTCTCAGTCTTCGCTGTTTGCTTTCATGTCGAAAGTTAAATGAGAAGATTGATACTGATTGATTGATCATCAGTTCGCTGGAAGTTGACAAGCAGGATTACGCATCAGTCACTGTGCCTCGCTGGAGCACCAAAAACAAATAATGGAACTGGCATTAATTTTGTGCACCATTCATAATTGTCAAGGTGTCACAGTCTGGCTCTGTGACCCATCCTCCAGCTGCTTTTTCTACTCCCCACACCTGCCATTCTCGACTAGTCCACCTGATGCCCTCAGACTTTTCTCCAGACTCTGCCATCTGTGCAATCACCTCATTTCACTCACCTGTGATTCCTCACCCATCTCCCCTTATGTCTCTGGGTACACTGCAATTCCTTTAATTGCATCCACGTTTCCCTCACTTGTGTCTTGTCCTTGCGTCTTAGTCCCTCCCACCGAGGATGTGTGAAGAGATGCAAGGAAATCACGTGAGGAGAGAGGAAACATCTCTAAAGCATCATGTCAAACAACGTCCGTCTCTGGTGATGGCGACACAGCTGGATCTGCTGCATAAAGCGGCCAGCGTCTATCGTTACCATTATACCCCCCCGCCCCCATGAGTCTGTTTAGACACAACACATTTACTTGTATTTCCATTGTTATTGAGCCATTTGTCATAGTTTTGCCACACAGATAGGCTACCTGCTCATGATGGCCATGAAAGAACGGTCTTTAACTATGACTTGCTATGCCATTTACTGTGTCACTGTGATGAGCAGATTCATTCAGTTCAATCACCATCATTCAGCAATTCAGCTGTTAAATGTAATTAGGTGTGTTCACAAACTGTCAGCTGTAATACCAGCTGAGTCCTGTCAACTCATTAAGTTAATTAGGAATGTCAGGTACCAGGCCTAAATAAGTGTCAGATAATGCCTGACCACATTTGTATTCTGGATCAGAAGGAGTGGAAAACATGTCTATTGACACAACAGCTTGTGCGCTTTCCACATGACATGCTCCAACAAGATAAGCCACATTCAAGATGCAGGAGAGCACGACTGCCGCATACAATCCTGTAAACACAAATATAATGCTTTAATAGTATTTAAACTAACACATAGCAAACACATTCATAGCTGTAGGTTGTTTAATCAGACATCATGACATTTTGCCAAACATAGCTATAGTGCTTGCACAAGCCTTGACATAAAAGGTAATATATATATAGCACTATATAGGAATATATCAGCCACGTCGATGAAAGAAAGCATACATCACAGCCTCAGCCCTTCAGATGTACTCTGAGTTTAAGAGACTGGTTCAGAAACCTCAGTCCTGTGCTGACAATCATGTTCTCCCCTCCACAGTCCCTTCAAATTTCTGATCCCCACACGCAAACTACTAAGAGACTGTTTTGCCTTTCTCACTGGTGTGTTAATAGAAGTATGTGTTTACTTAAAAGAATTGTTTCATTCATTCAAGAGTTGTTTATTCAGGCTACTTTCAGTTGTACACAATAAAATGCTTTTGTGTAAGAGATTACCTTTTGTTAATGTAACCACGTACAGCGAGGAATCAGAGAACTGTCTTTATTGTGTTTTCTGGGTTTTTGGTTTTCTGTTTGCTGTGTTCCTGTTCTGCTTTTCCCTCCACACCTGCCCTGCATCAGCCTCGTTAGCCCTGCCCTGGTCCCAGTGTTTCCCCCAGCCAATCAGCTCCTTGCCTGTTCTCTGTCTAGTCACCTGTTCCCCATTCCCTCATTAGTTCTGTCTGTATTTAAGTCCTGGTTATTGAGTCCAGTCCCGTTGGATCATTTGTTCTGTGTGGTTATATTTTCTTCTGTTCATTTCGGTTTTTACTGTGCCTGCATGTCTTGAATCTAGTTTAAAGAGATATTCTTCAGTTGTTACTGGCTGCTTTGTCCTGTATTTGGGTCCACCTGCTCTGCTCCACTTTTCACAACACAAGGATGACACAATATTAATATTACATAATTAATAATAATCTGTAAACTATCAACATATTAATCATGTTAGGAATGACACTGTATATCTTGTAAATTAATCAATCACATTTATTCACGTTACATACATTTCAATAGAACATGTTTTGTAAATGGTATCAGTTCTTGATCCAATATATATTCAATATTTTATTTCAATAGGGTAAAAAATTCCCCAGTAGCAGCTGGTTTTCTTTATACATGGAGGAAGTGATGTCTGTGTTGGTGACATTGTCCAAATGGAAGAATTTTGTTGAGGGAAGTTCTCCTGAACAGGGAGTAGGGAGTACTGTTTATGTTCACTGTGGAACGGAACGCAGCCTGTGTGTTAAGGAGGCAGAAGGCAATTAGCTTAGCTTAACATAAAAACTGAAAGTCGTCATGCTAGGCTAATTTTCCTGGTTCCAGTTTCATAGTTAACGTACAGACATGAGACTGGTATAAATCTAACTCTCCGTTAGTTTCCTTCTTATTCCTTCCTATTCTTTTCCTTCAAAGAAATTGTAAACAAACATTGATAAAATGGAGATTTTTTTGCAGTGTGCTTTTAACTTGTGAAAATACTGTCTTATCACTGATTGGCCTTTTAAACAACATCTAGAGCACCAGTGACTACGTTTACATGCACACTAACATTCCACTATTATTCCGAATTTGATACAGGTCATGTAAATAAACTTGGCACAAAAAGTAAGGAAATTTGGGTTTGGTAGATTATTTCATTGTTGTAACAATGCTTCTTGGCAATGAAGCTTATACCGTTGGAAAGCCTGTTTATTTCCCTTTTTAAATGGTGCCACATTTGTAAGGAACATGGATTTGTGGGATGAGCAGCAGAGCTGAGTATGTGGGTTGCGCCTATGAAAAATTTGCCAAATCTTCTCTGCCATTGCCAAACAGCTTATTTTGCTGTTGCTATTGACACGTTTTGAGCTTCTGGCACCTGTGAGCATGGGCCCTGCTACAGTGGTCAGTAGGTGTCTGCTCCAAGAATTGTCATGCCACATTTGACTGATCTGGACAGGGCCCGGGCAATAGGGCAACTTTAAGCTGGTGTTTTGCAAAACCAAATTGCGGCATTATTTGGAGTGAGCCCTAGTACCATCTCCAGTGAAGGCCAAGTTCCATATAATGGGGGATGTCAGAGACAGGCCACGAGGTGGGCGTCCCAAGAAGACGATACCCCAAGAAGACCGTTTCCTCACCTTGTCAGCACTTAGGTACCGTAGGCTGTCTTCTACAGATTTGCAGTCAAGGTTTGCAGGATGATATGGCCGACGGCTGTCTGCCCAGACAATCTGGAACAGACTGTACGCAGCCAATCTCCGGTCTCATAGGGCTGCCAGGAGGCCTGCCATGACTGCCCTTCACCGTCAGGCCCATTTGTGCTGGTGTCGGCAACACTTGCACTGGAACCTGAACATGTGGAGGAATGTTATGTTCAGCGATGAGTCCAGATTCTGCCTACGGCTGCACCGATAGAGTAACATCATTTGGTCGAGGCAGTGTGATGGTGTGGGGTGGCATCTCCCTCACTGGAAAAACGAGGCTTGTCATCATTGGAGGCAAACTCAATGCAGAGAGATATCGAGATGAGATTCTGCAACCAGTGGCAATCCCATATCTCCACAGTCTGGGACCAAACTCTATCCTCCAAGATGACAACGCTCGCCCCCACAGAGCGGGGTTTATCAGAGACTACCTCCAGAATTTGGGAGTGGAGAAGATGGAATGGCCTGCCAGCAGTCTTGTTCTCCCATTGAACACTTGTGGAATCAGCTTGGGTGTGCTGTTAATGCCAGAGTGACCAACACAACCACATTGGCTGACTTGCGTCAAATGCTGGTTGAAGAATGGGATGCCATCCCACAGCAGTGTGTGACCAGGCTGGTGACCAGCATGAGGAGGAGGTGCCAGGCTGTTGTGGCTTTGTATGGTTCTTCCACACATTACTGAGGCTCCTGTTTGTTAAATGAATAAATTGCCAATATGTCTTGTTTCTTCAGTCATCCAATCCAACAAACGGGGCGCAACCCACATACTCAGCTCTGCTGCTCATCCCACAAATGCATGTTCCTTACAAATGTGGCACCATTTAAAAAGGGAAATAAACAGGCTTTCCAACGGTAGCAAGATTTATTGCCAAGAAGCGTTGTTACAACAAAGAAATAATCTGCTAAACACAAATTTCCTTACTTTTTGTGCTAAGTTAAGCATATTCTGTTTGGATATTCAGAATTAGGCCTTATTCCGAGTGTAGCATTTTCCGATTAAGACATGTGGGCTATGCCAGTATTATTTGGGTTTTAGGAGCATTCTTTGAACATGTATACAGTGCATTTGGAATATGCGTCTCAATTGGGGTTTTTATCGCAGTTTGCAACACACGGCCTCTTGCCTGTTTACACCTGCACAGGCAAAATTACATGCTGGAGCAGGAAGGCAGACAGAGGAGAGGAATAAGAGGAACTGTTCAGGGCGGACTGGAAAAATGGCGTGCGCCTTCTCTACGACAGGGATGGAGGAGATTGGTTATTATCCTGACATGCAGCCATGGACTGACGGTGACATCTCGGTGTGATGCACCAAAAACACTCAGTAGTATAATAAATGGGACATCATGGGACAGCCTAGATACTGGATTTTCCTGTAACTATAAATTTATTATATTAGTCATATCAATATCTCAGGCAGCAGCTCACTAATGTTTTTCACCTCACTGGTTTACTTCACTGCCTACAGAGATCTTGTGATTCCCATTCCCACTGGAGCAGAGGGAAACCCTGAAAATCCTCTGCATGTAACTGGGAATATTAGTGGAATATTCATTTACATTAGCCATGTAATGTCTTTTTCAGAAGAATGGCAAAAACCGGAATATTGTGTGCATGTACACGTAGTCACTGTCATTTGGGACCTTATATAAAATTCACTTAAACAATGATATTTAACGCTTAAAAGTAAATTGTGCATAGATTTGGGGTTTAGTTGAAAATATCTCCAATACAGATGCATCTCATTGGCTGAGCTTTATAATGCAACAATGAACCATATGTTTGAGAAACTGCACATGAGAAAATAAAATGCCTTCTGATTTACATGCTTTATTTCATTTCTAAATTATAGTTCAACATCAAGAGCATTTTTCTTGAGGGAGCAACACATCTTGTCATATCAGATTAATTCATGCTTGGATCTGCTTCCCACTGAAAACCCATTTTGATCACACAATGATTTTCTCTCCTGCTCAGACTGAATGCTAAAGGGAGATGCCATGCTGTGGTGAATTTCAGTGTTGTGTAGTTTTAGAAATGAAAATACACCAGATTTTGGATGATGTTTAGTCATCCAAAGAAAATTTTTTTCGGGCTGCAAAAGGATGTCTGATGCTCAGTCAATGGCAGTATAAACAGTACAAAAACAGAAGGAGTTTCAATATAGCCCACAACAATGGTGACAGCAGTGCAGAAAGAATGAATCTGTGACATTTTTCCGTTTTTTCATGTCTGTGACTGTGTCTTTATTTTTATTCAGCTTTGTTTTTTAACTTATTTATACTTTTGAATCCAATACTGTGTGCTGTTAAAAGATGCAATGTAGATCAAATGTATCCTTAAAATGGACTAGATGACAGATGTTCCCCACAGGTGACGCACTTGATTAAAACAAAGTTACTTCAGGGATTGTTGTCAGATTTGTTATCTTGGCACTTTTATGTCATCTGGCATGAATGAAGATTTCTCACCATCTCCTTCTCTGGATAATTGTTTTTTAGACTGAGACGCCTCCGATCTTCTACATTGCTGTGCTACATTATGTTATACAGCCTACCTCTGCTTGGTTGTAGCACTGTTGCCTGCCAGCATGCACAGTGTGGAGCGTCTGCCAGAAACAGCTGTGCATGAATGAATTGTTTAATTAGTGTGCTGTCCTGCATGTGATTGGAGATATTGACAAATACTGTAAACCACTGGGATAGATTTCAAACTTTGATTTTTATAGCACTTTTCTATGAGAAAACAGGGGACACAATAGTGCACATGATGCCAACCTAATGATGCGTGGCAGTTCAGAGGAACTTTTTTTTTTTTTTTGGCTGTATTTCTAGACAAGATATGTCATAACAGTCCTGTCCCATTTTAAAAACTTTTCGCAATAGATTCTTGGACAATTTGGACACAACCAGTGTAGCAACTTTCAGCATCCCTGAGTTTTAATGGAGCATTCAAGCCATCGCCAAATTGTATGATTTGTAAGATGAAGAACATCCTGTGATGTGCATATTATGTTAATTGTTGTTGTTGTTTATTATTATTGCAGCTTTAATCACTACTTTCTTTTCTACCTACACTGCTACAACTCTGAGCACATTTATTTATCACAATACAACATTCACCTGGGTGGCATGTTGTATTTAAATTAACAAATCATGTTTTTCTGTCAAAATCTGGATTATGAGTGTTCAGTAAATGATTAGTTGTATTTTTAAACAAAAATATGGTTTTTGAAGATGTTTCTAGTATCTTGCCAGTGTTTTTCCATGTTTTGGGTGAATATCATGCACAAGCCTTTCAATTCTTATCTTTGATTGGTGAATAATGAGTCCTATCAAACCTTTTCTTTTGATCGGCCTGGCACTGCAGATACTGTGGAGATGTCATTATTCAGATCATTTTGTCTCATCAAAAGAAGTCACTAAAATCAGACGGTGACAGCAGCTCTGTCGCGGAGTGACTGTTTTTAGATCTCATTTTAATGGAAGCCTGAGTGTGATTGTGAATGAAATTGTATCTGCAGTATGCCCATGTGAAAATAGCAGACACTTCACATCCCTTTATTTCAACATACCCTATAGCATGAATAAAATTGACGTTTAGTCCGAGACAATTAAACACAAATATATACAGTGCCCTCTGAGGAGAATAGAAATTCATGAATACATTTTAACTGTTAATCTCCAGAATATCAAATATTGTCTGTATGAAGAAGCTCAAGTTAAAACAATTACCATTCATATTGCATACAAATGTATGGGAACAAGCTTTCACAGGTCTTTGTTTCATCTCTAGTTTTTCATTTCAATTTCAAGTGTTTTGGCTAACACTCTTCTCCAGAGGCATTTACAGATTGTCGCTGGAGAAGAAATTCATACTTGATGAATTACTCCCATTAAAAGACAATTGCTAAAAAGAGTAGTAGTAGCGTATCAATTTTGAAAATAGTCAAAAAGCTCAATATAAAAACAAATAAGCACAAACAAAAGTGTTAAGGCACAAACCAAAGAATCGTTACGTTCTCAGTTCAGTTTCAGGGTTGCAGAAACCTTTGTTGCATGTTATCCTGATCTTTCTCCCTGCATTTTCTGTCTATAAATGAAGGAAAAATGCTAAAAAATCTAGTCTAGCAAAAGCTGAGGAGCGTTGAGCCAGATTTTTAAAGCAGCTATAATTGATACTTTTTATAATAGCAATGTAACAAATGGCAGTCTGTGTGATGTCAGAGGCGTTGCTTGTAGTGATGAACCTACAGAGAATTATCAGCGACTCTGCAGCTCCCCTCAGCTTTATGGAGCTTTATAGTGAGGTTCAGCTGATTGTTTAGCTGTCTGGCAGCAACTTTACTGTTATAGTTCACGCTCACTGTTCTCATAGTGTGGTTTTTGGCCACAGCAGGCAGCTGTTTTCAGAGAAAAGCTCAGCACTAAACGGCAAACAGACACAGTAAGTGACTAGCTGGGGAACATAGTGGAGCATTTAGCAGCTAAAGAGCCAGATATTTCCCTCAGGAGTTGGTAGAGAGCTAAAAGAGAGTGAATATTGGACTTACAGTCCCCAGGTGGACAGAAACACGACTCCAAATGAATGATAATGTTGCTCTATAACTGCTGGATGTCGAAATAATAACTGTTCGCCATATCAACTCAAAGGACCAGTGTGTGAGATTTAGTGGCATCTAGCGGTGAGGTTAGTTACACCATGGGGAGTAGTTATACCACCTGCAGCATTATAAGGCTGATCACATTGCAATTTCTCTGTTCAAATTTGTTTCACAACACATTTTTTCACATTTTTTTCACAATGCAAATTAGCATTTTTTAAGCCTGATACAAACTTCATAAGTCTCAAAGCTCTCATCAACCTTCTTTAAAAAACTGTTTCATCAAAAAATTAAGAATTTGATAAGCGTGATAGTATCTGCATGTCTGCAAAAAAATCCCAATCCAACTTTATATAAAAGATTTGAGTAATTGTTTTGAATACACATTTCAGAAATGCCAAAAGCAACATAGCTGCAGAACCTTATTTGGATCATATCACATCAGAGGAATACCGGTTACATCTGGATGCTTCCAGATGTGTTTCCCAAAATCTTGGAGTATTCCTTTAAATGGTCATGAGGTATTGCATGCTGCCAGAACTGCAAAGACAGAATTATATGATTTATGTTTTGCTGTCAGAATTACAGAATGATACAATAAATAGAGGTTGATTAAATGTCACATCTCCACTGAAAACCCTTGTAAATGTAGTGTCAAAATGGAAATTGTCTGATTTCCATATAGCAGCTGCTCCTGCATTTTTATGAATCTTCCCTTTTGCCATAATACGATATTAAGATTTCCCACTTGTTTAGATTGACGTTGAACTCTGCCTCCTCCTGCACATAGTTGTCCAACAAATGCTTGTTATGGGATCTGCATGGAAACTGAATATGAGAGGATCTAAATGCAGAAATAAAGGGGAGAGTAGCAGAGATGAGATATTTTTGTAATAATTCACAGTGGAATAATTCACAATGCTCTTTTAGAAATCTGAAAGTCTATTATTAAAACTGGGGACATTAGAGCAACATTTCCCCCCCAGTCTTTGAAAAGTGAGGTTCATTGGTGCAAACAAGGAAACAGAGGGAGCCTGTTAGGTATTGTGTCAAATTTTTTATTTTTTTTTATTAAATGTGTGCACAAAGTTGTTCCCTCAATTAATAAATTGTGTACACAAAATGATCATTAATTCACTAGAATTAATCCTCTGTACCTTTTTACTTTAGTACTTCAATCATTCTCTCATTGTAATCATTATTTGTTTAATTTGTGACCATGAGTTATTAAATTGTACCCTCGAATTAAGTAATTCCCTAAAATGAACAGTGTTGAGATTGTTTCAGTGCAAACTGAAGATCCAGTCTGGCCTGTCTGTTCATTTCGGGATAGGGCTGTTGCTACCTACTTGAAAATTAAAATTTTTCACAGTAGTATGGAATTTCAGTTTCATGATGACAGGTTTATGGAGGGAATGATCATAACCTGCATCTCTGTCCAAGGATTTCCTCTGGTGTCAAATTCCTCCCTTTGTTCACAAAATAACAATAAAAAAATATCTGAGAAAACTGAGCTGAACTTTGTACTGAAGTTCTTTGAGAAATTTACAATATAGTACAAAGTAAAGAGGTTATTTGTTGCACAACAAGCTAGTGAAGCTCTGCATATGCACGGTGGTGTCTGCCGTACACAGAACTACTCTCTGGAGACTGAAAACGTTATCGCTGTTATTATTCTGTGGAGATGTTTCTAAACAAACTACTGTGCCCAAACTCCAGGGACAAGGAACATGTCACCCAGTGCCTCATTGACGTGTTTTTAATAGTTTTTGGACAACAATGGAGCTCTACGGCATAGAGGAATAAGATATATCAGACTTTAGATATACACACAATACTTGTTAAGTAGATCCATTTATGGTTGGTTTGGCTCTGCACATGCGATTTGTTGACAACAAGAAAAAATATAGAAAATCACCAGCCTTTTCCTTTTTAAGGGACCACTCCAGTGGTTTTGCACAATCAGTCCAGTAAATCCTAAAAAAACTTATATATTACTGACAGCCTTTTCCCAATTAAAGTGTATATTTTATGTTCTTTTGAATTACTAATTTGTAGCCAGGCTTTGAAAATATACAGGTATTATTTAAAAAATGTTCTGTTCTCATACTTGGAAGCGAAAATGAATATTCATAGTGTTGAGTTTCATGTGCACCCTTGAAAGCAAAGGGTGATGCCGTTCATTGTATAATTTGCATTGACGTCAGTTCCAGTAAGACAATAAGAGTTCATCTCTGAGGGAAAAAAAATCTCCTTTTTTTTTCCATAGAAGAACATTACTTTTGAAATACAGGAGACCTGAATAACTTGAAAAAGACCTTTTCCACCAAATTGTTGACAAAGGGATTATCATTTCTTTCTGTTATGCTAATAGCAATTAAAGTGTGAGATTTTTGCTTTGACGCTTGCCTTTGCCAACGGTAAAAACAATTCTATATGAACATTTAAGTCCAGTGAATTCAATTCACCCTACTTCAGTGTTGTTGGACTTAATTTACTGAGCAGGGCACTGAACAAAAGGGTTCAAGAGCATTTTCTTTTAATGCACACTCTGGATAAATTAGCACATGATATAGTATGCATAACAAAATCAACAGTATGACTCATGCATTTAAATTAGACTGAGCGGCCTCTGGATCTGTCTCCGGGGATTTCTCGTACAGTCCTGGAGTGATTGCAATGAAGCTTTGATTCACTTTCCAGCTTGTAAAATGAATAAATACATATTTAAAAACGAATTATAATTTAATGATAAGATCTTATTTAAACATCTAAATCAAAATATTTGATGTCTAAAACACAAGTTTTGGCAAAACGTGGAAGAATGACATGACTTTGGTTTCGTTAATTTTTTATTTATATAGTGTCAAATCACAACAGAAGTTATCTCCGGTCTGGACTGTACTCTTTAATTTACAGAGAGACCCACTTGGTGACAGCGGCAAGGAAAAACTCCCCTTTAATGGGAAGAAACTTTGAGCAGAACCAGGCTCTAGGTGGGCGGCCATCTGCCTTGACTGGTTAAGTTGAGGCAGATGGCCTCAACCCCACCGGATGAATGAAAGGTTATCCTTTTCAAAAAAGGAAAACAAGTTTATTGAGGCTAATTGTAGGCCTGTCTCTGTCTTTTGAGTGTTTTTTATCACAGGTTATTGAAAGGATTGGAGCAAATTTATAAATAAATAAATTGAACATGTTTTTTATGTGGAAAAAGACACAAACACAAATTCAGTCACATTGCAACACAAGTTCAAAACACAAAAAGAGGCTTCGCACACCCAAATCAGTTAGATTGTTCCTTTTTTTAGATGTGCAATAGTCCTTCAGTTTCATGGTTGGTTTCTTTTTAATTTTACCCCAATAATAAGTGTCAGTCGATGTATTACCACCAGTTGTGGCTACCTGTAATCAGAGGCATCCTCAGACCTTACCTACAGGTGGCTGTAATGTGCAGAGAAGCACAGCAATGCGCCAACAAAGACAGAGAAGAAGACTGCAAGCTGGTAAACATGGATGTAAACAGTGGAGGATTTAAAATATTTTATGAGGAAGGAAAATTATTCAACACATTTGTTTAACAGTGAATGTAAACATAACTGGTTTTTACAGGAAACTCCACAGGGTACCTTTTTAAATCCCCCAAAACAAAACCAGAAATGCAGTTATAGTAATATATACTAATATATACAGAATCAAACAGATATTAATGTTGGTCATATGTGCAATTCCAGAACAACTTCCAACCACCATTATACCACGAAAAACTAAACTACATAATAAATAAATATATCTGTGGTAAACAACAATGAAAGTATTATGGCACCTCTGATTACAGGTAACCACACAGTCTACCTGTTGGTAATAAGCTGACAAGCAGAAGCTTTGTTGGTGTAAAGTTAAAAGGACCTAATCATGAAACTGAAGCACTATTGCACAGAGAAGAAGGCAACTGGTTTATAATGTATACAATTACATACACATTGTGTTATGAAGAGATGGTGTGTATTTTTTTTGGGGGGGGGGAGGGGGCTTCAATGACTTCAGTGTAAGATATAAATAGACAGTGTGTCATTAAGGAAATTATTTATATTCTTTCTTGTGCAATATAAGGTCAGAGGTCATAAACTGGCTCCCACTGAAAAGGTCCCCCAGGTTGACTCCCCTCTTCTTCCATGATGGAAGCACAACAGCCTCTTATATATTTGGAACGTGGGATTGAGCCAGATTGGAGTGAGGGCTGAAGGTGACAGGCTGTGAGGAGGGCATTTAACTAAAGTACAAAGGTTGGCTTATTCCATGGTCAGATCAGTGTTTTGAAGGTGATACATCAGTCAAACAACCTGTCAGAACCACTGACAGCTTCAGGAGGGACAGAAAGAAAGACTTTATTAGGCTGTTGCCGACTCTATTATCAAAAATTACAAAGAGAAAAAAAACTCACCACTTACTGAGGAAAAATGACTAATTTGTCACTACAGAAAAATCACTGTGGGACGGTGTTTCCTACATCCATTCCACTCCGAAATCTTATTGTTTGACACAAAGGAGAAACCTGCTTCACAAAGGTCAGTGTGTCATCAGGAAGATCAGCAAAGCCTGATAGACGGAGGGGACACTCAGCTTTAATGCACGGCAGAAATGATGAGATAAAGGCTGCTGAACTGATGCGCTGTCAGGAGGTGAGCTTCAGTATCCAACACTGCATGGAGCGGTTATTGATTTAAAAGTACAGGCAAAGAGTGTGCATAGGGGACAGTTTTTTTTGTTTTCACTTTAGGAGGAAATATAGCTGACACAGCAACTTCAAGTCAAATATCATTAAGAAGACACTAACAAAAATGACTTTTCAGGAAATTAAATTAGGGTGCAACGAATAGCAGAAAACACAACTGGAAACATCAACATTAAAGTGATATGTGAGTAATAGGCTGTCAAAAAAACATTACACTTTATGCTGTCAGTGTTCAACAGTCTGACAGCGTAATTCTATTGCTGAGGGATTATTTCTAGCTGGTGTTCCCAAGGCTTGTTCAAACTGACATAATGCCTTTGGGCATGACACTCTTGTTTTCAGACAGCTGAGAGTTAAACTGCTGAACGATATGTAAAAGAGGCTGAAAAGCTATTTTGTTGTAGTGCTCTACTTTTACCCTGAAAATCCACCAACCTCACTGTCATCTTCAAGTTGAGCCCTCTGCTAAAAACACAACAATTTTCCTTTGAAACTTCACAGCTGCATGCAGAGTGTTTTGGACATTGGGATGAATGTATTTATTTATAGCCAGTGTGTCTTTCAAAATAAACCCATTTGAGGGTTACTTATAAGACTTGAGTGTGATTTTTTTTTTTTTTTCTTGCTTTCAAAAAGTCTTTCACAGTCCTCATGTGATCTCCATGAAACTCTTATTTCTGCAGACCCCAGAGGATTACAGGAATGCAGATAGATGGTTTGCCTACATGCTTGGTGAATATTTGGTCAGGAGGGTATGTGTGGGCGGGCTGCAAAATGAACTTCTGTCTCCTGTTTGGAGTCAGTTCATCTCCTCTGAACCATTCAGAATCCATTTAGCAGTTTCTCTGATTACCTTTTTTCCCTAAATTGTCCTGTCAGCGTGATAAAGTATGTGTCTCTTTTAAGCACCATGAAATACATTGAGATGCAACGTGAGGGGAAATACTTCAGGTAAAACTGGTCACATTTTAAAAAACGGTGGTGGTACTGAGGTAACTCATCCTTTGAAGTTCAGTGTTGAATCACTGACATAATAGCTGCCTCGTGACTCATTGCATAGATTTGTATTTTGTGAAATAAATTGTGATAATGGCACAGACCTCATCACTACCTTTGTTACCTCTTTCAATTTTCACACCGAAATTATTACTTTTTTTTTGTTTGTTTGTTTGCTGTCCAAAAACATAAATGCGCCAGGCTTTGGAAAATAGTTTTTTTGTCACATCACAAAACCTTTTTTATCAAGTCATTTTCAAAGTACAATAATTATACGAAACAGAAAATATAAGCTTTACCCACACACCTTCTTCACTCTGGCTCTGGGTCCATTGATCTATGTAAGTACTTACAAGTTGAAGCAGTGATTTTGCCAGAAGCAGCCTGAAGGCTTGGTGCAAATGATTTATGTCACTCGTTGCTTTTTTCGAGCTCCAGTGAACACTGAATGTCCTGAATGTGGCTGCTGAATGATTCCTTATTGTTAAAATGCATGTGTGAGGTGGTTCAGGGCAAGAAGGTGTGAAGGGGCATTTTCAGCTTTCCTCAGTTATATTTTAGGTGTTTTTATTTCTGCAGGTAGGCTGTCTAACAAAGAGGAGAGGTGGAAAGTACTGTACATTTGTACTACATGTGTAGTGCTACTGTATTTACTTGATTGTGCAATAAATATTAAATAAGCTCATCATATACAGCCAATCATTTCTTTTTCTTTGCTTCTGTCCTAAATATTTAAGTTTATTTTCTCTGTTCCCTTCATGTTTTAATCCTTCTGACATTTTTCTTTCCTTCTGTCATTCTTACATAAAGGATTTGCATACTTTCTTACCGGATATACAGTACTCAGAAACAAAAATGTTTGTGCACACAGTCTGCTTGGTCATACATTTTGGGCTACACAGTAATGGAAAAATGAAATTTGTCATGTTGCATAATTCACAACATGAGAAAGCCCCATCTTCCCTAAGTCCCAAGCAGCCACAGAAAAACATGGCTGAATGAAATGAACTTCTGAAGGCCAAAAAAAAAAAAAAAAAATCTAAGGAAGGTAGCAAATATTACCTAAATAAAACCAAAGAAACCACACTGCAATACCTTACCTCCCTGACTAACATAAACAGGAGAAAACAAGGTTTAAAAAAACAGGCAGCCCACCCCTGTTAACTCCAGGAGAGGAAAACAAAACCATCAGTACGGCAAAGGTTAAGCTACATTAAAGTGAGAATATAAGGAGGGGGATTAGCTGTTCCTGCATGGTAACCCTATTTTGGCTTCACATCTAGCATACTCCATTTGACATACTATGTATTGGGGCATACTAAATCTTTTTCTGTAGATAGTGTGGTAGTATGGGTACCAGAAAGCACCCCTACACCTGACGCACATCACATACATGTTCGCAATGATGTTAAGGAGAACACCGTTTCAGCAAGAATACGACCAAAGTCGTAGTTGGAAAAGTATTATTTTAGCCCCAGTGAAGAGGGAGTGTGAGTCCAACAGTATGTTGTGGCAGGAAAGTTTTTAGAGTAACTCAGTGTTCAGACCAAAACTACACTGAAAAAAAGGACTAACACATTTACATTACTCTACCCACAAGTACAGTATTTGATTGGCCAACACAGTTCCTTGCCGGACGATCTTGTGTTTTCTTTTTGTTTTGTTTTTTGCCAGATCCCTCTACACTGAGGCTCATTAAAATGAATGAGGGGATTGTGTTTTTTCATGCAGTGCTAATATCTGCCTGAGCACAGCCTAACTGTGGGGTGTAAACCTAAATACATTCAATACACAGAAGAGAACCAATGATGACTTTGTTTCCACTTTCTTACTTTACAACCCCATGCAGGTGTTTTCACTTATTTGACAAATTACACCTCCTCTCAGGATTGTGTGGGCATGTACTGGCAGGGTCTGATTGACCGTTTCCTCACTGTCCTGTTAGTTTTGTAACACCTGATAGGTTTGGAAAAATTACACCTTTATTATTCTTATTGGTACAAGAACATACTGTAGATGACCTCATGTAACTCCCAGCATAGCGTCACCCAACTTTCAACCTGAGCAGAAGTGTAATCAACTAAAAACACCTGTGTGGGTTTAACAAATCGTGCTGCGAAGACAAAAGTCAAGTCAAATTTATTTATAGAGCACATTTAAAAACAGGAGTTGATCAAAATGCTTTACAGAAAAATGTAAAAATACAGTTGAAGAATTAAAACAAATAAATATAACTAAATTGTTATAGACAAAATTAACAATTTGAATATGCTATAAAAAATTAGGAGGACTCAAAAGTGGTTCTATAAGCTGGGTCTTTAGCTGGGATTTAAAAGTGGTGATAAATGGGGAAGATCTGATGCTGAGGGGCAAACTGTTTCACATTGTTTTTCAACTTAACTTCCCATTTAAGTGTCTGTAAGTGAACTTCTATGTCTATGACTAAAGTTTGCAGCAGGCTAATGCAGACCATTTATCACTCTGCAGCTTCACCATTTATCACTCTGCAGCCTCACCTAATGTACTTGTTTGGATTGTAAATGTCACTGTGACCACAAATCCTGCACCAATTTTCATGACACTCAAAAGAGGAAAATGTAAATTCATTATTTTCCTGTTAAGCATTATTAAAATTTTAAATACATTGCTATTAGAAAATTATGTTGTCTTTCATTCAAATTAAGAAAGAAAGATGTCCTTTTTAAAAAAAGCAATGTGGGTTTCAACAAAAATGCTGCAGAAAAAACACGGTTTGGTCATTTGCTTTTGGAATAGAAAACATGTCAATTAACTTGTCACATGTGACTGATTGATAAGTTCAGCAATTACTTGGACTGAGATTTGTTTCTCTCAAAACTCTTTCTGGCTCATACTGAGCCTTTTGCATAGTTAAAGATTTTATATCAAAGGCAAAAACAACATATCACACAGCAGTATATTTTGCTGAACAATTTACCTCTTTACTTTTTCTGCCATAACGATACTCTAATTAGTTACACCTCTAGTTCCAATGTGAAAATGGAATTCTCCTACTTTCTCCGTCTATTCCAGTTAATCTCACCTGCTGCACTTCAGTGGTTCCTGACAGAGGCCGATAAAAGTTTTCATGCCCCTTTAAGCAGGAGCCATTCTCTTCCCATTTTAGAGTTTTGGTGAGGGTGGATCTAAATGAAGTTGTAGTTCATAATTGAGTCATTGATGTGCTGGAGGTGATGCATGACCAGGTTTCTTTAGAAGTCAATCTCCTCAGCTTTATGCATGAATTGAATGGGCTTAATAGTATTTTTCTCTGTTCTGCCTCCAACCGCTTCCACTCAAACACACACACACTCCTCGAATGAAAACTATACATGAGAGCTATCAACTTGACATAAGTTTCGCACCAAACTGAATGTTCTTCACTTCACAAACACCACTAACATTTATAAACACAATTTATATAAAAGCAGTATTAGCTGATAGAAATTCATTATCAAACAGTTGCTTATTGATACATAAAGCAGACACAGAGCAATATTAGCATTCATTTGGTCATCACAAACTCCTGAGAAAATCTTTAGGAGGCTACGTAAACAAACAGTAGTAGTAGGATTTCACTTCTTTTTCTCGTTCTTTACTTGAAATGGAAGCTACTCAAATATATTCGTACATGTTCGAGCCCCAATCCGATCCGAAACATGCGAACATGAGCAACCCGTGAAACAACCTTAGCAACAAAGACGATGGAACAGACGGCTGTTCGTGAGCATGTGCGAACATTCTGACGTCATCGTGAAGAGGAAGTAGAGGTAACATTGCAAACAAAGCAGGCTGAAGCTCTGGCTTTTGACTTTTAGGGAGCATTTCTTACATGTTCACCAAGTTTTGGAACTTTGACCATTTTTAACATAGATATCCAACATCATAACAGGATATAAATGACAGAAAATTAGAAAAAGCAAGACGATGCTAAATGCTCCTCTGTGTTCAACAGCTAGTTGATAGATTTTTAGATATAATTGGGGTATTTTATGTAAGTGAACATGCATGGTTCTTGTCAAATAAACCAATAAATATATAAATAAATAATAAAACAGACTTTTAACAAAGGATATTTCCTACAGGTATCAGTAGAAAGTACTGAACAATCTATTGATTATATTTCAGCACACGAAACACTAAAAAAGCATGTATTCATTTTGTCTTGGCAGTTTAAAACTGGGTTGAGGATTATACACTCATACTACTGGGACATTTGGGGCAGTGCTGTTAAACTGTAATGAGGAAAAAAAATCACGTTTATTATATCAAAGCCCAGATGGTGCAGCTGCGTAGAAAATGTTATCAGAAGGTTGAACCGCTGAGCCAACAGGCTACGGGCTGTGATCGTCTCCTTTTACAATCCAGCCACCTGCTTCAGCCGGTGTTTCTAATCCCACTTCTTTTTCAGACATTGAATTCCTCCTGAGCACATCAGGGTCAAATGATGGAATGAAGAGATGAATTGAACACTGTCAACACGCCAGGCCTTCTGCTGCTCCTCATCTCTTTTCCCGCAGCCTTTCCCACCAATTCTCCTTTTGAACCCACTGCTTTTGTAAAAGTGATACCTCAGCCACCAGACACAGGCGCTCTGAGGGAGGAACGACGGTGTTACTGTGGTGTTACACTGGTGTTACTACGATCACTCTGTGAATCCACATACAAATACATATATACATAAAGTAGAAAATGACCTCTGTTGTAACTATTGTTTCAACACAGACTGATGTCGCAGCATTTAAAATCCTATGCATCTGTCAAAAAGTTAATATGAGCTCCATAAGAAATGCGGTGAGATGCAGATGCCCCTTTGCAGCCTCAAAGTGCCAAGCTTTTAGCCTCATCTCATGACCTTCATCAGCAGAGGAAGTGGCTCAGTTGTCATGGAAACGGTTTGTTATGACATGGCCATAGCCAGAGACCATCCTTATATTGTATAAAATGGCTTTTCCAATATGGCAGATGAAAACGTCCTTTTTCTGACTGAGCATATATCCATCTTTAGAAGGTGTGAGACTGAGCATGAAGTTGCAAAACAACAACAATTTTAGCAGATATATGTGGTTAGTTGAGGCAAATTACAGTAATGAAATGAAATTTGGTTAGTGGTGCTCACAGTATTAAAAAAATTTACATTCAACGACAGTATCTTATCTCATGCTGCTTACTCTGGATGATTCACACAACATGCTGTCAACGGTTTACATAGTGACTTTTTTTGGTAGAAAGTGTTTAATTTTCGGTCAATTTATTTATCGATTAATCAACTCAATTGATTGAGCACTAGTTTTAAACATCACATGAAATTCCATTCACATCCATTGTACAGAGGTGGAGACCAGGAATCTCAGAGGCAGAAACCTCCAAACCTGAGCAAATAAAACCAAAACTACCCACATGGTTGTGAAAGGTCAGCGTGAAAATATGGAGGCGTATGAACTGAGGCAGCCCTGGTTCAGGTCTGGATAGGGGACATTGCTATCTATGGGATCAAATCAGAGTCAATAAGAACTGGAGCTTGTAAAATGATGTTTACAAATAATTCCAAAGCTTGTAGTTGTAAATCAACCTTTGAAAACCTGTGAAAAGCGTTGATGCCGCTACTTTGGTGACACTAGTGGACATTTGCTAACATCTTTAAGCTACATTAATGTTCACTTCTGGCTACATAAAGCAGCCTTCCTGAACTTGAAAATATGCATTTGGACAACTGTTTTGTCCTACAATAACAGTGAAGTAACTGCGAGCTAAATACACACATTAAACACATTAAATGTTTACCGTTATCATCTACAGCATCATCAAGTAAAATTAAACCCATCTGGGTCGCGGGAGAGCCCGCACCGTTGTCCATCTTGAAAATTTACTAGACCATTCAGGACCTGCATGGGAGATGAATGCAACAGAACCATTTGCCCTCTGAATGACTCTTGACTCTGTTTCACCAATCAGATTCAGATGTATAAACAGGGTCAAAAATTGTGCTCATAACTTCAGTGTCACACACAGCGTAGGAACTTTGAGCGTTGAGTTTCACACAGTTTTTTTGCTTTGAACCTGTAGGCAGGTGTACACAAAAGCACTTTTCACAGTATCTTTGTGTAACCTCACCACTGATACAGTATAATTTATTCAGATTTCATTCACACGTTTTATTTTTTTTTATTATTACAAATACAAATCTTTTCTACACATTCACAAACTTGAATTTCTCTTGCAGTTTTTTCCCCCCATATATTTACAAAGGTTCATTTACAACTACAAACTTTTAATTATTTTTGAACACTACTTTCCAAGCTCAAATTCTTACTGACCCTGATTTGATCCCATAGTTATCCCTGGAGCGATCCTACTCATATACTGATTATGAATGAATGATAACCAGCTATAGGCTTCCTTTATCTCTTGCACTCATATCAAGGACAAGAGACAAATTACTTTTTATCAGTCCTCTCAATTTGTATTTGTGTGTGTTGGTGTGTGCTTACTTTAAATGAATCTATCCTCAGGTCAAATTTAAAGCACCAGAAGTTAAAACATGTTTCCATGGCAACATTATCAATTTAAAGGGGCCTGAGACAAATTACTTTTAACCAAAACTTTTAAAGAAAGAAAACGAGTGCGTAGTGCATATTTAGGCATTATTCGAGGACAGTGAACCCTTGGTTACTGGTAAAAAAAAAATGTTTACTTCCCTTCAACTAATGAGTTGTTTCATTATTGTTTAATCTATTGATTCTTTTAGTCTGTAAAATCTAAAAATTCCCATCACAAGTTGCCAGGTGAAAACCAATGTCTTCAAATTGCTTGTTTTGACTAACAAAAGTCCAAAATATCATATAAAACAGAAAAAAAAAACTAACACTCACATTTGAGAAACTGTAAACCAAATGTTTGTTGTTTTCGCTTGATGAATGATATGAAACAATTGATTTTCAGAATAGTAGTCAATTTATATTTGGTAAATGGCTGCATTTATGTAGCGCTTTTATCTAAAGTGCTTTACAGTGTGTCTGCTGCTCATTCACCAATTCACACTCTCATTCACGCACACTCACACACCGATGGTGGCAGGCTACCATGCATGGTGCAGGCACAACCATCAGGAGCAATTTGGGGTTCAATATGTTGCCCAAGGACACTTCAGCATGCGGACAGGAGGATTCAGGGATCAAACCACCGTCAGCTGTCTGAATGAATGTAGCTTATAGCAGAAAAAGTGACTTTTATCATGACGTCGACAAACACAACTGTATTTTTAATGTGGATCAGTCATGTCTGGCTGATACCAGACTTAACTTTAAAATAAGGGCAGTATACTGATTTCATTGATTGAAAAGGAACTTTGTTGCCCGCAATGTGGAATTTTTTTCTTTGACTTTATCATGTAACCTTTAAAACAACACAATTAACTGAGGACGGACATGATTTGCAGAAATATGGGTATGTTAGAAAGAAGTAAAGTGGTTCGCAGACATACATACAACATACAATATTACAATTTCAACTGACAGGAACAACTTGCTGTGTATATTTTTGGCAGCTCTTGTCTACAACGCCTCACTGATGGAAAATGGTTAAAGTGCAAAAGACTGAGAAGAATCATGCACAATCTGGAAAAGCATTGTTCTTTATTTAATATTCATATTATTCGCGTGGTTGCATTTGGCTTCCCTATAATTTTACCAGCTATATTAATCATTCTCTGCAGTTTCAGGGTTTTTTGTCAGCTACTCTAATCAACCAAGTGCAGCCTCTTCAAACATTAGCAAGTCACATCAGCATGTGATGATATGAAAGCTTGCATCATAATGCAAAACACGATCTTGTTTTCACAATCTTAATTTCCCCCTATGTTTACATTATACTGCATTATGCATCCCTGTATCATTTGACAGTTTCTGCAGCATACTGTTGCAAGGAAAAGATTAAAATCATCATCACAATCATCCTTCAGCCAGGTGCAGGATAACCTCCATATAATCACCCGCTTGGGAAAATTGCTTGTCATACTATATATTATCTAGCCGGAGAAGCATCACACTGCATCTTGATTATATCATGAAATATAAATAATCACACACAGTTGAGAACTGTACATCAGCAATGAAATGCTGCCAGCGGCAATCTACGGTGGTTGTTTCGGGTGTAATGATGGTGCGATTTAAAAAAACGTAGCGCAGCCACAATCGCATTCAATCAATCACGGCACCGATAACGACGGCTTGTTTTCAGCCAGATGGGACACAGTGGGATTACAAAGTAGTTTCAACTTTTTTCTCAGAGTTAAATATCTCAGCAACTATTGACTGAAGATGAAAAGTCAAAGAAGCACCAAAATAATTAAAGGGAACATATCATGCATTTTCTGGTTTTCTGTTATTTATATACTGTTATGATGTCGGGTATCTATGTTAATGATTTGCAACATTTTTTTCTTGCCATCAAGCTGACGCCAGGTCGGCGCGCATGCTCATAAACAGCTGTCCTTTCCACAGCCTTGGTTGCTAAGGTCGTTGCTAAGGTTTTTCCATGTGTTGTTTGTGTTGTCCACTCCAGATGAGATTCCAGTTTGTGTATTTGAAAAGTTGACATTTTGAGTAAAGAACAAGAAAAACAAGTGAAGTCCTACTACTATAGTTTGTTGATGTAGCCTCCCGAGTGGCTGGAAGTCAACCATGACGCAGCTTCTGGAAGCTAACCAATCAGAACAGAGTGGGCTCCTCAGGAGGGGGGCCTTAAAGAGACAGGAGCTAAAACAGCCTGTTTCAAACAGAGGCTGAACTTTCCTGCTGTGTAAAGGGCCAGTATAAGATAAATAAGGAGTTTTTTGAACTGTAAATTATGCAACGATATTCCAGTAGAGCCCAAGAATATAATATAGACCTGGAAATGTGTATAATGTGCCTTTAAAATTCATCCTGAGGGGAAAGTGAATATCTGTACAAAATTTAATGGAAATCCATCTAATAGTTTTATTTCAGATAATTCAGTCTGGCATTGCTGTTCCCTAAAAAATAGTTTTCTGTCCATTTTTATCCTTTATCCACATTTATTTAATGAGAGTTACAGCATCAAAGTGCAGGTAGCGTTGCTGTAGACTTTTGACACCAATTATCTGTTTGAACCAAAGACGTTTCCAAATAGTTGTTCCAAAGTGCTGGACTTTAAACTTAAAACCTCTTTAGCCTGGCTTTTTATTAATATTTTAAGGACATCATTTATTTAATTCATGTTTTTAAACTTTTTGTTCCCTTTTTATGTTTTATTTGCCATGTGTTTTATCTTTTTAATCTAGTTTTATTTTTAAAAAAATATTGGTTTTATTACCGTTTGTTGTTTTTACTGTTTATATTTGCGCTCTCACATAATCAGTGAGTTCAGTGCAATTTACAACACTTTGAATTGCACTAACCTGTATGAAATGTGCTATACAAATAAAGATTGATTGATAGAAAAGTATGAATAAAAGGTTCTCCAAATTAAACAACTGAATAGGTCGTATGACCATGTGACTCCCGAACGACACAGTAGCGTTTTCTAATCTGGCGCCCCCTATGGGCAGTGATTGGAGGGATAACATAATTTTGTCTGCTTTCTAAAACCATTACAAATCACTGTTAAAATATAATGATGTTTTATGATGAGACAATGCTGTGGTTAAGTCTGGTTACATTTAGGCACAAAAACCACTTGGTTAGGTTTAGGGTTAAAATGATCACTTTGTTAAGGTTAGAGAAACATTTGTTTTGGGTTAAAGTTACTAATTCCTTAAAGTTAGGTCACCTTCACCATCATAGCTACAGTAATAATCACGGGATTAAGGTCAGGGGACGATCGTAGTTACTGTTCCGACTCATGGTTGGTAATGGGGAAACAAACAGCGGTCTTCTGTGGTCCACTGTTGGGTTTATACCCCTATGTCTGCCCCTCCTCCTCCGAATACGGAAATTTACACATTATGTATATATATTTGTATATATGTATATGACACTGCCCCAGATCATAATACTACGGCTACTTGATGGCAACTGACATTACAACCTAGTGTGTGTGTGTGCTTTTCTTGGGGAGGACACGTCTCAATATGGGTTGCATTACATTACCTGGTTGGTCACTGACATGTTTATTCACCTAGATATGTGAGTAGTGATCTTCTGCCAGCTGTGCTGTAATTTGATCATCACCTCAGTTACCTCTCGCTGCCACAGAGGAATGTTATCAGTGTCAGTCACCGAGACAAATGTCTATAAAAAGAATCATGATATTGACACTGAAACAGTGATTTCACATTTCATATTAAACACTTTGAAATACACACAAACGTTCATCAACACACTGCTAATTTCCCCTGATGAAACATTATTACATTGCTCTTTCCCCGCAGCCAAATGTCATATCCTTCAGACATAATTCTCCAACCATCTTCTACACATGGCAGCCTCATCCCATCCTGCTGATGGAATGATGTGGGCAGCTTTCACAATGTCAGACACCTGAAGGTTGTCACATGCTGCTGTATGTGGATGAGAA
The DNA here is from genome assembly GCA_038419695.1 of Scomberomorus guttatus. Classification (NCBI taxonomy): domain Eukaryota; kingdom Metazoa; phylum Chordata; class Actinopteri; order Scombriformes; family Scombridae; genus Scomberomorus; species Scomberomorus guttatus. Next base: position 29,377,264 of record CM076450.1, on the reverse strand, counting down.
GCGTAAAGCCTCTTATCTTCCTGATTAGAGTTTTCTGTAGATCCCACTTTGTGTTTGATAAGCTGCCCAAAACCTGATAATATCTTCTAAAGGCCTATATAAAAAGTAATCAATACTATTCACTGTTATATTTATGTTAGAAATGCATTAAAATGTTTGTACAGGTTGGAGGTCATTCAGACTCACCAGCATATGTGCTGTACAGTGTGCACTTCACACCAGTCCTGACACTATTTATTGTCCTCTGCTGCTGGTTTACACACCGCCATGTCATTTGTAGTCCCTGGTGGCAATTCTCTGTAATCTAACAATGATGAACATTTAATTGACAAATGTCAATACAAACTGCTGGTCCAACAGCATCAAGTGTAACAGATATTAATATCTGACCTGTGTCCCAGGCCGGTGCCAGGTCTGCAGTGAGCTGGTGCATGACAGAGACAATGGCACCACCTTGAAGCCCACGGTACTCTATTGAGCAGTTTGAAACAGAAGTGCCACTATGTGATTGCATAGTGTTTTCCCAGCAGAGCAGGAGCATGACATGCACTTCAGTACCACGGGAATGATACTGCAGGAAACCCAGAAAATAGGATCTACTTAATAGGCTATGATATGTAGTTATGTTGTTGTGGGCTTTTCTGTAATATTTTGAAATAATAGTATTAGTAAAAAAGATGCTACCAGATGCCATCAGACTTTTTCCCTGTGTATGTTGTGTATGTTTGAGTTCCCTAAGGACCCTAAGGTGGGCAATGTTATGTTGAGGTGTGTTTGCTGTTTCTGCTCAGTGTTCCTTGTGCATTTAAGTTATATTCATGTGTATGCTGGGTTTTTGGTTTTCAGTTTGCCCTGTGTTTTTCCTCCTGTGTCGCTAGCCTGCTTTTCCCTCCACACCTGCCCTGCACCCTATGTCTTCCCCAGCCTATCAGCTCCTTTCCTGTTCTCCTGTTCCAACTGCACCTCACCCCCTCATCAGTTTAGTTTGTATTTAAGTCCTGATTTTTAGTTTAGTGTTCTGAATGATCCTCTGCTCTGTCTGGTTCTGTTTTGTTCCATTTTGCTGTGCCTGCACGCCTGAATCTTCATTAAAGAGACATTCTTCAGTTCATACTGGCTGCTTTGTCCTTCCTGCATCCCCTGTCCCTGCTGAGCTGCAGCAATCTCTTGTCCCTCCTGAGCTGATGCAACCTCCTGTCCCTGCTCAGCTGCAGCAATCTCCTTTTCCTGCTGAGCTGCAGAAGTTCCCGTGCTACATCGGTCCTCTGTCCCTGTGCTGCAGCAGTCTGCTGTGGCTGTGCTTCAGCAGCTTCCTGTTGCCCTGGCTCCTCCGGCTCACCTGCCAGACTCCCAGCTGTCGGCCACACCTGCCAATGCTCTGCCAGACCCCCAACAGTCAGCTGTCTCCACCGACCTCCTCCCAGACCTTCAGCCGTCGGCAGTCTCCGCCAACCCACAGCCAGACCTTCCAGAACGTCAGCCAGCCATCTTCGCCGCCGCTCAGCCAGATCTCCAGCGGTCTGCCTGTCCTGCACCATGCCCCGACCTGGAGCTGAATCTTTTGGTGCCGGCTGTCCTTCCAGGCCCCCCGGCCTTGTTGCCGACCTCCAGAGCGGTCCAGCCTTCATTGCCAACCTCCAGAGCCCCGCACATCTGGTCGTCTTCTTAGTCACCCTCCGGAGTGACACTGGCCATCTGTCCTGCCCCCTGGTCGCCCTCTGGATCTGTTATGTCCTTTGACCCAGTCCCCAGGCCGCCCACCGGAGGTCTCCTGCTCTGCCCTTGTTCTGCCCCCAGGCCACTTGCCCCTGAAAATTGTCTTGTTACATGCAGCTTTTATATGCAAGTCACTCCACTTGACACAGTTATTGTTTCATGTTTATTTCAACAGCTGTCTTTTTCCATTTTGCTGTGCCCGCATGCCTGAATCTATTAGAGAGACAGTTTCATACTGGCTGCTTTGTCCTGCATTTGGGTCCATCTCCTGCTACTCTCCTGACAATAGGAAACTAATTCAGCATTGAAGCAAGAGCTTATCTGCTTTTTGGCACAATGGGAAGTGTGAGCCAGTGCAGTTGTAAATCAGTCTGGCTGGGCAGAACCAAAATAGCCCAATTATCTCGGTCTGTTTTCAAGGCTGTACTCAGGGATTATGTAGGCCGATTCCTCAAACTATATGTTTAGCTTCACACTTCAGTTTAAAGGATATGGCTGTCAATTTTCTATGTTTTTCTTATGGTCAACAAATCTGCAGAGCCAAACCCACAATTAACTGATCTACTTACAAGTAATGTATGTGTATCCAAAGCCTGATGCATCTTATTCCTCTGTGCTATAGACACGCCAGTGAGCCACATTGTTGCACTGGGTGACAGCAATCACATTTTCAGTCTCTGGCAAGTAGTTCCGTGTATCACAACCTCTTGACTTTATACTAAAGTTATTTACAATGTATAATGTAGCACAAAGTCAAGAGGTTGTAATAAGTAGCACAAGAAGCTAGCAAAACACTAAACAGAACCAAGTTCCCGCACATTCTCACTGGCATCTGCCTTACACTGAATTACTCTCCAGACACTGAAAATGTGATCACTGTTATTACACTCTGGAGTCGATTCTAAACAAACTACCAGGCCCAAAGCTCTTTGTGGTGAAGGAACATGTCACCAAGTCCAACAGCATGACTCATTGATGCGTTTTTAATAGTTTTTGGACAACAACAGAGGTCTACAGAAAAGAGAAATGATACTATATCAGGCTTTAGATACACACACAATACTTGTAAGTAGACCGATTCATTGTTGGTTTGGCTCTGCACATTGTTGACAATAAGAAGAATATAGAAAATTGCCAGCCTTATCCTTTAAAGGTAAAGTCAGCGATTCTAATCCAATACACTTTTTGTCAAGTTCAGCAAATATCTTCTCATGGTCCACTAGCTCTCTTCTGTGTGTGCGCTGAAAAGAAATCCAGTGTTAATACATAGCAGTGGCTCTGTAAATGCGCATGTTAATACAGTGGCTCGGAGCTAGCCACACAACACTGCTTCAGCCAATCAGCAGGGGGCGTTTGTGCTCATGCACAGGACAGGGGGAAGTCATCAGAGTAGCTGTCTGTGTAAGGACATGACAGTCTCCCGTCTCCAGCAACCTGTTGAATGGTGGGGGAAGGGCTGGCGATCAATCCACACTGAATCTGAGACACAGATGTCTCACAGAGACCCCCCACGTTTTTTTTATGCTCCGAGGCTGTTTGTCGTGTTTAGTGAAGCATAAACTGAGCAGGCAGCTGTTTAAATCACACAAATATCCCGCTGTATGTTTAACTTCTTAACCATATCAATAAATAAATACAAACACTGTTGATTTCTTCCCGTGGAGCAAACTATTTTGGTTCAGTAAATTTCTACTGTCAGTCAGCCTGGTGAAGGCAGTTTAGCCGGTCGCTGTCCTCTCAGTTCCCCAGGAGCTGCAGCTGACAGACGGCTGCTTCTGTGGACAGAGATACTGAACACAGGTCAGGTGAGAGGTGAGGAGGCCGCAGAGAGGCGGAGAGTGTGGATGGACCGTTGTGCTCACAAGACGAAATTTTTTCCCCACTTGTGATAAAGTGTGAGAGGAACAGAAGTGACTCTACAGCTGACGCATCGCTCTGGATTCCGTCATATTTCTCTTTTGGTCGTTGCCTTGGCAATGCGCGTGAATTTGGGGGGCGGAGCTTCTGAAGGAGCAGGAGGGGAGGAGTATATTTGTTTGGATGTTTAGTTTAAATATCAACAATATTTCTCCAGAATGACTCCACCTTTTTAAAAATCTAAACAGACCAACCAGTTAAAACATTGCTAACATCCAAGTCTGTACCAGTTATTTCATCTAACAGTTTCTTTTTAGCAACATCCCACAGCTGCCAAAACAAAAGACAGACTTTGTTTCCCAGACCTTGATGAACCTGTTGAGCGTGTGCCAGCCTCAACTCAGTGCTCATCAATTCTGAGACACACCAATGCCTTCCGGTGGATTGATCACTACTTGCACATGGCCCATTTGATTAGAAGGTCATCGAAGTCCTAGACAGAAAAAGATTTGCTCTCAGGGTTCAGCTGACAGATACATTACCACCTAATGAAGGAAGAAGAACAGTTTTGCTTACAAATAGGTTGTACTTACAAAACGTTGCTCCTAACAGATAAAAGTTGATACTGTTCCAACAACCTTCTACCATGAGGCAAGATATGTAATGCTGCTACACACACACACACACACACCCTATTTACATTTATCAAACGTTCTAAGTTAAGACAGTAACTGGGTACTGAAACTCAATACTCTTTTGGTACAGACCAAAACGTGTTTTTATACCTTTTTATTGTGGGGACAGTGGAGAGATGACAGGAATTGAAGGGAGAGAGTGATGGGGGTTGACATGCAACAAAGGTCTGCAGCTGGATTCAAACTGCAGACATTGCAGTTATATGGCCTGCAGGCTACCCGAGGCACGCCAAACAAAATGTGTTTGTCTATCACTATTTATCATCTGTCAGGTACCAAAAACAGGCATCATTTCTTTCTGGTCAGATTCATAATCTTGTTTACTTATTCTTTGGTCAGACATTTTCTGACTTTAATGACTGCAGTAGGCCCTTGAAGTTGAAATTGCTTTCACACTAGTTTGGAGTTTGACACACCTAGTTAGACGTCTAAGATGCAGGAATCTATACACCAGGCAGTTTATTTCACATCTTCTGTATTTACATTCAGAGCATTCAACAGATGTTCTCATCCAGAGACTAACAGGTGTTTGCCTTGCTACACATATATCACTGCAAGCACCATCATCTGTCTCATTGTGTTTTCTGGGTTTTTGGTTTTCTGTTTGCTCGAAGTTTCTCCTCCTGTGTCCCCAGCCTGCTTTTCTCTCCACACTTCCCTCCACACCTGCCCTGTATCAGTCTCGTTAGCCCTGCCCTGCTCCATGTGTCCTCCCCTGCCAATCAGCTCCCAGCCTGCCCTCATGTTTTGCCACCTGTTCCTTGTTGTTTCATTAGTTCAGATTCTATTTAAGTCCTGGTTTTCAGTTCAGTCTTGCTGGATCATTTGTTCTGTATTATTAGTTCAGTTTATTCAGTTCAGTTTAGCTCTGCCTGCACCCGAGCTTAAACAAAGAGACATTCTTCAGTTCGTTCTGGCTGCTGTGTCCTGCATTTGGGTCCATCCTGCTACTCCCTTTACACAAGATGCATAATAAATAAACATAACAAAAAATCAGATACAGAATTTAAAAGTGTGTTATGTATTTACTCAGGTTCTCTTGGACTAATTTAAATTACTGAAATTTTTTTCAGAAAGCATGCAATAATAGAGGAAAGGGAAATACTTCTTACAGCACTGTGGTACTCTATAACTAAATATTTAAAAATGGTTTAAATGATCAAAATTTGGCTTGTGGGGCTAATATAATATTGACTAGAAAATGTTACTGATCAGAAAACTGCTGGATCAAAACTCTGGATTGTCTGAAAGAGAAAAAAGTGAACGACTATCCCTCTATCCTCTCTCAGCAATCACTTTTGAGGCAGACTTTAAGCAGAATGCTTCATGTTTACTGGCTGTCAAAGAAATAAAGCTGGGTTTCTAACCAGGCAAAGTGTCCCCAAAGATCCCAGGTTCACTGTGTATTAATTGGTTTTTAGTAATTTGAATACTTGCAAATTTGTTTTACAACTCTGTGAACTAAAATGTTAAGAGCCTTAAGGTGATACATGCATTATCATTTAATCTTGAGGACCTCAAAAACAAAATGACACACACCAGATATGGAGCGAGCTAATATTCAATCAGTGGAGTACTGCTCAGTTAAAGTAAAACATAATGAAGCTGACATTTGTGGCATGCTGTGTGCTCTGTATCTGATGGTTGCCTGAAGGTGACACATACAATGCAAACTGTGGGAGGAACACAGGAGTCAAAAGGGGCTTATAGCTCATTTTTACTTCAGGGCCACCCAGTGGGTTAATCTGGCCATAAAAAAAAACAACTTGTGGTTTGTTGTGGGAAGCTTCCAGCTGTGAATGTACATAACTCTGTGAGGGTTTGACGCATAGTTATGCAGTGAACATCGCTGGATAAATAAAAGGTTTAGACTGAGCTTTACAACATAATGGACATGCTGTGTGATGGCAAACCTGAGATGTAGAAACTGTTAGATTTTTTTCTTTGCTTTCAAATATCACATCAATGTTAAAGAACTGGTAGAGAGGAGCACCTTCATGATATGCCAAACCAACGATGAATGTAAGGCAAATGCCACTGAGCATGCCCGGGAACACAGTTACAGAGTTCTTTGAGAAATACACAATATAGTACAAAGTCCAGGTAGCAAAGCGCTGTAAACGAAACCGCATTCCCGCACATGCTCAGTGGCGTCTCCCTTACACAGAACTCTCTTGAGACCGAAAACGTGATCGCTGTTATTAGTCTTTGGAGCTGTTTCTACACAAACTACCATGTCCATACTCTTTGTTGCCAAGGAACATGTCACCCAGTGCAACAGTGCGACTCATTGAAGTGTTTTGTAATGGTTTTTGGACAACAAAGGAGGTTTACGGCACAGAGGAATACAATATATCAGGCTAATACATGTAGGTAGATCAGTTCATTGTTGGTTTGGTTCTGCACATAAGATTTGCTGACAATAAGAAATATATAAAAAATCACCAGCCATATCCTAAGTTTAGACCTTTTTTCAGAGGTCTTTCAGATCTAATTAAGGAACCAATTAATTTTTCAACCAAATCATCATTGTTAACTATGCGTGTCTATCCATCCCAAATTATGTTAAAATAAACATTGTTTTCTGACTCATTATTTCAGGGCAGAGGTGTAACCTGTGGCCAGATGGAAACACTCAGTGGGGGATTTATTCATAAGCTCTTATGATGTGACAGTTTAAAGATGTTATGAATTTTGTTCGCCTGTTGATGCAAATTACCCTTCATATTACCCAACTGCTGCCTGTGTGACTTAGTCAAGCTCCAAGGAGAAGCTCATCTGACGGCAAAACACCCATCGCCTCAGGAAACAGCGAGGCTTTTACCATTTCATTCACATAATTAGTTCCACTTGGGAAATCTTCCACATCACGGGAGTTGAACAAAATGTTATGCTTCCATTTTTGCATTTCCTCTGTGTCTGATGAATGTAAGTTCATGTACTTATTAATTTATCAGACATTTTTAACCACCAATTTTCCACCTTGGGAAAATTATTGATTTTCTCATTGCCTCTCTTTGGGCAAGTATGGAATATAAGTGTTATATATTCGTTCTGCATTTTTTCTATATTTGTAAGGAAATGTGTTGTACAACAAAACTTCATTTACTTTAACTTTTAACTTGAGGATAAAGTTTTGCATCAGGATGTCTTCTGATGCAAGGAAAGAACAGTCTTTGCAATTTTGTTCTTTTCACGGAGCTTGTGAGAAAAATGCATAAATCTATACTGTAATAACTCTGAGAAAAATATTCCTGTAGTCTAGAAACACGAGTGACTGGTGCTAAAGGGATATACAGTACATTATACTTTGAAAACAGTTAAAACTGTCCAGTTATTAAGAAAATGCTTCCCCATCCATCTCTACTAGAATTGTGAACTGTTTCACTAAGAGCTGCAGCTATTAATCAAATAGTTGATCAACAGAAAATTAATCGACAACTATTTTGTTAATCGATTAATTGTTTTGAGTCATTTTTCAAGAAAAAAAATGAAAAGATTTTCTCATTCCAGCTTCCTAAATGTGAAGATTTTCTGGTTTCTTCTTGTCTTTTATGATAGTAAACTACATATCTTACGGTTTCACCATTTTCTGACATTTTATAGACTACTAACTAATAGAGAAAATAAATGAGATTAATTGATAATGAAAATAACAATAAATAATAGTTTGCTGCCCTACTTACACTATTTCAGATTCACAATAACACTGAGCAAGCGACCTAAGCTGAAAATTTATGACCACTGCAACACTCATTCCAAACTCTGCAGTGTTAAATCAATTTAGTATTGTTTTAGGGGGCCCCACATTTTCACATCAGCACATCATCATTATGATGTTATTGTGGGCTTCACTGTGTTTTTGCACACTTTTCCACCTCATTTCATGGATGCTGGTGCTTCCAGATCAAAGGAACCCGAACCCTCCTGTTCTCCCAGTCTGCTGCTGCTGCTCACAGGATTAATCCTCACAGGATTAATGGAAAACTCAAGAGGGGTAGTGTGCATCATGCTTCAGCAGGGAAAACAAACAGCACTTGAACCTTGAAGGACTGGATTTCAGGCATGGCAGGCAGATGATGTAAATCATTCTCACACAGGAACATAGTCGTTTTTGGATAATATAGCTTCCTGTTGTGCTTTGGAGTGGTTAGGATACATTACCCTACTAATTTGCTTCTTACAGTTTTAAACCAAAATTTAATTTCTTTCATTTACGTCTGGAAAACATGTTTGACATTAGCCACAAGAGGTTATCTTATGACTATTTACTTTATTTATTTTCCTATTTAGTTTGGTGAAGAAAACATACACACAAAAGAGACTGAGTGCACTCATCAAAGACATCTGTCTAGGGACAAAACAAAAAAGCCAAGCAAGTCAGGCACAAGGGAATGAGCCATTTAAGTGTTTTATTTACCCAAATTTCAGTGTTCATGTCAAAGCAATCACTTTAACAGGGCTTTCTATCCTCCCATTAACTGAGGTCCAAATCAGAAATTGAGCTACAAGCATGAGCAATGAACATGATGAGATGACTCACAAAGAAATAAAAGGAGAACATTTATATCTGTCAGGCCAGACAATAAGGAAATACTATACATTACAAAGAGTTAAAGGAATAATGTTAACATTAGCTGTAAATGTTTCTCATTTTACTTCGCTCTGTATAATTTAACAACATAATTTATGTTGAGTAACACATATGAAGTTATGACTTAAGTTTTGGCCTCCCCCATGAATCCTGATGAGCTGTTTCTGACTAATTACCACACCTATGATATATAGGTAAGTCAAGGCCCGAGGCTCTCCCTCTTGTTGGGGGACTGCCACATCAAACAGCAGGAAGATCTTTCCTAACTCCTTCCTAATTATAAAGTGTGTTTTATGAAACAGTTTGTCACAGTTTAACCTTGTAAATTGTTAGTAATAACGTCACCTAATGACAAACAGGGTCAAAATGAAATGGTTTGGGGAGGCACAACTCAACCTAAGAGACATGTGACTGGGACCCTGTACCCCTTGGCTGTAGAAAAGAAACCATCATTAAGCAAGCAAAAAAAAACAAACAATGAAAACATTATCAAATTCCTATGTATTTCAAACAATGAAAAGAAAAGTATTATCCATTAAATTATGGTAAAACATTTTAGTTATTAAGGATGCATTTCATACACCCCATAATCAAGATAACAAACTGCAAGAATCATGTAACTTATGCAACACACGACAAATTAAATGACAGCAGTGTTTGAAACACAGTATTAACATATGAGGAAACAATAACACAGGTTTTTCTCTTGCTTTAAAGAAAGAGAAATATCCATCCCTCGACCTAATATCGATACTAGAGTACTTCCTTGTTTTATTAGTGAAGCACTACAGAGGTTGAAGCAGCCTTGGTGTCTGTGTTTGAGCAATCAGTGACGGTCATACCTGCAAACTCCGCCCCTAAAGTTCCCGTATCTTTGGAAAGTAAACTCTCCAACAGAGCAGCAGGGACTTTTTTAGCCCTCAAATATCCCACAGGAAGTAAATGTAGTCCCTAGTGACTCCGGTTGAAACTATCTTTAGGACTTATAGTTCATTTGCTCTCATCTGAATCAGTGGTCGAGTTGGTAAACTTGGTGCGTTTTCCTGTTTACTCTTTATGTTCATGAGGACATTTTCATACAGACGCCTTTATTCTTCAGTCTAATGTAGATAAAAATCAAAGCTGCTTTGTTTTTTCTTAAACTGTTTTTTTGCATTTTGTATTAAAACTAATAAGAATTTATAGCTATTTTAAAATTTAAAAAAGCTTGATTTTAGTCCAGTTGTATTAATATAAAATCTAAACATGAATGGTATTTAATCTCAAAATGATTAGCTGTAAGTTGATTGAAAGAAAACTTGTTGAAAAGAGTCATACTAGTCATGGACCCGCCCGTTCTCACCTGCACTCACTCAGCTGATTGCCTGCCAGTCTGTCTATATATCTTCCTCCTGTCCTTTGTTCTGTTTGGCAGCAGGACTGAGCAAATGTTGAGGATCCTCTGCAGCTTCAGACTAACACCAACAGTCTTGCATAATTGATGCGAGTCATTCTGTCTTTACATTGCTGCAGTTAAATGGTTTGTGGATTCATGTTTGTATGCTACATATGTACACTTATTGATACCAACCATAACCAGTCAAGCCTCAACACTCAACTGCTCTATATGTGTTCACTGTGGCAATAAATGTCTTAAACGGGATCAGCAGTGGTCTCCTCACATTCGTAGTGATGCACCTACAGTGATGTTAAAATTCCTGTGAATCTCTTCAGCTACTCTTCTACAAAACTAATGGCCAACAATTTCAATAATCAATAAATTGATAAATGAGCTAAATAAATAATCAAAATGTAATTATGCAAAAAAAAAAGTGCTCTTTTCAGCATCTCAAATATGAGGATTTGTTGCAGTTCAGTTTTTTATATTAATGTAAACTTTTATATGTTTTGGATTTGGACAGTTGATCAGGAAAAAAAAGCAATTTGAAAGTGTCTCCTTGAGCTCTGGAAATCTGTGATGGGCAATTTGTACCGATTTCTGATATTTCATACACTAAAAGATAAAATTATTTAAAAAAACAATTTACAGTTTAATCGATTTAAATAGTTTAGTTGTTTACAATATAAAAAAATCAATGTATCAACTCATGAACCCTGTATTGTACTAAACCTCGATCTTGCTCTATGATTACAGCCCTGCCATCAGTAGTAATAATATTAATAATAATAATAATGATAATACATTTTTCTTACACAGAACTTTTTCAAAGTGCTTTAAATGGTTGAACCAGGATTAAAACATTTAAGGACTCTCTAATCATTAAAATAAAACAAAATGAAATGACATGTTGGATATAAAATGGTACACTATCAGTTAAAGAAAGGCCTTTTTAAAAAAAAAAAAAAAAAAAAAAAAAAAAGTTTTGAGAAGTGATTTATTTTTAAAATCCTCAGGTAGGGAGGTCCAACAGTTTCAGTTCACTATGTGTATACACAATGTACAGATAATGCAGTACTGTTTGCAAGCGAATGCAGTTTACTTTATATAAAAACAAGCGCTGAAACTGTCAATTACTAAATCTACAGTAAAATATTTATCAGTGATGATTAAGTTATTTATTGAAGGAAAAAAGGCAAACATTTGATGTTTCTAGCTTTTCTCTGTTTGCTATAATTGAATGTCTTTTGAGGACTTAGTTTGGCAAAAGATGCAATTTTGAAGATGTCACCTTGAACTCTGGGAACTTACGATGGTCCATTTTTTGGATGTTCTATAGACTAAAATTATGATTAGTCAGAAATAATTGACAGATTAATCAAAAATAATCACCCTAATGTAAACTTGATACGGAAAACGGGTACATTTCTCTCCTCCTGCCTGTGATGCAGCCTTCCAGCTCACCAGGACTCAGCGCAGCATAGAAAAATGAGCCTTTTCCTCGATCATGCGTTAAACTGGTAGTGAACCCCGGAATCCGAAGGGAGACAAAGCCTTTTCCCGCTCTTCCTTTTAAGTTGTGCAAGAGTTAGCATCGATAGGGCCCGTTTCCCGCCTTCAATACAAAACCAGATAAACTGGACTCTCTTATAATAGAGAGCACCTGGCCCTTTCAGATCACCATTCATGAGTCATTAGGAAGGAAAATTCCCTGAATCACTTTGGGATTGGAGGGACCTGTATTTGGCGCTTGGAGAATGTGATGATGGTGGAGCCCTTGACAAAGGCTACAGAGGAATAGCAGAAATTGTACTGGCACCTGACTTTTTCCAGCTGACATCTCTGGCACTCAGATAAGGATTAACATCCAATTTGCCCCTCTCTTCCTGGGCTCAAGTCTATCCCAACAGCTCGGCACTTCAAAGAGCCAGATAAAAAGGGGGCGATGGATGGTCATTCTTCAGTGGGAATTGGCTTAGTGAAGCTCTGTTTAAAATGGCAGGAATACAAAAAGGAAAGCTGTTTTGATGTGCTGCGGATTGTGAGGGTCCGGCCAGCTGTACAGTGTGACGGCCTTTCTTCTGCCCTCCAGTGTCAGAGCTGCATAATACAGGCATGATGCCATGAAATACAGTATGAACCTGACAGTAGAGCAGACACACCACTGCAAGAGTTAAGACTGGTATGTGTGCAAACGCTGTGCCAGGTAAAACTCTTGAAATGTAAAAACAATAAGATGAAGATTTTAAAGTCCAACTGCAATTAAAGTTCCTTTTTGCCAAGAAATCAATATATATTACACAGCCTCTAAACTGAAAAAAGGATGGACAGGATGTCATGAGAAACGCCCGACCAGAGGTTCCAGGCTTGGTTGCTGTTTCCAAAGAATACAGCAGTGCTTGAAAGTTTGTGAACCCTTTAGAATTTTCTCTATTTTTGCATGAATATGGCCTAAAATGTGATCAGATTTTCACACAATTAAACAAATAAGACAAAAACATTAAACTTATTCATTTATTTACTGAGGAAAATTATCCAATCTTGCATATCTGTGTGAGGCAAAAGTATGTGAACCCTTGCTTTCAGTAACTGGTGTGAACCTGTTTTGCTGTTTACTGTTTAACTGTTTGGAGCAGCTTGGAGGACTTTCAGCCCATTCCTCCTTACAGAACAGTCTCAATTCAGGGATGTTGGTGGGTTTCCTTGTTTCAGGTCCTTGCACAGCATTTCTATAGGATTAAGGTCGGCCATTCTAAAACATTCACTTTCTTCTACTTTAACCATTCTTTGGTGGAACGACTTGTGTGTTTAGGTTGGTTGTTTTGCTCCATGACAGACTTTCTGCTGAGCTTCAGTTTACAGACGGATACGTTGACAATTTGCTGGTACAACTCAGAACTCATAGCTCCATCAATGATTGCAGGCCGTCCTGGTCCAGAGGCAGCAAAACAGGCCCAAACCATGATACTGTCACCACCATGTTTCACAGATGGAATAAGGTTCTAATGCTGGAATGCAGTGTTTGCTCGTTGCCAAAAATAACGCTTCTCATTCAAGCCACAAAGTTCGATTTTGGTCTCATCCGTCCACAGAATATTTTTCCAATAGCCTTCTGGGTTATCCACATATTCTTGACCAAACCGTAGACAGGCAGCAATGTTCTTTTTGGAGAGAAGTAGCTTTCTCCTTGCAACTCTGCCATGCACACCATTGATGTTCAATGTTCTCCTGATGGTGGACTCATGAACATTGACATTAGCCACTGCAACAGAGGCCTTCAGTTTCCTAGACGTTACCCTGGGGTCCCTTGTGAGCTCCTAGACTATTACACATCTCACTCTTGGTGTGATCTTTGTTGTTCAACCACTCCTGAGGGGGTAACAATGGTGTTGAATGTCCTCCATTTGTACACAATCTGCCTGACAGTCGACTGGTGGAGTCCAAACTCTTTAGAAATGGTTTTGTAGCCGTTTCCAGCCTGGTGAGCATCAACAACTCTTCTTCTCAGGAATCTCATTTGTTCGAGCCATAACACACCTCCACAAACCTGTGTTGTGAAGCTCAGAGTTTCATAGTGAAGACCCAGATTTCTCTTCTTTAAATAAGACAGGGTCTCCTAGACTCACACTGGATTGTCAGCCCATTGACTGAAACACCCAACTCTAATTTCCCCTTCAAATGAATTGAGGAGGAGGAATTGAAGACTGGAGCTTTTGACCATATCACATGATATTTTAAACTTGGTAAATGGCAACTACTAATTGGACTTGGTGGTGAAATTCTCCACTGCTGTTTCCATGGTCAAGATTTGAGAGTTTACAGGAGGAAAAAATGAAAACTATGAACAAAACCTGTACTATCATAGATTATATTTTCTTATGCAAAAAGTGGAAATTCAAATTTCAGTTCATTCACAGCTCACCTCACACACATTCGACTCAGGTGACCAATTGCCTGAAGCAGGGCAAACAACATGGACAGCCCCAGATTTAATTATTTTCTGTTTCCATGATTCTCTTTCTCCGCCTCTCCATCAGGTTTTGTTTACCAGGCCCTTCTCGCAGGAATGCTAGTATACAGTATAAGGTACATTAAACAAACAGACTGTAGGGATTAAACACTGAATTGCCTCAGGTCAAGAGAGGGGAAAAAACCCAGAAAAAGAATGGAAAAAGTCTTCTGTAGCCATGTTAGCAGCTCTTCAAGGTTTTATCTCCCATTAAACACCAGAAAGCAAAGTCGGACAAATGAATAATGGATAGATAGATTATGGAAAAGTGACCCTGGACAGCCACTGTCAAACTCCATTTGACTGTATTTGACCATGCCAAATATTGTGAAACTGTCAGTGGTGGGATTTAGATCTTTTACTTAGTAGTAACACCACAATTTTAAAGTACTACATTACATGTAAAATTCTGCAAAGTCTAATTTAAGAGTAGTCCACAGATTTGCACTTCTATAACATTGTCGTACTCATGATAGACAGTTAAACTCAACACGTCCTCATAATTAAACGACCAATAAACGATCGATTGTACCATGTAGTCCAGAATGACCCATAGGAGCATTTTCTAATATGTGGCCTCTATCACTGCTTTCCAAAAGCGTTAAAAATCATTTTGCCGGCAAAATTTTGACCTATACTGTTGTTTTTCTTTTGAGGACGGGCTGAAAAAAATGCAGTCTTCTTCCTTGTCAAAACCTGGCACCTACATTACCCACAAGGCAACTCAACCACTGACAGTTCAGTGGGACATTCAGGTGTGTTATGCTGGTAGAATTGAGGGACTAAGGATGGCATTGAAGGTGATGTATGCTGTACAGATTGTAAAGCCCTCAAATTTGTAATTTGTGTGCTGTAGCCTGAATAATAAATGCTGTCTTGTAGTTGGAGACTCTGTGAACTTGGTGAACCCATGGGTGTATTGTGAACAGATCTTTAGCACATACTTGTTGCAGACTCTGTTCTGGCTGCAGCATAGCCTGGATTTGAATGTACAATAGTTTGCTGGAGTCTTTGACATGATCATTAGAGTGTTGGTAACTGTAAATGCTGCCCTCTGCTTTTCAGGCTCAGGTCAGATGAAAATTGGGTCATTTTTTCTTGGAGGTATCCTGTCATAAAGTAAAATGTTGAACATGTGGAAAATTTGACTGCTGCTGGCAGTAGATGAAAAGTTAGGGGATGACCAGAACTGTTAGGATTCATCTTTTGGAAAAATATCATGGCGATCCTTTTCACTCTGCACCAAAGTGTTGGATTGACAGACATCATCAAAGCCACACTGCTAGTGAGGCTGAAAATATCAAAAATACCACCACTATTGCAGTACACCATGTTCAGATAACAAGGTGTGCTTGACTTAGGTCTGTGGTAGTTTAACTACTGATGTGTGTGTGTGTGTGTGTGTGTGTGGTGCTTTTGGCTGGACAGACATGCAACTTTTTGTTCTGTGATAGAATCGGTTTGTATGTAAACGAGAAGATG
The DNA here is from genome assembly GCA_038419695.1 of Scomberomorus guttatus. Lineage (NCBI taxonomy): Eukaryota > Metazoa > Chordata > Actinopteri > Scombriformes > Scombridae > Scomberomorus > Scomberomorus guttatus. Next base: position 29,361,533 of record CM076450.1, on the reverse strand, counting down.
GTAACTGTCGGGCATACTCATTAATGTTTTAGGCTTCTGGTTGGACATCAGTATGTGATGGAAGTTTTATCATCTTAGACATTTGCAATCGCAATAATTAAGGATGAGAACATAAACTGCATCATTGGAAAAACAGTAAATGAGAGCTGGTTAATGTTTCAAGCAGCACACTGCAATGTAACGTGTTATATTTAAGAGTATTTAGGACCATTAATGCCTTGAATTTTGAGATTGTAATTTCCAGACAGACATCATGTTTCTAAACTCTGTTAAAGTGCAGCAGCATTGGCTCCAAACTAGTTTTGTCACTAAACAAGACTACAGCTGTGCCAGTGGCTCTGTGACGCTGTGCTTTGAGTCAAACACTAATGCCAACATGCTGATGTTTATCAGGTATGTTTTCTCCATTTACCCTTTGCTGCACACTAAACACAAAGTCCAGCTGTGGCTGATGGAAAGGTTATTGATTTTGCAGGTATTTGGTAATAAATATTAAAGATCCCCTCCAGACATGTATTAAGAGTTTAGTGTGTGTGTGTCTGTTTTTTTTTCCCCACAAAAAGCTCAAGTCTTACTTAATGATCAAACTCTGCACATGCATAATTCTGTACCATAATGATCAAATAATCCAAGAACAAAAACACACTTTTGAGTGGAGTAAGACTTTAAATACTGGATAAATTCAAATCTTGACACAATGATGGTAAACTGACCACTTAAGTCATTGGGATACATCACGGGGGAACCATAAATGTCTGTCCAGACAAATTTTATGACAATCCATCCATTAGTTGTTGAGAGATTTTAGTCTGGGTCAAAATGGTGAACTACACCATCAATAGGAGACCTCTAGCATGCCTAAAAAATCAAATGTTATAAATAAATTTAGATTTATAGAACTGAACCACACACAGCTTTCTAGAAAAGACGGCGTATAGCTATATTTGTTTCTGTGAGTACAGTTTTATGCATTTGGTGCCTGGGGTTTAAATGCACAGTGCAGGAGGTTGGTGCTTGTTTATCTTCTGCTTCACTATCTGTGCAGCTCTTCCTCATGTTCAGGGCTCTGAGGACCTTCTAGTTTGAACAGCATTTACTTTAAGTTCTGTAAGTAGTAGGCATCATAAAACTTGTTAAAAATACACAAACAGGTGGTAGAAACGCTTCCCAGCAGAAAAACAAACATTCTTTGTGCTGAAAATCTGTGAGATTTTATTTGCCCTGGGCTATGAGATACAACCACAAAGACACTGTGCAAAGAAAGCAAAGATTAAGTCACACTTATGAATGAGTCGGTAAGCACGTATCGCAGACAAAAATGATATATCTGCATGTGAACAGTACATTACAGTATATATATTGCAAAAAGAGTTCATGCTACAAACATATAAACCGATCAAATGAGGGCTCAAAAGTAACACAGGAACACAAAACACCTCAATCCAAATGCATAAATCAAAACAGTCAAAAATATACTGTTATATTGAATGTCATTCAAATCAGATTTTTTTTATACCCATAATACTGTTTTCTGTAATATTTGTTATTGTCTCTATAATAATCAGCAAAAATCCAGCTGACACTCAGTTCTTTGCAATCTGTTTGAAACAGGACTGCATGGTGCAAAATGTTCTCGGATGTTTAAAAAAAGCTACATTTATTGCTACGATAAACGCTGGTTTTACTCAACAAGACAAGGTGTTTGCTCTGAAGGCCAGTTTCTCAATCAGAATAACCCAAACTCTCCTTTCTGAGAGAGAAAAGTATTACAACAAAGTCAAGATTTCTGCTGATACACAACTTGAAAGCATTAGAAGAAATGATACATGAAATACAGACTTAGCTAAAATATGTGCCGCCTCTATAATGCAAGGTTACATCTTTCTTAATAAAAGCAGTTACAAAGCATTCAGCATTAATGTCCATCTCAAATTAATTTGTAAGTGACTGAGCAACAGCTGAGATTTTGTTGTGTTGGCTTTAAAAACTTGAAAAATAGTTTAAACTCTCACAAACGTGTGAATGTGAGGGCTCAAAAGTAACAGCCCTCCCCCCGACATTGATTGTCCAATCATAGCTTAGCAACCATAACCAGGCACAGCTGGCCTGTCAAGCTTTAGATTTCTCCACATGCTGAAAAATACAGGAGCAAAAGTATAAGAAATGGCATAAACCGTGTTTATCTGCTCTGACGTAAGCTGTAAACATTAGCATGTCCACCTAACTAGCTTACTGACTACAGTTGTAACGCAGCATTACTTCCAAGGCCGAGGGGCACATCATTAACTAAGTACGCTTTGTGGGGTTACAGGTTACGTTTAAAAAGCCACGTTCACGTTTACACTCCAGCAACCCCTCTTGTAATGATAAAAGTAAAAACATATTGAAAATACAGTTATGTAAGAAAGCTAAGTATTCAAACAGGTTTGTATTTATCATATAAATAACATTCTGATCTTATGTTTCCTTATCATTCTTTTAATACTTGGACACTGCAATGAATCAAACCGTGAGGATGTTCACTCAGTCTTTTAGCACAATATCATGTATGTAGCCATCAAGTACATATTTAGGACCATTTTACAGGATTCTTGCTTTTAACTTTTTTTTTTTTTTTTTTTAAAAAGTCAGCTAGAGACATAAAAATCTCAGATGCTGTTTTCATGGAGCTTGTATAGCTTCATGACAGCTGTCATTTCATTTGACAAAAATTCAGCTAGAAATGAGAAGCTGCTTTTGTTTACCTCCATCTGAATTCAAGGACTCATTGTTTAAAAAATACATTATGTGCGGTGTAGGAACAGAAAGCTTGACAGGCATAGCAACGGTAACTAAGGGGGGCGGGGCTTGGACAACTGATGATATCTCTACATTTCAGCATTTGGCACTGCACGAAATAAAACTGAGCTGTGCTGTAAAGTAACAACTGCATTGATTGCCATTTTTAATTACCGGTGGCTCTCCATATTAACTTGGATGTCCTTGGCAATTATATATATGTGTATATATTTTTTTTTTTTTTCTCCAAAATTTGGATATTTCATTTTCTAAAAGTGCAAGCAAGGAATTGCAAATAAAGCAAAAGCTGATTATAGCATGGCCACATTTTTTTTTCATACAGAATTTCAATCTTCTTTAAAGCACAGAGTTGAAAAATATACTACAAAATTGTCTTAAAAACAGGAATATATGCAGATTGGTATTGCCTTAGCTGATTATTAGTAATACATTTCCAAGCAGGTGGGAGGAGAAGCGACAATATGCACTAGACAGTCAAATAGGACCAATGAAAATTTAAAAATAAAGAATATGAACCTGAACAACAGTAATGGAAGATACTGTCCTTTCATTTTTAAGTGCTATAAACAATATCCTCATGTCCTTGCATCCTCCTCCTCAGTCATCGTCACTCTTGCTCTTGTCTGACTGATCCTGCAGAGAGAGAGAGAGGATTGAGAGGGGGATTTAAAGGCTGGCAAAAACGCAGAGAGAGAGAGAGGGAGCACGCTGTGTGATGAAGGTTTATTGTCTGAGAGCATCAACAAGAGGCAGCATAGGTCATCACAAGCTGAATATATTAACACTGTGAAATAAGAAAGGAAGATCTCCCGACTAGAGGAGGTCTGAAGGTGAAGCCGGTGTTTTTTCTTTATATCCTCTCCTGTATAGAGTCTGTTTGTGGGAAGAAGCTGAGAAGGGCAGCTGTAGAGGGAGAAGAAGACTTTTAAAGACCCTTTGGAGAACTAAAATGCTGGGAGGGAAGTTCAATTTTTAATCTGTGGTTAAGTAGGGAGAGAGGGGAGAGATTAATTTAAAAATAAATAAATACAGAAAGACCACACACTGCACAAACTCAGAATATATTACCACCATGACTGATAGACAGCTGAGGAAATAACTCACTACATTTATATTCAGAGTAATGTGGCTGTTGGCCATGGTTTGGCAAAGGTCTTAGTTTGGCTGAGCTGTTTACATTAACCTCAAATACCCTGCAGTTCAGCATCACTGTTGGCACAAATAAAAACACTGATGCACCACGACTGCAAAAGTTCAGCCTCCAGCTTCCCGCTTAAAGGGGACATATTGTAGAGAGGGAGATTTCAATTTCGATTATAAAGCAGGTGTAGGTGCTCCATAAATACTGTTAAAGTTTTAAAATGCTCAGTCCAAGGTGAAATGCACACATCACGTATTCAGATCTGATCCTTTAAATGAGCTGTTTTGACCTCCGTAAGGTTGTGATGACACAACTATACACTCAGCGTTTCTCCTACCATTTCTTTGGAGGGGCGCCCCTCCTGAAAGAAACAAAATATGCTTATTTATGTTATTTACCTAATTATTTAACTTGTTTCATTTCAACTCAGTGTGAGAGTCTCTACTGCATTTTGCTGTCATTTATGGTCGCGCTAGTTTCTCTCCTCTCCTCTGCTCTCTGTGCCTCACCGGGGGCGGGGCCCAGCCCCTCCACACACACAGAGCGGAGCAGAGGAGAGACACAGTGGAGGTAACGCTGCACAATTGTTGGATGTCAGGAAGCAAATTTGTCATTGCACAGCTGTTCAAAGGGTGTGATTTACCGTAAGTTTTACCCAGAGCCATGGTTTTTCCTAGCTACATTAGGCTACAATCTGTTAGCTGTGGTTGGCTTGGGCATGTGTCACTCAGAAAACAGTCAGCCAATCAGATGAGAGGGGCACTGAGCAGACACAAAACAGCCCTTTCAGGCTGAGTGAGACATAAGGGCTGTATCCACAAAAATGAAAATATTAAACTGGGAAAGGGGCATAATATGACCTCTTTAAGCCGAGTATTGACCAAAATCTAATGAAGGGAAACAAGTATTGATCTGTATTAATTGATTATTATGGTGCTCACAGCTGCTGTTGTCAGTCATATCAAATTGTAATTTTCATGCTCTTAGATTTCAGGTTTGTGTAAATGGCAACAGCCAAAACTACCATGGCTGGCCCCTTTTTAAAAGTAGAGAAATGGTCATTTTTATAAGGATGTATAGCTGGTCTAAAAAGGTCATACTGTATTGTGTTTTCGATATTTACAAAGCCATGAATTTGGGTAATAATAAAGTAATGATATTAATTAAATTGTTACCTAGATAGGGGCTTAGAGGTATACAGATGTTTTGTTTGTTATTAGGGCTGCAACTAATTATTTACAATATCAATTCATCTGTTTTAAAATTTTATAATCCATAAAATGTCACAATTTTGAAAAAATTTCCTTTACAATGTCCTAAACCATAGTTGACATATTCAGTCTTTTTTTTTTTTTTTTTTTTGCTCAACAGTCGAAAGCCTAAACTTATCCAGTTTCATATCATAAAAGACTAAAAAGAAAATGGCAAATATTCACATTTGAAAAGCTGAAACCAGATCATTTTTGGCATTTTTACTTACAAAGTTAATAAAATAATTAATTGCCAATGAATGTTCTGTCGATCAACTGATGGATAATCGTCCAATCAGTTCACCTACTAAACATGTCCAGAGAATTTCCCCTGAAACGCCAAATGTCAGGTTGGTGCCAAAATAAATAATTCAAAAGAAAAGAACAAAAAAAAACCCTGACTTTGTCAAGTCCTACTGAATTACTCAATCAGACAACCTCATCTGCCAGCAGGGGCCAAGCTTGCAGCGATCTGTCCACCACTCTGACCTCAGACTGCTGAAATACAAGGCACCTGTCACATAGTTTCTTTTTACTAACATACTGCAGGGAAGCTTAACTTGGTTCAGTGTATTGGCTAAATATGATCACTTTAACATCACAATTGTAGAAAATTAAAATAAAGTATATAAAGTATGTCTGGTGAATTTCTGATCAACTTTGATTCGTGCATTTACTGAGATGAACCAGATTTCTATATGTGGGCTGTGAAATAAAAAAAATAGTACTCTTGGTCTATGTGTCTACTTTTAATTGTATTGTTTTATTGTATCTTAAATAAATATTGTGTATTTTCATTTGCAGTGTGACAGTTGTCTTTGTCTCTTTATATTGTTGTAACAATGTGTATGCTGCCCTCTTGGCCAGGTCTCTCTTGAAGAGATTTCACTCTAATCTGGTTAAATATAGGAAAATTAAAGTCAACATGATTAATTCACTGGAGCAGTACGACAGAAAGATATAGCTAACATTAATTTTGTCAAATGATTAATAGTGAGCAAACAGCACTTAGAATAACCTACAAGGACATCAGAGTCTGGCTGAAAAATGAGCACATAGTGATGATAGGAAAATGCATGTACAGTATAAGGGAAGCATGAACAGATGTGTTAAGGAAGCAAAATCCAAATCTGTGCAAAAGCCGTGAGGAAACAAACTTCACAATCTGTGCACTTTTCCTGGATACACAATTTTTCATATATGGATTAGTCCTAAGACATCCAATCAGGAAGTCTAATTAAACGATGAGTTAACTACTGTTTTATGGCTGTGTGAACAAACATTACTGATCTAAACTCACCTTTTATGGTACCAGAAAACATTAATAAATGATGACGTTTTTGACTAGAGTTATAGATTTGCGAAGTGGGAGCGGTCGCTGGTTCCGAAATGTTTTTCCAAATTCTTTACTTCCATTTAAAATTTTTCTTTCTTTTTCTTTCCTCAGTATTACTGCACATAGAAACTCAGGACTCCCCAGATAACTGACAATACTATATGCTTTTATTATGACCATCAGTTTCAATTATTTCAACTTTTTTTTTGAGAAATCACATTTTGTCCGTGATTTTGGTACGGCTGACGGCTAAGAATACTCAAATACCCATGAGCCTCGGCTGCTGTTGCTATGGAGAAGTCGTCAGTCAGAGCGGTAATGAATTCAAAACGCTTTGTAATTGAAGTTGTAAACAAAAAATGGCACCACTGTTGCTGAATTCACTCAAAAGTGACCCAGAAATAAAACTGAACTGATTCATTCTGCAGATTGTAAAATCTGTTTTCTCAACACCGTTATCTTTAGCTTCCACTCGCTGTTGGTGACACTCATGACTGGATTTTTAGCACGGTGATTGGCTGTTTTTCTTGCTAAAATGCACTTTTGAAGTTGAAGTTAACTTCTACCCAAAAATTTTTATATACACAGTCTTCAACATTTTATAAAAGAACCAGATATTTTCAAAAGCAGTTGTTCGTCTTTTGTACTAATGATGCCTGAAATAGCTCTTACCGCTTTGCAACTCTATTCACTGTACTATACTGACATTAGTAATAACAGATTCCAATCCTGTGCTTTGATCTATGCCGATGGGTCGACCTTTGTGCTTACATTGTATCATGGATTGTTCAAAATAAAAAGGTAATATAAACTTTACCATTTAAAAGGCTTTTAACACCCGATATCTACTTTGGGTTCGTATCTCAATATGACCATACATAATTTCATTGTAAATAGCACGGAACTGTAGAACTCAGCTGAGAAATGTTTCACTTCATTTTCTTGGAAATGACCTTGATCGAACAGGTACTGGCCTTTACTTTTGCACCTGTAGCCAACACCATACTATAATTATGTCTCAACTGATGTTAGCACCATCTGTGTTTCTATACAAGCCTCACTGGTTGACCTTTTCACACCAACACACACTTCAAATAAAGCACTAATGACGAATCCTCAGAATCTAAGAACTTGCCAATCAATACGTTCCTAAATGTGAAGAGTTCAGTCTTTGATGGAAGACACTCAGCGGTCTTGGGAGGCAAATGATATGTCATGAAAAAAAAGACAGGCTGTTATTACTTGAGGGGTCAAAGATTGCCTTGCAAAGCGCTGTGGATCAAAAGGCAGATAGAAACTGGGATGAACTGATGATGGAAACGGTCTGGCAGATCTACAGAATATAGAACAAATGTGTAAACAGTGTGAGTGTCAACTGTGAGACAAATATAAAGTATTTTATCTGCTACGTGTGTGGGATTGTCTTTCTATCTTTGTGAGAACCAGCTAAATTTAGAAAGAATATAGGAACCAGATCCTGCTAATCATCCCAGATGGGATTTAGGTATTCATTCCAAAAATCATTGCCAAAACGGGCCTACTGGCATGATTGTCTATTACTATATACGTAATTTGATGCAGATCTGAATCAAATGCAGATTAAACACGCAGCATGTTAGCATGCAAACATTTGCTAATTAACACTCAACACAATGTACAGCTGAGGCTGATGGGAATGTCAGTCTGGCAGATAGTTGGTCAAAAACCAAAGTAATGGAGAAAATGAAATTTTGAGCTGATGATGGCACTAGATGAAAAGTCAGGAGATAACAGTTATTACTAATCATCCTGTGGGGACCATGGACTGTGTGAACCAAGTTTCACCCAGTAGTTGTCGACTTCATGGTGGAGTTTGAGGAAAAGTCACCAGAGTCATTCTAATACATTGTCTGGAAATGTCTAACAAATTTTTTGCCAGCTCATCAAGTAGATATTTCACAGCAACAAAACTTTGACCTGCTGGTGGCACTAGAGAAGGGGAGGGGAAGAAATTAAGTCTTAGATGCTAATTATATGAAAATTTCCATGTACTCGTTTAATCATATGCTGGCAGCAAATTAGATGGTGTTGGACTGTTTGTACAGGTCCAGTGAAGGGGATGATAAACAGGGTGGGTGATACAGTTAAACACAGTGGTGCCAGAGAGATGGCTTCATAATAGAATATTTAATGGCTTACAACTCAAAAGCTCAATTACTGTGAGTACATGGTAGCGTCTTCAGTAGCGTACTTCAGTATTTGCGCTTAGTGGTGAGACAGTTAATCAGTTAGTCCACTGACAAAAAATTGTCAACAATTTTGATAACTGATTCATCATTTGAGTAATTTATCAAGCAAAAATACCAAATATTCTCTGGTTCCAGCTTCTTAAATGTGATGATTTGCTGATTTTCTGCATTTCATATCATTGTAAATTGAATATCATTGAGTTTTGGACTGTTGGTTGGACAAAACAACTCATCTGACATTATCTTAGGCCCTAGAAATGTGTAATAGCTGTTTTATAGACAAAATGATTGATAAGTGTATTTGCTCAGAGCATGCAGTTTCAGCTCAGTGAAATGAATGGATTTTGGCAGGAAATACACAGATCTGAATTCACAGGCTTCATCCATAAACTGCAGCACTTACCACTATGACCTCTCTTTTTCTAAACACATTTTGATTTATCAATATAAGCTCTTGCATAGAAGTTCTGAATGATCCAGAGTACTGCTGTTTTTCTGTTTACTTCATTCTAACAACAATTTAACTGCAATTAATTGCATGCACCTGGTGTTCCAGGTGTAAAAGAGCTGCTGATCAGATGGCTGGAAGGAAACCAGCGGGACTCTGGATTGTAACGACGGGGATTAAGAAGCACTATGTTAAACAAAGATTGTCAAACAGCACTGGACACGTTTTATCTCCATGTTCCATGAGAGAAAAAAATAAATAAATAAAAAAAATTAGGGATAAACTGTGGCTGTAAGCTTTCCTGAACTGTTGTAGCCAACATTATTAAAACAATTTGATAGTTGTAATTCATGTCAGGATCATGTTCATATGAATGTATTTCTCCTATTCGTCTAATCAGAATTATATTCACAAAAAGGAGACCTGCTTTGAGTTTAAAGCAGTGAATTTTGTTCAAGACTTTTACTTTTCCTAAACAAATGATCACGGTGGGAGTTATTTTTTTGCTGAAAGATGTGCTAATGACACATTAAAATGCCATGAAGTGGAATGACCTACATTATCGTCCAGGTCGTCGTCGCTGTCGTCGTCGCTGACCACCGGCTTGGCCTTCCCTCGGCTTTGCCTCTTCTTGCCTTTGTCATGGCTGCGTGCCTCCTTGCTCAGCTTGATCTTAACCCGCACTGACTTGGCTGAATGAAACACAAGGGGAAAGTAGGAGTTTTTTACGGTCCCACCAAACAAAGACTAACATAACTGGTGTGTCTGAAAACATAGATTATGTTTTTTCACCCACATTTAGGCTTTGAGGACTGAGTGATTATATCTGGAATCATCAGGTTATGCTTAAATTACATCACCATTGAAACTATATTTTCAAAACAAATTTGTTTTATAACTTTATATCCCTCTGTACTTTTACTTAATGATTTTACTATTTTTTGTGACTAATGCATAAAACAAAGATCATGTTTACTTTCAAGATTTTGTTTGATTCATTTCAGGAATAAAATAAAATATATTTTAAGTCGAGATCCATTTACTAGCTTTTTCTACAGCTTTCAACTGCATCTAACAGTGTTTTTCATGGTCATCATCTCACAGTCTTTCTGGTTCTTTCAACATTTCTTCCACAGTGGAGGAAGACTGTTTGAAAGTGCAGCTTGATTTAAGCTAATTTCTTCGGGTCAAACTACTGTATCAGAAGTCAAAAATGTACATGTTGTTCTCTTTGTTTTATCTTCTTCATTCCTGTCTTTTACATTTGATGTGCTGCAGTTTGAAGGCAGCAGGAATCCACGACTCCCAGTGGGATGCTCTCAAAGTAAATCTCAAACCAGAGCAGGATTCAGTGGGTTTACAGGGTAGAATTTAAATGAGATGACACAAACGTCTGTGTGTGTCTGTGTACCCGTATACAAGCCCTTGAAATGGTGCGCCTTACCCTCGGCCTCTGACTCATCCTCATCATCATCATCATCATCGCTGTCATCCTCACTCTCTTCGTCCTTGGCAATCTTCTGCCTCGCACTCTTGAACACAGACTGAAGGACAATGGAATCCTCATATATCTGTGGAGTTTAAAAACAAAAAGTGTGAATGACACGTAATACTTGGAACATATAAGAGAAGAGCTTAGTAGACAAAAGGTGGGTGTGAGGATAACGAGGGGAGATATTACGTTTTAATGGAGTGAAAGTAACAGCTAAGTAGCAATTATTATTAACTGATACTTTCTTTTCATCTAAAGGAAGCAGAAACTCAAACCATAGGAATGAAATATAGTGGGAGTTTTGGGAGTTTCTCTGTGGGATGCTGTAATAAATTACAGGCTGACACTGTTAATAAACATACTTTCATTTCTTACCCTAGTCTTTGCAACTATTTGGACATAGACAAAGAAGGAAAAAAGTATAGGACAAAGCAAAAAAAGAAAATGACAAACAGTAAATTTACAGTTTAATAAAACAGAAAATACTGAATCTTTTCAATGGAGAAACTGGAACCAGAAAATGTTTTTCCTTGATAGATGATAATCACTCATTTTTCAAAATTGTTTCATCACTACTGGAGAGTGAAAAGCTGCAGATTTGTGGTTGCTGAGTAGACAAAGAAAAATAAAGGACAGATTAAAGAATGTAAAGTTCCACTGCACAGTTTTGACCTGGGATCCCTCCAGGTTGAACGTCTGGGCATTGTGACAAAGCAGCATCACATCCTTCTCCAGGTCTCCCACATTTCTGTATTTATGGTTTCTCACACGTTCCTGTTGACAGAAAAACACCAGCATGGAGCAACAGCTTAAATCACACTCATACCTTCCCTTCTTACTGTCTCACATGGTGACAGTAAGAAGGGAATGTAATCACAAAGATGATGTAAATAATCCCAAATCCTGAATGAAAAACTTCTCATGAAATTAAATCCTTTTTTAAAAATTACAATCTCCTAAACAGTTGTTTCTACTGCCCCCCCAATTATGTGATATACATGTGTATATACTGTATGCTGAAAATTCTGCATCAACTTGTTCACTAAAATTATCAATATAGCAAGTAAAAGGTGAGAATTTAGGTACTATTGCAGATTTTTTTAAACTCTACTTTTAACCATTGTTGCCATCTTATTCCTCATGAACATCAATTCCTGGGTGATCATATTCAACATACCTTGATCTTCTTGAAGTCCACAGGTTTTCTGATCAGCTCATAATACTCTGGGAGCTCCTTCCTGGATGGTAGCTGGACGAAGACCTCGCTCAGTTGTCTTCCTGACCTGTTAACACAAAATAATTCAACATCAATATTAAATTCATATTTGTATTCCAATGTCTTGTTTTGTCCCAAACTGTCCAAAACCCAAATATACTCAGTTCACTATTACATAAGACAAAGAAAAGCAGCAAATCTTCATAATTTGGAAGCTGATACTAGGGAACATTTAGCATTTCTGCTTGAAAAATTACTTTATGGCGGTTACACAATTATGAAAATAGCTGCCAATTATTTTTCTGTCAATCAACAGATCTGATTATTCTAACTGTTTCAGCTCTAGTAGAGTCAACATGCAGGCAGGAGTCTTTATGATAAGGCCACTGGGGGGGGCACCAAAGTTAAAAATTTTAAACAAATGGCTTTAAGTGGGAAGTAGTCAATGACACAAAATGAAGGGCCCGAAAATCTGTTACTGTACTTTAAGGACAGGAGTGAGGATATAATATATATAAAACCAAGTCCAATAATAGGAAATTGAGTCATTATTTATGAAACTTAAAGTCCCGAATCTTTCCTTGTTTTAATTGCAATTTGGCCTCTTTAAGTGTATTATGCTATGAGTTTTTATAAATATGAATAATGCTGCACAATTAATATCAAAGTGTTTACGCTTGGGGCCAGTTGCCTGTATCATAGTTAAGGGTGGTGAACAAGGTAATGAGACAGATAATTAAGTAACAACAAAGAAACTCAGAGTAAGATGTTGGATAAAATAAAAAAGCACAGAGCTACAGGTTTGGTCCTACAGTCATACAACATATGAGCTGTTGTTGCCTTTTATCTATTCACTTTCAAGACACATATCCACCAATGTATAGACCATAGACGGTAAAAAATATGGACGTAGCCACTGTGATGTCACCCACTGGTTTCTGAAGAGTGGTTTTGAAGCTCAAAGTGGGCGGCTCTGGCCATCGCTGATCCAAAATGGGCAAAGAGGTGGAGCTGAGGCGGGCCAAATGAAGCCTGATTGCTGAAACAAGCCACCTAGCGGCTAGCGACCTGCCACTCAAAGCAGCCACGTCCTTAATTATGCATAACTTATGTAACTATGTAAATGGGTGAGTTATATAAAAATTCACCCACCGTACAGTTTTCATGAACAGGGAAATTAGCTATAGAGACCAAAACCGTTTTTTGTACCAGGTTGTAAACATGTTTATTTCTGCTGTAAAATTGGGCATTTTAACATGGGGGTCTATGGGGGATTCACTCGCTTTTGGAGCCAGCCCCAAGTGGCCATTTGAGGAACTGCAGTTTTTGGCACTTCGCACTGGCTTCATTTTTCAGCCCCGGAGGTTGTCGCTTGGAATAGACCCAATACTCTGAATACTTAGGAGAATGCAATGCAAGCAGGGCTCCATTAAGTGATATTAAACAAAGAACCAGCATTATTTCATACCTTGTCCCTCATTTCATCTACAAGATAATATTTATAAAATAAATATGTTCAAGGTCTTTGTTCTTTTGAGACAGTATGCAGCACACAGCTCTAAAAACAAGCCCACATTATAAGGATGTAAGGAATCAAACTACCCTTGAATCATTAGCCTCCTGCAACAGAGATAAAGATCGACAGGGCTATTTTTAAATGCAATTTATCCCCAACTAATTTCCCCAGAGTTTGATTAATACCAATTGCTGCTCATCTGCATCACTTAGTCCCACAAAAGGTGTTCTATGCCAACACCAAGTCTCTGCAATACCGGTCCATCTGCTTCAATTTATTAATGTGTGATAAGTTTATTAGGGGTTAGATTCTGCCAAGATAGACGTCTCCCTGTTTTGTTCTTACTAGCATAAACCAATGTTAGTAAATTTAAACACATCTGTCAGGCCAAATAAAGATCATTTAAGAATCTGCTTACTGCTCTTTGGCTGACTAATAAGACCTTCACTTGCCACTCGAATCTGCCTCGCTGGTCTCTAGGTTGACCAGAAGGACAGCAGTTCAAATCTTGGACCAGCTGGGAAAAGCTGTGCAGTCAAAGTGAATGAGAATATTTGCCTACACTCAACAATTATGTTGGTGTGGCTTTAAACCTGTAGTGATTAAATTAAGACTGCTAGAAAACAGACTGCAGAGCTGCAGAGAGAGAAAAACAATAACAGCTACAACTAACTGCACATCATACATATATTACTAGACAACATCCCACATTACCTCACCATGATTTCTGTCTCATAGACCACAGACAAAAATATCCAACTGGTCTGATTAGTAGTGCAGAATATCTATATTCAAATTTGAGACATTTTTTCTAAAAAATTATTCAAAAAGTTGGCGATTAATTTTATACTTTGCAACTAATCAATTAATAATTGCAGCTCTACTCCCACCCCTCTCACAGTAACAAACATTCTTTTACCTTTTGTACCCTGAGGTAATATGTTATATTATCTATATTCTATTTGAGCCCTGGGAAGTCAGTACCTCTTTCGATCAATCAACAGTTTTTAAAATTGGATTGTGGTATTATACTACCAGATTTTACCTGCTTTGTAATGATTCAAATAATACATTCATTTATTTTAAAAATACAACTGAAAAATTAGCCTTAGGTCAAGACTACCATCTGAAGGTTGAAAATGCAGCAGCAGAGCTGTTTAGCCTGATTTCAAGGCTTCTAATCTTTTCTCTCTTTCAAATTACTTGGATATTGTACAATCAACCCACTGCAGTGCCTCTGAGCTTTAATCCACTGTGTAAACTGTGCTGAAAGCACAAAGGTGAATGATATGTTGAAAATGGGTTTTTACATCTTTGATGTATGAAGAATGATGCCTCCCAGCACAGTGTCAAGGCAATGGGGACTTCTTGGAACAGACCCAATTGTTGACTTCTGTGAAAGACACTGGGATGAATGGAAATGTGATCATGAAGGCTTCAACAAGGGTTTTTTTTTCTTCTAATGGCTTGTGATAGCAAGATGGTGAAAAAAAAAACCTGAAGATTTCAAAACAATCTGGCCTACGTGTAACATACTGTATGGAGGAAATGGAGCCTAGACTGTTGTCTGGGTCTACTGAAGAGATCATCAAAATCTAGGAAGCTCCAGATCAAATTTTAATTGAAGCGCGGTTTGTTTTATGGGGAAACAGTGCTACACTGTAGGAATCCAAAGTCCTGGAGTGGAAATTCCAAGATTTGTCCCGCTCTAGTTAAGTGAGGGGGGTGCCAGAGCTATGATTGAGATGCTCTGGGAAGAACAACCATCAACTGGGAGAGGAAAGAATTTGACTTCTGGAACGGCAGGTAGCAGTTTCCTGGAAAAGCTCCGGCACAGTAGTCAGCCAGTGCATATTTGAGTAAAGGGAACACAAATGCACATGTTCTTCCATGCATGGGTGTATATTACAAAGACAGACACACACATACTTAAGATTTTGCACAAGAGCGAAAAAGAAAAACCATCTACACAACAAAACAGACCACACAGAAAAATACACAAACTTTCAGGACTGTAGGACTGAAAGAATACAAGGATGTTTATCACACTGTATGTTCTAAGACATGACTTCATATCTGTTACCTGCTGACCAGGGAGACGTGTACTTTCTATTGGCTGTACCGTCAAAAATACAGACTCTGAGTAAACCTGGAGTACACCTGGAGTTTACGAGGAAGGCAGCATGTAATCCCCCCTCTGACCTCATTGACTCCACAGGAGGTGAAGACTGCAGAAGCAGTGATTCAAAGTTTATAACTTCACTGAAAACTTTAGCCAAAATATGAGATATTCGTGTCTTGTTATGTTTATGGTGAATGAAACTCGCAAGACTTTTCTGTGTTCGAGCTGATATTCATCTGCTGGTCTTCAGTAATTTTGTTGCTGATATTTATTCAGCCGTTTCTCTGCTGTGGTACCAAATGAACAGTAAGAGACAGTGTTTTATCTCTAAATTTTTGCCTTTTACTTCCACCTAAGTGCTCATATTTATAATGTATTTTCTGCACAGTTTGGGGTTTGCAGGTCAGGTTGGGTTTGGGTGGTGGATTAATGCATTATTTGCGGGTCAGGCGGTGCAGATTGGCACTGAAAATGGGTTGGGTGTTAAAAAACCCTGACCCGCGCATCACACTGACCGCACAGCTAGACAATGTCATACATGCTACAATGACTTCTATCAGCTCAGCTTTTTCGTTTTTCTTTTGTTGTTTTTTTAACACAAATGCCATCATATACCGTATACCCCAGTGAAATGTCAGGAAGGTATGAAGGTATGAAAAAAACGCCCGTATGACATCGCCCAAGCCTAGTTTACGGTGTAAAAATGTTCATCCTGAACTTCAAAAAAGTCAGTTTTCAGACACTGATTGAGGTGCATAGATAAAAAAAGGGGAAAACAATTGTCCATTACAGCAGAGACTCTGGTTGTGGTTTTGGATTGTTGGTCAGCCGAATAGCAACACGTCATTCTCCCTGCACAGTTCAAACCCTCCATCTCAGAAAACAGACTTTTTTCCAGCAGAGATTATGAAACCAGATGGTAAGAGCTGATAAAGTCCAATCAGATTCACTTAGACTGAAAATAATTTAGACCCGTCTCAATGTGGTCTAGGAACCATGTGGGCCTTTCAAGCACATTTGGCGGTGCTCAGAACTCAATACACAATGCAATTAGGGGTGAAAGTCTTAACTACCTTAAGTACCTGTTTAATTGCACGCTGAAGTGTATCTGTTCAGTCAGATGTAAGACTGATGACTGTAAAACACGGCTGATAAATGAGCTTTTAGACAGGGTGTAATATAGTGATTTGTTCTTCCACATCAGAAGGCGGAGTTCAAACACATCACAAACTGCTGGTGCAATATATATGAGTAATTATAAAGAAGTAATAACATCAATTAGAACCAGCATTTTTCACAGTTAAATGTTCTTCCCACATAGTTTATCTTTTAGAGTCATGGCGAGCTTCATTAGTATAATATCAGGCAATCTGATATTAGAATATTTAAGCCATAAGGACCATGAATCTGCTTACCCGTCTCTGTAGTTGATCACTGTATCAATGATGGTGTTCATTTGCTTGGTGAGTTTCGGGGGGTTGGGGGAGAGTTTCTCAGCTGGTGGGCGTCCACGTCTCTTCTTGGCTTTGGCGCCACCGTCCTCCCTGCTTGACGAGTCCTTGTCCTGACGTCTCTTGCGTTTGCGCTTTTTCAGTCGGATCTCTTCCTCCATCTCTTCCAGGTTTCCATCCTCAATGGCCTGGTGTCGAAAAGAGCCACAGACAGAGAAACAGGGTTAATCCTACAATCACTTCAACTTGTCTAAAAAACGATATAGAATTGTGGGATTATTGATAGAATTGTCAATCAATGTGCAATCTTCCCCTCTGCAACACAAAAATAAATGACTTGACAGCAGCTACTCCTCTTACTTCATGCTTCCATCATCTTGACATAGCTGTCATTCATCATCATCATTTTATATTTGACATCATTCCTGCTTGTTTATTTTATTTATGGTACCTTTACAGGTACTCACTTGCATTTTTAAATTTCTAAAGATTACACAAGTACATGAAAGCTGCTCATTTGTTTGGTGGCCAACAGGGCTGTTTTTACCCTTACCCTTCAAATGTCGCTTTCTTTAGCATTTCTGTGACAAAACTGTGACAAATCTGAGTTGAGAAATTAATTTCCTTGTATGTACAGTATCAGTCAAAGGTTTGAACATACTTTTCCATTCCCTTGAATGAGTAAGTATGTCCAAACCTTTGACTGGTACTGTATGTAGTCTTGTCTTCTTTCATTCTCATATTCTCAAACAGACAGCCTACAGGTCGCTACACATCTTTCCTCTTTTGATTAGAGCTCCTTTGAACCACAGCAAACATTTCCAACATACTGTTGCACCTCAGTCTCAAAGTGTCTTTGTTCTATTCTTGTTTTCCCTGAAACACCTGAGCCATAGTCAATAAAATGGATGTGCCAAGCCTGAGATGTTTCTTTAGGGGAGTGTGTCACAAGATATCTTGTGTGGGTGACTGGGTGCCATTAGCATCAAGCTAAGCTAAAGTTTGGTATTAATCCAGTTATGTTGAAGATCTGATCCCCTGACAGTGGGTATTAATTTTGCTTGTCGAATAAAAAATATCTGGTTGCAATTAAAAGTCACATTGTCTGTTATTAATTGTTAATGTTAATTGCAAAAGATTTCATGGTAATTATAATATTGCAACATATTTTTTCTTAATTTCAACAAAACCCCATAAAAAGACCAGTAAGACCAAAACCAACAATGATTCAATCCCACTAACAATCATTGTCTATGTATCCAGAGACTGATATTGTATTCCTCTGTGCCAAACAGCTCCACTGTTGCTCAAAAACTCTTAAAAACACATCACAATGTGCACACAATGAGCCTCAATGTTTGACGTTCCTTCATTACCATGAACACAGCCACTGTTTATTTTGATTCCCACATACACGTCCTGCTGCTGTAAACACTAGCACACCAGATGTGTATTATTCCACAGCTAGAAATAGACCCCAATGAATGCACTATTTCCTCCTGTTTGAGTAACATCTGCTAAAAAACTGAAGTGCCCAGATGTTTTATGAAATTACTGAACCTTTTTCTATTAAATTAAACTTAAATATAGTTGTGTTACTATGTACCTGTTTTTAAAGATTTATGTCTTCAGTGGGAAACTAATGAGCTTGGGGCTGAGTGGCATAGACAGGGTAGGGAAGTAGGAAAGTATTGAGAGTGGGACTAAAACATTGCCTATTTGCTCTTTTCATGTGATTTGTTGACAAGAAGAAACTCGTGTGTAACTTCTTGGCAAAGTGAGCATAAACAAACAAAACACAAATGAAAGTTTTTTGTTTCAGACGAAAGAAATTAAACTGCAGGTTAACTGCAGTTTTAAATATAAACAATGTGAGAGTACATAATAGACTGTGATGTACGACTGAATGGATAAAGAAGTGTGACGTTCCAACAGGTGTTGAGCGCAGAGAAGTTTTATATCTCTAATTACCCAAATTGAGTTTATGTAAATCAAATCAGTCAGTATATTACACAAGATTGCTTTAATTAACTGCTGTGGTGGTTTTTGGAGTGAAAAAGTGGAAAAAAAACACTTTTTCATCAGTTGTGTGTTCTAATTTCTTTTCCATTACTATGCAGGTCAATAAATAAAAATTCTCTTGCACACACAGGTTCTTAACGAATGTCATAGCTTTTAAAGCAGTTAAATATATCACCATATTTGTATATTAGCGCTTTCATTTCCAAGAAAAAAGTTTGATACACTCAGACTTTACCCGTAGCCACTGTTTTTCAGTCAGCGTGTCACTGTAGTCTACGTCCCGACGACAGCGTGATCCTCGACCAAACATCTTCTCCTCCTCCTCTTCATACGTGAGACGTTCCACCTCAGCGTCGTCTTTGATGATCCAAGAAGGCAACTCGTCCTCCTCCATTAGACGGGGCTTACGCTTCGGGTTCCTGGCGTCCTCCCGGCGTCGGTCCATGTCCATGCGCTACAGAGGAGAAAAAGTAGATAAATTACATTAGGTCAAACATCAGAGACTAACACACAGTTCTTGGTTCCTTTTGGTTAGACCACATGAATGAAACCCTTGAGCTGGATTTATGCTTGAATCAAAGGGTTAATGACAGTCACTGTAGATACTTATACTGTAAGTTTTGATTTACAAATCAGTGTCTGATTCTTCCGTTGATATCACCAACGCAACAATGGATGTATCGTATATGATCAAGACATTTCATACTTTAGTTACACTCCCTACAATAACTGTGTTTACACTGTTTCACTAAACTTTGAGAGTTATGACTGACAATAGAAGACGACTGCCATGAAACTGCCATGTTTATGTTCTTCCATTCACTGTGTAGGCTCTTATTATGCTGTAATCTATTAATGCACTATAAATCTAGCTTTAGAATCAGTAATACTAAAGGCACCTTCAGATAGATTAATTTTAGAAGTTACTAACTTAGTGCCAACCATATCCTATGGCTTGCTTCCAGATACTTATGAAGCTGGGTTACTCGGGAGTGACGTTACATAATATGGACTCAGCTGGCTCCAATCAGTTAAATAAAACTTTTTCAAAATATTTGATCTCTCACAACTGGTCACCATGGAGCCAGCTGTTTTATTGAGAAAAATCTGCTTCCAGTTTCTCAAATGTGAATATTTTCTGGTTATTTTTAGGCTTAAACAGGATGAAGACGTCACCTTGGGCTCTGAGTTTCACTATTTTCTATCTAGCTAAAAAAAAAAAAAATCTGAATATTAATCTATGATGAAAATAATTGTTAGCTGCAGCACTAATGGAGCTAGCCATAAGAACTGCATGAAACATGAAAGAAGAGGCACTATCATCAGGAACCAGTGAAGCTTGAGGTTGAAGAAATATTCATTTGATTTTGAACTTCTGGTGCACATGTTAAGCAAAATAGTAGTTAACTACTGGATTTTAAACACTGATGCACACAAACAAAGTCGTGTAGTGTAAAACTGCCAGGTGGTGTACTGTTAATGACATGGTAACTGTGAGACCTGTAACCATGGTAATTCAGTCATCTGCTACACAAGAAGAAGCATTTGCCTGGAGACAGCTGTTGCCAAGTCTGATGGGGAGTGAAACACTAATGACATTTCACCAAAATAACATGACATGATGGACAACCAACAATTATTTGGAGTGGATGTAAAAGAACCAGCTGTGAGCTTCTACTGTTTTGGAAAATTAATATTTTAACACCAGTCATTTCAGAGGTTTACTCAGCAATTTAGATGTCATTAGAACCTCAGTAAAATGTGTGTTTTTCTTACCATAAAGAGCTCAAATTCATCTTCATTGCGGGCTATCATCTGGTTAAGGGTTTCATCATCGGGTACCTCATCTTCCTCCTAGAGTTGCATAGAGAAAAACCAACTCTTCAACACAACCACAATGTAATACACAATCTTTCCAGTTTCCGTTTTAACTTTGGGGCAAAACAGAAGCCTCACAGGTCAATTAAGGCATACAGATTTAATCAAATACCAATTAAATAGCAGAGATTCCATTACAAAAGCATGTCATGTTGTAAGTAATGGACGGTTAACTCGCTGATCATATCTAGAGAACACTCTCTGGGCCTGCAATAATTCAGTCGAAACCAGCATGCATAATTTAACAAGAGGAAAACTATTTAGGATCTCCTACACTCATTCACTGCCAATCAGGCACAAATAGATCATATTAGTCCTGAGATGTTTTAAATCCCAAGATAAATAATAAAACACATAAAATAAAACACAACTGACAAACTATGACCATACCTCATTCTGCTCCTCATGCTCTAAAATGGCCTGGAGGAAGGCACGGCGCTCGTGGCTCGATGACTTCTGGTCGAACATGCCTGCCTGGATAACTTTCTGATCCACGTTCAGTTTGTATTTGGCAGCTGCCAAGATTTTCTCCTCCACACTGTTGACGGAGCAGAGGCGAAGCACACGCACTTCATTCTGCTGACCGATGCGGTGAGCACGGTCCTGAGCCTGAAGGTCCTGAAATCAGCAAAAGAAAAATGAAGGAGAGATGTGAGACCACTTCTGTTGCCTCAAAATAAAAGAGGCATTATGTAATTTTAACAATTAAGCAAGAGCCAACTTTAACACCCGCCAAGTAACTGAATGACAGAATAATTGTCTTTTCTCAGTAAGGGCCTGAAATTTTAAGATGATGGTGTAGTTTTCAGCCAATTACCATTGTTAAACATTGCTCTTCAAGCCACCATATGCTTGTAAATAAAATCAAAGCAAACATTCAGCTCTGTATAAAACACGCTCACGTTCGCCTAGAGCCCTGAGTCACCAAGCTAAAAATCAAAGAACGACTGATCAAACGCACTGCATCATCACCCGTGCACTTATGTTCTGCATCTGCGTGAGAGGAAATGCTTCCAAAAAACATCACAGAAAGACAAACAACTACTGATGCTGATTATGAATCCAGCCACATACTGTAACTACAAATTGAGAAGATAAAAAGCTGTCACGGGAACCGTAAAGTTTACTTTACTTTTCTTTGCTTTGAAGTCTGGATTCCAGGTGGCAGCTGACTACGTGGCAAACTGAATTGACAATTAAAAAAAAAAAAAAAAACATATATAAAATGACTGATCACTTCCAACTATGGATGTCCCGATCAAGTTTTTTTGGCCACAATCTGAGTCCTTTAATACTGGGTATCTGCCGAGCTACCAAGTCTGATCTAATACTTACATTTACTTAAATGTAGAGGTTGGTAATTTGGTGCATGTTGCCAACCTCGGTATCTGAATTAGGAGTCACTCGATGTGCCTCCTAATACTTATTCACATTCAAACACTACATTTCACTTGCTAATGTAGGTGAATTCTCGTAATTTAGAGCCCGGCTGTCTTAAAGGAGACAGAGGAGAGCAGTAAAGAAAGCATCAGCATTTGATTGGCTTTATTATATCTCATACCGATCCTTTATAATATGCCTGGATCGGCCCAGCATCTCTACTTCCAACACTGTAACCAATATACTGTTGCTGTAACTGTGCATCAAGACTGTGAGCACAAGTACTGTCCTTCAAGTTTTAATGATTCAGTTTACTGATGGACAGACCTGGTGTGGGTTCCAGTCACTGTCAAAGATGACGACCGTGTCGGCAGCCTGCAGGTTGAGGCCGAGGCCACCAGCTCTGGTACTGAGCAGGAAGATGAAGTACTGAGATCCTTCTTCATTAAATTTCTTCAGCAGTGAGGCTCGGTCCTCAGACTTGGTGGTTCCTGAAAGATCAAACATCATCATTTTGAAATGCAAAGTCTGTCATGTAACTTTGAAAAAGCAGCTTGACCTTCTGATCTAAATCTTATTGTTTTCAGGAAAGTGTCACCTTATATTGTGTCTTATCTCTGACCAAATGCTTTCTGACATAAAAGCTGATTATCAAACTGCTTGCTTAATCTTTTAATTTCTTTATCATGGTAATAGATCTTTACACCATACAAGTTCTTTATGTTTTCTGTTACTGATTTGAATTGTTAGCAAATCTCTCAGATAAGAATTACTTGGATATGGAGTGATTGCCATATTATTTTATCATTTTAGAATTTTTCTTCAAAACACAGAATTACCACCTAAAAACACATCACATACGTTAACTGTGTGTGTGTGACTGCAAAGTGTTGTACAGTCCACATCTCTTTAGTAGAGGAGCAGTTACTATAAAACCAAAGTACAAAACACCGTATGTGCTGCAGCCTCGTCTATTGCTCACACACAGCAGTCAGGGAAAAAGAGAGACCATTTCAATATCATGTTGCACAATTTATTCTGTTTCAAAAGGAGCCCATAGTATGAATAGATAGTATCTCCTCAGTGAACTTTGGTCTCTGTTGCCAGACCTAGTGGCTAATAGAATTGCCTTTTGTTTGAGATGTTGAGTGTGTGTATCATGCTGAGTGGTGGTGACGTGAATTCTCAGACACCTCAGTGTGATAGATAATTATTCTGTCAGTCTGACAAGTATGAGTCAACTTCAGTTACAATAAGAAACTGACATTTCTAATATACCAAACACATAAAGGGATACAGGGATTACACATTCTCAATATCCGACTTAGTAAAAGAGATTATTGTCATGTGTCTTGATGCAGGGACAGGATAGAAAAAAATTCATTTAAAATCTTTTTTCTTTGTCGTATTTCTCTGCTAGGGACAAAATGTGACATCTTTTGACTCTGAACTGTGGCTTGGACCTCTGTTTTTACTTTCATTCTGACTTTTACTTCTGAGTTGATGCCTTGTGGTGTTTATGCCATAGTTTCCTCTGTAGGCACATAAAAAGAAGCTCACATGCACCTTTTTAAAACCGTTAAAACCGAGCCATGTGGACATTGCAAGAACTGTGATAAGTGTGATTAAACATTAGCAGAGGCATAACCTTACCATCTAGACGTAAATATTGAAAGTTGCGGTAGCTGAAGTAGTCCTCCATGATTGTCATGAGAGAAGTCATCTGGCAGAAAAGAAGAACTCTGTGGTTGGTGGCATGTAGCTTCGGCAGGATGCGATCAAGAAGCTCAAACTTTCCAGAAGCTCGATAAAGATCAGGCCTGGGGTGGAGGTGATAAAGCAAAATATGTATCATAAGTCATTGTTAACAACAGTGTTTATTTAAGTCTCTTTGGCCTGTAGTTTGACAGCAGTATCAGCCAATAGTATCCTGGTGCTACTTAGATAAAGAAGGAATCGCCAGTTGGTGCCACCAACATTTACTGCCGAGTATGGTGCAGCAACTGTAGCATCTCTATATTGTTTATGTAAAAAAATGTCTTTACATTCTGGATCAATGTTAAATAAGTCAGCTATAAAGGCTACAAGTCCTGACAGTTAACACTTTCATTGCGGCCCTGCTGTACAATAGACCTGATCTCCTGCCACCTTCATGACACAGAAATACAATAATCTTATTTATTATGCAAGAGGTTATGGCTTATTTAAGATATGCTGAACTTTATCCATACCAATATCCACAACTCACGCACATGGACATTCATCCTGTAGGTAGACAAACAGATTTTTACAGATTTTAATTTACTAGAAACTAACTGCTACTTTCTAGAAACTAGAACGCATTTTAGGCAGATTTATTTTTCAAAACATTGAGAAAAGAGGATTAACAAAGCAGCATTTGACAAAAATTCTGACAAAGCCAACAAAGAAGAAACAATATAAAGAGTGTCATTTGTGTATGTGGCACTTTGGAGTGTGAGTGACCACACAACACGGGAGCAAAATAATATTGGACACACTTCTGTGAGCACAGTAACCAGCAGATCTATGTGCCTGAAGCAGCATTATGTTGGAGAGCTCAAGTTCAAAAACCCTCCAGCTATTTTACTCTCATTCACCCCCAAATGGTTTGAGATAGGGGTGTTACAATGCAGTATATTGGATTGTATTGATTAAATCAGTGGAAGGCTCTCATTTCAATACACTGCACGCTCTTTTAAACAGTTCTGTGCTGTGACTAAAATGACGTCCTGTTTGTTTCACCGCATCTATTTGTATTGTAAAGCATTCCTGTTGTTTTGTGTTCTTTGCGTACGTGGCATGTGGAAGCCAGTCAAGCAAAAGTCCACTTGTTAATTCCAAAATACCTAGAATATTACAGTAAAGTGAGGATGGAAATATTATTTCTGCAGTGTAAGACTGTAACATGAATTTTTACACCTCTGGTTGGAGATGAACTGCAGCAATGGATAACTGCTATCTGCTGCCAAGTACTGCTAAGTACAGCAGAAATGTAAGAATTATCTGGCACTCAGGCTTTTCAGATGTGAACTTCAGATGTCTTTTCAAATTAGGTGTTAAATTACTGCTGAGCTAATAACAAGCTTTGCACAAAGTACAAGAGAAATTGACAAACCTTGGCAATGATCCAACGCATTCACTGTTGTAAATAAATATAATCTGGTATCAATCTATTTGTTTGTGCGTTTTGCTCAGAGAAGAAAATCCCTTTAAAAGATCTCAGAGTAAAATAGGATGAAAGTAAAACAGGATGTTCAGAATAATTTAGAAAATGGAAAAAAAAGAAACCCAAACTCGTGTTGTTAAAATTAGTTAGCTGTTCGTTACGCCACAATCATAAGGCACAACAAAACATATGTTTACCTTTATCACGTGACCTCAAATCGCTTTATGATCACAAGTTCAGTGATCATACACATTACACACCAGTGAAGGTTCTGTTTACAGTATTTGTGTGTACAGATGCAGATTGAACAGATTGTGCCAGCATGAGAAAAGTTAGGATTTTGTCACTACTGACACTTTATAGCAGTGAATGGTACAGATACAGTATAATGAGGTGTGTGACTGGTAGGGGGATGAGACTCTTTTTGTCCAACTTACCCAGAAATGATGCCGTTTGGATAGCCCAAGTGCTCAGCAAAAGACTCCTGCAACAGAGAACATTTATTGGTTTATGTCAGGGGAGGGCTATCAAACAATGTTTACATTTGCCTATACTGTGGATAGACTGTGTTATCTTAAAAATGAAAAGACAGGAACTGGGTGTTTTGTTGAGGCACACTGCTCATCTGTTTCTTCCTAAATTAAATCTGTAAGTTTACTCAAATTTTACAATGCAGGACAGGTTTTAAATGTCTGAACAAATTCAAACTCTGAAAATAACAAGTAAAAGTTTTAACCAGCTGATCTATGAACTAGATTGTTGTGTAATGCCTGTAATGTAATTTATGCACATAAACAATGTCAGACACCATCCTGAATTGTTACTGGATGAACAAAACATTTAGCAAAGAAATTTGGATTAGTGTTAAAAGTGTTAAAAACTTTCAAAAATGACACCTATTTCAGTGACGGTAATGAACATGACAACTAGCTGATATTTGGGTAAATGTAGAATATTATAGTATTCACAAGCTTTTAACAGCCAGTTGAAGCAGTCTTGACTTAGCAGCGCTCACCTCGATGTGCTGGAACATGTACGGATGGTTGCAGATCTTCTTCAGCTGCATGATGGTGTTCATCAGGGTCTTCGCCCCTCCTTTGCCCTGGAGAAAATCATTAAATAATAAAATTAAATGCGAAAATTGAAACAACAAGTCTTGTATTGATATGACTTAAGTATATTTAACTACACAGAAAACCTATGAGTAGCTCAGCTTCATTACAAAGTCTTGCTAGGTAATGCAGGTAATGTGCTGATATGATATTGACTGTTAGATCACTGCTTTGAACTTTTGATTTTGAGCAGTGTACTCCATTTCTTTCTCAAAACCTGTGCAGAAGTTCATTCATCTTTAGCAAACACAATATCTTGTTCATATCGTAGTGCTTTAAAAAAAAAAAAGCACAGTGCAACTGTAACTTTTAATTATACAACAAAATTCAGGGACTTTCTGATGTCAAACAGCAGGAAACAGTAAACAGCTCTGAGCTCTAAGCCATAAAGCTCAGTTTGTCACCACACACTGTTAAAACAAAGCATTGAGGTAGAGTGGAGCCACAGGGGTCTTGGTATAGTCACCTTCTTGTCTTTCTCTGAGCCATCAGTGAGAAGGATGCCTTTCTGCATGTGCCGGTACAGAACCTTCTGTATAGCAGACATGTCACATTTTATGACATACTCCACCTGTGTGAATGACAATAAAAAACAATCCTTTGTCAAAAGCAGTGTCATCTCAGTGACAAGGTTGTTTGAGCTTGACACCTCATTCTTCACACCATGAGAGAAAAATAAGAGGTAATGAGAACCAAAATACAAAGCAGGAGTAGTGAAGGAGAAGAAAAGAAAGGCACCGTAACATACAGGTCTCTGTACAGCAACATTTCTGTGATACGCAATTCAGACTGTGTAACTTAGCATTTTTATAAACTTTAAATTTCTTATGAGCATGTTCTGTTGTCATCATCCATGGCTCTGCATCACCCTGGTGGGATGATACACTTACCATAAATACTTTTTATTTCCATTTATCCTCTAGAAATAAGACTACAGTTACAGTCTGAAGTAAAGTTAATAACAAGGCATGTATGTGACCTTGGTAAATTAATTTATACCCAGGCCGTGGACAGGGTGTGCACATTATCTTCTTACAACTGCACGGTTGTGACATAGTGGCCTCATCAGTGTTCTTAATTACTACTTACAGCTGGAAAGCTGCTTGTGTCAGAAGTTACAAAGCTACGGCTTCAATTACTTGCTGAAGTAGGAAAGTAGCAAGGTTCAAGGTTGACAAAGATTGTGCCAACGGTTTCCACTTTAACAGCTAACGGCCCAAAATATGAGAAAATATAATTTGGATATCTGGCAAGTGACCATAGCAGGATAATACACCTGCACTCATCCACCCTGGACTCCACAGAGGTTAGTCTCTCCAATGTGTGTCTGCTCCAAATGATATGAATGATGATGCACTAGTAATGGTTCCCAAATACAATCATGCTTCAGCAAATTAAACATATAAAGAGATTTCAAGTTTCAATCTCACCTTCTCTGGCAGCTGAGACTCCACCTCTTTCTTCAGTCTGCGCAGCAGGAAGGGGCGGAGCACTTTATGCAAACGGCGAATAATCAGGATGGTCTCCTCCTCATTTAAGTCAACCTAAACAAAGTCAGAAAGTATACGTGATACTATATCACAGACTGTTCTGCATGTAGGCTCACAAAAGCAGACTGAAAGATTTTTACCTGCTAACATGTCCTTAAAACTGCAGTTTAACCTTCTGACAAAAAAATGATACATAAACAGGATATTTTGTACGACAACAATCTGTGTGACTGAATCCTCCTGTTTCCTAAAGCGTTTTCAATGATGTTTTTGGGCATGGTGCTTTTGTTGTGGCCAGTAGTGAACCCTACTCGTCACACTGATATGAATCTAATAGCCAAAGGAAAGGAAAAGCATAGCAACAGCAATGGAGAAAAAAAGATTAAATGTAATTTAACTTCAATTAACTTTTTTCAGACATGCTTGATCTGCCTTGAAAAGCTCAAACAGTTTTGTTTGGTGCTGAAAAATAAACACTGTTCTTTTTTTTTGTTTTTTCCTTGCAGAGTGACCTATCACTGAGAGTTCAACCAGAAACAAAAATGTAATCTTAGTTAAACCAACATGATGAATGATTTACTGCAAATTGGTTGTTTTAAAGGTTTCTTCAGTCTTAGCTAGATGTGAAGATGAAGATGAGCAGCTCAAGCTATTGTGACCTTTTGTGAGGAAAGGGGACAGAACATCCATTACTTCAGGAAAAAAAAAATTTTTGTAGCACCCCTGAATTGCTAATGAGGATCCCGTTTTGTATCTGACCTTAACTTCATGGTGGAGGGAACACTTCCCTATGGGGAATAATAATGATAATAATAATAGTTTATTGATATATTATTGATATATTACATATGTTTAATATTTAATTTCATATGTATTACATTTATTCTTATTCACAACTTTTTATGAGTAGTAAGTGGGAACATCAAATATAATGTACCTCAAACAGTTTTATTAAATTATACTTTATACCAGTTAAATAACTTCCTTCTACTTCTAGGAGAAATGACAAGTGTGATTACTGCAAAGGGAAAGACACTCCTCAAGGAGCAGATCTGAAGAAAGAGCCATTTGACGAAACTCATCAGAAGAAAGATGTGTCTTCATATTCATTTTTTTAAATCATTTTGAGCATTTGCAAAAACTATTTGATCCACTGAATGACTCGTTTAATATTCTACCAAAATAAAACATAGCTAGCTATTTCTCATAGTACTCACCCTCTCTCCTGTCATGGCGAACGGGGCGTTGAACCACTGCTCGAAGGTGCTGCAGCTCTTGAAGATGGTGGGCAGGAGGAAGTTGAGCAGGGCCCACAGCTCAGGCAGCTTGTTCTGCAGTGGTGTACCGGTTAGGAGGAGACGGCGGGGAGCCACATAGTGGGTGTTCAACACCTGAGTCAGTTTACAGTGATGGTTCTTCATGCGGTGACCTTCGTCCACAATCATGTACTTCCAACGAATCTGTATGTGGAAGAGGATTTATTAAATCCATATTTCCACACCATGACTGCTAAGAAGCTCAAGAGTGGCTGCAGGGAAGGAAATGCTTATGCCCCGATTTCCTGCTCCAACTACTCCCAGAGTACACAACTCTATTGCATACTCTACTGCATACTTTACTGCATACAAATGAGACACTCCTTATTCCCTCTCTTATTTCTTATGCTCATAATAATTGTTTGAGCACCCTGTTCTCAATCTGGTGTGAACAAATTAATATGTAACCCTACTTTAACGATAAAACTGCACATTTTTTGATTATTTCAATTCCTTGCCACTAGATATTCATTATGTTTTAATGCAGTTTGGAAATTAAATTATAGAACTGAGTTACAATGCAAGATTTTACTGTTAATGAAAAACTAAATCTCAGTAATATAAAGGGCTATAGAGTAGTGAATACTGTGTTGTGACTTTGGGAATATTTTGGACTTTAGAGCTGATCGATCACTGGCAATATATACTCAGAGGTCACTTTATTATGTACACCTGCAGAGTGCCAGATAAGACTCACTTTATCCTCCAGAGTGGCCGATATACATTCATAAGGTACACCTGTGCAATCTAATGCAATCCAATACAACAGCTCTGCCATAAATTCTACATGCTTATACATTTTCAGTTTTTGTTGACATTGTCAGAAAGGTGATAATTCTACTTTATTTTTGTGACTAAGGTTGTAGTGGGTGGTGGTGTTGTACTGGGGTGCATTATATTGAATGGTGTTCCTATTATTTTGTCCACTCCATTAACATACATAAGGGGGGCAGAAAATACAAAATACATAATAACTTCTCCATTTCCAAACACAGTGCTTCAAGGTTTCAATTGGCTGGACGAGCAGCAGCAAAACTGTCTGCAGCCCCGACTGTGTATATAAATGTTCACATTGTGCAGCCAAGAATGAAGCTTATAGCCTTAAAGCATAATGACACACAGAGCAACATACATATATATATATATATATATATATATATATATATATATAATTTTATCAGTCAAAACATTTCCTGAGTCCAACACAAGCTCAATGTCTTGATTAGAAACTCAACTGAGGGGTTTGCAGATCTCTTAACATTTTGTTAAACAGCAACTGATTATCTCCACCCTGTCAGCAAGCCTTACATACGAGTTGTAGCCACTGCATGTGAATTTGCAAATCATGAACTAAGTCTGACAACTGAAGTATCCAAGACATCCTCCAACTGAATAAGGACAAACCAGAGGTTGTCGTTCCGGCTCCGATATGGCCGCCGGAGCTGATCGCGGCGACTCTAGTCAATGCTTGTGATTAAACCAGACGCGTCCTAGAAGCGGCTCTCCACTCTGCTCTGCTAAAAATATGTGCTTAGTCTATTTTTGACGGAAGCCGCATCAAGCTGCACAGAGCAGATCGAGCCGGACAGGAAGTCCAAAGACTCTCTTCTCACTGTTCCAAAAGCTCAGACAAAGACCTTTGATAAAGTTCATTTTTTACCTTTAGACCCAAACTGACTCAAACAATCTCCCTCTGGATCTGAGGAGTTTAAACACCTGCCTTATTAGATCTGCTTTTACCTATAACCTGTTATTACTGCTTCCATGAGTTTTGCAGCAAGTGCAGAGCCAAATAGTGTAATATAAGTTGTCAGTTGTGAAAAATGACTTTTAAACTCTTTCTTGCACGTGGTGAAAAATTACTCTTCTAACTATTAAATAATAAAGGTGTAATAAAAATTTTGCAAAATTTTAAGTAGATAGAAGAGCACATATCTGTAAAATCTACAGGAAACTTTGTATGAAAGTGTGTGTAGAGTCAAAAATAGCAATACAGTGTAAGTGAGAGAGTGAATTACACAGAGAGGACAGAGCTTTGATTTCTTTCACCTTGGCCAGTATGTGCTTGTCCTTGATGATGTATTCATAGGTAGTCAGCAAGACATTGAATTTCCCGCTGCGGAGCTGAGGTACAAGCCCACGGCGTAAGGCAGGGGTACCCTTCCATGGGGGAGACACAAAGAAAAGACAACTTTCTGTCATAAATCAGCCAAATGCATCAGAGTGTTTTTGACAAAAAAAAAACAAGTTAATAAAAAACTTAAAGATTTTTCTTACCTTGTAAGCAATTTTGACCACAGAGGGTGCCCACTTGTCAAGTTCATAGACCCAGTTAGACAAAGTCCTGTTAGAAATAAATCAATGACAATCATCACAAAGATTTTTCTTATTTACAACAACTATCATGTGCAGAGCCAAATCAACAATGAATCGATCCTACTAACAAGTATTGTGAGTGTATCTAAAGCCTGATATATGTTATTCCTCTGTGCCGTAGACCTCCGTTGTTGTCCAAAAACTATTAAAAACACTTCAATGAGTCACACCGTTGCACTGGGTTACATTCTTATCGCTGCTCTTAGTCTTTGGAGCCTTTTCTAAACAAACTACCATAATCTATCTCATCCTGGTGAAGGAACATGTCAATCTTAGGAGTGAGGGTCCTTGTACAACAGACGTTACTGTGCACGGGAACACGGTTCCGTTTACAGAGCTTTGCTAGCTTGTAGTGCTACATATCACAAACTCCTCACTTTGTACTACATTATAAATTTTTCAAAGAACCTCAGTACAAAGTCAAGAGGTTGTGATATGTAGCACAACAAGCTAGTGAAGTTCTTTGTTGGTTTGTCTTTGCACATGACATTTGTTGACAATAACAAAAACATTTGAAAATCACCAGCCTTATCTTTTAAAGCAATTACAAACACAGTCTCCGCTGAGCTTAGCTAACACATGAAGAGGAGAAGCAAGAACTTGGGGAATCACATACTAAGAGGCCGAGTGCTCATTGAAATGTCTGTCACCAAGGTCCAGATATAATCTGCTGGATAAACATCAGAGAAAAAAATCCCTTGCAGTGGCAAAGAGCAATAACTTTCTAAAGGGTCAAATGGATTGCAGCTCAAAATGAGAGACTTTTCTTAGAGAGGGCTTTGTTCAAACATGTGCCTCCCAGGTAGATTAATCTCTCTGTACATTCATTTGATTTTCAAACACACAACTACAAGTGAAAGAGGGAAATTAATTCACTGTGCATATTAAAAAGCACACTGCTGCCCTCAGGTCAAACTTAAGCCTCTGCTGTGCTTAGTTTGAAAAGCAGCGTGCCCCCTCAGTAATGATGAAAAAACATGAGTAGTGAAAAACACAATCAATTACACAATCACAATTAACCCTAATCCTTCAACACCTGCAGTTGTACATTATCACTAAAAAGAAAATACTAATTAGGTGAACTACAGCACAGAACTTTCCCTGAAATCTAAATCTACAAAAGGTAAGTATGTGAGTTCTAAAGGTGCTTTCACCTGCCGTGTTAAAAGAGGATAAAAAGAGCCCAGGAGTTTTAACCCACTTATTTTGTTTTTTGGGGAGTTGGTTAAACCTCAAGTGTGCATCAAACAACAGCACCATGGCCAACATGGAGAGAAGGTCTCCTGCTGCTTGCAAGTGAAAGCTGGAGTGGTGTTTAAAGAATTTTGAAGTGATTAATAGTGAGGAAACAGTGAGGGAAATCACTCATTTCATGAAGTTATATTAATGACTGAAGAGATTGCCAACACAAAAATAACTGCATGCAAAGGATTGCTATTAAAACTATTTACAATTCATTTTGACCTGACAGGTTATTTTGAAATGTACACTTAACAATAAACATCAACTGTTGGAACATTTTAATGTCTTCATATGACTTATTTTCACCTTGGAAAGTTTGTGCAGTGGTGACTTTAAAGGGCAGCAAGAGATAACTAATATCTGATAAAATACACACTGCACACTCATGTCTACTAAGGCAGTGAGTTTTTACCTATTTACCTATAAATTCAAATTGGATACCAAACTGTACTAGTGGGGCGATAGAGTCACAGAGTAGTAACTTACTGCTCTTTTGTGACAGTCTGTGTTTGTTCAAATCTTTGACTCATAACTTCCTTTTTTTTTTTTCATGTGTGAGATCATATTATGTTTTATATACTGCGCTTTTTAGATTTTAATCTTTTTTTACTGGTGTCTGCCTTTTTATTTTATTCTTGTCTCTCTGTTTTTGTTGTTTGTTGTGTGTAAGGCACTTTGTAACATTGGTTTTGACAGGTGCTATGCAAATAAATGCTGTATTATTTATATTATTATCATTATACTTACCAAGTACGCACACATGACACTTTTCATTTGAGCAAACAGGTGCGTTAGTGCCTCAATCAGACTCCCTGTCCTCTGTTACAGCCCTAGCTTGTAATTTAGTCTAATAAGATGGATGTAAAGTACCGGTCAAAAGTTTGGACACACCTTTCTGTTCACTTAAATAAGAAAGTGTGTCCAAACTTTTGACTGGTACTGTATTTCAACTATTTCCTTGAGTAATTTCCAACTCTGTGCACATAAGTCCCTTGCTAAAAATATTTTGGACTGTCATAACACTGCATGATAAAAGCCTTGATGGATGCCAGCTAAGGAGTACTGACGAGAGAGGAACGATGATGAGATAGGGACCGTTGAGCCTCTTGTGCTCCATCAGGTAGGTGATAAGAGCAATGGTTTGGATGGTTTTGCCCAGGCCCATCTCATCAGCAAGGATGCCATTTAGATTGTTGTTGTACAGGGACACCATCCACTCCAGCCCCTGGATCTAGATGACACAGAGAAATAAAGGCATATTTGAAAATAGGCTTACAGCGAAAATATTATTCACTCCACTCGTTTCTTTGAAACACTACTATTTCTTCTCCCTCTGTACAGAAAAGATAAGAACAATCAAGACAGAGAACACTGAGCAGTAATGTGCCATATCAAGGACAATTACATGTTGCATGTCTGATTGCACATCAAAGAGACAAAACATTTTAACTGTTACATGTTATATTATCTTAAAAGGCAGGCATGACAATCTGAATATCAAAAGGGAGAAAACTCAAGCTCTCATGGTGGCTCAGATGGCTAACGTTCATAATATATAACCAAAACATTAATTTTGCATGTCACGTCCTGTTCTTTCTCCTAAGTCTCTCCTGTCACTGTTAACTGTGACAGTCTTAAAGGCAAAATATCCAGAAAATAATTGAAAAGTGGACATTTAAACGCGTTCTCTCTGCCTTTTCTAACTGTAACAGTACAAACCTTTAGATGTGTCTAAAGAAGTTAATTTAATGCTTTTTATAGTGATCTCATTTCCACTTTGGCATTTTATATCCTAAGGGATTCAAGCGTGGTAGAAAAATATCAACTGTGTTACCAGCTGTGTAGCTTTCTCTGAGGCCTGGAGAAAACAATCAGCAAAAGACAGTGTGGAGAAACAGGAAAGGGCAGGAGGGCAGTATCAGCAGAACAGGGGACCACCAACCAATTACCAACTGCAAGTTAGTTAACTAAATGCCTGACAGCAGAGTTAATTCCAGAGAAAAGGGCTGGAGGTGGGTAAAATTAATAAGACGTGATGAACTGAAAACTGTTCTATATAAATGTGTAGCTTCTGTAAATTCTGGTTGACAATTCAGGTTTGTTACACGTATTGTTGTTGGCACTGCAGACAATTCATCCAATTATTGTACCGCTGAAATCTCGCCAATTTCCCCAGGGAGCTGCCACCATATCTCGTTTAAAGCCCGGCACATCATATATCAGAGCAGTGCTACGACTGCAACCTGATTAGAAGAAAATAAAAATGTTAGCAGCACCCAATTGCCAGTTCCCTACCTCTAGTAATATGCTATCTATCACTGCCATCCTTACTCGCTACAGTAAAGCCGAGATCATAGTGTCATGCAGGAAAACGGTTGTATCATTACTACCAAACAGCAGTCTTTAAGCTTGACTATTTAATTGCCTAGCAGAAAATGTGTTTGTCTTTGGTCACACCCTCACATGGCAGCAGTGCTTCCTGCTGCACAGGAATATTCAGGGACCCTGCAAGATGGAAACTAAGAGGGGCAGAGGTGGTCCCTGTTTCTATTTCCACACGTCTTTTAGTGTGTCTCTTCACCAGAAGAGCAGCAAAAACACTACTGTAATACTTAAACGTCATTAGCACTAAAAGCAAAATACAACACAACATCACAAAACAGAGGAGGCTAAAGTCATCATCCTATTTTGCAATATTCTTTAGGATTATTCTACTGGAGGATTAGAGATGTCTTTAAACATAAGGCTGTTTGTGAGGTTGCAACTAACTACTAAATGATTAATCATTTGGTCTAGAAAATGTCAGAAAATGCCAATCACCGTCAAGAGCCCAAGCTGATGTCTTGAAATTGCTTGTTTTGACCAAATGCCAAAAACCCAAAGATACTTTGTTTACTATCATAGAAGTCAAAGAAATCCAGTGTTCACTAATGTTGACACTTATAGCTGGAATGAAATGGATGAATTAAAAATTGTTGCTAATTTTGTCAATTTACTAGCTGATTACAATAATTGAGTCATTCTGCTCTAGATGATTGTAATCTGCTGCCACTTGAAGCCTAATTAAGAGAATCTCAGTTACTTACTATGCAACCTAATTATGTACAACATTAATTTTAGAAGAGCACATATTGTGCTAATTCAAAAAGACAGTGAATAAAAAATAAAAAAAACCCCACAAGGTTTTCTGCAGAAACTCTCCCGCTCTCTGCCTGCTCAGCCTGCTCTTGGTTTGTCTTTCCCCGCGTCTGTGTGCGCCGCAGCCCGGCTGTACACAGAGGATGACTCGCTGGCAGCAGCCTGAAGCCCGGCCGTCACTAACTCTTAGGTAAGGGGACTAAAAATCTAACATTAAAGATCAAAGTAAGCGCTCTACAGATATTGAGCGTCATCGTCGAATATCATCTTGTAAAATGTCCGGTGTAACTGCTAACACCGCTGTTGTCACGAGTTTATTAATCAGTAGGAAAATGTTCTCACTGTGGCATCCCTACTGCTCACTCACCCATTCATACACCGCAGGTGCAACCATCAGGGGCAATTTGGGGTTAAGTATCTTGCCAAAGGATATTTCCACATTTGGACAGGAGGAGTCGGGGGGTTGAACCTCCAACCTTCAGATTAGTGGACGACCCACTCTACCTCCTGAGCCATGGCCACCCCCAGATTACACAAAGCGACAGAAGCAACTGACAGCCTAAATCCACAGAAGAACTGTGGCGATGTTTTAAAGGCAAAGCGTGGTCACACCAACCATTGATTTAATTTAGGTTTCTTCTGTTCACTAAACTTTGCATGAAGTTAATTGATAAATAAAAACTATTCATGGCATTACTTTGAAAGCATCCTCACTTTACTTTTAGTGCCCAAAACATTTGCACAGTACTGTACAGTATATTTTACATTACAGTAAACTACTTAATGACTTAAAAAACGGATTTTAATTCATTTCGGTACACTTTGAAGATCAATTTGCAGAATTTAAACTAGCTTAAAGTGAGTAATCTATTATGGTCACCTCTGTTTTATTAAATTACTATCATGTGTCAAATGCAGCTGCTGTTTTAAAAACCAGATCTGAGAGAACGCTCCATGTACTTTTTTTGAGTTCAGTTAAGTGAAAATGAAAATGTGATTTTGTTTGAGTCTTGCATTAAAAAGACTGTTTGGCAGAAAGGTGATAAACATTCACTTTGAAACTGGATAAAATAATACATAGTCTAGAATAACAACAACAACCCAAGTTCAAAATTGAAGTCTACAAGATAACAGGAATGCAGGTAGGTGTGTGTACCTGGTAATGTTTGAGTGTGCCATTGATCAGCAGCGAGGATTGCTTTTCCACCCTCTCAATGACAGCATGGGCAACACCATAGTAAGACTGGGAGCTGGTTTGTCCCGTAGGAACACTGTACTCGTCATCCACATCCTGCTTGGCAGACCTGAATGTGTGATGTAAGAAAGAGAGAGCATTTGAAACCTCCTGAACCCAGACTGAACTGTGCTCTTTAGAATTGATTTTAATCATCAGTTTCTAAGCTTAGCCTGCACTGGCACCAGGAGCTCAGCTGGAGCACAGCTGTTATCTCCTCAGGAAAAGTCTAGATTCAGTACAAAGACTGACAGAGCTTTATTCATTTATTTCATTGTTTCTTTAATCTGAGTCTCTGGAATTTTGACAGATTTGCTTCTTTGTGAGGCTCTGGCTGGCAAAAATTAGTTCAAGATGAAAAAACATCTTTGTAATGGTTAATGAGAAATATCTTTTTAAATAATTCCACTTCTTAAAAATATACACCAACAAGGAAACACTAAACTTCGAAAATTGGCTTTTAAAGTCAGGATTTCTAACTAGAGACAAAAATAATGCACTCTGCCAAGTAAATCGGAGATATTTGGGTAGTGGGAAGTAATACAATACTCGATGATGTGCTTGGCCGCCGTCACAAACACTTCATCTCCATTGGGATCGATTATCTTCTCCTCTGTTTCTGCCTTGGCCACTTCCTCTTCCTCCTTATAAGGTAAAGTTGATACCACATGAGTGAGAGCATACTTGACATGATAACAGCACAGAGAGATCATAAAAGCAGCTCTGATGGGGATAATACAAAATAATCAAATAGCTGAAGTGCATACAGCTACAGCCCCCTGGTGGATTTTGATGTGTGTATTTAGTGTGTGCACTTGAGTTGGACTGAGATGTACACTAAATCCCCTTCAGTAATATCTGCATAATTTGAAAAATTGCAGGAGAAGGCTTATTAAAATCTCCCCACTCTGAGAGTGCTTTAATGAGAAAGTCACTGACCTCCTCCTCAAACTCTGAGCCGCTCTCCTCGCTGTCTGACCTCGGGGCAACTTCATACCTGGTTGTCAAAGGAGGAGAAAGGAAAAACGAAGGAAATACGAAGCACAGTTACAATATGTTTTTTTTTGTTACAGCAAAATAATTTATGCATCCTGCAGAGTTCAACACTTTATAATCAAATTGGAGTAGCAACAAAAAACAATGGGCAGCTTCCATGAGTAATGATAGCCACCAAGACTGAACAGATACAGCAAAGAGTGCCAAATACAGAAACTCCAGAAACTATTAAGTACATTATAAATACGTTTTTTTAACCCAAATGATAGCATCACTTTGATTTCAAAGGTGTGTCAGAGGTTGACAACACAATAATGTGACCTCCTCACCCAGGGTTCATCTCAAGCCAGGCCTCAAGCTGGCTGGATTTGGGAGCATCTGTTCCCTGCAAAACTTTCCCAGTCTCCGTCTGAATCACTTTGACTGGCAGCTCGCTCATCTGGCTGCTCTCATCCATTGGCTACAGGGCAAACAAATCACAAGGTGTGCACGAATAAAACTGAACTCATATGGTCAAATTTAGATAAATGTTTTTTTGTTTTTTTTTTACTCTTTTTACATAATACATCTGGTTTTATGCTGCTTCCCTTTCCCCTTCACGTGCTGGGTTATAACACTTCACAAATCTAGATGAATTGTTTTCAAGACTGCCTGCAATAAAAGATACACAAATGTAGAAACAAAGCTGGTGGTGGGAAGTCTATACTGGAAAATGAAAATGGCATCATTATGATGACAAAACTCAAATTATCTGGACAATATCCAATAGTACTGTGTGTATTCTAATTAGGATTAAACTGAATTTAAGTTCTGTCCTTGCTTCACTGATTCATCCATTTAAATGGTACTAAAAAAAATAAAGGGAGGATAATAAATCCCAGTTCTAAGCCCTTCATCACCCCTCTCATTAGAATCCAACATTTTAGACTACTACAGCCCCCATTTCAGATAAACGACTTGTTTCTTCCAAAATTGGCCATCAAGGTTTTAGCATTTCTATTTTCTGACAGGACACAGAGGAGGAGAACACAACTAAAAGCAGTGGGAAGCTGTGAAGGAGAACGGACACAATAGACTTCTATTTGTTTTGCTGCATTATTTACAAGAGGTTCAATTTGTTTTGGTTGTACGATCACCTCGGATGCACTCTGGTTCTGAAAGGATAATTACTATTTGTGTGATCTGATGTTCAGATTACTTTTTTCATTTGTGCCAGAGCACATTTGAGGTAAAGTGCAGGTTAGGCTTTGCAGAAGCCAAATTACAAGTATGTGTGAAAGCAGGAGAGCAGTAATAAGTTTCGCTTGAAAGTTGAATACAAAAATACTCCCAGAGACCATCTGTAAATTAGGTAGAAATTTAAAATGGAATTACCTCTTTAGACATACATATCATACAACCATACAACAGAGGTAAATGTTAAAATTACTGGGGGGAAAAAAGGGTCCGCAATTCAAATAGGCCGCAATTCAAATCTTGCGTCATATGCAGCTGTCTTTTATTGATTTTTAAATGCTCAAAAATATGTTCCCATGACTCTACTGCATTTGACTATGTTCATGTGGTCAAAATCATCACTGAAACTCATGCCAATGGATTTTCTGATTGCCAGATAGTCTATATGAAAAAAAAAACGCATAGTTGAATCTTTATATTGAACTGCCAAATCTGATTCGACTGAAATTCTGAGTCAGGTACAGCCGTATACAGTACATGTGAGCATCCAATGACTTACTTCTCCATCAGGTCCAATTGCACTGGTGCCTTCACCATCTCCATCCACCTTCTAGACATCAAACACATAAACCCATTAAGCTGACATATCATTACAAATGTTATTTTATATCAAAGCAGGGTATGTTCAAAATATAGGTAAAACCAGCATTAGATGGTCTCTCAGTAATGGTGGCTCTATAATGGTTTTGGGCCATTCCTTCCTTTAAGGGCAAGGTCATCTAAGCACAGAAAGGTCACAAAGAGCTCTGCTATTACCAGAATCATTATTACACATGCTCAACTGAAGTAACACAGTATGTGGTAACAGAAAGAGGCTTTTCAAATGGCTAACATCAGTGTTAGCAATCTCAGAGTCTGCAGGTGTTCATTCCAGTCAAAGACGACACCAGATTAGTTCACTGATTAGTTCCGCCTCTCTGAAAGGTGTGAAATGATGTGGGGCACCGTGTTCTCTCAGCCCACCATGTCAATGAGTTTAAGACCCTTTTAATGCTTAAAATCACAAGGTGCCCATGTGACAATAACCGCCTTGTCACTCTGGAAGATTCTTGAAATAAACAAAATAATGAACCTGGATATTAAGGTGATTATATGCCACAGTTAAACCATTGTCTGCGCCGTAGGGAGCGCTGGGTTGACTTTGTATAATGAAAGGCACCCCACACCACTGCAGGACCATATGCACCAACCACATTATCATGTGTTTTCCTTTATTTTGATAATCTTTAGGAATTTACTGCTTTGGCCGAAGTCCAATAAATATGATACTATATATTTGTGAGACATTTTTAAAGGCGTACTGTTTGAATTATGGACTCAGGCCATGATCAAGTTAAAGAAGCCAAAATTATTCAGAGACGGACTAACACAGTAGTGATTTTGGTCTTTTCATGATTAATGTTTTTTTCAACTGAACAGGAAAAATACACATAAACGCCAATATAAAGTAAAAACCTTCAGAAAGTTGAATGCAGACATCCATTAGTATAAAACAACATCCTGTAAAAAAAACCAAGGCCTACCTTCTTTCTCTTCTTCTTCCTCTTCTTCTCCTTCGCAGCTTGGGCAGCTTTGTGTTCATACACCAGGGTGGTGAGGTTGGCCACGTACTCGTCCGTCTGCTGCAGCAGGTACGCCAGACGCTTGTCTTTCTTTTGGTCAATTAGTTTTCGATAGCCTTCCTCATCTTCTGCCTGGATAGGGGATGGTGACAGAAGAGTAAATATTGGAGAGCCTCTTGAGGTATACTGATGAAAATCCCCAAAATATTATCTACAGCTTGATAATGTTCATTCAAAGCCAGATGGTGAATAATTTATATGATTAACACAGCTTTGGTGTGATTTAGCCTGCATTAGTCAGATATACTGGATCAGTATTAGTAATTGTAATTGGTGCATCGTTATTAAGAACATATTGTTCCTGCATTGCACTTAAAATCAGTTGTCAACTGAAAAATAAATTGTTAATTAAGCAGCAGGTGGAATAAGCAGTGATTTTGCACTGAAACACGATAAAATTATGTTAAGGTTTGATGCGTCTAACACTGATACATACACTACCATAAGTACATCTCTATATAGTCAATTTAGCTGGAGACAAAATGTGATAGTAGTTGCTAAATAAATCAAATACAAATTAAAATATCAAATGTTCAATATCAAATTGTTTTTGTTGATAATAGATTTGTTTGACACTGTTTTAACAAGCAGAGATAACCATCAAACACACCAAGTGCTCTCAGGATGGTGAAATATTTATTTTTAAAGAGTTCATATTATGTTTTTTGATTTTCTGGTCCTTACCATAAGTCTCCTCATCCTCTCCTTCTCAATTCTCTCAGTCTCCTTCTTCTGTTCACGCTCTGTGTTGGTGTGCCAGGTGGCAACAGCTCTAGTGAGCTTTTGGATTTTGCCGGAAACTGACCGGTGGTACTCCTTGAAGTCTTTAGCATGCTGAAGGATACTGTTCAGATATTCCTGAAAACACATTATAGAAGTTGAAGTTGAAGTGAAAATACTATTTTCAAAACATGGTAAACAAGAAATCATTAGGCACTGTGTTGCCAAACTTTCTTTGTCAGTTCTGTCATCCACTTTAGATGGATTCATTTCAACATGCAGGGACTGTTTGATGTGTCTGCCGTTTTTTTAGTTTTCTGTCATTGTTGAATTTTGTTTTGACTGTTGTCTCTTCTTCATCATAACTTTTTCAGTTTCAGTTTGTAGAACACACTTGGAGAAAGTAATGAAGTTTCTTTAAACATCAGCACAAAGTAATAGTGATTCACAATTGGATTTTGTACCAAACACTAGTTT
The DNA here is from genome assembly GCA_038419695.1 of Scomberomorus guttatus. Taxonomy (NCBI): domain Eukaryota; kingdom Metazoa; phylum Chordata; class Actinopteri; order Scombriformes; family Scombridae; genus Scomberomorus; species Scomberomorus guttatus. Next base: position 29,319,108 of record CM076450.1, on the reverse strand, counting down.
CCAGGCTTTCATGTCATTGCAATTTTCACAATTTAAAAAAAAAAACACACATTGGAAAACAGCTGGTTAAATACTAAAACTACACTGTATCATTTTTGTTCCTTGAGCTTGAAACCACACCTGACACTGCTCTTCTTTGAATTTTACAATAAACACATGAGTGTAAATCACCTGATGTTTCTGTCTGCGCTTCTTCTCCTGCTCGAGCTTCTGCTGCTTCTCCAGCTTCTCAGTCATGCGTGCCTCCCTCAGCGTCTGACGCTTGCTGCGTCTATAAGCCTTCGAGTTCAGGGCCGTCTCCAGGGTCGTGTCCCGCCTCATACACGCCACGACGTCCTGCCTCAGCTGGAGATATGGACAGATTACATATTAAATTCAATTTGATGTGTATACTTACATACAAAATATACATACTTTGGGCCAAACAGTGTATTTCCAGAAACTGGAAATCTTAACTGTAAATTTTACAAAATAAACCTCACTGTAAATTATAGTTAAAACTCCAGCTTGTAAACATCATTACATTTTCACAATTGGTAGCTGGTGAACATTCAAAGATTGTATTACAAGTCTGGAGATGTTGGTACAGTATACCAAAAATACCAAAATTAGACCAAACTGACTTTAATAATATCTATTACACCTGGCTGACCACAACACCTGCCATAACAACAAACTGTCTAGTTATCACTTAAATGCAAACTTGTGTAAGTATGTTATTCCAAACACTTTTTAACTATTTAAAACTATTTGGCTCTTAAACAAATTGGCCGGAAACAATCCATGGAGAGAAAACATGGTGAGAGGAGAGAGTGAAACAACTGTCAAACCTCTCAAACTCAGGTAACAGCTTCTCATTCCTGCAGTCACATTAAAGATGAAACATAGCTACTGCTGTGTACCTGTCGCTGGAAGTTGAGTAGACGCAGTGCCTTGAGCTCCACTGTGGCTTTAGTCCTCAAGTCAGGAGGCAGGGAGCCTGGCAGACTCTCCAGTTCTTGGATTCGATGTGCAATCCGAGCCTGCAGTCTGAGGAACATTATGAGGGTAATTGGTCAAACTGTAGCAAACTGTACTAAAACCTGTTTTTTTGCAAATGCCCTGGACCATATAATAAATGCACAAATGGAATAGAAGTGTACTTGTTGGACTCTGGATGGCAGAACTGCCTCATCCCTCAGCACAAGTGCCTTAACGTATGCGTGCACGCTGTTGCCTTTAACACTGGAAAAGATATCAAAATCCACCACGCACAAAGCACCCAAAAACTTCAACAAAACAATTAGGAAATCATGCACTGTGAAATATAAACGAGTCTTTGTTGTATTAAATTGTATTAAACAGCCTCTATTATGTTAACATTAGGGGCCAAATAAAGTTAATTAAATTGTAATTAGCAACTGACTCTGTAAATTTACATAGCTAGGAATACCACGGATGCCAATTAATGGCTGGCAAATGCCAAATTATGAGGTTAATTTAGAAACAGTAACAAATTTGAAAGTGTTATTTCATGACTAGTTTAAAGATTAAATGTGATTTAAGCTGGCAAAGACAAGACAAGAATTGTTCATATATTGTATGAAACTATGTCCATGCTGTACTGTGAGAACAGTGTTAAATACCTGTACTCTCTCTCCTGCAAGATCCCCACTGGGTCCAAGCCCTGGGGCTTTTGGATTGGCGTGATGCGGTTCTGCTTCTGCTGCATCTGGGGCATGGGGGACACCTGCTGACCAGGAGGCTGAGGGGTCACTGAACTGCCTGGCATGGGTCCAGCTGGCACAGCAGAGGTCTGAGGAGGTGCAGGGGACGGGCGTCCACTGGCAGCGGGGGTGAGGTGCTTCTGAGCATTGGCTTGATTTTCACCCCCTTGTCCTGAAGAACAAAAACTTTGTCTGTTATTGGGTCAATTCTCTGTAGGGCAGGTTGATACGGACATGATCAATGTCACAGAAATAATCATGAGAGTGTCTTCTATGACAGTAAACTGAATATCTTTGGGTTGTGGACTGTTGGTCGGGACAAAATAAGACATTTGAGGATGTCCCCTTGGGCTTTGGGAAACAGTGTTTGGACATTTTATAGACCAAACGACTAATCAATTAATTGAGAAAATAATCAAAAGATTAATCAATAATGAAAATAAGTGTTAGTTGCAGCCTTAATACTTAGTAATTTTAGCCAATAAACAACACCCTCTATCACAGGGCTAATACATAGACAGATCTGTAGAGAAATAAACTCACCCACACTAATGTGAGCAGGAGCGTATACTTAATGGAGTTCATTCCAACAAGTTCCAGCATTTTTTTTTTTCCACTTTAACAGAACACACCAGACCCCTCTACATAACATTACAGGCCCTTCCCAGGCCTGGCTCCATGAGGGCTGGCTGGTCTCTCTGGTCACTCTCAGCTCATTCCTCGATCTAGACCTAGACATCTTTGAATCACTCTAAATCTGGTCCCTCAGCTGGGACCAATTTGCTATCAGACCCTCCCAGAAGCTATTGCTGTTTTGACCACCTAATTTTTTTGGATTTTTTCAGTTTTAAATTGACCTCAGTGGGAATTGAGATTTTTTATTTTTGTATTTTAAGGTTCTTTTGTCTAGCTGACTATTATTTATGATTTGTGAATTTGTTCCCTTATCGCCCAGACCTATATTATTTCAATATAATGAAATCAGGAAATTCATATGAATTAATATGAATCATTAAAGACAAATGATTAATTTGTAAGGTACAACATTTTCCAAAGGAACAACAGGAAAAGCTCTGCCTTTGCTGCGAGAATATCTATGTCAACACTGTGGTACGATGCGTAGAGTTACAGACAGCTGGGACCTGATTCCTTTAAGGGTGGATCAATCCTCTAATTTTAATGACAGCTACTGTATGATCTTTACACCAGAGACCCCTGGCATAAGGCCTAATATTTGTAAAAAATGTATAGAAAAAACTTTCTTCAAAAGCTTGGAATTCAAATAATACATTTTAATGCCATAAAGAGAAAGACCTGGAAAGAAGTGCTTTAATGACAAGAATTGGAAACTCTTTAGACTCATAGACTTAGACGTCTCATCCAACTGAGCATTTATTTCACTACAGCATCAACATTTATTAACCATAATATTGTGCATACAATTCCATAAAACTATTGTGGTTGCTGTGGTCCAGTTAGGATTTGTGTTTTGTCACTGAAAAAGTATTATTGTCTGAATGAAACTGTTCAAGTAATCAGCAACATATGCAAATTTTTCCAGAGCCAATTTTCCTCTTTGCAACAGAAATTATGCAGCACCTTCAAAGCCAGTGCAGTTATCCTGTATTTTAAGTCAACCTTGGATTGCAACATCGTTCCACACTATACCATGAAGCTTCAAAGAATTTACTTTAGTGTCATTTCAAAGATGAACTAAAGCAAACCTAGACATCAAACAGCTGGGCATAGCCTGATCCGCCTCAAACCTTTCACTTTCACTCACAACTTGGAATATGATGAATATGCGGCATGAAAATGTGTATTGTAAGTCAAATCAGCTCAATGTGGCTTTAGTCCACAAATACAGTTCATCTTACAGATCCATTTGCCATCATATACTGCACACAGAGTACTGCACACAGAGTACTTACCATCAGGCCATGGCTTGTGACCTTGCATGACTGGGGTGGGGCAGGGACTTGACTGGGGTCCACCCATAGGTGCCATTGGCATGCCTTTCAACAAAATAAGAGTTTATTTTAATAATCCTATGTCTCTCTATATGCACCAAACATATATGGTTCATTTCTAAGGCAAAATTCTACACGTCTGTTTTGTGAACTAAATAGATGGCATGAGCCCAAGATGGTCGCTATAAAGTGTCTTAATTTTCTTGTCCGTTTTTATACAATATGTATTTTTCTGAACTGATGCTGTTGATAACTTAAAATCAGGGCAGATATCCAATAACTTTCTCTTTGACAATTTTCATGCCAAAAATTACAAATGTTCAGTGTTATGTATCAGGTTAGTAAAACTTTAAAATCATATGGCACAAAAATCAATACAATAATAACAGCAAAATAAACAAAAGAATCTGATCAAATACAGGATTAAAATGAATCCAGACAATTTGCTTCCTACAAACATCGTAATGCTGATCACTTACACAGTGTTAAATGTTAATGTAAATAGGGTCTTATTGGCTGATCACATTTCTTATCACTAGAGGTTATCGAGCAGATCCAACACTGCTCGAAGACAGAGGACACACAGATCACATTAAAGTGTCAAGTTTGTTCAGACCCTTTGCATCATATCAGGAAAAACAATACAAACCTGATTATAGTTTATGTTTTAATTGTGAGCTTAAGAGACCCTGAACTGTAACAAAAAATATAGATTTACTTGCTCATAATAAAGTAACCCACACGTTAACCAGCTAGTAGTATTGTAAAACAGTATCTTCTTACCTGGAGGCCTGTTGTAAGGACTAGCACTGGGTGCCTGCTGTTGCTGCTGCTGTTGCTGCTGCTGTTGTTGTTGTTGCTGCTGTTGCTGCTGCTGCTGTTGCTGCTGCTGCTGCTGTTGTTGTTGTTGCTGCTGTTGCTGCTGCTGTTGTTGTTGTTGTTGTTGTTGTTGTTGTTGCTGCTGCTGTTGCTGCTGCTGCTGCTGCTGCTGTTGCATTGTGGGTAGGCTCCTCTTGCCCTGAACAGCCAGCTGGAGGTTTTCAGGCAGGGGTTGCCCACGGCCAAGGATCTTGTAAGCCAGGATTTGAGCTCTGAGCTGCTGCAGCTGGACTGGACTGAAAGCAGAGGGTCCCCGCCCCTGCTGACCCATGCTGGACATGGTGGGCATGGCTCCTTGGGAATCCATGGGCATCATAGTGCCTGCCTGGGAAGGAGGCATGTGGGGCGGTGTGGGTCCCCCACCTCCTCCACCTCCTGACATGGGGCTAGAAGCGTGCTCATGAACACCCATGGGGGATGGATGGGGGGACATGTATCCTACAGCAGACAGCAGGGTGTTTTGGTAATTACACATTGGCCAAAATTATTATTTTCAAAGTACTTGTGAAGTGTTTAATGTTACTATGCAAAGAATACTTAATGTTTACAGCAGCCTTATTACAAGCTGAAAAAAGCAAAGCAAACATAATTATTTTTGCCTTTTAAGTATATCCACAGCTTTTAGTTTATATAAAGGGATAAGATAATCAAAATATACCTTGGCTGTGCTGATCCATAGGACTCTGTGGAGGCCCCATGCCACTGTGGAGTGATCTCATCCCCACACCTTTCATGTGACCAAAGTGCATTGCGTCTGCCATGGTCTTGTCATTCATCCCCTCCATGGGCTGAAAACAGAAAAAAAAACAAGATTAACATTCATTCTTAGTACACAACACACCCAAACTGTGTTTTTTAAAGCAACCAAGCAGTTTCCTACATGAACATTATCAACACTGGTCATATTTCCACTTGTAGATTCCCAGACAGTTTTATTTATTTCAATATATCAATTTGACTTGTTTTTAATTTATTTATACATTTTGTTCTCAACAGATGACAAGTGGCAATGACAGGTATCCCATTTAAACTGAAGAGTCACAAGTAAGCCTGTAATAAAATACTACCAAAACACTGTTCTTGTGCAGCAGTGACACCAACAGACACTGACAGCGGCAGGCCCACTGTGCTTTACCTTGTGCATAGTATACATGCCATCCTGAGAGTACTCGCTTTGTGCTTGGCCCTGCATGCCATGAGGTGCATTAGGTGTTCCAGGACCAGGGCTGGGTCCCATCATACTGTGAACAGAGCCTGGTGAGGGGTCCGGTCCAGGGCTGGGGCCCAGGATGGGACCTGGGGACAGGCCTGCCCCCGGGGAAGGTCCAGGATGGGACATACCACCTGATGTGTCTGAAGGGGTGGACATCTACTGAACTGCTGGGAGGATCCCAGACAGCTTCAGAAAAAAAAAGCAAAGACAAGATTTTAATGCCATGAAAACAATACTAAAACACCACAAACAACCAGCTTCAATTAGAACAGTAGGTTGAATCAACATCAAAAGATGAATATGATACACTCTTACTGCAGGACTTTTTTTTTATTGGACTATATTGTATGAGTATTCCTATTTTTATTGTACATCAATGTACATGTTAAGCACCACACAGTAAAAAAGATCTTTGAATATAATTTGTGTTACAAATGGAGCAGCTTGTAAAATTTCTATTTTTTTCTGTTGTTTGTTTGATTCCTTGTAAACAAAGTCCCTTTATTACTAAAATATAATGTCTTCACAACAAATCACTTCAATTTTTTCAATTATAGAGTTGTAAGACTGTATAAATTGTAGACAGTGTTTCCTTTAGCATCTGCATAGGACCTGACACATCCTATTAAGAAAATATAATAACTGTTAAGGTACCATTTTTGCCTCATTATGAGCCAGGTGGAGCCCTGAACAACAACATATTTCTGAACCATGCCAAGTGTGAGACATAAGAGCTGCTTTGAGCATGTGGACTGCAAACCTCAATATAAACACATGCCTGTCCTCTGTTGTTATTGTGTACACCAGACACTGAGCTCTCACGGAACATCTTTCCATCATTTTACTCATCAGACTGCACAGTTGCTTTAGGATTTAAGTCTGTAAAAGGCAGCAGATTGGCAACATTTCTTTTGACACCCACAAAAATACAAATGTCCCTGTGCTATTATTCAAAGTTAGATGCATCTTTCTTTTGTAGCTTTTAACGTAATCTGTAATGCAATTAAATATTTGGTAGCGCACTTAGTAAAACTTAGAAACTGTCATTACTTTCAAGTGTCAAACCTCAGAACCAGTGGTGGAAGAAGTATTCAGATCCTTTTACCTAAGTAAGAGTATAAATACAGCAATGTAAAAATACTTCATTACAAGTAAAAGTCCTGCATGAAAAATCCTACTTAAGTAAAAGTACATATTAGCAGCAAAATGTAGTTAAAGTATTAAAGTATAAGTAGTGGTTTGGTCCCTCTGACTGATATATTATTATATATGACATCATTAGATTATTAATACTGAAGCATCAGTGTGTAAGCAGCATGTTACTGTTGTAGCTGCTGGAGGTGGAGCTAGTTTCAACTACTTTATATACAGTTAGCTAGTTTACTCCAGTGGTTCCCAACCTAGGGGTCGGGCCCCTCCAAAGGGTCATCAGATAAATCTGAGGGGTCGTGAGATGATTAATGGGAGAGGAAAGAAGAAAAAACTAAGTTCTGATACACAAATCTGTTTTCAGTTTTTGGACCTTTACTCTAATCTTTGGTGAAATATTTGATCATTTGAGCATTTATTAAACCATTTTTACTTTAGAGGGTAAAATCACTATTTGGTGGAGCTGTTAACAACTCATAGACATCTGAAATGTGACCCCGACTACACTCTGCTTTTTTAAGTAAAAGATCTGTGTACTTCCACCACTGGTATTAAGCATAACGTTAACCACTCATCTCTATTATTCTATAATAACCTAATGCTGTCAGTACAGTAATAACGACTCTTTTCAATGCTGTCAATTCATTTCCAGCAAAGGTAGCGTATGAAAAAAAACATAATTACGAGATTTAAACAGATGTCTACATAAATCAGACTATTACCATCAATACACTAAATGAACACAGCGACGGAGACTATATAACTACACTCCGGTACAGTTACAGTAACGTTAACTTGGCAGGTTAACTGTCACTCTGTGCAGCGAACTCTGATTGGATCATGGCTTCCCCAAAAAACGGGTGGCCATCACGGATATGGAGACAAAATCAAAGTTTAGATGAAAGTCATGCTGCTGAAATGACCTTGGCGACATTTTCAGAAACCAATAATAAACTTTAATGTTCAATTTAGAAGCATGCAGCTGCACAGACAAATTAGGTCATTTTCAGGCTGTCTGCTTCGCTCGCTCGTCGGGGGAACTCAGCTAACGGTTTGCTAATGTTAGCTAGCATAGCAACTAGCCTGAGCTAACGAACTGTGTCCATGATCCGTGTCAGAAAGTTTTGACAGTTAGCAATACGCTATGTAGTGACGTGTTAATAATAATCAAATGTAAAGCCCCATGAGTCAGTTTACCTTCCGGCTGAATTGAAACTGCACACAGATCGGTGAAAATAATATAATGTTTCTCCAAAATATGACTGCTGTCCACAAGTTCACTCCCCCTCGGTGTTGTTTTGCTGACATGTTAAAGTTTTTCTTGTGTCGCCATTACTGATTTGTCAATGTCACAGGAAATCCCGCCTCCCTCCGCAGTGATTGGCTGGATCAACACGTCAGTCATTTTTGCTCTCTTCTTGGGCGTGTATGCGCTCTCTGTACCATTGCTGTAACTTTCTGGTTGAGTGGCCATGCCTGCAAACAACACAGTTATACTCTCTGTAAAAGTTTATAACGCACCACATCGACATCTAAATGTCGTTTGGAGATCATGTGTGTGGACCCAACTACAATCAGATACGTCATAAAAACCAGAACAAAAGGGAAGTGAATTTGATCAGCTATGTGTCAACCCGCTTCCTGTCTTTAATCAAATTTAACAGTAGGCTACACTTCACTGCAACTAACACTGAGTTTTACATTATAGCTGCTTAATACTTATGGCAGTGGATATAGAATATAAGTAAGTACATTTATTCGAGTATGATAGCACAATTTTGAGATACATTAGTGTTTATGTTCTAATATGAGGGAAATGTACTTTTTTCTATAATAATAAATAATAACTAGAAAATGCAATTTCTGAAGAAATTGCATTTTGGATGAAGAAGCAGCTGAAGGAGTATGAATGAGTTGGAAAAGTGGGAAAGGATCTCATTAGAATGGTTGGGATTTAAAAGTTGAATACAACTCTCAATGTATGAAAGGTTTGAATGGAGTATGAGTCAGTAGCTAAGTGTTGAAAATGCATGAAAAAGCAGCTGATGCAGTATGAATAGTTGGAAAAGTGGGAAAGGGATGAAGGATGCAAAATATAGATTAAGCAATGAAAGAAGTTCAATAGGAGTTTTAGAGCAAGGACTTAAATGAGGTTCAGTGTACTGAGAAGGAGTAAAGGTTTCCTTTAATTGTCAGACTTCTGACCCTGAACATTCCACACACTAATGTAAAAGTCTGAGAGGGGCTGAAAAGTTCATGAAACCTGAACTGCAATTATGTAAAAAGTATGAATGATATGAAAATGATGAATTACTGTGAAAAAGGCCCAAGTGTTGTGACCCGTTTAAAGCCTGAATGAAGTTTCTACATGAATGTTTAAATGATTTGGAAGAGGTTGAAGATGAGAGAACAAAGTTGAACATTTTGAAAAGTTTTAATGGGATTTGAAAGTTGAATAATACCTTTAATGTATGAAAGATGTTGAACATTTCAAAATTTGAATGAGGTTTATAGCTGAAAGTATGAATGAATAGATGAGAGTTGAAAATGCATGAAAAAGTGTGATAATGTGTCAGCTTTGAACATTCTGCCCATTCATTTAAATGGATCAGAATTAGGAAGGATATGAATGAGAAAAGTAATAGCAATAATGTCCTAAATGAGCTGAATGCTTTGACGTTTGAATGAGGTTTCTAGATTGGATAATGTGGAAGGAGTTAAGTGCCAAAAAAGTGGGCTGAGGAATAATAAATATTTAGAATGCTTTCCAGAATTTACACCAATTAAACTTTTATCTGTATAGCACTTTTCTTAAGAACGTTACAAAGTGCTTTACTGACAAGTGAAAACAATGAAATCAAAAAGACAAACACAAGATCATCAAACACACAAGAGATTAAAAAGTTAGAAAAGGATGAAAAGATGAAACCACAAGAAACATGTTAAGTACATTTTAACTGCAATTACTTTACAGCTGTAGTCATTAATTTCAAAACCTATGACAAACTTAGAAAATATGATTATTGTATATTAAATTACCTCATAAATTCAAATGACCTCCAACAGTTTAACACTGAAAGGCTGTTCACACTGTAACACATTCTTCTGCAAAATGAGGATGTCATTTTAGTAATTGACTGTATTTTTTTGATAATACATGCATCAGTAGGATTAGGGAGGTACAAGTACATTGAGGTACTTTTACTTAAGTAAAGGATCTGTACTTCTACTAGATCTGGAACAAGTAGTAGGCAAGAAAGTAGCTTGGTTTATGCAAGAACTAACATGAATAATAGGTAATAATCTAAACTTCCTAACATTCTTTTATTTTTATCAGCTTTCTAAAGTGTGACACACTGCAATTCTCGGTAAATGTCTGGAATACATTACTACATTGAAATAAAAAATGACAACACTCACAGTCAAGAGCTGATTTCTTCATAATGTTGTGCTTTCCTGTTGAATCTGTTGGAAATGTTTCCATTTGAAGTAATGCTGCAGCCACTGAAAACACGTTGTCTGAACATTTTCACTCAAAGTTAGCATCATATAGAATAAAGCTACTTCTTGATCTAGATCCACTTAAACAGCTTGCCCTGCTGTTTGCAGCTCTTACAGCTAACACCAGATGGCAGCAGTGACTAGCAGTTTCCTCAACAGGCCTCTGCAGCTCTGTAACACAGCGTGTAACACAGAGGCACCTGGCAGGTAATGAATTATCACAGACATCTCTAAACAAACATGCCACGTCCAGGGTGATTGAGTGAAAGCCCCCATTTACATACACTAACTTAGTAAGTCTGATGATAGCAATGTGGGGTTTCAAAGGCAAGCCATGCAAATAAGGCACATTTTTAGTCAAGCCCCATTTGCATCCTTCTGATATCAGAAACTTTGCTGTGTTTTCATTATGAAAAGATAAAGCTGTTTTTACTGGACATTTGTTTGTTTAAACTCAACGGAGCAATTATTTGTTCTTTTTTTCTACATGGTAGAGTTCATAATTTGTCTGTATTTACATCATGTGTATCTTATCCAAATAAATTAAAATAAATACTATAACTGACAGATATAATCTATCTATCTATCTATCTATCTATCCATCTATCTATCTATATGAGGGATGACACTTGAATGACCTTGTAAGAGATTCAAAGCACTGTAGCCTGACAGCCCATTATTTGAATACCTCACAGATCAATAAACAAAGCTGCACATTTAAACTTTGATCTTAACTTCCCCTCTTCAACAATTCTGCCCCCTTCTTATTTGTCTTCATAAAGGATGTGCAGGATGTTCCTGAATGTAAATTTTACCCAAATAAAAAAACCTAATTAACTTTGCGGTTAAAGCCCCCGCCCCCCTCAGACTCACCGAGCCAGGAAAAGGCTCGGCCGCAGTCATTTGGCAGTGAAAAGATTAGTGGTTGTGGCTTCCATTCACCTTGAAACCCTCTGTAAAAGGCTCCGGTGAATGAATCACTGGCGTGACATCTTATTCAAACTCCACAGATTTTTAAATGACTGGGCTGAACAATAGGACACTGACTTACAGATGCAAAGGAGCTCCCTTGAATTCATCTTTCTTCCCCCTTTTCATTTGATAAATCCCCTTTTTGCTTCATTTGTATCTAGAACATCAAAATGAAATGATTTTCACTTTAATCAAGATGCCCTCAAAACATTGATATCAGTGCTAAGAACTCTACCAAGAAATAATCCCATGGGTCTTTCCTTTACTGGCATTTTGGGATTATTTTACCTTAAATACCATTTAATTCTGGTAGAACTAAAATAATGTGTCAATTTATTCATCATTTTAGCAATAGAAAGTAATCTAATGGATTTAAAAGTTCCTAGTTTCTGGTATTAAGCGCCTCATTACTGGAACACAAACTGAAGTTAGACACATTCATTCCTTTTACTTTCTGCTATTTTAATAATGTTTGTAAATGTTTTAATTATTGTGTGATGACTGCTTTGTGATGGACCTTTCTTGTTATTAAGGAAGTGTTCAATTAAGCTTAACTGACTGACTAAGCAATTTATTAGAGTGTAGATAGTAATGCATAAATAATTTTGTTCATTTATAAAGTAAACACGTTGACAATATGCTGGTTACAGCATTACAATTGTCAAGCTTAAATTGTGTTCTTATATTTTACAGTATAAAATGCTTATATTGGGGTTTTTACACAGTATGAACACATTACTTTGGGCATCTTGTGATGGGCAGTTGTCATTTTTTTAATACTGTTTTGATCTATTTATTTATATGTTTAGTTTATAGATAAGATCAGTTAAAAGAAAAAATACTTGCAGCTCCACATGTCAGTTTGTATTTCTGAAGTATTTTCAAGAAAAATGTATTTAAATTACATTCTTATTCATCTATGAATAAAGTAATAAGTTAAAACATCCAGTGAGATAGTCTGTATTTTAATCTCATAAACATGCTGCTTTCGTGTTCAAAAAATGTTCAAGGAGAAACAAAAGAGTTGTTTTAAATAAACCACCAGCTTTGAAACAAAAATTAATGCTTTGAACATATCTAGAGATCATTTAGCAAAAAAAGAAAAAGATTTCTTACTGAACTAGCTGTAGGCCTATGTCATTTCTGAAATAATAAAATATAAAGTATTATTCATCATATCTCTAAAATATAGATATGATGAGCATCATCCTTTAACAGCATTTGTTCTACATTTAATTTTAGTTCCTCACATTAAAACAAACCAGTGTATTACTAATATTTGTGTATTACATGATATTTGTACTGAATGAAAGATGAGTGGCATTCAGACACACACTCATAGACAACAGACAGGCACACACACACACACTCGCTCACACATGCACTGTGTTGTTATCCACAGGTGTGTGCAAACAAAGGGTGTCTTATAATTAGTTTTACATGCGCCACATTTGGCAGCGAGCTGTTTGCTTTCTCTCAGTGTTATCTGAGAGTCCCATTTGAATAACCAATGCTTACATTGTGGTGTGCTTATTTTATTTATGAGTCAGATGATGGAGTGGCTGTTTAAACATTGTGTTAAACACTGCAAATGAAATTTTAAACAGACAAGACAGGCGGCATCAAAATAATAAGGAGGCCATATTTACTATGAAAAGATACCAGCACATGTGCATGTTTAGTATGTTACAGTTACCTACTACACTGCTTGTATCATTTCATATATTACATCACATATTACAATAAGTATTGCATATAAATTATTATTGATATAAGCAGCAGAAATATCTTTTTCTTTTAACTCTTGTCCTTTTTTGTCACTCTCACTTCACTGCCATTTCTTCTGCCTCTCTCTTTTATTGTATGTTCTTTCCATCCTCCTTCCATTGTTGTCTTGTTCTTTCTCTTTATCCCCTGTATTTTCTTTAGCTTCTCCTTCTTCCTTCCTTTTTTCTCTGCTTCCTTCTTTAAAATGGCTATAATCGATATTTTTTATAATAACAATGTATCAAATGACTGTGTAATGTGAGAGGCGTTGCTCATGGTGATGAACCTACAGAGAATTATCACCCGACTCTGCAGATCCCATCTTTAAAAAGCTTTATAGCGAGTTTCAGCTCATTGTTTAACTGTCCGGCTGCAACTTTACTGTTTTTCACCCTCAGTGCTCTCACCAAACGGCAAACAGACACAGTTAGCTGTAGACTAGCTGGTGAACATAGTGGAACATTTAGCAGCTAAAGAGTCAGATATTTCCCTCAGGAGTCAGTAGAGAGCAAAAACAGAGCTAAAAGAGAGTGAATATTGGACTTACATTCCCCAGATGGACAGAAACACGACTCCGAGTGAATGTATGTTGCTTTTTAACTGCTGGATGTATCAATAAGCAACTGTTTGCTAACATGTTCAACCTATCAACTTAAAAGATGATGATATGCCAAAGATGTGTTTGCAGCTTGTTTCTGCTGCCCCCAAGTGGCCAAAAAAATGGTTAATGCAGGTTTAACTCTTTTAAAAGTCTAGGCACGCCAGAGAGTGACAAAGTAATTAAAGGTGCAGAATATGTATGCAGAATTTACATCTAGCAAAACAGACTTGGCAGAAATGGAATATAATATTCATAAATATGTTTTAATTAGTGTATAACCCCCATGAAAATAAGGACCATTGTGTTTTTGTTACCTTAGAATGAGCCCCTTATATCTACCTAGGGAGCGGGACCCCTTCCACACAGCCCGCCATGTTGCACCACCACAACGGACAAACCAAACTGGCTCTAGAAAGGGCCTTTGGTGTTTTTTTACATTTTCTGCGAGTTTTGCGGCCACCATAGGTTTTCCTACACACTTGGGAGGGGATAGTGAGGGGGAGGGGTACTCAGTTGGTTGCAATCTGCAACCTTACTGCTAGATGCCACTAAATCCTACACACTGGTCCTTTAATTCGTGCATCTTTACACAATATGTGGTTGTAGATGTTTGGTGATTTAGTGACTACTGACAGGGCTAGATGGGAAACTACTGTAGCTGGTGAGCTAACCGCTAACACCCTAGCCAACCTGGCTTGCACTATAGTTTTGTTTCTATTTTGTCTTTACTGGATCTTTTACTCCCCCTGGCATTATGTCCAAGGATTGTACATAATTTTAATCACTTAAGATTTACAGGGAAAGGGGGAAAAAAGCTCTCAGTGTTAGCTCAGTCACTAACGGGACAATAAGGTCTCACAATTTATTCAAAGGATGTTTTTTTTACATCAACTGCTAGCTGTCTCATACCTGTCTGCAATGTATTTCTCTTTTTGTGGAGTTTATAGTGTGACAGAGGAGGTTGAATAAAAGTGGATGATGCAACACAGCTAATAAGCTAAGATAACTTTCTCCAGTTTGGACTCTCCGGCTCTCCGTTGCATCAAGGTCAGCACTGTCTACATAATTTGCATGTCAAATTTCACCAAAGTTGAACTCGGCACTGATTCATGCAGATTTACTTTTATTTCTTAATTATCATCCCTATTATCCATCCATCCATAGTAGCAATAGTGCTGTTTTATCACAATTTATTACAGTGGTAATAAAAATATTAGTACTAAAAGTATAGTGTATAGTTCAATACATTGTTCATTGCCATTCTCAAGTTATTGATGTTTTAAAAATATTACATGTTAGTCATCCTCAAAAGTTATTGGGTATTACATTACAAGAGCAATCCACATTCACACAGACTGTTGGAAAAAACAGGCGTTTAATGTCTGCATGGTTGACTTTTGGGTCTCAGAGGTGTCCAGTTTGGCCCCGGCTGTTGTGTCGTCTCAGTAAAGGATTTCCTAAACATCTTTCTTGGCCAACTGGCTGCTCTCTGACCAGTGTTTGTTATTTCTCTCTTCAAGTGCTTCTCATGAAAGGAAAACTCCAGTAAGATTTACGGGCAGGTGCACCATGCCCTTCTCCATCACTCCACCCTCAATTTCTGCCTGCCGGTGCTCAATTTGCAAGAGCTGCGTTTGAGCGCTCTCGAGGGACTGGCTTCCGGTCCAGAGCAACGGTACTGAGATCTTTTTCCAAGATGGTGCCGGGGTCATGTAGGAGGCTGAGAAGAGAGGAAATGCTGTCAGAGGAAGCCCTCTTTGTAGTTGCCTTTTGTTGCAGGTGTTCTGCCATTCATTGCTGAAGAACACTGTTTAATATTACAACCTGCCTGACATCTGGTGGCCTGGCCGGACCAAAGCAGCAGCATGATGATCAGAGAGGATCCTGCCTGATAATATCTTCTGACAGAATACACATAAGCACAGATGTTGATTAACAGCTGGTGATGTTATAGCATTTACCATATGTAAGCACTCTGCACATGCTGTTTAGTGTTCTGACAGAAAATCTGCAACAATTTTGTTTAAATAAATGTCAATTTCGCTTTGTGCTATCACAGAATTAACACATCTTCCAAATGATTACAAAATCGTCCCCTAAAACAACACATATGAGCATTTTATGATCTATCGCCTCTATCAAAAAGGACAGATCATATGTCAGAGTCTTTATACCTTTATAAATCACTGATGCAAAAATAAAACCATTTTCTGGTCTGACATCTCAATTTGTATTGATAAATGACATGGAAAGATCATAGTTTAGTTTGAAATATCTACTTGGTTAAGGTTCCCCTCCAGACTTTGTTATTAATAATAATTTGTGTCTGATATGTTTTTTCCACAAAAAAAGTCCAGTTAAGAATAAGATAAGATAAGAAAAATTATTGGTTCAACTCCCAGCTGTGTATTAACTCTGCCCTTGTATATATGAATGAATTGAACCTGTATAGTCTGTGCCAAAACACATAAGTGTTTTTATATTGTGATGTGAGCCAAATAAAGTGAAATGTTGGTATTTTGTCCTCCTTGACTAGGAAATTTGAGACGTGCCACCTTTTCATATTTTTGGAACATGCCCACTGGATCTTGGGTTTAGCACTCCACTGAGAATCCCATTGTTGAAGCTATGATTGACAGTTGGCTCACCTGCTGTTCTTCAATATTTTGGTAAGTTTAATGGTACTTGATTATAATACCTGCCCTGTTAGCACAATTTAGCTAAAGTATCTAATGTTAGCCCAAGTGTGCAGCACTCGGTGTTCCCAGTAAACTAGCTTTTCCAAACTAAAACTAAAACTTTCAGCCAAACTACATCAACCAATTTATTTAATCCTTTATTTAAACAGGTAGTCTCTCTGAGATCAGGATCTCTTCTTCAAGAAGAATAAAGATACACAGTTTAAGACACAGATAGTTCAGACACACGTTAGACATTATTTTTACATTAAGAAAAGCAATTACAAGTGGAATTGCAAACACATAAGTATAGCCTTTTAAAATCTTCAAGTGAAATTAGAGTGTAATTTCAAGTAATTTCATTTATACATAGCATAGTATTTGAACCCACCTGTTCCAAGTTCAGTGTGAACAAAAAGTGCAGCTAATGTTAAAAGGTCCTGTGACCTGACATTGTAAGTACTGTATTTAAATGTAACCAGAGAGCATTTGCAGTAGAGCATTATAAATAAATAACATACTGCTCCCTTATCTTTGTTAATGAGGACCTTCCCAACTTTTCATGTAAGATGCAATGGTGAGTGAGGAATTCATCACTTGTGCACTCAAGGAAAAAGACTTCACAGTCCTGCCCGAGAGTGGATGATTGACATGTGAATTATGCAAAGTGAAGTGCAGAAACAAACTTGTGAAAAATCTTGAAAAGAAAAAGTAACTTAAGCAGCAACCAAACCAAGCATTAAAACATTTTTATTGCAACTTTTTGAACCACAAAAATGAAACAACTGCTCCTGCTACATGTCTGTTAATGGAATCTGTAATTGAGTTGTGTCCTCTTCTTTCACCACCGGTTGGAATTGGATGAAACAGATGAAACGGCGCAGAATGGTTAGTTTGGCTCCTTTTACCCAAATGTGTTTCCAGCTCTTTCAACTTGTAGCAGAGGCAAAGCTGAAAGTGCTAAGCCAGCATGTGTTTTGAACTTGTCACAGTGAATCGCTGCAGCTCAGGGGGGATGAAGTCAGCCCTGAATACCTGCCCACCATCAGCGCATGGCGAGCATCTGTGAGCTGTTAAGACCACTTCATCTTAACCACATCCACAGGAGTGGGGTTAGTGGTGTTAAGGTGTAAAGAAAGGTACAATAGGTCCATCTGTATTTGTCAAGGAGTATGCCTGTTGCTGTATGTCTATTCGGTGTTAAGGATAAAATGTACAAATGTGTTTTTGTCTTGTTTCTTCTTTGAATTGGTGCAGAAAAAAGAGGGATGGTATACTATGGTATGTGTGGTATGCTAGGACTAATAGCTTGTTTCCACTCACAAAATTTACTGGAAAGCCCCAGTGGTAGATAGTTTTAGCCAACAGGGTAATTATTTTCTACGCCTAAATCACCCAAAATGCCAATACAAAAGGAATTTGTGATTCAAATAGATACTTTAATGTTTCAAAAAGGGAGCTGTCCCTGTTTTGTAAAATAAGATTACCTGTGAGGTCAAAATCCTTTCCTTGTGTTTGACCTTTTAAGTGGTTTGAAAGTGAGGTGTCAAAAGCCAGATGTCTGGTGGATCTGTAGTAGTTCTGGCATCTTTGGACTTTTTTGACAACTGCTTGTCTTTATCCCAAGTGTGTGCCGACTTTTTCCTGCCTCCCTTAAAATTAAATATACTGTATATCTTCCTCCAACTTGTACTCTTTGTTTCTCCTCAAACCTACAAACATTTTAAAGCAGGAGTACTTAAATACATTTTAAAGCAACAGTACCTTAAACACAAGTCTTAGAGGTCCAATTAATACATTTCCTGTGCGTTAAAGGTCCAGTAAAGGCTCATTACACGATGATATTTCAGTACAAAAACTGTTACATTGTTGAAAATGTTTGATTTTATAATTATTCTGCTGGAGTCTTGATATCACAACGTCAACTGGTTTAGTTTTGTGGTTCTTACATACATGTTTTTGTTCAAAATAAGCATGCTTGATGTTGTAGTGGCATTTTGGGTTCCCATTCTTCACAATGGCCGCTGTTTCATTGCAAATCAAGCACAAAGACCTTGTATTTCCTGCAGGCAAAATTAACTATTTCTCAATCCACTCATCCTTAAATGCAAGTTTTCCACCATCAACTTTTCCTTTTTTTTTGTATCAGCTAATTTTGAACAAGCCACTTTACTTTATCAACCAAAACTCCTACATTCAACAACAATCTTGCTAACTGTGGCAACTAGCAGGCGGCTGAATGAAGACAGCTGAGGTGACATCATAGTGACGTGCCACTCAACAGACGTCCTGGTCAGGCTGCGGTTAAATTTTGTTCCTGATCCGGATTAAATTATTATTTGGTCTGGATCCAGACCAGAGTCTGCATACTGAATATGTATGCTTTAAAAGCTGCTATCTGTATATAGACCAATGGCCCCTCAGACATTACTTGTTCATTGATCATTTGTTTGAAGCTCCTGCAGAAAGACATCTCTGTTTAACATCAGATTATGTTCTTATAGACTGGTAAAGCTACATCACTGTTTTATACCTATGTTGGTCCTGATCCTGATCTGAACTCTTAAGAAAATTGTTCGGTCCTGTGATATTTGTTGTCATATGATCTTAAAAAGTATTCACAGTGACATATTTTACATTAAATAAGAATTTAACACACTCATTCACACAGAGACATTTAAGTACACTAAGTAAAGGATTTAACTAATATTAATACATTTTTTAAAAACTGATACTTTACATAGACAACTTTCCAAAAATATTTATTACATTTTACGTTTCTTATTTGCTACCTTGGCCTTATGCCAGAGATATACTTGCTTTTAACTACACGTTTGCGTTTGCATGATGGCTGCCTCACGCATCCTGCGTCCGTTGGATCGCTGGTTGTACTCGTCCTCAGAAATGAATGCGATGCATACGCAAGATGCAATATGCACATGAAAAGTAGGGGCAATGTAGGGGCAGTATGGGAATGTGATGGGGTCAGGGGTCAGTAGGCACGTCAGCAGCAACAACAATAGCAGAACGTTTTGAAGACAAGTTAATAGACCAAGTCCGCAATTACATCTGTGCGATGCGTCTTTGCTGCTGCACAGTGACAAATATACTTACACTTCTTTGAGTTTTTTGGTGGATTTTACATCAGGCAAATCACAAAACTCTTATATCTTTAGTTCTTTGGTGTGCCCTCTAATGGAATCCTCCAGTAACATGCAAAGTACATAGGCAAGTATGTGAACAATTACGCAGTCAGTTGTCTACGCGAACATGTGGTTAAAAAGCAAATATATTTCCAGCTTTAGCTTTCAAAGCAAACCTCATCTTTGGTGTGACCAAAAAAAGACACAAAGAGAGTTGAAATCTTTTCTGAAAGTTAACAAATGGCTTTGTGAGATGATCCCCTGTGATACAGATGGAGTGACAGTGTTTTATCAGTCTGGAAATTTGAAAATATTTGGCATCCTTTGTTTGACCAACCTGACAGAAATGATATATTGTGCAGTATACTTTACATGGGTTTTGACCGCTTTGTAAACTTTGCACCATTTGTCTGTCTGTGCAAAGAAAACCCTGACATGGTTGTCTGTGTTTTGTTGTCAGTTTTTGGAATTGTTTGTTTCTGTGGTGACTTTCTACATGTCACAAATGTCTCTTTTCGATCCTGTTGCACATTTGCCGTGCTGCATCTGCAACATTATCATTTCTGATACGACTGACTTTCATATTTGTGTTGTATCTCTGCTGTCTTTGTGTTTGCTGTGCCTTGTTGCAAACTGAATTTCCCATGTGGATTATAAAGTGAACTGAACAGGACAAAAAAGTGGTGATTCTTAAACTCCCAGAGTTATACTGTATTAGGCATTTATACAGGTTATTACTTGTGGTAATCCACACCATTCTTATCAGATTCAGCAGTGTGTAAGTAGAAGATGATGTATGTTTTGTCAACCCTGTGCCATTTGACAGGTTTCAGGGCTTAACCCATTACTGAGGTAACGACAGATGCATTTTTGACAAACAGGATAAGTCATTGCCTTCAGATACATCAGCCTTCATCTTTTGACTTGGGACTCAGCGCTCACTTTCAGAGAACAATACCAGAGATAAGTATTTAGTTGTTGTATTCAGGACTGTGGTATTTCACCTGGCACTGCTGATGAAGGCCCATTGACAGCGATGGCAGCCGCCCTGCGCTGCAATTAATATGTGATTCCTCTGCTCACAAAGAGCTTGTCAAAGTGCCCCACCTCTCTCCTCTCAGGCCTTTCACAATACAAATCCCCCCGCCATTCTCCAGGCTGCACTTAAAGGGCTTTGACGCTTCGAGTCAAAAGGCATTTTCCCTCGTCTCTCGTAGCAGATGTGTATGTAACTTTTTCACCCTGGACTGGAATCTTGTGATGACTTGTTGTTGCTCACAAACAAGCTGTCCAGTCATATTTGTCAGGCTCATGTTTTGTTATGGCGTTAAGCAGGGAGAAAGTTCACAGGATAATCTGAGCGGAGTCAGTGATGTTCAGTGATTGGTTCATATTCAAACTAATTCTTCTCTGTAACCTGTCCAAGTGTGAGTTGATACACTTTGTTTGACTCATGTCTGTCCAACTTTTTTCTGATCTTACACAGTTATAATTAATGTTTGATTAGGTTTGGGCACAAAAACAACTTGCTTATAGGTTTAGGGAAAGATCACGGTTTGGGTTTTGGTTTAAAATTACAACATGGTTACAATAATCACTTGGTTAAAGTTAGAGATGGATCATAAATTATGACATATCCACATGTATTTAGTTGTTTTTTTATTTAGTATATATGGTCCCCAGAGAATGGAGGATTGCTTAAAAATAAAATGTTGAATAAAATTTTAACAATGATATTGCTGGAGGTTCATCATTACCATAACCACCATCAGGGCACTGACTTTTGGAAGAATTCTGTTTACCTGTACACACGTGCAAAACATGCAAACTCTTGTTTGGGTGATGAGGTGAAGGATGGGGTTGAGCAGAGCTTTTACTGCTTCCCATGGGTGTACCCACCCAGCACCCATCAAATTTTCTCAGCATTATGCAGAAACCACACAATGTTGACCTACATCTATTTAATTAAAGTTTTGTCTTTCTTTGTGTGACAACAAATGACATGTCTTGTCTAATATGTAAGAAAAGAAGTGGACAATTTCAATTAAAGCAGTGATTTAAAAAAAAAAAATGAAAACCAAAAGTTTAATAAAAACCTGAACATCAATATTTAAAAATCCTAACATTGACCCTTTTCAAAATGCAAAACTGAAATCAAATAGACGACTGTTGCTCTTTGGAGTGTGTGATACAATAACTTGTGGTTTGCTGTGAAAACCACAAATTACATTCCCACACTAATGCCAGAGTCTTGATGAATGTTGCGCCATAGTGTCTTAAAGGGGACGTATTCTGCACATTTCAAGGTCTATATTTATATTCTGGGGCTCTACTGGAATATCTTTGCATGATTTGCAGTTCAAAACACTCCTTATTTATCTTATACTGGCCCTTTATGCAGCCCCTCAGTTCAGCCTCTGTCTGAAACAGGCCGTTTTAGCTCCTGTCTCTTTAAGGCCCCCCTCCCGGTGAGCCCACTCTGTTCTGATTGGCCAGCTTTTGGAAGCTCCGGAGGCTATGTAAACAAACAGTACAGTAGTAGTAGTAATAGTAATAGTACTTTCACTTATTTTTCTTCTTTACTCGAAATATAAACTTCTGAAATACATTTGTACATGTTCGAGCCCGAATCCAATCTGAAATATGTGAGTGGACAACATGAACAACCCATGGAACAACCTTAGCAACAAAGTCTATTGATTGGACGGCTGTTTGTGGACATGCGTAAACAATCTGACATCATCACGAGGAGGAAGTAGACAAAACAAACAAAACATGATCTTTTCCTAACTCTAACCAAGTGGTTTTTGTGCCTAAATATAACCAGACCTTAACCACAGCGTAGTCACACCATAAAACATAATTATTTTATAGCAAGCACATAAAAAATACACTAAGATATTACAGGCAAAAGACGACAGAGGTAGCTTAATTGGAACACCTAACCATAAATAATGGGAGTGCGTCATTATTGGTTATCAGACACTGATAATGTTTATTACCGACAAAACAGACTTTTTATATATTACTGAGGTCTTCTGCTAGATTCGACATCATGTTTCACTCAGTAGAACTTCGACTTAATAAATCAGCAGTTATAAAAATGTGTAAACTGCATTGTTAAGGCAAACGAGCATTATCTGATTGCCAAATGAGTTAGTGTCTGTTTATGAGTCGTAAGAAATCATAAATTATCTTTTAGAAGGAGTAGATGTTTACCGGTAAGCTCGGCACCATTAAATTTAACAATATGTTAACGGAGGTTTTCCTCCGACAGTAGGAAACAGTTTAAGGCTTTATTTGATGATATTTAACTATATTTAACTGATAAAAATGTTCACTGTTACAAATATTTTGAATGTAGGACTTTTACATTAATAAAGTTATTTCACAACATAATACTTCGTCACAAAAATATTTTAAATACTTTTTCCAATCAATTGTTAGTACACAGCTGACTGTAGGCCAAGGTACATAGTAAAAACTGGCACATTTGTGTTGCTGCCTCACCGTCAGTCATTTAAAATGTAAATTAACTTATCCCCCAGGTCAGGTCTTACTTTTTCTTTTTTACATTTCTTCACATTTTAGCTGCCAAACATTTTTTTAAAGGGCATACAGTGAAGATTTAATAAATATATTTTTAATCGAATTGTTTTTATGGCGTGGTCTGTATTTGTCTTTCTGTGCACCCTGCAATGCCAGGGCTTTAAATTTTGTCCATCAGACATGTGTGGACATGTTTTTTAAAGTTTTGACCATTTTATAACTGTATATCCAGAGAGACACAGCATCAAACTCTCAGAAAACCTTCAAAAGCAAAACCGTCTGTTCCATCTTATGGAAAAGTTATTTATGATGGTGTCATTTGTAATACATTCAGAGCCTGTATTACTCTGCCATTGATCTCTTGACAGTTTTCCGCTGAACTCGGTGTTACTTGTCTGAGAAGAAAACGCTCACACATGAACTAAATGCCATCTTTGAGAGGTGTGCTGACATAAGTCAGTTTGATTCTATTTTTAATCTGACTCAAATAACACAAGTTACAGGAAGGAACATCTCTGAAAATCCATTTGAAAAGCCAAACATGCCTGAAATTGTCACAGTGATGCGTTTTCCAGAGGTTTAGCCGTACAGCTGGGATAAGTTTGTTCAGGCAAATTGCTGTGCGAGTCCATCAGTGAAATGTAGACAGGGCTGGCTCTGAGCCAGAACATAGCAGGCCCACTGCAGTCATCAAGAGGAATTCACTTTGCAGTCAAAGCAGGGAGGGAGGGAATAATGATGTGACCAGTAGAAACCTGTTGATGAAAGAAGGTGAAATGTGTGAACACTGTCAGTAAAACCCAGTGGCCTACTGGCATTCAAACACCCCACAGAAACTCTTGAAATTCAGTTTTATTCATTAATGTCAAAAATGTGTCAACTCAACGATTTTTTTGCCTCATACCCTCAAGGTGTTGACAGTTTTTTCTGCACAAATGTTCTTCCTTTGCCATTAGTGTAAACTCTATGTACTAGGGGTAGAATAGTGTGTATGTGTCTGTTCGGTGTCATGTACATATGAAGATTATGTACCTATCTTATCTTATCTCACATCACAGGCTTTCAAACTCACTTCTGAGTTAAATTATTTGTTATTTATTTATTAAAATTGAATCGAGATATCAGAAAGTCAAAAGTGCTTTAAAGTGGTTTCTTGTTTATACATTGAAGAAATTCGATACACTCTGTCCAATAGCCTCCCCACATTTCTTAAGAAGGGAGCCTTTATTGAACATATTAAGAGGGAGGAGTGTCAAACTGTGAACTAATTGTATTGTACTGTATTGTATTGCGCTTTTATCGGCTATGATTTTAGTTTTTTTAACCTGGTTCCATGGACTCTATTTCTGACCCTCATCCCAGCTGTGGACATTTAAGTCATTGTATAGACAGACATGCATTTGTGCACCTTTTGTTTTATCTTGTTCCATTTCCTTGTGTGTATTATCTTTAAAGCAGAAATACAGCTGGAGATTTAAGCCTTTATGGTCAACTGATCAGGATTTCCAGAACAGATAAATGTGAAAAAACTGAATTTATAGTAACACACGGTACAGGAGAAGCTCCTGTACCTATGGGAGACATTTAAGAGAATAATGGGGGGGACTTTAATGTCTTAAAGCAAAAATTTATGAAATTGAGGTTGATTACAAATTAACACAACACGTAGATGGAAAAAGTCATTTTAGTAGAAGTTTTGTCCCCTTAGCTATAGTGGTTTTAAATTGAATTGCCCACTAATCACAACACATGTCTGCATACTGTACATGTAATGAATGTTGTATGTATATCTGTGTTTATATGTATCTATCTATGTTCTGGAGGCATATACATGTACAAAATGCCAACGTTTCTGTTTCCAAACTGCAGATGCACAAGTCAGAAAGGTGCAAAAAACTTACAACAAATCAGACAAACTGCATCGAAAAATATGAACAGCGTTCAGTTACAACTCACCAACAGACATATACAGTTTATAGTAGTTTGAAAAATGATGCTACAGTAACTGACATGCAAACTAATAACTCAAGTTTGTAACAGTAGTTACCAAAGTTATCCTTTTATGAGGTGTTAATATTATTTTGTCTAACCACTGTAGACTGACTGATTAAGTTCCACAATAATAATAATCCATCCATCCTCTAGTCTTCTTTTACACCTTAAACGTTGTGTTTTGTGATTGTTTCGTGTAGTTTCTGCTGATTCTGTCTCACCCCAGATGAACCACACTGTCGTGCTTTAAGATGACATACACACATTTTAGGGTGCTTTTCTCTGTGCTTTTTAAGGGTTAAAAATAAGAGTTTGATTGTCCCACAAAACAGCTTTTTATGTGACTCTGTGCAAACAAGCTAATACAGGCCGTAGTGCAGGGAAGTACTCACCGGATGCTCAATACAGCTCTAAGTGACCGTGAATGTTTTTATTTTCAATTTTTTCCTTTCAGCTGTGTTGAAAGACTTTCACTTAGTGTAACAACATGGGATGTTTCACAGAAACAGTCAAAGCACTGAAAATGTTTTCATCCTAAACCTCTTCAGTGATTTTCTAAGGAGCTGCCGTCTTTTATCATTAGATCTTCACATGCATGAATCAGAAAGCTACAAGTGTAATGAAACGTGTAGTTAGTGCCGTAATAAAACATATTTTTTCAGTTCTGTTAGTGGATGAAGTCTTAAATGGCGTTTACAATGTCGAAAAGTGGAGGAGCTTAATGTTTTCGTCTCATTTTAATGAAACCTTTGACCAAAAATGATTGGAAGTGACTCGCTGACAGCACTGATTTTGCGTTTCTTCATGTTGCTTCTAAAATATTCTGAGTTAACAGTAACATGGTTTGACTTAACGGGGAACAGGTGGACCTCCTTAAGCTGTAAGAAAATAGCAAAAGCATAACAAGGCCCCTGTGGTTTCCTAAGTGTGCCCTCATTTACCGTATATACCCGCATATATCAGGGTTATAATCATTAACAACCAGTTCAGCAAGAGTTCAATGTGCACTGTGAGCCTGTGGAAGCCTGTTCTGAATGGGATATTTTGGTTTTCCCTGAAACCACACGACAGAGACTGACCAAATGTTATGGTTTACTTGTTTCACAGAGCTCAATGGGAGTTATTTCCTTTCACTGCAGAGAGAAATCAAACGGGATAGAGTTGCAAATAATAGCTTATTTCTCAGCAGTTTCTCTTGTGGGTAAAGCCCGGTGCTGAAAATTTCCCTCACTTGCAAACGATTTAACATGCACGTATTAGAGTTTTTTGCGCAAAAAAATGGAACTCAATCTGACTATACTCCTGCAGGCGCCATTGTCCCGCTTTGCCCCAAAATAACGATTAAGGCTTCTATCAAATATCACCGGGGGTTTTTAAGTGGCTCTGCGGCGTCATATTGTCTTGTGCACGCTTCACCTCGATGAAGAAACGTGATCGCGCCACACTAAGCACTGCTGGGGAAAAAAAGTGTACATGTGCCAATTGAATACTTTCAGAGGGTAACCATTAGACTTTTTAAAACATACAGTAGCCTTTCCATGTGGTGCTTCTCTGATGTCCCTCTTTTGTGCTCCGAGCAAGATCACTCAAAACCTCAAAGGGCCACAAACTCAGGAATTTTACAGCCGGCCAATCCTAAAGAATGACACCACTTAAAAAAAAAAAAAAATTATACCTAAGCAAACACTCTTAAAAAGTTGAGTGCACACTGCTTTAGACAGACTTAAGAGTCCTCCCTGTGCAACAATTACCCCTTTTAGGATTGGCTAATCCTGAAATATGGGCCTGTGACTAATGGCGGAATTTAGCAAGAAATCAGCTCCAGTTTCACCAGGCTTTATTGACTCTAATGCATGATGCAGATACCTTTGGCTATGATGAATGAGCGTGGGGATACTGTCAGTTTCACCCCACCTCTCCTCCTCCTCCTCCTCCTCTTTCTCCTCCTCGTCTTTCATTGTTGCTTTTGTGCAGGTGATAATGAAAAGTGTCAGAGAAGCATGTAACAACCCTTTTCACTCGCTTGCCAAAAGAATAAGCTGTCATGTCAACAATGATGTTGAATGGGTACACTTGAGCCGGTTTATTTCTTGTTGTTTTACAGGGCGAGGTGCCTCAGAGAAGTCTTTTTTATTATTGTTATATCTGCATCTTTATTAAATTGCAATATTGTATCTTATTTCTGAGCGTGTGCCAGCCTGCTCTGAATTTTGCTACAGGGGAATTTAGCACAAAGCCACAAGAGCAGGGTTCAGTGTACTTTACTGCGCAAACAAGGTATCAATCATGCTCTGTGTGTGGATCTGTGCAGCATCAACAATATTATGGATACGTGAAATGCTTTTAATCGACAGTGACAGATGTTGTATTGTTGATGACTGGTGCAGATTGCTCAATAAAGCAACCTCTCAAATGTTTCTGTGCTTATGGAAAATACAGTTTTGCTTTGAAGTCATTATTTGAACAGTTGCACCTGTGGAGTGAGGAAATGGATAATTATGTCATGTGACACAAGCGTTGCACTTTAGTTTTGTCATTGAAATATTATTATATTATATCTTCCCTCAGATCTAAGATAAAATGAGATTTTATTGATTTCATTGACCCCAAAAACCTAAATAAACAATATGAAGTAATAACAAAAAAGCAATAATGTTAAATGCAGATTAATGTTGGATTTAATTTAACATTTGAGGCAACATTACACAGCAGTTAACCAGAGGGTCCTCAACTATTGTACTCTGTGGTACTTTCTTGAGATTTTTCCATCTTGTGGGACTGTTTTGTTTTTTTTTTACTTTAAAGGGAAATAATTTCAGTTTTACTCCAGTATATTTATCTAACAGCTGTAGATAAATATACTGTTACTCTGTAGATCATTTAGATTATTGAATTCAACATTAGTATCTAAACTAAAGCTTCACTTTTTATCTACTTTCCAAAGCTTCCAACTGCATCTTATGGTCTCCATCAGCTCAGTTCAATCAGGAGAGACTCAACTGAAGGAGAGGCTTAGAGAGTAATTAAATAACATTTATTCGATGTTGTGAGCACAATAGTCAATCAGACCGCATCATGACATCATTGTTTTCAGGGAGAAATCATGCCATGAGCTGTACAGGAAAACCCCCCTGATGGAGTCTAGACACTGGTGGTGGCGGTGAAGCGGTGTGAGCTTTAACAGTAACAGACATAATCTGATGAATTTTAGAGGATTTTTAGAGGCCCATGAAATCCTTCAGTTGTTCTGAAAGCATGAAAACTAACACAATTGTAAATATGAAGTCAGTGAAGAACCTTGCACCCCAACTTTGAGGTATTCTAATTTAACTTTGCTTCTCAAAAGTTGGCAATTTTTTTGCATTATAGCAACCATGTATCACATGTAAATACACCAAGACCAATTTAACTCTCTGACAGGGCCCATTCATCCCAATAGGTAATTATACCTTTGATAGTTGAGTACATATTGCTGCTTGTTTGCTTTGACTTGTGTTAAAATTTTAAATTCAGTGTTTTTACTTGAAATTAAGCATCTATCCATGGTGGTATATTGCTACATAACAATCTCAGTTCTTATTCCACCACTGTGGACAGTTGAGACAGATAAAAGATTTAAATTCCCGTCACTCTTTATCAAGTAAATATTTGTTGTTTTTTTATCTTTAGTTATTTGCTGCAGTGTTTTCCATCCTGTGATCTCTGAGCTCTAATCCTGTAGTCATGTTACTCAGTGAGCAGCAGCAGCAGCAGCAGAGAGCCTCATATCACACATATTCCTGAAAAGCTTGAATACGTATTTACATAATACACAGGCAGCGTTTGACCACAACAGCCACCGCTGCCATTTGTTTGATGTCAAATAGGAATTTCTTATGAAAGAAACGGTACCCTTTATAAAAAAAGCTGTTGCATAAATACAAGTGAAACCTACGCTCTGTGGATTTTATTTAATGAATAAACAAGTGTATATATCATTCAAACAAAAAAGAAGAATAAAACATACAGAAA
Organism: Scomberomorus guttatus; assembly: GCA_038419695.1. NCBI lineage: Eukaryota > Metazoa > Chordata > Actinopteri > Scombriformes > Scombridae > Scomberomorus > Scomberomorus guttatus. The sequence continues at coordinate 29,289,977 of CM076450.1, read as the reverse complement.
ATATTGAGGCAACAATGAGGCAGGAGAAACTTGCCAAGAATTTAAAACAGCAGATTGACTTCACTGATGCCAGACTGAAAATTAAATTATGCTTAGTTTATTTAGCCCTGCAAAACACACTACTTTGAATTTTCCTTGCTTGCAGTCGTTCTTCACGTAGTGAGGAGAGATTACATCTTGGCAGTTGCAAAATCCAACTGACTGTCTGGCGTGACACACAACAACGGCCAGAGACAACAATATGTCACGCTCATGAGCCCAGAAGGCAAATATGATCAGGTGTTATTTTAAAAGTGATGCAAATCGAGACAAAGTGATACATGTTGAAAGGTTGTCGGAGCCCTCAGAGATGTCTCTCTCTGCAACAGTCAACCGCTGTGATCAGCCGGTGGGACGGGTGACTCAAGCCTCTTCTCTTTCATATCTTCATGTTTTCAAGTGTTAATCTCCTATAATCTCCTGTAAAATAAACTAGTGCCGAAAATATGATACAAGCGTACACACATGAAGGGCCAAACTGTGTGTTGTGTATCCTGGATTAAGTCCCTCTGATTTGAGTCCGTCAGCAGCCCCCTCTGCTCAGACACAGTTATGAATCAGCAGTGCTGTTTAATGACACTGGATCCCCACTTTATTGGTAATGTTAAGTACCAATATGAAGTCAGGAGCTCAGTAATGACCCCCTGGGGAAGCAAGCACTTTGGTGAACGGGGGAGACCATAAACTCCCGAGTATTCAAGTGCTCCAGCAGCTGCACCGCTCTCCTGACAAATGCTCCCCTGATGCTTTCTCAGCAGCCAGTCTTCATTACATTGTGTTTTAAAATTACAAATAAATTAACAAAAAACTGCATTTTTTTCTTATTGTAATGATACGTATCTGCTGCATTTTTCAATATTAAAAGAACTTTTTCCTTTCGTCATCTACATAAAAAAACTACCAATGACATTATCAGTTTTTCACAAATCCTCCATTTTCCCCCTTTCTTCACAAACAAACTTATACAGCGGCACATTTTCCTTTCTTTAACCCACTGTAGTTACATCCAAGTGCCTGCAATTTAGTTATTTAAAGTATAAAGAATCTAGAAATGATGACAGTTTAAGATTATACCCAAAACAATTTTCAACTTTTGAACATTTTTGATAATTCCCTCCACAAGTAAGTCATCCTACTATGGGCAGAAATAGAAATAATAGATTAGGGCTGCAACTAACCATTATTTTTATTATCCATTAATCTGTCATTTACTTTCTCGATTAATCAGTTAGTTGTGAAAGTAGTGGTGAAAAATGACAATCATTGTTTCCCAAAGCTAAAGACAACGTCCTCAAATGTCTTGTTTTGTCCCATCCAACAGTCCACAGCCCAAAGATATTCTGAAGACTAAAGAAACCAGAAAATATTCACATTTGAGATGCTGGAATCATGCAATTAATCAATTATGAAAATAGTTGGTGATGAATTTAAAAGTTAGTAACTAATTGTTTCATTGATTAATTGACTAATTGTTGCAGCTCTAAAATAGATTTAGAGTAGATTTACTCAAATTGTTGAATCACACAGATCACATATGTGTGAAAGATAAGAATAAACACCACAGCAGATTAAAGACTAAGACTAACACACCTGAAACAGCGAGCTGTCCCCACAATCCAACAGACAACTTCCTGTACAATTAGTATACAGCCTCAGTAGATCTCTCAGGTCACAAGGTGCTGATCTTCTCCATGTGCACAGAGCATTTTTAAAGTTCACTGGGAATATTTAGCATTTATTAACTAAAGAATGGAACAGTTTGCCTGCTGATTTCACACTTGCTCTGACAAATTAAAGACTTTTTATTCAGTTAAACGTTTTCTTAACTCATGGGACTGTGTGTGTTTGTACGTGCGTATATGTATGTGTATATAAAAGTAAAGTGAAGATGCTTTCAAAAATACTGCCGTGAATAGTGTTTACTTGTCAATTAACTTCATACAAAGTTCAGTAAACAGAAGAAACCTAAATCAATATTTGCTGTGAGCAGCTTTGCCTTTAAAACAGCAGCAGTTCTCCTCAGTACATGTTTACACAGTTTTTCAGGTACTTGGCAGGTCGGTTGTTCCTGCATCTTGGAGAAGTTGCCACAGTTCGGTGGATTTTGGCATCTCAGTTGTTTCTGTCTCTTCATGTAATCCCAGACTGACTCCATGATGTTCAGATCAGGGCTCTGTGGGGGCCAAACCATCTGCTGCAGGACTCCTTGTTCTTGTTGCTGAAAATAGTTCTTTATCACTCTGGCTGTGTGTTTGGGGTCGTTGTCATGCTGCAGAATAAATTTGGGACAGATCAGACGCCTCCCTGAGGGTACTGCATGATGGATAAGAATCTAAATGTCTAACCTTTTACACAGTACTGTATATATGTATATGTGTGTGTCTATGTATGAGTATGAAGCACATATAAGCACATATTTGCTTCTTTTGTTTACTTATTACTATGTAAAGCACAATATGTTGTCTACAAATACAATTTGAGTTGAATCTAATTTAATCTGTCCGGCCACAATATAAGATGTTGTTTCTTTTCTTTTGGAGACTAATCTACAAGTTTTTGGACCTTTCTGCTGCAAAAATCTAATTTTAATAAGTGCTGACTGAACAGTGATTGTGGCTTGGGTTTTAGAAAGTAGAATTCTGATTTAAATTCAGTTTTGTATTTCTGTTTAATAGGTATAGGTTCAATACTGATTTTTTTTTAATTTAATGGCTCGTTATTTGCAGTTGATACGTTTCTATTCTTCTTCCAACATTTCTGCTCTGTGGTCACTACGTTTTTTTACATTTTATATGTAATATTTATAATATGAACTGATCGTGGTAAAGTCTTTTTTTTTAAAAAAACATCAATAAACAAAACTTTTAAACAATAAACAAAAACAAGTTGCCATTCATTAGATGTTAATCTCCATTCCTGAAATAATTTAATTAGATTTTGTGCAGCTTACTTGTGGATTCAGGTTATGATGAAGAGGAGGGAGATACTTTCATGAAGAGCTTCATGTTTTAACTTTCTGACTGTAAATGTAAAATAAAGGCTTTTAATATCAATGTTGGACACTATTTGTTTTTAATACAAATGTTTAATCCCTAAAAATGACTTTTCATGTTCATGATAAGGTTTCAGAGACTTGCGACAAGCTCGATATATTATCAGCTAAACACATTTTATTTACGTTTCCTCACTGCTCTCCTACTAAAGTTATGAACTGCGTCTCTCCTGGGTGTTTTTTCCCACGGGTTTGTTGGTCAGGCAGACCTTGGCGGTCTATCAGCACTCATGTTGATAGACCGCCAATGGAGCATAGCCAAACAACATGGACGCAGGTGTTGGTGCTGTACATCTGAGATCTGAGGAGCCATCTTGCTGAGGTCGTGATCAAAGTGAAGACCCTGACCAGGGGGAATTTTTCCTTCTGCAAATCAACGAGCCAGTTTATCGTTCATGCTAAAATTGATAGGATGATGGCATTTGGATAGTTTGCAAGTCAGATAAAGATCGCGGTCGTCCATCACAATGTTAACACTGTTCTACTCATGTAAGCGTGTAAAATACAGCATCATATCTCCCCCCAAAAAATAGCTCCATCTCTGCTATCTCCTCTATCAGAGCCGGGCCTTTTGTTTGGGACTGTTATCACATCACTGGTCACAGTCGGCCATTATTCTTGTCACCTCAATCATATCTGCCTTGGTGGTGGTTTATGATGATCGTCTATCATTCAAAATCTAAATACCTGCATGCCCGTAGTAGCACAAAGTTGACTTAAGTTCTAACTTCTTTACTTAGTTCAGCAGGTTCACAAGAAAATAGCTTATCTATGGATGCAACTTTTCTAGCGTGAAATCCAAAATAAAGATGTCATCTTTAAACAATTTTCAGAGAAATAAAAGGAGGTTCATAGTCGTTATTAAGGAGAACATGTACAAGTCAGACATTTGTCAGCTTCGCTGGGTTAAACATTTCACATCATTTGTACTGTCTGTGTATCCAAAATCTGATATAGCTTTTTCCTCTGTGCCATAGAGTTTAATGGCTGCCCAAAATCTATTCAATGCATGTTAATGAGACACACTGTTGCACTTTGTGTTATGTTCTCTCCTTTTCATGAACACAAGCGCTCTACTTTATTATGAGTAAATTTCACAACCATGCTGCCATAAATTCATCACTACACAGTAGAGCGGTCCCCAACAAATGTAAACACTATTTACTCTGATGTTTGCTAAAACCTACGGTTCCCAGCTGTTTTAGGTAATTATTTTGGGTTTTTTCTAATTAAAGTATATATTTGTGACCTGTTTTTAAAGATTTAGCTTCAGTAGGAATCAATGGACTGGGGAATGGGGAAGTAGGAAAAAGAAAAAAAGAGAGCTGAACCCAGAATCAATACAATCAGCTTTATTGGCCAAGTATGTTTGAACACACAAAGAATCTGACTCCAGTTTCCAGTGGCTCTCAATGTACTCACATACAATGTACCTCAGAAGCGGCCATAGGCGGTTGCCTATGTGGGCAGTCTAAAATCACGCTTAGGGCTCCAACACTGTCAGGGCCGGCCCTGATGTTCCCGAAGAAATACAGTAACACTTTACTTTAACACAGCCTATTTAGCATTTCTGAGCAGTATATAAAGATTTTATAAATAGTTTATAACTCATAATCAAATGTAGTCATAAGCAGATATAAGTGTTAATTATTAATGTATTTGTCAACAACTATAAGTCCTCCTGTGAAACCTCCTATACTGAAACATATAATGACTCACAATATAGTAAAACACACTTGTAATAATATAAAATATGTCCTCTTAGGACAATTTATATATATTTATTATATTTATTATACAAATACTGTACATTAATACACTTACAAATGTCCTTATGTCAGTGTAGAAGCACATTATAGTCTGTTCTAAACATTTATTAAATGTTTATATACTGCTTATTAACGCTAAATAGAAGCAGCAGTTTATATTATCAGAAATGTCAATGTGCATCATCAGTTCTTAGCTCGACAGTGACAAAAAGAAGCTAATATTGTTCTTCTATTATCACCTTCAGTGACAGTAAAGATAATTTAAAAAAAACTGATAGAAGCATTTATGCAAATAGTTGAGAGTTAGGGAGAAACAGTGGTGCTTATCTTCTTTATGCAAAAACTGAAGAGCAGAAACACCCCTCAGGCTCTATTTAAGTGACCCTTTGCTTGACCTTTGACCTTAGTCAGTTATCCTTTTAATGACCAGTAGCACTGTTGAAATACACGCCTCTGCCTGTAATACCTGGACTGTACAAAATAGTACAAGGGAGCCTTTATGTAAAAAACAAAAGCACTATTCATCTGAAAAAAACTGTTATCTTTGTTGAAATTCTATGTTTATCCTGTCATGTCAGTTTTTTGTCACCATCCGGCACTGATCTCCTTTAGCTCCTCACTGCAGAATGAGTTTGGCATTTGCAGAAGGAAAAAAAAAAAACCCTAAAAGCTTCCTTTAAGTCCATTTGGGTGGCCATATGGTGAGCGAGGCGTGAGCAGCTCTACACATGGCACAGTCTCCCACCGCCAGAGGAGAGCGAAACAGGCCCAACACATCAATAAAGTGTTCGTCTTTCACATGTAGAAATACCAAACTATCAGTCACACAGCAGGCAGCGAGGCCAAGTCGATAGACTTTTCTACACTTGATCTCACATCCTCTCGGAACATGTGTGTTCAAAATGTGTGCCACCTTTCTCCCATTCACACCCCTGATTGGAAGTGCTGTTTGTGCAGACTATAAATCATATTTAACTGACTCCTTTGTGTTCCACCCTTCAAACAACGTTCTCTCTTTTAACTAAAGCTGCTGTACAGACTCCAGCCTGCTGAGTGAGCCTTGATTTGATGCTTTGCAGGTCAAAATACAAAAGATGTCTGTTAAAACTCGGCTAAAATTGTTTTGTTTTTTTACTGTAATCCATTACTTCTGTTGCAGCTTAAATAACGGTGTCGTGTATGTAAAGCATTTCAGTTTTTGACCAGTTTTGTTCAGCTTTTGCCAAGAAATAAATGCAGGAGATTCTACAAAACCTGCTACATGCTCTTGCTACAATGCTGTTTAACAGAGGTTATATGTAATCTAGTGTAATTTAGGAATATGAAGAAACACCATTTTTTGCACAAATACTACATTCATGCACATAAAGCACATTTATGTGCACTAGCCGAGAGTATTGTATTGTTTCTAACTTTAGTATTTTGACTTATTGTGTTTTTTTTTCTTCTTACTGTTTATTCTTCTCTTCTTATTTCAGATTTGCATGTAGCTTTAATATAATTTAGATTTATGTTTTGTATTTCCTTTTCTCTGTTTTTATCCTTTTTGTATCTTTATCTGATCTGTTTCTAATGCTGCTCTAAACTGTAGTTTCCCCCCAGGCATCAGGTGTTATCTTGTATTTTTTAGACTTCAAGATAAGACATCTTAAGATAAAACTTCATCCCAGTTGTAACAGGCGCTGTGATGTATTTTCACCTGCAAATCACCAAAACCAGCTTATGCAATAACTGTGCTGTTGTCAGGTGCTCCAGTGCTTAATTTAAATTCTGAAAACTTCTGCTTCATTAAGTCCTTATCATCCAACCTCCAAATCTCCTGACTCCAAAGAGGAGAATTACATCTCCTCTTTTTATTTAATCATGTATTTAATTTGAATACAATGCAAGACATCATCATCAAAACATCAAGTTTCTTAATTAATAATGTAATTATAAGCTGGCTAATTCTTGCACTTCCACATCCCTCCTGTAGACGTCAGACACTGGAAAGAAACAGCAATCCCCCAACAGGCAAAATGTGTTTGTTATATTTTGTCTATTATTTTTTTTAAATTAAAACCATGACCTGCTCATCCCATAACCTTCACCGCATGGTTATTATTGTAACTGTGATGATGGAGGTCCTGTAACCGTAACAAAGTAGTAATATTAACCCCAGGCGCCCATTTTGTACAGTAATTAGTTATTAATGCAGCCGTGTTCAAAAGCAGAACATATGGCTTTTATATACCTCATTATTTGTTCCAGGACTTCCCCATCATAGTGTTGAGATGCATTGTTGGGCTCTGTTCTGTTTCACTGGTGTGAAAGGTCGAGCAGGAGGAGAGTGAGGCTCTCACACCTGAATATATGAAATGTTTCTGCCTGCTTGAAGCATGGGAGGTGAGGGTTTAAGGCTGGTGGCTCTTCCTCAACTGCGTGTCTGTCCCGGGGCCTCATCGAGTTACACGACCTGGTGATGAGGGAAGGAGAGGGGGAGAAAACACCTGCCTCATCCCTCTGTCCAACAAAGAGGTTATGTTCCAGTGAAAAGCCACCATAAACCTGGACACGGGCACGCAAGAGCTAATCGACCTGATCCTGAGGTGTCCCATCTTCTCTGAAGTTGCTGCCAAAACCTCCACCTCCCCTCCAGACCCCCCCCCCCTATATACCCCGCTCCCCCACTGAGCTCAGGCCTGCTGATGTCTCAGCCCATCATCTTCAGGGTCCAAAAAAGAAAGCGTGCACCAGAAGAGAGGGGGTTTTTTTGGTGTGTGCGTGTGTGTGTGTGTGTATGTGCTGCTGGTTTTTGTAGCTCGTGCATGTCCTCAGATAATGTGTGATTCTTCCTGACCAGGTCTCCTCTTACCAGAAACATCTTTGAAATTTAAATGCTATGATGGGAGGCTGTCAAGTGCGCACCAGCAAGCGTATCTGTTGGTGGAAAAAAAAAAAAAAAAAAAGGTTTGTAGCTTCTAGGATGGAAAGAAGAGCAACACTCTCCAGGGAGCGATCCGTCTTGTATTGGAGCTCTTGTGAAGTGCTTTTTAGTATCAGGTGCATCATCTTGAGAACACATCTGACATTCCAGGCTGAATTAGTCTGAAATTCCCACATAAAAAAAAGCAGAGCCAGGTGGCTGACCATTACGTGCGCATGCTGTGTAGAACTAAAACGTTTTGCATGTCTCTGTAGGAGGAATGTTTGGGCAATTTTAAAGCGAGGTCATTTTTTACTCACTGCCACAGATACTTTTAACTGGGCCTGTCATCAGAGGCGCAATTTTTCACCAACCTGCTCGCCATCACACAGGAAAACTAATTCTTTATCTTCATAAGCAACACGAGAACCCTTTTTTTCCATAATATCTTACAGCAGATTAGCATTTAATCTGTTTAAAGTCAGATTTTGTTGATTTATGTTCCTTAAAGAGGGGAACTGTTGCATGTAGCATTAATGATACTGGATATTTACACCTTTCATTTTTTGCTTTAAGTAACATTGTATATAACTAAATTGTGTTCAATGAAATATTACCAAGGTGTAAAGATGCAAAATATTGACCTGATAAAGTCAGGTAAAGGTTTGCATGGTTCTCATTTCACAAATTTGCCTAGCTGACAGTCTGGTGCCCAAATGAACATTGAAACAGGTTTTTCTTGCCTTATTCATCCTCCCTGTTCATACTGGCTATTAAAAGATCCCTTTCAAATGTGCTTTCAATGTACGGGGGACAAAATCATAGTCCTTGTTCTGTGCAAAAAAAGTATTTAAAAGTTTATCTGAAGCTAATATGAAGCTTCAACCGTCCAAATTAGTCACATCAAGTCAATATCTTTAGTGCCAAATTCCCTCTTTTTGTTACGATTTTTCCACTGCAGCTGAAAAAAAAGCACTGTCTGTCAAAACCTCTTTATGTGTTTATCTGAGCACCTGACTGTTGTTTTAAGACAGCCTTGTCAGGCATATCTGATGTAATTAAACTATACAGTAGTTGATTCTACAACAACAAACTCTGTATACTGGTCAGATTGTTACTACTGTATGTGTATATACAGGCAGCGCAAAGAATGCTGGAATTATTTTATATGCAGAGGTGGATGTGCACGTACAGTCTGCTTCGACATGTGTTTGAGAATGAAATACGTTTAAGAAACAGAGAGAAATAAATCAATTTGATATCAACTTGAGGAAACCTCAAATAAACTTTCTCTGCATGTTTTCTTCCAGCAGTAATGAGCTTCGACATGCTGGCAAGAATAACTGAACCTGAGGAGTCTCCAGTCTTGTTTTATACAGTATGTAGCAGTATGTTATTTGTTATGACACAAAGTTTAGTTAAGATTAAGTTCAGCTCGGACAAAAATTAGCTTAAAGACTTGTTTCACTCTTATAAATATGTTTTCTGCACTACACATTTATTTATAGATATGTAGCACAGCACTTATTGGTACCGATTAAAAAGAAAGAAACTTTCAGGACAGCAAAAGTTTTATTAATTTCTGTTGGAATATGCAAATAATAATAATAACAACAACAATATATCGGCTGTTTTTTGTACATTTGAGCAGTTAATCACCAAGAGAAAATGATTTAATGATGCTTTACATGCAAAACATTTGAGGTTAATAATGTGTTTTTTGGCTGAGTGAAACAAGCTGGCAGATTTAGTTAATAATAAGACTTTGCTCCTGTTTCCAAAGGCTGTTTACAGTTACTCCAATAAAGTAAAGTGCTGTTATCTCTCTGTTAGCTGACTGTCTGCCTTTTTTTGTTTTTCACCTCCATAATGGTAATTGTCCACATGTTGTTGTTCTCTGAGGTATTTCAACATGACTTATGGCTTGATCCTGAGATGGGACGCCTGTGTTCCCCCCACCGCCCACCCCAACAGACCCCACCCCTCCCTTCAGTCCATATGGTTTGACTTGGTTACAGCGTGAGTGTGGTAAGATACTTGTTAAAATGTGGTATGCGGCTGCTGCACTTGCTGAGACTCTTCTTGAGCCGTCTGATGTTTTGTTCCTCACTTCAGGGGGATATGAAACCCTCCTCGTGGAGGGTTTCGCTACAACGAACATTTTGTAACATTTTGAAAAATGAGCATTGACTCAGAAAATGATCATTTAATGTGGACACAAATTATATGAAAATACATTCCTCCCCTTTAACTAAGATTAAATGACAACACAGTGGAGCGGGTACAGCATTTTCACCTGCCTGTCACATTAGAAATGTAAGCCAACGAGGTTTTCGGCAAGCAAAAGAGAAACTATTTGTGTAAATGTTAAGGTGAAGCAACTTAACTATAGGGTTAAAGATTTGGTGATAAACCTGTCCACATAAGAAACACTTTGGCATTTTCACTCATAGTTGAAACCTTCTTGGCAAAATTTGGGAATTGACCCTGCCTGGATTTGACAAGTAAGAAGATAAATGTAAACTCCAAAATATCCAAGTCAGGTGTTTAACACAAGGAGGACACATTACTTTCCTTCAGTGTATCAAAACTCCACAACATAAAAATGTGCTGGCAGGAAATTACACAGGACTGTCAGCAAGTTTGATGTTTCAGAAGTGGGAAATTGGCTTCAGTGCCTTCTTCTGCAATTGAATAAATCTGCCAAGTTTATAAGAAGCGGTTATGCAACATATTAGATTCCACTCAAATTAGAATATTTATCTGGTTTTTAATGAGAAATTGAAGTTAAAGTGTAAGATTTAGCTTTGTGTGTATTTTTTTTGATACTGGTTTGGAATTGTGTACAAATTTGTCTGACTAAGCTGATCTTTGTTGTGGGAGACTGTGAGATGAAAGTCCTGCAAAAAGCAAGTAAGTGGATTTTGAGTGATTTTTAAAAAAAAAATTTTAAATCGTCAAACTACGATTGCCAAGGTAAAGAAGGAACTTTTACGGCCATTTACAGTTATTTGGAACAAAGTCTAAATTCTTCCAAATATCTTTTTACCTTTACTTACACCACTTGGGGGCAGCACAACAAGCTGTTGCATCATAAACATACCTTATAAAGTTCCAGCATGATATGCAGCAACATTAGCATTCATTTGGAGTCGTGTTTTCGTCCACCTGATGAATGTAAGTCCAATTTTCACTCTCCTTTAAGCTGCTAAATTCTCCACTATGTTATACACGCTAACTTTGTCTGTCGTCATTTGGAGCGGGAAAGGTTAGTGCGCAGTGAATTTATCAGAGCTTTTTTGCTGCAAAAAACATGGTTGACGAGAGCGCGTGTGGATCGTAAAACCACAACAAAGATGTTGAAAGATGCTAAAATGCTAGAGCTGTGTTTACCCCCATGAGCGACCCCATTCACGTTACACATTGTCATTTTTTCCATACTACAATATTGATTGGTGCACCTTTAAGTTGATTTTTTTCACCAGTAATTTTGAATTTCAGCAGAGAAACAGCATCACTAAAGTGATATTTCTGCATTTGTTTTACAGTTTCTCAATGGGTTGGCTCTCTGGGATCGACTGTTCTCCCTCTTTAAGTTTGTGGTGAATCATCTAATCAGTTTCCTGTTAGATACCATTAGATATTGGGTACATGAGGGACTCTTTATAGCTGTAGCTCTTCCCAGACAGAGATACACATTTGAACCAGATCCACAAATGAGTCAATCTGATTTGACATTTGGTCTGAGGGAACATCTGAGTTTCTCATTTCTGCTGGGCTTTGGCACGACGCAGCCCCATTGGTCCGTGGAGACTAATTGTTTAGGCCTAACTGTCCTCCTTCCTCTCACTCTCAACCACGTCTGGAGCACAAACAGCTTGAGGAAACCTACTGGCTCCGCTCGCTCCGATCAGTTCAGAAGAACTGACACCCAGATCAAATCGCATCGTTCCGTAAAAAGAGTAATTTATGATCCATTACCAATGTTTTCTTTCTTTTCTCTCTCTTCCCCCTCTTACTTCACATCGGCTCATAATATCCTAACAAAGTCATTCTTTGATGGCGGCATTTCACATGACTCCCGTAAAGTGGCTCCGCTGCGAGGGAGAGGAAGCGTGAAGGCCAAATGCGAGGAGTCTGAGATGGAAACTGAAGAACTCATCAAGCTCATTCATCTTGTCGGATGTAAAAGCCAAGAACGCCAAGCGGAGAAAATTTCACACTCGCTAATCTTTCTCAACACACTCTATGAATCATATCAGATAACAGGTTGCATTATGAAGCCAATGAGAATTTAAACAGACTCTTCCATAATTACACTCCTTCCTCCTTTTGCTCTTTAAGAAGCTGGGGTTTGTTTAAAACCTCATTATGAGCTAAACTGAGATCCAGTCAACCACTAGTTCCCTTCCTCGGCTTGGCAATGGTGAACAGATGCCTCTGGCCGACAATCAAACAGGTAGTTCAGGAGATTTATGTCTCTTTGTCGCCCTCGCTGCACAGCAAATGGGATGGGAAGTAAAACAGTGAAAAGCGATACCTCACTGAACACAATATCTTGCAGAAAACTTGCCAAAACATGCCAAGCTCACTGGATGCCCAGCAAAGTCAGCGAGTGGCCTGAACTGCTGCTGTACAGTGTGCGGTTCCAGGCAACAGATAACAGAAGTGTATTCGCTAAGAACACTGAATAGCTGACACAAGATGGATGAGGTCGAGATGTGATCATTTCTGCAATGGAAAAATGTGTTGCTTTTTTTTTGTTTTGGATGAAATGATGGAGAAAACGGTGTACCTGGAAGAACACTTCATAATAATTACTTCTGATAAGCTTGTCTTTTTAGAAATCTAGCTATTTTATGTTTTGAAAGTCTAATCTCAACTAATTTTGCTTTACACACTTCTATACAGATATTTCTTCTTTAATTTACAAGATTTTTGTATCTTAAATTTTGTGACATCAGAAGTTGTTTATTTCTTTAGTTCTTTCTAAATATAAAGAGAAAATTAGCAACATATGACAGCATCAATATCAAAACTGCACCTGACACTTAAAAATAAAACAAACAAACAAAAAAAAAAATTTAATAAAATTTAAATTAAAAGTTAATGGTAGCACAGTGGTACCATTAGTCAGTTATGATGAAGGTATATAAAATTAGAGGTAAAACAATTAGTTGACCTGTCAATCAAGAGAGAACCAATGTGAAACTATATTGATAGTAGATTAATCGTCTAAGTCTTGATTGACCTCGTACATGAAGTGTCCTCTCATCCTGAGCTTTACATGTTTATCCAGAAAACGCAAAAAAAAACACATTGTCAAAGGTGTTCAGGGGTATCAAATCTAAATCTGCAACCTGAAGTTTTTACAAAGTCTGTCTCGAAATGAACAAACGATGGCAAAGAATGAAAATTTAACATATATTTATTATGCAGCAATTACTAATTTTAGAATAATTTATTCTGTTTATTTCAACAAGCTACTTTCTGCTTTTTCCCATTGGTTCAGATCATGTTATGCATTCACCATCGACTGATTGATGACCACCTGATATTTTTTAATTTACGAGTTTACAAGGAGCACCTGAACGCTCCATTAAAAAAGTGCCCGGTGCACAGTGGGACACTAAGTGCTGCAGATCATTTGGTTCCCACAACATATGGGCAGGAGAAGACTGCATCTCTTGACCTTTGGGACTTGTTGCAAGCAAGTCCACAAATCTGGAGATTATCAAACCAGTGTCTTGCAGAAATGAAGACTTACAAGGCTACAAGGCTTCATGGTAACACAAAATAACTAATATAATAAAAACTAAAGAGACATTTTTTGCTATTTATTTTTCATTTTTTGCAGTTACAGACCCTAATGACCACTTATGACATATTTGATCTCAAAATGTCGATTTCAAAGGTTATAGCACATGATGCACCACAAGCATTCTGAGCATTTTCTGACGTAGTTATAACCTGAAGGGTTACTGTTTTATGTTAGTAAGTAATGGAGGGAAGTGTCACTGAATTAAGGAGCCATGATGTTCTGCAAATTACTATCCAGAGAAAGTCAAGACATAAGACAAAGTGGTCTAAATGCAACACAGGTGGTTCAGAGTCTTTCTCCACGGTGTGTGCTGTGGTCCTCTGCCCTGTTATCTCCTGGGGCTCGTAGTAGCCGTCCATCTCTTTCATGGATAAGCAAATCAATCCGCTGCTGTCATTTTGAGGATTCCACAGCAGAAGGGATCGGCAGTGTGAAACGACACCTTGAGCCGAGAGGAAAAAGAGAGAAAAACAGTGTAGCTCGGCCTCTGATGTGTTTCACCTCCCTCACAGCAGTTGTTCGGAGGTTTCAGCACACACACACACACACACACACACACACACACACACACAGACACACAGGCCTGCTGTCCCCCCTCCCATGACCACATCATGACCTCATTCCAGTCACCTGCTGCTGAGACCGTGGCTAACCTGCCCTCCTAACCGGAAAATCTGCCGCCTTTTTTACAAATGCTCCCTGAAGCCGCACAGGTCAACATCCTACTTGGACGGATACATACCTTAACTTTTTGACATGTTTGTGCACCAAAACAGTGGGTGGAAATTGTTTGTGTCTAGAAAAGAAAAGAAAGACGCTTTGTTGCATGTAAATCCGAGCTGAGATAGCTGTTAAGAGAGTGAAGTGCACTGTGGGTTTGTCAGAGCTTGAGATTGAATGAAAACCAGCTTGCAAAGTTACATCCTGTACAAGGAACAAAGACCGATACCGAACGAGCCCCTCGGGATTCCCTGGCCACTCTTAAACATTTGGAACATTTATGCTGCTTTAAATTTCTTTTTTTTTAACATCTTTCCCTTGATACTTTGTCCGTGGAATGAATTTTGTTTGCCAGAACAATTCTGCTCTCTATTGTGAATACCTTTTAAGTACATATGGGGATTTTGTGGTTGCAGTATTATGTTTCAAGATGCAATTTATTACAGACTCAAAGAGGACACATGAAATAGGTCAATTTGGCGTAGGGATGACTTGTGCTCACACTGTTAAACATTTTTAAAGGAGTACAGTGTAAATGTTATGTTTCCATGTGCTGTTTATGTGCGCTGAGAAAAAAAAAGGGGGGGGGAGTAATAGCTTCAGCGAGACGATGAAAACTTTAAATCCCAGCGCTCCTCTAAGCCACAAACACGTCCAAACGCCGCAGCATGAAGGGCTTTTCAGCAAAATTATTTTTGTGTAACCTTAAGAGGAAACAGGCTAATTCTCCAAGTGCTCACTGGCTATTTTAACTGCTTATAGCAGCGCCGGGCAGCTCAGGCCATAGTGGCAATTCCCATGAAATCTCCCGATATTTCTTTCATTTGTTCTCCGTCCACAATTAGTCGTGGTCAGGCTGATCAAAGGCAGCGGTCGGGCGGTTGCATGTGAACCAGCGTCCACTTGCAATGACATCTACAAACCAGAATGAAATATGAAATATCAAGTTTCCACGGATGTATGGACTTAAAAAAGAATCTCAGGAATAGGAGGGTTTTCACACTGGGTAATGTGAAACATTTGGTGCGGATTTTAGGCCTCGGTAGAGGGAAGACGAGAGCCAAAATCTGGCAGTATCTGGCAGTAAAACCAGAAGCAGGCAAAAGTTAAAACAACTGCAGTCAGTGAGTCCCGTTGATTTAGACGTCATTACGCTTCTTGATGTACAACATAGTTTGCTGCTGTTGGTTGCTTGAAAAAAAAAAAAAAAAGAGGTTAGTGACAAGGAAAGCCTGGAAAACAAAACATTTCAGTGCTGCTGACACATCACAGTACAGCAACGTGCTTCAATGAGCTGATTCTGTAACACATTACTAATGACAATAATACATGATTGTGGAGATTTTTTTGTGACATTTACTGGTGGAGTGGACTTCTCAGCACTCCGCTGCACATAAATCTCCAACTCGACAGATGTTTAGCTCGTTTGGTGTCCTAAAATGTTCTTTTCTGCCACAGTTTTAAACACAAATTAGGTTAAGGAAAATTAGTAGCCTGTAAGAGAGACTCAAGGAACAGTATTGACAGAGTATTGCTGAGTATAAATCCTGAAATTTTGTCGCTCAATTAACAATTTGTCCCTAAAATATAAACATACGTTTGTTAATAGTGTTTTCTTTTAAATACAGAAAGTTCATTCATCATTTTATCTTAAAGATTGTTTACCAGTTTTTTGTTATTGGACATATAATTAATAAATCATGTTGCATAAAGAATTACTGTTTTCTGCAATATAACTTCGAACTGGGTGTAAAATAACTCACTAAAATTTGGATCATTCTTGTAAATAAGAAAAAAACCTTAGTTATTTTATCAGTTAGGAGTTTTTTCCATATCACGCCAAACATTTGCACCATCTGACACCTCTAAAAATCAAACAACACAACAACAACACATCTTCCAGTAACAACTACACAAAACCAAAAGAAAGATACCAGATATCTCATTATCTATACTTGTATATACTTTCAAATTCTCAATAAATTGTGCTCCAAATAGCAGAGGAAAGAAAAAATGCCACAAGCCTAAAGTTAATCTTGATAACAGTCTTATTCTTCATCTCCTGGGTTTTCTCCAAGTAACAGGCTAAATTCAATGTTTCGCATCACATATGAACAGTTTGTCTGCAATGCCCACATTTCAAAAAGTCAATTTCTGTTTTAAGTATTGCATAGTTTCCAGTTAAACAAATTTTGGAACAAATTTTTCATATCACTAAGATGGCTCATTGAATAAATCTACTTTTTGTCCTTCAGACTGACGTACTGTCCAGTTTCAACATTGAATGGAAAACAGCTACAACTAGGCACATAAAGATGTTCGCTTCTTAGAAGATTTATACACAGCATAAATATCTGTACATTAGTCATATTTTATCATCATTTCCTACTGTTCTTAAGTCTTAGCAAACACAGTTTTTCTTTAAATGTAACAAATGTTATATGTAAAAAAGGCTATTAGATAAATCACCCTTGATTTTGTTTCACTTCTTTGCAAAATACCTTAACGGAACTAAACCTGGTGTAATAAAGCTAAAATTAAAAAAATAATCGAATGATCTATTTTTTTGGATCGTTACAGGTGGTCGGTGCTGATTTGCTGATGTGTCACCATGAGTGGAGGTGTAAGGATATCCCGCTGACATGCTGCACATGATGGATCTGGAGCCCCGCAGAACAAAGCCTGCCTTTGGACAAATAGTGTACATGAACCAAATGGTCCACTTCATCATTCCACTGCAATTGGCAGTAAATGTGGTGTCGGGTTCCCATGTGTCTACCCACCTCATCTCGCCATAAATACTGCACACAAGCAGACAAGCTGTGTGCGTGCGTGCAGATGAAGAACATGAGGTGAGGTGCAGCAGGTAAAATAATTGTGTCCCTTATTGTACCAAACCAAGGAAGCAGACTTTGTTCCAATTAGTGTTGACTGAGACAGGTGTTGCGTGGTTAATGACCCTTGCAGGCTGAATAGGCCATTGGAAAGCTGTGTAAGCAAATAAATAGCCATCCGTTAAGGAGGGTCGCTGGGTGGAGCGGGGTGTAACAGAAGCTGGAGAAAAAGAAGCTTTATCTGTTTAGCAGGCGTCCTCTTCCTCCTGAAGTGTCAGCAGCGCCGGGGCAAGAAGCCTCTTTGCGACGGACGACCTTAAGTTTTAATTGCCTCCTATGATTTCTTACACATCTACCAAAAGGTTTATGTGTCTAGAAATTCTATCGTCACACACATCACCATTTAATTGTGAAACCTTAAATGTGCGTTAACAGATTTTTTTGGCCACTTGGGGGCAGCAGAAACAAGTAGTGAACACAACACTGTCATATCATCATCTTTTAAGTTGGCGAACTTGTTAGCAAACAGTTGATTATTTACTCATCCAGCAGTTAATTAGCAACATTATCATTCATTTGGAGTTGTGTTTCTGTCTAATATTGTTTCTGATCTCTATCAACTCCTGAGGGAAATATCTGGCTCTTTAGCTGCTAAATGCTCCACTATGTTCACCAGCTAGTCTACAGCTAACTCAGTCTGTTTGCCGTTTGGTGCTGAGCAGGTGGTGTACAGTGGCTTTTTAGAGCTTTTTCTCTGAAAACAGCTGCCTGCTGAGGCCAAAAATGACCCTATGAGAACACTGAGATTAAACCAAAAACAGTAAAGTTGCAGCTGGACAGCTAAACAATGAGCTGAAACTCGCTATAAAGCTCCGTAAAGCCGAAGGGAGCTGCAAAGATGCTGATAATTCTCTGTCGGTTCATCACTATGAGCGATGCCTCTGACATTACTACATTATTGATATAAAAAATACTGATTATAGCTGCTTTAAAGTGGCTATCCTCATTTTATCTTTGTCTCAGTGCTCATTGTTTGGGTTTTTTTTGTACTGCATTTCAGTGATAACTTGCCAATCACACATTGTGGGAAATACAGTGATATTTTCTTCCTTGACGTTTGCACATTTCTGCAGGTGGTGCTCTTTTCTTCTTCTGTTCAGCTCAGGAAGCAACCACGAGCAACCACAAGAGGCTCAAACTGTAGTTCCTGTAATGGCCACTGGGTGCTGGTTCCAAAATCTTCCATTTTTCTTTTGCAATTTAAAGGCAAGAAACAGTGGGTCTCAATTTCACTTCTTCTCATTTGTTGTGTTTATAAATTTGAAAATCATAGTTCCATTAAGGATAGATTAAACTGTAGTTCCTGTAAGGGCCACACATCATTGTGCTTGTCTTCATGATGTACAACTCAATATTTTTCTTTTCCCTCAGGAGGTCTCAATTGTTTCACTTCTCATGCATCTTGGTGACAATATTGTTGAATTATATCTCTCAAAAGATTCACAACACTGTAATCTGCTCCAGTTAAAATTCCTTCTTTATTACTAATAAAGTAAAGTTGCAAGAGTTTGCAAGACAAATCCTTCACAGAAATAAAAGATATACAGAACATCAAGTCCTTGCTTATTTAATGGCTATATGAGGCACTGAAACCACCACCATGGTAACTTTTACTTTTTACAGCCTTGTGAAGCTTATAAAATTGATCCAGTTAACTGTTTGGGTCTATATCTGGAGTGGTAACACTGATATATCCGCCTCCTTCATATAAAATAAACCTAATTGGAGCAACTGAGGGATTCTTAACATGCTATGACTTTGGATAAAAAGTGTTCTAATCTCATGTTTTATCCCTGATGTAAAAGCTTTTGCCAAAATGCAAAACTAGTTTCTATGGCTGAATGACATCAATGGCTATAAAAGGTGTCTTCATATTGAGTTAATCTGTTTCTATGGTTTCACCACTTAGGAAGTTATTAAATGCTATTGGCTCATAAAAGTGTAATTTTTGCAGAATAGGGGTTCATGTTCCAATTTCACATCCCCTTTTTGCCGATCTCTACTAATCTTAATATTTTACTGGGGTCTTAATAATGCAGAGAGCAGCTTGGGACGTTTTTTTTTTTTTTCTTTAGATCAAAGAGAGCGTGAGGTTTTTATTATTCCATCTTTAGAGAGGATCCAGGGAGCAGAGTTTGATGGTTGCCTTCTGAGACCCGACTCCATCTCCAAAATCATTACTCAGACTGCAAGAACACATTCACTGTGTGAGTTCAGGGGTGTGAAAATTAAATGAAATAGTGTGAAAACCAAAGCATCAGCAGACGTCATTTAAAACCTGTGAGGTAGGAAATCAGGCTTTTTTTTTCTTTTTTTTTTAAACAAGTTATGACTTGTGTGCCAGATTATGATGGGAAATGTGCTCACTGCCTGTTTACTGGAAGCAGATGATGTGATTACTAAGATGTCTGACATGGATGAATGCTTCTAATTCCATTTTGAAACTAATTTATAATAGTAATGTACATCAGCTCTTAACTCCCTTCTGTTCCATTGTCATTTTATTCAAGAGGAACTGAAATTACTGAAGTAAAATCTACTGTAAACATCCCCAACTGAAATTCAGAGTAGGACAGAGATGCTAACTTTAGCCTAAACTCTGATATAGTAGCATCTTGCACCATGCAGTCCTCTAGCAGTGGATGTTCCAGTCTTTTTTCCAGGCTTTTACAAATGTAACCAGCCTAACCCCACAAAATAATGTAGCTAGCTATGATACACTATGCTTTTTGGCCTTGAAAGTATGTTAGTATTATTACTGTAGTAAGCTAGTTAGCTTACTACATTAGCATTCTTTACACCTTTGCTGATGTGGTTTTGGTTTTGGAATGCCTAAAAAAACAGACACCAAGCTATACCAAAATATGACAATCACTATTCGAAATGGGTAAATGTATTTCTTTTCCTCCACCGTACTGTCAGTTGCAGTCATGGTTGACTGATGTACTGTAACTTTACGCTGAACAGTTATCAGGAGGACCTTGTTGATACCTGTCCAAACAAAGAAACCATTTTATTCAGAGATTCAGTTCAGTTGTTTCAGTTTTAACAACACCATTAACTGTGTTCTTTTGGGTCCATCTCCGCCTGGGAAAAAACACGTGAAAAAATGAAATAGAGATTCAAGAGGCACATTTCCAAGAATGATTTCATCAGTTTCATGAGTTCAAATATCAAATGAAACAATAATGTCACCCAGAAGGCCTGTCAGTCTGTAATGATGTGTCAGCCGATGCATCACTATACTGCCAGATTAAATAACTCATTTTCATAAAGTTTTTCTACATAATTCAAAAAGTCATCATTTAAAGCTTATTGTATCTGGGTTATAGCTAGAAAGTGAGAGTTTTAGTAGTCAGATCTTTACATATGTTGTTATTCTTTGCTGTTTGATGACAAGTGCAACTAAAGAGGGTGAACAAAATAACAAAAACACCTGACAGCAGTTTGTCTAGTTTGTCCATCTGCAGGAGAAGGACAAAATACCAGAAACACCAAAAAGTATTTTTTTAAAAAGTAGATGTTGCATTGGATTGTATGTCTTGTCAGGTGTTCTTCTGTCTACCCCTGTACAGTAAATGCAAAACACATGGACATTAGATCTTGCAATCTGGAGACAGTCCAGTAATGAAGGCAATAGTAATATAAAAATAATATAAAGATAAGAAGAAGAGTATAAAAATGGATTTGGATCATTTTAAAGGAACAATCAAGTTATCCAAATGTAAACAAAGAGTTGGTCCAACACCAAGAATTGAATTGCAGCCTTGGAACCTGCTAACACTTTCACATTAATTGACAGGAAAACAAGTTATTACGGTACAGTATGTTAAGATATAATGATGTTTAAGGTTTGTTTACATTAGAAATGTCTGTAAACAGACTTGAAACAGACTTGAATCTTTCTATAACAATAAACAAAATGCTTATTTTTCATCTACAAGTGAAAAATACAAGTAGAGAATATAGTATATGAATATTACAGCCCTTTTATGTGGTCAAACTGGACTTATTGAGCCTTTAATCACACCAGTTGTTACACTATCTGTCTGTATGTCATAACCTGCCCCTGACTGATAAAACTCCAAGATTTGTTCATTACATAAGCATTTCAGGTTCATCTTTGCTGGGAAAAATGTCTGATGCACACAAACTGATGCACGTTTACATCTCCAATAACTAAAACAGGCAAATTTATCACAGCAATCATCACTTACTGTGTAGCATGGAAAATGTTTGGAAAGTAAAATAAAAAGCAGGTTTGCAGGTTTTGTCTTCAACCTGCTGCATGTGAAACAGATTGTACAGCGTTGCTCTCAGAGTCAGAGTTCCTCTGTGTTTCCAGCTGGTCTCTGCCTCCGCAGGACACTTATCGACCCTGACACCGCTTTTGAAAGAGTATGCACACACTCCCCAGTTATTGCTTATTTCCTCACATCATTTAACGCCTCTGTTGCACCTGGGGGTTACCAGACATGGCCTTCTCAGTTACACTTGACCAGGTTGGGTCACTCCACTCTACCAAGTACTCTCAAACCACAGAGCTGTTTTATTTCCTCCTGCTCGGGATTAAGTTATATGAGGACTGTCAGCGTCTCTTTGATTCAACTCTCAGACGCAATGGAAGTCAACAGGAATGGTTTCAGCATGTGTTGAAGTGTCCAATCATTTGCTGCAAGTAAAGTAGAGCTACTTAGTACTGTTTGAATGTGTATCATGTATATTTAGACTCTTTTCTGAGTCTGAGCCAAAGAACCAAAGTTTTTCTTGCTAAAACTGGATTCATACTTTGTGTGTTGGGGGTTATGATGTAGAAATGGAGCCACCTTAGCTACAGCTGTAGGCTACGCCTCCTCAAAAATCAAACCTGAATGTGTCAGGGCTACAGGGTCTAAGGAGATACCATTTGAAGACCATAAAAGCAGTGACCAGTCAGCTTGGCTGCTTGTGTTTTTTTCTACAAGTTTCCGACGTCTGTGGAAATTGTTGATAGTGTAGACAACATCAAGGGAGTTATGGAAAAGTGAATCCTTTCCTCATCAGTAATGCCAGACATATTTTGTGATCTAGCAAATCCATTTCCACTGCTCACAGTGATCATCACTCTCCACCGCAAAGTGAATGAAAAACTGTAAAGAAGATTTTTTTTTTCATTTTCAGTAGACAAGACAAACCTTCCTATTGTTACGCTGTAGCACACGTGAATTTAAAAAAGAACTGAACCCCATACCTGCTTTTAATAATAACTGTGGTTTAAGATCATTTTTCTGTACATACACGAAAATTGGGAATAAAATCACATATAACATTAGAAATTCTCCAACCTTTTTACCTTATTTAAACATTTTTACAGATATTTCCTTCTACTGAATCAAAATTGTAACTATTAACGGCTCAATAATCAATCTTATGGTTCCCTTTCAATCCTGTGTAACGTCTGTATGCATTAAACATTTGTTTGCTCTTTTTTGTTATTTTTTTGCCAAATGCCATATTATTTTATCGAGAATTCACTCTTAAAAATAGGTATGTTTTTTTATCTCTTATGCAGAATATTTTTTTCTAACTTGTCAACTTTTATTCTCTGCTAGTTTTTAAAATATTTTATTGCTTTTGTCCTCACTGTGGGACAGCAGGAAAGCTGCTGGAAAACTGAGTCAGTCCCACAGCTGGTAATGTTTTACACTGCTGCACTGTTTTTCCTGCTAAAGAATAAATACAATGAAAATGAATGAAAGCACAATAACACCTGATAAATGCAGCTTTTGGTACAAAACAAAACAAACAAATTGACACAGAAGAGCACTTAACAATATAAAGCTTTGCACTGTTATCTGTTAGCTCCTGATTTTGCGAGATCATGAATTATCAGTTGATTAACAAAGAAATTATCAACATTTATGAGTTCAAGAAGTTACTATTTACAGTTTTCATTCTTTTAGTCTCCTTAGATTCCCATTTAACTAAATTTCAACCTGAAAATGTGTTTTTTTTAGCTCTGCTCATCACATGATGCTTCAAGAGTAGCTCACAGAAATATTGTGACTCCAATCTCACAAACATATGGAAAAGATTTCTGCCCCAAGGTTGATGAATAAAGTATATTTAATTCATTTCTTCCAAACAGTCCCCTCTCCTCTCCTCTCCTCTCCTCTCCTCTTCTTTCCTTGTTTAAGCAGCTCTCCGGCCTCGTCTGATTCGTTCTGGATGTGAACTGAGTCTATAGAGGGGAAAAGCTCACAATAATAAAGTTGTTTTCTGTACCGAACAGCACTTTATTGACCAATAAAGAACCCGAACACCCAGAAGACTGTGGAGAGCACAGAGGAGGATAGCTCATCATACATACTCCCTGTCACTGCACATAATGGCCCATCTGAGTTTTAATGATTTTTATTGCAAATCTGTATTTATCATTGTATCGTGTGCTGATAACACAAGCTTCAAACTTGACGTTCACTGTCTAATATAATTTGCAGTGCAGAGTGTTTTTTTCTCATCAAATGAAAAGTATGACAATAATATGTTTAAAATGTTTTCATGTTCACTTTTCTAAGATTAGATTCAAGCAGACAAGGAGCTAAATGAAAGTCTGTCAGCATGCACAGACAGTATGAATAAACAACATAAACTGAGCATCTATTTTAGAAAGAATTAAGAAAATCAGAAATCTGAAGCAGGTTTATTGCTAAGTAGGTTTGCACATACAAGGAATTTGCCTTGATGTGGTGCATAACAATCAAAAAATAGACGCTAAGAGAAAATACAACTACTGCAAAAGTCAGGTGAACATAAATAATTAAATAAAATTTTACCAGAAGAAAAATAAGAAATAATATATTCTAAGTGGTGGAAAGAGCTGTTTCAAAACTATTACACAGATATTGAAATTGGAATGTGCAAATGTTCACTGTATAAACAGTACATGTAATGTGCAAGTGGGCAAATGTAATACAAAGAATTGCGTTAATGTAACACGTGTGTTAGATGTATGTATGTAGAATAGGAGCATTATATTTCCTACAGTATTTTTTAATTTACCCCTGTTTTGTTACTTTTTCTAAATTCAGTGGATCATTTAAAATGTTTATATGTACAAATAAAGTTTAACTTGTATATTCTAAGAGTTTATTCCCTGATATAAAGTATTTCTATATATTTTTAATTACTTTCCTCGTTCTTGCCCTGCAGGTAAAGTTGCTTTGGAAATAAACTTCACAGTTGAGCAACCTGGTCTTACGAAACCAGCTACACATTCAGCATAGTGGCCTCATCTAATATGACACATGCTGTTTGAAATACCAACACAGCTTGTCAATTTTTCCACTGTAACAAGAAATGCTTGTCTCATGGAAACAAGTCTGAAAGTAGCCAAATTCATGGAAAGTCCCCACAGGCCGCTTCTGCTCTGGCTGCTTGGTACCCTCCATCACTTTTTGTTTTCCCCCAAACACACGAGGATGTCGGCTGCAAAACAAAGTGGCTACTCGCTTCACTCTCGCGAGAAGAAACGGCCAGATCACTTCATCTCAATAAAGTCAGAGCTGAACTTTTCCCCTGGGAGCAATACACTCCTAACAGATCACAGCTAAACTTCACTCTCTGCACATTCAACCAGAAGAGAATCTGGACTCGCACAAGAGAGGGTCTGCTGGGGTCAGAAACATGAGAAGCGCTTGGCTTTTGTCTTCTGAGCGTTGAGTAACACAAGACGGTGGGAGAGTACAAAAGTATTTGCGTGTGAAGTATTAAAATTAATATGCGTTTACTGCTTCCATTAGCACTCTAAGCACTTTTGCCAGGGACTGTGTGCGACCTCCCTTCTTTTTACTTTTACTCTCTTTTTACCACCTGTGGTGCTGTTACCGTGTATTTGTTCCTGTTCGCTGTTTTTATCTCATCTCTCACGAGAACACACCGAGCATCCGTTTCACATGTCAACAAAACGCTGAGGGCTTCAGTTTTCTGTTCCAATTTGAAGTTAAAATACCGCCTTCTTAGTCAGGACTTCCTTTATTATTGTTAACATCAAAGTTCAGAAGAGTGTCAGAGTTCACTTCATCTTTAGAAAAGCAAGGGCAAAATTTCACCTCATGGCCTGATATCTGTAATAACTGCTTCAAAAATCAACAAAGCTGTCAGGCAGCAGCTGCATACACGCGCCTGATTTGCATCAAATTACAAGCAGTAAAAGCTACAGTTTGCTGCTTCATCTATGTTCTGTTATCTTAAAACTGCTGAACGAAGGCAATAAGTCAACATCTGTCTGTCTGCTGCCAGCTTTCGTAAATGTTGACACAATCCACTGACTTACAGGCGTGATTATGTGAAGATTTTGACATAAAAGTACAATAAAACTGAAAAGCTA
This sequence comes from Scomberomorus guttatus, assembly GCA_038419695.1. Taxonomy (NCBI): domain Eukaryota; kingdom Metazoa; phylum Chordata; class Actinopteri; order Scombriformes; family Scombridae; genus Scomberomorus; species Scomberomorus guttatus. Next base: position 29,264,409 of record CM076450.1, on the reverse strand, counting down.
ATTGTTTCGAGCAACCAGGTCTTTTCATAGATGCGTGGGTAGCAGCTCTGAATGAAAAAAGGCAACAGAAATATCAGGCGCATGCTGCTGTGCCATCCTCGATTCAAATTAAAAGAGTGAAATTAGTTTCCACAGAAATTTAGTTAAGATAAGTACAGTGTGGCAACAAAGAAAGTTTGAAAAAATCACCTTTGTGAGCTGCATGAAAGATTCGTGCAGACAATAAAAAAACATTGTGAAGTTTAAATAAAATTTTGAAGTGAGGATGGCAGCAATGACCTGAGAAAAAAAGGAAAGACTTTAGAAAGAAATCTTTACTTTGTTTTTACCAACAAGTCTTCAGAATTAAAACAACCAGAACGACACATAGGAGCGTTTTGTAATCTCCTGTAAGCAGACATCAGCAGGGCGACATCATTTGTCTGTGAGAGTGAATGTATGTGCAGGTGTAAATTAATGAGTGTGTGTGTGTGTGTGTGTGTGTGCATGGGTTCACTTGAGGCAAAATGAATACCAGGTATGATGCATGAATCATGAAAATCTATGAAGTCATGACATTAAGAAATGGGGTCCAGGTTTGCAGAGAATATGTGAAGTGATTATTGGCAGAGGCAGACATTTTATCCAGAGAGATGTGTTCTATTAGTAAGTTTTGCCATTGAATAATATTCACTTTTTTTCTTGTTTTCCAGTTGAGCAAGATTATGTTCTTGGCTATAGTGAGTGCGTTGAAGATCATCCTTAAAGCAAACAAAGACGTGGGGCAAATGGAATTTGGCGCCCCAATGTGCTAAAGATTTAGCTAATTATCTGATCTTATCTGATTATCTCTTGTAGTTATGGGTTTGTTTTTTTTTTAACTGTCCTGACTCACAGTTGGAAATGTGACACTTGCAGTTGGAACCCAAACGAACATCGGTCCCCTGTGGAAAAGTCCACTGTTGGTTTAATTAATCTATCTACTTAGTAACTAATCCACTTTTTCTGATGTCTGTGGTAAAACTGGCTCTTCTGCTGACAGACGACCGATTATGATTTGAATAACTGTGTGAAAGTGAGAGATCTCTTTATGTAGAAGAGAGGTTGGAGACACAAAGCATATTTATCTGTCAGGGCTGGCACACAGTCAAACTGACCCTCAGGTTTCCACACAGCATCTGAGATCAGGCCAAACTCTGCTCCAGCTCCCTTTGAGCTGGATGATTTACTGACAGGACTCGTGATTCTTTACTACACCGATGTCACTTCTTGGATCCTCTCTGGTTTGCCATGGCAAGCTGATATGACTTCCTCTGCCATCTTTTCTTGGAAACTCAAGTATCATCCTATTAATCCATATTGTTTACAACCGGGATCTTACTTTTTGTTGTTTTGGTCATTAATCCTTTAATCAGTTATGATACAATTTATTTAAAAACAGAAAACAAAGACAAATGTTGAAAATATGATCCTTCCTGGTTCAAATTGACCTTGTGCACTTAAAGTGAGTTTTACAGTGTAATGGAAAATTATAAGGATATTTCTCATGAGCCTGTTTCACCGTCGAACAAGTGGTTTAGATAATAATAACAACGCAGAGGTTTGTTTACAACCTGTGTTATAGTCTGAGTGCTGGTGTGTCTTGCTCTCATGGAATCTGATAAAGTCACCGTGTCCACAGAGCTCAGCAGTTATCTTGGTGAGTAACATGTTATCATAACAAATAGGAACGATGGCCAGAACCACAAAAATAAAACCCAGCTTGTAACAAACCGCAGTTTTCCTTTAAAGCTGCTTAAGAGTTCCTGGAATAATAACACAACTGTTATCAGGGTAAATTAGAAAGTGGGGTGGCTATAGACAAAACACTCACTTTTCCACCGGCAGGAAGAGACAAAGTCAAGTTTAAGTGTTATTTCCATCCAAGCTGTCTCTCCACTGAAAGCTGGAAAAAACAACATTAAATATTTTTCCTTTCTGTCTTATAAGTACAAAACAAAACAGACGTGTGTATCTGGTCAAAACTTTTAGGTATTCCAGCTCAGGTTGTGTAAACACTCAACTGTCGTAGCTATAACTTGCAAATCTGCATGAATTAGATGAAATAAACGATTACTCGAGTAATTGATTAGTTGATCAACATAAAAAATGTATTGGCAACTATTTTTGATACTCAATTAAGTCATTTTTCAAGCAAAAGTGTTATAGGCAACATAGGCAATTGCCTAGTGCATCAGTGCATCACCCAGTAAATATATTTCATCATAGAAACACAAATAAAAAGCTAATAAGAGTAGTCAGCAGAACACCTGTTCAGGAAGCATAAACAGGCAGGAAAGTGATATTTTCACCCTTTATGCCCACAGTCTTCCATCCATTGCCTGCTTTGTTATAGCCGTGGGTCGCTTTTAGGCGAAACGACAAGTTGATTGTATGTAGATTAACTGTTTGGCCACGTATCTTAAAAGACTTTCTGGTTGAGATGGCATCCCCCACTCCCAATGAAAGGCATCAAAACAGCCAGGATTATAATTGGAGAGTTGGATCGGGAATAATTTGCAATAAAAGGTCTCCGGCTGGAAGCAAACAGTGACGTTGCACATAACTGTTGGTGCCCAAGCCCCCCACCCTGTTTCTCAGTTGTGAATATTTGCTGCTTTTCTCGGTTTCATATCATTGTAAACTGAATGGCCTGTTGGTCGGACAAAGATGGACTTTTCAAAAGGGTAAAACAATGTGATGTCTGTGAAAGAGAAAAAGGCAGTTATTTTAATGTTAGGTGTATGTGTGGGAGAAACTGTGATGTTTTTGGCTATGCTCTCTGTAAAACCTCCACTAAATACTTTACATTTCCAGGGACAAATTAACAGAAATCTTATCTTAATACATGGATTTGTCCAATACAGGTATGGTTGTAAGAAAAAGCTCAAGATTGATTTTTCATTTTAGTGAGACTTATATAAAATAATTAAAACCCTCTGTTTCTGCTGTGTCCCATACTGTTTGGATACTGTAGAAGCATATGAAAGAAATCAACCCAGTGAGTAGAATGTGCTCACTGGGTTGATATTAAGGACATGTGTTGCACCAGAGCCAGCCCGAACCACAAGCAAACTAAGTGACTGCTTAGGGCCGCTCAGCCACCAGGGGCCCCCAAACAAATTTTTAAAAAAATTTTTTTATTAAAGATAAACTAGCGACTTTCGGAGTGCTACTTGGAGTGTGCAATAACAAAATTTCAGTCTTAAATTAAAGTTACTACTTGCTTAAAGGTTGGTGACCTTCATTGTCCTCCTCTGAATGAGGAAAATGGTCAACATATATATACACACACGTCATCTCAACTGCGCCACCACTCTGGGTCATACTAACTACGGCCACTAGATGGCATCTGTCACCCAAACGTAACTATGTCATTTTTGGGCGACTGACATTACGACCTATTTGTCTACATGTCGTTCTTGGTAGAACAGTCTCGAAAACAAATCCATTTTTGGATGTTACCTTAAGTAAACATACCTTGAAACTAATAGTTACATTTACTTACCTTTTTCATGGCAATTGGTTTCCCAGATAGTTTTTTAAGTGAGATCAACTTGTCACATTTTACAATGTATTTTATGTACTTTTTACATTGTACATAAGAATGTACAAACAAAGGAAACAGCTGAGCAAACTTTGTCTACTGTGGAAGACCGTGAGATTCAAAAAGCTCTGGAAAAAGCTAGTAGGTGGACTTTGAAACTTAATTGTAGCAAATTTTTGATGTAAAAAAAAAATTGTTTGTTTTTAAATGGGGACATATGCTTTTTGTGGTTTTCTGTTATTTATACACTGTTATGATGTCTGTGTTAAACATGGTCAAAGTTCCCTGTAAGTCAAAAGCCAAAGCTTCAACATACTCTGAACACTTCGTTTGCAACGTTTTTTCTGCCTTGCCGGTGAGTTGATGTCGGCCGTCCTTTCCGTAGCCTTTGTTGCTATAGGTACGGTTGTTGCTACCGTCTTTCCATGTGTTGTTCACATTGTCCACTCACAAATTTTTGGTCAGATTCAGGCTTGAAAATGTACAGATGTATTTGAGAAGTTGAAATACTAACGTAGTGAAATCCGACTACTACTGTTTGCTTTATGGTTTGTTGATGTAGAGTACCAGAGGCTGAAGTGAGGGGCTGCATAAAGAGCCAGTATAAAATAAATAAGGAGGGTTTTTTTTACTGTAAATCATGTAAAGATATTCCAGTTGAGCCCCAGGTTAAAAATATATCCTCTTAAATTATGATGGGGTCGAGGGGCCAAGTCCATCCTTAAGGCCCCAAAATGTCTTGGGTCAGCCCTGTTTTGCACATTCATTATTTTCTCAGTCGTGACTTGCATCAGTGTCTTTATCTAACGTCGCACAACAGCCAGCTGAAGCTACCGAAGTTTAAGATGCACATTTTTACAGGATAAACTTTCTCTTTTATCGTGTTTATCTGTGATAGTGACACATGGCATTAAGATGTTCGCTTGTTTGAAGTGTTTTTTTTTTTCTCCCCTGTGTCTTTAACTTAGATTACAGCTTCTGGAGCTGGAAGGCCAAGCACATCTGTAAGCCAGCGGAAATACCAAAATCTTGCATGCCTCTTTGATTGTTACATTCAAGATATCATGTGCGCTACCAGCTATGCTGCTGCAAAGCATTAGGCTCAGTAACTGGTGGCTTGTAAAATACGTTTGGAAATCCTGGAGACAAGGCAGAAGGGATGAGATGGGGATTCCACATGGTTATCCAAGAAGATGATAAACAAAGGGAGAAGGTGATACAGTCTAAGTGATATATTGGGCACATGTGGGATCTTGGAACAAAAAGAGGATGAAAAAAAAAAAGACAAAAGGTTTTGAGGGCTGGGGGCAGGCAGAGGGGAGTCTCTTCTGATTTATTCTAAGCTTCGGGGCTTGTGTATCCGAGAACAAGATTAGTTCAGTAGATCACATCACCCTACATCCTTTATAGATTTTCATCCTGCCTCACCCCGCCCCTCCTCGACTCCTCATACTTACCCAAAGAGCCAATGAGAAAAGGCAAGGGGTCAAGGCCACTCATTAAACCCCTGAGTCGGACAGATGCAGAGGTCATCGCCGGCCGTCACTCTGCAGAAAAGACTTCCAGAGCACAAAAGGAAAACCTCCAGCAGAGATTAATGCACTGCTTTATATGTTCCAATCTAGATTCCAGATCCTGGTTTGCCTTCTTTATGGCTTTGCGAGCATTCCTGTTCCTATTGTAACCTGCTTGCACGGAAATAGCTGCGTCATACTTGCCGGGCTGATGATTTGAAGTAGCCGTAAGAGCAGCTGGCCTCTGCCAAAGGACCAGATCTGGGCAGGTCATCAGCGAGCCCACATCAAGGAGCTGAAGCACTTCAAATCCTCTGTGTTAACTTTTATGGCAAGTGTTTATGCAAGGTCATGCACATTGACTTACACCTTTCTTTTATGCAGGGTTGAAGGGACACATGTGTCAGATGGAAATGTATCTTGTTTGGTCACCTCTGGTCTGTTTTCCCTGCTGCTCAGCTCTTGGAACGATTCAGTCGATTATTTTAACAATCTCAATTTTATTTTTATTATTCTAAAAATGGTTTTTCAGTTTGTGCTCTGCTGTTGCCACTATTGTCAGCAAAACCAAGACTGTCTCCTCCTGCGCAGTTTGCAGCTGTAGCCGGACTAAAAACACGACCTCTGTTGCTGTTCTGTGTGAATCAACCCAAAGAAAAAATAACACACAAATCTGGACAGGATGCTCCCTTTACTGTCTCTTTCTGTAATTGTTTCCATACAAGACCACTGCCGATCATGCACTTGGTTCTGCTACCTTTGACACTGAGTTATCTCCAACAATGGTTTAGTCTGATTTCATCTCCACTAAGAAATGAATTGACAAATTTCTTTAGGCAGCCTTCATCTAACCGCTCATATTCCTACCCAATTCCACCTTCCCGTTAAGAAACTAGTGACTATTTTGGGGCTCCCTAATTGTTCATAAGATCATCAGTCCACTTTTGAAATACATATTAGTAGAATTACTTGCATATGCAGGGAGGGAGATTCCTGCACAATGTTCTGGCATTCAAGATGTTTATTGAGTCGGCACATAAAATATTTGGTCCAATATATTAAACTAACATTTTGGTCCATTCAGAACTTCATCAGAGTCTGAGTATAAATGACAAGACAATATATCACTTAAGCGCCTCCCTCACACAGCTGAATTAACAGATACGTGTCACCTGACACTAATTACATTGAGAACTGAGAGCTGCAACAATTAGTCGATCACCAACTAGTTTCATTTTCAGCTCACTTCGAGTTATTTTTTTAAGAAAAAATGTTGTAATTCTCAGATTCCAGCTTCTCAAATGTGAATATTTTCTGGTTTCTTTAGTCTTCTATGATAATAAACTGAATATCTTTGGATTGTGAACTGTGTTTACTTTTAAAAAATTGCTCAAAATGTTTTTCTTTCTACATGTATGTTACAATGACCATAGTATTTTTAGCATAGTAGTTTCAGCATAGTTCTGACCTGTTTCACATCCAAATATTGTCATTTAAATGCTCTTGAATTTCATTTTTCACAAAATTTTGTCCAGTGTTTCACCAACAAATCGTCAAATCAGTGTTTATTCTGTGGTGACAGAAAAAGGCTGCAAGTGTAAATGAAAGTGCAAAGAAGCATTAAAGTTTCTTCTACACAAACAGTCTTTTTCTTAACATTCTTAACCCCCACCAAAGGAATCAAAGCAGCAGCCCTCTGCAGTGATCTGTGGTCAGTTTCCCACCATGCTGCCCAGCCTGAGAGTGATTCACTGACCTGCCAGGCCTGCATGTGTCTGGTCAGCGGTGTTTACACAGCAGCTCGTGGACACAGCTTGAAGGAGCTGCAGAGTAACAGATCAGCAGGAAGGTTTCTGGCTGAGAGAGGAGGACGTCTTCCCCTCTCCAGCAGGGCTGAAGGGCGCTGAGACAACCAGCTGCACACTAGGGAAGCACACACACACACACACACACAAACACATACACAGGAGGTCAGTGATACACAACACCACTGAAGCGGAGGATGGTGGGTAAAAGAAAACTGCCAGGCCAAAGGGTTACACAGGGACAGGGTTACTTAAATCTTACAGCTTCATTCAGTTTTTTGGTGACATTGGTTTTTCTTACTGTATGTGAAAATGTTTAGCCTCAGTTAGTTTTCTGCTGCTGTTCTCATAGATTATCAGTGACTTTTGATTTTTAAGTTTTAGCTTTATTTTATTCATGAGTGGCAATGTCTGTCTTTCGGTCAGTCCGCCACTGTGCTCCAGACTGAAATATCTGAACAACTATTGGATGGATTGCCATGAAATTTTGTTCAGACATTCATGGTCCCCAGAGGATAAATGGTTTCCTTTCCTCCTTTCAAATATCTCAACTTCTACTGGATGGATTGGCACAAAATTTGGTACAAACATTCATCAGGACAAAATTTAAATTTTTTTTATTTTGTTCTTTGCTTTATGACCAAATACCTGCAAAACTCATCACATTCCCATCAGCCTCAGATTTGTGTGTACTGCTACTTACCATACCAACATGCCTAAAGACGGTGAACATATTTTGCTTCAGGTCTTTTTTGTCGCCAGAGCTCCACCTCAGTCGTCGGTGGATGAGTGTCACAGTGAGATCTAGGACGCCATTTTGGATTGACAACCAAAGATTTTTCCACGTTTCTCCCATAATTGTCAACTTTCGTCTCAGAGAGCCCAATCACAGAGTGTAAAGGAGCCTCAACAATATCAAGGATACCTTTCCTCTGATGGTATTTACAGTAACTCCAATATGATATAAACATAGTATTAATAAGAGACCTGCAACACTCCCCAAAAAGAGATAAACAAATAAAGAAAATGTCTAACAGACACACACTCATGCACAAACACAGAGACTTGACTCTTAACATCTCCTTGGTAGTTCTCTGTCGTCAGCGTCGGCTGGTGATATTTTGAGACGAGCCCTCTCCATTTCAGGCTGTCTCACGTCGGTCTCCTGGTGGATTACCGCGCAGGGCCTGTGCAGACTTCGGCAGCTTAAGAACCAGTAAAGTTAGACGTCAAAATGTTTGGGAAGGTTTAGGAACGGCAGCACGCTGCGGATGACCTCAGGTTTCACATGTGGAGTGATATCCCATGGGACAATGCTCTCGGCAGGTCAACAAACCTGTAAAGGGAACTGCAACTCGAATGCTATTTGTGTGGCACAGTCTGAGATTTGGGGATGCACACAAACAAGAGATCTAACGTTTTAACATCAACTCAATCTGCTGTTGAAGATCATGTGATGCAGTCAAAAGTTGAGATTGTTTTGTCAATAACTTTTTTTTGTTTGTTTCTTGATAGACAGCCTACACAAGACAGCCATGATTTGAGATTTGAACATAAAAGACATATTCTTTGGTTTACTAATTACGAAATTTAACTTAAAGAGTGTTCACTGACGTTAAAGTGACGAGTGTGAGCGTCAAAGATAGAGACAGAAGAGAGCGAGAGTACCTCTTTAAGTACCGTAGAGTAATGTAGAGAGAGATGAAGGGAGATGTTACATTCAGACAGAAAGACTGGAGGATGAGCAGAATTGACAGAAGTGATATAATGAGAGGAAAGAGGAAGGGGTGAGAAAGAGAGAGACTGAAGATCTGGTTACCATTAGCCCATTTTGGTCAAACATGGGTGTGTCAGGATCCCTGCTGGGCAGCTCGGGGTGTCACACTGGAAAGTATGTGAGTCTGAGAGAAAGGAGACACACACATACTCTCGTTTTCCTCTCAGGTTGAGGATCTTCTCCTCCATTGCCAGGCTGCCAGTGATGAAGTGCTTGAAGCGTAGTTTTGGTTGCATCACTTCTTCTTTTTACTGCTTTCTCAGCACACTATATTTTTATATGAGAAATGCTGTTACATTCAACAAGTCCTCCAAATGAAATAACAAAATATGTTGTTGGTCCATGCACTCCAGAATGACACATAGGAGCATTTTCTGATCTCACAGATATTTGCCTCTTTTGAATCTGTAATCGCAAGGACTAATAAATACAAGGACAGTTTTATGAAGTTTAGTCTAATTTTTTCTGTTCATAAAGTAGTATTTATTGACACATTTTGCCGAGATTCAGTTACTTGTTCTTCGTTGATTTACTGTAATATGTGGTCTTGTGTTTCATTATGTTTTGTCTATATTGGAAAAGCTAATTAAAAAATGAATTACAAGAAGAAAAAGAGAGGGTCTATGGATAAATGCAGCCCATTTAAAAAATGCAGGAGTTGACACACAAACTATTGCTGTTCCAAAAAGGTATCTAGATTTGTCTAAAGTTGCTTTTGAGAGGTAATTGAATCACAGAAGTCTCAAAAGTTGGCAAACTCAGTGACAAAGCTCCAAAATCATCATTCACACATGAGCACCAGAATGAATCAGAAGCAAGACAGAGCTATAAAAGTGAATATTCACTCGTTTGACTTTCCATGAGTAAATGCTAACACAATACGTTTTGGGAGCTCCAGCTGGGTGGGTCATCAAGCTTAAAGAGCCGGGCCTCACCAGACCCAGGGAGGCTCGTCTTTACAAGGACTCGGCCCTCTGAAGACCACCCTGCTGCTCTGCTATCAAGTCATCTCACTAACACACTTAACAGGATGTGAAGCTCATCATCTGCCTCACTTAACTGTAACATCCCTGTGGGAAACAGTGAAAAAAGGGAAATGAGGAGCGGCACAGAGAAGACGGTGAAGACAGGCAGTAGATGAGCAGGGAGGAATCTTTTTTTTCCAGAGAAGTTCAGTCACCGTTAGATGAACCCTTTAATTGGGCTGCACACTGTCACACTGTTTTGGGAAATGAGCATAAAATGCTGCAGTAGCAATGTGAGGAATTTGTTCCTCAGGGCTCTGAAACCCCAAGATGAATTTTAAGCTAACACTGGCAAAGACTGATCAAATGAACACACCTTACATCACCTCATGTCTGCTGTTAAAACACACACAGCAAAGACAGCTGACAGACAGGTATTTGTAATCCAAAAAACACTATAAGACAAACAAACTAGCCCACCATTTCCACAGTACTGGGAATCTTTTTCGAAGATCTGGTCATTTGCTTGGTATACAAATATTTCACTTTTATATGCTTTGTCAGGCTCAAGCTGCAACTACTACGACTTGAGGCTGAAGCCAATGTGGAAGTATCTTAAAGTGCAACGACACAGACGGCTGCTAAAAAATCCCTGGCTCAACTTCCAGACTTCAAGACTTCTAGAAATACTAAGTCAATCATTTTTTTCAGCTAGTCATTAATCTGCCTGACCCAGAAAATCTCAGAGTTGGAAGGAAGAATATCCATCCTGTACCAGCGCAAAGATGAAAAACGGTTTCTTGACTCTTTGATCACCATGGGCCTCGCTGTCACCACCACAACCGCCAGAGAACTGGACTGTTCTGTGTCCAGATGTCACTGTTGCCCAGACTGCAGACCACTGGACCCAGCTAGGAGCTAAGCCCAAGGCCGTGGTGAGGTCCACCCCTAGCCAGAAGGAGCCGTGGACTGCTGCCTGTAAGGGTAAACATGGTGGGAAGCTCCCCTTTCATCCCCATCCACCTCAGGCCCTCCAGCTGACCAACAAATTTTCCATCCTGGACGAGGACTGGATCCCCCCTTCGTCTCTGGAGTCTAATGGCCCCCTGTCACCACCTCCACTGTTGCCACGGCTGTGTCCAAGCAGTCCACCTCTCCCGTTGACCATCAGTCTCAATGACACGCCCCCCTCGTCACTACCCAGCAGCATACAGTTCACCCCTCAACCAGTTCAGGCCTCTGTGCCGTAGAGGGCACACACTCAACGACACACCCCCTCCTAGGAGGACATGGAGCCTCCTCCTGGTCTGGCGCAGCAGTCCATACCGCTAGCTGGAGTTTCGAGCCCAGGTCCAGCTCCCCCTCGCCGCCGCAACCTCACCCGGCACTTCAGAAGGCCCCAGCGAGGCTCCAGAGTCCTCCAAATCCTCCAGTCAGCCCACAATCTTAATCTTATGTGACTCAATAATCAAAAATGTCAGGGGGAGATCAGCAACCACACGCTGTTTTCCTGGTTCCACTGTCCATGACATTGCTGACAAAGCTCCTGAGGTTTTATCTAGTTTGCCCAGTGTTGATAAAATAATTGTTCATGTTGGTACCAATGACATCTGTAATCAGCCGTCCAAGATACTTAAGTCAAAGTTCAACTTTGTGCACTTATTCAACACTGAAAAAATCCGGGAGTTGCATTTAGGTATCTGGTCCGATCTCCAGGGAACCAGGGCTTCCTCCACTATCTCCAACTGGTACAAAACACTGCTGTTCAACTTCTTACTGGAGCAAAAAGGCGTGGTCACATTACTCCTGTGCTTGCCTCCCTACATTGGCTCCCTGTTAGATTTCATATTGATTTTAAAATCTTATTGCTCACTTTTAAGGCCTTAAATGGCCTTGTGCTCTCTGACTTATTGACCTGGTATGTGCCCTCTCGGACATTAACTCCCAGGTCGTGGTTGGTGACTAAGGGTGATTGGGCTTTTGCTATTAAAGCTCCCACACTATGGAACTCTCTGCCCACTGAACTCAGACAGACTAAATTGCTAACTTCTTTTAAATCGCTTCTTAAGCTTTCTCTTTGTGAAAGCTTTTGGAAATGTTTGACATGTTTTTTATTTATTTGATTCTTATTATTATTGTTATTATTATTATTATTATCCATTAATAAGATTTGAAGATTTATAGTAGGCTTTGATGTCTGCTGTGTGGGCGTTGATTGACAGTTCGCTCGCCTGCTGCTCTCCATGGCTCCGGGACTCGAGTCCTACTATCAGAGCTTCTGTTTAAAGAATAAACAGTGATTTTTCTGCAGACACACAGTTCTACTGTGTTTATGGTTCAGGAGTTACAATAACAAGACCCTCACAGGATGCTGTCATGCAATATTTCTGTAAGTTTCATGTTACTTGAATATGGTACCTCACCTGTTAGCACCTGACCAGAGGCTGCAACTCTGGGCTTCAAAACAACTCCAATGCAAACCAGTGGGTGACATCACACCTCCCTAAACTAGTTAAATTCTGCTTGCAGAAAAAAGCTTTGTGCACAGTAGGAAATGTATTTGAATAATTTGGAAATTGTAGTTCATGTTGATGTCAGCATTTAATGTCAAACTCCTGACCTACTGTACTGGTGGGAAATTGTATGTCTTTGACTTTTGATCAAGAAAAAGTAGTTAAAGACATCCAGCAAAATGTTATAAATCATTCATTCAGCACAAATGGCTCTTTGCGGGGTCAGATTGTCGAGCTCTGTGTGAGGGAAGTGTCTTGTTCAAAGGCATTTTGACATTTTTGTTTTGTTTGGGGGATTTAACATGTGACACTTCTGGTTACAGGATGATCTCTGTCACAAGATCACAGAATACAGTACATGGATAAGTATTTTACACATTGAACAAGGGAACCGAATGAATAATCTGCAGCCCACTGAAACTGAAGCACATTCAAAGGGCATCTGAACTCCAAAACCTCTCTTTCATCTGACATTTTACACAGCCAGTGTCATTTTCCCAACAAGGAATAGCGAAACAATAAACCAAAGCGATAAACGTTATTAGGCCGTTCCTGGACGAACTTTGTGGATCTTGATGAAAGCAGTGATGACTGGGATGAGAGCGAACGGGAGCCTTCCATCCACTTGCGTCACCAATACCTCCGGAGAGTCCCTCCTTTGTTACAAGCTCCCCAAGTGAAGCGTGACAGGACTAGAAACGCTTAACCATCCTCTTTAAACATATGGGGCCTTTTAGGAGAGGTCCAAGTCGTTACACGCGCTTTGCTTTTCTCATCAGCCCACTCAATTTGTAGGAAGTGACTGGCTTTGTCATTCTCCCCGGCCCAGTATTATTCTTTGAGTTTTTCCAAACAATACCACAACATATCCTGATGTAATGTAAAAATGGCTCAAATTGGGCCATTAAAATGCTTTAACCTCAGCCCAAACCCTCTGTCACTGAAGGTAATGCTCAAGGCGGATACTTAACAGTAATACTGAAAGAATGTGGATAGGCCCACTTTAAATGGAGCCATCAGCATGGCACAGCGAGAGGGGAAAAGGAAAGGGCTTTTATGATTTCCTTTGAAAAATTGATTCCAATTTATAAGGGGTCCTGCAAGGGTGTCGTATACGGTTCCCCCTCTTAATACTAAATCTTTCAGGCAGAAGCTTTTAAAACTTCAAATGCAGCTAGATCTGCTTACACATGTCATGCTATAGCCTATATAGCCCCCTTTCCTGTACGGTCGGGCTGCTCAAACGTGTGTTTCATGGATGTGAGGTTTTTCCAGCAAGAAAACAGAGGAGCAGCCCACAGTAAAATAGTGCACATGCTGTCTGGCTTTCCCATCAATCCTGTGTACAGGCCAGGTCAGGTACACCTAGGGCTCAATGCTGCATCATTACAAACACTTTAAGTTTCTACAGTATATGTGGGTTTTCTCATCGTATCATTGTTTTTGGCAGGTTAGGACTTAGCTATACAAATACATACACAGTGCATGTGTTACTGTGTGGAAATGTGATTTTAGTTTAGATTTTTTTTAGATTTTCATGTTTTCACTTCAAATGAAGGGTCAAAAGGTTCCTTTTGTGCGTACAAAACTTGAGGTAAAGATATGTAAAAATACTCCCTTCAAGTCAAAAGCCTTCAGCCTGCTCTGAGCACTCCATTTGCAAAGTTACTTCTTCTTCCCCATTGAACTGGCATCAGATTGTTCGCACATGCCCACAAACGGCCGTTCATTTCATATAGTATTTGTTGCCAAGGTTGTTCCATGGGTTGTTCACGTTGTCTATGCACATATTTTGGATCAGATTTCGGCTCGAACATGTATAGATGTATTTGAGAAGTTGACATTTTGAGTAACGAACAAGAAAAAGAAGTGATCCTACTACTATTGTTTGTTTACGTAGCCTCCAGAGCCAGCGGAAGTCTGCTGAGATGCAGCTTTTGGTAGCTAACCAATCAGAACAGAGTGGGCTCATCAGCAGGGCCTTAAAGAGACAGGAGCTAAAATTGCCTGAATTGGACAGAGGCTGAACTGAGGAGCTGCATGAAGGGCCAGTATAAGATTTATAAGGTTTTTTGAACTGTAAATAATGCAAAGATATTCTGGAATAAAAATATAGACCTGAAAATGTGCCTGATATGTCCCCCTTAACTCGCATTTTGTATTTGATGTCACAATGTCAGGTGTTCATATTGAACATGGCCGAAGTGTCAAATAATAAGTTAAACATATGTAGAAGTAATCCCTGTGAGGAAAATCGGACAAATAGCTCCAAATATCTCCAGATGTTGTTGTGTCGACCGGTTTTTAGCGCTGCTAACGAAGCTCTGCTAATGCGGTGAGGAACACATTTCATTTCCTGTAAATCCTTCACAATAAAAGTCTCCCATTATTTAGTCATTTAAAAGCTTTTAATATGAAGCGGCAAAAGCAGGAAATGTGTTTTTCTTCAGCAGTAACTTAACACGACTCGAATACGGCTGCCTCTCGGCAAGCTTCCGGAAAGCTGGCCAATCAGAACAGAGTGGGCTCATCGGGAGGGGGGCCTTAAAGAGACAGGAGCTAAGACTGCCTGTTAAGAAACAGAGGCTGAACTTAGGGGCTGCATAAAGAGCCAGTATAAGATAAATAAGGAGTTTTTTGAACTGTGGATCATGCAAAGCTACTCTAGTGGAGTCCCAGAATAAAAATACAGAGCTGGAAATGAGCGTAATAGGTCCCCTTTAAAAGGTTCCCACACTGTTATTCACAGACAATCATGGTGGCCGTAGTAATTATGACCCAGAGAAGTGATGCAGTTCAGATGACATATATATAAGGTGACAAATGTCCATATTAGGAGGAGGTGGGTTGGGTGGATGGCTAGATAGATAGTTGGCAAAAAGTGGACTTAGCTGCAGGAGACCACTGTTCGCTTCCAGCTTCCAAACGCAAGTGTCCAAGTGTTTCCAACCGCGAGTCGGGCCAGTTTTTGAAAAATCGTAACGATTATCATGGTGTTTACTGCGGCCATGACAATGAAGGTTGACTAACTTTAAGGAAGTAGTATCTTTAAGCCACACCATGTTTCAAGTTATCATTTTAACCCAAACCATGATCTTTCCCTAACCCTAACCAAGTGCTTTTTGTGCCAAAACCTAACCAGACCTTAACCACAGCGTTGTCACACCATAAAACATAATAACTGTGATTTATAATGGTTTTGGAAAGTATCTGGAGTGCACGGTACAGTCGACCTATGTGGTCGTTTAATTATGAGGATGATTATGATCTCAAAAAAGTATTATAAGTTCTGAATTATAACACTTTAATTATATTAATATTACTTATACTACTTTTTAATACTAATAATACTTTACTTACAAATTTGTAATGGCCATGAACACAACTATGCTGTTGTAGCTGAGTAGAGCAAAGCCTGTGCTACTGTAGACTAATATTAATACCATTATAGTTCATTCCTAATCCCGATAAATCTTTGTGGTTCCACATTGTGAGGCTTTATTGCACTGATGGGGATTTTCCTGATGGTGGTCAGATCAAATTATTTCTTCTTTCATATCATGTGTTCGTATGTGAAACCTGCAGCTGTTGTGGGTGTGTAGTAGAAGCAGGACATGGCTATAGAGCTCAGCTCAGCTCACCTGTGGTTCGGCAGGGAAAAGCAGGTTTATAGAGGAGCAAATCTGAACGTGGAAATCAGAGCTCCTGCCTCCTCAGCCTCTCAAACTCAAACTGGTCCAATGGAGCCATGATGCTAAATTATATTAAACATTTACAGTCTCATATAGCATTGAAAATGGAACAGGTGCAGATGGACAAAGATAAGAAGTCAGTCAGCCTCAAAATGTTATATCATCATGAACCTATTGTACAGCAGACAAATGCACAGACAGTAATCACTGTTGCAACCAGAGCTGACTTTATGTCATGGATGTATTAAGATAGCTGGATACGGTGCGGTGAGTCAGCTTTACCTCCGATTTGCTTCCAAATTGAAAGAAAATCCCCAGTGGCCCAAAAAGCATTTTCCGCCACTTTAAAAGAAAAGTCTATAAAACTGGACACCTCTAAAAATAAGGTCAATTATGATTCTTTCTATTATGAATTTTTAAACCAAAAAGTTTTAATATTTGTAAAACACCAATGACCCACATGACCTTCAGGACTCTCAAGGTGTAAAAGACCCTGCAGAGGTTAAATATCTGTATCTGGGACTCATCAGTCAGTCACAACTTAAGAAGCCTTTTGGATGAGAGGTAAAACATCATCAAGAATCTAAAGCAAGTCAAGTTGCGCTTATAGCCTTCTGGATGCAACATTTCACTGTTTTGCATTATGCAATCTCAGTGTAAAGTTTAGTGAAGGGGTGGGATAAGTTAAGAGACTAATGGCCATGTGTACAAGGTGAAAACAAACCTGAGGAGGGAACTTTTTTGGTATATGAGAGTAACAACTTTCATAGATGCCATTTTGGAGTCTGGTATCTATGTTCTCATGTTACATTCATGTTCTGTGTAAGTTTCAAAAAGAGTCAGAAAAGCAAAAATAAGAAAATGTAGGAAAAAAAGTCAATTAACATCCACAGAAATGAAAAAGCATAAACTATCCTCTTTATATTTTGAGAACATTTGAAATGGGCTGTGCTTTCAGACTAGCTGCTAATATGATTAGCCCTGCTAGATTAGCTACCACAAAGGCATTAGCCTTAAAGCAAATATATGTAGACCTAACGATGTGTTCAGACAGAACGCAAAGCAAATGTCCGCCCACACCTCACCTGCGCATATTTAACCACTGGACAGTTTGTGTTGATTTAGCCAGCCAAAGTACCAGTTGTATGTTAGCTGTAAACTAGCTAGCTACAGATGTACCAACCGTGTCTGTGTATTTGTCTTCAGCTCAGCTTCTGAATAAAAAACTCAGAGCTCACCAGAGACTCTGGTTCTTTCTGTTATTACCCTCCAGTTTCTCCTTTTTCTTCTCATCTCTGTACGTTTATGAAGTAGATAAAGCTCAGTAGTAAATAAAGCTCTAGGATCTTCCAAAAAAGAAGTGTGGGGTTTTGCCTTTCATGCTCTGGAAACACACCTCGCTACCTCGGAACAAAGCTAACACTAGTTTACTGGGAACACCAAGCACTGTACACTTTGGCTAACATTAGCTACTTTAGCTAAATTATGCTAACAGGGCAAGAATCGTAATCAAGGAACATTAAATTTACTGAAATATTGCGACAATAGTCCAACTCAGTGCAAGTCCCGGGGGCCAGGGAGAGCAGCATTTGAGCGAACTGTAATTCACAGTTGTCAATCATCACCCACATGGTAGGCATCAAAGCTAATCTTCAAATCTTATTAACGAAGCAATAATCACCAAAATGACCACCAGGATTTAGTGGAATGGTAGAATTTATTGATTGAGACTATAATGACTTGTTGAAAAAAAAGACTGACTTAGTATTTCTAGAGAGAAGTTGACGTTTTTTGAAGGGGAGTCTATTGGAGACAGGGACTTTTTTGGAGCAAGCATAGCAGCCGTTGGTGTCATTGCACTTTAAGGAACTTTTGCATTTCCCTTGAACTGCTCTTTCTACACATGAGATGTGTTGACAATAAGAAAAATATAGAAAATTGCCAGACTTGACCTACAAAAATCAGTATCTATCTAGATATCTAAAGGCACCTAGAAAGTGAAAGTCAAGCCATTCCTAAGACACAATTGCCAGCACATCAGTTGTTTATCTGATAACTTAATCATCAGAATAAAAAAAAAGAATACTTATTTAGGAAAATAATGAATAGTTGTAGGCCTATAACTCACTTTCTGCAGATCATTTAAATTTGTGTCCTTTCAAAAAAAGTTTGTCTTTGTATATTGTATTCATTTTTATTCAGGAGCTTTCTAAACTAATCTAAATGACGATGAGTTATTAAGCGTATCAACACATGGTCACCTGGAAATTCAAACTAGTATTTCTCAACATACACATGTTACCTCAAGGGTCTATGGGGGGGCTCTGCATGCTGTTTTTAAGAACTCCACTCAAGAAGTAAAAGCATTAAAACCGTCTGTTCACATGGGAGCAGCGGCGGAGACTTCAGCTGTCGACACTTCCCTCTCAGGCCCAAAGGAAGTGAATATTTTCCCTGCCTAGGTACCACTTGGGTCATTCTTTATACACATTACTTATGATGGGGGACAAGTAAAGAAAAAGCTATATTTGACCACAGCAGCAGGTTTCAGAGAGACGCTACTTGAGAAGTTTAGGACTTCGGGAAGTTGTTCCACATGCAAAACCACAAGAGTCATTAGTATCATGGATATATACGGTTACATCATTGAATATAATACATTCCCTTGAATCGGAGCAATAATCACCCCCTAGGAAATGTGGCTTGGAGGGTGATTTTTTTTCAGGGCAGGGGCGTAAATCTTGCCTTCCATTATTGTAAAGTGTGCAGGTTTTCTTCTGAAAAGCAGAGCAGCTGAGTTGCACATGTTAAAGGACCTCCTGCCATCCTCCAAAGACCCTCTTGATAAATTTCCTACAGGTGGAGCAGTTTACCGTGCACAAATATGGTATTTTAGAGAGCGAACATAAACTTGATGTTTACCCTGACCCCTGTTCTTGTTCGACCCCGTTGTATTTTAGGGCAAATAATGCTTATATGTCATTTTGTTAGGTTTATTTCATCTCTGTGCAACCGTTGTTCATTTTCACAGGTGTGAAGTTTTCATTCAAAAGGGAAAAGTTTCTTGTACTCCAAATGACTCATGAAAGTTGTCACACGGCACCGGGACCTTTTCTCCTACAGGTGAGAATATTTTAAGCCTCATTGGTTCTCAATAATGAGTTCTGCAGTATGAATCCTATTGTGGCTACATCAAACCCCCTGTTAAACGTCGTGCAGGACAGGAAACTGAAGATCCTGTTTCAGTGTTAATATTCTACACAGTGGTGATTATTTAATGTGTGTCTGTGCTGTGTGAGGTTTAGTCAGAAACAGTCAGTGGAGAGCATGTCAGCTTTCCCTTTCTGTTCTTTTTATTTGATGTTTTGCTTGAGTCTTTTCCATAGAAAGTGAAATGAAATATATAACATTTATGTTGGCCTTAATGTGACCGTTTCAGTTACACAGTGCTTTAACTAAAACAGCCAGTTCAATGAATTACGCAGAAAAAAATACTGATTTAAAAAATGACTGTAGTACATGCTGTACTTTTTTGATTTGATAATTTTGAGGTAATTAAGTAGCTTTTATGCTACTAGTTAGTTCTACTCTACTACTTAGAGATAAATATTGTACTTCACTACATTAATCTGGCACTAGTAAATCTGCAGATAAAGACTTTACATACAAAACATATGGTTAACTGATGTTGTGTGATGATGTTGTGTTACAGTATTAAAAACAGAGCGTTAAATAAATTTAATTAAATAGGCTCCACTTTGACTGGCTACAACATTAAAATGCTGCTTACATTTACTTTTGATACTTTAGGTATATTTTGTTATATTACTTTTACTTGAGTAACATTTTGGATCTGAGAACCACTAAGGAAAATGTTCTCAAATTAAATCAACTTTATTGTCCACTTATGTTGTACAAAAGTAAAAAATTCATCTTCAGCTTGCAATCAACCATAAGATATCACATTACACATCACAAAAACAATACACTTTATTAGATGCAACTTTGTAAAAAAGCAAGGAATAAATTACTAAAAATGATTTGAAATAATCTGAAATAATTTAAGACCAATGTAAGAAGTGCCAGGTACATGAGATTCAGAGATTTTTCTTTGCACAGGGGACTCTGTACTGTCTTCCTGAAGGCAGGATGACATGAATCTTCTACGATTTTGTCTGTCATTCGTGCAGCTGCTTTGTCATAGTGATGCTAACCAGTGTTGTTTACAGCCTGATATTGCAGTGCCAAGTTTTAAGCATAAACACAAATAAAATTCAACTCTGTGATACAAAAACTGACAATGTTTGACCCCTAAATGCTGAATTATGAGCATTTCTGAGGATGGATATTTCTCAAAGTGGCACAATTTGCGTAAGAATCAAACTGACTTGAAGTATTTTGAGTTTTCTAAAAAACAAACGTACTTATTATGCCTCTTTCACCAACATAATTGGGCACCGACCTATCATCATTATGATACAGTATTTTTCTTTTATACACACAGTAAATATATACTTTCTTTTAAAGGCATGTTGTGGATGTCCCGTTTTTGCTTTTTAATTTATGTAAAGCTAAAAACAATTTTACACATTGTGGTCAACAAAGTTTCTAACTAACTGACTGTAAATGTGAAAAGGTTAATCTCTCTGTTTTACATCATGTTACATTTAAAACCTACAAAATCTTCTGATCCCTCAAAGTCTTTGAAGTGTTATGTCCCAAAGGTTAAGAGCAATTTAACCGCCATTCAGAAAGTTTATAACCTTCTATTCGGTTTGTATACAGTGAGGCCATTCTTTGGCTAACATGTGACATATGTGATTTGTATTGTACAGTACTACAATGTGGACTATCCCCACTTCCCCACCTCCCAACCCCTTGAAACTGACAACTCTGCGATCACCCTGATCAAAGGCAGGTCAGCTGTCTTTCCCAAAGATAGACTTACAGGTGATGTATTGGATGAGTCAAGTGTCCAAACTCTACTTCAGAGGTGGTATCCTCCTGTGTCACGCAGGTTCCCCATAAAACACTTTCATGTAGCTCCGTAAAAGAAGAAAAGTCCTGTAAAAATTTAAAAGGTGGAGTCAAATACAGGGGTTTTATTTTTCATCTACAGGCTTTGGATTTCATTTTTGACCTTAAGTCCAACTTTCTCAGTTTCTCCTACTGGGACAAACTTAAGGACAGGTGTCACTGACAAGAATTCTCAATGTGAGATAAGTAATAATTCATTTCCATGAGCAGTAACATTCAGTATCTTCAGCCTGGCTGGATCACACTTCAACTTCTCTTTGTTTTTCATCTCGTAAAAGCACTTGTAGCAGTTTGAAGCATGGGGCGGAGCAGACAAAGCAGTAGTTAACAATGGATTAGGTTATATGAATGTTTGCACATTTCTACATCGCTGTTAGCAGCATATTTTGACTCATTTTTGTGGTTTTACAGTCTCACTGCTTACATCAACCTTGTTTTCAGCAGAAACAGGCAGCTGTTTCAGTGTAAAAAGCTTTAATAATCCAAAAGCACAAAAAGCAGGACATGCAAAGTTAGCCGCTATAGCTTTTCTAGAGACCAAAGCAGAGCTAAAAGAAGAATTAATTTTGGACATAGATTCATCAGGTGGACACAAACTACTCGCATTGTGCTCAGCATGAAATCAGATCGCGTGCAATTATTTTTGACTGACTTCTTTATTAAAACAACGTGAGTTTGTGTAGCTGTGCTGTCTTTCTAACAAAGTAGCTGCTCAAGTGTTTGGTGTCATATTGCTGTTGCTGCCAGTAACCACAGGTGTCTCCAAATCAGCCAGGACTGAATTCTTAAAGGTTATGGCTGGAAATTTTCTATATTTTTCTTATTGTCAACAGACCTCATGTGCAGAGTCAAAGTAGTTGTGTGTGTATCCAAAGCCTGATATACAGTAGGGTCCAAAAGTCTGAGACCACTTTCCCATTCAAGTGAAATTCTGGCAGACGCAACTGAGCATGTGCAGGAATACATTTCTGTTTACAGTGCTTCACTACATACATACTGTAGTACATACATTTGCTACATATCACAACCTCTTGACTTTGTACTACATCATATCATCCTTTTAAGGATTTTAAGGGGAAGATTGTAGTATTGGTCAGGAAAAAGAAAAACATTCACTGTTGGTGAGAAACAGTTTTTTTTGTAGTGTCACACTTCTTCCGCCTTTGCTACTAAGAGAGGATAGTCACTATTAATACAGTACAATACAATTTCTGGTGAAGTCAGTTTTTTTGGAGCAAATACAAGAGTCCAAACCTTTCAGCAAAAACCAGCTGGTTCCTGAGTTCTGAGGTATTTTACTGGAAACTGTCAGATATGGTTTGATTAGTTCAGTAACAGTCTCCTCTCTGCTCCCCCCCTCTTCATGTGAGTCAGACCTCAGCTTTAAATCTCATCACATATACAATGACAGGTCATACTCACATCAGCCTGCTTTCATCTGCAAGCGTTCAGAGCAGGAATTAGACACAGTTCACAAATCAAGATGTTTAATGTTAAATTATACATTTGAAAAGTTATAGGAGTCCCACCGGGGACTGAAATATTTTATCAGTGTTTAGGTTTATAATGTTTAGGTGTCAAAAAAGCTACACAGAATACAGTGTATTATTATTTTTCAGATATTTAGGCCTAACAACATGTTATACTATTCTTTCCTTGTCTTTACACAAAGTTTTGGGCCAAGCAGATATTCAGATGTCTGATAAGCAAAAACACAAGAGCAAAATGACAAATAGATTTATCAGATAAGAGCAGTCCAGCATCACAAGCACTAAAGACTGACTGTCACAGCAAAAGTCGCCTGTCTGCACACTTGTGTGACATAAAATCCATGAGCAACAGTGTAAACAGCCTCTTCTCCTGGGTGAGATAAGAAATGGAAACCAGTTTCTTCACACTGTATTGTAGAGGAAACAAAATGTGTTGATGTGAAAACAGAGAGAATAGCACAGGCTGTGTTGACCAAACAGGGCCAAAGTGTCACAGTGGCAACAGGTTCTGTCAGACCAACTCCAAGGTTAAAGCCTCGCCCTGCACCTTCAGGGATCAGCAGGTTTCCACTGACGTAAAATGTTATTTAGGTAACACTGACAATGAAAACCTGGAGAACAGAAAAATTACTGAAAACATGTTGATTGGGTGAACAGTGAGTGAGTTTACACGCACATTAGTATCCTGGTTTTGAGTCTCATCTTGGTATTTATCATATACGGGTTCATATCCCTGTTTAGATAATCGTAATAGTATCCAGGTTTCTGATCATCTGATTGCAGGTGTGTCATGATTCCTGAATATCTCAGCCACTCATTTCTGTACCAACCAAGTTTCCTCACCAGTTGAGAATGAACTCTGGCTCTCTAAACTCTTCTGCATTTATCACTCTGCTAGATTTGGCTTCAACATCTAATCACAAGGAATGTAACACAAGAGCAATAATAAAATTTATGATCTGTATTTCTGTGGTCAGACTTCACATTTTTTTGTTAACTGACTAACAGCAATGTAATTGGAGTTATTTGAGAATAATGATAAACATGGATAAGATATGTACAGTATATGTCATAGCAGCCTGGTTTCTATGTGAGTACACCGGGTTTCTAAGACCAGGAAATGGTGTTTACATGCGCAACACAACAACCAGGCTACATAAACAAACAGTAGTGGGAGGATTTCACTTTTTTTTCTTGTTCTTTACTTAAAATGGCAACTTCTCAATTACATCCGCACATGTTTCAGCCGAAATCCAATCCGAAATATGAGAGTGGACAATGTGAACAACACATGGAACAACCTTAGCAACAAAGGGCTAAGGAGCGGATGGCCGTTTGTGGGCATGTGCAAGGTAACTTTGCAAGCGTTCAGAGCAGACTGAAGCCCTGGCTTTTGCCTTTCAGGGAGCATTTTTACATATGTTCACCGCAAGTTTTAGAACTTTGACCATGTTTAACATAGACATCCGACATTATAATGACAGAAAATCACAAAGCATGATATGCCACCTTTAAAATATTAGACAAGGATTCCCACATTGACTACAAATACATAGGATCCACGTTGCAAAAAAAAAATCTTTTAATGAAAAGATGTTGGGGCAAACACGGTGATGTTTAAAGTTCACTTAATGCTCAACTTTAGTGGTAATATTAACATGTATACTGCACTACACCAC
This sequence comes from Scomberomorus guttatus, assembly GCA_038419695.1. NCBI lineage: Eukaryota > Metazoa > Chordata > Actinopteri > Scombriformes > Scombridae > Scomberomorus > Scomberomorus guttatus. Next base: position 29,240,372 of record CM076450.1, on the reverse strand, counting down.
TTCTGTTCACACATGAGCACCATCAGGTCCAGATGAGCCGGCTTTGATGGACCAGTAAAAGTGTCCCATTCTGTCCATGCAGACGCAGGAAGTTCCAGTCTGGAGTTTGTCTGCTGGTTTGAGGACAGATGATTAAATCCATCCTTCACTGTGGAAAGACATACAGCAAAGACAGCTGCATGCTTGTGATGATGAGACATCTCTGTGCACAAGGTGCAGTCTACTGCGTTCAGACTTAAAGGATGCTCTGAATAAACTGACTGGAATCCTAAAGCAGGAAACTGAGTCATTATGAAAGCTTGGTAATGAAGACGACACCAATGATTCACACTGAAGCTGCAACCGCACACTGCAACTATCCAGTATCACTTCACTTTATCTTTCCTTCAAGAGAAGCTCACCTTACCGGAATCGCTAAAAATGCAACAGAACACAATACATGTTTTGTTTTTGTTTTTATTGTAGGTTTGTATTGTCTACCTTTCACTCTTTTTTTGATCTATATTTGGCTTATTTAGGTTTTTCTTGTTTTATTGATCAATGCGATTTTAAATTACTGTTTGTTTTATCGTTGCTCAGGAAGACTAGTGACCACTTTGTAGAAGCTAATGAGAATCCAAATAAAGAATAAAGAATAAACAGTGGTGGAAAGTACATTTAATTAGTACAATTTTGAGGTACTTGCACTTTACTTAAGTATTTCCATTTTATGCTACTTTATACTTCCACTTCACTACATTTCAGAGGGAAATATTGTACTTTGTGATTAGTGATTTTTCCCTCTAAACTTCTCACATGGTTTCATTTCAATAAATATTCAAATGATAATTATTTTTATTATTTTTTATTTTTATATTTCACCAAAAATCAAAGATTAGAGGAAAAAGTCCAAAACCTGGAAACATCTGCTGACCCTTTGGAGGGGCCCAACCCCTAGGTTGGGAACCACTGGACTAAACTAGCTAACTGTATATAAAGTAGTTCAAACTAGCTCCACCTCCAGCAGCTACAACAGTAACATGCTGCTTACACACTGATGCTTCAGGATTAATAATCTAATGATGTCATATATAATAATATATCAGTCAGAAGGACCAAAACACTACTTCTACTACAATGCTAGTACAATTTGCTGCCAATACTTGTGTACTTTTACTTAAGTTGGATTTGACTTAAGTTGGATCTATATATAAGCATAAACATAAAGGTCACCATCAAAAAACAAACCAAAGACAGACAGGCAGGAAATATCATGAACAGAAGATCTATCTTTAGTCTTTGATAAGCCACAAATCAAAGTAAAGCATGCTAATTTGTAAAACAACAAACTTTGAAAAACATCATCACCAAGACAAGAAATAAATGTCCTAACAGGGAATTGTAGAAAGCATGCACTAATGTACATTAAAATGTCTTTTTGTGTGTCACTACAGTGTCTGCATGCACTATTCTAAACATAGATGTTCTGTTTGCGTAGGAGGAGGCCGTATATACAGTAGGGAGTGTACATTTGAATACACTTTTATTGGCTTATGCAAATCAGAGCTTTCAAGTGTTAAACCTTGTCAATCATGGTGTTCGCTCTAGTTAGCATAAGCCAGGTGCAGTGGTCATTTATCACTGTGTTAGTAGAATTACAGCTGCACCATCTGCATCAACCTCTACATGCAGGGGTGCGAGTGCAATAACAGCCGCAACCAATCTCTTTTTCCATTCGCACTGTAGCTACAAAGTGCTGTGAATAAATCAGAGGGACTGCGAGAGGCAGAAAAGACAACAAACCTGACAGAAATAACATGAGTGTGCGCAGCCCAGTGTGACATTACATTGCAAAGGCTCATGATATTTTCTTTGGGCGACAATGCAACACAAAGCATTTTTCCATAGCATTTACATGAGTGTTTAGACTGGCAAATTCCCTGCAAAAGTGCAGGTGGAGAAGATGCCAATGTTTGTGTTCATCACAAAATAAAGACATATTTTTCTAAATTGAAATTCCGGTAAGGATAAGGTAAATCTCAAAGGAACAATAATGACACATCAAATTAAACAAAATGCTGAAGCAAGTAGACGCCAAGAGAAGTAAAAGATTGTTTTTTCTTGTCTTCTTGTTCTCTCAAGGTTCACCTTTCCAAACACTGGCTGCTCAAAGATTTAGAAGCTTTTGCATAAACTTGCAAATGTGGCTATCGTCTGGAGGCTGAATTTGCCTTCCTCCTTGATCCTTGTGTGAATGTTTCAAAATTATTCCAGAAGAGATGAGACAGACCTTCAAGTAGCTTAAATTTGCAAATTTACGTGGACTCCCCGTGACAATCAGTCTTTCAAAGGTTGAATGAAACAAACAAAAGACACTGTACAGAGATGATATAACTTCTCTCCTCCAACAACAAAAATCTCTTTTGTTGTTTCTTCTCCCTCAGGGCAGGTTAAAGAGGTTAATTTCTTTATGGACCTGAGGAGGTTTACTGTTTACTTTGAGCCACAGACTGACTATTCAGTTGTCTTGTTGAGAGTTGCAAATGTCACTTTGTGCAAAAACCTTTAACAAAAATGTCTTTCTTTTCCCAATGTGAGCATAAGTACAGGATAAGGCTCCTGCAACAACAAAAACAAGCGTACAGGGGCAGGCAACAGGACACAGTACAATGAGCAGATTGTGTTAATGTAAGCCGGCAGGGAGTGTATGTAAACATGGCAGATTGGCAGTTAAGGTATAAAAACTCTTTACTGATGGTAAAGCTGCTTTGGAGGGAGAAATAATTTCTGTATTAAAACTAAATGTAATTGAACAGAGGCGGGTCTTCTCCATTCATAAACAGATGTTAAAAATTCCCACTGACCTGACCTCTGACCTCTGATGTTTCAGTAAGTGCGTTTCCACCCATGACTTGACGCTGAAAATTCAAAAAATAAGTCAAAATATTGCAAAAAAGTTTTTTTACACTTGGCCGAGGTGGTAAGATGGTGTATCGATAAAAAGAAAATGCGACTAAGTGCCATGGAAACAGACATGATGCATGTGCCTTAAATATCACTCAAGCTTTTGCTCCACCGAAGAGACGAACAGACGACATCGGATCAATGTGAACCGATGAGGAGACTATAACATCCTTCACATTAACACATTAAACAAACATAAATGCCATATTTCCGTCCCATTTTCCACTCAGTTTTCCATCATTTGAGGTTTGACATCATCTTGGCACCAAACTTTAGCTTCACCAAATGTTTATCTTGATGAGCTCAACTCCTAATATTCATTCAACAGTGGTGAATGACAACACGCATTCATTCGCATTTTCAATTTGCAGATTTTCTGGAAATTTGGATGCAAACTTGTATATTGACACCTTCAAGAAGCTGAAGACTTGTGAACTCTGAGTGTCTTCTGTGTTAGATGCTCCAGCTTTCTGCACTCGGAATCTAGGAAGATTTCCAAAAATCTTCTTGCACTGCTGAACAAAAGCAGCACTATTCCTGTAAAGTTCACAATTCATATACAACAAATTTGCACCAGCAGGTAAATTTGGGGGGAAACTGAACGCCTCTCAGATTCAATTTTTTATGAATATTCACTTACGTTTTTCCTCTGTGATTTGTTAAAATATCTGTCAGTATTAAAGTGGAGATAAACTCCCTCCTAAGTAAATAAAACAGTGACATAATGCATTAAAGCCCACTGGACATGCTGTAAATGATGAGGCAGTAAAGTTGTCCAATATGGACATAAAAAGGTATACTGGGGTATGCATGTTGTACAAAAGTGACAGGCAGGAGGGCCAGACACATACTTCTGGGATCAGGACGGTTATCAGCTATCTATTATCTAACTGTGGCCTCACACGGCAACATGGAGAAGATCATAGAAATCTGACATGCCTGTACTTTCTGTCTGGAGCTTGCAACAGATTTGATTGTGTTTCACTACACTACACAGGGTAAAGAAACTGTCACGCTCTTTCATTTCTGACACGTCTGCTGGATTGGGCCATTATAAAACCTCTCTCACGTAAATTTACATAAAATTCAAGCTGATATTTTTTGTGTATATCAAAAATATCCAACTTGCCATTGTTGATGATTGCTGCCACCTTTAGTGAATAATGTATCTGGATCAGTCATGTGGAAACAAACTCAACACAGTATTTTTCTACATAGGAGACCTTCTGGTATGTCTGAACATCAAAAACACCATCTTGCTGATACCTCACTATTGTAGTCTCAAATTTGCAAGTTAGTTTACTCATGCAACAAAAATCCCTGGTCATGGAGGTTAAAGTCAACCAACAAGATCATTTTCTGCCTCAACAGCATATCCAAGAAATGCTTGAACAACTAAAAACTCCAGTCTGTGTTGAAATGTACAAATGTGTGCGTGTGTGTGTTTTGAGGATATTCCCAGCCCCCTTCAGCCATGAACCGCCAGCCTTTTGCCCCTATCGGCCCCCAGGCCTGTCAGCCCAGACAACACAGTAATTAAGTGGGAGCTACTTGTCAAAAAGCTGCAGTGCTACACATTTCTTATTGGATTACAAAGGTGCTGGGAAAGAATGCAGGACCCGGCCGGTGTTCTTCTCCCTGCTGCTGGTAGAGACTGAGAGAAACAACACGGGTGTAAATGAATAGGGATCCTACCCTTTCCTTCACGCCCGCTGATCGCCAATGCAAAATACAGCATGTGCCATTTATTTCCAGAGTCAAAATAAGCCATCGTGTGATTTTTCTGTGAATGCGTGTGTTTGAGTTTGTGGTGCTTAATAGATTCTTAATGTGCAGAGGATTGTAGCGTATCAGATGGGCTGGGTGTTACTGGCGTGACAACGGCAACAGCGGGACGGATGGCTTGCTTCAACACCTGGAGAAGGGTTTGGAGGTGTGTGTGTGTGTGTGTGTGTGTGTGTTACTGGTTGAGACGACTCAGGCGGTGATAAAGCAATAAACCAACCACACAGTCACTGGCAGGGCAGCCAAATGCTATATGGGCAGGAGGGCAGGAGAAGAATGGAGCTGTTGTATCATATGCAGGGGAAGTCCGTTATTCATATTTCATCTGCTCGCTGATCACAGCAGTTTATTTTCTCCATGCTTAACTTTTTTAAAACAAGCCCATACATTTGATTGACTCTTGGACTATAATCCAGGCTGAGAAAAACGTCTCTGAAAAACAGACAAGACATGAAGTGTGGATGACGAGTTTAGGGACCAAGACTGTGCTTCTGCTTTTTTTTTTTTTTTAGCTCCTTACTTACAAATCATGTATACTTTAAATTTTTGCCAGACATTTTAAAAATGCATGTACAGTTTTAGATTTTAAGTCTTTAGCCATGCTAGCAGCACTTTGGTCCAGACTGAAATATCTCATCAACTAGTGGATGAGTTCCCATAAAATTTTGTTCAGACATTCATGGTATGCAGAGGATGCATCATAAGGATAAATAGTAATCCTTTTGGTGATACCCTAATTTTCCTCTACAGCCATCATCAGAGAAACATTTCAATTAATATAATACTTTGGTTTATGACCAAATACCATTCTCATGAGCTACTTTCTGTTTTGTGCTAATTAGCAAATGTTAGAACTCAGAATCATTTATGTCATGAAAATCAATTGGTCTTTATTAAATGTTCATTAAATTATCTTAGTCAGCGTGCAGCTGTTACACTTTCCATCAGTGGTGTTTTCCAATAGCCTTGCACTTACATGTGATGTATTATTATACTCTTTCAAATGTTTCATGGACACCATTGAGATGCTGAACAGCAAAGTCTTTGAGCATCTTCTGATTATAAATACAAGCTGTAAAATTTCATGAGGCCTATTTGATTTTTATAATGTGCAGAAATAAATGGAAACCGATGGCTGGTTGGAATGGTCCCAAGTGTACATGATGTGTGAATGTTACATTATCGTTGAGTGGTAAAACTGTGTAGACTTTTAGTTTTTTATACCTTAAACCAATGACTGTGTGGAACAGTAGGACAAAATACGGTACATGGCCAAAAGTATGTGGACACCCTAACAAATTATGAGGACACCCAGTCGTTACACCCATATGTGATTATTTAACATCTCATTTCAAAACCATAGACATTAATCTGCTGTTATAACAGCCTCCACTCTTCTGGTTTCAGACTTTCCACCAGATTTTGGAACCTGGCTGCAGGAATTTGCTCCCATTCAGCCACAAAAGCATTAGTGAGGTCAACCACTGATGTTGGGTGATAAGGCCTGGCACCCTGTCTGCGTTCCAGTTTCTCCCAGAGGTGCTGGATGAGGCTGAGGTTGGGGCTCTGTGCAGGCGAGTCAACTTCTTCCACATCAAACTAGGAAAACTATTTCTTTATGGACTGGCTTTGTGCACCGGAGCATTGTGATGTTGAAACAGGAAACGGACCTTTCCCAAACGTGCCAGAAAATTGAAAGCATGCTATTGTCTAAAAAGTCGTTACATGCTGTAGCATTAAGATTTGCCTGAATCAGGACTAAGAAGTTTAGTCCAAACCATAAAAAACAGCCCCAGACCAGCAGCACATACAGTATAGAAATATATGTCTTTGCCCCTATAGTGCACGTCCAAAAATCTAAAATACAGCAGAATGGATTGCCAAATGTTTTAGCTACTTTTATACTTGTCTAATTACTTTTTTCTGTGAATAGCAGAAAAAAAACTTTGTGCACAGTGTAAACTGCAGAGCAAGAGATGCTGCGACTGCAAGATGAACATTTACACAGGAAAAAATAAACCACAAATTTTTGTGTTAATGACCGAACACACACAGGAAATGTATACGATCAAGGACAACAATTGTTTCTCTCATCTTCATCATCATCATCCACTGTTTGTTCTCCTGCTTTAACTTTATTTTTTTATGGATCACTTTTGAAAAAGTCAGCAAACAAAGTACATCTGTACATATGACAATAAAGCTTTGAATTTTGAATCTTGAGTTTGTGTTAAATTGTCTAAAACGTGCGTAACCACTGGTGTGCTTCTTTAAATGCTGCAAGTGCAGTTTAATGACATTTAACACGACAGCATCAGTCTGTATAAGCAACAAACACACCGAGTGACCTTTGTTCTGTTGTCTCTGTGAGTCTTGAAACAAGAGCCACGAAAGACAAAATTCCCAGACCATTTCCCTTGTGTGTGTGTGTGTGTGTGTGTGTGTGTGTGTGTGTGTGTGTGTGTGTGTTTCTTTTCCCAACATCACAGCATGAAGGAAAGTCATTGAAGTGTCTAAATGGCAAACGACACCTGCGTACCCCAAACAAAATGCTACTGTGTGAACTACAACTGTTGATAAGAGGGTGGTGGAGGGTGGAGAGAGGCGGAGCGAAGGTGGTGGTGGAGGGGGGGGGGGGGGTTGGTAAGTCAACAATCCAGTTCACTCTGCTGACATGTTAAATCTCACACTTTGGGAATGAGACAGTAAGGACTTCAGCAGATACTTATCAGTGGCAGTTAGTGCAGACAAACACTGTCACCTTCTGCTCAGCAGCCAACTGCTGTCAGACACACACACATTCTCACATACAATGAGATGTATTCATGTACACACACACACACACTTTGTTAAGTCATGGACAAAACAATACCTTCATTGTACTTTTGTTATATGTTAGGATTTGATACTTGTGGGCTATAAATGTTTAAGGCTGAGGGGAACAAAGGAATTATAATTTCCATAGTGCCAATAATAAAATGTGAACAGTTTACGTCATTTACTTTATAATCCCTTAACATTCAGTTAAGGTAGGAAAAAACATCTCATTTCACACTGTCTGACAGTATCATAGACAATATATTCTGTATTCCAACTCTTCATACTGTAGATGCTATATGACGTTTACGCTGTGTGAAATATTCAAACCTGAAATTTTATGTTTTTATGTCTGCACCATTTCATCAAATGGAAATATTTTACTGTATGTCTCATGCAAAATTTTTAACACATTTACCCAAAATTCTGTCTGACATATTTAATACTTAAAAAAAAAGATTGAATGTTTGTACCAGATGTCCTACACATGGATCAGCAGGGTTTAAGAGAACTTTAACAGTATTGTAATTGTCTATTAGCATGTTTAAAATGACTGTAATAGAGTGCTTTACAAAGGATATGAAAATGTCAAATTTTTGGTGTCACTATGGCCTAGTTAGACTATGAATAGTGGGCTTTATTTATAACCTCTTGATATACCATACCATATAACCGCAACATTGCCGGGACCTTTGCTGCGTATCGTCCCCTTCTCTCACCTTAAATTCAGTCACTCTCCACTGTATGAAATGAAATAAAGGCAAAGTTCCCCCAAAAAAGGCCACTTTGGGGCAGCGGAAGCAAGTTGTGAAACAACACTGACATATCGTCACCTTTTAAGTTGATATGTTGAACTTGTTAGCAAACAGTTGCTTATTTATACATCCAGCAATTACGGGGCAACATAGGTCTGTTTTTGGTCTCTACCAACTCCTGAGGAAGATATCTGGCTCTTTAGCTGCTAAATGCTCCATTATGTTCACCAGCTAGCCTACAGCTAACTGTCTGTTTGCCGTTTGGTGCTGAGCAGGTAGTGTACAGTGGCTTTTTAGGGCTTATCCTCTGAAAACAGCTGCCTGTTGAAGCTGAGAACGACACTATGAGAGCGCTGAGTAAAGCAAAAATGCAAAATTGCAGCTAAGTAGCAGCACGTTCATAGTAGTGACGCATTTGACATTACATTACACATTGTCATTTGATATGTTTTTGTTATGAAAAATATGAATTATAACGGCTTTAAAAGATGAAATGTGAGTCATAAATTGGAAGTCATGAACAACATAAACTGTTTGAAAAGCACAAGTGGCAAACTTAACTCAAGGCTCACTTTCTAGCTTTGTTCCCGGCACTTTCAACCACATCTCAGGGTTTTCTGTAGGTGTCATGGAGATGGCACAGTTGTCATCACTAGTAAGTGGATTTTGAGTTAAGATTTTATTACAACCAAGTTTAAGAACTTTCACAGTCAACAGAAAAGATATTCAAGGAGAAGCAAGTGTGTTAAAATTAGTAAGAAAATGTGTATTTTTAAAGAAATAGTTAAACCGTTGCTTTCTTGCGGAGAGTTAGATCAATACAACTCTCATGTCTGTACAGTAAGTATGAAGCTACAGCCAGGAGACAGTTAGCTTAGCTTAGCACAAAAACTGGAAACAGTTGGAAACAGCCTGGCTCTGTCCGAAGGGAACAAAATCCGCCTAAAGTTCACAAATTAACACATTATATCAATGTCTAGTTGTGGTTTTACGGGGGTTATGTTACTATTTCTTGGCCTTGCAGTGACTTTTTGGAGGCTCCACTGGTTGCTTGGCAACCTCACAGTGACAAAAACCACAACTTATCATTTTTACATTTTAGTTTTTGTACAGATTAAATAAACAAGACATAACATGTTCATTAGTGAACTTTAAAGGTGCTGGTCGATGGATTTGTTATTGTTGGACAGAGCCAGGCTAGCTGTTTCCCTCTGTTTCCAGTCTTTATGCTAAGCTAAGCTAACCAGCTGCTGTTTGTAGGCTTATATTTACCGTACAGACATGAGAGTGGTATTATTCTTCTCCTTTAACTCTTGGCAAGTAAATTAAGCTTATTTCTCAAAAAGTCTAATAATTATGTTTAAAAAATAAACTCGCAATACTGATTCTTTGGAATAATTAACTTTTTTTTGTATATCTCAGAATAAAAATAACCAATGGAAATAAGCTCCAGTGCAAAAAACACAAATGGAAAAATTCTGATGAAAAATTGATATTCCTGAAATTAGTAGAAACATGTATTCTGCATTTCTAGCATTTTTTCAGTATGATAATCTCTCTCTCTCTCTTTCTTTCACACACACGCACACACAATAAAAAATTTGATACCACAGGCTACTTAAAGTGATGTCAGCCCTCTCTGGTGACACGAAATGTCACCATCAAGCCAAATCCAATTACAGCAGCAGCAACAGGACTCTTTCAAACAATCACACATCCACAATCTCCTCCTGACATGAGATTTCTCAGTGGAGTGAAGGAGAAAAGTGATGAGAAAATAGAGCTTTTGTTTGAGAGTAGAGAGGTTTTGGCTGCAGATTCGTAACGATGAAATGTGAACGTTTGTGCCAGAAAAAGAAGAGATTAGTATTTTTTTTTTTTTCCCTCGTCCATCGCCTTGTTCATTATTGCACGGATCAGTGTTCTGCAGCTCATGTGAAACCCATGTTTGGAGATGTCTGTCAGCATGGAAACACACACACACACACACACACACACACACACACAGACACACTGTGAGTCCGTAACACGAAAGGAATGAGTGGAGAAATGCATCTTGAACGGATGAGATGATGCCGTTCACAGATTTATGGGAAGATATCAAGTTTCGACCCCTGAGGAGCAGTTAGTTTACATCCTCTCTGTCACATCCACACTTCATTTATTGTGTTTCTTTATGGTGTGATTTGTGTTTATGCAAATATGCAAAATCATAAAAACAACCATACAATATTCCTTCAATGACTGTCAGTGACGAAGTTACAACTTTATGTTCTTGTGTTTCAGAGATTAATGTATTGGTTCACTCAGGATTTCGCAACCTAATTTAATGTTCGGATGAACTGTGAAGACTTGTGAAAAAACTGTACTATTACTGTACTGTGCTGCACTTATTTTAATGACTATTACTGACAGAAAACTCATATTTTACATAATGTATTTTGTGTAAAATATCTCAGGTTTCAACATATTGTTACAATGAACTGAGCCCCGCATTAAAGATTAAAGATATTCTCATGTGTCTTGTGAAAAATCAAAAAATGTTTGACCTTTGGCATAATCAATGACTGTTGTAGTTAGATTTTTCAGTCATGTGTTTGCTGTTAGAGCGTATTCGGCACTTTTCCATCAATACAACAAACTAAATATGTGCTCCATCTTAGTGTTTTTTTTTTTTATATGTTTTTGCAGAAAACGTGTCAACATTTTTTAAAATAAGTGTTTAAAGTCTCTAAAGACTTTATCTTGATGCCTGATGTCTGATCGAGCTCTAAATGTTCCTCTTGACAGAGCTGCCAAAAAAAATGTTTTTAAACTAGTCATTATGCTTTTCTTGGTGGTAGGGAATTTAAAAGGAAGAATAATTTTCTCAGTATAAACTAGACCTCAAGATCCCAAATTAGGAGACTAGATAAATTATTACAAACAACCTATTTATGGTACTAGTAATACTATGAAGATATTCTTAAACTCTTATATCGCCTACAGAAGTACACAAACTGCCAAATGTATTTGTTTTCACAAATGTAAAGCTCACTAATTTTTCTAAAACACATAATAAAGAATAAAAGTACAGTATAATAATTAAAAATAATTTTTCGTGTGTTTGCATGTGTGCGTGGGAGTCAGATCTGAAATTGTATGTTTGATAATTTCTTTATTCCTGTTTTGTTTTAACTGTTTTGGTGAGTATGAACCTTAAAAAAAAAATCACTGTGGTTTATTAGTCGGTGCAGACAAACTTCTGACCTAAACAAAAACCTGTTCACAGTTAAACGTGTCATAACTTGAGCATAAAATGAAATACAAGACTTTTTATGGAAAAAAAGTTCATTCTTATAAAGTTTATTGACATGAGGAAAACATTGAGATAATGTTTAAATACTCTACAGAATAAAGTTATTAAACATGCACATGTAAAATATAATATACTGTACATAAATATTACATTATGAAAATAACTCCTACCTGGTCTAATTTCTGATGCAGTGCCTGTGTTTTTGTTTGAGCCCAAAACCACAACTAGATATGCCCTCTAACTGAGACAAACCTGTCATTTATAGTGCAAGAAAAGACACTTAATGGGAATTAATGGAATGCTCGACTCATGGCAGGTGTGGGTCTTTTCAGTATGGCTTCCACAGAGAAGGACAAAGACTCGCTGGATGCCATCTTGGTCCCCACAGGCTTGGACAGGAAGTCTTTGGCATATCTGTCTGTTATTTTGACGGCCTGAACGTCCTTGGCAGAGCTCTCCCTGAACTTGCGGGCGGCCTCCTCTAAGAACTCTTTGCAGTATGGCGCCCTGAGCTCTGGCCCGGCCCCGGCGCTGGGTTTTTCACTCAGGGACTGCTGGATCAGGGAGTGAAAGGAATTGAGTTTCATGGAAAGCTTAGCACTGTCCTTGCTCAGCTTGTTCAAGACTTGGCTGGAGTTTTGGGAATGAGAGTTGTTGGGGAAGGATTGTCCAAAGCTCCTCTTAGGGGGAGAGAAGGCTGAGCACTCCCTCTGCCCTCCCTGGACGATACCATGAGGTTTGGGATCGGCTCGCTGAGGGTCTGTCGAGTCCTGCAGCGCAGCAGCTCGGGACCCTTCCAGTTTAGCAGCGACAGCCAGAGCAGCAGCATCCTGCTCCGGTGGCTGGCTCTCAGCAGGCATCACCTTGGGCTCCCACACGGCACCTGGCTTCATGTTTTGCACCGCTGTGGCATTGAACAGGCACTGCTGATAGAGCAGTGCGTCACCCAGGTTGGTGGCACCTCGGGGCCACATCATGAAGCTGCCTCGTGATGGCTGCAGCGGGTAGTGGCGATAAGTGGTGGCCACGCTGACGTTGGAGGAGATGAGCTCGACATTGGCTGAGCCGGCGGGGTACTGCATGGACAGATCCAGGCAGTTGGGGCTGAGGAAGTTGCACAGCTCTTTGGGCTGCGGCTCAACCTGAGCTGTGGGTGAGTAGGCCGTCTTGTAGGAGTTGTACTCAGCAGCGTGGTGGACCATGCTGTTTGGGAAGAGGAGCGAGGCTGTGGTCGCCTGGCTGTTCTCCAGCATCTCTCGCTCTTTGTACTCCCGCTCCAGCATGATGGTTTCCAGCTCCTTGTCGGCGAAGGCCCTTCTCTTCCTCATGCGATCGCTCAGCGGTGGGGGGAGAGACGGGTTGGCCGCCAGGAATGGATCAGACTGCACTGGACGGTATCCTGTCATCAAAAGAACCACCATTTAATTCAAGGTTTATCATATTCAATGCGTTTTTGTAGCTGATGTCAAGCATGTATGCAGAATGCAGACAATTTTCACTCTTGTTTGGACAGAATGACGAGATTAAAATCATGCTCAACAACAAAGTCATCTTTGTATGTTGTGACAGTGCTGGAGATGCTATTAAGTGAACTGATTGCATGCCAAAAAAGTTACCAAGCTTACAAATGTTAGCAAGTCCCTATCACCCGTTTAGTGTTGTAAATGGGAAAAAAAAGATAGAAATCCAAGACAAGCTACAGGAGAAAAGAAGGATTTATCAGAGTCAAACAGCAACAGAGGACGAGCCAAGAAGAAAACTTTTAATGCAAAGAAATAAAACATGTTTCTTTTTGTCAGATCTGTTTCCTTGTTACCTTCGAGGATGCTTTTGGCCAGCATGGTGGAAGGTCGAATATGTCGCTGATATATCGTCCTCCTCTCTGCTGGAATTTGTTTCCCAGATATTCCTTTCTTATCCTGATAAATTAAGAAAACAAAAACTGACTTAAAACGTGCTTTCAAGATCTTTTTTATGACCCTTAAATAATGTCTGATTTGTCACAGATAAAGTCCCAAGTCATGTGTGTGTTTGGATAATATGAGCCAGCTTCTTAATAATAATCCTGTTTAAATATGGGCCATAATACTGAGGTCTGTTTTTGTCTTTAAATAGGTTAAAGTTGGGTTACTATGTTTAGCAATTTAACATGAAATGTAGGCCGATCTAATACCTTAAATAGAGTTAAAGTTAAATAATATGTTAAACATGTTTAATAGATCAGGTTTTTGGGGGGATTTTAAAGATAGAAATGAGAAAAAGAAAATGCCATGACAGACGAGTTTCATCATTTTTACAGCTAAACCCGACTGCATTACAACAATAATACTTTCACAGGAATACATAGTAACAGTTGCACATCGAGCTGGACAAGCCGAGAAACAAACACACATATCAAATGACACACACTGAACACGCATTAAGACAGAGAAACATTCATCTGGTATCATCTTTAAAATACTACTGCTGACGTGGTTCATTATTTTACAACATCAAAACACACGCATATTAGGTTCACGGACCCCAAAAAGATGGCCTTAAGGGAATTATGTATTGTTTATAATTTAAGATGAAGCTGTAACTGTTTATATGCAACCATGTTGAACATCTTTTTTTCATTCCCTGAGTAATAAATGCTTCAATGATTGCGTATTTGCTGGGACAACATTGAGGATACCTCAGGGCTCCTAAGACAACAATTTGAGAACCTCTGATTTTCACTTTGCTGTTCACTAAGTCAGATAAACAAACTGACACACTAAACACTCACTCAGCTCTAAAACCTCACCCTTAATCTGATTCAACACATTCCCAAACTTAAACCTGAATCAAATCTGAGCTGAACCCTCCTCCCCGAAATAGGAAGTTAAGGTTTGGCTGAAAAAATAATTTTTTTTTTTTTTTTTTTTGCTTTGGCAAATCAACACAGTGACCTTTATGCTGCGGTGGCAGAACGAAGAGAAGAAAATCCATGTCAGGCATGTAATTATGTCGCATTCATCAACTCATAATCATCATCCAACAGTAGTGAGTAAAACCAGAAACATGCAGCACTGGTTGTTTACGTTTGAAGCCTGTCTGACAGAGAACTTTCTCGTTTTTTTTTTTGTTTGATAATTCCTGATGTGAGCTCAACTTGTAATTAATATTAGGAGCACTGAAGTCGCTAAATATCCACTCAAGATTTCTCCTTGTAAATTTTTTTAAAAACTTAAATACGCCGGTTTAAGAAATCAGGAAAGTATTTCTGCTAATACTTAAACCTTAGCCTTAACTCAATAGACTATTATCAGGGGCCTTTTAATTATGATGAATACTTGAAGCTGAATGACCTCATTCTCAACTGAGATGGATGAAGCAGAGCAGGCTATGCTATTTTTTATTAAGTCAGGTTTTCACAACAATCCGAAGGCCACAGGTCAATTTAAGGCAGAGAAATCAGACGAACCTACAGGAAACACTTCAAATGCAGCTATGAGCTTATTATCATGAGCTCGCCAGGCATACAGAAAATGATCCATAAAACTGGAAAGTGGAGGGAGGGTGGAGAGCTTGTAATCAATCACTATTTGTTATAATTATATGATTTATTGTCATGTCATGAGCAAAGTGTTGAACTTACAAAATTCTTTGTTTTAAAGACGTCTTAACATTGATTTTAGTGGGAGTACTTGTGCATTTGTTGCAGTGTTTATACTGTGGATAGCACTGACTGGGCCATTTGATTCACAAAGTAAACAAAACAGTGAAGAAAACACTCCAGGCTTAAGAGCAGAGAGATCAGCAGCTGGAAGTTATAGCAAAAACGCTGATTTCAAGGTCTAGAAGGGAATGTAATTATATTTGGAGGCTTTCTAATACAAATTCAGATTTGGACTTGAGTATGCTCCCCTTAACTGAATAAGACTATATGGACTGTTGATTATTTTTGTTTTATTGGTTGCTGTCTTGCATTGTTTTTGACATACAGTAACCTATTTATTGAGATTAGATTGTAGTGAAATATAAATTAAATGAATAACTGTGGTAATAAAAGCACTTGAATGCATCAAAACTTTCACTGCAGGTTTATAATAAATCA
Organism: Scomberomorus guttatus; assembly: GCA_038419695.1. NCBI lineage: Eukaryota > Metazoa > Chordata > Actinopteri > Scombriformes > Scombridae > Scomberomorus > Scomberomorus guttatus. Next base: position 29,224,693 of record CM076450.1, on the reverse strand, counting down.
TTTAAACACGGACACACACATTCAGTTGCACACACACACACACACACACACACACACACACTCCCGGCCTACCTCCGTGGCTTGCTGCCTCCTCAGGGCCACCTGCGCCGCCATCACCCGCTGCCTCTCCACCACCAGCAGGCAGTTGGCGCACTGGCAGTCCCTCCAGCGGCAGAAGCGCTTGTGTCCCTTCAGGCAGGACACCACGCCGTGGTTGCGGCAGCGGGCGCACTTCGGCGTCCGGCTCAGCTTCCTCTGGTCCCCCGGACAGGAGCCGCTGGGGCCCGGCTTGTCGTCGCCCTTGCTGCCGTCTCCGTCGTCCTCGCAGGGGCCGAGCGGCGCCGAGCCGGGGCGGCTGGGGGAATCCGCCGGGTCGTCGCTCTCGGTCTCCAGACTCTCCACGTCAATTTCAAACTCGCAACCGGCGGTGTCTGTCATGTCTGCCCGAGTCCTCCACCGACTCTTTTTACACCCGGTTTATGTCTGGAGACAAATATGAACGTTATTATGAGCCTGTGGGGGCTTTAATAAACACATTAATCAGGACAGCTCAGCATCTTGTTGACTTAATTAAACGTCCTCACCTGTGAGGAGCCAATTAATCCATGTTGTCATTTATTAATTTAGAAAAGTTTAATTAGGCCTAATATAAATACCCTGCTTCCACCTGGAGAAAATAAACAAATCAGTGGGTTCTTCAATTTATCCCCAAGCTCGATTTATTTAATGATTGTTTAATATTACTTTTAAAACTTATTGGTAGACTTCTTCTTCTTCTTCTTTTCTTTTTTTTTACTTCACAAATATGGAAAAGTCCACAAACAGGCCAAGAGATGCAAAAAGATTTCTTATTACTTAGACTATTAGGCAAAAATGTAAACAAAAATAGAAAGAGGACAACATCTTCCTAAAAACCTAAAAAAAATCACTATAAAAAAGGTTTTACTCAATATAGCTGCTATCAATAGATATATTGACCTCTGTCAATATGTATGTCCTTAAATATGATGATTGCTACAAATTATTGAAGTATTCAACTAGGAAAAAACTCGACTTGTCATAGGGGAGTTCAGTCTTAATTTAAAGCTAAAAACACAGTAATTATGAGCATCAATTATTGGAGACTTTATTTAAAATAAATCACATTAAAGTGACACTTCAATAATTTATTAAATCGGGCCCCACAAATGTAGCCTATTATCAGGTTAAATACGTGTAATTTAATGAGTTATTTTGTGCAGGAATTAGGTCAAACCTCATACCAGCCCACAGCTGAAGATTTAATTAAATACTAATCTACATTTTGAGCACAATCCAGATCAACAGCTTCGTTACCTGCCCTGTAAATGACAAAAAACATGAGAGATAAGAGTTTGGTTTACCTCCAGAAGTTGGTTTTGCGGTCCTGTCCTGTCCAGGGATTTACAGCCGTGTGTGGGGAAAAGCGGCGGCCACGTCGTTAGTAAACTGCGATGAATCACAAAAACACAGACAAACACACGCTCCAGGCTCCAGGATAAGCTTGTAATTAGCTGTTAATTGACTGGATGAATGACCCCCTCTCTCTCTCTCTCTCTCTCTCTCTCTGAACGGATCCAAGTTTCCTCTGAGGCTCAGACGCAGAGCGCCACTCCTATGAACCGCTTCAGTCCGCGCTCTCTGCCCTCTGATTGGCTGCTTCTCAGCACCCACGGACCAATGGGAAGAGGAGCAGTTCAACGGGCGGGGGGTAGATCTCCGTAGCAACGGTTTAACGGTTACTTACTTAATTACATGTCCAGAGTAAAGCATTTAATTTTCAGGAAAAAAGTTTGATCCGAAAGTTAGAAAAAATAACTTGATTATTTTGTTTAGTTTTACAGTTTACCAATTTTAAGAAAGTACATTAATATGACAGCCACCATTTTTCAGTGTAAAGCACTCTACCATTTTTGTTTTGCCAGAGCTAACCGCTAACTAATTATCCGGAAGCTAATTTGTTTAACTGACAGTTCCCTGCATGTCTTCTTTAATTTCCTTTTTATGAACAAGAGGAACACGTTGGATGTCCAGCTTTTTAGTTTACCACCTGGATAGAAAACTCTTCCCCCTACTTATTACTTTTTTAAGTAAACTACTGCTTGATTCTGTTTTGCTACTGAACAACATAAATGATAAATTATTCATCAAGAATGAGGAGAGCCCAGGCAAAGACACCCTAAAACAGTCTGATAGCCTAAGTCAGCCGACTCTAATTATTATTACTATTGTTGTCAAAGTTAAAGGACGGGTTCACAATTTTTCAAGTCTGTCTTAAAACAACAGTCAGGAGCCCAAATGATCATTGAAACCTGTTTTTCTTGCTGTAATCATTCCTCCTGTTCATACTGACCATTAGAGGATCCCTTCATAATGTACTTACAGTGTAAGTGATGGAGGACAAAATCCACAGTCCTCCTTCTGTGCAAAAATGTATTTAAAAGTTTATCTGAAGCTAATATGAAGCTTCAAATCAAGTAGATATCTTTCAACGTCAAAGTCCCTCTTTTTGTTACTATACTTCCACCGCAGCTCAACAGGGAAACACTGTCCGAGGAAACACAAAGAGGGAATTTGATGTTAAAAAGACTGTAAATGTGGCAGATATCCACTTGATATGATTAACTCAGACTGCTGAAGCCTCATATAAGCTTCAGATCAACTTTTTAATGCATTTTTGCCCAAAATGACTGTGTGGACACACTGTGGATTTTGGCCCCGATCACTTACATTGAAAGCACATTTGAAGGGGATCTTTTAATATCCAGTATGAACAGGAGGAATGATTACAGCGAGGAAAACCTCTTTCACTCTTCATATTGACACCTGACTGTTGTTTTAAGACACACTTGAAAATGTTATACCAGCCACACATTCACTGATGTATAAACAGTCTTGTAAAATCTCACTGTTGACCAATTTATCTTAACTTTATGTTGTTTAGGCACTTATTAATACTGAAATTGGCAGCTAAATAAGGCCACAACTGTTTCAATTGAAGAAAAAGACTCGTGCCCTTTTCACATTACTTTTTATGTATTTTTTTAACACCAACACCATAAAATTCACCACCATAAAAACACTGAGCTATAGTTGTCTTTCAAAGACAACTATAGGGCAGATTTAAAACTGCCATAGGTCACTAATAAGAACATATGGTGCTATAACACCTCAGATGCAGTGCAAATCCCTTGAAGAATAGCCTATTATAAGATATTACACACAGACATAATACTGGGTCAGAATTTACCTAATTTGGGTCAATATAACACCAACATAATACTGATTAATGTTAAAACCACCCAAGACAACCAGCATTTATTGTTGGGTTATTTACTCAAACTAAATGTTGTTGTTTGTGAACTATTATGGTCTACTGCAGCTCTTTTTAAACCTACATGTCACTATGTGTGACTAACTGATAATACCGTGTGCATCCTTTACAGTTTTGAATGTCATTTTGTACAACTAATAATAAACATGCAGCTTTTTCAGCTAAACTTTGGCTTGTGTGTCAAATTGGGTTAAAAAAAACTATATTGTAGTTTGGGTAAATAACCCAACAGTAATATAAAAAAATAACACTGGTAGGTAAAGTTAAGCCAGTGACCAAAAACGTCAACAAAGAACAAGTTTACTACACATCTGAGGGGCGTACTGTAAGTCCTTATAGGAATATTACAGTACATATGCAGGGTACAGCGTGCCTTATTAAAGTGTTGTACCTCTGTCTGTATATTTATACAGATCACAGTTTAAAGAGCTTAGTGACAGAGCAGGCAGACATGTGATGAATGTGTCCTGCAGGTTGTTACAGCCTGTCCTCCGCCTGGTAGAAAAGACTGAGGATGATTACAATGTTTTCACAACAATCACACCTGAAAAAAAAAAAAAACCCATGTCAGCATGTAGGAGAGTCCTACACACAACAACAGACAAGTACCCAACCTAAAATACTTTAACCCTTAAATGATCAGACTGGAACCATAAAGGTTTAATTACAAATCCAAATCTAAATATTTTTTTTAAAAAAGCTTCTTAACCCCTTAAAATTCCCCAAACTCTTATAACCTTAAGAAACTTTAACCCTTATCCCAGTTATATCATATTAATAAATACATTTCCCATTTTCCCTTAACCTAACATAAACCCCATACAAAACCCCTCAGTGTGAAGATTTTCACATTGAGGACATTTGATTCTTCTATAACACAAGAAAACACACACTGTGATTATATACAATAACCCTTCATTCTGGCTTATAATTAGCTTTGTTTAACCTTTTATATTATTGTGATGAAGCTGAAATTAAATTCAGTCTGGTTGACATTTTGCAGTAGAAATGATTAGTATTTATATATGTTTTACAGAGAGTTTACCTGCTTTTTTTAAAGCACATGCATTGCTGGGTGTGACACAGGACTTAAAACAAGAATGTGATGACTTTCTGTCTTTGGCTCTTTGTTTGCAGTTTGCTGACTGAAATCCTGACGCAAGAAGAGAAAAGACGTCGCATAATGTGCTCAGCGCCAACTGACTTTCATGGGAACTGACAACAGGACAATATATGTTATATGAACCTGTAGTGAAGATAACTTGCTGCCTTTTGTCCGTTAATGTCAAACGAATGAACGATGCGAGCTTTTCTCTTTAAAATACCTGCAGGAGGATCGGTTTGTGCAGAACTAAATATGTAGAAAATCGCCAATATTGGGCAATGTATTAAAATCCAAAGCTGCTTTATAATGCGTATATGTGGCATTTTAAAACTGAAAAACGTTTTATTTGCTAAATTGATGTCTTACATGTCTTATATTTCTTTTTTTATATCAAAATCACAACGAAAATCGACTTTCAGTATCAGGATATAATAATCCTACAGAGACAGTATGAGATGGCCTGCTCAGTATTTTGGCTATTTATAGTTTTTACGTGAACATCTGGCTTTTCTTTCTTTTTATGGTGTCTTTATAATAAATAAGCTTCTCCTGCATGTCAGGACGTTTTAGGGGATTTTTTTTTGTGTTAATTAATTATGATATCTGTGTTTTTGGTCTTTTTATGGTATCTTTATAAAAAAATAATGTAATTCTTAGTGTTTACATCTTTTATTAATCTCTAATATTCTAATATTCCTGAGCAGACAGTGTCTTTTAGCTTGTTTTATATATTATAAAGTAGCTTACATCATGCCATTTTATCTTAAACTGCATCACTACTTTAAATACTGCAAATATTTATTTGTGGGCCTTTCTCCAAAATTATTTTAGCTCTAGAAAACATTTTTAGCTTTTTAGAGTTACACGTTGACTCATCTTGGTCCTCTTAGTGTTTTTTTTTTCCTTTTCTTTTTTTCTCCAGATGATGACTCTTAACCGTTCCTCCATGTGTTGAAGGTGAAGACGTCAGGCCTGCAGGTGCAGCTTTATTTGCCACTTCGTCTTAATTTATTACGGAGGTTACGAGCGGCCACCCCGGGCTGCCGTTTCCACGTCAGGAATGCTTTGATCTGCAGACCAGGCTGGACGGTCGGACAGGAGGATCCGCACAGAGCTCGACCCTCCAGGTGAAATGTGTTGTCCGTGTCCTCTGGCTCATTATGGCCGAGCAGAGGCTCACAGTGTGGGGCAGAGGAAGGGGGCCTCTAGAGGTCCTTGAATGAGTTTCCAGGGGTCTTGTAGGACATTTAAGGGTTCCAAGAAGAAATTTCAGGCATCCTTAAAGGTTCCAGTGAAACTAAAGATGGGTAAGGGTCTTTAAGGTGGTTCCAGGGGTCCTTGAGGAAGTTCCAGTTTTCCTTGAAGGGAATCCCTGCATTCTTAAAGGGTCTTTTAGGGGGTCCAATGATCATTGAAGAGTTTCTATGCGTCCTTGATTGGATGTCAGGGAAGGACTTTTGGGACAGTGCATAGATCAGGAGATCCTTGAGAAGGATCCAGAGATCCTTGAAGGAGTTCCATGGGTGTTACTGAAGGAATTTTAGGGATCTATGCAGGAGTCTGCAGATCTTTTAGGAGTTTTTGGGGTCCTTGAGGAGGTTTCAGGAATCTTTGAAGGAGTTCCAGGGATCCTTGAATGGCTTACAGGTGTTACTGATGGAGTTTCAGGGGTAGAGGCATAGGTCAGGGGATCCTTGAGAAGGGTCCAGGGGTCCTTGAAGGGGTTCCAGGTGTTATTGAAGGAGTTTCAGGGGTCTTTGCAGGAGCCTGTGGGTCTTTTAGGAGGTTTTTTGGGATCCTTGAGGAGGTTTTAGGAATCTTTCATTTAAATTAAAAATGTAATCTTTATTTTTTTTTAAGCTTCCAGGAACTGCTGAGGGGATTCCGGGTGTTACTGAAGGGGTTTTGGGGATCTGTGCAGGGGCCTGCAGAGTTTTTGGGGTCTGCAGAGTTTTTGGGGTTCTTGAGTAGGTTTCGGGAATCTTTGAAGGAGTTTCAGGAGTAGTTGCAGGGTGATCTTTGAAAGGATCCAATGATCCTTGTCAAGCTTCCAGGAACCCTTGAAGGGGTCCAAGGTGTTATTGAAGGAGTTTCAGGGGTCTGTGGATCTTTTAGGAATTTTGGGGGTCCTTGAGGAGGTCTTAGGGATCTCTGAAGGAGTTCCAGGGGTCTTTGGGGAGACTGTTATCTGTGATCTTTTAGGAGTTTTGGGGGTCTTTGCAGGGTTTGGGGATCACTGAGTAGTTGATCCTTGAATGATTCCAGGCATTGAAGAAATTTCAGGGATTTTTACAGGGGTCTGAAGGTCCTGGAACAGATATTTAGGGTTTCTTAAAGAGGTTCCAGGCATTACTGAAGAAGTGTCAGGGGTCTTTTAAGGGGTCCAGGTATTCATGCAGAGTTTCCATGTTCCCTTGAATGGATTCCAGGCCTTATTGAAGAAATTTCAAGGCTCTTTAAAGCGGTCCATAGATCCATCCAGAACATGAATCCTTGAATGGATCAGGGGTCTTTAAAGGGGTCCGGAGATCTTCGAGGAGTTTACAGTGGTCCTTGAATGAATTTCAGGAGGTTTTTGCAGGGGCCTGGGGATCCTTGAGACCTTTGAAGAAGTTCTAGCCCTCAGTGTTCTGAGGAGAGATGACCTGTCTTTACATTTTTTAAGATTTCACACTTTTTTCTAATGTTTTCCTTGTCTCTTGTCTTCCTTGTCTTGCACCACGTTTTATGTGTATATTGGGCTTTGAAAATAATTTTGACTTGACCGTGACGCAGTTCCAGGGGTCTTTGGGAGGTTTCTGGGTTTTCCAGCTGGTTTTGGAGATCCTTGGGGATGTTGTAAGGATCCTTGAAGGAGTTCCACGTGGCATTTAGCATTTTTAAACCTTTATCTTGGCTTCAGGAATCCTTGAGGATATTTGATGAGTTTGGAGTTTGGAAAGGCAAAAATAGAGACTTTTGAAATTTCCCTTTACTTAAAAAAATTGGGAACTTGGAAACTAGAAACTGTCTTTTCTGTATAAAATATTGCACATAAAATATAAGAACATACATTAAGGCATTAAAACAGGTCAAAATAGTGTAAAAAACATATTCCAGTGTGACATTTTGTGAATTTATCTTTAAGGCGTACGTTTTTTGTGTCCCCGAAAATGTCAATGTAATATTATGAATTTTTGTTCTCATTTTTACTTTTATTTTAGTTTTGTAGCAACCTGATGAAATGACTCAACACACAAACATTAACTGATAATAGGTTCATCCTGTTTAAGGCACAACCTGGAGAAAAGAAAGACAGACACATAATGGCACTTTCTCACACGCTGTCCGGTTTACTTTTGGGGTTGATTGAAACAACAGCATCTTGTTGGAAGTGTCCCACTGTGCAGGCTGTAAAGTGTAACCGGAGCTGTGTATAGACAGAAGAGCAGTGTGGGATCACTGGGGATCCTGTTATGTTAATTAGCCTCTGATGGACCGACAACACATGCAGCTGAATACAAAACCAGGCGAGACAGCATTTGTCTCTGTCTGAAGGGGTTTGACACCTCGACCTCTCGTGGCTAATATGCAACAAACAGGAGGACGTGTCCTTCAGCTGTGGACAAGTCACAACCAGAGATTTTAAATTTATCTGCAGTAGTCTGGACTCAACCTAAACTGGCTCTGACTATTTCACTTTTATGTTTTGTTTCTGTCATATCTGTCTGTTATTAAGTCATTTGTCAACTGAGATTAGCAAAGTCGACAGTTTTTGAACTTAAAAACATAAAAAATAACCAACGATAATGATTTTTTTGTGTGTGACTTCTCTTCCTCTTCATTTAAAAAGTAAAAAAAAATCCAAAGTAAATTCAACATTTTTTCTGGAAAGCATCCATTTGAGCTTCTTTTCTCAGTATTCTTGTTGACATTACATACAACAAATGTTACGTCTGTCTACTATTTGTAATTGTCTTTTAATTAAACAATAAAAAAATGTAGAACTTAACAAAAATTACCAAAAGAAATTATTTTTTTGTGTAACCTCTATGCAACAAACTCCTATTCCCCTCTTCATTTAAAAAGCTAAATTCTTATCATGCTCATATGAAGTGGTTTGATTTATATCAACAATTTTCCCCGCAGCTAAACATTTTTTTAATTTATTGTTCAGACTATTTCACATCTATGATTTGTTCCTGTGATATCCTGTTTTTAAGTCATTCGTCCATTATAAGCAATAATTTAGTGGTTTAGTGTCAATTGGGACTTTTTATTGAGGGAAAAAGAAGGAAAAAATCTAAAGTAAATTCAGCATTTTATAGGAAAGCATCAATTTGACCTTCTTCTCACAGCATTCTTATTTAAATGACAGACAGATGTTACTTAGACACACTACAAATGCATCTGATAAAAGTTTTTTCTTTGGATCAACAGTGAATAAACTGAGTTTAGTTTTAACTTGTGTATAGAGAAATGACCGAAGATAATGTTTTCTGTGCGTTTGTGCAAAAAATGAATATTTCTTTCATCAATTAAAAACTAAAATATAAATACTCATATAAATTAATTACATTTATATCAACAATTTTCCTTCCTTTCCTTTTCCTTTATTGTCCCAGAGTGAAATGTGCCTTGGACACCAAATAATACCAAATAATTCAAGAGTAATATACAACATACATCTCATGAATAACCTTGATAAAAAGTAGTTAATTAGTGGTAAATTACTCAGGATAAATACTAAAAATGTATGTAGCTGCTGCTACACACATTCTGTAATAAAATGCTGATGAGAAATACAGTAAATACTGTCATACCAACTTATAATTTAACCTGCTGTTACAGTAGTAGTAGTAGTAGTAGTAGTAGTAGTAGTAGTACATTCCTCTGGTGTCCACTGGGTGGCACTCTGGATCAGGTAAACATGACCAGTGGCTCTTTATCTTAGAAAACAACAACAACAACATATTTTTAACACAAATAACAACAACAACACAAAATGTTATTCTCATTGTTTGATCTTTGTTGTTATTTTGTCTATTAAAAGGTGACAAAATGTGAGAACCTAAAGTGACATATACAACTGTATATTTATACATATACATATCAAACAATATTCACATTTCAATAATAATAATTGTACTTCGTAAATGACAGAACAGAACAGCCACTGATTAGTTTTGGGTCAGTTGACTAAATTACTAATCGATGAATCAACTGTCATTTTAGTTTTAGATGCCCAAAATCAGAGTAATATATAAATAATATATTTTATATTCGCTGCTTGGAAAAGCTTCATTTTCTGTGGTTTTGTTTAAAATTGAAGATGTTTTACTGCTGAAGACCTCATGTCTGTAACTATTTTTAAATTTCAATCCTAAATCTTCTGTTATTGGAGCCAGTTGTTGGCTTTGGGTCAAGATGAAAACGTGAAGTAGATGAATTACACCACTAGATGGCAGCATTTGACAGGTTTATACCAAAGGAGCTGATGAAGGCTGGATGGAGGCCTGCTGATGTGGAGGGTAAACCAACTGAATCTATTTCTGCATCATTATATCTGTATGTTGGAGTTTAAATCAGCATTTAGGATGACGATAAAACATAATTTATCATATCATATCTAACACGTCTTTCAAAATTGGTGGATGATCATCGACACAGTTTTACAATCCACACATTCTCACATATGAAGAAAACTACAAGCTGTAAAACAAATGAAGTCTGTCTGACTGACTTTGTTGTTGTTTGTCTTTCTATACTTGTGAGGACACTCGCTGACATAATGCATTCCCAGCCCCTGAGCCAAACCTTAACTATCACTACTAAATTACCTAAAGCTAATTCTAACCTGACCCTTAAAACCAAACATCAGTGTTACCTCCATCCTCTGTGTCTGGTTTTACTTTCTCTTTATTCTATCACAACAAGCTCTCAGGACTTCCTGTTTAACATCCACAAAATCCAGTGATGGAAAGTAAAGTACATTTACACAAGTATTGTACAATTTTGATGTAGCTGCACTTTACTTAAGTATTTCCATTTGATGCTACTTTATACTTCCACTTCACTACATTTCAGAGGGAAATATTGTACTTTCTACTCCACTACATTTATTTAACAGCTTTAGTTACTTTTCAGATGAAGATTTGACACAATGGATAATATAACAAGCTTTTAAAATACAACACATTGTTAAAGATGAAACCAGTGGTTTCCAACCTTTTTGGCTTTTGATGTCTTACATAAAGCAGTGTGTAGTCGGGGTCACATTTCAGATGTCTATGAGTTGTTAACAGCTCCACCAAATAGTGATTTTTCCCTCTAAACTTCTCACATGGTTTCATTTCAATAAATGTTCAAATGATCCAATATTTCACCAAAAATCAAAGATTAGAGAGAAAAAGTCCAAAAAACTGAAAACAGATTTGTGTATCAGAACTTAGTTTTTTCTTCTTTCCTCTCCCATTAATCATCTCACGACCCCTCAGATTTATCTGCTGACCCTTTGGAGGGGCCCGACCCCTAGGTTGGGAACCACTGGACTAAACTAGCTAACTGTATATAAAGTAGTTGAAACTAGCTCCACCTCCAGCAGCTACAACAGTAACATGCTGCTTACACACTGATGCTTCAGTATTAATAATCTACCACCACTACTAAAAAAAACACTACTTTTACTACATTTTGCTGCTAATACTTATGTACTTTTACTAATTAGGATCTTTTTTGCAGGACCTTTACTTTAAATTGCTGTATTAGTACTTTTACTTAAGTAAAGGATCTTCCACCTCTGCACCTGACAGTTCGTAGGTCAGTAACAACTCATCTCTGCATAAGAACTAGTTTGCAACTGGTTTAAAGTAGCTTAAACACTTTAGATATTATAATATACAATACTTGTATACTATTAGGCTACTAATTGTTTTCTACCTCTTGAAATTGCCCCAAATGAAAATTAAACTGAAAATGATATTACTATAGTAATATAGGCTTGATATAATAGTTACTGTATATGTTTGATTTGTTACAGATTAAGAGCTTAGTTACATACTTCTGCTGCTACAATAGGCAGATCTTGAGAAACATATTTGAGATAATACTGCATTTATTAGTGTTTAATGTCATCAATATCTTTGTTAAATAGGCTACAAATTCATAACTACATTGTGGTCAGCCATTTGTAGAAGAAGCACGACTACCTCCAGGCCTTCAAGTCACATAGTTAAAGTAACATCAAAAAAACAACAATCTGATCCATTTGGACTACTCAGATTTATTTGGCATACTCTTGACATGCAGTTGTGATGATCCTTACATCGAAAGTTTTCACAGTACTAAACATGCTTACAGGAAATATGATGACAGACTGTCAAAACAACGTGAGTCTGCTACATTCATCCGTTTTGGTCAAGTCCACGTGACATCTTGAAAGTGTGAAGGGTGATGTTAAAGATTAACATCACCTTATGAAAGGGTGATTGCTTGACACAGTTCAATTCAAACAAGACCACCCCACCTCCCCCCTTTACACAGACTGGATGTCCATCACAATATATTTTTGGTTGTCCCTGCTGCATTAGTCCATCATCAGCATCTGTTCAGGTGGAGGAGTTCAGGATGCGGGAGTCCGCAGAGTCGGAGCGCTCTTCGTACTCCTCATCTGGGGAGTAGAGGCCGGGTTTGGGTCCCAGCGAGCAGCTCTCCTCCTGGATGCTGATGCGCTGCTCCTCCGAGGGCCTAGAGGGGAGGATGGCGGAGCTGCGAAACACGGTCCCCCCGGGGCCAGCGGGGGCTGCGGGGGAGAAAGGCGACACGTACTGGGCCGCCGAGCGCAGCTGGTACTGCTGCTGCAGCGCCATGGTATTCCACAGAGTCACGTCGTTGTGCACGAAGGGGCTGGCCTGGCTGCGCGTCAGAGAGTTGCGCAGCATGAGCGGGTAGCGCGTGGGCTGCGGGAAGGACGGGTGCTGCAGGGGGACACCCAGCGGGCCGGACACCACGCCCGAAGATGAGTCGGATGTGAACCGGAGGGACTCGGGCACCCGGAAAGCCGAGCCCACCGACCACTTGGCGGAGGAGGACACCGGGTGGTAGGAGCCCAGGGTGTGCTCGAACAGGTGTCCGTTTGAGGGCAGCACCATGGCGTCCGGGTGCGGGTCTGCTTGCTGGTGCGCGCTCCCGTCAGGACTCCGGCTGGACAGCAGCACTTCGATGGCCCCCACCAGGTCCCCCCCGCAGCCCCTGAGGATGAGCTCCAGGACAGGAGGCTTGTGAGCGGGGAAGATCTTCTTGAGGACCTCCAGGGGCGGCCGGTTGGCTCTGAGGCTGAAGGGCAGGTTGATGGAGCCGGCGAGGCCTTCAATCAGCACGCTCTGCTCTCCGGGGCTGACGGGATACTTCTGAGGACTCTCGACTTTGGCCTCCTTCTCTGCGCTGCCGGCTTTAGGGAGGCTGTAGCGGCTCTCCTCGGGGTGGGAGGGGGTGTCTGGAGGCTCAGGGGTGTAGCAGGAGTTTGGTTTGGAGCCCTCAGGGGAGCTGACCGGGTCCTGCTCCTTCTCACTGGAGCTCCCTCCATTCTCTCCTCCTGACACCTCATCAGGACCGTCCTCTGTCGGCTCTGCAAGCCAAGGAAACAAAAGGTCAAGACAAGTTTGGGCATAAACAGATGGGAAACATATTTCCGCCTGCACAAAGCTGTTGGAGCATTAAAACGGATTAAGGAGACTAATCTAACTTCAGAAACACGCTGGCTTGCACTTCTCACTGCAAACTCCTCTAATTCAAAGCAAAGCCACTCTCAGCTCTCCTCAAGAGGAAAGGAAACATACAATTAATCGCTTGTCAACTTGTCTCCAACACAGCTATTTATGTGGATTTACTTTTTTTTTTTCCTCCTCTGCAAAGCTGTTAACACAAAGTGCTGACTGTGCGTCATTGAGGAATCTGGCGTCGATGCCTTTTGACCACATTTGGCAAACAAATCGCCTGTTGCTTGGTAACATTTCATCTGAAGTTGACCTCCTGCAAGAAATATGGCGATTACATTCGATTCAGGCTGTCCGGCGCTGATTACTGTAATCTTTTAAAGCACTCTGCTCTGTTTGTCAGGCTGAGGTGGAGCTCGGGTTGTGTCCGAGTCTCAAAAAAGCAACCAAGTGGAGTCAGGTCCCCCCAACAGAAAAAAAACACACAACCACAACAACCACTGCAGGTGGAAATATCTCAGTAAGGATTCAAATAAGCACTGCATGAGCTCCAAATGTGGGAGGAATACTGAGCATATTATACTGAGCACCATAGAAAAAGGTAAATAAACAACGAACAGAAGAAAACGTGCTGAAATTAAGTTATAGAATATAATGCACAAGGTGGAATAAAATGGCCTTTACAGCATCCAAGTGAAACTATTCACAAAAACACAGTAACTGACAAAATCTGACATTTCTTATATAAAAATCACCCATTAAAGAAAAAAATAAAGATGGCAAATCCAATAATAAACGCAGAAAATCGAAATACTAATGATGTCTCTCTTCATACTCTGATAATTACAAAACACCTACAAATATTGCCAAAGCTAATAGCTTTTAAACATACTATTCATTTCTGTAAATGACTAAATAATATAAATAAAGTTTTGCTTTTAAAAATCAAATAAATGACAGTGAGAACTGTGAAATCTCACATTTAATAAATCCATATACAGCTCGTGGTTATCACGAGGACACGTCATCTTTAGGCCCCTTTTCCCTTTTTATTCCTATTAGTTTTTGTAAATATTTTATCAAAAACAATATTTTATTTTACCTTTGGCACAAACACTTGCTTTATTATATTTTAACGTGTGATATTTGAAATAAAAAGCAAATGTTTCATTTTTAATCATCTGTTTACTTTCTTGAGTCTGTCTCTTGTGCTTCTGTAACATGAATTTTCTCCATCTGAGCATCAATAAAGTCTCTTAAAGTGATTTTAAAAAGTGAAAATGACGTGAATTCATCCTTATATATCAGTAATGGCGTCACTCCAAATTAACACAATATTCAGTTAAAGGAAAATGTGTTTTGAGGTAACTTTTGTGTAACTAAAATGTAAACAAAGCTCAACATGCTTTCACATCCAAACGCTGTTTGTACAGATGTCACATGGAGATTAGATACAAATCTCAGTAACAAGCTTTGTCACTTTTTTGCATTTACTTACTCAGGAATGAACAAATCTCTCCTTGTTTTCAATTTGCAAGTTTGTTTTACATCATTTTCCTTTGAAAGATTTTTTGTGTGTGAAAAATAGATATTAGTCCTGTGAGAATGTGGCACTTTGTGATTTATTTATTCATTTATTTTTATTTATTTATTAGTAATAATACTAGTAGAAGACTAGTTGTAGTAGATGTAGTTTTAAATTGTTTCTCTCCATAAAATGGCACAATTTTGTCACATTTCATTATTTTCATCTCGTCAAATAAAAACAAAGCTTCAGCAGACATTTAAACATTTAAAAGCAAACTGTGTCCTGCAGCTCTCCTCTTCATCATCCTCCTACCTGCGCAGGTTTGTGCTCCTGTCTGCGCCGGCTCCGTGCTGCTCCACCTCAGCTCCAGCTCCTCTGTCCTCGGCGGAGCTCCTTGGTTCCCCTCGCCGGCCCCGGCTATGCCAATGCCGGGCAGCACTCTGAGGGACTCCGGGATGAGGCTCTCCAGGCTCTCGTTGGCCTGCTGCCTCCGGAGCGCCACCTGCGCCGCCATGACGCGCTGCCGCTCGATGATGAGGATGCATTTCTCGCAGGTGCAGTCCTTGAAGCGGCAGTAGCGCTTGTGACCTTTGAGCCAGGAGAGCACGCCGTGGTTCCGGCACCGCGCGCACTTGGGGGTCCTCTGCAGCGGGGCCCGGGGCTGAGACACCGGAGCCCCCATGTACAGGTAGGGGGACCCGTAGCCATTCATTCTGTCGGACGCAGCGTGTTTTCCAGGACGCACAAGTGCATCTGCTGTGAGGCGAGGCGGGGCGGGAGTGTTGTTGTCAGAGAGATGGAGCTGGATGGAGCTGCTCTGCTACACGCATGACAGGATGAGGATAAGAGGTGTAGGCTTGTAGTGGAGGATCCACCTTTCCCCCGGCTGACAGCACAGATATGCATCAGGCTGACACGCTCTTATGGAGACGAGTAACCAAACGCTGTCACTCGCGTCAAGGCGCCTGCACGCTGCAAGAAATGTCCATGTGAGGCGAAAAAAAAAATCTGCCAGCAAGGTTCAGATAACACAACATGTTTCCCTCTGAGGTTTGAGTTCCCTTTAGAAACAGAACAATATAATATCAATATAAGACGAGGAAACAAATGCTCACCGTGTAGTTTCAGTAGTTTGGAGATTTTAAAGACTTAATCCTGAAATAATTAGATTTAGGACAGGCCTATGATGTGCATATTTTAAGACTGTTTGCAGGAAAAACTGAGTCTCTGCATCAAACAAACAAACAAACAAACATTCAGCTGGTGAGAAAACAAGCTGCCACTCAGTGCTTTTTTCTGTTTGCCATTTGTAGATTTTTTTTTGACACATAAACGTCTTTTTTCAACATGAAACAAAACACGACAGCATGAATACATTTAAAATGATGTGTGTGAGGTTGTAGGTGAAGTCCAAATTTTAGCTGGAGAACTGAATCCTTGCATGAAACAAACATTTGAACATTTAGAGGTTAAAAGACAAACTGCAGGAGTCAGAACCTTTTCTGTTGGCACCAATTTGTAAATACTTTATATAATTTTAATGTTAATTTTAACAATTAACACGAAACACAACATGCAATTTAACTTGAAAATAGCATCATAAATGCCTAAAAGATATGTGTAAACCTTCAGTTCAGAGTCCAGAGCTCTATTTATCTAATTTATCCTCTAATCTGGATCATTTCAGATATAGATCCTCACTTTTAGGAAATAACAGGAACATCTGGAAATCAAAGATCACGTATAATTCAGTTTAGATTTTAAGAAGTCAGAGCATTTGTCTTTATATTTCCTCTGCCAGCTGTTGGCTGCAGGCCTGCGGGCTTTGAGCCTTAATTCTGACAAAACGCACGCTGCCTTCTCGCACCTTTTACGCAACCGTACATAACTTAGATGATTAGGTCTCTACATGTATAAAAGCCCTTTGGGAACTATGTCGAGGATGCTGATATGTCCCTTCTGCTGGACTAATAGAGGGCATTGAAACATAACACCGGACAAAGCCGGGGCCCATTTCTGACCGTAAAAAAGGTTTATTCAAGCAAATAATGGGATCCGAGCCTGCGCGGCTTACAGAGAATAAGAGCATGGTAAACTTCCCCACATGAAGCCCGTCTCCAGGGCTATTAAGCTTTTAATTGGAAAATAGCAGAGGAAATTTCAAGGTGACTAGAGTGGCTTTGCAGTTTGTGCCGGTCGAGTAGATTTGTGGGAGTGGGAGGCGGCGGGTGGACGCCTGCACCACAACGCATAATAAATTTATTCATGTTGTTCGTTGATAAAGAGTAAAACACAAACCGGAATAAAAGTTTATACTGCAGGCTGGCTTGTAACTGGCGTTCAGCCTGAATTTTATTTCTTCATTTTGATGCAAGTTGAGGATGCAGAAAAGATGTCGTCATGTAAATATTTGATGCTGAACATTTTAATAAAACAAACTAAATATATTTTTATTCATTATTAGATGACTGTGTTTTTAGAAAGGGGGGCACAATATTATTGCATAATTTAGATCTTAAAGGAATATTTTGTATTTTATACAGACAAAAGTTTATTAAAATGAGTTACACAGACAAATTCTAAAGGAAGATGATAATGATACCAGATGGAAAAGATCAGCAACTAAAATATGTTGCCTAAACTAAACAGTTCTTAACCTTTTTGGCTTGTTACCCCCAAAAATGAATCACTATACTTATGAAGCATCATCACAGACTTTTTCCTCCTCTGACTGTTTCATTTGAAGGATTTCAGACCTGAAATGGTGAAAAATCTGTTATTTTTCTTATCTTTATTGTTTGTGTTGCAGTTTCATTGCTTTTAACACACATCCTTTAATTTATTCTGCATATTATTGTGTTTAATTGTGGTTTTATTATGTTTGTGGCAAAAATAAAGATCTGAACTGCACTGAAATCTATTATTTCACAAGAAGAAAAAAAAAAGGCACATTTCAAAAAAGTTCCTGCACACTATAAAAGGTCTTAGTGAAAGGTGTGTGGGGTCCAAAACTCACTCTGTCAAAATTCATACAGACAAACAAGCCTGATGAAGGTCTGAGGACCAAACGCTTGTATTATTAAAGTGAGTTTGATGGACAGCGTGCAAGAAAAATGAAAAAGTCAGAAAAAAAGTAAACACAGTATTGTGCTTGAATCATCTTGTGACGCCTCAGATTTATCTCCTCCTGTAGAGGAAACACTGTCATAGATTACAGGTAGATTTTAATATCACTATAAATACTTACATGGCCAACACAGTCAGTTATTTATTGTCGTCAAGTTACTTTTTAAAGTCAAATTTCTTGAATTTAGCTAATAATGCAGTTCTACATCTTCTCATGTTGGATACAGTTCAGCTCAGGTAACAGCTCCAAATACACAACTTGACAAATGATTTATATTCTCAGACAATCCTGCAATAACAAAAAAAGTATTCAGCATGTACAAATATAACTTTATTACTTTAAATCATGTATGATAAGGAAAACCCCTGATGAGCCGACCCTGTCTACCAGAAATTAGAAATAGTTTTGTCCAATGTGGAAAATGTTTTTCACCCTTTTTTAAAACCACAAAAGCTTCAATCAACAATCCTCAGATGGATCATTTTAATTTGGTTTGGAGACAAAATCATCATCTACCTAAAGCAGAAAGTGAGTTAGTTATTTATCACCTTTTAAAGAGCTTTAAACAGACACAGAATAAGTGTGATAATAAGTGAAGAAGAGATATGATGCATCTCATAAAGACAAAACAATGAGCAGATTTTATGACTTCAGTGCCAATAATCAGCGATTACTTGGAGCCTGTTTTGTTCTTATTTCACATCATCACGTGAGGAACTTTACTTATTGTGGATCATGAACTGACACAGCGTGACTGTGTTGTAGCTGTATAGCTGTACTGTGAGGCTGCTATTAGCTACAGTTCAGTAGTTGACTGCAATGATCACACTGCAAACACGACACGCTCACACTGCTCTACAGGAGTCACTTTACCTAAAATTATAAACAAAAGATGAGGCTAAAGCCTTAAAATGAAGGAGAATGCACAAATGTGTATGAAAAAGTTTAATTTGAGTTCATGTATTTATATAAAAAGGAGGCATTTTAAACTAAAGAACCAAGTCAACACCTTCCTGTATGGAGGAAGCTCTGAGAACAGCAGGTTAGCATCTGATGCTCATTACTCCTCTTTGTTCAGTCATGCAGATGTCAGGTTGTCTGCTCACACATCACATTGACTCAGAGCTGTGGACACACAGGAGGAGGTTTGAGATGTTGACAAAGATGTTATGAGCCTGCTGAGATAGTTCTCTCCTCTGCGCACAATCCTTCATAAGAGAAGTATGAGTTTGTTCCTCCACAGCTGTTTGCTCTGAGACAGAAAAATACATTTAAACCCCAAAAAGGGCAAAATGATCCACGTGTCTGATGCCAGGTTCAAAAATGAGTAAGCAGGTAAAATCAATGAGGACAGAATCCACGATGACAACAAAACCCCTTAATGTAACTTCTGCTTACTTCTTCTTTTTGTTATATATAACGACTGAAATGTTCATATCTGACGTGTTGAAACAGTAATATCTGCACAAGTGAGGATAAGTCAGCAAACAGACTCAGTAATGTCAGTTACACACTAATATCAGACCAGTGTGTAAGATTCAAAGATCCAAAAACTATTAAAAACACGTCAGTGAGTCACACCGCTGCACTGGAGTTTGGTCACGTTAGTTTGTTTAGAAACGGCTCCAAAGACGAATAACAGCATCAAGCTTTCACTTCACAGACAGTATTTCTGTGTCAGGAAGAGCTGTTGAAACCGCTCTGCTAGCTTGTTGTGCTACGTATCACAAAGTCTTGAATTTGTACTAAACTTCTTTGAGAAATTTACAATGTCTGGGTCTTTTCAGGGGGATAAGGAAACATGTCACCCAGTGCAGAGGTGTTTGTTAATCATGTTGTGGTAAAATTCTTAAGTGCATCGTTGAAGAACAGTGGATTTTATTGCTTATGAATTCTGCTGGTTTTTTTCCCTTTTAAAAGTTCTTTAGTCTCAAGAAATTGAAAGTGAACACGCTGTTTATATCCAGCTAGCCTGAGGTCCAATCATCATAAACAACATGGTCAAAGAAGAGTGAAAAACAAAGACTGTATCTCCATTTTTATTTATATTTGACCATATTTACATGCATTTTCTTTTTCAAAAAAACTCCAATAACAACAACAACAACAACAGAAATATCCTGTACAAAACAACATTTTATTAAGGAAAATCATGAATTTATTACATACTTTGGCATCTTTTGTGCTGGAAACTCGCTTTTGTAAACAACATCAGGCCACTTTTGTGAAGCACAGCGGTGCATCTTTGATCAGAAGTCGTTTTAATCGAGACAGAAGCATGTAAACCTCTAAGTGTCCAGCTTGATTCTCAAATAATCTACATATACATGTATTTTACATCCTCAATGAAGTCCTAATAATGGATGAGAGTAAAGAGAGTAAAGTTTATATTAAATTAATTTAAAGTTAAGCTGAAATGGGACACTGTATTCCCATTTTTTTGCTATAAATCACCCTCTTCTAATAAGAAAGAATCAGTTTGTGCAAATACTTCACATTTTCTGCAAACAAAAATCACTTGAACACAGGGGGTCAACATCTTGCATCACATGTTTATATTAGCAGAGGAAACTCCTTCAGCAGGGCCCCTTTATCGCGGGGAGGGGCTGACCTCTGCTGAGTGGGGTTATTATTAGGTGCTGATTGGGGGCGTTGCCGCCACTCAGAAGTCCTGTCACAGAAACGCTGATTTAAGTCTCCCCGGGGAGACGGGACACTGAGCTCCTACACAGGAATTAGCCGGACATCTGAATCAGTGAGACGCTTTTTTTTTTTTTTTTCTCAGAGAACATCAGTCAGACGTCAGCCTTCACACACACACACACACACACACACACACACACATCTCCAGGAAAAAAGGAAAAGTCTGTGTTTTATCTCATAAGAAGCCACTCTTCTAAGTAAAAGTAGAAATGCGACAATTTAAAAATATTCTGTGACAAATCCTGCATCCAGAATTGTACTTAAAACAGTATTATCAGCTAAATGTACTTTAAAAGTTCTCATTATGAAGAAAAACTTTATATTACAATATATAATTGGATCATGATGTGTAAGATGCATTTTACTTTTGTAGTTGGTTGAAGTGGAGCTGTTGGGAATTTAATTTATAACAATGCGTCCAACTGTATGTTGAAGTTGTTATTAAGTAGATATTTATATGTAAAATCTTAATATACAAAGTAACTAAACTAACTCTGAAATAAATGTAGTAAAAAGTACGATACTATACCAACTATTTTTGAGTATACTTCATTTAGTCACATGCAGTTTGAACACACTACATGTCTAGAATTAGTGTGTATTATGGGTTTAGGACACAAACATCTTTTCCCCTTTTCTGTCGTGCATCAGCATACAACAGAGGCAAAAGTTGACTGTCTGTTTCTAAGACTCTGCCTTGAATATCAGATTCATAAAAAAAAAAAACAACCTCTGAGCCACTTATGGCAAAGAGTTCAGTCCTCCTGCGTCTCAGATCAGGCAGAGCAGGTATAAAGACAAATGATGGGTGACGTCCTCAGATTGGTTCTGGATGCGCAGCGTCACAGCGGCCTGTTAAGTTGGTTTAGTCTGTCTAGTTCGGCCTGTTTATTGGTGCTTGGCTCTCAGGGCTGGACGTTTATAAGCAGAGCTCTGCCTGTCCTTCAAACAGCACCATGATCCTTCACTACTGTAACAGCTCCATGATCCTCCTCTGGTAATACATACTGTACACAGCCACTCAGCTATTTGAAGGTTTAACAATATATAAGGGACAAAATACAATTACTTTAGATGCAAATAACGATTATATTCTTGATCAATTAGTTGTGTGGGGTCTAAAAATGTCAGTCACTGTTTCCAGAGCCGGAGGTGCAACCTCAAATGTCCCGACCAAAAGTCCACAACCCAAAAGATATTCAGTTTACTGTCATAGAGGAGTAAAGAAACCAGAAAATATTCATGTTTAAGGAGCTGGAATCAGAAAATATTAGTATCTTTTCTTTAAAAATGTCTCAAAATGATTAATTAATTATCAAAATAGTTGACTGTCGACCGACTAATCGATTAATTGACTAATGATTGCTGTTGTAAATTACTAGATAAAACTGTGTGAAGTGCAAATATTACCTATATGCTGCTTTTACTGTAACACACATGCTGTAGGTAACTTCATGTTGTATTTTTGGAAGCTACAGGACAAAAAAAAGTAGCTGTTCAAGAGTTTCGAACTTCATTACCCAGAAATCCTATAACATGATGTTAGTTTATGACACACAGCACAATCAGGTTTACCAATCAGGTGATGCTTCAAACAAAAGAAGACATGATAAAAGTAAAAGATATTTGAAGCCATCAGTTTGGATTCATCACTTCCTGTTGGTAGAGAAGAATTTAATTGGACTAATTAGTATCTAAGTTAGTCAGAGAAAGATGCTCATTTAATGATTTAAGTTGATAAAACTACTGTATTCAGTTCTGTTTCATGGTGTGTCACATTTGTGTTGTTACTTCTTACACTTCTAGTCAAGAGAAATGTAAAGACCCTGCAGACCCACACAGGTGTTAGACCTCTGCTCACATCACCATACTCTAATTGTCCTGCAGACCTGCAGCAGCGGTGAAAGTTACAAGAGGAATCTGCATTAATGAGTCTAACTTTATGTATTTTTCTGTTCTATTACTTTAACTTGCTTAAACAGACATTTGGGCCAATTAGGCAGACAGTCCAGTCAGCGACACAGGTGTCACATATATGTAATCAACTGAATGTTTTCACCATTGACCAGTTCAGAAATCTCTATTTGACTGTATTTGTGTTTTTATGACAATATTGAATATTTCAGATGTTTTCAAATCTGTCAAACCTACTGATGAACTCATCAAAAAACAACAAAATCATATTCAGCAGAAAAGTTTTGTTTAGATCACAAAGATCCCAAATATGTACGGCTGAATTTTTGGGGAAATGTAGATGAAACGTTGCTCATCTGGAACAACAACATGGTTTTGTGAACTTGTCCTTAGTGTTTCATTAAACATCAAATCGTTTCCATTAAGTGTAGAACTACACAGAGAATACACTGATGTTTTTTGTTGTTTTTATCTTTAAAATCGTACACATGCAGCCCATTACACAAAGACGTGTGTGTTAGTCACCAAACTCATGACTGGTAAAGTACTTCTGTCACTATTCAGCTGAAAGAAACAAAAACTATTTCTCTGGTTGAAGTCAACTTTAATGGAGCCCAAATATCTGTGATTCTTTACAGCTCATTGAGCAATATAAGGGATAAGAGAGGAAGACATTAATGTTACTGTATTGTTATAAAACACTCAGTTCATAAAACAAAAAAAAGAAGTATTCTTATTTTGTGTTGCACTGTTCCTTCCTCCCCATTTGACTGATGTTCATCTGTGCACATCTTATATCCTGTTAACATGAACTTAAATTAATTTATTGTATACTATTTGCCAAAGTAGAGCACCGTTTATATTAGTAGTTAATGTTGCATGTACTATTGTATTAATATGTAATTTGAAATAAGGACACTCAGGTTTGCTAGCTGTCCTAGCTCACCTGTTAAGTACAAACAAGTCGTACTAACATGAACTTAAGGCTCATAGTTTACATTTTTTACAGGTTTTCACAGAAAAATAACCAAAGCTGATTGATTTAAACTGAGTGAAGCTAAGAAATGTGTCTGGTTAAAGAAAGTGACAAGAAAATGGGAAGAAAATATAAATAAGCCATGAATTATAGCAGAAGTTAGTCAAATGAATTAATTTAGAATAGGTCCAGACTGAAATATCAACAACTATAAGACTGATGGCGATAAACATTTGTAAAGACGTTCATGGTGCCCAGAGGATGAATCCTGAAGACTTTGGTGATCTCCTGACTTCCCGTCTAACGTCACCATGAGGTTTTGTATGAAAGGTTGCGACAAATCCTTTTCATTTGTTCAGCACTTCTGTTTATGACTAAATACTCATCCTCATCAGTGTTAGCTGTACTTTGTGTTTAATGCTAATAAGCATGCTTGACATCAGCATGTTAGCACTGTCACCGTTAGCTGTTGTTGAGCTGTAAATTGTATTTACATTATTATTTTACATCATTACAATTTTCAGCCAGATTTTTGTGTATTGATTTATTTATCAGTTTTAAATAAATTTAAATAAAAAGATAAATTCATCCTTTTTTTGAAAAAAATTGAAAACAAAAACTAATTATCTCTGCTTATAGCTATTAAGGTAATCTAGTTAAGAAGCCTGTTGACATCCCGCTATCATAGAAAGTCATTATCAATTAATGAAAAATCTTTGCCATTCATATTTTTTATTTATCTACTGATCAGTTTCCACTTTATCATTCATGTCGGCTACTTAGAGTATTTCACTCCTAAAAACTTTGGTTCTAAGACGACCAATCAGATTATCTCTGCTTTT